>CM054122.1:111600299-114371966 GCA_028751855.1 Ambrosia trifida
GCAGGGTTAGTGGCTGCGGGAAATCATCCTACGTATGCAGAGGTAGTTCGATCGGCCCATAGGATGACCAACTTAAAAGTGAATGAGGGGATTTTGCCTGCGAAGGGTTCGACTGTTAAGGCTCCAGAGAACAACAAGCGCAAGTGGGAAAATGACGGGAAAGGATCTGGGTCAGCACAGCAGGGTAAAAGGTTTGATAATGGGGGTTCATCTTCTTCGGGTAACAAGCAGGGTGGTTATGCGGGAAAACTGCCCAAATGCAACAAGTGTGGACGCCATCATCAAGGGAACTGCGACAGTAACCGTTGTCACCGCTGCCAGCGAACAGGCCACTATGCTAAAGATTGTCGGGCTACACTTCCATCGACTCAGGCTCCGACTAACAGCTCAGCTCCGACTACTCAGGGGACTACAGGGAAACAAGGATGCTACAACTGTGGTGACACTGGGCATTACAAGAAGGATTGCCCAAAACTGAAGCAGGGTGGGAACAACGGGAATGGGAACAACGGGGGCGGCAGCAGAAATGCACGTGCCTTCGTCATTGGAGCCGCTGAGGCTAGACAGGACCCTGACACAGTCACCGGTACGTTTCTTCTCAATAATCGTTCTGTTAGCGTGTTATTTGATTCTGGTGCCGACAAGAGTTTTGTATCCATGGATGTTAGTCGACTGCTAGATGTAGTACCCGTACCATTAGAGACCAAGTATATTATTGAGTTAGCTGACGGTAAAACGATTGAAGCTACTAGTGTCATTCGGGAGTGTCAATTAGAGTTGTCGGGTTTATCGTTCCCCATCGACCTTATGCCGGTACCTTTGGGTAGTTTTGACGTTGTGGTAGGAATGGATTGGTTATCTTTGTATCGCGCGGAGATTGTCTGTTACGATAAGGTTATTCGGATTCCTCTCCCTGATGGAGAATTCTTTTCCGTGTACGGTATCAAGGGTGGTGTTCCGCTAAACATCATCTGTAGCATGAAAGCCCTTAAGTGTCTTCGAAAGGGTTATTCAGCCGTCTTGGCGCTTTTATCTGTTTCCTCTGGGGATGAAAAGAAGATCGACGACATCCCGGTGGTACGCGAGTTTCCTGATGTTTTTCCCGATGATTTATCTGGTCTTCCTCCTCATCGTCAAGTCGAGTTCGGTATTGATCTTGTACCAGGGGCTGCTCCTATTGCTCGGGCCCCCTACCGTCTTGCACCTCCCGAGATGCAGGAATTGTCTAGTCAGTTACAGGAACTCTTGGACAAGGGTTTCATCCGGCCAAGTTCTTCCCCTTGGGGAGCCCCGATTTTATTTGTTAAGAAGAAGGATGGGAGTTTCCGATTGTGTGTAGAGTACAGAGAACTGAACAAATTGACCGTCAAGAACCGTTATCCTCTTCCACGTATTGATGATCTATTCGACCAACTTCAGGGTTCTAGTTATTATTCCAAGATTGATTTAAGGTCTGGTTATCACCAGCTGCGCGTCAGGGAGGCTGACGTTGCAAAGACTGCTTTTCGAACACGTTATGGCCATTTCGAATTCTTGGTCATGCCTTTCGGTCTCACGAACGCACCGGCGGTTTTCATGGACTTGATGAACCGCGTCTGTAAACCATATCTGGATAAATTCGTCATTGTATTTATTGATGACATTCTGATCTACTCCAAGAACGAGACCGAACACGGGGAACATCTGCGGTTAGTTTTGGAACTCTGGCGACGGGAACAACTTTACGCCAAGTTCTCAAAGTGTGACTTTTGGTTACGCGAAGTTCAATTCCTAGGACATGTGGTTAATGAACTAGGGATTCATGTCGATCCCGCTAAAATCGAAGCGATCAAGGACTGGGGAGCACCAAAGACGCCAACTGAGGTGCGGCAATTCCTAGGCCTTGCGGGCTATTATCGTCGTTTCATTCAGGGGTTCTCGAAGATTGCTCAACCCCTCACCACTCTCACTCAGAAGGATAGGAAATTCGACTTGGGTGAACCACAAGAGTCAGCGTTTGAAGAACTGAAGTCTAAACTGTGTTCTGCTCCTATTTTGTCTTTACCTGAGGGTCCTGATGATTTCGTTGTTTACTGTGATGCTTCCATTCATGGACTCGGTTGCGTGTTGATCCAACGCGAGAAAGTGATTGCGTATGCTTCTCGTCAACTCAAAGTGCACGAGAAGAACTACACAACTCATGACTTGGAGTTGGGTGCCGTGGTATTCGCGTTGAAAATTTGGAGACATTACTTGTACGGTACCAAATGCACCATCTACACCGATCACAAGAGTCTCCAACACATTTTCGACCAACAACACTTGAACATACGGCAGCGTCGCTGGATCGAACTTTTGAACGACTATGATTGTGCTATTAAGTACCATCCTGGCAAGGCGAATGTTGTAGCAGACGCCTTGAGCAGGAAGGAATCAACTAAACCTCGTCGTGTTCGGGCGTTGCAGCTCACCATCCATTCGTCGTTACCTGATCAACTCCGTTTTGCCCAATTGGAAGCTTTGAAGGAGGAAAACCTTAAAGCTGAAACTATGCACGGTGCCGACAAGCACCTAGAGCGAAGGTCTGATGGCCTGCACTATTTCGCAGAACGTATATGGGTTCCTTTGTTCGGGGGACTACGGGAGCTTGTCCTTGATGAGGCTCATAAGTCCCGGTATTCTATTCATCCTGGTTCGGATAAGATGTACCAAGATCTGAAGGTGCTTTACTGGTGGCCAAACATGAGGTCGGACATAGCCTCATACGTGAGCAAATGCTTGACCTGTGCTAGGGTCAAGGTGGAATACCAGAAACCGTCGGGTCTCCTGCAACAACCTGAAATTCCGGAATGGAAATGGGAACGGATTACTATGGATTTTGTCACACAACTTCCTAAATCACCAAGCGGGAACGACAAGATATGGGTGATTGTCGATCGGTTGACGAAATCAGCTCATTTTCTTGCTATTAAGGAGACCGACACCATGGATCGTTTGGCTCGTCTTTACTTGAAGGAAGTTGTTTCTAAGCACGGGGGTACCAGTTTCTATTATCTCGGATCGTGACTCCCATTTTACTTCTCACTTCTGGAAGTCCTTGCACAAGGCTTTGGGTACCCAACTAGACATGAGTACGGCTTATCATCCACAAACTGACGGTCAGAGTGAGCGCACAATTCAAACTTTAGAAGACATGCTGCGGGCATGTGTGATCGATTTTGGCAAAGGTTGGGAAGCTCATCTACTGTTAGTAGAATTCTCGTACAATAACAGTTATCACACGAGCATCAAGGCTGCTCCGTTCGAAGCACTGTACGGACGGAAATGTCGTTCTCCTCTTTGTTGGGCTGAAGTGGGTGAGAGTCAACTCACTGGGCCTGAACTAGTGTACGAAACTTCGGAAAAGATCGTACAGATTCGTAATCGGTTGGCGGCGGCACGAGATCGGCAAAAGAGTTATGCTGATCAGCGTCGCAAACCACTGGAATTCCAAGTCAATGACAAGGTACTTCTAAAAGTCTCGCCGTGGAAGGGCGTCATACGCTTTGGGAAGCGTGGCAAACTCAATCCGCGGTATGTCGGCCCATTTACGATCCTGGAACGGATTGGGCCGGTGGCATATCGTCTTGATTTACCGACGGAGCTCGGTAACGTACATAACGTCTTTCACGTGTCAAACTTGAAGAAGTGTCTGGCTGACGAGTCTCTCATCGTTCCACTAGAAGAGATCAAGGTTGATGATCGTCTTCGGATTGTGGAAGAACCTGTGGAGATCCTTGATTACAAGATTCGTAGCCTGCGTCACAGCAAGATTCGTATCGTTAAGGTTCGGTGGAACTCGGACCGGGGACCGGAATATACATGGGAACGGGAGGATCAGATGAAGTCTAAGTATCCTCATCTTTTTCCTAAGGAAGCGTTCGAGTCGAGACATGTCTCTTCGGCAGCTGAATGAATCTCGGGTCGAGATTCCTTTTAACGTGGGGATGATGTGACAACTCGGGTAAATCTTTCTTTTGGTTTCTATCTTTTTGTTTGTTTCCTTCGTTATTTCTTTTGTTCTTTTTGTACTTGTGCAATTTTCGGGACGAAAATTCTTTTAACGTGGGGATGATGTGACACCCGGCAAATTCTGGTTAACAGCGTTGTTTAGATGAAAGTCTACCTTAGCGAGTCACGCGTATATTGTACTTAACTGGGTTAGTTAAGTCGGGTTATGGTTCGGGAACTATTGGTTAGTCTAGAAGATCATTGGATGTTGGTCTAGAGGTTCGTTAGATGTCAGTCCTTAACCAAGTGTACAAACGGTGACGATTTGTAGGATCGTCAGGGCATACGGAACGTACGAGTCTCGAGTCCCGGGAATTGGTGAACGAGTGTAAATATGTGTATTTACTTGTGTTATGTGTTTACAATCATTATGTGACTTGTCGGTACGTGAATATGCATTAACATATGTTAAAACGGGGTTTAACGCGCAAAACGCACAAAACCAACCCCTATAGGCGAGTAGGAGGCCTAATCACCTATAGGGGAGGCGAGTAGGGAACCCTAAGGGCGAGTAGGACCCTACTCGTGTATAGGTAAGGGCGAATAGGCCCAATTGCCTGAACAATCAGGCGATTAGGATTCCTAATCGCCTGAAACTGCTGCATACTCGCTAGTAACGGGCTGGACGACTAAAAACGACTATAAATACCATACTTAACCTCCTAAACTTCATTATACCAACCCTAGTCGTCCCATAACCCGCCCCAACACATAAACAACCTCTGGAAGGCGATTTTTGATCAAAACTCAAGGTTTCAAGCATGAATCATAATATTTTCATAATCCTAAGGTTTGATTTTCATCCATAACTCTTTATAAACGTTTTTAATCAATCCCTAATGGTCCAGACCTGTTCTTAAACGAAAAAGCTTTCTGAAAATCGTCAATAAGGGTTGTTAACCGGATTATAACTAATATGCATGCATTATGAGTGTGTATGATTAGAAAGCTAGGGTTTTTATGATTCATGATGATGATTTGATATGTTATTATGATAGATCAGTATTGATATTGATATTATGATGATAGGAATCTCAGTAATTGGATATTAGGGTTATGATTACGCGTGTTAGTATGATGTTGCATGCTATGTGAATGGTGTTTGGATTACTTGGTTGCATGCAGGACTGATTATACGAGGTTAAACGAAGGATTTTGGGTTAAACATGTTTAGGATAGTGTTTGGGATGATATTGGGTGGTTACACACGTTCTGGATCTGATTTGGAGCGTTAAACGCGCGAAAAAGCGGAACAGCAAGGTTACAGGCGAGTAGCATTCCTAATCGCCTATGTTATAGGCGAGTAGGGTGCTAATCGCCTATAACATAGGCGAGTAGAGGCCTACTCGTGTGAAAGATCAGGTGATTAGCCCTAATTGCTAGTAAGTTCATGTGAATAGCCCTAATTGCTAGTAAGTTCATGTGAATAGCCCTAATTGCTAGTAAGTTCATGTGAATAGCCCTAATTGCTAGTAAGTTCATGTGAGTAGCTCCTAATCGCCTATAATAGAGGCGAGTAGGGTTTCTAATTGCTAGTTGACCAACCTAATTGCTAGTTGACTTTTCCTAATCGCGTGTACTGCTGCTGTAAGTGTAAATTAGCATTCCGAGACCCGATTTAACATGTAGTAACATGCTAGGAACCCCGTAACATGCCTAATAACTTGGTAACATATATTTGGATGTAATTCGGTGATACGTGAACGATGTGTTATAACTTGTTGTGCGTTAACGTATGTTAAGTGTAATTGCGTTATTGTATGTTTTGGAGCGTAAACATAACACGGGGAGTCTCGGGTCACCAATGGGATGTCGAGTCTTGTACTTTGGGTCAGTTAAACAGTCACGGTGTTTTCAAACGAACTTGGTTATGGTCTGGACATCTAGGGACTAATTAACCTACGGGTTATTAGTCTAAGTACTTGTAACTGTCGTATGTTAGGTCGCCGCCTTACGGGACTAGCATAGCAGCTGAGTTTACTCGGGTTAAGGAGTAACGCAACTTAAGGTGAGTTTACGGCCCCTCTTTTAAACTGGTTTTATACTTTCGGGGGAGAAAACATGTGTTAAAACGATTATTTGGTAACTACTGTCATACTATGGGTTACTATTGTGTACTACACGATCTTTGGAAGTCCCGGGGGGAACCATGAATGTGCGGGTTTGCACAACGGGGAAATGTGAATAGCGCTATTGGGAGTGACCAACCCCGCTCGTCGACTTGGAGGGTCGGCGGGTGCATATTGTCTCAAACAGGAACAACAGGAACAACAGGAACTACATCGGGCATACTTTTGGTATTCGCGTTAGTAATGGTTTTCCAATCGTGGTAGTAACAAAACGTACGCCTAGCTAGCGTATACTGGTTTTCGATTATTATAGTATGGACAGGTGGACTTGGTACTTGGATACAAAACCTGTAAACTCACCAGCATTTTTGTGCTGACGTAAACTTTTGCATGTTTTCTCAGGTCGCTAAGGTAGCACGACTGGACTAGGGCGCACGCGTCTGCACGGCGTCTAACTAGGGTTGCATGGTCTTTTGAACGTTGAACTATTATTTCATTGTTGGGATACTGTTTTTGAATAAGCTTCCGCTGTAAACGGGATTTTAAACTATGTTTTGAAATTGCATTTATATTCATTTAGACTTGTTTATTGTGATCGTTGGTTTGGATCCTGGTTTGTCATGCGCCTCGCGGTAAAACTCCGCAAGTGGATTTTGAGGGTGTGACAAATGCGATGTCCTTCCACCGGATAACAAAAGAGAAGCAATACCACTGGATGCAACGTTCAAAACAATTTGTCCTTTAGATCTTATAGCAGCAGACAAAGTTTTCCATAAAAAGGTTTTACCAGTGCCTCCAAAACCATAAACAAAGAATAGACCACCCTTGTTACAATCAACCGCATGAATGATTTCATCAAAAATTGAGCGCTGCTCATCAGTTAAAGAACGTGCGTTTGTAGCAAATTCCTCAGCCAGCGCACCTACTTGATAATTCAGCTCATCAAGAATCAAACGGTTATTTGCAGATGCTATAGAATCATTATTAGGATAAGGCATAGAAGGAAATCTACGTAGGCTTGAGTTATTCCGAAGCAACTGTTTCTCAATTTCAAGCAATGTAATGTTCTTGATTTGATCATCAGTAAGAGACACCCCTAATAATGATAAAGTGTGTAATTATTAATATAAAACAAAAGGGACGAAAAAAAATTTAAACGTAAATTTTTTACCTTCAATTTGGAATAAATCTTCGTGTCTACGCATAATACCATCTGACAGGTACTTCCATGTTTTTTCCCAAACATGCTCAGGCCTAGATAAGGTATTAGACAGCAACATCGTCGCAAACAAATTACGAAGAGAGTATCCTGAACCAGTATAATGAGCTTCCTCGATAGCTTCTACATATTCTTTGTCATCGTCTAAGAGGCCAAGAGCATAACATGCATCACGAAATGTTGGTAAAACTTCTCCATTGACCGTTCTTATCTCCTCAAATGATCTAGGGCCTTTTACTTTATTGAGAAGAACTCTCAAGAAATACGCCTCGCCCATGGATGGAGTAACCATGTGAACACGACCAATTGACTTACCTATCTTTCGAAAGTCCCATTTTTTTCTTTTGTTTTCCAAACAAATTTACTTGGGATTTCAATGTAACTTAGTTCACGTGCCACAGCCTCACTTTGGTTTAGTTCCATCCATTTTAGAAACATTGTTGAAGACACTGTTGATTTGTCGAGAACGTTTTGAAGATTTTCTTCTGGACCATATACAAAACTTTGCTCACCGGGCAGATGAAATGGAAGCCTTATAACTGGAGGGTATCTATAATGCACTTCGTTTTTAAATATCCTCCATGAAGCTTCACATGCAAAAAGGAACCTACAATCAAAATGTTTTTTGATTTCATCTTTTTAAACCACTTCTTGACCTTCTCCATCATCTTCTACAAAAGCAACTTTAGCCCTATCAGGTCCTTTATTAATGTATTTGAATAAATACTTAATTGAAGCAGCCTGGTTACACCATTTAACATTGATATGTGCTTGGTAACGCTTTAAAAGTTTTGCGTTATAAGGAACCACATTTCTGTTGTCTAACTTAGCAGTTCCTTTTTCAACAAATAGCCCTGAGTCTCTTCTTCTATAAACTAGATATCCATTTGAATCTAACGTTGATGCAGAAGAAAACTTCTTTGGAAATTTCTTGGAGCACTTACCGTCAAACATGCACGGATAGTTAGGATATTCACGTCCGCAGGGTCCATGAATCATAAAGTCACTCACAAGACTAAACAACTCCGGATCTACTTTCTTATCAGGGATTTCAGCAAAAACAAAACGATCAACATGGTCAATCGTGGGAAGCTTACTGTCATCTTTGAGAAACAGACAGATGTGAGCGTGGGGTAGACCACGTTTTTGGAACTCTATAGTATAAACCGCTGTAATATCAAGTTAAAAAAATGTAGTTAGAAACTTAATAAATATAAACATGATAGTAATTATATAAACAAATAAATATTTTATAAGTATAAGTGAATTACGATGATAATCCATGAATACGTATTGAAACTTAATTTTTTTCGTAAATAATTTTACCTGCTGTAGTCTTGCCCAATAATGCTTTTTCACGTAAATCTTTCATGATTGAGTCTAGCTTAACTTTGAATAGTCTAGCTAAAATATCTGGCCTATCTTCTGGATTTGTCTTCTTGTCCTTAAGAAACCTTGTAATTTCAGGCCATTTGGGATTGCATGTGATTGTAATAAAAAAAATCAGGGTATCCATGCCTTTTACAAATAGCCATTGCATCAAGATAATTTTCCCTCATGTAACGTGCACCACCAGTAAAAGAAGAGGGTAAAATTACAGGCGTCCCTACTTTTGACAAATCAGTAGGTCCATTTTGGTTCAACGTTTGAAGATTGGTATAAGTCTCGCACCTAAGTTTATGTTGTTGGAAATAGACATAAAATAAGTGCTCACTCTCTATCATGGTATAAACGTCAACCAAAAACTGTTGAAGAAGTCGCCTTGCATTCAAAATCAATGAGAACTTACCAACTCTGTCTTGAATATGATATGCAAAATACTCTCTCATTGAACACTTTGAATCTACTTTCTTTTTAGATTTCCTTTCTTCCCTGTGTGGTATATCAACCCTATAACAATCTTCTCCAAAGGGAATAAGCAATGGATACTGGAGAGCTAGATATGACGGATGAAGTTCACTTATACGCTGAAGACCCTCTGATCTTGACTCGACAACAATATCTCTATTGTCAAGCTGGTCATCATCGTTTGACAAAATAAGAGCGGCAATTTCTGATGAAGTGGGTAAGTTGTATGTTCGGCCGTCTTTAGATCTCCTACCAATAAGACGTAATTTAAGGTTAACTTTAGGATTTTCTTGAAATCGATCACGTACAATCCTATAGCTTTTCACAAGCTGATTATTTGAGTCTAACATCGACTTCAAGTACTGAATGATTTCAATGTCAAGTTCGTGAGAAATATCCTTAGACTCTCCTTTTTCATTACTAAAAAGATCAAAAAAAAAATTGAGAAAAAATAATATTTACATAAACAGCTAAAAAATAAGTAACAAACTGAAGAATATTACCTATAAATGGTTTCCTTGTTTGAGACTTCATTTTCAGTGTCATATATATATAACTGAGAAAATTTCGGTTTAGAACCATCTTTAGGAATAAGACCACCCAAGGTGTGATAATTTTCACCACTTATTATGTATATGAAGGGAGCCTTTCCTCTATTGATATTTGAGTCAACCTTGCCTCCCATTGAAGTAAAACAAAACATAGAATTGAAGTGGCGAAAGTGTTTTAAGAAATATTTGCTCTTCGATTCTATGTTTTTGAAAAGATTCTGTTAATCTAAACCGCTCTCTTTGAAATCTGGAAGTTGTACCTTTCCATACCAACAACATATCATGTAAGTTGTTCTTCCAGAAACCTTAAGGCCTTTACCAGCTTCTGATCTCCACAATTTTGCGTTACACATTTCACATACAACCGTTTGATCACCGTGATCCAGATAATCTTGAAAATAGAAACCAATAAAATAATTATCGCGTAAAAGAAATCAATATAGTTGTAAGTGTTTTGTAAATTTAATATTTACCTTTAGAGACACCCTTATATTGCAAGTCTTTAGTTGGTTGAGGGTTGACAGCTTCTTCGTCAGACAAACTAACCATGCGAACAGGTGAGATGCAACGTCGATTACTTCTTAATGTATTCATGGTTTCTGTTTGAGCAGAAGATGATGCAAGTGAAACAGTATTAACATTAGTGAGTCCACCTGAAATTAATAATAACTATTTCAAACTTTATATAAATAAAATTAAAAATTTTTAAAATTAATCGACACATAGCAAGTTGTACCAGATGTGGTTGGATAAGTAGGAGTCGTAACATTAGATTGGTTTTGAGTTCCAGTAACAGAATTTACTTTACGTCTTTTTGCATCAAGTTGTAATTTTCTGAACTTTCAAAACTCTACAGAATGTTGTGTTCTGAGTTCAGGCACTGAAACAATAGATAAAAATAAAATAAGTTTGGACAGAAGTATAATAAAAACTTAAGTAAGATAGAATTATAATATCGTTTGTAATATTGGACAAAGGAGTGCGTTCTATAGAACCTGTTGATACATAAAGTAAATAAAAAAACAGGGTAAAGTAAAAAAATTGACATAAAGTGAAAAAATTAACGCTTAAAATTATTAATGTTACAAACAATTATTACCCGAAAAGATGCGTTAAAAGGGTTGTTGAAGCTTGATGTAAGGGATGATATATCGATTGAAACC
Organism: Ambrosia trifida; assembly: GCA_028751855.1. Classification (NCBI taxonomy): domain Eukaryota; kingdom Viridiplantae; phylum Streptophyta; class Magnoliopsida; order Asterales; family Asteraceae; genus Ambrosia; species Ambrosia trifida. The sequence continues at coordinate 111,611,179 of CM054122.1, forward strand.
AAACTATTTTTGAATTGTGAGGGATTTGTATTTTCACATTGCTTAACACTCTTTCTCTTAGCATCCATTTGCATATTTCTGGATTTTCGAGACTACGATGCAATGTTAATGTTGACTTCAAACGTATAAAGAACATATAAAGTAATATTAGTTTATATAATAAAGTGAATAACAAAGTAGTTATTTCTTATAAGATGAAATATGTTATTTAAATAAATAAAAATACTATTTGAGACAGTAGACAAAGGCGTTGGTTGCAATTGACCTATAAAAAATACAGAAACAAATAAAATTTACTTTAATCATAAATAGGGATTGGAAGTTGAAACTTTATATATAGATATAAATTAAAAAGTGTTATTCGTTTACCGGGTGTAAAAACATTCAATGTACTTTGGAAGGTTGAGCTTTGCGGAATAGAATGGTTAGAACATTGAATTGAGTCACGGTTAAATATTCTAGGTGGCGGTAAATGTTGTAGTACATTATTATGATTAGTGACCTTGCATCTCTTTGCATCCAAGTGTAATTTTCTAATTCGGCGACACTTGGCCGCGTTCTTAATTTTTTGTTCATCAGACAAAGCTTTGAAAAAAAATTTAATTACTTACATAAAAATAAGATAATGTAAATAAAGATGTCAATAATATGAAATTTGTGTACCGTTTGAGATATTAGATAACGGCATTCGTTTGTCATCACCTTATACAAAAATTGAAAACTTAAATGAGACAACACAAATAATAGAAATAGAAAAACATTGTAGATAAAGAAAAAAAAATTACCTTTTGAAGTATTAGACAGTCTTTTACGTCCCATTTCACTTAAAAGGTGGAGATTTCTAAATAAAATGTTTAATAACACTAATACATATAAAGATTCAAAGATACATAATAATAAACTAACGATAGATTTTTCCCTAGTTAGGCTACCAATAATGAAGTATTATTTAGAAATATGGATTCAAGAAAAATAAACATACATCACGATGATCATGTTTTAATAAAATAATTGATATTGAAATAAAAGAAGGACATACATTCAACTTGTACGATAGAAGATTTGAGCAAGAATAAAAACAGCCAAGGAGAACTCTTGAAGGTTTGATTGATCTGATTTCTTGGTTTGATTATTTGTTTGAAAGTAGTATGGTTTTTATAGACTTAAAATTAAATTAGTAATTAAAAATGATAATTAATATGTTTAATTACCTACCATTATTAAAGAAGACTAAAAATTTGAATTTTTGGTGTAATTTAAATTTAAAATTTAAAAATTTTGAATGTTATCGAAAATGAATTTTTCGATTTTTTTAATTAGAATTTTAGTAACTGTTTGATATAATTACTTACCATTATTAAATAATTCTACACATTTGAATGTTTGGTGCAATTATTATTTAAAATTGAAATTTTTTAAATAATTCGTATTTAAAATTGAAAAAAATTTTTAAACTCGAATTTTAGTAAGTCGTTAGTTACAATAAATGTGTTTAAATTGAAGGTTATTATTGCAACTTTATAATTGGAAGGTCATAATAAATTCATTTGATTACTTAGAAATTGTATATTAAACTACTAAAAATAAAAATTTTAAGTATTATTGAGAAATATGGATTCAAGAAAATAAACATACATCACGATGATCATGTTTTAATAAAATAATTGATATTGAAATAAAAAAAGGACATACATTCAACTTGTATGATAGAAGATTTGAGCAATAATAAAAACAATCAAGGAGAACTCTTGAATATTTGATTGATCAGATTTCTTGGTTTGATTATTTATTTGAAAGTAGTATGGTTTTTATAGACTTAGAATTAAATTAGTAATTAAAAATGATAATTAATATGTTTAATTACCTACCATTATTAAAGAAGACTAAAAATTTGAATTTTTGGTGTAATTTGAATTTAAAATTTAAAAATTTTGAATCTTTTCGAAAATGAATTTTTCGATTTTTTTTAATTAGAATTTTAGTAACTGTTTGGTATAATTACTTACCATTATTAAATATTTCTACACATTTGAATGTTTGGTGCAATAAAAACTTAAAATTGAAATTTTTTAAATAATTTGTATTTAAAATTGAACGAATTTTTAAACTCGAATTTTAGTAAGTCGTTAATTACAATAAATGTGTTTAAATTGAAGGTTATTATTGCAACTTTATAATTTGAAGGTAATAAATTCATTTGATTACTTAGAAATTGTATAAACAACTAATAAAAATAAATTTTTTTTAGTATAAAGTTATCAATGAAATTTAATGATAGTTTTTGTAAAATTGTTTGATTAATATTATTGACTGTATTACATTTTTTTGTAATAATCTAGTACAAATGTTCTATTTGTAAACAATGAACATTAGGGTTAGTTCATAAAAACGCATTCAGCAATGTAAAATTTTCACCAACTTGATAAAAAGAAACATAAAATGCAACCACATGTTTTATATATGTAAAAATAGTCTCAAAAACCAAACAAACCATTAATGAAAAACAAATTGTCACCAAAAATTTTAGACATGAAAAACACACAAAGTATTTAAATGAAATTTGTCCAAAAAACCAAACAAACCATAAAGAAAACGAAATTATCCAAAAAACCCAACCAAGCATAAAAAAAACGAAATTGTCCAACAAAACCAAACGAAGCATAAATGTTTAAAGAAATTGTTCATTGTTCCTATTTCTCAACCTTATGAACCAAAAGGGGATCTCAGGTGATTTCTTTGCAGCTTTTGTTGTAGATTCACTTGCATCATCATCAAGGTCATACACTTTGTCTAGGCTACGCTTCACTTCCTCATCATCACGTACAACACCAACTCTAGAAGATGACTCTGGAGTAGTGTTATCTCCAACAGAATCCTACAATATTAAATGAAATGTAAAATTTGTTAAAATAAACTACATTAAAAAGTCAATTAGAATTTATGATTAAATAAGTCAAAGAACAACCTTCAAAGACAATGCATTCGGTGTTGAAGATTCATCTATATCAATGTTTTCAAAAACAGGTTGATCGAGCTGAAAAAAAAATATACATGTAATACTTCAAAGGAAACGTTGATAATAAAACAAAAAAAATTAATAAGAACAATAATAAAAATGTACTAATGATTCATAAGAGTAATAATAAAGGAATATTTCAATGATAATAATAACCTGAATGTCAGGGAACCTTTGTTCCAGAGAAGCAACAATTGAAGAATCATCGGTAAGTTTGCGTATACCATAACCATCCATATGCTTATCAATGTTAAATTGCCCAATTTTAATTTTGAAAGCAAACCTTTTATCTTTAAATGAAGAAAATTCAGCAGGAGTTATTTTCTCTGAATGGTCACAAACCTAGATAAAATTTTTCATAAGTAACATTAGGTATAATAAGATATATTGTTTAAGGCAGAAAAATAAATAAATTACCTGCTTGGATTTTTCCAGCAGGTGCATCGCTGACATGCCCAACATTTTTTTCGCTTCTCGATCAAACAATGTGAGTGATGTTATTCCAGTACAATCTTGTACCCTTATTGGAATTCTAAACCTAAAGGAAGTAATAACAACAAATTATTTACTAAATAATATCGTAAAATTTTAATTTATGTTTATGAAAAATAATTCTTACACAGGTTCAACAGATACAATATGCTTGGGACAATCATTGTTAGTGCAAACCAAACCTGCTTAAATGAATTAACATCTTTTTCATCCTCATCATAAGGTAACATGAGAGTTGGCTCAACCTTGCGATTACATGCCTCACAACCTAGGTAATACCAATCATCGTTGGCATCCACACCCTTCACTGTACCAACAACAATGACTTGTTTGTTGACCTGCAAAATAAAATAATATTAATGTCAACATTTAATAAAAAAATAATTCCACACAAAATGACTAATAGTGTATACATTAAAATACACAAGTGATAATATTTTGAATGGAATATAAACATTCATATTAGATTATTATAAGTCGAAACTGATATACCTCTGTTATTAACGGAAGATCACGAATAGTGCTAAAATGGGTCTTGTTCAGAAACTCATCTGTCAAATTCATGCTTCCAGAAGATCCGAGAGATCGTTGAGCAGAAGAGGATTCGGTAGCAATAAACTTTTCAATATAACTGTTAAAAGTCAAATAAGAGTATCAGTTATGTATATATAACAAAAAATATATGTATATATATTATAACAGAAAGATAGATAAATATCTTACCTTTTCTTAAAAGCAAGAATATCATCAATGGCTTCGTTGATAAACAACCGAGTGATATTAAATCCATTTTGCACAGTTATATTCCCTATAATAGATTAAAAATAACAAACGGTTATATATATTAAAAAAGTAAAAATATGTACAATCTAAAAAAACATTATTAAAGGACAAACCTTTGTAATTGTTAAAACTACCAAACTGAACAATCAGAACCACATGGACTTCCGCTTCATTATGCTTGATGTACTCAAACATCTGGTCAGAATACTCATCCCACAAAGTACAGCTAATTTTGACACCACTACATAAAAATACATTGTTTATTAAATGGAAAACATTCAAATATGGCTTCCTACCTATTGATAGTACACACCTAAATTAACATAATGTTATAGATGATGAAATAATAAACAATTTAATTGAAAAGATGAACCACATACTCTAGATCAATCAACATAAGACTCATCTTGTTCTTCCACCCAGATTTAGTTTCTGTTGGCTGTGGTGAAGTCCATTCATCAACAAACCCAATGAAATCTAAAAGATAAAAAGTTAACTAAAATAGTATAAACGAATAAAACCAAACGTATATAAAAGTTTTACAGTGAGTAAACAAACCAATTCTATTTTCTGCAGACAGGTTACCAGATTTAATTGTCTCAAATGAAGAAAAATTAAAACCATAAGGGCTGCCTTGAAAATTTTTACATTTGGTTATATTAGTTTCAAAAGTAAATGACAGTATGTCACTCTTAGCAAAGTGTTTAGTAGATTTGTTATCTGCTAGTTGTGGTCTAAATATATAGTAAGCTTCATTTTCTTTTTAAATTTTTTCGTGTTTCTTCATATAGCGATTCCACACCATCACTTGCATTTTAGAACCCTGTTTAAACATTGAAACAAAAACCAACGAAGTATAATCAGAAATAATATAACAACACTTGTATAAACAATAAATGAAAACCAAACTGATGATAGAAAATCTAACCTGTTCATCCATAACAACCATATCAATTGCAAGAGTTTCCCCTGGTATCTTCTGATTTGCTCTCTTCCATATTCTAAGTACCCTCACTTTGATTGTATAATCACTAAGCTGCCAAGTAATGTCATTTAGAAACGTGACATTGTTTGGATCCATGATCCTGCAATTTTATACTATGTAACACAAAAACAGAGTTAATGCTACATTGTTTGTATTATAGTGTTATATAAATAAATAATGAAAGAAAAAAAAGTAGATACTACCTGAGCAAGTCTGCAAAAAAAAAAAAAAAAAATTCACTCAAAAGTTGTTGATTAGATCATTCTATTTATAATGTATTTAATATTGTACTAAGAAACACAAAATGTATTTTTAGTATAGGTTTAAGAAATGGAAACCAAATTATGATAATGCAAATCATACTTAATATTGTAATAAGAAAAAATAAATGTATTTTTAGTATAGGCTTAAGAAATGGAAACCGATTTATAATAATGTAAATCGTACTTAATACTTGAAAAGAATAAAGAAATTTATTTTTAGTATAGGTTTAAGAAATGGAAACCGAATTATGATAATGGAAATCAAAATGATTTAATTTACATGTTTCCATATGAACTTTTAATTCAATATATATGAAAAAAATTCGAAATTATATAAATCAAAATTAAATTTAGTATGTTATTCAAAAAATTGCAAGGCTAATTATATACAAGTTTTGGCTTTAATTTTTTTTATTAAATGCGTTTACTTTTTTAAATAATCGAAAATTTACCATCTTTACTATGAGTTAATATGTTAAAAAAAGGGAAATCTATAAAATAAAAAAATGAAAAACCGTTTTTTTCAATATACAACCAATTAGTTTGATATTTTCAAGCAGAACGATTATTATTTTATGATTGTAAACTTTTTTATTTAACCGTTTTATTGTGCTTATGCTAATAATGATTTATGAAAAATAAAGTTGTTAGAATTGTACTTAATAATATGATATAACTCTATGAGTTTAAATGGTATAGATCGTACCATTTATTATAAGTTTAAATACATATGGTCAACTAAAAACGGTTTTCTTTAAAATCTTTAATTTACATTGGGCAAAAAAATTAAACAATCCAAAAAATGTAGTTGAAATTCTTTGTGCAAAAAATGTTATTTATAAGTTTTAAGTTTGAAATACCATAAAAAAACTTTTTTTAGAAAATTACAAATTTAAAAGTTCATACTTAATTTATAACTTGACTAAAATTAATAATTGACTTGACTAAATTAAAAGTTGACTAAATTGTACATCAATAAGGACTTCAAAATAAAGTCAAAAAATGTATATTTTCATAACTTAAAAAATTTACATTGTGCAAAAAAATTAAACAATCCAAAAAATGTAGTTGAAATTCTTTGTGCAAAAAATGTTATTTTTAAGTTTTAAGTTTGAAATACCATAAAAAAAACTTTTTTTAGAAAGTTACAAATTTAAAAGTTCATCCTTAATTTAAAAGTTGACTAAAATTAATAATTGACTTGACTAAATTAGAAGTTGAACAAATTAAAAGTTGACTAAATTGTACATCAATAAGGACTTCAAAATAAAGTCAAAAAATGTATATTTTCATAAGTTAAAAATTTTAAAGATTTAAAATTTTATGATGAATTCATATATAAAACCAAAAATCTAAAACATAATTACTAATTACTAAACATTAATATAGAAAAAATCGTTATAAAAATATAATGGTTTTACCTAATTCATTGTAACTTACTATAATACTATAAGGTTGGCAGATGATTAACATACTTTAAAAATCCGTGCATTAACATTTATAATTTTAGACTACTGCTAGGAACATAATATTCATGATCATTGTCAACAAACCATAGCAGGATATTCGGTTTAAAAGACATAACATCCCAAAAAAACACAGTTTACTACATCAGCAGTAAAAGGTGCAAAAGTATGTGACCACTAAGCATTAATCATGTTCAAAAAAACTACCACCACTAAGGTGCAAAAAGTTACCAACCAAAGATGTTAATGTTCACCAAAAAAACTACCACCACAACCATAACTAATTACCATCAACCCTAACTACTTTAGTTAGCTGGAACAGACCTTGTTTGTTGAAAAAAAGGAAATGCATCTGATCACCAGACTAGAGCTCCTTATCGGCAGCAAAGGCTGACATACCTCTGATGTTGCAACGGTAACTTCGTCTCGAACCTTCAATACCAACAGAAACTCCCCAAGTATAACCCTCACGATCTTTAATAGTCAAAGCCCTTTTCCTGTTCAAACCATTATCCCTTGCCCAATCTACCTTCATACACTATAAAAATAAAAACAATTTGCATTTTAATAAAAAGGTACATATACATAAATCGCTATATAATATACGGAATTGAATAGATAAGACTTACAAAATGCTTGTCAACAGTGAAAACAACTGGAACGCCAACATCATTGACAGCCTCTTCCTCCTCGTCATCATCAGATTCATCAACCTCTTCCTCCATATCATCTCATACACTCAGCTCTTCGGTATCATTATCGGAAACAAAAACGATTTCTTCATCCTTATTTTCATCATCCTCGACCTTGTAATTGTATTCCCAAAGCTCTGGAGGAAGAGTAAGCTTGTTTTTCTTAAAAAAGGACACCTCATATGATTTCTATTTTACTAACAAAGAAAAACATGAAAACATACAAATTAATAAAAAATAAAAAGCATATTGTATTGCGATTTACATTAGGATAAATAAGACAACAACTATTTAGAAATCGACAAACAAACCTCATTGTAAATTTCAAACACAATTAGATGATCGCTTGTTATCTCAAACGTCTTCTTCATATAAGGCCATCCTTGAGTTATGTAAAGCGCACCACAATCGTTTTCAAGCTTGATTTAAAAAGCATGTTCTGAAGCAAAGATACATAAGTATTGGAAAATAATATGTCAACATGTTGATATCAGCAAATCAAAAGGCAACTGAAGCAACTGTATAGAAACAATTTATACATGATATTATTTCTAAACAATTTTCATGATAAATCATTCAACCCTAATTAATCTACACATGACATGTACCTATGTCTTCGCATAAATAACAAATCAGTTTAGAAATTTGGATCTGAAAACATGACCTGGAAATGAGCTGCACAAAATTGAATTCGCTGGAAGGGCTTTATTGTGTAATCCATGAAAAACAAAGCAACTGATATGCTGAAAAGTGGTAAACAATGTTTTTAAAGTTAATACGTTTTACTCTATTTTATGTCTTATATAATGTAGTCAACTCAGAGTAGAAAACGCATACCAGACGTCTTTCATCAGTCAGTGGGTCGTCCAGCCTGCAGTAGAAAAATTTACCGGGAGCAGCTACAGCATCCTGATGAAAGGTGATCATTCTGAAACAGTTGATAATCTCCTCATATTCAAAAACAAAGTTGCAATCAGACGGGTAATTTAGTGTTTTAACCATGTGCTTCCATCCATTGAAAAAGAACCAGCTTCCAGCAATCTGCATCACTTTAACATCAAAGATTTTCTCATCCAATGTGTGAATTCTGGTTTTCCCAGTTGGGTAGTTGTACTGCTTAACCCATTCATTATACTGGGAAGGTAAGCCCTACACATAAAAACAAAAAACAGTCATATGTAAATATAATGAATCTGAATCAAATGACATCTAGGATAGTCGACTGACTCCAAGAAATATAAAAGTATTACATAACAAAGATTGTAACATTGCTTACCAAACATACACGGTCGTTGCTTTCAGACTTGACCCAAAACCCGTAAACCATTATTATTGAATCCTTTGAAAAACCTGTATTAGTAAACAAACATGTAGCTGAAACATAAGAAATGATAATCAAACAACAATCTATATAGCTAACAAAACCTAAACATGAATAATTATAAAACATGAAATATATTTTAACAAATACCTATATGATTAGAATCTGAAAATCAGTAAAAGGAAAAGCAGATTAAGTCTAAATAATCACAAACCAAAAACATAAAACCTAATGTATACCTAAACATTTAATCGGCAAAATTTAACATTATCCTATGCTTTCACTTGCACGATGATTTTGTTCATACAAATCACATACTTAAATCAATAAACAGTTAGAAACAGGGGATTTGATGTATACATATGAACCCTATTTTCAGTAATCTAAAGCTGAAAAGAAAAAAAAAGATTAACCATAAATAAGTTTTAAAAACATATTCAAATAACATAAAGGATTCAAATCACGTATAAAAACATTAACCCTAAATAATTTTTAAAACATCATTCGAACCCTAAAACATCAATCGCACAATGTAAAACATGAATATAAATAAATCAAACACTAAAACACGATTGATTAAAATAGAATGGAAGAGATTACCTTGTAGAAGATATTAACACAATGATGTATCATATAAACCCTAAAAAAATAATCGAACATCACGTATCATACACGAAGCATACAACATGAACCCTAATCCTAAATATTAATAAAACTGACCAATAATTGATGTAAAAGCAAGTATTATAACAAACCAATTGAAATCAATAAAAACAGACATAAAAAACTTTAATCGACAACGAATCAGTAAAAAACACCAAAATTAGGAGATGAAGAAAAAGAGGGTAGGATAGAAGAGATAATACCTTGATTGGAGATGAAGAAGAAGACGGTATTTGGACTGAAATCGGCGATCGCCTCTCTGCTAGGGTTTGGTTCAAGGAGGCAACGATTGGGATTGTGTCAAGCGTGTTATGTCCGCGTCCTTCTGTTTAGGTTATATATTTTCTGTTTTTTTTAATAGAAAAATTTTATAAATTCTCACACTTCGACACTTGGCACAAATTGATAGGCTATATAATTGGAGGATCAACATGGGAGTGCCATGTGTCCACATTGAGTTTCATATATTAGTTGTATATATATATATATATATATATATATATATAAAATAAAGTCTTGCGGTCTCGTCTGGTTTTAAAAGGTTTGTTTTCGAATTAAACATAAACCAAACAGTACGTTATGACTTGAATATAATAAAACTGACTGTTTGAAAGTTAAGTAAAATGACCAACTGTCAGACTAAACTGATGACCGGTTTGAAAATGAACAGTGTACACCCCTAATTTAATTTTAATAAAGTATGATTAAAATATAAGTAACAAATACCACTAAATCTATACTTTTCATAATAGGAGAAGAATGAGTGACGTCAGAAAGCTGATGTTTCAACCGGAGAGACTGGCCTCCAATGCCTGTATGATGCAAAAACTGACGTCACAATAAATAATAAAATAATCCCACTTGCCTAAACAGTGGTAATAATGCCACTTGCCTAATAGTGGTTGTTAATAAATTAATTAAATATTGCCACTTGACACAACAGACTTTTCTACGACTGTTGGTTTTAAATTTGAGCTCCAAATTCAAATTCAAATTTCAAATTCGATACCCCATTACACAACTATATAAAGGTATCACGTGGCTCTCTTTCTCTCAAATAATTTTTAAATCGTAACAGATGGTTCTCTCACATTTACGTTCACGTCGAAGGATTCGAGTATCAGGTAAACTAATTGTAATATATCTTATCAATAAGAATAAAATTTATCCGTTTTGTTCTTCAATAACCTCAATCTTTTGTCTGCTCCAATAGCAACCAGAGCATTTACGTCGAAAAAGTTGTCGACTTTGGAAGATTCTTACAATCAATGGGAAATATTAGTTTTGCCATTACGAACGGTTGTAGATTGGCAAGCTCAAACTCAAGAGGGTATGTCTTTCATTTTTAAATCCATCTATGCGAGTGTTTAATACGTGTTAATTTTTTTCAGATCAACTTGTGTGTTTGATTAATTTGAGTCATGCTTGATTAGTATTTTTGTGAATATTTGACCGTTAACAGATAGAGGCGTTAGCTTAAGCAATCAAGTGTTTTTCCTGATGGCATTAGGAAAGACATTGAATGCGATTATGCTTTTACGCCACTATGCTTATCTTTTGAGGAAGTCGTCTGCGTCTACTTCCTCTTTTGTGGTTCCCCCTGTTGTGCTTGTCAACAGGTATGTTTGTTAAATATCTTATTTCTTTAGTTTGTTTTTCAAGGCTTGTATAGAAGTATAACCGTGAATGTTTTTTTTCTATTCTGTTAGCAAGCAGAGTATGTGAGGAAGCACCTTGAGTATGTTGAGTATTCAAATTTAATATTTTGGAGATTAATAACGCTTCTAAACATACAACACACAACTTCAACCCATTCCTGCCAAAGAAACAAATATATGTTTTGAAGACTCATGGGTGTATAAAAACATGTTATAATCAAAGTTGATTTGAATGTATTAGCAACATCAATTTGTGGTTTTCTTAATATTATTAAAAGAATTGAAGTTATAACATCTGTCTACGCTCAAGACATGTTTGTAAATAGTCTATAATATAAATTAAAGTTGTATTCGATGACAGTTGTTTTGTGAAGTTCTGTTCAACTTTTCTGAACATTGTATTACACTTATTGTCAAGGCATGTTTGTAAATCATCTATAGTATAAATTGAAGTTGTATTTGATGACAGTTGTTTTGTGAAGATCTCTTCAACTTTTCTGAATATTGTATTACAGTTACCGTCAAGACATGTTTGTAAATAGTCTTTAGTTTAAGTTGAAGTTGTATTCGATGATAGTTGTTTTGTGAAGACATGTCCAACTTTTTTGAAGATTGTATTACAGTTGTTTCATTACAACTGTTGATTTAGCAACAGATTTTTCTTTTAAAATAAATTACAAATGTTGTAATTTATGAGTAGAAGAATTCTCTTCACTCTGTTGGTATTTTTTTTTCGTAATGTCTGCTTATACTCAAGATATGTTACTAAATATTGTATAGTATAACTGAAGTTTTGTTGGATGACAGGTTTTTTTAGGACATCTTTTGACAAGTCAGCAGTTGTTGTAAAGCAGATCTTCCGATTAATAATAAATAATACAAATAAGTCCTAAGTTTTGAATGTTTAAGAAGGAAAGTTTGAAATTCATTTACGCGACGTATTGCAAATTCTAAGTGAAATTCTATTGGATGACGGTTTTTTCATTTCATCTGAAGTTGTATTGGATTACAGCTGTATTGAGAACATATGTTGGCAAGTCAACAGTTGTTGTAAAACAGATCTTCCAATTATAATAATAAATAATAGAAATAAGACCATATTTTGAATGTTCAAGACGGAAATTTTTAAATTATGATAGGGAAGCGTATTTACGATTTTGAACATTAACATTGTTGAATGCCAAATAATAAGTTTTTGAGAAGAAATATTTTTATTGTTATTATTATTAATTAATTAATTGATTTATATAAGATATAACAATGTATCATTATATATACTTGGTTGTATTGTTCAATAATATTCAAGTTGAGAGCTTATTTTATAAAAAACCTTTTTAAAATCGGCTGGTTATTTTCTAAAGTTTTTGTATGTAGCATCATTTCAGTTTGATAATTAAATAATTATAATAATTATTTTAAAACTATCTTTAATAAATAAGCCCCAAGTTTTGAATTTTGAAGATAGAACGTTTTGGTTTTTTAAGAAGAAAGTTTTAAATTATCATGGGGAAGCGTGTTTACCAATTTTGAACATTAACATTGTTGAGTAGCAAATATTGATAGTTTTGAGAGCAAATATTGTTATTGTTATTATTATTAATTAATTTATTCATAAAGATATAACATTGTATCATTATATATACTTGGTTGTTTGATGTGTTGTAAAACACATCTCTTTTCCTATGTATTTTGTATATTATTTGGTCATGTTTTTATTTGTTTCGTGTTGTTTTTATTATGTATTTATTTATTTCATTATTTTATAGGTGTTCGTAAGAAATGAGCTTAAAACAGTGAAAAATAATCGAGACACGAACACTTGAGAGCAGGTGGTCATGAACGTGGGAGCTTAAACGATGAACTTTGGTCGAGCCAAGAACACCCGAGTCAAGAAGATGAGCCAACATATAATAGTAATAATAATATTAATAATAATAATAGTTAATAAATAAATAAAAAAGAAATAAAGATATGAAAACCAATTACGTTGACTTTGTTTCAAAAACTCTGAAAACCCAAAAGGGCTAAGCCCAAATTGAGATATTTGTATTGGGCATCAAGACATTATTATTATTATTAATACGGCACATGATTATTGTCGAAGCTATCACATCTCACAGCCGCCAAGGTTATATTGGAACGTCACATCAACAGCAGCACGAAGAGATCGAACAAAGAGCACAAGGGGGAGGTTAATTGAAGGCCAGCAAGGCTCGGGGTCAAGACTAGACCTACGGGTTCGATCACTAAAAATTTTAGTTTTTATATTTATTTACTTTGTGTTCATGAATATTGAGACCATGATTAATTTTTATGTTGAACCTTTGTTTGTATTGTTTTTCATTACTATGAGTAGCTAAATCTTGAACCACTACCTAGGCCAGCAATGATGACTACATGTTAATTTTATAGCTTTTGGTTTATGGATTATTTTGAATGGTTAATGTTTTGGTAAAAGTTTAGTTGGTGTTTATTATGATGTGTGTGCGTACTTAAGTCTAATTTATTATTTTTGAGAGTTCCATAATCGTCTTAGTGAATGTCTTTCATGTTTGGATGATTATTAGGGTTGCTTGCTAGGTGCTTGTAGCTTATTTTATGGTTTTGTGCACGAAAGCCATAGGAACTTGATTAGAGAATTTAGAGGACTTTAGTATTCTTCCATTCTTGAGACCGGGAGGTGATGGAATGTTGGGTTGTCTAGAGCTTTAGGTGTTAGGTTTTGGGTGAGAACGGGAGGTGATCCTATCCTAGTTTTCTTTAGTTTCTTGCAATTCCAAGTCATAGTTAACCCAATTAAATTACTCCTTTACATCTTCGGGTGTATTGTGATTAGAGAGAGCGGGAGGTGATCGAGTCATTAGAGTACCTTTACATTCTTAGTGAGGTGAGACCGGGAGGTGATCCAAGCTAGATAACCAGTGTTTTATTCCTTAGGATTCTTTGGGTGTGTTGGTGAGACCGGGAGGAGATCTAGCACGTCTTAGGGTTTCTTGAGTTATTTTTAGAATCTGGTATCCATTCAGTTTTTCATTACCGAGAGTTGTGAGTTTGCGTGTAGGATTCTTGGCCTAGGTAGTTGCCTTCCTATCCTGATATTTTCCTCAGTTATCCTTGCTGTCTATTTATCCTATTTAATTATTTTATTTATTTTAATTAATTATTTAAAAAAACCAAAAAAATCAACTTTTAAACCATTTATTTTAGGTCTTAGTCGAGTCTAGTTTTGTTTTCCATTAGTGTCCTGTGGGTTCGATACTCGGACTTACTTAGTCTGTACTGCATTGATAGGTACACTTGCCTGTCGTGTGGTCTAGTTTAGTTGAGTCTGTTTTATATTACTAGGTGTCTAGGTTAGTTTATATTTTTAGACCATACATAGCACATCAAGTTTTTGGCGCCGTTGCCGGGGACACTTGGCGATTGCGAAACTAGCTTTGATTAGGACTTCACTGATTAATTGGTCTTATGTGAGTCTTTTTGGTTTTTAGTGTGTCTAGAGAGTCTTAGGTTTTTATTTTCTTTTTGTGTTTTTTTTATTTATTTTTGTTCTTCTTTACGCGTTTTTTTCCTATCTGTCTTGCAGTTTTATGCCACGTACTCGTTCGCAGGGACCATCTGAGCCGATCATACCAAAGCCCGAGCGAGACATTGCTGACATTCGGAGGGAACTTCATCGTGCTATCAACCGAACCAAAAAGGTACGTTTTTCTCTCCCTGCTACTATCATGGGCGACGCTCAACCACCTAGACGTACTGTCCACCAGATGGCCTGTGAGGGAGCCACGGGAATGAGAACTCCCATTACTCGGGCTGCCATGCCCATTAACCACACTTGGCAGATCCCCTCACACGTCATCAACACCATCGCCCATACCGCCCAGTTCAATGGCCTGGATGATGAGGATGCTCCAGGCCATCTGTCCCGTTTTGTGCGCATTTGTGACACCTTTGGTCTGACAGGTGTCACCCCAGACACGATCTATCTTAGAGTTTTTCCATTTTCTCTGTCTGGGCGTGCTGCCACTTGGTTGGATACTCTTCCCCAGGATTCCATCACTACCTGGGAAGACTTGAAAACCAAGTTTCTGAAAAAAAATATTATCCTCCTTCTAAGGCCGCTCGCATTAGAGACCAGATCCACTCGTTCCGAATGGATCCAGACGAGCCATACCACTTGGCCTGGGAGAGGTTCAACACTTTGTTGAACAAGTGTCCCCAGCATGGACTTTCTGATTGGGCCCTTGTAGAGAAATTCTACAATGGCCTTACTTATGCTACGCGGCAGATGTTTAACACTGCTGCTGGGGGACACATTATGGATAAAAAAGACCCCGATGAGTGTAAGGACATGTTTGAGAGTTTTGCTCTAGCTGAACAGCAGACCCCAGCCCACGGGGATTCCATCCCAGTTACTAGGACTACCTCCTCCACTACTAGAGGTGTTCATCAGGTCACTCCTAAGACTAGTATGGCTGCTGCTATAGAGGCTTTAGCGAGAGAGGTTAAAGAGCTTAAGATGAGTGCACGCAAGTGTGAGATTTGTAGGGGTGGACACGACACCATAGACTGCCCAGTAGGAAACCGTGAGCATGTAGACTATTTGGGGGGTTCTAACCGGGGAAATGGTAATAATTATAACTCGGGGTGGAGGAACCAATCTAATTCTGGGTGGAGGTCTGATAGAGGAGACATAGGTGATAGTTCAGGTTCTAGTTTGAAGAGGATAGAGGAGATGATAGCTAGTCAGAGTCAGATGCTCACTCAGCTGGTTGCAAAAGACCAGCAAACCACTCAGAAACTTGAGGAGCATGACCTAATGCTTAGAAACCAGCAGAATACTTTGTTAGACCTAGAGAGAAAAATAGGAGATATTTCACAGAAACTCTCTGTTAGGTCACCAGGTACTTTCCCTAGTAACACTGAGGAGAACCCTAAGGGTACAGTGATGGCTGTGAGCATTCGTAGTGGTAGGGGTGCGACTGAGAGAGTAGAGATACCGGTTGAGGATAAAGAGGAACCGGTAGATGAGGAGATAGAGTTAGAGACACCTGCTAGGAAACCTTCTAGGGTAGCTACATCCAGTCCTGTGTCTAGCAGTGAGGGTCCTTCTGAGAGAGTGGTGGTGGATAGAAAGAGTGAGAGGCAGGTAGAGCCCACTAGAGTGTATAAGCCCACTGCTCCTTATCCAGGTAGGTTGTTGCAGAATAAGATAGATCACCAATATGATAAATTTATTGAACTTATTAAGCAACTTAAGGTGAACCTACCCTTCATAGAAATCCTTCAGAGCATGCCTAAATATGTTAAGTTCCTCAAGAACATCATGGCTAATAAGAAAAAGCTTGAGGAACTTTCACAGGTTAGTTTGAGTGAGGAGTGTTCTGCAGTCTTGCAGAATAAGCTGCCAGTTAAGATGGATGATCCTGGTAGTTTTATCATTCCATGTTCCATAGGTGACCTGTCCATTAAGAATGCTCTTGCTGACCTAGGTGCTAGTGTTAATTTAATGCCATACTCCATTTTTAAGCAACTAGACATAGGAGAACTTAAGCCCACCCGCATGTACATCCAGCTGGCGGACAAGTCCACCAAATTCCCTCGTGGTATTATTGAGAATCTTTTAGTTAAGGTGGACAAGTTCGTGTTTCCTGTGGATTTCGTAGTGTTAGATATGCCTGAGGATGATGCCGTGCCATTGATTTTAGGTCGTCCTTTCTTGGCTACTTGTAGAGCTGTGGTAGACATGGGTGAGGGTAAGATGAGCATAAGTGTGGGGGAGGAGCAGGTTGAGTTTGGGATTAAGCCTAGGATGAGAGGAGATTTTTTAGATGAGTTACAGGCTATAGATGATCATCTGGATCATGAGTTGGAGAAATTAATCCCTAAGGAGATTGAGAGTAGGAGAAGAAAAGGGAAGGAGAAAGAGACAGTAAGTGTTGTGAATTGGTGGATGAATTTACCGGGTAGGTATAGGAATAGGAAAGAACCCGAGAGAAAGGAAGAAGTTTTGAAGGTGTATGATTTCTGGGGTGGTTCGTATTGCAAGGAGAAGCCACCCGATGCTAGAGTGATTCATGCATAGGCACACTCGGATGCTTCCGAGTTGTAGAGTTTGTAGAGTTCTAGATTTTATTTTTCTTTGTTTTCGGTTTGTGTTTGTTTTGTTTTGTAGGTTTTTGTGTTCGTTTGGCAAGGACAGCTCACATCATGAGCGAATCCCAGGTATTTATTTATATATTTATATGATTGGGATTTTTTTTGTGGAGGTTTGGGTAATAAAAGAATATTTTTTTTCTTTTTCTAAACTATAAATTTGATTAACTTTCTGCGAAAAAAGGTTCTTTGTGTAATGTGAGGAGCCTGGGCTGACCTGTTCGCTATACACGAATAGTAATTACCCCGGAAAGTTATATTTTATTCGCTCGCGACGCGCGTTGAGATCACCAGTGTCCTTCACGTTGCGCGAGTTAAGTAAAAAAAAAAAAAAATTCCACCCTATTTTCTTCCACCACCATTCACCATCATTTCATCACATCTTTTACCATCACCCACCACTTTCCACCGTCTTGCCTTCCAAGTACGTTTCCTGCATTTTTGTATATTGAGTCGGTTGAGTCTGTAATTTTTTTTTAGAGTCTTTTATTTTATTTTTAAGTCAGTGTTCTCTTAACCCACTTTGGGGATATCTTCCCTTCAAGTGTGGGGATGATGGAGAGAGTCTTTATTTTTGAGTCATTGGTTTGTCTAATATATTTTATTGCAGGTTTGGATCTAGCCACCCGTACTCAATCTCCATTCGGGTGGGGACGACCCAACAATTATTTAAGGCAACCATTTGTTTTTGTATTTTCCTTTTAGTTTTTATCAGTCAGGTTTGAGTCAAAGGTCGCGAATGAAATGCTATACGGCCTGGTTTAGAAGGACAGCTTCAGATCGCTTGCACTACATGTCTTATATCCAGGGGAGTTTGTTCCTTTTTGTTGTATTTTTTTTATTTCTACTTTATTTTATTCCACTCTCACATTGAGGACAATGTGTCGTTCAAGTGTGGGGATGGAGACTTCGTTTTTATTTTTAGGTAGTTTGAGTCATAAATTATAAAAATCCAAAAAACAAAAAAAAAATTAAAAAATTGAAAAATGTCCCTGATCTTTTGTGCATTTTTTATGGAAAATGATAGTAAAATTGGGATTTTTGGTTTTCAAAATATTATATATATGAGAATATAAATAGATTGAAAGCGCGTTTACTTAAGATGTGTCGGTAGGCCCAGCTAGCTTTGAAAGGTCCTAGGATTGTTCTTAATATACCTTAATAATCATGAAATCTTATGGGTTCTCATCTTAGGAGAAACGGTAGAACTGAAACCGCTGATAGTAATTAGAGGTACCACTGTAGGTTGAAAGCCCATATGTATTATTAATTAAATGGCACACTTGATCCTTTTTATGAGAATAAATCCGGTGAAAAGTGGCGCCCAAAAAAAAAAAAAAAAAAAAAAACCACATGTCCATCAATTGAGCTAGACCAAAAAAAAAAAAAAAACTGAAGCCTCTGATCGAAACTCCCTCGAGGTCAAGTTGAAAAAAAATACCGAAGCTCATGCTGTCGCTCTTGGGGATGGTGACTCTGATTGAGACAACCTCTGGGTTAGGTATAAAAAAAAATGTGTCTAAGCTCATAAACTTCATCCATCATCCATCATAAATTTAATTTCTAATACATTAGGGAGTTTAGTTTGCAGTGGTTGGTATATCTACATGGTTTAACCTTTGCTTTGAAAGCTTGAGGTGGGATTAGGTGAAGCTGGATATCTTGAGTGTGAGACCCATAGATTGATTGTAATAATATGAACTTAATCTCTTTACATGATTGGGCCTGATTAGCTGGTGGTTGGGTTTAGGTGGACAACAATACCGACAGTTTGGGTTGACGCGTGATTAGATCTTAATTAATGAACCTAAAAGTTTTTGAAACCAGGAGTCCTGATTATGATTCCATTGCAGTCTTTTTCGGGGACGAAAAAGGTTTATGTGTGGGGATGTTTGATGTGTTGTAAAACACATCTCTTTTCCTATGTATTTTGTATATTATTTGGTCATGTTTTTATTTGTTTCGTGTTGTTTTTATTATGTATTTATTTATTTCATTATTTTATAGGTGTTCGTAAGAAATGAGCTTAAAACAGTGAAAAATAATCGAGACATGAACACTTGAGAGCAGGTGGTCATGAACGTGGGAGCTTAAACGATGAACTTTGGTCGAGCCAAGAACACCCGAGTCAAGAAGATGAGCCAACATATAATAGTAATAATAATATTAATAATAATAATAGTTAATAAATAAATAAAAAAGAAATAAAGATATGAAAACCAATTACGTTGACTTTGTTTCAAAAACTCTGAAAACCCAAAAGGGCTAAGCCCAAATTGAGATATTTGTATTGGGCATCAAGACATTATTATTATTATTAATACGGCACATGATTATTGTCGAAGCTATCACATCTCACAGCCGCCAAGGTTATATTGGAACGTCACATCAACAGCAGCACGAAGAGATCGAACAAAGAGCACAAGGGGGAGGTTAATTGAAGGCCAGCAAGGCTCGGGGTCAAGACTAGAGCTACGGGTTCGATCACTAAAAATTTTAGTTTTTATATTTATTTACTTTGTGTTCATGAATATTGAGACCATGATTAATTTTTATGTTGAACCTTTGTTTGTATTGTTTTTCATTACTATGAGTAGCTAAATCTTGAACCACTACCTAGGCCAGCAATGATGACTACATGTTAATTTTATAGCTTTTGGTTTATGGATTATTTTGAATGGTTAATGTTTTGGTAAAAGTTTAGTTGGTGTTTATTATGATGTGTGTGCGTACTTAAGTCTAATTTATTATTTTTGAGAGTTCCATAATCGTCTTAGTGAATGTCTTTCATGTTTGGATGATTATTAGGGTTGCTTGCTAGGTGCTTGTAGCTTATTTTATGGTTTTGTGCACGAAAGCCATAGGAACTTGATTAGAGAATTTAGAGGACTTTAGTATTCTTCCATTCTTGAGACCGGGAGGTGATGGAATGTTGGGTTGTCTAGAGCTTTAGGTGTTAGGTTTTGGGTGAGACCGGGAGGTGATCCTATCCTAGTTTTCTTTAGTTTCTTGCAATTCCAAGTCATAGTTAACCCAATTAAATTACTCCTTTACATCTTCGGGTGTATTGTGATTAGAGAGACCGGGAGGTGATCGAGTCATTAGAGTACCTTTACATTCTTAGTGAGGTGAGACCGGGAGGTGATCCAAGCTAGATAACCAGTGTTTTATTCCTTAGGATTCTTTGGGTGTGTTGGTGAGACCGGGAGGAGATCTAGCACGTCTTAGGGTTTCTTGAGTTATTTTTAGAATCTGGTATCCATTCAGTTTTCCATTACCGAGAGTTGTGAGTTTGCGTGTAGGATTCTTGGCCTAGGTAGTTGCCTTCCTATCCTGATATTTTCCTCAGTTATCCTTGCTGTCTATTTATCCTATTTAATTATTTTATTTATTTTAATTAATTATTTAAAAAAACCAAAAAAATCAACTTTTAAACCATTTATTTTAGGTCTTAGTCGAGTCTAGTTTTGTTTTCCATTAGTGTCCTGTGGGTTCGATACTCGGACTTACTTAGTCTGTACTGCATTGATAGGTACACTTGCCTGTCGTGTGGTCTAGTTTAGTTGAGTCTGTTTTATATTACTAGGTGTCTAGGTTAGTTTATATTTTTAGACCATACATAGCACATCAGTTGTATTGATCAATAATATTCAAATTGAGAACCAATTTTATAAGAACCCTATTCAAAATCGGTTTGTTAATTTCTAATGATTTTATATGTAGCGTCATTTCATTTTAATAAATAAGCCCTAAGTTTTGAATTTTAAGAGGGAAAGTTTTAAATTATAATAAGGAAGCGTGTTTACGAATTTTAAACATTAACATTGTTGAGTGGTAAATAATGACAGTTTTGAGAGCAAATATTGTTATTGATATTGTTATTATTATTAATTAATTAATTCTTATAATATATAACATTTTATCATTATATATATTTGGTTGTATATATCAATAACACTTAAATTGAGAAGCTATCTTATAAGAACCCTGTTCAAAATCAGTTTTTTATATCTAAAGATTTTGTATGTAGCATCAATTCATTTTGATACATAAATAACATTAATAAATATTTTAAAACCATTTTTAATAAATATGCCCTAAGTTTTGAACTTTTAAAAGGGAAAATTTTAAATTAACATAGGGAAGCATGTTTACGAATTTGAACATTAACAGGGTCGAGTTGCAAATAATAAGAGTTGTGAAACCAAATATTGTTATTGTCATTATTATTAATTAATTCATTCATCTATGTGGCATATTGCAAACTCTAAGTGAAATTCTATTTGATGACAGTTTTCATTACATCTGAAATTCTTTTTTATGACAGCTGTTTTGACAACATCTATTGACAAGTTAACAGTTGTTGTAAAACAGATCTTCCAATTATAATAATAAATAATATAAATAAGCCCAAGTTTTGAATGTTCAAGAAGGATAGTTTTAAATTATGATAGGGAAGCGTGTTTACGATTTTGAACATTAACAGTGTTGGGTGCCAAATAATAAGTTTTTTGTGACAAAATATTTTTATTGTTATTAATATTAATTAATTAATTATTTGATTTATATAAGATATAAAATTATATCATTATATATACTTGGTTGTATTGTTCAATAATATCTAAGTTGAGAGCTTATTTTATAAAAAAAAACTTTTTAAAATCGGCTGGTTATTTTCTAAAGATTTTGTATGTAGCATCATTTCATTTTGATAATTAAATAATTATAATAATTATTTTACAACTATATTTAATAAATAAGCCCTAAGTTTTGAATTTTTAAGAGGGAAAGTTTTGGTTTTTTAAGAAGAAAGTTTTAAATTATCATGCGAAAGCGTTTTTATCAATTTTGAACATTAACATTGTTGAGTGGAAAATAGTGACAGTTTTGAGAGCAACTATTGTTATTGTTATTATTATTAATTAATTTATTCATAAAGATATAACATTGTATCATTATATATACTTGGTTGTATTGATCAATAATATTCAAATTGAGAACCTATTTTATAAGAACCCTGTTCAAAATCGGTTTGTTATTTTCTAAAGATTTTGTATGTAGCATCATTTCATTTTCATAAATAAATAACATTAAATTAATTAATATTTTAAAACCATCTTTAATAAATAAGCCCTATGTTTTGAATTTTTAAGAGGAAAGTTTTAAATTATCATAAGGAAGCGTGTTTACGAATTTTGAACATTAACATTGTTCAATGGCAAATAATGACAGTTTTGAGAGAAAATATTGTTATTGTTATTATTATTAATTAATTGATTCATATAAGATATAACATTTTATAATTATATATATTTTGTTGTATTTATCAATAACACTTAAATTGAGAAGCTATCTTATAAGAACCCTGTTCAAAATCAGTTTTTTATATCTAAAGATTTTGTATGTAGCATCGTTTCATTTTGACAAATAAGTAACATTAATAAATATTTTAAAACCATTTTTAATAAATAAGCCCTAAGTTTTGAATTAACATAGGGAAGCGTGTTTACAAATTTGAACATTAACAGGGTCGAGTTGCAAATAATAAGAGTTGTGAGACCAAATATTGTTATTGTTATTATTATTAATTAATTAATTCATCTACGAGGCATATTGCAAACTCTAAGTGAAATTCTATTTGATGACAGTTTTTTCATTACATCTAAAATTGTTTTTGATGACAACTGTTTTGACAACATCTGTTGACAAGTTAACAGTTGTTGTAAAACAGATACCCCGAAACTAATGTTTGAAAGTATGTATCCTAGTATATGGTTAAACACACATGTCATTGACGCATGGACTGAAGTTCTGAACATCAAAGAAAAAAGGAAAAAGCACGGTTCATTGTTTAGATTGTTTTGCCCAACAAACATGATGGTAAGCTGTATAAAATAAAATAAATTAAGCAAATCATTAGCGTGTCTTACCATTGTTCCATATAAAATTTCAGCCAAATGAATATTATACAAATAAAGAGAATTGGGAAAAAAGGCATGCATCCTCACAAGCAATATGCTAGATGTTATGAGGAAATCAAAAGTGCAAAGCCTACAAAGATTTGACATAATCATGGTGCCAATGCTTATAGACATGCATTACTATGTGGTAGGATTCGATATCCGGAATGGCCTTGTAGAGTTACTGAACAACTCAAACGATGAAATAAATTTGGAAGAAAGATAGAAAGGAGTGCCAGAAATGCTGGTAACACAACAGTAAAAAAAATTAAATTATAAAACCATCATATATTAATGTACGTATTCACTTTCTTATCTTGCACTTTTCTTGTAACGCCATACGTTGTATCTTTTCTTGAAGACTATCTGCAATAGTAGCAAGAACATCAAAGAACTCGCCATTGTACCAATAAAACGGAGATAAATGAGCTGGCGCACAACAGAAAACGCAGTAGATTGCGGAGTGTTTGCAATGCGACACATGGAGACATACAATGCACAACAAAATTGGACATGTGAGCTGGCGAACGAAGGGGAGTGTCAAAATAAGCAATTAACTACGTTACGACTAAGATACGTAGCAAAGATTATACTGTCTGACTACAACTTGATACGAGACGGGGTAGTTACTGACGCAAACAATTTTCAGAAATTGCCAAACAAAGGAACAATGATGGCTAACTTGTACAAAAAAATAAAGAAAAGACAGGATGAGATATAGAAATTTTTATGTTTTGTTTTTTTTACATGCAATAACGTTAATAAAAAATACGTAAGTTAATTGTTTGATAGAGTTGGCAAAATAAATCTATTATGTTTGTTTAATACTAAAACGCAAATGGTTTTATATTTATACGCAAATATATAAAATTAACTGTTGAAATAATAAATCAAAGGGTATTTCTTTAATACTAAAACGCAATTTCTTTCATATTAAAACGTAAATTATAAATTCTATGGTTAAAATTCTAATTATATTTATACGCAAATATATCAAATTAACTGATGAAATAATAAATCAAGAGTATTTCTTTAAAACGCAAATTATAATTTCTTTAGTTAAAATTCTAATCTAAAGTAGTATTTACACATCACCAACAAATTTAAAATTTACAAATTAGATGCAACTATTACATGTTTTACATATCACCAACAAAATTATTCTTCTTGCTCATGGTCCATCACCTCATCCTCATCGAACCCATCCGCATCATTAACTTGCACATCTTCATCAGGTTCATCGACAAGCTCTAGATTCTGACCCATTTACTCCTTCACATGCTTACGTCTGTCATGTCCTATTTCACCACAAATCTTGCATGCCCTTAGTTTTTTTTTTTTTTTTTTGCCACTACGACTTATAGCCTTCTCTTTCTCTGACATGATCCTCTTTTGTTTACCCCGACCTTTGTTCTTAATACCGTTAGGTAATCGGACAATTGCCTCCAACAGTTTATTGTAGCCGAACAAACTGGCATATCTATCATATTTATTCTGGCCAGCTTTACTAGCCCTAGCCTGATCAACCTTATCCATCATCACCTTCATCTGATCCCTAACTTTTTGAAGTTCATCGACATCTGATATTAGATTGTTGGCAAAATACTCACCAGCAAAAATAATTTCCCGTGCAAGTTGTTTAGCCTTCTTGATTTTGTCATCCCCAAAATCAGCAGCATTAAACGCGTGGCTGATCTCATTAGGAACAACCTCCTATGTCCACCTTTTCAATGTGTATCTATTTGGGAAAATTTTGACTCTATACAACTTAAACACAAAGAAAATGTGTCTGCATAACAATCCATATTGTTTAAATCTTTTCCACGTTCAGATGCCAATTGCCCATTCAGGATCCTTCTCTACCTTCTTGAACAACACCTGTGTTTTTTTTAAAACGCAAACAAAAAATGTTAAGACGCAAACATTAAAATTTTGAGGCAAAAAAGAAAAAACTTTACCTGTAGCAAACCCTCTCCACGTGCCTTGGGATCATCGAAAAAATTCTTCAATAACCCTCGTGTTTCTTTGTTTGGGCATTGATCAAATCAGTGGCGGCATATATTTCGTCTTGAATGTCAAAAAAATGGTTCGTGTGAATATCTTGGCTGCTTGCGCCTCAAGTGGATTGTCGGTCCAAAGATCAGGCTTAGTGTGCCTAGAGTCATGATCATTCTTCCTATGAGTAAACCTTTGGGCCTCCATTGATGTTTCAAAATGATTTAAAAACTCAACAAGTGGTAGTTGAGAATTAGCAGCTTGACAGAAAAAGTGGTTATCGCTCTCTGATCTTGAAGTTGTTCGCATCAGACCGGACATAGGTTCATCACGATAGAAAGCTGGAATCCACATCGATCTGATCTCAAACATATCAGTAAGCCAGTTATTTTCATCATGCTTGTAATTAGTCATTATAACACCCCATTCAAAATCAAAATTCTCTGGATTAATCGAAGCTGTCTAAACTATACTACATATGCGACGTTTGAATTCATCATCACTACATAACGCATGTCCAACCAAACAAAAAAAATGTTTCAGCAAGCATAACCAATATGGGAACATAAAAAGGATAAATTATAAAAGAAATTACGCAAGTATAAAGTAGTTTGCACGCAAATATTATAATGATGATAAAATTTAAACGCAAATATAAAATGGAATAAAATGCAAGTATGAGACAAATCTAAAAAGGTACCTTGTCAGAAACTTTTTTCATTATATGCCATATGCAAAGTCTATGTCTGCTAGAATGAAATACACACTGGATAACATTCTTCATTGCAGGGTCCTGATCAGTAAGAACTACCTTTGGATGTTTTCCAAATAATTTAACAAGCATCTCCAAAAGCCATTTGTATGATTCCGTAGTTTTCGAAGACAACAAACCAGCACCAAGGGTTACATTCCGACAATGGTTTTCAATACCGGTAAATGGGATAAATACCATCTTGTATCTAAAAAACAATAAAAATTTCTATAAGAAAAAAAAAACATAGCATGCAAACATATATAGTATAAAAAATTGGGCCTACTTGTTGGTGTTAAATGTCGCATCGAATGAAATAACATCTCCAAACTCCATATAGTTCTTCTTACATAAGGCATCAGCCCAGAATAACGCAGTAAGAGCATTGTTAGCATAAGTTGAATACTCAAATGAATAGTTCGGGATGTACTTTTTCTTATCATTCAACTTAGAAACAATCATATCAGCATTATATTCACCAATGAAACTGTTTAATCTACTTTTAAAATTTTATAGTCAATAACAGTTGCCCTAACATTCTCAAATCCACCATATGTTGTCCGCATGATATTGAATGCTTTGACCGGACCAAGGTTCAATGAAGATATCTCACAAATCATCTCTCCTTGGACATATGTTAAGTGCTTATTAGCTGCTAACAAATGCATATCAGACTGGGACACAAACGGATGATTGTGGCCTTCAACAAACTTTTGAATCTTATACGTCTTTCCATCCTCAGAACCGCAACAAATATATGCTTTGCATCCCGTGCGAATAGACTGTCTTTTCCTCGGCTTTTTGGTCTTTTTGGAACTTTCACCATGAACAACTAGGTCATCACTACTGCCTCTCTTAAATCCCTCCTTGTAACATGTAAAATACTTGATAGTGATAATATTGCCGGCAACATGTTGAGTACTTTTCCTGGCACAGAAACCTGACTTCTTTGCATACTCTTTATAAAACTCATATGCAAGTTCTAAACTGTTGAAACTCATTCCAACTCCTGGCTTGGGAATTTCTCCAACTTCTGGCTTGGGAATTCCGTCACCTCTGGATTAAAAATTTGTTGTGCTTCTTCTGCAACATTTTTTTCGCACGAATCTACAAATTTTAAGATTAAAACGCAAATTATAATTTACCAAAACATAAAAAAAAATCATCAGTTAAAAAAACATTTAAATGCACGTTGGTAAAAAATAAAACGCAAATAAACAACTTGAACTCTTAAACAAAAGCATTTAAACGCAATTACTAAAAATTAAGCACAAGTAAACAAACGGGTAATAAATGACATTAAAATGCATGAAAACTTACAGTTAAATCTGAACTAAATAAAAAACATTCACTCAATTATAAAAAAAACATATTAAATCTAGAAAATGTTATAATATACGACCACAATTGACTGTATAAAGAAATCTAATAAAAAAACCTTGAACTCTTCGGTGTTCTTCGATAAAGTTAAAATCCTCATTCGAATTCAGTTGGCCTTCATGATTTGGATCATTAGGAACAATATCTGAAAACAAAAAATAACAGTGAATCATATTTCAAACAATAGAGCTATCGAATAAGTAAAATTAACACATTACATTCAAAATCTCCATCTACATTGACGTTGATATCTGGAATTTCATAAAGATCTGCAAAAACATAAAATATAATTCAGATCATTCAGCATCAATTGGACGCTAATCAAGTATGGATCAATCACGCAAACATGATATATGAATCTTCAATTATTATTTACCAAACATGATGTATGAATCTTCAGTTGTTAATGCAACACTATGAATTTTGATATAGCTATACAAAATCGCCAAATGATTAAACGTAGAAGTAGGTTTATTATGATTTTAAATTTAAACGTGATCATGCAGTTATATTTGATAAAAGATTGTAACGTGATTACAGGGACAGTGAAAATGACTATATTACCCTTTAACTGGCGTACTTAATTGTCGGTTCCCAAAAAAACCGTCTAACAGGTGACAAGTTCTCTTTGATTTTTACACTTTGTACGATTGTGTACTTTGTACCCTAAACTTTCTAAAAAGAGCTCCTCGAATTAGAAAGTTGAAACACAATTTTAAAGGTTTTTTTTTTTAAGATAATTCGTGGGGCTTTCAAAAGATGTAAATTCACTGTCTAGCAACTGGTAAACGTAAATATTGAACGTTTATTAATGATGAAATGTGTACTGTATATATACCTCGTAAAAAAACTAAAATCAGATAATATATATTAGCGTTGTAATTAATGGATCAAAATTTAAACTTTTTTTTAACGGCCAATACAAATGAGTGCTCTGAGAGTAATCCGGATTAACCAATAATTTCACATCAGATTTTTAGAGAAACCAGCATTTTGCTGCCGGCAGGAATCGAACTCCCTAACTTTTATAAAGAAAGCAAAAAGATGCCACCCCACCCTAAGAGGATTGGGGGTCAAAATTTAAACTGTATATTATATACCTCGTAAAAAGAAACTAAAATCAGATAATATATATTATATGCCTCGCAAAAAAACAAAAATTAGATAATGTATATTATATACCTCGTTAAAAGAAACTAAAATAAGATAATGTATATTATGTACCTCGTAAAAAGCAAGAAGGCATTAGGGTGGAGGGTGTGAGGTCGGGTACCCCATGCGGTACCCCTACCCGAGTGGGTACACCGCCCCCACTTCCCTCGGGTACATCGATACGGGTAGTGACTCGGGAACAATAGGCCGAAGGTGTGTGTAAGCATTTGTTGTTTTTAATAATAATAATATATATATATATATATATATATATATATATATATATATATATATATATTAGGATACCTTAGGGTTGTGTCCCTTTCTAATTGTGGTGTTTCAAGGGTAAATCTTATATGACGGGACCTAAATGGTAGTGTCTTAGGATAGTTTAGGGTTGCACACCCTTCACCCTTAGGCTTTGGGTGTGGACTCGGTGAGGGTGAGGTGGTAGTGCCATCAATCGAGAACACCTTACCCGACGAATTTAATTCGGTGCCCACTGTGAAATATTACCATTCTCTCCGAGCTTGTTTTGGTTTAATTTTTGTCTTTTTCTTCTTAAAAATAGTAAAAAAATGAAAGGAGAAGAAGGTGAACCATTTTTATGGCTTTAAGTAGGGGAAAGAGTAAATGACGTAACGTTGATGTAGGGTTTAGGAGGGTAGAAGGAGATGTCTATCACACCCATACCCTCAGACTATGGGGTGTGGTTCCCCTTCCCCCTTCTTTCCCCTTGTCCACATCAGCGCCACATCATCTTCCCCTTCTCCTCCCCCTTCTAGGGGAAATGGTTCCCCTTCCCCCTTCCTTTTTTTTATTATTTTATTTAATATATTTAATTACATATTTATTTTATAAAACCCAATAAAACTAAATATATATGTGTTCGATGTATACAGAACAAAAGCAACCAAAACAAAAGTCAACAAAACTCACCACCCTTCGGTCATCTCCGGTCGTCTTCGTCATCTCCGTCGTCGTCTCCGTCGTCGTCTCCGTCGTCATCTCCGTCGTCATCTTCGTCGTCATCTCCGGTCGTCTTCGTCATCTCCGGCAACAACACAGAACCAGATCTGCGGTCTCACCACTCTCCGTCGTCATCTCCGGTCGTCTCCGGCAACAAAACAGAACCAGATCTGCCTCTCTCTCTCTCTTAAACCCCTCTTTCTCTCTCTCTATCTAATGTTAACGTTCAAAAAAATATTGAAAAATGGGACGGGGAGAACGGGAGGAATTTCCCGAGCACACCGAAGCTGAAGCGGGGGGGGGGGGGGGGGGGGGGGGCGGTGTTCCCCTTCGGGGAAAGCTCCAAGTCAGCCATCCCGAGCTCCTTCCCGATCCATACCCCATAGTCTCATAATTTATAACCATTCTAGATTCATGGCCCAAACTTTTAGGCATTGACTATCAATCTGCAATCCATTGCCCCAATTCTGGCACGTATCGGCATGTGAGCTTCCTCTTCCATGCATTAATATTCAATTGTCATTTTGTCACATAATTTATTTTAATTATTTATTTAATTATTTTCAAATTAAGTTTATTTCGTTGTTGAACTATATGGGATGATTTTAACTTTTAAAACATATATCAATACTGGCCGATTTCAACTTTTCAACAACTTTAGAATGTATCTCTTTGAAAGATACATAATCGGAAGACTTTTTTACCCTTTGTTTTATAGTTAACTAGCTTTTATTTCGGGAGCATCCCGGGGTTAAAAAATATAATACTTTTTATAATACTAATACTAATAGTAATAATTATTACTCTTGTAATTAAATAAATACCTATTCATCTTTAGAAGAGTAAAATTCCAATGAAAGCATGACGATTGGCTGAATTTCAAAATCGTAGATAAGAACCTGGTATAAAAGAAAAACATTATGAGTAGTCGTTTTTTTCCCGTATGAACGAAACCCCACAAAAAATAGTCGTTTTTTCTCCGTTTTTTATATAGCACTATGGTACTCGTTGGAAAGATAATAAAACGCTCGTTAATTTGGTGTAATTTTTTTTCTTTAAAAAAACTCGTATATAAAAGATATTAACGTTTAAAAATTATGGGAAAAACATAAGAGAGAAAAATTTAAATTTTTTTAAAATTTTTTTCCTAAAATAACTCAATTTATATTTAGTAGATTAGGTTTTATATTATTATTATTATTTTTAGTTTGTCACATGGCATGACACATGGCACACTCAAGAAGGAGAATGCCTTCTTGAATGCCATGTCATTAAAATGACTTTCTTTTATAATATATATAGATATAGATATAGATATAGATATAGATTTTTTAGCTATATCTCTAGTGCAGCGAACATCGACTTTCAATGGAGTGATTGGGTGCCTAAGAAGTGCAATATTTTTATGTGGCGGGCGTTCTTAGACCGACTTCCCACTAAATTGGCGTTGGTGAGAAGGAATATAGTATGTGATGATCTTTCTTGCGGTTTATGTGATAGCAATGAAGAGTCCATCGAGCATATTCTTACCGGTTGCATAGTGTCGTTGGGTGTGTGGAATGCGATTTCTTCTTGGTGCAAGATTCCTAGGCCGTTTATTTTTCATGTTAAGGATTTGGTGAATCTTCATAAAGATAGTGGCGTCATGGGAAACAAGCTTTCGATCCTAAAAGGCATTATCATCATTGCGAGTTGGAGGTTGTGGAGAGCTAGGAACGACAAGATTTTTTCTAGCAAGGATACTACAGTGGTGGATATGGTGACGGATATAAAGTCTTTGGGTTTCCTTTGGTATAAGTATAGGTTTAAAAAAGGGGTAGTGGATTGGAATAGATGGTGTATGTTTGACGTTATGTGATTTTTTGTTGTAATTTTTGGCTTTCGGCGTCTTTCTCCGTCTTGGTGATAGGGGTTGGGTGCGGTTGTTTAATGAAAGTCAATTTTCAAAAAAAAAAAAAAGTTAATTTTTTAGCTTATAACCTTTAAACAGGCTGTCGAGAACGAGCGTTGCAAATTTTAAATAACTAGTTTTTTGCCCTGCGCTACGCACCGGAGCCTTGATTTTTTAAGTTGATTAGTTCGGACATCTGAGATGAGATGACACCAGGCGATTTAGTTTGGACAGCAGGAGCAACATATGGCACACTGCTGCATATGCGAAGTTACCCATTGGTCAAGTGAATACACTTACTATGTATGTCGTCTCATCCTGCTCAAGGCATCTCCTTAAAAACCGCTTTCCTGAAGATTCCCTAAAACCACTTTCCTGAAGATTATGTTTGTATTTGTTGATCAACATATGGCTTAGAACAAATACAAATCAATGATAAAGGTGAGTCGTGTTGGTCATTTCATAACTAAGAGTTACTTACAAAAGTTGGAGCATGTTCCTTTATCAAGTATTACATGCTTTTCATTAATGCAACAGCGAGAGTAAGATACAAAGGGTGCTACAAGGTATTGTAGATGCATATTTCATATATGTGTCTGTAGCTTTTGGATCGTCAAAGTCGTCATAATCGAGCTGTAAAGTTTATGTTTGATTTTATAATGTTGGTTCGGGTGTTCGTAGGGTCGAACCAAAAATGAAGTTTTTGGTTCGGGATTACTCAGGGTTGAATGGACTGGTTCGCACCTTCGATAGGTCGAACGGGAAATTCTATATATAGGTGTAACTTTGTGATGGTTATTCAGTTATGTCATTTAGTGTGTGTGTATTCTAGAGTGTCCAAAGGCTGTCCAGTTACACCTAGTTGTGTGTGTTTTCGTGTAATCGAGTCTATAAACGTTATTATCAAGTTAATGATTAACAAAAACTTTGAAAATGAAATCTCGTTTGTTTTGATTCATATTTTTATCATATTGCATGGACATTAGGGTTTTCTCACCTAGTGTTTCAGTATTCGTGTTGATTACATATTGATTGTGTGAAAACCGATCCAAGAAAGTGGTATCAGAGCTTGTGATGAATCACACGATTGCAATTTGATAAAAACTTTAGATTTCAGATCAAAATCATCAAATTTTCACATGTTTTCATAGAACTTTTATAAAACATGGTCTTTGAACGATTTAAAGTTGATTTTGTGGTCAATTTCAAAAATTCTTTCATAATAGTTGTTCAGAAATCAAGCCGAATCAAAACCTACACAATTTCAATCCAAATTGATAAAATTTTCATAACTCAGATCAATATTGTGTGTTTTTGATGAAAATATGATCATGCAAACTGGACAAGTTGAATGGGTTTCTGTGTT
Source organism: Ambrosia trifida (assembly GCA_028751855.1). Classification (NCBI taxonomy): domain Eukaryota; kingdom Viridiplantae; phylum Streptophyta; class Magnoliopsida; order Asterales; family Asteraceae; genus Ambrosia; species Ambrosia trifida. Next base: position 111,644,138 of record CM054122.1, read on the forward strand.
AGGTCGAATGAGATTTTTCTTTTTCCATTCGTGCTAGAGTTTGGGTTGAACTAGATTTAGAAATTTTCATTCGGACCTTTTCATTCACATTCGTGTTATCATGATTCCATTCGTGCTTTCATTTTTCATTCGTGCTCTCAGTTAGGTCGAATCAAAGTCAACTCTTTTCATTCGTGTTGATTTCTAGGTCGAACCAATCTATCAAAATTTGATTCGAACCTTCGACTTACAGAACAGAAATTCTGATAAAATTTTCTAAGTGTTAGAAATTTTACATCATGGACAACACTTGGGGATTTTCGATGAATCGATTGAACACAAAACAACAACAACTACCAATGAATCCTTGGCAAGTAGCAGTAGAAAAGGGAAACCAGGTTTCACAACAACCGCAAAAATCGATGGTCAATTATTGGGCGGTTTCTCAACCGACTCAATCTGTTGTGCGACCTCCTACTCAACCTATGTTTGATTATTGGGGAGTTGCAGCAGCCACAACTGTTCAGAATTAGACAACCACTGCTATTTCAACATTAATGAATGACTTATCTATCGGGAATGGAAATAAACCTCCAAAGTTGATGGATTTGTCCGAATATCCATCATGGCACAAAAGGTTTAAGATTCATTTGGAAGGGTTAGATGGTGGAGAAGCATGGCAGGTACTACAACGTGGGTACATGCAACCAATGGTGGAGAACTCAAACACTCCGGTTGCATTGGATGATATGTCTGAAGATTAGAAAAAGAAGCATGTAGCTAAAAAGAAGGCATACTTGCAGCTATCTCAAGCTTTAACTATAGATTTGTTGCATCAATTTGGACCATGTGCAACGTCAAAGCAATTATGGGAAGAACTCAAAAGCAGGAATGATGGAAAATGAAGACTAGGAAGCTCAGAAAGGATGAGTTGAAGAAAGAATTTAAGAACTTTAGCTTTGTTGGGAATGAAACTCTTAAAGAGTTGACTACTCGTTTTTATCATTTGTTATCTGAATTGTTTAACCGTAAAATTTCTTATTCTATGTCAGAATGTGTTGAGAAGTTTGCACAGGCATTGATGGTGTATTGGAGCCAACATATTGAAGTCTTAAAGGAGAAAGATTCATTTCCTTTCTGGACTTTAACCGAGATTATTCAGAGATTGGAGAACAAGGAGATAGAAGAAAAGAGAAAGGCGAAGAGAGCTCAAATTCCACATAATCCGGAGTTATATTATGCTAGTGCATCCTCTTATGCTATTCCAAATGTTGGTGTGAGTTCAGCACTACAAACTGCTTTTGTATCAAGTGTTGAACCAACCAATCCTGCTAGCTATTATGGTGTTTCTTCATTTTCTTCTTATACACCATCTCAAGCTCCAATGCAATCTGCACTATGGTTAGGTGCTCCAACGATGAACATGCCCCAACAATCTTCATCAAATGTTGGACAAGCACCATCAAGTCCAAGTTCCATTATGTTATAAACTTGACTATTGAAGTTGCTCAAAAGCATGTTGCTTTTTGTGTCAGCTTTAGTTGCATCATATAATGGACTTGTGGCTGGTCAAATTGGTAATAACAAATTTGGGTATGTTTGGCAATGAGCTTTTAAGAGCCTTTTAGGAGCTTCAAGGTTCAAGCTTTAAGAAAAAGCTCATACTCAATAAAAAGTCTTGTTTGGTTGAAGGAGCTGGAAGCTTTTAGGTTAGGAGAAAAAGCTCTATAGTGAAAAGCTACTAGTAGTAGCTTTCAAGAAAAACCTCTACTAGCTACAAACTTTTAATTAGTAAATGACACAAATACCCATTCTATTTTAAAAATAAAATAAAAACCTTCTTTAAAAGCTTTTAATTCTGCTAATTTTGGTCATTTTATATATTTTATTAAAAACTCCGGCTCCTCTGCCAAACACCAAAATATATTTAAAAAGCTTCTAGCTACCAGCTACTAGCTAGTTTTGCCAAACATACCCTTTGACTAATGAGGATTATGCACAGATCGAAAAGGATGAGATGGAGTTGATTGATATTCAGTGGGAATTTGCAAGTGTGGTGAGGAGAGCTCATGAGTTTATAGAGAGAACCGGTAGAACTGATTTGACTACATCTCCTAACACCACCTATGGGTTTAACAAGGTGAAAGTCACTTGTTTTAACTGTGGTACAAAAGGCCACTTTGCCCAAGAATGCACCAAACAAAAACAACAAGGTAACTGAAACCCGCTTAACACAAACTACCAAAACCGTCAAAACAACTATTCAAACCAAAACCAAAACCCACAATCTGTTTCACAAAACACTAACCAAAGACAAACATCATCACCTAGCCAAACTTAAAATACACCAAACCATGAAAGAAACATTGTTCCTGTAACCACTTCCATCAACCAAAACAAAAATGACAACAAAGCGTTGGTGATTCAACAAGATGAAAGGTTCAATTGGAACGACATGCAATTAGGTGTTGAAGAGATTTCTGGAGGAAATGTTGCGTGTTTTGCTCAAGAGGTTGTGAATGATGAAGCGGGTAAAGAAGAAGAGTCAGTGATTGAACCGGTAGTTGAAGAAAGTGTGATTGAGACAGTAGATGAACAAAGTGAGGGTGTTTCGGATGTGCAAGATTCAGAGTATTCGGATTCTGAGAGCGAAACAATTTCAGAAACAAGTCTGAATTCTCTTAATAACGATGTTGATTAGTTATTAGTAGAAGCCGACTTTCTAATCAGCAAGAAGTCGTGGATGGTAGATGATGCCTGCACCAGAGTGGATTATTCTAAATTCTTTTCTGGAAAGGAAGCTCATCTTGCTCTTATGGCTCTAACTGATTCGTCAACCCTAGGAGTTCCAGCTAGCCCTATTAACAGTCTTTGGATTGTCGACAGTGGAGCTTCCGGGGACATGACAGGGGACATGACGCTCCTTTTTGGTATCAAGAATATTAATTGAGGTTATGTTGCATTTGTTGGTAACAAAGGTGGATATATAACAATGGAGGGAAGTGTTAGCAAAGGAATTGTCAGTTTTGAGAAGATTTCATACGTGAAGCAAATAGATTACAATCTTCTGAGTGTGTCTCAAATTTGTGATAAGAAGTTCTCGGTACATTTTGATGATAAAGCTTGCTACATCCTGAAACCTGGTTTCGAAATTCTAAAAGAATGGATTATGTTACAAGATCCAAGAGTGAATAATCTTTACATTCTTGACATGAGTATAGCTACAACTTCAAAGGGCCAAGTTATGTGTTTCTTGTCAGAGGCAACTGAGAATGAATCGATCATGTGGCATCGGAGGATGGGTTACATTCATCTAAGGAAAATGAATAATCTTGTGAAGAATGGACTCGTTGATGGTGTCAATGTGAAACCTTTCCATCTTAATGATAAGTGCATATCGTGTAAAAAGGGAAAACAGCACAAACATTCCCACAAACCCAAGAAAGTGAACTCCGTGAGTATACTACTTGAGCATTTACACATGGACCTCTTTGGACTTGTGAAGCGTAAAAGCATTTGTGGATACTTATATTGTCTTGTGGTTACCGATGACTATTCAAGATTTTCGTGGGTGATGTGCATGCAATATAAGAGTGAAACGTTTAATAATTTGAAGATTTTGTTTAGCTGTTTGGAGAATATATATGGTTTGAAGATCAAAAGAATTCGAAATGATAATGGGACGGAGTTTAAGAATTCATTAATGGATGCGTTGTGTTTAGAAAAAGGGTATTCATCATGAATACAGTGCACCTTATATCCCTCAACAGAATGGTGTTGCAGAAAGAAAGCCAAATTTATACCTTCTAGAACCATTTGGGGGCACCGTGTACGATGCTAATTCCTAATGAGAAGTTTGGAGGTAAAGCAGAAGAAGGTTATGTTTTTGGATATGCTACTCTAAATAAGCGTGTTTTCAACAAAAGAACTAAATGTGTTGAAGAGTGGTCAAATGTGGATGTTCAAAGATACACTCAAAATGCTCACGGCGTAGGACCCGATTGGATGTTTGACTACAAAGAACTATTTGAGTCATTTAATCTAGAAAGTATGGTTGAAGAAGCTGTTCTTCGTTTATATTACGAGTGTGAAAATGCAATCACTTCAACAATGATGCGTCCGATCACCGTAACTCCTCCAAGCACAACATCTAATGATACAAATGCTCCCGTTACTACTTCAACAGAAGAAGAAGTGTTCCAAGATGTTTCTAATACATTTGATTCTAAAGAGTCGAAAGATGATGAAGAAGTTACAAGTGAAGCCGTCTTGAACCAGAATACCGTATCACCACTAGTTAACCCAAATCCGTCTACCGATGTACCTTCTACATTAAATGTGGGTAATGATCTGGATTTAGCAGAAGATATCAATGTTCAGACGGTGATTCCTGTTCCAGCAAATCTGGAATCTCGGATCAACACTTATCATCCGTTGGAACAAGTTATTGGTGATCCTGGTAGCAGGGTGATGACAGGTGGACAATTGAGACGTGCATCATCAAATGAGAATATTGGAGCCCTGGCCCTTTACTCTAAAATTCAGAAATCAGGTGAACAAAATGATTGGTTGTTTGCTTGTTATGTTTCGCAGGTAGAACCGAGATCATACAAGGAAGCTTTGAATGACGAATCATGGGTAGATGCAATGCAACAAGAACTTCAACAATTTCAAAAGTTTGGAGTATGGACGTTAAATGACTTACCACCAGATCAAAAGAAGATAGGAACAAAGTAAGTGTTTAAGTGCAAGAAAGATGATCGAGAAGTGATCGTAAGGAACAAAGCTCGATTGGTCGTACAAGGTTTTCGTCAAACGAAAGGAATTGACTACAACGAAGTCTATGCACTGGTCGCACATATAGAAGCTATTCGAATGTTTCTAGCTTACGCATCATATATGAAATTCAAGGTGTATCAGATGGATGTTAAAAGTGCTTTTCTCTATGGTGTGGTCAAGGAAGAAGTTTATGTTAGGCAACCATCGGATTTTGAGGATCCTATCCACCGGGATAAGGTCTATAAACTGAACAAAGCGTTGTACGGTTTACACCAAGCCCCTTGTCAGTGGTACGAAGAGCTCAGCACATACTTGCTTTCTAAAGGGCTTAAAAGAGGACTGTATGGTTTGACTAGACGATATTATATTTGGTTCGACTAACGAAAGTCTTTGCAGGGAATTCAAAAAGGTCATGCAGGAAAAGTTTGAGATGAGCTCAATGGGAGAGATGCAATTCTTTCTTGGATTGCAGGTGGATCAGACACCGTCAGGGATCTTTATCCACCAAACGAAATATGTTTCCGAAGTCTTGAGCCGATTCCAAAAGGAGGATCATCACCAATTTCCACTCCCATTCAACCTAATCACGGGATTAGAGTTGATGCTAAGGGTGAAGCCGTTGACCTTTACATATATAGAGCCATTGTTGAAAGTTTTAAGTTTAAATGTTTGAAAATGACAAAAAGTGGAATGAATTGGACATTTTGGTGAAAATCAGAATTTCAAAATTTCCATTCGCCCTTTCGTTAGGTCAAATGAAAATTTTGCTATTTGATTCGTGCCTATAGTTAAGTCTAATGAAAGTCTTTTTGGTCTCAAAACACATTCGTACCTTAGTTGGTCCGAATGAAACTTTTATCTTTTCGTTCGTGCCTTAGTTGGCCCGAACCAAATTAATTTTCTCTCATTCGCCCTCACATGGGTTCAAACCGAATATTTTAAGTATGCCCATTCTGTTCATTCGAACCTCATACTTTTCATTCGAGACCACTGTTACTCTCAAGCACTCTCTAAACCAGACCTTTTGCACTTGAATTTTAGAATCTCTAATCTTTTTCTCCATCTTCACAGGTATCCTATGCTCAAATTTGGAGTGTTTTTGACCAAGGAATCGTTTAGAAAAGGGGTTTTAATGAACCCAAACCCTAGAATCCGAATCGGACATTGTTTGCTAGTTTATAATATGTTTTGATCATTGTCGTTCCTTAATCAATAGTTTTAGGGGGAGAAATTACCAAAATTAGGTGTTTAACATGTTTAAATAACAGTTTGATGTTTAAGAACCCTAATTTTGTATTGAAAACAATCAATTAAGGATGTTTGATTAAAATTGATGATTGATAAATGTTATTCGATGGTTTTAGACGACAATGCAATTATAATCAGGTTTAAAATCAATCAAAATCATTAGTTTGAAAATTCAAATTCTGACCAGATTCATTCGTGCCATTTTTAGGTCGAATTAAACTTTTTAATTTTGATTCGTGCCTTTTGATTTTGATTCGACTCACCGATAGGTCGAATGGAAAGCAAGTTGGACAAAAAATTTCAATGTGTTGATTTTTGTATCTGTCTAATCTGTTTTGTGATTGTTTTGTTCGTGTAGAAATGGCAAAGCTTAAATTTGAAACGAAACACAATAACTGTGCTTATCTGGGTGAGGTAGAAGACAAGTACGAATCATTTACGCCATTGCACAGCCTCATACAATTTATAAAGATCATCAAGATGAGTTATGGAGAAATGGGAGGCTAGACTTCTTCGATGGTAAAACAATGAGTCACAGCAAAGTTCAGGAAAAGATTATGCTTGTATCGGATGAAGATTTTCATAGGGTTTTGAGGTTGAATGATTTTGCATCAGATCCAATCAAGTTACCGTGGACTGTTTAGAGGGATTGTTTCTTGAGAATGAAGTACTTGGGAAGATTACAGATTGTCAGCTTTTCAAGTCGAACGTGTGTCCAACTTTCAAGTATCTGTTGCACATGGTTATTCATATCTTTTCCCAAATCAGAGGAGGTTTTGATGTTCTATGTGATACCAGATGTTCCATGGCGGTAACACTGATCCTGAATAAAGATTTCAACATTTCGGGAATGTGGTTTCATCACATGAGGGGGGTATTTGATGGTACAAAGACAGGCAAATTCCTGATGTACCCGAGATTCTTACAGATGATATTCGATGAGAAGTACCCAGATTTGGTTTGTAACCACCCCGGGTGGGGTTTGTAAAGCCCAATAGATCTATCCACATTTCCCTCGTTGTGATACCTCGCACATTCATGGTTTCCCCCTTGGACTTAAGATGAAGCACCGTATAGTAAACAAAAGATAACCATAGTATAACATAATCTTTATAAATCCAAAGTACGTAGCATGTTTCTCCCCCGAAAGTAAAATCAGTAAAAGTGGGGCTGTGACAATCACGAAACCCATTTCATTTCCCAGAACTCTGTTTCGCTTTAAATTCCTCAGGTTTTCATAAAAGAAGCATGTCTTCTCCCGAAAACATTTACAAAAACAGTAAAAAGTGGGGTCATGAACTCACCTTAATTTCCATGCTAAGCTAGCAAACAAAGCCCAAAACCTCGACTGACTTCCTTGTGCCCTAATTACCAACAAAGGACACCTTAACAGTCTATCACACATAAGCCTAGCTTATTAACCGCTTAAAAGGTAGTCTATCCGACTGTTTAGACTCGTGTGTACCAACACGAGTCTTATTACATTTCAACTCGACGAACCGATCATGACTTATCTTAATTCACATATTACATACAACATAGCACCCAAGTTGCACACTTGTTACTATTTGTGTGTAATCCATGTTGGACTAGTACCTCGAAACGTATAATTATCCTGAATCGTAGCTCGTCTCGTAAATCATATAAACTAGTGTTTTAGTTACTCGCGCTTTGCTGCGGGAGCTTCAATTTTGTTGTGGGTTTGGTGGACGGTAGAGATAACATTAGGGTGACTGTTATTCTCACATAGGCTGTACTTGTTCTATATAGCCAAACACTCCTTTGTCTGAATAACCTTATTGCCAAACACCCCTTAATCTGAATCAGGTTGTTGCCAAACACCCTGTTTTTAACTTGACCTATATTTGTACAATTCGTTTCCTGTTTTTGCACAAAACAAACGCAACACATGGAGAGTTAGAGGGTGTTTGGGATTGAGTTTCAAAACAACTTATTGACTTATTGGCTTTTTCAAAAAGCCAATAAGTCAATAAGCTGTTTGTGTAACCCAAAAGCACTTTCTGTTTTGACTTTTGGCTTTTGGCTTTTAAGGGTGGAAAAACTGTTTTTGAAAAGTTAGAAATCCTAGCTTTTGGCTTTTGACTTTTGAAAAAAATTACAAATTTACTACCCATACAGCCAATATTCACAATAAGTTAAGCGAAACACTTAAAAAAAGACAATCTATTGACTTTTTGACGTTTCTCATCCCAAAAGCTAATCCAAACACTTTTTTTAAAACTCCTTTTTCAAAAAGTCATAAGTCAATAAGCATTTTTTTGACCAAAAGCACTTTTACATTTGTAAACGAGCCGAGCCGAGCCCGAGCCTGACTGGGCTCGGCTCGGGCTCGTTAAGGTTTTGTGAAGCTCGAGCTCGAGCTCGGCTCGCTAGCAAAATCCAAAGCTCGAGCTCGGCTCGGCTCGGCTCGAGCTCGCAAAAGCTCGGCTATAACTTAGGCTCGCGAGCCCAATCGTTAAGGCTATAACTTAGGCTCTGCTATAACTTAGGCTCGGGCTCTAGCTCGTTAAGGCTCGATTAGGCTCGCGAGCCCAATCGAGCTTTGTATCTAGGGCTCGATCTCGGGCTCGATAACTAAACGAGCCATATTTCAGGCTCGGGCTCGTTAAGGCTAGGCTCGTTCGAGCTTTTTACCGAGCCGATCCCGAGTCGCTACGTGCCATTTACACCCCTATACATTTCCAAACTCAATCCCAAACACCCTCTTAATAATATTGGAGAGGTAATGTGCCTCCCATGGCCCTCCCATGACTAATTAGATTAGAAATGTTGAGATTCGAAATGCTGCACGTTTTCAGTTTCTTGTTATCCTTATAAAGTTGGAGTTGGTGTTCTTGGATATAGATTGTTTTGTAATTGTCATTTGTATAGATTGTCAACTTGGTAGATTGTATAGTTTGACTACTTTGAAAAAAATAGTCGGTAAAATTGCCCTTTTTAACGTTTTGTCGTGTATTGAATCATGGCATCCAGATATTTTTAGGACCAAATCTCCCGTGGTCGTTGCTATATCTCCTGATGACCACGTGTTGACGGTCCCAGTGACCGTATCGACCCGCCGAGTGCGTTGATCAAGAGGTCCAAAAAGGGCCCCTACACTAAAATAAAAAAGTGAATTAGTCCATTTTAATAATAATAAACGGATAATAATAATAATAATAATAATAATAATAATATTAATAATAAGAGGAACCCAACCCACAATTTTTTTCTTTGTTACCGAAGTTGCAGGATCATGCATACTCCTTGAAAAAATAAGCACAAACGCGGGTATTGGGTCCATATCATGACAAAAATTGATAAAAAAAAATCCCCTTGACATGCCATGCTGGAACTCCACCCCAACCACCACTATCGAAGTAGTAGTTGGGGGTTGCAAAGAAGTAGCTGGATGCATTCTTCTACAACCTTTGGACCCTCCAACATTAATATATTTGAAATCACATGACCAGACTGCCATTTAACACATGTTATACCACGTGCGAATATAACATCCATCCAAGTGATTTCATGCAGATGTAATACCGATCCAACAACACTAAAAAACCATAGCCTCCAACATGACTTTCATTTCAAACTTATGAAACGCCACCATTTTTTCTTCATATACACCCATATAATATCACGGAGTATTTGTAACACTTCATACTTGTGAACACTTGACTTGTCTACCATAACTTTTTACTTTGAATGGAAAATAAATAGTTTATGTTGCATGGAAAAGGATTGGGGCAATCTTCTGAATGAGGAACAATTACAACGCATGAAGCATCAAATGAAGCCTCAAATCAAGTCAACGACATCAATGTGAAGCCTCTGATTCATTCAGCGACTTCAATGAAGCCACCATCTCGTTTATCGGCTTCATATTTGAAGCCTCGGATTGATTCGGCGACTTCAATTGTAACACCCCAAAATCAACCGTTTCGCTTAATTACGCCATTAGACGTGATTGGCAAAATAATGAAACGGGACTCGAACGATAAGAACTTGGGTTATGCTCTAATTTGGAACTAACCTATTTAATGTTATCAATCTTATAAATGAGCAAATATTACAAGAAAAAAAACTTGCTTGATTAGCTAAGTTTCACTAGAAAATGACATTCGGGGATTTTAGAGGGACCATAGTTGCCAAAATGGTAAACTTATGTGTTAATAACAATAAAAGGGGAAGAACACACACACTTGTGTGTGTGTGTGTGTGTCGTATATCATCAGGAGATTCATCTCCTTCAACCACAAACCCTAAACAACCAAACTCTTGCTCAAATCCAAGCCAAATCAAGGGGTTTTCGATGCCTTTGCAAGAAACAGATCATCTAGGCTTAATAAGCATCAAGGTACCTTTTATTTGGTAGAAATTGATGTTAAATTCATTTTTTGATTATGGTGAAAATCTTGGGTTTTGTCAAAAACGTGAGATTATAAGTTGTTGGAGGTTTCTCTAGCTTTAGGGAGCCTCAATCATACCTAAATTGCTTATGAATCACATTCTACATGCATGTTTGATTCTAGTCATATGGCTATGTATATATGTGAAAATTGGGGTTTAACCTCTAGGTTAAAACCCTCTATGTTTAATGATTTAGTTAACTCTTAGGAGTTGTTGTAATGAGGAATTTAGGCTAAAAAGTCTAAATCACACGATATGATGATTATTAGGTAAAAGAGACGTATGTTTTGGTCAAACTTAAACTCATGAATATCAATTGAAATTGGTGGGTGCACACCAAGTGTTTGATGAAATGCCTCAATAGTCTTGTTTGCAAATTGAGGTGATAACTTGATTTGGGTAATCATGAATTTACCCGCATATAAAATGTGAAACACATGTTTAAAAGATGGATCACACCATACATGAAAAATATAGCGCAATGGTAATTGGGAAAGTGATATGATGGTGTGAATAAACTCATGAGATATGTTAGTTATTGGATATGATGACTAACTTAACTAATCTTATGAGTATAGCGAAGGTTGATCTTGTCAAGCTAGGTGCAAGCTTGGGAGGAATGGATCAACGAACAAAACGGGTCAAGCGGATATGAGCTTAAAGTGCAAGTAAATGAGAATGAATATAAGGTAAGTTTTACTTACACCTGTTGGGTCTGCTGACTTGGAGAAGAACAGATGATTGGAAAGCCAAAATATACTACACAATTGATCCTTAATAATAACAACATTTACAAATTGCTTCTCCTAAGAGACTGTTAAACCTAACATCTGTTGTACCCTAACAACTGCTGGAACAACTGCCGTTACAAAGGTCTGATAGATAACAACTGCTAGAGAATAACTGCTAATTAAAGGTTTGATGAAGAACAACTGCTGATCAAAGTACTGAAGACTTAGGGTATGTTGGAGCCAACAGCACTTAGGCTCCAACAGATGATTCACGACCATCAGAGGTTTCTTATCAGCTGTTTGCCTTTCAGAGTTTTCAATGTAACAGTTATTTGTATCATCAGATGTTTTATATTGTTATTCTGTTAGAGGTCACTGTCTTAGGTGACATCAGCCTAGGTCATCAGAGGTTTAGATTGTCTATAAATAGAACAGTGCATGTACTGTTCTATTTATCACTCAAAATATTCTCTTAGACAAACAATCACAGAGTGATTAGGCTGAGGGCGAGTACTTGTATAATCGTTGTAATCATTTGATATATGAAAGCATTCGATTGAAAAACAATTATTCTCTTGTTTTGATTTACAGTTTATTATTCCGTTGCACTTTCCATTTATAGTTTATTTCATTCATTACTAATATTACTTAAACAATCAAAACAATCAAACTCAGATCCTAACAATTGGTATCAGAGCTTGGTCAATTAAATTCGATCTAACCAATAATTTAATATAAACAGATCAGCTCACAATTATTGACATCGTTTGTTTGTCAGATTGAAAATAGAGTAATAGTTTATTTTCGTTTCAACCGTTTTAAACAGACTTTGTTTTAGAATCAATCAGAGAATGGCTTCAATCTATCACGATCCACATAACACTGGCACGAACAACAAGCCACCGATGCTTGTTAGATCAGAATACAATATCTGGCAACGTCGGATGAGCCATGTTCTAGCTCAACAGAACACTGGGTGTTGGAAGTCGGTTATTTCCGGACCACATGTTTCGATGGTGCCGAGTACCGAAGATCCCAAGGTTCAAGAGCCTAAGAAACTTGAAAACTACTCCGACCAGGATTTTCAGTAAATAGAGTTAGATACCAAGGCCTTCAGTATTGTGGCCATGGCTCTACCCAATGATATCTATGCTGGGCTGTTACACTGTAACAATGCAAAGGAGTTGTGGGATGCATTGAAAGAACAATTTGGTGGGACTGAAGAGGTTATTGAAAACAACCGTGAAATACTTAACCAACAATATGAAACATTCAGTCATGTAAAGGGAGAGTCATTAACTCAACAATTTGAGAGGTTTAACTGTCTCATTAGTGAACTAAAACTGGTTGGTCTAACTTACCCTAATTCAACTTTGAACCATAGGTTTTTAAGATCATTACCAGACAAATGGGACACTATTGCTATAGTTATGAGAAACTCAATTAGAGTTAAGGACCTATCACTGACCCAGCTTCATGGTAAGCTCTTGACCTATGAGAGAGAGCTTAACCAGAAAAAGAAGCTCCAGGACTCTTGAAAAGTGTTTGATGATTATGTATTTGGTAATACAACACTTTTGGGTCATGATGAGGTGCGTGGTAACATTAAGGATCAGAGTTATGATCATTTCATTGACATAACTTCAGGTTTTAACTCTGATTCTTATTTACCAAACTATGTTTTTACAACAAGTGGTGGTGATATCCAGGCATCTGATAACATATTCTTTGAGTATGATGACCTAAAGTATTTTGACCCTGATGATTTGGAAGAAATGGACATTATGCACCAATTGGCTCTGCTCAGTGTAAGAACTAACAATTTTTACAAGAAAACTGGCAGAAGATTTCCAGGGTTGACTGGCAAGTCAAAGGTATAAATCAAAGATTAAGTGTTATAAATGTCACAGACTTGGTCATTTTGCTAGGGAATGTAGGAGTCAATATGGTACACCTATGATTACCTATCCAAATCAAAGGCCACAGACCAACACTTATCAGGTTTCCCATAATACCCCTGGACCAAATGTGCAAAACACTGCTCATTTTGCACAGTCCTCAAACACTGTTCCTGTCCAGTATGTCCAAACCACTGTTCCTCAGATTCTCAAGTTCCAATGACTGCTGCTCCACCCTTTGCTCCTGCAGAGACCAGTCAACAGAGTTTCTTCACACAAGGCTTTGTTGATTAGAGCAATCTACCAGATGAGTTAACAGATGAAAATTTTGCCCTTATGGCCAAAGCTGAAAATGAACCAGAAAATTTTTGTTTCATGGCTATGGTTGAAGAAGTTGAATCTGAGGATGTGGTAACTGAATCTGATATTGTGACTGATGATATTGTTGATGAAGTAGTTGTGAATCTCTAAACAAGAGGTTGTGAATCTCTCAGATCCCTGGGGTGCATCTGATGATTGTGAGTGCAAGTGTGATTGTGCATTGATGGGTGCTGCTAAGGTATCTCCTCAAATCCTAAAAGATCTGTGTTCAGACAAATGTTTAATAGCATTTTCTAACATTAAAGAGGTGAATGAAAACCTTAGGAAGAAAATTTTAGATGATGAAATTCAATTTGAAAAACTTTCAAAAGAGTTAAAATGAAAATTGACTGAAAAAGAATCTGAAATCAGCAGTTTAAAACATGAAGCAACTATAACCAAAGACCAGCTCCAAACTATGATAACTAAATATCATAGTTGTAAAAAGGAGTTGAAGCCACCCAGGTTGAATGTGAAAAATGGGTGGAATCATGTAAAGTTAGTTGAGGTAGTACCAACTAATTTGGAGGGTCAAGAGATTAAAATCACTGAACATAATGGCAAGAAAATTGTTCTTGAAAAACTAGAAGGTTCCTCATCATTCACTGAACTTGAAAAATATGAATTTAAACCTACTTGGTCCGATGAGTGTGGTACTCTTGAAAACTTCAAACCAGTTGACTTCAAAACCCCTGATGGTAAGAAAGCACCACAGGCAAAGGTCATTCCCTTGACAGACCTTCCAGCAGATGATCAAACATCTGTTGAAAAGAAGGCTGAAAAGGGGAAAAAGAAAGAAAGTCTGTCCACTTGTTTTGTGATTTCTGTAAAAAGAAGAATCATGTTACTAAAAACTGTTTTATTCTAAAAGCATATGATATCTACAAAGGAACAAGTGTGTGTGATTCTAAGACCACATGCTCAATATGTGGTAAAAAGAATCACAAAACCAAAGAGTGTCTGTATCTCAAAACTTTTGATGTCAAAATACAAGAGTACAAGGCTAAAACTCTTGCAAGTCAGGTGGTGAGTACTTCAAAAGGAAAACCCAAACAGACTTATGTTCCAGCCCAAACATCAGTTACCAAAAGTCTAGAAACATCTGCTTCCAGAGATGTTCAAGTAACAGATGCTCCACCCACCAACAAGTACCCAAGAGGATATGGACAACCACCTTGTCATAATCTGTCACATGTTTATGAAGAAACCAAGAGGCCTTCGAAACCAAGAGTGAATAGAAATCCCTATGGTTACTATCATCTGGAAAGAAGTGATCAAACATCTGTTGCACCAAGTGTTGACATCCAAGCACTGGCAAATGGTCAGCAACAGTTGTTGAACTTGGTCCAAAAACTAGTTCAAACCACTGATCATCTTCCTAATCTTGAGGCTGAAAAGTCTGTGGACCCATCCAAAGCCAACTTGGCTTTGGACACTCACCAAAACTGATCCATTACTGATGTGTAGGGAGCTTCTGCTTGCTTAGATAGCCTTTGGTATGTAGATAGTGGAGGCTCTAAGCACATGACATGATGTAGAGCCCTTATCCTGGACTTCTTAGCTCATGGAGGGGGTGATATATCATTTGGTAATGATTCAAAAGGTAAGGTGTTGGGTTCAGGGACTGTTCAGGCTGGGAAACTCAAGTTTGAAAATGTCAATCTTATTGATAATCTTAAATTTAATCCTCTTATTGTATCACAAATGAGTGACAAAGGGTATGGCTCATTCTTCACTAAGAAAACTTGTAAGATTATTGGGCCAGAAGTGGTGAAAAAGATTGACACCATCATTGCTGAGAGCAAAGCATAACTTGTTGCACATAGGAGTGGCAATGTGTATGTAGTTGATATGTTGAAGGACAATCCTATGGCAAATGTCTGTCTGTTTTCTGCTGCCTCCACTAAAGAGACATAATTTTGGCATAGGAGACTGGGTCACACCAACCTTCAAACTATCAACTCACTCTCCAAACAAAGCCTTGTAAGAGGTCTACCATCAAAAGAATTCAAATGTGATGAGCATTGTGTTTCCTGCTTAAAAGGGAAACAACATAAAAGCTCTTACAAATCCATTGATGAGTCCAAAACAAGTCAATGTCTTCAATTGTTGCACAGGGATTTGTTTGGCCTAGTTAAAATCATGAGTCTAAGAAGAAAAAGATTTTGTCTTGTAATAGTTGATGATTTTTCTAGGTTTACATGGACTTACTTTTTACACTATAAGGATGAGACTGCAGGTATCTTGAAGGACTTTGTTACCAAAGTTGAAAAACAATATGACTTGCCAGTAAAAGTCTTTTGAAGTGGCAATGGCACAGAATTTAAAAATAAGGAGTTGGATGACTTCTGTGTGTCAAAATGAATTGTGAGGCAATACAACATTCCAAGAACACCAGAACAAAATGGGGTGGTTGAGAGGAAAAATAGAACTCTCATTGAGGCTGCAAGAACCATGCTAGCAGATTCTGGTTTGCCACTGCCCTTCTAGGCAGAAGCTGTAAACACTGCTTGCTATGTTCAAAACAGAGTTTTAATCAACCCAAGACATCAAAAGACTGCTTATGAAATTCTGTTCAAAATTAAACCACTAATCTCATTTTTCAAAATCTTTGGCTGCCCATGTTTCATTTTAAATCTTAAAGATTCCATTTCAAAATTTGCAACCAAAGTAGATTGTGGATATTTTCTGTGATATTCATCTACTGCCAAGGCCTACAAAGTGTTTAACATAAGGACCAAGACAATAGAAGAAACTCTGAATGTAAAGTTAAATGAACTTTCATCTTTAAAAATCCTAACAAATCCTGCTGAACTGTTTGATTTAGATAAATTCAAATTTGAAGATATTATTGTCAAAGCTAACAGTGCAGGTATTCCACAGTCCCCACAACAAGATTACAGAATAGATGTTGTGATTCCAAGTCACTACAAAGTCTATTTTGTATCAGGGGAAGCAGCTGTTCAAAACACCTGTCAAACTCTGCCACAGTTGAGTCAGCCACTGTTGGCCAGTCTTACCCTCAAACCACTGCTTCACCAACCTCATCCACTGTTCAATCATCTGTTGACAAAAGTCCAACCTCTGTTGACAAAAGTCAGTCCAATTTCACACCACTTGGACCCATTCCCCCACCTCCATTTTAAACATCTGTTGGTACTATAGAAGTGCAAACCGATGTTACATCAACAGAGTCACCAATCCTCTGTCCTTCACCTCAAAATGCCATCATACTATATCAGGGAGATTTAATCTACCTAAGAGCTCATCCACCAGACCAAATCATCGGTAACATCAGTGAGGGTGTGCTCACAAGAAGCCAATCCTCAAACATCTGTCTTTTTGCAGGCTTTCTATCCCTCACACAACCTGTCAAGTACCAAGAGGCACTAAAAGACAACAGTTGGGTAGAAGCCATGTAGGAAGAGCTCCTTCAGTTTAAAAGACAATAAGTATGGGAACTTGTACCACTACCAAAGGATGTTTGTCCAATTGGCACAAAGTGGGTCTTCAAAAACAAAACTGATGAAAGGGGTATAGTTGTCAAGAATAAAGCCAGGCTTATGGTTCAAGGCTTCAGACAAGAAGAGGGGATAGAATATGATGAAACCTTTGCTCCTGTAGCTAGGCTAGAAGCTATCAGACTCTTCCTAGCCTTTGTTGTCAACCACAACATCAAGGTGTATTAGATGGACATTAAATGTGCATTCCTTTATGGCAAAATTCAGGAGGAGGTCTATGTATGTCAACCACCTGGTTTTGAAGACACATTCCATCCTGATTATGTATACAAGCTTAACAAAGCTTTGTATGGACTCAAACAAGCACCTAGGGCCTGGTATGAAACTCTTTCCACCTTTCTCTTATCCATTGGTTTCACAAGAGGTAAAATTGATAAAACTTTATTTCTAAAATGGAGAGGGAAAGATTTAATGATTGTTCAAATATATGTGGATGACATCATTTTTGGATCCACATGTAACAAAATGTGTGAAGAATTTAGGGAACTCATGACAGCAAAGTTTGAGATGAGTTCTATGGGTGAACTTCAGTGCTTCCTTGGTCTCCAAGTGAAGCAGCTGCAAAATGGCACATTCATTCATCAAAACAAATATGTGAAAAATTTGTTAACCAGATTTGAGATGAATGATTGTAAGCTATGTAGTACACCCATGAGCACAGCCAAGCTACTCACTATTGATGACAAGGATGAACTGGTTGACCAGACACATTACAAATGCATGATTGGGTCTTTATTGTACTTAACTGCATCTAGGCCAGACATTATGTTTGCCACTTGTGTTTGTGCAAGATCCTAGGCTTCACCTAGAAAGTCAAATCTTATTGCTGTGAAAAGGATATTCAGATACCTAAAAGGTGCTCCCACACTTGGTATCTGGTATCCTGCTAATGGAAACATTGAGCTTTCAGGTTATTCAGATAGTGATTTTGCTGGCTGTCACACCACAAGGAAGTCTACATCAGGAGGGTGCCAGTTTCTAGGGAATGCCTTAGTCTCATGGCAAAGAAAAAAGCAAGCAGCTGTTTCAACTTCAACAGCAGAGGCTGAATATGTGACGACCGGTAAAATTTCAGATAATTTTTATATAAAATAATAATCGTTTAATAATATTAGAAGCTATGTGTTAGACATAATTAGTGATAGTTAGAGCCCTTAGAAATATAATGATAATTTGGCTATGTTGAACGTTGGTGATAATTCGGTTAACTTTGAAAGAGTTAAGTTTTGACTCGTGTTGCGTAAATTTAATGTGAAATAATATTCTCTAGGAGGAAATATTGTTGGGATTAATGAGCTTTAGAATTAGGAATTCTCAAATCGTTAAGGTCTATTAGCTGTGTACTTAGAGTTTGACGTAAAACTAAGACCCGGTAGGAGACGGAGACCCCTAACAGTAGTTATTTAGCTAAAAACGGATAATTTTAGTGGGAATATTACCATGGGTAAATTGAGTAAAAACCTTAATAATTTGATATAAACGGGTTTTTATAAATTGTGGAGTATGGGTATTATGTATTAGTTTGTATAAAAAATAAATAAACTATGACCCCCCATGTGTAGCGGCCGAAACACCCCCACATAACATTATTATGTTTTGTTTAACAATATCATTATTATTATTATTATTATTATTATTATTATTATTATTATTATTACCCCACACAAAATGATTGCTTATTTAAGGCTCCATCCATATCCCAAGAACACATACTTGTTACACATTACACCATAATTTACACACACTAAAACAACTATCCATATTCTTCTTCTTCTTCATATTATAACCGAAACCCACCATAAACACCACTATTTTCTTATTTCAACCAAAACAATCATGAAAATGGTTAAAGAAACTTAAAGATAATAACACTATGGAAGATTAGAAAGCAAAAACCTACAAGAAAACTAGAGATTTTAGAGAGAGAAACCCATTTTACAAGAAGTTCTTACAAGGTGAGTTTCTTAATCAAAACTTTAATAAAATCTTTATATTTTCTGAAAATAATCAAGTTTTCACCAAGAATCAAAGGTTTTTAAAAAGGGTTTTTGTAAGAATAAACAAGGGGAAAGAAACAAGATGAAATGGTAATGATAAAAGTGAATGCATGTGTGTCGTGTGTCGTGTGTCTTGTGTGTGTTTTTGTGTGTGTATATAACCGTACGTATGTATGTATGTGTGAGTATGATTATTTTGAGTTTAGATGATTAGATCTTTTGATTTTTGATACATGTAGGAGGTTTTAAAAATATAAGTAAGGTCTGAATTAAAAGAGTATTTTGATGATTTAGGTTGATTAATAAAAGGACATATGAATAGGATTAGTGAAATATGGTATGTTTGGTCTTGATGTCATGTTTTTACATTGTTATTGTTAAGTTTTTGGGTGATTTTTAACTTAAAAACAAGTCTGAATTATTTTACTAATAATATGGTTTTTATAAGTTTAATAAAGGGTAAAACAAGTTTGGATAGGATTTACATGCTTGGGAGAACTTGCATGGATGATCCGAATGTGTTTTACGGCTTAAAACGCCAAACATATGAGTTTTAAGAAGGATGTTTTGAAACTTATTTAAAACAGAATTTCGTGACTTATAATGATGTAAAAGAAGGTATATTAAGGAGTATATAGGAGTCCTAAGTTGGAAATCTAAGTATATTGGCAAAAGGTGCGCGAAAACGCATATTTTGATAATAATAACGCGTCTAGGACATTAAAATTCAGGTCTGATGTAAAACAGCTTGTCTGATGTCTAAATGTGTATAAAAATCAATATTTAGGATGTCTAGTATGTTTACTATGAAAACGAGAGGTTACAGTGTAAAACTATGCGATGAAAACGCCGAAAAAGGACTTTTTGAACACTTTAACGACTAAATATTAAGACTATTTTAAATCAGCAAATTTGATTTATTTTATGAAGTATATGTTGGTCTTGAGGTCTAAAATTTAGTTTACTAGATGTTCATAAGTTAACATATAATATTTGGAAACTTATTTGACATTGAAACGCATGCACACGAAGTCTAAAAACTAAACCGATTAACAATGAGTCGACTGGGTAAGGGTTCATGGAATATTAAATATTTTTGGATAACTAAGTCAAGAAAGTATGGTGAATGACTTGATTAGACTTAGGATGATTGCTAAATTAGCCTTATGAATTATAGGGATTGTTAGTAGCATTTTGAGATTGAATTAGTAGGCTTATTGGAAGCTAAGCTTAAGGTGAGTTTCACGGCCCCTTTTTCTTTAATGTTTTTAAACGTTTTTACTTATCGGGGGATTAACATGCTGTATGATTAGTAGGACTAGAATTAAGGACACTTGATGGCCTTAGGTAGTGCACGCTGTATAGATACTTTGTATTGGTACGCGTAGGTCGTCTACGGACGGACACTTCTCCGCACGACATTAATCATTAACTCTTGGACTAGAGCCGTAGTTTATGTTGGTAGATCTATGGGGCTGACGACCCTTACCGCCCGGTTAATTTTATTGATAAGGTAAAACATAAGCTTTAAAAGTTTTTTTCCTAATTAAATTGAGGTGGAGCTTGAGAGGCTAATTGTTGTGGCTTGATTAAAGACCTTAGGTTACATCATACTTGTTAGATTTTCGCGAGTCTACTTAGTTCTATTCGAGTTGTACTTGATCATACTTATTAAGAAAAATTTTTAGTTTGTTTAGCGTCATAAAACCTGTGAACTCGCCAACATTTTGTTGATATTTTTAAGCATGTTTTTCAGGTGCTGATGCATAAGGTTTGATGAGCGGGTTTGGCAGGGCACTACTATGGACATGATGTTGGGATCATAAACTATCAAATAACTATGTTTTCTAATAATATGTAAAACAATGTTATCGAACTACTTTTACTTTAATTTGTAAAACTATGTTCACTTAATCTACGCTTCACCTTGGTGAAACATATTTTCTTGTTAACTAACAATTTTCACTGACCATGAAAAATAAAATATGTCAAACTAGAGGGTGGTTGCAAGATGTCCATACGTATCAACCGTGTGTTGCTAAACTTATTGGTAACAACTTCCGTTACCTCATGACTTGCTTTTCGTTGTGCGCTGTCGGGGTGTGACAGAATAAATAGCTGCTGCAAGCTGTACAGCCCAACTCATGTGGCTTCAAAATCAACTGCTGGATTTTGGTATAACTGCACTAAAGACTCCACTCATGCTGGACAGTCAAGTTGCTGAAAATATTATCAAAAATCCAGTCTCTCATTCAACCACAAAGCACATTGACATCAGACATCACTTTGTCAGAGATAGCTATGAAAAAGGTTTGATTTCTCTGCACCATGTTCCAACAGATGATCAGTTGGCAGATGTGTTGACAAAAGCTTTAGACACATCTACCTTTGAAAATCTGATTTCTAGGATTTGTATGCTAAACATGGACTAAACAACAAAATGTTTTAAATAAAAACATTAAACTATTTCAGAAAAATCAAAATTCATCCTTAAAAATAGCATTTTGGTTGAAAAGATAAAACAACCACTGGTTTCATCCATTCTATCCACTGTTAGTTGAAAAATCTGTTTCAAACATCTGTTAAGATAAAACAACCACTGTTTGGTTGGAAAATCTGTTTTTCAAACGTCTGATCAGATAAAACAACTGTTTCCATTCTACACATATGTATATATATAGATATACACATATCTATATTAAAAAAACCAAAGTGTTGTTAGCATTAGCACTTTGGTAGAACAACAACTGTTTGCATCAGTCCTTTGGCAACAGCTGTATGCCACCAGATGTTTGCCAAGTCTGCTCTCATAAGCAGAGTTTTGGCCACATCAGCGGTTTCACCCGAGGCTATAAAAACCCTGTTTTACCACAACAGATGTTACACTGTCTCATTGTATTCAAAATACTGAAACCGCCTTCTTCATCCTCAAACCCCCACTCTAATTCCTCTCATCCTTACACTCGAAATCCATTACAATGGATCTTCAAGCTAAAGCCACCTACAATTACCTTCCCTATCTGGTCAAAACAGATGAAAACGTCCCGTTCCATACTATCATCGACATCATTCTCAAATCCAAATACCTGACAATACTAACCGCTGATGCTCCCATTTACATCGATACTCTACAAGAATTCTGGTTAAATGCTGAGGTTCTTCTACAGGATAAAAAGGCCACAACCATTATCTCAAAAATTGGAGAGACAAATATCGCCATTACCCCCCAACTGATATCCACAACCTTCTCATTGAATGACTTGTCAGGTAACGACTCTTTCCCTAAGGCTGAACTTCACACTGAGTTTTAGGAAAGGGGTTATCATTCACAAATGACTGGTTCAACTCTTTTCAAAAAAATTTTCCCACCAGTCATGAAAATTTTCTTTTATACATTCCTTCTCTGTGTCTCTGCTAATCCATTTCTTTTAATGAAATCCCATTGAGAATTCAGTACTTGGGATATGCTATGTTGTCAAAATCTGACTACAATCTATCCCAGGGCCTGTTTTTGGATTTGGTATCAAATGTGAAGGGAATAAAGTTTGGATCAAACAATGCTTTTATGATATACCAAGATTTTTAAGTGTAATCCTACAAAAGGTTTTTCCTGAAAAGGATTTTAAAAGGGGTAAATCATTTCAAATGAAGAGTCTAACTGATGAAACTTTTACAAGAATGTTGGGTTCAAACACCCAAGAAAAAGTGTCAAAAGTTAAAGTTTCAAAAACACAAACAAAGAGGATTAAGACAACAACTGTTGTCCAAACCTCTGTTGTTGAGCCCACTGCTCCCGGTGATCATGGCACTACATCTAGTGTTGTGAAACCCACACCAACCACCTCTAAAAGAAAACGTCCATCCACAAAAACCACCAAGAAATCCACAAAGGGGCCTCTGGAAGATGAGATACCAGAGTAAAACCCTGTTGCAGCACAAAAGCAACAAGAAACCACTGTTGTTACTTCCTCACAACAGTTGGATATATCTCAACCTGAACAAACTCCTCATGAATCCTCACAAAAGGATCTTGTTGTAAGCTAAAGGGAAACACATCATGAGGAATATGAGTCACTTGACAATATGATCATAAGCCCTTCTCCCAGGGCTACTTCTCTTTTCACTCCTCCACCCTCACCATCACATGTCCTTCCAACAATGAAACCATTGTTCGAAGCTATTGATAAAACTCAGGACATTCCCAGTTCCTCTCCTTCACCCATCAATGAGAGTACACAGCAACAAGTGACTGGGACTGAGGAAAATCAATTAGCTAACCCATGAACAGAGGAGGTTACACCCTTGGAGTTCAATGGAACTCTAGGTGAGTTTTCAAGTGAAGCAGCCACTACTGATGTAAAGACCATTGTCTCACAACAGGACAGTGGTTACATAGCTAAGACTTCCTTGAAGGCAACAACTGATGAGGCCACTATAGTGACCCCAAAATCAGTTGGAAGTCCCCAAAACCAAGACAAAGGGGCATCTGGTTCCCTTTCTATGGAATCACCTCCTAGGACTGAACCAGATACAACTACCACTGGTAGGAATCCAGATGATCCTATTAATTTAGGTGATGGGTTAAAATACCAAGAATTGACGGCTAGAGTTCACTCCATTGAAACCTCTGTTGCTGATATCAAGTTAGATCTAAAGACAATTATGGGATCTTTGGCTGCTTTAACCAAAAGTCAACCATCCAAAGAAGAGATTGCTAGTGAGCTATGGAAATCAGTTTTCCCCATCATCATAGCTCATAGAAAACTAGCAGATCAAACACATGAAACCTACATAGCTCAGATCAGAACAATGGTAGATGTTAGGTACACAGATACCCAAGCAGATATTAAAGCCATCAAAGACCATCTGTTGAAGACCACTGGCTCTAACCCTACAACCATCAGAAGAGATGAAGATGATGATGAATTCACAGCTGATGATGCCAAAAAGGAGGAGAGTGGCAGAGATAGATTACCAAAGCTAGATCCCTTTGGTTGTCCACCCTCACAAAAGGGTAAATCAAAACCTGCCAACAAACCAGGGTCTACCCAAACAGCACTACAACAACAACAACCCAATGTTCAAACCTCAGCTGATGCTGAAACTGTCAAAACTAGCAAGGAAAAAGAAGTTGATACCTCTGCAAAAGTTATTGCTGAAGAGGCTGCTGAAGCTAAGCAAAAAGGGCTTGACACATTGGAAGTCAAGGCAGAGGCTCTAGTGCAAAGAAAGATAAAGCAACAACAGGAAGTTGAGGATGTTGGCTCCTCTAAAAGGAAGAAAATGCCTGCAAAACACATCAGACAAACACCATCCAAAACTGCTGCTAAAACTGCTGCTACTAAAACAACTGCTACCACCAAAACCACTGATACCATCAAAACAACTAAACCTACCACCATAACCACCAAACCAATAATTGAACCTACCACCACAACTACCAATACACCACCTACAACCACTTCACCACCTAAATCCCAAACATCTGCTAGTCCTACACAAGTGCCAACAGATGTTAACACAACCACTGCTGCCCAAACACCACCATAACCACTTATCTTGTACAAAAGGAAGAGAAAATCAACCTTTATGGTACAAGATGAGAACATACAAACATCACCACCTTCCACTTCAACCACCAAACCTACACCTATATCAGCCATCCCACTTACATCATTCTCACCACACACCTCTCAATTCACATCTCACAGACCACCACCATCCATCACACCATTGGCTACTCAGTATCCTCTTGAGCTTGATCTACTCAAGGGGGAAATGCAATCCTTCTACAATATTGAGGATCCATGAGATAGATCTTTCCCATCTCTTCCAAATTTTCCTGCTCCTAGAAACATAGATCAATATCTTAAATTCAAGACTGAACAGGCTGATTTAATCATCAAGGAGAGATGCAAAGGGAAAGATGACAGGACTGCTCAGGGCATCCATTCAGCAGAGCTTAGCAAACTGAGAAGGATTGAAGATTTTGCTAAGACCCTGAGCACCTCCATGTTCACCATGCCTCTCAGCAGTGATTTGGAAAGGGTGGTTAGGGAATCTATTCTTGAACAAATCTTGGCAACCATTCCCTACAAAGCAACCAAGAAACAGTTTGCAGGCTGGACCACTCATGCTCTTCAAGAAAAACTTATAAGAATTGAAGAAATGGCAAAGAATCCCCAATGAAAATCTCTCCCCTGATTTTAGGAAAGGCAAAGATCCAGTCAGAGCTTTGAAGTTCAAAAGAATGAGAGAAGAATTTGTGGCTGCCAAATATGGGGAGATGAAATCAGTTGCAAGATGGGCTGAGCTAAGGCTGGTTGAAACATACAAGAAGTTGGAAGAGAATAGAAAGAAGGATCCTACATTGCCCAGAAAACCAATTTACTCAGATGCTCCCATGGTTAAGAGACCTCAATAGGCCTTTACACTTGACAGCTTGCTTGATACTTCTGACCTATCTGTTGCTGCCAAGAGACGGTTCAAGAAACAGAAGGAAATGTCTGAAGAAGACCAGAAGAAGTTTGCTGATTCATTTGTAAAAGAGGGTCTCTTCAACCAAGTACATTATTTCTCTGATCCCACAACTAAAGAACTCAGGAAACTCATTGGGAGACCTCCATCACCAAAATCATCAAAAATAAATTTGCAGCTCAACAGATCCTCGGGTTCAAAAATTCTAAAATGGAAGGTCAACAAAGACAACCATGAATTGACTCTGCTCAGATCAGATGGAGAAGCCCAAAAGTTGAGTATGGATGATGCACATGGCCTATGTGCAGATGATCTCCAAACATTGCTAAACTTAGAGCTTGAAAGAGATGCAGAAGACTTCTTCTCATTGAGCTTTGAATTACAGTTCAAAGGGCAAATCAGAAAAAGTCTGATGAGGAATAAAGATCAACATAAAGCTTAGTTTTGGCATCATCTGTTCTAGGGGGATTGTTGGGTTGCTGACCTGGAGAAGAACAAATGATTGGAAAGCCAAAATATACTACACAATTGATACTTAATAATAACAGCATTTACAAATTGCTTCTCCCAAAAGACTGTTGACCCTAACATCTGCTGTACCCTAACAACTGCTGGAACAACTACTGTTACAAAGGTCTGATAGATAACAACTGCTGATCAAAGGTCTGATGAAGAACAACTGCTGATCAAAGTACTGAAGACTAAGGGTCTGTTGGAGCCAACAACACTTAGGCTCCAACAGATGATTCAAGACCATCAGAGGTTTCCTATCAGCTGTTTGCCTTTCAGAGTTTTCAATGTAACAGTTATTTGTATCATCAGATGTTTTATGTTGTTATTCAGTTAGAGGTCATTGTCTTAGGTGACGATAGCCTAGGTCATCAGAGGTTAAGATGTTCTATAAATAGAACAGTGCATGTACTGTTCTATTTATCACTCAAAACATTCTCTTAGACAAACAATCACAGAGTGATCAAGCTGAGGGGGGGGGGGGTATTTGTATAATCGTTGTAATCACTTGATATATGAAAGCATTCGATTGAAAAGCAATTATTTTCTTGTTTTGATTTACAGTTTATCATTCCGCTACACCTTCCATTTATAGTTTATTTCATTCATTAGTCATATTACGTAAACAATCAAAACAATCAAACTCAGATCCTAACAACAACGTTAGACTATAACGTAGCTTAATTGTTGTATACACTCGACTTAATTCTAGTGTATGTGATAAAGGTAAATCCCAAGGGGTGGAACCTATTAAATGGGCCGCTTTACGTGCACTCAAGTCAAAACGTGGTTTATGATCTTAATCCAGATAACGAGTTATGACCGAATGATGAAATTTATCAAACGGGTCAGTTAATAAAGACATGTGAGAAATGATGTTTTAATCCAAATGAAACCATTTTAATGGAGTCGTTAAGTAAGATGTTAAATGGGTTAAGTGTGTGTCACTTGAACCAAAGGTAAAGAAAATTGGGTAACATAGTATCATGAACTATGGGTCCAAACGGATCAAACGGTGAAGTCCTCATCATTTGAGTCCAACACCTGATGCTTGTATTCCAAGAATTAAGATTCTTGAGGTTAAACGGATCAAATGGTAAAGTACTATCATTTGAGTTCCGAGAAATTAATGTGTCTATCTAGAAAGCACGCAGGTAAATGCACTTGCGTATGCACGCTTGATGCTAAGAATCATGGAGGATAAGCACAAGGTATGAATATGGGTCAAGGCGGCCCGGTAAGTCCGTAGATAATTAAACGTCTTCGGGCGAAGCAACATGGGTACTAAAACTACCCACATGAAGTGTGGGTGCAAATCAAGTAAGTCATTTCCATAACTATGTCTAATGTGCGCTAATGCGCTTAGAATTTACTAAATAAGATGAAACTCGAGAAAATGTGCAAATCTAAGTCCGGAAGGACTTAGAGGTTTTTAAACAAGTTAATGAGTCAAAGGCAATGGGTTGAATCAAAAGTCTCACCATGGATGGTTAAATTTATGGATTTGGCTATAGAGGGGTATTTTAGGAATTTAAAGATTTACTAAAGGTTAAATCTAATAACCAAGTCATAATGAAACAAAACGGACAATGCTTTTAGTTGAACATGTGTCCAATGAGCATAGGATGTTTTCCAGACCAGAGGAAAACTGAGCAGAGGCTGTTTGCTCATACCAGAGGAAGAGCAGAGGATGTTTGCTCAGACCAGAGGATTGTTTAGACCAGAGGAAAAACTGAGCAGAGAATATTTCCTCTATTATTGACAAATCACTAACCATTCTTTGTGTAATGGTTCTTGGTATTCATGTGGCGGGACTTCCGGAGCAAAGATCAAGTCGCGAGAAGAACTGAACACACCCGAACGCTCAACTAGCTTCCGCATTTGAAGTTCCCGATAAAAACGCAAGCTTTAGTACATGTTTTTAGTAAATCTAATTATAAGAAAATTTTTTGGGACCTATAATATAGAAATCATAATGGGTTGGATATTATAAATATCAAAGTTCGAAATCGGAAGTGTTTACTCATTAAGACCAAAGCCCGTAAGTTCTAATGTTAATCGCGTGTTATGGGTTAGGGTCTTACAAGTGGTATCAGAGCCATTGGTTTGAGGGATCCGAGTGTCGGGAAGGATACTCAGACTCAAACTGTGCGGTCAAAGTGTTGATGGGTGCTCGGTTCGAGGCTTGATCAAGGAATCCGGTAAGTAATATATATAATAAACATCCGGTTTGATTGGAAATTGTTTTAGGTAATCAATAGTGATATCATGTAGATACGCGCTATCTCAAGAGCTTGGTAAGGAAATGGTTAGGTAGCACGGGGCCTATCCACGGGTTAATTCAGACAACGAAATTCTTGTATAACAAGAATTCTAACATTCCTATTGCAATGATGCATGCTAATACTGAGATGACATATTATTAATCAATTGTAATCATAAACGTGACAGGGATGAGAACATTTTATTCGATCCATATATGATCGATTGATTCACCCAACGAGGTGATGGAGGGATTCGGGAGCACGACTGATAGCATGCTCACTAAGGACCAAGTAAAGTAATGACTCAGACTAATGGATCGATGACGAAAGGGAAACACAAGGGCAAGTATCAATCAGGTACACGCTCTAAATCATAGTAGGTACATTAGTATGCAAATATCACCTGAAGAGTGGTAATTGCATACGCAAGCAAGAAGCAAAATGAGAAATGTGCATTGTTCGTGATAGAGAACAATCAATACACAAAGGTAACTTGAACACCGAAATCGGGATGTGGGTAATCTTCCCAAACTAACATTTGAAAACAAAGAATGCTAGAGAAGCATTGAAGTCATGCCAATGGGTGTGATCACACAAGGTATTATGAAACGAAAACACATCGTTGGTTAAGACCAAATATCAAATAAATATCCAGAAAAAGGTTTTACCAAATAAAATAGGGGACACAAGCACGAGCTAAAAATTTGCTTGCATAGGATGTGATGCCTCAATTATAAAAAGTTCATGTGTACCATATACGAATTACTTACCTTGTCCAGGTAAGTGTTAAACATATGATATGATGGGTTTATTATAATTAATACATATGCAATCTATGTAGCAAAGGCTTAGTAAGTGTGAGGTGCCGGGGGATTTTGGACGTAGTCCATTGTCTAACACGGCAGGGATGCGATCCATGCAAGACCTTGAGCGAGGCACCAGCTTATATGCTGGGCTAGCAAAGCGGGAAATATACTATACGAGTTACCTTTAGTTGTTACAGAGATAGACTTGAACCTTAATCAAGGTTGAGTCA
Organism: Ambrosia trifida; assembly: GCA_028751855.1. Lineage (NCBI taxonomy): Eukaryota > Viridiplantae > Streptophyta > Magnoliopsida > Asterales > Asteraceae > Ambrosia > Ambrosia trifida. Next base: position 111,673,354 of record CM054122.1, read on the forward strand.
TGATTAAATTCGGTTTGGAAATAGACTTGAACATTTATCAAGGTTAAGCCATAATTAAACACGCATTTTTATAGATGGATAAATTCGTAAAAAGGGACTTGAACCATAATCAAAGGTTGAGTCATAATCATATTCGGATAAGTCATAAATCTTCGGATAAATGACATGAACAGCGGACTTGGGCCGTGATAAATCAGTAAATCATTTAACTCTCGAGTTAAAAAAAAGTGCAAGCCGTGGATTTGGTACAACCTAGTACAAAACCGTGGATTCGGTACAATCTAGTGCGAACCGTGGATTCGGTACAAACTAGTACAAACCGTGGATCCGGTACAATGTGGTGAAATATGTGAGATAACGTTGCGATTGTATATTTTGTGCAATCTAGTGCAAACCGTGGATTCGGTACAATCTAGTAACACATGTAACTCAATGCTACGATTATATAGTCGGTACAACCTAACGCAAACCGTGGTAACAAGGGATTAGTCGATATAATCCGTTGTAATGTCAGTTCAACACCGTTTTATTATGAAATGAAAACCAACCTCAACTTATGTTGAGATCGGTAAATTAGAAAAAGGATTTGCTTTGAAAAAAAATAAGCCTTCTAAAGAGATAAACGTTTTGAAATTTGAAACTCCAGAGTCTTTAAACGGGCTGGTTGGGGCAATGACCACCAACCGAGTTAGCAAAACGAGAATTTGGGGAAAACCCTGGTTCAAATTCTCGGACACAAATTTGATATGTTACGGGTGAGCCCGAGCATAGTAAACCGGATAACTCACTTGGTGTGAGGTTAAAAAAAAAAAAGAAGGGGTGAACCATAATGGATCGTACCTTAGAATATGATACTTGAAACATGGAGTCCAGCAAACTGGCTGGGTAAAATGTGGGAAATCGGTAACGATTCCCACAACAAACACGAAGGGTAAGGGAAACCCAATAAATGGCGAATTCTTAAAATAGGATTAGCCAAAGAATGGAAAACGCTAGCGTAAAGCAAAGTATGTTATAACATATTAGCAAACCAAAAAGGACAGTAGTTGGATTTGGGGATGAATCCAAGGGGGTTAGAAAATGGCTATGTTGAAAAGCCGGTTGGTCATGGAAATCGAGACAAATTACTTATTAGTAATCGATGCATAGACATATATGCATATGCATGTTACAATCATTGTGTCACAGTAGATGCCCCAGGGTGCATGATAGAATGGACCCTTAAAACATTACATCCTTTGGGATAATGGTAGATGGGGATAGTATGCGGTTCTAAAGCGAATCTATGAAAAATACATGAATAGCTAGAATACCCTGTATGGGTATGTAAATAGATGTTATGCAAAGCAATAATGTCTAGTCAAACAGAAGAGTAGTGTGACTCAAAGGAGTGGTATAAAGTCGAGGCCTCTGGCATTCATACAAAAAAAAGATCAAAAAAATCAAAAAGTTAGAAGCTCAGGCAAAAGGGTAACAACCCTAAGTATATAATACTAATTGTTAGACAATTGAATGTCATGGGATTGAGCGGCGCTCAAATTTGATTATAGACACTAAAGTTTTTTGGTGTGACCAAAGCAACAACACAAGAAAGGTTTCGGGGACGAATCCTCTTTAAGGGGGGTAGACTTGTAACACCCCAAAATCAACCGTTTCGATTAATTACGCCATTAGACGTGATTAGCAAAATAATGAAACGGGACTCGAACGATAAGAACTTGGGTTATGTTCTAATATGGAACTAACCTATTTAATGTTCTCAATCTTATAAATGAGCAAATATTAAAAGAAAAAAACTAGCTTGATTAGCTAAGTTTAACTAGAAAATGACATTCAGGGATCTTAGAGGGACCATAGTTGCCAAAATGGCAAACTTATGTGTTAATAACAATAGAAAGGGGAAGAACACACACACTTGTGTGTGTATGTGTCGTATATCATCAGGAGATTCATCTCCTTCAACCACAAACCCTAAACAACCAAACTCTTGCTTAAATCCAAGCCAAATCAAGGGGCTTTTCGATGCCTTAGCAAGAAACAGATCATCTAGGCTTAATAAGCATCAAGGTACCTTTTATTTGGTAGAAATTGATGCTAAATTCATTTTTTGATTATGGTGAAAATCTTGGGTTTTGTCAAAAACGTGAGATTATAAGTTGTTGGAGGTTTCTCTAGCTTTCGGGAGCCTCAATCGTACCTAAATTGCTTACGAATCACATTCTACATGCATGTTTGATTCTAGTCATATGGCTATGTAAATATGTGAAAATTGGAGTTTAACCTCTAGGTTGAAACCCTCTATGTTTAATGATTTAGTTAACTCTTAGGAGTTGTTGTAATGAGGAATTTAGGCTAAAAAGTCTAAATAACATGATATGATGATTATTAGGTAAATGGGTATGTTTTGGTCACACTTAAACTCATGAAAATCAATTGAAATTGGTGGGTGCACACCAAGTGTTTGATGAAACGCCTCAATAGTCTTGTTTGCAAATTGAGGTGATAACTTGATTTGGGTAATCATGGAATTACCCGCATATAAAATGTGAAACACATGTTTAAAAGATAGATCACACCATACATGAAAAACATAGCCCAATGGTAATTGGGAAAGTGGTATGATGGTGTGAATAAACTCATGAGATGTGTTAGTTATTGGATATGATGACTAACTTAACTAATCTTATGAGTATAGCGAAGGTTAATCTTGTCAAGCTAGGTGCAAGCTTGGGAGGAATGGATCAATGAACAAAACGGGTCAAGCGGATATGAGCTTAAAGTGCAAGTAAATGAGAATGAATATAAGGTAAGTTTTACTTACGCCGTTAGACTATAACGTAGCTTAATTTTTGTATACACTCTACTTAATTCTAGTGTATGTGATAAAGGTAAATCCCAAGGGGTGGAATCTATTAAATGGGTCGCTTTACGTGCACTCAAGTCAAAAAGTGGTTTATGATCTTAATCGAGACAATGAGTTATGACCGAATAATGAAATTCATTAAACAGGTCAGTTAATAAAGACATGTGAGAAATGATGTTTTAATCCAAATGAAAACATTTGAATGGAGTCGTTAAGTAAGATGTTAAATGGGTCAAGTGTGTGTCACTTGAACCAAAGGTAAAGAAACTTGGGTAACATAGTATCGTGAACTATGGGTCCAAACGGGTTAAATGGTGAAGTCCTCATCATTTGAGTCTAACACCTGATGCTTGTATTCCAAGAATTAAGATTCTTGAGGTTAAACGGTTCAAATGGCAAACTATTATCATTTGAGTTCCGAGAAGTGTGGGTGCAAATCAAGTAAGTCATTTCCATAACCATGTCTAATGTGCGCTAATGCGCTTAGAATTTACTATATAAGAGGAAACTTGAGAAAATGTGCAAATCTAAGTCCGGAAGGACTTAGAGGTTTTTAAACAAGTCAATGAGTCAAAAGCAATGGGTTGATTCAAAAGTGTCACCATGGATGGTTTAATTTATGGATTTGGCTATAGAGGGGCATTTTGGGAATTTAATGATTTACTAAAGGTTAAATCTAATAACCAAGCCATAATAAAACAAAACGGACAATGCTTTTAGTTGAACATGTGTCCAATGAGCAGAGGATGTTTGTTCAGACCAGAGGATTGTTTAGACCAGAGGGAAAAATGAGTAGAGGATGTTTGCTCAGACCAGAGGATAGTTAGACCAGAGGAAAAACTGAGAGGAAGATATTTCCTCTATTATCGACAAATCACTAGCCATTCTTTGTGTAATAGTTCTAGGTATTCATGTGGCGGGACTTCCGGAGCAAAGATCAAGTCGCGAGAAGAACCGAACATACCCGAACGCTCAACTAGCTTCCGCATTTGAAGTTCTCGATTAAAACGCAAGCTTTAGTACATGTTTTTAGTAAATCTAATTATAAGAAAATTTGTTGGGACCTATAATATAGAAATCATAATGGGTTGGATATTATTAATATCAAAGTTTGAAATCGGGAGTGTTTACTTATTAAGACCAAAGCCCGTAAGTTCTAATGTTAATCGCGTGTTTATGGGTTAAGGTCTTACATCAATGATGCCACCATCTCGATCAGTGACTTCATGAACATTCCCTAACACTTTATCAGACATTGGCAGGTATAGGCATATCGAATGGGGGAAGTCACTGAACCGTTCAACGACTTCACCTTTTTTGCTTTTTTGCTAAACCGGTGCCTATTTGCACTCACCCAAACAATAACTCACTTAGAACTGCAAATGATTCATTTACACTCATCTAATCAATAATTCAATATCTTTTCTTGTTTACATCAGCAAACACCACCATACAATTCAGGAAGGAGACATCAGCAACAAACAATCACTATACCATCGCAACTATCGCAAACCTCAAAAACCCACCAGCTGTTGGGCCGTACTCACCTCCTTCCGATCAGATCTAGCTGAGAAAGAAGACGAAAAGTTTTAAGAAGGTTGTCGTCAAAGCTTGGGGTTGGTGGACACGTGTATATGTACGTGTATATAACCGGAAAACTAAGTTCACTTCGGAGGTGAATGGAGGAAGATGTCGATGCTGGAAGGTGGAAACATATAATGAGCGTGGATACTAAAAGTAGGTTTATTGATCTCATATAGTCATATATTTACCTTAAATATTTATTTATTAATGTGGGTAAATTAAATAAAAATAAAAGAGAATAAAATTTTATAAAAATTAAAAACCCTATTAAACTACCGAATACATACAAACATAAACGAACGAACATGGCCTACGTTTATGTTCGTTCGTTTAAATAAACGAACAACTTTTTTTGTTCATATTCATTCATTTATTAAACGAACGAACGAGCACAAACAAACATTCTATTAAACAGTTCATAAATTGTTCGACCTTTTTACCTCTCATTCAAATAAATATTCCCTTTCCCCTCCCACCTACCCCACTACTTCCTTATAAATAGAGACGATCGTTCCAAGTTTACAAATCACCCTTACCAAGAAAATCATGTTGAAAGCCCAAATTAACCAATCTTACCCTCTTCACACCTTACTACCACTCCACAAGCCCTTGGTAAGAGGTGGCGCTACCAACTACTCGTCTTTCTCTTCCAACTCTCCCACCATTATTCTCCGCGAGCACACGACGTCTACCAAGAAATCAAATGCAACATGTGTTCGATCCACGTCAACTGCTGGTAACATCAAAGCCGTAGCAGCTCCCGTTGTTACCACGGCCACAGCCGTCAAGGGTGTCATCGCCATCAAACCAACTATTTTGTCTGCTCTTACTGCCAATGCTAATAATAATGTTGATGCTGATGGTGACTCTGATCTTCTAGGGTTGTCTTTTTTATTGGAGCTTGTTTCTAATGACCTTGATGGTACGTACGTATATATATATCGATCCAACATTTTTATTTGTGTACGTACGTACAAGTTATAAATATTATATTATATTATATATTATTTTACTTGAAACAGCAAACGGAAACCGGAAGACTGCGATGGCAACTGCGACATACAAAGGATTTGATTTTGTGAATCGCGTTTACAAATATGAAGGAAACTTTGACATCCCTGAAGATTTTGGTGAAATAGGAGCTGTCTTGGGAGAAAATCAGTTTAAAAGGAAGATGTTCTTTAACACCATTGCTCTGGATAATGGTGTTACTTTCACATGTGAATCTTGGGTTCAATCCAAGTACGACGTCAAAGAGAAAAGAATTTTTTTCACCGATAAGGTACGTCGAACACGAAATGAGTTGTTCCGTCATCAGCCAATGTTGAGTTCTAATATGTAGATTTGTTTGTGTAGTCTTACCTTCCATCGGAAACACCAGAGGCACTTAAGTCGTTAAGAACGGAAGATATGGAATCTCTTCGAGGCGATGGCGAAGGAGAGCGTAAATCATACGACAGGATTTATGATTATGACGTTTACAACGATCTCGGAGATCCGGATCTAGACTTAAGTTTAGCACGGCCGGTGCTTGGGGGCAAGGAATATCCATTACCTAGGCGGTGTCGTACAGGTCGCCCGATGTGCACTAAAGGTACAACAAAAACGAAGTATATATGTTGGCTCCCACTATTTGCACAAGCAAAATTTTTATCCACACAACCCTCTACGGGCCGTAGAGGGCTCTACGGCCCGTATACCACATTTTTTCTTGTTCTATGGGCCGTAGAGGCCTCTACGGCCCGTAGGTAATCATCACAATGATTGAATGATTGTCAATCATTGGTAATGATTACCTACGGGCCGTAGAAGTCCCTACGGCCCATAGAAGAATCAAAACTTATTTTAGCAGAATGGAGGGCAAGGATGAGAAGGATAAGTTTGATTTGTGTGACCTACGGCCCGTATAGACCTCTACGGGCCGTAGAAGGCTAAAAAAACATAACAGTAACTCTACGAGGTTCGATCTTGCGGACATTATCACACAAACACACAAGTCGTCTCGATATAAACCATAAACCAATATAAACACAAAGTCGTCTCGATATAAACGATAAACCAAAACATAAACACAAACGTCGTCTACCATAAACCAATATAAACACAAAGTTAACTAATCGTTTATATACGCAACAAAATAAAACTAAAAGTTAACAGAGGCGTTCAAAATAAAGATTGTTTAAATACATAAGATGATCAGAAATAAAACATCGTAGAGTCAGTCGGCGGCGCGGTCCCGGGCTCCTGCGAAGACGTGTCGGGCTGCTGGGAGGACGTCACGGGCTCGTGCGTGCTGGTCCCTAAAGTCGGTGGGACACGAGCCTGCATGCCTAGGTGGCGATACATATCCTGCTGGCCAGCAATCAACCAGCGCATCGCGTCGTCCTGCCGATCACGCCACTGACGCGTATCGGCGTCCTGCTGCTGACGCCAGGTGTCCTGCTGCTGACGCCAGGTGTCCTGCTGCTGACACCAGGTGTCCTGCTGCTGACGCCAGGTGTCCATCTGCTGACGCCATGCACGCATCTCGACAGCCTCCTCGGCAGCCGCACGAACGTCCGCCCTAACATCAGGAGGCAACCTGAGGGAGTGATAAACGCGCGCCGGTATCTGCAAGTCCTCAGGCTGCTGCTGAGGCATCTCGACGTCCCTAAGACCGCCCCCCTCCTGCTCATGCACAAACTGCAACCCGACCTCCACAGCATCACCTGCAATGGATAACAATAAATAATAATAAATAATAATAAATAATAATAATAATAATAATAATAATAATAATAATAATAATAATAATAATAATAATACTAACGTCTTCTTGCGCATCCTCCTGCTGATTTTTTTTCTTTGATTTTGTAGTTGGGCGCCCACGAGTATTCTTTTGTACCTCAGGAGGTTGAGTGTCAGTCATACTTGGATTTACCACCGACTTTATTTTTGACAACATATTTCTCTGAACGCGTGGTGATTGAGACAGCAGTGTCTCTTTGACTATTTCCCACTCACTCGCAAGGTCAGGTTCGCTCCATACTACTTCCGGTTCGTAATTCAGTCGTGTCCAGAAGACGTCTATTTCGGACAGCTGAATTTTTATTCCTGTATTCAATAAAATAATAATAATAATAATAATAATAATAATAATAATAATAATAATAAAGTAATGGTATTACCTTTATTTATATACGAATCTAATCGACATGCACACGGTAACCCAGAACTCGCGAAAAGCTGGTGACCACAACTCTTTTTTCGTTTCCTCAACTTCTCTATATTTTTTATCTCATTTATCATCTTCTCGATCGCTGCATGGGAAACGTTACCGAGTAGGTCCTCAAAAATCGGTAAGTCATGGTGCACCTTTTTCACAGACAAACTCTCTTCAAACGAGTGGTTTATTGCCGTCTGTTGTGACGTTACCACATCATCTGCAATCATCACAAGTTTGTGTAGCGAGTTGTTAGGCCCCTTAATGTGCATCTTAAACCGTGAATGCTGGCTCTCAGCTCTGTTGGTCGTATACTGACCAAAGTTGTAGTTTGTGTCTGTCCATGCAGAAACAAACCTTTCTTTGTAGTCACGGAGCCAGACCCGGTCTATATATTTAAAAACATCTGTAAAGATAGAACAAAGATATTTGTTAATGTGTGTATGCGTTTTAAACTAAATTAATAAAATATGTACCAGTTCGTTTGTCTTGACATAGTCGTCTGTAGAATCGGTCTAACCAGTGCTGATAAAATGCCGGAGATGAAGATCTACATAATCGCTTAAAAGATTTCACGAATATTTTCCAATCTTCATCTCCAAAGGCTTGTCTGCAGTGCTTCAGTATATTTCGTTGAATGTGCCACCTGAATGCATAACAACAACAACAACAACAACAACAATAATAATAATAATAATAATAATAATAATAATAATAATAATAATAATAATAATAAAAATAAAAATAATAATAATAATAATAATAATAATAATAAAAATAAAAATAATAATAATAATAATAATAATAATAATAATAATAATAATAATAATAATAATAATAATAATAATAATAATAATAATAACATGTATACCTGCATAACAACTTCGAAGCTGCTGGAAATACAATGTCGCATGCATTCATCAAGGCTTTCTCACAATCAGTAACTATAGCACGGGGCTCCGTACTATCTTCTAGCAACTCTTTAAGCCTTTGTATCACCCACAAGTAGTTATCTTTTTTTTCACGGGAGATGAATGCATGGGCGACAATAAACGACTTGGATGTTGATGTCATCCCCACAACTTGAATAAACGGAAGTTTATGCTCGTTCGTTTTGTAGGTCGCATCAATCATCAGCACATGCGGGAACGCACGCCATAACCTGTGCGAGGTGGGATGGACAAACAAAATATCCTCGATCGCATTTGTCGAGGCATTCCTCCGGGTGAAGTAAACAAATTTTTTTTCCACCAATGTGGCTTCGAGTACCTGCATAGCAATAATAATAATTAAAAAATAATAATAAAGAAGTAATAATAATAATAATAATAATAATAATAATAATAATAATAATAATAATACCTGCATTTGAGTCCTGCCGCCGTATAACAAATGCTTAACCTTGGTTATTGTGTTATGTATGTCTCTTAAGATGCAGGGACTATCCGGGTTTTGTTTTCTAACGGCCGAATGTATGTCTACTGGCGTAACATTTTGAAAATAAAGTGTATCCACCAATTTTAACTCGGCCGGACCCAGCCTCCTAGCATACGCGTGACCCTCGATGTGTTGGAAAGGTTTGTGATTATGTGTTTGGTTTTGGACCTCCAAAATATAACCATCGTGGCCGTAGTGGTATCTCCCTATTAGTTCAAACGGGCAATTACATTTTTTACTGCCCGTCTTTCGAACCGTGGCTACACTATGATGTACGCCACTACGGTCACATCGTATCCATGCCGTCGTTACCCTCCTATTCGCCCCCCTGCCTTCCGAAACAGTACGTGAGTATACGGTAATGTAACCATTTTTTTTTGCTCTTTGATAAACCCACTCTGTGAGGTCTTTAAGAGACCTGAATACCTGCAAAATTTATATACGACTTCAAATAGCAACTAATATATACGAGTTCAAATCTCACAAACCTTACGACTTCAAATCTCACAAACCCTACGAGTTCAAATAACAACTAATATATACGAGTTCAAATCTCACAAACCCTACGAGTTCAAATAACAACTAATATATCACAAACCCTAAAACAAATTTAGGTACGAGTCTAAATATGTACACGGGTCTAAATATCTCACAAACCCTAAATATACGAGTCTAAATATACACGGGTCTAAATTATAAACAAGTGCAAATTCATAAACACACCTGATTCGTTTCGTACGAAACATCCGGGACAGGTTCCTCGCCACCGTTATCACCTCCGTCGTGCCCTGATGCACCAGCGTATTCGTACTGTGGTTGACTTGGCGGAGGCACGTAAAATGACTCCGGTTCTTGTACGTACTCCTGGTTCAAATCGGGCAGCAGGTTGAAACCGGGTAGCAGGTTCAAATCGGGTAGTGCATTCCCGTCACCATAGGGAACAACGGAGCTAACCTCCTCCTCACCACGTTCCACCACGGCTCCGAAAAGGGTTTCCGAGACGTGAGATAGGCTAAACGAATGCTCCCATTCATCCCAAACATTACCGTAGTGACCCGAAGACATCGTGGTAGCTTGAAATCGACCGGATTTTTGTGCACCGCGTGTTTAAATTTTTTTTCGTTAACTGAAGAAAGAAGACAAGGAAGAAGAATATATCTGGACCCTCTACGGCCCGTAGAGGCCTATACGGGCCGTATAGGGTTTAATGCTCCCAACAACCAGGTTTCCTACGGGCCGTATAGCCCTCTACGGCCCGTATAGGTTTAGCTTTTTCAGAGACTTTTCAGACTGACACACTGAATGTCAGACACTTCATTCAATCACCTCGTACCTCGTACTGCCTACGGGCCGTAGAGGTCTCTACGGCCCGTATAGGGTTTAAATGAACCCCACCAAACTCCCCTCTACGGGCCGTATAGGGCTTTACGGGACGTAGAGGGTTGAGCATTTATTACACTGACACCCTCTACGGCCCGTAGAGCCCTATACGGGCCGTAGAGGGCTGTGAAAATTAACTTTTCCTTCTTGTGTAAATAATATCCCCCTATATGTTACTTTATGTGTTAATCTAGGGAAAATCATGTTGATAAACATTTTAAAGGAACCAAATCATAACACATCACATCACATAAGTTTAGCTAGCTAGATTTAATTAAGGGGCTTGAATTTCACGGACCAACAATCTTGGAAAAGTATTATATATAGGGTTCACAAAATGAACTAATTAAAACGTACCATGCGGCTCCACCTTTATGGTAGAGTGGCATAGAAAATGATGAGTAGAGCCATGCCTTCTTGAGGTGCCAAGTTCAATCCTTGATCCCATCCGGTTTTACTGATTTTCCATAGTTGTGCATTCAGCCGAGTTAGTTGGGGGGGGGGGGGGGGGCAGGCTTTCCCCGGAACTGGTGGTTTGGTTGGTTCTGGCTACCTGTGGGCGGGCACCTAAGACGTGTCTTTACCCATGGACGTATTGGGTGCTTTTGTAACCAATTGGTGGATGCCCCGGGTAGTCAGGACATCGTGAAATCTAGCCGTTTAAGCTTATGTCGTGTTATTTAATTGGTTGATTTTGGATATGTTTACTTATGAAAAGGATAAAAGATTATGTACAATTTGCAAAAAAGTTGAGTCAACTGTCCTAATCCATCATTTAAATGCTTTATTCCAAGAATCGCCTAAACTATATATTTATCTGAGACGAATGATTTTTAGAATTAGATCTTAAATTGTGTTAACTACATTGAGAAATCTAGTGAAAATAAACAATATATGTTGAATTACAGATCCATTGACAGAGAGTAGAACTACGGATTCTTTCTATGTACCATGCGATGAAGATTTTTCACAGATAAAGAATATACAATTTAAAGCAAGGACTTTGTTCGCTGTGCTGCATGGAGTCATACCAACTTTAAAGGCTATTTTTACAGACAAAGACAAAGGATTTCCATTATTCACATCCATAAACAAGCTTTATAATGAAGGAGTTAATATTCCTCCCCTTGACAAAGACGTTGAAGGTGCTTTACCTAGACTTATTAAAAAGGCTATCGATGCTGCAAACGCTATACTCAAGTTTGAGACCCCTGAAATCATGGACAGTAAGCATTTATCCTCATGGTTGTTAGGTATAAGTTTAATTTTTATGTGTATTAATGGTTAGAATCACAGGGGACACTTTCTCCTGGTTTCGGGATGAGGAATTTTGCAGGCAAATGCTTGCTGGTCTCAACCCGTGTAGCATACAGTTGGTTACGGTATGTTGTCATAAATGATAAATCATATCTTAACCAGGAAATTATTAGTTGTTACTAGTTATGAGTTGTGTGATTATTTTACCAGGAATGGCCATTGATGAGTAAATTGGACCCCGAAGTTTATGGACCACCTGAATCTGCAATCACCAAGGAGATTGTGCAGGAAGAGATAGGAGGTGTCATGACTTTTGATGAGGTAATGAAACATGGTGTTCTCTAGTTCTAATAATTGTTTAAAAAAAAAAAAAAAAAAACCTAATGGTTTTCTTGCAGGCTTTGGCACAAAATAAACTGTTCATGTTGGATTACCATGATCTGCTCTTACCTTATGTAAACAGAACACCTGAGCTTAAAGGGACATGTTTTTATGGTTCAAGAACTTTAATGTTCCTTACACCTGCCGGAACATTACGCCCTCTAGCCATTGAGTTGACTCGCCCACCAACTGATGGTTTACCACAATGGAAGCATGTGTACACACCCACTTGGGATGCTACTGATGCCTGGCTCTGGAAGCTAGCTAAGGCTCATGTCATTTCCCATGATTCGGGTTACCACCAACTTATTAGCCATTGGTTGGTTCCCTTTTCCTATAGTAAGTTACATGTTGACGGGTCTATCTCAGCTGTTCGACGTTTTTTATTTTTCATTTAACTATGCAGGCTTAGAGCACATGGTGTTACAGAGCCTTACATAATTGCCGCCAACCGTCATCTCAGCCAGATGCATCCTATTAAACGACTACTCCAACCTCATTTCCGTTACACTATGCAAATCAATGCTCTAGCTCGATATTCTCTCATTAATGCTGGTGGTATCATTGAGTCAACGTTTTCTCCTGAAATAACCTGTATGCAACTTGCTTCTGATGCATATGATCAGCTATGGCGCTTTGATAACCAAGCACTTCCAGCTGACCTTATTAGCAGGTACCCTTTATATGCATAAAAACAAAAATAATAATATTGAAAAAATTAGCAATTTAATGAAATTAATAGTTACATATGGTATTGCTTAGGGGTATGGCGGTTGAAGATCAAAGTGAGCCACACTCTTTGAAACTAACAATCAAGGATTACCCTTTTGCAAATGATGGTCTACTTATTTATGATGCCATCAAACAGTGGGCTACTTCATATGTCAATTACTACTACCCGCAAGCAAATCTTGTAGAATCTGATGAAGAGCTTCAAGCATGGTGGAATGAAAATCGTACGATTGGTCATGCAGACAAGAAAGATGAACCATGGTGGCCACAACTCAAAAGCCAAGATGATTTAATTGGAATCCTTTCAACCATCATGTGGGTGGCTTCTGGTCACCATTCAGCGGTTAACTTTGGTCAATACGATTTTGCTGGTTACTTCCCTAATAGGCCATCGATTGCTAGAACTAAAATGCCTAATGAAGACCCCACAGACGAAGAATGGCAGGCGTTTATGAAACGCCCTGAAGATGCGTTATTGAAATGTTTCCCGTCCCAAGTCCAAGCTGTGCAAGTAATGGCGGTGCTAGATGTTTTATCAGGTCATTCACCCGATGAGGAGTACATCGGTGAGACCATCGAGCCGGCATGGGAAGCGGAGCCTGCTATAAAGGCAGCATTTGAAGAGTTTCAAGGAAAGCTGAACCAGCTTGAAAGCATTATAGACTCGAGAAACAATGATCCTGTTCTAAAGAACCGAAATGGTGCAGGGTTAGTTCCGTACGAACTTCTCAAGCCGTATTCTACCCGAGGTGTGACCGGGAGAGGTGTTCCAAACAGCGTATCTATCTAGTTAGTTTGGTTTGGTTTGGTTTCGTTCGGTTTGATTCCAATGCTCAAGTAGTGGTTTGTGTGATAATAAAGTCTTAACCCATGGTTTAGTTGTGTTTTATTTTGAAATGGAACAAGTTCATTTTGTGTCTTTGTTGTATTATCGGCTGATAGAATTGAGCCTTAATGTGACTAAGTCTGTTGAATATTGTTGTTACCAACATGTCATGATTATGTAATTTGAATTGAAGTTAGTTTAACCATGTTCACATGTGAAATTATGTAACACTACTGATGGACCAAGGTTCTTGACTAAAAAGCTGCATAACATATCTATTACCTATGAGCAACAACATTCATATGGCAAAAAAGATATGAGCAAACAAAAAACGATAATTCAGAATAAAAACTTCGTTATACTTATTCAAAAATCATACGTGGAGAGAGACATTTTGATGTGTTCTAGGGGTGTGAATGATAGCAGACATCAGATCGAATGGGTGTATCTTGGTTAGGTCTTCGTTATACTCATTCACACCCCTAGAACACATCAAAAATCATACATGGAGATCGAACAAGTGTATCTTGGTTAGGTCTTCGGTACTGTTTATTCAAGAATGTCGGGCTTGGGTCATTCGGGCATTGGCCGGAAAAAGTAGGTTAGGCTTGAGAAAACCCGGATTCTATTGTTTTTTGGGCCATGGCCCAACACTTAACAGATCCATCATTCTTGAAAACACAGATTTTTTCGGAACACCCGCTCAATCATTGCTCGTGAGTGATTCCTAAGGAGGAAGGGGCGCTCCACTGAAAAAAATTTCACTTCATTGATTTCTACCAATCTTGCACTGCCACATCACTTCACTGAAACACTTTTTTTATGCAGCACTCCACTAATTATTTACCCAACATACAATTATTTTCACACATAATAATAGTAATAATAATAATAATAATAGTAGTAGTAATAATAATAATAATAATAATAATAATAATAATAATAATAATAATAATAATAATAATAATAATAATAATAATAATAATAATAACAATAATGCACCACAACGACAATAAAACCATCTCCTTCTTCTTCACAAAAACCATCTCCTCCTTCTTCTTCTTCACAGAAGCTCTGCTCTATTCCATTTACAATAAAACCATCTCCTTCTTCTCCTTCACAGAAGCTCTGCTCTCTTCCCTTTACAATAAAACCATCTCCTTCTTCACAGCTCTGCTCTCTTCACAGCTCTCTTCATCAATTTTTCCATGTCAAAGACTTTGATTTGGTGAGAACAGATTGTTTGTGAAGACTTGCAATGTTGTGAGGCTTCAAAAATCATAGGGTTGGAACAAATGAACTTTAGCTAATAACATGATTTGTCATCTCAATCAGTGCAAGGGGAGAATGGGTGATGGGTTGTAGAAGGCGAGAATAAGAACCGACCAGGTTACCGTAATGCGAGAATGAGAACCAGGCGGTGGTAAAACACAACCCAAAAACACCTTCAACAAAACTTGTTTTTTGGTGATGTGGCTAGCATTGCGCTTTAGTTGACAGTGCGGTCAAGCTTTGTTTTCACTCATAACAATACATATTTTTGTTAGTTGCTGAGTTTTCTTTGGCAATGGTGTTTCAAATGCTGCCATTAGTTTAGTAAATAGTGTATTGAAATTTATGTACCTTCATGTTGGAGCAGCGAACGTTTTACGGAACCTATTGGAGGTTTTTGTTTTTGTTAGTCGTTATGTAATCAATTCATCGTAGAAGCCCAATGTAATCGATTCTGCATTAAATTTTTAATGATGTGTGTAACAATTGTGGTATTATTTTGAGTGTTGTTTATATGAATAGTATCGTTTAAGTATCCCTTTCTGTTCTGGCATGCTGTTCTAACCATCTTCTCGTTGTCAACTCAAAGTACTTACTTGGTATGTTGGTTTTCTCATGAACAGAGGTGATGATAGTGGCGTTTCCGAAACATATCATTGTTGGGTGGGTCAAAGTGTTTGTAAAGTTATCTAGCTCTGTACATTCCATAACCTTCTACTCGGTAGCTAGTACCTGGACATAACTTCAGTTCAAGTGTTTGATGTTGATTACCCTTAACCATATCTTGGATTCCGCTTCCCTAACAAATTTTGGTCAAAGAAAATATTGTTATATACTGTATTAAGAAACTAAGCACAAACACATCTGCCTTACCAAGAGACAACCTTTCGCTAGAGCTACAATGATCCATCATTTCCCGGAAGGTCATGTTTTCTTTGGTATTCCCCTAACCCGGCAACTGTCAACATGGAGGACACAAAGTAAATGACCATTGATGTGTTCTGAAACACACCTTGTTAATATGTTATTTTTGTATATATTTTAGTCTTTTATTGTGTACTTTTAGTCGGTCTTTGTTATTTAATAGTGTACATGTGTTTTGTAGGTTTTCGTGAGATATGAGCTTAATACGAAGGAAAATGATCATGTCGTGTTTACTTGAGAGCAAACATGGAATTAATATTTATAATAATATTACTTTAATAATAATAATAATAATAATAATAATAATAATAATAATAATAATAATAATAATAATAATAATAATAATAATAATGAAGAAGAAGAAGAAGAAGAAGAGGAAGAGGAGGAAGACGAAGAGGACGAGGACGAGGAAGAGGAAGAGGACAAGGAGGAGGAGGAGGAAGAGGAAGAAGAGGAGGAAACAAGGAGGAGGAGGAAGAGGAGGAAGAAGAGGAAGAGGAAGACGAAGAAGAAGAAGAAGAAGAAGAAGAGCTTTGACGAGAGTAGTCTTGGACGGAAACCTTTTGGCTGTGGAATAGAAAATCGCACAACAGCAGAAGACGACGACAAAGAAACAAGGGGATGTAGGCTTCTACCATAACCATGAGCGGTTAAGTTTTCTGTGATTTCCCTCGGGTGAATCTTTGTATTGATTTTGTATTCTGAACTCGTTTTGATTATGTATGAACTAGTATATTTACTACTTGTGTTGGATTGAATAAACGTGTGCTCATATTTGATATCACTTGTTCTGTTGACGTGACTAGTATCACTAGGAGGGTGATTTATATTTGTATAAGGATAGCTAGGCGTACGGTTTACGTTGAAAACATGTCCCTGGTTATTATTTCAATCTAAATAGTTATGGTGACAAGATAGGAGGGTGATTGGTATTTGAAGAGCACCCACGAGAGATCGATAAAGAGTGGGATCATGGAAAGGTTGGCCTTGAGAATTGAAAATATCTTTTGAGGTAAGAGGACTGGCGACCGATTTGGAATCAAGTAAACCCGCTCATGTGAGAATATCGTGAGCATTTTTTGGATTGATTTAGAAAGAGGCCGGATTTGGTGTGAGTAACCTCAAGGCCAAGAAAAAAATTGAGGGAGCCAAGGTCTTTGATTTTGAATTCTCTGTGAAGATGAGAAGTGAATTTGTTAATGAAGGAGTCATTATTGCCCGTGATAGTGATGTCATCAACATAAACAAGGAGATAAATTAAAGTACCTTGGCAAGAGTAAACGAACAAGGATGGATCGGACCAACTGTTTTGAAAACTGAGGGTGAGCAAGAACATGCTTAAGCGTTGGAACCAAGCTCGTGATGTTTGTTTTAGGCCATAGAGTGCATGCTTAAGTTTGCAAATGTAGGTGGGATGGTTTGGATCTTCAAATCCTAGCGGTTGTTCCATAAAAACTGTTTCAATGAAATGACCATTCAAAAAGGCATTATTGACGTCTAATTGACGTAGGTTCCAATTGTTGATGGTAGCAAGACTGAGGACAACTCGTATGGTGCAGGATTTTACAACCGGACTGAAGGTGTGCGAAACATCAAGCCCCGGTATTTGAGTAAAACCTTGTGCTACAAGTCTAGCTTTGTAGCGATCAAGAGAGCCATCGAATTTATATTTAATTCGATAAATCCATTTGGAACCAATGATGTTGGTACGATTTGGACGAGGAACTTATTTCATCATGCATGGCTTGTACCCATTTTGGGTCTTTGAGAGTGGTTTTTATTCCCTTGGGAACATGTGAAGAAAAAAGAGAGTGATGTAGATGATGAGTGGAAACCTGTGAAAGGTTTACAAAATTTGTTGGTTTAAAAATGCCATCTTTGGCTCGAGTGGTCATGGGGTTAGTTTTGGGTGGTTTGATCATTTGAGGTGGATGGGCAATGGATACTGATTGTGGGAGGGATTGGTCGTGGGATGGGCTAGAGGGTATTAGGCTTTAAGTGTGAGGCGGAATTTGGGATGAGGGACTTGGGTTGTGAGGTGATGAGGTTAGGCCATGAGGATGTGATGGTGGGTTAGTCGGTTGGGTAGTGGTGGGGAGTGGGCTTGATGGTTGAGGAGTGGGTGGGGCGGAAGTGGTAGTGGGCTAGCTGGGACTTGGGGAAGGTTGTTGTGGAGAAGATTGGACTGATGGGATGTAGCAAAGAGGAGTGCAATTGTTATGATGGGTTTGGCTATTGGTTTGGGATGTAGATGTGGAAGGTGATTGATAGGAAGTAGGAGTCGATAAATGTTCATCGAAATTGGTTATGGGTAGGGTAGCAATATTGTTTGGTGTGGTGTTGGTTTGAAAGGGTAGCACATCCTCATCAAATTTCGCATGTCTAGTTGTGTAAATGCGACCCGTCGTAGGATCTAGGCATCGAAAACCTTCATATCTAGGACTATACCCCCGTTATGCCCCGCACATTCATGGTTTCCTAGGGACTTAGCGTTGCGTTTCGTCGTATAGTAATTTAAAACAAGTGTTGCGTTTCATAAGCGTTGCGTTTCAAAAGTGTTGCGTTTCATAAGCGTTGCGTTTCAAAAGTGTTGCGTTTCATAAGCGTTGCGTTTCAAAAGTGTTGCGTTTCATAAGCGTTGCGTTTCAAAAAGTGTTGCCTTTCATAAGCATTGTGTTTCAAAAAGTAACGTTGTATTTGTTAAAACGTGTGGCATGCTTCTCCCCCGAGAAAAAGTGTATAAAAGAGGGGCTGTGAAACTCACCTTAGAGTGCGTCCTCATTAAAATAGAAATCCGATACGTGTGTAATAGTCCCTACTAGTGGCGACCTATCAATGAGTTTACATAAGTGTGATGACTACTAACCCGAAGGCTAATCAGTCCCCAAGTTGTCCAGACCGTCACCGTGTATGTTGAAAACATGCTTAAACGGTAAACCGACCATACCAGACAATACCTGACATCCCATTGGTGACCCGACATCCCACGTGTTAGCCACATACAAGATATCATGCACATATGCAATTAAACACTTAGCATGTGCAAACATTCACCCTATCTAGCATAACGCCCAATTAACGCATAAACAAGTCCGAACACGTGTTACCAAGTTATTAGACATGTCACGGGGTTCCTAACATGTTCCTAGGTGTCAAACCGTGTTTCGGGATGTTAAAATGCACATATGACAGCAGTACAAACGATTAGGAATCAAACATGCAATAAGGAAAAGTCAAGTGGTGATTAGAAGGAGTCAACAGGCGAATAGAGTTGTAATTGCTAGACATACTAGCGATTGGGCTCCCAATCGCCTATTGTTCATGTGATTGGGGCCAATCGCCCTTAGTACAGGCGATTAGGACTCCCTAATCGCCCCTGCTGCACTGTGCCGTCTTTTTGCGCGTTTAACCATCCAAATCAGATCCGAAAGATGTGGAAATGCCCAATATCAAACCCAAAACATTAATCCAACTATTTCAAGCAAAAACCCCCCAATTTATCATCATCCTAGCCGTCCCGAATGCAAGTGTTTTCCCAAAATAGCATAACTATCATGTAAACATCACATCATCATGCAAACCTTACCCTAAATAGCATATATCCAGATTTTATCACATAATGACGTTGTCCGACCATATCCTACTGTTCTAGCATCATCCTAGAGTAAACCCTAACCTCAAACAATCAATAAAACACAACATATCATCATCAATCCTCCATAATCATTCAAACGGGTCAAAACGCCTAACATCCATAATACACATCTATGGACCTTCAAACTCCTAGGTTAACATCATATCAACTCATTTAGATCAGAAACATATCAATAATACAAGAACAACCATGTTTAAATGATAAAAATCCTATCTTGCATGAATACATCACATATAACAAGCATAGAGGTTTGGGTTTGTTTAGAAACTGTTTTTAATGAGTTTTCAAAGACACAAATGTTTAGAAATCAGGTCTGGACCTTTAGGGATCAAAACAATATTATTACAAAGGTTTGGGATGAAGAGCACACCTTGAAATTGTAAGATTGTGAGATGTAAAGCTTGGAAATGTGATTTCTTGCTCAAAAACGTGTTGCAGAGGTTGAATAAGGTGTGGGGTGGCTTTGGGGTGTATTAGGGTTTCACAAATGATGTTTTAGAACATAAGGGGGGTATTTATAGGCGTTTCTAGTCGTTTAGTACGCGTCAGGCGATTACAGTGCAGTATAGGCGATTAGAATTTGTAATCGCCTATACCTACTAGCGATTAGGCTGTAATCGCCTATATCTACTAGCGATTAGGCTGTAATCGCCTATATCTACTAGCGATTAGGCTATAATCTCCTATAATGTCAGGCAATTACGCGTAATCACCTATAATGTCATGCAATTACACGTAATCACCAATAATGTCATGCAATTACGCTTAATCACTATTTTAACACATATAAACACGTATTCACATACCGACACGTCATATAATGATTAAGTACATAATGCATGATAACTAACACGTTCCCATCCGTTCACCAATTCCCGGGACTTGAGATTTACGTGTGTGTGCGTTAAACCCGGCGATTCTACAAATCACTAATCCGTGTTCACATGGTTATGGACTGACTCCCAATGATCCCGTGGATCATTGTAAGGACTCCCGATGATTCCCGGAACCATCATAACGACTCAACTGACCTAGTTAAGTATGTTTGAAAACGTTTTTCGCTAAGGTAGACTTATGTGTTTTATAAAATGTTAACCTAAACGTGCCGGGTGTCACATGAATGTTGGTGATCGTAAACTTAACATAATAGACGAAACGGTGCATGAGCTGTTCAGAATCCCAATGGGTAAAAATATCCGTAACAGAGAAGAATAGACCAAGAAAAGGGTCTGCAAAAACATTTGATGAATTCAAGAATCAGTTCCCAACAAGCAAAGTAAAAGTTGCCAACGTCGTGAATCTTATCAAAGCAACTCAAGACGGTGGTCGCTTGTTTAAACTAAATTTTATTGGTGCTCTGGAACACAATTTTCGGAGAAATAACAAAGTCGACTACAATAAACCAAAGGTTCTTGGAATCAATTGATAGTGAAGATGAAATTCCAAACATGAATTGGTGCGCATATATGGTTGAATGTTTGAAAATGAGAAAATCTGAATGGAGTGGGTATAAGGAGCTGTAAAATGGTCCTATAGCTTTGCTAATAGTAAGTAACTAATATAAAACCCGTATATGTTATAAATTCAAAATACATTCTAAATACAAAAAAAATAATGTTATGTTGTTTGACACAGATTATGTACACACATGAGTTCCATAAACATAAACAATTAGAAGCTGCATTAAGAAGACTGGCATCAGTTACATAAGCTCATCTTTAGTGGCTGAAATGGAAGATTATGTACAGGACAACGGTCCATTTACAGTTCATATAAATGAAGCTGCAACAGAAAAACATGATGTGACTGAAGTTAGCATGGGTACTGAAAATGAAGTTGCCAATGCATTGATCCTCTTACCGGAACAGAAAAAATAACAACAAATGAGCCTCAATGACGATTACAAAATACATCAGGCTGAAAGTCCAAAAAGAACAGGTTTGCATGACTTCGATGATGCATTTGAGTTATCATGTGATGAAGATGAGATTTACAGAAATTGGAATGAGATGGATTTGGGAAAGGAGGGTGAGGAAGATAATGAAAGCAAAAAAACCAGAGAAGTAAATCGCAATTAATAATAATTAAAACGCAAGTTATGTTTGATTTTTTTATTGTTAAAGTGCTTTAGACGCAGGTTTAAGAAACTTTATACGCAAGTGTGCTTTTTAACATTTTCTTTCCATTCATTTCAGGAATTGGTGTCATTGATTGATAGAAACATTAAAAGATACCAACAAATTGAGAAAGAAATGAATGTAATGGTTGGAGTAATAAGGAATAAATACTCTTGGATTCCATCTTTGCTGGAAAGGTGCCACAAATGGGATGAAGTTTCAAAGAAGGATGCAACTACAGCTGAAACTAATGATGAGGTTGAAAAAAACAAATCTGCTGATAACAAGGACTATTTTGAAGATCAGTTACAAACTGATACTGATAATCAAGCAGATGATAATACCAGAGGTGATGATGGTGAGGGTGAGAAAGTTGATAACATCAGCTTGAACAAAAATGATTTGGTTGCTGACCATGTCAGTGATGATATGATTAACAAAACATCTGATATGGGCAAGGACGACACCATATACAGTGAGTTGATGGGTGGAGATGGAATAGATGTTGAGAATGATAAAATTGAAGGAGATAAAGAAGGTCAAAATGGAGATGATATTTATAAAGATGATGATCTAGCTGGTGGGCTTGAGTTTGAAGAAGAAGCTGACATGTTGAAGCTGGAAGAAGGTCAAAATGTTGAAGCTGAAAGCGTTGATCTAGACGAAGAAAATGTTTTCAATGATACAATTGATGATTTTGGGGATGATGATACGGGGGTTTATGATGTTATAACAAAAAACCCAATTTGTTAAGTTGATGATACAGAAGAAAATGTGGAGACACCAAAGGCTCAACCAAACCCAAAACCTACATCCCCAGAAATTCAGCAAGATAAGGGTAAGGGTAAAGAAGAGGATTAACAGGGTCAAGGGAAAAGAGAGAAATTCCCTGCACCACCATTGCTTTCCCCATACGTTAACAAACAAGTTTGCATAGTAGAGAAGTCAATGCGGGAGGAGATGGTAGTCTTTCAATACATCATGACCCAAACAACAGAACGTTTGTAAGTTGAAAAAATAGTATAAAAATGTTTTGTTGCATCTTAAATTATCTTATTTGACTGTTTATTCTAAAAAATGCAGCGCTCAGGTATATAAGTCGATATGGTTGGATGCACCAAAGGTAGTGATGGAAAGTTTGTTCGATGGGATATGGCTACACGAAGGTGTAGTTGACGCATGGGCAGAGATTTGAATTATGAGAAAGTAAATAATAAAGGGAAAATCTCTGTTCATAGGTTGTTCCTCAACACACAAACCCTGGTATGTTTTTTTTTATTTAGACGCATGTATTATTGTTAAAATGCAACTTATAGACTAAATGATGTAATTAAACGCAATTAATATTAACACACAAACGCAAGTATTGTGTATTTAAACACACTATTTTGATTTATTGAAACACATGCACCCTGAGAAATACTATACCAGCAGAAAATCAATGAAAGAAACATTTGGTATTTTCTCCGGTAATGTCCTAGCCATAATGTATAGAGCAGATGTAAGAAAAATAGATTAAGTTGATATAATCATCTGCCCACTGCTGATAAAACGACATTTCTACATGGTATGCTTCAATCTGAATGATTTAACCATTGAGCTAATTGACAACTAAGTAGTTGGAGGTCAAACCATCGAAAAATACAAAGGAGTGCCAGGAAACTAGCAAAAACAAACCGTAAAATTTTTAAAAACAGCTGTGATTATTCTTAAAAATTCATTGATATATTATTCACATTATTTGCAGCGTAAACTATTATGCACCTTCCTGACCAAAGCATGCCCAGAAAACACAGAATTCCCCAAACTGGAAAAATAAAAAATAGAGCGCAGAGCAATGGAGTGGAGAACAACAAACAATGATGTCGACTGCTGTGTGTTTGTAATGCGACACATGGAAACATACAAAGGAGAACAAAAATGGTCATCTGGTTTTAAGGAAGAAGGGGCTGAGCAAGATAAGCAAATTAATGAATTGAGGCGTAAATACCGCGGAAAGATTATCCTTAATGAATACAACACAGAATGGGAAAAGATTCTACCAATGGCAGAGAAATTTGACAAATTCCCCAGAAGAAAAAAGTGCTCCAAAATATCAAGAAAAAACTTCAAGAAAGACAAGATGATCTTATCCTTGGTGACAAGAAGAAAAAAGAAGAATGAAAAACAACATACATTTTTCTTTTGTTTGAACAAGATACATTTTTATCTATTGTCGTATATATATGTTTAACATTTGTTATGTAAATTGGGTCTTTTTTTAATATGCAAATGGTATTCTAATTAAACGCAAATGTTAAACAAATTGTTCAAAAAATGATAATGTTATAAAACTATGGTAAGTTATAACGCAGGTTATATTATATTATCACAACACTTTATTAAAAAAAAAGATACTAACTTAAAAAAAACATAAATTTTCAATTAAAAATTATATAAAAATTTGCATGGTTGATGTTTTTTCAGAGGTTTTGTTCATATTTTGAATATTCTTTGTTATATAGACAGAATGTTCAATGATTGTGGTAGAAATTGTGTTTTCTTTTTCATCAATCTATAAAACGCAAATAGTGAAATTACTGACTTTTATTAATAATAAAACGCTAATAATACAAAATTATTAAACAAAAAAAAAGTGTTCACATTAAAAGGAAACTTATTTTTTAAAACGCAATTTAAATAACATTAACATAATCTAAAACTTATTTTTTAAAATGTAAATTACATTTGAAAAATATAAACGTTTGTAAAAAAAGTAAGAATAAAGTAATGTATTATAAAAAGTGACGGTTTAAAAATGACAAAATTACTAAAGACCATCAAATACATGTCATTTCACAACTGACAAAAAAAAAGGAGAAATGTTGATAGTCATGATGACACTGCAGAGTGTTGAACTTATAAAATTAATTTTTTGAAACGGCAAAAGTCCTTTTATGTACTATAGAAACTAAACACTATAAAATAACATAAATTGTAAACATTTTAGGGCACCTCTACACCTTCATTCTCTCTTAAAAACCCCTAAAAATCTAAACTCGCTTCAAAATCTAAACAAAAATGGCAACCAACATAACCCTAAGCATATGGTGGTATGAGCAGAGAAAATTCAATCTGCTCATGAGTAATAACGAAAGACTTGTTTACAAATGTAAAGAAAGTGTACTACGAAATTGTAGCAAGCAGGTACTAAAAAAATGTTGGCTTTAGGTATTCCACATCTAAGCCATTCAACACACGTGGACAAACTTTTTGATGTGTTGAAGAAGATGTTTAAAGATTGTGAGCTAAGGGGAGTAAGAAGATGAGAATTTTTTGAAGAAAGATTTGAGGTGGATGTAACTTTTAATGATGGGACAGTTGAAGAATTCCATCCTAAGGAGATATCTTTCTCTACTGATATGGGTTTTCTTAAAAACCTGTCTGAAAAACCACTAATAAACCAAACTGGTTCAGAGTTTGGTTCAAAACTTGTGTCGATGGTCAGAGCACAGGTTGAATTGTGGTCTGGTATGGACCAAGAATCAGATTATGAAGAGGAAGAAGGAGACCTTGATGAGTACAAATTGGAGGACCCAGAGTATATGGAGGTTCTTCATGAGGACATCACTAATTTCTCTCCTTAGTTTTTTTTTAAGTTTTTTTAACTGTTTACTTTTAATTATAATGTAACGGAACAAATTTCTTAGTAATATTAATATTTATGTTTTTTTGGCATGCTTTATGATTCAATTTGAAATAACTTATATGAAATGTCATGAAAAAAAAATTAAACGCAAATGCACAACAATTTAAACGCAGCTTATGAGATAAAACAAAACAAAGACAAATACAAACATTTTTGCTAAAAAAGGACGCAACTACTATAATTAATAAAACGCAATTATAAATTATTATGGAAATTATTAAACGCAAATGCATAAGCAACTTACACGCAGGTGCAAAAATTACAACTATATTTTTACATAACCGACTTACATGCAGGTGCAAAAATTAAAAGTATATTAATATTCTCCATGTATATTAATATTCTCCATAAATATTTATTTCAATCTTATTTATCTAATAAATATTGTAAATCTACTTTTCTTGTAATATGGTGTTTTTGAATGAAAAACCTATGTTTCATAAATATAAACATATATTAAAGTAAGTATAAATAAAATTTACACGCAAGTAACATATCTACAAAAACATAATCTTAAAAAAGGTTTGATAGTCTTCAGTCTAAAAACGCAAATACATACAACTTCAGACGAAAATTGTAAAAAAAAAAAAACTATATATAAAAACATAATGATAGCAATAAATACCACGCAACTACTGGTCTGAAATATAAATCACCTATCTCAAAACATAACACACAACTACATATGTACAAAAGTTGATTTTAAAAACACAATTACGTGACTACAAAATCAATCATAAAACCCAACACCTATCATCCAAGAGAGGTAATCTTCATCTTCGTTAGCTTTTGGCTTAACTGTAACATCAGCTTCTTCATCCAAAATTGTCTGAAAAAGATAAAATCTGAAAAAATGTGGAGAAAAAGAAAAGAATTAATAAAAACTATTAAATAATGATAAAACTGAATAAAACGATTATCGATTATAATTTGTACGAAATAACTGATCGATCGAGTTAGACAAATACTCAACCAGAAATTATAGAATGATCATGGTGTTAGGGTTTTCCGTCTTTTGATTTTGGAGAAGAGTACAAAAAAGAACATAAAAAGATAAAAGCCTATAATACCCTCACCTTCTAGAAAATTAAATTACGAGGTAATTTGGTAACCGCTTCCACGTGTCCGAATATCATTCCTTCTTACGTTTTGTACGCTATATAATTTTGTACCGTAAACTTTCTCTCCAAGATATATGTACCATTTCCCTCGTTTAGTCGTCTAAGCATCATTATATGTACCAACAAAAACGTTCGTTTCAATATTTATTTATCTTTGATCGTTTCATTGTCCATAAAACACGCACATTAGCGTAACTACATGAAACGGATTTTCGGGGTGTTACATTTAGATAGGTTAGGACCGGGGTGATTTGTTTCTCCCATGGGAGGTAATTGGTAAAGTTTAGTTTGATGTTGATAAGGTGGCTAAGGGAATGAAGAGGGATGGTTGAAAGGTTTGTGGTGGTGGAGTCGGCCATGGAGCAGAACCAAGAAGAAAGAAAAAAAAAGACAGAACAAGGACGAAGGCTAAGCAGGAGAAAAGAAGGGAATGATCTTTGTTATTTGGTTGATACCATATGATACTGGTAATGCTCAATGTATTTTATTAACGATATTGATACCTATATATAAAAAAGATAAAACAAAATTGATGGAGAGAAAATCTCCTCTTTACAAATATACATGATTGACTAATAATTACATTCAAAGAGAATAATGGTCGGAGGATATGTAGGCATGTATGTGGACATTTCCTAATAGTTGGTCCCGGTGCAAAGAGTCCATACATGTTTCAACAACCTTAAAATTTTTGTTTTATAAGTTATTACTTTGTTGAGTTTGAGTGTTTTGACATGCTATGAATAACTAAATCTATCCATTTCTGATGAATCAGAATTACTTTAGATCTCTTGGAGCATTTGAATATTTTTTATCTACATTTGTGAAGTTAAACAACCCATTGGTAATGATTGTTTGTTATTTTCTTTTTTACTGCAAGGCATCTAGAGTTTGATGTCTGAGTACACTTAATTATCCGTATAATACTATGTCGTTTACAATTCTAACATATTTAATGACGCCAACAAAGCGCAATACAGATTTGACTGATAATAGAATGCGAAAATAGACAAAAATATTATGTTCAAACATTTTGAATGTCTTCATTCCCGCCACAATGCGCGGATTTGAAAACTACTAGTTTTCTTAATATTTCATTAAATTGTTGTTATGCCTCAATGAGTTTTAGCTCTTGTTAAAAATTAAATTGTGTATATGAGTTCGATAATGTTTAAAAATATTTAAGAGTAATAGACGTATATATTAGGCGACCATTGTATCTTTAGTAAATCGAGATTTCCTCTCCTTTTAGGAGATTTGTATTGTATTATATATACTCGTTATGATTAATGAAAAGGACAAGCAATTAAACATTATCTAATATGGTATTATTCCTCTAAAGATCCTACCCTAATTCCCTACCTTTGCCACCGGTGCCACCTCTGCCGCCGGTCTTCTTCCTCTCCTCCACTCGCAATCTTTTTCTTCCCTTCCCTCTCATTCCGGATCTCATGGATTCCAAAATCCATCTGGCAATGACCATCTCCAATATCTGCAACTTCATTCCTCTTACCCTTGAAAAAGAATCGCCCCACTACACAACATGGTTAGAGATTTTTCAACTCCATTGTCGAGCCTACGAGGTAATCGAACATCTTTCTCCTAAACCCTCTGATCCTGCTTCCTCTTCATCCTCTGAAAAGACAGAAGCCGACCAGAAAGCAGCCTTGTGGTCTTGGCTGGATGCCCTTGTGCTCCAGTGGATATACGAGACCATCTCGAATGATCTTCTTCATATCATTTGTGTTCCCGGCCAATCGGCTTATCAAGCCTGGACCGCTCTTCAAAACGAGTTCAACGACAATAGTAATACTCGTGCCATCTTTCTTGGCCAAGAATTCGCCAACTTAAATCTTGCCAACTTTCCCTCCATGACTGCATACTTACAACATGCGAAACTTCTTGTTGATCAATTACACGAACTCGGTTCCCCCATAGATAACTGCATGCTCGTCCTTCAAGTCTTAACCGGCTTGACTGAATAGTTTGACGGTATCTCCACTGTATTGCAAAACCGTGACCCGCTCCCTGATTTCTCTGAGGTACGCTCGCGTCTAACCAATGAAGAATCCAAAAGGAAGAGACAATCAGCCGCTGCCACCCAGCACTCGGCTACTACTTTAGCCGCTGTTGCGGCTTCCTAACCATCCTCCGATAATTCTGCAGGAAATAGGACTAGATCTCGGGGTTGTGGAAGGGGTCGTGGGCGAGGCTATAAAAACAACAGGAACCGTCAGCCACCTACCTCTTTGAACCACCCATATATGGTGTTCCTAAGTTCTTGGACAGCAAATCAGTGGTCACAGCTCAAAAACAGTTCATCTTAGCCATGGCAACCATCTTCGGGCTTCTCGCGCTCGCCCGCCTTGTCTGTATCTGTAACACCCCAACCGATGGCGGAAACATCGGGATGTCACGTAGTGATGATTGTTCAATAGCTCATGGTACTAAATGAAAGTTGAATAATATTTAACAATTTACAATTCATCTTACAAGAAGAGATTACGAAAATTGATTAATATAAACTAGGTCCAAAGCTCCTATGTGTTCCAAGACTTGTACAACTTCCAATAGCATATAAACCTGAAACATGTTAAGTTGGAAAGATGGGGGGTCAACTATAAATAGTTGGTGAGAATACATAGGTTTTTGAATATGATAGATAATAGTAGTTTATACAACAATCATAGTTGTATAATATAATAGTATGAGTCCGACATGTAACAATGCGTCTTTTGTACAATCAAACCTTGTGTCGACTGAGACCTAACTCGCAAGTTAGTAAAAGTGTAACTGTTATCGATCATCCCTGAATTTATGCGGGGGGATGGGTTTGTCAGACCTATAGCGCTATAATCTAAACAGGCGGCTTGATCAATGTTAATGATTGTACTGTGTCTTTTTGTTACAGTCAAATGATAGAATTAGTAAATGATAGTGTAATTGAATCACAAGTTTCAACAATGTAAGAATGAGTAACTGATAGTGTATAAAATGTTTAAACATGTTTCACCCCAAAAATATAAAATAGAAAAAGGGGCTATGTAAACTCACCTTATGTGCATAATGAGTTCGTGCGTTTTATTGAGCGTGCAAACACTTAGTAATAATGCCTTGGAAAACTCGAAACTAGCTAGAGGAGATAATGACGGATGAAAACTTTAGTATATGGGAGATGGGATAATAATGTTTTTTTTTTTTTTTTGAATGGTATAAAGAGTTGAATAGTAGGCTAGTGTATTTATAGTGTAAAATTTGGAGTTGTAATTAGGGACTACTTTGACTAGGCTAGAATTTAGGAACAACTTTGACTTGACTAGAAGACCATATTTACTAACACTTTGACTTGACTAGGAGACCATATTTACTAACACTTTGACTTGACTTGAGTAGGAGACTACGTTTGACTTTTCAGGTTTGACTAAGGGACCTTGAAAGGGTTTAAGTTTAATTGGTTTTAATTAACATCACAAAACACCAAATGGTGTAGTGGTTTGTGTGGTGTGGTTAAGGTTTAGCCCGCCAGGGACTCGGGTTCGAATCCTGGCACAGGCAAACATTTTTTTTTAACGTTTTTAAATCAGAATTTAATACAATCCAATTTAATATTGATTATACGTCATTATTTAAACAAAAAAAATTAACAAAATGGATGGTAAAGATATTGTAAACATGAATCGGATGAATAAACGAGGGAGTTATATATATATATATATATATATATATATATATAAAGAAAATTTGTTTGATGTTATAGTCTCCCCTACTTTTAGGAACTTCGTCCCGAAGTTATTAAAAACACAGGGTTGAGGGTGATTGGAACAACCGTGGTTTGGAAAATTTGGGGTTAAGGCACGACATGAATTTTGTAGGTAATAGAAATAACTGTTTTGAATAATTTAGATAAGAGGATTGATATGTGTGAGTTTTAAGTGTTGGATTAGGCTCGTCTGAAATAGCAAGGAGAATAAGAATCTAGTAAGAACACTAAACTTAAGTTTTAAGGATCCTAAAAGAAATGCATGAATTGATTGACTATAAAAAGACTAAATGAACTACTAGGTAACTAGGGTTTATAATTGGTTATATATCGTAACCTTGATAGAATTTCACACCACCTTAACGTACCTGTAAATTCATGATTACGTTCCGGACCGCAATCACCAATTTACCTTACATTAGGGTTTTGTGTCCTTCTATGACTCTAACACACATGTAAGTAATGCAAAAATAATCCTGTGGTTGAACCTCTGTGTTAATGAGTCCAACTGTTGAGCAGGAAAAAGACTCCTACCAGTTAGTGAGTAGGAACCTCTACCGATTGTTGAGCAGGTTGTAGGGCCTCTACCGACTGTTGAAAAGGCATGATGACCTCTACCAATCGTTGAGTAGGTTATTTGGTACTCTACTAACTGTTAAGCAAGTACTTCATCCTCTATCAGTTGTTTGATTAAGTGTACCAATTATTACACACATAAAATGCAAATTGATAATATGCACATGTAAGCAATCAAGTATCAAGTATAGCATGCGAGTTGTAATAGAGTTGCCCTAGACAAGGTTAATGACTCTAGGTGTGTCTATAGCAAATAGTTTATATTCCATAACTTCTAGTATCAAATGTTCAAATATGGTAGATAATTGAATCCTCATGTATAACTAAGGATTAAGTTTGATGCAACACACAATCAAATTTCAATAGTTTGGTTATCATGGGTAACTAGCTCATGTTTGAGAAGGTAAAGGATATGAATTTAGTTCCTGGGGGAATGATGAAAAATCTCGAAACAGAATCAAGGTTGCGAGAGATAGTGAATGTGAAGATGGTTGATAAGGAGTTTATTTTAAAGTAAGGAGATTATGTAGCAGTGTAACTTGTGGGGTTTGGATTAAAGATTATAATCAACTTTATAAGAAATCATGATTGTGGTATATGCCAAATATTGTAAAAATTTGAACAAGTTGAAAATGAGTGAGTGTCGATGGAGAATCTAGAGACTAGATATTATTCCTATGGATTAAAAAAATTTATTTTCAAAATTGGTTTTGTACATAAAGCAAAAGTTGTTAAATAGTACAAGCTAAGTAGGCTTTGATTAAAATATTCCCGTTAGTTGGAGATTTCAAACATGACATTAGGTTTTGAAGATCAAGGTTCTATTAGTGATTTTTAATAGTTTAAAGCATTATATAGAAAATCGTTTGTTACGTCAATAAATAAACAATTGAATTTAAGTTCGAGGACATCTTTTGACAAAAAAAATATGTACTTTGTAAAGTTACTAGGTAATGAAAATACAACAAGATTTAGAAATCTTTAGTTTGTGCTAAGGTATGAGGTTATAGTTTTTAAAAATAAGTAACATGTGGAGAAATGAAATAATATGATTTGGGTAGGGTGTTGAATATTTAAAAAGTGGCTAAGATGGTAAGGTGAAGTGTGATTGTGAAATCCATAGATGGTTATGAAATGAGATTGATTTAAGCTGTAAAATTTTGAGATTTTAGAGCTTAGTTTAAGGAAAGTGAGTGTAATCATTTATTCATTAATTAAAACGAATAAACGAAAACGTTGACTTATCAAAACTTCTAGATTCTAATAACATAATGAAGACATGCTTTAGCCTATAAGTGAACACTCATCCCGAGAATTCCCAGGTAGGCATCCGGGTCCCTCGTCTGATTGGGATTTATGCGCAATGCCAGTCCTAGACAGAAAACTCAGAATACAGGCGTTCACCCTTCCAGATTGCACATGTTCGTTATTAAAATCTAGAACTTCGACGAGTTCTTCAAGGTGGTTCAGGCTAAACCTGAGAATTTGTCCTATTAGTCTAAGAGTAGATCTTGTGATGGAGAGCACTCTTCTTGTAGAGACTAAAGTAAGGATAAGAAGTAGGATAGAGAATATAAACAAGTAAGGTTGCATGTAAAAGGAGCAAGTACTGATTAAAATCCTATGGTTATAGACTAGATTATTTTTTTTCTAATAACCTAATTCCCTATAACCATGGCTCTGATACCAATCTGTAACACCCCAACCGATGGCGGAAACATCGGGATGTCACGTAGTGATGATTGTTCAATAGCTCATGGTACTAAATGAAAGTTGAATAATATTTAACAATTTACAATTCATCTTACAAGAAGAGATTACAAAAATTGATTAATATAAACTAGGTCCAAAGCTCCCATGTGTTCCAAGACTTGTACAACTTCCAATAGCATATAAACCTGAAACATGTTAAGTTGGAAAGATGGGGGGTCAACTATAAATAGTTGGTGAGAATACATAGGTTTTTGAATATGATAGATAATAGTAGTTTGTACAACAATCATAGTTGTATAATATAATAGTATGAGTCCGACATGTAACAATGCGTCTTTTGTACAATCAAACCTTGTGTCGACTGAGACCTAACTTGCAAGTTAGTAAAAGTGTAACTGTTATCGATCATCCCTGAATTTATGCGGGGGGATGGGTTTGTCAGACCTATAGCGCTATAATCTAAACAGGCGGCTTGATCAATGTTAATGATTGTACTGTGTCTTTTTGTTACAGTCAAATGATAGAATTAGTAAATGACAGTGTAATTGAATCACAAGTTTCAACAATGTAAGAATGAGTAACTGATAGTGTATAAAATGTTTAAACATGTTTCACCCCAAAAATATAAAATAGAAAAAGGGGCTATGTAAACTCACCTTATGTGCATAATGAGTTCGTGCGTTTTATTGAGCGTGCAAACATTTAGTAATAATGCCTTGGAAAACTCGAAACTAGCTAGAGGAGATAATGACGGATGAAAACTTTAGTATATGGGAGATGGGATAATAATGTTTTTTTTTTTTGAATGGTATAAAGAGTTGAATAGTAGGCTAGTGTATTTATAGTGTAATTTAGAGTTGTAATTAGGGACTACTTTGACTAGGCTAGAATTTAGGAACAACTTTGACTTGACTAGAAGACCATATTTAATAACACTTTGACTTGACTTGACTAGGAGACTACGTTTGACTTTTCAGGTTTGACTAAGGTACCTTGAAAGGGTTTAAGTTTAATTGGTTTTAATTAACATCACAAAACACCAAATGGTGTAATGGTTTGTGTGGTGTGGTTAAGGTTTAGCCCGCCAGGGACTCGGGTTCGAATCCTGGCACAGGCAAACATTTTTTTTTAACGTTTTTAAATCAAAATTTAATACAATCCAATTTAATATTGATTATACGTCATTATTTAAACAAAAAAAATTAACAAAATGGATGGTAAAGATACTGTAAACATGGCATCTTGGCCTAATCAACAACAAAGTCAAGGCATCTTGGGAGCTCATCCGGATCAGGCAAACTACTCATACACACCTACGGACATCGAACAAGCTCTTTACACGATGGCCCTCAATCCACCCGATCATGGCATTATGGACACCGGCGCTTCTTCTCACTCGGCCAACCAACAATGTATATACTCTCCGTCTAAGTTTAATACGTGCACTAATAAATTCATAATTGTTGGTAATGGTCACTCTATCCCCGTTGTGGCACAAGGTAACCAAGTCCTTCCACCACCCTTCCCACCCTTAAAACTGAACAATGGTCCTTTTTGCCCCCCACATTATTAAAAACTTAATTTCTGTTAGACGACTAGCCACTAATAACCTTGTTTCTGTTGAGTTTAACCCTTTTGGTTTTCTTGTTAAGGATCTCAAAACTCGGGCGCCCATCCTTAGCAGCAACAGCACCGGCGATCTTTATCCACTGATCGCTCAACTCTCCACCACTTTCAACCAAGCTCAAACCGTCACGGGGAATTTTTTTTGTGGATGACGTTGGATTGTTAGAAATCCTATACTGACCTATATAAAAAAATTTATGACTTCGTCACCGAGGACTCTATATGTTGAACTCTCAACGTATGTCTCAATGCATATGTGTATGATGAAGGGGTTGGTTTGAATCATTAATTCATTATACAAAGGGATTGTTGGATTTATATGGACGTATCCGACTAGTCAATGTTGCTAACTCACTACTAGAAAAGTGGCATTTTGCTACAAAGTTTTCCAATGGAAAAAAAATATGTTACATGACGAAATTGCTACTCATTTATGATGGCAAAAAAACCTCTAATTTTTTATAACAAATTTGCTACACAATATAGGGACAAATTCCATAATTTGTTGGTTACGAAATCTGCTTCTTGAGCTTCATCGTCCTTTATCTCGTGCGACCTTGGTGTACTGTGATAATGTAAGCGCTATTTACTTGTCTGGGAATCCTGTGCAGCATTCGAGTTGTACATACACTTTGTTTGTGAACAGGTTCAGCGGGGTCAAGTACGAGTTCTACATGTTCCTTCTCGATATCAGATTGCACATATTTTCACCAAAGGCATGCCTCACATTCTATTTGAAGATTTCAGGGACAGTCTCAGCATCCGGTCACCTCCCGCTTCGACTTCGGGGGTGTAATAGCATAGTAAATATATTATAGATTGTAAATATAAATTGTATCATTATCCTTTCCATAATTATAGGATCACAATGTATTATAAATATACGATAATGAAAAAAGAAGAGGCAAGGTTCCTATTCTATCAAATACTTAGGAATTTGCGTAGGAAATGCATCGCAAATTTCCTACACCGTATTTTCGTAGGAAGTGCGTTGCAAATTGTGTAGCAAACGTGTAGTAAGTGGTTTCCAATGAGGTTTTTTTTCCAACATTAAGGTTTCGTTGCAAATATGTCACATATCAAAAGTGTGTAACCCCTTTTTGTTTCTTTTGCCTGCCCATACAATCACAACAAAGGAAAAAATAACCCTCTTGTTGTTAAAATTCCATTCGGTTAATCAAGTATTCTGAATTTTGTCACCGTCTTCATTGGTGTCCGAAGTCTAGCACTCGTTCGTTAAACCTTGGTGTTTCAAATGGTTAATCTTTAACCACAAATGTATGATTAATCTCATTGGTAGGTTAACTTTATTTTACCGTGTTTGTATGTTTGTAATCAGATCCATTTCGCTGCGTTTATTAATTACAGTTTTAATTAATAACAAATATATGTCAAACCGATTTTGATAAAAAGTATTTAAAGTACCATTGATACCCAACATGGATAACATTTTAGGGTCAAGTTATCCTACACAGTGTAACAAAAATAAGAAATGTGAGAAGGATAGAAAAAACACAATAAATCACGAAATATGACACAATGAGCTACAACACACCACTAGAAAAACGAATAAAAGATTAGGGCGAGCAATTTAGACAAGAACACGATAACACGACACGAACCTGCACGACCTTAATTAATAGGTTTCGTGTTTGACTTTAATAGGTTTCGTGTCTTAAACAGGTCGACACGATAAGGCCTTAACAAGTTTCATGTCTAAACAGGTTAAAGACATGTTAACATGTTAAGTACCCGTTAAGACACGTTATTTTTTTAAAGTTATATAAGGTGTGTGGGTATGCTTTATACATATGTGGATTAAATATCAAGGAACCATTATTTTCAATTTTCAAATCACAGAGTACGGACATATACACCGCTTAGTCATCCCTCCTCTTCCTTCTTAACTCCACCGTCCTCGTTACCCATCCACCTTTCTCGTCCGCTATCACCCATCACCCGCCCGTCTTCACCCGTCCTCTTTTTCAACCCCAGTGCCGCTCAGCCTTTCATTTGATTGGTTTGTGGATATGTTTTAGGGTTCATGTTTATAAACAAGTTCTTGTCTTATCATGTCTTATCGTGTTAACATGTTATAATGAGTTTCGTGTTCGTGTTTACCTTTTCATGTTCGTGTCTTAATAGGTCGTGTCTGACACGATATGTCAGCCCTATAAAAGATGCAAAAGTCTTTTATTCATGTCTTGTACATCGGCAGCGTGACAGACACTAGTTCAAGAATCCTTTTGAACAGCCGATTATACAAACGTATCTCAATGGTGAATCCAGGAAGGATTTCTAGGGGGTTATTTCGTAGATTTTTATTCATTTTCACTACTTTTTCAACTTTTTTCACTAAACTTTTCATTTTTTTTTTCAAATCGAAAGGGTTCCTGGGAACCCTCGAAACCCCCTCTGGATCCGCCACTGCGCAACCCCAATTTGCCAGGTATCTTTTTTTATCAATCACTTTTGATCATCGTAATCGGTGGTCTGGTTTCATATGTTATAAACTAGATTTTTGCCCGCGTTCACCAACGTACATCTATTTGGAGAATTATAACGTATAAGAAAAGTACAGTAGAAATATTGTATTAAAGTATAAAACAACGAATACAAATTTTATTCAAATATCACTAAATATTTCTTTATACACCACATTTCTGGTTTTAGTTTTCACATTCCCATCACCATCAAGTATAAGTAATTTCACTCCTGTCCTGCTTTTAACTCTTGACAATGCGACATAAAGTTGGCCATGTGAGAAAACAGGTTCTCTTAAATACAATCCAACCTTAGATAAAGACTGTCCTTGGCTTTTATTGACGGTCATTGCGAAACATACGCTTATTGGAAATTGACGCCTTTGGAACTTTACTGGAATCTTGAAATTACAGTTAATTTCAAAACATATAAGCAAAATTATAAGTCTCTAAAGATTTCCTTGTACACCACATTTGTTGTTTTAAATAAAACAAATGAACAGTAATTTTATTAAACCATTGGCGAAACGGTATCTACTTATTGTATTATATAAATATCATAATACAAGCATGAGGATCATAATAAAAAAAGGGATGAAAGAAGGTTTATAAAATAAAGGAAACTTATATGTGAGAGAAGGTATAAAGATATGTAGCTTGAAACTCTGGCATCATTTTTGTATTCACCCACAAAACACAATTTGTTTAATTTTATAAAAAAAAAAGTTCATAGTAGTTATTACCTTGACAGGAGGTATAATTAGCTCCTTTAAATTGTACTTCATTTACTTCCCCAGGAGGTATAGTTATTACCTTGACACGATTATAATTTTCTAAAATATATACTTATGTATATATTAAATGAAACAAATTATTAAAAATCATTTACCATAAATTAATAGAATCCTAAATTACATGCATGTTAGCATATACATGTTTAAGAGGATAAAGCTATTCTTGTTAAACTTTCAAATGTATACCAACTCCAATCATTTCAAGAACAATACTCAGAAGGTTGGTTTATCATAAAGACGTTTAAAAGTTACCCATGTAACTATTAAATACATCACATTCAAATTCTAGAAAAATAAGGCATCGGTTCAGATTTTGCAGTGTTATAACCTAGGCAACCCACCACCATTTTGGAGGCCCAAAGCAAAGTAAAAATACGGGCCCTTTTCTACTAAAAAACGCTTTGTTTGAAGTTTCATGACTTGCCTATATTTGATTTAATTTTACAAATCTTTGGCTCCAATTGGTGATTGTGTTAAACCCTGCCACATAAATTTATATCAGATGTCTATAGATAAAGTAAATCCAATACACCTATTTGAGTAAACCAAATCGCAAATGTCCATATTAAAAGACAATATGCACAAAATAATACAACTAACTAAATGAAAAGTACCTCTTGGGGATCATAAAGTACATATATGCCTTTGGTGTTAAACACCTCCAAAACTGCCACCTACCATCATTAAAACAAAGATCAATATAAATAATTTTATATTCTATGATCAAAGTGTGTTAATTTTTTGTAAGTCACATACTTGTAGGTACTACTTGCCCGTGTGTACACGCGGTTCAACAATTAATAATTATTTGAAGCGTAAAAATTATAAAGAAAATATAGTAGAAATACACATACAATTTAAATATCATTAAATATTTCCTTATACACAACCATTTTTGTTTTATTTATAACCTTCCAATCGGGATCAAGTAACTCAACCCCTGCCATGCTCTTAACTCTTGACAATACCACATAAAGATGGCCATATGTGAATCCTGGATTCGTTTCTGTGTTTGCATCTTAGTTCAAAAATTTATAAATACATGTCATCCATAATTGGAAAATATATAAATATTTTAGGATATCTCTAAATTAAAGGTAATAAATATGTTTAATTGTTATACATAATAACTTAAATATATAAGTTTGAAAATTTTTAAAATATTCCATTCATTCAAAATTTCAAATTGAATGCATTAATTAAGTTTAATTGCTAGCATTATTATCTTAAATTCAAAATTTAGAAATTTTACAATATTAACCAAAATTTAAAAATTAGTTATAAATATTAAAGTTTGAAATTATATACTTAAATAGAACATTTAATATTCAAATATTTTCAAAGTTTAACTGAAAACTATTTTTGAAATTATAGTATTCAAAATTTGAATTTAAACTTGAAACTAATTTGAGAAATTTATAACCAATATTACTATTTGTTAAAATTAAATTTATTAGAAAATCAGTAATTTAAAGGTAATAAATAGGTGTAATTGATACAATTATTAACTTAAATTAACAAATTTGGATTTTTTAAATATTTAAATCATTCACAATTATGAAACTAATGTAGTAGTTAATTCTAAATTTTACCATAATTATTCTAAATTCAAATTTTTCAATTTTTATAATATTACCCAAAATTTAAAAATTAAAATTATGAATATTAAAATTTGAAGTTAAATACTTAAACAGAATATTTAGTATTTCAATATTTTTAGAGTTTAAAAGAAATGTTATTACACAATTGATAAATGTTTGCTTTGACCGAAAATTCAAATTAAAATAATCATAATGAATTACCAAATTTAATTTAATCAATGAATTACCTAATTTAATTAGAATTAATGATTTTTTATTTTAAAAAAAAACACTAAAAATTTTATAAATTATATGGAAAGTGTTTAATATTTGACCGATGTTGACCATTGCCTTTAATGGCTAGATTTTTTATTTAAAAAAAATTAATAAAGACATTGTATTAATAGACGAAGAGGTTGTTGGTTTTGGAATAAGGATATTTGATATAATAATTTCTATAAATAATACTTTAGAGTACATGTTCAAAAAAAAATGTTAACAATGTATATTTTATTTTTATAATTGATTTTTTTATTGGCTATAATTAATTTAATTATTTTCTTTGACCAAAAAGTCAATATTGTCATTAATTATATACGAAAAAATTAAGTGGCATGTTATTACACAATTGATAAATGTTTGTTTTGACCGAAAATTCAAATTAAAATAATCATAATGAATTACCTAATTTAATTTAATCAATGAATTACCTAATTTAATTTAATTAATGACTTTTAAAAAAACTAAAAATTTTATAAATTACATGGAAAGTGCTTAATATTTGACCGATGTTGACCATTGCCTTTAATGGCTAGATTTTCGATTTAAAAAAAAATTAATAAAGTCATTGTATTAATAAACAAAATTATACCTTGAAGACGAAGATGATAATCGGATTCACAGATAACTAAATACATCGTATTCGAAGATGATAATCCAATTAAAAACAATAACCAAAAGCAACAAAAAGGTATTAGTTACCAAATGATACTTGTGATTAAAATTAGAGTAAAACTTTAACAAATAAATATTCTATATTCTTAGGTAAGTAATGAAAGCTTATTAAACCAGTTTAATTTATATTATTATAATAAATTACAAATCAATTTCAGATTTAACTAAGCGAACTTTTAGAAATAGAAAAATTAATAATTAAAAGGTATGTATTAAGTTTTTAAATTACTAAAATTAGTGTGACAATTTGAATTTGAATTTAAAATTCAATTAAAGATTTAAATTTGAAAATTCAAAATTACATATACAATCTTGGAAAACATTTACGGATTTGATAAGGAAACTTCTTAATATTGATTAAGTTTCCGTAAAAAAATATATAAAGTCAAAACAAAATTTTGAACTTTCAAACAAATAAATCAATTATAAATTCAGATTTTGTATAAAAAAATTGGTCAAACCAAGTCAATCAGAATTAATGCCACAATCTTGGAAACCAATTAAAATATTCCTACAAACATGCAATCCATTCTTTACCAACAAAAGTAAGATCAAACATAAAATTCAAACGGATATTAGAAAGACTTCTTGACATTTGGCCTGCCAAACCAAAAGCAATGAACACATATGTTATCATGCATATGTATCAATCATCGTAGTTTAAAACATAAGGTAACAAATTGATTACCTAACATACTCATGACCCCAGGAACCAATATCACCTTCAGAATCCAGCAACCGATACTTCAAACTCTCCTGAATGTGTAAAACGTTGACAACGTTAGTAACAAAACACAATAGAAATAGAAGAAATCAAAACTTAATTGAAAAAATCCCAAATAACAAAATCAGACAGAAAATGAGAAAATGGAGGAGACCTTCAGAAAAAAAAACACGAAAACAAAAACAATAAAAAAAACTAACCTTCAGAAAAAATCCCAAATAACCTTCAGAATCCAGCCAATCCAATAAAAAAAAACTAAACTAAAAACATAAAAATTAAAACGTTGGTACCGATCATAAAGCGAAAAGAGAGAGACCAATGAATCAATTTCCAATAAAGAATATACAATCGCATCAAATGAGGGGATAAAAAGACTAACCAGGTATTGGAATTTTGATCGAGATGAAAAATGTTTGATTGGCTTAGGATTTGAAAGAAAAGATCGGCTTGTCAATTGACCCACTAACCTTGTGTTGATCACCATATCTTATTTTGGCCAAGAATAGCATAATGACAATTCCAAGAACAATTGCAACAGGAGCCCACTTCTTGATCAATGCCTAAACGTTGAAAAACAAATGAACAAAACAATGTAAGGGTGTGTTTAGGGTTGCTTATTCCCAATTGAAATAAGCAAATAAGAATAAACAACCACAAAAGATATCGTCATTCCCAATATAACCACATTGCAATTAAGAATTTAAATAACTTTATGTTTTAGACCTTTTGTTCTTCAATCACAAAATCCAATATTTTATCCCCTAGTATCTGCAAAAATCAAAGGGATTAGAGCCCTAAATCAATCCAGAAGACCAAAACCTCCAAATAGCTCAGAAAAATAAATCATAATAGAGAAAAATAAAGAATGCATAATAGAGGAAAATAAAGAACGCATACCGAATAAGAGAAAATCGAAAGGCGAGTGTAAATCTGTGGATGGTTTGATAGAAAGACTAATATTTGTAACGAAGTAGAAGATAGAAAGTTATTAGAAAGATTGGTTTTGATTAACAAATAGGAAACTTATTAATGGGAAAATTAATATTAATGACCGATTTTGACCAAACTAATAAATGATTTTTGATTTAAAAAAAATTAAAATTTTTATAAATTCTCACACTTGGCACAATATGATAGGCTAGAGAATTGAAGGATGAATGTGAGAGGGACAAATGTACACATTGAGTTTCATATATTAGTTGTATAGATAGATTGTCATATTTGTATGTATATACATTTTCTTTCAGAGAAAATTATCAACAAAACATAAGAGCAAAATGGTGTGTGCGGATAAGGAAATGCTTTTGATGAGGGTCAACGGTAATTTATCACTTGATTAATCATTGATTTTTCATGTTTATTATAGCTTCTATTTCTTCTTACTTTATTGTTTTCAGTATTATATGTTATAAAAGTATTTAATTTTTGACAAATCGGTTTTCTCAGTAATTAATGTATGTGTGCACGGCTTTCTTAATAATAAAAATAAAATGGATTTTACACAGCTGAGGAATTTTACTAGGTATGTTGGTCTCTGTAGGTGGTTGTTATGTATCACTGTGGTGTTGGCCTTTTTTTTTAATTGGATCATACGAATCCATTTCATTAAAATAAAAGGATAAATTAGATAAGGATGGTAGGTAGGTGGGCAACAAACTACCGCCGATAGTGGCGAAGGTGTACGGTTTGCGTATCGTTACCGACTACGCCGCGGCGGTCAGATATATGCGTGTTGTTGTTAGTCAACAAGAATAGTCAACCATGTTAGTCAGCGAGAATAGTCAACAATAGTTATTGTATAGTCAACAATAGTAGTCAACAATAGTTATTGTAATTTCCTAATTTCTTGTACCTCTGTAACTATAAATAGGGAGCTTGTCTAATGATAACATCGCTCAATTTGATTTACTCACATGGTATCAGAGCTTGGTGCTCTCTACCGACAATAACCCCTTGCCTTTCTTTTTTTCTGCTGTCGATTACGATCGACTCACCCCCGACTACGGTCGGCTCCTTCATACATGTTCCCTTTCACATCTGTTCTCTTTGTCCCTCGCTGCCAAACCCATGGCCGATAGAGATGCAGGTTCCGAACAACCACAAAATTCTGAACAACCCAAGAACACCCCTCTTCACCCAGTGTACTCCGTCACAAATATTCAGCAGAAGGTTCGGATGCTCGACGGTGTTAAGGTAACCTACTCATCTTGAGTTCGTCTCTTTACTCTTCATGCCCGTGGTTACCGGGTCCTCTCTCATATTGACGGTACGCCGCCACGGGAGAAGATGGATCCCACACATGACTTATGGGTTGAAATTGATTCGATTCACTACTAGAAAAAAGGTCTTTCTTGACACGCATTGCGTGTCAAGAAAAGGGTCTGATGACAAGAAAAAAAACGTCAAGGATGGCGGTGTCATAAATTTAAGATGACATATTTTCGCGTGTCATCTGTTTATGACACACATTTATGACAGCATTTATTGACACACGTTATGACACTTTTTATTAACACAATTTTATGACAGTTTTTGTTGACATTTTTTCAACACATATTATGACAGAAATTTATGACAAAATTTTATGACATTCTTTTGCATGTCATAATT
This sequence comes from Ambrosia trifida, assembly GCA_028751855.1. Taxonomy (NCBI): domain Eukaryota; kingdom Viridiplantae; phylum Streptophyta; class Magnoliopsida; order Asterales; family Asteraceae; genus Ambrosia; species Ambrosia trifida. The sequence continues at coordinate 111,716,613 of CM054122.1, forward strand.
TATTAATAAAAAAATTCCTGTAAAATTACAAATTTACCCCCTGAATTTATACCTATTTTATTATATGCAAAATAATTAGCAAGCTAATAACAAAATCATAATTTCATTAAATAATACATATTTATCAAATTACAAATCAATCCGGGACAACAATTAACGTTTACAAAAATATTCTCTCAACAATACATGCCTTAAAACCAATTTCGATCACTTGAAAATAAATGTCACGGCATAGCTTGACTATTCTTCGCGAATGATATCCATATCCTCATCTGCGTAGTAATCTACTCCTCCCCCAACCTGAGACAACAATAAAATTAATACGTTAGTCGATGCATAGTTTAATGGGGATTATCTGAAAATAGTAAGGTTGTTAGTGATACAATTTATACAAGTTATGTGATGGAATGTGAGATAGAGATGGTTAAAAGTGTGAGTACCTTTCCAAATGTTTTCTCAAAGGAAGTGACCATTTCAATCTACCCTTGAAACAACAAACCTGCATAAACACAAAAGAGATGATTCAGATTAGCAAACAACCGCGATAGATGCTCTTAATCGGCTTCTAGAAAGTCTGGTAAAAAAAATTCCCAGAATCATCGTATACTCAAATGGCTTGACAACACACTTTATTCGGTTTCAATTTCCTAACAGTGATAACATTACACATGCGAAACATCCTTGAAAACAATGATTTGCTTTGTGTTTTCAAACTGTACACCAAACGGGTACTAAATTATCATTTTCAGGGCCTATCAATCTTCTTTCTGATGCAACCTACCGTTGAGAGCCGCATGGTATACTCGCTTTTCCGCCAAACCAATATCTGACATTATTAGCTTCCCATGAACAACCACCAACAATTATTAGATGATAAAACATTACTGGGGTTGTTGGATGTGTGGCAAAGTGTAAACGAGTTAGGCCACTCGCGAGCAACTCAAGATAGAGTAGCCAACAACTTGGCTCTCGTCGAGCTTAAATCAGCTTGAGCCTACAATGGAGCTGGAGCTCAAGTCGAGCATCACTAACCAAGTTGTACTAGGCTCGCGAGCTATTTTATGCGTACAACTATGATCTAAAAAAATTAAATGAAAATAAAAGGTTACATAATTATAAATATAACTAAATATAAAACTGTGATAAAAAAAACTAAAGAATACATAATAACTAGTGTGTTTGACGAGGCACGTGTTGCGCGCCTATCATTTTGTCCACTGCAATAAACTCAAGGAATCAAAGCAACCACTGCGATTGAAAATCAGGTCCATTGGTGTTTACATAGTAAAACACATGTTCGTTTATGATTTAAGTATAAAAAAACTATATGTTTGGATAAAAAACCTCATAAAGTTGCAGCTCAAATGAGACACCTGTTACACGTTGTTTTAGTTGAGTGCCTTGTTCTTGTTCCTTTTATGACATGTTTGCAGCTTCATTGATGTTAATGCACAGTAACAAAACCTATCACATTAAATGCAGTAGAAAGCAACAAATCAAAAGGTGAATATGTTACCTAAGATAAAGATCTTGTCATCAGGTAATCTAAATGTTTAAACAAAATGACTCAAGGGATTCTATGCGTTAAACACAGACTTTGAAGTTTGATCTATTCGGCCCATTATACCTATTCCCCTTGAGATAAAAGACAACCAAATAGACGCAACAAACAACAAACTATAACCATCAATTCAGATTTCTTACTAATACAGAATTATCAAAAAAGTTGGTTCACACACCTCGAGCATAAAATCATTGCGAATAATGTGCTTTACGCCATGCAAGAAAGAGGCCACATCATATGTATACCTTACATAGAAGGTAAATAGTTTCACCGAGCACCCGATATGTAAACGGTGTCGGAAATTTTACTATTATTATGGGAGCCAATTTAGTCTAACAATAGTTACAGGATACTTTTGTAAAAAAAAGAGCATACCTCACTAACGAAATAAAAATTATAACCAAATCTGTACACCTTCGATGGACCGTCATGGTTTTGTACTTCCTTTTAGACGTTACACCTTGATGTAGGAATTACATTTAAGTGGCCTGAATTATTGTCCCACAGATATGTATCTAAGAAAAATCAAACACAATCACTCAGTAGTGTAGATTTAATCCGAATAGTAAATGACGAACACAATTAGTAGTCGAAACCCACACCTCAGTTCGTCGGAATCACTATTCATAACCTCCAACGCCCATCATCAGGAATGTAAACATACCTGTAACCGGCTAACCATGACCGTGGCCTCCATGGATTGTACCCCCTACCCTGTAACAGTACCTGCTCTGAACCCTTGATTAGAGCTGGTGATGCGCCTGAGTAGGCAGCCGTTGGCCACCAGACCCATCTTCTCTCCGTTGTTGCACTCATAATGAGCTGCAATCTAAGTTTTTTTTTTTTTTTTATCATTATCGATCTCTTCTTTTATATTTAACAATGAATGAAACGCTGGAAGGCCTGGCTAATTTGTTGGTAACAACCACGTCCAATTGTGCTGCACGCTCAACAATTTCCTTCCTTTTGCGGGTCGATACATTATGTGCTATCTCTGCACAGTATGTCCTGAAAAAAAAAAGGATTAAAAAAATCAAATTTGACATTTAAGAGTATAGCAATAGAGTATACTTGAATTCAATTTAGTTTCAGTTTTGGTTAATTCACTTTGATTCAAATTCGGAACAACCATTATGTTCTAAAATACAAAAATAGTTCAGCTGTTGTTATTTCATTTAAAAGTCGAGTGGCAGAGCTATTATAATGATAGAGACCTTTCAAAAGATTGGTAGCACATACTATATTCATGTATTTCAAAATCAAAGGCCATTTTGCTCTTGACTCAAGAGAAAAGTTAACTACAGAAGAGTGATTAAATTAGTAAAAAAGTAGATGTGAGAAAAATGGGGGCTGACTGGATCGACTTATCAGCGTTTCAAGTATTTTTGCAAATAACTATGTAATACATACATTACCAAAAATTATCTAAATGACAAATAAATTACTGTTAAATTAATCAATCTACGGCATTGTAAGCATTTAAGTACACATTAGTTGACTTTTCACAAATTCACAAAGCAGAATGGTTAGGGTTTGAACCGTCTGGTGCTACACAGGCTGGAGATTCTGATAATCGGAACAAACGTATCCAGTAATTGAAGCGGCGAAGGTGAACTTAGGGCAAAATGCAGGAAAAAGAGGCGTGTCGTGAGGGTGCGTCTGGTAAAAACAAAACCTCAATCGATTAATCCCTAATTCTATGCTTTCATATATCTAAATCGGATGCAAAAACAAGCCTTGGATCAAACAAATTCCTAATTCTCTGTAATCAAACAATCAAAATCACACATAAAGGATTCAAAATAACCCTAGATCGTCCAAATCCCTAATTATCTGTTCTCAACCATCTAAAATAATTAAGAATTAAAATAAAAAATACAAACCTAAATCAATTAAATTAAAAACCAAACCAATCACCTTTCAGCAACAACAGAAAGTGAATGATCAGAACAATGTCTAACCCTAACTTCAACAATCCGTCCATCAAACCAATCAACAACAGATCGGATCGTATTATCGATCTTCTTTTCGAACTCAGAAGTCCACCACCGAGTTGACTCAGCGGGTTGCAATTTAAACGCTGGTTCGAGGTCAAACAGGTGGTTAAGAGACGGGTCCTTGTAGGCTTGTAGCCATGACTTGCAGACAAACATGGGTCCCACCAATCGGTGTTCGAGGGTGAGTCGGGTTAGGATGTTGTGGAGTACTAAAGAACTTTAGGGCAAAATGCAAGAACCTAAGGTTGTGTTCTGATTGTTATGAGAGACAGAGGGATGAGAGCAGATATTAGTTTTGTTATGAGAGAGAAGGGGGGTTGTTTATGGGGAGGCGTGAGAGAGAGTAAGGAGGGAATTGTGATTTGGGTGACACAAAACCATGACATGCTCATTTCAAAATCGTCATGCTTTTTATTTTATGACGGAAAATCAATGACACGTATAAAAAAATGTCAAGAAATTCTCATTTTTTTATCAAAGATGACATTTTTTTTATGACAGGCACTTTTGCATGTCATTAAATAGGGTATGTCATAAAAAAAGTGTCAAGGAAGGGTATTTTTCTAGTAGTGATTGTGTTGCAATGGATTTTCAATACTGTTTCGGATGATTTGCTGTCTCGCATCATCAATGATGCCACCATAGCATTCGAAGCCTGGACTAGACTTCAGAAACAGTTTCACAATAATAAAGGAGCTCGGATCGCTGCTCTTGAACACGAGTTTGTTAGCCTCACACTCAAATCACGGCTAAATATGGAGACTTATTTCCAGAAGCTTCAGGAGCTAGCGGACCAACTGAACGAACTCTTATCAACATCCATTAATAATGAGCTCCTTGTTCTTCAGATGGTACGCGGGCTTCCACCAGAATTCGACACCATGGGTTCTCTTATTAACAATAAAATACCGGATTAGGATGAAGCGTGTGAGATGCTTCTCGGTGATGAGCGTCGTAGGGAAGCTCGTGAATAGCTGAATGGTCCATCTATTGTAGTTGTTACTACCTCCGCCCCTACATCCAACCCACCACCACCATCCAAACCTCAACCCTGTGACACTACTGCTGCTACCGCCCCCTACACGCCCTCGTAACTCTGCTTCTAGACGTGGAAGCGGTCGTGGTTCATGCCAGCGTTTTACTCCTTAGAACCCTCTTGTCCACAAGCCCACTACACCCATGCCATTCTCTTATTGAGCCCGCCTCCTTACTGGGCTCCACCTCCCTGCCCGTACCCCACCACAGGTGATTAGGCCTTTCCTTGGACACCATATGGCTCCTGGCCCAACAATCAGCAAACACATCAACCAGCCCGAAAACAGCAGCAATCACAGCCCAATATAGGTTCAGATGCACAAGCCCGTTACACTTCGTTGGATGCTTTGGACCCGTCTCAACTTGCGGAGGCTTTTCAAGCTGACTCTGTGGATCCGAAAGATGAGAATTGGGACATGGATACCGTGGCAACTTCGCATGTTACACTCGACGAAGGTAAGCTTTCTACACTTTCCCCGTATACTCATATAAAGTCTATTTTAGTTGGAAATGGCAATCGTTTACCTGTCCTTGCCTCGTGCCATGAATCCTTAAAAACACCATCCCGATCCTATAACCTAAACAATGTCCTTTATAACCCGTCCTTTATTAAAAACCTTATTTCTGTTCGCCAGTTCACCACTGACAACAATGTATCTATTGAATTTGATCCATTCGGTTTTTCTGTGAAGGATTTCCAGGATGGTACGCCACTCAGTCGCCACAATAGTTCAAGCGGCCTCTACTCCTTCACCAAGAATTCCCTTGCTACTACTTTTGTTTCTGTCACCTCACCACAGTCTTGGCATGAATTCCTTGGTCATCCAGGACGTCACATTACAGAATATCTTAGTTCTGATTGTTTTTTACCCTGTAATAAGATTGATGCTTCAAACATTTGCCATGCTTGTCAATTAGCTAAACATAAAAAATTGCCTTTTGTTGATTCCATTACATCCACGTCTTTACCCTTTGCTATCGTTCATTGTGATTTGTGGACCTAACCCGTTGTGAGCACCTCGGGCTATAAATATTACATGGTACTTGTTGATGATTTCACACAATTTACTTGGGTTTTACCATTAAAATACAAATCTGAAACGTTCACTAAATTTAGCAACTTTCATGCCTTTGTTCAAACCAAATTAAAAATGAAAATTTAAGAGTTCCAATGCGACATGGTGGATGAATTTAACAACCACAACTTCCTTGATTTTGCAGCCAAAAAGGTATGCAATTTCGTTTTTCATGTCCTCACACGTCCCAACAAAACGGCAACTCCGAACGCATGATTCAACGATTGAATGACATCATGCTTCCACTTCTCATCCATGCCTCTCCCCCTCCAAATATTGGGTTGAATCCATCCACACCGCCTCATACCTTCACAATATTTTACCATCCAAAACCCTTCACAACTCCACACCATGCTCCGTCTTGTACCTTTGCCACCCGTCCTATGAACACCTGCGAGTGTTCGGGTGGGCATGCTACCCAAATGAGTCCGATACCCGACCCCACAAACTTCACAATCGATCCTCTCGATGAGTATTTTTGGGATATCTAGCTAACTACCGTGGATACCGGTGTCTTGACTTGTCCACAGGTAAGGTCATCTTTTCTAAGCACATCACTTTCACTGAGTCTGTTTTCCCTTTGGCGTTTTCAAATGAACCTAAACCCGACCACACTTTTTGTGATGATGACCCATCTCCTTTTTTTCTACAACCTCCCCACTCCCTCCCAACCTCCTATTACCCACAACCAAACCCATCCTCAAACCAGCCCACCTACTCAAACGCCCAATAGCCCACTATCTCCATCTGGCCCATCTCCTTATTCCACTTCTAGCCCACACCTTAACCCCACACCTCTCCCCCCCCCCCAACGGCCCCGCCCAAACCACCTCTCATCCCGCCCATCATCCACCACCTCCTTAGCCCATACCACATCCGATGGTAACCCGGTCCCATGCCAGTATTACCAAGCCTCGTGTCCCTTCCAACCTATCTACCGTTACTTCCGCTATTTCCCCTTTACTGACATCCCACCTCACACGGGGGAACTTGTACCAAGGCCTACCTCGGCACCCATTATCCGGTGTATGTTGTCACACCCTCAAATTTCCACTTGCGGGGTTTTACCGCGAGGCGCATGACAAACCAGGATCCAAGTCAACAATCACAATAAACAACTCTATATGAAAACGTAAAAAAAAAAACCCAACGATTTTATAAGCGGAAGCGTTTAAGTATCATTTAATCAACTATGCTATCATCCAAAAAGTTATTCAAGACACTTTTTATTACAAAACGTGCAACTATGCCTAGACGCCAATGCAGACCCGTGCGCCTAGTTCCATTTGTTGCTACCTTAGCGACCTGAGAAAAACATGCCAAAAAGATATCAACATATAATGCTGGTGAGTCCACAGGTTTGTTCAAAATGTTATCAAGATGTTACCAGAATGTTACCATGTCCATACTATATCCATGTTACCAAGTACGCTAGCTAGGCGTATGTTCTGTTACTACTACGATTGGAAAACCATTACTAGACTGTTACCATGTGTTCAGCCCGATGTGTTGTAGCCATGCTACGAGTGTTACCAGTTCGAGACAATATGCACCCGCCCGGCCCTCCAAGCCGTCGAGTGGGGTTTGTCAAACCCAATAGATCTATCCACATTTCCCCCGTTGTGCATCCCCGCACATTCATGGTTTCCCCCGGGACTTTAAAAGATCGTATAGTACACAAGTTTAAAACCATAGTATGACATATGTTACCAAAATAGTTTAGTGCATGTTTTCTCCCCCAAAAGTTAAAGCAGTAAAAGTGGGGCCGTGAACTCACCTTAAATAGCGTTCTTCGATTACAAGTAAAGATGTTACGCCCTTGATAATCCCTCTACCGGAGATCTATCAAAATGTTCACATAAGTGATCCGACTAATAACCATAAGGTTATCTAGTCCCCGATTGTCCAGATCATAACCAAGTATGTTTTAAAACGTGTTTAAATGTTTAACCAACACACTAGACCGACCCGACATTCCGTTGGTGACCCATTACCCTAACTAATCAAGTACACATAGATTACACACAAGGTTCAAGCATAAAACACTTAGTTTGTATCAAAAATCTCATTTCTGCATCAGAACGGTCGAACCAGTCAGTTTTAAGTCTCCTTCGCCCGTTTTCAGTCTCCTTCGCCCGTTTTACATTTCGTTCGACCGTTTGATGCCTCCTTCGCCCGGTTTACTACATTCGCCCAACAAAAACCCAGGTTCGACCCTGGATTCCCTCCTTCGCACCTTCGATCGGTCGAAGGAGGCCAGGTTCGCCCTTGTTGTGCAAATTTTCCTAAAAACGCTTCAAACACATTCAAAACGACTCGAAACATCATCAAACACAGCAGTCAAGCATGGATAACTTATCCCTGCAAAACCCCACCGATTTCCCCCGATAATACGTCCGTTCCAGCCCTTTCCCAAAATGGTAAAGATTATGGAAACATCACTTTCATGCATGAATAATTTACCCAATTTGGAAACTTTTGAAATCGATTCATATTCAACTTGAAATGCTCAGTTTGTCGAGTGTTCGATCTTTTCTTATCAATTCTATTGATCATAAATATCATGCATCAAGTCTAGATTCGTTAAAACCCCCAAATACCCATAATATCATCGCATCCAATCCTAACCCTAAATAACAATAATCTAGCATCAATAACACTCCTATATCATGTTTCTATCATAGACATAGCAGCAAATCATCGAATAACACATAACACCACATAATACACAATTTACATATGTTATTCACCATGAAAACCTATGTTAAATGATAAGGTTTTAGTTTAGAAAGATGTTTAAAAGGTTTCTAATCATGAAAACACCCTTAGTACAGATCCGGACAATTAGGGTTAGATGAAAACGAATTAAAATGCTTTAAAAAGGATTTAGGATCAAGAACACACCTTAGATCCTTGCTTAGATGTTGTAAATGGGTTAGATTATGAAAAATCAGAGCAAAAACTCCTTCCTCAGTGTTGAAAATCGTTTGAGAGTGTTTTGGAACGGCTAGGGTTTGTGAAATGGTGAAAAAAAATGACAAAGGTTGGTATTTATACTGTCCCACATTCGCCCCCTTTTTTTATGGGCGAATGAGCCCTCCTTCGACCCTTCTTAGGGTCGAATGAGTCCTTCTGTGGTCGAAAGAAATTCTTCCCATCCCAGTTCCCAGGTTCGCCCCTTTACAAGGGTCGAACCAAGGCAAATTATCTCCTTCGACCATTCGAAGTGGTCGAACCAGAGTTCTTTGTTTAGCTAGTTTTTCCAGTTTGTCGTGTTTAACGCATTCTAACACATCTTAACATACAAGCATGCAACCTTAGTCTATGTTTAGCATATTTAGGCACGTATAATCATTTACGCATCATTTAAACACATCTATGTATATAATCCACCACACGACCCATAATCTACACATATACTTAATTAGTTCATGTAATGTCACCAACAACGGAACCCGGTACTAGTGTATTACCAAAACGACTCCCAATGATCCTCTAGATCATTGTACCCTGGACAATCCTAACTTGACCCGACTCAACTAACCCAGTTAAGTTCGTTTATAAATGTTTCTCGCTAAGGTAGACTTAGATGTTACTAATATGTTTAAGCCAAACATGCCGGGTGTCACATATGTGGCTCTTCAATCGTAAATATCATGCGAATGGCCAGCTGAAACGCTATAAAGCTCACCTGGTTGTTAATGGTAAAAGCCAAACTGTTGGCATAGACTGTGATGAGATATTTAGCCCAGTGGTGAAACCCAGTGCCATTCGCACCGTTCTCAGTTTGGCGGTATTCCGTTCTTGGTCTATGCACCAATTGGATGTCAAAAACGTGTTTCTTCATGGCCATCTCAAAGAAACGGTTTTCATGCACCAACCGCCGGGGTTTGTTGCTCGAAATAAATCCAGATTTTGTATGCAGGTTAAACAAATCTTTACATGGGTTAAAGCAAGCGCCATGCGCCTGGTATCAATGATTTTCAGCATTCATTACACAATGTGGATTTCGAAACAGTATTTGTGATACTTCTCTATTCTTCTTTAATAGCGGTGGTCAAATGACTTATTTGTTGCTATATGTTGATGATATTATCTTGACTGTCTCATCTTCAGCTCTCCTCAATCACTTTATTGCGGTTCTGAAGAAGGAGTTTGCTATGACCGATCTTGGTCGGCTACACCATTTTTTCGGCATTAATGTTGAACATAAGAATGGGGGACTCTTCTTATCTCAATCGCCCTATGCTAACGACATCCTCAGACGTGCCAATATGTCCGCTTGCAGGCCTTGCACAACACCAGTCGATTCGAGGCGATCCATATCCGGGTTTTGTATTTACTTAGGCGGCAATCTTATACCATGGAGCTCAAAGCGACAAGCCACGATTACTCGTTCGAGTGCCGAAGCTGAATATCGAGGCGTCGCTAATGTGGTGGCCGAAACAAGTTGGATTCGAAACTTACTTTTGGAGCTTGGGGTGCGTGTTACGCAAGTAACCATTGTCTATTGTGATAATGTTTTGGCTGTCTACTTATCCCAAATCCCAGTTCAACATCAACGAACAAAACATGTGGAATTGGACATACATTTTGTTAGTGAAAAGGTTCGTGTAGGGGATGTATGCGTTCTTCATGTCCCGACAGATTTTTAGTATGCTGACATCTTTACCAAAGGCCTCTCGAAGCAATTGTTTACTCGTTTTCGCTCCGGTTTATGCCTTCGACAGGCAACGACTCAAACTGCGGGGGACTGTCAGTCATCGAGAATAGTCAACCATGTTAGTCAACGAGAATAGTCAACGAGAATAGTCAACAATAGTATTCAACAATAGTTATTGTAATTTCCTAATTTCTTGTACCTCTGTAACTATAAATAGGGAGCTTGTCAAATGATAACATCGCTCAATTTGATTTACTCATAGTTGTTTGGTTTTCTAGGTTTTGATTTGGCATCGCTCTTCGACCGCTATCCTTTTTCTTTGTTTCTACCTTTTTTCTTGGTTAAGGTTATGTGAAGAGGCCATGATAACTTGGAATTGTTTATCTAGAAAATTGATGTAGATGGCGTGGCAAGGACAGTAGATGGTAAGTGTTGACCTGTAACCCGCCTTGCAGCCGTGTTTTATTGGAAACTCCGAGCTTCTTGAAAATCAATTTGATTCCATTTTCACGTTGTCGTTTTTATCACTATGGGTATCTCATTTTCTGTTTAGATTTATTTATGTCTAATATCTTGAAATGGGTCATTTTGATTTCTTATGTTGATCGGTGCCCTCAAGTTTTGTGTGTTTCTTGATCAAGTGTGTGTACGGGTATCGATGTTTTAATTTTGGAATACAGTGATGTTTGGCTACGAACTTGAAATGGGGTAGGCATACTTTGTTTTGCTGCACATGGATTTTGTTTTCCTTTGGCCTTTTTGTAACAGATGGTCACAACCTTGATGGGTTTGTTATGTGGAGTTGCTTTTTAGTGATTTGTGGTCAATAACTTTGAGATTGGCTTTTGGAAGTTTGGCTTCATGCATACTTTTTCCATTTCTCATCAAAATTTTCATGTAGATAGTATATACCTATGTCGTGGCTCATCATGTTCACGCCACCATCGAATTCGTACCATGTCACCGCTTTGTTCACTTTTCTCGAATCTTTAAATTTTTAGGAGAGCATAGTTAATCCATGGTCGGGCCGTTCGTTGACTGTCCTCAAACTGGCCGCTTTTTTCCTTATCATGTTTGGTCTTTTAGTGTTGCTTTTGGTTTGTTTTGTCCCTTTATTTTCTTAGCATGAAGAATATGAACATATTTACATATTTTTTTAATTAAGCATGTTATTAGTTCTTATTAACAAAACATGACCGGGCTCGTTGACTTTCCTCAAATTGGCCGCTTTTTTCCTTGTCCTTCATTTGTAGCTCAGTTGGTAGGTGACCAGGCTCTTTTTTGGAGAGACCCGGGTTCGATCCCCACGGGCGACATTTGAGGGATATTAGGCTATGAAGAGGAAAACCTGTAAGTCATTAGTTGCACAAGTTTGAATCTGAGTTGACCTGGATTTCATCCTGCTGTTACTCCAACGAGGAAACTCGTGTGGAGGCAGTATGGAGTATGGTTTCTGGAAAAACGCCGTAGTCCCCATCGTACCATCGTGGACCTGGTTCAGATAGTGGCGGACTTAGTAGTGGCGAAGCTTGGTTTTGGAATCGGCGGGGCCGGGCTCATTTTTTTTCGATCGGTAGTGGAAAATTGGCGGGGCCGGACTCAACCCGGACGCAATTTACTTACGAAATTCGCAAATTTTCACTACTGCGCCAAAAAAAAAAAAAAAAAAAAACATGGGGGGGGGGGGGGGCAGGGCCACCCCTGGCCCCAAGTAATCTTCGCCCCTGGGACTTAGCATAGGAGGAGGCGTAGCGCCCGCTACCCCTCAATTTTTCGGCGTAGTGGAAAATTTGCGTAGTTTTGACGTTTTTCGTATTATGCTACCCCTAAATACCACTAAACGTTACCCCTAAAATTTTGGTCTAGATCCGCCGCTAGGTTCAGACAACATAGTCTGAACGCGTGGGAGATTAGGGTCTGCCAAAAAGCGGGTGTGATGTTCTCTACCACATAGTTAAAAAAGTCACTGTCTAAAAAAAACAAAAAAACAAAACATGAGCTGAATTTAGCATTTGTGCACCAACAGTTAGCTGTCATAGAAAGAAAAGTGTTGAATCCCTTTTACCAGCATAACAATGATTAGATGTAAGCTTTTTTATTCAAGACTTTGCTTTTACGAAAAAGGTCTGTGTGTGAGAATTCTAAAATATGTATATAACTTGCTTCTAATCCCTTCTAACAACAGACTTTATATGCATAATCATTTGCAGATGCTACTAATTTCAACCAGCTTTGCCAGCTTGCTAATGGAGGCATCATGTTCAGTTACGGAACATGTCTGCTATAAATGGGTCAGCAAATGACGAATGACGGACGGGTTGGGCTGGATATTAGATACGGTCTAACAATGGGGTATCAGAGTGACATTACCATTATCCGTCCCATTGTCACCTCCAAGGGTAAATAGGTAATTATATAAATTGTTCCTAATAGATGGATGCACGACTTGGATAGCTAAGACGCTCAATGGTGTTTGTAAATACTAGAGCTCACTGTGTAGTTTCAATCCCCTCTAAAATTGTTTGACCCATTTGTAGTTCAAGTATATAGAAAAAAAAACGAATAGACGACTAAGAGGTATCTTATGACATACGTACACCCAGCCCACTAAAAAAAATCACCAATAATATCTATCTGACCCACTATCAACATAAAGGTATTCTCTGTTTTCGGCATCACTGGTAATAGTTTTGAAACCGGCATAGGATGTATTTAGTACTGAAACCGGCATGGGATGAATTTAATAAGAATGCCAATACCATATTAGCACAACGTGCGCGGGGTGTAAGACCTAGTTTGAATACATTTTTCATGTGTGTAGTACCTTGAAATGTGCGTTTTGTGTACAATTATGCAACCTTTTTCAAGTAATTATTTTATTTTGGCTACTTCAAATATAGCAAAAGCACATCTGAAGACTCTCTTGAAAATTTTTTTGTTACAATTGATTATCTGATTATTCATCATCATCACCATCCACTAATTATTATTAATTTTAATTAGCAGCATTGCCAAACAACCTCATATTGTGCAAACCGACTCAATAATAACATGTTAATGAAGATAAAGTATGATGGAAGTTAGTAAATAAAAGCCTATAACTTTAGTCTTATAAGGGCTCATGGGTTGCCTACTTAAAAGGTTAGGTTAATATGTTATGTGTTTTTTGTTACAGTGATTTGAGGGCTTGGCTAAAGAATTACCGTTGTTGCAATGTATAGTTTCCCTTCTTACTAACTATGAAAATGTTGCTAATTATCTCGATTACGAGGTACTATACATTGTATAATAACGAGTGTGCATTCAAAAAAATAATCAGCACACATTTATAAAACTCAGTAGACTCACTAATTTCAGCACCAAGTCCCTGCATCACAAAGAACTCGATTGAGACTCCAGTCCCCTCCCTTCCTTATTTCCCACAATCACAAATAACCTTCAATTGATAACTTCCATAATACAGTGTATAGAAGTATAGTTCAAATGTGCAATAGAACAATATTCAGTACCTCGGCATATATATTCAGCTCCTCTCTACATAACCTCTAAATCCTTGTTTCCTAATCAACCCACAATCCTAAAGAGTATAAATTCAATACACAAAGCGAAAAGTCTATTGATGCAAGTCTTATGCATTACCTGATTGGATCAAATGTTCAATTAGGAATCAAATACAATGATTTTCAAGAACACAAATGAAAGCAAAGTGAGAATGAATAAAAAGAAAGTAAGGGACTGTTTGGTTGATTAAGTGCTGAATCATTAAGATGACTGAATGGTTAAGAGATCTGAATGGTTAAGTGTTGAATCATTAAGTTGAACCTCTTAATGGTTAATTTTCTACTCCCACATTGGTAGAAGAGTCTCATTAAGATTAGTTCAGCCTAGTTCAGTGATTAATGGTTCAGCAACATCCCAAATCTTAATGGTTTAGCCTTAACAATTCCATTCAGAAACGGAAACAAACGCGCTGAATGCTGAATCATTCAACGCTGAATGGTTCAGAGCCCCATTAAGAGGCTTACCAAACAGCCCCTAAATCAATAAGCAAGTAAATAGGCATGAAAATTCAAATGGAAAAAATACCAGTGTAGAATTTGGCGAAACCAGAAAAGATTGAAACTTTCTACCTAACTAATTAATTAACACAAAGCACACAGTCAACAAGAATACTCATCAACCAAATCATATTTTGAAAATACGAACGAATTGAATCACAAATAGAAGCAAATCAAACATACGAAGAACAATCACAGAAGTCACATTGGGGTTCCCTAAATCGAAATCGTATTCGGTGTGCACAACATATGATTCTTCAATCACCAATTTCAATTGGTTTCAATGATTATCGTTAAAACTGATTGGATGTAAGAATGAGTTGATTGGATTGGAGATGGTTTTCGAAATATGTGATGATCCTTTACAATGAAAGGCAGGGTGTTGACCAGCGACGGTTGGTGAGGGAGAAGCCAAAACATGGTAGCTATGAAGCAACGATAGGTACGCATTAAAATATATGGAAAGAAACGTAGACTATCCATATAAACAGAAGGAGCGGTGAGTAGATGTAAGGTTAAAGTAATATGAAGGGGTGTTCTAAAATGTAATACCAAATTATTAAAATTAATTCAATTATGTCATTAATAAAGTAGAAAAAGTTAAAATAAATTTATCTTGACAAGTAGATGAAGTTACAATGTTACCCATTTATATGAATATGAAATGACTATCTTACCCATCTAGAACGCATTATATAGTCACAGAGAGGTTCGCGCGCGATGCAGCGGGGACACAACACGATGATGGTTCCACATAATGGTGACGACGACATCAGTTCCCAACGTAAATAACAGTTCTTGACGAAAATTGTAAAATTTAAATAAGATTTAAAAATGAAAGAAATGATAAGATAAAACTAAGTAGTTTGACTTATAATAAAATATAATAAGACACATCAAACAATATTTATGTCGTTAAGAGTAGAGATTGAATGCAGTGGCTTGTCAAAAGACGCATGACAACAATGTACTGTATACTCTACTATGCATAAAATATATGCACTAAATGCATAAAACCTTTTGTAAGGCGTCCTAAATTGATTGAAAATTAGCATATTGTCTTAAAATGTATTTTATAGTAGTATAGATATAGATTAATTTGGTTCAAACCATCGTAATGGAGTTGAAGTTATTTAAATCAATTATATTAAAAGGATAAAGAAATGCCGTATAGTTATTAGATGTACATAATGAGAAAGGAGTAGGATAAAGTTTTACTCAAATTTGTAACTTTATGATGATTAAAGCATTATAAATTTCCTGCTTTGCTGCATCAAACACCATGAATTCCATGTTTTTACTTTCCAACCATTCAATTTTGATTTGGATCCAAATGTTTAGCAACATTGTAAAAAAACAAACCAAAAAAAAAAAAAAAACATCACGAGGTTAAAAAAATATAACATGTTTAGTATCGCATCAAAAGGCATGCAATTTTTGCGTCTGAACCAACTAAGTGATTATAATGGTGCATATAAACAACCAAAAGCGGCGTGTCTACAAAGTACTTGTAATTTAAAGGAGTATATGTCCTTACACTAAATTATGTCTTTCAAACAGAAAAGTAAATAAGGTGGATCAGGATTTTTTTTAACATCAGCGAGCGGTGTTATGTGTAAGAGTTGTTGATTATAATTGCTTAATATTAACCTGATTATCAATTACAACATAAAAGCAATAATGCGATAATTAATTCATGCGAGTTACAAGAATTCGAATAGCTTTTTTTTTTTGCAAGGTAAGAATTCGAATAGCTGGGATACTAAAAACTTCCAATTGCCTAACGAGTTGTTTATTAATTTATTTTTATTCTATTTTTTATTTGAGTGTAATAAATATTTAATTAGAATTTTATTAAATAATGTATTAATGTAAGTATATTAAATAACGTATTAATGTATCTTGAGCTTTGAGGTAAATTACAATAATACCCTCCTCAAATGAAGTTAAATAAATTACTATGTTGCCTATCTAGAATGCATTATATAATATAGTATAGAAGTATAGATGATATATGAAGAGTGAGTAAAAAAGTGACGGCCCAAATAGAGATAATATGAGCCCAAACCCAAATAAAGTGAGAAACCCTATTTACTTACAACTATTTAAAGTGAGAAACCCTTTTTCTTTAATATTGTCTCTTATCTTCTCAACAACGCCGCTCCCTTAACTCACTCACCTTCCACAAAACACTTGTCTTACCCTCCATCAAATGACCTTGTCCACCACTAGATCTGAAGGGAGTCTCACACGATACTCTCTTTTGTGAGCAGATATGATGAAATTCTTGATTAGAGCAGAGAGTATGAGAAGATGGGCGATTTCTAGAGAAAGGGAGTAGAGCGAGTTTTGGAGGTTAGAGAGAGAAAGTGAAGTGAGAAATGAGGGTTTTGGGGGGTGTTGTGGGCTTTTATATGTGGGATTTTGGTTGGGCTTCAAGCCTAGCACCGCGTACCAACTGCTCAGATTTAGCCTATTATTGCTTCTGAACTCAGTTTTTGTCAAAGAAACTTTTATGAATTATTTTAATAACTTAAAATAATTATATTTAATGTTCAAAAATAATATTTCTCGTCCTGATAGGCTTTATTACCGCGAGCGTTTGATTTACACGTAGTTTGCATAATTCGCTTTCGGTCATGGTGTCCTTCGGTTTGGCGATCCGTTATCTTTCGATATTCAAAAAAAATATAATCATTTACAATAAATAATTATTCAGAAGGTTCGACTACCAATAAAATCACACATTTCGACGTCTGATTTCTACGTCTGTTCCTTTCCGCGTTTCCAAAGCGCCGCGTTTTTTGTTGTTTCTCGTGCCAGTTTCACATTTGATCTATTCAATTGCAAATACGTGCCATATATACATATAATAACCTTATGTTAGTCCAGTTTGACAATTTTTGACTGATTTCAGTTCGTTAAAGTTAAATACGCGGAGATCTTTCTGTAAAAGCATCATGGCGTCCATGACCTTCGAGAAAGATATCGTAGGACTTGTAACGGCTCAATTGATTAAGATTAACCTTAAGCCATGTTAATTGCTTCAAAAACACGATTACAATCACGTTGGACGTTGTACGGAATTTGCCGGTTGTCACATGTACATCAGGAAGGAGATGGACATAGTGCTTTTGGGGATAAGGTCGACAAAAGTTCGACAATTAAATCAAACAATTTTTTAGATGGTGACACATTTCTCATAAAGGTTTGTATTGATATAAACTAGTTTTTTTATTCCAATGTACTTTTGATAAAATACCTTTATTTTCATTTTTAGCACTAACGGTATAATAAATGTTGACGTGACACTTATTACCAGGTTTCTGGTAAGCATACTAATAAATGAATTTATTATTATTATATGGATAATTTGCTTTTCATGGTCTTATGCTTATAATATTAAAGGTTCCTGTTGATTTGGGTCATGATTTTTCGTTTGTTGGTCAAGAAGTTAGGGTCTGATCCTTACTGAATGGAAGGCACACATGGTTTTGTTTGTCAAAGTGTTTGTGATTTGTTTCTTTTTTTTTTTTTTTATGTTATCCTTATTCGATTTGTAGATCCCTTGTGAGACGGAATGACTTTTTGACTTTGTAGATGAAGTTCATCATTTTGAAGAAATGAGTCCCAGTATGGTTTCAACAATTTAAGGTCTTTGTTAATTTCTTGTCTAGTTAAGGCTATGTTTATTATAAACTTCAACGCGGTTACCTTCCGCACCATCTCCATGCAACCCCATCACCAGTTCACCACAACGCAGCCCCACCCAAACACTCTACAACAAATCAGAACCTAACATCCCCTTTATCGGCATCAACATTCACTTCCTCAGCAAACGCGTACAATTCTTTCAAAAAAGCCTATCCCGGCGCTGAAGAAGGCGTTACTGGTGATGGAATTTAAGGTTGTGGGTAGGGGCTATGGGTCGTAATGGGTTGAGTGGTGGCGTGTACAATTGTAACAGTGGTGACGTAAGAGATGGACACGTAAAATTGTATCAGACTTTTGATGAAAAAAAAAAAACTAAAGACGTGGACTAGTTAAGCAGCAACACGTGGACCACTTAAATGAAGTACTATAGTGAAGATCCTTTAAATGTTATATATAACTAGTTTATACCCCGGGAGCGTCCCGGGTTGAGAAATCAAAGTAAAGTGAATAAAATTAGAAGTATCTAAAATATAAAAATGGCATTTACCAATATATGGTTAATGATTATTATTATTATTATTATTATTATTATTATTATTATTATTATTATTATTATTATTATTATAAACCATAAGTTATCATATTCTAATATAAAAAAGGGGTAATTGGGTCAGGTATCACCTAATCCCAGGCCCGACTCAAACCCACAATTTTTTTTAAACTAATTCCAAACCTGACACAATACTTGTCGGGTTACAAAAAATAGTCGTTTTTTTTTCCGTTTTTTATATAACATTATGGTACTCGTTGGAAAGATAATAAAACGCTCATTAATTTGGTGTAATTTTTTTTCTTTAAAAAATCCCGTATATAAAAGATATTAACATTTAAAAGTTATGAGAGGAAATATGAGAGAAAAAAATAATAAAATTTTAATATTTACATTTAGTAGATTAGGTATTTAATAGATTATGTTAAATCATATTTAAACCATATTTATTCCTTTTTTTTTAATTAGTCTAGAGTTGCCACATCATATCCTATGTGGCATCTCTCAAAAGAGAGATTGCATAATATTATGACATATCATTAAAAATGCTTTGGTTTATTATAGATATAGATATAGATAATATCCTATATATTAAGTTTTTTTTCTTTTATAATATTTTGTTTTTGAATGCAAAATCACGTGGCTGAAACTATTGGCATACTAATTAATTGCATACTCTTTTGGTTATGTGCAAAAGATGGGTAGAGTTATAGGCCAAAACGTGTTGTGTATCACATCTTTTACGCCTAGAATTCACTTTTAGGCAACTTATTTCATGATGTGGTGTGTATCATGCCACCAAATTGCGACATATTTTTAGATCAAATTTGGCCACAAGTTCGATCCTGGCCAATGAGAAGATACACAAGATGATCTAGACAAACACATAGATATCACTTGTGACCATTCCAAATCAAGCTAGAGATTTCGTCATTGAAGCAATCTTCAGTCTTAATTAGTATATTTTCTTATAGATGGGAGTTGGGTTCAATTCATAAAACCATTTAAGTTAAGGTGTTGCTCTTCTTGAATTCAATGGTTCGAATCCTACCAAAGAAGGAGTTAATGTAATATAAGCTGTTAAAAAAAAGTATATTGCCTTAGAGGACAAATTCTTTTTCATGTTTATTAAGTCACATGTTTATATTTTTAACTTCTTTCCCTTATTTATTTACTAGTGGGAATGCCCGCGCGTTGCCACGGATATTTATATTTTTTTGCCGCACGATTTTGGCATATTCAGCTTTAACACAATAACATCGACTAAAGCTATTTATTTGAAAAAAAAAAAAGATGTGACAATAATCTCATGTTTCAAATACTTTCATAAAAATATTTTAGTTTGAACAATGAGGTTAGGATCAAATACATAGTGAAAGGAAAATAGGAAGTTCTAGGAAGGGTATCAAACGAAATCCGATTGAACTCATTCAAGCGGCATTAAAACCGTCTCACCGAACCCTACGATCTTAGTTTTTAGGTTCATTATATCATTGTGTCTTTTATGTAGCATTGTGTCTTTAGAATTTATGTTATATTATTGTGTCTTTTATCGCTTTAGCTTGTAGTTTTTAGAATTCACATTATATCATTGTGTCATTGTCATCATTGTGTCATTTTTGTAATTCATTATATCTTTTTTCTTCAGCGTTGTGTTATATTTTTCGACATTGTGGCATATTTTATGGCTCGTTGTGTCATATTTCGTGATCTATTGTGCTTTTTGTATCTTTCTCACCATTCTCATTTTTATTACACTATGTAGGATAAGTTGACCTTATCATTTTTTATTTCAATATCTAAATCTTTTGTCCGATTATGAGAATCTTGGGGTTAGTTGTTTTATTTGGTCATCTATGTTTTTTATTAGGTCAAAGATTTAGGTTTTTGCAAGTGTTACAATTGCTAATTGTCAAACTGTTGTGAATCCCATCCCAAAACAACACACATGTTGCCAAACAGTGTATAAAGTTTCTTATTTGCCACATATTCACATTATTAGAACAAAAGGAATGCGTATTTGTGCATTATTCAACAACAAAACTTAATCATTTATTAACCTTTTCACTAATCACACCCTCAAATTTCCATATGCGGGGTTTTACTGCGAGGCGCGTGACACACCAGGATCCAAGTCAACGGTCACAATAAACGACATCTATATGATAAGAAAACAACGTAAATTACCATTGAGTTTCAAAACCGTTCTAACACAGCGGAAGCAAAATGTATTATTACAACTTACAAGTAAAACTCAAAGTCTGAAATGTTTAACAAAACATGCATATGATCCCTAGACGCCGTGAGACTCCGTGCGCCTATACTCAATGCTGCTACCTTAGCGACCTGAGAAAACATGCCAAAAAGACGTCAACATATAATGCTGGTGAGTTCACAGGTTTTAAGTTCGTAAATGTTTTCATGTGTAAAGCAATTCCTTATAAAGTGCCAAGTGTGCAAAAGTTCCAAGTAAATAACAAACGTTCCCTTACTACTACGACTGTGTTGCTAAAACCATTACTGACAAACGTTGCTCGAGTTGCTGCCCATGTGCCAAGTGTCAAGTGTCAAGTAGAGACAATATGCACCTGCCCGGCTCCCAGCCGTCAGGTGGGGTTCGTCACACCCGATAGATCTATCCACATTTCCCCCGTTGTGCCCCGCACATTCATGGTTTCAATAGGGACTTAGGTTTCGTCGTATAGTAAATAAGTGTCAAGCGCCAAGTGCCAAATGCCAAGTGTCAATGTTTAAAAATGTCAAGTGCCAATGTTTAAATATGCCAAATGCCAGTGTTTAAAAGTGTCAAGTGCCAATGTTAAATATGCCAAGTGCCAAACGTGTCACGTTTCTTAAAAAAAGTTACATTCCAAAAGGCGTCATGTTTCTAAAAGTGTTATGTTTCAAAAAGTGGTAAGTTTCATAAGAGTTGCGTTTTCAAATCATAAACGTTGCATTGTTAAAACGTGTGGCATGCTTCTCCCCCGAGAGAAAAGAGTATAAAAGAGGGGCCGTGAAACTCACCTTAGAGTGCGTCTTCTGATAACTAGAATTCCAACACGTGTATGATAATCCCAACTGATGACAACCTATCAATGAGTTTACATAAGTGTGATGACTATTAACCCGAAGGCTAACTAGTCCCCGATTGTCCAGATCTTGACTACGTGTGTTAAAAAGTGTGTTTAAACGCTAACCGGACATCCCAGACCGACCCGACATCCCGTTGGTGACCCATTACATCAATTAGTCATGCACATAAGTTTAACACATAAGTTTCAAGCATAAAACACTTAGTTTGCATCAAAAATCTCATTCCGGACATCAGATGGTCGAATGTGGTTTTTCCCATTTCCACGTTCGCCCGTTTGAGCCACGTTCGCCCGTTTTTCCCACGTTCGCCCGTTTTTCCCACGTTCGCCCGTTTTTCCACGTTCGCCCGTTTTTCCCATGTTTTGTTCCACGTTCGCCCATTCGAACCAATTTTATTCCACGTTCGCCCGTTTTCATCAGCATTTTATAAAACGCACCAAAACGCATCTAAACGGTCCGAAAACATCACGAAACATTACCAATCACAGTAGTCAACTATCATTAACATATTCCTACATAACCCTACCAATTTTATCCCGAAATCCGTCCGTTTTACAAGTTACCCGAAATAACAAATTATGGAGATGTCACATCAAACGCATGCTATCTTTACCCAATTAGGAAACTTTATGAAATCAATCAGTAATCAACTTAATATACTCAGATTATCATGAACAATAAATCCCCCAACCATATCCTTATCACTATCATCATGAACAAGCCCTAGATCTAACCCAAAATCCCCAAAATGAACATAACATCATCAATAATCAATTGTAACCTATCTCAATCATAAATCATCATCAATAACAGTTCTAGATCATTGTCATAACATCTATACAACAATCAATCATCAAACAATACATAACATCACATAAAACACCATTAACACAGGTTAATTTGTATGAAAACTCATTGTTTATGAATAGGTTTTGTTTAGAAAGATATTAGAAAGGTTTTTATCCATGAAAACTGGTTTGAATCAGATCTGGACTCTTGGGGTTTAATGAAAACGAATTGAAATGCTTTAAAAATGATTTAGAATGAAGAACACACCTTAGATCTTTGTGTAGAAGATGTTTGTAGGTTAGATTATAGAAAACAAGGGCAAAAACTCCTTCCCCAATGTTTAATGTTGCTAGAGAGTGTTTAGAGACGTTTAGGGTTTGTGAAATGGTGAAAAATGACAAAGTGTGGTATTTATACTATATCCACATTCGCCCCTTTTACCTGGGCGAATGTACCCTCCTTCGACCCTTTCACAGGGTCGAACGTACCCTGACTTGGTCGAATGAAATTCTTTCAATTCCATATCCCAGGTTCGCCCCTTTTACAAGGGTCGAACCAGGAGTATTGTCCAGGTTCGCCCATTCGATTGGTCGAACCAGGACTCAAGTTTTTCTAGTTTTCCAATTTGTCGTGTTTAACGCACCCTAACATACGAGCATGCAACCTTAGTCTATGTTTAACATATTTAAGCATGGATGATTATCTACACATCATTTAAACACATCTAAGCATATAATCCACCATACGACAATTAGTCTACACATACACTTAATTAGTTTATGTAATTCACCAACAACGGGACTCGTTTCGTGTGTGTGTGACTAACCCAATGATCTCCCGAATCATTGAACCCTGGACAATACGGACTGTGTACCGACTCTACTAACCCCGTCAAGTATGTTTAATAAACGTTTTTTCGCTAAGGTAGACTTATGTGTTTATAAAATGTTGACCCAAACATGCCGGGTGTCACATCATCCCCCTGTTGAAAGAATTTTCGTCCCGAAAATTTCCCGAAGTCAAAGAGAACGAAGCGATAAAAAGAAAAATTTTCCCAGTCGTCACAGGCATCTTGAACAATAACATGAGTGATGATAGCAAATACAACATTTGAAGTCCTGACTTCAATGTCGAAGAATTAAATGTCTATGTTTAAGAAGGCGAAGGCAGGGTTGGAAGAAGGAGGGTAAATCAATCCCTGAAACGCTTCATATTTTGCAATTAAAATTTCATTAAAGTATTGAACCCTCCAATTGCTGACTTGATGATTCTTAAAACTTGTATTCATGAATCTAAATGGAAGAAGGTGAAGGATCATTGGGTTGGTTTGTAAGATGGCAGAGATGAAAGAGGAGGGTAACATTGTAAATTTGTTTTGATAGTGTGAAGGAGGAGGTGGGTAAAATGTCTATACCACTCTCCTAAGTGTCTTAATTGTCACTAGCATTCCCATAATACCCTTAATTTTCATGCTTCAATATGTTGTATATGTTGTTTTTTAAGGTGTACGGAAATAAAAAGGACTATGTTAGCCATCACTCCTCCTTAATAAGATAATATAGATATGTAACTTTTGATAGTAAAAACTAGTTTTTTTGATTCTACTCGGTTTAAGTTCTAATTTTTTTCCCCTAATTATTTGGTAGAATAATTATAGAAAACAAATACATGAATAGTCCTTGTGGTTTGACCAAACTTCACCTTTAATTCCCAAATTTCTAAAATTGCATGTATGTTCCATGCGGTTTGCTCGGTTATTACTCGGATAATCTCTAAAGTGGATGGTAATTAGTTTCCAGTTAAGTTGGTATGAAATTACTAAACTACCCTTTTATATTAAAAATAGAATTAGTTAGAGACCCATCCATATTAAAAATGTATTTTATTTTATTTAGTGTAGTTTATTTTAGGGCTGGCAATGGGTAATCTGTTAAGACACGATAAGACCTGTTTGACTGAAAAGTACACTATTTGATTTTTTGACTTTTTTTAATACTTAGAATTAAGAGGCAAAAATCTTTCATTTCCCTTTTTTGGTACATAAAACATAAAACTGTGTTATAAACATGAGATATAAATGAGTTAAACGAGTCGTGTTCATGTTTAGAACTTGATTTGTTCGCGCGCGTCAGAGACCTGTTAACATGTTAGGGACACGATTTGCCAGCCCTAGTTTATTTGTGGGCCCACCCACCACTTATATTCAACCTCCACCACCTACTTATCTTTATCCTCCACCCACCACCATCAACATTCTTCACCACCATCAACAACCCCCACCCTTAAATTACATCACTCTCGACCCGACACAAGAAAAGTTGTGCTTTCGACGAAATTAGGGTTCACATTTTTTGTCTAGCCATCGGGATTCATACGATTGTGATGTTGCCATCGGTTCAAGTGGTGATTGTGTGAGGATCAAGGTTTTATGTTTTAGTGGTTTTTTTTTTTGCAAAAAAAAGGGGGGGGGGGGGAGGGGGGATGGTGGTGTTGTTGTGGCCGGAATAACAAACGGGAAAGTTAGATTACAAAGAAGAATGGGGCGCGATAATGGGAAAGTTAGATTTCTAAATATTTTATCATGACTATGATATGTATGTGATTTATCAAATTTTTGTCTATCCTCCTAGATCTTAAAAACATAAAATTGTAAATGAAAGAAAAAATATCTATTTGAAAATTCTAACATGTACTTTTTAAAAACTAATCCATTGGTAGTTACCTGATAAATAATACCCACATATGTTAGGCTACATTACTCAGGCTAGATTACTCGTACCAGACCCATTGTCATCCCTACATGGCTCAATCATATCTTTTTTTTTTTCTCTTATAACGTTTAAAATATAGTGTTTGATAAAAATTCTTAATATACAGTTACCACGTGCCATGTTTAGGGGCAAATTTTATTCAAATCGAGTTGTGTGTGATCATGTACACATCATCAAAACACAAATGTAGAGTCGTCAAAGTTGCTTCAAAGTTGTGTTGTTTTACTGGTTTTTCCTCTTACAACAAAAAAACATATGATTTTTTTTTATAAAATTTGGATTTTATAGTTGCGACATTTTTATCTTTATCAACATTTCAATGTGAAGTTTTTCCTGTGTTGTGAATACTGGCATACAAATAGTTGAAAATGAGCCTTATAACTTTTGACATACTCACCGCATCGCGCATATTTTGCTAGTAATTGTAACACTAAAATATGTGTTTCATCATTTTTAAACTGGTTATCCTCTTTATTAACATTTTAATTTCCTTTGATATTAGTTTGATATTCAAATGATTTAATCTCCTAATAATATTAATGTATGATTTGCAGAAAAATTGTTGGGACTACACCGAAGGTAGACTAGATGTCAACACATTACTCCAATCACTTTCATAAGGCTAAAAGAAAACTCTAGTCCTCTTTATGATTTTCATTGTTGTAATTTAAAAACCTTCATCCTTATTCGGGCTTGGAACTAACTGAAGACGAACAAGCCTAGTAGTACCTTGCTAAAAATGAATTGGTATGCACTTAACTCCCAAAATCGGAGATGTGTATGGCACAAAATTAAGTATTTAGGCTAACACTTGACAAACAATTTGTGTAACTCATAATAACACATATTTGAATGAACTCTGTTGCAATAAGAACAACCTAACGTGCAATATGAATGGTCGGTTACCTTCATATAAACTAGCTACTATACAATATTGAATTCGGATCAACAAAATTGTTTAATTGAAATTATAATGTGGATTAAATTAATGATACTTAAATTTTAAAGTTGCTTCTTCTCTAACATATTTGCCACATCGTGTCATTTAACATGTTTTACTGTTCATTTGTCATCTCCCCGCGACAATTTCTCTTTTACATCCAACTTTAGTCTCTCCATGTATTGCAAACTCAATGCTGTATTTAACTAAAACAAATCCAAAGTCACTAGAAAATTCTTTTGACTTGCCCAAGTTTTTCGATTTGAGACTGAACTAACGATTTATGCTTCTCGAACTGTGGGCATACTTTGAGAATTCATCAACCACTACAATGATTGTTTATTGTTTGACTTTAGCAATAGTCCAATGAAATCCATTGTCTTCAAAGATATTCATGTATAGGTAAAGGGTCAACCAATCCTGGCAATACTATAGTTTCATGCTTATTCCTTTGACGAACATCACGACATATTATAAATTGCCCTACTTCTCTTGACACCTCCAATAGAAAAGATCTATTAAGTCTTTGCTAGTTACCATGCATTCCTAAAGGACAAACAAATCATCAAATTATTCTCCTAGAATCCCTCTTATTATTATTGTGATTATTGTATTTATTTGTAATTATGTATTTCCTTTTAGTTTTTTATGTAATCTTCTATATAATGCAATTCCTAATCTCTCAATCATTAAGAGAGAATTACATACTTACATGGCATCAGCGAACTTCTGATTCTTGTGCTGATCTCCTATTCGATCCCTGCCAAAATGTCGCCCACAACCCCTTCTTCTTCTTCTTCCTCTTCCACCCTTGAATCCAAAATTCCGATCGCCACTATCCTTCATATGATAACCATCAAACTCTCCTCTAACTATCTTTCCTAACACTATCAAATCATTCCTCTTCTTGCAAACCAAGGGCTTCTCGGTCACATTGACGGGTCATCCTCTCCTCCTCCTAAAACCATTCTGACTGAAAACAAAGAACAACCCATCCCTGATCTCTCTTCCTGGCTTCTGCAGGACCAGCAAGCGGTTCTGATTTACGCCTCTCTCACTAAAGAGGTTATCACCGAAATTCTAGGCTTGTCCACCGCTCGTCAGGTTTGGTCAGCTTTAGAATCGGCTTACCGCAACACCTCCCTTGAGAGGATGCATCTTCTTTGTGATCAATTGCGTCCATTATCCAAAGGCTCTTCATATGTGGCTGATTTAAATCGCAAGTTCAAGGCCATTTGTGATCAATTGTTGGCTATTGGTCATCCGGTTAGCGACACGGACAACACCCATTAGTTTTTATGTGGCCTAGGACCATCGTTTGAAAGCTGGTCTACAACCATAAGAACAGCCCGTAAGCCGCTACCATTCCGTGATTTACTCACCAAAGCCGAGAGAGCCAAGAACAGTTCCTTCGTTCTCTTCACCCACCTACTCCTGCGCCTGTCGCATTCAATGCTCACACCTCGAATAGATCTGGCTCTTCTGCTTCCAATCGTAACAGATCTGGTGGCTCGTCCTCCGGTTCGTCCTCTCGAGGTCAATCTCAGCCGCCCTCGTCAAAAGGGTCCCGTCGTCCGCCCCACTGCCAGTTGCGCCGCACAAATGGGCACTATGCAAACAAGTACCCCAAACTTTGTTCCTTCATCAAATCGGCTGCTACTGATGAAGGTTTGGCGCATGCTTTTCTCTCCAAGTGCCATGTCACTAATGATGATGCTCCTGACTGGACTACAGACAGTGGTGCCGACCTTCACATGACGGATGATACCGGTAAACTCCACTCTTTTTCTCCTTATAATGGTTCGAACTTGGTTGTTTTTGGAAATGGATTAGGATCGCCTATCACACATAAAGGCCATGTCACCCTAAACAATCACATTCCCTTAAAAGATGTTCTAATTGTCCCTAACATTACTAGAAATCTTCTCTCGGTTAGCAAGTTGACAAAAGATTATCCGGTTGATATGCTTTTCTCATACTCTTTTTTTGTTATTCAGGACCGGAAAACAACCAAACCACTCGCTGAAGGTCGTTGTGAGAATGGCCTATACGTGATACGTGACAAGTCTTTTACATTTGTTGCTTCTATTTCTTCCATAAAGCCTCGTTTGAATTGTGGCATTATCGTTTAGGGCATGTTGCCTTTGACACTATTTCTGTTTTGCAAAAACTTGGTTGTTTATCGTTTACTTCTATTTTACCTAAGCCGAATGTTTGCTCCCCTTGTCAAGTTGCCAAGGCACATAAATTACGCTTTGACTTAAATGAAAAGCGTGCATCACATCACCTTGATCTTGTCCATTGTGACTTATGGGGACCCGCACCCATTATTAGCAAAGACGGTTATAAATATTATGTTGTGTTTGTGGATGATTGTTCAAGATTTTCTTGGCTATATCCTATTAAAACCAAATATGAGTTTTATGCTATCTTGCAAACATTTTTGAGACTTGTTCAAACTCAATTTTCATGCAAGTGTTTAAAAGTGACGGTGGCACGTAGTTTGTAAATCAGTACGTCCGCAAAATTTTTGATGAGAATGGAACCTTCCATCGCTTCTCGTGTCCATGCACTGCCCCTCAAAATGATCGTGCGGAAAGAAAACACCGTCATATAGTTGAAACCGGCTTAGCCATGCTTTTCCATGCGTGTGTTCCCATCAAGCATTGGGTCGATGCTTTTAGTACCGCTACCTATATCATAAACCGTCTACCTACCAAAGTCTTACACAACAAATCCCCTTTTGAGATCCTCTTTGCCACTAAACCATCCTATAATAATTTTCGAATGTTTGGATGTTGCGTTTATCCTTACTTGCGTGATTATGCTCCTCACAAACTTGCCCCGAGAAGCATTCCTTGTATCTTCTTAGGATATGCTCCTCAATACAAAGGATACAAGTGCTTTAATCCCGCTTCATCACGCACTTATGTGACATGCCATGCTCGCTTCAATGAAGCCTATTTTCCGTTCAATAATACCTCTTCTCATACCGACCTTGACAACCTCTTTTTATCCACCTTTGATGAACCTACTTCTTTTCCACCCACACACACACCAAAGCCAACCCCATCACAGCCTAAATCGGACCACCCTTCTTGTACCTCTCCACCTCCTTGCTCACTTTGCAAGGATTGTTCCAGTCCCCCTATTAACCTTTTACACAAACGCCTTCCACTGCATCCACTCCTGACCCGTCTCACTCACAACCTGACCCACCTGTTTCCCTACCATCCGACCACTCCTCAGCCTCCACATCTATCCCTTCAGCCCCTACGACCACCCACCATGAATCCATCAATCACCCACCACAACCGCAAACCACCACCTCTTATCCCATGGTCACCCGCTCAAAAGTTGGTACCTACAAACCAAACCCCAAGCACTCCTCTTATCTTGCGCATGTTATGAGCTCATGCCTTCATGTTGCCCTTCTCACCACCATTGACCCAAAAGGGTTTCGAACCCCTTCCAAACATGCACACTCGATGACCGCCAGGCGTGCCGAGCTTCAGACCCTCACCACAAACAAAATGTGGACTCTTGTTGTCACACCCTCAATTTCCACCGCGAGGTTTATACCGCGAGGCGTGTGACATACGAGGATCTCCATAGCCATAAGTCATATGAACGACTCTAAATGCCCAATCCATTTAGTTCGTTATCATAAAACAAGTTTCATTGATGATTAAATATTTCAATAGTTGCGGAAGCGAATTTTAAAGATAATAGTTATTCAAATAGTCAGAGTAAGACAACGAGTTTGAAATCATAATAGACAATTAAATATTCGAAAATAGATAATTATTCATATCCCCATGATGCCATATGATGCATGCCCTACTCGTGCTTCGAACTAGTGTCCTTCAAAAAGGTATAGTAATCGTGGGTCAACATAAAGTTGGTCAGTTCACAAAGTTTGGTAAATACGTAGGTCCTCCAGACCATGTTTTGACGAGTAAATGCTAATTCACATGCCAGGGGTAGCTCGCCCACTCATGATAACTAAAACCGGTAATACCGAACTGCTAAACAACGAGACCCTATAATAGTGAGCAAAGTGCCTTGCATCATTGTCTATCAACAATGATAATATGTTGAGTTATAGTTCACACCCATGCTCTCCAGCACACGATGTGAGGTTTGTGAGACCTAATAGCGCTATCAACTAGTAACCCGCTTGCCATCCGGCAACTCATTCGGTATTTAGAAGGACTTCAATGATAGAGTTGGTTTAGTTCATCAAGGACATAAAGCATGAATTAGTGAAAGTAGATTCACCTTGTGAATCATAACACCCCAAATCCAGGATGTGTAAAAGTAGTCCCAAACTGGACTACGAAAAAGTTTAGAAAGTTGTCTCATCCGAGACGTATGCTTTTGAGAAAAGAGTAGTGAATTTCACCTGGTGTTTGAGAGATCTAGCAAAGCAAAGAAAGTAACTATTGTTCCAACAAGGATCTCCCTATGAACATTTAAGACATATTAAACTATGTTCTTGTTTATCTCACAAGCTTGGCACCTACTTTTGTGAACCACGTCAAATGGGTGTAGATCATGTTTTACGTATAAGATGTTTGATCTAAAAATTGTTTCATGAATCCATGTTAAATCAATTACTCTAACACTAGATAATATAATTGATTACATAGGTGAAACAATGTGTACATAATAGATGCTTGATTATTAATCACATAATAATCAGCCTATCATGGCTAGTTGGGGTCGATACTAGTGATCAAAGAGTCTAAGTGTGGGTTCACAATAAGGGCCGATGGATTCGTAAGAAAATAAGTGGTTAGTACTTACCTTAATACTAGCTAGTAGGAAGGGGATGAGTTTGTAGAATTGGAGCTCCTAGTGCTCGCTAATCCACCCAAAGGTGGTCTTTGGCCGAGAGGTGTTTAGAGAGGGAATTAGAGGTGATTTTTGAGTGGTGTGGTGCAAGAATGAAGTGCTCATGAGCTCTCTTTATATAGTGTTTTGAATGGCAAGTCCCCACTCTATTTCCTAGCTACATTGTTTAGGTTTCTATACTATATTATATTGGTGATTATACATTGGCAACTTGTCTAGTGTTTTCTCATGAGGTGGCCGTGAGTTGGCAAGCCCCTCTCACCCTCCATTTTTGGCAATTGTTAACCATGATTAAGTCCTAGAGATCTATTACAAGAGGGAGCATGTGTGTGAGTGTGTGTGGCGGCCGAAATATGGGACAAGAATAGGTGATTTCTTATTCTAGGTGATGTTCTTGTAAGACATTGCCATAGTATAGGTGTTAAGGCCTAATTAGAGTAAGGTGTGTATAAAATGATGTTGACTAATGAATGCTTCTTAGCCCTACCCCTATGGCCGATTGTGGCCTATCAAAAGAGGAAAGCATTGGTTAGTCAAGTAACTCTAATCTCTTGCTTGTTTGTTTCCTTGTTTATTGTAAGTTAGGATAGCTTAGGGTGGCTACTAGAGACAAAAGGAAGTTTCATGTATGTGAGGATGTATGCGTGTGTTTTTATATGTATGTATGTATGTTAGCTTTCTAGAAGGTATTTAATTAAACATAGTTTTTCATATCAAGCCTAGTGTATGTACAATGCCTAGTGTATATGCACATATATATACAAGCACATTTAGAAGTATAAAAGATTCATGTACACATTTAGATTAATATTTATAAACTCTCATGAGGTTAATCATATGTTTGTAAATCTATGATAACTTATAGATACATTTATAGCTAGTGTGCGCATGTGTAACTTATCTAGTTAACTCTAGTCAAGTAGAATGCAAGAAATCTAGGTGCAAGTAACTAGAGTTTAGTAAATTTAGGAACCTGAAATTGCGGGGTATCACATCATCCCCAAGTTGAAAAGAATTTCGTCTCGAAATTCGGCAAGTAAACCATAAAGCTAGCTAGGAAAATGTATGCTTGGTTTCCGGATGGCACATCATCCCCAAGTTGAAAGGAATTTCGTCTCGAAATTCACTTTGAGGTAGCTACTCTATGTTTAGCGTTTGATCTATGTACAGGTTCATGTTCAGTAAAGAGATGTGGGTATTTAAGCCGCATTTGATCCCTGCGTTCCCACATGTATTTCGGTCCTAAACGGGAATTCCACCGTACCTTGACAATAGGTATGGTACTTTGTCTGAGTTTCTTGACGCCCTGCTCAAGAATCTCCACCAATTCCTCCACGAACCGTAGCTGGTCGTCCACCTGGATCACTTCTAGTGGCACTACCAGTGTCATGTCAGCAAGACACTTCTTTAGATTCGAGACGTGAAACACGTTGTGAACTCCACTGAGTTCCTCAGGTAGGTTTAACCTGTACGCCACTGGACCAATCCTTTCGACGATCTCGAATGGTCCAACATACCGCGGGTTCAGAATTCCTATTTCCCAAAGCGTATCACACCTTTCCAAGGTGACACCTTTAGCCGTACCTTACCCCCAATCTGGAACTCTAAAGGTTTCCTAACTTTTCTGTCGATCATGTGCAACAGCCATCCGGTTTCTAATTTGCACAATTTTCGCAAAAGTCTCATGCACTAGTTCGGGACCTGTCAGTTGGCTATCCTCAACTTCAGTCCAGCAGATGGGAGACCTACACTTGCGTCCGTATAATGCCTCAAAAGGCGCACACTGAATAGAAGTGTGGTAACTATTGTTATACGAGAATTCGATTAACGGCAAGTGCTTATCCCAACTGTTGCCAAAGTCTACTACGCACGCTCGTAGCAGATCTTCCAACGTTTGGATGGTACGCTCACTCTGTCCATCCGTTTGTGGGTGATAAGCTGTGCTCATATCTAAGCGAGTTCCCAAAGCATCTTGGAGAGTAGTCCAAAAACGTGAAGTAAATCGCGAGTCACGATCGGATATAATGGAAGTAGGCACCCCATGCCTAGAGACGATCTCTTTGAGATAAAGGTTGGCCAGTCTCTCCAGTGGGTCAGTTTCCTTTATTGCCAGAAAGTGTGCCGATTTGGTTAAGCGATCGACGATAACCCAAATCATATTATGCCCACTTGGCGTTTTAGGGAGCTTCGTGATGAAGTCCATGGAAATTCCATCCTATTTCCACATAGGGATTTCTGGTTGCTGGAGTAAGCCTAAAGGTTTCTGATATTCAATCTTAACCTTCGCACAAGTCAAGCACTTACTAACATAAGTGGCTATCTCGGATTTCATGTTTGGCCACCAATAAGGGGTTTGAGATCTTGGTACATTTTATCCGAACCAGGATGTAACGAATAACAAGAGGTGTGAGCCTCGTCGAGCACAAGTTGTCTGAGATCTCCAAAACGTGGAATCCAGACTCGATTCATGAAGTACTGAAGACCATCTGTTCTCATTTCCAGATGTTTATCCGCACCATGCAGTGTCTCCAGCCTGACGTTCTCTTCCTCCAGAGCCTCGGCCTGGGCTTCACGTATTTTGTCAGGAAGATTGGAATGTATAGTGAGTTGTAACGCTT
Source organism: Ambrosia trifida (assembly GCA_028751855.1). Classification (NCBI taxonomy): domain Eukaryota; kingdom Viridiplantae; phylum Streptophyta; class Magnoliopsida; order Asterales; family Asteraceae; genus Ambrosia; species Ambrosia trifida. The sequence continues at coordinate 111,750,278 of CM054122.1, forward strand.
GTACTCGCTTCGGCTTCGTCTCCTTATGACTGAGGGCATCTGCTACTACATTAGCTTTCCCTGGATAATATTTGATGGCGCAGTCATAATCGTTCAGAAGCTCGACCCATCGACGCTGTCGCATGTTCAGCTCTTTCTGATCGAATATGTGTTGAAGACTTTTGTGATCAGTGAAGATCGTACACCTCGTTCCATAGAGATAGTGCCTCGGGATCATCAGGGCAAAAACCACTGCTCCTAGTTCCAAATTGTTGGGTCTGCTAACCTGGAGAAGAACAGATGATTGAAAAGCCAAAACATGCTAACAGTTGATCCACACAATAAACAGTCCTTACAACATACTTCTCCCAAAAGACTGCTGACTCTAACAACTGTTCTATCCAAACAACTGCTATGACAACTGCTGATACAAAGGACTGCTGAATAAACACTGATGAAGAACAACTGCTGACCAAAGGTCTGATGAAGAACAACTGCTGATCCAAGTATTGAAGACTAAAGCACTGCTGGAGCCAACAGCACTTAGGCTCCAGCAGAGGATACAAGACCATCAGAGTTTTCCTACAACAGTAGTTTACCTTCAGTGTTTTCAATGTAACAGTAGTTTGTAATAGGCAGATGTTTTATGTTTGTTATTCTGTTAGAGGTCACTATCTTAGGTGACGTCAGCCTAGGTCATCAGTGGTTTAGGTTTGTCTATAAATAGAATAGTGCTTGTACTGTTCTATTACATCACACACACAAACATTCTCCCAGACAAACAATCACTGTGTGATCAGGCTGAGGGGGAGTACTTGTATGATTGTAATCTTTTAGATAAATGAAAGCATTCGATCAGAAAACAATTACTCTCATGTTTTGATTAATAGTTTATCATTCCGCTGCACTTTCATCTATATTCACATCACTCTTATCATTCTTAGTTAAATACAATCAAAACAAACAAACTCAGATCCTAACAATTGGTATCAGAGCTTGGTCAATTAAATTCGATCTAACAAATCAATTTAATATAAACAGATCAGCTCACAATTATTGATATCGTTTGTCTGTTGGATTGAAAACAGAGTAATAGTTTAATTTCGTTTCAACCGTTTTTAAACAGACTTTGTTTTTTGAAAAATCAGAGAATGGCTTCAATCAATCACGATCCACATAACACTGGCACGAACAACAAGCCACCGATGCTTGTCAGATCTGAATACAATATCTGGCAACGTCGGATGAGCCATGTTCTAGCTCAACAGAACACTGGGTGTTGGAAGTCGGTTATCTTCGGACCACATGTTCCGATGGTGCCGAGTACTGAAGATCCCAAGGTTCAAGAGCCAAAGAAACTTGAAAACTACTCTGACCAGGATTTTCAGAAAATTGAGTTAGATGCTAAGGCCTTCAGTATTGTGGCCATGGCTCTACCCAATGATATATATGCTGGGCTGTTACACTGTAACAGTGCAAAGGAGTTATGGGATGCACTGAAAGAACAATTTGGTGGGACTGAGGAGGTTATTGAAAACAATCGTGAAATACTTAACCAACAATATGAAACATTCAGTCATGTCAAAGGAGAGTCATTAACTCAACAGTTTAAGAGGTTTAATTGTTTAATTAGTGAACTAAAACTGGTTGGTCTTACTTACCCTCATTCAACCCTGAACCATGGGTTTTTAAGATCATTACCAGACAAATGGGACACTATTGCTATTGTGATGAGAAACTCGATTGGATTTAAGGACCTATCACTGACCCAGCTTCATGGTAAGCTCTTGACCTATGAGAGAGAGCTTAACCAGAAAAAGAAGCTCCAGGACTCTGGAAAAGTGTCTGATGATTATGTATTTGGGAATACAGCACTTTTGGGTCATGATGAGGTGCCTGGAAATACTAAGGATCAGAGTTATGATCATCTCATTGACATAACTTCAGGTTTTAACTCAGGTTTTAACTCTGATTCTTATTCACCAAACTATGCCTTCACAGCAAGTGGTGGTGATATCCAGGCATCTGATAACATATCCTTTGAGTATGATGACCTGAAATACTTTGACCCTGATGATTTGGAAGAAATGGACATTATGCACCAATTGGCCCTTCTCAGTGTAAGAACTAATAATTTTTACAAGAAAACTGGGAGAAGGTTTCCAGGGTTAACTGGCAGATCAAAGGTTGGGTTGGATAAATCAAAGATAAAGTGTTACAAATGTCATAGACTTGGTCATTTTGCTAGTGAATGTAGGAGTCAACATAGTACACCTATAATCACCTATCCAAATCAAAGACCTCATACCAACACTTATCAGAATTCCTATAATACCCCTGGACCATATGTGCAAAACACTGCTCATTTTGCACAGTCCTCAAACACTGTTCCTGTCCAGTATGTCCAAACCACTGTTCCTCAGATCCACTATGTGCAAACACCTGTTACTCAAGCACCCGTGCAAACGACTGTTGCTTCATCCTCTGCTCCTGCAGAGACAAGTCAACAGAGCTTCTTTACACAAGGCTTTGTTGATTGGAGCAGTCTACCAGATGATTTAACAGATGAAAATTTTGCATTAGTTGCCAAAGCTGAAAATGAACCAGAAAACTTTTGTTTCATGGCTATGGTTGATGAGGTTGAATCTGAGGAGGTGGTGACTGAATCTGATGTTGTGACTAATGATGTTGTTGATGAAGTTGTTACAGGTGAAAAACCTGAAGAAGAGGTTGTGAATCTCTCAGATCCCTGGGGTGCATCTGATGATTGTGAGTGCAAGTGTGATTGTGCATTGATGGCTGCTGCTAAGGTATCTCCTCAAATTCTTAAAGATTTGTGTTCTGACAGATGTGTAATTGCATTTGCTAACATCAAAGAGGTGAATGAAAACCTTAGAAAGAAAATTTTAGATGATGAAGTTAAATTTGAGAAACTTTCAAAAGATTTAAAAACAAGTTTAACTGAAAAGGAATCTGAAATAAGCAGCTTAAAACATGAAGCAACCATAACCAAAGACCAGCTCCAAACTATGATAGCAAAATATCAGAGTTGTAAAAGTGAGCTTGAGTCCACCCAAGTTGAATGTGAGAAATGGGTGGAATCATGTAGAGGTTTTGAGATGTTACTCAACAAACAAACCAAAAGTCATGTGAAGTTTGGTTTTGGTTTTGAAACCACTGCTCCAGCTTTTGAAAACACTGACAAAAGGAGTCAAAAGTCTGTTGAGATAGTTCCAACAAACCTGCAGGGTCAAGAGATTAAAATCAACCAAATGGTAAGAAAATTGTTCTTGAAAAACCAGAAGGTTCCTCATCATTTACTGAACTTGAAAAGTATGAATTTAAACCTACCTGGTCTGATGAGTGTGATACTCTTGAGAATTTTAAACCTGTTGATTTTAAAACACCTGAAGGAAAGACAGCTCCTCAGGAAAAAGTCATTCCCTTGAAAAACCTTCCAGCAGATGCTCAAACATCTGCTGAAAAGAAGGCTGAAAAAGGGAAGAAGAAAGAAAAGACTGTCCACTTGTTCTGTGATTTCTGTGAGAAGAAGAATGATGTCACTAAAAACTGTTTTCTTCTAAAAGCATATGACATTAACAAAGGAATAAGTGAATGTGATTCCAAAGCCACATGTTCAATATGTGGGAAAAAGAATCACAAGACCAAAGAGTGCTTGTATCTAAAAAATTTTGACGTAAAAATACAAGAATACAAAGCTAAAACTCTTGCAAATCCTGTGGTTAGTACTTCAAAAGGAAAGCCCAAACAGACTTTCACCCCTGTCCAAACATCTGTTACTAAAAGACTTGAAACATCTGCTTCTAGGGATGTCCAAGTAACAGATGCTCCACCCACAAGCAAATACCCAAGAGGTTATGCACAACCACCATGTCATAGTCTGCCACATGTTTATGAGGAACCAAAAAGACCCTCTAAACCAAGAGTGAACAAAAATCCATATGGGTATTATCATTTGTCTGGAAGTGATCAAACAACTGTTTCCCCAAGTGTTGACATTCAAGCACTGGCAAATGGTCAGCAGCAGTTGTTGAACTTAATTCAAAAATTAGTTCAAACCACTGATCACCTTCTAAAGCTTGAGTCTGAAAAGTCTGAGGACCCATCCAAAGCCAACTTGGCTTTGGACACTCACCAAAACTAATCCATTACTGATGTGCAGGGAGCTTCTGCTTGTTTAGATAGTCTTTGGTATGTAGATAGTGGAGGCTCCAGGCACATGACAGGATGTAGAGCCCTTCTTCTGGACTTCTTGGCTCATGGAGGGGGTGATATATCCTTTGGTAATGATTCAAAAGGTAAGGTGTTGGGGTCAGGGACTGTACAAGCTGGGAAACTCAAGTTTGAAAATGTCAATCTTATTGATAATCTCAAGTTTAATCTTCTGAGTGTTTCACAAATGAGTGACAAAGGTTATGGCTCATTCTTCACAAAGAAAACTTGCAAGATTATTGGGCCAGAAGTGGTGAAAAAGATTGATACCATCATTGCTGAGAGCAAAGCACAACTTGTTGCTCATAGAAGTGGCAATGTGTATGTTGTTGATATGTTAAAGGACAATCCTATGGCAAATGTCTGTTTGTTTTCTGCTGCTTCCACAAAGGAGACAGAATTATGGCATAGGAGATTGGGTCGCACCAACCTTAACACTATCAACACACTCTCCAAACAAAGCCTTGTCCGAGGTTTACCATCAAAAGAATTCAAATGTGATGAGCATTGTGTTTCTTGTTTAAAAGGGAAACAACATAAAAGCTCTTACAAATCCATTGATGAGTCCAAAACCAGTCAATGTCTACAATTGTTGCACATGGACTTGTTTGGCCCTGTTAAAATCATGAGTCTAAGAAGAAAAAGATTTTGTCTTGTCATAGTTGATGATTTTTCTAGGTTTAGATGGACTTACTTTTTACATTCTAAGGATGAGACTGCAGGTATATTGAAGGACTTTGTCACCAAAGTTGAAAAACAATATGACTTGCCAGTAAAAGTCTTCAGGAGTGACAATGGAACAGAGTTTAAAAATAAGGAGTTGGATGATTTATGTGTGTCAAAAGGGATTGTGAGGCAATACAGCATCCCAAGAACACCAGAACAAAATGGGGTGGTTGAAAGGAAAAATAGAACTCTTATAGAAGCATGATTCTGGTTTGCCATTGTCCTTCTGGGCAGAAGCTGTAAACACTGCTTGCTATGTTCAAAACAGAGTTTTGATCAACCCCAGACATCAAAAAACTGCTTATGAAATTTTGTTCAAAATCAAACCATTAATTTCATTTTTCAAAATCTTTGGCTGCCCATGTTTCATCTTAAACCTCAAAGATTCCATTTCAAAATTTGCAGCCAAAGTAGATTGTGGTTACTTTCTGGGATATTCTTCTACTGCCAAGGCTTATAAAGTATTTAATACAAAGACCAAGACAATAGAAGAAACTCTGAATGTAAAGTTCAATGAACTTTCATCTCTAAAAATCCCTGCAAATCCTGCTGAACTATTTGATTTAGATAAATTCAAATTTGAAGATATCACTGTTAAAACTAACAATGCAGGTATTCCACAGTCTCCACAACAAGATTACAGAACAGATGTTGTGATCCCCAGTCACTACAAAATCTATTCTGCTTCAGAGGAAGCAGCTGTTCAAAACAATTGTCAAAACTCTGCCACAGCTGTGTCAACCACTGTTGGCCAGTCTTATCCTCAAACCACTGTTTCACCTCTCACAACCACTGAACAATCATCTGTTGACAAAAGTCAATCATCTGTTGACAAAAGTCAGTCCAGTTTTACACCACTTGGACCCATTCCTCCATTACCATTCCAAACATCTGATGGCATTACAGAAGTACCAACAGATGTTACACCAACAGAGTCACCAAACCTCTGTCCATCACCTCAAAATGCCATCATACCATATCAGGGAGATCTTATTTACTTAAGAGCTCACCCACCAGACCAGATCATTGGCAACATCAGAGAGGGTGTGCTCACAAGAAGCCAATCCTCGAATATCTGTCTTTTTGCAGGTTTCCTATCTCTCACACAACCTGTCAAGTACCAAGAGGCACTAAAAGACAACAGTTGGGTAGAAGCTATGCAAGAAGAACTCCTTCAATTTAAAAGACAAGTATGGGAGCTTGTACCATTACCTAAGGATGTTTGTCCTATAGGAACAAAGTGGGTCTTCAAAAACAAAACTGATGAAAGGGGTATTGTTGTCAAGAATAAAGCCAGGCTTATGGTTCAAGGCTTCAGACAAGAAGAAGGAATAGATTATGATGAAACTTTTGCTCCTGTAGCAAGACTAGAAGCCATCAGACTATTTTTAGCCTTTGCTGTCAACCACAACATAAAGGTGTATCAGATGGACATCAAATGTGCTTTCCTTTATGGCAAAATTCAGGAGGAAGTCTATGTATGTCAGCCACCTGGTTTTGAAGACACATTCCATCCTGACTATGTCTACAAGCTCAACAAAGCTCTGTATGGTCTCAAACAAGCACCAAGGGCCTGGTATGAAACTCTTTCCACATTTCTCTTATCCATTGGCTTCACAAGAGGTAAAATAGACAAAACTTTATTTCTAAAATGGAAAGGGAAAAACTTAATGATTGTTCAAATATATGTGGATGACATCATTTTTGGATCCACATGTAACCAAATGTGTGAAGAGTTCAGAAAACTCATGACAGCAGAGTTTGAGATGAGTGCCATGGGTGAACTTCAGTGTTTCCTTGGTCTTCAAGTGAAACAACTGCAAAATGGCACATTCATTCACCAAAACAAATATGTAAAGAATTTATTAACCAGATTTGAGATGAATGATTGTAAGCCATGTAGTACACCCATGAGTACAGTCAAGCTGCTCACTATTGATGACAAGGATGAACTGGTTGATCAAACACATAATAGATGCATGATTGGGTCTTTACTGTACTTAACTGCATCTAGGCCAGACATTATGTTTGCTACCTGTGTCTGTGCAAGATCCCAGGCTTCACCCAGAAAGTCAAACCTTATTGCTGTGAAAAGGATATTCAGATACCTCAAAGGTGCTCCCACACTTGGTATTTGGTATCCTGCTAATGGAAACATTGAGCTTTCAGGTTATTCAGATAGTGACTTTGCTGGCTGTCACACCACAAGAAAGTCCACATCAGGAGGGTGCCAATTTCTAGGGAATGCCTTAGTTTCCTGGCAAAGCAAAAAGCAGGCAGCTGTTTCAACCTCAACAGCTGAAGCTGAATACATTGCTGCTGCAAGCTGTACAGCCCAACTCATGTGGCTTCAAAATCAATTACTGGATTTTGGGATAACTGCACTACAGACTCCACTCATGTTGGATACTCAAGCTGCTGAAAATATCATCAAGAATCCAGTCTCTCATTCCACTACCAAACACATTGACATCAGACATCATTTTGTCAGAGACAGCTATGAAAAAGGTTTGATTTCTCTGCACCATGTTCCAACAGAGGATCAGTTGGCAGATGTGTTAACAAAAGCTTTAGACACATCTACCTTTACAAATCTGATTTCCAGAATTGTTATGTTAAACATGGATTAAACAAATAAATTTTTTTAAAAAAATAATAAAATGTTTCAGAAAATCAAAATTTCTTAAAAATAGCTGTTTGGTTGAAAAATCTGTTTCCAACATCTGATCAGATAAAACAACCACTATTTCATTCATATCCACTGTTGGTTGAAAAATCTGTTTCAAAACATCTGATCAGATAAAACAACTGTTTCGCTATATATCTATACTATATCTATACAAAAAAAAATCACAACAGTTGGTTCCATCAGCTGTTTGTATCAGTTGTTTGCCAAAACAGCTGTTCTCCACCAGATGTTTCATCCATCAGATGATTGCCACGTCTGCTCATACAAGCAGAGGTTTGGCCACATCAGCGGTTTCTTTTGAGCCTATAAAAACCCTGTTTTACCACAACAGATGTTACACTATCTCATTGTATTCAAAATACTGAAACCGCCTTCTCCATTCTCAAACCCTCAATCAGATTTCATTCATCTTCACTTTGGAATCCATTAAAATGGATCTTCAAGCCAAAGCCACCCACAATTGTCTCCCATATCTGGTTAAAACAGATGATAACATATCATTCCATTCCACCATCGACATTCTTCTAAATTCCAAATACCTACCCATCTTAACCGCTGACGCCCCCATCTATATTGATACACTCCAAGAGTTCTGGTTGAATGCTGAGTTTCTATTGCAAGACAAAAAGCCTACTTCCATTATTTCCAAAATTGGAGAAACAAGTATCGTCATTACCCCTGAAATCATATCCACAACCTTCTCACTAAATGACCTGGCAGGTAAGGACTCCTTCATAAAAACAGAGCTTCACACTGAGTTTCAAGAAAGAGGGTATGATGGTCAGATGACTGGATCAACTCTTTTCAAAAAGTTTTTCCCACCGGTCATGAAATTTTTCTTCCATACCCTTCTTCTGTGTGTCTCTGCTAAGTCCACATCCTTCAATGAAATCCCATTAAGGATGCAATATCTGGGTTATGCCATGTTGTCAAACTCTGACTTCAATCTTTCCCAGGGATTGTTCATGGACTTAGTGTCAAATGTGAAAGCAATTAAGTCTGGGTCAAACAATGCTTTTCTAATTTACCCAAGAATTCTTAGTGTAATCCTACAAAAGGTCTTACCAGAAAAGGTTTTCAAAAAGGGTGAGGCAATGCAAATGAAAAGCTTAACTGATGAAACTTTCACTAGAATGCTGGGTGGAAGCACCCAAGAAAAGGTGTCAAAAGTGTCCAAAGTTTCTAAAACACAAACAAAGAGGACAAAGACAACAACTGTTGTCAAAACCTCTGTTGTTGAGCCCACTGCTCCTGGTGATCATGGCACTACATCCAGTGCTGTGAAACCCACACCAGCCACTTCCAAAAGAAAACATCCATCCACAAAAACCACCACTCAACCACAAATGAGACTTCTGGATGATGAGGTACCAGAAGAAAACTCTGTTGCACCACCAAAGCAACCTGAAACCACTGTTGTTACTTCCTCACAACAGTTGGACATACCTCAACCTGACCAAACTCCTCATGAATCCTCCCAAAAGGATCATGTTGTAAGCCAAGGGGAAACACATCATGATACATTTGAGTCACTTGGCCAAATGTTCACAAGCCCCTCTCCCAGGGCTAATTCTCTTGTTACTCCTCCACCCTCACCATCACATCATGTTCCACAAATCATGCAACCTCTGTTTGAGGCAATTGAGAAATCTCAGGAAAATCCTAGTTCCTCTCTTCCACCTATCACTGAGAGCATACCCCCACAAGTGACTGGTCCTGAGAACATTCAATCTGCCATCCAACAAACAGTAGAGGAGGTTACACCACCTGAGTTCAATGCAACTCTAGGTGAGTTTTCAAGTGGAGCAGTCACTACTGATGTAGAGACCATTGTCTCACACCAGGATAGTGATTACATTGCTAAGACTCCCTTGAAGGCAACAACTGATGAGGCCACTATAGTGTCCCCAAAATCAGTTGGAAGTCCCCAGTACCAAGAAAAAGGGGCATCTGATTCACCTATTAGGACTGAATCAGGTAGAACTACCACTGGTAGGGACTCAGATGATCCTATTAACTTAGGAGATGGGTCAAAATACCAAGAATTGACGGACAGAGTTCAAGCAATTGAAACCTCTGTAGCAGACATCAAATCTGATGTCAAGCTTATACTAGGTTCCATAGCAGACCTTTCCAAAAGTCAACCATCAACAGCTGATATAGCTAGTGAGCTATGGAAATCCATTTCCCCCATCATCATAGCTCACAGAAAACTAGCTGATTAGACCCATGAAACATATATGGCTGAGATCAGAAACATGGTGGATGCAAGGTACAAAGATACACATGCAGACATTAAAGCCATCAAAGATCACCTGCTAAAGACCACTGGCTCTGCCCCTACCACCATTCTCAGGGATGAAGATGATGATGTCTTCACGGCTGATGATGCCAAAAAGGGGGAGAGTGGCAGAGATAGGCTACCAAAGCTAGATCCCTTTGGTTGTCCACCTTCTAAAAAGGGCAAAGCCAAGTCTGCCAACAAACCAGAGGCTAGTCAAACAGCACCACAACAACAACAACAACAAGCAACACCAACAGCACCACAACAAACCACTGACAAAAGCAAAGCAGTAGACAACTCTGCAAACATAGAAGCTGAAAAGGCTGCTCAGGCCAAACAAAAAAGGGCTGACACATTGGAAGCTAAAGCAGAGTTGCTGGTGAACCTCAAGAAAGAACAACAGCAGGAGATTGAAGATGTGGGATCCTCAAAAAGGATGAAAATGCCTGCTAGACATGTCAGAAAACCACAATCCAAGCTAAAAACCTATGTTGACAAAACCACTGCTGCTGAAACCACTGCCACCCAAAACACTGAAACCACCCAAAACACTGCTTCCCAAACCACTACACCTAAACCTACAAGCACATGTGAACATACAACCACCAAACCTACACCCAAACCTACATCACCAACCAAATCCCAAACATCTGCTGGACCTACTAAAAGGCCAACAGATGTTAATCCAACCATTGCTTCTAAATCACCATCCCCTAAAATCTTGTATACAAGGAAGAGAAAATCAACCTTTGTTGTACATGATGAAAACATACACACATCACCAAACACCACCTCAACTTCACAATCCACACCTATTACAGCTATTCCAATTTCATCATTCTCACCACACACATCAAAATTCAGTTCCCATAGACCACCACCAACCATTACACCATTGGTTGTTCAGTATCCCCTTGAACTTGATCTACTCAAGGGGGAATTACAATCCTTCTACAATACTGAACAACCATCTGACAGATCTTTCCCTTCTCTCCCAAATTTCCCTGTTCCCTTAAACATTGATACATACCTTAAATACAAGGGTGAACAGGCAGATGCCATCATTAAGGAGAGATGCAAAGGGAAGGATGACAGGACTGCTCAGGGCATCCATTCAGCAGAGCTTAGCAAACTCAGAAGGATTGAGGACTTTGCTAGGACCCTGAGCAACTCCATGTCCTCCATGCCTCTCAGTGTTGACTTGGAAAAGGAGGTTAGGGATTCTCTTCTGGAACAGATCTTGGCAACCAAGCCATATAAAGCAACCAAAAAGCAGTTTAATGGTTGGACCACTCATGCACTAAGAGAAGAACTTCTCAGAATAGAAGAATTGGCCAAAGACCCCAAAGCTAAAGTCTCTACTCCTAATTTTGGCAAAGGCAGAGACCCAGTCAGAGCCTTAAAGTTTAAAAGAATGAGACAAGAGATAGTAGCTGCTAACTATGGGGAAATGAGGTCTGTCTCTAGATGGTCTGAGCTGAGGCTGGTTGAGACATACAAGAGTCTTGAAGAAAACAGAAAGAAGGATCCCAGCCTGCCTAGAAAACCTGTCTATTCTGATGAGCCACTGATGAAGAGACCCCAGCAGACTTTTACCTGAGACAGCCTACTTGAAACTTCTGATCTATCAGTTGCTGCAAGAAGACAGTTCAAGAAACAGAAGGAAATGTCAGAAGAAGATTAGAAGAAGTTTGCTGATACATTTATCAAAGAAGGGCTCTTCAATCAGATACATTTTTTCTCTGATCCCACAACAGAGAAACTCAGGGAACTCATTGGAAGACCTCCATCACCTAACTCATCCCAAATAAAAGTTCATCTCAGCAAATCCACTGACTCAAAAATTCTAAAATGGAAAGTCAACAAAGACAACCATGAATTGACTCTGCTCAGGTCAGATGCAAGAGTTCAGAAGATTAGCATGGATGATGCATACAGCCTATGTGCAAATGATCTTCAAACCTTGCTAAATCTAGAGCTGTGAAAGAGATGAAGAAGACTTATTTGCTCTGTACTTTGAACTACAATTCAAAGGTCAAATCAGAGAAAGTTTGATGAGGAATAAAGATCAGTAAATAAAGCTAAGTTTTGGCATCATCTGTTCTAGGGGGAGATTGTTGGGTCTGCTGACCTGGAGAAGAACAGATGATTGAAAAGCCAAAACATGCTAACAGTTGATCCACACAATAAACAGTCCTTACAACATACTTCTCCCAAAAGACTGCTGACTCTAACAACTGTTCTATCCAAACAACTGCTATGACAACTGCTGATACAAAGGACTGCTGAATAAACACTGATGAAGAACAACTGCTGACCAAAGGTCTGATGAAGAACAACTGCTGATCCAAGTATTGAAGACTAAAGCACTGCTGGAGCCAACAGCACTTAGGCTCCAGCAGAGGATACAAGACCATCAGAGTTTTCCTACAACAGTAGTTTACCTTCAGTGTTTTCAATGTAACAGTAGTTTGTAATAGGCAGATGTTTTATGTTTGTTATTCTGTTAGAGGTCACTATCTTAGGTGACGTCAGCCTAGGTCATCAGTGGTTTAGGTTTGTCTATAAATAGAACAGTGCTTGTACTGTTCTATTACATCACACACACAAACATTCTCTCAGACAAACAATCACTGTGTGATCAGGCTGAGGGGGAGTACTTGTATGATTGTAATCTTTTAGATAAATGAAAGCATTCGATCAGAAAACAATTACTCTCATGTTTTGATTAATAGTTTATCATTCCGCTACACTTTCATCTATATTCACATCACTCTTATCATTCTTAGTTAAATACAATCAAAACAAACAAACTCAGATCCTAACACAAGTCATGGGTGGTGTAGTTCTTCTCATGAACTTTCAATGGACGTGAAGCATACGCGATTACCATATCACGCTACATCAGTACACACCCTAATCCTTGGATAGACGCATCACAATACACAACAAAATCATATGTACCCTCCGGTAATGATAGGATTGGTGCACTGCAAAGCTTTGCCTTTAACAGTTGAAAAGCAGATTCCTGGGCATCTCCCCACTTGTAAGTAATACGCTTCTGCGTCAAAGCAGTGAGGGGTTGAGCGATCTTAGAGAATCCCTCGATGAATCTGCGATAATATCCCGCAAGACGAAGGAATTGGCGCACCTCCGTAGGAGTCCTAGGTGCCTCCCACTGCTTAATAGCATCAATCTTGGCGGGATCAACATGTATTCCGGCCTCGTTGACTACATGTCCTAGGAATTGGACTTCTCGAATCCAGAATTTACATTTGGAGAGTTTCGCATAGAACTGCTCAATTCTCAAGAGTTCCAATATCAACCGCAGGTGTTGTTCGTGCTCTTCCCTGCTCTTGGAAAAGATCAATATATCATCTATGAACACTATAACGAATTTGTCCAAATAAGGCTTACACACGCGGTTCATGAGGTCCATGAACACAGCCGGTGCATTAGTTAGCCCAAATGGCATCACCAAAAACTCATAACGTCCATAACGAGTTCGAAAGGCTGTCTTCGCCACATCCTCTTCTCGGACTCTCAACTGATGATATCCTGACCTCGGGTCAATCTTGGAATAGAAGCTTGACCCTTGAAGTTGGTCGAACAAGTCATCGATACGAGGTAAAGGGTAGCGGTTCTTTACCGTCATTTTGTTCAACTCTCGATAATCAATGCACATACGAAAGCTTCCATCCTTCTTCTAAACGAATAGGACTGGGGCTCCCCATGGTGAAGAACTAGGTCTATTAAAACCCCGATCCAATAACTCTTGGAGTTGGGTAGACAATTCTTGAAGTTCGCCTGGCGCTAGGCGATATGGTGCGCGTGCAACTAGGGCCGCTCCAGGTGCAAGATCTATCTGGAACTCCACTTGACGAACAGGTGGAAGTCCAGGTAATTCTTCAGGAAATACGTCTGGAAAATAACGGACTATTGGGATATCCTCAATCCCCGTTTCGACTTCCGCTCGAGTATCAGAAATGTTAGCCAGAATGGTCGGATAGCCCTTTCGAATACACTTCTGGGCTTTCAAGAATGAGATGATGCCTACCATGGTACCACCACGATCACCCCGAATAGTTAGCAGTTCTCCGTTAGAGAGAGGGATACGAACAATATTCTCTTGACAGAGAATTTCAACGCGTTGCTTGGACAACCAGTCCAAGCCAACCACAAGATCAAAGCTTCCGAGGGTGATAGGTAGAAGATCGATGGCAAAAAACTGTCCATCTAGTTCGAGCTTGCAGTCACGATAGATGTGGGTTACCTCAACAGGCTTCCCATCCGCTAATTCTATAGAATGTGGGGGTATCAAGAAGAGTAGGAACTATCCCTAGCTGTTTGCTAAGTTTTGATGACACAAAACTAAAGTCCGCACCAGTATCGTACAAAACAGAAGCAAGTTTGTCGTTTAAGGAGCACGTACCCGTCACGAAATTGTTGTCATTCCTAGCTTCTCCTGAACCAATCACGAAAGCTCTCCCACGAGCCCCGTTGTTGTTGTTGTTGTGGTTATTCCCATTCCTGTTACTTCCACCGTTGTTATGGTTCCCACCGTTGTTGTTGTTACCATTCCCGTTCAGCTGTGGGCAGTCCTTCTTGAAGTGACCCTCATTCCCACATTGGTAACAACCCTTATTATTCTTTTCTTGCTGTCCTTGCTGAGGTGCTGGCTGACTTCCTAGAACATTGACTCTACAGTCCTTCTGTAAGTGACCCATCTTTCCACAGCGATCGCACTTGATCCTGTTACAGGGTCCTGAGTGGTGATAGTTGCACTTATTGCACTTGGGACGGTGTCCCTGATAACCACTCTGTGACTGATTACGGTTGCTACCGTTGTCATGTTTCTTGTTTTGCTATTGTTGTTGATTACCGTTAGTCGACAGTCTGCCAGATGCATTCTCCCACTTCCTCTTGTTATCATTGGCGCTAGAAGATGGAGCACTACGAGGGGGTAGGAGTCCCTCTTCCACCTTCTGATCAGTCAGCTAGTGAGCCAAGCGAATCACCTGCTGGAGGTTATTGAAGTTAGCAGCAGTGACCATTCCCATAATCTGAGGTACTAGGCCCTGGATATACAACTTAATTCGTTTGTAGAGCGGAGTGGAGTAGTTAGGGCACATTGTCTCCAGTTCGTGTGATCTGGTAGTATAACTCTTGATCTCCGACCCCACCATCTTCAGGTTGAGGTACTCGGTCTCCAACTTCTGAATCTCATCTCGAGGACAGTACTCCTCCTTCATGAGTTCCTTGAAATCTGCCCACGAGGTAGCGTTTGCCACATCAACTCCCAGAAGCTGCACTTGGGCATTCCACCATGATAATGCCGCCTTTTCAAGCATAGCGGTGGCATACTTTACCCTGTCAGCTAGCGGGCAGTTGCACATAGCAAAGCACGATTCCACCTTTTCGAACCACCTAAGTAGTCCGATCGCTCCTTCAGATCCTCCAAAGTTATGAGTCTTACAATCCATGAATGACTTGTAGGTACAAGTCGGAGGGTGATGAGCAGGTTGGCCAGCCTGAAAAGCTGCCAAGGCTGCTACAACCTGATAATTAATTAGTGTGCTCAGTTCTTCTTGCGTCATGCTGATGCTGCCTCTACCATTTCCTCTACCCGTCATAGCAATTCTACATTTACATTATACTCATGAGAAAACAATAATATGTTCTGCATACCATCGTTCATGCAATATAAGTAAACTAGAATGTAGCAAGGATTATGAATGCGAGAATAAGATAAAGTAGTAGATTGATGATAATAATTATAACATAGGATAAACGATTCTCAGATCTCACATGTCAAAATAAAATTTATTATACGAATATATATGATACTTAAGATAGTAGAAATCATTCGTCCGCATGATCCACACACGAGCCCTCATCATCGCTTTCATCTTGAATCTCGACCTCAAATAGATCGTTTTCCTCCTCTGGTTCGAGCTCTTCTTCAAATGATGCCTCAATGGCTACTCCAATAGCATCATCTTCTTCCTCCATAGGCTCCTCTTCGGGATCCTCCTCAAGATCCTCTACATCTATCCCTAGGGCTGCTATAAGCCTATTACGAAGGGTATTCAATTCTTACATAGTATTTGCTAAGCTTTGTCTAGTGACAGCCAACTCATGCCTAGTCTCAGCAGCTTCCCGCTTGACGACTGCCATCTCAGTCATCAAGTGGCCTATCTGACCTTCCATATGCCTGATTGTCTCATCTGCATTCCTTCTCCAAAACCTAAATTGTTGCACAGCAGTGAAAGCATTGTCCAACTCAGTATGAACGTGCCTCACCATACCTGCAAAAGATCTTTCCAAAGAATCTATAACAGGAGGAACTCTAGCTGGCACTCCATAACCTACAACCCAAGAGTGCCACATATCGGTAAACCAATGCCAACGATTGGTATCCCAATGTGAATCCTAAAATGAAACTGGACGTAGGTAGGGATCCACTGATGGAGCTTGAGAAGTATAGTTATGAGTAGGGTTAGTCATGGCCTTTCCTGCAATACGCTAGATCAGTACACGTATTCCAGAAATTATCAAGTTGTACACTTAAGGTAGTGAGTGTAACTAATACTTATGCTATGATGATTATAGACTAGCATGCAATCCTAGTTCACTATAACCAATGGCTCTGATACCAATCTGTCACACCCTCAATTTCCACCGCGGGGTTTATACCGCGAGGCGTGTGACATACCATGATCTCCATAGCCATAAGTCATATGAACGACTCTAAATGCCCAATCCATTTAGTTCGTTATCATAAAACAAGTTTCATTGATGATTAAATATTTCAATAGTTGCGGAAGCGAATTTTAAAGATAATAGTTATTCAAATAGTCAGAGTAAGACAAGGAGTTTGAAATCATAATAGACAATTAAACATTCGAAAATAGATAATTATTCATATCCCCATGATGCCATATGATGCATGCCCTACTCTTGCTTCGAACTAGTGTCCTGCAAAAAGGTATAGTAATCGTGGGTCAACATAAAGTTGGTGAGTTCACAAAGTTTGGTAAATACGTAGGTCCTCCAGACCATGTTTTGACGAGGTTTGTGAGACCTAATAGCGCTATCAACTAGTAACCCGCTTGCCATCCGGTAACTCATTCCGTATTTAGAAGGACTTCAATGATAGAGTTGGTTTAGTTCATCAAGGACAAAAGCATGAATTAGTGAAAGCAGATTCACCTTGTGAATCATAGCACCCCAAATCCGGGATGTGTAAAAGTAGTCCCAAACCGGACTACGAAAAAGTTTAGAAAGTTGTCTCATCCGAGACGTATGCTTTTGAGAAAAGAGTAGTGAATTTCACCTGGTGTTTGAGAGATCTAGCAAAGAAAAGAAAGTAACTATTGTTCCAACAAGGATCTCCCTATGAACATTTAAGACATATTAAACTATGTTCTTGTTTATCTCACAAGCTTGGCACCTACTTTTGTGAACCACGTCAAATGGGTGTAGATCATGTTTTACGTATAAGATGTTTGATCTAAAAATTGTTTCATGAATCCATGTTAAATCAATTACTCTAACACTAGATAATATAATTGATTACATAGGTGAAACAATGTGTACATAATAGATGCTTGATTATTAATCACATAATAATCAGCCTATCATGGCTAGTTGGGGTCGATACTAGTGATCAAAGAGTCTAAGTGTGGGTTCACAATAAGGGCCGATGGATTCGTAAGAAAATAAGTGGTTAGTACTTACCTTAATACTAGCTAGTAGGAAGGGGATGAGTTTGTAGAATTGGAGCTCCTAGTGCTCGCTAATCCACCCAAAGGTGGTCTTTGGCCGAGAGGTGTTTAGAGAGGGAATTAGAGGTGATTTTTGAGTGGTGTGGTGCAAGAATGAAGTGCTCATGAGCTCTCTTTATATAGTGTTTTGAATGGCAAGTCCCCACTCTATTTCCTAGCTACATTGTTTAGGTTTCTATACTATATTGGTGATTATACATTGGCAACTTGTCTAGTGTTTTCTCATGAGGTGGCCGTGAGTTGGCAAGCCCCTCTCACCCTCCATTTTTGGCAATTATTAACCATGATTAAGTCCTAGAGATCTATTACAAGTACATTAAGGTGTAAGGGTGAGCTTTTGTCTCCTTGTGTCCATGCATGCTTCACAAGGCCAACTTGCAAACTCTATGGTGATAGGGGGTTTGCTCGGCCGATGTATAGAGTGTGGAGACATAAGGGGTAAGTTGACTTATTAAGGGATGGGTTAGGAGTTTTGTTTCCTTGTCTACTTTGATGTAATATGCCAACCTTCTATGAGCTTGCACTCATGGTGTTTTGCGGCTGCACAAAGGACAACATGGTGAAAGTGATGTATGAGAAGTGCTCTATCTTGTCCTTTTCCTAGGGGTGTTGGCTGATTTTCACATGACAAGGATTTGTCTTATTCTTTGATAGTGATAGATCATTAATCATCCTATTTGTTGATTGGTGTACCAAGTTCCAAGATGGTCTCAACATGTGAGTTAGTGTTTAATTGAAAGTGACATAAGAGGGAGCATGTGTATGAGTGTGTGTGACGGCCGAAACATGGGACAAGGATAGGTGATTTCTTGTTCTAGGTGATGTTCTTGTAAGACATTGCCATAGCTTAGGTGTTAAGGCCTAATTAGAGTAAGGTGTGTATAAAATGATGTTGACTAATGAATGCTTCTTAGCCCTACCCCTATGGCCGATTGTAGGCTATCAAAAGAGGAAAGCATGGCTTAATCAAGTAACTCTAATCTCTTACTTGTTTGTTTCCTTGTTTAGTGTAAGTTAGGATAGCTTAGGGTGGCTACTAGAGACAAAAGGAAGTTTCATGTATGTGAGGATGTATGCGTGTGTTTTTATATGTATGTATGTATGTATGTATGTATGTATGTATGTATGTATGTATGTATGTATGTATGTATGTATGTATGTATGTATGTATGTATGTATGTATGTATGTATGTATGTATGTATCTTAGCTTCTAGAAGGTATTTAATTAAACATGGTTTTTCTTATCAAGCCTAGTGTATGTACAATGCCTAGTGTATATGCACATATATATATACAAGCACATTTAGAAGTATAAAAGATTTATGTACACATTTAGATTAATATTTATAAACTCTCATGAGTTTAATTATATGTTTGTCAATCTATGATAACTTATAGATACATTTATAGCTAGTGTGCGCATGTGTAACTTATCTAGTTAACTCTAGTCAAGTAGAATGCAAGAAATCTAGGTGCAAGTAACTAGAGTTTAGTAAATTTAGGAACCTGAAATTTCGGAGTATCACACTTGTTCCTCGTCCTTCATCTACTAATGTTGTAGATTCCAAATTAGAACCAAGTTCCACTCTGATGGAACTCTCGACCGTCACAAGGCTCGACTTGTGGCGCAAGGATTTACTCAAATCCCCGGCCTTGACTTCCAACACACCTTCGGTCTCATGGTTAAAGCGTCCACTATACGCGATGTTCTCTCCTTGGCTGTTATAAATAAATGGTCTCTTCATCAATTAGATGTGAATAATGCGTTTATAAATGGTCTTCTAACTGAAACCGTTTACATGGAGCAACCTCCTGGCTTCGTTGATGTAACATCGCATATTTTCCTTAACTTTTTAATAAAAAAAAATTGAGTTTGTCTTAAACAATGTATATTTTAAACGCTTTATACAAGTAATTATTTAATAAAACCCGTCGAATCGTGACGTTTTAGTGTGTTTTAAAATTACTTTCGTAACATTTTTTCTAGTATAACCAGTATATATATATATACTAGTGGGGTGCCCGCGCGTTGCGGCGGGAGCAAAACATTTACTAAAAACAAGCAACAACAAAAATAAATATATGATGATAAATGCAAACACGGGTACGACACGTATCATATGGTATTGTTGCTGCTTACATGAGACAAAGAAGGACATCTTGACTCATCATGAAGGCTTGGCACGATTACCAAGCTTCGATATGAGTGCATGTTTTGGTTGACATATAGTAAAGGTTGGAAAAGCGAAATTTTGTCATCTCTTATTATTGTTTTTAAATTTTGTGGGTATCCTTTCTAAATGCTTTATAATATTGTCACACCCTCAAATTCCACTTGCGGGGTTTTACCGCGAGGCGCATGACAAACCAGGATTCAAGTCAACAGTTACAATAAACAACACTATATGCATACCACAAAACCCAAAAGATATAATTATAGAAACATAAACCGTAGCGGAAGCTTTAAATGTTTACAACTCAAAAGACACAGTTCAAATATTTACTGAAGACCATGTTCTAAACCCTAGACGCCCGTGCCGACTCGTGCGCCTATGATCCAGTTGTTGCTACCTTAGCGACCTGAGAAAAACATGCCAAAAGACGTCAACATATAATGCTGGTGAGTTCACAGGTTTGTTCAAAAGAGTTACCAAGTGTTACCATGTCCATACTATATAAATGTTACCAAGTACGCTAGCTAGGCGTATGTTTTGTTACTACTACGATTGGAAACCATTACTGGACACGTTTAGCAATGTTTAGCATGTTTAGCAGCCCGTAGTGTTCAGCACGATAATGTTCCTGTTCGAGACAATATGCACCCGCCCGGCCCTCCAAGCCGACGAGTGGGGCAGGTCACGCCCAATAGATCTATCCACATTTCCCCCGTTGTGCAACCCCGCACATTCATGGTTTCCCCCGGGACTTTCAAAAGATCGCATAGTACACAAGTTCAAAACCATAGTATGACATATGTTACCAAAACAGTTTAGCGCATGTTTTCTCCCCCAAAAGTTAAAGCAGTAAAAGTGGGGCCGTGAACTCACCTTAGATTGCGTTCCTCAAATGTAAGTAAAAGATGTTTAGCCCTTGATGATCCCTCTACCGGAGATCTATCAAAATGTTCACATAAGTGTTCCGACTAATAACCATAAAGTTATCTAGTCCCCGATTGTCCAGATCATAACCGAGTATGTTTTAAAACGTGTTTAAATGTTCAACCGACACACTAGACCGACCCGACATCCCGTTGGTGACCCATTACCCTAACTAATCAAGTACACATAGATTACACATAAGGTTCAAGCATAAAACACTTAGTTTGTATCAAAAATCTCATTTTTGTTAACGTAGGGTCGAATGTAGTTCTGGGTGGTCGAAGGTAGCTGTAAGTGGTCGAAGGTGTCCTTGTTTGGGTTGAATGTGTCTTTGAAATTCCACATTCGCCCCTTTTCTTCCCACCTTCGCCCATTTGCAGCACCTTCGCCCCTTCAGCTTCCAGGTTCGCCCCCTGGAATCCACCTTCGACCGTTCGACTGGTCGAAGGTATTCCAGGTTCGCCCCTGATGTCAGATTTTTCCAAAAACGCGTCGAAAACATCCGAAAACATCACGAAACATCACGAGTTACAGCAGTCAAGCATCATTAACATATTCCTACGAAACCCTACCAATTTTACCCCAAAATCTATCCGTTTTACAAGTTTCCTAAAATAGTAAATTATGGAGATGTCACATCATCATGCATGCAATTATTACCCAATTAGGAAACTTTCTGAAATCGATCAATAATCAGTTTATCATACTCGAATCATCATGAACAAGAAACCCCTATCATAACCTTATCATAATCATTCAAAAACAAACCTAAATCTAACTAAAAACCCCTTTAATCGCCAAAACACCATCAACAATCAAAGGTAACATGTTTAAATCATAACCCATCATTAATAACAGCCCTAGGTTGTTGTCATATCATCTATACAACAAGTAATCATCAAACAATGCATAATATCATACTAACACATGTTTATTTGCATAAAAACTCATTGTTTATGAATAGGTTTTGGTTAGGAAAGGTTTTTATTCATAAAATAGGTTGATATCAGATCTGGACCCTTGGGGTTTAGATTAAAACAAGTCAAAATTGTTTAAAAAGGATTTGTAATGAAGAACACACCTTAGATCTTCACTTGTAATGATTTAGAGAGTTAGGTTATGAAAAACAAGCTCAAAAACTCCTTCCCTAATGTTAATAGCTGATAGAGAGTGTTTGGAGGCGTTTAGGGTTTGTGAAATGGTGAAAAATGGCTAAGGATGGTATTTATACCATCTGCACGTTCGCCCAGTTTATGTGGTCGAATGTGGAATTTTTCCACATTCGCCCCTTTTTAATGGTCGAATGTGGAACTCTTCCACATTCGCCCACTTTGTTTCTACGTTCGCCCACTTTTCAGATCCCATTTCCACATTCGCCCAAAAGTTCCACATTCAGGTCATCAGCACTTTTTAACACACGTTAACAGCACTTTTAACACATGTTAACCTTTTTCCAGTTTATCGTGTTTAACGCATTCTAACACATCCTAACACATAAACATGCATCTATAGTCTATACCTAGCATGTTTAGGCACGTATAATCATTCGTACATCATTTAAGCAAGTATAAGCATACAATCCACCACACGACCCGTAATCTACACATATACTTAATTAGTTCATGTAATGTCACCAACGACGGAACCCGGTACTAATGTATTCCCAAAACGACTCCCAATGATCCTCCAGATCATTGACCCTGGACAATCCTAATTGACCCGACTCAACTAACCCAGTTAAGTTTGTTTATAAACGTTTCTCGCTAAGGTAGACTTAGATGTTACTATTATGTTTAAGCCGAACATGCCGGGTGTCACAAATATAGTTAGATATAGAGATAGATATAGATATAGATAAAATCATATTATGAATTCTCTATGTTTAACTCTTATAGTCATGTATGTACAATTATTGTCCACGTCAGTTGAGGAAAATTTTTTAACCATTGTATCTTTCATAAGTAAGAGGAAAATTTAAACTATTGTATCGTCCACATCTTTAGTTACTACTAAAGATGTATTGTCTTTTTTGCTTTGAATGATATAGTTTTATTGTTTAAGTTCAAATTATTCAATTAAACTAATGGCTCGATTATTATGAATTTATTTTTGATCTATTTTTGGCATTTTTTTTATTTTAACTCTCATGTTTGTAAAAAAATAAATGTAGTTCATTCATTGTTTCATAGACATTGTTTAGGTTCAGAATTATTCAACTTAAACTACCGGCTTGATTGTTACGAATATATTTTCATTCTACTGTACATTTTTCATTTTAACTCTCATGTTTACAAAACATACACATAGTTCATTCATTATTTTACTCTACAAGTACGTCGTAAGCTTCCACCATTCCATGCTTTATTTATTTCTCATTTTATTATAAAAAGTCAAATGGCATCGCCGATTTAAATAATTAAAAATATATGACATTGATTAACCAATCCATATGTAAGTCATTGTCCATAATATATGACATGTAATGAATGAGTATCTTTTGTCATTTAACATGGCATGTCCTTGGAATGAAAAATCTTTGAACTTAATAAAATCAACCAAAAAAAAAAAAAAGACAATATCATGATGTATAATGTAGTTAACTTAATTATGCCTTAATAATCATAAAAAACACATTCTTACAATCATGTTTATCAAACTAATCACACACACAATTTTAACAATAACCTAAAATAACTCTAAATCTGTGTAGTGACAGAAAACGGTAACCAGTCATAAATTAAAACAAACGTAAACAACTAAACAAATGAAAAAAATAGATTCAAATGATTGTAGAATTCATGATCATATAACCATTTTCACTAACAAATTCAATAACTTGATAATTGATAATCTAGATTAACACAGTATTGGTACCTGCAGCTGCTGCTATGAAGGAATAAGAGAAACAAAAGAGTTGTTAGATTGAGATGTATATAATAACAACACAATATATGGCCACTATTTATAGGGTTCTAATAGAAGGTCTAGACATAAATGAGATAAAAGGGTTAGGAACATGGATAGTCACTAATAAGTAATAAGTAATAACTTATAAAGGAGTTAGAAACATGGATAGTCACTAATAATAACTTTATTCTTATATAATCAACTTAATTGTTAATGTAAAAAGACAACTTCACCCCTTTACTATCTTCATTAAGTTATTGTATCATAAACATAAAATGTAGTATTTACTTAACTTTGGTTGCTATCCTTCCTAGATGCTTTATAATATAGTATAGATATATATAAGTATAGTCATGAATAATAATGCTTCAAAAAAATGTGTTGGTGCCGGGACTCGAACCCGAGCCCAATTTTTTTAACACACACAACACAACCACTGAGCCACCTTGCCTCTTTGTGTTATTATCCAAAGACAAATAAACATAACACTTCTTTAAACGGTTAGTCAAACTCAAGAAGTCAACACCCAATTAATCTAGCACTTTCAATCCAAATTAACGCGTTTGGAATCTGAATTTGGAAACCAATTATTTTGATTCGCGTCCAGCACATCAATTTCGGCCATTACACCTTCAATTACAACCAAATTCCTTCCAAATCTAGACCAATTTTACACGTTTGACATTAAAGTTTGGTCAACATACCAATTCGATGACTTCATGGGTTATATTATAAATTGAACTCTCTATTTTCCCCTAAGAATGCCAATATACACAACCATAATCCCAATTCCTTCTATTTTCAATACAATCTCTACAATCAAGCAATCTTTGACTTTTCGTTTGACCGATTCTACAAGATCAATCGAGCCTTGTAATTATTGATTTGATATGAGTTTATGCTTCATGGTATCGGCCGATCAATAACCCCAATATTTCTGGGGTTATTGCTCGTTAATTTGTACTATTGTGGATCTAGGGTTCTTAGTTTATATAATTGGGGAAGATGACTCTTTGTGTATCTGTATAAACTTATTTCTGCAACAAATAAAAACAACCATCTGATGTAGATCAGATAGTTGTACACTACAGTTTACAGAGAAGGGGCGTGGGTTCGATCCCAACCCACGCGATTTCTTTTTCTTTTTCCACAAAATATAGGATTTAACACGCAATATAAGGATTTGGATCAGATTGTAATCGTTCTCAGGGTCCAGACCGGATGGTCTCGACTTGTGATTCTAAAACACGAACCGGCCAAGGGCCAGGGTTCGATCCCCATAAGCAACAATTTTTTTTACGCCCTTCTATTTATATATTTTAACTATTAATTTTTTAAAATAGTTTTTAAATACTAAAAATGGTTTATAAATTCTACAAATATTATTTTATGTTATTCGAATGGAAAACTTTATCATACAATTTTTAGTTTTTCAAAAATAATTTATTTATTATATATAAAATATATTACAAATTTATTCAATTATAAATTAAAAATTCTATAAAAATATCTAAACAATTTTATAAAATTTTACAAAAAATATTTTAAACTTATAAACAAATAAATGTTCTAGAAATGAATTTTAATTTCAGAAAAACGTCGATTTAATATTTTTAATCAATTTTTGTTATTTTAAATCATAAATAATTCTTAATAAATTCATTTTTCATTATTTTTACATCAAAATTTTACAGAAATTATTTTTGTTCATTTAGAACAGAAATATAAATTTTAATTTGAAACTTTATTAATATTAATATTTTTAGACATTAATTTTCTATTTTGACAAATAGAATTAAATATACTATATATTCAATTATTAAGAAAATAATTTTATAAAAAAAAATTCATATCTAAGAGATTATAATACAACCATCCTTAATCAAAATTTTACAAAAAGTCTTTTATTTATTTATTTATTTTTCTAATTTCTTTTATTTATTTGATCGTTAACAATTTACCAAATTAACAATTAAACAATTGTCAATTCCTAAATTAGGAACCCTAGAATACTTTTAGACTAGAAAACTTAGACTTTTAAGTTTTCCCATTACTCAATTATTGCCTTATAAATAGGGTGATATTTGGACACAAGAGCCACAATTATTCTATATCAAGGGATTCAATTCTAGCACTAAGGTGAGTTTACATAGCCCCTTTTTCTGTTTTACATTTTGGGGTGAAACATGTTTAAACATTTTATACACTATCATTGTTGAAACTTGTGATTCAATTATAAACATTTTATACACTATCATTTACTCATTCTATCATTTGACTGTAACAAAAAGACACAATACAATCATTAACAATGATCAAGCCGCCTGTTTAGATTATAGCACTATAGGTCTAACAAACCCATCCCCCCGCATAAATTCATGGATGATCAATAACAGTTACACTTTTACTAACTTGCGAGTTAGGTCTCAGTCGACACAAGGTTTGATTGTACAAAAGACGCATTGTTACATGTCGGACTCATATTCTATCATTACTCATTATTATACTTCAACTATGATTGCTATACAACATATTGTTTTTAACTATATGCAAAACCTATGTATTCTCACCAACTATTTATAGTTGACCCCATCTTTCCAACTCAACATATTTCAGGTTTTACTTGCTATTGGAAGTTGTACAAGTCTTGGATCACATAGGAGCTTTGGACCTAGTTTATGTAAATCAAGTTTATGAATTTAATAAATTGTATGTCAAATTGTAAATTGTTTAGTAATATACAACTTCCATTTAGTACCATGAGCTATTGAACAATCATCACTACGTGACACCTCGATGTTTCCGCCATCGGTTGGGGTGTTACAGTTGACCAACACTTTCTCAACCATGTTTGCAAGCTCAACAAGGCTCTTTACGAACTCAAACAAGCCCCCCGGGATTGGTTTCAGCGCCTTAGTGCCTTTCTCAAGTCCTACGGCTTTCAATGCAGCCAATCCGACCCCTCATTACCCGTCTTTCATCAAAATGAATCGCTTATGTATTTTCTTGTTTATGTTGATGATCTCATCCTTACGGGTAATTATTCCACTTTATTACGTGAGTTCACCAATCGTCTACATAAGGAGTTTGCTATCAAGGATCTAGGTGTAACACCCCAACCGATGGAGGAAACATCGGGATGTCACGTATTGATGATTGTTCAGTAGCTCATGGTAAATAATAAATTTCAATAAATGATTTAAATAAATTACATACAATTGTTCTAAGAATTTTGTACATCAAAATGAAAAATACTAGCTACGCATCTTCAAGCAATAACTCTAATCTTCAAGCAAGCTATAACCTGAAACATGTTAAGTTTGAAAATATTTTGGGTCAACAAAAGTTGGTGAGAATTACATAGGTTTTGATAATCGAATAAAACTTGTACAATTCAAGTGTCATGGCAAGTCTAGTCCATATGTGAAAACATACTAGAAGTAAATCGAGTACATAATCAACCCTTGTGACTGTTGTATTGTGGTACATCCCATACGCTCATGGTTCACTCGATTATGTTATGCGATAACAATCACCCACACTACCTTTGTAGGAGGCACGTATCTGGGTGGGATTGTCAGTCCAATAGATCTATCATTGTATACCGTCGGCTGATCAATGTTAATGATTATGCTAGAATTGTGCTTACCCTAGTCATGTTTAAGGCGTAATGCAACATAGAAAAACACATAGACACTTTGATGATTGAATTGCATAGAGAATGTTGTAACATGTTTCACCCCAAAAATGGTGATAAATAGAAAAGGGGCTATGTAAAACTCACCTTAGCAAAATGTTATGTCTCGTGAAAAAAATAGAATAATGTGTTGTGAATGTATGCGAGGCGAATCCCAAAGACTCAACAACGTAGCTAGTCCAAATTGAAGAAAACGAAAAAGAAAGAATATCAAGCTTACAATTCGCCAATTACAAGAGCTTATAATCAAAGCTTCAATTGTAGAAGTAATAGACTATAGAAGAAAGGTATGAGGGAAAGTTTAATCGGATTGAAACAATCGATTTAGAGGTGCAAAGTATAATGGGTCATAGGTGGATTTTTATACTAGTTTTGGAGTTAATTAGCCATTAAAATTGGTCAACACCATAAAGTAAGGTTTTATGATGAATTGACTATTTGACTAAGACTTTGACTGTTTGACTAAGACTTTGACTAATCAATTTAAGGAATGTGTTAAGTTTATTTTCTTCTGAAATACTACACAAGATGATAGTTGGCTCAGTTAGTTGTCACTGTGTGTTGGTTGGCTGTGGACGCGGGTTCGAGTCCCGGTCCACACAAATCTTTTTTTGGCAATTATTTCCCTAAAACTATATTATTCTAAATTCATAATATGATTATATAAGCCCGAAAGTGACTCGAAGTATTTTTAAAACGTACAAAGGTGTCGAGATACAAATAATTATTAGTTTAAGGTATTTAAAACATATATTGTTTATAACAATACATTCTTTTTATCAAAAAAAATTAGGGGAAATTCGCGATGTTACAGTCTCCCCTACTTTTGGAAACTTCGTCCCAAAGTTATTAAAAACACAGGTTTGAGGTTGATTAGGTAGAAATTAAGGCAGCTGTGGTTTGGGTTAAAGCACGACATGAATTTATAGGTAATAGAATAATTTGTTTCGAATAATTTGGATAAGAGGTTTGTGATGTGAGTTTTAAGGATTGGATTAGGTTCGTCTGAAGTAGCAAGAAGCATAAGAATCTAGCAAAATACTAAACTTATGTTTTAGGAATCTTATAAGAAATGCATGAATTGATTGGCTATATGAAAACCAAATGAACTACTAAAACCTTATTAGAATTTCACACTACCTTAACGTACCTGTAAATTCATGATTACGTTCCGGACCGCAATCGCCAATTTACCTTACATTAGGGTTTTGTGTCCTTCTATGACTCTAAACACAAATGTAAGTAATGCAAAATAACCTTGTGATTGAATCGTATACAATGTATCCAAAAATAAGTCCAAGTGTTGAGCAGGAAAAAGACCTCTACCAGTCAGTGAGTAAGAACCTCTACCGATTGTTGAGCAGGTGCGATAGCCTCTACCAGTCGTTGAGCAGGTTGTACGGCCTCTACCGACTGTTGAGCAGGCATGATGACCTCTACCAATCGTTGAGTAGGTTATTTGGTACTCTACTAACTGTTGAGCAAGTACTTCATCCCCTATCAGTTGTTTGATTAAGTGTACCAATTATTACACACATAAATTGCAAATTGATAATATGTACATGTAAGCAATCAAGTATCAAGTATAGCATACGAGTTGTAATAGATTTGCCCTAGACAAGGTTAATAACCCTAGGTGTGTCTATAGCAAATAGTCTATATTCCATGAATTCTAGTTTCAAATGTTCAAATATGGTAGATAGTCGAATCCTCATGTATAATTAAGGATTATGTTTGATGCAACACACAATCAAGTTTCAATAGTTTGGTTATCATGGGTAACTAGCTCATGTGTGAGAAGGTGAAGGATATGAATTTAGTTCTTGAGAGGATGATGAAAAATCTTGAAGCAGAATCAAGGTTGTGAGAGATAGTGAATGTGAAGATAGTTGCTAAAGAGTTTATTTTATAGTAAGGAGATTATGTAGCAGTGTAAATTTTGGGGTTTGGATCAAAGGTTATAATCAAGTGTATAAGAAAACATGATTGTGATATATGCCAAATATTGTAAAAATTTGAACAAGTTGAAAATGAGTGAGTGTCGATGGAGAATCTAGAGACTAGATATTATTCCTATGGATTAAAAAAAATTATTTTCAAAATTGGTTTTGTACATAAAGCAAAAGTTGTTAAATAGTACAAGCTAAGTAGGCTTTGATTACAATATTCCCGTTAGTTGGAGATTTCAAACATGACATTAGGTTTTGAAGATCAAGGTTCTATTAGTGATTTTTAATAGTTTAAAGCATTATATAGAAAATCGTTTGTTACGTCAATAAATAAACAATTGAATTTAAGTTCGAGGACATCTTTTGACAAAAAAATATGTACTTTGTAAAGTTACTAGGTAATGAAAATACAACAAGATTTAGAAATCTTTAGTTTGTGCTAAGGTATGAGGTTATAGTTCTTAAAAATAAGTAACATGTGGAGACATGAAATAATATGATTTGGGTAGGGTGTTGAATATTTAAAAAAGTGGCTAAGATGGTAAGGTGAAGTGTGATTGTGAAATCCATAGATGGTTATGAAATGAGATTGATTTAAGCTGTAAAATTTTGAGATTTTAGAGCTTAGTTTAAGGAAAGTGAGTGTAATCATTTATTCATTAATTAAAACGAATAAACGAAAACGTTGACTTATCAAAACTTCTAGATTCTAATAACATAATGAAGACATGCTTTAGCCTATAAGTGAACACTCATCCCGAGAATTCCCAGGTAGGCATCCGGGTCCCTCGTCTGATTGGGATTTATGCGCAATGCCAGTCCTAGACAGAAAACTCAGAATACAGGCGTTCACCCTTCCAGATTGCACGTGCTCGTTATTAAAATTTAGAACTTCGACGAGATCTTCAAGGTGGTTCAGGCTAAACCCGAGGATTTGTCCTACTAGTCTAAGAGTAGATCTTGTGATGGAGAGTACTCTTCTTGTAATGACTAAAGTAAGGATAAGAAGTAGGATAGAGAATAGAAACAAGTAAGGTTGCAAGTAAAGGAGCAAGTACTGGTTAAAATCCTATGGTTATAGACTAGATTAATTTTTTTTAATAACCTAATTCCCTATAACCATGGCTCTGATACCAATCTGTAACACCCCAACCGATGGCGGAAACATCGGGATGTCACGTATTGATGATTGTTCAGTAGCTCATGGTAAATAATAAATTTCAATAAATTATTTAAATAAATTACATACAATTGTTCTAAGAATTTTGTACATCAAAATGAAAAATACTAGCTACGCATCTTCAAGCAATAACTCTAATCTTCAAGCAAGCTATAACCTGAAACATGTTAAGTTTGAAAATATTTTGGGTCAACAAAAGTTGGTGAGAATTACATAGGTTTTGATAATCGAATAAAACTTGTACAATTCAAGTGTCATGGCAAGTCTAGTCCATATGTGAAAACATACTAGAAGTAAATCGAGTACATAATCAACCCTTGTGACTGTTGTATTGTGGTACATCTCATACGCTCATGGTTCACTCGATTATGTTATGCGATAACAATCACCCACGCTACCTTTGTAGGAGGCACGTATCTGGGTGGGATTGTCAGTCCGATAGATCTATCATTGTATACCGTCAGCTGATCAATGTTAATGATTATGCTAGAATTGTGCTTACCCTAGTCATGTTTAAGACATAATGCAACATAGAAAAACACATAGACACTTTGATGATTGAATTGCATAGAGAATGTTGTAACATGTTTCACCCCAAAAATGGTGATAAATAGAAAAGGGGCTATGTAAAACTCACCTTAGCAAAATGTTATGTCTCGAGAAAAAAATAGAATAATGTGTTGTGAATGTATGCGAGGCGAATCCCAAAGACTCAACAACGTAGCTAGTCCAAATTGAAGAAAACGAAAAAGAAAGAATATCAAGCTTCCAATTCGCCAATTACAAGAGCTTATAATCAAAGCTTCAATTGTAGAAGTAATAGACTATAGAAGAAAGGTATGAGGGAAAGTTTAATCGGATTGAAACAATCGATTTAGAGGTGCAAAGTATAATGGGTCATAGGTGGGTTTTTATACTAGTTTTGGAGTTAATTAGCCATTAAAATTGGTCAACACCATAAAGTAAGGTTTTATGATGAATTGACTATTTGACTAAGACTTTGACTATTTGACTAAGACTTTGACTGTTTGATTAAGACTTTGACTAATCAATTTAAGGAATGTGTTAAGTTTATTTTCTTCTGAAATACTACACAAGATGATAGTTGGCTCAGTTGGTTGTCACTGTGTGTTGGTTGGCTGTGGACGCGGGTTCGAGTCCCGGTCCACACAAATCTTTTTTTGGCAATTATTTCCCTAAAACTGTATTATTCTAAATTCATAATATAATTATATAAGCCCGAAAGTGACTCGAAATATTTTTAAAACGTACAAAGGTGTCGAGATACAAATAATTATTAGTTTAAGGTATTTAAAACATATATTGTTTATAACAATACATTCTTTTTATCAAAAAAAAAATTAGGGGAAATTCGCGATGTTACACTAGGGCCCTTAAGTTACTTTCTAGGCCTTGAGGTTGTACACAATAATGGGGTCTTTTTCTAACTCAAACAAAATATGCTAATGACATTCTTGAGCGAGCTGGTTTAACCAATGCCAAACCTGCTCCCACACACCTTTCCACCTCAAACATCTTTTCCACCGATGGTACCCCTTACTCGGATCCCACTAACTATCGGTCTCTGGTTGGTGCCCTTCAATATTTAACCATCACTCGTCCCGATCTATCTTATGCTGTCAATCAAGCTTGTCTACATCTCCATGCGCCAACTGGAAAACATTTTTAGCTGGTCAAGCATATTCTTCATTATGTTAAGGGCACTATCTCTCATAGTCTTCTCTTTACTCGTCCCTCCTTGCCTTCCATCTTGGGATATTCGGACATCGATTGGGCTAGGTGTATTGAAACAAAGAGATCAACATATGGTATTCAATATTTTTGAGTGGGAATTTAGTTTCTTGGAATGCAAAGAAGCAACCGACAGTTTCAAGGTCTAGTTTTGAATCAGAATATCGTGCTATGGCGAATACTGCTGCTGAAATTGTATGGATCACTCACTTGTTTAAAGAACTTCATGCGTTGCCGTCCACACGTCCTACTCTTTTATGTGACAATAAAAGCGCTTTGTTTATGAGTCAAAATCCAGTTTCACACAAAAGAGCTAAACACATTGATTTGGACTATCACTTTGTTCGTAAATTGGTTATGTCTGGAAAGTTACACACTAAGTTTGTTCCTACCAAGCTTCAACTTGCAGATATCTTCACTAAAAGCCTGCCACGACTGTAGTTTGAATTCTTTCGTGGCATGCTTCGGGTTCAGTCACCTTCGTTCACTTGCCAGGGGATAAAAGATAATAACAAATCATCTAATTATTCTACAAGAATCCCTCTTATTATTATTGTGATTATTGTATTTATTTATAATTATGTATTTCCTTTTATTCTTGTATGTAATCTTCTATATAATGCAATTCCTAATCTCTCAATCATTAAGAGAGAATTACATACTTACAATTCCTGAATCACAATTTTTATGAGTAAAAATTGTTCAAGTAACCCACAACGATAAGGATTGGATGAGCTTTGATGCCAGTGTTACGTATCAAAATGGTAGTACGTGCAAATAAAAAGAAAAATTGGAACATAAAAAGGATTGGCTTAACTTATATGGAACTTCATTAATCCATGATTTAATCTAAAACTGTTGTTACAGTAAGTTATTGTAAACGTTATTATAGTAGTTACTATTGTTTCATTCTAGTACTCCAGTTCTTCATGTTTGGACATTTATTATAATGATCCCTTTTGTAGTTACTAATGTTTCAACATTTATAGTAGCAGCGTTACATGTTGATTCAAAGAAGTTCCTGAACAATATTCTTGTAGTCAAATAATACATGATATATGAATCACATAAAAAGCAACTAAACCCATTAAAAGGATCTTCTACATAGGTGCACAAACAACAAAGCAAAAGCTCCCGATTTCCAAATCATTGACGATGGAATCCTATGTTTTCCTTTACCAAATAACCCTTTCAAGAACTCCCAAAAGCAAAGTAGCAACCAAACACTACAAAACATCTCTCCCCACCCTAACCCTAATAACCCCGTCCAATTTTCGCTATAGTCAATCCTTAACAATCTTAACATGTCGTTGACTAATGCCGTCATGTTAACTAGTAGAATGATGATGCCTGGCACGATCATGGGTGACTTGTCAAAAGTGAACCTGCCATCAGTTTCATTATCGTTATCACCATCATTTAACCTGTGTTCCTTTTGTGTTACTTCAAAAACGGTGCCTAAATAACCGATGAGCTTTAGCAACACATTCAAAAACCCGAATAACCATGCAGTCATAGTATACACTCACCCCATTCTTTGTAAATTCCACCACGTGCGAAGTGATACACCTACACTTCTACACTCCCAATAAACATAAAGATTGTAAATGACAAATATACCCATGAAGATGAGAAATCCCCGTTCGCTAACTTTGGGCAAGAACTGTGAACCCGTGATGATACAATATGCGGGAAGAGTTGCATAACATAGCTCGGGAATTGACCGGACTGCCCATAAACAGTAATAAAAATAACCAAGGGCTTGTTGAAACCAAATGTTTCCTTTTATAGCTAGAAATAACGGGTTTTTATCAATAAATAAGATTTCAAAAAGCCTCATGGCCCATCTTTTTTGTTGTTTTAATGAACATGGAAATGTTGTAGCTGTACAACCAAGAAATGCAAGCGGGTCAGTTGAGGTAATAGCAGACCTCCATCCCTTGCCATGGATAGTGAGCCCTGTTAGAATATCTTCTGTTGCGGATCCATATTGCCAACCAACCTAAGAACATATTACAAAATCTATTAAATGATGTTGTATTAGGTTTTACCATGCTTAAAGGATATTTAATATTGTTCGGGTGTTGTAATAATTTTTTTAGAAACTACACACACACATGTGTATATATATATATATATATATATATAGAGAGAGAGAGAGAGAGAGTTGTTCGCTTCTTAAACAATAATATGTTGAGAACCTAGAGAAATATGTATTTGTACCTAAAAATTTGAATGTGATACAAAACATGGTCATGTGACTGGCTACTTTTCTCTCCCACTGCCTCTACTTATCTTTTATGCGCTATATATGAATGAATTATATGATTCACAATATATCATTGGTTTTGAAATAAATGTAACCATCCGTGTGTGTATGGGTGGGTGGGTGGGTGGGTGGATGTGGTAAGAGACGTTCGATACAAAACAAATTTTATGTTTTGAAATACGAGAATGCATAAACACTTGTACCCATCGCTTTAACTGTGATACATACGGTGATCATGTAGCCATGTTACTCTCGCTCTCGCTCATGTTACTCTCTCTCTCTCTCCCGTTATATCAGTAAGCACTACGAGTAAGTGTTTAGGAAGTTTATAGCTTAAAAATCGGTTCTTAACTAAACATGGCCCTATATGTAACTTTAATTTATGCCAATATAAACAGTTTGTTGGGGCTTGTATCTTAAATTTTGATTATGTGGACCTAACTATATAATCAAATAATTTGTTTTATTCACCTGTGTACCCCAAGAGGTGCCATACTCATAGCTACAACTTGCAACATGGATTGCAGCCTCAGTGAAATCAAAGGGACTTCTTCGGATTTCCATCTTTGAATTTGATTTTGATAGTATCTGAGAAGCTGATTCTCTCAACTCAATTGATTTTCCAAATATTTTTTGTAAATCTTCAATATTGATTTTACCTGTTTTGAAATATATATATATCTATACTATATTAATATGCATATAGCAAGGGCAAGATTGGTCATTTGGTAAAAACTCTTAAATTTGACTCTTGATGCACAATGTACAAGTTTCTAATACATATTACCTCAAAACCCAAAATACTCCAAAATCCCGCTTAACCGATGTGTTTCAAAATTCAAATATCTCAAACTAAAACAAACAATCCCTCACCAAAACAAAAACCCTAAAACCTTTCGTTGCCTTCTTCATTCGTACAACCACAACCACTGCCTCCTCCCTTAACCGTCCTCTCAAACTCCCTCCTTCTCTTTCTCTCTTTACGATCAAGATCTAGGGTTTGAAGACACCAGATCAAGATCTAGGGTTTGAAGACACCAGATCAAGATCTAGGGTTCCACCACCATCTCCCTTCTTTCTCTCTCAATCTAGACACCAACTCGTGGGTAGGATTTTCGGTGAGATGGACCTGCAGGTTGTCTTCCCCACACCGACTTTTGTATTGTAACATCGCAAAATTTTCCCCAAAATTTTAATACATAAAAAGCCCTTATATATATATATATATATATATATATATATTTATTTATTTATTTATTACACCTTTATCATTAATATTATACAAATGTGCCTAAGTCTTTATTTATCCTAACTCACAACTTATATATACATACATAAATGTATATAAATAATAATAATAATATGATTCTAAATTTTTTTTCACATACAAGATTTTTTTTTAAATAAAGCCTTGAGTCAAATAGTCAAAGTCGTAGTCAAAGTCTTAGTCAAATAGTCAAAGTCCTAGTCAAAGTCTTAGTCAAATAGTCAATTCATCATAAAACCTTACTTTATGGTGTTGACCAATTTTAATGGCTAATTGAATCCAAAACTAGTATAAAAACCCACCTATGACCCATTATACTTTGCACCTCTAAATCGATTGTTTCAATCCGATTAAACTTTCCCTCATACCTTTCTTCTATAGTCTATTACTTCTACAATTGAAGCTTTGATTATAAGCTCTTGTAATTGGCGAATTGGAAGCTTGATATTCTTTCTTTTTCGTTTTCTTCAATTTGGACTAGCTACGTTGTTGAGTCTTTGGGATTCGCCTCGCATACATTCACAACACATTATTCTATTTTTTTCACGAGACATAACATTTTGCTAAGGTGAGTTTTACATAGCCCCTTTTCTATTTATCACCATTTTTGGGGTGAAACATGTTACAACATTATTTATGCAATTCAATCATCAATGTGTCTATGTGTATTTCTATGTTGCATTATGTCTTGAACATGACTAAGGTAAGCACAATTCTAGCATAAACATTCATCAGCCAAACGGTATACATTGATAGATCTATTGGACTGACAATCCCACCCGGATACGTGCCTCCTACAAAGGTTGCGTGGGTGTTTGTTACTGCAATATAAACGAGTGAACCATGAGCGTATGGGATGTACCACAATACAACAGTCACAATGGTTGATTATGCACATGATTTACTTCTAGTATGTTTTCACATATGGACTAGATTGCCATGACACATGAATTGCACAACAATTTTATTCAATTATCAAAACCTATGTAATTCTCACCAACTTTTGTTGACCCAAAATATTTTCAAACTTAACATGTTTCAGGTTATAGCTTGCTTGAAGATTAGAGTTATTGCTTGAAGATGCGTAGCTAGTATTTTTCATTTTGATGTACAAAATTCTTAGAACAATTGTATGTAATTTATTTAAATCATTTATTGAAATTTATTATTTACCATGAGCTACTGAACAATCATCAATACGTGACATCCCGATGTTTCCGCCATCGGTTGGGGTGTTACATGTATCTTCCTTCTAATATTATATTGGTGTCGTTTTTAACTAAATCGGCCGTTTTTTGTTTGTGATTTGAGTAATTTATCGTTGTACTTTGTTAAATTTTATATGTTATGAGTTTTTTTAAACTATTTTGCTACTTTTTTTTTTGGATGATTACATTTCAGATCTGTGTAATACTTTTAGATCTATGGAAATGCAAAACCATAAGTTATATTTCTAATTTTAGATCTGGAAATCAACTAATTTTGATATAATCGTCATATTGAATGAACTAATACAGTGTTTTTGTTTGGTGGCAGTTATATATTTTTTTTATTTTATTCCCTTCTACAGGTTGTTGCTGTAATTAGTTTCCAAATGATCTTGGGTGATACTCGATTTGCTGAGATTCCACTTGCTGCTGTCAATTCTGTATACCAACATAAGGTATTGTGTTATTGCATTATTTGAACTTACTTTTGTAGATACATATGATAGCAAGCCAAAATAGATGCATTGTGCAGTATATTAACTATGATTTTAATGTCTTGACTGTAACAACCAGTCTTTCGAACATAGAACATACATGGATACCAACTCTGTTTGTTTTTGCAGAGCTTGCAAATGATGAACTGAGGCAACACCAAAATAAAGCTTACAAGTTTGAACTAGTGAGATACCCGTCCGTTGGGACGGGTTTTCAAACGGGGATTAGAAAGCGTGAAAATATATTTGGGTTGATGTTATCATTTTGAGTAAGCGAATGTCGATAACTAATCCCTATATAATCTTAAAGTATATCAATTTTAAAAGTTTTGTTAATATATATTATTTATGAAATCAGCCATTGAAAAAAAATATTAATTTATTTGTTTTGTTTAAAAAAATTATATGAAATCTTGGTATGAACCAAAATGTGTGACAACATTAATACCAACCACACCAACATTACTACAAAAGTTTAAATATAATACCAAAAACCTACAAATACGGGTTCCTAAGATTTAGATTATATTTCCATATATGTTTATTGTATTATCAGGGTTGCGGACAGAGTCCAGAATGAAATACATGATATTGTTTTCTAAAGAGTAATATATATTTAATATATGTGTAAAAAATCCTACACACCTCTATAATTTTTATTAATATTACATATATTAAATATATATTACCCGTGCAAATACGGGTTCCTAAGATTTAGATTATATTTCCATGTATGTTTATTGTATTATCAGGGTTGCGGACAGAGTCCAGAATGAAATACATGATATTGTTTTCAAAATATTTCTTTGTTGATGTCAGGTCGGATTAGTTGAGAACTATATAATTGGTACACAACATATACAAACAATAAAGTTGATAGACACACTTTATAAATTCAATACTTTCTTATAGACAGAAAGTAAATCCCTAGCCTCTTTTCTTTAAAACACTCATAGTCCTAATTTATCTTCTTAGGTACAAGATGGAGGATTGAATGGGAAGGGCGGTGTTCCGTTCGACACATTACAGTTGCAATATTTTGGAATAATCATAGGAAATACAGGGCTACTACAAGATTCTTTCAAACAAAATTTAATTTTAACAAAGACAACTGAAAGTTGAATTTCAGAAGCTAATATTGTTAGGTTTGAAACACACAACCACCTCATACCACATCTTAACCGAATGTTGCAATCAGGAAGCCTTTGTAAATGCTCATGAATTTAGCCACAAATGCTACAAATTACACGTCAGAAAAACATATATATCAACCACCTTGCTTAACAAACTTAGCGGTACAAAAAAAATAAATAAAAAAAATAAAAAAAAACTCATGAAATCTTTGTCTTGATGAAAACCACAACATTTCATTTTTTGGCTAAAGGTTGACTAATGATTTGACTTCACTACATGTAATCTAAATACTTGAGAAAGAGAACCAACTATTTTACAACATCTAAATGTATCAATCGTTGCAATTTGAGCCAGATGCATGGAGTATTTCTTCTTAGTATTGATGGTGGGTCTTAAAGCTCTCCATGTTATTATGTCACATATTATCAAAGAACAGGGGTATTAAAGAGGAGTCTTAGATGAGACATTGAAGTTATATTGCAACGATTATGACCACAATGCAAAGAACAATTGCGACAATCACCAAAAGCAAGAAAGTCTGCACAAAATCAAGGCATGATCATCAAACATTAAATAAACTTAATTAGTTAGTTAACCAAAGCTACTAACATGATTTTACTCACCATGAAAGAGTTTGCTCTATAAGTTTTACGCAAGATGAGATCTCACCTATGCGGTCGCATCATGAGAATTCTCATTTTGGAGCAGATATCATCTGAAAACAAACAGCTAAGACATTGAGCCAACATAGAAACAAAAGGTTAAAGGTGACGTTTCGAACCCATTCACTTATAAAAGGGTTGATTGTTTTAGTCAAACTGAGCAAATACAATAAAATAGTCAACATGGCACATGCCAAATGATGATTCAGGTTAAGATGTGTCATTTTACAAAAGCATCTTACCTAGACAATTTACAACCCCAACCTGGTTTAAACAAAAGCCATTTAAAAACCTTTTTCCCAATTTGAATCATCAATAAATACATATAAATTTGTTTAAAAAAATACAAAATTCTGGTTCCAATATACTCTTTTAGTATCTACACATTTCAAGTTTAAAACCCTTTAAAAGTAATTAAATACCTTTTCACTCAAACATGTCATATTTTCATCTTATCCATTTACGAACACACTTTCATTTAATAAATAACATACCTGAGACTAACCACTAAAGAGTATTGTGAACCTCGATATTGAGATACCAAAGATCATCCTCTTAAGAGTATACACCATTGTATATTATACGCATGATTACAATAAGTAAAATACCTGCAAACAACTATAATCAAATAATGAAAGTGAATCAAAACCGAAACTGGTAAACCGATTCGTGGCCGACCAAACCGGTAAGCGTATGGAACCTTATCGGTTTGACTTGGAACCGGTCAACACCCAAATCAGTTCCAAACTGGTTCGGGTTTTAAAAAAACCAGAAGTGTGCACCTCTAGATCCATATATCATTAACTCCACCAACTGGAACTGGTTTAGGACTGGATCGCCAGATCGGATTCGGACCAGTTCCAGCAATAAATTTTAAATGTTTTGGTGTGGATCGCCAAATTTGATCCCTTTCTATGTTTTATCATCTATTTACTTTTGATCCCTTCGGTATATAGGTTTATGAACCCCACGATTTGGGGGCTGCAACTACTGTGAAAACAAAACATCACCAAGTAAGAAAAAGTTCATACAAAATTTGAGCAGACAAAGATAGTGATATCGAAATGGCAGACAAAAACGTGTCAATGTATATTATTCAAAATAGATTAGTATTGAAATTATAAGACTTAACTTTTTTACATAGTTTAATAACTCAAAAATAAGTGCCTTGGGTGAATGCAGCCCACACCAACAACTACCAAATTTATCCATTTTGACCCGTTACCCGGTAATAACGAAAATAAGAAACACATACCAGTAATAATAAATCAGCATCAGCAACATGCCATATATAGTGAACACCAGGTAAGTTTCCACCATTATTCTCTACGAATCTGATGAAATGTATATCACATCACATTGAGTATTTAACGTCAAGATTTAATAAGGATACACAATATATATAAACTCCTAGAAACGTGTAAAGATGCAGAAAAAATAATCTGTTTTTCTTAACAAAATGTGCAATCCTTTGGTTTTTCACATGATATGCAAAATGAAATCAAAATTGAAAGTTGTTTTGAGATGAGCTAGACATCAATTTGGACGATTGGTAAAAGAATTCCAGCGGGTGGAAACATAAACTAACCACATGTTCAAATTGAGATTCAAATAAAATATGATGATCAAATCCAAAGACAACAAAAATGTACCAGTCTCCAAGTCCGCTGCGACAGTGCCAGCTTTGTTGAGTCTGTCCGTCCTTTGAGATCTGTTTTAAAAGCCAAAGCACCATCCCTGAAGTCTGATGCTAGTGTATCTTTGTGCACTTGCCATAGATGTAATTTTGGATCAACTTTCTCAGGGTAATACAAACTCAGAAATAGGTGTTTGTAATCTATTAACAGAGCAAATGTACCATCAAGATTAGCAACATGGGCATCATACAATTCTTAAAATAACAAATAAAAATCCATAGACCATATTGTTAATAAGTCACACTATTAGATTATCCGAACCTTATCATTCAAGTTAATCAAACAAATTCATCAACATAATTTACAAGTCATGATTAGATTATCTCATTAACAAACATTAGTCAGATATAAACTTGAAAAGGTACCCTCCACCCCCCAAGTATTGTGAATTCTATGGATTTGAAACACATTGATACAAAATAATGAAGGGAAAATAGGTAAAATTTTGCATAGGACTTCAAAGAACAGGGGTATTAAAGAGGAGTCTTAGATGAGACATTATCATGAACTTACATAATATGCAGCCCAATGACAGACCTCATGCTTCAATTCAGAATCCAGTTTCTTGAGCAATTCAAAAAGCAACCTCTGAATTAAGGAAAAAACTTCCAGCTTCAATTAAAACTTTGCTAAAAGATAAACAATAAGAGTAATCATGTCACTGAAGATTATAACCTTTAATACGATTTCAGGAGGGATACAATTGACAAGTAACTCATACAACTTTCCTCGAACTTAAAACAACCTTATCTCAATAAAAGAAACACTCGTGAAAATGAGTAAACGGTACATGCATATAATTATAAATGACAACATATACATACGGTAGAAAGTTTATAATGAATATGACAATTGAGAAATAAACCTTTTAGGGCTCTGTTCTCTCATAATGTCCGATGCTATCTCAGATACATATTCTTCCCAGTCCATCAGGAGGATTACTTGATTACTGGTAAAAGGGTACCTGTGTAATAAGAAGATCTCATGTTAACATCGCATTCAAATACAGGACAAAAATAATATTTCAAAACTGATCTCAACTGTTGGACACGACAAATCTCGAATGACAATATTGCCCTTCTTAAACTCCGAGCTGATTTTTCCGCTATACGAGCAGCAAATCCAGGGGGAAGTTGTAGCCCCTCTTTCTTGCCAATAAATTCCAGGACCTTCACAATCTGAAATACAAGTTCAAGCATGTTAAGTAAACGGCAAATTCACATTATAAGTTTTCAATAATACATTTGTTATTATTGGATATTTAATTGAAATCCATTAGCTTTTTTATGCATACACTCAATTATAAATCCCTTCAAATTCAAATTTGAATACTGACCTCATCTTCTTTTGGTGCATTTACTCTGATGTTAAGACAGCGAGAGCGCACTGCTTCAGTAACCTTTGATGAGCTGTCACAACATTGTATTGAAGTTCTAACCTCATTGTATTTAAATGAGCTAGAGAAACAAAAATGTTGGTTATTTTCAATTAAAATATTACCTCTGGGCTGGATGCTGTCTATACGATAGCTTGAATAAAGTACATCATCAATGCTACCATCAGGTGCTGTTAGAACCTGCATATAAACAATGGTCTGAGATTCAGCAACCGTATAAAGAACATAAGACCATTTTAGTTCATCAATTGTAGTGTTGTCTTCATGAGCAGCATTCGTGTCTACTTATAGCCGATCAGTGAGACTTCTAACAGTTGCCAACCTGCAATAACAGTTGGTTAATCAAATAGGAGTTAGATTAAAAAAAAGGTCAAATGATTCGCAATGAATTTGCTTCGTCAACCTACAGTGGCGGTCAATCAAATAGGAGTTAGATTAAAAAAAGATCAAATGATGCACAATGAATTTGCTTCGTCTTTTATGTATATCTGCCCGTGATGAAAACTAAAATACATACCGC
Organism: Ambrosia trifida; assembly: GCA_028751855.1. NCBI lineage: Eukaryota > Viridiplantae > Streptophyta > Magnoliopsida > Asterales > Asteraceae > Ambrosia > Ambrosia trifida. The sequence goes on from CM054122.1 coordinate 111,793,207, forward strand.
CTTTTTGAGTAGTGCCCCTTAGCCAAATACCGTTAGTATGACCTTCTAACTCTTGCAATGGCGAAACTTTGTTCTACATATCCCATTTCCTGCATGCCAAAAATGAAGTTAACCAACTAATAAACATAAATTTGAATTTTTTAAACATAAACAATGGCATAAATCATTACCGTTAAAGAAGGTTAATTGACATCATCATAAGCAACAATAAGCTGAGTAGCAAAATCATGAAGTCATTGCAAAACAGAACAACTTCTAACCGAATATGAAAAACTTTAAATCGCAAAAACCATACATGATTAGTTACCACTCCTAATGTTATTTTGCAAAGTCATGTGATTTCATAAAGTTACCTTATAATAAGCTTTTGCTTCCTATTTTCCCAGACCGCTTAAACCACAAACAAAGAAAAGTAGAAAACCATTAACCATATAACATAAATCTATATAAATTGGGATAGTTCAAATATAATTGCATCAGTATGTTTAACTACATAATTAACATGATAATCATCATCGTAATCCAATACAGGCGGTTTATATTTACTCAAATTCAAACAGAGATCATTAAAACTTGAGAGAGCAACAAAGAATGAAAAGACAACAATAGCATATGTTTGAAAAGGAACTTACAAGGATCAGGGGAATCTTGTCCTCTGAACTGGGGTTGGGTTTTCGATGTTTTTCTTCGTAAAAGCATTGATCATGATCTGATAGATAAATAGTGCATTATGTGATGTAATTTAAAAACGGAAAAAATAAATTGGGAGGCTCTGATAACCTGATTTGGGATAAGGGTGGAGGATCATTTGGTGTTGGGGTGACTGGAGACCGGAGAGAGCGTTGGAGAGAAGGCTATATGGATGAAAGGTGGAGACGTGGGAGAGAATACGCGGTAAACTCCTGCCGTAAACTTAGGAAATCCAACTTGCATTGAAAATATATAACTGCCATATTTTTAGAGTTTAAACGGCTCAGATTGATTTAAGAAAATAACTGATTAGTTATTGTGGCCAGGATTATCTGAAAATTCAGTTTTTGTTGTGTTGACCATCAGTTTTGATGGGCTGAACAATATAATAATAATGTTTAAAATTATATGGTCTATTTTAAAATTCAGAAGCATCCATGCACTTTCATTTTTTTGAGTTTACTTTGTTCCACATATTCGTTCTTGTGTTTCTTACTAGGTTTAAAAAAGCGCGGCTGAGGTGTGTTGCAAGGCGCCCTAAGGCGCAACCCCCATCTCCTCATCCTACACAAGGCACACTGTTTACAAGATGCACAGTAGAGGCATGGTTTTTGGCTAAAAATTGACTCTAAGGCGGCGCGACTCATGTATTTTCCGTCTTTTTTATGCAGCGGGTTGTTGTTCAAGATGCTTCTCCGTATGGAGGATTGTTTGATGATGAGTAGGCTGGAGTCCTTAAATTTAAAGAACTTGAAGATCCATATCAGGTACATTTGGTAATTGAGTGATTATTTGATATAGAATAGTATGGTACTTTAAATTTAACAATAATAATATTGTTAATTGGCTGATTATGGTTGATGTTACGGTTAAAGTGATAATGATATTGATAATATGAAATGTTATTAATAATGAGTTTGTCCTTTTTAAATCTTTTAAACAGATGTGATAATGATATTGATATGAAAGTAACAGTGATATTCATTGTTAGATGATGATGAAAGCCGTTTTTCATCTGTTTGCCTTTGAGGCGCGCACCTTGGCCGCTTTTTTTCAACCATGGTTATATTTATAAAAGAACTTCACTAGACGTGCAGGGGAGGGAATTACTTGGTTATAGTGATAAAAATTCATATAATTAAATGTCCATGTAATCTTTAGATAATCCGTTTTGTGAAGTAGTATAACAATTAGAAGTTCTAAGAATCTATTAAATTGATGTTCACGAGTTGAAATTGATGGACAAAAATTGGACTGCAAGTGTGAAAGGAACAATATTTGTTGTTGGGGCCTGTTTGGTACTGCAATTCAGCATTGATAAATTTATGTAAGTTTAAAGTGCATTAGGTTAAAGGATTTTTACACCCTTTTATTGAGTATTATTTGATAATAGTAGAAAAATAAGTCTTTACTTAACGGAAGAAATCCCATATCTTTACACCCTTTTATTGAGTATGCGAAGTTATTACTAGTTTTTGATGTGTAGGTTCATCAACACTGTAATCGCCATCCAAAGGAACCCCCTTCAGGTTTTGATCCTATATTCCTTCTTGAATCGTATATGACCATGCTCCTTTCTTTGTATCATTTTAGGATGATAATCGACCTTCACCGAAACCTTTGTTTTTAAGCAGATTTGTCAAATGAGATACATGGGACACAAATCAACTTGCCAAGCATGTTTTATCATACTCACTTTGGCTCAAAAAGGCTCAGCATCTACAGGGTAATTCATTCTTCATTAAGAACTTAGTATAGGTTTATACTTTCGAATAACAAAATGATTAAAACTGAAAAATTGGATTTTTTTTCATGATACATGTACAATTGTTTGACAAAGTAGCCGTTTTTAGTAAACGGGTCAAAATTACCCTTTTTTATTGAATGGCTCAACATTAGCATTTTAGACAAACAGGTCAACTTTTTTCTTTTAGTAAATGGGTCAACATTATCATTTTTAGTAAAAGGTCAAATTCGTTATTTTTTATTTTAGTGATTAATATCTTTTATGGGTAGGTAACAAATGAAAGAAACGAACTTGAAGATAAGACATCGACTCTCCAAACCTAATTAGTGAACTCTACAATTTTCTCATGATAATCAACTTTACATTCTTATATTTATATTTTTTTACTATTAGAATTGTTGGCGTTTATGTTTTACAAATATTTATATTTTTTAAACTTTCCAACAATGTTATAGCTACTTAAGTCAACAAGTTTTCTCTTTATAGTTCTGTTGAGTTTCTCTTTGTACTAAGTGGCGATGTTGGAACAGAGACAGACCCGCGCAGATCTGAGTCGAAACTAGAACAGAGGCTCTGCTGTTGTTACAGGGGAACAGAACCACGCTGATCTGCAGCTGCAGTTGGATCAGATGGAAGAGCTGCTGCATTTTATTCAGTTTCACGACAGACCAGAAAATGTCATGCAAATGTTAATAATGCGGATTTGGAACCAGTGAAAGGCAGCAGGTAGAAGCTAAAGTCCAGAATGCAAAACAATAAGCATAATAGTACATTTCAGATGAACCACAACCAACTACAAGAGGATACACGTCAAGTAATTGGTGTGTTTTCTTCTTCATTTGTTGGATATAAAGCTCTCCAATAACATTTTATATTGATTAACATGTTTTTGGTGAAATGCCCATTGAGATGATTTGGAAAATGAAGTTACTAGGCAAAGAACGTGTGTTATAATTTTCATATTTGCTGAGCTTTTGACGGTGAACTAATTTTTTAAAAAAATAATGTTGAAGGCATAGTTTCAAAAAGCGCACCTCAGGCGCGAGGTGCAACTAGGCTCCAGCCCTGTTGCGTTATCGCCCAGCATTTTGACAAAATACGCGAGGCACATAAAAGCAACACTTTTTAGGATTCTATCTAGGATTTTTGGCCCTAGAGTGTGCGCCTTTTGTATTCAGTAGCTTTTGTGTGCCTCTCACCTTTAAAAACCAAGGTTAAAGGTTAGTTTGATCTTATTTGTTGGTTAAGTTTTCTTTAAAAAGAGGCCATATATGTAATTTGATCATTGTTTCTAATCTTGTAGTTCTAAGTTTGAAAATGTAATGTAATTAATAAATGCGGGGGTGTGTTTGTTTGGTGCCTTTGGCTTTCTGCTATATGGAAACCATAAAACGGGTCGAACCCGAAAGGGAAACACCAAGAAGCCCAATAAATAAGGTATGTACTAGGTCGGGTCAGGTCAGGTTTCTCTTAACCGCCTTTTGTCCATTTTTTAAAATAATAGCGTGTCAAAGAAATACAATTTAAAGATACCATTGAATACATTTGAATCTCTATATAGGCGATCACACACTCTTAAACAGTCCGGGACATGAACCATCTGATGTATATACGTGCGTATGGATCAGGGAAATGGGATTTTAGTGATCAGTTGCAATGGATACTACTTGACAATTGAGAGAAAGCACCTAGATGCATTATGCATAGATGTATTTTTTAGTTAAAATATGTTCATATCATATAGATTGTCGACAATTTTATAAAAGTAAATCAGATAAATTAGATTATTGTTGTAATAATATTTGTTTTTATAATGATATTAACACATTAATTTGTAGAATTTAATTATGAAAGATAAAGAGAAGTGTTTGTGAATTGGTCCAATCCATTTCAACTAACCATAGAAATGCAAGTTGGTCCAACCTATTTCAACCTACACAAGAAAATGGATGTGGCAATTTAAGCTGTGTTGTGGATTTTTATAACCCAACCCCAACATAGTATTACTTTAATTTACTTAGTCGTGTTGATAACTTCACAAAAAAAAAGGCTTGTGACATGTGAGTTTGTTATGACCCGCTTTTTGACCCATTACTTAACCGGCATACTTTACCATCTCTTGTTTTATGGTGTATATTTGTAGCATAATGATGTGATTGAGGCTCATCTACACATGCTCGCGTAAATTATTTAATGGTTAATGTATAAATTTTAAAATATTAAAGCTTGGAAAATAGATAGGTCATAGATAAACCACACCAATACTATAAACAAGAAATTAGCATACGTACTATACTATCACGAAATGATTGATCGACTATCATAAAATAAGTACCGCTTAGAAATTATGTTGTCGCCGCCGCATCGCGCGGGTTCTCTACTAGTATATATATATATATATATATATATATATATATATATATATATATAAATATAAAGAGTTAGATCAATAGCTAAACATGAATTTCCATTCAAAAAGCGGTCACGAAGAGGGAAAACATGTTTTAATATAATAATAATAAGTAAATATACTAGATTTTTTTGTATCATTTGGAGATGAACCATAAATAACCTTTCGCCTATGAAAACAATTTGATCCTGCGTAGACCGTCCCTTGAGTTGATGATATTCCATTTGCTAGATACTTATTTTAACATGAAAAAAACTAGTTAGTTCTAGTTGTTTTATAAATAAATAAAACAGTAACCAGTTCTCTTACCATACCCATCACATATATATATTTTTGCTTACATATAACCAAAGAGAGGCATAGAAGTGCACTTTGATAATGATTTTTGATATTGAAATTTTTGTGATTCTTGAAGAATTAAATATTATAAAGTGAAAAAATAAATTTTTATATTTCTGTGAAAAAAAAAAGAGAGAAATTTTGTGAAAAGAAATTTTTTTAAAAATTTTTAGAACAAAATGTGAGAAACAAAAAATTATAGCAAATATACGCACATAGAGAGTAGTGAGTTGACACCCAAACAGGTCATCTTTCATTCCATCATAAAAAGCTTGAGGAAACTGGTAAAAAGCACAATTTTCTTCATCCTTGAAACCAAACACCATACACATTGCATGAAGAAAAACTTGTGGATTATTCGCATACATATCACAATCTACATTCAGCATTAGAGGTGCATTTGTCATTACTCCGGACACTCTAGCCTGCTCATCATTCAGTAAAGGTTAAAACAAACTCCACACACAATCATATCATTTTCTTTTTGTTACATTGTTTATAATAAAAAATACACTTATATTTTTTAACATGTCTAAGGATTCAAAAATAAAGCCGACTAACCAAAACGTTCATAGCTCCAGCTTTGTAATGATGTTGATGTTTCGGTCTCTTTTCTCTTGAGATGTATATTACATGGGGCAGATCACTCGGAATACCTTCTTTGTTTTCCGATACAACCTACAACAATTACCACATGCAACATAAATCTTGGGTTGCCACTAAAAGAACCACATTCTACTATTCTAGATAGTGGCGAAGCTTGGTTTCGGAATCGGCGGGGGCCGAACTCAATTTTTTTCGATTGGTAGTGGAAAATCGGCGGGGGCCGGACTCAACCCGGACTCAATTTACCTATGAAAATCGCAAATTTGCACTACTGCGCCAAAAAACAGGGGGGTCATGGCCACCCCTGGCCCCAACAATGCTTCGCCTCTGATTCTAGACAATGAAAATACCATGATCTTGGAGCTCAGCTAATACTTGAACTTATATTACACATTTTAACAATTAATTTACCAAATGGAACATAAATCCTAGGTTGATAATGCCTCCGCGACTCTTATGGCATGTTTGTCTCATTGGGACATCTCATCGTACATTTGGCTAAGCAACAAACATATCTTCTGTTCTGGACTAATTCCTCATAAGTTGTAACTTGTGAGTTGGTGTTTAAATATTATCTCATTTGTATGTTTGGTTACAAAGATGATTTAGTGGATCAAGTTAGGATTACTCGATTAAATATCCATAATCTTTTGTATCAATAATTTGTGAACTTGTTTGTTTAAACAGCAAATGGGAATACCTTAATGATGGTAGGATGGTCCGACCGGTGGACGCCATCGAAAACCGCAAAATCTGATTCGTGTTCACATGTGAACGGCCTCTGAGATGCAACATCGATTTTTTTGTAAAGCTCCCCATATTCCTTCTGAAATCAGACAAACAAAACAGCATTTGAATTTGTAGACATGGTGGTCACACGGGTTTTATAAACCACATCTTATAAATTGTTTTTATAAATATAAGATTTCTCATAGTTAAGTGAAAATTTAATAATTACTTGGAATTGGACTTTACATTTATACCAAAACTCCTCTATTTTCAAGGGTTCAAGTCTAGCTAAAGACGAATTTGATGTAATCTAAGTAGTTAAAACTTAAAAATGTATTAAATTTATTGTAGTATTAATAAGCACTTTTTAAGTATTAAATTAATTTAATATTAGTTGTTAAAAGTGATTTATTAACTTATGTGTTACAATGTTATATGTAGACTGTAGTATATGAAATTAGTATTTAGGAATCATGTTTTGCAGGGCCGTTAAATCGAATAAAAAGTAGACATAAAAATGTTGAATCATGTACGTGCTTTGTTGAGTATTAACTTGGAAAAAATTAGACTGAAACGTAAAACATATAAAAGAATAGTTAAGTCGAATTAGGAGTTGTGCTTTGCCTTTAGATGGATTTGCAACCATTGCTTACATACAAATTGATGTTGTCTCATGTCTGAACTCTACTTACGTATTTTTTTGTCTTCGGTGTTTAAACTCGTACTTCAGCATATGATGAACTGTTTGATTTAGGCGATTCATGATAATATTTCTTCCCTTGAACCATCGATTTTATGTTGAAGGTACAATAACTCTTTTCAAATCGTGACTTCTACCTACAGATCTGTTTGTTTGTGAGATTGTTTTTATGATTTGCAATATATATATATATATATATATATGCTTCGTTTTTTAAAATCGATCTATTAATGTTAGGGTTTCCAAATCAATCTATGAATGTTCATTGTTATTGCGATTCATGATAATATTTAAGAAACCTACTCCTGGAATGTTCCATTTACATAGGTTGAACACAAAAGGCTTACCAGTTCCTAATTTTATTATAGATTCCTAATTTCTCATGTCTTCAAGGCTAGCCGGCTGAAACCCTAAATATCTAAGTCTCCAAATATGTATATGGTCCATGTGTTAAAAGAAGTTGTAAAACATATATATATATTGACAAGCCCTGATCTTATTCGGAGAACCTACTCCTGGAATGTTCCATGAACATAGGTTGAACACAAAGGGAAAATGCTTCGAAGCTCGATTCCGTCCTTTTAAACTTTGAAAGAAATCATGGCAAATAGGTTGAAAAAAAATCAAATTTGATTCTATACTAATTTTGTTGCATTTGTTCATCTGTGTACATGTTAGGTCAATGATGCTAAATTTTGAGAGCACATTCGTGTTGATAAATTTTTTATTTATTTTCTTTTATTTGCCAAAGTATCAGGTTTTATTTGTCGAAAAATGATTTGACATCTAATAGATTCTAGATCTGCTGTTAACATCATAGATGCGATTCAGATTATATGAGGTTTTATTTGTAGGCTTAAATAAGTGTATCTGTTTTTGCTAACCGGAGAAATGAGAATGCATATAGTATATCTAACTAGGGACAAAGTCGGGAAGCCTAATGTATACATGGACCACGGTTATGAATATCGACATTTGTTTAATGGGCGTGATTTTATTTTATGTAATTTAATATGGTTTCCTATTGGCATGCTGATCTTTTAATAGGTTTCTTGCATTTGAGTTTGATGATATATCTAATAGCCCAAAATTGTCTGAATCTATTAGTTATGCTACAATGATTGACCTATCTTCATGGAATTTCAAGCATATCATCACCATACACTTTATTCCTATTTCAGGAGCACGTGAAGAAGTTGCATCCCTATCCTATTTCAAGAGCTAATGCTCTTTACATGCTCGCATCGTTTTAAACTAGAAAGGTTCTCATTTTATATTTTTATATAATTTTTGCCATACAAACTTAATGTTTACTAGACAGATGCTGATTGTTTCTACTTTTATTGCCAATAGGTTATAAGGTTTGAATTTGAATACAAAGTTGTTAATCTGCTTAAAGGAGAACAAGAACCCCCTGGTATAAAGAATCAATCCATTTTCACACCTTCATGGTTTTACCATTTTGATAATCTTTTATATAACTTGCATGTTTTATTTATTTATAAATTGATGGATTGGACATTTCATGTATGGATTAGATTTTACTATTTCACAACAACTATGTCTACATTGGTTTATGACTCCTTATGATCAGTGATCAGTCTAATGTTCTGGCCTATTAAGTCAAAATATTATTCAATGATGCACCAACTATGGCCTTCTAAATGTCATGCAATGAATGTCTTCTTCTATTTAAGTCAAAATATTATACAATTAAACTTTGATTGGACGTATTATTAGATATGAAGCTTATACAAATGTATTTGAAAATAGACATGAAATGAATGTCTTCTCCAGACTTGCATCTTGAAGTATGATTCTACACATGACCCATTTAAAGGAACCACCAAGGTTGTTGATGTCTTGATGAGTCTAATATGGAAATCAATGAGAAGCATATCAAAGTTACTAGCCAAAGGTATATAAATGGTCTTCTATTGATAAATAGCATTTGTACGTTGTTACTTTGATATGAGCAAATTTTTGCTATCCTAAACGTTAACTTCATATGTGTTTAGAGACCCTTCAACTATTCCTTTGGGTGAGTTTGGAGCTGACTATATTGTATAATCTTCTGGCGTTTTACATCAGTTTGGTTTACTTAAAACTATAAAGGCATGTGTACCCCCAGGTTGACATTTTTCTTCCTCAATGTGAAGGGTGATGCCAAGAAGGTAGTGATCTCAGCTCCACCAGTAGCTACACCTATGTTTTGTTGTAGGAGTAAATGAGACCACTTAAAAGCCAAACATGGATATTGTATACAAACGTAGCTGCATCACTAATTGCTTGGCTCATTTGGCTAAGGTACACCTTTTTTGCTTTCTGCAGTTATGATTTGTGGACCTCTTTAATTTACTTACATTCGTGAACCTAGGATTTTTATTTTCTACCTAAATTGTTTTGATTATTATTTCATATAATTTGGTACATTTACATATAGTAATAGTGGTAAACAATTTGAAACAATTCATGCAAGATGTTTATTTTTTTAATCATAGATGATTTGTTTTTATAACTTTTTTGACTCTGATGTTTTAATAGGGGTGAATAATGTTGTGTACTTGTGTAGATATAAGAAGGCGCTATGGGAATTTAGGGAAAGATGGAATTTTGTGTTCTGAATTGACATCCTAAAGCCTTCAAATAAATAATTTGATTGTTTGTTGAAGGTTTTAAGCTGACCCTATTAGCCTAAAACCTGAAAATAATAATTAGATAATCGAATTTCTATATAATTTTGTCCATCGCTTTTCTTCAGTTTGATTGACATTTTTCAATAGAGTAGGTTTTGCAATACAAAAAGGGGTAGCGGCGCAACTTGTGGCCCGTTTACCTACGTATCACTTGTAATTGGTTTGTCTTTGGTTTAATGAAAATTTCTATTGACATGGGTGATTATAATTGAAATGTGCAGCTATTTGTGAAGCTATTAAAATATATGATTAACAAAACTGAGAATAAAATAAAATAGTGTAAACATATTTGACTTCACCCATCTTTCTGATAATCTGGTAAGCATTGAGCAATAGAATTATTACTCTAAAGGGATTAAGGTTTTATAACTGCTTATGATAGTCTATAGGATCTGTTATTGTGAATTTCTATAACCATATCCATGGTATGAATATAATAATATGTATTGTTTAAGTTCATATTTTTGGTTTGTCCAACTAAAGAATAATTAGTCCATTTTAGTTTATCTAATGACAAGAATTCCTTGGTTTCTTTGAAATAGTCAGGCATATGTGTATGTACAACCTATATTTGAGCATATAGGTGCCACATGTGTATATGTATTACATGTAATATCTAATGAGTTCTGTGTTTTGAGGGATCAAGTATAGAATTATAAGACTTTTGTCCTTTCTGTTCATAGATTTGGGTGTCACTTCCCATTGCTTTCTAATGTCATTTTTAGGTGGCTAGCTTTTGCATTGCAGGGTCAGTAGTATGCTCATGTAGTTATATAGTTTACATAGCAAAATGTTTTGTTGATGTGATATGTTTTTGTAGATTTAAATATTTCTGTCATTCCAACCTATATATTTACTATGTATTCAAGATTGTGGCAGCTGCTAATTGAAAATTTTCTATTTTCAATATGTCTGGATGCTTAATCTTTATATCGTGTTGTATTTCAATTTGACATGTCCTACCCTAACCAAAATGACCATTTTTATCTAGGGAGGTTATGACCCGGACCCGTCCTAACCCTAACCAAAATGACCATTCTTACCTCGAGAGGTTATGACCCTGGCCCGTCCTAACCTGAACCATTCTAATATTGTAAATGGAAGAAAGAGAAAAAAATAATAATAAAAAAGAATATAAAAATAGGTGCAGGGATTGATGTGCAAAGTTTTTTTAATAAAAAATAAATTCATAGAATAAGAACTTTTAGTTAAACTAGGTATATTCATATTCGCGCGTTGCGCGATTTTCACATGGCGCATTAACAACCAATTCTTCTACCTACAATATTTCCACAAACTTAACAAACCAATTTTTAAAAATTGTTACAAACGTAGTTAGAAAGGTAAAAAAAATGTACGTTAAACTTGAATATCATCTTCGTGTAAGTTCATCCATGATTTGTTGCACAACACCCAGCTTCATTGAATGGGCCCAATGAGTATAAAATCAACACAAACCATACAACATTGAACACAAAGCAGCAATGAAAAGAGTCATACTTCACACATCCTTTCTTTCTAATCACAAAAAATAAAAATCAAATAAATAAATAAATAAATAAATAAATAAATAGGTAAATAAATCATACATACCTTAAAAGCAGCAAGACCCGACCTTGTGTCCCAACCAAAATAGGACAACTCGCCACATATCCCATAGTTCGCCCAATACGATATTGCTATAAATTTAAGATAAAAAAGACAGTATTAGTGTGCTCGAAACAAAGCCAATTATGTCTACATATTGTGTTATGAAATAAGCAAGCAACCTCAAACTGTTCTCCCAGAATAACCACACAAACAATTGGATATTTAGTCTGGATAAGCAACCTATTATTACATAAAAAGTTTCAATAAGCAATCCAAAAAAGCTACACTTGAAGAAGTTAACAGCTAAGGTTCAAAATTCACCCAAATAAAATGTTAGAATGACATTAAAAAGATCGCAATAAGTAATCTCCTTGCTTGCATGACTTTCAAAAGTAGTGAGGGTCACATCAAGAGACAGTAAGGTTGTCTATTAGCAAAACGTTAACCGGTGGTTGTATTGTTCAGTACTAAGGGTTTCGTGTCATACTCAACCTGCTACAAACGTTATGTTGTAACAGCAAAATATATACACTGGTGTTCAGTGTTCTTACATTACCTATGGATCAGGAATTCTTCGGGGTTTTTCCTTTCTTCGCAGTTGTTCCCTCAAAACCTGCATCTGTAACCAAACTGCATGAATCGCAAATCAGCCAATCTGCTTCCGTTCATATGTTAAAGACACAAAAACTAATAAACATAAAAGCAGGCAAACAGTTAGCTCAAAGTAACTTTTAAAAATTAGGCAAAATATGGTCCTATAAATTCCACATGAGCCAAGTTATAAACAGTCATGTAATTATTATTTCCAACTTGACATCCTCAATAAAAGTCCAATACAGGCCGGTATATCAAATTAAAGATAATTTAAAAATCTGTAACCTATAAAAACAATATAAAAAACTCAAAAAACACTTTAAATTCGGATGACCAAAAAACATATTTTATAATTTTTCTTACAGTATTATAAAAAGGATATGTTAGATTCGAGTAAAAAACGTTATTATTTTGAAAAGAGTAAGAAGCGAAACCTGTTATCGGAACATAGGCTAATTGCACTTTGGATTTACTAATGATACGAAGATTAACAGGCCCTAAGTGTGAGATCCGGTGCAGGCGATACCTTCTAAAACTAAAACACCACAAAGACAATCAGATAAGTGGCACACAATGGAGTTGTTATTGAACATTTATACTTGAATTTTGTTACCATAGACATCAAAGATTTGTTTGAAATAACTCCATAAACCTGCACATCAACTGTAAATACGTTCAGCAAAGCAGAGTCAGAAAGGAAGTATGTCTAAACGCAAATTAAATAAAATATAGTATACTAATTTAAATCCAGAATTGATCAAAGTGACTATTAATACCGCATCGAAGATAACTCCATATGGAGTTTAATTCATGATATAATGGACGACCTTCAGTACTGCAGTAATATAATGTTTCAGCAATTCATAGAGCAGCTCGTAAATGCATTGCCTATTTAGCTATTTGACTCCCCCTAGCAATAGATCAAAAAGAAACATTAGCGGTCAAGATATTACCAAAATTCTCAACTCAACACTTCATTCATCACAATCTAGAACACAGTTCCTCAAGAACTGGGAAAAAAAATATTAATAACATTAAGAACTTTTGTCTACCATCTTGAAACCCTTTTAAATTTCTTCTAGGATGTATTTGAATCACTACTTTTCAAGCGAACAACACCCTCTTTCCTCAGAAACCCAAACCATCAAAGTCGTTGTGGCGGCGCAGAACCAACCCTGACTTCCTACCTTCCGTCAAAAATCCCTATTTTTTGTGTTTTTTATCCAATTTTTCAGGATTTATCCTATTACAGTCACCATACCTGACGGGAACCGCATTATGTGACATCCGACAACTTCCGATCAACACCGGTATGATTTTTCATTATTGGTAGTAATTATTTATTATAAATATTTGTTAATTATTAAGTTTTGGAAGTTAACAGATCGTTTTAACAAGGAAACCGTGATCGAATCTTTTAACGCGATTTAAACGTGTGTTCTGAAAGTACGCGTCAGATAACAAAAATAATTATGTTTTTGCTCGGTTTAGCTAAGTCTTATATTACGAACATTTCCGACTTGTTTTATTTATTACTTTTGAACCGAAACTAAAACCGAGACACGACAAATTTAAACGGGTTCGTTACATGGTGTGCACCTTCCTAAGAAACCCTAACTATAAATTCATCTTATCTTCTCCTTTCCCCTCATTCATCTCCTACACATAAACCCTAGCCCCATCAATCTCTCTCTTTCTCTCTCTCTCTCTCTCTCACTATACTCGTATCTCTCCCTCCCTCTCCTACATCTCATCCCGGTTCTCTCTCTGTTCTGGCTTCCATCCCTCTCAGGCAGCGGCGGCCAACCACCACCCTCAATGGTGGTGGTGGCGTGGTGATTTAGACCCGGAAAGGGGTTATCGCGATCTGTGGGGCTCCGATAAGAGCGGTATTCTGCTCGGATGGTGTTAGGTTTGGATTGTACCGGGTTGTGAGGGTCGCGTCGTGTGCAGATGGTGGCAGTTGTGGCTGGTTTGTAGTGGTCCGGTTGAGATCGCGTGGTGAAGCTTACTCGTGGTGATTTCTGCTTGGGTGGTAGCTGGCGGTCCATATGGTGGCAGATGGTGACAGTTTGGTGCTGGGTTGGTTCGGGTCAGACTTGGCTCGTCCAGGTCAGTCACAGGTTTGAGTTGCTTTGTTTATTTATCTGATGTCGAGTGTTATGGTCTGCTGGTTGCTTGATCTTGCTTCGGGTCCGATTGTGGTTCAAGTTTTGGTCCAGGATTGGGCCAGGTTATGTTCGGGTCTCGGGTCCTTGGTGCAACCTCGGAATGATTTTTGGTAAAGTTTCCGGTCTAGCTCGATTTGGTTGCTGCTTGGGTTTCGGTTGGAGTCCAGTCAAACCCGGGTCAAAGTTCAGCAAGCTAGTCATACCGAGTCAACTCAGTCAAGACCTCGGTCAACGTGCAGCCAGTTCGGTCAACGTTACGTTCGAGGCGGTTCCCGGTTAAGCGCGTGCGATTCGGGCACGAGGAAGTCGGTCGAGGTTTCAGGCTTGTTTGCTAGCTTAGCATGGAAATTAAGGTGAGTTCATGACCCCACTTTTTATCGTTTTATAAATGCTTTCGGGGGGAAGACATGCTTCTTTTATGAAAATCTGATGAAATTAAAGTGATCAAGTTTTGGGAAAAGTTTAACATTTCAAACACTTTGAAAAATCGTACATGGGAAATCAAATGGGTTGCGTGAGTTTCACGGCCCCACTTTACGTTTTTATATTTCGGGGGAGACACATGCTTTATACATATTTCATAAATTATCATGTTATACTAGTGTTAAATTCATTTGTGCTATACGATACGTAAAGTCCCGGGTAAACCATGAATATGCTGGATAGCATAACGGGGGAAATGTGGATAGATCTATTGGGACTGACAGACCCCACCCGTCGGCTGGGAGCCGGGCGGGTGCATATTGTCTCGGTCATAACGCTACCGGGGAATGGTAGTGCATAATCGTTTCGGGCAAAATCATATATCGTTGTCTGTAATGGTTTCCGGTCGTAGTAGTATTATTCATGTGTCTAGCTAACGCTATCATTTCTAACATAGTGATAACATGATGGCTTTCAAAACTTATGGAAATGTTTTTGTAAAACTTTATTCCTGGTTTGGAATAACATAACTTTATTCCCTGGTTTGGGGTTACACAACTAGTTCCTGGATTTGGACTACATAGATTTCGCTTGAAATGATTTTGGATTAAACTTAACTTTTGGTTTCGCAAACTTATGAGCTCACCAGCTTTATGTTGACTTTTTAAGCATGTCTTTCAGGTTTAAGCTTTGGTAACGGCACGGTTGGAGTGGGCGATGTCTTGGGATCGGGGATCCTAGAGGGTTAGAATTGGCGTTCAGGAAGTAAGAGTCTTAGATGCATCTTTCCGCTGCGCGGCGAAGTTACCAAACGTCACAACCGATTTGGGGAAAAGTCGGGGTGTGACAACATTACCTGCAACTTTTCATTCTATCCTCATCATTAAACAGAACTTAAAAACTACCAAACAAAGGACGGCGCAAAAAGTAAGAAACAACCGGTGGTGAAGGTGGTTTACCTTACGGGAACATCATCACATACAACTTTCCGTTCCATCTTCTTCATAGCCCTTCTCTGTTCCATTTTTCTTCGCAATCGGCTGTAACAGCAATCAGATTGAGGTTGTCTTTCATCATCTAATGCTTCGTTTCAGGCAGTGTAAAAAGAAGTATTATAAACACCACAACACAACAAACGAAATTCAATCATGAACAAAGAGTTCGGTTCAAGAAACTCTATGTACCTCTTTCTCTGTCTGTTAATCTCTTTCTAAACCAAGTATATCGTGCTCTAAACCAGGCTTTCACACGATACAGCATTCTTAGATCAGGTAACCACCACCCATAATTTAGTTTTCTTTCTTTATTGAGCTGCTAGAAAATAAAAATAAAAGGATATGGAAAGAAGCAAACATTTCAGCCACCATTCAGCCACCAAACACAACCACCACCGCCCAACACCGGCTCCAAACACCTCGCCTGCCACCACCAACCTATCACTGGCCCAATCACGGCAACAACCCACCATCTTAATGTCAAATACAAAGAGAACAAAGAGTTGAAAGATCATCGGACAGGGTTTCTAAACCCAAAAAACAAAAAAGATTTCAAAACCAGAGGTGAAGAAAGATGTATTAATAATCGACCGTAAAATGCTCTTCCACATTTCTGTTCAGCAATAACCACAATAATAATAATAATAATAATAATAATAATAATAATAATAATAATAATAATAATAATAATAATAATAATCGACCTCCATTTTAAACATCTTCTCCAACAACAGATGTATTAATTTAGAAAAATGAAAACGATAGTAATAGTGGTGGTGTACCTTCGCGGCGCGGATCTTACCGTAGCCTTTCATAGCAAACTCCCGCCAAATGAAAGTCTCATTTGATGTTTTTGGTCACCATTAGTTTTGTCTTCTCTTCTTCAAAGGGGGCTTGGAGGATGTGAGGGTTCATGGTGGTGTAAAATGTTGTGAGGGGCGGAGAAAAATGGAGTAGGGTTATTTGCGGTGGGTGGGGAGGTGATTGCTATGTGTACAGAGGTGTTGGGACACGTGTGTTGAAATGGGGATGAGGCTACCTAAAAGAGAACACGTGTATAGGGAAAAATCGGAGTTACAAAAAACAAAAGCAGGTTAAAAAAAGCGCTCCCTACAATACTCGAACCCGGGTCACACCATATACAAAACATCAATGTAACCATCTCCACCAGCACAATTTTTGTTATTAAGCTTAAAACCAATAATATTTATATTAACAGTATATAATAAAATAATAATAAAATACTGTTTAAAGTGGTTGGTTTATTAATAGTATATATAATTATATGGTTGGAGATAATAAAAAGGATGTCAATGATGTGAATGCTCTCAGTTCTTATACAAAAGGTACCTTCTCTAAAATATTGCCTTAAACAAATGTGTTATTTCTTATGTAACACGAGGTCATAGTCACATAGTGATTGAAGCCAACGCATTATTGTCAGCTTTGGGAATCTTAAAGTTTTCACTTTAGTGAAACTACTTATAGGCTACTAATGTAGTGATGTATTTACAAGTAATTTCATTCAGTGGCGGACGCAGGAATTTTGTTCATGGGATGCGGAATCTCTAAGCCCATGGGTCGTTTATCGATCAAGTGGTCCGGATGGGGTCGGGTCGACTCGTATGCCAAAAAAATAATAATAAAATTATATAATCCATAAAAGGAAAGCAAAAGCCAAAATTAATTTAAATGTCGTTACATATGCATAAAATTCTAAAATCTAAGGTTGTGGATACATCTCGGCTAATCGTGTAACATTGTGAATTTTTCCTAAATCTTGAATTCACAAAACATTTCGACTCTCACCCATCATCATTTATTGTACTATATTAAAACATTTCGAACAGCTCGGCGCAAGCTCATTTATTAGCCACATGGCTCGGAAACACCATATCAACCCTGCTAACCCGGCACGAGCGAGCCACCACGAACTCAAGCGACCACGGTCACAATGCGATGTCTCGAACAACAAAAGCAGAGAACGTATATAGAAGTTTATTTTGAAACTCTACTAAATAATATATAATCTAAACAGTCAAGTACTTAGGAGACAAAAATAAATCATACGGGGTATTATTTTAAACAAAGATACGTTTTATGTAAATAAAACTTTAAGATTATCAATAAAAAAATTAACAAACAGTATATGGCAGATAATTTGTAAACAACTATTAAGTGCAACTATTTTTTTACATAACCATTTGATACTTTATTTTACCGTATAAAATAGCTTAAACTTTATTACCAATACCAATTAAAACAATTCAATATTATTACCAGTTTGTTTTATCGGGAAAGTTAAACAAAAAAGAATGTGTGGCCCACCACCTAAAGGAACCTGACAAATTGTCACCCACCTCTTCCACTTATTCTTCATTTTAGTACCAGGTTTTTTCTTCCATTAAACCTGCAACAAAACCTTCATCATATTTTCAGTTACTTCTTCATCTCTCTCCAACATTCAAGAATGGTTTGAAAACAATGGTTTCAAAAGTCCAAGGGGTGTGATTGAAAATTTTCAAGGGGTGCGGACGGGATTAACGCACGTATATAACACTAAAAATTTTCTTTTCAAGGGGGGCGCCCGCCCACCTTCGGCTGCCCTGGGTCCGCCCCTGATTTCATTTATACCATTTTTTTTAAGAACTGAAATTTGAAAATTGCTCTTAATGTTTATTGATAAGCTATTTTGACATTTCATCAACAGTATTTTTAGTTTTTTTTTTTTTTTTTCTAAAAATTGTGTCATTTGACATGTTTTTGGCTGAAGTTGGTATAAACGGAACCATGTACATAGTTGGTTGTTGGCATATTAAATAGTCTCAATATACGTGTGTTCCTTGATGAAAAGTTAAATGCTTGGGTGACATACACATACATTATCACTTGAAAAGAAGTCTTTACTTGTCATTTATCCATTTTCATTTAGGTAATTGTGATGTTTAAACGTAGAAGACAATAAAATGAAAGCTACAATCAAGTTTGGAGTAAGAAGAAGCTAAAGCTGGTCTCTTAAGCAGAATACAAAAAGAAGTATATAGTGATTTTTGATTTTTTTTTATTACATGTAAGATATAATTACTTATTCTAAGTATTTACTTAAACTTCTATTGCATGTTTTTTAGCACCCAACTCGTGTATTTGTATTTATATTAGCAGGAACCCGCGCGTTGCGGCGGGGCTGCACCCGGAAACTTTTATTACATATATAATAATTTTAAACTAAAAGTTAGGGATGAGCTCGGGACGGTATCGGTACCGAACCGATACTGATCCCGACACCGAAAAGTCAATAAAACCAATACCGATACCGAACACATACCGGTACCGTACCGATACCGATAATACCAAAACCGAAAATCCATAAATATGGTTACCGATACCGATCCCGAAACCCCTCGGTTCGGTATCGGTTCGGTACGGTACGGTATTGGGATCGGGACGGGATGGGATGGGATCGGTATTCGGCCTTGTATGCTCATCCCTACTAAAAGTTATCATGTAGTCTTGTGTGACAATTATTTTGGTGGAAGTCCTTTGATATTGAAAGCACGAATAAAAAAATAAAAATTGATGCGGGAGAATACTGAAAACTTGAATCAAAAGATAAGATTTCACTCTCTGAAAAAAAAAGTAGCTAAATACTTTAAATGAAGCCATAAAAAAATAAAGAATGGCGTGTGGGATGGGTTTGCCATCCCGTAATACTAACTGGTCGATTTTGTGGTATATTCTCGAATATGCTCCGAACGTATATATGCCAATTTTCATGTTGGTGATTGTTTTTCCTAATGAGACACCCATAGGTGTGAAGCAGAAGTTTGTGTTGTATGCACGGATCAAAGAAACCATGACATTTGATCAAAGAAACCATGAGGTTGCTCTTGATTAACACAATAGCCATGATGTTGCTCTTGATTAACACAACATTTGTCTGATTGTAATTTTTGACCGTAAACTTTTATTACATACAAAATAACTTTTAAACTAAAAGTCGTTATGTATTCTTGTTTGACAATTATTTTGGTTTTGCTAATGACCGAGTCAGTCATGAATGGGACGATGCCTATCGCTTTTATTTGAGTTTGAATATGTTAGTAAAATTTTTATGTATTATTTTTAGTATAAGTTATTTAATTGTCGTACTTTTAAACTAAAAGTAATCATGTATTCTTGTTTCACAATTATTTTGGGTTTCCTAATGACCTAGTCAGTCACGAATGGGATGATGCCTATTTCTTTTATTTGAGTTTGAATATGTTAGTCAAATTTTTATGTATTATTTTTAATATAAGTTAATAAGTTTTTTACAAGCTTTTATAAAATACTATTGCATTATAAATATAAATACTAGATGTAATAACACTACATTATTGTTTGACATTTATTACACTACATTATTAAATGCCACTACTAGAAAAAGGGGTTTTCTTGACACACATTTTATGACACGCGCTTAATAATAACACTTAAAAGTGTGTGTCATAAAAAATATGTCATGCTTTAAAAATTTTTGTTAATTAACGACGCGTTTTTGCGTGTGTCAAGAAACATAAAACATGATGGTCTAGAAATTTGTGTGTCATCTTTTGTGTCATGTTAATTTTACAAAATTTGAAATTCCCCCTATAAACCCTAGATATAAAAGTTCTCATTCCCTTTCTTCCTCAAGCATTTGTGCAGCCAAAATCCTAATCCCTCTCGATCTCTCTCTCTATCTACCGATCCTTTCTCTACCCTAGGTATAAAGGCTCCGGTGAAGAGACCCGACGTTGAACGACGTTGTTGCAGATCTGATGGTTTTGTTGGTGCTTTTCCTCTTCTTTCCTGTTTTGTTTCCGGTTCTTGCTGTTGTTGGCTCAAGGTCTTAATTTCGTTCTTAGTCGTACGAATAATAATAGTATGATTCCAAACCCTAATTTTGATTTTCAATTATGTACTCTGTTCAGTTTTTTTTCAGGGTTTCGCGGTTCTAGGTTACCTATGGCTAATTAGCTTTTACTTTGGTCAATTATTGCTTGATTTGATTTTTAGATGTGTTACTATGGCAGAATATCAATTATGTCTTCAAAAAGCTACCATTGGATCCAAAATTAATGAAATTTGTGCTTCAGGTGGATTGCCATGTATATTGGTTGTAAGATCCTTAAATATGGTTTCCTAGTATGTTTTTGGCTATTTTGTTCTAATGTGGTTGCAATTTGTGGGAACGAGATCTACTGTATGTGAAAGGGATATATTCATTTCCACTGAATTAAGTTTTATTTCCTTTTATATATTGAATTGCAACTTGTCAACTCTTAAGTATTCCAAGCTCGGTTTCCACATACTACAGTTGACATTTTGCCTTCATTGTATTCTTCACTCTATTTTTTCTTTTGGATTCTAAAAAATAGGTTAGTGTCATTCATATTTCTTAATTATATCTGTTGTACAATTTTTGAATATATTATTTTGCATTGCATAGTGGCTTTATTTTGGTGTAGTTTGTGTTATTGACATCTTTTGTTGTCTAGAGTTTGCTCTAACTTATGTACTTGTAATTTCTATAAAATCTCTTCAACTATGCACTCTTGATGAGCTGGAGTTTTTTCTTTCTTAATATCTTTTCATTTACGATATCCAGTTAATAAAGAAATAAAGGAAGTCATCAAATGGTCAAATTTCGATTCTTTGAGCCCCATATTGTTAACATGTTCAATCATCTCACTACGAATTTCATGATTTTGTTTACTTGATTGAATTCTTTTGCACAATTTTTTGTTATATATAATCTTATTTGCTTGTTATCTCCAATGTTTACAGAATTCATTTTGGTGTTGATGTTAAATAGTTGGTTTATATATTTAGGTCTTTGTAATTGGTTGCTACCTAAAAAACTGACTCTTGCATCATATGAATATGATACAGGTGGTCAGCCAATGCCAAGGGTGGTGAGCTGGAATCTCTGGGGTATAAGGAAAGGTTACAGAGTTGATGTTGATATACTTGACAGAACATGGGCAGAGGCTCCAAGTTGTCATGACATTCTCATTCTAATCTGGTACTAATCTGAATGTTGATTACAAATTTGTGTTCTTCATGTGATATTTATTGGTGAAAATGTGTGCATTTATGTATATTATACAGGCTGCTGTCCAAGCAGGTGTTTGCATAGACATATTTGCTGTTACAAATGAGTACACAGATCTGGCATCCTTAAAGTTTCTTAGCATTAATAGTGGAGGCTCATTGTTTCCAGTACACTGTCTTGGTGCCCCCTGAGGAACTTCCAACTCCAGGCTCAGGCTTGATCATTTTTCTCCACTGCAAACGCTTTTCTACGCTGCAAACGTTTTTTTCCGCTGCAAAAGCTTCACGCGCTCTTTGCCTGAGCCTTAGTTACGCTTAGTATTCGCGACATGATGTAGTTACAGGTTGCTCGGTTAGCTAATGCCACCGGAGCCAGCGATTGCGGTTAGGCGATTAGATCGAATCGCGGGAATATGTTTCTGTTGCTGGTAGTAAGATCGTAGTTGAGACGCTTTTATTTTCAAGTAAAATTGTAATTTTAAGTCTCCACGAATGTATCGACACAATATTTTTTGAAATATATTTCATTTTATTAATATATGTATTTTATTTTGAAATATATTTATTGATATATATATATATATAAATCCTGGGTAAATTTGTAATTTTTATATTTTTTTAATTTTTTTGTCAAAAAGATGACACGCATAGCGTGTCATAAACGTGTGTCATTAAGGCGTGTCATAAACGTGTGTCAAGAAAGAGTGTCAGTAATGCGTGTCATTAAAAGATGACACGCGCGTGCATGTCGTATTAATTTTATGACGATGCCTATAATGACTTTCTTTTGTGTGTCATAAACACTCTTTCATGACGCGCAATGCGCGTCAAGAAACGTGTTTTTTCTAGTAGTGTGCTAAAATGTAGAGGGACAATATTGTAAATGAGAAATTATTTGTGCATTAACACTTGTACCAAATGCAAAAACAATGTTTTTATGTGTCTTAAAATTTAATGAAAATTACTATCTTGCCCATCCAGAACCTATTATATAGTAATATAGATAATTGTAAATTGTAAATGTAACACATTAGTCATTTTTCAAACTTACATGCAATATATAATTAGTGTGTACAATTATATGTTCACTATGTTGCATTATCAAGAGTCAATAGGTAAGGATGGATTGAAGTAAGTGTTAGTCAACTATGTATTATTGTAAAAGATATTTCTTATTCAAAAGAGATATTTCCTATTAATCTCTAGCATATCTCTCTCATTGTATAGGATATTTAGTTTCCTTTTATTGTACATCCTTGTAATTATATATATTGATGGAATGAAGGAGAGCTAATCAAGCTATTGAGAAACTTACATGGTATCGGAGCGCAAACGCTCTCTACCCTAGCTCTCAACCTACCACGGTCGGATCTTATACCTTCAACTACGGTCGATTTGTTACTGCCGGACACACCTGTCTTCTTCTTTCGTTTCATGTTCTTGTTTCATACCTGCCATAGCCGACAATGAACAACCAGATATACCCAAACCCGATGTTGTTAAACCCACCCCTTTACACCCAGTTTATTCTGTTACGAACATTCAGCAGAAGGTATGCGTCCTCGACGGTGTCAAGGTCTCGTACACCAACTGGGTCCGCCTGTTTAGCTACACGCCAGAGGGTATCGTGTAATGGATGACTTCGACGGCACGCCGTCTCCTCCAGAAACCGACCCCTCTTACGCGTCTTGGCTGGAAATCGACGCAATCGTCTTACAATGGATCTACGGAACATTGTCCGACGATCTTCTTGCTAAACTCTTGCCCAGTGCCGACGCCACTGCTCATGGTGCTTGGGTCCGTCTTCAACAACAGTTTCATAATAATAAGGGCGCGCGTATCGCGGCCCTCGAACACGAGTTTTCCAAAATCACCCTTAAGTCCCAGTCGTCCCTTGAGGCGTATTTTCAACTCCTCCTGGAGATTGCTGATCAACTTAATGACCTGTTGGATACACCCGTGGACGATAAGAGATTGATGCGACAAATGGTTCGTGGTTTACCCTCCGAGTTTGACACCATGGGATCTCTCATCAACACCAATATCCCTCCCTGGGAGGAGGCTTGTGAGATGCTTCTTAACGATCAACAGCGTCGCAATGCTCGAGAACTTTTAGCTGGTACGCCTATTGTTGCTGGTGCTGTCCCACCGCCGGCTTTGCCGTCTTCCAATCAGGAACAACCTCGTGACCCTAGCCGTGACAACCGCAACAGATCTAACAGATCTCGGGGTCGGGGCAGGAGCTCCACTTTTCGTACTAATGCTACGGGTCAGCCTTCGGGTCGCAATAAGTCTGCTTCGGTACCACCTTATCCGTATTGGGCACCTTCCTACTTGACTCCACCTCCTTGCCCGTTCCCCACAGCAGGAGATTAGGCCTCCCCTTGGGCCGCGTATAGCTTCAGGCCTCCTCAGTAATCTTCACAGGCCCCGCTCACTCAGTCCCAACAACCGGCCCAACAGCAGCAATCGGGCAAGCCTGCTCAGGCCCACTACACTGACTTGGACGCTCTAGATCCATCCCAAATAGCCCAAGCTTTCCAAGCTATTTCGATTGATGATCTGGACGAAGATTGGGATATGGATACTGGCGCAACTTCTCATGTCACGCTTGAACAAGGTAAGTTGGCTACACTCTCTAATTATTCTCATATAAAGTCGGTTTTAGTGGGTAATGGTAATCGTTTCCCTGTTCTTGGATCTGGGCACACTTCCATTCGAACACCCAATAAAACGTACCACCTAAAAAATGTCCTTTACAACCCAAACTTCATAAAAATTTTAATTTATGTTCGTCAGTTCACCACTGACAATAATGTGTCTGTTGAGTTTGACCCGTTTGGTTTCTCTGTGAAGGATTACCAGGATGGCACGCCCCTCAGTCGCCATGACAGCGCCAGTGGTCTCTACTCCTTCACCAAGAACACCCTTGCAACAGCTTTTACTTCTATTTCATCTCCTGCATCTTGACATGAACGTCTGGGCCACCCCGGTTGCCATGTCATGGATTTTCTTAGTTCTAATAAAACTTTGCCATGTAATAAGCTAGAACCTACTTTTGTTTGCCATTCATGCCAATTGTCAAAGCATAAACGTCTTCCTTTTGATGATTCTAGTACTCGTACTTTTATGCCTTTTTCAATTATTCATTGTGATTTATGGACGTCTCCTGTTGTGAGCACATCCAGCTATAAATATTATATCGTGCTTATTGATGACTTTACTCAATACACTTGGGTATACCCGCTCAAGTACAAATCAGAAACCTTCACTAAATTTTGCACCTTCCACGCCTTTGTTCAAACCCAATTCAAACTAAAAATACAAAAATTTCAATGTGACATGGGTAGGGAATTCAACAATCACAATTTTTTAGAATTCGCAAATAAAAATGGCATCCAATTTCGATTCTCTTGCCCACATACTTCTCAACATAATGGCAAATCTGAACGCATGATACGTCGACTAAACGACATCATGCTCTCCTTACTTGTCCATGCCTCCATTCCATCCAAGTTTTGGGTTGAAGCCATCCACACCGCTTGCTACCTTTATAACATTCTTCCCACCAAAACCCTCAATAATCATATCCCTTGCACCATCCTCTACCATCGTTACCCCCCTCCTACAAACACCTTCGTGTTTTTGGGAGTGCCTGCTACCCAAACGATTCGGCCACTCGCCCTCATAAACTCCATCACCGTTCCTCCCTTTGTGTCTTTCTCGGGTACCCGGCCAATTACCGTGGATATCGTTGTCTCGAACTATCCACCGGCAAAATCATCTTTTCTCGCCATGTTACCCTTAACGAGATATCCTTTCCTCTATCCTCTTCTACCGAACCCAAAGCCACTTTCCCGAGCGGTGATGACCCATCCCCATATTTTGATTTTGCACACCCAGCTCCTTCGGCCCACTCTAGCAACCCACCGCATTCCACTCACCCATCTGTCCTCGGCCCAGCACCATCCGTTGCTGGGCCTGTCAGCCCATCCATTCTCGGTCCAGTCCCCACGGGGGCCTCATCCAGCAGCCTTGGGTCTTCCCCTACAGGCCCAACCGGCCCATCTTCATCTCACGGATCACCAGCTCCTCACCATGTTGGTCCGTCTGTTCCTATGCCAGCCCACATTGTTGCTGGCCCGTCCACTACTCCTCTACATTCTGCTTCTTCAATGAACCTTTCAACCATGTCGTCACCCATATCTCCCATACCCAAGTCCCATTTATCCGCCCTTCAGGATCCTCACTGGAACGATGCCATGAACACTGAGTACCAAACTTTAGTAGAAAATAATACATGGGAGCTTGTACCACGACCTACTGACGCACCCATAATACGGTGCATGTGGCTCTTTAAACATAAGTTTCATGCTAATGGTGCTTTAGAATGTTACAAGGCACGCCTTGTTGTTAATAGTAAAAGCCAGACCGTTGGTATAGATTGTGATGAAACATTTAGTCCAGTTGTTAAACCCACCACGATTCGTACAGTATTAAGTCTTGCCGCTTCTAGATCTTGGCCGATTCATCAGCTGGACGTCAAGAATGCTTTTCTTCATGGCAATCTCAACGAAACAGTGTACATGCACCTGCCTCCAGACTTTACTAACCAAACTCATCCAGGTTTTGTTTGAAGGTTGAACAAGTCACTATACGGTCTAAAGCAAGCCCCTAGGGCTTGGTATGATCGCTTTTTAACCTTTATACTTAAATGTGGATCCAAGGG
This sequence comes from Ambrosia trifida, assembly GCA_028751855.1. Classification (NCBI taxonomy): domain Eukaryota; kingdom Viridiplantae; phylum Streptophyta; class Magnoliopsida; order Asterales; family Asteraceae; genus Ambrosia; species Ambrosia trifida. The sequence goes on from CM054122.1 coordinate 111,819,701, forward strand.
CAATGTTTGTGATACCTCACTTTTTGTGTATAACAATGGGGGACAAATGGCTTATCTTTTATTGTATGTTGACGACATTATCCTCAGAGCTTCTAGCAATGCTCTTCTCCAACATTTTATTAAGGTGCTGAAGACAGAGTTTGCTATGACTGATCTCGGGACATTACATCACTTCTTGGGCATTAAGGTCGAACATAAGGATGGTGGTTTGGTTTTATCTCAGTCTCATTATGCAAGTGACATTCTGAAGCGTGCCAACATGCCCACCTGTAAATCTTGCTCTACTCCAGTTGAGATCGGCTCCAAGCTCAGTGCGTCTACAGGATCACCGGTCCTTGATGGGACAATGTATCGCAGTCTCGCGGGCGCCCTTCAATATCTCACCATTACTCGCCCAGATATCACCTATGTCGTTCAACAGGTCTGTCTCTTCATGCATGACCCCCGTGAACCGCACCTCCAGTTATTGAACCATATACTTCGCTATGTCCGCGGCACCATTGACTACGGTCTTCATATCTCCCCCTCGCGCTCCACTACGCTTACTGCGTACTCAGACGTCGACTGGGGAGGCTTCCCTGACTCACGACGCTCTACCTCTGGTTTTTGTGTCTATCTAGGTGATAACCTCATATCTTGGAGCTCCAAACTAGGGTTGGCAATTTAGACATGAACACGATAACCTGGCACGAACCTACACGATTTTAACAGGTTTCGTGTTTGGCCTTAACAGGTTTCGTGTCTATAACAGGTCGACACGTTAAGACTTGTTTATTTTCGTGTCGTGTTCGTGTTTACATGTTTCGTGTTCGTGTCTTATCGTGTACGTGTCTTAACAGGTCTTATCGTGCTTTATCTTGTTTCTTATCATGTCTTGTCGTGTCTTATTGTCTCTTATCATGTCTTATAGTGTCTTATTGTGTTAACTTATTTTACTAAGTGTTCCTTATCGTGTCTTGTCGTGTCTTATCGTGTTAACCTGTTATACACAGATTCGTGTTCGTGTTTGAAAAAAATGACACGATTAGATTTCGTGTCATGTTTGTGTTTACAAGTTTCGTGTTTGTGTCTTAATAGGTTCGTGTCTTAATAGGTTCGTGTAACCTGTTATGCCAGCCCTACTCCAGACGTCATCCTACTATTGCGCGCTCAAGTGCTGAAGCAGAGTATCGCGGTGTGGCCAACACCGTTGCCGAGACTAGTTGGATTCGTAACTTGCTTCTCGAACTCGGATTAACTATTACTCAGGCTACAGACGTCTATTGCGACAACATCTCTGTTGTCTACCTGTCCCAAAACCCGGTACAACATCAATGGACTAAACACGTGGAATTAGACATTCACTTTGTCCGTGAAAAGGTTCGGATCGAACATGTTCGACTTCTTCACGTCCCTATTGATTACCAGTACGCAGATCCAGTTTGTGCATTCGTCCAGCTACAGCTCAAACTGCGGGGGCCTGTTAGTCAACTATGTATTATTGTAAAAGATATCTCTTATATATACTTATGGAATGAAGGAGAGCTAATCAAGCTATTGAGAAACTTACAGTAAGCAATAGTAGATCTATTTCATATAATAAACAAAAGTCATTTTTAGCACATGGCACTCCCACAATTCACCTTCCCTCCTATCTCCTCCCATATTGAGCCACATGGCACAAGCTTAGAATTTATAAAATTTTCTTTTTTTTTAAATCGAAAATCATTAAATAATTAAAAGTCAAAATCCGTCAAGAATAATTAAATGAGGTCAAAATTTGATCTTCAAAATTAAAGCATGATATAAAAAGAGATAAAGATATAACCCAGTCACTCTATATTCTTCTCCTTTCTCTCTCTTTCATCCATCCAATTTCAAAAAACCTAACACTTTTCCCTAAATCTTCACATGTAATTGATTATAGATCTGTTTTCTTCTTGATTATTAGTTTAAATAGTTTTTTTTCATATCTAAATAATAACCATCTCTTGGTTGAATTAATAGACAATTATACAAATGGGTTGAGTTAGGATGAATTCTCGAGTGCTCTTAAGGATGCACATGCGCAGCGGATAAATTCTGAGGTTAATTATCATCTGTTTTTTTTCCTTTTCTTAGGTTAATTATTGAATGGACATTGATACAAATTGTGAATAGCAAATTTGTTCAATTCAGTTGATAATTTTAATTCTTTTTCTGATTTGTGTTTGTTTTTCTGCTTCAAGGTATTCTACGGTACATGTGGGCAGCTTTGAGAGGCCTCCGGTTTTTTATCAATTGACTTTAATCGTGGCCACACTTTTAAAGGTTGTAAGCAGTGTGCTCCTTCGTTTCCACATGGATTTTGTTAATTAAATCGTTTATAATATTACTATTTTAATGGTTTGTTCGTTTATCACTTGATGAGTATTTTTCATAACCTAGATATACATGTTTCACCCATATTTGGAATAATTGAGGTGAAGTAACGATGATGGAGATGAGATGACGACGTTTAGATGATGTAAGCATCTGTTTATCTGTATGTTTGAATTCCTTGTGTTTCTTAATGGTTTCATCAAATTGATGAAGACAAAATTAGAGTTATTGTTTAGACTAATACCTTGATTTTGATTGTGAAATTAAATATTTTTCAAGTTTTAACTAATTAAAATAATTAATTAATGTGAAATTTGTTTTATCAATATGTTTAGTTGTGATTTGGAGTAAATGATAATTGAGACTTTCATTGTAAGTCTCCCTCTTCTTTTTTTTTTTTCAACCAATTTTTTAGAAATTTAGAGTAAATGATAATTGAGACTTAATATATAACATTTATATTACTATCTTCAAGTTTAATGGTAATAACTGAAATTTTGAATTTCAAAATTTAAATTATTCAAAATTTCAATTTAAATTATACAAAATTTCAAATTTTGTGTTTTGGTTAATAATGGTAAGAAATTACACATACTAATTATCCTTTTAATTACACATTTAATAAGATTCAAAGTCTCTACATAAGTAGTGTCAACTCTCCAATTAATACATTAATTGATCCTATTAATTGTGTTATATTATTCTAATATTAGTTTAACTTATATTGGTAATCAATTAAATATTGAATTTTGAATTTCAAATTAAAATTCAAAATGTTTAAAATCGAAGTTGATAAAATTAATAATATAAAAAATACATTACTTTGATTATTAATTATAATACAACTTTATGAATGAAATTGTACATACCGAACAAATACATAAATTTACTGATTGTCCATACCAAAAAAATTACAATATTTTCATCAGATTTAAAAAAATAATGAAAATTAATCAATTTTTAATTTATGAACAAAATAAATAATATGCCGAAAATAAACAATTAATCCGTAATAAATATATAAATAAATATAAAATTAACAAATTTAATGATTACTAAAAATATCAATCCTCATTTAATTCCTTCTTCATTGTTGCCATTTTAAAATTTAAAACACAATGTTTTCTAACTTACTGTAAGTCTCTCTTTATGTCTGCTCTGTAATTTGTGTCATATTCATTGAATTTATTTTGATTTAAGAATATGGATTGTTTTGATTTTTTATGTTTTTTTTTTCAGCCAACTTTTTAGTTGTGATTTTGAGTAAATGATAATTGAGACTTTCACTGTAAGTCTCCCTTTTTTTCAACCAAATTTTTAGAAATTTAGAGTAAATGATAATTGAGACTTAATATCTAACATTTCTATTATTATCTTCAAGTTTAATGGTAATAAGTTAAATTTCGAATTTTGAATTTCAAAATTCAAATTTTGAGTTTTGGTTAATAATGGTAAGAAATTACACATACTAATTATCCTTTTAATTACACATTTAATAAGATCAAAAGTCTTGTACATAAATAGTGTCAACTCTCCATTTAATACATTAATTGATCCTGTTAATTGTGTTATTTTATTCTAATATTAGTTTAGCTTATATCGGTAATTAATTAAAAATCAAATTTTGAATTTTAAATTTCAAATTAAAATTCAAAATATTTAAATTCGAATTTGACAAAAATAATCATATAAAAAATACATTACTTTAATTATTAATTATAATACAACTTTATGAATGCAATTATCCATACTGAACAAATCCATAAAGTTACTGATTGTCCATACCGAAAAAATTGCAATATTTTCGTCAGATTTAAAAAAATAATAAAAATTAATCAATTCTTAATTTATGAACACAATAAATAATATGCTGAAAATAAACAATTAATCCGTAATAAATATATAAATAAATATAAAATTAATAAATTTAATGATATTTGTAGTATATTTTTTTATAGGTTTACCGCTCCAAATAAGTGTTAATTGTTGAACCGCGTGTACACGGGGGCAATAACATGATACCATCTGATAACAAGATTCCAGTCAAGTTTCAAAGACGTCAATTCTCAATAACCGTATGTTTCGCAATGACCATCAATAAAAGCCTAGGGCAGTCTCTATCGAAGGTTGGATAGTAATTAAGAGGCCATGTGTAGGGCAGTCTCTATCGAAGGTTGGATAGTAATTAAGAGACCATGTATTCTCACATGGCCAACTTTATGTTGCACTGTCAAGAGTTAAAAGCAGGGGAGGGGTGAAATTAGTTATACTAGATGGTGATAGAAATGTCAAGACTAAAACAAAAAATGTGGTGTATAAGGAAATATTTAGTGATATTTGAATAAAATGTGTATTCGTTACTTTTAAATTTTAATAAAATATTTCTACTATATTTTGTTTATAGGTTTTACCGCTACAAATAATTGTTAGTTGTTGAACCGTGTGTCCACACGAGCAATAGTCTAGTGTATAATAAACACTTTACACTTATAGGTGTTTATATGACGATAAAGATTTGTACACTGTTGATAATTAACCCCAAATGTTTTCTAAAGTCTATTTTTTTTTTTTTTTTGATAAAATACGGAACAAGATGTAAATATACAAACAAACCAATGTGGGTGTTTGATTTGTTTTCAATTTACTCATGGATTTTTGTCTTCTTTAGTGTTTAAGGTTTAGTAGTTAGCGTGTTTAAGGCATGACTATACCTTTTTTCGGTAGATCTTCTTCTATCCTAAAAAGGTATTTAGGTATGTTGAATCGATTTCATTAGTATGTAATGGAAAACAAATAAACATATACCTGAGAGATTCGTGAGACCTGCTACTGATGCTGAAAGTGATGAGGTCGACATAACTGTCAGTCGATTCGAGTTCCCTTTAGGGTATGCAGTTATGATGGCTAATGATCTTTTGCAGAATCGGTTATGGGAGAGAGGGTGAGTTCGGGAATACTAAGAGGTGTTATGGTTATTATTTTGTGATCATCATCCCTCAACCCTAGTAATCTCTTCCTATTTATGCATTCAGGGGACACTCTAGTTAGGCCCAACTAATGACAAGTCCGTCCATCAAAGACTAGCCAGTTATGGGCTTAGAGTATTTAGCAATTGATCAAACATAATATAAATGATTATAATGGCTACACTGATAAATATACAAGACTGATGTATTGTAAAATACATCTATTTCCAGTGTAAAGTTTGTAAAGTTTTCGAGTCATTTAAATAGTATTTTTATTAGTTTTAGGCTTGTACCGGTCTATTTTATTTAGTATAGGTTTTTATAGATTTTTATTAGTTTTGAGTCATTTTAAGTACTTATTTATTTTATTTTATATTTTGGTAGGTGTTCGTGTGGACGTTGGAGCGTAAACGATGAACTTTGGTCAAGCCAAAAACACCCGAGTATAGAGCACCGAATAATAATAATAATAATAATAAATAATTAAAAAAAAAAAGGATTTGACTTGGGCCGTAGCCCAAACCAAACACCAACCTAAAAAATGCACAAAAGAATAGAAGAGGCGGGCATTATTTATCAAGGGGACATTGATTCGACTGAAAGGGGAATATAAGATATCAGCCGCATCAATCATTCATTCATAAAACAACATTCTACAATTATTCTTTGAGAAGAGGACGGCGGACATCATTAATTCGATTCATTCACAATTGCCCAATCCATACAATCGCACAGCAAGAGGACAAAAAAGTCAAGGTCAACCACGGTGACGAGCGAACGGGCACGGAAGGAGAAAAGGCCACGGGCACGTTAAAGATCAAGAGCCAACGAGCCTTGGGTTAGGTTTAATTTTTATTAATTCTTCTCTAGACATACTTAAAACTATGTTTAATTATTTTGTGATGGTATTTTTTAATATTATGAGTGGCTAGACATTTTTATGGCTACTTAGGATGATGATTTAGACAATAATATGATTGAATGACGTTTGGTTTCCGTTTGGATGTGTAGAATTACATGATTTTTATTTTTATTGTTGGATTTGATATATGTGTGTTGGTGTTAATTTTATTTGAAGTTTGTTTATTGGTTTTGTGGAGCTAGGCATGTAGAGATACCCCCTAGGTCTATAAATCAATCTAGTTCGTCAACTTAGGTTAGCGTGCTAGTATTTGGAGTTGGAGTACGACACAAATATAACAAACTAATATAATAAATTAACTAAAACGTGCAGTCCATTCTTGAGGGTGAGAAATCTAACTCGAGAGTGCTAGGTAACTAACTAGGCATTGTTCGGTAGTTGGCAAGCGCTAGGGCGGGAGTCGCTACTTGTCCGTGTTTAGAGTTTTCCTAGGTTTCTTTCAGTAGAGTTTAAGTCTGCTTCATAGTTTGAGGGTTTTAATCCAGGAGAGGTTTTAACCTGATTTCTATGGGATTTTGGTACGCTAGGGCGATCCAATTCCATTTTAGCATTTCTACACGTGTCCCGCCTTGATTCTAGCTTACTAGCCTTACCTGCAGGAGGAGAGTAGTTGGATGAAATTAGGGTCTCCAAACGGGTTTCTTCGTCAGGATTGAGTATTATGTCTAAGGATTCCTACCTAGGTAGCCAGTCTTTCCTTTGCTTGATTTTTCCATCACTTTAGTTCGGTTTTTATTTTAGTTCTAATTAGTTTTTAATTTAATTTAATTTAGGGTAATTTAGTTAATTAATAGTTAATCAATTTTTATATTTTCAATTTCAACCCCCCCTTAGTTATTAATTTAAACAAGCAATTCAGTGACAGTTTAATCTTCTGTGTTTAATTGAGTCCTTTGGTTCGATACCTGGTCTTATTCGCTTGCTACAAACGAACGGTACACTTGCCGGTTGTGCGTGGTTTAGTTGAGTCTAGGGTTTTAACTTGTGCACATTTTTATATATACATTAGCACGCATCAAGTTTTTGGCGCCGTTGCCGGGGACTTTTTACTTGCACTTTTTAATTTTACTTGTTTTGTTTTGCTTGTTTACTTCTTGCTGGATCTGCCTGCGATTATCTGTGCTACTTGTGCTTTTAGTCCTAGGTTATTTGCTATCCATTAGTAACTCCAGCGTCGTTTGCACTTTTAGTGTATGCCACATACTCGCTCACAAGGACCACCTGAATTCACCACCTGCACGGATCCCAACCTCGACATCCACGAGCGCCTTAACGAGTTTCGAACGGTCATCCGGAAGAAAATTGATCAGGTACGCTCGTCTTCTCCATCCTCTCCATCCTTTTCTTTTTCTGAACCTAAACCCACCATCCATTCTCCACCAAAACCCATTCCTTTCCCACCACTCACTGCTGAAATGGCTGAAGGAAATGTCAGACGCACAGTGCACTCTCGTGCCACTGAGGGACTTACTGGGATTCGTTCTCCCATTGCTCGCCCTGCTACTGTTGACGCCAACAATTGGCAAATCCCCTCCCATGTCATGGCCACTATTACTAACGCTACTCAATTTCATGGTCTTGAGGAGGAGGATGCTCATGGACATCTGTCCCGATTTGTGCGTATCTGTGACACTTTCAATCTTTCCCACATCACAAAGGAAGCCATTTATCTGCGTTTGTTCCCATTTAGTTTGTCTGGTCGTGCCGCCACTTGGTATGACACTCTGCCTAATAGTTCCATTGCTACTTGGGAGGACATGCTTGGAAAATTCTTAAGAAAATATCACCCAGCTTCCAAGGATTCCCGCATTAGGGAGCAGATTCACTCATTCCGTATGGATCCTGATGAGCCATACTACATGGCTTGGGAGCGTTTCCAGACCCTACTGAGCCGATGCCCTCATCATGGTCTTTCTGACTGGGCCCTTGTGGAGAAATTCTACAATGGCCTCACTTTTGAGACTCGAGTTCGTTTTAATACAGCTGCACAGGGTAATTTCATGGAAAAAATGGATATTGATGCAGCTAATGAGTTATTTGAGAGTTTTGCCCATTCTGAGAGACCACCAAAGCATACTGTTGGGAATTGAAATCCCATGACTAGTAACGCCTCTCCTACTACCCGAGGTGTTTATCAGATTGCACCTGATACTGGTCTGGCTGCGGTGATTGAGAATTTAACTAAGCAAGTGAGAGATCTTCAGATGAGGTTAGATAGGTGTGAAATATGTAGGGGGGTCATGACACATCTGAGTGTCCAATTCAGAGTCAGGAACAGGTAGATTCTCTAAATTCTGGGTGGCTTAAACCACCTTATCAAAACTACACTTCCAACTCGAACTCCAACTGGAGAAATCAGAACTCCAACTGGCAAGGGGGTAACTCTTCTAGATACCAACCTCGCCAGAATCTGTTCCAAGCTCCCAACTCTGGGGGTCCCACTAGTCGTACTGAGTCTGACCTTACTACCATTCTAGAGAACCAGTCCCAGATTCTTAGTAACATTCAGTCACAACTTGCTGAGAATGAAGCTTTTAGGAAAGGTCAACAAGCTGCGTTTCAAAACCTAGAGGCCAAAGTAGTAGAATTAGCTAATCAGGTTAACCAGAGACCACCAGGAGGCCTTCCTAGTAACACTGTCAATAATCCTAACTCCTCTAGTTCATCGTTTAGGCAGCATCAGGCGAAAGCCGTTACTACTAGGAGTGGGAAGGGGGTAGAGGATTCGTTACCAGTAGGAGAGGATGAGTCTGTTGATGAGGGAGTTGAGAGAGAGACACCAGCTGGCGAGGTGCAACCTAGGCTCCGCCCAGCAAGTACAGCACAAACCAGCGGGTCTCAAGGTGAGAAGAGAGATGACACTCCGGTGAAGGCCTACAAGCCTAAGCCGCCATTTCCTGGTCGACTTGCTAGACCAGATGATTCTGATCAGTACCGTAAGTTCCTGGATATGCTGAAAAAGATCCAGGTGAACTTACCATTTGTTGAGGCTCTTTCGAAGATGCCTAAGTATGCCAAGTTTCTGAAAGATTTGCTCACAAACAAAAAGAAACTTGAGGAGATCTCTTCTGTTACTCTTCCTGAGCAAGTCTCTGCAGCGCTGCAGAATAAGCTGCCCCCGAAGATGACTGATCCTGGTAGCTTTACCATTCCCTGTCTGATAGGGAATCTCACTGTTAGTAATGCTCTTGCAGACCTTGGAGCTAGCATTAATTTAATGCCCTACTCTGTTTTTGCTAGGCTCAATGTAGGAGAGCTGTCTCCTACGCGCATGAGTATTCAGCTCGCCGACCGATCGGTGAAGTTTCCGCGCGGGATAGTGGAAAACTTGTTAGTTAAGGTTGATAAATTTGTTTTCCCGGTGGATTTTGTTATACTTGACATGGACGAGGACTCACAGGTTCCACTCATTCTTGGTCGTCCATTCTTAGCCACTGCTCGTGCTATTGTTGATGTCTTTGATGGCAAACTCACTCTTCGAGTTGCCGACGAGCAGGTCACTTTTGATGTTCAGCACTCCATGAAGCACCCTAACCAGAACGATGATACTCTGTACTTCATTGATTCGTTCATGACTCAGGTGGGGAGCTTTCTCACTAGCTTCTGCGAGCGAGACACCCTTGACACACAGATGCTCGGTACCGAGTATAAAGGGTGCATTGAGATGACTGAGTTTGATCTTGAGCGGGACATGTCTCCACCCGCTGTTCAGTCTCACCTTTCTGATGAGGCCTCCCAGGTTTTCGAGACCACTGATTCGGAGAGACCTCTAGAGACACCATCAATTGAGACACCCCCTACCCTTGAGCTTAAGGAGTTACCATCTCATCTAGAGTATGCATATTTAGGGGAGGACTCTCAGTTGCCTGTCATCATATCATCTGAGTTGACAGAGGATGAGAAAGAGCGGTTATTGTGTGTACTGAAAGCACACAAGCGTGCTATTGCGTGGAAGCTCTTTGACATTAAGGGTATCCACCCCTCTTTTTGCAGGCATAAGATTCTGATGACTGAGGAGTTTAAGCCAGTTGTCCAGCCTCAGCGACGGCTAAACCCGAACATGCAGGATGTGGTTAAGAAAGAAGTGATTAAGTTGTTAGATGCAGGTTTGATTTATCCCATCTCTGATTCATCTTGGGTGAGTCCTGTCTAGGTTGTTCCCAAGAAAGGGGGAATGACGGTTGTCACGAATGAGAAAAATGAGCTCATACCCACTAGGACTGTGACCGGATGGCGAGTTTGCATTGACTATCGCAAACTCAATGACGCCACCCGCAAGGACCACTTCCCCTTGCCCTTTATTGATCAGATGCTTGAGCGTTTGTCGGGTCAGCAGTTTTACTGCTTTCTGGATGGTTTCTCTGGTTACTTTCAGATCCCTATTGCACCTGAGGATCAAGAGAAAACCACATTCACATGCCCCTTTGGCACTTTTGCGTATCGGCGCATGCCTTTTGGGCTATGTAATGCCCCGGCCACGTTTCAGCGATGTATGATGGCGATTTTCCATGAGTTGATCGAGGATTCCATGGAGGTTTTCATGGATGATTTTTCTGTCTTTGGGAGTTCCTTCGATCATTGTTTGCGTAATCTAGAGCGTGTTCTTACTCGGTGTGAGGAGACGAACCTGATGCTTAATTGGGAAAAGTGTCACTTCATGGTTCGTGAGGGTATTGTGCTTGGGCACAAGATTTCACAGGCGGGGATTGAGGTTGATAGAGCTAAAATCGACACCATTTCCCAACTCTCGCCGCCTACTTCTGTGAAGTCTATTCGTAGTTTTCTAGGTCACGCGGGTTTCTATAGGCGTTTCATTAAGGATTTTTCTAAGATTGCCCGCCCGATGACCCAGCTTCTTGAGAAAGATCGACCATTCGAGTTTTCTGCTGAATGTGTCAAGGCATTTGAGTTGTTGAAGGAGCGTTTAGTGACTGCTCCCATTCTGGTCGCTCCAGATTGGACTCTTCCTTTCGAGATCATGTGTGATGCTAGCGACTTTGCTGTTGGGGCTGTGTTGGGCCAGCGTAGGGACAAGCATTTCCATCCCATTTACTACGCTAGCAAAACACTCAATGATGCCCAAGAGAATTACACGACGACAGAGAAGGAGTTGCTAGCCGTCGTCTTTGCTTGTGATAAGTTTAGGTCATATCTCGTGCTTTCTAAGACTATCATTTTTACTGACCATTCCGCTCTTAGGCATCTTTTCTCCAAGAAAGATGCAAAGCCTAGACTGATTAGGTGGATCCTTTTGCTTCAAGAGTTTGATATTGAGATTAGGGATAAGAGTGGAGCTGAGAATGTAGCTGCGGATCATCTATCTCGTTTAGAGAATCCGGAGTTAGAGAGAGGTAGGGAAGAGATGATTAGGGATGATTTTCCTCATGAGAGTTTGATGTCTGTGGTAGCTAGGATCTGTAGGGACTTCCCTTGGTATGCCGACATAGCTAATTACTTAGTTTCGGGTGAATTTAAGAGTGATATTACTTTTCAGGAGAAAAAGAAATTGATAGCTGACTCTAAGTACTACTTGTGGGATGATCCTTATTTGTTTAGGTTAGGACCAGATCAGGTTTTGAGGAGATGTGTTTTTGGTGAGGAGACGAGAGATATCCTTAGGCACTGTCATGAGGGTAGAGTAGGAGGTCACTACGGGGCGGCTAATACTGCCAAACGCGTGTTTGATGCGGGTTTCTACTGGCCGACCATTTTTAAGGATGCCCATGAGTTTGTGAGACATTGTGATGCCTGTCAGAGGACCGGTAATATCTCATCCCGTAATGAGATGCCCCAAAATCCTATTCAGACCATTGAAGTATTTGATATGTGGGGCATTGATTTCATGGGTCCATTCCCCAATTCTCGTGGGAATAGATACATCCTAGTTGCGGTTGACTATGTTTCTAAGTGGGTGGAAGCTCAAGCTTTGCCTACAAATGACGCACGGGTTGTTGTGAGGTTTTTAAAGACACTGTTTTCTAGGTTTGGTGCTCCTAAGTCCTTGATTAGCGATCGTGGTACACACTTTTGCAATGACCAGATGGAGAAAGCTTTGAAACGCTATGGGGTCACCCATCGGCTTTCTACGGCTTATCATCCACAAACAAGTGGTCAAGTGGAAAATACCAATCGCGGGATCAAGAGAATCCTAGAGAAAACAGTGGGGCAGAACCGAAAGGATTGGTCAGATCACCTAGAGGATGCATTGTGGGCTTTTCGCACCGCATTTAAGACACCGATAGGCACCACTCCTTTTCGGTTAGTTTATGGAAAAGCGTGCCATTTACCGGTTGAGTTAGAGCATAAGGCGTTTTGGGCATTGAAGAGGGTGAATTTAGATCTGGATAAGGCAGGTAAGCATAGATACCTTCAGTTGCATGAGTTAGAGGAGTTGAGGGATGATGCTTATATGAGATCGTGGGATTATAAAGAGAAAACTAAGAAGTTGCACGATAAGCGTCTGAAGATAGTGAAAGAATTTAAGTGTGGGGAGAAAGTGTTACAGTATAATTCTCGTCTTAGGTTGTTCTCAGGAAAGCTTAGGTCGCGTTGGACGGGTCCTTATGTTGTTACACAGGTTTTTCCCTACGGTACGATTGAGATTGCAGGTGAGGATGGCCAGCGATGGAAGGTGAACGGCCATAGGTTGAAGCATTATGAGGATGGGATGAGCGTTGATGAGGAGGTGGAGGTTTCGGACCTCCCTGAGATCAATCCCGAGTAGGTTTGTGAGAGTGTGGGGATACCCCCATGTGTAGAGTTTGTATATTCTTTTCATGTTCGTTACTTAGTTGCGTCGTCTTTTTGTTTTTGCTTTTATTATGTGTCTAGGTTATTAGTTTGAGTCTTTTTATTTTATTTTATTATTTTTTTTAGTTCGGTATTCTGCTGGGTTTTTGTTTTATCTTGTGCAGGTTTGGATTGTACCGCTCGTACTCAATCTCCATTCGGGCGATTCTGGAGCTGTACGTTATATTGAAGCAACCCAAAAGTTTACCATTGTGTTAGAGCTGATCGCGAATGAAATGCTATACGATCGAGCTGGATTGGACTAGAGTTTTTGGAGCTTACGCGTTAATAAACCAGCTAAGTCCTTTCCAATTTGCCCTTGTCTTTTTATTTTTGTATTCGGAATTTATTTTTTGTTTTTAGTCGTTTTCTATTCCTACATTGAGGGCAATGTAGAGTTTAAGTGTGGGGATGGGAAACTGTCATTTAGTCTGTATATTGAGTCATTTTGAGTCCAAAAAAAAATGAAAAAAACTGAAAAAAAAAAGTCCCTGATTTTGAAGTTTGCATTATAAAATATGGGATATGATAGATAAAATCAAGTGTCTGGTTTTCAAATAGTATATGTATTAGAAGAATAAATAATCGAAAGCGTGTTGACTTGGGATATGTGGGTAGGCCCAGCCGGTAGAAAAGTTTCCTTTGAGATAATACACTAAATATATTAGGATACCTTGTGGGTTCTCATCTAGAAAAAATGGGGAAGCTGAAACCGCCAATAATAGTATAAGGAATACCGTTATAAGTTTAAAACCGTTAGAATTTCTGATCAAAAAAAAAAAAAAAAAAGAGCTGGATATAAAATAAGGGCAAGGCCAATGGTGTCGTTTCTAGGGATAGTGACTCCGGACTCGACTCCCTCTAGGATTGTCTGAAAATAAATATCTAAAAAAGCTCATGAAAAAAAAAATAGAAATCAAAGCGAAAATACTGAAGCTTAAGGTGCCTGGCCACTGGGATAGCGACTTGGATTGGTCACACCCTCTGAGTTAAGTATGCTGAGATGAAAAAAAAAAATATATGATTTTAAATTCTCTCGGTTTTCTACATAAAACGGTTAGGAATAGTCAATTGATTGTTCCTTTTGTTTCATAAGCTTGAGGCGGGATTAGGTGAAACTGTGGCTTCTTTAGTGTGAGACCCTAGGTAGACTAAATGAACCTAAAGATAAACTAACATGATAAGGGGCTTAGAAACCGGCGGTTGGGTTTAAGAGGACAAGTATACCTGCAATCGCAGTTGGCACGTGATTAGATTTTTAAAATTAAAGTAACCTATGTTTTGAGGCCAGATTATTTGATTGTGATCCCATTGCATAATTCTTTTTCAGGGACGAAAAAGAGATAAGTGTGGGGATATTTGATGTATTGTAAAATACATCTATTTCCAGTGTAAAGTTTGTAAAGTTTTCGAGTCATTTAAATAGTATTTTTATTAGTTTTAGGCTTGTACCGGTCTATTTTATTTAGTATAGGTTTTTATAGATTTTTATTAGTTTTGAGTCATTTTTAGTACTTATTTATTTTATTTTATATTTTGGTAGGTGTTCGTGTGGACGTTGGAGCGTAAACGATGAACTTTGGTCAAGCCAAAAACACCCGAGTATAGAGCACCGAATAATAATAATAATAATAATAATAAATAATTAAAAAAAAAAAAGGATTTGACTTGGGCCGTAGCCCAAACCAAACACCAACCTAAAAAATGCACAAAAGAATAGAAGAGGCGGGCATTATTTATCAAGGGGACATTGATTCGACTGAAAGGGGAATATAAGATATCAGCCGCATCAATCATTCATTCATAAAACAACATTCTACAATTATTCTTTGAGAAGAGGACGGCGGACATCATTAATTCGATTCATTCACAATTGCCCAATCCATACAATCGCACAGCAAGAGGACAAAAAAGTCAAGGTCAACCACGGTGACGAGCGAACGGGCACGGAAGGAGAAAAGGCCACGGGCACGTTAAAGATCAAGAGCCAACGAGCCTTGGGTTAGGTTTAATTTTTATTAATTCTTCTCTAGACATACTTAAAACTATGTTTAATTATTTTGTGATGGTATTTTTTAATATTATGAGTGGCTAGACATTTTTATGGCTACTTAGGATGATGATTTAGACAATAATATGATTGAATGACGTTTGGTTTCCGTTTGGATGTGTAGAATTACATGATTTTTATTTTTATTGTTGGATTTGATATATGTGTGTTGGTGTTAATTTTATTTGAAGTTTGTTTATTGGTTTTGTGGAGCTAGGCATGTAGAGATACCCCCTAGGTCTATAAATCAATCTAGTTCGTCAACTTAGGTTAGCGTGCTAGTATTTGGAGTTGGAGTACGACACAAATATAACAAACTAATATAATAAATTAACTAAAACGTGCAGTCCATTCTTGAGGGTGAGAAATCTAACTCGAGAGTGCTAGGTAACTAACTAGGCATTGTTCGGTAGTTGGCAAGCGCTAGGGCGGGAGTCGCTACTTGTCCGTGTTTAGAGTTTTCCTAGGTTTCTTTCAGTAGAGTTTAAGTCTGCTTCATAGTTTGAGGGTTTTAATCCAGGAGAGGTTTTAACCTGATTTCTATGGGATTTTGGTACGCTAGGGCGATCCAATTCCATTTTAGCATTTCTACACGTGTCCCGCCTTGATTCTAGCTTACTAGCCTTACCTGCAGGAGGAGAGTAGTTGGATGAAATTAGGGTCTCCAAACGGGTTTCTTCGTCAGGATTGAGTATTATGTCTAAGGATTCCTACCTAGGTAGCCAGTCTTTCCTTTGCTTGATTTTTCCATCACTTTAGTTCGGTTTTTATTTTAGTTCTAATTAGTTTTTAATTTAATTTAATTTAGGGTAATTTAGTTAATTAATAGTTAATCAATTTTTATATTTTCAATTTCAACCCCCCCTTAGTTATTAATTTAAACAAGCAATTCAGTGACAGTTTAATCTTCTGTGTTTAATTGAGTCCTTTGGTTCGATACCTGGTCTTATTCGCTTGCTACAAACGAACGGTACACTTGCCGGTTGTGCGTGGTTTAGTTGAGTCTAGGGTTTTAACTTGTACACATTTTTATATATACATTAGCACGCATCAAGTTTTTGGCGCCGTTGCCGGGGACTTTTTACTTGCACTTTTTGATTTTACTTGTTTTGTTTTGCTTGTTTACTTCTTGCTGGATCTGCCTGCGATTATCTGTGCTACTTGTGCTTTTAGTCCTAGGTTATTTGCTATCCATTAGTAACTCCAGCGTCGTTTGCACTTTCAGTGTATGCCACATACTCGCTCACAAGGACCACCTGAATTCACCACCTGCACGGATCCCAACCTCGACATCCACGAGCGCCTTAACGAGTTTCGAACGGTCATCCGGAAGAAAATTGATCAGGTACGCTCGTCTTCTCCATCCTCTCCATCCTTTTCTTTTTCTGAACCTAAACCCACCATCCATTCTCCACCAAAACCCATTCCTTTCCCACCACTCACTGCTGAAATGGCTGAAGGAAATGTCAGACGCACAGTGCACTCTCGTGCCACTGAGGGACTTACTGGGATTCGTTCTCCCATTGCTCGCCCTGCTACTGTTGACGCCAACAATTGGCAAATCCCCTCCCATGTCATGGCCACTATTACTAACGCTACTCAATTTCATGGTCTTGAGGAGGAGGATGCTCATGGACATCTGTCCCGATTTGTGCGCATCTGTGACACTTTCAATCTTTCCCACATCACAAAGGAAGCCATTTATCTGCGTTTGTTCCCATTTAGTTTGTCTGGTCGTGCCGCCACTTGGTATGACACTCTGCCTAATAGTTCCATTGCTACTTGGGAGGACATGCTTGGAAAATTCTTAAGAAAATATCACCCAGCTTCCAAGGATTCCCGCATTAGGGAGCAGATTCACTCATTCCGTATGGATCCTGATGAGCCATACTACATGGCTTGGGAGCGTTTCCAGACCCTACTGAGCCGATGCCCTCATCATGGTCTTTCTGACTGGGCCCTTGTGGAGAAATTCTACAATGGCCTCACTTTTGAGACTCGAGTTCGTTTTAATACAGCTGCACAGGGTAATTTCATGGAAAAAATGGATATTGATGCAGCTAATGAGTTATTTGAGAGTTTTGCCCATTCTGAGAGACCACCAAAGCATACTGTTGGGAATTCAAATCCCATGACTAGTAACGCCTCTCCTACTACCCGAGGTGTTTATCAGATTGCACCTGATACTGGTCTGGCTGCGGTGATTGAGAATTTAACTAAGCAAGTGAGAGATCTTCAGATGAGGTTAGATAGGTGTGAAATATGTAGGGGGGGTCATGACACATCTGAGTGTCCAATTCAGAGTCAGGAACAGGTAGATTCTCTAAATTCTGGGTGGCTTAAACCACCTTATCAGAACTACACTTCCAACTCGAACTCCAACTGGAGAAATCAGAACTCCAACTGGCAAGGGGGTAACTCTTCTAGATACCAACCTCGCCAGAATCTGTTCCAAGCTCCCAACTCTGGGGGTCCCACTAGTCGTACTGAGTCTGACCTTACTACCATTCTAGAGAACCAGTCCCAGATTCTTAGTAACATTCAGTCACAACTTGCTGAGAATGAAGCTTTTAGGAAAGGTCAACAAGCTGCGTTTCAAAACCTAGAGGCCAAAGTAGTAGAATTAGCTAATCAGGTTAACCAGAGACCACCAGGAGGCCTTCCTAGTAACACTGTCAACAATCCTAACTCCTCTAGTTCATCGTTTAGGCAGCATCAGGCGAAAGCCGTTACTACTAGGAGTGGGAAGGGGGTAGAGGATTCGTTACCAGTAGGAGAGGATGAGTCTGTTGATGAGGGAGTTGAGAGAGAGACACCAGCTGGCGAGGTGCAACCTAGGCTCCGCCCAGCAAGTACAGCACAAACCAGCGGGTCTCAAGGTGAGAAGAGAGATGACACTCCGGTGAAGGCCTACAAGCCTAAGCCGCCATTTCCTGGTCGACTTGCTAGACCAGATGATTCTGATCAGTACCGTAAGTTCCTGGATATGCTGAAAAAGATCCAGGTGAACTTACCATTTGTTGAGGCTCTTTCGAAGATGCCTAAGTATGCCAAGTTTCTGAAAGATTTGCTCACAAACAAAAAGAAACTTGAGGAGATCTCTTCTGTTACTCTTCCTGAGCAGGTCTCTGCAGCGCTGCAGAATAAGCTGCCCCCGAAGATGACTGATCCTGGTAGCTTTACCATTCCCTGTCTGATAGGGAATCTCACTGTTAGTAATGCTCTTGCAGACCTTGGAGCTAGCATTAATTTAATGCCCTACTCTGTTTTTGCTAGGCTCAATGTAGGAGAGCTGTCTCCTACGCGCATGAGTATTCAGCTCGCCGACCGATCGGTGAAGTTTCCGCGCGGGATAGTGGAAAACTTGTTAGTTAAGGTTGATAAATTTGTTTTCCCGGTGGATTTTGTTATACTTGACATGGACGAGGACTCACAGGTTCCACTCATTCTTGGTCGTCCATTCTTAGCCACTGCTCGTGCTATTGTTGATGTCTTTGATGGCAAACTCACTCTTCGAGTTGCCGACGAGCAGGTCACTTTTGATGTTCAGCACTCCATGAAGCACCCTAACCAGAACGATGATACTCTGTACTTCATTGATTCGTTCATGACTCAGGTGGGGAGCTTTCTCACTAGCTTCTGCGAGCGAGACACCCTTGACACACAGATGCTCGGTACCGAGTATAAAGGGTGCATTGAGATGACTGAGTTTGATCTTGAGCGGGACATGTCTCCACCCGCTGTTCAGTCTCACCTTTCTGATGAGGCCTCCCAGGTTTTCGAGACCACTGATTCGGAGAGACCTCTAGAGACACCATCACTTGAGACACCCCCTACCCTTGAGCTTAAGGAGTTACCATCTCATCTAGAGTATGCATATTTAGGGGAGGACTCTCAGTTGCCTGTCATCATATCATCTGAGTTGACAGAGGATGAGAAAGAGCGGTTATTGTGTGTACTGAAAGCACACAAGCGTGCTATTGCGTGGAAGCTCTTTGACATTAAGGGCATCCACCCCTCTTTTTGCAGGCATAAGATTCTGATGACTGAGGAGTTTAAGCCAGTTGTCCAGCCTCAGCGACGGCTAAACCCGAACATGCAGGATGTGGTTAAGAAAGAAGTGATTAAGTTGTTAGATGCAGGTTTGATTTATCCCATCTCTGATTCATCTTGGGTGAGTCCTGTCCAGGTTGTTCCCAAGAAAGGGGGAATGACGGTTGTCACGAATGAGAAAAATGAGCTCATACCCACTAGGACTGTGACCGGATGGCGAGTTTGCATTGACTATCGCAAACTCAATGACGCCACCCGCAAGGACCACTTCCCCTTGCCCTTTATTGATCAGATGCTTGAGCGTTTGTCGGGTCAGCAGTTTTACTGCTTTCTGGATGGTTTCTCTGGTTACTTTCAGATCCCTATTGCACCTGAGGATCAAGAGAAAACCACATTCACATGCCCCTTTGGCACTTTTGCGTATCGGCGCATGCCTTTTGGGCTATGTAATGCCCCGGCCACGTTTCAGCGATGTATGATGGCGATTTTCCATGAGTTGATCGAGGATTCCATGGAGGTTTTCATGGATGATTTTTCTGTCTTTGGGAGTTCCTTCGATCATTGTTTGCGTAATCTAGAGCGTGTTCTTACTCGGTGTGAGGAGACGAACCTGATGCTTAATTGGGAAAAGTGTCACTTCATGGTTCGTGAGGGTATTGTGCTTGGGCACAAGATTTCACAGGCGGGGATTGAGGTTGATAGAGCTAAAATCGACACCATTTCCCAACTCCCGCCGCCTACTTCTGTGAAGTCTATTCGTAGTTTTCTAGGTCACGCGGGTTTCTATAGGCGTTTCATTAAGGATTTTTCTAAGATTGCCCGCCCGATGACCCAGCTTCTTGAGAAAGATCGACCATTCGAGTTTTCTGCTGAATGTGTCAAGGCATTTGAGTTGTTGAAGGAGCGTTTAGTGACTGCTCCCATTCTGGTCGCTCCAGATTGGACTCTTCCTTTCGAGATCATGTGTGATGCTAGCGACTTTGCTGTTGGGGCTGTGTTGGGCCAGCGTAGGGACAAGCATTTCCATCCCATTTACTACGCTAGCAAAACACTCAATGATGCCCAAGAGAATTACACGACGACAGAGAAGGAGTTGCTAGCCGTCGTCTTTGCTTGTGATAAGTTTAGGTCATATCTCGTGCTTTCTAAGACTATCATTTTTACTGACCATTCCGCTCTTAGGCATCTTTTCTCCAAGAAAGATGCAAAGCCTAGACTGATTAGGTGGATCCTTTTGCTTCAAGAGTTTGATATTGAGATTAGGGATAAGAGTGGAGCTGAGAATGTAGCTGCGGATCATCTATCTCGTTTAGAGAATCCGGAGTTAGAGAGAGGTAGGGAAGAGATGATTAGGGATGATTTTCCTCATGAGAGTTTGATGTCTGTGGTAGCTAGGATCTGTAGGGACTTCCCTTGGTATGCCGACATAGCTAATTACTTAGTTTCGGGTGAATTTAAGAGTGATATTACTTTTCAGGAGAAAAAGAAATTGATAGCTGACTCTAAGTACTACTTGTGGGATGATCCTTACTTGTTTAGGTTAGGACCAGATCAGGTTTTGAGGAGATGTGTTTTTGGTGAGGAGACGAGAGATATCCTTAGGCACTGTCATGAGGGTAGAGTAGGAGGTCACTACGGGGCGGCTAATACTGCCAAACGCGTGTTTGATGCGGGTTTCTACTGGCCGACCATTTTTAAGGATGCCCATGAGTTTGTGAGACATTGTGATGCCTGTCAGAGGACCGGTAATATCTCATCCCGTAATGAGATGCCCCAAAATCCTATTCAGACCATTGAAGTATTTGATATGTGGGGCATTGATTTCATGGGTCCATTCCCCAATTCTCGTGGGAATAGATACATCCTAGTTGCGGTTGACTATGTTTCTAAGTGGGTGGAAGCTCAAGCTTTGCCTACAAATGACGCACGGGTTGTTGTGAGGTTTTTAAAGACACTGTTTTCTAGGTTTGGTGCTCCTAAGTCCTTGATTAGCGATCGTGGTACACACTTTTGCAATGACCAGATGGAGAAAGCTTTGAAACGCTATGGGGTCACCCATCGGCTTTCTACGGCTTATCATCCACAAACAAGTGGTCAAGTGGAAAATACCAATCGCGGGATCAAGAGAATCCTAGAGAAAACAGTGGGGCAGAACCGAAAGGATTGGTCAGATCACCTAGAGGATGCATTGTGGGCTTTTCGCACCGCATTTAAGACACCGATAGGCACCACTCCTTTTCGGTTAGTTTATGGAAAAGCGTGCCATTTACCGGTTGAGTTAGAGCATAAGGCGTTTTGGGCATTGAAGAGGGTGAATTTAGATCTGGATAAGGCAGGTAAGCATAGATACCTTCAGTTGCATGAGTTAGAGGAGTTGAGGGATGATGCTTATATGAGATCGTGGGATTATAAAGAGAAAACTAAGAAGTTGCACGATAAGCGTCTGAAGATAGTGAAAGAATTTAAGTGTGGGGAGAAAGTGTTACAGTATAATTCTCGTCTTAGGTTGTTCTCAGGAAAGCTTAGGTCGCGTTGGACGGGTCCTTATGTTGTTACACAGGTTTTTCCCTACGGTACGATTGAGATTGCAGGTGAGGATGGCCAGCGATGGAAGGTGAACGGCCATAGGTTGAAGCATTATGAGGATGGGATGAGCGTTGATGAGGAGGTAGAGGTTTCGGACCTCCCTGAGATCAATCCCGAGTAGGTTTGTGAGAGTGTGGGGATACCCCCATGTGTAGAGTTTGTATATTCTTTTCATGTTCGTTACTTAGTTGCGTCGTCTTTTTGTTTTTGCTTTTATTATGTGTCTAGGTTATTAGTTTGAGTCTTTTTATTTTATTTTATTATTTTTTTTAGTTCGGTATTCTGCTGGGTTTTTGTTTTATCTTGTGCAGGTTTGGATTGTACCGCTCGTACTCAATCTCCATTCGGGCGATTCTGGAGCTGTACGTTATATTGAAGCAACCCAAAAGTTTACCATTGTGTTAGAGCTGATCGCGAATGAAATGCTATACGATCGAGCTGGATTGGACTAGAGTTTTTGGAGCTTACGCGTTAATAAACCAGCTAAGTCCTTTCCAATTTGCCCTTGTCTTTTTATTTTTGTATTCGGAATTTATTTTTTGTTTTTAGTCGTTTTCTATTCCTACATTGAGGGCAATGTAGAGTTTAAGTGTGGGGATGGGAAACTGTCATTTAGTCTGTATATTGAGTCATTTTGAGTCCAAAAAAAAATGAAAAAAACTGAAAAAAAAAAAGTCCCTGATTTTGAAGTTTGCATTATAAAATATGGGATATGATAGATAAAATCAAGTGTCTGGTTTTCAAATAGTATATGTATTAGAAGAATAAATAATCGAAAGCGTGTTGACTTGGGATATGTGGGTAGGCCCAGCCGGTAGAAAAGTTTCCTTTGAGATAATACACTAAATATATTAGGATACCTTGTGGGTTCTCATCTAGAAAAAATGGGGAAGCTGAAACCACCAATAATAGTATAAGGAATACCGTTATAAGTTTAAAACCGTTAGAATTTCTGATCAAAAAAAAAAAAAAAAGAGCTGGATATAAAATAAGGGCAAGGCCAATGGTGTCGTTTCTAGGGATAGTGACTCCGGACTCGACTCCCTCTAGGATTGTCTGAAAATGAATATCTAAAAAAGCTCATGAAAAAAAAAATAGAAATCAAAGCGAAAATACTGAAGCTTAAGGTGCCTGGCCACTGGGATAGCGACTTGGATTGGTCACACCCTCTGAGTTAAGTATGCTGAGATGAAAAAAAAAATATATGATTTTAAATTCTCTCGGTTTTCTACATAAAACGGTTAGGAATAGTCAATTGATTGTTCCTTTTGTTTCATAAGCTTGAGGCGGGATTAGGTGAAACTGTGGCTTCTTTAGTGTGAGACCCTAGGTAGACTAAATGAACCTAAAGATAAACTAACATGATAAGGGGCTTAGAAACCGGCGGTTGGGTTTAAGAGGACAAGTATACCTGCAATCGCAGTTGGCACGTGATTAGATTTTTAAAATTAAAGTAACCTATGTTTTGAGGCCAGATTATTTGATTGTGATCCCATTGCATAATTCTTTTTCAGGGACGAAAAAGAGATAAGTGTGGGGATATTTGATGTATTGTAAAATACATCTATTTCCAGTGTAAAGTTTGTAAAGTTTTCGAGTCATTTAAATAGTATTTTTATTAGTTTTAGGCTTGTACCGGTCTATTTTATTTAGTATAGGTTTTTATAGATTTTTATTAGTTTTGAGTCATTTTTAGTACTTATTTATTTTATTTTATATTTTGGTAGGTGTTCGTGTGGACGTTGGAGCGTAAACGATGAACTTTGGTCAAGCCAAAAACACCCGAGTATAGAGCACCGAATAATAATAATAATAATAAATAATTAAAAAAAAAAAGAAAAGGATTTGACTTGGGCCGTAGCCCAAACCAAACACCAACCTAAAAAATGCACAAAAGAATAGAAGAGGCGGGCATTATTTATCAAGGGGACATTGATTCGACTGAAAGGGGAATATAAGATATCAGCCGCATCAATCATTCATTCATAAAACAACACTCTACAATTATTCTTTGAGAAGAGGACGGCGGACATCATTAATTCGATTCATTCACAATTGCCCAATCCATACAATCGCACAGCAAGAGGACAAAAAAGTCAAGGTCAACCACGGTGACGAGCGAACGGGCACGGAAGGAGAAAAGGCCACGGGCACGTTAAAGATCAAAAGCCAACGAGCCTTGGGTTAGGTTTAATTTTTATTAATTCTTCTCTAGACATACTTAAAACTATGTTTAATTATTTTGTGATGGTATTTTTTAATATTATGAGTGGCTAGACATTTTTATGGCTACTTAGGATGATGATTTAGACAATAATATGATTGAATGACGTTTGGTTTCCGTTTGGATGTGTAGAATTACATGATTTTTATTTTTATTGTTGGATTTGATATATGTGTGTTGGTGTTAATTTTATTTGAAGTTTGTTTATTGGTTTTGTGGAGCTAGGCATGTAGAGATACCCCCTAGGTCTATAAATCAATCTAGTTCGTCAACTTAGGTTAGCGTGCTAGTATTTGGAGTTGGAGTACGACACAAATATAACAAACTAATATAATAAATTAACTAAAACGTGCAGTCCATTCTTGAGGGTGAGAAATCTAACTCGAGAGTGCTAGGTAACTAACTAGGCATTGTTCGGTAGTTGGCAAGCGCTAGGGCGGGAGTCGCTACTTGTCCGTGTTTAGAGTTTTCCTAGGTTTCTTTCAGTAGAGTTTAAGTCTGCTTCATAGTTTGAGGGTTTTAATCCAGGAGAGGTTTTAACCTGATTTCTATGGGATTTTGGTACGCTAGGGCGATCCAATTCCATTTTAGCATTTCTACACGTGTCCCGCCTTGATTCTAGCTTACTAGCCTTACCTGCAGGAGGAGAGTAGTTGGATGAAATTAGGGTCTCCAAACGGGTTTCTTCGTCAGGATTGAGTATTATGTCTAAGGATTCCTACCTTGGTAGCCAGTCTTTCCTTTGCTTGATTTTTCCATCACTTTAGTTCGGTTTTTATTTTAGTTCTAATTAGTTTTTAATTTAATTTAATTTAGGGTAATTTAGTTAATTAATAGTTAATCAATTTTTATATTTTCAATTTCAACCCCCCCTTAGTTATTAATTTAAACAAGCAATTCAGTGACAGTTTAATCTTCTGTGTTTAATTGAGTCCTTTGGTTCGATACCTGGTCTTATTCGCTTGCTACAAACGAACGGTACACTTGCCGGTTGTGCGTGGTTTAGTTGAGTCTAGGGTTTTAACTTGTGCACATTTTTATATATACATTAGCACGCATCAAAGACATAACGTATATTTATTCCAACATTCTCCCACTTAGCCGAGTAATCATTTATTATGAGTATTCCATAAGTCTCCGGAGATCAATACTCAATTTAGTTCTAAACCCAAACTGTAGCAGAAAAATATAACCGTTAAGTCTTTATTCGACTTAGGACCCCCATTAATCATACTACAATCCAAATCTAAAACTTAACATTAGGATCAATTATCATTATGCCCTTAGTTGATTTGTTGCATTATTGTCTTTATGTCATTATGCTAGCTTAACATACTAATAGACAAACAAATCATAATGAGGAAATTTCATTAAACATAAGTCATTATTCATAAATCATAAGTCATAAGTCATAAGTAAACATAAGTGGTCAAATAAGTACATATGCTTCTAAGTAAGGTCATTAGTAAGTCCCATCTTCGAAACGTGATCTTCGAATACTTTAGGTGGGAGACCTTTAGTCATTGGATCCGCAAGCATATTGTTAGTACTTATATGTTCGATACAAAGATTGTTTTCCTCGACTCGTTCACGTACGAACAAATACTTCGTATCTAAGAAATGACCAGCGCCAGTCGAACTGTTACTGTTCGAGAAACTAACGGCGGCTGAGTTATCACAGTAAAGCTTCAATGGTCTAGTGATGGAATTGAAAATTTTGAGTCCAGTAATGAGATTCCTAATCAACATTCCATGACAGGTAGCGTTATACACAGCTATGTATTCTGCCATCATTGTGGATGTTGCCGTAAGTCTCTGTTTATGACTCTTCCATGAAATGGGTCCACCTGCTAACATAAAGATATACCCCGAAGTGGATTTGTTATCATCTTTGCATTTAGCAAAGTCAGAGTCAGAGTATCCTACCACTTCTAAATTATCACTTCTCCTGTAAGTCAGTTTATAGTCTTTAATCCCTTGCAGATATCTTAACACCTTCTTAGCTGCTTTCCAATGATCATGGCCAGGATTATTCAAGTAACGGCCTAGCATTCCAGTGACATAAGCGATATCTGGACGCATACAGACTTGAGCATAAGCAAGACTACCGACTACTGAGGCATAAGGTATCATTCTCATCTGTTCTTTCTCCACATCTGTTTTCGGATATTGAAATAAACCGAAGACATCTCCCTTAGCTACCGGAGCTGGAGTAGGTTTACTATGTTGCATGTTATAACGTGTGAGAACACGATCAATGTAGGCCCTTTGGGACAAACCTAAAATCCCATTGCGTCTGTCTCGGTGTATTTCGATGCCAATGACATAAGAGGCTTCTCCGAGATCATTCATGTCGAAATTAGACAAAAGTAATCGCTTCGACTCATGCAACATATCTAAGCTATTACTTGTCAGAAAGATATCATCAACGTAAAGGAAAAGAATAGTGAAATTACTCCCTCTCATCTTAAGTTAGGTGCATTGATCAACTTGATTCTTCATGAAACCATTACTCTTAACGACTTCATCAAACTTTAAGTACCACTGACGTGAGGCTTGTTTTAAACCATATATGGATTTCTTCAACTTGCAGACTAGATGTTCTTGACCTTCAGGTTTAAAGCCTTCAGGTTGCTTCATGAACACTTCTTCGTCCAAGTCACCATTAAGGAAAGCAGTCTTAACGTCCATCTGATGTAACTCTAAATCAAAATGAGCTACGAGGGCCATAACGATCCTTAAGGAATCTTTTATAGAGACAGGTGAAAATGTCTCTTGATAATCAATTCCCTCTTTCTGAGTGTAGCCTTTCGCAACCAATCTTGCTTTATAGCGTTCAACGTTCCCATTCGGATCTAGTTTTGTTTTGAACACCCATTTACATCCTATGGCTTTTGCACCGCTAGGTAATTCAACCAAATCCCAAACGTCGTTTTTCTTCATGGATTCAAGCTCGTCAGTCATGGCTTTAGTCCATTCAGAAGACTGATCACTGCTAATGGCTTCTTTATAAGAGTTAGGATCAGTAAGCTTTCCAGTATCCAAATCTGCTTCAGTAAGGAAGGTAACATAATCATCAAAATTAGTAGGTCGTCTAGACCTTGATGACCTTCGAAGCGGGTTTTCAGGTTCAGCATTGTTTTGGTGATGATTGTCTGATGGGTCTTCATTAGCTGGTTCGTGAAGATCTGGCTGAGAAGGGGTTGGTGCAGTGATGTTAGGGATAGAATTGGCATTGGGTACAAGATGAATCATCGGAGTTGTTGTAAGCGACAAATCTGTCTCCCCCGCATCTTGTATTTCTTGCAATTCTTCATAAGGATTTACATTACTCCCACTGACCTTGAAATCCTATAGAAATGCGGCACGCTTAGTTTCCACAATACGAGTGACATGGGAAGGACAATAGAATCTATAACCCTTAGAGTTCTCGGGATACCCGATAAAGAAACAACTGACGGTCTTCATGTCAAGTTTACGTAAGAAAGGGTTATATAACTTAGCTTTGGCAAGACAGCCCCATACATTCATATATCTAACACTCGGTTTCCTACCTGTCCAAAGTTCGTAAGGAGTTTTGGGGACAGACTTCGTAGGAACTCTATTGAGTATATGAACGGATGCTTTTAAGGCCTCAGTCCAGAGGAACAAAGGTAAACCTGAGTTGGCTAACATACTGCGCACCATGTCCATAAGGGTTCTGTTTCTTCGCGCAGCTACACCATTCTGCTGAGGAGTACCAGGCATGGTGTATTGGTTCACAATCCCCTGGCTCTTACAAAACTCATAAAATTGGCCAGGGGCTTGACCCACATCAGTATGTGTAACAACCGGAAAATTATGACGACATAATTAGCATAATTAGGCTAATTAATAATAATTAATTATTATAATGATTGGGCCACTTATGGGCCCAATAACTACCCGCATCATAAGTCCGGCCCAATAAACCTTTTCATGTGGGCCGAATGAAAAATAGAGCCCGATTAATTATTGGGCCTAACTAGTAACCCCTAGAAAAGAAGTGGGCCGAGTATTCATAAGTAATGGGCTTTGATATAGAGCCCGATATAAAAATGTAATGGGCCGAGTACCTTAAAAACTGGGCCAGATTATTTGGGCTTATAGTGGGCTTCTCTAATTAATAAGTAGGGATCAATACTTGTGAAAAATAATCTATATTAAGGACCCATGTGTATGAAAGCCCAATTGCTAAACCTAAGCCCAAATACCCTAAGACAATTATGCGGCCCACCTTGGATGAAGAAAGAGTGCCGCCACCTTTGAGAATCTTGCATCAAATCCTACTTTGGACACCCCAATACTCTAAAACCTCCATGTGTCTCCACCTCACCACCCTAAGGGCTATGCACATGCATGAACTTAGGCTATAAGAAGAAACCCATCGGCCCCTTTGAGGACTTTGAAACCTCCGAAATAATCACACCAAAAACCACTCCAAGTTACATGCAAACCACCCCTTGAACCTTCAAAGCAATCGGCACTCATGAACACCTCTCAACCCATCACAATTAACCATCTAGATCCATTCCTTTAAGCTTAATATACCTCTTATTCCAACAAAAACCCAACCAAACCCAACCCAAAAGTAATCGGCCTCCATTATAATTAACCAAGAGATTGTGAATCAAGTTGTTTTCTTGAGTAAGTTGAGTCTAGAGTCCCATAAGGTCGTGTGCCAAGCTGTAATGGCCAGCTTTTAGTTAGATCTTTATGCCTAAGCTGTAATGGCCAGCTATACGTATGATTATTTGTATATATATGTGATATAACTTGATTTGTGTTGAAACAGGAAACCGTGGGAAATAGAACTCTTGCTTTGAACGAATCTATAGACTCGGAAGTGATAAACGTGAGTGCATGTACCCCTATGTTTAAATGATTTTGGGGTGAATGCATGTTAGTTTTTACGTGTGATTTGGTAAAATATTGGTTCATGATCATGAAAGAGTTAATAGAATCGGTCGAATAGAAATCACGTAGAATGGATCCATTCGGTATCAAAGGGATATATTTTTCTAAACCAAGTAGAGGTTTGGAACCACACTAAGCATTTGTATGGTGCTCCATCGTTAAATATGTCCCACCTTAGAATGACCGAACCATATGAGAATTGTTGTTATTATTTATAAACGAGTCTAAATCTGGCATCACTCACTAGCTTTGTGGCTAACGTATTTTTGACATGCATTTCAGGTTGATTAGATTATGGGAACCCGAGCTCAAAAACGTGCAAGTTCAAGTCCTAATGTTTAGTCAAGTAAAACGGCTCTTGGGCCGGTTATAAAATAATTGGGTTTCGGCCCAAGTGTGTAATAATTAGAGATGTTTAAAAGTCATGTTTTAAGTCTTAATGGGCTTCGGCCCAAGTAACAAGAACTCGGAACTATGAAACGGGCTCGTCCCGGTTGGTATGTAATGGGCTCGGCCCAATGGTGGTTGTTATGGGCTCGGCCCATGTTAAATAAATAAAAGAGTGTTTTATGAAGTATAAAAGAATTATTAGAATAAATAAATTGGTAATTAAAATACGTGTCACGATTACCAATCCGTAATGACTCGTTAATTTTCGGGTCGTTACAGGTTGGTATCAGAGCTCGGGTTCGGGAATAGTGGGGAGTTTATAGAACTAACTTAATAATACTTGTTGTGATTATTTGTAATAGAATGACTCGAGGGGAAGAGATAAACCAAGAAGGACAAGACAATTGGGGAAAAGCCCCTATGGAGTATGAAGAAGGAGAAATTAGGAACGAAGAAGTTGTTGAAGATAACAACAATTTACGCTTCCCCGATATAGAAGCGCTTGTAAATGAAATCCCGGGTCTAACATGGGGAAATAACGGGGTGGAGTTAAACTTAGGAGGGGTTGGCGTTATCGGTCCTCTCCCCGAGCCTATCCTCACCAACTCCGAACCCATCCCATTTATACCCGAGATGCCATTTTACGGGCCTTCTCCTTACTATTACTCGAACTCGCCATTCCAAGACTTCACCAACGCATCAAGCAATTTATCCATGGAAGGGTCGAGTAATCTGAGCCCATACCCCTCGCCGTTTGGAAACCCATACCCCACGGCCCACCAAGGCCCATACCCCACGGCCCCTTACCCAATGGTGCCACCTACGCCCGTGGTAGATCCATATTACGAAGCCGCCATGTTTAACCATAATAATATTCCCTTTCCACCAAACGAATTTGTGCCAAGAAAGGATTATTTGGAACTTGTGGAAAATTATTATCGAATGAAAACGCAACGAGACCAAGCACTAAACACGGCGGAAGACCTAAGGAGGTTGATCAAACGATTCGGGTATCAATCCCGACAATTGATCGACGAGTCGAAGTATCCACTTCCTTAGAGGGGATCGAAGGATGGTATGGCGAGGGTGGGGTGATCTTGCCCTTAAGGCATTTAACACATGTTCCAAAATCATCGAAATCAAGAGAGGGTAATACCCCATCCTTCACGAGTCTGGTTAACCTTTCTCGTGATATGTGGCCTAAACGTTGATGCCACAACATGGATGAAGTTTCTAAATCTCTCTTGCGTTTCTTCTTTGTTAGTAATTCATTAACATTATATGATAATAAAGACTTGGAAAAATCATCATCTAGTTCTAACTTATAGAGACCACCATCCAGAAAACCATGACCATACACTTGGGAATCATAAGTAATCGTAAGTTTTCCATGACCGTGAGAAACGTCAATACCATCCATGTCTAACTTAGGTCCAGATACAAGATTCCGAGTAATCTCAGGAATATATAAGGTATCATAAAGAACAATACATAAACCAGTTTTGAATTTTAATTCTAATGTTCCCACGGCTTCGACAATAAGTGACTTTCCATTCCCAACGTTAAGTGTTCTTTGGTTTCTTGCCAGCTTCTAGATCGTACGGAATCCCTGAAGAGAATTGGTCACATGGACCATGGAACCAGAGTCAAACCACCAAGTATTAGATGGAACATTTAAGTTAAAGGACTCAAGTATCATAAGTATATGATTACCTTTCTTAGTTAGCCACTCCATAAATTCATGGCAGTCCTTCTGTTTATGTCCTTCTTTCTTACAGAACTTGCAGAGGAACTTACCTTTGGAGTTCTTATGGCTAGATGAGGCACTTGCGTCATTCCTCTGAGTTTTAACATTATGATTCTTGTTGGATTGTCTCTTCCTCTTCTTTGGATTAGTGGTGGTAAGGTAAGCAACTTCAGGTTTCTCCAGCTGCATCCGCTCTTCCTCTTGCACACACATAGCGATCAACTCCTGCATTGTCCATTTTTCTTTCTGTGTGTTGTAGTTGATCTTGAGAGCATCATAAGCAGAGGGTAGAGAAGTCATGATGAAATGCACCAGGAAACCTTCACTAATCTCCATTTCTAAACCCTTAAGCTTATGGGCCATATTGTTCATGGACATAATATGCCCACGAATACCGCTTCTCCCGTCATACTTAGTTGTCACAAGTTTCAGAATAAGAGTGGAAGCATGCGCTTTTGAAGTTCCTTTGAACTGATCCTCCACAAAAGCCAGATATTCTTTAGCAACATTAGAATCTGGAATAGATCCTCTAATAGGCATGCTAATGGAGTTCTTAATGAACATGAGGGACATACGGTTGCATCTCTTCCATTTCTAAGCAAAATGTATTATTATAGAAAAATGCCGCGAAGATCCGAGAGAGGCAAAGAACCAGAGACACCAAAAAGAAATAACGCTTCTTCATCCAAACAAACCACGGCCGAGGAACCCTTGACCGAAGAAACTCCGGTAACCCCGGACACTAGTGAACTAGAAGAGAAAATGAGGAAGTTAGTCCTAGAAAGTTTGCAAGATTCAATTCCCACCCTTATAAGTATGATAGAAAAGTCACCCGGTTCGAGAACTCTAGAGAAAAATCTGGAAAATGTTGTAGTAAATATAGAAGATGAACAATTAAGGTCTCGATCTTGTGACTATAAAACCTTTATGGCCTGTAAGCCAGAACTCTTTGACGGCAGCACGGGAGCTGCCGGAGCCCTTCGTTGGCTTGAAGAGATGGAAGCTAGTTTAGAAATAAGTAATTGTGCTCCTAGAGACCAAGTTAAGTTTGCTACTCACTCTTTACGAGCTGAGGCGCTAAACTGGTGGAATATGATCCGACAAGTTAGAGGTAGAGAAGTAGTAGCCACTATGACTTGGATAGAATTCCGAACCCTCTTGACTGAAAAATACTGTCCCATGAACGAAATTGAAAAGATGGAAATGGAATTTCTAGGACTCGAAATGAAAAGTCTAGACTGTGTTGGCTATATAAACCGTTTCAACCAACTTGCTCGATTAGTACCTCACCAAGTTACCCCCGAACCAAAAAGAATTAGTAGGTTCATTTGGGGGTTAATCCCTCAAATTCAAGGAATAGTTAGAGGAGCCAAACCGACTAGGTATGACACTGCCTGTGAATTAGCTCTAAGCTTGACCGATGATATAGTTAGACACAAGGAAAGAGATAAAGTGTCAGTAGGGAGTAAAAGGGGATGGAATGAAACCTTTAGGTCCACAAATTATAATACATCAGGAAAGAGCCAAGAAGCCCCCAAAGAACAGGAAAATCCGGGAAAAAGACCCTACCGAGGAAATAACCCCTACTGTTCCATGTGTAAGTACTATCATGTCGGTGAATGCAAGCAGAAATGTAATACTTGTGGTCGGTACCATTTTGGTGAGTGTAGAGGAGCCCATTGTCAAAAGTGCAAAAAGGTAGGACATGCTACGGCTGAATGTCGATACACTCCAGATCGTCCACGAGTCTGTTATGAGTGTAAGGAACCGGGACATTACAAGAACGAATGTCCAAAACTCAAGAATCAGCCCAAGAAAGATCAAGCAAGGGGAAGAGCATTTGTAATTAATGCTGCAGAAGCGCGTGACGAACCGGATCTAGTCACGGGTATGTTCTATATCAATCAATTACCTGTTTATGTTTTGTTCGATACAGGTGCAAACCTTAGTTTTATCTCTAAAAGGTTAGTCGAAAAGATAAATATCCTTCCCGAACCAATGACTCAAACCTACGAAATAGAAATAGCTGATGGTAAGGTTTTGCAAGCCAATGAAGTCTTTAAAAATTTGACTTTAATTATGGAAGAACAAGAGTTTAAAATAAACTTAATACCCATGAGTCTAGGAGAATTTGATGTAATAATAGGGATGGATTGGCTAGCCGCAAATCAAGCGGAGATAGTCTGTAAAGAAAAACTTGTGAAAATTCCCTTAACCCATCAAGAAACTTTAGTAGTCCAGGGAGAAAAACCAAGAGGCATCTTAAGTTTAATCTCTAGCGCAAAAATGATGAAGTATTTAAAAAAGGGACATCAACTCTTTTTAATCCATGTGAATTTAGGAAATGAGGAAAAAGAAGCAGAGATTAATGAAATTAAGGTAGTGTCGGAATACAAAGATGTATTTCCAAACGAACTCCCCGGGTTACCACCATTCCGACAGGTGGAATTTGAAATTAACCTAGTTCCTGGAGCCGCGCCAGTTGCCAGAGCTCCATATAGGTTAGCCACCACCGAAATGAAGGAACTCACGAACCAATTAGAAGAACTGATAGAAAGAGGTTTTATAAGGCCAAGTACCTCCCCTTGGGGAGCACCAGTACTTTTTGTCAAAAAGAAAGATGGTTCTATGAGGATGTGTATAGACTACAGGGAATTAAATAAGTTGACAATCAAAAATAGGTACCCATTACCTAGAATAGATGATCTGTTTGATCAATTAAACGGAGCAAAATATTTTTCAAAAATCGATCTTAGGTCGGGATATCACCAATTGAAGATAAGAGATAAGGATATTCCAAAAACTGCTTTTAGAACTAGGTATGGACATTATGAATTCCTAGTTATGCCATTTGGTTTAACCAACGCCCCTGCCGTTTTCATGGACCTAATGAATAGGATTTGTCGACCTTATTTGGATAAGTGTGTGATTGTATTTTTGGATGATATTTTGATCTATTCAGAAACTGAAAGTGAGCATGAAAAGCACTTAAGAGAAATCCTAGAAACTTTAAGAAACGAAAAACTGTATGCTAAATTTTCGAAATGTGAATTTTGGGTAAGAGAAATTAAGTTTTTAGGACATGTAATCAACGATCAGGGAATTCAGGTAGACCCAACTAAGATAGAAGCAATACAGATGTGGGACGCTCCTAAAAACCCAAGTGAGATTCGACAATTTTTAGGGCTAGCTGGATATTATAGGCGATTTATAGAAAACTTTGCTAGACTAGCCTTACCACTCACCACCCTGACTAGGAAAAATTCTAAGTTCGAGTGGAAAGAAAAACAAGAAAAAGCCTTTCAAGAACTTAAGGAAAGATTGTGTAAAGCCCCTGTGTTGACATTACCAGTAGAAGGAAAAGCTTTTACTGTGTATTGTGACGCATCTCAACAAGGGTTAGGATGTGTACTAATGCAGGAAGATCAGGTTATAGCATATGCTTCTCGACAGTTAAAAAGACATGAACAGAATTATGCTACGCATGATTTAGAGTTAGGAGCTATTATATTTGCTTTAAAAATTTGGAGACACTATTTATATGGAACCAAGTGTACCGTCTACACTGACCATAAGGGTCTTCAACATATTTTTGACCAAAAGCTTCTAAACATGCGTCAAAGGAGATGGATAGAGGTTCTAAGTGACTATGACTGTGATATTAAATATCACCCAGGAAAGGCCAATATTGTAGCAGATGCCTTGAGCCGAAAAGAAAGACCCTTAAGAGATAGAGCCTTTAAGGTCACTTTGATTAACGAATTTTTAAACCAACTCCGAGAATGTCAACGGAGAGCATTAGAACCTACCCAGTTAAGTGGAGAACTTTTGAATGGTGAAGAAGCAAGATTAGAGGAAGGAACAGATGGAATCTTTAGGTACAACCGAAGAATCTGGATACCCAGATACGGTGAACAAAGGAGAATAGTTTTGAGCGAAACCCATAACTCTAAGTATTCCATTCACCCAGGAAACCATAAAATGTATAAAGATTTGAGGAAAAATTTCTGGTGGCCTGGCATGAAAAAGAGTGTGGGAGAATTTATAGCTCAGTGTGTGACTTGCTCGAAAGTGAAAGCCGAACACCAAAAGCCCAGTGGGTTATTGATCCAACCAGAGATTCCAGTCTGGAAATGGGATCAAATAACTATGGACTTTGTAACCAAATTGCCAAAAACCCAAAGTGGTAACGATACCATCTGGGTCATCGTTGATAGATTAACCAAGTCTGCCCATTTTCTACCAATACAAGAGACCTTTGGAACGGAAAAATTAGCAAGAATCTATATAAAAGAAATTGTGTCCCGGCATGGGATACCTCTTTCAATTATATCAGATAGGGATAGTCACTTTACTTCCCGATTTTGGAAAACGTTCCAAGAAGCGTTAGGTTCCCAGATTAAGCTCAGCACCGCCTATCACCCTCAGACAGACGGGCAAAGTGAAAGAACAATTCAAACATTAGAAGACATGCTGAGAGCATGTGTCCTGGAGTTTAGTGGGAGTTGGGATACACACCTGCCGTTAATAGAATTTTCTTATAACAATAGTTACCACGCTTCCATTCAAGCTGCACCCTTTGAGGCATTATACGGTAGGAAGTGTAGATCTCCGATCTGCTGGAACGAAATCGGAGAAAACCAACTCACAGGGCCAGAAATTATCCAAGAAACAACAGACAAGATCGTGCAAATCAAGAAAAGATTAGAAGAAGCAAGAAGCAGGCAGAAAAGCTATGCGGATAAGCGAAGGCGACCTTTGGAATTCCAAATAGGAGATTATGTCCTATTAAAAGTATCACCCTGGAAGGGGGTGATAAGATTCCAAAGAAGAGGAAAATTGAATCCACGTTTCATAGGACCTTATCAAATTAAAGATAAGGTGGGACCGGTAGCCTATCGTTTAGAACTACCGCCTGAGTTAAGCGAAATCCATGATGTGTTTCACGTCTCAAATCTAAGGAAATGTATAATAGAAACCCAAACTATCATTCCATTAGATAATGTGAAAGTTAGTCCTCAACTCCATTTTACTGAAGAACCCATAGAGATTATGGCACGTCAAGAGAGAAAAATGAGAAGAGGAAAGATTCCAATTGTACAAGTAAAATGGAATGCTAGATTGGGGCCTGAAATTACTTTTGAAAGAGAAGACGTGATGAAAGCCAAATACCCCCACCTATTTGAACATCAGGTATTACAAATAAAAATTTCGGGGACGAAATTTCCTAAGGGGGGGAGAGTGTAACAACCGGAAAATTATGACGACATAATTAGCATAATTAGGCTAATTAATAATAATTAATTATTATAATGATTGGGCCACTTATGGGCCCAATAACTACCCGCATCATAAGTCCGGCCCAATAAACCTTTTCATGTGGGCCGAATGAAAAATAGAGCCCGATTAATTATTGGGCCTAACTAGTAACCCCTAGAAAAGAAGTGGGCCGAGTATTCATAAGTAATGGGCTTTGATATAGAGCCCGATATAAAAATGTAATGGGCCGAGTACCTTAAAAACTGGGCCAGATTATTTGGGCTTATAGTGGGCTTCTCTAATTAATAAGTAGGGATCAATACTTGTGAAAAATAATCTATATTAAGGACCCATGTGTATGAAAGCCCAATTGCTAAACCTAAGCCCAAATACCCTAAGACAATTATGCGGCCCACCTTGGATGAAGAAAGAGTGCCGCCACCTTTGAGAATCTTGCATCAAATCCTACTTTGGACACCCCAATACTCTAAAACCTCCATGTGTCTCCACCTCACCACCCTAAGGGCTATGCACATGCATGAACTTAGGCTATAAGAAGAAACCCATCGGCCCCTTTGAGGACTTTGAAACCTCCGAAATAATCACACCAAAAACCACTCCAAGTTACATGCAAACCACCCCTTGAACCTTCAAAGCAATCGGCACTCATGAACACCTCTCAACCCATCACAATTAACCATCTAGATCCATTCCTTTAAGCTTAATATACCTCTTATTCCAACAAAAACCCAACCAAACCCAACCCAAAAGTAATCGGCCTCCATTATAATTAACCAAGAGATTGTGAATCAAGTTGTTTTCTTGAGTAAGTTGAGTCTAGAGTCCCATAAGGTCGTGTGCCAAGCTGTAATGGCCAGCTTTTAGTTAGATCTTTATGCCTAAGCTGTAATGGCCAGCTATACGTATGATTATTTGTATATATATGTGATATAACTTGATTTGTGTTGAAACAGGAAACCGTGGGAAATAGAACTCTTGCTTTGAACGAATCTATAGACTCGGAAGTGATAAACGTGAGTGCATGTACCCCTATGTTTAAATGATTTTGGGGTGAATGCATGTTAGTTTTTACGTGTGATTTGGTAAAATATTGGTTCATGATCATGAAAGAGTTAATAGAATCGGTCGAATAGAAATCACGTAGAATGGATCCATTCGGTATCAAAGGGATATATTTTTCTAAACCAAGTAGAGGTTTGGAACCACACTAAGCATTTGTATGGTGCTCCATCGTTAAATATGTCCCACCTTAGAATGACCGAACCATATGAGAATTGTTGTTATTATTTATAAACGAGTCTAAATCTGGCATCACTCACTAGCTTTGTGGCTAACGTATTTTTGACATGCATTTCAGGTTGATTAGATTATGGGAACCCGAGCTCAAAAACGTGCAAGTTCAAGTCCTAATGTTTAGTCAAGTAAAACGGCTCTTGGGCCGGTTATAAAATAATTGGGTTTCGGCCCAAGTGTGTAATAATTAGAGATGTTTAAAAGTCATGTTTTAAGTCTTAATGGGCTTCGGCCCAAGTAACAAGAACTCGGAACTATGAAACGGGCTCGTCCCGGTTGGTATGTAATGGGCTCGGCCCAATGGTGGTTGTTATGGGCTCGGCCCATGTTAAATAAATAAAAGAGTGTTTTATGAAGTATAAAAGAATTATTAGAATAAATAAATTGGTAATTAAAATACGTGTCACGATTACCAATCCGTAATGACTCGTTAATTTTCGGGTCGTTACAGGTTGGTATCAGAGCTCGGGTTCGGGAATAGTGGGGAGTTTATAGAACTAACTTAATAATACTTGTTGTGATTATTTGTAATAGAATGACTCGGGGGGAAGAGATAAACCAAGAAGGACAAGACAATCGGGGAAAAGCCCCTATGGAGTATGAAGAAGGAGAAATTAGGAACGAAGAAGTTGTTGAAGATAACGACAATTTACGCTTCCCCGATATAGAAGCGCTTGTAAATGAAATCCCGGGTCTAACATGGGGAAATAACGGGGTGGAGTTAAACTTAGGAGGGGTTGGCGTTATCGGTCCTCTCCCCGAGCCTATCCTCACCAACTCCGAACCCATCCCATTTATACCCGAGATGCCATTTTACGGGCCTTCTCCTTACTATTACTCGAACTCGCCATTCCAAGACTTCACCAACGCATCAAGCAATTTATCCATGGAAGGGTCGAGTAATCTGAGCCCATACCCCTCGCCGTTTGGAAACCCATACCCCACGGCCCACCAAGGCCCATACCCCACGGCCCCTTACCCAATGGTGCCACCTACGCCCGTGGTAGATCCATATTACGAAGCCGCCATGTTTAACCATAATAATATTCCCTTTCCACCAAACGAATTTGTGCCAAGAAAGGATTATTTGGAACTTGTGGAAAATTATTATCGAATGAAAACGCAACGAGACCAAGCACTAAACACGGCGGAAGACCTAAGGAGGTTGATCAAACGATTCGGGTATCAATCCCGACAATTGATCGACGAGTCGAAGTATCCACTTCCTTAGAGGGGATCGAAGGATGGTATGGCGAGGGTGGGGTGATCTTGCCCTTAAGGCATTTAACACATGTTCCAAAATCATCGAAATCAAGAGAGGGTAATACCCCATCCTTCACGAGTCTGGTTAACCTTTCTCGTGATATGTGGCCTAAACGTTGATGCCACAACATGGATGAAGTTTCTAAATCTCTCTTGCGTTTCTTCTTTGTTAGTAATTCATTAACATTATATGATAATAAAGACTTGGAAAAATCATCATCTAGTTCTAACTTATAGAGACCACCATCCAGAAAACCATGACCATACACTTGGGAATCATAAGTAATCGTAAGTTTTCCATGACCGTGAGAAACGTCAATACCATCCATGTCTAACTTAGGTCCAGATACAAGATTCCGAGTAATCTCAGGAATATATAAGGTATCATAAAGAACAATACATAAACCAGTTTTGAATTTTAATTCTAATGTTCCCACGGCTTCGACAATAAGTGACTTTCCATTCCCAACGTTAAGTGTTCTTTGGTTTCTTGCCAGCTTCTAGATCGTACGGAATCCCTGAAGAGAATTGGTCACATGGACCATGGAACCAGAGTCAAACCACCAAGTATTAGATGGAACATTTAAGTTAAAGGACTCAAGTATCATAAGTATATGATTACCTTTCTTAGTTAGCCACTCCATAAATTCATGGCAGTCCTTCTGTTTATGTCCTTCTTTCTTACAGAACTTGCAGAGGAACTTACCTTTGGAGTTCTTATGGCTAGATGAGGCACTTGCGTCATTCCTCTGAGTTTTAACATTATGATTCTTGTTGGATTGTCTCTTCCTCTTCTTTGGATTAGCGGTGGTAAGGTAAGCAACTTCAGGTTTCTCCAGCTGCATCCGCTCTTCCTCTTGCACACACATAGCGATCAACTCCTGCATTGTCCATTTTACTTTCTGTGTGTTGTAGTTGATCTTGAGAGCATCATAAGCAGAGGGTAGAGAAGTCATGATGAAATGCACCAGGAAACCTTCACTAATCTCCATTTCTAAACCCTTAAGCTTATGGGCCATATTGTTCATGGACATAATATGCCCACGAATACCGCTTCTCCCGTCATACTTAGTTGTCACAAGTTTCAGAATAAGAGTGGAAGCATGCGCTTTTGAAGTTCCTTTGAACTGATCCTCCACAAAAGCCAGATATTCTTTAGCAACATTAGAATCTGGAATAGATCCTCTAATAGGCATGCTAATGGAGTTCTTAATGAACATGAGGGACATACGGTTGCATCTCTTCCATTTCTAAGCAAAATGTATTATTATAGAAAAATGCCGCGAAGATCCGAGAGAGGCAAAGAACCAGAGACACCAAAAAGAAATAACGCTTCTTCATCCAAACAAACCACGGCCGAGGAACCCTTGACCGAAGAAACTCCGGTAACCCCGGACACTAGTGAACTAGAAGAGAAAATGAGGAAGTTAGTCCTAGAAAGTTTGCAAGATTCAATTCCCACCCTTATAAGTATGATAGAAAAGTCACCCGGTTCGAGAACTCTAGAGAAAAATCTGGAAAATGTTGTAGTAAATATAGAAGATGAACAATTAAGGTCTCGATCTTGTGACTATAAAACCTTTATGGCCTGTAAGCCAGAACTCTTTGACGGCAGCACGGGAGCTGCCGGAGCCCTTCGTTGGCTTGAAGAGATGGAAGCTAGTTTAGAAATAAGTAATTGTGCTCCTAGAGACCAAGTTAAGTTTGCTACTCACTCTTTACGAGCTGAGGCGCTAAACTGGTGGAATATGATCCGACAAGTTAGAGGTAGAGAAGTAGTAGCCACTATGACTTGGATAGAATTCCGAACCCTCTTGACTGAAAAATACTGTCCCATGAACGAAATTGAAAAGATGGAAATGGAATTTCTAGGACTCGAAATGAAAAGTCTAGACTGTGTTGGCTATATAAACCGTTTCAACCAACTTGCTCGATTAGTACCTCACCAAGTTACCCCCGAACCAAAAAGAATTAGTAGGTTCATTTGGGGGTTAATCCCTCAAATTCAAGGAATAGTTAGAGGAGCCAAACCGACTAGGTATGACACTGCCTGTGAATTAGCTCTAAGCTTGACCGATGATATAGTTAGACACAAGGAAAGAGATAAAGTGTCAGTAGGGAGTAAAAGGGGATGGAATGAAACCTTTAGGTCCACAAATTATAATACATCAGGAAAGAGCCAAGAAGCCCCCAAAGAACAGGAAAATCCGGGAAAAAGACCCTACCGAGGAAATAACCCCTACTGTTCCATGTGTAAGTACTATCATGTCGGTGAATGCAAGCAGAAATGTAATACTTGTGGTCGGTACCATTTTGGTGAGTGTAGAGGAGCCCATTGTCAAAAGTGCAAAAAGGTAGGACATGCTACGGCTGAATGTCGATACACTCCAGATCGTCCACGAGTCTGTTATGAGTGTAAGGAACCGGGACATTACAAGAACGAATGTCCAAAACTCAAGAATCAGCCCAAGAAAGATCAAGCAAGGGGAAGAGCATTTGTAATTAATGCTGCAGAAGCGCGTGACGAACCGGATCTAGTCACGGGTATGTTCTATATCAATCAATTACCTGTTTATGTTTTGTTCGATACAGGTGCAAACCTTAGTTTTATCTCTAAAAGGTTAGTCGAAAAGATAAATATCCTTCCCGAACCAATGACTCAAACCTACGAAATAGAAATAGCTGATGGTAAGGTTTTGCAAGCCAATGAAGTCTTTAAAAATTTGACTTTAATTATGGAAGAACAAGAGTTTAAAATAAACTTAATACCCATGAGTCTAGGAGAATTTGATGTAATAATAGGGATGGATTGGCTAGCCGCAAATCAAGCGGAGATAGTCTGTAAAGAAAAACTTGTGAAAATTCCCTTAACCCATCAAGAAACTTTAGTAGTCCAGGGAGAAAAACCAAGAGGCATCTTAAGTTTAATCTCTAGCGCAAAAATGATGAAGTATTTAAAAAAGGGACATCAACTCTTTTTAATCCATGTGAATTTAGGAAATGAGGAAAAAGAAGCAGAGATTAATGAAATTAAGGTA
Organism: Ambrosia trifida; assembly: GCA_028751855.1. NCBI lineage: Eukaryota > Viridiplantae > Streptophyta > Magnoliopsida > Asterales > Asteraceae > Ambrosia > Ambrosia trifida. The sequence continues at coordinate 111,861,577 of CM054122.1, forward strand.
GTGTCGGAATACAAAGATGTATTTCCAAACGAACTCCCCGGGTTACCACCATTCCGACAGGTGGAATTTGAAATTAACCTAGTTCCTGGAGCCGCGCCAGTTGCCAGAGCTCCATATAGGTTAGCCACCACCGAAATGAAGGAACTCACGAACCAATTAGAAGAACTGATAGAAAGAGGTTTTATAAGGCCAAGTACCTCCCCTTGGGGAGCACCAGTACTTTTTGTCAAAAAGAAAGATGGTTCTATGAGGATGTGTATAGACTACAGGGAATTAAATAAGTTGACAATCAAAAATAGGTACCCATTACCTAGAATAGATGATCTGTTTGATCAATTAAACGGAGCAAAATATTTTTCAAAAATCGATCTTAGGTCGGGATATCACCAATTGAAGATAAGAGATAAGGATATTCCAAAAACTGCTTTTAGAACTAGGTATGGACATTATGAATTCCTAGTTATGCCATTTGGTTTAACCAACGCCCCTGCCGTTTTCATGGACCTAATGAATAGGATTTGTCGACCTTATTTGGATAAGTGTGTGATTGTATTTTTGGATGATATTTTGATCTATTCAGAAACTGAAAGTGAGCATGAAAAGCACTTAAGAGAAATCCTAGAAACTTTAAGAAACGAAAAACTGTATGCTAAATTTTCGAAATGTGAATTTTGGGTAAGAGAAATTAAGTTTTTAGGACATGTAATCAACGATCAGGGAATTCAGGTAGACCCAACTAAGATAGAAGCAATACAGATGTGGGACGCTCCTAAAAACCCAAGTGAGATTCGACAATTTTTAGGGCTAGCTGGATATTATAGGCGATTTATAGAAAACTTTGCTAGACTAGCCTTACCACTCACCACCCTGACTAGGAAAAATTCTAAGTTCGAGTGGAAAGAAAAACAAGAAAAAGCCTTTCAAGAACTTAAGGAAAGATTGTGTAAAGCCCCTGTGTTGACATTACCAGTAGAAGGAAAAGCTTTTACTGTGTATTGTGACGCATCTCAACAAGGGTTAGGATGTGTACTAATGCAGGAAGATCAGGTTATAGCATATGCTTCTCGACAGTTAAAAAGACATGAACAGAATTATGCTACGCATGATTTAGAGTTAGGAGCTATTATATTTGCTTTAAAAATTTGGAGACACTATTTATATGGAACCAAGTGTACCGTCTACACTGACCATAAGGGTCTTCAACATATTTTTGACCAAAAGCTTCTAAACATGCGTCAAAGGAGATGGATAGAGGTTCTAAGTGACTATGACTGTGATATTAAATATCACCCAGGAAAGGCCAATATTGTAGCAGATGCCTTGAGCCGAAAAGAAAGACCCTTAAGAGATAGAGCCTTTAAGGTCACTTTGATTAACGAATTTTTAAACCAACTCCGAGAATGTCAACGGAGAGCATTAGAACCTACCCAGTTAAGTGGAGAACTTTTGAATGGTGAAGAAGCAAGATTAGAGGAAGGAACAGATGGAATCTTTAGGTACAACCGAAGAATCTGGATACCCAGATACGGTGAACAAAGGAGAATAGTTTTGAGCGAAACCCATAACTCTAAGTATTCCATTCACCCAGGAAACCATAAAATGTATAAAGATTTGAGGAAAAATTTCTGGTGGCCTGGCATGAAAAAGAGTGTGGGAGAATTTATAGCTCAGTGTGTGACTTGCTCGAAAGTGAAAGCCGAACACCAAAAGCCCAGTGGGTTATTGATCCAACCAGAGATTCCAGTCTGGAAATGGGATCAAATAACTATGGACTTTGTAACCAAATTGCCAAAAACCCAAAGTGGTAACGATACCATCTGGGTCATCGTTGATAGATTAACCAAGTCTGCCCATTTTCTACCAATACAAGAGACCTTTGGAACGGAAAAATTAGCAAGAATCTATATAAAAGAAATTGTGTCCCGGCATGGGATACCTCTTTCAATTATATCAGATAGGGATAGTCACTTTACTTCCCGATTTTGGAAAACGTTCCAAGAAGCGTTAGGTTCCCAGATTAAGCTCAGCACCGCCTATCACCCTCAGACAGACGGGCAAAGTGAAAGAACAATTCAAACATTAGAAGACATGCTGAGAGCATGTGTCCTGGAGTTTAGTGGGAGTTGGGATACACACCTGCCGTTAATAGAATTTTCTTATAACAATAGTTACCACGCTTCCATTCAAGCTGCACCCTTTGAGGCATTATACGGTAGGAAGTGTAGATCTCCGATCTGCTGGAACGAAATCGGAGAAAACCAACTCACAGGGCCAGAAATTATCCAAGAAACAACAGACAAGATCGTGCAAATCAAGAAAAGATTAGAAGAAGCAAGAAGCAGGCAGAAAAGCTATGCGGATAAGCGAAGGCGACCTTTGGAATTCCAAATAGGAGATTATGTCCTATTAAAAGTATCACCCTGGAAGGGGGTGATAAGATTCCAAAGAAGAGGAAAATTGAATCCACGTTTCATAGGACCTTATCAAATTAAAGATAAGGTGGGACCGGTAGCCTATCGTTTAGAACTACCGCCTGAGTTAAGCGAAATCCATGATGTGTTTCACGTCTCAAATCTAAGGAAATGTATAATAGAAACCCAAACTATCATTCCATTAGATAATGTGAAAGTTAGTCCTCAACTCCATTTTACTGAAGAACCCATAGAGATTATGGCACGTCAAGAGAGAAAAATGAGAAGAGGAAAGATTCCAATTGTACAAGTAAAATGGAATGCTAGATTGGGGCCTGAAATTACTTTTGAAAGAGAAGACGTGATGAAAGCCAAATACCCCCACCTATTTGAACATCAGGTATTACAAATAAAAATTTCGGGGACGAAATTTCCTAAGGGGGGGAGAGTGTAACAACCGGAAAATTATGACGACATAATTAGCATAATTAGGCTAATTAATAATAATTAATTATTATAATGATTGGGCCACTTATGGGCCCAATAACTACCCGCATCATAAGTCCGGCCCAATAAACCTTTTCATGTGGGCCGAATGAAAAATAGAGCCCGATTAATTATTGGGCCTAACTAGTAACCCCTAGAAAAGAAGTGGGCCGAGTATTCATAAGTAATGGGCTTTGATATAGAGCCCGATATAAAAATGTAATGGGCCGAGTACCTTAAAAACTGGGCCAGATTATTTGGGCTTATAGTGGGCTTCTCTAATTAATAAGTAGGGATCAATACTTGTGAAAAATAATCTATATTAAGGACCCATGTGTATGAAAGCCCAATTGCTAAACCTAAGCCCAAATACCCTAAGACAATTATGCGGCCCACCTTGGATGAAGAAAGAGTGCCGCCACCTTTGAGAATCTTGCATCAAATCCTACTTTGGACACCCCAATACTCTAAAACCTCCATGTGTCTCCACCTCACCACCCTAAGGGCTATGCACATGCATGAACTTAGGCTATAAGAAGAAACCCATCGGCCCCTTTGAGGACTTTGAAACCTCCGAAATAATCACACCAAAAACCACTCCAAGTTACATGCAAACCACCCCTTGAACCTTCAAAGCAATCGGCACTCATGAACACCTCTCAACCCATCACAATTAACCATCTAGATCCATTCCTTTAAGCTTAATATACCTCTTATTCCAACAAAAACCCAACCAAACCCAACCCAAAAGTAATCGGCCTCCATTATAATTAACCAAGAGATTGTGAATCAAGTTGTTTTCTTGAGTAAGTTGAGTCTAGAGTCCCATAAGGTCGTGTGCCAAGCTGTAATGGCCAGCTTTTAGTTAGATCTTTATGCCTAAGCTGTAATGGCCAGCTATACGTATGATTATTTGTATATATATGTGATATAACTTGATTTGTGTTGAAACAGGAAACCGTGGGAAATAGAACTCTTGCTTTGAACGAATCTATAGACTCGGAAGTGATAAACGTGAGTGCATGTACCCCTATGTTTAAATGATTTTGGGGTGAATGCATGTTAGTTTTTACGTGTGATTTGGTAAAATATTGGTTCATGATCATGAAAGAGTTAATAGAATCGGTCGAATAGAAATCACGTAGAATGGATCCATTCGGTATCAAAGGGATATATTTTTCTAAACCAAGTAGAGGTTTGGAACCACACTAAGCATTTGTATGGTGCTCCATCGTTAAATATGTCCCACCTTAGAATGACCGAACCATATGAGAATTGTTGTTATTATTTATAAACGAGTCTAAATCTGGCATCACTCACTAGCTTTGTGGCTAACGTATTTTTGACATGCATTTCAGGTTGATTAGATTATGGGAACCCGAGCTCAAAAACGTGCAAGTTCAAGTCCTAATGTTTAGTCAAGTAAAACGGCTCTTGGGCCGGTTATAAAATAATTGGGTTTCGGCCCAAGTGTGTAATAATTAGAGATGTTTAAAAGTCATGTTTTAAGTCTTAATGGGCTTCGGCCCAAGTAACAAGAACTCGGAACTATGAAACGGGCTCGTCCCGGTTGGTATGTAATGGGCTCGGCCCAATGGTGGTTGTTATGGGCTCGGCCCATGTTAAATAAATAAAAGAGTGTTTTATGAAGTATAAAAGAATTATTAGAATAAATAAATTGGTAATTAAAATACGTGTCACGATTACCAATCCGTAATGACTCGTTAATTTTCGGGTCGTTACAGGTTGGTATCAGAGCTCGGGTTCGGGAATAGTGGGGAGTTTATAGAACTAACTTAATAATACTTGTTGTGATTATTTGTAATAGAATGACTCGAGGGGAAGAGATAAACCAAGAAGGACAAGACAATCGGGGAAAAGCCCCTATGGAGTATGAAGAAGGAGAAATTAGGAACGAAGAAGTTGTTGAAGATAACGACAATTTACGCTTCCCCGATATAGAAGCGCTTGTAAATGAAATCCCGGGTCTAACATGGGGAAATAACGGGGTGGAGTTAAACTTAGGAGGGGTTGGCGTTATCGGTCCTCTCCCCGAGCCTATCCTCACCAACTCCGAACCCATCCCATTTATACCCGAGATGCCATTTTACGGGCCTTCTCCTTACTATTACTCGAACTCGCCATTCCAAGACTTCACCAACGCATCAAGCAATTTATCCATGGAAGGGTCGAGTAATCTGAGCCCATACCCCTCGCCGTTTGGAAACCCATACCCCACGGCCCACCAAGGCCCATACCCCACGGCCCCTTACCCAATGGTGCCACCTACGCCCGTGGTAGATCCATATTACGAAGCCGCCATGTTTAACCATAATAATATTCCCTTTCCACCAAACGAATTTGTGCCAAGAAAGGATTATTTGGAACTTGTGGAAAATTATTATCGAATGAAAACGCAACGAGACCAAGCACTAAACACGGCGGAAGACCTAAGGAGGTTGATCAAACGATTCGGGTATCAATCCCGACAATTGATCGACGAGTCGAAGTATCCACTTCCTTAGAGGGGATCGAAGGATGGTATGGCGAGGGTGGGGTGATCTTGCCCTTAAGGCATTTAACACATGTTCCAAAATCATCGAAATCAAGAGAGGGTAATACCCCATCCTTCACGAGTCTGGTTAACCTTTCTCGTGATATGTGGCCTAAACGTTGATGCCACAACATGGATGAAGTTTCTAAATCTCTCTTGCGTTTCTTCTTTGTTAGTAATTCATTAACATTATATGATAATAAAGACTTGGAAAAATCATCATCTAGTTCTAACTTATAGAGACCACCATCCAGAAAACCATGACCATACACTTGGGAATCATAAGTAATCGTAAGTTTTCCATGACCGTGAGAAACGTCAATACCATCCATGTCTAACTTAGGTCCAGATACAAGATTCCGAGTAATCTCAGGAATATATAAGGTATCATAAAGAACAATACATAAACCAGTTTTGAATTTTAATTCTAATGTTCCCACGGCTTCGACAATAAGTGACTTTCCATTCCCAACGTTAAGTGTTCTTTGGTTTCTTGCCAGCTTCTAGATCGTACGGAATCCCTGAAGAGAATTGGTCACATGGACCATGGAACCAGAGTCAAACCACCAAGTATTAGATGGAACATTTAAGTTAAAGGACTCAAGTATCATAAGTATATGATTACCTTTCTTAGTTAGCCACTCCATAAATTCATGGCAGTCCTTCTGTTTATGTCCTTCTTTCTTACAGAACTTGCAGAGGAACTTACCTTTGGAGTTCTTATGGCTAGATGAGGCACTTGCGTCATTCCTCTGAGTTTTAACATTATGATTCTTGTTGGATTGTCTCTTCCTCTTCTTTGGATTAGCGGTGGTAAGGTAAGCAACTTCAGGTTTCTCCAGCTGCATCCGCTCTTCCTCTTGCACACACATAGCGATCAACTCCTGCATTGTCCATTTTTCTTTCTGTGTGTTGTAGTTGATCTTGAGAGCATCATAAGCAGAGGGTAGAGAAGTCATGATGAAATGCACCAGGAAACCTTCACTAATCTCCATTTCTAAACCCTTAAGCTTATGGGCCATATTGTTCATGGACATAATATGCCCACGAATACCGCTTCTCCCGTCATACTTAGTTGTCACAAGTTTCAGAATAAGAGTGGAAGCATGCGCTTTTGAAGTTCCTTTGAACTGATCCTCCACAAAAGCCAGATATTCTTTAGCAACATTAGAATCTGGAATAGATCCTCTAATAGGCATGCTAATGGAGTTCTTAATGAACATGAGGGACATACGGTTGCATCTCTTCCATTTCTCATGCACCATTTTATCCGCAGCGGTGCTTTTGTCAGTGAGTTCGGGAGGAGCATCCTCTCTCAGTGCGTAATCGAAATCCAGTAGTGCCAAAGTTAACATAAGCGAATCTTTCCAAGCAGCATGGTTATCACCAGTTAAGGTAGTGATGCCGCAGTTGGGAGCTAATAGTGGATAAATGAGAATAGTAAGATACAACATTAGAGAAGAACTTATAGTGATCTAAGAAGGAAACTAATTATCTAAGGCAGGCAGGACGTAGACCATTATACTAATGAAGCTGTGATAACTATTCATAACACCAAAAAACATAAGCTACTTAAATACAATGCTCTAGCTTTGGCTATACGCTATTTATTTAAGTATTAAATTACCGACAGTGAATGTAACCCATCACCTTTGGGCAGAAGTGAGACATTCAAAGTCCTAATGCAATACGCTCAGTTCACTAACATAATCTGTTACACATCACCTTTGGGCAGAAGTGAAACCTTATGGCACTTACGTGAACGAGCTACAATGCTTAACGAGATCTATATAACCACCTAATGTGACACATCACCTTTGGGCAGAAGTGACACCTCGAATGTTATTGCAAGTTAAGCAAGGTCTAAGTAATGATAAAACTGATACGTTACGTTTCATCAAAATATTACATTAGTTAACGATAAACCTGTGACATCCGTCACCTTTCACTATCTATTTTGAACAAATTTAGCCCCTCCTGTTTCATATATTTACATTTATAGTCCATATATTTTGAACTATTATCAAAACTTGCGAATCTGTTCATTTATCATCCTGTCCATTTATCAATCTATTAACATATAATCTAAACACACAAAAAAAAAATATGAATTTAATAAATATTTTTCCATGTTTCTCATGGATATAAACGAATTCACTATATCAATTACAAAGATGTTAGACTAAATTAAATTTTGAATCATATTAATCATGCTTTAATTCATTAAGCTTGGAAATGTAAAGTTTCCGTGTAAAAAAAAATCCATTTTATAACCACTCAATTTTTTTTATCAATTAGAAATCATCTATCAAACTTTCCAAACTTAAACTCACGCATTTGACATTTATCATTGACTATTTAGTCGTTAATCACGATCCAATAGTCACGGGTTTTAAACCATAAATTAAATCACGCGTTTGATTGAAAATCAAGCATAAATTCCAGCTCTGGAACCAATTTCGGTTCATTCCCATCCTTTTGCCCCAATAAATCCTATTCTATGTGTTTCTTCTACTCCATTGGAGCTTCGCCGGTAAAGTTTAGGTTCCGTCAACACCAATCACTCACAATTTCCTCCAACCAAGTAAGCTTCCTGGTGCTTTTCGCTCGCCGCGAATGTCCTTCTGTTTCGACCTTGCCACCACTCCATTCTATGGAACATCACCATAACCGCCACCGTTTGCCGCCCAAGCCATCTCTAATCACACATCATCAACCTGAAAACATTCCCGACACCATCTACATCCTACCTCTTCCACACTACTACACCGCTCGCCGTTGTCTTGTAATTTATGGCGAGTAATAAAACACAACAAAGGCATCGGCGTCGTTTGGAATTTATGGCGTCCGACTTCTGTAACGACCGATAGGAACAAGAAGAACTATGATCTAAACCATCACCGCATCACATGCTTTTCGGATCTCCTGCCTCTCATTTGGAAGGGATTCCTAAGAACTTTTGTTTTATAGGTACCATTTTTTTTTACTATCGTTTTGTGATGGAAAGCCTTTGGTCAAGAAGGTTTCTCACAAAGAGTGATATGTACGGGCATGTCCAGATTTTCATTTTCCATATTTTTATCTTGCATGAATTGCATGGAACCACCCATTATACAAACCTTTAATTCTAAGTGTATATTATTTTTCTTTGAATCCATTTCAACGTTCTAATAGAAAATCACTTTTGAATTTCAAAGTTGTTGAGCCCATTTTAATTCAATAATATATATATATATATATATATATATATATATATATATATATAATATATATATATATCATCTTGCATCTTGACGTCTAAGGAAAACAGAGATAACAACTTTTTCTTTTATAATAATAATAATAGATAAATCAAAACAATGTCATGCTCCAACACTAAATCATAATTCTTAATATATTTAGGTTCAATCCTACTTCATTGTTTCTTGTTGATTTCTTACAACTTCCTCATCACAACCAATGTGAGTACTTCCTATCCCCTTTTTTTGCTTTTATACATTTTCGGGGTGTTACATGTACACTATTACAAATTTCAAATACAATTTTACATTTTTACAATACAATTCTAGTACTATGTGCATTGCTTACAACGTGCTTTATGCTTAGACAATACATGTGGATTACATTTGTACTTAGTGAAATCATTAACATGGTACAAGCCGACCTTAACATTGGATAGCGCTATTTGGATTGACAACCCGCCTAGATTGATTCTCCCCCTTTTTCATCGGAGAATCCGTGGCCATTGTTAAGTTTTTATCCATTTATTGGATAAGTACACTACAGTTCATACAGTACATTATACAGTCACAGGGTTGATTTCGCTCATTTGTATGATACATAGTTTACATAATTGCACTGTAGCTTGCACTTGAATTGTATATCTTTCAACCTACTATATATATCAAAACTAGGAATGCTCACCAACATTTCTTATGTTGACCAAATCTATTTTGTACATGTTTCAGGTGCAGTTTGATATAGTGCTTTAGCAAGGGATACTTAGTGCATTATTTTATTTCATTATTTACATTTCATTTAAAACTTTGTATTTCCATTTCAATGTAAGACAATTTTTAGTTTATTTAATAATATTTACATTTTAGTACCATGTGCTTTTGAACAATCGTCACTACGTGGCACCTCGATGATTCCGCCATCGGTTGGGGTGTTACAGATTGGTATCAGAGCCATGGTTATAGGGAATTAGGTTATTAGAATGCCTTTAACCTAGTCTATAACCAAGCTTACACACACTAGCCTTCTCGTGCATAGTTTACTTTATTTTTCATATAGTTACTTTCGATTTATATACTCCCTCCTTATTCTATCACGTCCCTTCTGGTTTACATATGGAAAGGGAGACGATCGTATTCCACAAATGAAACGACATCACCAAGTTAGGAGTGGTATCCATACCTTAGTGATTAGTTTCACTCCTCGACATGTTTTATATCTTTGAAGTATATCTTTGAGATAGGAGTGACATCCACGCCTCAAGAATTTATTCCGATGTTTTGTTTCAAAATCTCTCAAAAGATTCTTCACTACTAAGCTAGGAGTGATATCCTTATCTTAGTGACTAGTTTCACTCCGCCACATGTTTTGTGATTTATTTTGAAATACATCTTTGAGTTAGGAGTAATACCCACACCTCAAAGATTTATTTCGATACCTAGTTTTATTTTAATCTCACCAAAGTTTTGGGATGCTAGTATGACGAGACACGTGCAAACTGTTATGGTGAACGCCTGTATCATGAGTTTTCTGTCTAAGGCTGGCATGTCGTACAAATCCTAATTAACCGTGGGACCCGTATGCCTACCTAGGAACTCTTGGGATGAGCATTCACTGATAGGCTAAAGCATGTCTCTCACAAGTCACTAGAAATTCTAAAATACTTTGGGTCATCAAAAGTTTCCATTGGAAACAATCTCAACATCTCATTTTATTGAATTTATCATTTGGATTCACAATTTCATCGCATGTTAGTTTACATCACTGCTTTCTTTTGCAACGCATATCATCACCTTCTCGTAAGGTATTTTCAATATATTTACACCATGGTTGTATCTTGTTCATGCTTGGTAACTTTTACCTTATAACATCATTTTCTTTCGCATTAAACAATTTTAACTATTACATAAATTTTTCATCCACACCTTGCGTTTAACTTCAACAAAGTCCCGATTTTGGAGATGTTGTGACATCACATACAGCTAAAACCAAGCATGGATTTAAAACTTGTCCGTCCCCTCGTTTTACATCGTTACGATCACAAACTCATTTGATCGATGTCACAGTACCTCACAAGACCATAACCTTTTGTATCCTCATAAATTTCGTTGGAATACCCCTCGTGCTTACCATAATAAGCGTTACAAATAACTCGATATATATACTTACCCTTCACTCTTGTCAACTCAACACTGATTTACCACCACATTAACGAACTTAGCGACACAACTATACCAAATTTCATAAGCCATACCCAACAACATCACCAATTAGCTTCATAAATGCCTACCTGCGAAACACGAAACGGTACATTACCTTTTCAAAAATGATTGTCTTGAAAAAAAAAAAAAATACCTTAACTATTTTCACAGTAGTGTAATTAAATGAATTATTAATGTATGAAAAATTATCAATAACTGACGTTGATAGTCAGGACTTCAAGTTTACCCAATCCTAATGGGTAACAGTTGGATTCTCTCAAAAACACTTCATAACTTGGAAAATTTTCGCTTTGATAAAAATGAAAAGTTTTATTTTTCAAGAGGTATTTATTAAAGAAAATCCTACTTCTCAAAATTTGTCAAGGCATCCGGCATCATCCTCAATGCCATATGCACACTTTATCCATACCTCCTACATGCTATCAAGAAGATCAACTTAAACCAACCCAGATTATCTACTCATCTTAAACAACTCATAAAGCTTTTACCTTAGGGGGTTGATTGTTCACCTATCACATCAAAAGGAATACAAAAAAAAAAAAAAAAAAAAAAAAAAAAAAAAAAAAAAAAAAAAAAAACTTTTCTTGCAAACTCGCTTTAAATTATGATCACTGTTAGCGCTAATCCTTGGAAACCCGCTTATTTACGACAATTGAAAGCACTAAATGTACATGTTACCCACAACACCTTTTGCCTTCAATACTGTGACTAGATCTCTCTTTAATACTGGGAATCTATTTTGTTTTTCAGTAATACTAACGCGTATTCGTAAAATTTTCTCATACACGTTATTTTATGTTTTGGTCTTTTGGAACACATTTGCACATAATTCGCAAACGAGATTTCTCTTGCATATGAAATTTTCAACTTGACTTCTTGTAAACACGAAAGTATGTACCTACGAAGTCATTTTCACAAAAACTTGTTACTTTCAAATCTAAAATTGAGCTTTTCTTGATTTCAGTTAGTCTCAAAACGTGTTTATTCTTATGCCGCATTGTAACTACTTTCTCGTTATATCACGAATTTCATGCGATCTATGTGTTAATCATGAATCCTCAAGCTACACTTGTATTTCTCAACCACAATATTTTTTTATAATTTTATTATTATTATTATTTTTATATTTGCCATGCAAATCACTAAGTGCATTCTTCATTTTAATACACATATGCAAGACTATTTTAACTTACATGCTGCTAGCGATGAATTCTATTTACCACTTACTATATCTACAATCGATATTTTTTTTTCCGCAAGCCTACTCATACAACTTGTTAACTCTCATTTTGTCAGCATACACGATTTCCACGATTCATGTCATGTTTGTCCTTTCTATCGTAACTACATGCTATACTTATATATTATTATGAGTGCATATTTTTATACATATATTTTCTTCTATGTGAGCAATTTCCTGTTATATTTTCTCTTTATTTATATACATACAAAAGTTCAACTTTTGTGATTTAATTTACTCGATTTAAACGCAATACGATTTGATCATTTTGCATGTACTTCGTTCCGTACCATGGTCAACGAACATACCAATTGATGGCTCGCATAAGAACGAAACCATTGCTCGGGCCAGAGTACTCCTTTAACTTGAGGGAGCGGCGTGGTTCTTTGAGTCTGTCAATACGGGTGTTTGGAGCCAGCGGACTAAACAGTGTTTGGCAGGTTATCATAAAGGCGAACCCGAAATGGGAAGGACCTAACCTTGTCTTAAAGTCACAAAGTACTTTTATTTAAATGCATTATTAATTTTCATGCATACACGTTAAGTCCTTTGTGTTATTTATGTTAGTGTCATAGAAAAGCATAGCACCCTAATGTAAGGTAAATCAATGATTGCGGTCCGGAACGTAATCATGGGCTTACAGGTACATTGGGGTGGTGTGAAGTTCTATTAGGGTTTTTGGTAGATGTCCAGCACATTTTCGAGGTATCAAAGGTGTGGTGGGTTAGCTGCGGTACACCCTATATATAAACACTAATGATACATCAAAAATGAGACTGGGGGTTGGACCAAGAACTAACTCTAGTTCGTTTGGTAGCATAACAGTCTTTTCATAGTCTATTTTTTTTTTTACTATCCTATCTTTAAAGCCTGGTGCCTGAGCCCTGCTGAATTTTGATCAAACCTACTCATCTTTACCAACACAATCCAACTCATATCATCATCCAGCCTTAGCTTAGAACTCTCACATATCCCTTATATCTCTAGGGACTACCACTTAAAGGAATTTCGAGACGAAATTTCTAAAAGTAGGGGATGCTGTGACATCCGTCACCTTTCACTATCTATTTTGAACAAATTTAGCCCCTCCTGTTTCATATATTTACATTTATAGTCCATATATTTTGAACTATTATCAAAACTTGCGAATCTGTTCATTTATCATCCTGTCCATTTATCAATCTATTAACATATAATCTAAACACACAAAAAAAAAATATGAATTTAATAAATATTTTTCCATGTTTCTCATGGATATAAACGAATTCACTATATCAATTACAAAGATGTTAGACTAAATTAAATTTTGAATCATATTAATCATGCTTTAATTCATTAAGTTTGGAAATGTAAAGTTTCCGTGTAAAAAAAAATCCATTTTATAACCACTCAATTTTTTTTATCAATTAGAAATCATCTATCAAACTTTCCAAACTTAAACTCACGCATTTGACATTTATCATTGACTATTTAGTCGTTAATCACGATCCAATAGTCACGGGTTTTAAACCATAAATTAAATCACGCGTTTGATTGAAAATCAAGCATAAATTCCAGCTCTGGAACCAATTTCGGTTCATTCCCATCCTTTTGCCCCAATAAATCCTATTCTATGTGTTTCTTCTACTCCATTGGAGCTTCGCCGGTAAAGTTTAGGTTCCGTCAACACCAATCACTCACAATTTCCTCCAACCAAGTAAGCTTCCTGGTGCTTTTCGCTCGCCGCGAATGTCCTTCTGTTTCGACCTTGCCACCACTCCATTCTATGGAACATCACCATAACCGCCACCGTTTGCCGCCCAAGCCATCTCTAATCACACATCATCAACCTGAAAACATTCCCGACACCATCTACATCCTACCTCTTCCACACTACTACACCGCTCGCCGTTGTCTTGTAATTTATGGCGAGTAATAAAACACAACAAAGGCATCGGCGTCGTTTGGAATTTATGGCGTCCGACTTCTGTAACGACCGATAGGAACAAGAAGAACTATGATCTAAACCATCACCGCATCACATGCTTTTCGGATCTCCCGCCTCTCATTTGGAAGGGATTCCTAAGAACTTTTGTTTTATAGGTACCATTTTTTTTTACTATCGTTTTGTGATGGAAAGCCTTTGGTCAAGAAGGTTTCTCACAAAGAGTGATATGTACGGGCATGTCCAGATTTTCATTTTCCATATTTTTATGTTGCATGAATTGCATGGAACCACCCATTATACAAACCTTTAATTCTAAGTGTATATTATTTTTCTTTGAATCCATTTCAACGTTCTAATAGAAAATCACTTTTGAATTTCAAAGTTGTTGAGCCCATTTTAATTCAATAATATATATATATATATATAATATATATATATATATATATCATTTTGCATCTTGACGTCTAAGGAAAACAGAGATAACAACTTTTTCTTTTATAATAATAATAATAGATAAATCAAAACAATGTCATGCTCCAACACTAAATCATAATTCTTAATATATTTAGGTTCAATCCTACTTCATTGTTTCTTGTTGATTTCTTACAACTTCCTCATCACAACCAATGTGAGTACTTCCTATCCCCTTTTTTTGCTTTTATACATTTTCGGGGTGTTACATGTACACTATTACAAATTTCAAATACAATTTTACATTTTTACAATACAATTCTAGTACTATGTGCATTGCTTACAACGTGCTTTATGCTTAGACAATACATGTGGATTACATTTGTACTTAGTGAAATCATTAACATGGTACAAGCCGACCTTAACATTGGATAGCGCTATTTGGATTGACAACCCGCCTAGATTGATTCTCCCCCTTTTTCATCGGAGAATCCGTGGCCATTGTTAAGTTTTTATCCATTTATTGGATAAGTACACTACAGTTCATACAGTACATTATACAGTCACAGGGTTGATTTCGCTCATTTGTATGATACATAGTTTACATAATTGCACTGTAGCTTGCACTTGAATTGTATATCTTTCAACCTACTATATATATCAAAACTAGGAATGCTCACCAACATTTCTTATGTTGACCAAATCTATTTTGTACATGTTTCAGGTGCAGTTTGATATAGTGCTTTAGCAAGGGATACTTAGTGCATTATTTTATTTCATTATTTACATTTCATTTAAAACTTTGTATTTCCATTTCAATGTAAGACAATTTTTAGTTTATTTAATAATATTTACATTTTAGTACCATGTGCTTTTGAACAATCGTCACTACGTGGCACCTCGATGATTCCGCCATCGGTTGGGGTGTTACAAAACCTCCCGTTAGTGCATATTGAAACCCACGGAATCTTCTCTGGGGGTGCGGGGGGCATGCCCCCCCCCCCTTAATTTTATAGATGTTTCCGTATTAATGGGTTCGTATTTGCTGAAAAAATGGGTTTTCGCTAATGATATAATGGTTCGTAAATACCTTAATGCTCGAAACAGAAAGCTTGGTCGGACACTCTTATGGGTTGGACACAGGTCATGAGGTCGGACACAGTTATGAGGTCGGACACTCTTATGGGTCGGACACAAGTCATGAGGTCGGACACAGTTATGAGGTCGGACACTCCTTTATGGTCGGACACAAGTTCATAGATCGGACACTCTTTCTGGTCGGACACAAACTGTTCCTTTGTGAGCAAGTTTCTGGTGAGCTAATTTAGGAAACGATTATATCTCTTAATTTTAATTAGGATTAGTTAGGTTGTTGCCATATTTTAGGGAATCTTTATCCTAAATTTTAGCTAACAACAATCAATCCCAATTCTGAGCAAAACATAATCAAAATTTCGGTTTTCATCATGCATTCGAAGAACACTAAAACCGAAACTTAAGAACATCATCATAAAATAAACACCATAACCGGAATCATAATCCTCAAACGTTAATAGATTTTATAAAATCATCGTTCATCATCGATCTCGAATGCATTATGAGACCAAAATAATGAACCAAAACAGTTTTTTTTTTCGATTGACTTAATACAACTGTTAAACATCATCAGCCAAAAGTCTGAGTTTTGAAACAGTTTTCCGATTTAGATTCCAGACTTATGGAAAACCAACAAAATCGATTATGAGCAACATCGCTCTGATACCACATGTTGAATCGATTTCGTTAGTATGTAATGGAAAACAAATAAACATGTACCTGAGAGATTCGTGAGACCTGCTACTGACGCTGAAAGCGATGAGGTCGACATAACTGTCAGTTGATTCGAGTTCCCTTTAGGGTATGCAGTTATGATGGCTAATGATCCTTTGCAGAATCGATTATGGGAGAGAGGGTGAGTTCGGGAATACTAAGATGTGTTATGATTATTATTTTGTGATCATCATCCCTCAACCCTAGTAATCTCTTCCTATTTATGCATACCCAGGGGACACTCTAGTTAGGCCCAACTAATGACAAGTCCGTCCATCAAAGACTAGTCAGTTATGGGCTTAGAGTATTTAGCAATTGATCAAACATAATATAAATGATTATAATTGCTACACTGATATATATACAAGACATAGCGTATATTTATTCCAACAAGGTAATCATCTTCATTTTCCACACCTCATAAAATGTTAAAAGTTTTAAACAAACTTTAAGGACAAAATATAAAACTATCATTTAAATCCAAATTTGTTGATCGTTTACAAAATGATTATGTTTGTATAAAAACATAGGTTCAAAAATATGCAAAGTCATGGTACCAATATTCATAAACACAAAGTAAATAAATATAAAACCTAGAACTTTTAGTGACCGAACCCGAGCCTTCAATCTTGAACCCGAGCCTTCTTGGCCTTCAATTAACCTCTAAATATTAAAGCTGCTATTCGATTACCTCTTTGATCTCTGGCCGCTCACTTGAAGTGATTATACGTATCATTCAATAATGACTAAGAAAATTACATCAAGATAGCAGGCAGACGGGCAACAAGCTGCGCCGCCACCCCTTTCTGAATAGCAAATCCTAATCTACTAAAAACGTAACTCTGCCCACTCGGAGCCGAGACACTACTATTAATAACCTGTTGGACCCTGGTCAGGAAACGGGTAGCCTCTGGTGCCAATGAGCCAAAGGTATCAAAGGCTAAGGGTACAAAAACGTGTTGGTTCTCCTCGCCAATAGCTTTATAACTCTCAAGTCTCAAAATAAGAAGATGCTGGCCACTAAGGGACTCAACTCCCTCCCTCATTACCTTATACTTGTGTTTGCCGAGTACTTGACTCATTACCTTAAACTTGTGTTTGCTGAGTATTTGACGCGAGTGTGGTTCTTCTTGGCTTGAAAAAGGCGATTTCAATTCTTGTACATTTGTGTAGGTATTAAATTTTGTAAAATTCTTGGAAGTAGGTAGAAAATTATACAATTTTCTTTTGATTTGCAGGCATAACGGTTTTATTTTATTTTATTTTATTTTATTTTATTTTATTTTATTTTATTTTATTTTATTTTATTTTATTTTAATCCAAATCAAGTGCCAATGTGCAATGCATATATCTAGGTACTATGGTGGTTAGAGTTATTTAGATTCATACACATTATAAGGTGGGTCAAGTGGTCAACTAACACCCACTTATATATGGGTATGTTTGGCAAGGAGCTTTTAAGAGCTTTTAGGAGCTTCAAGCTTCAAGCTTTTAAGAAAAAACTCCTATTTAATAAAATGTCTTGTTTGGTTGAAAGGGCTGGAAGCTTTTAGGTTAGAGAAAAAGCTCTACAGTGAAAAGCTACTAGTAGTAGCTTTTAAGAAAAAGTTCTACTAGTTACAAGCTTTTAATTAGTAAATGACACAAATACCCATTCTATTTTAAAAATTAAATAAAAACTTTATTTACAAGTTTTTAATTATGCCCATTTTGGTTATTTTATACATTTTATTAAAGCTTGAAGCTCCTAAAAGCTCTTAAAAGCTCCTTGCCAAACATACCCTTAAAAAGCTTTCAGCTTACAGCTTCCAGCTACCAGCTTGCAGCTACCAGCTACCAGCTTCCAGCTACCAGCCTCCAGCTAGTTTTGCCAAACATACCCTAAAGCTGCTATTCGATTACCTCTTTGATCTCTGGCCGCTCACTTGAAGTGATTATACGTATCATTCAATAATGACTAAGAAAATTACATCAAGATAGCAGGCAGACGGGCAACAAGCTGCGCCGCCACCCCTTTCTGAATAGCAAATCCTAATCTACTAAAAACGTAACTCTGCCCACTCGGAGCCGAGACACTACTATTAATAACCCGTTGGACCCTGGTCAGGAAATGGGTAGCCTCTAGTGCCAATGAGCCAATGGTATCAAAGGCCAAGGGTACAAAAACGTGTTGGTTCTCCTCGCCAATAGCTTTATAACTCTCAAGTCTCAAAATAAGAAGATGCTGGCCACTAAGGGACTCAACTCCCTCCCTCATTACCTTATACTTGTGTTTGCCGAGTACTTGACTCATTACCTTAAACTTGTTTTTGCTGAGTATTTGACGCGAGTGTGGTTCTTCTTGGCTTGAAAAAGGCGATTTCAATTCTTGTACATTTGTGTAGGTATTAAATTTTGTAAAATTCTTGGAAGTAGGTAGAAAATTATACAATTTTCTTTTGATTTGCAGGCATAACGGTTTTATTTTATTTTATTTTATTTTATTTTAATCCAAATCAAGTGCCAATGTGCAATGCATATATCTAGGTACTATGGTGGTTAGAGTTATTTAGATTCATACACATTATAAGGTGGGTCAAGTGGTCAACTAACACCCACTTATATATGGGTATATTTGGCAAGGAGCTTTTAAGAGCTTTTAGGAGCTTCAAGCTTCAAGCTTTTAAGAAAAACCTCCTATTTAATAAAATGTCTTGTTTGGTTGAAGGGGCTGGAAGCTTTTAGGTTAGAAAAAAAGCTCTACAGTGAAAAGCTACTAGTAGTAGCTTTTAAGAAAAAGTTCTACTAGCTACAAGCTTTTAATTAGTAAATGACACAAATACCCATTCTATTTTAAAAATTAAATAAAAACTTTATTTACAAGTTTTTAATTATGCCCATTTTGGTCATTTTATACATTTTATTAAAGCTTGAAGCTCCTAAAAGCTCTTAAAAGTTCCTTGCCAAACATACCCTTAAAAAGCTTTCAGCTTACAGCTTCCAGCTACCATCTTGCAGCTACCAGCTACCAGCTTCCAGCTACCAGCCTCCAGCTAGTTTTGCCAAACATACCCTAAAGCTGCTATTCGATTACCTCTTTGATCTCTGGCCGCTCACTTGAAGTGATTATACGTATCATTCAATAATGACTAAGAAAATTACATCAAGATAGCAGGCAGACGGGCAACAAGCTGCGCCGCCACCCCTTTCTGAATAGCAAATCCTAATCTACTAAAAACGTAACTCTGCTCACTCGGAGCCGAGACACTACTATTAATAACCCGTTGGACCCTGGTCAGGAAATGGGTAGCCTCTAGTGCCAATGAGCCAATGGTATCAAAGGCCAAGGGTACAAAAACGTGTTGGTTCTCCTCGCCAATAGCTTTATAACTCTCAAGTCTCAAAATAAGAAGATGCTGGCCACTAAGGGACTCAACTCCCTCCCTCATTACCTTATACTTGTGTTTGCCGAGTACTTGACTCATTACCTTAAACTTGTTTTTGCTGAGTATTTGACGCGAGTGTGGTTCTTCTTGGCTTGAAAAAGGCGATTTTAATTCTTGTACATTTGTGTAGGTATTAAATTTTGTAAAATTCTTGGAAGTAGGTAGAAAATTATACAATTTTCTTTTGATTTGCAGGCATAACGGTTTTATTTTATTTTATTTTAATCCAAATCAAGTGCCAATGTGCAATGCATATATCTAGGTACTATGGTGGTTAGAGTTATTTAGATTCATACACATTATAAGGTGGGTCAAGTGGTCAACTAACACCCACTTATATATGGGTATGTTTGGCAAGGAGCTTTTAAGAGCTTTTAGGAGCTTCAAGCTTCAAGCTTTTAAGAAAAAGCTCCTATTTAATAAAATGTCTTGTTTGGTTGAAGGGGCTGGAAGCTTTTAGGTTAGAGAAAAAGCTCTACAGTGAAAAGCTACTAGTAGTAGCTTTTAAAAAACAGTTCTACTAGCTACAAGCTTTTAATTAGTAAATGACACAAATACCCATTATATTTTAAAAATTAAATAAAAACTTTATTTACAAGTTTTTAATTATGCCCATTTTGGTCATTTTATACATTTTATTAAAGCTTGAAGCTCCTAAAAGCTCTTAAAAGCTCCTTGCCAAACATACCCTTAAAAAGCTTTCAGCTTACAGCTTCCAGCTACCAGCTTGCAGCTACCAGCTACCAGCTTCTAGCTACCAGCCTCCAGCTAATTTTGCCAAACATACCCTAAAGCTGCTATTCGATTACCTCTTTGATCTCTGGCCGCTCACTTGAAGTGATTATACGTATCATTCAATAATGACTAAGAAAATTACATCAAGATAGCAGGCAGACGGGCAACAAGTTGCGCCTCCACCCCTTTCTGAATAGCAAATCCTAATCTACTAAAAACGTAACTCTGCCCACTCGGAGCCGAGACACTACTATTAATAACCTGTTGGACCCTGGTCAGGAAACGGGTAGCCTCTGGTGCCAATGAGCCAAAGGTATCAAAGGCCAAGGGTACAAAAACGTGTTGGTTCTCCTCGCCAATAGCTTTATAACTCTCAAGTCTCAAAATAAGAAGATGCTGGCCACTAAGGGACTCAACTCCCTCCCTCATTACCTTATACTTGTGTTTGCCGAGTACTTGACTCATTACCTTAAACTTGTGTTTGCTGAGTATTTGACGCGAGTGTGGTTCTTCTTGGCTTGAAAAAGGCGATTTCAATTCTTGTACATTTGTGTAGGTATTAAATTTTGTAAAATTCTTGGAAGTAGGTAGAAAATTATACAATTTTCTTTTAATTTGCAGGCATAACGGTTTTATTTTATTTTATTTTATTTTATTTTATTTTATTTTATTTTAATCCAAATCAAGTGCCAATGTGCAATGCATATATCTAGGTACTATGGTGGTTAGAGTTATTTAGATTCATACACATTATAAGGTGGGTCAAGTGGTCAACTAACACCCACTTATATATGTCTTATATATGTGATATTTTGCTTAGCGTTTTGCTTTTAAGTACTAATTAAATCGCATGTAGTTATTTTATATTATCTACATTTTCTGTAACTAATCATTTTATCTTTTGTTTAATCGTGAAATTTACGGGTTTCTAACCTAATACACTAATAATCGTAGTAAACTTATATAGTATACGGTTTATTAAAGATCAAACTAAACTAAATGGTTGTATTGTATTTTTACTAATGAACTAACGGAAGAACAATAAAAGTTATTAATACACTAATTGGAAAAACATGAAAAGTTCCCAAAGTCTAAGGAACGACCAAAGTCTAAGGAAAGAAAAGAAAAATTATAAGATGTGGTACTAGGGCTGGCAATTTAGACACGAACACGATAACCTGACACGAACCTGCACGATTTTAACAGGTTTCGTGTTTTGTCTTAACATGTTTCGTGTCTATAGCAGGTCGACACATTAAGACCTATTTATTTTCGTGTTGTGTTCGTGTTTACCTGTTTCATGTTCGTGTCTTATCGTGTACGTGTCTTAACAGGTATTATCGTGTTTCTTATCATGTTTTGTCGTGTCTTATCGTGTTAACTTATTTTACTAGGTGTTCCTTATCGTGTCTTGTCGTGTCTTATCGTGTTAACCTGTTATACACAAGTTCGTGTTCGTGTTTGAACAAAATGACACGTTTCATGTTCGTGTTTTAACAGGTTTCGTGTTCGTGTTTTAACAGGTTCGTGTAACCTGTTATGCCAGCCCTATGCGGTACCATAGAAAATGCATATGGTAGAAAAATATAAAGCATAATAAAATTGAATATATAGTAGATAACTAGAGCCTGGGAGAAGTTTTTAAGTTGTCCTCCCGCGAGAAGGCGGTGATTGAATGCCTAAAGGGTCCTCATGCTCAGGATTTTTTGACCGTTATCCCAATTGAGGATTTAGGTCAATGCATGTCTGTAGTGGAGTACATGGCTATACTCAAGTACCGGTTGATGATCCCTATGTATCTGGAAGATGAAACATGCCCCATCTGCTGTAAAGCTTGCATGGATAAATACGGGGAGCACGCAATTCATTACAAAGAGCTCTCTGGATTCAAATACCGGCATGACTGGGTGAGGGACGTTTTGTGGGACATCCTGAGAAGAGCTGGGATTTCTACCAAAAAGGAGACCCCTGTAAATTTTCTCACAGACCCTGCGGAAGGGAGATCCACCCTGCGACCAGCAGATCTGCTTGTCTTTGGTTGGGAGAGAGGGAAACATGTTTGCGTGGACCTCACAGAGGTATCTCCTTTGGTTGGGTTAAGGGAAACTGGGTTTGTAGCTGGGCAAGCATCGAGAAAGGCGGAATCGAAGAAAGTAGATAATCATGCTAAAGCTTGTGCAGAGAACCAACCTGTCTTTATCCATTTTGCCTTGGATACCTTTGGCACCCTAGCGCCAGAAGCTATTCTTTTCTCGACCAGGGTCCAACGGGTCGTCCACAACAATAGTTCATCTCCAGGGGGCAAGGATTTTTCCTTGGTAGACTAGGGTTCGCAATTCAGAAAGGGGTGGCGGCGCAGCTTGTTGCCCGTCTACCTTCTATTGTGATGTAATTTTCGTATTTTGTTTTAATGAAATTAAGAATTATTTAAATTTTATACTAAAAAGGTATATATTTTGGATTGTTACCTTCATCATTTTCCATTCATGTTGGAACTCTAGTGAATCATCTTCCAAAGGCGTGGACTTAATAAAGTATCGGAACGGAGCTCTAACTTGAACATTATACTTTTTACAGAAAGGGACCCAAAGTTTTGCAAATTTTGATGTCTCGACAAGGGAATAGAATGTAAGAGGTGAGCAACCATCATCAGACATATAGAGCTAACTTGTTAGCGGGATAATCTACTGCTAACATCGATAACACCGTATTCATTGATATGATAGACGGCTCAAGGATAGGGTCCGCAGTTGTTACGAATATATCCACGGGTAGAAACTCCGAATTACTTACCGTGGAGCATATTTAGTCACATGAACAGATTAGAAAAAGTTTCATCATTGAGTATGCAAGAATATTACATATTCATCTACAAGAAATAAACAAGACGGCAAACACTTAGGATTACAAAGTCTTAAGTTAATGATTTTTTTGCTGCTTTAGTAGAAAAACCAACAATTTTTATGCAATTGGTAGATGTCAGAAAACATTTTGTGAAAATGGTGTACCCGCAATCTGAGATTGCGGGTCTGTCATATGTGGCAAATGTCCGATGATGTGGCACGGTGAGGTGGCGAGCTTAGTTGGAAAGGGACGATGAGTTGGCTATACCCGTAATCTCAAATTGCAGGTCTATCATATGCAGCATACTTTTACACTATTCTTGTACAGAAAACCGCAATCTTAGATTGCGTATTGGATTTTTATAATTAAACCCGCAATCTCAGATTGCGGGTATATCTTACATGTTTCTTGCCAACGATGCACCAGAAGTCGACTCAGTTGCCACATAGACTAATACCGCAATCTTAGATTGCGGTAACACTATAGACCCAATTTTATTTTTGACATCTACCAATTGCACAAAAATTGTTTGTTTTTCTACTAAAACAACAAAACAATTTAAGTTAATTTTACCTCTTCAAGAGTCGGTCAGGGTACGTTTTCGTGGTGCATTGATTCCACTTGATACACACAGATAGAATCCAGTTAAAAGTAAACCAAGACTCACATAGAAACGCAAGCAGCCAAGGGAGGTACTGGTCTTGGTCTTTGAAATAAAAGACTCGATAAACAACAACTGATACGAGAAGAGAAAGAACCACAAGCTCTATGGCTCGGGCCGCCTTATTGTTATGGACTATTGTTTCTTGTAGAGGGAGACTAGTCGAGTCTTGAGTGTTTTTAGCCATATATATGGTGTCAACAAAGCTGTTTAGAGTGGTGTTTTCGAAGAGGCTATGTGTATAGTAACTTTGGTGTGTAAGCTAGTGAAGTATCCAAATGTGATTGGAATACCAAATACCAAATTGCTCTATCCACAACTTACCCAAAGGTTGAGGAAGGCTGCAGAATGTAAGTGGTCTACAATATCACATATATCCATTAACGTATGCAAATAGTTTATTGGGTGGTGGAAAATTATAAAATAGCATAATTTGTTTTTTTTTTCACGTAAACTTGATACCGAAGAGATAGGCCGGTCCTGAAAATTCAGGTGCCCGGGTCGATATGTAAAAATTATGCCCCTTAGCCTTAGCTTTAGGTCTTAACGAAAAAAATAATGTAAACTATTTTTTTAAGCTACGAATAAAGTAATATCAAATTGATGGATCAAGTTTTATTTCCAACTTTGGTTGTAGTCTAACGGTAGAGGGAACAAACCCTCTTGAGAGAGGTTGGGAGTTTGAATCCCACAAAAGGGTGAAAGTTTGTCAATTAAAAAAAATTGTTTCATAAAAAAAATAAAAGTTAAAAAGGAAGTTAAAATCAACCAGTAAAAAGCAAAAACAACTAAGTGTGATCCCCCTTCATTTCATCTTCTTCATCATTTTTAGTCCTACACTCATTAATAAACCTGCAATTTTTTGTCTCAAACCATTTCATTTTCTACTTTAATTCTTAACATCTCTTAACATTTCTTTACTTTTTGTTTTATATAAACTATCATTTTCTTTGATTAATACTTGATTAACAATTTTAGGACTCAAACATACAAAAATCCATCGAATTAAAGACATCAATTTTAAGAAAACTTGGATTATCGGAGGGTCAATGTGCCCCTGAAAAATTAGGCCAGGCCAAAAGTCCTCTCCACCCCTTAAGGGCCAGCCCTGCAAAGAGAGAAGTTAATCTCATTCAACTTTGATGCTAAATAATAAAAACCTATTTTCTCAAATAATATGTTACTATATAACGTGATTGTTACACTTCACGTGTTCCTGAATCCGCCACTACTATTGAATATTGTTGGATTCAAAAATCCGTATTTTAATGAACGCTCTTGCCACTTATAAACTAGTATTATATCCATCTGTTGGGATGGGTTCCTCAACACTCAAACTATGTGTACATAGAAGATCTTGATAACGTCTTATCAAATTAGGATTAGTAGGCACATACGTTAATTAATTCCCGTACATGTTAACTAAAATTTTGTTTTAAGTTGGCGTAATTTAATAATTTGCTTCATTGTGTATATTCCGGAAAATTTCAAGAAAATAACACAAACATATAATGGCATGTTTTCGAACACATTCACAATGTGTATATTGAAGATTTTGATAGCAACTTATTCAACTGGGATTAGAAAGCGTGAAAGTTTATTAATTCATGTATATGATATCTCAAATTTAGTTATATACCTGGCGCATACATGATTCATTACTAATGTTAATATAGTATTGAGAAAAAGATGAATCCATTAGATTAATTAAAGAAAGGTAAGCAATAAATAGCAACATATAATTTTATTAGTACATTTCACTGAAAATAAAATGCACGCATAACATAACGAAATAACTTAACAAACAGTAACATGAACAAAGTTAAAGAAAACAATTGACAGAACTACATATTCGGTGACACAAGAGTTTCTGTGAATACCACCGCTGGCAAACGCGGATACCGTAAGAAAGCATAGTAACAATCTTCCCCATTCAAAGTTATGTCTAATTCATTAGCACCTATACCATCCACAACAAGAAACTCGTCGGTACTAATAACGTATGTGATGGTGCGCAATAAAAAAATAGGTAGGATAGGAGGGAAAACCCACACTTTTGTCCAACTTTCACCATCCATCCTCCACAAATCCACCGACCAAAAAGGGAATCCATGAGTAACAAATACATGAAGCTCGTTATGTATAATCAACAAATTACCATCGAAGTTATTATGTAGAATACTAGGATAAGGTATAGTACGAAAATTTTCCAACTTCACATCAAAAGCAATTAATATGTTGTTTAAGTCTAAATGATATCGGTTCCCCGTAAAATACACAACACCTTTGCAGAAAGTTCCATTAGACCAAACGGGTTTTCGTCTAAAACATTTACGTTCATTCACGTACCCTATTGTCCGCCACAAGTCTAGCCTAGTTAAGTATACATAAATCCCGAATCGATCACGTATACGTTTCATATGTATAAGCATGTACTCATCCAATGAATTTACATAAAATCCAATAGCATCTGACCATGGGTTGTATAAACCACGATTATTTGAAACAGACACCATTTTATAAGCCTGTGTTAATGGGTTCCAACTCAAAAGCTCACCCGTATCATCAAAACAAATACATAACATTCCATCAAGACTTGCCAGAATCTTTACATGACGCGAAGAACGTTTGAATGGAAGTGAAATTACCGTTTTGTTGGAAGGGCTTAAATGCTCAAAAGTAATAGGGAAGACATAAGCCGATGGCGAATCGATTACTATGAGTTTCTGGTCACAGGCAGTTGATTTGCGGCAACGATGCATCAAAGTGAAATTGCGCGTTGTAGTAAAGGAAGTCATTTCTTGCATATGGATATAGCATTGTTCATTATAAGATTTGTAACAATTCATATAAAAAAACCACTTAGAACTTAAAACTCAAAGAGGTTTATTATAACCACTAACTACTCGCATGGGCCGCCAGCAAGTACAACGGTACAACCCACTAATGTTAACATATATTCATTTAAATATAAGATTAATAAGTTCCTCGTTGCATTCTATTAGGCCCATGTGTCACACCCTCAAATTTCCACATGCGGGGTTTTACCGCGAGGCGCGTGACACACCAGGATCCAAGTCAACGGTCACAATATATGATATGAAAACAACGTAAACTACCATTAAGTTTCAAAACGGTCCCAACACAGCGTAAGCAAAATGTATTATTACAACTCAAAAGTAAAACTCAAGTCTGAAATACTCAAAATGAAATGCAAATGAGTCCTAGACGCCGTGAGACTCCGTGCGCCTATTGATAGCTGCTACCTTAGCGACCTGAGAAAAACATGCTTAAGAACGTCAGCAAATAATACTGGTGAGTTCACAGGTTTTTAAGTAAAATGTTTCACGAACTTTTGAAAGACTATCATGATACTATCGACCGATGAAGACACTCGTTAAACGTTTGAACTCCATAACGAACCTCCCAAACGAACCATTGCCCACCGCAGTTAACGAACTACCATCCCATGGTCAACAAACTACTTTATCATAGCTAAGGGACTACCATCCCATGGTCAACGAACTACTATATCATAGCTAACGAACTACCACATAGAGGCTAACGAACCACCGCATCGCGGCTAACGAACTGCCACCACATAGGCCATATAATACTGAACATAAATGAATACCTTGAACGCAAATGAACACTCTCAAACATAATGAATACTCCCAAAACGTAGTGAATACATGAGTACCCAAAAACATAGTTGTCACGCCTTTTAGGAAAAAACATTTGACACACGTTTAAAGAACACAGCATGTTTTCTCCCCCGAAAATGTAAAACCAGTAAAAGAGTGGGGCCGTGAAACTCACCTTAGAGTGCGTCTTCTTGATAACTAGAGATCCAACCTGTGTATGATACTCCCGACTAATAACGACCTATTAATGAGTTTACATAAGTGTGATGACTACTAACCCAAAGGCTAACTAGTCCCCGATTGTCCAGATCTTGACTACGTGTGTTAAAAAGTGTGTTTAAATGTTAACCGGACATACCAAATAGACCCGACATCCCGTTGGTGACCCATTACATCAATTAGTCATGCACATAAGGTTAACACATAAGTTTCAAGCATAAAACACTTAGTTTGCATCAAAAATCTCATTCCGGACATCAGATGGTCGAATGTGGTTTTTCCCATTTCCACGTTCGCCCGTTTGAACCACGTTCGCCCGTTAGAGCCACGTTTTGTTCCACGTTCGCCCGTTTGAGCCACGTTCGCCCATTTGAGCCACGTTCGCCCGTTTGCATCAGCACTTCATAAAACGCACCAAAACGCATCTAAACGGTCCGAAAACATCACGAAACATCACCAATCACAGCAGTCAACTATCATTAACATATTCCTACAAAACCCTACCAATTTTATCCCGAAATCCGTTCGTTTTACAAGTTACCCGAAATAGCAAATTATGGAGATGTCACATCAAACACATGCAATCTTTACCCAATTAGGAAACTTTCTGAAATCAATCAATAATCAACTTAATATACTTAGATTATCATGAACAAGAAACCCCCAATCATATCCTTATCACTATCATCATGAACAAGCCCTAAATCTATCCCAAAATCCCCAAAATGAACAAAATATCATCAATAATCAATTGTAACCTATCTCAATCATAAATCATCATCAATAACAGTCCTAGATCATTGTTATAACATCTATACAGCAATCAATCATCAAACAATACATTACATCACATAAAACACCATTAACAGATCTTAATTTGTATGAAAACTCATTGTTTATGAATAGGTTTTGTTTAGAAAGACATTAGGAAGGTTTTTATCCATGAAAACATGTTTGAATCAGATCTGGACTCTTGGGGTTTAATGAAAACGAATTGAAATGCTTTAAAAATGATTTAGAATGAAGAACACACCTTAGATCTTTGTGTAGAAGATGTTTGTAGGTTAGATTATAGGAAAACAAGAGCAAAACTCCTTCCCCGATGTTTAAAGTTGCTAGAGATTGTTTAGAGGCGTTTAGGGTTTGTGAAATGGTGAAAAATGACAAAGTGTGGTATTTATACTATGTCCACATTCGCCCCTTTTACCTGGGCGAATGTACCCACATTCGCCCCTTTCACAGGGTCGAATGTGCATGTTCTGGTCGAATAAAACTTTTTCATTTCCACATTCCAGGTTCGCCCCTTTGCTAAGGGTCGAACCAAGATTAATCTCCAGGTTCGCCCACTCGATGTGGTCGAACCAGGACTCATGTTTTTCCTAGTTTTCCAGTTTGTCGTGTTTAACGCATTTTAACGCACCTTATCATACGAGCATGCAACCTTAGTCTATGTTTAACATATTAAAGCACGGATGATTATCTACACATCATATAAACACATCTAAGCATATAATCCACCATACGACAATTAGTCTACACATACACTTAATTAGTTTATGTAATTCACCAACAACGGGACTCGTAACGTGTGTGTGTGTAATTAACCTAATGATCCCCCGAATCATTTGAACCCTGGACAATACGGACTGTGTTCCGACTCTACTGACCCCGTCAAGTATGTTTAATAAACGTTTTTCGCTAAGGTAGACTTATGTGTTTATAAAATGTTGACCCAAACATGCCGGGTGTCACACCATGGTTAGCCCTTTCATGCTCCTAATTTTTTTTAACAGCCAACAAATCAATCTCGATCACTCACGAAGTATCCACTGGACAAAGGAGTACTCCGAGAGTAACCCGAGTCCACTAATAATTTCACACTAGTTCTCAGGGAATTCCCGCTTCCCGAATGCCCACTGTGGTAAAATCCGGCAAACCAACAGCATTATGACTCGATCTCCCCACCTTCATAAGGAAAGCAAAGAAGGTGTCACTCCACCATAAAAGGATTGACCTTTTCATGATTCTAATTGATTTTATGCATGTAGGTGGCTGGGAATTATGAGTGTCATAATATGTGTAATAAAGAGTAGAAATATGTTGAATATTTCATCTAAACGATTCATATTTTATATGTATACCATGCCTAAAACATAGCAAAGCAAGGTTAGAGGCGAGCTGTCACACCCCAATCCAGCTAGGGCTGACGTGTCACTCCTACGGATATCAAAACCAAAAACCAATCCATAATATTAAATCAAAACGATCCTAATTACATTTTTTTTTCATAGAAATAAATCATTTATATCTCGATCTTCAACTTCTTTTAACGCTCTTCACTAAATTCCCGAATTTCCCAGATTTCCTGCGAAACAAATAAGACAACACAACAAAGAAAATACGGCTGAGCCAAAAATTGCCCAGTAACGGAGGAATCGATAGTACAAGTAAATTCAACGCAGCGGAAAAGCAAGACATAATAGGACTGAGACCGAAGTGAACATACGAAAGGGAATACGAAAACCAAACGAACTCTATTTCAAACTCGAAACCAAACTTATATCGAAACAATTGATGAACATAATCCGACGCAAAACCTGATACTTGACCAAAAATAATCAGACACATACCGAAGCATATAAGAACAATATCGAAAACTTATCAGAACAGATACATACTTCAAACTACGTGACTATTCATATAAATAAAGTCACGTCAAATGGAAGCACCCACGAGCCTAAACAAACTTACAAACTGGTACATAGCTAGCTAGTCCATGCACCTATGAGACGGTGAGCGTGGCATACACCCATTATTCCAATCTCCACAAAACAAACTCAAACATATATCAGAAGTCAGAAATCAGAAACAGATCTAGGATATATCCATATGCCTCTAAGGGACCATGTAAGAGACGCCGTGATTTTGATTACGCACTGTCACGGAAAGTGTTCATGTCGCTGACGCCCCAACGACAAGTCAAAACAAACTGCTCGGGTGACAGAGTACAAAAGCTAAGGCCATGTAAATAATTACAGGCAAACTAAAAATGACACTAACTTGAACATGCGGCCATGAGTACAAGTCAGAGGCATGGCATGCTATGACACACTAACAAACAAACTGACAAATACACACCGATCCAAATAACAAACCAAATACGAACCAATGATACGACTAACAAACCCGTACACATGGAAGGAAACGAAAGTTATACTATGATTAAAAGAAACATAATCCGTACCTTATAAGCAAAACCATAACAATATTAAGCTTGAATCAAATGTTGGATTTTTTTGGTCGGAGTATTAGTGCTGGCTGAGAAGAATATCATAGTTGTTGGTGGCGTACTAAAACTCGTGGTTTAAGTCTTTAGGATGGCGAGCTAGATAGACGGCAGCGAATATATACACAGCAATGCATAATTATTTATATATATATTTTTTTGGTTAATCATTCGCATAGTCAATCCATAATTTGCGCTAATATTGTTTAGTTACACATGATTCAAATCTTGACGGTTATCTTCATTATTATTTATTTACACCATAATAATTATAATTTATTCAATCATACGTTTACTACTGCAATTCAGCTAGAATATTTCTCAATTATTAGAAAACAATTTCTAACTCGTTTACTATTATTTTTTTTATTTATATCTATAAATATCTAACTCTATTTATATTTCTAACATATATATATATATATATATATATATATATATATATATATATATATATATATATATATATATATTAATCAAGGGCTAAGAAAGTTAGTAAAAAAATATTCGAGGCGTTACACGAGCTTTCGATGTTAACCCGTCATAATAATCGGGTTTTTAATGTCATAATGTTGTAACCGATCTTTGTTTGTTTTTTAAATGATAACAAATATTTCTTTATCAACATCACTATTTCTCTAGAATGTTATTGATTCATCTCTGAAGATGTATGCTCGCTCAATGAATGATATAAACACTGCCAGTGCTGTAGCTTTACTCACCTGGCATATTTATATGGGAGTCTTATCAATAAAGGATTGGGCTATTTCAAAAAAAAAAAAAAAAAAATTATTTATAAGAATACCGGTATCGGAATGTCATCATCCTACCAAATAAAGATAGATAAAAACTTAAAAGCAACACCAGTAGTGCTTGAGAAGGGACACATAACAACAACATTAAAAACAAAAAAAATCCAGCTTAACACCCTCCAAAGCTTGTGGAATCCAAGAAGCAAAAATAAGCAATTCCATAGCATCTTCCGCAACGTGTTCAGCCATACATGCGAATTCCGTTGAGCATGATAGAGGCATTTTGAAACCACTTATACGACCTACCAGTACCAACCAAACCACCACTAACAGAAAGATAATGACTGTTAGAGAAGTCCTCCATCCTATGATACAGAGAGTATGGATACATTAGATTTGTTTAGAAGAAATTCAGCCCATGAAACATATGAGAACGACTGTTTTACCCTCAATATATGAGCTTCATAACACACTTTTTCATGTGCAAATGACTCGATTTTTTCTCCGGTCGAGTAGTGATTTAGGCCAGTAAAGGAGCTTGATCTTGAATTATTAAAGGTTGCTGGATTAATTACATCAAGAGATGCCCTGCATATCAATGGTATTGTATATTAACCCATATATCAACCAAGGAATTCTAGGATTAAGCTGGTAGTAATTTTTGACCCATTAAACAAAAACCTACAACATGTTAAATAAAAAAAATACCTATAGGGAAGAGGTTGAAACTCCTACACATAGTTTTTAACGCAAATAACCTCTTAAATTATTTTTATACAAAGATTTTCGTCACTATTGTAACAATATTATTCTAATAATCATAACTAACACAATAATCATTGTAATGGTGGATGGTTGTAAAAGTTAGGACAAAATTATGTTGACACATACTATAATTGACCAGTTTCAACCTGAACCAGCTTTGAATAGTTCCCCACCCTGCCTGACCCCAAACCACCAACATCTTGGCACCTATAGGCTTAAGACAATAAAGAAATTGAAGGAAAAATAGACGATTAGATAACTGTATAACTAAATTCAATGTGGAGATTAATAGAATTCATTTCGTATACCTCAATTTGTCGGTTCGTTTGATCTTTTGTATGAACATTGTCAGATTACATATATTTATTAGTAAAAACTAAAAAATATTGTTCTCTGAATAGTAGACAAAGGTCACAAAGCCACATATTTACATTTTGTTGCGTCCTATGAAATCTAGATATATTGTGGGTCCCATTTATTGTTAGCGAATGAGACCTAAAATAATAAAATAAAGAGGTCTTTATTAGATGCCATTTACTTGTTGCAAGTAAACAGTAAACATACCAGTCAAAAGTGTGATCATAGAACCCAAATCAAGCAAACACCAACTAAGAAGAATGAATGAATTAAACTTTTATGAAATCTTTTGATATGAGAACCGTTATAGAAAATATTTTACACGTTTGATGAAACCTTACTAAAATTGACAAATGTAAAAAAGAATCATGACTTACATTTAAGACTAACTGGGGAATCCTGCTGCCATGTGTATAGTAGCCATCGACAACCGTTAACATTAGCCATAAGATGTATAAAGTCAACCATTATTCTGCAAAACTGATTTCATCAGCCATGAAATCAAATACAAGATCTCAAAAAAAAAAAAAAAAAATTATGTATCTGTGAGGTAAATAATCAATTATCATACTTGTATAAAGTTGATATAAACATACACTTGCGCCAAACCGCTTGGTGTCTGAAGGCATATATAGTGTGCCAAAAATCCTCCATAACCAACTTGACATAAAAAAATCCAAACATGACAATTGTTACACAAGACACTGAATTTTCAACAAACAGTTGAAATTAAGTAATGGCTTACAGATCATGGTACTGGCCTAGGCTGGATAACAGTCCTTGTCTTTGCTATCTCACAAGGTGACTTGTCTTTTGAAGAATCATTAGTATAGACAGCTACAGCAAAGGCTGAACCATTTATTATAGTCCACATGCAAGCTCTATTGGGGCATATGCAGCGAATGACCTTGCTGACCTGCAAAAAGTTCCATAAAAATCGTCGAATTTAGAAACTTTTGATAATAAAGAAGTAACATCCCAGAGTAAATAGACATAAAGACAGACAGACATGAAAGTTCCTGCAGAAGATCCGTTAGTTGGGTCCATTCTAGCTCATTACTCGGTATCGAAATCCACATTCCACTCCACTTATTTACAGCCCCTAACCGTGACACCCCATTAGCCACTGTCATATTCTTATATTTAGCTTTAACTTTAATATAGAGAAGATTGAATCTGATCATTAAAGGTTCATTTCCTAACCACTTCTCTATCCAAAACATGGTATTTTGCTCATTGCCCACAATCAGCTACCACTAGTTGTGGTCATTTTAGCACTTAATTTCAACACAAGATGCCACTAATTGCTAAAAGAATGAGAAAAAAAAATTGTTTATGCACATTAAAAGTTCAAATCTTTCAATTACTCAAGGATGTTTAAGAAGAGAGAAAAGTATCATCTTCACAAAGAATTCAAGGACAAATACAAGATATCAAAAAGGACTAACACTCTAAAAAAAACGAAGGCCAATAACTTATATAAAAAGAAATTAAAAATAATGAGGATTATAAGATTCAAGCGAGGGTGACATAAGTGAAGAGACGATGTAGTTACTGATACAACCATGTCTTCTTTTGTTTTGATCATGTAAATTAATTATAATTAGGGTCATCGTCACTGGGTCCGTTTTGTTTCTAATTCTATAATGTTCCAATATATTCGGTGATCTTTGGTTGTTTGTACTTGGATGCTCAATGTAGTAATGTCACCTGCAAGGGTTCCAACAGAGAGTTTGTCAATAACCTGTAAATACCATATAAAATGTCAAATTAAACTTTTAAAGTAGTGAGGACTTAAGCGCAAAAAAAAAAAAAAAAAAAAAAAAAAAAAAAAAAAAAAACCAGTTACAAAGTTTGAGCATTTAATTATGATTAACGCAATCACTATTCAATTTACACCACAACAAAGGACGTAGATCGGTAACTGCCTTTATAAATAGGTCTAAAAATATCTCTAAGTAGCTACGAATTCTTGAAGTCTAAAATGCATGGGAGCTGCAAAAATATATAAGTATATAACTTCTCTAAACTTTCTTTAAGAAATGAGGATGTAGGGGGTTTCCTCATGACTAACTTAAACTAAAAGCACACGTAATTCTCCTGCTTTAAATCTAATAATTTCATTATCAAATTCCAAAGCATCCTTTTATCATTAATCATTATTCATCGATGCATACTTAAAAATTAAGCATCAAACTACATCATCTCCACAGGGTCATGGCTTTCAATTAAACCACATCGGTTCTTCTACATACTTCTGCAGAATCAAAAAGGACCATACCTAAGTTACTTATCAGTATAAACATCCAGAAATATTCTATGTTTAATTTTAGAGTTAATAGCCATTTTCGTCCCTGAGGTTTGGGCCAGTTTGCCACTCCAGTACAAAAGTTTTTTTTTTTGCAATTCCTTCCCTGAGGTTTGGATTTTTTTGCCAAATTCGTCCTTTTCATTAACTCAGTTAAAAAAGGTCGTTAGTGTCAGGGGTATTTTTGTCTTTTTACCTATAATTTAAAATTTTAATTAAAATTTTACCCCACCCACCTTAAGAAGTCTAGAGAGAGAGAGAGGAACCGGATATCAATCACAGTAAGGTTTGTGGTAGGTACAAGTATTCATTAAACTTTTAGAATTATTCAAACAACACTTTTTCCTTTCTTTCTACCATTCCCAGATGGAGTCTTATACGTTTTGATGAATTCAACTCCTCCCCAACTACCATTTAACTTTTCTTCCATAAGCATGGTACCCAAATCCTCCAGCATAACACAGATAAATTCCTTTCAGATCCCGACAAAAAAAATATTGATATTTGGGTGACGGTCAACGGTGACAGGGGTGATTCAGGAACCTGCTTAGTTAAACAGCGGTGATGGTTGATGGTGACAGGGGTGATTCAGGTGGAGTGGTTTTCTAGTAGTGTGAAGACGAGGAAGGAAAGACGAGTGGTTTTCTCGAGGTGGGTTTCCGGTCAGATGGTGACGGGTGGGGTTGTAGAGGGTGGTAATGATGGTGACGGGTTGGGTGTGGTTGCAGGTGGGTTTCGGTGGATGTAGGTGACGGGCCGGTGGTAGGGTGGCCCGATGGCTTCCATGAAGATGATGCACCTTTCAATTGTTCCTCTTCTTCTTCTTTTTGAAGCTCTTTCTTGAAATTGAGCATTGTTTTCTCCCAATTGGCTTCCATGCCTCCATGTTTTGACTTCAATTTCAGCACTAGATTGTCAATTACTGATGCTGAAGGTGGCCACAGCTTCAATTGCTCATCGGTGGCACATTTGTGAAGCATTATTGTTAAGTGGGTTAAATTGGGTTTCAGCTTTTACTGTATTTAATCGATTGATTCGATTGAAAGATTGCTAAGTTTGTTGCCTACATTTTTCTGTTAGGTTTATGCTTGGGAGCCCAACCAAAGTTATAAAGCCCATGGATCAATATCTTATAATAATTATTAATATTATAGGTAAAAAGACAAAAATACCCCTGACACTAACGACCTTTTTTAACTGAGTTAGTGAAAAGGACGAATTTGGCAAAAAAATCCAATCCTCAAGGAAGGAATTGCAAAAAAAAAAACTTTTGTACTGGAGTGGCAAACTGGCCCAAACCTCAGGGACGAAAATGGCTATTAACTCTTAATTTTATGCACCTCTTCCACTGCATCTTCTTCCTAAACACAAATGTATATAAACCAGTTAAGTGAGATGATATATCTATAGCAAATTCCACCTGAAAATTATAAAACAATTAGTTGCTGGTAATAAAGTACAAACATTCTCTCAAGTAAAATAATCAAGATCAACATAACAAAGTCGAACTGAAAAACATCAATTTGTTTATCAATATTATCAATGGAACTAATCGTTTGAACTTTAAAGAACAAACTTGTGTGAACAGATTAATAGAAATCAGAGTATATACCTGAGTGAAGGAACTTCTAACTCTAATGAATGGTATGATGCCTGAACAAAAAGAGAGAACAAAAAATGGCTTCGCGCCTATATTCGGGTTCTAGTCTGCAAACCAAAAATTCATTATAAATATTAAAATGTGACTGCAACAAAAACCACTTTTTCGCCTCTGGGATCTAGTTTATCCGAAGATTCTAGAGTGACATAAGCATTACATCCCCAGACATTAAGGTAGGATACATGAGGTTTCTTTCCATGCCATATCTCATAAGGCGTTTTATCAACCTTTTTCGTTGTAGCTATATTCACAAGTCTTGCGGCAGTTTCCAAAGCATAACTCCAAAAGGATTTTGGAAGGTTTGTTCGACACATCATTGATCGAATCATATCTATTAGAGTTCGATTTCTCCGCTCAGACACACCATTATGTTGTGGTGTTCCAGGTGGAGTGAGTTGTGAAACTATTACACAATCCTTTAGATGGTCGATAAATTCCTGACTAAGATATTCACCGCCTCGATCTGATCAAAGCATTTTAATAGTTCTATTTAGCTGATTTTCTACTTCGTTTTGGTACTCCTTGAACTTTTCAAGAGTTTCATGTTTATGTTTCATAAGATAAACATAACCATATCTACTGAAATCATCAGTAAATGTAACAAAGTATCTTTCCCCATGTCTTGACATTGTTCTGAATGGACCACATACATCGGTATGTACAAGTCCTTAACAGATCATTAGCTCTTTCTCCAACATTTGAAAAAGGTGCTTTTGTTAACTTTCCACTTAAGCATGATTCGCATTTTTCAAACGACTCTGAACCCTTGGAATCCAGGATTCCCGCGGTCTTGAGTTGTTTAACACGATTCTCGCTAATGTGACCAAGTCTACAATGCCACATATACGTATCATTAAAGTCCAACTTATTACATTTATGGGAGATGTTGCATAATATGTTATCGTTTTGGACTTCTATCTCATAGATCCCATTGTTGGGTTTTGCATCAAAGTAAAACACATCGTTAAAATAAGCAGAAATAAATTCACCATTGAAACGATAATTAAAACCTTGTCCACGCAAAGCCGGAACTGAAACAATATTTTTAGTCACACTAGGAATGTAATAAACATTGTTCAAAACAAGTTCTAAACCAGAAGGAAGTAAGAGAACACATTCTCCTATAGCCTTCACAGCAACTCTTTGTCCATTGCCAACATGGACCTCCAAGTCTCCTTGTTTCAGCTTTCTAATCTTTCTTAGTCCTTGCAAAACATTACAAATGTGGAAACCACATCCTGTGTCAAACACCCATGTTTTGCTAGGAAAAGCAAAGATTTCAATAACATATATACTTGAGGACTCTCCCCCTGAAGCCTTAGCTTGCTTTAGCTCAGCTAAATACTTAGCACAGTTCCTCTTCCAGTGCCCAGTTTCATCACAATGAAAACACTTGAAATCTTTCCGAGGTTTCTTATTGGCAAAAATTTTGCCTTTGCCCTTCCCTTTGCCCTGATTGCCCATTTTCTTGGTGTTAGGTTTCTTAACTTGACCCTCCTTGATCACTAGCACTGGTGCAGTCTTGCTAGGTATGTTCACCTCAACAGTTTTGAGCATCTGATGCAGTTCTGCAAGTGTCTTTTCCATCCCGTTCATATTGTAGTTCATAATGAACTGGTCATATGACTTGAACAATGAGTTTAGGATAATATCCCCAGCTAACTCATCGCTCAAGGGGGATTCCAAACGAGCCAAGTGATCAACATATGCCTTCATTTTTAGCACACGAGTGCTAACTGGCGTTTCTAGAACATTGTAACGACCCAGGTGGCGCAGCGGATTAGCATTAACAGGTTTAATTGTAATGATTACATTAAACTGAATTTCAATACTGATGAAATACAAAAAATGTAGCCATAGCATCCTCTTCTTATCCAGATCTTCTATTCGTCAACTTTCTCTTTAATAATCTTGTATAAATACCTGACCACATGCTTAAAGTACGTTAGTATTTTCATACTAGTGAGACATGCCGAGATTTAGACATACTAATAATAATAACTCAAGTTTAACAAACATGCAACTCTTTCTATATGGTTCGGTCATTCTAAGGTGGAATATATTATCGATGGAGCACCATACAAATGCTTATTGTGGTTCCAAACCTCTACTTGGTTTAGAAAAATATATTCCCGTGATACCGAATGGATCAATTCTACGTGATTTCTATTCGACCGAATTCTATTATATAACATGATCATGATTCTATGATATTCTATTAACAACTCGATAACACTTTTATAATATAAACCATATAAAATACTTTGATAACGACTGGACAAGCATGCAATCAGCCCAAAAGCTTTATAAATAAAAAGGGGAAGGGTCATGTGCTCACCTCTATTATATTCTCCCGGATTCTATAGTCTATTTCTTAACGGTATATTCTCCCAATATTGTACCTAATATGTTTTATACACATTAGCGCGTGCAAGGCTTATGTACGTGATAACTGTGGGGGACAATCCTTTAAATATTATATTGTAATATTTTATATTCTTGTATATATATATTTGATAACTTGATATACGTTTAATATTGTCGGGTTACATTATCGTCCCACACGTTTCACGTATATAATAATAATAATAATAATAATAATAATAATAATAATAATAAGATGTCATATTCCTAACCTCTCGGGTCTTCATATATATGTTTGACGGTTCTCTTCTAAACAAAAGGATAATAGTCGTAGGAGTCGGACCGTCCGACTGGAACAACCGGTTGGAAAGGACGCGCATGCTGGAATAGGAACCTACTCGCCTGATGTATCAGGCGAGTACAGCCTACTCGCCTATTTAACCTTCCTACTCACTAGTTGACTTTTCCTAATCGCATGAAAGTTTCCTAATCACACCGAGGATGGAGGTCTAAATATTAAATAGTGATTGGTTGGGTTTGGTAGTTATATGATGAAGTCGAATGAGGAGTTTAAACAGAGAAGGTGAGGTGGTGGTTGCCGAGGTTGCTTTTGACCGGTTGAAGGAGATGATCAGTAGGGTGACGAGAAGGAGTCGGTTTCGGGTTGCTTTGATGGTTCGCCGGCGAGCAGAATTCAACCGGAGAAGACGAATGGTTGATGACGGTTGCGGGTTGTAGTTGCCGGATATGGAGATTATCCGGAGGAGGTGACTGGTGACCGGAGCTTAAGTGGACTGACTGTTGTTTGTGACTGTTATGGTTGGTCGAAGGGTGTTTGGTCGGAGAAGGTAACCGGAAACGGGAGGGTCGATCAGGACTACCCGGAACCCGGTCATGAACACAATCGGTAACAGTGAAGTGGTGGGAATCGTGGTGGTTCTATTGTGATGCTGGTCAGAGGACACGAATAGCCGGAGAAGATGACCGACGCTTGGCTCCTTCTCGTAACCTTCTGTCTTTCTATCTCTCTCTCGCTTCTTTCTTTATATCTCTTATCTCTTTCTTATTTGTTTGTTATAGGTTATAATTATTCTGTTCATTTGGATCGATATTGTATAGTGAATGTGTATAAATAATAGATAGGTACATGAATGTTATTATGGAGGGTTGATAGGTGGATGTATGAATCTTATGAGTGTTTGGACAGATGGTTGGATTATAAAGGTGAGTGCATGCATGAATGGTAATGATGATCTGATGATAAGGATGATAGGTGTTTTCTAGATAGAGATTGAGTGTGAGGATATGGATATGGACGTGTGTGTGCGTAGGATATAAGCATGGAGAAAGGGAATGTATGTTGATGATGAGTGTAACAGGTGGATGGCTAGGTGGTGATATTATAAAGGTGGAGTGTGGAGATATATATGGACAAAGTGTTATAACCGTAAAACATAAGCAGAGAAAGAGGCTCCATGTGCATGTATGGTGAATTGATAATGTAAGTGCATGAATATTGATATGGTGAGATGATGATAAGGCTCGAAAGATATAATACGCAGGTGGGGGTGTGGGTTTGGGCTGGATAGTTCTAGTGGGCTGAGATGTTTACCGGGCTGAAGGGGTATTGGGCTTTCACAAATGGAGTCCAATTGTTATAGGCTAATATGTTTTGGTCTTTTATTATCGGGTGGGCTCGATATATTGGGCCGATTCCATTGGGCCGGATTAGCTTAGTTATAATATTAGATAATTATGTTAATTAATCATTATTAAGGAATGTTTATTCTTTCGGGCGTTACATTCTCCCCAACCTATTGGAATCTCGTCCTCGAGATTCGAGTTGAATTATCCTATAATGTTTTCTAAATATCTTTTGGTTATTATTTTTGATAATCTTTATAATACCTATTTATTATTAGGTTCTCCCCAACCTATAGAACTTGTCCTCCACTTATTTTTCTGATCATAAATTCTAAACTTTATACGGTCAGAGTTAAGATTTGGATACTTAATCTTTCTGATCCTTTCCCGTTTGCTTATATAATCAAGATATGAAGACTTAGAACGGTTTCTTACTTCTGGGTATTTTCTATAATATTTCTTTATCATTGGCCAATCTTTTGGCCATACTGAGTCTTATCATAAAATTCTATAGATCATGATACTATCCTTTTTCTAACCTTTCTTTAATGATTCTCAGGTTATAATATTAAGGTTACTTTCTAAGTTTCTCATAATAATATTTATTTTTGGCGAAGCCTTTGGCCACATCGATTCTTATCATAACTTTCTTATGGTGGTATAATATCTTCATACCTTAGTATCTCTCTTAAACAATGATATTCATACTCATCTAATTATACTATAATAATATACCTTTCACTTTGAACAGTGAATTGAATTTTGGCTTTTTTTTTAATTTAATAGTTTTTAATTATGTGTTGTACAGTTGTTTCTCTCTAAGCTTGAGGGTGTACACCTGTTTCCCCACCTCATCACATTTACATACCTCTCTTCATACATCTGCATGCCTCTCACTTCTCTCTATCGCCTCCCACCAAAACCACCTTCGCCGGAGTTTAATTCAAAGCCCAGATCCGCTCTTCATAGAAGGCGATAGGCGGAGCAGGGCGGCCTCTCCTCTTTTCGATCGGAGGTACCTTCAATCGACATCGACACCCATATTTTCTAAGAGAGAGAAAGAGAAACTAGAGAGAGATCGTTGAGAAAGAAGGGAATCGGATCCAGATCTGAGATGTAAAGAGGAGAAGGACGATGGGATCATGGACAGCTGATACCACGGTGACGCTAGGGAGGAGCACGACAATGATAATATTCGGTGTCAGCAGTGGTCTTGAGCTTCTGAAGGAAGCTGTCGATGGTAAGAATCTATATTTAACCGTATTTATCAATTGAATATTTCTATCTTAATATTATTATTATTAATTGTTATTCATTTTTGCTTCCACTAATTCCAACTGATCTCTATAAATCATAGTTTTCGTAATCCTTATTCATCACTAATTCACATCAGCAAAGTAAGTTATCTTTCCATCTGTAACCGCTTGTCCAAATTTATCATTTTGTTATGCATATATTTGTTATTTCATTTGATTTTTCATGGATTAATCAATTGCTTTTGTTTCTTATTGTATTTAGTTAGTTGGTTTCGATTTGATTTGGATTCAGGTTCGGACTTGGATTTAGATTTTGATTATTTAGTTAGTATATATGTTAATTATTTTAGTCTGATTTTAAGGGTTTTTTTTAATGTTTTGTTATATTTTTTTGATGTTTTCCTGCTGTTTTTTTTTAATGTTTTTTATGTGTTGTAGGTTTTGCAAGGTTTGTAGTGAGGCAACATTGGATTAAAGTGATCTATTTGTCGAAAAAACATTGTATTGATGGGGAAGAAGAAGCCAGTAGCGCGTGACAAGGAGAGGTCGGTTCAGGGAGAGGAGCAAGTCGTGGCGCCGGTTGGTGGTAAAAAAAGGGGGAAGAAGGGTAAGAATACGTGAGTGAATGAGGATGTTGATGATGATGGGGATGGGGATGAGGATGAAGGTTTGGAGATTCTGTTTGCTGGTGAGAAGAAATCGAAGGCGAAGGGCGAGTGGATTAACAAAGCCTAAAGTGGTAGTTATAAAACCTCCATTGCTATCAAGCTTTTCTGAAAGTGGGATGATGAGAAAATAGGTAAAATTAAATTTAAAATCTTTCTAGAGTCTAGACAAGAAATGCTACTTTGTTAATTGGTTTGTAATCTTGAGGTTGGTTATGCAGATACAACTTAGCTTGATGGAGTTGAGAGCTGACCAGGATCTAGCAGAACCTACACAAAGTCAAAGTCACACATCAGAATGTTCATCAGAAGAGAAAGATGAGCTTTCTGGACTCAAAGCTGGATTATTTTTATTATTACTATTATTAATCCATTATGAATGACACACATCTATAGATAAAATTTTAATATTTAAAATGGGGAGGCCATGGTTGAAGCAAACCCCTTGAAGAATAAATCCAACTACAATATAGAAGATATATCGCCTAGGAATATGCTTAATTCTTCATATAATTTAACTCTTAAGTGTATAATTAAAATTGAAAATGCATTTTAACAAGATATATTTTAATTACTCAAATTCAGTGTCAGCAATATTTTATGTTGGTTGCCGGTGAACAAATGGAAATTAGTTTAATTGTATTGAATCAATTAGGCGAGGAAGAAAAACATCTGGTGAGGATGATCATGACAACAGGAGTGACGAAGGCGCTTTTGATTCAGAATCACTTAAGGAATCTGAAGAAGGCGAGTTAAATGAAGTCAAAGAGGATTGTGACGTTACGTTCAAGATTAGCTGAATTAGTTTTGTTTTCAAGATGATTTTTTTATGATCATAGCGATAAAGCTAGAATATGGCTCTTACTCAACCTTGGATCAATAGATAAATATGGAGGTATTAGTTTAGATAAATAGGTGTTTTCTAGATAGAGATTGAGTGTGAGGATATGGATATGGATGTGTGTGTGCGTAGGATATAAGCATGGAGAAAGGGAATGTATGTTGATGATGAGTGTAATAGGTGGATGGCTAGGTGGTGATTTTATAAAGGTGGAGTGTGGAGATATATATGGACAGAGTGTTATAAGCGTAAAATATAAGCAGAGAAAGGGGCTCCATGTGCATGTATGGTGAATTGATAATGTAGGTGCATGAATATTGATATGGTGAGATGATGATAAGGCTCGAAAGATATAATACACAGGTGGGGGTGTGGGTTTGGGCCGGATAGTTCTAGTGGGCCGAGATGTTTACCGGGCTGAAGGGGTATTGGGCTTTCACAAATGGAGTTCAATTGTTATAGACTAATATGTTTTGGTCTTTTATTATCGGGTGGGCTCGATATATTGGGCCGGATTAGCTTAGTTATAATATTAGATAATTATGTTAATTAATCATTATTAAGGAATGTTTATTCTTTCGGGCGTTACAAACATACAACTTGTTCTCCGCCTTGAGAACAATTTTCAAGTTGCGGTGCCAGTCCATGAAGTTGGAGTGGTTAAGTTTGTCCTTCTCTAAGATGGACTTGAGAGAGAATTGGGAGGCGGAATTGTTTTCAGTTGACATCTACAAAGTTCAAAATCTAATTTATTAGTATTTTATGTTTTAAATATCCTAATTTATCTTATGACCCAAACAACAAAATTAGTTAGGATGAGATCCCGATTCATCAATACACAATGAACTGGCTTAGCACTGTCCACTGGTACGATTAGGTAGATAAACAACGATTGTTAATTGTGTCCACTACACAACTCTCCATTTGGGGTTATCGCTAAGAGCGATGTATGTTTAACCCAAACTATGCCCACTTGTCAAACAAACGATTTTTAGTCCTTTACTGTTAACTGTAACACCGGCCTATGTTACACAGG
Source organism: Ambrosia trifida (assembly GCA_028751855.1). Classification (NCBI taxonomy): domain Eukaryota; kingdom Viridiplantae; phylum Streptophyta; class Magnoliopsida; order Asterales; family Asteraceae; genus Ambrosia; species Ambrosia trifida. The sequence continues at coordinate 111,906,336 of CM054122.1, forward strand.
AAACGCGATGATTACCTTCACTCATGATCAACGCCCAGATGCAGGGCCAGCACTAACATTTGGGTTCGATATAGAATGAAGTGTTAACTCGTTAAGGGTGGCATAAAACATCAATTTAAAATTGGGATTTAATTTTAATATTTACCATAAATATATTGAATGACTCGTTAGCATGATGTGAGTCACACAATAGTTTATAAAATCCAATTTTATATTGTTCGTGATAATTGAAACTCCTTTCAACACTCGACACGGTATAGTTTTAAATACCCTATTTAAACTACGTTGGTCGTATTATCGCGAATGGACTTGTTTTAATATTAATAAAACTCCTTTTATTAAATATGCTTTTCGATTTTTATAAAACTTGTTTTAATAAAACCGTTGCCATGATTGTGTAAATTTTATTTATTTTTGGGTTATCTAAATTATTTACAATAAATAAACCACAACCACAAAACATAGTAATAAAATTAAACGAATCGAGCCCCTAATAGGTCGCCCGTTTCGTTTTAGCCAGAAACGAAACGAACTAGTCAAAAGGGTTTCAAAACTATTTTGATATAGCTCCCACTTGACCCGAGATCTCTATCTTCATGGAACTTGTTCATCTTTTTATCTTCGTCTTGATCTTGTACTTGTAGGATTACAAATAAATTTGAAATACAAATAAAATAAATCTATTCTAATCCTATCTATTACACCGGATCTAATATCCGCAATAAAAATACAAACCAATAAAAAAAATAAAAACATCACAAACACAACCATGACAAGGGTCAAAACACCTAGGGCTCGATTCACATCACAATCCATGGACAACAAAAAGCTTTTGATCTTTTGTCAAAAACAAAAATATTTTTGACAAATAAAACATAGATCAAAATTATAACTTTACCATCTATACGCGCGTAACCGTGGCTCTGATACCACTGTTGGGAATCATGGTATCAAATACACAGCGGAAACGGTTTATATATTTAACGAAAACGGATTATATATACTATATATATAATGGCCGATTAATATATATAAATTATTAGTTAATTTTATTAATCCGATTAATAAAATATTCCCAATCAGGATCTCAGTTAAACGCATATAAACAAATAAATAATAAAACAACCATAGGGGGTTTAGTAATCAACCTTTGACGACTACACCGGAATTGTAACACGTGGGTTACAACGAATCCTCGCTAGTAGGAAGTTCACACCGTGCACGAACCAACCGGGAAGCAACACTTGTAAGAAAGAAGGTGGTGGTTTGTGGTGGTTGATCGCCGGACCAAAGAAGAAGCGGCGGCAGCCCTTCTTCTTCTTTAGGTGGCGGCCGCAGGTTAGAGAGGAGGCAAGAGAAGTTTGTTTTTATGAAAGGTATGATTAGGGTTTACTCCTTAACCCTCCTTTTATAAAACAATAACTTACATTAAGCCCCCTTGTTAAATATCTTAATACTCCTTAATATTAATCTTATTAATATTAAGTCCCTCAAGTCTAAAACAATTATTATTTCATAAATAATAATCCATCTACTCATGAACTTATCTGATTCGTGTACCAACGTGTAACTCTTTGGATTGTACCGGGTCGGGTTACATTGACCTCGACTTTTAATTACATCAGACATACTATATATCCAACAAACATAATGGTAAACAATAGTATAATAATAATATGTATAAGATAATAAAGTTTTAAAAGACTCGCTTTTACTATCTAAAAAGTGTTAAAATCAAAGTCTTTCTTCTGTATTGGTGTATTTTTTTTTTTTTATGTTCAATGATATAAGATTTAAAATTGCTCTTAAAAATGATAAAATTGATATCCCTTTATATAAAAACCAATCACGTTTGAATGTTTAATAATTCAAGTGGGCCCTCCTAACTAGTTAGGAGAATTATGCGTTTAGGTATGAGTGAAAGTAGGGCTGGCAAATCGTGTATACCTGACCTGTTAAGATTCAAACCTGTTAAGACACGATACACGAATCCTGACTACTTGTACACGACACGAAAATTTTTCGTGTTTATTTTTTGATACACGAACCTGTTAATTTTTTAACAGGTATATACGAAAAGTACCTGTTAATACCTGTTTGCGAACATTATACTAATCGCATGTTTATGAACCTATTTAGTGAGAAAATTTACAAAAGTTCACCAAAGACCTAGATAATACATGTTTGTGTACCTGTCAATACATGGTTGCATACCTATTAATACCTGTTTGCGAACATTATATTAATCCCTTTTTGGAGTGAGAAGGGATTTAGGGTTAAAGGATTTTGGTAAAGCTTTTTAAATATATTATTAATTTTAAATAAATTCTAAACAGGTATGTTACCTGTTAAGACACGAAAACTAACACGTAAATTCGTGTCTACCTGTTTTATCACAAAACCTGTTAAAGCCATACTTGTACCTGTTAAGATCGTTCAGGTCCATGTCAGGTAACCGTGTTCGTATACAAAATTGCCGGCCCTAAATGAAAGCACATATGATCACACAGGAATCTATATCCACACATTAGGAAAGACTAGAATGGTGTTTGTGTGATGTGGTAAGTAATACAGACACTTTCAAGGGATTTATAATTCGGTTATTAGCCTTAACTTAAATTGAAATCGAAGTCATTGGTTAATCGATCGTATTAACCGATCAGTTAATGGTTATGTTTATTTGGTTAGATTAGATTGTCGGTTTCAGGTCGGTTGAATTAATTTTGGTTAATAATTAAAACAAAACTTTGACTAAAAATTTTGCTTGCAAATACATGAAATAGATGTATAAACACTAAAAATATAATATGTGAATGCTTTGGTTTAGATTAAGTTAATTCAATTTTCGATTGATTTTTGTTTGCTTTGGTCTGTTTTTTGTTTGGTTCAGTTAAGGATTCAATTATTGTCCACCCTAGACATTGTTAATTAACACATCATTTTAAAAATAATAATAATAATATGTCAAGTTAAGTCAGCATGCCATGTTGAAAAAAGGCCAAGCCATCAAAAAACTAACTGAGTTAGTATTTGGTTAGTTTGGGATGACACATGAAAGGAAGTTTAAAGTATAGAGTGGTAGTGGCCAATTTGATAGTTGAGTGTGGCAAGGTCAATAAGTGATAGTTTAAGTTATTAAAATTCAATTTCCCTTGTAAAAAATAACCTACATGTATCACAATCCAAAAACATTTAAAAAAGTGTAAAAATAAACTCACATTTAAAAATTTTCTTGCTGAAATAATTAAGCTGGTCTTGATCAACGATTGGCTATTCATGAGTCGAGCCTAACTGATCAGACATTTGCCCATACTCGGTTCGTTTACAAATTAACCGAACCGAACTGAGCAGTTTTCAACCGAGACAAAGTCGAACTTGAGTCTTTCGATCCGAGCATTTCACGAGCGAGTATCGAGCGCCACAGAACAAAAAAGGACAGTGACGATGGGGAGTTTGTTTATAAAGTAAGGTGCAGTTTTCATCTCTAAGATTTTTTTTTTTTTTTCCATTTAGAGCAGTACAACTGTACAAGCATAGCTTTAACAAATAACATCAATCAGCTGGTTAATGTGAGAGACGAGACACACACTACTTTGTTTTTACTTTCAAATGATCTTTACGAATGATCTGATAATTAATTTGGCATTATTTTCTTAGATTTTTAGTTGTTATTTATCTTGTCCTTTTCATTTTTTTTTATTTTTTTATTTTTTGGTTTTGCTTTATTGTTGAAAGTATAATCAAGAGTTCTTAATGTTCAGTTTTATTATTATGGTAAAAATATTTCATCATTTTGCATAAGTGTATTTCAGGTGGATATGTTGATCAGTAGATAAAAGTCTAGTAGCTGTTATCAAGTTCAGTAGATGCCAGCCCAAGTTTTAGAGAGTCCAGTTCAAGTGTATGCGGCCCAGTATCATGGTTTACGAGACTTGTGGATATGGGCTTGGTTGAGTATAAAGCCCAAGCCCGTTTATGCTATATGTCAGATTATTTACTCGTATAAGATGAACGATCAAGATGATGACAACTTGGCAATCCATGTGTGATGAGTTGATCAACGGTGCAGATTAGCTCTGATGTGTGCTTTCTCTTGGAATCTTCGAGACTTAGATATAAATATCTTGTGTTTGTTATCTCGAGATCATATAGATCTCAGATAACTTTTTCTCTTTGTACTCTCTCTTTCACATAGACGATTAGGGTTTTCTTATCATCAGATTCATCTTGTTCTGGTGTTTAATCCGGTAATCAGTGTCTGTATTTGTAGAGTTTTTAGATGGTTGATTGTGTATAGATCATCTTAAAGAAACACAAGTTTGTGTTAGGGTTATCATTGTGATTTGGGATTTCTATTAATAAAGTTGTGAGTCTTTGATATCATGAAAAGTTTACATGGTATCAGAGCTCCATAGGTTGTTTCTGGGTTGTTTCCGCTGATACTCTTCAGGATTGATCATCTACAGTTGGATCATCTCGATCTTGGCGATTTCCGTGTGAATCTGGTAGATCTGGAAATAAAAATTCTAGATCTAAGGATTGGTGTTGTTCAAGGTTACTTACTGATTGTGAGTGGATCGCTCGCTCGCTCGCTAGCTGGTTTTCTTTTGCTCTCCAGTTTTGTAACCCTAAGTGAAGGTTACAAACTGTGAGGTTATAAAGGCGAACCCTAACTTGGGCCCCCTTCCCGGTGAGATCGTTCTTGTTCTTTGGTTCTTCTGTTATTTTCCTGTTTAGAGTTGTCCTAAGGAGTCTTTGGGTATTGTACAGAGTGTGTATACTCTGTTTTAGCTTTAAGGACGGTCTAGGTCTAGGAGGCTCCCTTTCCAGGACCTGCGTTGGCACCTTGAGTGACGAACCAACGATCTGGATCACCGGATTGGCTTCGCCGTTGTGTCTTTGGTGATTTCTGTTTTTGTTGTTGCTTATTTGTGATCTGTGTGTTGTTCTTGGCTGCTATTTTCTTGTTTCTTTGAGTATTAATTGTTTGTTGTGATTGAGTGTTGACTATGGATCCCGATCCTGATGCTGCTGCTGCAGCTGCTGCTGCCATTGCTGCTGCTGCTGCAGCTCAGGCTGCAGCTGGTGGTGGTAATGGTGGAGATGCATTGGTTAATCAGGAGGATAATCATGTTACTCTTATAAGTAAACTAGATGCTAGTGATCCTTTATATCTGCATGCTAGTGACTCAACTAGTCTCACCATAGTTAATATAAAATTAAAAGGAACAGAAAATTATACTGTATGGGCTAATGCCATGATGTTAGGTTTACAGGTTAAAAATAAACAAGGATTTATTAATGGTGAATGTATAAAACCTGTTAACAATGCTGTGTTAGCTAGGCAGTGGGAGAGATGTAACTCTGTGGTGTTAACATGGATTTTGAATTCTATCTCTGATGATTTGTATATGGGTCAAGTATATTCCAAATTAGCATCTGAGGTTTGGAAAGATCTTAATGACACATATAATAAAATAGATGGTTCTGTGGTATTTGATTTATATCAAAAGATTAATTCATTTAGTCAGAGTGGTATGTCTGTTGCTGAGTATTATCATAAGCTGAACTCTATGTGGAATCAACTTGATCAAATTTTACATCTGCCTTCTTGTGTGTGTAATGCTTCAAGAGAATTTAATAATTACAATCACATGATCAAATTAATGCAGTTTTTAATGGGGTTGGATAATTCATATCAAAATGTTAGAACTGCTTTGTTAATCAAAACTGATTTACCTTCTATTAAAGAAGCTTTTGCTATTGTGTCTAGAGAGGAGTCTCATAAACACTCTAGTAATGCTTCTAAAAATCAATCTGTTAGTTTTGTTGCTAAAGCTGTACAATCTACTGATGTTCTTTGTAATAACTCTAATAGTAACAATAGGAGATTTGGGAAAGGGTCAAATCAGTCTTTGAAGTGTACTCACTGTAATAAAACAGGACACTTAGTAGATAAGTGTTTTGAGATCATTGGGTATCCCCCTTGGGCAAAGCCAAGGGGGAACACAAGCATGAAAGCAGCTGTAAATAATAATACTGTTTCTGAAAATTCTAAAACCACTGTTGCATCTTTGACAAATGAACAAGTATCTAGGTTGCTTAGCTTACTTGGTGATAAATCTGCTGAAAGTTCTCAAACCTGCAATTTGTCTGGTAGGGTTTATTGTGCTTCTGCTATGGGTATTACTATGTATTGTTTTATTAGCTCTAGTGGCAGTATTATTGGCATAGGATGGATAGTAGACTCTGGTGCTAATGAACATATGGTTAATTCTGACAAGGATATTTTTGATGCTGTAGATGTATCAGATTTAAATATTAGGGTTAAGCATCCTAATGGTACATTTGCTAAAGTTACTAAAATTGGTAAATTAAAATTAGCTGAAACTGTAATTTTGCAAGATGTATTAGTTGTTCCAGAGTATGCTGTTAGTCTACTATCTGTTCATAAACTGGCCAAAGACAATAAGTTGTTTGTAGGGTTTGATGAAAATAGATGTTATCTACAGGACTTGTTAACCAAGAAAGTCCTGGTGATTGGTGAACAATGTGATGGGTTGTATATGTATGGTAGTGCATGTTCTGCTGCTAAGGTGTGTTTTAACAGTTATACTGAGTTTAATTTGTGGCATGCTAGATTAGGACACCCATCTGATCAAGTTTTGAAAATTTTAAAACCAAAACTTAAAATGATTTCTGATAAAGGACATAGTCCATGTGATGTTTGTCATAAAGCCAAACAACACAGGGAACCATTTCCTCTAAGTGAACATAAGACAACTCATCTTGGTCAGCTTGTACACATTGATGTATGGGGACCATATAGGGTGGCTGATAGAGAAGGTCACAAGTACTTCTTAACAATAGTTGATGACTTCTCTAGAGCTGTTTGGGTTAGTCTTATGAAACATAAAACTGAAGTGTTTGACAATATTGTTGAATTTGTAAACTTGTTATTAACTCAGTTCAATATGAAAGTCAAGGTTTTAAGAAGTGACAATGGTTCTGAATTTGTTAATAATAATATGAGTAGTTTTTGTAAATCCAAAGGAATTGTACATCAAACTACATGTGCATATACACCCCAACAAAATGGGGTGGTGGAGAGGAAACATAGACATCTCCTTAATGTGGCTAGGGCTCTTTTGTTTCACAGTAATTTGCCTGTTAGGTTTTGGACTGATTGTATTTTAACTGCTTCCTATCTGATCAATAGGACTCCTACTTCTGTGCTTGGTGGAAAAACTCCTTATCTGCTGGTTTATGGTTTTGATCCTTTTCTTGAACATTTAAGAGTGTTTGGTTCTTTGTGTTTTTGTACTATTTTAAATGAGTCAAACAAATTAGAAAGTAGGGCTGAAAAGTGTGTATTCTTAGGATATTCACATGTTAAAAAAGGTTACAAGGTTTTCAGTCTAGATAGCAAAACTGTTTTTTACTCAAGAGATGTAAAATTTTATGAAACATGTTTTCCTTTTAAAGAACAAAATATTTTTGAAACCTTTAATGAAAATAAAGATAAAACAGTTGATCATACTAATTTTTTTGATTTTTTTGAAAACATTGAACCTCAACACTCTTTGAATGTGAATGATTCCTATGATGAAGGAAAAGGAAGTGGTAATGAGGATCTAGGAACACATGGACAGCAACCAGAATATCAGGCTGACACTCAAGGCTTGGCTGAAAAGCAGCCTAGTGCAGCAGGTGATGTTTCTGAGGAGGCTATTCATGTGACTACTGGAAATGAAACTGTTGATCAATCTGAGGATGACACAGTTCAAAGTAGTGTTAGGAAATCCTCTAGAAATATATCATTTCCAAGAAAATATAGTGATTTTGTTGTAGAAGGCAAAGTCAAATATGGTCTTGAAAATGTTGTAAATTTTTCTAATCTATCCTTTGAAAATAAGTGTTTTTCTGTTACCTTAGATAGATCTGTTGAACCCAAACATTATTATGAAGCTATGAATGATAAAAATTGGGTTAAGGCAATGAATGATGAGTTAGAAGCACTATATAGGAATAATACATGGGAGATAGTTGATCTTCCTAAAAATAGACATAAGATAGGTTGCAAGTGGATCTATAAAATAAAATACAAGTCCAATGGTGAAATAGATAGATTCAAGGCTAGGCTAGTTGCTAAGGGGTTTAGTCAAAAGGAAGGTATTGATTATGAAGAGACTTTCTCTCCTGTGGTCAAAATTGTAACTGTTAGGTGTATTATAAGTCTTGCTGTGCAGAATGATTGGAACATCTATCAGTTAGATGTTAACAATGCATTCTTATATGGTGATCTTCATGAAGATGTCTATATGACTCTTCCTGAAGGTGTTACTTGTAATTCTGAGAATAAAGTGTGTAAATTAAATAAGTCACTATATGGGCTTAAACAAGCCCCTAGAATGTGGAATGAAAAACTAGTGTGTGCACTGCTTGAGTTTGGTTTTGTTCAAAGCAAGTGTGATTATTCTATGTTTGTAAAAGATAAAGATAGTGTGTTCTTAGTGCTACTAGTTTATGTGGATGACATAATTATAACTGGTAACTCTATTCCTGAAATTGAAAAGGTCAAAAAGGATTTTAAAACAAAGTTTTTAATTAAGGACCTTGGAGAATTAAAATATTTTTTAGGAATAGAGGTTGTTAAAACTAGTGAAGGGTTATGTCTTACACAAAGAAAGTATTGCACTGAATTGCTTGCTGAATATGGTATGTTAGGGTCAAAACCTGTGTCAATACCCATAGAGCAGAATCATGTTTTGACCAATACCATATCTAGCAATAGTAAGTTGTTAACCAACATGGTTGGTTATCAACAATTAGTGGGAAAGCTGATCTATCTGTCTCACACAAGACCAGATATTTCATATGCAGTTCACTATCTTAGTCAGTATATGCATAAGCCATGTGTGGGTCATTTGAAAATTGCATTCAGACTTCTTAGGTACTTGAAAAATGCCCCTGGTAAAGGTGTGTTGTTTTCCAAGGGAGAGAAGTTTGATTTAGTTGCATTTTCAGACTCAGATTGGGCAAAATGCATTGAAACAAGAAAATCAGTCACTGGTTTTTGTTTATTTATAGGTAATTGTCTTGTTTCTTGGAAGAGTAAGAAACAAGCCACTGTGGCTAGGTCTTCTGCAGAAGCAGAATATAGAGCTATGTGTGCGGTTGCTTGTGAAGTGATATGGGTCAAAAATCTTATGGCTGAACTTGGTATTTCAATAAAACTTCCAGTTGAGTTGAATTGTGATAGTTCAGCTGCTATAGCCATTTCTGGAAATCCAGTGTTTTATGACAAAACTAAACATTTTGAGTTGGATTTATATTTTCTAAGGGACTGGATATCTAAAGGTTTGATCAAAACTGTCAAGGTTGACTCAACTAGTCAACTTGCAGATTTATTTACTAAAGGACTTCTTCAACATCAACATATAACTTTATGTGATAAAATTAAGATGTTTGATGTTTTCAAATAATAAAACTGAGGAGGGGTGTTGAAAGTATAATCAAGAGTTCTTAATGTTCAGTTTTATTATTATGGTAAAAATATTTCATCATTTTGCATAAGTGTATTTCAGGTGGATATGTTGATCAGTAGATAAAAGTCTAGTAGCTGTTATCAAGTTCAGTAGATGCCAGCCCAAGTTTTAGAGAGTCCAGTTCAAGTGTATGCGGCCCAGTATCATGGTTTACGAGACTTGTGGATATGGGCTTGGTTGAGTATAAAGCCCAAGCCCGTTTATGCTATATGTCAGATTATTTACTCGTATAAGATGAACGATCAAGATGATGACAACTTGGCAATCCATGTGTGATGAGTTGATCAACGGTGCAGATTAGCTCTGATGTGTGCTTTCTCTTGGAATCTTCGAGACTTAGATATAAATATCTTGTGTTTGTTATCTCGAGATCATATAGATTTCAGATAACTTTTTCTCTTTGTACTCTCTCTTTCACATAGACGATTAGGGTTTTCTTATCATCAGATTCATCTTGTTCTGGTGTTTAATCCGGTAATCAGTGTCTGTATTTGTAGAGTTTTTAGATGGTTGATTGTGTATAGATCATCTTAAAGAAACACAAGTTTGTGTTAGGGTTATCATTGTGGTTTGGGATTTCTATTAATAAAGTTGTGAGTCTTTGATATCATGAAAAGTTTACATTTATAAACCTTGTTTATTATGAATCTTGTCCTTAATCCTTATGCAATCAAACAAACGTACTTTCTATAGCCTCTCTAGCATGTGGTTGATAATTTGAAGGATTAAAATTATGAAAATGGAACATGTAGATCCAACAAATGTCGGCTCAATTATTTTCTTCTAGAACGTACTTTAGTAGTCATTTTCGAAAAAAAAAAAACAAAAATTGGAATTTGTATCTTTTTTTTTAACGGCAAATTTTATACCACCTTATTTTCATCTAATCTTGCACTTGTATTAATATTTGAACCCACAACCTCACATTTGTAAGGGGGCACCATACCATTAGACCAAGAGGTTATGGGTACGAAATCTCTTAGAGAATCATACTTGAAGTTTTAACAAGAAAAAAAGCCAGATATGGTGGAATTAGGCGGAGTTTTAGTAAACTGAAAAGAACTTTTCAAGCCCATCTCATTAAGTACTACTACGTACTTTGCACAATATAGGGAACAACTTAACAAAGATTTTGGGGATTACCTTCAAGGCTTCAAATAAGGACCAAAACTATTGTAACAATCTCTCGTTCGAACAAGCGAAGTAGCATGCTGCATGCCAAATAGAACGATCCAATGATCGCATGTACTTCAAAAGAAAATTATTACAAAGTCGTAAGAATTAACATAAACCCTTAGGTCTAAGATGGAGAGCTTATAATTCCATTCATTTGTAAGTTGTAACAGACATTCTTTATGCAAGTGCATGTACTGTTGGATTGATCTTGACTTGGGTTTTATGTGGGTCAAAAGTGTTTTGCTTAATGGGTCAACTAATAATGGGTCATAGCCCAAATAATGAGTCTTGCATAAGTCATTTAAGGTATGTTTGAATTAGTAATCACTCCAGTCCGTTGGTTTTTAGTTAGAGACTTAGAGTCATTCGGTTCTTTAGGAAGTCATTTGAATTGGTAAAAGTAGTTAGACTATCCGGAGTGGGAGGGAGGGAAAGAGGGGGATGAAGCGCCATGTGGCATTTGTGGGACCCATGTGGGGAGTGGAAGGGGGGAAGGAAATAATTTTATATTGTGTTAAAGTTAAAAAAAAAAAAAAAAAAAAAAAAAAACCTGGCCAATCAAGAGATGACACCTCACCCCCCACCCCAAGCCCCACGCCGGTGAGTTGCCCCCCGCCCCCACCCTCCCCCCCCCCCCACGCCAGGACCGGCGGCAGTGTTCCCGCCCTTGAAAGCCCCACGCCAGCCATTCCCGCCCCCCACTCTGTCTAGCCTTAGAGTCTTTTGTGTACTTGTAAGTTGTTAAGCCTATTTAAGGCATGTCTTAGTATTGAATAAAAGCATTGAGTTCAACAAAATCTCATATACATCTATTGCTTTTGTACTGCATATTCATAGATATAAAGTTGAGTGTAATTGTGTGTGAGTTGAACTTGAGTGTTAATTCCAACATTTGGTATCAGAGCTTCGGCTCATATCGGGATCGTGAAGAGGTTCTATGTGAACCGTAGTAAGGCAGAGAGAGTCGAACAAAGCTCTGTGTGAGCCGAGTTCCTGTGAAGAAGGAGATATAAGGATTTGCTACTGTGTGGAAAGCAATCAATAAGTGTGTGCTGATCTGTGTGATCTGTCACACCCTCAAATTTCCACTGCGGAGTTCTACCGCGAGGTGCATGACAAACCAGGACCCATAGCCATAAGTATCATGAACGACTCTAAATGCCCAAACCATTTAGTTCGTTTTTAAGAAAAAGTTTCAAAGTTTAACCAAGCAATTTAAAGTAATGCGGAAGCGTAAACAAAGTAAAACATTTGCAAAAGTCTGCGCAAGACAACGCGCCCAAAACCAAAATTTAAAAGTACGAAATAATAAATATCCATAACCCAAGACACGAATGATGCATGCCCTAAAACGTGCTCCGTACCTAAGGACCTGCAAAGCATGCTAAAATGTGTCAACATAAAGTCGGTGAGTTCACTATAAATGTAAGCGATGTAAATAATAACGTAGGTTCTCAAAAACCCCAAAGGTCAAGTGTACAACGTTGGTCCCTCGGACCCTGTAAACAATAGCTAATTCAAATGTCAGGGGTAGCTAGCCCACTCATGATAACTAAAACCGGCGAATACCGAACTACTAATGAACAAGTTCCCATAACCGGGATAAAGATGCCTTGCATCATTGTCCATCGACAATGATTATGTTTGAAGCTAATAGTTCACATCCGTGCTCCCAGCACGATGTGAGGTTTGTTAGACCTAATAGCGCTATCAACTAATTAACCCGCTTGCCCAACCGGCAATTGATTCGGTATTTTGAAGGACTTAAAAGATGTGTTTGGTTTAGTTCATCAAGGACATATACATGAATTAGTAAAAATAGATTCACCACGTGAACCATGCACCCCAAACCCGGGATGTGTAAAAGAAAGTTATCTCAAGATAGACTAGAAAACGTTACCAATGTGGTCTCAACCCGAGACGCATGCTTTGAGAAAAAGTAGTGAAACTCACCTTATCGCGTAAGCAAAGAATCCAAACAGCAAGTATTATATGCTACCGACACCCTAATAACAGTGTCACTACGTGAGTATAGGCGTAACATCATTACACCATATAACTCGTTTGTCCAAGGCGTTTTAAATATTCAAAAGTGTGTATGCGACGCCTAGTGATTCTACATGCAATAGTAAACCCTACGGACTCGTTGGTGAATGAGTTGGTTATAATTAGTTTCTACAGCCCATATGTGTCGTAAACATGTGTACTTCCGTTATATGTCAATTTTAGATCACCTAAGACCTCAAGTAATCACATAGTCACATAATACACAATCTGTGTTTTCAGGACAGATTGTGCGCCATCAAAACGAATTTATTTAAAATAGTAAACCAGTGAGTTATCCTCCCAAATTTTTTACTGAATTTTCTTTGGGATTCACTTGGCAATACCTATTTTTATTTTGTCTTAATTCCAAACCCAAAAATTATAAAAATTCGTACAACACAGCAGTGTTCAGAAAATTTCCACAACAGGTCAGTTTAGTAGGAAAATTCTTAAAAACTGTGTATTCATCCAAACGAGATGAATCCACTTGGAAAAGCTCTATTTTTCCAGTATTGACTTACTGTAAAAATTTCATAACCTAACTCCTTGTAAATCTCAAGTTATGGCCATTTAAAGTTAACCCAATTTACAAATCCGAAAATCTGATATGACCCCTAATCAATTAAAATTCCAAAAACGACTCATCCTACGTCCAAAACACATGATTTTACCCATTATGAAAAGCTAAGACCAGGTGTGACCTAACCATGCCAAGAAAACCCTAAAATTATTATGTTAGATCCGTGTTACAGCTCCTACAAGTTTGACTAACCATTCTGTCCAGATTTTAGTTTCGCCTAAATCATACTTTAATCGCCTACCGTGTGCACAAAAACTATTAACATTCACCAATCATCAACACAAAACATTCCTAATACCTATTTTATCAGATCCTATGATTAAACATGTCAAGATCAAAGCTTTAAGAATCAAAACACCAATTACTTGCGCAACAAGTATCCTACGATGTTACTAAGCGTTTATGAGTATGTTTAATCCATTTAATCTTCAAAAAGATTCATGCTTTAATGTTTTATAAACTCATTCAGACCTGGACAAACTTATTATATGATTTTTATTAATGAAAACACAAGATAAAAGCATAAGAAATCGTAAGATATACCCTTAGCTCTCTCAATCGATCAATCGCGCGCCTTGGAGCCTCCCAATTGATGATCTTGAGCCTTAGCAGAGGTTGTTTGAGTGAAATATTCGTGTGGGGCAGTAAGGGGGCGATTAGGGTTGAGTATGGGGGCTGCATGGGAGTTTAGGTTGCTTAAATATAAGTTTAAGGCGGTTTAGACCCGTCAGTACGTTTCGAGCGGCCGCTCGGTGCCTGTGAGCGGCCGCTCACAGGTCCGGGTGGCGCGCTCTTTTCTCGTTTCGTCTCCCGACGCGTTATCCTTCGACGTTTTCGTTATTTTGGACCGTAACAAGTGTAACCCCATGCATTAAGACCCTAATCAACCTCATGCTCCACTTTTAATGATTTCTATTAACGTGTTCGGTTTAGGTTCACATAATTACGTATGGTTTTCACATAAGTTTATTTTTCACCAACGTCCGAGGTTCACTAATCATGCAATCACACATTGACTCATAACCATGCACGTATGTCTTATCTAACTAACCCTAGTTAAGTATAATGCAAGGAAATGTAACTAGAGTTTAGTTAAAGTGAGAACCTGAATTTTCGGGGTATCACATCATCCCCAAGTTGAAAAGAATTTCGTCCCGAAATTCAGCAAGTAAACAGTAAAGCCAGCTAAAAATGTATGCTTGGTTTCCGGATGTCACATCATCCCCAAGTTGAAAGGAATTTCGCCCCGAAATTCACTTTGAGCGAGCTGCTTTATGTTCGGCATTTGATCTATGCACAGGTTCAGGTTCAGAAAAGAGGTGTGGATATTTGAGCCGCATCTGGTCTCTGCACTCCCACGTGTATTCCGGTCCTAGACGGGAATTCCACCGTACCTTCACGATAGGTATAGTGCTTTGCCTGAGTTTCTTGACGCCCTGCTCAAGAATCTCCACTGGTTCTTCCACGAACCGTAACTGGTCGTCCACCTGGATCTCCTCCAGCGGTACTACCAGTGTAGTATCGGATAAGCATTTCTTCAAGTTTGAGACGTGGAACACATTATGCACTCCACTGAGTTCGTCTGGTAAATTCAGCTGATAAGCTACCGGACCAATCCTTTTAACGATCTCGAAGGGTCCAACATAGCGGGGATTCAACTTCCCTCGTTTCCCAAAGCGTATCACTCCTTTCCAAGGTGACACCTTTAACAAAACTTTGTCCCCAACCTGGAACTCCAAAGGTTTTCTACGTTTGTCCGCGTAGCTTTTCTGTCGATCACGAGCAGCAGCCATTCTGTTTCTGATTTGCACTATCTTCTCAGAGGTTTCGTGCACGAGTTCGGGACCTGTTAGTTGGCTATCCCCAACCTCAGTCCAACAGATAGGAGACCTACACTTGCGGCCATAAAGTGCCTCAAAAGGCGCACACTGAATCGAGGTGTGGTAACTATTGTTGTAAGAGAACTCGATTAAGGGCAAGTGCTTGTCCCAATTATTACCAAAGTCCACCACGCATGCTCGTAGCAGATCCTCTAATGTTTGGATGGTACGTTCACTTTGTCCATCCGTCTGTGGGTGATAGGCTGTGCTCATATCGAGACGAGTACCTAGAGCATCTTGGAGAGTAGTCCAGAATCGAGAAGTGAATCGCCCATCGCGATCAGATATAATGGAAGTAGGCACTCCATGCCTAGAGACTATCTCCTTGATATAAAGGTTCGCCAGCTTCTCCAACGAGTCCGTTTCTTTTATCGCCAGAAAGTGGGCCGATTTGGTTAAGCGGTCCACGATAACCCAAATCATGTTATGGCCCGCTGTTGTTTTCGGAAGCTTCGTAATGAAATCCATGGAAATCCCATCCCATTTCCACATCGGTATCTCTGGTTGCTGAAGTAGGCCTGAAGGTTTCTGATATTCAATCTTAACCTTCGCACAAGTCAAGCACTTACTAACATAAGTGGCTATCTCTGCTTTCATGTTTGGCCACCAGTAGAGAGTTTTGAGGTCCTGATACATTTTGTCCGAACCGGGATGTACCGAATAACGAGATGTGTGAGCCTCATCGAGCACTAGTTGTCTAAGATCCCCTGAACGTGGAATCCAGACTCGATCCATAAAGTACTGAAGCCCATCCGACTTCAGTTCCAGGTGTTTGTCAGCACCATGCAATGTTTCCAACCCGATATTTTCCTTTTTCAAGGCCTCGCCTTGGGCTTCACGTATTTTATCAGGCAGATTAGAGTGTATGGTAAGTTGTAAGGCCCGCACACGTTTGGGTTTCGTTTCCTTACGGCTCAGGGCATCAGCTACTACGTTAGCTTTCCCCGGATGGTACTTGATAGCACAGTCATAATCATTCAAGAGTTCGACCCATCGTCGTTGCCGTATGTTTAGGACCTTCTGATCAAATATGTGCTGAAGACTTTTATGATCTGTGAAGATTGTGCACTTCGTTCCGTAGAGGTAGTGTCTCCAAATTTTGAGAGCGAAGACAACCGCTCCCAGTTCCAAGTCGTGAGTGGGATAATTCTTCTCGTGAACTTTTAGTTGTCGTGAAGCATAAGCGATCACCTTCTCGCGTTGCATCAAAACACACCCTAGCCCTTGGATAGATGCATCACAGTACACCACAAAGTCCTCCGTACCCTCAGGTAGTGATAATATTGGAGCACTGCAAAGTTTAGTCTTTAGTAATTGAAAAGCAGCTTCTTGGGCATCTTCCCACTTGTAGATAATCCCCTTCTGTGTCAAAGCAGTGAGGGGTTGAGCGATTTTTGAGAATCCCTGAATGAATCTGCGATAATAACCTGCAAGGCCAAGGAATTGTCGAACCTCTGTGGGAGTCTTAGGGGCCTCCCATCTTTTAATCGCATCAATCTTGGCGGGATCGACCTGTATTCCTGCCTCGTTCACCACATGACCCAAGAATTGGACCTCACGAATCCAGAAGTCGCACTTGGAGAATTTTGCATATAGCTGCTCGCTTTTCAGAAGTTCCAAGATCAGTCGTAGGTGTTGCTCGTGTTCTTCCCTACTCTTGGAATAGATCAGAATATCGTCTATGAACACTATGACAAATTTGTCTAGATAGGGTTTGCACACCCGGTTCATGAGGTCCATGAACACAGCTGGTGCATTGGTCAGCCCGAAGGGCATTACCAAAAATTCATAGTGGCCATAACGAGTTCGAAAAGCTGTCTTTGGCACATCCTCCTCTCGAACTCTCAGTTGGTGATACCCCGACCTTAAGTCAATCTTGGAATAGAAACTCGACCCCTGAAGTTGGTCGAATAGATCATCTATGCGAGGTAAAGGGTAGCGATTCTTAATTGTCACCTTATTTAATTCCCGGTAATCGATGCACATACGGAAACTCCCATCCTTCTTCTTCACGAATAAGACTGGGGCTCCCCACGGTGAAGAGCTAGGTCGGATGAAACCCCTATCCAATAGCTCTTGAAGTTGGGTAGATAGTTCTTGAAGTTCGCCTGGTGCAAGGCGGTATGGTGCACGCGCAACTGGGGCGGCGCCTGGTGCAAGGTCAATTTGGAACTCCACTTGGCGAACCGGTGGAAGTCCTGGCAGCTCCTCTGGGAATACATCTGGAAAATCTCGGACCACCGGGATGTCCTCGATTTTTGTTTCGACTTCGGCTCGAGTGTCAGAAATGTTAGCCAATATGGCTGGATAGCCCTTCCGTATGCACTTCTGGGCCTTCAAGTAAGAGATGATGCCCACCATGGCACCACCGCGATCACCCTGGACGGACGATAGTTCCCCACTGGGGAGGGGGATACGAACAACTTTCTCCTTGCAGAGAATTTCGGCGTGGTGCTTGGACAACCAGTCCATGCCAACCACAAGATCGAAGCTTCCTAGGGTGATAGGTAAAAGATCGATGGCAAACAAATGTCCATCTAGTTCGAGCCTGCCGTCACGAAGAATGTGGGTTACCTCAACAGGCTTCCCATCAGCTAGTTCTATAGAGTACGGGGTCTCGAGTAATGTAGGAACTATCCCTAGTTGTCTGCTAAGTTTTGATGACACAAAACTATAGTCTGCACCAGTATCATATAAAACAGAAGCGAGAGTGTCGTTCAAGGAACACGTACCCGTCACGACGTTGTTATCATTCCTCGCTTCCCCAGAGCCAATCACGAATGCTCTACCACGCGCCCCATAGTTGTTTCCGTTGTTGTTGTTGTTATTACCAGTGTTGGTGTTATTATTTCCTCCATTGTTTCCATTACCGTTCAGCTGGGGACAATTCTTTTTAAAATGGTTCTCGCTACCACACTGGTAACACGCCTTTCCACCCTTCTGTTGCTGACCCTGCGGGGGTGGGTTACCCTGAAGGTTGACTCTACAGTCTTTCTGCACATGCCCCAGCTTTCCACAACGATCGCACTTAATCCTGTTACATGGCCCAGAGTGGTGATAGTTGCACTTAGCGCACTTGGGCCGATTCCCGTGATAACCACCTTGAGTCTGAGTACGGTTGTTGTTGTTGTTGTTGTGGTTGTCGTGTTTCTTGTTCGGGTGCTGCTGCTGTTGATTACCATTACCCGGGGGTTTTCCAGACGCACTTTCCCACTTTCTCTTATTATCATTAGTGCCAGAGGATGAAGCACCTCGAGGGGGCAGTAGTCCCTCCTCTACTTTCTGGTCAGTCAGCTGGTGTGCCATACGAATCACCTGCTGAAGATTGTTGAAGTTGGCAGCAGTAACCATACCCTTGATCTGCGGCACCAAACCCTTGATGTACAGTTCAATTCGCTTGTAGAGCGGGGTTGAGTAGTTAGGGCACATAGTGGCTAGCTCATGTGACCTAGTGGTGTAGGCTTCAATATCCGACCCCACCATTTTCAGATTCAGGTACTCAGTTTCCAGCTTCTGGATTTCATCCCGAGGGCAGTACTCCTCCCTCATCATCTCCTTGAAAGCATCCCAAGGCGTAGCATTTGCCACATCCACACCCAGTATTTGCTTCTGAGAGTTCCACCAAGATAACGCCGCGTTCTCAAGTGTACCAGCGGCATATTTGACCCGGTCAGCTGGTGGACAGTTGCACATAGCAAAGCATGACTCCACCCTTTCGAACCACCTAAGTAGTCCAACTACACCTTCAGATCCCCCAAAGTTTTGAGGCTTGCAGTCCATGAAAGTTTTGTAGGTGCAGGCTGGAGGGTGGTGTGGAGGTTGACCTACGTGCAAACACGGAAGTCATATGAGTAATAGAGTTTAACGCTGGAGTTCGTAGAAGGAATAAAATAAGACGAATTAGTGTTACCAGCTTGGATAGCTGCGAGGGCTGCAACCACCCTGTCGTTGACAAGTGCAGTCAGCTCAGCTTGTGTTAGGTTGATGTGTCCACGTCCATGACCTCTTCCCGCCATCGTAGTTCTACAAATATACTATACCCATGAGAATACAATCGTTTGTACATCACAGTGTACTAATAAATCGCGCACGTATAAATAATAAAATAAAAGTTAAATCAATAATAAAATACCAACGTTCTAAAACAATCCAAAAGATCACCCAGTCACACGAGATTAAATAGAAGTCATAATATTCTAGGAACAAAATAAATAACTAAATAAATAATAATAAATAAAATCAATCGTCATCCGTAGAGATGACTGATCCTTCATCCTCACTTTCCTCCGGTAGCTCCTCAGGTTCTTCCTCCTCTTCCTCTTCAATAAGAGCTGCATCAAGTGCCGCTCCCAAATCATCAAACTCATCCTCCATGGGTTCCTCCTCGGGGTCCTCTTCCCCAATTGGTTCCAAAGCTTCCATAAGCTGGTTGCGAACCATGGCTAACTCCTCTCGAGTATGCGCCAACTCTTGTTTGGTAGCAGTAGCATCCTGTTTTGCTTCCTCAGCCTCTTTCTTAACTTTCCTTAGTTCGCTGAGTAAGTAGTCAATCTGTCCCGCCACATGTGTCAATGTCTCGTCAGCATTTCTTCTCCAGAACTGGAACTCCTTAATACCAGTGTAAGCATTATCCAACTCAGTGTGT
The DNA here is from genome assembly GCA_028751855.1 of Ambrosia trifida. Classification (NCBI taxonomy): domain Eukaryota; kingdom Viridiplantae; phylum Streptophyta; class Magnoliopsida; order Asterales; family Asteraceae; genus Ambrosia; species Ambrosia trifida. The sequence continues at coordinate 111,926,211 of CM054122.1, forward strand.
ACATGCCTCACCATTCCTGCAAGTGTCCTCTCCCACGAGTCCACAATGGGAGGTACTGTAGCTGGCACCCCATAACTTACGACCCACGAGTGCAAGATGTCCGTGAACCAACGCCAACGGTTAGTGGCTTCACTCGGCTCGAGTGACGAAGATGGGGCCTCATAAGGGTCATACATGGGGCGTCGTTGCCCGTCATGAGCACGGTAAGAGTAATTTCGGTGAGCGGGGTTAACCATAATTACCTGCAATATGTTAGGTTAGTGTTCGAAGTCGAGAATAATAAGCGTGCACTGAAGACGATGAGTGTACTAATACTTATGCTATAATGATTATAGTCTAGAATGCAATGCAAATTCCTAGTTCACTATAACCAATGGCTCTGATACCAATCTGTCACACCCTCAAATTTCCACTGCGGAGTTCTACCGCGAGGTGCATGACAAACCAGGACCCATAGCCATAAGTATCATGAACGACTCTAAATGCCCAAACCATTTAGTTCGTTTTTAAGAAAAAGTTTCAAAGTTTAACCAAGCAATTTAAAGTAATGCGGAAGCGTAAACAAAGTAAAACATTTGCAAAAGTCTGCGCAAGACAACGCGCCCAAAACCAAAATTTAAAAGTACGAAATAATAAATATCCATAACCCAAGACACGAATGATGCATGCCCTAAAACGTGCTCCGTACCTAAGGACCTGCAAAGCATGCTAAAATGTGTCAACATAAAGTCGGTGAGTTCACTATAAATGTAAGCGATGTAAATAATAACGTAGGTTCTCAAAAACCCCAAAGGTCAAGTGTACAACGTTGGTCCCTCGGACCCTGTAAACAATAGCTAATTCAAATGTCAGGGGTAGCTAGCCCACTCATGATAACTAAAACCGGCGAATACCGAACTACTAATGAACAAGTTCCCATAACCGGGATAAAGATGCCTTGCATCATTGTCCATCGACAATGATTATGTTTGAAGCTAATAGTTCACATCCGTGCTCCCAGCACGATGTGAGGTTTGTTAGACCTAATAGCGCTATCAACTAATTAACCCGCTTGCCCAACCGGCAATTGATTCGGTATTTTGAAGGACTTAAAAGATGTGTTTGGTTTAGTTCATCAAGGACATATACATGAATTAGTAAAAATAGATTCACCACGTGAACCATGCACCCCAAACCCGGGATGTGTAAAAGAAAGTTATCTCAAGATAGACTAGAAAACGTTACCAATGTGGTCTCAACCCGAGACGCATGCTTTGAGAAAAAGTAGTGAAACTCACCTTATCGCGTAAGCAAAGAATCCAAACAGCAAGTATTATATGCTACCGACACCCTAATAACAGTGTCACTACGTGAGTATAGGCGTAACATCATTACACCATATAACTCGTTTGTCCAAGGCGTTTTAAATATTCAAAAGTGTGTATGCGACGCCTAGTGATTCTACATGCAATAGTAAACCCTACGGACTCGTTGGTGAATGAGTTGGTTATAATTAGTTTCTACAGCCCATATGTGTCGTAAACATGTGTACTTCCGTTATATGTCAATTTTAGATCACCTAAGACCTCAAGTAATCACATAGTCACATAATACACAATCTGTGTTTTCAGGACAGATTGTGCGCCATCAAAACGAATTTATTTAAAATAGTAAACCAGTGAGTTATCCTCCCAAATTTTTTACTGAATTTTCTTTGGGATTCACTTGGCAATACCTATTTTTATTTTGTCTTAATTCCAAACCCAAAAATTATAAAAATTCGTACAACACAGCAGTGTTCAGAAAATTTCCACAACAGGTCAGTTTAGTAGGAAAATTCTTAAAAACTGTGTATTCATCCAAACGAGATGAATCCACTTGGAAAAGCTCTATTTTTCCAGTATTGACTTACTGTAAAAATTTCATAACCTAACTCCTTGTAAATCTCAAGTTATGGCCATTTAAAGTTAACCCAATTTACAAATCCGAAAATCTGATATGACCCCTAATCAATTAAAATTCCAAAAACGACTCATCCTACGTCCAAAACACATGATTTTACCCATTATGAAAAGCTAAGACCAGGTGTGACCTAACCATGCCAAGAAAACCCTAAAATTATTATGTTAGATCCGTGTTACAGCTCCTACAAGTTTGACTAACCATTCTGTCCAGATTTTAGTTTCGCCTAAATCATACTTTAATCGCCTACCGTGTGCACAAAAACTATTAACATTCACCAATCATCAACACAAAACATTCCTAATACCTATTTTATCAGATCCTATGATTAAACATGTCAAGATCAAAGCTTTAAGAATCAAAACACCAATTACTTGCGCAACAAGTATCCTACGATGTTACTAAGCGTTTATGAGTATGTTTAATCCATTTAATCTTCAAAAAGATTCATGCTTTAATGTTTTATAAACTCATTCAGACCTGGACAAACTTATTATATGATTTTTATTAATGAAAACACAAGATAAAAGCATAAGAAATCGTAAGATATACCCTTAGCTCTCTCAATCGATCAATCGCGCGCCTTGGAGCCTCCCAATTGATGATCTTGAGCCTTAGCAGAGGTTGTTTGAGTGAAATATTCGTGTGGGGCAGTAAGGGGGCGATTAGGGTTGAGTATGGGGGCTGCATGGGAGTTTAGGTTGCTTAAATATAAGTTTAAGGCGGTTTAGACCCGTCAGTACGTTTCGAGCGGCCGCTCGGTGCCTGTGAGCGGCCGCTCACAGGTCCGGGTGGCGCGCTCTTTTCTCGTTTCGTCTCCCGACGCGTTATCCTTCGACGTTTTCGTTATTTTGGACCGTAACAAGTGTAACCCCATGCATTAAGACCCTAATCAACCTCATGCTCCACTTTTAATGATTTCTATTAACGTGTTCGGTTTAGGTTCACATAATTACGTATGGTTTTCACATAAGTTTATTTTTCACCAACGTCCGAGGTTCACTAATCATGCAATCACACATTGACTCAAAACCATGCACGTATGTCTTATCTAACTAACCCTAGTTAAGTATAATGCAAGGAAATGTAACTAGAGTTTAGTTAAAGTGAGAACCTGAATTTTCGGGGTATCACATGATCAAAACGTTCCTGTGTCTATGTGTTGCAGGTTGTAGCCGTGAGAAAGGAGGACCAGATCTTTGTGATCAAGAGAGGAGAGCCCGGTGGCGCGGTTTAGAGGAAGAACTGACAGATCTGTGTGATCGATAAAAAAAAATTCTGTGTGATAAGAAGCTCGGGAGTAGATAACATACCTGTGTGGTTCAGTGATTCGAGTGAAGAAATACCTGTGTGGTTTGATTGTGTAGAAAATTTACTGGTTTGGGTTGTGTGAAGTTGAAGATAAAAGTGGAAAAAAAAAAGGAAAAGAAGTGTGAAGCCTACTAATGAAAGCAAAAGAATAAAAAGCTTGAAGGGTTTTGTCTGTTTGTGTGTGGTGAAAGGTCAAACATACAACCAAACAAAGATTTGAGTTTTAAAAAAAATGTCAGGAGCGAAAACCGAAGGAGGCGATGCGATTGTACCCGTGAGTAGCCAAAGTAGTAGCATCCCGTTGCAATGTCCCAAATTAACGGCTACAAATTACACGAGTTGGTCGATTATGGTGGAGTCGATCCTACAAGCATACGGTTTGTGGGAAGCCATTGATCCGGTAACGGGAGGAACGGTAGATGCGAAGAAGAATTTGACAAGAGCCTTTGTGTTTCAAACCTTACCCGAAGACCTATTGCTTCAAGTGGATAAGTATAAAGATGCAAAAGACGTGTGGGAAGCGCTTCGTGTGTGGTACCTAGGAGCCGAAATAGTTCAAAAGGCGAGACTTCAAACGCTTAGAACCGAGCTAGAGATGTTAAAGATGAAGGAGAATGAAACGATTGATGATTTTCCGGGCAAACTTAGTGGAATTGCTACAAAATTCAAGAGTCTCGGGTCAAGCATAGAAGACGAGTTATTGGTAAGAAAGTTATTAAATTTTGCTCCTAAGAAATATAGGCAAATTGTGGCATCTATTGAGCAATATTCGGATATCGATACAATGCCATTCGAAGAAGCCGTCGGGAGGTTGAAGGCGTATGAAGAAAGAATTAAACTTGATGATGAAGAGGAAAATGATCAAGGGAAGTTGTTTCTTACCAAAGAGGATTGGGAAGAGAGAACAAAGCGTGGTGAATTTGATCAAGATCAATATGGACGTGGACGCGGTCGTGGTCAAGGAAGAGGTCGCGGTTATGGTAGAGGACGAGGTGGTCGGTTCCAAACCAATGAAGATCGAAGGGATCAAGGTTCTTATCGAGACAAAAGAAATATCAAATGTTATAATTGTGAAGAGTATGAACATTATGCGGCGGAGTGTTCTAAAAAGGAATCAAAAGATGAAGAAGCTAATTTGATTCGAGATGATGATGATGAGCCGACACTACTTTGAAGAAACGGGTCAAGAGGTCAAGATTAAAGGGGTGAATGTTGGGTTAATCTTGACTTGGGTTTTATATGGGTCAAAAGTGTTTTGCTTAATGGGTCAACTAATAATGGGTCATAGCCCAAATAATGAGTCTTGCATAAGTCATTTAAGGTATGTTTGAATTAGTAATCAGTCCGTTGGTTTTTAGTTAGAGTCATTCGGTTCTTTAGGAAGTCATTTGAATTGGTAAGAGTAGTTAGAGTCTTTTGTGTACTTGTAAGTTGTTAAGCCTATTTAAGGCATGTCTTAGTATTGAATAAAAGCATTGAGTTCAACAAAATCTCATATACATCTATTGCTTCTGTACTCATATTCATAGATATAAACTTGAGTGTAATTGTGTGTGAGTTGAACTTGAGTGTTAATTCCAACATGTACGTCCAGAATTACAGAATTCAAGTGCTTATGTTTATGGTTAGTAATCAGATGAAACAGATATTATCATATGGTTATATAATCAAAGGTATGTTTGTATCCCTCAACTCTTCTAAGTTTTAGGGCATGTGGAATCGCATTAAAACCTTTTTTAAGTTGAATTTTGCTTGCGAATTTTTATAGAATTGGAATTTGAATTCCATTTCTTAATGTATAAACTTCGTTGAATTTGTTGGAATTTGATTCTTAATTCCATCCAATGTGTTTGGTTAGCAAATATGTTCGGAATTGGATTTAGTGTTCATTAAATTCCTTCATGTATGGGAACCCGATAATTTCCTAAAATGTGAAGAAATTCAAGCAAAGTAATGGCAATTTTGACCACTCATTGTCTTCACATCCACCATCCCCACCCTCCCCAAAGGGTAATTGATTGTTAGAGTTTTATTTAGTTACTATTTACTACTCATATTCACAAATGAATATTGGATGAGTATCTAAATGCGACCCGATTTTAAAAATGTCTGATACAACATAAATAAATGTATGGATATGATTTGGGTTGATGATTTTAACCCGCCATCCCAATACGATTAACAACCCTAAATTCAATATATCTTTTATTTTTTATATAATTTTAACACATTAACATGTTGTCATACTCTTATAAAAAAGAAAGAAATTAAGAACACCATAGATTATCTATTATATATATCGTACATTCACTAAATTAAATCTAAAAATAATATATAAGTGAAGAAACACGACTCCTAGATCACCGGGTTTGAGTTGATTTTGGTAGTAATTTCATGGGGTATTTGTAAAAATGTATGTTTATAAAAAGTGTGGGTCTAAGGACAAGACCAAGGATGTTAAGAGACTACAGATTAGAAGAGCCGAGCCTCTAAACGTTAGTATATAAAACAAGTGGTTGGAAAAGTACGAGGAGCTCGTAGTCTTTTCGATGGAAGTTCTAGTGAATATCGGATGCTAATAAAAGGAGAAGCGACTCCTCCTTTTATAGTACCTCGACGCTCGACTCAGCCCATCCTCTACCCTTTGTGGGGCCCGGTCCAGGTAGAGGTGTCTCTAGGTTTTCGGCCTAAGTCCTCAAGCCCAATTGGTGCAAGTGGGTTTGATAAAAAAAAAAAAAAAAGGAGAAAGGGGGGATGTTACCATCCTGTCAATAATATACGTGGCGTCCGCTGAGTGGACGCGGGTGGGCGGCGGACACGTGGTGTCCGCCTGTTGGCTACTCCAGGGCGGTGGGTAATCATCCTGTATCTGGAAGCTAAGGCAAATGGTGGTTGAGAAAGTCTCCTGTCAGAGATACCTTGGCTGGGGAGCTGCCACGTCGTCGTCCTTTTTAGGTGTCAGGCTGGGCGCAGCCTTTGATTGGTTGAGGACTCTGACGGGCAGTCTGTTGCGTCAGGAACAGTTGTCCATGGCAGAACGACCCTGGGGTGTGTGTCTCGATGCTGCCTTGAAAGGTATCTTTCAGTCGTGTTGACGAAGGCTCACTTGTCATGTTGAAGAAGCTTCATCGTGCGTCTATTGGGTTATGGACATGTGGTAGACCGCCGACGTAAAACGGGCGGCAGACCGTGCGTCCATCAAGTTATGGACGCTTGATAGTCTGCTGACGTAAAACGGGCGGCAGACTGTGCGTTCATTAGGTTATGGACGCATGCTAGTCCACTGATGTAGAACGGGCGGGAGAACCAGCCTCATCTTTAATGGGCGCAGGTCTGTGAAAGTTGATTTTTGATATGGTATTACTGGTTTTTGGTACCATATCCCTTCAATAAGTAAACACGTTTTAACTGAAAATGGATCGTCTTCCAAAGGACGTAACAGCATCCACAACGGGAGGAATTCAGACGTGTCCGGAATTCCGGTCTACCGTTTCGGACGTCTCCTCCATTGTAGGGTACGTTGGTCCGGTTTGTGTTTAGCAGACATATCCAAAATGGTTAAAGTGGGTTCGCAATTCAGAAAAGGGTGGCGGCACAGCTTGTTGCCCGTCTACCTTCTATTGCGATGTAATTTTCGTATTTTGTTTTAATGAAAACTTTCTTTAGTTAAAAAAAAAAAACAAAACTTTTTTTTTTCTTTTTATTTAAAAAAATACAAAAACCTAATTAAAATTCACACACAATGCTAATTAAAATATAACACAAACCTAAACTATATACTACACAAATCAATTTAAAAAATTATCTATATTATCTTATTACGGAGGAGTGATGGCTAAGATTGTAATTTTGTCAAGCATCCAACTATTCAAGCAACATGTACAATTGAATTATACTTACATGATGGGGGTAGAATTGGAACTTTATGGACATTTAAGACACTTGGAAGGGTATAATAGTAAATTTAGCATAATCCAATACCTCACATCCTAAAATCTTATCCCAATTCTACCCTCATATCCAACATTTAGAATACAAAATACAACCTATGATGCATCTTAAATGTGAGACCTTTCAACCCCTCATAATCATTAACCTATCATAATTATCAACCTTTCATCATCATCATGATCCATTCATTAGTAACTTCTTCTCTTATATATCTATATATTATCTATATGGGTTCAACAACAACAAGAATCACCACATAAATCACCAAACGCAATTCTTTGGTTTCTCACCTCAAAACCCTTCTATCATCACAGGTTCCTTACCGTATCTTTCATTTTATTTATCATTTTCTTTTTTTTTTCTCTGTGGCATTTCATTAAAGCTTGATACGCAAACATTATTTCTTTTCCGTATCTTTCATTTTATTTATTGTTTTCTTTTTTTTTTCTCTATGGCATTTCATTGAAGCTTGATACACAAAGATTGTGATGTTAATTAGTATTTTTTTAGGAATCTTGATTTATATTGGAAAAAATAGTTTTTTTTTTAAACATGAAACTGTGTTAACGAAAAAAAATGAGTTTGTGGATTTATGGTGATTGATGATAATTGACAGGTGGGATTAACATTGTCTCTAAATGGCAAAAGATGGATTCGAGATCACCGGGGATAACGCGAAAGGTCTCATCATCTTCTTATACTTTTATAAAGATTTTCAAAATCAGAGGTGATTTTTGTTTTAAGTGCCAATTTTTATACGTATCAAGCATTTTGCTACATGTTGTTTATAAGATTCAATACGTGTTGTCTCTTTATGTTTTTATTCCCTTAATTTTGATTCTTGACTCTTTAGTACCTTTCTATCATCATGAATTCTATATTTTCTTTGGCAAATATCGATATCTATACTATATTATAAAGCATTTGGGAAGGATGCTACAAAATTTAAGTAATTACAATATCTATATCTATATCTATATTATATATATTAATATATATATATTATAAAGCATGAGTGAAGGATACCCGTAAAATTTAAGTAAATACAACCTTTATTGCTTATAGTACAATGCTTGTTGAAGTTATTTAGGGGCTAAAATTGTCTTTCTACCCAACTATTAAATTATTGAAGAAATTAATTTAAGCATAATTATAAAATTGATGAAGAAATTAACAATAATGTGGTGACTCTTTACATTCATAACCTCCATGTCTTTATTATGTTTGTATCAATGTTATAGTCTTATAAATATTATTTGGTATGTAAATAATGGGGTGACTCTTCACATACATAACTTACATATCTTTCAATTTTTATAGCCTTATAAATAGTTGTCTTTTATTTGGTATATGAAACATATCACTGGATAAAGTTCTCTCTTCCTTCATTCTTTCTTTCCATACATGATGTTTAGAGTCTTCTTCTCATGTTTATATAACTTGTATGTAGGTTGCTACTATATTGTTATTTTCCAACACGTTATTAGCACGAGTTTTCTTGTTGCTCTTTGTTTTAGCAATCTTAATAATGCAGTCTTAAAATCGTATTTGAAGGAGTGCAAACAGGCTGAAAAGTATGATACATGAAGATCAAGTGGTGAAACCATGTATTACATGTTGCCAGCAAAACAAGATAGATTAATGAAACCGACATTTCTTCTGCCTAACAAGTTATTAAATTTAGAATCATTAGTACTAGGTTTGTTTTTTAAGTCACTTAATTCTTAGTTTCTTGCTTAAATACTATGTTTTACTGGTAATGTAAACCACTGAGTTTTTACTATAATCACACATATACATACATTCATATTCTTTTCACGGCTAATTCTTTTATCATTAATTTTGGAGTTATGTTTATATATAGTTAATGAATTCGGATACTTTTGTAAACAAAATAATATTAAACCCACGAGATATGTAAAATAACAAGTTAGTAGTTTGTTAACTAATTAATAGTTTGTTTATATTTATTTTCTACAAGTCCAAGAACAATCTTAAAAATAAAATCCATTAACAATATATTTACTAGATCTAGCACACCTTTAAAATCAAATACTACACAATATATCATGAGAGAATCGATAAACTAACAGTAACGAATATCGCGCGACAAATTGTCTTCCCGCAGCAACGCGCAGGTTCCCCACTAGTATATATATATATACAATTATCAAGTGGTTTATGCAAGTTTTTTTGTACTTTAAGGTACAAATAGCTAATGCATTGATCTAGGCTCTTCCACACATAAACATTATCGTCTATTCAAAGTCTTTTAGACCTCACAACTCCTCTCTCCCTGCCTAGATGTTTCTTCTGACTTCTTAAAACGATCGATACCCTACGAACAAAACCTCAGATCATTTTCCTCAAGATATTGAAAAATAATACAAGATCTGGGTATAACATGGTTGGAACTGAAACGATGTAGTTGTTCTTCTCTTCCTAGAGCTATGCGCCAGGTCGACGCTCCGATTCGTGTTCACCGTGAGGCTTCCTTCTTCTCTCTGTAATATTGGTCTGAAACTTAACTATGCATACAATTCATATCCCACCATTGCTGTGTTGTTGTTTGGTTTGTGAATATTAAAAAAAAGGTAAAGTCCACCATAATATGCTTTTCCAAGTTCTTGAAATTATTATACTTTCGTGAAGGTGTTTGTGGTGGCTATTGGATATTGGTGTTCGTGCAGGTGTTTGGTGTTGCTGTATTCGGTCGTGATGGGGGTTTGATTGGTGCTGCTAGTTGTTTCTTGGTGATGTCTGTGGTGGTTGTGGTTGTGGTTGTGTGGTAATAGCGGTGGTAGTTTGGTGTCGACTGTGGTGGAGGTTGACTGCCGTGGGTGGTGGTCACAATAGATGTGACGATGGTGGAGTCGGTAAATACAGGGCAACGAATATGTATTCCGAAGAAAGGGGTTACCGGCGACGGTGGTTTCGTCTTAATAGACGGCAACTATGGTTCCGGTACTTTGTTTTCCTTTTGAAATTCCTAAGTTGCATATTGAAGAAACAAAAGTTTACCTCAATTAAGAGTGAGGCTGATTTGTTTCCACAAGTGATATCCTTCACTAGAATGAGAGGCTTCTTGACAGTGTGACCTGAAAAACAAATATATCCGGTGTGGGGCGACCGCCTCGAATCCAGAGGATTCTACTTAGCAGACACAAAAACGTGGTCGGCCTAAGTGTGTTCTTCAGGGATTTCTGAATGACCTCTTCAAGGAGACGAAGTGCTCCTTAAATAGGTTCCACACGGGCCTCGACATTTACCCTTAACTTACCCGGTGGGCTGAGGCCCAGTTAAGGGCTTGCCTCCACACCGGCCCAAGATTAGGCCCAACAAGATATATTATACGACAGGTAGGAAATCATAGAGAATGATCGTACCTTTCCAATGACCTGTCGTCTTGTGATTGGTCGCAGACCTGGGCAAATATGATTGGCCACCGAGTGTACTATTGTCCCCTCTGTAGGCCTTCGTTAGTGGAGATCCTTGTTGAGGTGGTCCCGTGTATTCTTATTGGTTGACATGTACAGGAGACGTACTGTTTGTCCCCTGCGGGGTTGACCCTGGACACGTGTGCATCCCCTGCTGGTTGAACGTGCAGCATGCTCCTTGCCACACGTCGCTGGTCCTTGATTGGCTCGTACCCTGTTATACGATCGTATGTGATATTGCCACGTGTCTGCTTAAGGTGTTATCCCGCAAGCCTTAGCGGGTTTCCGTGGTGCACCCGCTGTTATTGGTTGCAACCCGCTTATTGGTTGCAACCTGTTTCTTTGTTGATTAACCCGCATCCGTATCCAGTGGGCTTCACTCGCCTATAGTTAGCCTCGTAAGGATTGTTTGGGCCTGGTGTTCCCGTTCTCGTCTTTGGGCCTTGGCTTTTGGGTAGGGGCCCAAGTTAAATTGGGTCCCTACCCCTTCAAGTTCCCCTAGTCCAGTGACACTCTTGGTTGTGCGTAGCGCAAGCGTGAGGGTTGATGGACTGATTGAGAAAGAAAAATGTGTGCTTTTATGACGGGCCTTGCATTCTGGCGGGTTGTTATGTGATCCGTCAGGCGGATTGCTACGTTTTTCGTCAAGCAGGTTTGTCCGTTTTTCGTCAAGCGGGTTTGTCCCCCGCTGTGGGTATTAAGCTTAATATCAGACACTGGCTTGCTTTTGGAGGGAAATTCGAAAAGTCGTCATCATTACAGTTGCTCTGACGGTTGGAGTGACAGACTTTCTGTCTGCCGCGTCTGTTCTGCTGTCATGTCCGTTATCTTTGGACGACTTTTGGGTTACTTGTGTCAGGCGCGTGTGAGTTACGCACGTCGCGTGGCTCGATTTTCGCCTTAGTGGGCTACGTGTCGTGTAGATGGTGGGCCTGGCTGTGTTTGTGTGGCCCACCATAATTAATGTTGACGGTATAAATAGCCCACTTAGGACTGTTTGCCTATCTTTTGTCTTAGTGTTTTTCCCCTAAATCTTTCTCTTCTTTCTTTCGTAGTAACCGTTCACCGATTGCTGTTCCGGCGAGATCTGTTTGATTTTTCTTTGATCAAAGATGACTGACGTCGACGTTAGGGGAAAGAAGGAAGCCGTGTGTATAGCTGACGCTCCGATCAAGTGGAAAAAGGAGTCGTTCGAGCAGTTCTTGGAGCTTTATGAGATTCCGGCTAGTTAGGGACCCACGTTGCCGTCGGATGGAGAGACTATGCTAGATGCCGGCCCTGGTAGGATGGCTTTGTACACTGCCCATTTCCAGTTGGCTGGCTTTTGATTACAGGCGACTCGGTTTGTCTGTGTCCTGCTCCTCCGGTATGGTGTGTATTTGACTCAGGTGACTCCCCTGGGCATGACCCGAATGGTGCACTTTGAATTCGTGTGCCGTTCCCAAGGTGTGGAGCCAACTTTTGAGATGTTCAACGCGTTCTACCGGCTCACCTGTGGGGTCCGCAGTGGTTCTCATTTACCCAACGGAGCAAAATTAAGCCTGTTGGTAATGAACCACCGCGTAGTATGCACGATTGGAAGACGAAATTCTTTTTTATTCGGCAAGGGGTTGTCCCGGTGTCGTTGCAGTGGTTAGCTGTGTCCGCTAAGGCGAAACTAAAGGACTTTCCTGTTGTCAACTATGCCGATTTTGATTGGTATGACAGAATTACTGAGCAAGTGACGTCCATCGAAATGGCGAATGTGAGGCCTAAGGCTTTGCTGATGGCGGGTGTCAGCCGTGTGGGTGGTAGGGCTGACCAGAACCCGCATTTCTATGTGGACGGTAGAGGTATGTTCGCGTTCTGTTTCTTGTCTTGTCTTGATGGCGTGTTTTCGTCTTTTGTTTAATTTATTTATTGCCTTGTAGAAACGAGCTGCTTTTACTCAATTGTGGCTGGAGTGGACGGTGAGTTCCGGTGGGAGCCCCTCCGAGCGGATGAGGAGCCGCTCGTGGAGCAGACGCTCAAGAATTTCGTGGCCGTTAATGTTAAGGATTTTCCTGGGCACACCCTTATTCCAGGTCATGTTCCCATCAATCCCCGTCCTCGAAATGCAGTTTCCGCTGGCGGGGTTAATATTATGTTTATCTTTGAGGACGAGTCTGAGGATGAGTCTTACTCGTTATCTCACCGAGGTCAGGCTCGTGCAGGTATTAGCCGCGGTAGTGGTTCTTCCCGACAGCCGCCTGTGTCTAGCAGTGCCAGAGATAAAGGGGACTATGTTGAAGTATTTGACACACCAACGCAGTCTAGCCGTCCCGGCGGGGAGGCAGGAAGTGGTGGTCATGGCGCTGGGAAGAGGCTGCGTGACGTAGTCAGTATGATGGATTCTAGCAAGCGGAAGGTGCCCGAGGGAGATGCTTCTGCGTCCAATTTGAAGGTTCGGTTGGGTGTGTCCCATAAGCGGCCACGCTTGGCTTCGAAGATTGTGAAGGAGGTCAATCCAGGTATAGCCTTATTTATGGTCTGATCCTCGTGCTTTTATCTTTCTTTTCTGACGTGTTTATTCTTGTAGGTGTGTCTCTGCTCTTCCCCGGCGGGTCGAAGTTGTCCGATGTGCCTGGCTCGCGGTCTTCTGGGCCTACTCCGCCCGCTGTCCCCCCGCAAGGTGGGGGTGGTGAGCGGCCAGACGAGACTGAGGTACGGCAACAGCCTTTGCCGCAGGGGGATGCTCAGACAGCGGAGGAGAAGGAAGCCGAGGAGGCTCGGGAGGCGGAGTTGCAACGGGCTAGACTATCGGCGGAAGTTAAGCGAAAAGAGCAGGAGAAAGGGAAAAGTGTTAAGAGTAGTGATGGTGGGGGTGTGGGGTTGCATTCCAAGTCACCAAGTGGTGGGGATCGTCCACACGAATCCGGTTTTCCGAGTGGTGTGTTTAAAGATACTGGGTATGTTGACCTATCCTCTGGTGGCGGATCGGCGGGTGGTAGCGATGGCGGTGGGTCGGTGAAGGAGCCTATGCCTTCTAGTAGCAGTAACCCCAAAAGGGCTGATACTACGGGGGTGGCCTCCGGTGGGCTTAGACTAGATGTTGCTACCGGGCCCGTGTACCGCCCTGACTGGTCTGTGCGTGAAGACGGTCGCTTTTTCCAAATCGATACTTGTGAGGAATGGTTGCTGGGCTCCATACCTCCCGCGGAGCGGGTGTATACTGCTAAGCGGGACCGGTTGGCCCTTCTTCAGGATGGTGCCGCCGGTCTGGCTATGGCTGCCGCTACGTTGAGTGAGGTCCGGCGCGGGTACCAAGCATTGACGCAGGCTGAACAGGAATTAGCGGCGCGCAAAGCAGCGTTTAAGAATGTGCTTGATAAGCACAACAAGGATTGTGTTGCTCAGTCTAAAGCCTTATCAGATGCTTTGGCGCAGGCCAAATCCTCCGAGGAGCGTCAAGCCAAGTCTTTTCAGGAGTGGAAGGCCTCCTGTGAAGCCACCAATCTCATCATAGCCAAGGAACGGGACCGTGTGCGGGGGCTGGAAAGTGAAGTTGACCGCCTCAAGGCTGCTTTGGAGGCGAAGGAGTCTGATCTGGATAAGGAAAAGTCCGAGACCTCCGCCGCGCGTGCTGACCTAGCCCAGAAGGAGGAAGAGGTATTGGTGCAAGCTACCCGGGTGTCGGGGCTGGAGAATGATATCGTTCTACTGAAGCGTGAGATTGACGTCCTTCGTGATGAGAAGAAGGCTCTTAGTACTGACGTCCAGGATCTTTCTATCTCCCGCGACAGTGCCCAGGAGATGTTGCGCGTTGCCCAAGAGGGTCATGAAGAGGCGTTGAACGATGTGAGCTGGTTGATGACCACTGGGCTTCAAGGGGTATGTGGTTCTAGCGTCTTTCTGATTATTTTGTTATGTTGTTGCGGTTTCTGACCCCCTTATTTTGTTTATTTTTTGCGTTGTAGGTGTTTTCCCGCGCTTGGGAGGAACCAGCACTGGTTCAGGCGGTTGCCCGCTTGTTGGAGAAATCAAAACAGTTCGGTGCAGTTCTTGGCTTTAAACAAGGGTTCAATTTCTGTCTTAGCGGGCGTCCCTTAGAAGATAATCCTTACCGTGACGTCAATGCGGAAGCGGAGTATGATGCAGAAGTGGCCGCGTACGATGAGTTATCTTTCCCCGTGATGGACGTGATCGCGGAGTGTGCCAAGTCGACCAACGGGGTGCGGCTGCTTCGCGCTGCTTTTGAGGAGGCTGAGGAAGAGTCGCGGGTCGAGAAGGAGAGGGAAGCTCAAGAAGAGGCCGCTCGGGTAGCGGCGGCACTTCGTGGTGAAGGGACCTCAACCGCTCCTCCAGATGCGACCACCTCCTCTGTTCCGCTTGATGACGATCCGGAGGATGACTTTATTGACCGCGTAGACTTCGGGGAAGAATAAGTGTTGGCCCTTTTAACTTAGTTGAATTTTGCATGTTGAACATTTGTTTTTTGTTATGACACTTTGTATGCTTTGTGCCTTTTCTTTTATGCATGTCGTTTCAACTTTCTTGTCATGATTGTTCTAGGGATTTTAGGCGTCAGCCGTCAGTCATTAATGACTTCTGACGGCGTGACAGACGGCTGCAGGTGACACTTGTCACTATTTGTCGATTGAAGTGACCTCCTGCATTAATGGCGACTCATGATTATCCCCTTTAATTGTGTATAAATAGGGTTAGTTTGTGTTGATATGCTCATTGATCCATTCTCTCTTATCCTTTTCTTTTCTCCCGTGTTTCTCATCACAATGGCTAATCTCCGTTCGTGTGGAAGAGTTTCCGGTGATGCAGCTGAAGAAGCCCTAGTGGTTGAGTGTTTATTAACTCTTAGGAGTGGAGTTCCTCCGGCTAACCCATCGGAAGTGATGACTGGCCCAGTCGATCCGGAGAACAGGATGAAGATCTTGGCCAACGTTTGTATGCAAGCGGCTGCCGGAGTTGTGCCTCCGGCCACCGGCGAGACCTCCGCCGCTGGGGAGCGGCGCATGAAGGCCCTGGTTGAAGTTTGTGGGCAGCTTGTCGCCGCGGAGCGTTCCTCCTCTGTGGGTTCCAGTGATCGGCCGACGGCCGTCTTGGCCTGCCCGGCGGTGGTCCGACCTATCCCTAAGGTCCGGTTCCGTCGCAACGGCGATTCGTGGGCCCATCTTATCGTCTTATATTAGGTGTTGGCGTCACTTGGTTGTTTCTTTTGATGATGTATGTAATAGTTAGGATTATCGGGCATCTATGTTGTGCTCCTGCGGGGCTTATTTTTTGCTTACGTACCCGGATGCCCGATGTTTTGTTGATGTTTGTCTTATATGAAATGGACTTAATATTATGGCTTTTTCACTTGTTTGTTGTTTACATAGCCCATGTCCATGTTTGCTTTTTGACCTGCTCAGTCTGTATTACGTTGCTTTTTGAAGGCGAACTTTGCGGGCCAAGGTGGCTATGTTGCATGAAAACGTCAACGTGCTTCTGATCTGCTTGGTCCGCGATGAGTTGTCTATAAGGGCAAACTTCACGGGCCAAGGTGGCTACGTTGCGTGAAAACGCCAACGTGCCTCTGATCTGCTTAGTCCGCGATGAGTTGTCTATGAAGGCAAACTTCGCGCGCCAAGGTGGCTAAGTTGCGTGAAAACGCCAACGTGCCTCTGATCTGCTTAGTCCGCGATGAGTTGTCCATGAAGGCAAACTTCGCGGGCCAAGGTGGCTACGTTGCGTGAAAACGCCAACATGCCTCTGATCTGCTTAGTCCGCGATGAGTTGTCTATGAAGGCAAACTTCGCGGGCCAAGGTAGCTACGTTGCGTGAAAACGCCAACATGCCTCTGATCTACTTAGTCTGCGATGAGTTGTCTATGAAGGCAAACTTCGCGGGCCAAGGTGGCTACGTTGCGTGAAAACGCTAACGTGCCTCTGATCTGCTTAGTCCGCGATGAGTTGTCAATGAAGGCAAACTTCGCGGGCCAAGGTGGCTACGTTGCGTGAAAACGCTAACGTGCCTCTGATCTGCTTAGTCCGCGATGAGTTGTCTATGAAGGCAAACTTCGCGGGCCAAGGTGGCTACGTTGCGTGAAAACGCCAACGTGCCTCTGATCTGCTTAGTCCGCGATGAGTTGTCTATGAAGGCAAACTTCGCGGGCCAAGGTTGCTACGTTGCGTGAAAACGCCAACGTGCCTCTGATCTGCTTAGTCCGCGATGAGTTGTTTATGAAGGCAAACTTCGCGGGCCAAGGTGGCTACGTTGCGTGAAAACGCCAACGTGCCTCTTTGGTGTTACTATTGACATTACCAACATTATACATGAAATTTAAGTTAATTGGCAAATCTGTATCATTGATAAGGCGTAAAGCCAGTTTGGGCTACTACATGATATTGTTGTGACTAATACTATTACATGTAACAAATACGCAGCTGGGCCGCGTTCCATGACCTTGGGATTGCAGTGCCGTCTAGGCGTTCTAGTGCATATGCACCCTTTCCAAGCACTTCTTGGACTTTGTACGGGCCTTCCCAGGTTGGTACGAGTTTTCCGGGGGCTTCTGCCATCGATGCTTCGTTGAGACGAAACACGAAATCGCCTACTTGGAACTGCGTCTTTTTAACCCGGGCGTTATAGTAGTGTTCCAACTGTCGCTTGTATTTGGCTTCATTGAGTGCCGCCAGCCCTCTTCGTTCCTCCAGAAGGTCCAAGTTGAGGCGTAATTCGACGTTGTTGTCGGTCTTTGAGGCCAACAGGACGCGTGCGGATGGGCACCCGATTTCGGCGGGTATCATGGCCTCGGTACCATACGTTAAGCTGAAGGGTGTCTCACCGTTGCTGGTTTTATTTAGCGTACAGTGTGCCCATAGGACGTTTGGTACTTCGTCGACCCAACCTGTCCGCCTAGTGTTCAAATGAGCTTTGATTCCATCCACGATGCTACGGTTTGCTCGCTCGACCTGCCCATTGGCTTGCGGGTGAGCCACAGAGGTGAAGGTTTGTTCAACCCCCATATCTGTTAACCATTCCTGGAGCCCTTGATCGGTGAATTGCAAGCCGTTGTCACTGACGATACTCATTGGTAAACCAAACCGACATATGATAAACTCCCAAATGAAGCGCTTCACTGTGCGGGCATCGATAGATACTAGTGGCTTTGCCTCGATCCACTTTGTGAAATAGTCGATTGCCACAATGAGGTATCTAACGTTTCCCGGGGCTGTGGGGAATGGTCCCACTATGTCTATCGCCCATTTCTGGAACGGCCATGCAGATGTTACTGGTACCAAATCGTTCTTGGGACGCAATGTGCTTGGAGCGTGGCGTTGACAGGCGTAGCACTTGCGGAGTATTTTGACGGCATCAACATGCATGCCAGGCCAATAATATCCCGCGTTCATCAGTTTTGCAACTACCATCCGTGGTCCTGCGTGCAAACCACAGATCCCTTCGTGCACCTCTTTGACTAGGAACATAGCCTTCTCCGTGTCAACACACCTTAATAAGGGTCCCAAGTACGATCGTCTGTATAAAGTACCGTCTAACACTTGATAATGCATGGCCTTGTGTTGGATTTTCTGTGCCTCATACTTATCTGCTGGCAGGGAACCATTTGTCAGGTAAGCGATTATCGGGGTCATCCATGACGATGCACCCACTTGGACAATGTTCACTTGGTGTGCGGATACGGATGGTGTGTTTAAGACCTCGACCCTGACGTCTTTTGCCATGTGCTCGAAAACGGAGGCTGCCATTTTACTTAGAGCGTCAGCGGGTTTATTTTCGCTCCTATTGATGTGGAGGATCTTGCAATGTGCGAACCGCTGCATGAGCTTTTTAGTCTGTTCCAGGTACAGAGCCATCTTGCTATCCCTCGCCTCATATTGTCCATTTACTTGTGCAGCTACGAGCATCGAGTCCACATGCGCGTCGAGGAAGCGGGCGCCCATCTTATCCGCGATTCTGAGGCCTGCGAGCATGGCCTCGTACTCCGCTTCGTTGTTTGTGCTTTCGAAATTCAAGCGGATGGCATATGTGAATTCGGCGCCGTCCGGGCTGATAAGCCGCAATCCTGCTCCTGCGCCATCATCGCTCTTCGCACCGTCAGTGTAGAGCGACCACTTGTCGTTCTCGGCTGTCGGCGGGGGTGGATCTTGCTCTGTCAGACATTCTGCTACCTTGTCGGCGGGGACCTCTGTCGTGAAATCCGCCAAAACTTGCCCCTTGATGGCTGGTCGTGGCTTGTAGAAGATTTCTTGCTCGCGCAGCTCGATTGCCCACTTTGCTAACCTTCCCGAAAGTTCTGGATTTTTCAGGACATCGCTTATACGGTAGTCTGTGAGCACATTTATTGGATGCCCCTGGAAGTATCGCCGCAGGCGCCGTGAAGCGTGGACCAGAGCTAAGACGAGCTTCTCCATGGTTGAGTAGCGTGTCTCTGCGTCTAGCAGTGTCCGGCTGACATAGTAGACGGGTGTTTGCACGCCCTTGCGATCTACCAGTAAGGCTGCACCAACCGCCTTGTCTGCCACTGCCAGGTATAGTGTTAGCGGTTCCTTGGGCCGCGGGGCTGTCAACGTCGGTAGATTCATGAGGCACTGTTTCATGTCCTGGAACGCGGTTTCCGCTTCGGGTGTCCACTTAAAATTTGTTTTCTTCAAGCAATGGCGGAGCGTGCTCACGAATGGGAATGACCTTGATGCGTAATTTGATAAGAAGCGGTTCAGGGCCACGAGACGGCCCATCAAGGTTTGTACTTCTTTGACTGAAGCTGGCGATGGCATACGCTCTATTGCCTGCACCTTTTCAGGATTTGCTCGAAAACCTTCTTTCGTCACTACAACCCCCAAGAATTTGCCTTCTTCCATGCCAAAGGAACACTTGCTGGGATTCAGCTTGATGCGGACTTGTCGCAATTGGTCAAATGTTTTCTGTATATCGGTCAGCATTTGATCCTCCTCCACGCTTTTGATTACGAGGTCATCCACATATACCTCCAGGTTGACTCCGATCTGTGCGGCGAAGACTGAGTCCATGAGGCGTTGGTACGTGGCTCCCGCGTTTTTGAGTCCGAAAGGCATCTTGGTATAGCAGAAAGTGCCCATGTCTGTTCTAAACGCGGTTTTGTCCTCGTCGCCTTTCGCCATTTGGATTTGGTGATACCCCTTGTAGGCATCAAGAAAGCATTTGAAACGGAAAGGAGCTAGAGAGTCGACTTTCAAGTCTATCTCGGGTAGTGGGTAACAATCCTTCGGGCAGGCTTTGTTTAAGTCTTTGTAGTCTACGCACATCCGCCACAATCCGTTAGCTTTGGCAACCATTACGGGGTTGGCGACCCATGTTTGGTATTTCACCGGACGAAGTATGCCGGCATTCAATAATTCCGTGACTTGCTCATGCATTACCTTAGTTTTCTCTGGTCCCATGCTTCGCTTCTTTTGCACCACTGGTTCAACTGACTTGTGTGTGGCGAGTCTATGTTCTGCTATCTCTCGAGGGACTCCGACCATATCCGCGGGTGTCCATGCGAAAACGTCCTTGTTCTTGATTAGCAATTGTTTTAGGTTAGTCCGCACCGTGTTCGACAATGCGGGTCCGATTGTGACGGTTTGTTCTGGAAAGCATGGATTGAGTATCCATTTTTCCGGCTCGGACTGGCTTAGCTTTTTGGCGGACTTTGCTGGTTTCGGAACATCCGCTGCATGACACTGGCGGTTGCCTCGAATGAATGCCACTCCCTTGCGGGTTGGGAACCCGACCATTTGGTGAGGAGTGGAGGCATTGCTGTTGAATTTGGCGAGGCCTTCTCTTCCGATGAGTACATCGTGTGCCGAGGTCACTGGGAGTACCATGAACTCACACTCTTCTGTCCGCGATAGCTTACCATCCGACCAGGTGACCGGAAATGTGATGACGCCTCGAGGCATTATCGATACGTGGATGAAACCTGATATTGGTTCACTTACTGGAACTAGGCGTTTCTTGTCCGCCTCATCGAGCTGATTGAAGCATTGGTCATACATTATATCCGCGCTGCTACCTTGGTCAAGGAACATGTACGGCGTGCGGTAGTGACCAAATACCCATGTGATGATGAGCGACGATGTAGAGGATGCTCCTCCCTTGACAGTGGGCAGGATGACTGGCTGTTCCTTCCACGAATCGTCGCTAGATTCTATCAATTGGCGTTTGTTCCGCCTTTGTCTGCTGGATCCCCTGCCGGTCATGTGGCAAGCGTGCTTAGGAACACGCTCAATGAGGTGGGTTTGCAAGTTACGTATCCTCTTGTTCGGGCCTTCCCCGCGGTCGTCATTCTCACGGCCGCGGCCGTTACGTTGTACGTTCTTGACTAGATGTCCTAACTGTCCGGACTTTAGAGCGGATTCGATCTCTATCTTGAGGCTGTAACAGTTGTCCGTGTTGTGCCCAAAGTCATTGTGATAATCACACAGTTTGCTAGTGTCTACATTTCTCCGCTTGCCAAGTGGGCAAGGCTCCTTGAAGTTATGCTTCTCGGTGGCGAGTACCTGTGACGGCGTTTTTGTCAGCGGTGTCCATTCCGTGTTCTTCTTAGATCCCCCCCCCCCCGCCCGTCGCGGGTGTGTTTGTTGTTGATGATATGGCGGGCGTCTTGTTGTGCGGAATACTTGCCTTCCTCTGTGGAGCCGGAGATACGCGACCAAACTGATTGCTTGCCCTTATCCCTGCGGCCTCCGTGGTTGTTAGGGTGCTGATGCTGACGGGAATGGCGGAAAGATTTCTCTGACGACGCGTAAATTTTTGCCGCTTTGATCACTTCATCCCAGGATTCGGGAATTCCGTCCTTTCCTGTGAGACATTTCATTAGGTCATCGTGATTGACCCCGTGGATGAAGGCTGCTCGTGTGAGTTCTTCTCCGCACCCTATTTGCATCGCCTCCCGCGTGTACCGGGTGATGTAGTCTTCGACTGCCTCGTTATCTCTCCTAGCGCAGAATAGGATGTGTGCCTTGTCCTTCTTATGTTTCCGCTGATGGGAAAAGTGGAGCGAGAATTTGGACAGCAAGTCGTTGAAGTCTAAGATACTACCCGTCGGAAGGTTGTCAAACCATACTCTTGCTGCACCCATTAGTGTTTGTGCGAAAAGGTGGCAACATACCTGCATTAGCCAGTTCTGACTGTGTGCCGCAGTGCGGAAATCATGTACGTATTGGTGCTACTTGGTAACTTCGCCTTTGCCGGTATTGGTGCCAGCGCCACGCGGGCGCAGAATTTTGACTTCTCTGCCAAGTCTTTCGGCCTTTAAGGTTTGACTAAATCGTCATCACCTTCTGCCTGTGAGCTGGACTCATAGTTGTCCTCTTCCTCGGTGGGAGCGTTGCCCTGGCTACGGGAGCCTTTCCCGCGGCCTCCGCTACGACTCCCGACTGTGTTGTCTTTATGAGAACGGCTTGTTGTTTTGTTCTTGTTTGCTGCCCCTGAAGCCTTGTGATTGGTGTCGAAGTTGAGCGTTTTTTGGACTCGTTGTTGTGCTTGCTTCATTACCCGTTTTTGGTAACCTGCAGTGAGTTGTGCTTGTTGTTTGAAGAGCCATTCGTCTGGGTCGTCTTCTTCGTTAGCTTCGTCATCGTCGAAGTCGATAGTGTGCTGAGCTACCGCCTGGCCGGCACCCACCCTTCTCACTGGCTTGTGGGCTGTCTTTGTAACCGTGGCCGGAGGAGTCCCCTCCGATTTTTCTTCATCATCATCCTCGATGACGGGTGATCCTTGAGCCTTCCTTGAAGTTTCCTCGTTAGCCATTCTTCTAGTTGAAAGATTGAAAAAGGTGTTGCTCTAGCCGGTACGGATGGCGCCAATGAAGAAACAAAAGTTTACCTCAATTAAGAGTGAG
Organism: Ambrosia trifida; assembly: GCA_028751855.1. Classification (NCBI taxonomy): domain Eukaryota; kingdom Viridiplantae; phylum Streptophyta; class Magnoliopsida; order Asterales; family Asteraceae; genus Ambrosia; species Ambrosia trifida. The sequence continues at coordinate 111,948,690 of CM054122.1, forward strand.
GCTGATTTGTTTCCACAAGTGATATCCTTCACTAGAATGAGAGGCTTCTTGACAGTGGTGACCTGAAAAACAAATATATCCGGTGTGGGGCGACCGCCTCGAATCCAGAGGATTCTACTTAGCAGACACAAAAACGTGGTCGGCCTAAGTGTGTTCTTCAGGGATTTCTGAATGACCTCTTCAAGGAGACGAAGTGCTCCTTAAATAGGTTCCACACGGGCCTCGACATTTACCCTTAACTTACCCGGTGGGCTGAGGCCCAGTTAAGGGCTTGCCTCCACACCGGCCCAAGATTAGGCCCAACAAGATATATTATACGACAGGTAGGAAATCATAGAGAATGATCGTACCTTTCCTATGACTTGTCGTCTTGTGATTGGTCGCAGACCTGGGCAAATATGATTGTCCCCTCTGTAGGCCTTCGTTAGTGGAGATCCTTGTTGAGGTGGTCCCGTGTATTCTTATTGGTTGACATGTACAGGAGACGTACTGTTTGTCCCCTGCGGGGTTGACCCTGGACACGTGTGCATCCCCTGCTGGTTGAACGTGCAGCATGCTCCTTGCCACACGTCGCTGGTCCTTGATTGGCTCGTACCCAGTTGTACGATCGTATGTGATATTGCCACGTGTCTGCTTAAGGTGTTATCCCGAAAGCCTTAGCGGGTTTCCGTGGTGCACCCGCTGTTATTGGTTGCAACCCGCTTATTGGTTGCAACCTGTTTCTTTGTTGATTAACCCGCATCCGTATCCAGTGGGCTTCACTCGCCCATAGTTGGCCTCGTAAGGATTGTTTGGGCCTGGTGTTCCCGTTCTCGTCTTTGGGCCTTGGCTTTAGGGTAGGGGCCCAAGTGAAATTGGGTCCCTACCCCTTCACATATTATTGCTAAATATTTTGGTGTTCTATGATGTTGGATTGCCATGGCTAGATGTTAGTCGACAATGGTGGTTCTAATAGGTAATGGAATGGTAAAGAACTAAGGTTGTTGTCACACACAGGCTTTGACCTTCACTTATATAGAACTGTTAGTTGATTTTTTTAGAAATATACCCAACCAAGGATATTTTGAAAGTATACAGTGAATTGAATGGATTGACCAAACAGTCAACTATTTTATGAGAATTTAGTATTGTTTCCGTATTTGTAAATTCTAAGATCCCCTAATAAATATAAATGTTGTATCTCATGCTTTATATCTAAATATAATCTTTACAACTATTTTAAGTGTTCAAAAGAAATCTAATTTTGCAGCTTATGATGCAGGAGTGGGTTGGTCATGATCATCTTATCAGAGGTAATGCGAAATACCCATGCCGTTGTAGGTGGAGAAGCATCTGGTATGAGCTTTTTATATTCGCTAATGTTGTAGCTCATTTGAGCATGTCGTTTATGTGACACCGTTGGTTCAAATACAACTACTGTTTTTGTAAGATTGCATCCACAAAAGACGCTTAATGTTTTTAGTTAATGATCATTGAATTGAAAACAAAACTCAAAAGCCTTCTCTTGATAGTTTTTGCGATACGAGACAACTTCCGAACCCAAGTCACTTTTATGTGTAAGTGGCGCGCAAACCATTGATCCATAGATGTTATTTTGTTATAGAATAAGTGTACTTGAATTTATGATTTCTTTCCAAGTGTATAATGGTAAGGTGATTGTCTGGAGGTCATTGTTCGGTGGGCCTGACAATGAGAAGTAGCTGAAATTTTGTAGACATAGGAAACTAATATAAAATAGTTATTAAAGAACCACATCTTAGTGGCAGTTCTTCACTAACAACACTTTGATAGAAGGGCAACTGTTAACAAAATATTACTCAAATGTTGGTGGAGATTAAAGGTTGCTACGAGGTTGGGATTGTTAGTGGAGAAACTACAATGATGGATTCACATCATCTTCTAGATAGATTTTGAATCTGTTAATTAACATCTCTTGCATCATCACTTTTCGACTTAACTTTCAGATTAGCATACTTTGTGTACTTTGTATAACAAAGTATTTTGTATTTTATTCAATATGACAATAAAACGTGATTGTGTACTTAATTGGTTGTAAATCCGCCGCGAAGCCTTCAGATTTTGCGCGCCGCAACGCGCGCGGGTATAATCCTAGTATTATACAAACCTAAACTAAATATAAAACAAACCTAAAAATTAAAACAATACTTAAACATAATTAAATATAAAATAGGGAAAATAGATTTAAATACTCCCAACTTTCACCTATTGGTGGTTAATACTCCCAACTTTCGTTTTGGCCATTAGCACACCCAACTTGCAACTTATTTTGTTCCATCACCCCCAAACTAACGCATGTTTAACCTAGTTAGTATTCATGGCAAAAATGTAAAAACTTAAACTTAAGTGACAGTCTATGTGGCAAAAAATTAAGAACCTAAACTTAAGGGACCTTGTTTAAAACTTTTTATTTTAAATCCCAAACACACCCCCTTCTTGTAGTGATAGATCCCCCCCCCCCCCCCCATTCTCTTTCTGTCTCTTTCTCTCTCTAAAACGCCACCACCATCTGCCACCAACACCACTACCAACACACCCCACCACCACAGACCTAGAACCACCCTATCCACCCGACCACCACCTGTCACCCACCAAGTTCCACCATCTACAAAAACCCTCAACAAGTTCATCTGTTGCATCGTCCCTAAACCATCCCCTGCACCATCCTCCTCCTCCTCCATCACAATGTAAGAACCCTGCACCGTCCCCAAACCATCCCCTGCACCATCCACAAAAATGTAAGAACCCTCAACAAGTTCATCTGCTGCACCGTCCCCAAACCATCCCATGCACCCTCCAAATAACATTAACCCATATTCTAAAGAATAATCCACAAAACCCTAAAATAGCAATAATGTTCACATTTATTACCATTTATCCTATCCTATCACACTATAAATACACTCTTCCCCCTAACTCTACATTTATGGCACAATGGTGGCGGCGTTACTATCTAATCTTGCAATTATTATTTCGGTATGCGCCGTCATTGGTATCATCTTCTCTTTAATCCAATAGGCCCTAGTTTGGTTTCACGAGTCAAGCTCACACCTGACCGTAATGGACCAATCACCAAGAACAATGGGTTTTATGATTCTTTTGATTGAAGAAGAGGAAGGTGTTAATGACCATAATGTCGTTAAATATGCTAAGATTCAACATGCTATTTCTGAAGGTTAGATCTAAATTTTTTTTAGTTGTTGCATTTGTTGTAAGTTTAGTTGCTCTGTTTTACTGATGAATTATTGTTTTAGAAACTACAAAGTAGTTAGTTATCTTGGTATAATTTATTCGATTAGAAAGTTTGAAACTTTATTGGTTATCTAACACTCTGTTTCAGAGTTTCATTAAAGGATGGAAGAGAAAGGATTTGGAAGGAAGTGGGGAAAAAATGTGTTTCAGAGTTTTTTGTAGGAGGGAAAGGGAGTGAATGAGAGGGATAATAAAGAGAATTTTAGTGTGATTTTCAATCTTTCCAATTTGGAAGGAATTGGAAAGAAGGGAAGAGGAGGGATATTCTTTCTCTTCCATCCTTTAATGAAACTCGGGAACATAGTGTTAATCTTTAGAGAGAGAAAGAGACAGAGAGAGGAGAGGAGGTCTGTCACCAGAAGAAGAGGGTGTGTTTGGGATTTAAAATAAAAATTTTTAGAAAAGGTCCCTTAAGTTTAGGTTCTTACATTTTTGCCACATAAATTGTCCCTTAAGTTTAGGTTTTTACATTTTTTGCCACGAAGACTAACCAGGTTAGACCTCCGTTAGTTTGGGGGTGATGTAATTACAAAATAAGTTGCAAGTTAGGAGTGCTAGTGGCCAAAGTGAAAGTTGAAAGTATTATCCACCAATAGGTGAAAGTTGAAAGTATTTAAATCCATTTTCTCTATAAAATATTAAACAGACAAAAGCCCTAATACATCTCCTCCTATATATTTGAATAATTAGTTTTGTATTTGAAATGAATTGTGAAGTGAGAAGTGTAAGTCTATGTTGTATTTATAGGGTTCTTGAACATAGTTATTTAAAAAATAGTTGTTGGAAAAGTAGCAATTTAAAAAAAAAGGCATTTGGAAAATTAGTCGTTTTTAATATTAGATTTATTTTTTTATTTAATAACTTTGATTTTCTTCTTCCATGTTTGTAACATTTTAACAAATAAATAAATAATATTTTTAATTAAACAAATAAAAGATAGAATTTATAAATTTAGATATATGTTTAACAAAAAAGGAAAAGTAAACGATGAAGTGCGGATTTTGAATGATTTACGGTTATAAATAAACAAATAAAAAGTGGATTTTAAATGGTTATAATATGGAATGATTTGACATGGTGATGTGACCGTTTGGAATTCCAAACGAATCTCATAACTATGGATGCTCCAAAGCAAAGAGAAAAATCAAGCAATAGCAGACAAGTTAACATGCAAGCGTTTGACGTAACAAAATTGGACTCCAAGAATACTCCGTGGGTCACACATCTAATGAAATCACATTTGGGCCAAAAGTGTATACGTTCAAGTGTTCAAGTTAAATTTTGAATGTGATTATCTATACTATATTAATATGCATATAGGATGGGCAAGATGGTAATTTTACCAAATCTCTTAAAATTTTAAAAGGTTCAATCTCTTTAAGCTTTGAAACCCATTCCCCCTCAAACTATCGGATAATTTGATACAAAATTCAAAATCATAGACCTTTTCATCTTCAACTCTCTCATCAGATCCAAAATTTCAAATTTCAAAACAACAAAACCCTATCTCTCCATAAAACCACCTCTTCTCCCCTCTACTCCATGGATTCGGCCACTTTGCTTTATTTTTTCACACAATCTGAACCAAACAAATTTAAACCACACAAGATACATATCTTTGATTCATCTTTACTTTCTGTCTTGAGCTTAAGCAACAATTCCTTCGAGGTATATATGTTTAAATGTGTGTTCTCTATGCGTTCTTCCATGTTTGATCTATTAATATCCCTTCAAATTTGTAGTCGTTTCACAATAACCAGTCTTCACATTACACCTTTTTGTGGTTTTGTAATTTGATAGATGTTAATACTTTCTTGATTGTTACTCAACACAAATTTTTAGGGTTCGGTTGATTGATTCAGAAATGCAATTGTTCATGTAGTTAATGGTAAGCACCTCTTCTTTTTTACTTTGTGTTTTGCTTATTTAATTAATGGTTTCTATTTTCTAATGAATATTCAGATGTGAGAGATGGGATGATGGTTAGTTCAATTCCTCTCTTCATGTTCAAATCCCAATACAAATCCCCCTAGATCCGTTGATTGAATCAGAGCCCTAAAGTAGGTGTGAGGGTGAAGTATAAAAAACACTCGCTTTGGATCCTGTTGGTCAAGGTAACAAAAACTACTACTTATCCAATTTTGATTTTTGTGGTCAAATATGATAAGTTTGAACATTTAAAATTCTTAAAATTTATGGACGATTCCCTATGTTGTTGCTAATCTTCTTATAAAATGTGGATTCTAATTCAAAAGCCTATTTTTTGCTGGAACTTGACCTCAAATACATTGGGGATCAGGGTTTAGTTGTAATGAACTTATGATATTATTCTCATGGCTGCAACTAATTTTATAAAACGTTGTGTTTGTTTGTAGTAAACAGAATCTGGTAGACTCCTGAATTTGTACCAATTTAATGTTTCCCTGTGATTGACGTGTTTAAAGCCACCATGACTTGTTAGAACTGAGATGTTTGGATGTGTTAATACCATTGAAGAAGAAGACTTAATTGTTGAATATATATGTTCAGGGTTCTGGGCAAGGGGTGGCTATGAGAGTAACAATTGATTCATGTGCTTTCTACAATTACAATTGATGTATATTATAAGATTTTTCTGATTAATTAGCTTTTAATATGGCCCTTTCGGTACCTATATCATAAAATACATGTATTTGTGAATGAAAAGCTACATATGACCGACTAGTCCTTAACTAACACGTTCAAAGCAAATGCGTGACTTTAAATATTAAAGGTAAATATACAAGATGGCCTTTTATATTACGCCCATTTGAAATTAGTTGATATTGGGAAAAGGGTAGCGCTATACAATCTCCCTTTATGTCTTCGCGCTAAATTTTTCAAAAACTTTCCTCAATGAAGAACATTAATCAATGTTTCAGTGTTTTAATCATGGTTAGTGATGGTTCGGAACCTTTAGATTTTATAACGGTGTCGACAACCGTTTCTTTAGAAAACTGTTACGGGCCAGCAAACAAAATTGGGTTATTACAGTTCAGCAACTAAATTGTTAACGGGTCACTTTTGTTTTTCAGGTTAGTTTAAGATTGTTCCGAGCTACAGAACGACTTCATGTGTGAAATCATTGGGGGAGGTTCGGCTGTAGACGGTGCAACTAATTGACCATTTCATTTGTAAGTTAACAAATTGTGAATTGTAAGTAACTAATTGTTGGTATTAACTGGTAAATGTAGAGCATGAGCTTTATTTGGTGCTAAAACATAAACAGGCTTGCTAATTTAACCAGAGCTTTAAGATTTTGGAGATTGTAGTTATGAATGCACATGGTTAATGTGAAAACAGACCCTTTATTTATGTATTTATGGATGATTTTCTTGATGTCTTAATCATTTACGTTTTATTTCTCAGAATAATACATGATGATGAGCAGCGAGCAAGTAGGAGGCGCACTGATGCGCAAAAGGCATCGGCCTAGGTGACATGAGGCACACATTGTACATCTTCATAAGTGAGGCGCACTTTTTAGGAAAAAAAATTGTCCCGAGGCACAGAGGGTATGTATCAAGTGGAATAATCATCATTGATTTGTTAGAACTATCATCATGGAAGTAATATAATTTGTTTTGTTTATGAACTCGCTACTAGAATGTGGGAACCTTAGTCCATAATATGTCTGACGATAGGGGTAAGTGGGGCATATTTTCCGGATATGAACTAGGAAAAATCAATAGATGTGGCTAAAGAGACATGGATTTGGCTAATACCATAACCCTATCAATGATGTTTGCCACTCGGCTTTATTTGGGGTGAATCGTTTAAAAGATGATCAGCAAAAATAGCCCCCAGTTGTAGTCAAACCAGGCAACTTCATTTGCAACCTCCGACCCGTCTCGATTATTGGTTCACTTTTGCATTTAATTTTTACAATTTAAGCTTTGACCTATCTTCTAAGGGTCCAAACTCTAAACAAAATATGTCTAATCTTGAACTGTTTTTAACTAATATTTTTGCTACAGTATTTTCCTATAGTATCGGCTTAAATTTTGTTGGCCCAGAAACTTGATTTGCAGCGGATAATTATGATAGTTTCAAAGATTACAGACACAATATGAGAACAAACAATATTATACGATTGAAAGGCTTATATATGATTCAAAAGAACAAAGATTACAATAAGATTCAGGAAGTTTTTCGACAAAGGGATTGTGTAAATGAGACAATCTTGATGAAATGAACAATGTGCCGCATCCCTCATACTTAAATGTCTTGAAACGATGTGTCTGTCCCGCAAGTAATTTTCTTTTGATCTTATGTGATCACTATCATCTTCCAACTCTTTTGATATTGCCTTTCTTGATTCACTTGTGTGTTCAATAAATCGAAATTGCATGCTTTTGTCCTTGAACATGTTTTCAACAACACAAAAGTTTCCCACAATTTTTACTACAAAACCTTGTAGTTTAAGTTGTGGAAGACTTAGTATATTGTCCTCTAAATCGGTTGAATAAAACACATTTGGTATCACCAAATTTTGATCTTCAACCAATATACTAACAATACCAACCCCTCTAACAAACACAAATTCTTTCTTGATTCTACTTTCCACTCCAAACGATTTTTTTAATTTAAGAAAGAAATCTATGTTACCCGAAATATGATTTTGTATGTTTGGACTAACGTACCACATGTCTTTCCACAAGCCAACATCGGATCCTTGAAGAATATAATCTTCACCATTTCCAAAAAACTTCTCGGGATAATATGAAATCCCCGTGTTTATGGCATCCCTTATCAATTGCGCGCTTTCTTCTCTATCTTTTATGCCACAAGCCCCTCTAAGATGACCCGGTTGCTTGCAATAAAAACATTTTCTCGTTTCAATTCCCCTTCTTCTTAATGAACCACATGCATAGACCCAACATAACATAAAGGAAATAGTAAATTGCTAAAATCGTTCCTTTGGTTTCTTGCAAAATGCACTTAGATACAAACTTTTACTTTTTTTTCATAATCGTACTATGGTTTCCATTTTTTTGTCATTCTCGTCCCTAGCAAGCCCGACCGAAGCATAAGTATTTTAAAGCATGTGCTTTAGGCCTCATAATTTTTGGGGCCCCAAATTCTCTTGGTTTAAGCCTATATTTTTATTTAGTTAGGGAGGCAGAGATTCACATAACATAATTCAGAATAGGAGAAGTTGTAATGCCATCTGTACTTCATAAATATCAAGTTTTATATATTGAAAAACATGCTCTTGAGAAGAAACATTGAGTTGGCTCAAAACTAAATGGATTACAACTTAACTAAATCACAATAAAATTCAAAAAAAGGCCCCAAATATATTTTTTGCTTTAGCCCCCCAAAAGCGTTGGGCCGTCCCTGGTCCATAGCACAAATTCCATCCGGTTAGTTTCAGTTAAATGAAGAGCAATTTTGTCCATTCATGTTTTATAGTTTTAATTGCCCAAATCATCCCTCCCTCAAAATTAAAAAAATTAATTTGGTCTCACCACCTACACCACCCATTTTGTAACACCCCAACCGATGGCGGAAACATCGGGATGTCACGTATTGATGATTGTTCAGTAGCTCATGGTGAATAATAAACTCCATTAAATAATTTAAACGAATTACATACAATTGTTCTAGAATTTGTACATCAAATTGAATAAAGCTATACACATATCTTCAAGCATCAATTCAAATCTTCAAGCACCTGAAACATGTTAAGTTGAAAATGTTTTTGGGTCAACAAAAGTTGGTGAGAATTACATAGGTTTTGATAATCGAATAAAACTTGTACAATTCAAGTGTCATGGCAAGTCTAGTCCATATGTGAAAACATACTAGAAGTAAATCGAGTGCATAATCAACCCTTGTGACTGTTATAATGTGGTACATCCCATACGCTCATAGTTCACTCGAATATGTTATGCGATAACAATCACCCACGCTACCTTTGTAGGAGGCACGTATCCGGGTGGGATTGTCAGTCCAATAGATCTATCATTGTATACCGTCGGCTGATCAATGTTAATGATTATGCTAGAATTGTGCTTACCCTAGTCATGTTCAAGACATAATGCAACATAGAAAAACACATAGACACTTTGATGATTGAATTGCATATAGAATGTTGTAACATGTTTCACCCCAAAAATGGTGATAAATAGAAAAGGGGCTATGTAAAACTCACCTTAGCAAAATGTTATGTCTCGTGAACAAAATAGAATAATGTGTTGTGAATGTATGCGAGGCGAATCCCAAAGACTCAACAACGTTGCTAGTCCAAATTGAAGAAAACGAAAAAGAAAGAATATCAAGCTTCCAATTCGCCAATTACAAGAGCTTATAATCAAAGCTTCAATTGTAGAAGTAATAGACTATAGAAGAAAGGTATGAGGGAAAGTTTAATCGGATTGAAACAATCGATTTAGAGGTGCAAAGTATAATGGGTCATAGGTGGGTTTTTATACTAGTTTTGGAGTCAATTAGCCATTAAAATTGGTCAACACCATAAAGTAAGGTTTTATGATGAATTGACTATTTGACTAAGACTTTGACTGTTTGACTAAGACTTTGACTAGGACTTTGACTATTTGACTCAAGGCTTTATTTTAAAAAAAATCTTGTATGTGAAAAAAAAAGAAAATATAATCATATTATTATTATTATTATTTATATACATTTATGTATGTATATAAGTTGTGAGTTAGGATAAATAAAGACTTAGGCACATTTGTATAATATTAATGATAAAGGTGTAATAAAAAAATATATATATATATAAGGGCTTTTTATGTATTAAAATTTTGGGGAAAATTTTGCGATGTTACAGTCTCCCCTACTTTTAGGAACTTCGTCCCGAAGTTTATTGAAAACACAGGGTTGAAGGTGATTGGGTAGAAATTAGGACAAGGGTGGTTTGGGAAGTTTCGAGTTAAGGCATGACATAAATTTATAGGTAACAGAATAAACTGTTTCGAATAATTTGGGTAAGAGTTTTGATATGTGTGAGTTTTAAGGGTTGGATTAGGTTAATCTGAAATAGCAAGGAGAATAAGAATCTTAAGTTTTAGGACTCCTAAAAGAAATGCATGAGTTGATTGACTATAGAAAGACTAAATGAACTACCAGGTAACTAGAGTTTATAATTGGTTATTTACTGAAAACCTTGATAGAATTTCACACTACCTTAACGTACCTGTAAATTCATGATTACGTTCCGGACCGCAATCACCAATTTACCTTACATTAAAGTTTTGCGTCCTTCTATATCTCCACCGATTGTTGAGCAGGTCCGATAGCCTCCACCAGTCGTGGAGTAGGTTGTAGGGCCTCTCCTGACTGTTGAAAAGGCATAATGACGTCTACCAATCGTTGAGTAGGTTCGATAGCCTCCACCAGTCGTGGAGCAGGTTGTAGGGCCTCTCCCGACTGTTGAAAAGGCATGATGACCTCTATTAAGTGCAGCATTTATTATACACATAGGTTGCAAATTGATAACATGTTTATGCAAGCAAGTATAACTAGCACAGTATATGAGTTGTAGTTGTATAGATTTATATAATTAGTTCACATTCAAACAATCATGCACCATGTAACAACTCTCAGACAAATATTTTATTACTTGAATCAAATAGCGTCAATACATAGAATAAAAGCAACCAATAGTCAAATGGTGAGACTTGCGGTTAGGTAGCTGGAGGATCTTGATCTCTGTTTAGTTTAGGGCATCGGTTACGGAAGTGATTTGGGTAATGAATGTTCAATAAGATATGGGTTGAATGAAGGACAATGAGGTAATATAAGGAATGTAATCATTTATTCATTTAATTAAAACGAATAAATGAAAACGTTGACTTATCAAAGATTCTAAATTCTAATAACATATGAAGATATGCTTTAGCCTATAAGTGAACACTCATCCCGAGAATTCCCAGGTAGGCATCCGGGTCCCTCGTCTGATTGGGATATATGCGCAATGCCAGCCTAGACAGAAGACTCAGAATACAGGCGTTCACCCTTCCAGATTGCACGTGTTCGTTATTAAAATCTAGAACTTCGACGAGATCTCAAGGTGGTTCAGGTTAAACCTGAGGGTTTTGCCTTATTAGTCTAAGAGTGGATCCAGTGATGGAGAGCAACCTTCTCGTAGGGATTAATGTATGGATAAGAAGTAGGAGGGAGATAGAGAATAGCAAGTAAAAGAAGCAAGTACTGGTTAAATCCTATGGTTATAGACTAGATTATTTTTCTAATAACCTAATTCCCTATAACCATGGCTCTGATACCAATCTGTAACACCCCAACCGATGGCGGAAACATCGGGATGTCACGTATTGATGATTGTTCAGTAGCTCATGGTGAATAATAAACTCCATTAAATAATTTAAACGAATTACATACAATTGTTCTAGAATTTGTACATCAAATTGAATAAAGCTATACACATATCTTCAAGCATCAATTCAAATCTTCAAGCAAATAGAACCTGAAACATGTTAAGTTGAAAATGTTTTTGGGTCAACAAAAGTTGGTGAGAATTACATAGGTTTTGATAATCGAATAAAACTTGTACAATTCAAGTGTCATGGCAAGTCTAGTCCATATGTGAAAACATACTAGAAGTAAATCGAGTGCATAATCAACCCTTGTGACTGTTATAATGTGGTACATCCCATACGCTCATAGTTCACTCGAATATGTTATGCGATAACAATCACCCACGCTACCTTTGTAGGAGGCACGTATCCGGGTGGGATTGTCAGTCCAATAGATCTATCATTGTATACCGTCGGCTGATCAATGTTAATGATTATGCTAGAATTGTGCTTACCCTAGTCATGTTCAAGACATAATGCAACATAGAAAAACACATAGACACTTTGATGATTGAATTGCATATAGAATGTTGTAACATGTTTCACCCCAAAAATGGTGATAAATAGAAAAGGGGCTATGTAAAACTCACCTTAGCAAAATGTTATGTCTCGTGAACAAAATAGAATAATGTGTTGTGAATGTATGCGAGGCGAATCCCAAAGACTCAACAACGTTGCTAGTCCAAATTGAAGAAAACGAAAAAGAAAGAATATCAAGCTTCCAATTCGCCAATTACAAGAGCTTATAATCAAAGCTTCAATTGTAGAAGTAATAGACTATAGAAGAAAGGTATGAGGGAAAGTTTAATCGGATTGAAACAATCGATTTAGAGGTGCAAAGTATAATGGGTCATAGGTGGGTTTTTATACTAGTTTTGGAGTCAATTAGCCATTAAAATTGGTCAACACCATAAAGTAAGGTTTTATGATGAATTGACTATTTGACTAAGACTTTGACTGTTTGACTAAGACTTTGACTAAGACTTTGACTATTTGACTCAAGGCTTTATTTTAAAAAAAAATCTTGTATGTGAAAAAAAAAAAGAAAATATAATCATATTATTATTATTATTATTATTATTTATATACATTTATGTATGTATATAAGTTGTGAGTTAGGATAAATAAAGACTTAGGCACATTTGTATAATATTAATGATAAAGGTGTAATAAAAAAAATATATATATATAAGGGCTTTTTATGTATTAAAATTTTGGGGAAAATTTTGCGATGTTACACATTTCATCTTCTCCACTCTAACCCACCCACCACCCACCATCCATCTCCACCGACATCCACCACAACCACCACCATTGCAGGGTTATCTGCTCATTTAGAAGCTATTGGGTTCGATGTTTCCCTTGTAGCTACTGAGTGGTTTCTTCGCCTGTTCTCAAAGAGCTTCCCTTTAGAGGTTAACGCCTACTAGTGATCATGTTTCTCTTGTGCGGTTGTGCCCGTAGATTAAGCCCGATCCATCTTACTTTAACCCTTTACAATGTGTGAGTTGTGATATTGTGCACACAACTATGAGAGTATGGAATGTTTCTCTTTTATGAAGGGGCAAACGTCTAGTTTAATGTAGCTTTGGCTGTTTTCAAGGTAAAGATAACATGTTTTTGTATATTTAAATTGAGGATTTAGTCTCAGGGGTGAATTGTGTTTTATAAAACACAATGAAAAAAAATACTACTTGTAAGACCTAACCCGAGAAAATGAGGTTTAAGGAGTTCATTCCATAGGTTGGATTGTAATTTTTAGGGTTAAATTAAAACTTTGAAACTTAAACTTGATTTCCGTAGGTTTGACAAAATAACACAAGGTTTACAAACGTGTGTCAAATGTTCGATGCATTTACAAGTTAGGTTCTCACCCCCATTACCTTATAATGTTTTTAACAAGGATTAAGCGGAAGCGTTTTATGAGAGTTGTGCGTTCAGTTCTTCAAATAGCTTGATCTGATCATCTCTCGGCGTCCACAACCTCCATACCTATGGTTTAACAACCTGAATTATACCCCAATAAACGTTAATGAAACCGATTAGAATTTAAAATGAATAAAAATAAAAAATTTCATCATTTCATATTCTCTCGGATGAGATTTTCATATACTATCTGATGAGCATTTCTTACATTCTTAGATGAGCATTTCGTATACTCTTGGATGAGCATTTCTTATACTCTTGGATGAGCATTTCTTACACTCTTGGATGAACATTTATTATACATTCTTAGATGAGCATTTCTTACACTCTTGGATGAGTATTTCTTATATACTCCATATATATATATATATATATATTCAAGTCATAAATGACTTACCTATATTGATTAAACATCTATGATTCCCTACTTAGACTTGTGATTTACAAATGGCCACCCGTACCAAAGGTTTTAGTAGGATACGTATCCATCTTAGTCATACTACCGTTGTGGTGAAGTTGTCATGTCTATGGCCACATGAGTCAATTACCTAGTCTTACTCGCGTGGCCCATATAACTCAATATATAGTATGTTTTTTAATTTCATTTAATCATGGGAATCATATAAGGTTTTCAGCTCGTTACAAACTCAACACAACATCAATAAGATTTGAAAGTCATGGTTATGATTTACGTTTGCTCACGCCCTTATTTTTATTGTAGACTAGCTTGAGATTGTTAACATAGCGTCTATGAATATACTCAATAAATAACAATAATCAATGTTTGCATAATGTTTGACCCTCATTTTAGGTCCTTGTCTAACTTGTGCCTTACCCAATTGACCCGTTAGCCTAATTGGGATATTGTCAATCTTCATATAAGGTCGTTTTCTATAAATTATGCATTCTCAATTAAGCTTCTTTTTGTGAAGCTCCTATGGCTAGTTTTCAAACATGTACAAGGGTATATATAAGCATATAAACATACTAACAATATATCGAGATTTGAGCCATCGAGTGACTTACCTTATGCGTGCCTCCTCTTTACCTCATTCCGATGCTTCTTGACCAACCGAAGTCTCTTGTACTCGCACCTAGATGTGTAATCCACATTGGTGATTAAAATCATGTTCTTAGATGTTATTTATTTAACCACACAAGTTTTCATCAAGCTTATTAATGCCCAAATACTATCGAGTTTATTATGGAATTTCCACAAACACCTTATATGTGTTATTTTCCTAACAATATTTTTAGGGCATTAGGACCTCATGGATCCATCATTAACCAAGTTTATCATTACTAGAAAGCCGAATTACTTTCTAGCTTAAAGTTTCCTACTAATACACTTAGTAAAAGCTATAATCTTGAGGTTTCAGATGTGATTCTTACCAAGTGGCAAAAAGCCACTTTCACATGACATGTATTCATAAGAATCATAACCAACTCTTATATGTGTTGCTATTCTTAACCAATTTGACATGCATTGAGGTTCCCTAATGCTAGAACAGCCTTTATTAACCACAAATTTCACATTTTATAACAACCCATGATTTTAACCATAATCAAGTATAAACATATCATCAAAATTAACCAAATAAAAGGTTACCTTGGGGTGTATTATGCATGGATGATTCGTTTTCATCATTTTTAAACGGGTTATCCTCTTTATTAACATTTTAATTTCCTTTGATATTAGTTTGATATAGAAATAAACCATCATTAATTAGTTTACTTTATAAATTCAGATTATTTAATCTCCTAATAATATTAATGTATGATTTGCATTAGAAGAAAAATTGTTGGGACAATACCGAAGGTAAACTAGATGTCAACACATTACTCCAATCACTTTCATAAGGCTAAAAGAAAACTCTAGTCCTCTTTATGGTTTTCATTGTTGTAATTTAAAAACCTTCATCTTTTATTCTGGCTTGGAACTAACTGAGGATGAACAAACCTAGTAGTACCTTGCTAAAAATGAATTGATAAGCAATTAACTCTCAAAATCAGAGATTTGTATGGCACAAAATTAAGTAGTTAGGTTAAAACTGGACACACAATTTGTGTAATACATAATAACACATATTTGAATGAACTCTGTAGCAATAAGAACAACCTAACATAGTAACATGCAATATGAATGGTCGGTTACCTTTATATAAACTAGCTACTTTATAATTTTGAATTCGGATAAATCATTTCATTGAAAATGTAATGTGGATTAAATTAATGATAACTATTTTGAAGTTTCTTCTTCGATCTCTAACATATTTGCCACATCGTGTCATTTAACATGTTTAGCTGTTCATTTGCCATCTCCACACAACAATTTATCTCTTACATCCAACTTCATTCTCTCCATCTATTGCAAACTCAATGTTGTATTTGACTAAATCAAATCCAAAGTCATTAGAAAATTCTTGTGACTTGCCCGAATTTTGTTAATTTGAGACTGAACTAGCGATTTATGCATCTCGAACTGTGGACATACTTTGAGAATTCATCAACCACTACAATGATTGTTTGTTGTTTGACTTTAGCATTAGTCCAATGAAATCCATTGTCTTCAAAGATATTCATGTATAGGTAAAGGGTCAACCAATCCTGGAAATACTATAGTTTCATGCTTATTCCTTTGACGAACATCACGACATATTATAAATTGTCCTACTTCTCTTGACACCACCAATAGAAAAGATCTATTAAGTCTTTGCTAGTTACCATGCATTCCTGAATCACAATTTTTATGAGTAAAAATTGTTCAAGTAACCCACAAGGATAAGGATTGGATGAGCTTTGATACCAGTGTTACGTGTCAAAATGGTAGTATGTGCAAATAAAAAGAAAAATTGGAACATAAAATGGATTTGGTTAACTTATATGGAACTTCATTAATCCATGATTTAATCTAAACCTGTTGTTACAGTAAGTTATTGTAAACGTTATTATAGTAGTTACTATTGTTTCATTCTAGTGATCCCGTTCGTCATGTTTGGACATTTATTATAATGGTTCCTTTTGTAATTACTAATATAGTAACAGTGTTACATGTTGATTCAAAGTTCCTAAACAATATTCTTGTAGTCAAATAATACATGATATATGAATCACATAAAAAGCAACTAAACCCATTAAAAGGATCTTCTACATAGATGCACAAACAACAAAGAAAAAGCTCCCGATTTCCAAATCGTTGACGATGGAATCCTATGTTTTCCATTACCAAATAACCCTTTCAAGAACTCCCAAAAGCAAAGTAGCAACCAAACACTACAAAACATCTCTCCCCACCCTAACCCTAATAACCCCATCAAATTTTCACTATAGTCAACCCTTAACAATATTAATAGGCCGTTGACTAACGCCGTCATGTTAACCAGTAGAATGACGACGCCTGGCACGATCATGGGTGACTTGTCAAAAGTGAACCTGCCATCAGTTTCATTATCGTTATCACCATCATTTGACATATGTTCCTTTTGTGTTACTTCAAAAATAGTGCCTGAATAACCGATGAGCTTTAGCATCACACTTAAAAACCCAAATAACCATGCAGTCATAGTATACACTCTCCCCATTCTTTGTAAATTCCACCACGTGCGAACTGATACACCTACACTTTTACACTCCCAATAAACATAAAGATTGTAAATGATGAATATACCCATGAAGATGAGAAATCCCCGTTCGTTAACTTTGGGCAAGAACTGTGAGCCTGTGATGATACAATATGCAGGAAGAGTCGCATAACATAGCTCAGGAATTGACCGGACTGCCCATAAGCAAAAACAAAAATAACCAAGGGCTTGTCGAAACCAAATGTTTCCTTTTATGGCAAGAAGTAACGGGTTTTTATCAGTAAATAGGATTTCAAAAAGTCCCATAACCCATCTTTTTTGTTGTTTTAATGAAGATGGAAATGTTGTAGGCGTACAACCAAGAAATGCAAGAGGATCAGTTGAGGTAATAGCAGATCTCCATCCTCTACCATGGATAGTGAGTCCTGTTAGAACATCTTCTGTTGCGGATCCATATTGCCAACCAACCTGAGAATATATTACAAAATCTATTAAATGATATTGTATTAGATTTTTCCATGCTTAAAGGATATTTAATATGTTCGGGTGTTGTAATATTTTGTTCAGAAACTACACACACACACACACACACATATATATATATATATATATATATAGAGAGAGAGAGAGAGAGAGAGGAAAATAGTTGTTCATTTCTTAAACAATAATATGTTGAGAACTTAGAGAATTGCATATGTATTTGTACCTAAAGCTTTGAAGCTTTGAATGTGATATAAAACATGGACGTGTGACTATCTACTTTTCTCTCCCACGACTTCTACTTATCTATTAGGCACTATATATGAATTAATTATATGGTTCACAACATATTATTGGTTTTGAGATGAACATGACCATCCGTGTGTGTATGGATGGGTGGATGTGGTAAGAGTCGTTCAATGCAAAACCAAATTTATGTTTTGAACTACGAGAATACATAAACACTTGTACCTATTGCTTTAACTGTGATACATAAGGTGATCAAATAGCCGTGTTAACACCCCCCCTCTCTCTCCTGTTATATCCGTAATTAAGCACTACGAGTAAGTGTTTAGGAAGTTTATAGGTTAAAATTTGGTTCTTAACTAAACATGGCCCTATATATATATACATACTATAACGACCTAAAAGGGAATTCTTTTTATACCAAAGAGAGACACTCTATGAAATAAAAGATTAAGTATGTAATACAAGTTTAAAAAAATTTGGTTTTTAGGTAGCTTCAATTTAAGGCAATATAAACAGTTGGTTGCGGATGGTATCTTAAATTTTGATTATGTGGACCTAACTATATAATCAAATAATTTGTTTTAATCACCTGTGTACCCCAAGAGGTGCCATACTCATAGCTACAACTTGCAACAAGGATTGCAGCCTCAGTGAAATCAGATGGACTTCTTCGGATTTCCATCTTTGAATTTGATTTTGATAATATCTGAGAAGCTGATTCTCTTAACTTAATTGATTTTCCAAATATTTTTTGCAAATCTTCATTATTGATGCTACCTGTTTTGAGAATATATATATATATATATAAAGAGTTACATCAACAGCTAAACACGAATTTCCATTTAAAAAGCGATCACGAGGAGGGAAAACATGTTCTAATATAAAAATAATAATAATAATAACAATAATAATAATAATAATAATAATAATAATAATAAGTATATATACCAAATTTTTTTGTATCATTTGGAGATGAACCATAAATAACCTTCCGCCTATGAAAACAATTTGATCCTGCGTATACTGTCCCTTGAGTTGATGATATTCCATTTGTTAGATACTGATTTTAACATGAAAAAAAAGTAGTTAGTTCTAGTAATTTTATAAATAAATAAATGAAAATAGTAACCAGTTCCCTTACCATACCCATCACATATATGTTTTTGCTTACATATAACCAAAGAGATGCATAAAAGTGCACTTTAATAATGATTTTTGATTTTGATATTGATATTTTGTGATTCTTGAAGAATTAAATATTACAAAGTGAAAAAATATTTTTTTATATATATCTGAAAAAAAAGAGAGAAATTTTGTGAAGAGAGAAGGAAAGTCTTCTCAACCAGGTTCAAATAAAGTTTAATTAATAAAATATTTTTTTCTTTGCAACCAATATGAAACTAGTTATTCAAAACCTTTTATTTTTCCCCAAAATAACCTAGATAATAAAAAAACACAGCTTTGTATTTTTAGACATTAAAAACCTGATTAGAAAAACAAAATGTAGGATCTTTGAGCTGGTATTAGGAGAACCAAATATGAAAAACAGAAAACTATAGCAAATATACGCACAAAGAGATCAGCGAGTTGACACCCAAACGGGTCATCCTTCAATCCATCATAAAAAGCTTGAGGAAATTGGTAAAAAGCACAATTTTCTTCATCCTTGAAACCAAACACCATACACATTGCATGAAGAAAAACTTGTGGATTATTCGCATACATATCACAATCTACATTCAGCATTAGAGGTGCATTTGTCATTACTCCAGACACTCTAGCCTGTTTATCATTCTGTAAAGGTTAAAACAAACTCCACACACAATATTATCGTTTTTTTTTTACATTGTTTACAATAAGTAATACACTTATATTTTTGAACATGTCTAAGGAAACAAAAATAAAGCCGACTAACCAAAACGTTCATAGCTCCAGCTTTGTAATGATGTTGATGTTTCGGTCTCTTTTCTCTTGAGATGTATATTACATGGGGCATATTGCTTGGAATACCTTCTTTGTTTTCCGATACAACCTACAACATTTACCACATGCAACATAAATCTTGGGTTGCCACTAAAAGAACCACATTCTACTATTCTAGACAATGAAAATACCATGATCTTGGAGCTCAGCTAATACTTGAACTTATATTACACTTTTAACAATTAATTTACCAAATGGAACATAAATCCTAAGTTGATAATGCCTCCGCAACTCTTATGGCATGTTTGTCTCATTGGGACATCTCATCGGACATTTGGCTAAGCAACAAACATATCTTCTGTTCTGGACTAATTCCTCAAAAGTTGTAACTTATGAGTTGGTGTGTAAATATTATCTCATTTGTATGTTTGGTTACAAAGATGATTTAGTGGATCAAGTTAGGATTACTCGATTAAATATCCATAATCTTTTGTATCAATAATTTGTGAACTCGTTTGTTTAAACAGCAAATGGGAATACCTTAATGATGGTAGGATGGTCCGACCGATGGACCCCATCGAAAACAGCAAAATCTGAATCATGATCACATGTGAACGGCCTCTGAGATGCAACATCGATTTTTTTGTAAAGCTCCCCATATTCCTTCTGAAACCAGACAAACAAAACAGCATTTGAATTTGTAGATATTGAGGTCACATGGGTTTTATATTTGTTTTTGTAAGTGTATGATTTCTCATAGTTAGATCAAAATTTTATAATTACTTAGTATTGGACTTTACATCCATACCAAAACTCCTCTGTTTTCAAGGTTCAAGCCCACTAAAAACGAATTGGATGTAATCTAATTCGTTAAAACTTAAAAATGTATTAAAAATATTGTAGTAGATTAATAAGTACTTTTTAAGTATTAAATTAATTTAACATTAGGTGTTAAAAGTGATATATTAACTTATGTATTGCAATTACAACTAGTGAGATTTCCCGCGCTACGCGGTTGGAATTCAGTCGGTATCATTTCAACTTGATATTATATTGGTATGATACTAACACTCGGAATAACCATACAAAGATTAAGCATAAAAAAATAATGTTATGCATAGAAGGATATTAAGACGTGTCTTACACTGATAGAGAACCATAAATATGAATATAGGCAACAATGTAGGTAACGATGTTGTTGATCAGTATCGGTTTGGTTGGGAGTGGACTGATTTTTAATTAAATCTATACGAAAACATACACGCAAGACTAAATAAAAGCAAGTTTTATAGAAATCTAGCGGAAGCGATTTTCTATTTGGTTTTATTTATTTGTTTGAGCCCGCAGCCGAGGGGCTGCTCGGTTTCTAGTCATTGACTCTCAAAACAGCAAGGTGGTTTTAGTACAAGAAATGTAGGGATAGAATGGTTTTGTTACTAATAGTAATATTTTGGTTTGGTACAATAGTAAAGGAGAAAACAATCTCCTATAAATACATTCATGGAAAATGGTAAAATAAGAAAGGAGCTAATCTAAAGGCACAAGTCAATGTGCTAGTCTTTGGGCATAAACTTGGAGGCACAAGTGAAGAAAGACTTTGACTAGGATTATGATCACTTGACTAATCAAATGGCCATGACTTTCAATACTCCCCCTCAAGTTGGAGCGTGAAGGTTACAAACGCCCAACTTGACAAGTGATATTTCTTCTTTTTTTGAACACTCCCCCTCAAGTTGGAGTTTTTTTTTTTTTTTTTTTTTTTTTTTTTTGCGGGCTCATAGATTTGGACCCGACTTTTCTTCTTGTAGGTTTAAGAACCCGACTTTCTTCTTGCAAGTTTTAAAACCCGACTTTTCTTCTTGCGAGTTCAAAGAACTCGACTTTTTTTCTTGCGGGCTCAAAGGAACCCGATTTTTTTTCCTGCTGGTTCAAAGAACCCGATTTTTTTTTCTTGCGAGTTCAAAGAACTCTTTTCTTCTCGCGAGTTCAAAGAACTCGACTTTTTTTTTCGCGGGCTCAAAGGAACCCGACTTTTCTTTTTCTCGCGAGTTCAAAGAACTCGACTTTTCTTCTGGCGGGCTCAAAGGAACCTGACTTTTTTTTTCTCTTTTTTTGTCTTTGTTCTTCTCCATTTTGTGCCCCTTCCTTTTTTTTGACTTTCTCATCCCGTGCTTTTGCTTTTCCCCTTTTATTTATTTATTTATTTATTTATTTTTCCTTTTCCTTTTTTTTTCTTCTTTCGAGCAGGATAGTAACCCGCTCTGATACCATATAGAAATCTAACGGAAACGATTTTCTATTTGGTTTTATTTATTTGTTTGAGCCCGCAGCCGAGGGGCTGCTCGGTTTCTAGTCACTGACTCTCAAAACAGCAAGGTGGTTTTAGTACAAGAAATGTAGGGATAGAATGGTTTTGTTATTGATAGTAATATTTTGGTTTGGTACAATAGTAAAGGAGAAAACAATCTCCTATAAATACATTCATGAAAAATGGTAAAATAAGAAAGGGGCTAATCTAAAGGCACAAGTCAATGTGCTAGTCTTTGGGCATAAACTTGGAGGCACAAGTGAAGGAAGACTTTGACTAGGATTATGATCATTTGACTAATCAAATGGTCATGACTTTCAATACCAAATATTACTATCAATAACAAAACCATTCTATCTCTACATTTCTTGTACTAAAACCACCTTGCTATTTTGAGAGTCGTTGGCGTTTAGAAATCGAGCAGCCCTCCCGCTGCAGGGCTCAAACAAATAAATAAAACCAAATAGAAAATCGCTTCCACTTTGATTTCTATATGGTATCAGAGCAGTGTTCTTGATCCTAGAACAATCTGCTCAAAAAAAAAAAAAAAAAAAAAAAAAAAAAAAAAAAAAAAAAACTTGTTTTTCTATTTTTTGAAAGGAGATGAATTAAAAAAAAAAGGAGGCAATGATGGGCAAAAGTAAGATGGAGAAAATTGAAGAACAAAAAAAAAAAAGTCGGGTTCAAATATTTGAGCTCGCAAGAAAAGTCGAGTTATTTGAGCTCGCAAAAAAAAAGTCGAGTTCTTTGAACTCGCAACAAAAAGAAAAGTCGGGTTCTTTGAACCCGCAAGAAGAAAAAGCTGGGTTCTTTTGAGCCCGCGAGAAGAAAAGTCGAGTTCTTTGAACTCGCAAGAATAAAAGTCGAGTTCTTTGAACTCGCGAGAAGAAAAGTCGGGTTCCTTTGAACTAGCAAAGAAGAAAGTCGGGTGCAAGTCTATGAGCCCGCAAAAAAAGCAAACACTCCAACTCAAGGGGGAGTTTTCGAAAAAGAATAAATATTACTCGGCAAGTTGGGCATTATTGACATACACCCTCCAACTTGAGGGGGAGTATTGAAGATAATGACTATTTGACTAGTCAAAATAATAATTTTAGTCAAAGTCTTCCAAGATTTGTGCTTCAAGACTTGCTTCATCTTTGTCCCCCAAATGATCAATAATGTTGACATTGACCATTGACCAACATTATTGATCATTGACCAAGACTAGTCTCCTTGGATCATGCCCCAAAGTTTAGTCATTTCCTTTTATCCTAGACTTGTATTTCCTATAAATTGTATCATCTTATTCCATTGTAATGTACCAAATATTACTATCAATAACAAAACCATTCTATCTCTACACTTCTTGTACTAAAACCACCTTGCTGCTTTGAGAGTCGTTGGCGTTTAGAAATCGAGCAGCCCTCCCGCTACAGGGCTCAAACAAATAAATAAAACCAAATAGAAAATCGCTTCCACTTTGATTTCTATAAGTTTAACCCATTAAACAAAAAGCAAACAAAAAATCATAAAAATTGTGAAATTGTGGACACAAAAATAGTGCCAGTTAGAAAAGTATTAGAAGGTTAAAACTAATATGTTAAAAAAAGGTTAAATCCAAAAAGGGAAACCCACAATAATAAAATAAAGGTGTTTAAGTATGAAGTTTTTTTTTTCGAACGATTGTTTAAGTATGAAGTAAATGAACCAATTGTGATTTACAACTGTCACACCATTCGAAATGTTAGTATATAAATATTATGAGTAGACTTTAGTATATGAAATTAGTATTTAGGAATCATGTTTTGTGTGACCGTTAAATCGAATAAAAAGCATGTACAAAAATGTTGAATCATATATGTACGTGCTTTGCTGAGTATTTATAAGTTAGTAAAGAAATAGACTGAAACATAAAATATATTAAAAAATAGTTAAATCAAATTAGGAGTCGTTAAAACGTAAAAACGTTAAACCATGCACAAACATTGTTGCGGGTTAACTTATAAAATTTAGACCGAAACGTAAAACATTATTGTAAAATGAACAATCAAGTCGAAACGATAAAAAAAATCCACGTAAAAAAAAGGAATAAAAAACTAAAAAACCGTAACCTAAATAATAATTACAATAATAATAATAATAATAATAATAATAATAATAATAATAATAATAATAATAGTAAACCTATATAGTATACGGTTTATTAAAGATCAAACTAAACTAAATGGTTGTATTTTATTTTACTAATAAACTAAGGGAAGAACAATAAAAGTTATTAATACACTAATTGGAAAAACATGAAAAGTTCCCAAAGTCTAAGGAACGAAAAGAAAAGAAAAATTATAAGATGCGGTACCATAAAAAATGCATATGGTACAAAAATATAAACTATAATAAAATTAAATATATAATTGATAACTAGATACATGAGGGAAAACAATATTTCATAACTATTGCTTTGTTAATTTTATACTAAAAAGGTATTTAGGATTGTTACCTTCATCATTTTCCATTCATGTTGGAACTCTAGTGAATCATCTTCTAAAGGCGTGGACTTAGAATTAAAGTATCGGAACGGAGCTCTAACTTGAACATTATACTTTTTGCAAAAAGGGACCCATAATTTTGCGAATTTGGTTGTCTCGATAAGGGAATAGAATGTAAGAGGTGAGCAACCATCATCAGATAAATATAGAGCTAACTTGTTGGCTGGATAATCTACTGCTAATAAAGATAACACCGTATTCATTGTTATGATAGACGGCTCAAGGATAGGGTCGGCAGTTGTTACGAATATATCCACAGGCGGAAACTCCGAATCACTTACCCTGGAGCATATTTAGTCACATAAACAAGCTCAAAAAAGTTCCATCATCAAGTATGCAAGAATATTATATATTCATCTACAAGAAATATATAAACAAGACGGTGAACACTTAGGATTACAAAGTCTTAAATAATTTTACCTCT
The DNA here is from genome assembly GCA_028751855.1 of Ambrosia trifida. Taxonomy (NCBI): domain Eukaryota; kingdom Viridiplantae; phylum Streptophyta; class Magnoliopsida; order Asterales; family Asteraceae; genus Ambrosia; species Ambrosia trifida. The sequence goes on from CM054122.1 coordinate 111,973,742, forward strand.
TCAAGAGTCTGTCAGGGTACGTTTTCGTGGTGCATTGATTCCACTTGATACACACAGATAGAATCCAGTTAAAAGTAAACCATGACTCACATAGAAACGCAAGCAGCCAAGGGAGGTACTGGTCTTGGTCTTTGAAATAAACGACTCGATAAACAACAACTGATACGAGAAGAGAAAGAACCACAAGCTCTATGGCTCGGGCCGCCTTCTTGTTATGGACTATTGTTTCTTGTAGAGGGAGACTAGTCGAGTCTTGAGTGTTTTTAGCCATATTATATGTGGTGCCAACAAAGCTATTTAGAGTGGTTTTTTTGAAAGGCTTTGTGTAGTAACATTGGTGTGTTAAAAGAAGTTTTTATAGAGGGGTGTTTTTTTATTTTTTTTTATTTGTAAGCTAGTGTAGAAGAAAGTATCCAAATGTGATTGGAATACCAAATTGTTCTATCCACAAATTACCCAAAGGTTGAGGAAAGTTGTACAATTTAAGTGGTCTACATTATCACATATATGATACATCCATTAACATATGCAAATAGTTTTTTGAGTAGTGGAAAATTATAAAAATTGCATGATTTATTTATTTTATTTTTTCACATAAACTTGATTCCGAAGAGAGAAGTTAATCTCATTAACTTTGATGCCAAAAAATAAAAACCTATTTTCTCAAATAATATGTTACTATATAACGTGATTGTTTTCACTTCACATACTGGTGAATACAAGTATAGAACTCGCGCGTTGCGACGAGATCGACAATACAAGACGGGAACATAATTCAAACCTTAAAACGATAAAAAAAATCATATGTGAGTTGTATATGTTTATATATAAAAGCACTCACGATTAACGGCATGGAAGTTTCTAACATTAATTAGGATAGTTACATGATACAATGTTACGTTCTATATATATATTGACACAAAAAAAATATGTGGATGGGTCTTTAGTTTACACTAAACGGAGGAAACAGAAATTCTCTTTCAAAATGTGTAAAAGTTGTATAAGAAAAAAGGAATTATACTAAAACAATAAAAAAAACATTTTTGATACGTACAACATATATAGGTGCTTGGATGTACTCTTTAAGTTGGTATTACAACTTGAAGTCACTACAAGTCACTACGACCAATCAAATCCATCAGTTTATTGAAACTAATTGTTAAGATTATCCATTATTGTCTAACCAAATGTTAGTTTAACCATCTATTTATGATTCTAATTATTCATGTTGGTATATTGAACCCAGTTAATTTCCATTCTATCATGAATTATTTGAGTTGCCGATTTAGTAATAACTTATTGTTTTGGCTTCAAGACTATGCCTGCATTTTCACTCTTCGCCCCTACCTTAATTCCAGCCTCCAAATGAGATGTCCCTGGAAAATGGAAAAAAAAAATCGCATACTCTTTAAACCTTTAAATATGACATATGAACCCATGATTCCCATTATATCTCTTTAATCTTAGTTTATTTAACAAATCCTTTATGGCTAAAACTATTACGCCCAGATCAATAAAATAAGTAAATAATAAGACTTGTAACTTGAAACCTTAAGCCCTACATACCAGTTATACTCAATGTGAATCAAGAACCACGAAAATAATAATAGAGCAAAAGGCCTGCCAGATTACGTCTTATATAAAAACAAAAATTGGTAAGGCATGTAGTGCACGCACGCATAAGGCTGATAATGAGTTCATTGATCAGATTTTTTTGCTTACATAGACGGATTAGCGCATTATCGACAATGTTATAGTCATTTTTTGAGTTCATTGGTCAGATCTTTTTGTTCATATAGAAGGGTCATTTCAAATATTTTAAAAAGTACATGATACTAAGAGTGCAAAATAACACAAATCCTTGCCATGAAGTTTCACAGGGACTTGTAAGTTTAACCTCAAGTATAGGTAAATACAAAAACATATATATTTGTTTGAATCAAAGAGAAAAACAATAGAATTAAATCATTAATATAAGATGAATTACTTTTGGAATTAGGAAAAAAGTAATCTTGCTACCGAAACAAAAGGCACACATGTTGGTATTGTATTGGGTCTTAATAATGAGTACATATTTAAAGGGGTAGAAATTGTGTATAAGACAATTATACTATTGACATTAAAGGTTGTACACAAAGGTATAAATGGAAGAAATTGGGTAAAAATTTAGAGATTACAAGACTTTTAGAATGCCACCTTAACTTTGTCAAGTTGAACATCTTTGCCCATTACTCCCTCTTTATAATGCAGTAGAGATTGTTGGATTCAAAAATCCATATTTTAATGAACGCTCTTGCCGATAATAAAGTTTAAAAAGAGTCACTTCTTCTATCTAAAAGTGTTAGAATCAAAGTCTTTCTTGATGTAATTTTTTTTTTTTTTTTTGGGATGTTCAATGATATAGAGTTAATTGCCAATTTAGTCCTTCAGGATTGTTAAAAATTGCCACTTTCATCCAAATCTTTTTATTTGGTCAATTTAGTCCCTGTGGTTTCATTTTTTTGTCAATTTAGTCCTTCAGGATTGACTTGCTTTGTTACAGTATAAAGTATTTGTGCGCTAAATTCACTCGGTATAAGACTATTAGAAGTTGCCACATCCGAATTCATATGTGAAAACGATGAAAGAAAACACTATTGTCCAAAGAACATTATATAGCCTCTCATATTGTAGCCTTGAAGTTCCATGCACATAGATCTTGATAAGTTGCTTCGAGCGTAGTGATCCGCAACTGTAAGAAAAAGTTGCATAAACGCTAATTAAACCCCATAAAATAGATAAATCGGATACTAAAAATGTGCTCAAGTTAGTATAAACAAATATAAATATTGATATCAAAAGTACACCCTTTGATAATCGATAATAAATGGGGATTGTGCCTGATTTTTTAAGCGTGAATTTTTCCGAGCGAGCATTGAGCGAAGTGTAACTTGGATAACCATAAAATTAGGATGTTTCCTTCAATGTTTTCATTGTCGGGGTGACACCCAATGTCAAATTGTCCGTTGTTGACACTAATATTGAGGAAGCGAGGCGATGGACATACTGCAGAGAACAAGTGTCGAATTGCGGCGTATGGTGATACTAAGTGACGTTTAGCAACGGACGACTAATAGCATAATGAAGTCAAGACTGTTACTTCATGACTTAGGGTTTACTATTTAATCTAGTGTTACATTTTTATTTGATTAAGCAGGCTAGTTATATTTACTTGTATTTCTTGGTTCAAATGTTATATATAAAGCTATAAATATTACTATGATTTGGGTGTGTATATGTAATTATATACATAATAAATAAATAATATGTTTTTCATTTTAGTGATCGCTCTTAACTCTTTCATTACCAAGACAAAACAAGTTACATTTAGATGGTGGGTAAGCGGGCAACAAGCTGTGCCGCTATCCCCTTTTGAATCGTAAAACCTATCCTGCTAAACACAAATCCTTGGTTCTTAGGGCTCCGCGAGTCACTGTGGATCACCTTCTGCACTCGTTTCAGGAACCGTACTGCCTCAAGGGCCAGAGATCCAAATGTGTCAAAAGGAAACGGCAAGAACACATGTTGTTTCTCTAAATAGGCTGCTCCGTGCTTAGCTTGTTTACAAACCGAACCGAGCCGATCGGCTCGTTTACATCTAAGCAGAGGATCGAACGAGCATCTTTTAAACATTTTCTGAACAAGTGGCGAGCGATCCAGACGATTAGTTTCTAACAGCACTATTTACGAATGACCTGATAATGAATTTGTCATTTTTTTCTTAGACTTTTAGTTGTTATTTAACTTGTCCTTCTCGTTCTTTTTTGCTTTTGCTTTTGCTTTATAAACCTTGATTATTATATTGTCCTTATGCAATCAAACAAACCTAGTTTCTGTGGCCTCTCTAGCATGTGGTTGATAATTTGAAGAATTTAAATTTATGAAAATGGAACATGTAGATCCAACAAATATCGGCTCAATTATTTTCTTCTAGAACGTATTTTAGTATTCAATTTCGTAAAAAAAAATGGAATTTGTATCTTTTCAATACGAAATTTCTTAGAGAATCATACTTCAAGTTTTAACAAGCTAGAAAGAAGTCATATATGGTCGATTTGGGCATGGTTTAAGTAAACTGAAAATAACTTTTCAAGCGCATCTAAGTAAGAGGTGTTTGTTAGCTTTTTAGTCATTCAACTCTTAATCATTCAGTATTAAGAGTGTTTGTTTCCACTAAAAAAACATATAAATGGTTCTATTAAGCTCTTAACCATCCACCAAATAAGGGGTATTTAATCATTCAGACCTCTTAATAATTCAACACTTAATCACACAGATCCTACCAAATAACCCCTTGGGGAAGAACTAAACAAAGATTTTGGTGATTACCTTCAACTGTTCAAGGCTTCAAATTAGGACAAAAACGATTGTCAATTGTGATCTCTTGTCTGAACAAGCAAAGTAGCATGCTGCATGCTCAGTAGAACGATCCAATGATCGCATGTACTTCAAAAGAAAACTATTACAAAGTCGTAAGGTTTCCTACGCTTATCAGCGTAACTTTTCTGTCGATCACAAGCAGCAGCCATCCAATTTCTGATTTGCACAATCTCCTCAGAAGTTTCGTGCACAAGTCCGGGACCTGTTAGCTGGCTATCCCCAACTTCAGTCCAGCAGATGGGAGACCTACACTTGCGTCCATAAAGTGCCTCTAAAGGCGCACACTGTATCGAAGTGTGGTAACTGTTGTCATACGAGAATTCAATCAAAGGCAAGTGCTTATCCCCACTGTTGCCAAAATCCGCCACGCACGCTCGTAGCAGATCTTCTAATGTTTGGATGGTTCGTTCACTCTGTCCATCCGTCTGTGGGTGATAGGCTGTGCTCATATCTAAGCGAGTCCCCAAAGTGTGTTGGAGAGTAATCCAAAAATGAGAAGTGAATCGCGCATCGCGATCAGATATAATAGAAGTAGGCACCCCATGCCTAGAGACTACCTCCTTGATGTAGAGATTTGCTAGTTTCTCCAGCGAGTCTGTTTCCTTTATTGCCAGAAAGTGTGCCGATTTGGTTAAACGATCCACGATAACCCAATTCATGTTATGGCCCGTTGGCGTTCTAGGAAGCTTTGTGATAAGATCCATAGAAATTCCGTCCCATTTCCACATAGGGATTTCTAGTTGCTGGAGTAGGCCTGAAGGTTTCTGATATTCAATCTTAACCTTTGCACAAGTCAAGCACTTACTAACATAAGTTGCTATTTCAGCTTTCATGTTTGGCCACCAGTAATGAGTTTTAAGATCTTGGTACCTCTTGTCTGAAACAGGATGTACCGAATATCGAGAGGTGTGAGCTTCGTCGAGCACCAGTTGTCTGAGATCCCCAAAACGTGGTATCGAGACTTGATTCATAAAGTATTGAAGACCATCCGTCTTCAGTTCCAAGTGCTTATCCGCACCATGTAAAGTTTCAAGCCCGATGTTTTCTCCTTTCAAAGCCTCGCCCTGGGCTTCACCTATCTTATCAGGAAGATTAGTATGTACGGTAAGTTGTAAAGCTCGCACTCGTTTGGGTTTCGTTTTCTTACGACTGAGGGCATCAGCTACTACGTTAGCTTTCCCTGGATGATACTTGATGGCACAGTCATACTCATTCAGAAGCTTGACCCATCGACGTTGTCGCATGCTCAGCTCCTTTTGATTGAATATGAGTTGGAGGCTCTTGTGGTCAGTGAATATCGTACACTTCGTCCCATAGAGATAATGCCTCCAGATCTTTAGAGCAAAAACCATTGCTCCCAGTTCCAAGTCATGGGTGGTGTAATTCTTCTCATGAACCTTTAATTGACGTGAGGCATACGCGATCACCTTATCACGCTGCATCAGCACACACCCTAACCCTTGGATAGACGCATCATAGTACACCACGAAGTCCTCTGTACCCTCAGGTAGTGATAGTATGGGTGCACTGCAAGGTTTCGAATTTAATAACTGAAAAGCAGATTCTTGGGCATCTCCTCACTTGTAAGTAATACCCTTCTGTGTCAAAGCAGTGAGGGGTTGAGTGATCTTAGAGAATCCCTCAATGAGTCTACGATAATATCCCGCAAGACCAAGAAACTGGCGCACCTCTGTAGGAGTCTTACGAGACTCCCACTTTTTAATAGCATCAATCTTGGTGGGATCAATATGTATTCCTGCCTTGTTCACCACATGTCCAAGAAATTGGACTTCTCGAATCCAAAAGTCACATTTAGAGAATTTTGCATACAGGTGCTCATTTCTCAAAAGCTACAAGATCAGCTGTAGGTGTTGCTCGTGCTCTTCCTTGCTCTTGGAATAAATCAGTATGTCATCTATGAACACTATGATGAATTTGTCCAAATAGGGCTTGCATACCCGGTTCATTAGATCCATGAACACATCTGATGCATTAGTTAGCCCAAATGGCATCGTCAAAAACTCATAATTCCCATAACGAGTTCGAAAGGCTGTCTTCGCCCCATCCTCCTCTCGGACTCTCAGCTGATAGTATCCTGACCTCAAGTCAATCTTAGAATAGAAGCTCGACCCTTGAAGCTGGTCGAACAAGTCATCAATACGAGGCAAAGGGTAGCGGTTCTTAACCCTTACTTTGTTCAACTTCCGATACACATGCGGAAACTCCCATCCTTCTTCTTATCTAACAGAACTGGAGCCCTCATGGCGAAGAACTAGGTCTAATTAAAGCCCCTATCCAATAGCTCTTGGAGTTGGGTAGACAGTTCTTGGAGTTCGCCTAGTGCTAGGCGGTATGGTGCGCGTGCAACTGGAGCTGCTCCAGGTGCAAGATCGATTTAGAAATCCAGGTAGTTCCTCTTTGAAAACATCTGGGAAGTCTTAGACTACTGGGATGTCCTCAATCTTAGTTTCAGTTTCAGCTCGAGTGTCAGATATGTTAGCCAAAATGGCCGGACAGCCTCTGGGCCTTCAAAAAGGAAATAATGCCCACCATAGCACCACCAGAATCACCCTATATAGATAAAAGTTCTCCACTTGGGAGGGGGACACGAACAATCTTCTCCTGACATAGAATTTCTGCGTTTTGCTTGGACAACCAGTCCATGCCAACCACGAGATCAAAACTTCCTAGGGTGATAGGTATAAGGTCGATGGCAAACAATTGCCCATCTAGCTCGAGCTTACATTCACGATGAATAAGGGTTACCTCAACAGGCTTCCCGTCAGCTAACTCTATAGAGTACGGGGTATCAAGAAGAATAGGAACCATCCCTAGTTGTTTGCTAAGTTTTGATGACACAAAACTATAGTCCGCACCAGTATCATATAAAATAGAAGCAAGAGTGTCGTACCCGTCACGACATTGTTATCAGTCCTAGCTTCCCCAGAGCCAATCACAATTGCAATTCCACGAGCCCCATTGTTGTTGTTACCGTTGTGGGTATTGTTTGTTGAAGGACTTGTACCTCTCACTATCCCACATTCTCTTGCTATCGTCAAAAGTAGAAGATGAAGCTCCATGCTTCGGAAAAGTACCATGCTCAACAGCTTCATCAATGAGTTTGCGAGCCAGGTGAAAGATTTGTTAGATTCTGGGTAGGTGAGCTGCAGTGGCCAAGCCATGAATATGAGGGACCCACCATTTTGGTATGAAATTCGATCCGCTGGTAAAGTTGGTTAATTAGATTCGAGCACAAAGTATCTAACTCCTGTAGCTTGGTAGTGTAGGCGTCGATCTCAGACCCATCCGTCTTTATATAACAAATTTCTAAGTTTCACCACAGGGTGTTACGTTCTCCATCCAAGTATCTGTAACTCATTGAGTGTGCATGTAGCATGCATTACCCCATCCTGCCTGGGACAAATGCACATGGCAAAGACTTATACTATCGAAGCAATCAGACGGTCTCCTTCAGTTCCGTTGGAGTTATCGAGGTTTACAACCAATAAAAGGCTTGAAAATACGATGTGCGTTCAAGGTATAAGAAAGTTAAAATGTGGTAGTCAGGGGAAAAGAATGATTTAGCAAAATAGATCTTTACTAGCTTGGAAAGATGCGAGGGCCTCAACCACCCTATCGTTGATCATAAGAACTCAGTCTTATCTAAGTTAGCAAAGGGAAATGAAAGAAAAGATAGGTAAGAAAAGGTAAGAGCCAATCGTCGCCATGCTCTGTCTAGATAGTAGAGCCAATTCATCCTCACTTTCCATGTGCTCGTCCTGCTCAGGTTCCCCTTCCATCCCTTATCCTTCCTCTTTTGCGATGTCAGTGTTATATGGTTCTCGTTACGTACAGTCTCCTTCTCCGGTCCTGTGTACGTCAGCTCAATGGTCAACATCACCATTCGTTCCTCCAATCGTGACTGTCAGTCACTGGTAGGTTTCGCCTTCCTTTGAGATGTTGCATTGCATCGCATGCCTTACGTAACTCCCCAAGAGTGTGTGTAACCAGCCCCGATCTAATATGTTTCCTTGAATCTACTATATACTCACGAGGAACAGTGACACAAATGTCATGTATCGCTTGCTCATACTGGGCGTAAAGTACTAAGGTAAGAAATAAGTTCTATATGCGTAACCCAGTCCCGTTTGAGTTTCGAATGGGAGTAAGAAAGATCAAGTAACAAGGAACAGAAACTAATTGTCTCCTTGCTCAGTGAAAAAGGATAAGTCTCAGTATTTGAGTTTCTTCATAGTTGATTCGATTTAATGGTATCACGTCATGCGCATCGTGCAGCTTCCCGTGTACATGCGCCACAACGCTCGCAAGGGCTCCCTCCCTTGTACTATTATTGTTTCCCCATCCATGAGGTTTGTTAGGATACTACTCCCAGTAATGCGCCACCTGGTGTAATCCTGGGTTCCCACCATTGACGTGTTCAGAAGTAGGTCTAGAACTAGAAGATAACATATCTCCTGAAATCATGTGTTGTAGATATTTGTAGCTAAAAGCTAGTTGTGCACTTAAGTTGTGAGTGTACTTATGCTATGATGATTATAGACTAGACTCAACATGCAGTCCGAGTTCACTATAACCAATGGCTCTGATACCAATCTGTCACACCCTCAAATTTCCACTGTGGGGTTTATACCGCGAGGCGCATGACATACCAGGATCCCATTGCCATAAGTCATATGAACGAACTCTAAATGCCCAAACCATTTAGTTCGTTTTCAAAAACCAAGTTTAGTTAAGCTGCGGAAGCGTAAACCAAATTTAAACCTTTTAAAGCCATGCGCAAAACAACGCGCTCAAATTAAAACCATACGAAAGAAAATGTAAAAGCATGATATATAATTTAAGCGTATGCCCAAGACCCCAAATGCAGTGAAGTGTGCAGTGCTTTCTAATCGTGGCACCGGAAGCTAACTACCTGCAAAAGCATGTATATCGTGGGTCAACAAACAATGTTGGTGAGTTCACTAAGTAAAGTAGATGAGTGTGTAACTGCGCTGGTTTCCAAAACCACGTAAACAAGTAATTGAGTTGGTTCCAAGAACCGTGTAAACACTAGTTCGTCGCATGTCAAGGGTAGCTAGCCCATTCATGATAACTAACACCGAATATACCGAACTGCTATGTACGTGTAGCCACAAATGTGAGCCGCATGCCTGACATCATTGTCTATCCACAATGATAAAGTTTCGTTAAGTTATAGTTCACGCCCGCGCTCCCCGAGCCGGTGTAAGGTTTGTAAGACCTAATAGCGCTATCAACTAATAACCCGCTTGCCATAACCCGACAACTCATTCGGTACGTGAGGACTTACAGATGATAGAGTTGGTTTAGTTCATCAAGGACACAGTTTGCGAACTAGCAAAACCCGACTCACACAAGGAGTCAAAAACCGACCCACACAAGGATCAATAGCATCCCAACCCGGGATGTGTAAGTAGTCCCAAACCGGACTAGAAAATAGTAGTCCCAAACCGGACTAGAAAATGTTAAGTAAGTTGTCTCAACCCGAGACGCATGCTTTTGAGAAAAGAGTAGTGAAACTCACCTTAGGTTGCACGTGAATGATCCAAATCCCTCAAACAGTAACGAGCTACTGACTCCCTATTACAAGTGTCACTAGGTGAGTATACGTGCATAACCAACACATCATGTAACTCGTTTGTCCAAAACTTCTAAAGTTCAAATCGTGTAGTGACGCCTAGTGACTCTACATGCACAAGTCCTACGTATCCCGTTGGTGATCATAATGATTATTATCAGTTTTATACCTTATACACATCTCCTATAAGTATTCATATAAGTTCATGTCAAATACATATCATATAAGACTCCAAATAGTCACATAAACACATAATACACAATCTGCGTTTTTAGGACAGATTGTGCACCACGAAAACTAATTTATTTAAAATACTTAATCAATGAATTAAACTCCCAAATGTTTACTGAATATTCTTTGGGATTCATTTAATAACCCATATTTTTGTTTTTTCCTAAAACTAAACACAAAAATTATTAAAATTCATACAACACAGCTATGTCCAGAAACTTTACACAACAGGTCAGTTTAGTAGAAAAATTCTCAAAAATTGTGTATTCACCCAAACGAGGTGAATCCACTTGGAAAAGCCAAAATTTTCCAATATTGACCTTCTGTCAAAATTTCATAACTTAATTGTTTGTAAAACTTGAGTTATACCCGTTTAAAGTTGACTCGATTTATAACTCCGAAATTCTGATATGACCTTTAATCAAATAAAATTCTAAAAACATATCAAACGACATCCGAATCAGATGATTTTGCCCATTTTAAAAAGCTAAGACCATGTACAATCCATTCATGCAAAGAATCGATCAAAAAGATCAATTTATCATCATAATACAGACCCTACAAAACACCCTAATGAATCTGTCAGAAAACTGAAACTTGCACCCCAAGTTATTCATAAACCCTAATCATCCATAATCACAGATTCCATGAAATCCTCATATACAATCATGTTAAAATCTGTATTTTTCACATTCCTAAACCCTAATTATAATCACGTACATCAATTCTCATAAACCTCCATGCAAAACATCTAAAAATTTACACAAACACATACACATGCGATTCATACTCATAGAGTTTCTAAGGTTTTTAAAAGCTTTTCAAAACATTAACAATTATCATAAAACTTATAAAAATTATACCTTTCAATGCAAGAAATCCTCAAGGTTTAGAGATCCCTCCCAACACCACTTTGATTAATCAAGAGTATTTGTTGTTTGATTGAAATTGAGAGAGAGTGGGGGTGGGTTCCTTGTTCACGGCGCAAAGGAGTAGTAGGGTTAGGGTTATTTTTTTTTCTATATATATAATAGGAATTGGCTTGGGGCCCAAGTAATTGGGTATTAGGGCCCCTTGTAGTCCACTAACTGGACCCGTTAATCATGTTTTAGCCCAATACCGGACCCGATAATATTAACCACCCTAACTTGCATAAAAACCATTGTTTTTATCATGTCATAACATATTAATCATAACGTGCACGTAATTTGCATGGTTTACATATTAACTTTCAGTTAAGCGGTAATTCACATAAACATGTAATTTCACATTCATCATAATTCAATTGTACACATTATTCTATATGTTAGACAAATCACCGACGTTCGGGATACAGGACTCGTGTGTGTGTCAAAACAAGGATTTTCCTAATTATAACATATGTTAATATTATCTAACATATGTTAGGCCTCCTTAACTAACCCTAGTTAAGTATTTAACCACGTATGAATATGTAAATTAACTAGAGTTCAGCAAAAGTGTTAACATGAAAATGCAGGGTATCACACATAGAACACTTATCATTTAGTTGGGGCTTAACGAACTTTAACCAATGGTCTATTTTCATTACTTCAATCAAAATCTTCCAAGTCTTGCTCATTAATAGCTGATTTTTCACCTTCGAAGTTGTTATCATTGTCATCACGATCCTCGGAGTGCAGCTCATTTTCAATAATTTATGAAAACCTCCACCATTGTATTCCATATTTGTGTTCTACATAAAATATAGTTGTTGTAAAGATATGGATACGGTGATAAGTAAATCAAGAAACAATCCTTAACCCACTTACTTGAATGGGTAGCTAAAATTTTACATGTTATCTCTCCAATGGTTCAAACCGATTACATAGCTAAAAAACAACTAATAAGAAAATGGTCTAATGTCACATGCTGTAATATAAATTTCTTATATTTTATTAAAAAATAGACACCAAAAGGATCAACCCCAGACCCATTTGAACATGTACCCAAAAGGACCCATTGTACACAATACTTAAAATTAGCACAATCAAACTCAAAGACATATAGTCAAAGAATTGACCTCCATCAATTTAACAAAAACGTAAAAAGTTTTTACTCAGATTCGGTCAATAATATTAAAATAAAGGTCGTAATATTAGTAATAGCATTAAAAATTATTTTGAAGACATTATATATTTTAGGAAACTGTTAAATATATTTAAATTATATTTATTATTAACAGAATAATAAAAGTGAAGGAAAATAAATGTACATTGTTATCTTTGGATTATATTTAAATTATAAACTGTTAAATAGATTTAACATTGTTAAATAGATTTAAATAAATGTTTGAAAGAAAGTCGTATATGTTTAAAAGAATATCGTTTCGTGAAAATTGATTAAAGGAAAGTTGTAATATCAAAATTAAAGTCGGTCAACAATATTAAAATGAATTTCAAAATATTAGTAATATCAATAAAAAAGATTAAAAATTTTAATAAATAACAAACAAATCATAATCAATCATTCAAATCAATGACATTAAAATCATCATAAATAACATTAAAACTCTCTATAAATAACATCAAAATCATAATTTAAATTTCAAATTCAATGAAATCTTGTGGTGCAACCTTAGTAACAAACATTTTGTGCTGGATTGAACACCATTTGAAGACACAATATTCGCTAATGGAAGTATCTTCTGATTGAAGCAAAACAGGCCATCCAATCACAATAAACCTTTATAAAAGCATTATATATAGAAAATTTAGAATGTGTAACTAATTATAAAATAAGAATAATGTAAACAAAAATGTTGAATATGCAAATAACAAACCTAGCAACTTGAGAAACAATTTCTGCATGTAATATTAGTATTAGTATTAGTTAGTATTAGTAATTATTAGTAATTAGTAATATATTCGTAAAAATAGTAATAGAAAATTTTAATTCGGTCAATAAGATATAAATGGGATTAAAATTAAAAATCGTAATATTAGTTTTAGTATTAGTAATATATTCGTAATTTAATTCGGTAAATAATAAATAAATGAGCTTAAAAATCGTAATATATAACATTAAATTCGTAAATTATTATTAATGTTATTAAAACTAATAAAAAATAACATTAAAAATGAATAAATCGTATTAATTGCAGGCAAGACCAATAATAATTCATAAAGATAGATTAAACATAAATTCGTAGTAATATTAATATAAATAAATGAGATTAAAAAATCGTAATAAATAACATTCAATTAGGTCAATTATTATTAATGTCAATTAGTATTAGAAATATATTCGGTCAACAATACTATTTTTACGAATAGTAAAATTAAAATCGTAATTACTAGTAATTAGTAATATATTCGAAAAAATAGTAATAGAAAATTTTAATTAGGTCAATAAGATATAAATGGGATTAAAATTAATAATCGTAATATTAGTTTTAGTATTAGTAATATATTCGTAATTTAATTCGGTCAATACGAAATAAATGAGATTAAAATTCATTATATTAAAATTAGTATTAATAATATATTCTTAAATTAATTCGGTCAATAATAAATAAATGAGCTTAAAAATCGTAATATATAACATTAAATTCGGTCAATTATTATTAATGTCATTAAACTAATAATAAATATCATTAAAAAATGAATAAATCATATTAATTGCAGGCAAGACCAATAATAATTTGAACGAATAGTAATATAAATAATATTAAACATAATTTCATAAATATAAATTAAACATAATTTCATAGTAATATTAATATAAATACATGAGATTAAAAATGTAATAAATAACATTTAATTCAATCAATTATTATTAATGTCAATAAATAACATTAATTGTAACATACTAAAAATACATTAAAAATGATTAAATCTTATTGAACATAAATTCGAAAAAAGTAATATAAATAAATGAGATTAAAAATTTTAATAAATAACATTGAATGTGGTCAATTATTATTAATGTCAATAAATAATATTAAACATCTTAATAAATAACATAAAAAAATAATAAATCTTATTAATTGCAATCAAGACTAATCATAATTCGTAAACATAGTAATATAAATAAATGAGATTATAAATCTTAATAAATAACCTCAAAATCGTAATCAATAATTCAAATAAATTACATTACAAACATAAAAAATCGTAATTTAAATTTGAAAATCAATAAATTTTTGTGGTGGAACCTTAGTAACAAACAGCCTTTGCTGGATTGAAAACCATTTAAAGAAACAATACTCGCCAATGGAAATATCTTCTGATCGAAGCAAACTAAAATCGTAATATTAGTATTAGTTATTATTAGTAATTATTAGTAATTAGTAATATATTCGTAAAAATAGTAATAGAAAATTTTAATTCGGTCAATAAGATATAAATGGGATTAAAATTAAAAATCGTAATATTAGTTTTAGTATTAGTAATATATTCGTAATTTAATTCGGTCAATAATAAATAAATGAGCTTAAAAATCAAAATATATAACAATAAATTTGGTCAATTATTATTAATGTCAATAAAACTCATAATAAATAACATTAAAAAATGAATAAATCCTATTAATTGCAGGCAAGACCAACAATAATTCATAAAGATAGATTAAACATAATTTCATAGTAATATTAATATAAATAATTAAGATTATAAAATCGTAATAAATAACATTCAATTCGATCAATTATTATTTATCTCAATTAGTATTAATAATATATTGGGTCAACAATACTATTTTTACGAATAATAAAACTAAAATCGTAATATTAGTATTAGTATTAGTAATTAATAATAATTAATAATATATTCGTAAAACTAGTAATAGAAAAATTTAATTCAGTCAATAAAATATAAATGGGATTAAAATTAAAAATTGTAATATTAGTTTTAGTATTCGTAATTTGATACGGTCAATAAAAAATAAATGAGATTAAAATTAAAAATCATAATATTAGTATTAGTATTAATAATATATTCATAAATTAATTCGGTTAGTTATTATTAATGTCATTAAAACTCATAATAAATATCATTAAAAAATGAATAAATCCTATTAATTGCAGGCAATACCAATAATAATTCGAACAAATAGTAATAGAAATAATATTAAACATAATTTCATAAAGATGGATTAAACCTAATTTCGTAGTAATATTAATATAAATAAATGAGATTAAAATATCGTATTAAATAACATTCTATTCGGTCAATTATTATTAATGTCAATAAATAACACTAATTCTAACATACTAAAAATACATTAAAAATGATTAAATCTTATTAAACATAAATTCGAAAAAAGTAATATAAACAAATGAAATTAAAATTTTTAATAAATAACATTAAATTCGGCCATAACCCCAGCCCACAATATCCGGAAGTTTTTATATATTTTCAAACTCCATAACTACCATACCTTAAATAATGCATCATTTTTAGAAATCCAATCAATCTCATTTATGAGACCCGATTCAAAACGGATCCTATCCAAACCCATTAACACAATATGTCCATCCATACCCCACACTTAGGATCATTCAATCAAAACATTCACCAAGGATTATGATAGACCAAAAACTTATGATCAACATGAACAATCAAGAACACTTGATGAATAATCACACCCGTAATAATCCTCAAACAAACCAATCAACGACTCGTATTACGATGCACAAAAACCAAAACTTGGATCTGTCATGGAGTTCGATTTTAACATCTAAGATGCTAATAATCTTCAATCCAGAATCTTATACATCTCCTCAAAAAAACACTCGGCCAAAGATAAACTAACTCGGCCATACCCAATGCGAACAAAAAACAATACGGACCCGGTGCCGAACATGATCGAAAACAGATAATGATTAACCATAGCTAAATCGAAAACTTTATTACCTTCTATTATTTCAAAAATCTCTTAAGGAAAGGTGGCCGAGTTAGTTTATCTTTGTTGTGTATGTTTTTAGATAACAAAAACCTGTTCATGGCTTTCGGCAATGTCTGGATGAACACGTTAAAAACAGCATTAAAAAAATGAAATAATCAATTTGTCTACAAAAAAAAAAAGCCATATTTAGATGAAAATAAGATTCATACCAAAACTCTTGCCAAAGGGTCATGCATCACCATGAAGAATTGGTCACCCTTGTGATAAGCCATAATCGAGTTTGTTTCTTTGGATGGAATCCTGGTTTTCAATAGAAAAAACGAATATGTTAAATAAACCCAATATATTTGCATATATTCCATTAGAAAAAATTATTAGAAACACCTTTTGGATCTATCTAATTGAATCGAAAAAAAATTGTTAGAAACACACTTTAATCTATCCGAAAGGAGCCAAAAATAGCCAGAAACCAATTTTTGTAAATTTGATCCGAAAACCAGTGCATATTGTAATGGAATTAGATGATTTATGTATTATAAATCGACATATTTAGAAACAAATTTTTGTCTATCCGAAAGGAGCCAAAAATAGCCAGAAACCAATTTTTGTAAATTTGATCCGAAAACCAGTGCATATTGTAATGGAATTAGATGATTTATGTATTATAAATCGACATATTTAGAAACAAATTTTTGTCCATTTGATCCGAAAATAATTGTTAGCGACTTGATGTAATAACAGAAATCAAAGATCAAATGGAGAAGATACCTGGACAAAAAATGGAAAAGAAGAATGAGGAAGGTAGGATTGAAGAATTCTTAAGGAATTGGAGATTGATGATGGTAGAATGGAGAAAAAAATGGTATTTATAGGCTAATTTTTGGAGCCCCATTTACATATTTGGATCCATCGGGCCCTCTCTAAGGCCTTCATTCGACCCGAGTGTATTGAATTATTATGTAGATTGACTGAATTACAAGTTTTATCCTTTACGTTTATATCTGATTACAAAGCATGCCCTTTACGTTTAAAATTGATTAATTATGTGCTTTATGTTTCAAAATCATACACGTTTTGTTCTTTAGCCCTAACTCAGTTACTTTTTCTCGTTAAATTGGACCAAACATGGATAGTTTAGTGTTTTACCCGTTTATTCAAAAATAATTTAATAAATAAAACTAAAATTAACTAACTGTAATATAAAAACAAATTAATAATTCTTTCTTTTCCCCATCTTTCAGCCTTCACCTACTACCACAAATCCACCACCACAACCACCTGCCACCAACCCACAACACTACAACTGTGTTCTCCGCCCGCCAAAACAGCTAGTTTCAGACGAAGAGGATGGGGCTTGATTATTGGTGGGTTTGAAAATGTGTGGGGCCTTGCATTTATTTCAACTATAAAAACCCATTTTATCTTCCCATTTTTACAAACCATCTTCTTTTTATTCTTCTTTATACGTTTTTTTATAAAATCCAACAAAAACCAAAACCGTCGTCTCATAAAATGGCGACTTGGACTAACGATAACCAGATCAAGTTGGGCACGGTGTATATCAATATCAAAGGGGAGATGCACTTGGAAGTAAACTCGTCTTCTGTTTGGAACAACGTTTTGGCGGATTACAATCGTATAAGCCAAACAGATCACCGCACTGCGGATCAACTTGTTAGTAAGTGGCGAGCAATACGAAGAAGGTGTATGAGGTGGAACATCCTATTTGAAGCCACGATGGAGAGGAACCCTCGTCTTACCGAACGAGCGGCAATTCAACGCACACAAGACGACGATCAGGTCGCTCATGGGGTCGAATTCAGCATCACCGATCTTGTCTCATGGCAATTGTTGCGTTTTTTTTCATGTCGATTGGTAGATGTTTTTAATCTTTCGGTTTTTTTTAAATGTTCTAGGCTTCAGCTTCCTTTTTTTTATTTTTCGTTTTTTTATGTGTCGGTTTTTTATAGGTTTCGGTAATGTCTACTTCGTTGTAAGTTTTTTTTAATGCTATGTGACTTTTTATTTTATTTAGTTCACTTGTTTACTTTTTTAAAAATTAGAAAATAAAAAAAGAAAATTTAGCCAATAGGAATGGAGGACTACCCAAAGAGGACTACCCCCACACCCTTGGGTAGTCCTCAACTTGTCTAATACCAAGTGGGACCCACTTTTTACTGACGTGACGGCAAGGCTTCCCAAGCCTTCCCTATACCACATCACATAGTCTTATTACTCATATTCACAAATGCACATTGAATGAGTCTACCTGAATGCGGCCCAATTTTAAGAATGTCTGACACAACACAACATAAATAAATGTATGGATCTAATTTGGGTTTATGATTTCAACCTGCCAACCCAATACAATTAACCCTAAAGTCAATATCTCTTTCATTTAATATATAATTGGTTGAATTACAAGTTTTATCCTTTACGTTTATATCTGATTACAAAGCATGCCTTTTACGCTTAAAATTGATTAATTATGTGCTTTATGTTTCAAAATCATACACGTTGTAAGTTTTTTTTTGATGTAATGTCACTTTTTATTTTATTTTGTTCAATTATTTACCTATTTAATATTAGAAAATAAAGACGAAATTTTAGCCAATATGAGTGGAGGACTACCCCACACCCTTGGATAGTCATCTACTTATCTAAAACCAAGTGGGACCCACTTTTTGCTGACGTAACGGCATCGCTTCCCAAACCTTGCCTAAACCACACTACATAGTCTTATTACTCATATTCACAAATGCACATTCGATGAGTCTACCTGAATGCGACCCAATTTTAACCCGCCAACCCAATACAACACAACACAACACAACATAAATAAATGTATGGATCTAATTTGGGTTTATGATTTCAACCCACCAACCCAATACAATTAACAACCCTAAAGTCAATATCTTTTTCATTTAGTATATAATTGACTGAATTACAAGTTTTAACCTTTGCGTTTATAGCTGATTACAAAGCATGCTCTTTACGTTTAAAATTGATTAATTATGTGCTTTATGTTTCAAAATCATACACGTTTTGTCCTTTAGCCCTAACTCAGTTACTTTTTCTCGTTAAATTGGACCAAACGTGGATAGTTTAGCGTTTTACCCGTTTATTTAAAAATAATTTAATAGATAAAATGTCACACCCTCACTTTCCACTACGGGGTTTATACCGCGAGGCGCGTGACGTTCCAGGATCTCCATAGCCATAAGTCACATGAACGACTCTAAATGCCCAAACCATTTAGTTCGTTATTGTAAAACAAGTTTTATTGATAATCAAATATTTCAATAGTTGCGGAAGCGAAATTTAAAGATAATAGTTATTCAAATAGTCAGAGTAAAACAACGCGTTCGAAGTTGTGATAGATAATTAAACATTCGAAAATAGATAAGTATTCATATCCCCATGATGCTATATGATGCATGCCCTACTCGTGCTTCGAACTAGTGTCATGCAAAAAGGTATAATAATCGTGGGTCAACATAAAGTTGGTGAGTTCACAAAGTTTGGTAAATACGTAGGTCCTCCGGACCATGTTTTGAGTAATAGCTAATTCACATGCCAGGGGTAGCTAGCCCACTCATGATAACTAAAACCGGTAATACCGAACTGCTAAACAACGAGATCCCATGATAGTGAGCAAAGTGCCTTGCATCATTGTCTATCAACAATGATAATATGTTGAGTTATAGTTCACACCCATGCTCTCTCGCACACGATGTGAGGTTTGTGAGACCTAATAGCGCTATCAACTAGTAACCCGCTTGCCCACCCGACAATTCATTCGGTATTTAGAAGGACTTCAATGATAGAGTTGGTTTAGTTCATCAAGGACATAAAGCATGAATTAGTGAAAGCATATTCACCTAGTGAATCATAGCACCCCAAACCCGGGATGTGTAAAAGTAGTCCCAGACTGGACTATGAAAAAGTTTAGAAAGTTGTCTCCTTCCGAGACGTATGCTTTTGAGAAAAAGAGTAGTGAAACTCACCTGGTGTTTGAGAGATCTAGCAAGGCAAAGAAAGTAACTATCGTTCCAACAAGGATCTCCCTATGAACATTTAGGACATATTAAACTATGTTCTTGTTTATCTTACAAGCTCGGCCCCTACTTTTGTGAACCACATCAATCATGTTTCATGTATAAGATGTTTGATCTAAAAATGTTCCATGACTCCATGTGTAATCAATTACTCTAACACTAGATAACATAGTTGATTACATAGGTGAAACAATGTGCATATAATAGAAGCTTGATTACTAATCACATAATAATCAACCTATCATTGCTAGTTGGGGTCGATCCTAGCGATCAAAAAGTCTAAACTTGGGTTCACAATAAGGGCCGCATATAATTGACTAGAAGGGGTTGGTACTTACCTCAATACTAATTGACTATATGCAAATCCTTAGAGCTTCTTGGTGGCCTTCCTTGGCTCGGCAATTAGAAGAAGGGAGGGGTGAGTATGAGCCGAAGCTTGGGGAGAGGTTGTGGAGGGGTGTGGTTCGGACTCAAGGGAGCCGAAAGAGAGAAAGATAGAGTGAGAGAGCAAGAGTGCTTGTGGTGGTGTGAGTTTGAGAATGAGATATGGCCTCTATTTATAGTGGATCGGCTAGTGTATGGATAAAACAAAAGATGAATGCACTAGCTTCTTAGAATTAGCTATTGTTTAGGTGACTAATCAAGTGTGAATGAAAGATAGTGACTTAAGATGGTTGCTTCTTCCTTGACATTGGCCGATTATGGATAGATATGGACCAAAGGGATATGTTGACTCATCAAGGAATGGATTAAGGTTTTGTTTCTTTCCTATTCTTGTATAAGGTTGACAATTATCATGAACTTGCATATTCCCCTTCCTTTGGCCGATTATAATCTCTCCCAAAGAGGCAAGTCCTCCATCTTGGGAATGGAGCAATCATTCCTTGTTTTACCTTCATTCTTGTGATAGAATTGTCTTGTTTCCATCCTTGTACTTTAGCCGTAGGGTGTAAGAGGTTTAGAAGGGGTAGGGTTGGCTTAATAGGTAGATTATAGGAGATTTGTCTTGTTACTAGATTGGTGAAACTTGGACAACTAATCTTGCTTTCTCCTTGCTTCCATCCGATCGGTTATAGGACAAAAGGAAAAGACAAAGTGTTTTGATGATGGTGATAGTTAGAAGCTTCCTATCTTAGTTCCTTGATCAATAATTATCTCACTATTGTCAAGGTGTTTGGCCGAGGTGTAAGACAAAAGGGAAAGCAAGGTGTAAGCTTCTAGAGGATAGTGATGTTTCATGGATATAATGAGTTGGTTTTGTCTTTAGTATATTTGTCATTCTTTTGTCCTACTCTCCTTGTCTTTGACCGTGAATATGCACATATGCATATGTCTCCATATAGGCGGCTATGTAGAGCTCCAAATGAGGAAATGTGGAAGCAATTATTAAGTGAAGTGGCTAGGTACTACTTTGGTGAAAAAGGATAGGTTAGTTGTCTTGTGCATAGCCTTTGGACATGTCACTTTCACCCTTGTTGTATAGGAGACCTTGGCCGAAACATTTGAGGAAATGTGAGGATGATAGTGACAACTCCATGACAAGCTTAGTCTATACCTTAGGATGTTAATAGTTCATGGTTTCTTAGTTGTGATTTTGGAAGCTTCTTGGTGTGCTAGTGATGTATGACCGAAATCTAGTCATGGATGTGTGGACTTGATGGTGACCTTTCCTAGAACATTCTTATTAGAGATTGATAGTTCCAAGGATCCTAGATTGTCATAGTGATAGTGATGTATCAAGGTGTAGCTAGGTTAGTTTATCTAATTATCTCATGATATTAATCATTCATGAGGATAGGCATATATATATATATATATATATATATATATATATCTTATGTGTGTATATACATATATATACAACCACATATAGAAGTATAGGAGGTTGATTCGCAAGTACACACATAGATTAATATTTGTAAACCTTCATAAGTTTACTCATGTATTTGTCCATCTATGATAGCCCATAGATACATATATATCCAGTGTGTGCACGTGTGACTTATCTAGTTAACTCTAGTCAAGTAGAATGCAAGAAATCTAGGTGCAAGTAACTAGAGTTTAGTTAATTTAGGAACCTGAAATTGCGGGGTATCACATCATCCCCAAGTTAAAAATAATTTCTTCTCGAAATTCGGCAAGTAAACAATAAAGCTAGCTAAAAAAAATGTATGCTTGCTTCCCGGATGTCACATCATCCCCAAGTTGAAAGTAATTTCGTCTCGAAATTCACTTTGAGGTAGCTGCTTTATGTTTAGTGTTTGATCTATGTACGGGTTCAGGTTCAGTAAAGAGATGTGGGTATTTAAGCCGCATCTGGTCCCTGCGTTCCCACGTGTATTCCGGTCCTATACGAGAATTCCATCGTACCTTAACAATAGGTATGGTACTTTGTCTGAGTTTCTTGACGCCTTGCTCAAGAATCTCTAACGGTTCCTCTACGAACCGTAGCTGGTCATCCACTTGGATCTCTTCCAGTGGCACTACCAGTGTCGTGTTAGCAAGACACTTCTTTAGATTTGAGACGTGAAACACGTTGTGAACTCCACTGAGTTCCTTAGGCAGGTTTAACCTGTACGCTACGGGACCAATCCTTTCGACAATCTCGAATGGTCCAACGTGCCGCAGGTTCAACTTTCCCCGTTTCCCAAAGCGTATCACACCTTTCCAAGGTGACACCTTTAGCAGTACCTTGTCTCCAATCTGGAACTCCCAAGGTTTCCTATGCTTATCAGCGTAACTTTTCTGTCGATCATGTGCCGCAGCCATCCGGTTTCTGATTTGGACGATTTTCTCAGAAGTCTCGTGCACTAGTTCGGGACCTGTCAGTTGGCTATCCCCAACTTCAGTCCAGCAAATGGGAGACCTACACTTGCGTCCATATAGTGCCTCAAAAGGCGCACACCGAATAGAAGTGTGGTAACTATTGTTATATGAATATTCGATTAGCGGCAAGTGCTTATCCCAACTGTTGCCAAAGTCTACTACGCACGCTCGTAGCAGATTTTCCAATGTTTGGATGGTACGCTCACTCTGTCCATCCGTTTGGGGGTGATAGGCTGTGCTCATATCTAAGCGAGTTCCCAAGGCATCTTGGAGAGTAGTCTAAAAACGAGAAGTAAATCGTGAATCGCGATCGGATATAATGGAAGTAGGCACCCCATGCCTAGAGACGATCTCCTTGAGTTAGAGGTTGGCCAGTTTTTCCAGTGTGTCAGTTTCCGTTATTGCCAGGAAATATGCCGATTTGGTTAATCGATCGACGATAACCCAAATCGTATTATGCCCACTTGGCGTTTTAGGGAGCTTCGTGATGAAGTCCATGGAAATTCCATCCCATTTCCACATAGGGATTTCTGGTTGCTGGAGTAAGCCTGAAGGTTTCTGATATTAAATCTTAACCTTCGCACAAGTCAAGCACTTACTAACATAAGTGGCTATTTCGGCTTTCATGTTTGGCCACCACTAAAGGGTTTTGAGATCTTGGTACATTTTATCCGAACCAGGATGTACCGAGTAACGAGAGGTGTGAGCCTCGTCGAGCACAAGTTGTCTGAGATCTCCAAAACGTGGAATCCAGACTCGATTCATGAAGTACTGAAGACCATCTGTTCTCAGTTCCAGATGTTTATCCGCACCATGCAGTGTCTCTAGCCCGACGTTCTCTTCCTTCAAAGCCTCGCCCTGGGCTTCACGTATCTTGTCAGGAAGATTGGAATGGATAGTGAGTTGTAACGCTCGCACTCGCTTCGGCTTCGTCTCCTTACGACTGAGGGCATCTGCCACTACATTAGCTTTCCCTTGATGATATTTGATGGCACAGTCATAATCGTTCAGAAGCTTGACCCATCGACGTTGTCGCATGTTCAGCTCTTTCTGATCGAATATGTGTTGAAGACTCTTATGATCAGTGAAGATCGTACACCTCGTTCCATAGAGATGGTGCCTCCAGATCTTCAGAGCAAAAACTACTGCTCCTAATTCCAAGTCATGGGTGGTGTAGTTATTCTCATGAACCTTCAATTGACGTGAAGCATACGCGATTACCTTATCATGCTACATCAGCACACACCCTAACCCTTGGATATACGCATCACAGTACACCACAAAATCGTCTGTACCCTCTGGTAACGATAGGATTGGTGCACTGCAAAGCTTTGCCTTTAACAATTGAAAAGCAGACTCCTGGGCATCTCCCCACTTGTAAGTAATACCCTTCTGCGTTAAAGCAGTGAGGGGATGAGCGATCTTAGAGAATCCCTCGATGAATCTGCGATAATATCCCGCAAGACTAAGGAATTTGCGCACCTCCGTAGGAGTCCTAGGTGCCTCCCACTGCTTAATAGCATACGAAGAGGGTCGCGAGCAATATGAAGAGGGTGTTTGAGGTGGAACATCATATTTGAAGCCACGATGGAGGGGAACCAACGTCTTACCGAACCCGCGGCAATTCAACGCACAGAGGAAGACCATCGGGCCGCTCACGGGGTCGAATTCAACATCACCGATCTTCACTCATGGAAATTGTTGCATTTTTTTCATGTCGATTGGTAGATGTTTTTATGCTTTCGGTTTTTTTAAAAATTTTCTAGGCTTCGGTTTCTTTTTTGTGACACCTGGCATATTTAGGTTAATACTTTTCATAACTTACATACATACGTTTCATACTTTGCATAAATACGAGTCTACCTCAACGAAAACATTGAAAACAACCACTTAATATCATACTTGAACGGGTCGGTTGAGTCGTGTTGATGATTCGGGAATCGTCGGGAGTCGTTACAATGGTCTGAGGCATCATTGGGTGTCGGTCCATAACCATGTGTACAAGGATTGGCGATTCGTAGAATCGTCGGGTTATCGCACACAAGTAAATCTCGAGTCCCGGGAATTGGTGAACGGATGGGAACGTGTTAGTTATCATGCATTATGTGCTTACAATCATTATATGACTTGCCGGTATGTGAATACGTGTTTATATGTGTTAAAATGGTGATTACGCGTAATTGCATGACATTATAGGTGATTACGCGTAATTGCCTGACATTATAGGTGATTACGCATAGTTCCATGACATTATAGGTGATTACGCGTAATTAAATGACATTATAGGTGATTACGCATAGTTCCATGACAATAGGGGGTGATTGGCGTAATTGCACGTAAATAGGGGGTGATTACAATTTCAAGGTGTGTTCTTCATCCCAAACCTTTGTAATGATATTGTTTTGATCCCTAAAGGTCCAAACCTGGTTTCTAAACATTTGTGTCTTTGAAAACACATTAAAATCAGTTTCTAAACAAACCCAAACCTCTATGCGTGTTATATGTGATGTATTCATGCAAGATAGGATTTTTATCATTTAAACATGGTTGTTCTTGCATTATTGATATGTTTCTGATCTAAATGAGTTGATATGATGTTAACCTAGGAGTTTGAAGGTCCATAGATTTGCATTATTGATATTAGGCGTTTTGACCCGTTTGAATGATTATGAAGGATTGATGATGATATGTTGTGTTTTGTTGATTGTTTGAGGTTAGGGTTTACTCTAGGATGATGCTAGAATAGTAGGATATTGTCGGACAACGTCATTATGTGATGAAATCCGGATATTTGCTATTTAGGGTAAGTTTTGCATGTTGATGTGATGTTTACATGCTAGTTATGCTATTTTGGGAAAACGTCTGCATTCGGGATGGCTAGGATGATGATAAATTATGGGTTTTTGCTTGAAATAGTTGGATTAATGTTTTGGGTTTGATATTGGGTGTTTACACATGTTGCGGATCTGATTTGGAGGGTTAAACGCGCAAAAAGACGACACAGTGCAGCAGGGGCGATTAGGGAACCCTAATCGCCTATAGTAGGGTGATTGGCCCTCAGTCTCGTGTAACAGGAGGCGATTGGGAGCCCAATCGCCAGTATGTCTGGTGATTGCAATCCTAATCGCCAATTGACCCTCCTAATCACCAGTTGACTTTTCCTAATTGCATGTTTAATTCCTAATCACGTGTAGTGCTGTCATATGTGTATTTTATCATCCCGGAACACGGTTTGACACCTAGGAACATGTTAGGAACCCCGTGACATGTCCAATAACTTAGTTATACGTGTTCGGACCTGTTTATGCGTTAATTAGGCTTCATGCTAGATATAGTAGACTGTGATGTATACTAAGTGTTTGATTGCATATGATTGCATAATATCTTACATTCGGCTAACACGTGGGTTGTCGGGTCACCAATGGGATGTCGGGTCTTGCCTGGTGTGGTCGGTTAAACGTTTAAACATCATTTCAAATGTACACGGTTATGGTCTGGACTGTTGGGGACTAACCAACCTACAGGTTGTTAGTCTAACATCTTATCCGCTCGTCATGATAGGTCACCGATAGTTGGTGCCGTCTATTGAGCGGGTTTACTTATCTGAGAGGGGAAGCAGTATCAGGTGAGTTTCACGGCCCCATTCTTTTACTGGTTTTACATTTTCGGGGGAGACACATGCTTTATACTTATTTCATAAATTATCATGTTATACTAGTGTTAATACATTGACATACTATACGATACGTAAAGTCCCGAGGGAAACCATGAATGTGCGAGACACAACGGGGGAAATGTGGATAGATCTATTGGGACTGACAGACCCCACTCGTCGGCTGGGAGCCGGGCGGGTGCATATTGTCTCGGTCATAACGCTACCGTGGTACGGTAGTGCATATCGTTTCGGGCAAAATCATATATCGTTGTCTGTAATGGTTTCCAGGTCGTAGTAGTATTATTCATGCGTCTAGCTAACGCTATCATTTCTAACATAGTGATAACATGATGGCTTTCATTACCTAAACGTTTAACATAAAACCTGTGAACTCACCGGCATTATTTGCTGACGTTTTTAGCATGTTTGTCTCAGGTCGTTGAGGTAGCAGCATTTCATAGGCTCACGGAGTCTCACGGCGTCTAGGATTCATATGCATCTTATTTAACATTTTCAGACTTTTATGCTTTTACTTTCGTGTTGTAATAAAGTTTTACGCTTCCGCAGCGATGGATTGTTTATGAAAACTTAATGGTTTGCTTATGTCGTTTTTACGTATCATATAGTGTCGTTTATTGTGACCATTGACTTAGATCCTGGTTTGTCACGCGCCTTGCAGTAAAACACCGCACATGGAATTTGAGGGTGTGACAGATTGGTATCAGAGCCAATGGTTATAGTGAACTAGGACTGCATGTTGAGTCAAGTCTATAGCCGAGTCCCACACACTAGATGGTCACATTCGTATAAGTCATATCATGTGGGGAATTGTCGGGGTGTTAGTATTACATTCATTATCATCATTTATGCTTTCATCATCTATCTATTATTCTTATTTCTTATACTATCCTTCATCTTCGTGCTGAAGACGAAGAGGCTTACTATCCTTGCACGGCGGTGGCGTACATTGGAGTGGTTTTGGCATCCTTCGGAGATTTGTCCAAGATTCGGACATCTCCCCTTTCTATACTCCAATGAACACACTTACTCACATACATCATCGCACACTTGTACTTGTTGTTCTACATCTTGGGTGTTTTATCACCTAGGAGTTCTTATCTATTCTAGAACGTGGGTGCCTTGTGGTTTGAAAGTCAAGCTAGGAGCACGCCTCAGGGACCATGTAGAGCGACTTATCATTTCGGGTGCACACGAAATAATAAGTTGAAATGCATGGAAATCTTGGTGGACTCTGTGTTTGATCCGACAATAATGATGGAACCCAGTTCTCTGGTTTAACTCTGTTACTTATGATTTCATGTTGTCTGTTCTGAAATATGATGTCTTATCTTTGGCTTTGACAGAAGATGTCAGGACGTCGTGGTGGTCGCGTTGGTGGTCGGAATGGCAGTGGACGCAATGGGGGTCGTGGTAACATTAACATGACACAGGCTGAGCTAAATAATCTGATTCAGGAGCATGTGGCATCTGCTTTTGCTGCACAGCAGGCCGGCCAGCAGGGCCATGGTGGTAATTTAATTACCCCTACCCTCATTCCTTGTCTTTTGTTGCGTGGTATTCGTTTTGTGACCCGTGTTACTTGTTGTAACAGGGAATGCTTTTCATCCTCCACCACCTCCACCTCCTCCAGTCTAGTGTACTTACAAGATGTTTCAGGACTGTAAGCCCCATAACTTCAGTGGGACTGGGGGAGTTGTGGGACTACTTCGATGGTTGGAGAAGGTCGAGTCAGCTTTCTCCATGTGTAACTGCCCAGAGGAGTATCGTGTGAAGTATGCTTCAGGGACATTCAAGGGACGTGCCTTGACTTAGTGGAATTCGACTGTGCAGACTATTGGTTTACTTGTGGCCCATGCGTTGCCATGGACCGATTTTGTGTTTCGTTTGAAGAGGGAGTATTGAACCCAGGGATGAGATTAAGAGTTTAGAGCATGAGCTGTGGAATCATCAGATGGTGGGATCTGAGGTCGAGGAGTATACCACTTGTTATCATGAGTTGGCACTTTTGTGCCCGGATTCTGTAACTCCTGAGTATAAGGCTATTGAGTTCTATGTTAGTGGGTTGGTGCCAGAGGTTCACGGGTTGGTGACCGCGAATGATGCTTCTACACTTCGGGATATCATTCGGTTGGCTCATAGGCTAACCAAACAGAAGGTTCAGGAGGGTGTTTTGCCTCCTAAGGGTACTATGGTGAAGACCTCTGATGGCAACAAGAGGAAATGGGAGAGCGTAGGTAAGGGTACAGTTCAGCCTCAGCAGCAGCAGCAGCCGAGGAAATTTGAGGCTACGGGTGCATCTTCTGAGCAAAGGCAGAGAGGGTATACTGGGAGGCTGCCTAGGTGTGATCGTTGTGGGTACCATCATCTTCGGAATTGTAGTTATTGTACCCGTTGTAAGAAGAATGAGCACCAGGCCCAGAACTGCAGGGTGAATCTTCAGACAGCTCAGCAACAGGTGGTTGCCGCTACTACTGCTGATATCCCTGCTGCAGCTCCTCAGGGGAAGCAGGGATGTTATCACTGTGGGGACACTGGGCACTTCAGGCGGGACTGTCCCAAGGTGAAGCAAGGCGAGGGTGGCGGTCGAACTGGTCATGCTTATGTTATCGGTACGAGGGAGGACATGGAGGACCCTGATACTGTTACTGGTGAGTTTCTTTTCTTAGTATTCATTGTACTTTGGTTTTATCCTCATTCGCATCATTCAGCATTCGCATTCATCATGTGTTTTCGGTCTTGTACATGGTTATCATTTTGCATCCGTGGGTCTGATGTGGATCATTTGGAGATGCTACTTGGACGGTACCGGCGTATCAATTATTCCGATCACAGTAGTCTCTAGTAGGCCTTCGATCAAGAGGATTCATTGTTTTGTATTCACTTCGCGGGGAGGGCAGTTCCCCGGCATAGAGTATCTGTTGTTTTCATTCTTCGCCCGCGGTTATTGTAACACCCCAAAACTCGAAAAGTATTTTATTATTAACTATTATGGGATAACCAAGTTAGAGAATTTAACTAAATTACCTTAAACTGAAATCATGCAATGAGGTATTAATAATTAACCTAGTTAACTAACTTGGGGGACCGGAATTGCCAAATGAGCAAAGTTCCATTAAATCCTTTTATATAAAAAAAAAGAATAATAAACATACACACACCTGTGTGTTATTCGATCTCCAGGAAGGAGAAAACGGTCTCCTTGACCTAATTCCCAAATTCATCAAATTGAAGAGGAAATCAAGGTCTAAATCATTGCATGTTGGAGTGGGTGAACTCTCCTACGAAATCTTACCATAAGGTATGTTGTAAAACTCGATTTGGGCGACTTCTCTACAAATGGGTTTATGGCAAATTGTTGAATTAGATGAAATTGAGCTAGAAAGTGTGTTAGAAACACTATATAGAACTTGGATTCTGAATAGATTCAACTAATTTGGTGATTAGAGTTGAAACCCACATATGGGGTGTAAAGGGTGTCATGGGGTGAAGAACACATGACCAATCCTTGTTTCTATTATGTTAGTCTAGCTTGATGTAGTATGATTATTGTCATGATATATGAGCTTATATGTTTAGAATCTAAAGAAATTGTTAAATGGGTTGATTGAATGTAAGAACAAGGTGGTATGCATTTAGAACACTAGTGTTTAAGGCTAAATTCATGTCCCCACGCCAGGTGTTTGATGAAATGCCAAGTTGGGGAAAACTAGTTACTTAAGTGATTTAGAATCATGTTTGGTTAACACTTGTATAGGATGTTAACCAAGTTATAAACCAAGTAAATTGCACGTTATGCGTAAGAGACTAAAGCGTATGTTGGCTAGTAAACAATGCATTGCATGAAGTAAATAAACACTTATTGATGCATTAAATATGCTTGTGATGAACTAGAAATGAGATGAATACATATTTAATGGATATTTAAGAATTCCATATTATGTGTTCTAACAAACAAGCCATGACATGTCCCTAAGTTAGGTATGCGGCCTAGGGGGAACGTGTGAAGCGGAGACAAGTCGAGCATGAAGCGAGAACGGTTGCAAGGTAAGTATTTCTTACGCCTTAAGATTACAAACACTATGTAGAATGCTGCTAAAACGCTGCACAAAAGTGCAGCCAAAACACTGCACTAAAGTGCAGCGAAAAGCCGCTAAAACATGGCTAAAACGCTGCACAAAAGTGCAGCCAAAACGCAGCCAAAACACTGAACTAAACTGCAGCGAAAAGCCGCTAAAACATGGCTAAAACGCTGCACAAAAGTGCAGCCAAGACGCTGCCAAAACACTGCACTAAACTGCAGCGAAAAGCCGCTAAAACATGGCTAAAATGCTGCACAAAAGTGCAGCCAAAACACTGCACTAAAGTGCAGCGAAAAACCGCTAAAACGCTGCACAAAAGTGCAGCCAAAACACTGCTAAAACGCTGCACTAAAATGCAGCAAAAAGCCGCAAAACGTGGCTGTAACGCTGCATAAAAGTGCAGCGAAACACTGCTAAAACGCTGCACAAAAGTGCAGCTAAAACACTGCCAAAACAATGCACTAAAGTGCAGCAAAAAGCCGCAAAACATGGCTGAAACGTTGCATAAAAGTGTTGTGAAACACTGCCGAAACGCATAAGTAAATTCGTGTAGAATCATATCCTGTTATATGAGACAATGAATAATAAGGATCCTACAGTATAAACCATAATGCGACGAATGGGTAAGAACTAAAATAAGACTTATTTGGTGATAAACCTTAAGATATAAGGTTTGGATGCCTTAAGAGTAAGCTTTGAATGGGTCAAGCAAACCAAACGATTCATCCGGGTATTATGAGTAAGTCATTAGCATCTAAATCTGGGATGTAATGTTTGCCTTGTCGAGTTTTTAATATGCAGGTAAGCGTATTGGCAAGGCGCTCGCTTTGCTTTAGTACATTAAGCAGAATTTGCATGGTATTTGTATTGGGTCATAACTTTGGCCCGCCAGGTAATTATTGTGATTCGTATATGGTATGGTGACATTGTCCAATGAAAAATTGCCATTGAACTTGATTTGGTTAGTAAGCCACGTCATGTGTGATTAAAATGATATAGAGTATAATACCCATTAGAGCCAAAATGCTTGTATGATACCAAAACATGGTTAGTTAACTCAGAAACTAAGCGTACGAAACCGGATAAACCGGATGGCGAAATCCGGGTTCTTATATAATAGGAAAACATTTATCAAGTAATTATGGAAAATACTCGCCTCAAATCTTAGATGGATAAGTTAAAAATTTGTTAGAATCAAAGGGAGAGATCCTTTAATGATAGAGAAACTTGGGTGAAATGTTCAAGACCTTAAACGGGTCAAAACAGTTCTAATAAATAATAGCCTACAGGTTACACCCGTAAATATGTGTTTCTTGTTTTCTTCCCAAATGCATGGAAGTTAAACGCGATACTAACCTTCGTGTTGTGTATCTGTGATAGGTTGGGTACGTGTTGGGCTACTGGATGGATGATCGAGTAAGCAGAACGAACCGAACACGCCTGAGTACCGGAATGCTTCCGCTTTAAATAATTGTTCAAATCTCTAATGTAGAAAATATTAGCAATGGTCTTAACGTTTTTAATACGAAAAATATTGGAACATATCAAATGTATCATGTTTTTTTTATATATTGTGTTGTCTTAACTAATAAAATTGTAAACTGTTGTGGTTTTTAAGTCCTAAACCCGTAAG
Source organism: Ambrosia trifida (assembly GCA_028751855.1). NCBI lineage: Eukaryota > Viridiplantae > Streptophyta > Magnoliopsida > Asterales > Asteraceae > Ambrosia > Ambrosia trifida. The sequence goes on from CM054122.1 coordinate 112,006,146, forward strand.
TTTTTATGTCTAAATTGTGCGATTACGGGTTAGGGTCTTACAAGTGGTATCAGAGCCGTTGGTTTGAGGGATCTGAGTGTCGGGAATGACACTTGGACTCAAACTGTGCGCTCAAAGTGTTGAAGGGTGTTCGATTCGGGACTTGATCGAGAAATCCGGTAAGTAATATCTGTATTAACGATCCTGTTTGAACGGAGATTGTTATAAGCAACCAATAGGGATATCGCGTAGATACACGTTATCTTAAAAGCTTGGTAAAGAAACGGTTTGGTGGCGTAGGGCCTAGCCAAGGTTTGAATAGAACAACGAATCACTTGTGTAACAAATGTTCTACTATTACTATTCCAATGATGCGTACTAACAATGAGATTTCATGCTGCTAATCAATTGAAATTGTAAATGTGACAGGGATGAGAACGCTGTATTCGATCAAGATGGGATCGAATGATTCACCCAACAAGGTGGTGGATGGTTCGGGAGCACGACAAATAGTATGCTCATTAAGGACCATGTCGAGTAACAACTCGGACTAACGGATCGATAACAAAAAGGAACAAAAGGGCTAGTATCAATCAGGTACACACTCTGAATCATGTTATGTGTATTAGTATGCAAGCATCACACAAAGAGTGGTAGTTGCATACGCAAGCAGGAAGCTAAATGGAAAATGTACATTATTCACAATAGTGAATAATAAATGCTCAAGAGTGACATGAGCATAGAAATCGGGATGGGGGATGATCACCAAAGCCAATGTTTAAAAACAAAGGATGCTAGAGTTGCATAGTGGTCATGCCAATGGGTATGATCACACAAAGTTTTATGAAACAAAACACATTGTTTGTACCTAACGAATAAAGTTGAAATTCGAGGTTAACTAAATATCAATAAATGGTTTTTACCGAAAAAAAAGGGACACAAGCATGAGCTGAAGCTTTGCTTACATGGGATGTGATGTACCAATTCTAACAAGTCCATGTGTACCATATGCGAATTGCTTACCCTGGCCAGGTAAGTGTTAAACATATGATACTATGGGTTTCTTACAATTGATACATATACAACCTATGTAGCAGGGACTAAGTAAGTGTGAGGTGTCAGGAAAAAGAGGAACCGTGGATTAGACAAACATGGTCTAGAGGGCCATGATTTCCTAAGAGGCATGAAAAAAAAATCGTAATATTAACCATAACTACGGTTTTGGTTGATAGATCATAAACAGCGGACTTGGGCCGTGATAAATCAGTAAGTCATAAATCTTCGGATTAATGACATAAACAGTGGACTTGGGCCATGATAAATCAGTAAGTCATAAATATTCGGATTAATGACATAAACAGTGGACTTGGGCCATGATAAATCAGTAAGTCATAAATCTTCGGATTAATGACATAAACAGCGGACTTGGTGTGACACCCGGCAAATTCTGGTTAACAACGTTGTCTAGATGAAAGTCTACCTTAGCGAGTCACGCGTATATTGTACTTAACTGGGTTAGTTAAGTCGTGTTATGGTTCGGGAACTATCAGTTTAGTATAGAGGATCATCGGATGTTAGTCTAGAGGTTCATTAGATGTCAGTCCTTAACCAAGTGTACAAATGGTGACGATTCGTAGAATCGTCAGGTCATACGGAACATACAAGTCTCGAGTCTCGGGAATTGGTGAACGAGTGTGAATATGTTTGTTTGCAAGTGTTATGTGTTTACAATCATTATGTGACTTGTCGGTATGTGAAAATGTGTTAACATATGTTAAAACGGGGTTTAACGCGCAAAATACACAGAACCAGCCCCTATAGGCGATTAGGGGAGGCTAATCGCCTATAGGGTATGCATTTGGGGATCATTTCATGCGATTAGGGGGCTACTCGCATGAAATGATAGGCGATTAGCCCCTAAATGCATGAATGTCATGCGATTAGCAATGCTAATCGCGTATACCTGCTGCACAATCGCGTGTTACGTGCTGGACTACTAAAAACGACTATAAATACAATACTTGACCTCCTAAACTTCATAATACCAACCCTAGTCATCCCATAAACCGCCCCAACACACACACAACCTCTGGAACGTGATTTTGGATCAAAACACAAGGTTTCAAGCTTATTTCATCAAACCATCACAATCTAAGGTGTGATTCTCATCCATGAAATCTTTATAAACGTTTTTATTAAATCCCTAACGGTCCAGACCTGTTTTAAAACGTATGAGTCTTCTGAAAATCGTTAATAATCATTGTTAATCGGATTCTAAGTAGCATGCATGATGTATGTGGGTTTTCAATCAAAAGCTAGGGTTTTTATGATTCAATATGGATGATTACATGTTATTAGGTTAGTTTCAGATTAATAATGATGGCATGATGATAGGATCTGAGAAATTGTTCATTAGGGTTATAGTTATGCATGTTAATATGATGTTTCATGCTATGTGTATTGTGTTTGGATTACATAGTTGCATGCAGGGCTGATAATACGAGGCAAAACGAAGGATTTTGGTTTAAACATGTTTGGTATAGTTGTTGGATTGATATTGGATGATTACACGCGTTCTGGATCCGATTTGGAGTGTTAAACGCGCGAAAAACCGGAACAGCTGGGTTATTGGCGATTAGCAACCCTAATCGCCTATGTTATAGGCGATTAGGAGGCCAATCGCCTATAAAGATGCCCTAATCGCCTATATACCATGCAATTGGGGGCTAATTGCCTCTGTTACATGCAATTGTGATCCTAAATGCTAGTTAAGTCCTGAAATACATGTCTTATGACCCTAATCGCCTATAAACACAAGATTTACATGTCTTATGACCCTAAATGCCTATATTACATGCAATTAGCCTTCCTAAATGCCAGTTGACCAACCTAAATGCTAGTTGACTTTTCCTAATCGCGTGTACTGCTGCTGTAAGTGTAAATTAGCATTCCGAGACCCGATTTGACATCTAGGAACATGCTAGGAACCCCGTTACATATCTAATAACTTGGTAACATATGTTTGGATTTAATTATGTGATACGTGAACTACGTGCTATAACTTGTTGGACGTTAACGTATGTTAAGTGTGAATGCATGATTGTATGTTTGAGAGCGTAAGCATAACACGGGGAGTCTCGGGTCACCAATGGGATGTCGAGTCTTGTACATTGGGTCAGTTAAACAGTCACGGTGTTTTCAAACGAACTTGGTTATGGTCTGGACATCTAGGGACTAACTAACCTGCGGGTTATTAGTCTAAGTACTTGTAACTGTCATATGTTAGGTCGCCGCTTTACGGGACTAGCATAGCCGCTGAGTTTATTCGCATTACGAAGTAACGCAACTTAAGGTGAGTTTACGGCCCCTCTTTTAACTGGTTTCACTTTTCGGGGGAGAAAACATGTGTTAAAACTTATGTTTGGTAACTACTGTCATACTATGGGTTTCTATGGTTTACTATACGATCCTTGGAAGTCCCGGGGGGAACCATGAATGTGCGGGTTTGCACAACGGGGAAATGTGAATAGCGCTATTGGGAGTGACCAACCCCGCTCGTCGACTTGGAGGGTCGGCGGGTGCATATTGTCTCAAACAGGAACAACAGGTTTACTACATCGGGCACAACATCTGGTTTGCGAGTTAGTAATGGTTTTCCAATCGTGATAGTAACAAAACATACGCCTAGCTAGCGTACTTTGGTTTTCGATTTGTTATAGTATGGACAGGTTGAACTTGGTACTGTGATTACAAAACCTATAAACTCACCAGCATTTTTGTGCTGACGTAAACTTTTACATGTTTTCTCAGGTCGCTAAGGTAGCACAATGGATCTAGGGCGCACGCGTCTGCACGGCATCTAGTTAGGGTCGCATGGTTTTTCAAACGTTGAACACTTGGTTTATTCTGGATTATGTTTTGAATAAGCTTCCGCTGTAATTGGGAATTTTAAACATTGTTTTTGAAATTGCATTATGTTCATTTAGACTTGTTTATTGTGATCGTTGGTTTGGATCCTGGTTTGTCATGCGCCTCGCGGTAAAACTCCGCAAGTGGATTTTGAGGGTGTGACAGATTGGTATCAGAGCCAATGGTTATAGTGAACTAGGACTGCATGTAGAGTCTAGTCTATAGCCGAGTCGCACACACTAGACGATCACATGGTACTAAAAACATTATGGTGGTTTACGTATGGGCTTGTCGGGGTGTCTCTAAATCATCTAACCTTCCTATGTTACATCATCCGTTCTACCTTATGTCGGGTTACTTGTTTTCTAGGCAGTGTAGTATATTGGGGTAAATCGTGTACTCTTGAGATTTGTCCAAGGCTCGGACATCTCCTTTCCATACTCCAATAGAAACACTTGTCATAAACTACCGTAGCATTACGGTGTATAGCTAAGAGTCTATGTTCGGTGATTTGAACTTTGAACTAGGAGAACACTTGGAGGACCATGTAGAGCGGTTTATCATTTTGGGTGCACACAAAATCATAAACCGAAATGCATGAAAGCCCTAGTGAGGTTTGGGTTCGAATGGATAGTCCTGGATTGGATCTAGCTTTGATCTTGTGAACGTTAGTGGTTATCATTATCTGCGAAACTAAATTTTCTCGTTCTTTCTGCCAGAATCATGTCTGGAGTACGAGGAGGACGTGGAGGTGGTCGCAATGGTGGACGTGGTGGTGGTCGCGGTGGTGCTGGTGGTCGTGGAGGTGTTAACCTATCACAGGAGGATCTGAACAACTTGCTACAAACTGCCTTTCAGTTAGGGCACAATGGTGGTGGTAAGTTGAATTATCCATTTTGCCTCATTGGTGAATCTTGTTTACATTCTTCGTGGTTTCTCATGCGTTTCATTTCAGGTGGTCCTGTTAATCCACCCCCACCCATGTGTACCTACAAGATGTTTCGGGACTGTAAGCCCCAGGAATTCTCTGGCACTGAGGGTGCGGTGAGCCTACTCAGGTGGTTGGAAAAGGTGGAGTCAGTGTTTCTGATGTGTAACTGTCTCCCAGAGGATCGAGTCAAGTATGCTGCTGCGTTGTTCCAGGATGTTGCTTTGACATGGTGAAACAATATCACCCAAAACATGGGTATTGGGGAGGCTTATGCTATGCCTTGGGAGAATTTTGTGCAACTGCTGAAGCGAGAATACTGTCCAAGGGAAGAGGTGCAGAAGTTAGAGCACGAGGTGTGGAACCTCAGGATGACTGGGTCCGAAATTGAAAAGTATACTGTAAGGCGTAATGAGTTGGCAGTGCTGTGTCCTGATCTGCATGTGCCAGAATATAGGAGGATCGAACACTATATATCAGGGTTAGTACCAGAAATCGCAGGGTTGGTAGCTGCGGGAAATCATCCTACATACTCAGAGGTGGTCCGATCGGCTCATAGGATGACCAATTTGAAGGTGAATGAGGGTATTTTGCCTGCAAAGGGTTCGACTGTTAAGGCCCCAGAGAATAACAAGCGTAAGTGGGAAAACGAGGGGAAAGGATCTGGACCAGCACAGCAGGGAAAGAGATTTGATAGCGGGGGTTCTTCTTCTGGTAACAAACAGGGTGGTTATGCAGGGAAACTGCCTAAATGTAACAAATGTGGACGTCATCATCAAGGGAACTGCGACAGTAACCGTTGCCATCGCTGCCAGCGATTTGGGCATTTTGCTAAAGATTTTCGGGCTACACTTCCATCGACCCAGGCCCCAAGCAATACCCCGGCTCCTGCTGCTCAAGGAACTACGGGAAGACAAGGATGTTACAACTGTGGAGAGACTGGTCATTACAAGAAGGATTGCCCGAAACTGAAGCAGGGCGGGAACAACGGTAACGGGAACAACGGGGGCGGCGGCAGAAATGCACGTGCCTTCGTCATTGGAGCCGCGGAGGCTAGACAGGATCCTGACACAGTTACCGGTACGTTCCTTCTCAATAATCGCTCTGTTAGCGTTTTATTTGATTCTGGTGCCGATAAAAGTTTTATATCCATGGAAGTTAGTTGACTGCTAGATGTAGTACCAGTACCATTAGAGGCTAAGTATATTATTGAGTTGGCTGACGGTAAAAAGATTGAAGCTACTTGTATCCTTCGGGAGTGTCAACTAGAGTTGTCGGGTTTGTCTTTTCCCATCGACCTTATGCCGGTACCTTTGGGTAGTTTTGACGTTGTTGTAGGCATGGATTGGTTGTCTTTGTATCGCGCGGAGATTGTCTGTTACGACAAGATTATTCGGATTCCTCTCCCTGATGGAGAATTCCTTTCTGTGTACGGTATCAAGGGCGGTGTTCCGCTAAATATCATCTCTAGCATGAAAGCCCTTAAGTATCTTCGAAAGGGTTATTCGGCCGTTTTGGCACTTTTATCTGTTTCCTCTAGCGATGAGAAGAAGATCGACGATATTCCAGTTGTACGCGAGTTTCCTGATGTTTTTCCCGATGATTTATCTGGTCTTCCTCCCCATCGTCAGGTTGAGTTCGGTATTGATCTTGTACCAGGGGCTGCTCCTATTGCTCAGGCCCCCTACCGTCTTGCACCTCCTGAGATGCAGGAATTGTCTAGTCAATTACAGGAACTCTTGGACAAGGGTTTCATCAGACCGAGTTCTTCCCCTTGGGGAGCCCCGATTCTATTCGTCAAGAAGAAAGATGGAAGTTTTCAATTGTGTGTGGATTACAGAGAACTGAACAAATTGACCATCAAGAACTGTTATCCTCTTCCACGTATTGATGATCTATTCGACCAGCTCCAGGGTTCTAGTTACTACTCCAAAATTGATTTGAGGTCCGGTTATCACCAGTTGCGCGTAAGGGAAGCTGACGTTGCAAAGACTGCCTTTCGTACACGTTATGGCCATTATGAGTTCTTGGTCATGCCTTTCGGTCTCACTAACGCACCGGCGGTTTTCATGGATTTGATGAACCGCGTTTGCAAACCATATCTGGACAAGTTCGTCATTGTGTTTATTGATGATATTCTGATCTACTCCAAGAACAAGACCGAACACAAGGAACACCTGTGTTTGGTTTTGGAACTATTGCGACGGGAACAACTTTACGCCAAGTTCTCAAAGTGTGACTTTTGGTTACGCGAAGTTCAGTTCCTAGGACATGTGGTTAATGAACTAGGAATTCATGTCGATCCAGCTAAGATCGAAGCGATTAAGAACTGGGAAGCACCAAAGACGCCAACTGAGGTGCGGCAATTCCTAGGCCTTGCGGGCTATTATCGCCGTTTCATTCAGGGGTTCTCGAAGATCGCTCAACCCCTCGCCACTCTCACGCAGAAGGATAGGAAATTCGACTGGGGTGAACCACAAGAGTCAGCGTTTGAAGAACTGAAATCCAAACTGTGTTCTGCTCCTATTTTGTCCTTACCTGAAGGCCCTGATGATTTCGTTGTTTACTGTGATGCTTCTATTCATGGTCTCAGTTGCGTGTTGATGCAACGCGAGAAAGTGATTGCGTATGCTTCACGTCAACTCAAGGTGCACGAGAAGAACTACACCACCCATGACTTGGAGTTGGGTGCAGTGGTATTCGCGTTGAAAATTTGGAGACATTACTTGTACGGTACCAAATGCACCATCTACACCGATCACAAGAGTCTTCAACATATTTTCGACCAACAACATTTGAACATACGACAGCGTCGTTGGATTGAACTTCTGAACGACTATGATTGCGCCATTAAGTACCATCCTGGCAAGGCGAATGTGGTAGCAGACGCCTTGAGCAGGAAGGAATCAATTAAACCTCGCCGCGTTCGGGCGTTGCAACTCACCATTCATTCATCTCTACCTGATCAACTCCGTTTTGCTCAGTTAGAAGCTTTGAAGGAGGAAAACCTTAAAGCTGAGACTATGCACGGTGCTGACAAGCACCTCGAGTGAAGGCCTGATGGCCTGCACTACTTTGCAGAACGCATATGGGTTCCTTTATTCGGGGGACCTCGGGAGCTTGTCTTAGATGAGGCTCATAAGTCCCGGTATTCTATTCATCCTGGTTCGGATAAGATGTACCAAGATCTGAAGGTGCTTTACTGGTGGCCAAACATGAGGTCGGATATAGCCTCATACGTGAGCAAATGCTTGACCTGTGCTAAGGTCAAAGTGGAATACCAGAAACCGTCGGGTCTCATGCAACAACCTGAAATTCCAGAGTGGAAATGGGAACGGATTACAATGGATTTTGTCACACAACTGCCTAAGTCACCGAGCGGGAATGACAAGATATGGGTGATTGTTGATCGGTTGACGAAATCAGCCCATTTTCTCGCTATTAAGGAGACCGACACCATGGATCGTTTGGCTCGTCTTTATCTGAAGGAAGTTGTTTCTAAGCACGGGGTGCCGGTTTCTATTATTTCGGATCGTGATTCCCATTTTACTTCTCACTTCTGGAAGTCTTTACACAAAGCTTTGGGTACCCAGCTAGACATGAGTACAGCTTATCATCCACAGACTGACGGTCAGAGTGAGCGCACGATTCAGACTTTAGAAGACATGCTGCGGGCATGTGTGATCGATTTTGGCAAAGGTTGGGAAGCTCATCTACCGTTAGTAGAATTCTCTTACAACAACAGTTATCACATGAGCATCAAGGCGGCTCCGTTCGAGGCACTGTACGGGCGGAAATGCCGTTCTCCTCTTTGTTGGGCTGAGGTGGGTGAGAGTCAACTCACTGGGCCTGAACTAGTGTACGAAACTTCGGAAAAGATCGTACAGATTCGTAACCGGTTGGCAGCGGCACGGGATCGGCAAAAGAGTTATGCCGATCAGCGTCGCAAACCATTGGAATTCCAAGTTGATGACAAGGTACTTCTGAAAGTTTCACCGTGGAAGGGCGTCATACGCTTTGGGAAGCGTGGCAAACTCAACCCTCGGTATGTCGGTCCATTTACGATCCTGGAACAGATTGGACCGGTGGCATATCGTCTTGATTTACCGACGGGTGACGAGTCTCTCACCGTTCCACTGGAAGAGATCAAGGTTGATGATCGTCTTCGGATTGTGGAAGAACCTGTGGAGATTCTGGATTACAAGATTCGTAGCCTACGTCATAGCAAGATTCGCATTGTGAAGGTTCGCTGGAACTCGAACCGGGGACCAGAGTACACTTAGGAACGGGAGGATCAGATGAAGTCTAAGTATCCTCATCTCTTTCCTAAGGAAGCGTTCGAATCGAGATACGTCTCCACTGCTGCTGAATGAATCTCGGGGCGAGATTCCTTTTAACGTGGGGATGATGTGACAACTCGGGTAAATCTCTCTTCTGGTTTCTATCTTTTATTTGTTTCTTTCGTCATTCCTTTTGGAACTTGTGCAATTTTCGGGACGAAAATTCTTTTAACGTGGGAATGATGTGACACCCGGCAAATTCTGGTTAACAACGTTGTCTAGATGAAAGTCTACCTTAGCGAGTCACGCGTATATTGTACTTAACTGGGTTAGTTAAGTCGTGTTATGGTTCGGGAACTATCAGTTTAGTATAGAGGATCATCGGATGTTAGTCTAGAGGTTCATTAGATGTCAGTCCTTAACCAAGTGTACAAATGGTGACGATTCGTAGAATCGTCAGGTCATACGGAACATACAAGTCTCGAGTCCCGGGAATTGGTGAACAAGTGTGAATATGTTTTTTTGCAAGTGTTATGTGTTTACAATCATAATGTGACTTGTCGGTATGTGAAAATGTGTTAACATATGTTAAAACGGGGTTTAACGCGCAAAATACACAGAACCAGCCCCTATAGGCGATTAGGGGAGGCTAATCGCCTATAGGGTATGCATTTGGGGATCATTTCATGCGATTAGGGGGCTACTCGCATGAAATGATAGGCGATTAGCCCCTAAATGCATGAATGTCATGCGATTAGCAATGCTAATCGCGTATAGCTGCTGCACAATCGCGTGTTACTTGCTGGACTACTAAAAACGACTATAAATACAATACTTGACCTCCTAAACTTCATAATACCAACCCTAGTCGTCCCATAAACCGCCCCAACACACACACAACCTCTGGAACGTGATTTTGGATCAAAACACAAGGTTTCAAGCTTATTTCATCAAACCATCACAATCTAAGGTGTGATTCTCATCCATGAAATCTTTATAAACATTTTTATTAAATCCCTAACGGTCCAGACCTGTTTTAAAACGTATGAGTCTTCTGAAAATCGTTAATAATCATTGTTAATCGGATTCTAAGTAGCATGCATGATGTATGTGGGTTTTCAATCAAAAGCTAGGGTTTTTATGATTCAATATGGATGATTACATGTTATTAGGTTAGTTTCAGATTAATAATGATGGCATGATGATAGGATCTGAGAAATTGTTCATTAGGGTTATAGTTATGCATGTTAATATGATGTTTCATGCTATGTGTATTGTGTTTGGATTACATAGTTGCATGCAGGGCTGATAATACGAGGCAAAACGAAGGATTTTGGTTTAAACATCTTTGGTATAGTTGTTGGATTGATATTGGATGATTACACGCGTTCTGGATCCGATTTGGAGTGTTAAACGCGCGAAAAACCGGAACAGCTGGGTTATTGGCGATTAGCAACCCTAATCGCCTATGTTATAGGCGATTAGGAGGCCAATCGTCAATAAATATGCCCTAATCGCCTATATACCATGCAATTGGGGGCTAATTGCCTCTGTTACATGCAATTGTGATCCTAAATGCTAGTTAAGTCCTGAAATACATGTCTTATGACCCTAATCGCCTATAAACACAAGATTTACATGTCTTATGACCCTAAATGCCTATATTACATGCAATTAGCCTTCCTAAATGCCAGTTGACCAACCTAAATGCTAGTTGACTTTTCCTAATCGCGTGTACTGCTGCTGTAAGTGTAAATTAGCATTCCGAGACCCGATTTGACATCTAGGAACATGCTAGGAACCCCGTTACATATCTAATAACTTGGTAACATATGTTTGGATTTAATTATGTGATACGTGAACTACGTGCTATAACTTGTTGGACGTTAACGTATGTTAAGTGTGAATGCATGATTGTATGTTTGAGAGCGTAAGCATAACACGGGGAGTCTCGGGTCACCAATGGGATGTCGAGTCTTGTACATTGGGTCAGTTAAACAGTCACGGTGTTTTCAAACGAACTTGGTTATGGTCTGGACATCTAGGGACTAACTAACCTGCGGGTTATTAGTCTAAGTACTTGTAACTGTCATATGTTAGGTCGCCGCTTTACGGGACTAGCATAGCCGCTGAGTTTATTCGCATTACGAAGTAACGCAACTTAAGGTGAGTTTACGGCCCCTCTTTTAACTGGTTTCACTTTTCGGGGGAGAAAACATGTGTTAAAACTTATGTTTGGTAACTACTGTCATACTATGGGTTTCTATGGTTTACTATACGATCCTTGGAAGTCCCGGGGGGAACCATGAATGTGCGGGTTTGCACAACGGGGAAATGTGAATAGCGCTATTGGGAGTGACCAACCCCGCTCGTCGACTTGGAGGGTCGGCGGGTGCATATTGTCTCAAACAGGAACAACAGGTTTACTACATCGGGCACAACATCTGATTTGCGAGTTAGTAATGGTTTTCCAATCGTGATAGTAACAAAACATACGCCTAGCTAGCGTACTTTGGTTTTCGATTTGTTATAGTATGGACAGGTTGAACTTGGTACTGTGATTACAAAACCTGTAAACTCACCAGCATTTTTGTGCTGACGTAAACTTTTACATGTTTTCTCAGGTCGCTAAGGTAGCACAATGGATCTAGGGCGCACGCGTCTGCACGGCGTCTAGTTAGGGTCGCATGGTTTTTCAAACGTTGAACATTTGGTTTATTCTGGATTATGTTTTGAATAAGCTTCCGCTGTAATTGGGAATTTTAAACATTGTTTTTGAAATTGCATTATGTTCATTTAGACTTGTTTATTGTGATCGTTGGTTTGGATCCTGGTTTGTCATGCGCCTCGCGGTAAAACTCCGCAAGTGGATTTTGAGGGTGTGACACTTGGACCGTGATAAATCAGTAAGTCATAAATCTTCGGATTAATGACATAAACAACGGACTTGGGCCGTGATAAACCAGTAAATCATTCAACCCTCGGGTTAATGATGAAAATGTTGCAAACCGTGATAACATATAATTGTATAGTTGGTACAATCTAATTCAAACTGGGATAACATTAGATTATATAGTTGGTACAATCTAATGCAAACCGTGATAACATATAATTATATAGTTGGTACAATCTAAAACCAACCGTGATAACATATCATTGTATAGTCAGTACAACCTTACGCAAGCCGTGATAAATGGACATTAGTCGATACAATCTGTTGTAATGTCAATTCAACACCGTTTTATTATGAAAAAAAAACGACCTCAACTTATATTGAGATCGATAAATCTGAAAAAAGGAGTTTTGAAAAATAAAATAAATAAATAAATAAATAAATAAGCATTTTTAACATACAAATGATCTAAACTCTAAAGCCCAAGGTCTTTAAATGGGTCGGTTGGGGTGATGACCACCAATCGAATTAAAAAAACAGGAACTCGAGAAACCTAATTTCCAAATGACAGGATACAAATTAGATACGTTATGGTGAAGCCCAAACGTAATGAATCAGGATAACTCACTTGGTGTGAGGTTAATAAAACCTTAGGGATATACCTTAAAATAAAATACTTGGAATATAGAAGCCTAACAAACCGGTTGGGTAATGTGCGGGAATCGATAATGATTTCCACAATAATCACACGAAGGATAGGAAGAAACCAACAGATGGCAAATTCTTAGAGATAGAATTAGCTATGGAAGGAAAAATAATAGCGGAAAGCAATGTTAAATAACATTTAACAAACATAAAGATATCTAGAACTGGATTCGAATATGTGTCCAAGAAAACGAAAAAGACCGGCCATGTTAATGAGTCGGGTTAGTCTTGGAGACCAAGATGAACTACTAGATAATAAGGATGCATAGGCATGTATACGTATGCATACTGCAAATAATTAATACGATAAATACCTTAAGGTGCATGATAGAAAAGACCTTTGAACCATTATATCCTTCGGATAACCGTAGATGGGAGATGGATCTCATAATTAAAGCGGATCTATGAAAAATACATAAATAGTTGAAATACCCGGTAGGGGTATGTATGTAGATGTTACACCATGAGATAATATCCAGTTAAACAAAAGAGCGGTATAACTCAAAGTTATGTTACGAAGGTGAGGCTTTCATATAATCACCGAAAGGTAATAAGGAGTCCGAGTAAAGGGACAATAACCCCATGTACATAGTACTAATTGTTAAGATTATAGAGTAACGAAGGAACGAGCGGTGCTCAAATCAGTTTATGGAACTAAAGTTCCTCGGGGTGACCAAAGCAACTACATGAGAAAGGTTTTGAGGACGAAACCTCCTTAAGGGGGGTAGACTTGTAACACCCCAAAACTCGAAAAGCATTTTATTATTAATTATTATGGGATAACCAAGTTAGAGAATTTAAGTAAATTACCTTAACTTGAAATCATGCAATGAGGTATTAATAATTAACCTAGTTAACTAACTTGGGGGACCGGAATTGCCAAATGAGCAAAGTTCCATTAAATCCTTTTATATAAAAAAAAAAAAAGAATAATAAACATACACACACCTGTGTGTTATTCGATCTCCAGGAAGGAGAAAACGGTCTCCTTGACCTAATTCCCAAATTCATCAAATTGAAGAGGAAATCAAGGTCTAAATCATTGCATGTTGGAGTGGGTGAACTCTCCTACGAAATCTTACCATAAGGTATGTTGTAAAACTCGATTTGGGCGACTTCTCTACAAATGGGTTTATGGCAAATTGTTGAATTAGATGAAATTGAGCTAGAAAGTGTGTTAGAAACACTATATAGAACTTGGATTCTGAATAGATTCAACTAATTTGGTGATTAGAGTTGAAACCCACATATGGGGTGTAAAGGGTGTCATGGGGTGAAGAACACATGACCAATCCATGTTTCTATTATGTTAGTCTAGCTTGATGTAGTATGATTATTGTCATGATATATGAGCTTATATGTTTAGAATCTAAAGAAATTGTTAAATGGGTTGATTGAATGTAAGAACAAGGTGGTATGCATTTAGAACACTAGTGTTTAAGGCTAAATTCATGTCCGCACGCCCGGTGTTTGATGAAATGCCAAGTTGGGGAAAATTGGTTACTTAAGTGATTTAGAATCATGTTTGGTTAACACTTGTATAGGATGTTAACCAAGTTATAAACCAAGTAAATTGCACGTTATGCGTAAGAGACTAAAGCGTATGTTGGCTAGTAAACAATGCATTGCATGAAGTAAATAAACACTTATTGATGCATTAAATATGCTTGTGATGAACTAGAAATGAGATGAATACATATTTAATGGATATTTAAGAATTCCATATTATGTGTTCTAACAAACAAGCCATGACATGTCCCTAAGTTAGGTATGCGGCCTAGGGGCGAACGTGTGAAGCGGAGACAAGTCGAGCATGAAGCGAGAACGGTTGCAAGGTAAGTATTTCTTACGCCTTAAGATTACAAACACTATGTAGAATGCTGCTAAAACGCTGCACAAAAGTGCAGCCAAAACACTGCACTAAAGTGCAGCGAAAAGCCGCTAAAACATGGCTAAAACGCTGCACAAAAGTGCAGCCAAAACGCAGCCAAAGCACTGAACTAAACTGCAGCGAAAAGCCGCTAAAACATGGCTAAAACGCTGCACAAAAGTGCAGCCAAAACGCTGCCAAAACACTGCACTAAACTGCAGCGAAAAGCCGCTAAAACATGGCTAAAATGCTGCACAAAAGTGCAGCCAAAACACTGCACTAAAGTGCAGCGAAAAACCGCTAAAACGCTGCACAAAAGTGCAGCCAAAACACTGCTAAAACGCTGCACTAAAATGCAGCAAAAAGCCGCAAAACGTGGCTGTAACGCTGCATAAAAGTGCAGCGAAACACTGCTAAAACGCTGCACAAAAGTGCAGCTAAAACACTGCCAAAACAATGCACTAAAGTGCAGCAAAAAGCCGCAAAACATGGCTGAAACGTTGCATAAAAGTGTTGTGAAACACTGCCGAAACGCATAAGTAAATTTGTGTAGAATCATATCCTGTTATATGAGACAATGAATAATAAGGATCCTACGGTATAAACCATAATGCGACGAATGGGTAAGAACTAAAATAAGACTTATTTGGCGACAAACCTTAAGATATAAGGTTTGGATGCCTTAAGAGTAAGCTTTGAATGGGTCAAGCAAACCAAACGATTCATCCGGGTATTATGAGTAAGTCATTAGAATCTAAATCTGGGATGTAATGTTTGCCTTGTCGAGTTTTTAATATGTAGGTAAGCGTATTGGCAAGGCGCTCGCTTTGCTTTAGTACATTAAGTAGAATTTGCATGGTATTTGTATTGGGTCATAACTTTGACCCGCCAGGTAATTATTGTGATTCGTATATGGTATGGTGACATTGTCCAATGAAAAATTGCCATTGAACTTGATTTGGTTAGTAAGCCACGTCATGTGAGATTAAAATGATATAGAGTATAATACCCATTAGAGCCAAAATGCTTGAATGATACCAAAACATGGTTAGTTAACTCAGAAACTACGCATACGAAACCGGATAAACCAGATGGCGAAATCCGGGTTTTTATATAATAGGAAAACATTTATCAAGTAATTATGGAAAATACTCGCCTCAAATCTTAGATGGATAAGTTAAAAATTTGTTAGAATCAAAGGGAGAGATCCTTTAATGAATAGAGAAACTTGGGTGAAATGTTCAAGACCTTAAACGGGTCAAAACAGTTCTAATAAATAATAGCCTACGGGTTACACCCGTAAATATGTGTTTCTTGTTTTCTTCCCAAATGCATGGAAGTTAAACGCGATACTAACCTTCGTGTTGTGTATCTGTGATAGGTTGGGTACGTGTTGGGCTACTGGATGGATGATCGAGTAAGCAGAACGAACCGAACACGCCTGAGTACCGGAATGCTTCCGCTTTAAATAATTGTTCAAATCTCTAATGTAGAAAATATTAGCAATGGTCTTAACGTTTTTAATACGAAAAATATTGGAACATATCAAATGTATCATGTTTTTTATATATATTGTGTTGTCTTAACTAATAAAGTTGTAAACGGTTGTGGTTTTTAAGTCCTAAACCCGTAAGTTTTTATGTCTAAATTGTGCGATTACGGGTTAGGGTCTTACAGTTATCGTATCGTTTGCACTCTAGGAGACGTTACTTGGGTTAGGTCGACACTCATAACTGTCGAAGAGTGAATCTCGGGGCGAGATTCCTTTCAACAGGGGGGATGCTGTGACGACCGGGAAAATTTTCTTTTTTTATCGCTTCGTTCTCTTTTAATTCGGGAAATTTTCGGGACGAAAATTCTTTCAACTGGGGGATGATGTGACACCCGGCATATTTAGGTTAATACTTTTCATACCTTACATACATACGTTTCATACTTTGCATACATACGAGTCTACCTCAACGATAACATTGAAAACAACCACTTAATATCATACTTGAACCGGTCGGTTGAGTCGTGTCGATGATTTGGGAGTCGTCGAGAGTCGTTACAATGGTCCGAGGGATCATTGGGTGTCGGTCCATAACCATGTGTACAAGGATTGGCGATTCGTAGAATCGTTGGGTTATCGCACACACGTAAATCTCGAGTCCCAGGAATTGGTGAACGGATGGGAACGTGTTAGTTATCATGCATTATGTGCTTACAATCATTATATGACTTGCTGGTATGTGAATACGTGTTTATATGTGTTAAAATGGTGATTACGCGTAATTGCATGACATTATAGGTGATTACGCGTAATTGCATGACATTATAGGTGATTACGCATAATTGCATGACATTATAGGTGATTACGCGTAATTGTGTGATACCCCGCATTTTCAGGTTAAATACTTTTACTGAACTCTAGTTAACTTACATGTTCATACATGGCTAGATACTTAACTAGGGTTAGTTAAGTAGGCTTAACATATGTTAGAAGATGCTAACATATGTTATACGTAGGAAAATCCTTGTTAAACACACACATGAGTCCTGTATCCCAAACGTTGGTGAATTATGTGACATACATAGCAATAATATATACAAGTGAATTTTGGTGAACATGAAGTACGTGCTTATGTGAATTACATGTTTTTGTGAATGATCGCCTAACTGAAAGGTAATGCGTAGATTATGCAAATTACGTGCACAACATGAATAATATGCCATGTAATAATAAAATAATGGTTTTTACATAATTTAGCATGGTTAATAATATTGGGTTCGGTATTGGGCTAGAACATGGTTAACGGGTTAAGTTAATGGACTAGAAGGGCCCTAATACCAATTGTTTGGGGAACAAGCAAAGCCCGTTCACAATTAGGAGGCAAGGAAAAAGATAAAAACCCTATCCCTTGCCCCCTTGTGCGCCGTGCGAACCACCCCCCACCCCCTCTCTCTTTGTTTTCAAGCAATCAAGTAATCTTGCACTAATCAAGCTAGTTCGGGTTTGATTTCAAGGCTCTAGGAAGTTTAATCTTTCACAAGGTATACGTTCTTACGATTCTTGATAAATTATAATGATTGAAAAAAATTTAAAAACCCTAAAAAGAATATATATAAAATCGCATACATGCATATGTAGGAGTTCTTGAATGTTCTTGATGATTGATGATGATGATTGTTATTAGCAGCCATGATTAGGGTTTTCACGTGATAATATATGTGTTTTGATATGATTAATATGGTGTTTAATCAGTACTATAGGTGTTATACATGTATTAGGGATGTTTATGAAGAATTAGGGTTTGTAGATTACTTGGGATGCAAGTTTCAGATTCTGACAGATTTGTTTGAACGTGTTGAAGGGGCTGTAACGGGTTGGTAAATCGATTGTTTTGATGATTTCTTTGCATGATTGTAATGTACAAGGTCTTAGCTTTTCATAATGGGCAAAACCATCGATTTTGGACACCGTATGAGTCGTTTTTGGAATTTTAATTGATTAGGGGTCATATCAGATTTTCGGATTTATAAATTGGGCTAACTTTAAATGGTCATAACATGAGATTTACAAGGAGTTAGGTTATCAAATTTTTACAGTAGGTCAATACTGGAAAAATAGAGCTCTTACAAGTGGATTCATCTCGTTTGGATGAATACACAATTTTTAAGAATTTTCCTACTAAACTGACCTGTTGAGGAAATTTTCTGGACACTGCTGTGTTGTATGAATTTTTATAATTTTTGTGTTTGGAATTAAGACAAAAAAAAATATGTATTGTCAAGTGAATCCCAAATAAAATTCAGTAAAAATTTGAGACTTTAATTCATTCGTTAAGTATTTTAAATAAATTTTTTTTCACAGCGCACAATCTGTCCTAAAAACACAGATTGTGTACGGGGTCTTTAAGTGACTATTTGGAGTTCTATGTGGTGTGTAATTGACATGTACTTGTGTGGAAACTTGTATGAGATGTATTTGATGCATTAAACTGATAATAATTGCTATGATCACCAACGGGATACGTAGGACATACTTGAGCATGTAGAGTCATTAGGTGTCACCACACGGTTTTGAACTTTTAAAAGTCTTGGATAAACGAGTTACATGGTGTGTTGGTTACGCACGTATACTCACCTAGTGACATTTGTAATAGGGAGTCGGTAGCACGTTACTATTCGTGGAATTTGGATTTTCACTTGCGACCTTAGGTGAGTTTCACTACTCTTTTTCTCAAAAGCATGCGTCTCAGGTATGAGACACTTTACTTAACATTTTCTAGTCCGGTTTGGGACTACTTACACATCCCGGGTTGGGATGCCATGGATCCTTATGAGGGTCGGTCACTTTGCTAATTCGCAATTGTGTCCTTGATAAACTGAACCATTTCTATCATTTTGTAAGTCCTCACGTACCGAATGAGTTGCCAGGGTTGGCAAGCGGTTTATTAGTTGATAGCGCTATTAGGTCTTACAAACCTCACAACGGCTCGGGGAGCGCGGGCGTGAACTATAACTACGAAACATTATCATTGCGGATAGACAATGATGTTAGGCATACGGCACACTTATGTGGCTACACGTACATAGCAGTTCGGTATAATCGGTTAGTTATCATGAATGGGTTAGCTACCCTTGACATGCGATGAATTAGTGGTTACACGGTGCGGGGCACCAACATAACTTACTTACTTACGTGGTTTTGAAAAACCAGCGCTTTTACATATCAAGTTACTTTACCTTGTGAACTCACCAACTTTATGTTGACACACGATAGCATGCTTTTGCAGGTCCCTAGGTACGGAGCACGATAGGACATGCATCATTGTGTCATGGGCTGTGAACACTATTTAAACTTATACTTTACTTTGCATTTAACGGTTTTATTTTGGGCGCGTTGTTTTACGCATGAATTTAATTGGTTATGTTTGAATTACGCTTCCGCAACTTAACTGAACTTTTTGGTAAACGTTAAACATGATTTTCAAATACGAACTAAATGGTTTGGGCATTTAGAGTCGTTCTTATGACTTATGGCTATGGGATCCTGGTATGTCACGCGCCTCGCGGTATAAACCCCGCAGTGGAAATTTGAGGGTGTGACAGATTGGTATAGTGAACTAGGATTTGTATCTAGTCTATAACCATCATAGCATAAGTATTAGTACACTCACTGTTCGCAGCACACTACTAGTTATTTCTTGGATACATATGCTGATCTAATGTATTGCAGGAAAACATGACTAACCCCGCTCACCGTAATTATTCTTCTTATCACCCTCTCGGAAGTTCACAGAACACGTCATTGAACCCGTACGAACAGCCAGCTCAGACGGGGAGCTCGGAGGAGAATACAAATCGCTGGATGTGGTTTGCAAATATGTTACATTCAGGGGTAGTAGGGTAGGGAGTGCCAGACCAGGTCCCTCCCATCATCGACTCGCTGGAGAGGTCTCTGGCAGGGATGGTTAGACACGTACACACCGAGCTAGAAAATGCCTATGGTTCGATAAAGCGCATGGAAAGAGAGATCGACCACCTATTTGGGGAACTGGAAAAGACTAACAGTAAATTGGCAAAGGTTAGTAGTAAATTGGAAAGGGTTGAAAGGGAAGCTGCAGAAGACAGGCATGAGAGATCGATTGCTATTCAGGAGACAGCCTTATTGAGGGAAGAGTTAACCCTGGTCAGTAACAAGCTTGAGGAAGCTCTAGCTCAGAATGGAGCGGATCCAGAGGAGGATCCGGAAGAGGATCCAGAAGAGGAGCCTGCAGTTGGGGGATTTGATGACCCCGAGGCAGCATGGGATGCGGAACTCGAGGAAGAATTTGAGCCTGAGGAGGAGGAGCCATTGGAGGTAGAGATTGAGGATGTGAGCGAGGATGAGGGCTCATGCATCTCCATGGATCACGACGACGACTGACTTCTTATTTATTTATTTTTTTATTCGTATATTAGTATTATGACTTTTGTTCATTCCTAACGTTGTGAGATTTGAGGACTCCTTGTTTTGTGTGGGGATTCTTAATTACTACTATCACTTAAAAATTCCTTATTCTATTCTCGCGCATGTTTTATATATTCTAGTTTACTTGTACTGTGTGAACGATTGTATGTGGGACATATTATTGTTTTCTCATGAGTATAGTGTAAATGTAGAATCACGATGGCGGGAAGAGGACACGGAAGAGGCAACATTAACATGACGCAAGCAGAGCTGAATGCCCTTATCAATGACAGGATAGTAGAGGCTATCGCAGCTTTTCAAGCTGGTAACTTTACCTTGCTCTACACTTCCCTCTATGCTCCAACGTTACGCTCTTTTATTCATTCGTGATTCCTTCGCTTTTACTCTCAGGACAACCTGGACATCACCCTCCAGCATGCACCTACAAGTCCTTCATGGACTGCAAGCCTCATAACTTTGGTGGATCTGAAGGGGCTGTCGGACTACTGCGGTGGTTTGAGAAACTGGAATCTTGCTTTGCAATGTGTAACTGTCCACCAGCTGACAGGGTGAAGTACGCCACTGCTACTCTCGAGAGCTTGGCATTAACCTGGTGGAACTCTCAAGTGCAGATGCTAGGTGTGGAAGTGGCGAACGCAACACCTTGGGCAGACTTTAAGGAACTGATGAAGGAGGAATACTGTCCTCGAGACGAAATCCAGAAGTTAGAAACTGAGTATCTCAATCTAAAGATGGTGGGATGGGAGATTGAGAAGTACACCACCAGATAGCATAAATTGGCAGCTATGTGCCCGAATTACTCCAACCCGCCCT
This sequence comes from Ambrosia trifida, assembly GCA_028751855.1. NCBI lineage: Eukaryota > Viridiplantae > Streptophyta > Magnoliopsida > Asterales > Asteraceae > Ambrosia > Ambrosia trifida. Next base: position 112,027,479 of record CM054122.1, read on the forward strand.
ACAAGAGGATTGAGCTGTATGTTAAGGGCTTGGTGCCCCAGATTAAGAGCATGGTCACTACTGCTAATCTCAGTACCATCCAGCAGGTTATTAGGATGGCTCATCAACTGACTGACCAGAAGGTGGAAGAGGGAGTGTTACCTCCTCGTTGCACCTCATCTTCTGGCACTACTGATAACAAGAGGAAATGGGAGAATGCATCTGGCAAACCCCCAGGAAATGGAAGTCAACAGCAGCAACAGAATAAGAAACATGACAGCCATGGTAGTAATAACAATCGCAACAATAACCAGGGAGGTTATCATGGAAACTTACCCAAGTGCAATAAGTGTTACAGGCATCACACTAGGGCATGTAACTACAACAAATGTGATCGCTGTGGTCGGATGGGACATCTGGCTAGGGAATGTAGGAGTAACCCTCGTGGAAACCAGCCAACAGCTCAGTAGGGACAGCAACAGGGCAATGGTAAGGGTTGTTTTCAGTGTGGAAGTGAGAATCATTTCAAGAAAGACTGTCCACAGCTGAATGGTCAGGGGAATGGTAATGGAAATGGCAACCACAGGGGTAACAACAACAATGGTGGTGGTAACAGGGCAGGAAACAACAACGCCACCAATGCTGGGAACAACAACAACGGGAACAACAATGGTGCTCGTGGTAGAGCATTCGTGATTGGCTCTGGGGAGGCTAGGACCGATAACAACGTCGTGACGGGTACGTGTTCCTTGAACGACACTCTTGCTTCTGTTTTATATGATACTGGTGCGGACTATAGTTTTGTTTCATCAAAACTTAGTAAACAATTAGGGATGGTTCCTACTCTTCTAGATACCCCATACTCTATTGAACTGGCCGATGGGAAGCCTGTCGAGGTAACCCATATACATCGTGACTGTAAGCTCGAGTTGAACAAGCAATTGTTTGCCATCAATCTCTTACCTATCACCCTAGGTAGCTTTGATCTCGTGGTTGGCATGGACTGGTTGTCCAAGCAACACGCGGAAATTCTCTGTCAGGAGAAAATTGTTCGCATTCCTCTCCCAAGTGGAGAACTATTATCCATACAGGGTGATCGAGGTGGTGCCATGGTGAGTATCATCTCCTATATGAAGGCCCATAAGTGTATTCGCAAGGGCTGTCCGGCCATTTTGGCCAACATATCTGATACTCGAGCCGAAACCGAAACTAGAATTGAGGACATCCCAGTGGTCCGAGACTTCCAAGATGTCTTCCCAGAGGAACTACCTGGACTCCCACCCGTTCGTCAAGTGGAGTTTCAGATTGACCTTGCACCTGGAGCAGCGCCAGTTGCGCGCGCACCATACCGTTTGGCACCAAGGGAGCTTCAAGAACTGTCTACCCAACTCCAAGAGTATTGGATAGGGGTTTCATTAGACCCAGTTCTTCGCCATGGGGAGCTCTAGTTCTGTTTGTTAAGAAGAAGGATGGGAGCTTTCGTATGTGCATAGACTATCGGGAGCTGAACAAGGTAACGATTAAGAACCGATATCCTTTACCTCGTATTGATGATTTGTTCGACCAACTGCAAGGGTCGAGCTTCTACTCTAAGATTGATTTGAGGTCGGGGTACCATCAGCTGAGAGTCCGAGAAGAGGATGTGGCGAAAACGGCGTTTCGAACCCGTTATGGACATTATGAGTTTTTGGTTATGCCATTTGGGCTAACTAATGCACCTGCGGTGTTCATGGATCTAATGAACCGTGTGTGCAAGCCTTACTTGGACAAATTCGTCATAGTGTTCATAGATGACATATTGATCTATTCCAAGAGCAGGGAGGAGCACGAGCAGCACTTGCAGTTAATCTTGGAACTACTAAGGGATGAGCAGCTGTATGCAAAGTTTTCTAAATGCGATTTTTGGATTCGGGAAGTCCAATTCCTTGGGCATGTGGTCAACAAGGCAGGAATACATGTGGACCCAGCCAAGATTGACGCTATCAAAAAGTGGGAGGCTCCTAAGACCCCTACTGAAGTGCGCCAATTTCTTGGTCTCGCGGGATATTATCGCAGGTTTATTGAGGGATTTTCTAAGATCGCTCAACCTCTCACCACCCTAACGCAGAAAGGTATTACATATAAGTGGGGAGATGCCCAAGAAACTGCCTTTCAGCTACTAAAGTCCAAAATTTGCAGTGCACCGATATTATCGTAGCCTGAGGGTACAGAGGACTTTGTAGTATATTGTGATGCGTCTATCCAAGGCTTAGGGTGCGTACTGATGCAACGTGATAAGGTAATTGCATATGCATCGCGACAACTAAAGGTCCATGAGAAGAACTACCCCACTCATGATTTGGAATTGGGAGCAGTAGTTTTCGCTCTCAAAATCTGGAGGCACTACCTCTATGGAACCAAGTGCACAATTTTCACTGACCACAAGAGCCTTCAGCATATATTTGACCAGAAGGTACTAAACATACGGCAACGTCATTGGGTTGAACTTTTGAACGATTATGACTGTGCCATCAAATATCATCCAGGGAAAGCTAACGTAGTAGCTGATGCCCTCAGTCGAAAGGAAACGAAACCCAAAAGAGTGCGAGCCTTACAACTCACCATTCACTCTAACCTTCCTGATAAGATACGTGAAGCCCAGGGTGAGGCATTGAAGGAAGAAAACATCGGGCTTGAGACCTTACATGGTGCGGATAAGCACTTGGAACTGGGAACAGACGGTCTGCAGTACTTCATGAATCGAGTATGGATACCACGATTTGGGGATCTCAGACAACTGGTGCTCGATGAAGCACATACCTCTCGCTATTCGGTACATCCTGGTTCGGACAAGATGTGTCAAGATCTTAAGACTCTATACTGGTGGCCAAACATGAAAGCCGAGATAGCCACTTATGTTAGTAAGTGCTTGACTTGTGCGAAGGTTAAGATTGAATACCAAAAACCTTCAGGCCTACTTCAACAACCAGAGATTCCAATGTGGAAATGGGATGGAATTTCCATGGACTTCATTACAAAGCTTCCTAGGACACCAACGGGCCATAACATGATTTGGGTTATCGTGGACCGTTTAACCAAATCATCCCACTTCCTGGCAATAAAAGAAACGAATTCGGTAGAAAAGCTGGCGAACCTATACATCAAGGAGATAGTCTCTAGGCATGGGGTGCCTACTTCCATTATATCTGATCGTGATGGGCGATTCACTTCTCGTTTCTGGACTACCCTCCAAGATGCTTTAGGAACTCGTCTTGATATGAGCACAGCCTATCACCCACAGATGGATGGACAAAGTGAACGCACCATCCAAACATTAGAGGATCTGCTACGAGCATGTGTGGTGGACTTTGGTATTAACTGGGATAAGCACTTGCCCTTAATCGAATTCTCTTACAACAACAGTTACCACACTTTGATACAGTGTGCGCCTTTCGAGGCACTTTACGGGCGCAAGTGTAGGTCTCCTATCTGTTGGACTGAGGTTGGGGATAGCCAACTAACAGGTCCTGAACTCGTGCACGAAACTTCTGAGAAGATAGTGCAAATTAGAAACCGGATGGCTGCTGCTCGGGACCGACAGAAGAGTTATGCTGACAAACGTCGAAAACCTTTGGAGTTCCAGGTTGGGGACAAGGTTTTGTTAAAGGTGTCACCATGGAAAGGAGTGATACGCTTTGGGAAACGAGGGAAGTTAAATCCCAGATACGTCGGACCTTTCGAGATCGTTAAAAGGATTTGTCCAGTAGCTTACCAGCTAAATCTACCAGATGAACTCAGTGGAGTACACAATGTATTCCACGTCTCAAACTTGAAGAAATGCTTATCTGATACGACACTGGTAGTACCACTGGAGGAGATCCAGGTGGATGATCAGCTGCGGTTCGTGGAAGAACCAGTGGAGATTCTTGAGCAGGGTGTCAAGAAACTCAGACAAAGTACTATACCTATTGTTAAGGTACGGTGGAATTCCCGTCTAGGACCGGAATACACGTGGGAACGCAAAGATCAGATGCGACTCAAATACCCACACCTCTTTACTGAACCTGAAATCGTACATAGATCCAACGCGGAACATAAAGCAGCTCTTTCAAAGTGAATTTCGGGGCGAAATTCCTTTCAACTTGGGGATGATGTGACATCCGGGAACCAAGCACACATTTTTATAGCTGGCTTTACTGTTTACTTGCTGAATTTCGGGATGAAATTCTTTTCAACTTGGGGATGATGTGATACCCCGCATTTTCAGGTTAAATACTTTTACTGAACTCTAGTTAACTTACATGTTCATACATGGCTAGATACTTAACTAGGGTTAGTTAAGTAGGCTTAACATATGTTAGAAGATGCTAACATATGTTATACGTAGGAAAATCCTTGTTAAACACACACATGAGTCCTGTATCCCAAACGTTGGTGAATTATGTGACATACATAGCAATAATATATACAAGTGAATTTTGGTGAACATGAAGTACGTGCTTATGTGAATGACATGTTTTTGTGAATGATCGCCTAACTGAAAGGTAATGCGTAGATTATGCAAATTACGTGCACAACATGAATAATATGCCATGTAATAATAAAATAATGGTTTTTACATAATTTAGCATGGTTAATAATATCGGGTTCGGTATTGGGCTAGAACATGGTTAACGGGTTAAGTTAATGGACTAGAAGGGCCCTAATACCAATTGTTTGGGGAACAAGCAAAGCCCGTTCACAATTAGGAGGCAAGGAAAAAGATAAAAACCCTATCCCTTGCCCCCTTGTGCGCCGTGCGAACCACCCCCCACCCCCTCTCTCTTTGTTTTCAAGCAGTCAAGTAATCTTGCACTAATCAAGCTAGTTCGGGTTTGATTTCAAGGCTCTAGGAAGTTTAATCTTTCACAAGGTATACGTTCTTACGATTCTTGATAAATTATAATGATTGAAAAACTTTAAAAACCCTAAAAAGAATATATATAAAATCGCATACATGCATATGTAGGAGTTCTTGAATGTTCTTGATGATTGATGATGATGATTGTTATTAGCAGCCATGATTAGGGTTTTCACGTGATAATATATGTGTTTTGATATGATTAATATGGTGTTTAATCAGTACTATAGGTGTTATACATGTATTAGGGATGTTTATGAAGAATTAGGGTTTGTAGATTACTTGGGATGCAAGTTTCAGATTCTGACAGATTTGTTTGAACGTGTTGAAGGGGCTGTAACGGGTTGGTAAATCGATTGTTTTGATGATTTCTTTGCATGATTGTAATGTACAAGGTCTTAGCTTTTCATAATGGGCAAAACCATCGATTTTGGACACCGTATGAGTCGTTTTTGGAATTTTAATTGATTAGGGGTCATATCAGATTTTCGGATTTATAAATTGGGCTAACTTTAAATGGTCATAACTTGAGATTTACAAGGAGTTAGGTTATCAAATTTTTACAGTAGGTCAATACTGGAAAAATAGAGCTCTTCCAAATGGATTCATCTCGTTTGGATGAATACACAATTTTTAAGAATTTTCCTACTAAACTGACCTGTTGAGGAAATTTTCTGGACACTGCTGTGTTGTATGAATTTTTATAATTTTTGTGTTCTGAATGAAGACAAAAAAAAAATATTTATTGTCGAGTGAATCCCAAATAAAATTCAGTAAAAATTTGATACTTTAATTCATTCATTAAGTATTTTAAATAAATTTTTTTTCACAGCGCACAATCTGTCCTAAAAACACAGATTGTGTACGGGGTCTTTAAGTGACTATTTGGAGTTCTATGTGGTGTGTAATTGACATGTACTTGTGTGAAAACTTGTATGAGATGTATTTGATGCATTAAACTGATAATAATTGCTATGATCACCAACGGGATACGTAGGACATACTTGAGCATGTAGAGTCATTAGGTGTCACCACACGGTTTTGAACTTTTAAAAGTCTTGGATAAACGAGTTACATGGTGTGTTGGTTACGCACGTATACTCACCTAGTGACATTTGTAATAGGGAGTCGGTAGCACGTTACTATTCGTGGAATTTAGATTTTCACTTGCGACCTTAGGTGAGTTTCACTACTCTTTTTCTCAAAAGCACGCGTCTCAGGTATGAGACACTTTACTTAACATTTTCTAGTCCGGTTTGGGACTACTTACACATCCCGGGTTGGGATGCCATGGATCCTTATGAGGGTCGGTCACTTTGCTAATTCGCAATTGTGTCCTTCATAAACTGAACCATTTCTATCATTTTGTAGGTCCTCACGTACCGAATGAGTTGCCAGGGTTGGCAAGCGGTTTATTAGTTGATAGCGCTATTAGGTCTTACAAACCTCACACCGGCTCGGGGAGCGCGGGCGTGAACTATAACTACGAAACATTATCATTGCGGATAGACAATGATGTTAGGCATACGGCACACTTATGTGGCTACACGTACATAGCAGTTCGGTATAATCGGTTAGTTATCATGAATGGGTTAGCTACCCTTGACATGCGATGAATTAGTGGTTACACGGTGCGGGGCACCAACATAACTTACTTACTTACGTGGTTTTGAAAAACCAGCGCTTTTACATATCAAGTTACTTTACCTTGTGAACTCACCAACTTTATGTTGACACACGATAGCATGCTTTTGCAGGTCCCTAGGTACGGAGCACGATAGGACATGCATCATTGTGTCATGGGCTGTGAACACTATTTAAACTTATACTTTACTTTGCATTTAACGGTTTTATTTTGGGCGCGTTGTTTTACGCATGAATTTAATTGGTTATGTTTGAATTACGCTTCCGCAACTTAACTGAACTTTTTGCTAAACGTTAAACATGATTTTCAAATACGAACTAAATGGTTTGGGCATTTAGAGTCGTTCTTATGACTTATGGCTATGGGATCCTGGTATGTCACGCGCCTCGCGGTATAAACCCCGCAGTGGAAATTTGAGGGTGTGACAGATTGGTATAGTGAACTAGGATTTGCATCTAGACTATAACCATCATAGCATAAGTATTAGTACACTCACTGTTCGCAGCACACTACTAGTTATTTCTTGGATACATATGCTGATCTAATGTATTGCAGGAAAACATGACTAACCCCGCTCACCGTAATTATTCTTCTTATCACCCTCTCGGAAGTTCACAGAACACGTCATTGAACCCGTACGAACAGCCAGCTCAGACGGGGAGCTCGGAGGAGAATACAAATCGCTGGATGTGGTTTGCAAATATGTTACATTCAGGGGTAGTAGGGTAGGGAGTGCCAGACCAGGTCCCTCCCATCATCGACTCGCTGGAGAGGTCTCTGGCAGGGATGGTTAGACACGTACACACCGAGCTAGAAAATGCCTATGGTTCGATAAAGCGCATGGAAAGAGAGATCGACCACCTATTTGGGGAACTGGAAAAGACTAACAGTAAATTGGCAAAGGTTAGTAGTAAATTGGAAAGGGTTGAAAGGGAAGCTGCAGAAGACAGGCATGAGAGATCGATTGCTATTCAGGAGACAGCCTTATTGAGGGAAGAGTTAACCCTGGTCAGTAACAAGCTTGAGGAAGCTCTAGCTCAGAATGGAGCGGATCCAGAGGAGGATCCGGAAGAGGATCCAGAAGAGGAGCCTGCAGTTGGGGGATTTGATGACCCCGAGGCAGCATGGGATGCGGAACTCGAGGAAGAATTTGAGCCTGAGGAGGAGGAGCCATTGGAGGTAGAGATTGAGGATGTGAGCGAGGATGAGGGCTCATGCATCTCCATGGATCACGACGACGACTGACTTCTTATTTATTTATTTTTTTATTCGTATATTAGTATTATGACTTTTGTTCATTCCTAACGTTGTGAGATTTGAGGACTCCTTGTTTTGTGTGGGGATTCTTAATTACTACTATCACTTAAAAATTCCTTATTCTATTCTCGCGCATGTTTTATATATTCTAGTTTACTTGTACTGTGTGAACGATTGTATGTGGGACATATTATTGTTTTCTCATGAGTATAGTGTAAATGTAGAATCACGATGGCGGGAAGAGGACACGGAAGAGGCAACATTAACATGACGCAAGCAGAGCTGAATGCCCTTATCAATGACAGGATAGTAGAGGCTATCGCAGCTTTTCAAGCTGGTAACTTTACCTTGCTCTACACTTCCCTCTATGCTCCAACGTTACGCTCTTTTATTCATTCGTGATTCCTTCGCTTTTACTCTCAGGACAACCTGGACATCACCCTCCAGCATGCACCTACAAGTCCTTCATGGACTGCAAGCCTCATAACTTTGGTGGATCTGAAGGGGCTGTCGGACTACTGCGGTGGTTTGAGAAACTGGAATCTTGCTTTGCAATGTGTAACTGTCCACCAGCTGACAGGGTGAAGTACGCCACTGCTACTCTCGAGAGCTTGGCATTAACCTGGTGGAACTCTCAAGTGCAGATGCTAGGTGTGGAAGTGGCGAACGCAACACCTTGGGCAGACTTTAAGGAACTGATGAAGGAGGAATACTGTCCTCGAGACGAAATCCAGAAGTTAGAAACTGAGTATCTCAATCTAAAGATGGTGGGATGGGAGATTGAGAAGTACACCACCAGATAGCATAAATTGGCAGCTATGTGCCCGAATTACTCCAACCCGCCCTACAAGAGGATTGAGCTGTATGTTAAGGGCTTGGTGCCCCAGATTAAGAGCATGGTCACTACTGCTAATCTCAGTACCATCCAGCAGGTTATTAGGATGGCTCATCAACTGACTGACCAGAAGGTGGAAGAGGGAGTGTTACCTCCTCGTTGCACCTCATCTTCTGGCACTACTGATAACAAGAGGAAATGGGAGAATGCATCTGGCAAACCCCCAGGAAATGGAAGTCAACAGCAGCAACAGAATAAGAAACATGACAGCCATGGTAGTAATAACAATCGCAACAATAACCAGGGAGGTTATCATGGAAACTTACCCAAGTGCAATAAGTGTTACAGGCATCACACTAGGGCATGTAACTACAACAAATGTGATCGCTGTGGTCGGATGGGACATCTGGCTAGGGAATGTAGGAGTAACCCTCGTGGAAACCAGCCAACAGCTCAGCAGGGACAGCAACAGGGCAATGGTAAGGGTTGTTTTCAGTGTGGAAGTAAGAATCATTTCAAGAAAGACTGTCCACAGCTGAATGGTCAGGGGAATGGTAATGGAAATGGCAACCACAGGGGTAACAACAACAATGGTGGTGGTAACAGGGCAGGAAACAACAACGCCACCAATGCTGGGAACAACAACAACGGGAACAACAATGGGGCTCGTGGTAGAGCATTCGTGATTGGCTCTGGGGAGGCTAGGACCGATAACAACGTCGTGACGGGTACGTGTTCCTTGAACGACACTCTTGCTTCTGTTTTATATGATACTGGTGCGGACTATAGTTTTGTTTCATCAAAACTTAGTAAACAATTAGGGATGGTTCCTACTCTTCTAGATACCCCATACTCTATTGAACTGGCCGATGGGAAGCCTGTCGTGGTAACCCATATACATCGTGACTGTAAGCTCGAGTTGAACAAGCAATTGTTTGCCATTAATCTCTTACCTATCACCCTAGGTAGCTTTGATCTCGTGGTTGGCATGGACTGGTTGTCCAAGCAACACGCGGAAATTCTCTGTCAGGAGAAAATTGTTCGCATTCCTCTCCCAAGTGGAGAACTATTATCCATACAGGGTGATCGAGGTGGTGCCATGGTGGGTATCATCTCCTATATGAAGGCGCATAAGTGTATTCGCAAGGGCTGTCCGGCCATTTTGGCCAACATATCTGATACTCGAGCCGAAACCGAAACTAGAATTGAGGACATCCCAGTGGTCCGAGACTTCCAAGATGTCTTCCCAGAGGAACTACCTGGACTCCCACCCGTTCGTCAAGTGGAGTTTCAGATTGACCTTGCACCTGGAGCAGCGCCAGTTGCGCGCGCACCATACCGTTTGGCACCAAGGGAGCTTCAAGAACTGTCTACCCAACTCCAAGAGCTATTGGATAGGGGTTTCATTAGACCCAGTTCTTCGCCATGGGGAGCTCTAGTTCTGTTTGTTAAGAAGAAGGATGGGAGCTTTCGTATGTGCATAGACTATCGGGAGCTGAACAAGGTAACGATTAAGAACCGATATCCTTTACCTCGTATTGATGATTTGTTCGACCAACTGCAAGGGTCGAGCTTCTACTCTAAGATTGATTTGAGGTCGGGGTACCATCAGCTGAGAGTCCGAGAAGAGGATGTGGCGAAAACGGCGTTTCGAACCCGTTATGGACATTATGAGTTTTTGGTTATGCCATTTGGGCTAACTAATGCACCTGCGGTGTTCATGGATCTAATGAACCGTGTGTGCAAGCCTTACTTGGACAAATTCGTCATAGTGTTCATAGATGACATATTGATCTATTCCAAGAGCAGGGAGGAGCACGAGCAGCACTTGCAGTTAATCTTGGAACTACTAAGGGATGAGCAGCTGTATGCAAAGTTTTCTAAATGCGATTTTTGGATTCGGGAAGTCCAATTCCTTGGGCATGTGGTCAACAAGGCAGGAATACATGTGGACCCAGCCAAGATTGACGCTATCAAAAAGTGGGAGGCTCCTAAGACCCCTACTGAAGTGCGCCAATTTCTTGGTCTCGCGGAATATTATCGCAGGTTTATTGAGGGATTTTCTAAGATCGCTCAACCTCTCACCACCCTAACGCAGAAAGGTATTACATATAAGTGGGGAGATGCCCAAGAAACTGCCTTTCAGCTACTAAAGTCCAAAATTTGCAGTGCACCGATATTATCGTAGCCTGAGGGTACAGAGGACTTTGTAGTATATTGTGATGCGTCTATCCAAGGCTTAGGGTGCGTACTGATGCAACGTGATAAGGTAATTGCATATGCATCGCGACAACTAAAGGTCCATGAGAAGAACTACCCCACTCATGATTTGGAATTGGGAGCAGTAGTTTTCGCTCTCAAAATCTGGAGGCACTACCTCTATGGAACCAAGTGCACAATTTTCACTGACCACAAGAGCCTTCAGCATATATTTGACCAGAAGGTACTAAACATACGGCAACGTCATTGGGTTGAACTTTTGAACGATTATGACTGTGCCATCAAATATCATCCAGGGAAAGCTAACGTAGTAGCTGATGCCCTCAGTCGAAAGGAAACGAAACCCAAAAGAGTGCGAGCCTTACAACTCACCATTCACTCTAACCTTCCTGATAAGATACGTGAAGCCCAGGGTGAGGCATTGAAGGAAGAAAACATCGGGCTTGAGACCTTACATGGTGCGGATAAGCACTTGGAACTGGGAACAGACGGTCTGCAGTACTTCATGAATCGAGTCTGGATACCACGATTTGGGGATCTCAGACAACTGGTGCTCGATGAAGCACATACCTCTCGCTATTCGGTACATCCTGGTTCGGACAAGATGTATCAAGATCTTAAGACTCTATACTGGTGGCCAAACATGAAAGCCGAGATAGCCACTTATGTTAGTAAGTGCTTGACTTGTGCGAAGGTTAAGATTGAATACCAAAAACCTTTAGGCCTACTTCAACAACCAGAGATTCCAATGTGGAAATGGGATGGAATTTCCATGGACTTCATTACAAAGCTTCCTAGGACACCAACAGGCCATAACATGATTTGGGTTATCGTGGACCGTTTAACCAAATCATCCCACTTCCTGGCAATAAAAGAAACGAATTCGGTAGAAAAGCTGGCGAACCTATACATCAAGGAGATAGTCTCTAGGCATGGGGTGCCTACTTCCATTATATCTGATCGTGATGGGCGATTCACTTCTCGTTTCTGGACTACCCTCCAAGATGCTTTAGGAACTCGTCTTGATATGAGCATAGCCTATCACCCACAGATGGATGGACAAAGTGAACGCACCATCCAAACATTAGAGGATCTGCTACGAGCATGTGTGGTGGACTTTGGTATTAACTGGGATAAGCACTTGCCCTTAATCGAATTCTCTTACAACAACAGTTACCACACTTTGATACAGTGTGCGCCTTTCGAGGCACTTTACGGGCGCAAGTGTAGGTCTCCTATCTGTTGGACTGAGGTTGGGGATAGCCAACTAACAGGTCCTGAACTCGTGCACGAAACTTCTGAGAAGATAGTGCAAATTAGAAACCGGATGGCTGCTGCTCGGGACCGACAGAAGAGTTATGCTGACAAACGTCGAAAACCTTTGGAGTTCCAGGTTGGGGACAAGGTTTTGTTAAAGGTGTCACCATGGAAAGGAGTGATACGCTTTGGGAAACGAGGGAAGTTAAATCCCAGATACGTCGGACCTTTCGAGATCGTTAAAAGGATTGGTCCAGTAGCTTACCAGCTAAATCTACCAGATGAACTCAGTGGAGTACACAATGTATTCCACGTCTCAAACTTGAAGAAATGCTTATCTGATACGACACTGGTAGTACCACTGGAGGAGATCCAGGTGGATGATCAACTGCGGTTCGTGGAAGAACCAGTGGAGATTCTTGAGCAGGGTGTCAAGAAACTCAGACAAAGTACTATACCTATTGTTAAGGTACGGTGGAATTCCCGTCTAGGACCGGAATACACGTGGGAACGCAAAGATCAGATGCGACTCAAATACCCACACCTCTTTACTGAACCTGAAATCGTACATAGATCCAACGCGGAACATAAAGCAGCTCTTTCAAAGTGAATTTCGGGGCGAAATTCCTTTCAACTTGGGGATGATGTGACATCCGGGAACCAAGCACACATTTTTATAGCTGGCTTTACTGTTTACTTGCTGAATTTCGGGATGAAATTCTTTTCAACTTGGGGATGATGTGATACCCCGCAAATTTTAGGTTAAATACTTTTACTGAACTCTAGTTAACTTACATGTTCATACATGGCTAGATACTTAACTAGGGTTAGTTAAGTAGGCTTAACATATGTTAGAAGATGCTAACATATGTTATACGTAGGAAAATCCTTATTAAACACACACATGAGTCCTGTATCCCAAACGTTGGTGAATTATGTGACATACATAGCAATAATATATACAAGTGATATTTGGTGAACATGAAGTACGTGCTTATGTGAATGACATGTTTTTGTGAATGATCGCCTAACTGAAAGGTAATGCGTAGATTATGCAAATTACGTGCACAACATGAATAATATGCCATGTAATAATAAAATAATGGTTTTTACATAATTTAGCATGGTTAATAATATCGGGTTCGGTATTGGGCTAGAACATGGTTAACGGGTTAAGTTAATGGACTAGAAGGGCCCTAATACCAATTTTTTGGGGAACAAGCAAAGCCCGTTCACAATTAGGAGGCAAGGAAAAAGATAAAAACCCTATCCCTTGCCCCCTTGTGCGCCGTGCGAACCACCCCCACCCCCTCTCTCTTTGTTTTCAAGCAATCAAGTAATCTTGCACTAATCAAGCTAGTTCGGGTTTGATTTCAAGGCTCTAGGAAGTTTAATCTTTCACAAGGTATACGTTCTTACGATTCTTGATAAATTATAATGATTGAAAAACTTTAAAAACCCTAAAAAGAATATATATAAAATCGCATACATGCATATGTAGGAGTTCTTGAATGTTCTTGATGATTGATGATGATGATTGTTATTAGCAGCCATGATTAGGGTTTTCACGTGATAATATATGTGTTTTGATATGATTAATATGGTGTTTAATCAGTACTATAGGTGTTATACATGTATTAGGGATGTTTATGAAGAATTAGGGTTTGTAGATTACTTGGGATGCAAGTTTCAGATTCTGACAGATTTGTTTGAACGTGTTGAAGGGGCTGTAACGGGTTGGTAAATCGATTGTTTTGATGATTTCTTTGCATGATTGTAATGTACAAGGTCTTAGCTTTTCATAATGGGCAAAACCATTGATTTTGGACACCGTATGAGTCGTTTTTGGAATTTTAATTGATTAGGGGTCATATCAGATTTTCGGATTTATAAATTGGGCTAACTTTAAATGGTCATAACTTGAGATTTACAAGGAGTTAGGTTATCAAATTTTTACAGTAGGTCAATACTGGAAAAATAGAGCTCTTCCAAGTGGATTCATCTTGTTTGGATGAATACACAATTTTTAAGAATATTCCTACTAAACTGACCTGTTGACGAAATTTTCTGGACACTGCTGTGTTGTATGAATTTTTATAATTTTTGTGTTTTGAATTAAGACAAAAAAAAATATTTATTGTCGAGTGAATCCCAAATAAAATTCAGTAAAAATTTGATACTTTAATTCATTCGTTAAGTATTTTAAATAAATTTTTTTTCACAGCGCACAATCTGTCCTAAAAACACAGATTGTGTACGGGGTCTTTAAGTGACTATTTGGAGTTCTATGTGGTGTGTAATTGACATGTACTTGTGTGGAAACTTGTATGAGATGTATTTGATGCATTAAACTGATAATAATTGCTATGATCACCAACGGGATACGTAGGACATACTTGAGCATGTAGAGTCATTAGGTGTCACTGTAACATCGCGAAAATTTTTCCCCAAATTTTAATGTAAACGCCCCTATTTTCGTTACGTTTTATACAAACGTGCCTAAGTCTCCGTTATCCTAACTCATAATTTATATATATATATATATATATATTTATATACATATATATATATAAATGTTTATAATAATAATAATAATAATGATGAAAAAAAAAATACCCACATTTTAAATCTAAACCTATAAAACAAACCCAACCCAACACCCCTTATACCTTTTACATTATGTTTGTAGCCCAGCAAGTCTGCCCAAGCCCAGAAAGGATCCGGCCCAATCAGATCCGGCCCACTTGTGGCCTTGCAATTTTACAAAAAATAGGATGTCTCCCCCGGGTTTCGAACCCGAGTCACAACGTAACACACACGCGTGTTATCCACTGCTCCACACCCTTCATGTTGATTTCATTCCAACCTTATATATATATAAGCTCACTTTCGTCTTTCTCTTTTCCTTTCCTTAACAGCGTGCAGCAGCAACAGAGTATAATTATTTTTTTTCAAACCTTCGATTTTGTAATCAATTAGGCAAACATGGTAAGTTTACCTGATTATCGACCATCACCAACTAATATTACACGCTAATTATCATCATCATTGACCAATTTAAATCAATTACGCGTTTTGACATTCAATGTGGTCAACCCTTGCCAATTCGAAGACTGAAGCTTCAAAACTATAAATTGATCTTACACGAACCTTCACAACTCGCCGTTTACACTTCCTCAATCTATAATTTCTTTCAAAAGTCTGCTAATCGTGGTTTAATTGTTCGAGTTTGACTCTTAAGTGGACCGTTCAATTCAGAATCAATTAAGCTTTGTAAGTGTGTTTTTCCTTGTGGGTTTTGATGACCGGCCTATGCACAACATTTACCCTAAGATTAATTGGGTGAATGTTGTGTGAATCAGCCGATTGAAATTATTAGGGTTTTCGTATGATATTTGGGGAAGATGACAAGTTTTCACATCTGTTTATATTAAAAACGAAACAAAACTTATCACAAATTGATCCTCAGATCAGTTGGTTACTTCTGATGATGTTTACCCAAGTCACCCGGGTTCGATTCCGGCCCGGGACATTCTTTTTGTTCTTTTTCTTTTTTTAAAACAAACAAATCAATTAATTATATATAATACATTTTAATTTTATAAATTCGTTTTTAAATATTAAAACTATTTTATAAATTCTAAAAAAATTATATTTATCAAATCTGATGTAAAAGATTTATTTACAATTTTTAGTTTTCAAAAATTTATTTATTTAATATATATAATAAATAAATCAAGTCTATTCTATTTTATTTATAAAAATCTATAAAAATATCAAAACGATCTTATTAATTTCCACAAAAATCATTCTAAGTTTATATAACAATAAACTTTTCTGAAATGATTTTTATTTCAGAAAAATCATTTATTTAATATTTTTAATCAATTTTTGTTAGTTTTAATCATAATTAAATCATAATAAATCCAATTTTTGGTATTTTTGCACCAAAATTTTATACAAATTATTTCTAAATATTTAGAACAGAAATATGAATCAAACGAGCAATTATCCCCAATTCGAAGCCCTAGAACTTATACATTTGTAGACTCGATAGACTTAGACATATTTATTACCTCATTTTAGGGTGATACTTGATACATTTGGTCAACACAATTTTCTCAACAGATATAACATTTTACCAAGGTGAGTTTTACATAGCCCCTTTTCTATTTATCACCATTTTTGGGGTGAAACATGTTACAACATCATTTATGCAATTCAATCATCAATGTGTCTATGTGTTTTCTATGTTGCATTATGTCTTGAGCATGATTAGAGTAAGCACCATTCTAGCATAATCATTAACTCTGTACAAGCCGGCGGTTAACATTGATAGATCTATTGGACTGACAATCCCACCCGGATACGTGCCTCCTACAAAGGTAGCGTGGGTGTTTGTTATCGTATAACATATTCAATTGGACCATGAGCGTATGGTATGTATCATATTATAACAGTCATCAGGGTTGATTATGCACTCGATTTATTTCTAGTATGTTCTCACATATGGACTAGATTGACATGACACATGAATTGCACATCATTTTTACTCAATTATCAAAAACCTATGTAATTCTCACCAACTTTTGTTGACCCAAAACCTTTTCAACATAACATGTTTCAGGTTCTATTTGCTTGAAGATTTGAAATGATGCTTGAAGATATGTGTATAGTTTTATTCAATTTGATGTACAAATTCTAGAACAATTGTATGTAATTCATTTAAATCATTTAATGAAATTTATTATTCACCATGAGCTATTGAACAATCATCAATACGTGGCACCCCGATGTTTCCGCCATCGGTTGGGGTGTTACAGTCACCACACGGTTTTGAACTTTTAAAAGTCTTGGATAAACGAGTTACATGGTGTGTTGGTTACGCACGTATACTCACCTAGTGACATTTGTAATAGGGAGTCGGTAGCACGTTACTATTCGTGGAATTTGGATTTTCACTTGCGACCTTAGGTGAGTTTCACTACTCTTTTTCTCAAAAGCACGCGTCTCAGGTATGAGACACTTTACTTAACATTTTCTAGTCCGGTTTGGGACTACTTACACATCCCGGGTTGGGATGCCATGGATCCTTATGAGGGTCGGTCACTTTGCTAATTCGCAATTGTGTCCTTCATAAACTGAACCATTTCTATCATTTTGTAGGTCCTCACGTACCGAATGAGTTGCCAGGGTTGGCAAGCGGTTTATTAGTTGATAGCACTATTAGGTCTTACAAACCTCACACCGGCTCGGGGAGCGCGGGCGAGAACTATAACTACGAAACATTATCATTGCGGATAGACAATGATGTTAGGCATACGGCACACTTATGTGGCTACACGTACATAGCAGTTCGGTATAATCGGTTAGTTATCATGAATGGGTTAGCTACCCTTGACATGCGATGAATTAGTGGTTACACGGTGCGGGGCACCAACATAACTTACTTACTTACGTGGTTTTGAAAAACCAGCGCTTTTACATATCAAGTTACTTTACCTTGTGAACTCACCAACTTTATGTTGACACACGATAGCATGCTTTTGCAGGTCCCTAGGTACGGAGCACGATAGGACATGCATCATTGTGTCATGGGCTGTGAACACTATTTAAACTTGTACTTTACTTTGCATTTAACGGTTTTATTTTGGGCGCGTTGTTTTACGCATGAATTTAATTGGTTATGTTTGAATTACGCTTCCGCAACTTAACTGAACTTTTTGGTAAACGTTAAACATGATTTTCAAATACGAACTAAATGGTTTGGGCATTTAGAGTCGTTCTTATGACTTATGGCTATGGGATCCTGGTATGTCACGCGCCTCGCGGTATAAACCCCGCAGTGGAAATTTGAGGGTGTGACAGATTGGTATAGTGAACTAGGATTTGCATCTAGACTATAACCATCATAGCATAAGTATTAGTACACTCACTGTTCGCAGCACACTACTAGTTATTTCTTGGATACATATGCTGATCTAATGTATTGCAGGAAAACATGACTAACCCCGCTCACCGTAATTATTCTTCTTATCACCCTCTCGAAAGTTCACAGAACACGTCATTGAACCCGTACGAACAGCCAGCTCAGACGGGGAGCTCGGAGGAGAATACAAATCGCTGGATGTGGTTTGCAAATATGTTACATTCAGGGGTAGTAGGGTAGGGAGTGCCAGACCAGGTCCCTCCCATCATCGACTCGCTGGAGAGGTCTCTGGCAGGGATGGTTAGACACGTACACACCGAGCTAGAAAATGCCTATGGTTTGATAAAGCGCATGGAAAGAGAGATCGACCACCTATTTGGGGAACTGGAAAAGACTAACAGTAAATTGGCAAAGGTTAGTAGTAAATTGGAAAGGGTTGAAAGGGAAGCTGCAGAAGACAGGCATGAGAGATCGATTGCTATTCAGGAGACAGCCTTATTGAGGGAAGAGTTAACCCTGGTCAGTAACAAGCTTGAGGAAGCTCTAGCTCAGAATGGAGCGGATCCAGAGGAGGATCCGGAAGAGGATCCAGAAGAGGAGCCTGCAGTTGGGGGATTTGATGACCTCGAGGCAGCATGGGATGCAGAACTCGAGGAAGAATTTGAGCCTGAGGAGGAGGAGCCATTGGAGGTAGAGATTGAGGATGTGAGCGAGGATGAGGGCTCATGCATCTCCATGGATCACGACGACGACTGACTTCTTATTTATTTATTTTTTTATTCGTATATTAGTATTATGACTTTTGTTCATTCCTAACGTTGTGAGATTTGAGGACTCCTTGTTTTGTGTGGGGATTCTTAATTACTACTATCACTTAAAAATTCCTTATTCTATTCTCGCGCATGTTTTATATATTCTAGTTTACTTGTACTGTGTGAACGATTGTATGTGGGACATATTATTGTTTTCTCATGAGTATAGTGTAAATGTAGAATCACGATGGCGGGAAGAGGACACGGAAGAGGCAACATTAACATGACGCAAGCAGAGCTGAATGCCCTTATCAATGACAGGATAGTAGAGGCTATCGCAGCTTTTCAAGCTGGTAACTTTACCTTGCTCTACACTTCCCTCTATGCTCCAACGTTACGCTCTTTTATTCATTCGTGATTCCTTCGCTTTTACTCTCAGGACAACCTGGACATCACCCTCCAGCATGCACCTACAAGTCCTTCATGGACTGCAAGCCTCATAACTTTGGTGGATCTGAAGGGGTTGTCGGACTACTGCGGTGGTTTGAGAAACTGGAATCTTGCTTTGCAATGTGTAACTGTCCACCAGCTGACAGGGTGAAGTACGCCACTGCTACTCTCGAGAGCTTGGCATTAACCTGGTGGAACTCTCAAGTGCAGATGCTAGGTGTGGAAGTGGCGAACGCAACACCTTGGGCAGACTTTAAGGAACTGATGAAGGAGGAATACTGTCCTCGAGACGAAATCCAGAAGTTAGAAACTGAGTATCTCAATCTAAAGATGGTGGGATGGGAGATTGAGAAGTACACCACCAGATAGCATAAATTGGCAGCTATGTGCCCGAATTACTCCAACCCGCCCTACAAGAGGATTGAGCTGTATGTTAAGGGCTTGGTGCCCCAGATTAAGAGCATGGTCACTACTGCTAATCTCAGTACCATCCAGCAGGTTATTAGGATGGCTCATCAACTGACTGACCAGAAGGTGGAAGAGGGAGTGTTACCTCCTCGTTGCACCTCATCTTCTGGCACTACTGATAACAAGAGGAAATGGGAGAATGCATCTGGCAAACCCCCAGGAAATGGAAGTCAACAGCAGCAACAGAATAAGAAACATGACAGCCATGGTAGTAATAACAATCGCAACAATAACCAGGGAGGTTATCATGGAAACTTACCCAAGTGCAATAAGTGTTACAGGCATCACACTAGGGCATGTAACTACAACAAATGTGATCGCTGTGGTCGGATGGGACATCTGGCTAGGGAATGTAGGAGTAACCCTCGTGGAAACCAGCCAACAGCTCAGCAGGGACAGCAACAGGGCAATGGTAAGGGTTGTTTTCAGTGTGGAAGTAAGAATCATTTCAAGAAAGACTGTCCACAGCTGAATGGTCAGGGGAATGGTAATGGAAATGGCAACCACAGGGGTAACAACAACAATGGTGGTGGTAACAGGGCAGGAAACAACAACGCCACCAATGCTGGGAACAACAACAACGGGAACAACAATGGGGCTCGTGGTAGAGCATTCGTGATTGGCTCTGGGGAGGCTAGGACCGATAACAACGTCGTGACGGGTACGTGTTCCTTGAACGACACTCTTGCTTCTGTTTTATATGATACTGGTGCGGACTATAGTTTTGTTTCATCAAAACTTAGTAAACAATTAGGGATGGTTCCTACTCTTCTAGATACCCCATACTCTATTGAACTGGCCGATGGGAAGCCTGTCGAGGTAACCCATATACATCGTGACTGTAAGCTCGAGTTGAACAAGCAATTGTTTGCCATTAATCTCTTACCTATCACCCTAGGTAGCTTTGATCTCGTGGTTGGCATGGACTGGTTGTCCAAGCAACACGCGGAAATTCTCTGTCAGGAGAAAATTGTTCGCATTCCTCTCCCAAGTGGAGAACTATTATCCATACAGGGTGATCGAGGTGGTGCCATGGTGGGTATCATCTCCTATATGAAGGCGCATAAGTGTATTCGCAAGGGCTGTCCGGCCATTTTGGCCAACATATCTGATACTCGAGCCGAAACCGAAACTAGAATTGAGGACATCCCAGTGGTCCGAGACTTCCAAGATGTCTTCCCAGAGGAACTACCTGGACTCCCACCCGTTCGTCAAGTGGAGTTTCAGATTGACCTTGCACCTGGAGCAGCGCCAGTTGCGCGCGCACCATACCGTTTGGCACCAAGGGAGCTTCAAGAACTGTCTACCCAACTCCAAGAGCTATTGGATAGGGGTTTCATTAGACCCAGTTCTTCGCCATGGGGAGCTCTAGTTCTGTTTGTTAAGAAGAAGGATGGGAGCTTTCGTATGTGCATAGACTATCGGGAGCTGAACAAGGTAACGATTAAGAACCGATATCCTTTACCTCGTATTGATGATTTGTTCGACCAACTGCAAGGGTCGAGCTTCTACTCTAAGATTGATTTGAGGTCGGGGTACCATCAGCTGAGAGTCCGAGAAGAGGATGTGGCGAAAACGGCGTTTCGAACCCGTTATGGACATTATGAGTTTTTGGTTATGCCATTTGGGCTAACTAATGCACCTGCGGTGTTCATGGATCTAATGAACCGTGTGTGCAAGCCTTACTTGGACAAATTCGTCATAGTGTTCATAGATGACATATTGATCTATTCCAAGAGCAGGGAGGAGCACGAGCAGCACTTGCAGTTAATCTTGGAACTACTAAGGGATGAGCAGCTGTATGCAAAGTTTTCTAAATGCGATTTTTGGATTCGGGAAGTCCAATTCCTTGGGCATGTGGTCAACAAGGCAGGAATACATGTGGACCCAGCCAAGATTGACGCTATCAAAAAGTGGGAGGCTCCTAAGACCCCTACTGAAGTGCGCCAATTTCTTGGTCTCGCGGGATATTATCGCAGGTTTATTGAGGGATTTTCTAAGATCGCTCAACCTCTCACCACCCTAACGCAGAAAGGTATTACATATAAGTGGGGAGATGCCCAAGAAACTGCCTTTCAGCTACTAAAGTCCAAAATTTGCAGTGCACCGATATTATCGTAGCCTGAGGGTACAGAGGACTTTGTAGTATATTGTGATGCGTCTATCCAAGGCTTAGGGTGCGTACTGATGCAACGTGATAAGGTAATTGCATATGCATCGCGACAACTAAAGGTCCATGAGAAGAACTACCCCACTCATGATTTGGAATTGGGAGCAGTAGTTTTCGCTCTCAAAATCTGGAGGCACTACCTCTATGGAACCAAGTGCACAATTTTCACTGACCACAAGAGCCTTCAGCATATATTTGACCAGAAGGTACTAAACATACGGCAACGTCGTTGGGTTGAACTTTTGAACGATTATGACTGTGCCATCAAATATCATCCAGGGAAAGCTAACGTAGTAGCTGATGCCCTCAGTCGAAAGGAAACGAAACCCAAAAGAGTGCGAGCCTTACAACTCACCATTCACTCTAACCTTCCTGATAAGATACGTGAAGCCCAGGGTGAGGCATTGAAGGAAGAAAACATCGGGCTTGAGACCTTACATGGTGCGGATAAGCACTTGGAACTGGGAACAGACGGTCTGCAGTACTTCATGAATCGAGTCTGGATACCACGATTTGGGGATCTCAGACAACTGGTGCTCGATGAAGCACATACCTCTCGCTATTCGGTACATCCTGGTTCGGACAAGATGTATCAAGATCTTAAGACTCTATACTGGTGGCCAAACATGAAAGCCGAGATAGCCACTTATGTTAGTAAGTGCTTGACTTGTGCGAAGGTTAAGATTGAATACCAAAAACCTTTAGGCCTACTTCAACAACCAGAGATTCCAATGTGGAAATGGGATGGAATTTCCATGGACTTCATTACAAAGCTTCCTAGGACACCAACGGGCCATAACATGATTTGGGTTATCGTGGACCGTTTAACCAAATCATCCCACTTCCTGGCAATAAAAGAAACGAATTCGGTAGAAAAGCTGGCGAACCTATACATCAAGGAGATAGTCTCTAGGCATGGGGTGCCTACTTCCATTATATCTGATCGTGATGGGCGATTCACTTCTCGTTTCTGGACTACCCTCCAAGATGCTTTAGGAACTCGTCTTGATATGAGCATAGCCTATCACCCACAGATGGATGGACAAAGTGAACGCACCATCCAAACATTAGAGGATCTGCTACGAGCATGTGTGGTGGACTTTGGTATTAACTGGGATAAGCACTTGCCCTTAATCGAATTCTCTTACAACAACAGTTACCACACTTTGATACAGTGTGCGCCTTTCGAGGCACTTTACGGGCGCAAGTGTAGGTCTCCTATCTGTTGGACTGAGGTTGGGGATAGCCAACTAACAGGTCCTGAACTCGTGCACGAAACTTCTGAGAAGATAGTGCAAATTAGAAACCGGATGGCTGCTGCTCGGGACCGACAGAAGAGTTATGCTGACAAACGTCGAAAACCTTTGGAGTTCCAGGTTGGGGACAAGGTTTTGTTAAAGGTGTCACCATGGAAAGGAGTGATACGCTTTGGGAAACGAGGGAAGTTAAATCCCAGATACGTCGGACCTTTCGAGATCGTTAAAAGGATTGGTCCAGTAGCTTACCAGCTAAATCTACCAGATGAACTCAGTGGAGTACACAATGTATTCCACGTCTCAAACTTGAAGAAATGCTTATCTGATACGACACTGGTAGTACCACTGGAGGAGATCCAGGTGGATGATCAGCTGCGGTTCGTGGAAGAACCAGTGGAGATTCTTGAGCAGGGTGTCAAGAAACTCAGACAAAGTGCTATACCTATTGTTAAGGTACGGTGGAATTCCCGTCTAGGACCGGAATACACGTGGGAACGCAAAGATCAGATGCGACTCAAATACCCACACCTCTTTACTGAACCTGAAATCGTACATAGATCCAACGCGGAACATAAAGCAGCTCTTTCAAAGTGAATTTCGGGGCGAAATTCCTTTCAACTTGGGGATGATGTGACATCCGGGAACCAAGCACACATTTTTATAGCTGGCTTTACTGTTTACTTGCTGAATTTCGGGATGAAATTCTTTTCAACTTGGGGATGATGTGATACCCCGCAAATTTTAGGTTAAATACTTTTACTGAACTCTAGTTAACTTACATGTTCATACATGGCTAGATACTTAACTAGGGTTAGTTAAGTAGGCTTAACATATGTTAGAAGATGCTAACATATGTTATACGTAGGAAAATCCTTGTTAAACACACACATGAGTCCTGTATCCCAAACGTTGGTGAATTATGTGACATACATAGCAATAATATATACAAGTGAATTTTGGTGAACATGAAGTACGTGCTTATGTGAATGACATGTTTTTGTGAATGATCGCCTAACTGAAAGGTAATGCGTAGATTATGCAAATTACGTGCACAACATGAATAATATGCCATGTAATAATAAAATAATGGTTTTTACATAATTTAGCATGGTTAATAATATCGGGTTCGGTATTGGGCTAGAACATGGTTAACGGGTTAAGTTAATGGACTAGAAGGGCCCTAATACCAATTGTTTGGGGAACAAGCAAAGCCCGTTCACAATTAGGAGGCAAGGAAAAAGATAAAAACCCTATCCCTTGCCCCCTTGTGCGCCGTGCGAACCACCCCCCACCCCCTCTCTCTTTGTTTTCAAGCAATCAAGTAATCTTGCACTAATCAAGCTAGTTCGGGTTTGATTTCAAGGCTCTAGGAAGTTTAATCTTTCACAAGGTATACTTTCTTACGATTCTTGATAAATTATAATGATTGAAAAACTTTAAAAACCCTAAAAAGAATATATATAAAATCGCATACATGCATATGTAGGAGTTCTTGAATGTTCTTGATGATTGATGATGATGATTGTTATTAGCAGCCATGATTAGGGTTTTCACGTGATAATATATGTGTTTTGATATGATTAATATGGTGTTTAATCAGTACTATAGGTGTTATACATGTATTAGGGATGTTTATGAAGAATTAGGGTTTGTAGATTACTTGGGATGCAAGTTTCAGATTCTGACAGATTTGTTTGAACGTGTTGAAGGGGCTGTAACGGGTTGGTAAATCGATTGTTTTGATGATTTCATTGCATGATTGTAATGTACAAGGTCTTAGATTTTCATAATGGGCTAAACCATTGATTTTGGACACCGTATGAGTCGTTTTTGGAATTTTAATTGATTAGGGGTCATATCAGATTTTCGGATTTATAAATTGGGCTAACTTTAAATGGTCATAACTTGAGATTTACAAGGAGTTAGGTTATCAAATTTTTACAGTAGGTCAATACTGGAAAAATAGAGCTCTTCCAAGTGGATTCATCTTGTTTGGATGAATACACAATTTTTAAGAATTTTCCTACTAAACTGACCTGTTGACGAAATTTTCTGGACACTGCTGTGTTGTATGAATTTTTATGATTTTTGTGTTTTGAATTAAGACAAAAAAAAAATATTTATTGTCGAGTGAATCCCAAATAAAATTCAGTAAAAATTTGATACTTTAATTCATTCGTTAAGTATTTTAAATAAATTTTTTTTCACAGCGCACAATCTGTCCTAAAAACACAGATTGTGTACGGGGTCTTTAAGTGACTATTTGGAGTTCTATGTGGTGTGTAATTGACATGTACTTGTGTGGAAACTTGTATGAGATGTATTTGATGCATTAAACTGATAATAATTGCTATGATCACCAACGGGATACGTAGGACATACTTGAGCATGTAGAGTCATTAGGTGTCACTGTAACATCGCGAAAATTTTTCCCCAAATTTTAATGTAAACGCCCCTATTTTCGTTACGTTTTATACAAACGTGCCTAAGTCTCCGTTATCCTAACTCATAATTTATATATATATATATTTATATACATATATATATATATAAATGTTTATAATAATAATAATAATAATGATGAAAAAAAAATACCCACATTTTAAATCTAAACCTATAAAACAAACCCAACCCAACACCCCTTATACCTTTTACATTATGTTTGTAGCCCAGCAAGTCTGCCCAAGCCCAGAAAGGATCCGGCCCAATCAGATCCGGCCCACTTGTGGCCTTGCAATTTTACAAAAAATAGGATGTCTCCCCCGGGTTTCGAACCCGAGTCACAACGTAACACACACGCGTGTTATCCACTGCTCCACACCCTTCATGTTGATTTCATTCCAACCTTATATATATATAAGCTCACTTTCGTCTTTCTCTTTTCCTTTCCTTAACAGCGTGCAGCAGCAACAGAGTATAATTCTTTTTTTTCAAACCTTCGATTTTGTAATCAATTAGGCAAACATGGTAAGTTTACCTGATTATCGACCATCACCAACTAATATTACACGCTAATTATCATCATCATTGACCAATTTAAATCAATTACGCGTTTTGACATTCAATGTGGTCAACCCTTGCCAATTCGAAGACTGAAGCTTCAAAACTATAAATTGATCTTACACGAACCTTCACAACTCGCCGTTTACACTTCCTCAATCTATAATTTCTTTCAAAATTCTGCTAATCGTGGTTTAATTGTTCGAGTTTGACTCTTAAGTGGACCGTTCAATTCAGAATCAATTAAGCTTTGTAAGTGTGTTTTTCCTTGTGGGTTTTGATGACCGGCCTATGCACAACATTTACCCTAAGATTAATTGGGTGAATGTTGTGTGAATCAGCCGATTGAAATTATTAGGGTTTTCGTATGATATTTGGGGAAGATGACAAGTTTTCACATCTGTTTATATTAAAAACGAAACAAAACTTATCACAAATTGATCCTCAGATCAGTTGGTTACTTCTGATGATGTTTACCCAAGTCACCCGGGTTCGATTCCGGCCCGGGACATTCTTTTTGTTCTTTTTCTTTTTTTAAAACAAACAAATCAATTAATTATATATAATACATTTTAATTTTATAAATTCGTTTTTAAATATTAAAACTATTTTATAAATTCTAAAAAAATTATATTTATCAAATCTGATGTAAAAGATTTATTTACAATTTTTAGTTTTCAAAAATTTATTTATTTAATATATATAATAAATAAATCAAGTCTATTCTATTTTATTTATAAAAATCTATAAAAATATCAAAACGATCTTATTAATTTCCACAAAAATTATTCTAAGTTTATATAACAATAAACTTTTCTGAAATGATTTTTATTTCAGAAAAATCATTTATTTAATATTTTTAATCAATTTTTGTTAGTTTTAATCATAATTAAATCATAATAAATCCAATTTTTGGTATTTTTGCACCAAAATTTTATACAAATTATTTCTAAATATTTAGAACAGAAATATGAATTTTAAACCAATAATTCTTTAACTTTTGTATTTTTTTAAATATTAAAGTTAAATTTTGACAAATTGTTATAAATAGAATTAATATTCTATTTTAAAGAAAATAATTTTATAAAAATTATTTTTACACTTTAAACACATTATTGTGACCATATTAAACTTAAATTTCATAAAAAGATTTTTGGTTATTTATTTACTAAATTTCTCTCAATTGGCGAACATTTTTAATATTAATCAAACGAGCAATTATCCCCAATTCGAAGCCCTAGAACTTATACATTTGTAGACTCGATAGACTTAGACATATTTATTACCTCATTTTAGGGTGATACTTGATACATTTGGTCAACACAATTTTCTCAACAGATATAACATTTTACCAAGGTGAGTTTTACATAGCCCCTTTTCTATTTATCACCATTTTTGGGGTGAAACATGTTACAACATCATTTATGCAATTCAATCATCAATGTGTCTATGTGTTTTCTATGTTGCATTATGTCTTGAGCATGATTAGAGTAAGCACCATTCTAGCATAATCATTAACTCCGTACAAGCCGGCGGTTAACATTGATAGATCTATTGGACTGACAATCCCACCCGGATACGTGCCTCCTACAAAGGTAGCGTGGGTGTTTGTTATCGTATAACATATTCAATTGGACCATGAGCGTATGGTATGTATCATATTATAACAGTCATCAGGGTTGATTATGCACTCGATTTATTTCTAGTATGTTCTCACATATGGACTAGATTGACATGACACATGAATTGCACATCATTTTTACTCAATTATCAAAAACCTATGTAATTCTCACCAACTTTTGTTGACCCAAAACCTTTTCAACATAACATGTTTCAGGTTCTATTTGCTTGAAGATTTGAAATTATGCTTGAAGATATGTGTATAGTTTTATTCAATTTGATGTACAAATTCTAGAACAATTGTATGTAATTCATTTAAATCATTTAATGAAATTTATTATTCACCATGAGCTATTGAACAATCATCAATACGTGGCACCCCGATGTTTCCGCCATCGGTTGGGGTGTTACAGATTGGTATCAGAGCCATGGTTATAGGGAATTAGGTTATTAGAAAAATAATCTAGTCTATAACCATAGGATTTAACAAGTACTTGCTTCCTTTACTTGCTATTCTCTATCTCCCTCCCACTTCATATCCCTACTTTCATTCCTACAAGAAGGTTGCTCTCCATCAGTGGATCTACTCTTAGACTAATAGGACAAATTCCTCAGGTTTTAACCTGAACCCCCTTGAGATCTCGTCGAAATTCTAGATTTTAATAACGAACACGTGCAATCTGGAAGGGTGAACGCCTGTATTCTGAGTCTTCTGTCTAGGCTGGCATTGCGCATATATCCCAATCAGACGAGGGACCCGGATGCCTACCTGGGAATTCTCGGGATGAGTGTTCACTTATAGGCTAAAGCATGTCTTCATATGTTATTAGAATCTGGAATCTTTGATAAGTCAACGTTTTCGTTTATTCGTTTTAATTAATGAATAAATGATTACATTCCTTATATTACCTCATTCATTTCATGCCTCATTGAGACTTCATTGTGTTCCTTACAGATCATGTCTCCACGCCACAGCACTCGCATTAACAGTGGTGACAATCATGAAGAAGAGAGCAGCAACCACAACCACGACCACAACAACAATGGAGGTGACGCCCAACTAGCTACGATTATTTCTCAACAATTGGCACAACAAATCACAACCCTGGTTTCTAACTTGTTGGCTCAAGTCATCCCAATGAATGGGAACAACAATGGAAATGGAAATGGCGATCACATGAAGAACGGAACCCTAGTTCGGAAAAGCGAGAAAACAAGTATTGTGACCGCAGTAACTACCAAGAACCAGAAGCGTAAGACCAGGAATCCTAATGTAAACCGCACTACACAAGCCTCTAACAAGAAGCCTTATACAAGAAACTTTCCATTGTGTAACACATGTAATCGACATCATCCCACTGTTTCAGCATGTCGCGTGTGCACAAATTGTGGTAGGTATGGCCATCTGGTCCACACATGTCGCGAGACCCCAAACCCTAATGCCAATCAACCCACCAATCCTGCTCAGACTGATAATCCAAATCGCTACAACTATGGTCAATGCTTTGAATGTGGAAACCCAAATCACTACCGTAACCGATGCCCTAAACTAAACCGAGAACAAGGCCCTCCAGCTAATTAGCAGCAAGTTCCACCATTTAAATGTTGTTTGCCTTTAATTCTATGTAATGGCATTTTTTCAAGTAATAAAATTCAGGTATTATCATAACATCTGTATGCATGCTTGTTTGAATGTGCTATATCTATAATCATACTTGCTTACTTGTACAACAATTAGTTGACTACCAAACAATCTACTTAACGATTGGTAGAGGTCATCATGTCTTTCCAACAGTCGGGAGAGGCCCTACCACCTGCTCAACGACTGGTGGAGACTATCAGACCTGCTCAACAATCGGAAGAGTCGTAGAAGGACGCAAAACCCTAAATGTAAGGTAAATTGGGGATTACGGTCCGGAACGTAATCGTGAATTTACAGGTACGTTAAGGTGGTGTGGAATTCTATCAAAATTTTCGGTAGTTAACCAAATGTAAACTCTAGATATCTAGTAGTTCATTTAGTAAATCAACTCACACGTAACACGCCTCCTATCCACGCTATCCGAGACAGGTTACTCTATTCATTGTCATGCCCTAACATAAAATTTTTCAAGTCACACCCGTCCTAATTTTTATCCAACCCCCTTCAACCCTGGTTTTCTCTTAACTTCGGGACGAAGTTCCTAAAAGTAGGGGAAACTGTAACATCGCGAAAATTTTTCCCCAAATTTTAATGTAAACGCCCCTATTTTCGTTACGTTTTATACAAACGTGCCTAAGTCTCCGTTATCCTAACTCATAATTTATATATATATATATTTATATACATATATATATATATAAATGTTTATAATAATAATAATAATAATGATGAAAAAAAAATACCCACATTTTAAATCTAAACCTATAAAACAAACCCAACCCAACACCCCTTATACCTTTTACATTATGTTTGTAGCCCAGCAAGTCTGCCCAAGCCCAGAAAGGATCCGGCCCAATCAGATCCGGCCCACTTGTGGCCTTGCAATTTTACAAAAAATAGGATGTCTCCCCCGGGTTTCGAACCCGAGTCACAACGTAACACACACGCGTGTTATCCACTGCTCCACACCCTTCATGTTGATTTCATTCCAACCTTATATATATATAAGCTCACTTTCGTCTTTCTCTTTTCCTTTCCTTAACAGCGTGCAGCAGCAACAGAGTATAATTCTTTTTTTTCAAACCTTCGATTTTGTAATCAATTAG
The DNA here is from genome assembly GCA_028751855.1 of Ambrosia trifida. Taxonomy (NCBI): domain Eukaryota; kingdom Viridiplantae; phylum Streptophyta; class Magnoliopsida; order Asterales; family Asteraceae; genus Ambrosia; species Ambrosia trifida. Next base: position 112,057,944 of record CM054122.1, read on the forward strand.
GCAAACATGGTAAGTTTACCTGATTATCGACCATCACCAACTAATATTACACGCTAATTATCATCATCATTGACCAATTTAAATCAATTACGCGTTTTGACATTCAATGTGGTCAACCCTTGCCAATTCGAAGACTGAAGCTTCAAAACTATAAATTGATCTTACACGAACCTTCACAACTCGCCGTTTACACTTCCTCAATCTATAATTTCTTTCAAAAGTCTGCTAATCGTGGTTTAATTGTTCGAGTTTGACTCTTAAGTGGACCGTTCAATTCAGAATCAATTAAGCTTTGTAAGTGTGTTTTTCCTTGTGGGTTTTGATGACCGGCCTATGCACAACATTTACCCTAAGATTAATTGGGTGAATGTTGTGTGAATCAGCCGATTGAAATTATTAGGGTTTTCGTATGATATTTGGGGAAGATAACAAGTTTTCACATCTGTTTATATTAAAAACGAAACAAAACTTATCACAAATTGATCCTCAGATCAGTTGGTTACTTCTGATGATGTTTACCCAAGTCACCCGGGTTCGATTCCGGCCCGGGACATTCTTTTTGTTCTTTTTCTTTTTTTAAAACAAACAAATCAATTAATTATATATAATACATTTTAATTTTATAAATTCGTTTTTAAATATTAAAACTATTTTATAAATTCTAAAAAAATTATATTTATCAAATCTGATGTAAAAGATTTATTTACAATTTTTAGTTTTCAAAAATTTATTTATTTAATATATATAATAAATAAATCAAGTCTATTCTATTTTATTTATAAAAATCTATAAAAATATCAAAACGATCTTATTAATTTCCACAAAAATTATTCTAAGTTTATATAACAATAAACTTTTCTGAAATGATTTTTATTTCAGAAAAATCATTTATTTAATATTTTTAATCAATTTTTGTTAGTTTTAATCATAATTAAATCATAATAAATCCAATTTTTGGTATTTTTGCACCAAAATTTTATACAAATTATTTCTAAATATTTAGAATAGAAATATGAATTTTAAACCAATAATTCTTTAACTTTTGTATTTTTTTAAATATTAAAGTTAAATTTTGACAAATTGTTATAAATAGAATTAATATTCTATTTTAAAGAAAATAATTTTATAAAAATTATTTTTACACTTTAAACACATTATTGTGACCATATTAAACTTAAATTTCATAAAAAGATTTTTGGTTATTTATTTACTAAATTTCTCTCAATTGGCGAACATTTTTAATATTAATCAAACGAGCAATTATCCCCAATTCGAAGCCCTAGAACTTATACATTTGTAGACTCGATAGACTTAGACATATTTATTACCTCATTTTAGGGTGATACTTGATACATTTGGTCAACACAATTTTCTCAACAGATATAACATTTTACCAAGGTGAGTTTTACATAGCCCCTTTTCTATTTATCACCATTTTTGGGGTGAAACATGTTACAACATCATTTATGCAATTCAATCATCAATGTGTCTATGTGTTTTCTATGTTGCATTATGTCTTGAGCATGATTAGAGTAAGCACCATTCTAGCATAATCATTAACTCCGTACAAGCCGGCGGTTAACATTGATAGATCTATTGGACTGACAATCCCACCCGGATACGTGCCTCCTACAAAGGTAGCGTGGGTGTTTGTTATCGTATAACATATTCAATTGGACCATGAGCGTATGGTATGTATCATATTATAACAGTCATCAGGGTTGATTATGCACTCGATTTATTTCTAGTATGTTCTCACATATGGACTAGATTGACATGACACATGAATTGCACATCATTTTTACTCAATTATCAAAAACCTATGTAATTCTCACCAACTTTTGTTGACCCAAAACCTTTTCAACATAACATGTTTCAGGTTCTATTTGCTTGAAGATTTGAAATGATGCTTGAAGATATGTGTATAGTTTTATTCAATTTGATGTACAAATTCTAGAACAATTGTATGTAATTCATTTAAATCATTTAATGAAATTTATTATTCACCATGAGCTATTGAACAATCATCAATACGTGGCACCCCGATGTTTCCGCCATCGGTTGGGGTGTTACAGTCACCACACGGTTTTGAACTTTTAAAAGTCTTGGATAAACGAGTTACATGGTGTGTTGGTTACGCACGTATACTCACCTAGTGACATTTGTAATAGGGAGTCGGTAGCACGTTACTATTCTTGGAATTTGGATTTTCACTTGCGACCTTAGGTGAGTTTCACTACTCTTTTTCTCAAAAGCACGCGTCTCAGGTATGAGACACTTTACTTAACATTTTCTAGTCCGGTTTGGGACTACTTACACATCCCGGGTTGGGATGCCATGGATCCTTATGAGGGTCGGTCACTTTGCTAATTCGCAATTGTGTCCTTCATAAACTGAACCATTTCTATCATTTTGTAGGTCCTCACGTACCGAATGAGTTGCCAGGGTTGGCAAGCGGTTTATTAGTTGATAGCGCTATTAGGTCTTACAAACCTCACACCGGCTCGGGGAGCGCGGGCGTGAACTATAACTACGAAACATTATCATTGCGGATAGACAATGATGTTAGGCATACGGCACACTTATGTGGCTACACGTACATAGCAGTTCGGTATAATCGGTTAGTTATCATGAATGGGTTAGCTACCCTTGACATGCGATGAATTAGTGGTTACACGGTGCGGGGCACCAACATAACTTACTTACTTACGTGGTTTTGAAAAACCAGCGCTTTTACATATCAAGTTACTTTACCTTGTGAACTCACCAACTTTATGTTGACACACGATAGCATGCTTTTGCAGGTCCCTAGGTACGGAGCACGATAGGACATGCATCATTGTGTCATGGGCTGTGAACACTATTTAAACTTATACTTTACTTTGCATTTAACGGTTTTATTTTGGGCGCGTTGTTTTACGCATGAATTTAATTGGTTATGTTTGAATTACGCTTCCGCAACTTAACTGAACTTTTTGGTAAACGTTAAACATGATTTTCAAATACGAACTAAATGGTTTGGGCATTTAGAGTCGTTCTTATGACTTATGGCTATGGGATCCTGGTATGTCACGCGCCTCGCGGTATAAACCCCGCAGTGGAAATTTGAGGGTGTGACAGATTGGTATAGTGAACTAGGATTTGCATCTAGACTATAACCATCATAGCATAAGTATTAGTACACTCACTGTTCGCAGCACACTACTAGTTATTTCTTGGATACATATGCTGATCTAATGTATTGCAGGAAAACATGACTAACCCCGCTCACCGTAATTATTCTTCTTATCACCCTCTCGGAAGTTCACAGAACACGTCATTGAACCCGTACGAACAGCCAGCTCAGACGGGGAGCTCGGAGGAGAATACAAATCGCTGGATGTGGTTTGCAAATATGTTACATTCAGGGGTAGTAGGGTAGGGAGTGCCAGACCAGGTCCCTCCCATCATCGACTCGCTGGAGAGGTCTCTGGCAGGGATGGTTAGACACGTACACACCGAGCTAGAAAATGCCTATGGTTCGATAAAGCGCATGGAAAGAGAGATCGACCACCTATTTGGGGAACTGGAAAAGACTAACAGTAAATTGGCAAAGGTTAGTAGTAAATTGGAAAGGGTTGAAAGGGAAGCTGCAGAAGACAGGCATGAGAGATCGATTGCTATTCAGGAGACAGCCTTATTGAGGGAAGAGTTAACCCTGGTCAGTAACAAGCTTGAGGAAGCTCTAGCTCAGAATGGAGCGGATCCAGAGGAGGATCCGGAAGAGGATCCAGAAGAGGAGCCTGCAGTTGGGGGATTTGATGACCCCGAGGCAGCATGGGATGCGGAACTCGAGGAAGAATTTGAGCCTGAGGAGGAGGAGCCATTGGAGGTAGAGATTGAGGATGTGAGCGAGGATGAGGGCTCATGCATCTCCATGGATCACGACGACGACTGACTTCTTATTTATTTATTTTTTTATTCGTATATTAGTATTATGACTTTTGTTCATTCCTAACGTTGTGAGATTTGAGGACTCCTTGTTTTGTGTGGGGATTCTTAATTACTACTATCACTTAAAAATTCCTTATTCTATTCTCGCGCATGTTTTATATATTCTAGTTTACTTGTACTGTGTGAACGATTGTATGTGGGACATATTATTGTTTTCTCATGAGTATAGTGTAAATGTAGAATCACGATGGCGGGAAGAGGACACGGAAGAGGCAACATTAACATGACGTAAGCAGAGCTGAATGCCCTTATCAATGACAGGATATTAGAGGCTATCGCAGCTTTTCAAGCTGGTAACTTTACCTTGCTCTACACTTCCCTCTATGCTCCAACGTTACGCTCTTTTATTCATTCGTGATTCCTTCGCTTTTACTCTCAGGACAACCTGGACATCACCCTCCAGCATGCACCTACAAGTCCTTCATGGACTGCAAGCCTCATAACTTTGGTGGATCTGAAGGGGCTGTCGGACTTCTGCGGTGGTTTGAGAAACTGGAATCTTGCTTTGCAATGTGTAACTGTCCACCAGCTGACAGGGTGAAGTACGCCACTGCTACTCTCGAGAGCTTGGCATTAACCTGGTGGAACTCTCAAGTGCAGATGCTAGGTGTGGAAGTGGCGAACGCAACACCTTGGGCAGACTTTAAGGAACTGATGAAGGAGGAATACTGTCCTCGAGACGAAATCCAGAAGTTAGAAACTGAGTATCTCAATCTAAAGATGGTGGGATGGGAGATTGAGAAGTACACCACCAGATAGCATAAATTGGCAGCTATGTGCCCGAATTACTCCAACCCGCCCTACAAGAGGATTGAGCTGTATGTTAAGGGCTTGGTGCCCCAGATTAAGAGCATGGTCACTACTGCTAATCTCAGTACCATCCAGCAGGTTATTAGGATGGCTCATCAACTGACTGACCAGAAGGTGGAAGAGGGAGTGTTACCTCCTCGTTGCACCTCATCTTCTGGCACTACTGATAACAAGAGGAAATGGGAGAATGCATCTGGCAAACCCCCAGGAAATGGAAGTCAACAGCAGCAACAGAATAAGAAACATGACAGCCATGGTAGTAATAACAATCGCAACAATAACCAGGGAGGTTATCATGGAAACTTACCCAAGTGCAATAAGTGTTACAGGCATCACACTAGGGCATGTAACTACAACAAATGTGATCGCTGTGGTCGGATGGGACATCTGGCTAGGGAATGTAGGAGTAACCCTCGTGGAAACCAGCCAACAGCTCAGCAGGGACAGCAACAGGGCAATGGTAAGGGTTGTTTTCAGTGTGGAAGTGAGAATCATTTCAAGAAAGACTGTCCACAGCTGAATGGTCAGGGGAATGGTAATGGAAATGGCAACCACAGGGGTAACAACAACAATGGTGGTGGTAACAGGGCAGGAAACAACAACGCCACCAATGCTGGGAACAACAACAACGGGAACAACAATGGGGCTCGTGGTAGAGCATTCGTGATTGGCTCTGGGGAGGCTAGGACCGATAACAACGTCGTGACGGGTACGTGTTCCTTGAACGACACTCTTGCTTCTGTTTTATATGATACTGGTGCGGACTATAGTTTTGTTTCATCAAAACTTAGTAAACAATTAGGGATGGTTCCTACTCTTCTAGATACCCCATACTCTATTGAACTGGCCGATGGGAAGCCTGTCGAGGTAACCCATATACATCGTGACTGTAAGCTCGAGTTGAACAAGCAATTGTTTGCCATCAATCTCTTACCTATCACCCTAGGTAGCTTTGATCTCGTGGTTGGCATGGACTGGTTGTCCAAGCAACACGTGGAAATTCTCTGTCAGGAGAAAATTGTTCGCATTCCTCTCCCAAGTGGAGAACTATTATCCATACAGGGTGATCGAGGTGGTGCCATGGTGGGTATCATCTCCTATATGAAGGCCCATAAGTGTATTCGCAAGGGCTGTCCGGCCATTTTGGCCAACATATCTGATACTCGAGCCGAAACCGAAACTAGAATTGAGGACATCCCAGTGGTCCGAGACTTCCAAGATGTCTTCCCAGAGGAACTACCTGGACTCCCACCCGTTCGTCAAGTGGAGTTTCAGATTGACCTTGCACCTGGAGCAGCGCCAGTTGCGCGCGCACCATACCGTTTGGCACCAAGGGAGCTTCAAGAACTGTCTACCCAACTCCAAGAGCTATTGGATAGGGGTTTCATTAGACCCAGTTCTTCGCCATGGGGAGCTCTAGTTCTGTTTGTTAAGAAGAAAGATGGGAGCTTTCGTATGTGCATAGACTATCGGGAGCTGAACAAGGTAACGATTAAGAACCGATATCCTTTACCTCGTATTGATGATTTGTTCGACCAACTGCAAGGGTCGAGCTTCTACTCTAAGATTGATTTGAGGTCGGGGTACCATCAGCTGAGAGTCCGAGAAGAGGATGTGGCGAAAACGGCGTTTCGAACCCGTTATGGACATTATGAGTTTTTGGTTATGCCATTTGGGCTAACTAATGCACCTGCGGTGTTCATGGATCTAATGAACCGTGTGTGCAAGCCTTACTTGGACAAATTCGTCATAGTGTTCATAGATGACATATTGATCTATTCCAAGAGCAGGGAGGAGCACGAGCAGCACTTGCAGTTAATCTTGGAACTACTAAGGGATGAGCAGCTGTATGCAAAGTTTTCTAAATGCGATTTTTGGATTCGGGAAGTCCAATTCCTTGGGCATGTGGTCAACAAGGCAGGAATACATGTGGACCCAGCCAAGATTGACGCTATCAAAAAGTGGGAGGCTCCTAAGACCCCTACTGAAGTGCGCCAATTTCTTGGTCTCGCGGGATATTATCGCAGGTTTATTGAGGGATTTTCTAAGATCGCTCAACCTCTCACCACCCTAACGCAGAAAGGTATTACATATAAGTGGGGAGATGCCCAAGAAACTGCCTTTCAGCTACTGAAGTCCAAAATTTGCAGTGCACCGATATTATCGTAGCCTGAGGGTACAGAGGACTTTGTAGTATATTGTGATGCGTCTATCCAAGGCTTAGGGTGCGTACTGATGCAACGTGATAAGGTAATTGCATATGCATCGCGACAACTAAAGGTCCATGAGAAGAACTACCCCACTCATGATTTGGAATTGGGAGCAGTAGTTTTCGCTCTCAAAATCTGGAGGCACTACCTCTATGGAACCAAGTGCACAATTTTCACTGACCACAAGAGCCTTCAGCATATATTTGACCAGAAGGTACTAAACATACGGCAACGTCGTTGGGTTGAACTTTTGAACGATTATGACTGTGCCATCAAATATCATCCAGGGAAAGCTAACGTAGTAGCTGATGCCCTCAGTCGAAAGGAAACGAAACCCAAAAGAGTGCGAGCCTTACAACTCACCATTCACTCTAACCTTCCTGATAAGATACGTGAAGCCCAGGGTGAGGCATTGAAGGAAGAAAACATCGGGCTTGAGACCTTACATGGTGCGGATAAGCACTTGGAACTGGGAACAGACGGTCTGCAGTACTTCATGAATCGAGTCTGGATACCACGATTTGGGGATCTCAGACAACTGGTGCTCGATGAAGCACATACCTCTCGCTATTCGGTACATCCTGGTTCGGACAAGATGTATCAAGATCTTAAGACTCTATACTGGTGGCCAAACATGAAAGCCGAGATAGCCACTTATGTTAGTAAGTGCTTGACTTGTGCGAAGGTTAAGATTGAATACCAAAAACCTTTAGGCCTACTTCAACAACCAGAGATTCCAATGTGGAAATGGGATGGAATTTCCATGGACTTCATTACAAAGCTTCCTAGGACACCAACGGGCCATAACATGATTTGGGTTATCGTGGACCGTTTAACCAAATCATCCCACTTCCTGTCAATAAAAGAAACGAATTCGGTAGAAAAGCTGGCGAACCTATACATCAAGGAGATAGTCTCTAGGCATGGGGTGCCTACTTCCATTATATCTGATCGTGATGGGCGATTCACTTCTCGTTTCTGGACTACCCTCCAAGATGCTTTAGGAACTCGTCTTGATATGAGCACAGCCTATCACCCACAGATGGATGGACAAAGTGAACGCACCATCCAAACATTAGAGGATCTGCTACGAGCATGTGTGGTGGACTTTGGTATTAACTGGGATAAGCACTTGCCCTTAATCGAATTCTCTTACAACAATAGTTACCACACTTTGATACAGTGTGCGCCTTTCGAGGCACTTTACGGGCGCAAGTGTAGGTCTCCTATCTGTTGGACTGAGGTTGGGGATAGCCAACTAACAGGTCCTGAACTCGTGCACGAAACTTCTGAGAAGATAGTGCAAATTAGAAACCGGATGGCTGCTGCTCGGGACCGACAGAAGAGTTATGCTGACAAACGTCGAAAACCTTTGGAGTTCCAGGTTGGGGACAAGGTTTTGTTAAAGGTGTCACCATGGAAAGGAGTGATACGCTTTGGGAAACGAGGGAAGTTAAATCCCAGATACGTCGGACCTTTCGAGATCGTTAAAAGGATTGGTCCAGTAGCTTACCAGCTAAATCTACCAGATGAACTCAGTGGAGTACACAATGTATTCCACGTCTCAAACTTGAAGAAATGCTTATCTGATACGACACTGGTAGTACCACTGGAGGAAATCCAGGTGGATGATCAGCTGCGGTTCGTGGAAGAACCAGTGGAGATTCTTGAGCAGGGTGTCAAGAAACTCAGACAAAGTACTATACCTATTGTTAAGGTACGGTGGAATTCCCGTCTAGGACCGGAATACACGTGGGAACGCAAAGATCAGATGCGACTCAAATACCCACACCTCTTTACTGAACCTGAAATCGTACATAGATCCAACGCGGAACATAAAGCAGCTCTTTCAAAGTGAATTTCGGGGCGAAATTCCTTTCAACTTGGGGATGATGTGACATCCGGGAACCAAGCACACATTTTTATAGCTGGCTTTACTGTTTACTTGCTGAATTTCGGGACGAAATTCTTTTCAACTTGGGGATGATGTGATACCCCGCATTTTCAGGTTAAATACTTTTACTGAACTCTAGTTAACTTACATGTTCATACATGGCTAGATACTTAACTAGGGTTAGTTAAGTAGGCTTAACATATGTTAGAAGATGCTAACATATGTTATACGTAGGAAAATCCTTGTTAAACACACACATGAGTCCTGTATCCCAAACGTTGGTGAATTATGTGACATACATAGCAATAATATATACAAGTGAATTTTGGTGAACATGAAGTACATGCTTATGTGAATGACATGTTTTTGTGAATGATCGCCTAACTGAAAGGTAATGCGTAGATTATGCAAATTACATGCACAACATGAATAATATGCCATGTAATAATAAAATAATGGTTTTTACATAATTTAGCATGGTTAATAATATTGGGTTCGGTATTGGGCTAGAACATGGTTAACGGGTTAAGTTAATGGACTAGAAGGGCCCTAATACCAATTGTTTGGGGAACAAGCAAAGCCCGTTCACAATTAGGAGGCAAGGAAAAAGATAAAAACCCTATCCCTTGCCCCCTTGTGCGCCGTGCGAACCACTCCCCACCCCCTCTCTCTTTGTTTTCAAGCAATCAAGTAATCTTGCACTAATCAAGCTAGTTCGGGTTTGATTTCAAGGCTCTAGGAAGTTTAATCTTTCACAAGGTATACGTTCTTACGATTCTTGATAAATTATAATGATTGAAAAACTTTAAAAACCCTAAAAAGAATATATATAAAATCGCATACATGCATATGTAGGAGTTCTTGAATGTTCTTGATGATTGATGATGATGATTGTTATTAGCAGCCATGATTAGGGTTTTCACGTGATAATATATGTGTTTTGATATGATTAATATGGTGTTTAATCAGTACTATAGGTGTTATACATGTATTAGGGATGTTTATGAAGAATTAGGGTTTGTAGATTACTTGGGATGCAAGTTTCAGATTCTGACAGATTTGTTTGAACGTGTTGAAGGGGCTGTAACGGGTTGGTAAATCGATTGTTTTGATGATTTCTTTGCATGATTGTAATGTACAAGGTCTTATCTTTTCATAATGGGCAAAACCATCGATTTTGGACACCGTATGAGTCGTTTTTGGAATTTTAATTGATTAGGGGTCATATCAGATTTTCGGATTTATAAATTGGGCTAACTTTAAATGGTCATAACTTGAGATTTACAAGGAGTTAGGTTATCAAATTTTTACAGTAGGTCAATACTGGAAAAATAGAGCTCTTCCAAGTGGATTCATCTCGTTTGGATGAATACACAATTTTTAAGAATTTTCCTACTAAACTGACCTGTTGAGGAAATTTTCTGGACACTGCTGTGTTGTATGAATTTTTATAATTTTTGTGTTTTGAATTAAGACAAAAAAAAAATATTTATTGTCGAGTGAATCCCAAATAAAATTCAGTAAAAATTTGATACTTTAATTCATTCGTTAAGTATTTTAAATAAATTTTTTTTCACAGCGCACAATCTGTCCTAAAAACACAGATTGTGTACGGGGTCTTTAAGTGACTATTTGGAGTTCTATGTGGTGTGTAATTGACATGTACTTGTGTGGAAACTTGTATGAGATGTATTTGATGCATTAAACTGATAATAATTGCTATGATCACCAACGGGATACGTAGGACATACTTGAGCATGTAGAGTCATTAGGTGTCACCACACGGTTTTGAACTTTTAAAAGTCTTGGATAAACGAGTTACATGGTGTGTTGGTTACGCACGTATACTCACCTAGTGACATTTGTAATAGGGAGTCGGTAGCACGTTACTATTCGTGGAATTTGGATTTTCACTTGCGACCTTAGGTGAGTTTCACTACTCTTTTTCTCAAAAGCATGCGTCTCAGGTATGAGACACTTTACTTAACATTTTCTAGTCCGGTTTGGGACTACTTACACATCCCAGGTTGGGATGCCATGGATCCTTATGAGGGTCGGTCACTTTGCTAATTCGCAATTGTGTCCTTGATAAACTGAACCATTTCTATCATTTTGTAGGTCCTCACGTACCGAATGAGTTGCCAGGGTTGGCAAGCGGTTTATTAGTTGATAGCGCTATTAGGTCTTACAAACCTCACACCGGCTCGGGGAGCGCGGGCGTGAACTATAACTACGAAACATTATCATTGCGGATAGACAATGATGTTAGGCATACGGCACACTTATGTGGCTACACGTACATAGCAGTTCGGTATAATCGGTTAGTTATCATGAATGGGTTAGCTACCCTTGACATGCGATGAATTAGTGGTTACACGGTGCGGGGCACCAACATAACTTACTTACTTACGTGGTTTTGAAAAACCAGCGCTTTTACATATCAAGTTACTTTACCTTGTGAACTCACCAACTTTATGTTGACACACGATAGCATGCTTTTGCAGGTCCCTAGGTACGGAGCATGATAGGACATGCATCATTGTGTCATGGGCTGTGAACACTATTTAAACTTATACTTTACTTTGCATTTATCGGTTTTATTTTGGGCGCGTTGTTTTGCGCATGAATTTAATTGGTTATGTTTGAATTACGCTTCCGCAACTTAACTGAACTTTTTGGTAAACGTTAAACATGATTTTCAAATACGAACTAAATGGTTTGGGCATTTAGAGTCGTTCTTATGACTTATGGCTATGGGATCCTGGTATGTCACGCGCCTCGCGGTATAAACCCCGCAGTGGAAATTTGAGGGTGTGACAAATTGCATGACATTATAGGTGATTACGCGTAATTGCATGTAAATAGGGGGTGATTGGCCTAATTGCATGCTGATAGGGGGTGATTGGCCCAATTGCATGCTGATAGGGGGTGATTGGCCTAATCGTCAGTAAGATAGGCAATTGGGGAAGGATTTATAGGCGATTGGGCTAATCGCCAGTAGTTACACGCGATTAGACACCCTAATCGCCTGTAACTGCCGAACAATCGCCTAACGCGTACTAAATGACTAGAAACGCCTATAACTACCACCCTTATGTTGTAAAACATCATTTATGAAACCCTAATACACCCCAAAGCCACCCCACACCTTATTCAACCCCTGAAACACGTTTTTGATCAAGAAATCACATTTCCAAGCTTTACACCTCATAATCTTATAATTTCAAGGTGTGTTCTTCATCCCAAATCTTTGTAATGATATTGTTTTGATCCCTAAAGGTCCAAACCTAGTTTCTAAACAAACCCAAACCTCTATGCTTGTTATATGTGATGTATCATGCAAGATAGGATTTTTATCGTTTAAACATGGTTGTTCTTGCATTATTGATATGTTTCTGATCTAAATGAGTTGATATGATGTTAACCTAGGAGTTTGAAGGTCCATAGATGTGCATTATTGATATTAGGCGTTTTGACCCGTTTGAATGATTATGAAGGATTGATGATGATATGTTGCGTTTTGTTGATTGTTTGAGGTTAGGGTTTACTCTAGGATGATGCTAGAACAGTAGGATATTGTTAGACAACGTCATTATGTGATGAAATCTGGATATTTGCTATTTAGGGTAAGTTTTGCATGTTGATGTGATGTTTACATGCTAGTTATGCTATTTTGGGAAAACGCCTGCATTCGGGATGGCTAGGATGATGATAAATTATGGGTTTTTGCTTGAAATAGTTGGATTAATGTTTTGGGTTTGATATTAGGTGTTTACACATGTTGCGGATCTGATTTGGAGGGTTAAACGCGCAAAAAGACGACACAGTGCAGCAGGGGCGATTAGGGAACCCTAATCTCCTATAGTAAGGGCGATTGGCCCCCAGTCGCGTGTAACAGGAGGCGATTGGGAGCCCAATCGCCAGTATGTCTGGTGATTGCAATCCTAATCGCCAGTTGACCCTCCTAATCACCAGTTGACTTTTCCTAATAGCATGTTTAATTCCTAATCGCGTGTACTGCTGTCATATGTGTATTTTAACATCCCGGAACACGTGTTCGGACCTGTTCATGCATTAATTAGGCTTCATGCTAGATATAGTAGACTGTGATGTATACTAAGTGTTTGATTGCATATGATTGCATAATATCTTACATTCGGCTAATACGTGGGATGTCGGGTCACCAATGGGATGTCGGGTCTTGCCTGGTGTGGTCGGTTAAACGTTTAAACATCATTTCAAATGTACACGGTTATGGTCTGGACTGTTGGGGACTAACCAACCTACAGGTTGTTAGTCTAACATCTTATCCGCTCGTCATGATAGGTCACCGATAGTTGGTGCCGTCTATTGAGCGGGTTTACTTATCTGAGAGGGGAAGCAGTATCAGGTGAGTTTCACGGCCTCACTCTTTTACTAGATTTACATTTTTGGGGAAGACACGTGCTTTATACTTATTTCATAAATTATCATGTTATACTAGTGTTAATACACTGACATACTATATGATACGTAAAGTCCCGAGGGAAACCATGAATGTGCGAGATACAACGGGGGAAATGTGGATAGATCTATTGGGACTGACAGACCCCACTCGTCAGCTGGGAGCCGGGCGGGTGCATATTGTCTCGGTCATAACACTACCGTGGGATGGTAGTGCATATCGTTTCGGGCAAAATCATATATCGTTGTCTGTAATGGTTTCTAGGTCGTAGTAGTATTATTCATGCGTCTAGCTAACGCTATCATTTCTAACATAGTGATAACATGATGGCTTTCATTACTTAAACGTTTAACATAAAACCTGTGAACTCACTGGCATTATTTGCTGACGTTTTTAGCATGTTTGTCTCAGGTCGTTGAGGTAGCAGCATTTCATAGGCTCACGGAGTCTCACGGCGTCTAGGATTTATATGCATCTTATTTAGCATTTTCAGACTTTTATGCTTTTACTTTCGTTTTGTAATAAAGTTTTATGATTCCTCAGCGATGGATTGTTTATGAAAACTTAATGGTTTGCTTATGTCGTTTTTACGTATCATATAGTGTCGTTTATTGTGACCGTTGACTTAGATCCTGGTTTGTCATGCGCCTCGCGGTAAAACCCCGCATATGGAATTTGAGGGTGTGACATTTTTTTTATGTTTCATTTTTTTTATGAGTCGTTTTTTTAGGTTTCGGTAATGTCTACTTCATTATAAGTATTTTTTTAATGTTATGTGACTTTTTATTTTATTTAGTTCAATTATTTACTTATTCAATATTAGAAAATAAAAAAGAAATTTTAGCCAATAGGAGTGGAGGACTACCCCACACCCTTGGGTAGTCCCCAACTTGTCTAAAACTAAGTGGGACCCACTTTTGCTGACGTGGCGGCAAGTCTTCCCAAACCTTGCCTAAACTAGAACACATAGTCTTATTAATCATATTCACAAATGCACATTGGATGAGTCTACTTGAATGCGACCCAATTTTAAGAATGTCTGACACAACACAACATAAATAAATGTATGGATCTAATTTGGGTTTATGATTTCAACCCGCCAACCCAATACAATTAACAATCCTAAAGTCAATATCTCTTTCATTTATTATATAATTGACTGAATTACAAGTTTTATCCTTTACGTTTATATCTGATTACAAAGCATGCCCTTTACGTTTAAAATTGATTAATTATGTGCTTTATGTTTCAAAATCATACACGTTTTGTCCTTTAGCCCTAACTCAGTTACTTTTTCTCGTTAAATTGGACCAAACATGGATTGTTTAGTGTTTTACCCGTTTATTTAAAAATTATTCAATAGATAAAACTAAAATTAATTAACTGTAATATAAAAACAAATTAATAATTCTTTCTGTTCCCCGTCTTTCAGCCTTCACCCATTACTACAAACCCACCAGCACAATCGCCCGCCACCAACCCACACCACTACAACCGTGTTCTCCACCCACTACCAATCACAATCCCCCTACCTCTCTCTCTCTCTCTCTCTTTCTTTTGCTCCGGTCACCATCTCCGGTTAAATCCAAAACAGCCACAATAATCGCTCAAATTTACAAAGAATAACCCCTAAACCTCTATTCCCCCTTAGTTCCAAATCTTCATCAATAGGGCATAATTTTGAGTTATCTCCAGGCGGAGGATGGCCATGGAGACTGGGAGAGTGAATCAGCTACTCTCTATTATGCATATTAACATTTACACACAAGGTTGTTGTCTGGTTTCTACCTGAATCAGACCCCAAAGGGGCATTTTAACCCTAATTTGGTTTAACAGCCAAACTTTCTACGACCGAATGAGGAGATAACAAGGTGTTCAGATGGGTTTTTGTGATGGTAGGTTGGATTGTGAAGGTTGGTGGGTGGGGGGGTCTGTAAAGTGAATGAGAGAGAGAAAGAGAGAGAGAGAGAGAGGACGGGGGTTTACAGAGAAGAGTGTTTAGAAAGAGATATTTGGTTTATATATTTTTTAATTGAATAGGTAAAATTACAATACTACCCTCATAACAAGAAAAACTAAGTTAGTGTTTAAGGAAAATACGTGCAAATTTTTAAAACATAAAGTACATAACTCATCAATTTTAAACGTAAAGGACATACATTGAAATCTGGTATAAACGTAAAGGACAAAACTTGAAATTTAGTCTATATAATTTTAACAAATTAACATGTTGTCATACTCTTATAAAAAAGAAAGAAATAAAGAACACCATAGATTATTTATTATATATCCTACATTCACTAAATTAAATCTAAAAATAATATATAAGTAAACACTTTTTTACTTAAAATGGATCGTCTTCTAACAGCATCCACAAGGAATTCAGACAAGTCCGGAATTCCGGACTACCATTTTGGACGCCCCCCTCATTATTGAGGGTTGGTCCGGTTTGTTTGAACGGACCTGTCCAAAATGGTTAAAGTGGGTCTCATCTAATGAAATCACATTTGGGCCAAGTGTACGACAAGTTAACATGCAAATGTTTGACGTAACAAATTTGGACACCAAGTGTCACACCCCAACCCGGACAGGTTGAAATGTCACTATTACAAATATCAAAACCAAACACAATCCATATAAAAAAATAGAATCCAAAAGACAACCGAGAGTCTCAAATCAAACCGATCAAAATCCTAAGTCTCGATTTATTTATTACTGAATTTAAATGAAATAAAAAGTCTTGAACTTCATTTATCTCACACTCATCCCTGATTCCCCAGATTACCTGCGAACACATAAGACAACACAACAAAGAAAAATACGGCTGAGCAAAAATTGCCCAGTAACGGAGAAATCAATAGTTCATGTAAAGAACGGACGAAAGGAGAGGAAAGAAATACAAAATCCCAACAACTATATTTTAAACTCAAACCCAAACCCATACCGAAAGAAATGTTGAACACAATCTATGAAGTAAGCCGACACCCATTCGGGAGAATTTCAAACTTAACGGAGCATATCGAAACAAAATCCAAAACATATACGTATATCAAACTGCGTGACTATACATAACAATAAATTAAGTCACGTCAAATGGAAACCACCTATGAGCCAAAACAAACTGACAAACTAGTACACAGATAGCTAGTCTATGCACCTATGAGATGGTGAGTGTGGCGTACACCCATTATTCCAATCTCCACAAAACAAACTCATACTCAAAGCTAAGATCGATCTATACGCCTCTAGGGGCCAAGTGTTACACAATCTAGAAATGCCGTGAACTTTTATTACGCACTGTCACTATAAGTGCCATGTCGTTGACGCCCAAACGACAATTCAAAACAAACTGCTCGGGTGATAGAGTACAAAGGCTGAGGTCATGCAAATAACTTGTAGGTAACAAAAATAATATTAACGGAAACATGCAACAAAGATCACAAATTATAAGGTATATTGCATGCTACAATAAATCTGACAAACTTATAATACGAATCTAAGACAATGAACAAATAGACAAAATCCGCACTACAAAGTGACGGACATGATAAAAGAAATACTATGATGTCAAGAAAGAGAATCCGTACCTTATAAGCAAAGCAAGGCAAGACAAAACAAGACGAGTCGTCTTCAACAAGTACAAGAATCTATGATCCAATTATTGTCGGAATTAGGTTTATCAAACTAAACTAGGTGTATCAATACGGCGCATTGCGCCTACACAAAAGAATGTTATATAATTATGTTTAGGGAACTTACTTGGCTAAAATTGATGGAAAGGGGTCAATCTTTGTCAGTCAAAATAAAGCACGGCTCCTGTTAGAGCAAACCTTTCATGAAAAATTAAGCAAGTGAATATGTGTGTTGGGCATGACATCTTAAAATTGCTCCAACAATTTCTCTTGTTGACCATGTGCCAACTCTGTTGCCTCCATCATTGGTAAAGTCCACCTCTGTTCCTCTTAAAGTGCTACTTGCAATTTTCCTGAACAAATTTTCTAGAGTCAACAGTTCCATTAGATGAAAGGTTCAATTCTCACATTTATGGTTTGGTATCCGAGGGAAGATCGAATACGGGTGGTGCCGGTTCGAATCTGACGGGCGGCGAGGTTTTACCGAGTTCTATAACACTGTCGTGCCTTCGGGCGGGTGGGGCTCGGGTTTCCGCGCATCGGGAGAAGGCGGGGGCTGCTGGAGGTCGAGTAGTCGATTCTTGGGTACGACGCCCCGCAAGGGTGGTTGCCACATAGTTGTTCGCCGATAAAAAAAAAACAGTTCCATTAGATGAAAATACCTATAGGCTATGGTGATTTAATGCAAGTGGATTGTCTAAAGAGTTCATGTTGGCTTGAAGATTGATTCCATTTATTAGGGGAACCTGCATCAATTAGTATAAACGAATCAGATATGTGATCACAACAAACAGTAGCTCCAAATAAATAAAATGGCACATGATCATTGATTGTTTACATTGGTTCATACATAACATCAATAATTGAAAAAATAGATTCACACACTCATGAGATTTTGGATTTCATAATACATAAACTGAGTTAATTTTAATTTCCCCCAAAACAGACACCCTTTGTAGGCTAAAGAATTTCATAAAATTTATAGAGAGTTAAGAAAAACTGAATATTGCAAATGGAGCGCAACTTCATAACACCCATTGACACACGTTCAAGTACACTAATTTGTATACCGCAGGAAAATCTACCCCGGGAAAAAAACCAAAAATTCAAGCCACAAACGCATGCATTCGACAATTTAAAACAAAGTTACCTGATAATGACACAATCAATCAATCAGTTTAGCAAGTCAACAACAACGTCATAATTGAGAGGAAAAACAGCCCTAAACAACAAACAGAGAAAAAAATAAAAAAGCAAAAAAAAAATAAAATAAAAAAAAAAAACAAACCGTTCTTCAATTTCCAATCAAAAGTATCTACAACTGTGAATAAGTTTTACAGTAGTTCTTAACCTCTATCTATTCATATCCTGCACCGAATCTTCATTTGACCGTCAGCCACGCGCCGCTAGAAACGCACAGCTGACCATCATCTCCAAATGGCACACCAACCTCTTGTGCTGCAAGGTCATTGTTAACAGCTAACATGACCACCGACATTGTGTCATTACATGCGTTCCAGTTTCGTAGCAACACCGGCTTCGAAAACTTAGCATCACGATAACAGAAGATGGTTTCAAGACCCCGATATGATTTTAGATCTGGACTGAATCACCTGCGTTTCAAATCCAAAATAGGGTTTTTTCTTATGACATGAAAGGTAGAGTTACAGGTTTGTAGAGGAGTGTGAAACGATTGTTATACAGAGGCAACAATATGATGTTATTTCTTGTTACAATTTTAAATGTTACTGTGATATTATATACCTTTCAAAGATATGGGAAAAGTAGGCAGTCTGAATAACCATAATATCATTAGATATTATACTATGAGAAACAACCTCTGCTAAACCCAAATAACCAGTTAATCAATTGAACATGTGACACAACAAATTCAGTTAGAGCAATCGTAATACAACTCAAAACAAATGCAATATGCAATTGAAAATTCCCCAATACAAATGATGAATAAGAACCTTACTTACAAGACAGACAGGAGAACGACGTGACCAAATTGACGACGGAAGCTCTATCGGCTAACAATCACGCAAACCATGACCACCATGATGTTCATCAGCTAAAATAGAATGGTTGCTGGTGACGAAGAGGGTGGTACCCATCGAACTACTACCGCATCAGCTTGTTTTTCCGTAGGATAACCACCACGGTCGCCGTTTGCGAAAGAGGGGGGCTAATACAAAGATGGAAGAGGGGTTTCAACGGTGATTGTGGTGGTGTCGTCGATGGAGCAGGGGGTGCGATGGAGAAAGAGAGACAGAGAGAAAATGAAAGAGAAAGAGAAAGGGGAGGGGAAGATGTTTGCTGGAAAATGACGAAAATAGGCTGGAGGCGAACGTCAGTCAAACCAAGTCAACCATGTAAAAAATTTATAAAACCGGTGCGTGATACCAGACTCGAACCTGCCTCCTCCTGCTAACACAACAACCGCCTAACCACTACACCACACACACACAATCTTAACCTGATTCATATCTAACTAGATATTTGCCCGCGTTGACACGCAGTTCAACAACGTACGATTATTTGGAGTAGTATAACGTATAAGAAAAATAAAGTAGAAAAATTTTATTAAAATTTAAAAGCAACGAATACACATCTATTCAAATATCGCTGAAAATTTCCTTATAAACCACATTTTTTGTTTTAGTCATCACTTTCCCACCAGCATCAAGTATAAGTAACTTCACGCCTGCCCTGCTTTTAACTCTTGACAATGCGACATAAAGCTGACCATGTGAGAATACAGGGTTTCTTAAATACAATCCAACCTGAATAAGGCGACTTAAATGGTATGTGTTAAAAATAGACTTATGGCATATTCAACAATAAGAAAGTAATAAAAATAAAAATAAGAAACTAACTACCACCTAAATTTCACAATTTAATTTGACACGTCTGAGAAGATGAGCATTACCCATATCGACCCGCTAAAAAGCTTCGAGCACATTTTATTCTATTTGACACATTTGAAAAGGCAAACATTACCCAAATCGACCCGTTAAGAAAAGGGAAGATTGCCCCAATTCACCTATGGCCTATGTATAAGTAAAAGGAACATCAATCTAATCAAAACACCATAAACACACTGTTGGCGACTTTTACCCTATTTGACCCATTGGAAAAGTTGAACATTACCCAAATCAACCAATTTATAAGTAAACAAACATGAACCTACACCACTAAAACAACATTTTAACCGACTATTACCTTATTTGACCCGTTTATAGGAAGGAACATTATCTAAAGTGACCCATGTATAAGTAAAAGGAGCATTACTCAATAATTTTAACCGACTATTACCTTATAGATGCTATTTATACGCTAAAAATAGTAATGTGACAAATCAAATAATTCAGCATTTATTTTGTGTTTAAATGTCTTTAATTTTAAAAACTGGATTTTTTTTAAATTTTGATTTTGAATGTTTAAAAATAAATTTATAAATGTATTTATATATGATTAATAATTTTATGTTTAAAGGTTATTAATTAAATGGTAATCATAATTATTAACATTAGATGTTTCCAATATTGTGTAACTCACGATAAATGCTAATTATACGCTAAAAATAGTAATGTGACAAATCAAAGAATTAAGCATTTATTTAGTGTTTAAATGTCTTTAAGTTTAAAAACCGTATTCATTTTTAAATTTTGATTTTGAATGTTTGAAAATAAAGTAATTCAATTGAAAATAGACGTATTAATTGTGATGAAAAAAAATTCAAATTTAACTTTGTTTATAAATGTATTTATATTTATATATGATTAATAATTTTGTGTTTAAATGTTATTAATGAAATGGTAATCATAATTATTAACATTAGATGTTTCCAATATGGTGTAAATCATGATAAATGCTATTTATATGTTAAAAATAGTAATGTGACAAATCAAATAATTAAGCATTTATTTTGTGCTTAAATGTCTTTAATTTTAAAAACCGTTTTTTTTAATTTTGATTTTAAATGTTTAAAAATAAATTTATAACTGTATTTATATATGATTAATAATTTTGTGTTTAAAAGTTATTAATGAAATGGTAATCATAATTATTAACATTAGATGTTTCCAATATTGTGAAACTCATGATAAATGTCAATTATACGCTAAAAATAGTAACGTGACAAATCAAAGAATTAAGCATTTATTTTGTGTTTAAATGACTTTAATTTTAAAAATCGTAATTTTTTTAAAATTTTGATTTTGAATGTTTGAAAATAAAGTAATTCAATTGAAAATAGACGTATTAAGTGTGATGAAAAAAAATTCAAATTTAACTTTGTTTATAAATGTATTTATATTTATATATGATTAATAATTTTGTGTTTAAATGTTATTAATGAAATGGTAATCATAATTATTAACATTAAATGTTTCCAATATTGTGTAAATCATGATAAATGCTAATTATATGCTAAAAATAGTAATGTGACAAATCAAAGAATTAAGCATTTATTTTGTGTTTAAATGTCTTTAATTTTAAAAACCGATTTTTTTTTTAAATTTTGATTTTGAATGTTTAAAAGTAAATTTATAAATGTATTTATATTTGATTAATAATTTTGTGTTTAAAGGTTATTAATGATATGGTAATTATAATTATTAACATTAGATGTTTCCAATATTGTATAAATCATGATAAATATCAAAATGCAAGAATTGTTAACACTAAAGAGCAAAATCATGTACCTTCTGTTGATAATTTGGATCTCTAATCCTTTGTGCCCGTGCAACAATAAACTCCAATTGGTCTATGCAAGAATCTGCCAGAGTACTATTACCCTGAGCAAACAGCCTCCACCGTTGCTCACTGGTGCAACACAATCGTTATACACCTGCAACCGCCATAAAAAAGTATTAAAAAAACAAATCAGAATTTTAAAAATGTATTAAAATTAGTGCAATAACTTTACAAACCAATTCCACCATCAATTCCATTCAACAACTTTCCAAACCAAGATTCATAATTATAGCAATTATAGTTAATATATTTGACTATGCAGTTAATACATTTGACTATGACTATATGGAAAGTGTACAACTAATTGTGCTATTAACTTTCCTATAATACAATCAATCAATCTCTTACCAAAAAACTCGACCCTTCCTTTTAACATCCAAGACTTTTCAAACCACCATTTATAACAATTAATTCTTATAATTATCCTTCCAAACTTTAAGCCATCAACTTAGGAAACAAATAAAATGCTAATAAATGAGACCCGAATCAGCAAACAGGACCCGGACCCGAATAGCTTTCCTAAGCGGATTAATCACTAAAAAATATCCAACATTCTTTTACCTTTCATCTAATATTATGATCCTCAAGAACACCTCGAAGAACATATGAACATTCAACCTCACCCGAAGACAAACATCATCGAGCCAACATAATATCATGAAGAAATATATAATACACGGGAAATTTTCGTGTTTTTGCTACTGAGAAAACATGAAGGATCATATCACAAATCTGAAAATTATTAAAATCTCATAATTTTTGAAAACAACAAACATAATACCTAATCATTGAAAACAAATAACAATACCTAAATGAGAGATAGAAGAAGACCGCCGATCATTCATCGCTTAAATCTGAAAATAATTACAAAAAACAACAATATATAAAAGGAATCGTATGAACAAAGTAGAAACAATGATTACCTTGAATGAGAGATAGAAGAAGATGAATGATCGGCGATGGAAACATAGAAAGAAACAGAGAAACATAAAAATCGATTAAATCTGAAAATAATTATAAGAAACAACAATATGTAACAGAAATCGTATGAAAAACAAAGAAAAAATCGTTACCTTGAATGATAGAGACGAAGAAGATGAACGATGGTGATGGAAGGTTTTGATCGAATGGAGATACACGATCGTAGAGAAGAGAGAGTTATTCTCGTGTGAGAGAGAATGAGAGAGAATGAGGGTAATTGATTGAGTAGGTTAATTAGATTAGGAAACTATTAAGTGATAATTGTTACCAAATGTATAGATTATTACTCTATTTTTATATTTTTTTAAAAAGAACAATTTTATAAATTATGAGAAGAGGACACATGGCACAATATGGGAAGAGAGAGGAATTGAGGTGCAATATGGGAGTGCCAAGTGTCCTAATAGAGTTTGTTTTATTAGATGTATAGATTCTATTTAACAGATGGTTTAAGCGATACTGTTCATTTCGAAAACACTATTCAATCGGTTGGTATATTAATATAGTTTAATTTACTTGTGTTGTTCCTTGAATAATCGGTCTTTCGGCGAGAAAAGCTTTTTAAATTTATAATACTATTCTCTTGAAGATTATCATTTGTACAGAATAAAAAAAACATCCATTGTAATAATTCATTCTTTATACTTGTGATGCTAAGGTTTTAAACACATCTTACATGCTTCCAAAAATTATAAAATACGTCATTTTCTTATTCAGCCATATATGTATAAATTGTAGAAATTAAACCTTCCATATCGATTTCAATTTATATAATAGTAACTGTATTAAAAATGTCCATCCAACATAGATAAGCTAATGATAGTTTGAACTTTTATAAAGCATGATCTATTAAATTGATTTCAATTTTAACTTAAATAAAACCAATGAACAGTGGCTATGACAACCATTCTACTTATACATTGGCTTGATAAGATCAAACGTTAAAATAAAAGGGACTCGATAGTATGTGAATTATGGAGATAAATATTGACAAACATAAACCAAAAACCAAAGCAGACATCTAAAATCTTATGTTACAAGAGTGGTTCTAGTTTCACGGTATTTCGTCACCGGAAACCTACGCGGTATGTATTCAAACGGAAAACACAAACTTGTATAAACTATAGTGATAAACATGATTTGAAATCAATACCTTGACAATTGAACATAAGTGAACCAGAGATCGGAACGACGGCGGTGGTACACGATGCTTGACAACAGCAGGATCGGGAATCGGAACCAAATCGAAAACTTCGAACGCCACGTCGCTAACCTAAATGTGGTGCAGTCCGTATGCGGCGGTGGTGATCTGAACCGCGGTGGCGATGGATTACGACGGTGACATTGAGCATGAGATAAACCAGAAACCAATGTGTGAGGAGTTCGAATGCAGTGTCCAAGGCTTAAATCGAAATTGAAGGTAGGCTAAAACGACTAATTCCGCAACCAACGCCGGGATTAATTGAATGAAATTTAGATTTTGAATATGAGATAAACGATATGCAGGATATATAATATATATATATATATATATAGGGGAGAGATCTTGTACAAATAGTGTTTTTTGTGAGAAGTGTAAGAAGCAATAGAAACCTGACACGTGGCAATCTTATTTATTTAACAATAAGGGTATATTAGTCAATTTAACCATTAATTATAATTAATCCATTAATTATTTTCGGAAAGTATCATTCATTACATACATTTCCATTTTTTTTTTATAAAAGATTCTATCTTTTCTTCATTTTTTTATTCAGCCGTAGCACCATAACATCAACATAAAAACACAACAGTATGATATAACCCATGAGTATAAAACACAACATCAGCATAAAACACAACAATATGATACAACCCATGAGTATAAAACACAACATCAGTATAAAACACAACATCAGCATAAAACACAACAGTATGATAGAACCCATGAGTATAAAACACAACATCAGTATAAACACACAACATCAGCATAAAACACAACAGTATGATACAACCCATGAGTATAAAACACAACAATATAATACAACTCATGTGTTTTACATTCAACTCTGACTAATTTTATCAGCCACCACCACGGCATTGCCATCACTACAGCCCCCACTATCACCACATTCCAAAATCCACCTTCTTCATATTAACAAACCAAACATGATAATTATATCAAACCAATGGTACTTATCTGTAGCGTGCTCTCTTATATCCTCTATCCAAAAACATTGTCCCAAAAAAAAAAACAAATCAAAAATTAATTAGTCAGAGTTCCACAATATAGGAAATTAAATTAAACAAAATGTGAAAGTAATGATGAAATATGACTTAGACGAAAAGCCATTCTCTCAAGATGTGCAACCCTTTCCATTGGTGCATCAAGATACCACAAGCTATCTTTAAAGAAACCCTTCTTCGACAGTTAGGAGATGGTTTTATTTGGTTGATTTTGATTGTTAAAGAGTTTTAGGAAAGGAGAGAGAGAGAGAGAGAGAGAGAGAGAGAGAGAGCAACACGTTTTTTTGGGAGAGTTTGTAGGAATTTACAAACAATTTCTTTTTTTAAAACCCCCAAATGTCTATTATACCCCCATATGATCAAATCAATCAATAAATTAAATAACACTAATTACCATTTTGTCATTACTCAATCTCATCCACTCATTCAAAGATCTAAAGGCTTAAAACACTTCTTACACTTCTCACAAAAAACATCATTTGTACAGGAACCTAAATCTATATATATATATATATATATATATATATATATATATATATATTATTTTTCAAAGAAGTAACCTACACCACCATTTGATTTAAACGATTTATTTTTTTAAAAAGTAAAAATTTGTTAAAAAAACCATAATTACCTATATATTTATAGTAGAGTTTCATTTAAATATGAACTTTCATATAAAATTTTATTTATTATTAATTTCCTAATATCACACCAAGAATACTCCGTGGGTCAAACATCTAATGAAATCACATTTGGGCCGGAAGTGTACAAGTGCAAGTGTTTAACTTGAATTTTGTATATGATTATTTCATTAAAAGCTTATACAATCAAATCATGTGATAACACCTACATGATGTTAAAATGAACGTATACAAACCCTAATTTCTCCGAGAAATTAGGAGGCGGCAAAAGGTGAATCGGGTTCCTAGAATAACACGGCGGCCAAGGATCGGTACAAGGAAGATACGTGGTATGATGCACCTACTAGAAAAAGAAGAAACAACGAGGAGAACGTCGGACTGAAGGAGAAGGGTTTCGTGGTCACTAAATTCTTTGTCTCAAATCTGCCTGAGGGTTGTGCGTCGTCGGATCTTTATGGAGTTCTCAAGGGGTTTGGGAGTATACAAGGGACTTATATTGCTAGAAAGTATGACAAGCTCGGTAAAAGGTTCGGATTTGTATCGTTTGTCAATGTTAAAGACCCGATAGGTTTAGAGAAGGCGATGAAGGATGTGTGGATAGGTTCATACAAACTCTTCATTGTATTGGCTAGGTTTGTGAATGGGGAGCGGGTTGAGAGGAAGGAAGATAAACGTTGGGTTCCGGTGGAGGAGAAGAATGGTGGAGATAGGATTCCGACAGTTGATGAGGGTTCGGTTGATATGGGGGCCAGAATGGATCTTGTCAGGCTGAGGGGAGATCCTTCCGGGATACCTTGCTGGGTATTAATAATGTCGTCGTTACGGATGACATTGTGGTGGAGGACGGGTTTGTGGGTAATGCTTTGTGGAAGGGGTGGGCGTTGGTTGGAATCACTAGAGATCTCGACGCCTTAACTTCGTTAAAACATTGGTTGTTGGAGGTGAGACTTGCAAAGGTGAAGGTGCGATATGTGGGAGGGCTGTCTGTGATTTTGGTGTTTGATGATAAGGAGAAAATGATGGAACTTTTGATGACTAAAGAAGCGTGGAGTCCCGTCTTTGATTCACTGGTACCTTGGGAGGGTCAACAAAGTTCGGATGATCGTATTGCGTGGTTGAACATATATGGTATTCCTTTGTGTTTATTTGATGATAGGGTGTTAGATTTGATTGGCTCTAAGTTTGGTAGAGTTGTTCAATCTGCCAAGGTGGACGAGGCTACGGAGGATTATACACATGCTACGATTGGGGTGTTAGTAAATAAGGTGCAGCGTATTAATCAGTTGTGTAAGTTGGTATGGAGGAATGTGCCTTGTAAGGAGTTGGTGGAGGAAGAAAACGGGGAATGGACACCGGATTTTATCGATGTGGATGATGAGGAAGGTGTGTTGGAACAAAGGAATGATAAAAGTCCTATGGATTGTGTGGTGTCTCCTGTGCGTGTGAATGTGGGTAGTTTGGGGGGCTCGCCAAGTGGGATTGAGCTGCATGGTGTGCATGGGGATGAGTTTAGGGGTGAAAAGGTGAATAAAACAGTTAACGACAATAGGGTTGAAGGTGTATTGGATGAGGTGAATGGTTTGGGTTTTAGTATGCCGGAGGAGGGAGAATTTTCAGGTACTAAGAAAAAGAAGCGAGGTTGTTTTCGGAAGAAATCTAGATTTGAGAAGTCGCCTTCGCCTACGGGGGTTGAGAGACCTAAAAAACGAGCTAGGGATGGTGATGATCCGTATGACATTGATCGGTTTATTTTTAACGTAAAAGAGGGCCAAACAAGGTTAGATAATGCGATACCAGGGCAGCCGGTGGAGGGTCGAGTAGGTGAAACATTGCAAGATGGGAGTTGTGATGGTGATCCATGAGTTGACATGGGGTTGGATAATGTTATTGAAGAAGGTATGAATGGTATTCATAATGAAGTCTTGGAGACTGTGAAATTGGGTGTGACATTGGGGGCGTCTAATATTGATCGATTTCAAGAGTCGGTATCTAACATGGTTTGGGAGGAAGGATTTCAATCGGTTCCTCAATGAATTTGATGTCTATTAATATTCGGGGGTTGGGGGATGAAAGGAAATGGGATTGGCTTAGTAAGTTACGTCGTGATAATGAAGCTCGGATGCTCCTAATTCAAGAAACACAACATACATCGTTGGATGGGATTGATATACGCCGAGTTTGGGGGAATGATACGTATGGTTTTGATTGGGTTCCCTCTAATGGTAGGTCGGGGGCCTGTTAACAATGTGGGATAGTTCTTTTCTGGTTAATACGGTTACGAAGAAGCAGCAGAATTTTTTAATTATTTCAGGGACCATTAAAGAAAGCGGCAAAAATATTGTGTGTGGTAATGTGTATATTCCTCACAGGTTGGTTGACAAGCGCCGTGTGTGGGAGGCTTTGAAGAGGAATTTCGTGATAAATGATAAGTATGGGATTTTAGGAGGAGACTTCAATTGTGTTCGGAATAAAGAAGATAGGAGAAACTCGAAATTTAATGCAGTGGCGTCAGGGGAGTTTAACGAATTGATTGATGATCTTGGTCTATGTGAATTCAGTCTCCGGGGTCATAAATTTACGTATTGTGTTGGTGATAAACATAGCCGTATAGACCGTATTCTTGTTTCGACGAATATAATAGATGACTGGCCTAATACGGAGTATAGAGCTCACTCTCGTCACCTTACCGACCATTGTCCGTTGACTCTTAAGCTAATGTCTCGTAATTTTGGATCGAAGCCGTTTCGCATGTACAATTCCTGGTTAAATAGAGAGGGCATAGATGATATTGTCTCTAGGGCGATCGTAAAGTGTGGAAATATGGAGGTTTATCCTGATCTTCGATTTATGTCCAAGTTGAAAGTGATTAAGAATGATATTAAAGTGTGGATAAAGGATATGAAGCTGAAAGAAAATGAGGAGGAAGCTAATGTGCGCAAGGAGATTGATTATTTGCAAGTTATTATGGAAGACAGAATGTTATCTGAAGAAGAGTCTTGGATTTTTGAAGAAGGGTCTGTTCGGTTACATGAACTTGAGTTTTGGAGGATGAAGGATGCCAGACAAAAATCTCGGGTTAGGTGGGCGAAAGATGGGGATGAGAATACGTCTTTCTTTCATGGGTGGATTAATAATAGGAAAGCGAATAATGCTATTCCTGGCCTTCTGATTAATGATGTGTGGGAGACGAGGCCGAACCGGATTAAATGTGAAGTCCTTCGATTTTTTCGTAATAAATTTGCTGAAACTTTGGTGGATAGACCCATGTTACAATGTTATGATTTGAAGCAACTTTCGATGTCTGAAGCGACGGGTTTGGTTTTGCCGTTTTCTGACTTAGAGATAAAGGAGGCGGTTTTTAGTTGCGGGAGTGACAAGGCTCCAAGCCCGGATGGGTTTAATTTTCGTTTCATTAAAAAATATTGGTCGTTTTTTGTGCAGGATTTTAATGATATATTTCGGGACTTTTTTGCTAATGCTTTGATTAGACGAGGAGTTGGTTCGTCTTTTATCACCTTGATTCCCAATGTTCAAGACCCGGTGACGTTGGGAGAGTATCGGCCTATTAACTTGATAGGGGTGGTTAGTAAAGTTATTTCCAAAGTCCTTGCTTGTCGCTTAAAGAAGGTGATGGATAAGACGATTAATGAAACTCAAACGGCGTTCATAGCGGGAAGGTATATTCTTGATGGGCCCTTAATGGTGAGTGAAATTCTTGCGTGGGCTAGAAGAAGTGGTAAGCAATTTTTTATGTTCAAAATTGATTTCGAGAAGGCTTACGATAATGTTAATTGGGGGTTTTTGGTTATGGTTATGAGGCAAATGGGTTTCCCGGAGTTATGGTGTAGATGGATGCATGGGATATTATCTTCGGCCAGATCCTCGGTGTTAGTGAATGGGTCGCCCACTTTTGAGTTTTCTTGTGAAAAAGGCATTCGCCAAGGAGATCCCATTTCTCCGTTTCTTTTCATCATTGTTATAGAAGCGTTATCGGGCTTAATTAAAAAGGCGTGTGATGAAGGTCTCTTTATGGGGATTTAACTCCCTAATAAAGGTCCGTGTTTATCTCATTTGTTATTTGCGGATGACGCCATGATCATGGGTGAGTGGTGGGATGAAAATTTCAAGGTTTTAAAAAGAATCTTGAGGATTTTTCATTTATGTTCGGGTCTTAAAATTAACATCATAAAATCGACGCTTTTTGGTATTGGGGTGAATGGGGAAGAGTTGAACTATAAGGCTTTGGATTTGGGGTGTTCTAAGGGTTTTATTCCATTTAAATACCTTGGGATTACTATGGGTGCTAATATGAATCGGATTCCTAGTTGGGATCCGGTGGTGGAAGTGGTTAATAAGCGTCTTTCTAGGTGGAAGTCGAAGATTTTGTCTATAGCCGGTAGAGTGACCCTCATTAAATCCGTGTTGGAAAGTTTGCCAACATATTATTTCTCTTTATACAAAGCTCCAGTAGCGGTGAAGAATAAGATTGAATCGTTGATTAAGAAGTTCTTATGGGGCGGTAATGTTGATGTTAATAAAGTTCATTGGGTTGAGTGGGAGGTGGTTACTAAATCAAAAAAGAATGGGGGCCTTGGTTTATCTAAGTTGGAGCATTCGAATAATGCGCTTCTTCTTAAATGGATTTGGTGATATAGAGAAGAGGCCAACGCTATGTGGCGTCGTGTTGTGGATGCTATTCATGGTTCGGCGCGGCGTTTTTACTCGGTAGCTTTTAATCCGAATATTAGGGGTGCTTGGGCTATGATTGTCAAATCTAGTACTCGGCTGATTGTAAATGGGTCATCTTTCAGTACTATGATTCAAGGTACGGTTGGTAATGGTATGAATATAAAGTTTTGGATTGACCCGTGGATTGATCGTATTCCGTTACGCTTCCTTTTTCCTGATTTATTCCGGTTAGAAAAAAAGAAATGGGCGGTTGTTTCTGACCGAGTGGGGCAACAAACGATAGCTGGCTGTATGACTTGGGACTGGAAATCGTACCCGGCTTCTGTCCAGGAGATCCAGCAGCTGGTTCTGTGTACAAGAATGGTCTCACGGACTGTTCTATCCTCGAGCAGAGATGCGTGGTTCTGGAATAACATTTCGCTGCAAAATGTTATTGTTCGAGATACGAAAAGTTGGTGCAATCAGCAAAGTCGGGACGATAATTCAGAGGTTTTTAACTGGTGTAAATGGCTTCCCGGGAAATGCAATATTTTCATGTGGCGGACTCTTCTAGATCGCATTCCGACAAAGATAGCTCTTGCTAGAAGAAACATTGTTGTGGGGGATAAAGTTTGTATTTTGTGCGATGATGCGGATGAAACTGTTGACCATCTCTTTGCAGCTTGTCATGTGGCTAACGGGGTGTGGATTGGGATAGCTCGGTGGTGTCGGATCCCTCCGATTTTCCTTTTCTCTATTAATGATATTAAGGCGGTGGTCGAGAATTTGCGGTGCCAGAGGAATAAAAGAGATATTATTTATGGTATTTTCATTATCTCGTGTTGGCGTATATGGAAGATGCGGAATGACAAGATCTTTAAGACGTCGATTACTACTATCACTCAAGTTATCTCAGATATTAAATCTTATAGCTTCTTATGGTTTAATAGTAGGGGCAATCAAAACCGGGTGGGATGGAAGGATTGGCAGAATTTCAATTTTGATGTAATGTAAGTTGTTTTGGTTTTGGTTTGCGGTTATCTCTATCTTGGAGATATCCGTTTTTTAATGAAAGTTGCCCTTCAAAAAAAAAAAAAAAAACCTACATGATGTTGGGTTGACTTCTGAATATGATAATCAAACTATAAGTCTATTAGCATTAATTAATTAATTGCTTAGTTATAATTTTAGAATGTATTTTGTTTTGATAATCGTTTTTTATTTTTTCGTAACGAGATTATCAAAAACATGATATCAAATACTTCAAACACGTGATTTATTAACCCAAACCTAAACGTTTAATCCCTGAACATACAAAGACCCTTAAAATACAAGGAAAAACCCTATCAACCTAGTACAAACGATTACAACACAAGATCTCACACGTCTAGAACAAGTTTGAGAATAACAAAACAAGACACGTCTAAGTTATACTCAAAACCCTAGACAAGATTAGTAATCAAGAATAGGAATCTGGGTAGATGTCTTGTTAAACTAGATGAATAATAATAATGCTGGAGAGAGACAGAGTCGATGATCTGTGGAAAAAGGACACAAACGATCTGTAGATTAAAGTGAACTATTCTCTTGAATGAACCCTAATCACCTCTCTATTATTGTTGTGAGAGAGATCTAATTAACCTTATGTGTCTAACAATATGTGGATCTTTAAACTATGACATTTGGTCATGAGGCGGTGTTGCAAAGTCTAAAGATAGAGCTTCAATAGGCCCATGAACAAGTCATTTGTAATGTTAGCCCAATAATATACAGCTTCAATAGGCCCAATTATGTGCAGCTCCAATAACAGGTCCATCTCCCTCATTCAACATGTAACAAAAAATAAACCTTATTAAGAACATAACATCGTACCACAATAATCATGATTAGATATTGAATTGAAAAATATGTTATATTTTTAACAACACCACCCCCCCCCCCCCACACACACAATTCAATATCCAAATCCATCAAATAGATATACAAGTTTATATATACTGTCCAACCAACCATACTTTCGAAATTAAATTTCTTAAGAAAAAATGGAGTAGCTCAAAACATTTAAATTTTTGTCAAAAAATTGGGATTGCAGCAATTGTGATGCCTTCATTATCACCACAAAACGAAACAATAGGTTTTCCTTTTTTTTTATTGCAAATATTTGTTGATAATAAAGTCTCAGTATACTTTTATCAAGAACACTAAACTGAAATTATACTCTGCACTTTTAATACTAAGTTGGTTATATCGTCAAAATATTCTACATGTAGCAGTATATATAGCACGACACTCAGTTTTAGCTATATGTCGTTAAATTATAGACTGCACCTTTTATTTCTCCAAGTTTCTTAAGAGGTTTCAACATATACAACCAAGACAACTACAATCCGACAAGACTTCTAAGAACAGCCAAGACTCTCGACTACTCTCTAAGTAGCCCATTAACAGATGATCTATACAGACTAACTAGGATAACGAGATCTAAACATGTTAGATTAAACTCTGGACATAACATCATAAGAGACGAAAAACAAGAGAGCAAAAGCGAGAGGCACAAAACGAATCTTAGAAGCAGAGAAAGATTAAAGATGTATAGTTGAAATAATAACTATAAAATATCCTTTAAGTTGAAATTTTATAACGAAAACATAAAACTTTTATCAACTTAATGATTTCAATATCTAGGAAATGTTGAAGAATTCCTAGACCCTCCTTTTTCTGATAAGGCACTTGGATTTTGAGAAAAGTTTATTTTGAAAATTCATTCTTTTTATTTATTTTAAGTAACCAACTTATTATATATATATATATATAAACAAGTAGAATAACAGTTACACCAACATTCTTAGACAATACTAGTTCAACTAGAATAAAAACAAAATCAAATGATTTGAATAATCCTCACTAACTCTGAACAACAATACTAGATCTACAAACTAACACCAACCATGATCATCAACTAGAAGATCAAGAAAATTAAAACAAATCTAGTCTCTTTTAAAACACTTTTTTTTTTTTTTTGAAAAAAAACAACTAATATTTTTGAGAATTCTAAAGACACATTGATCTCAGCAACCATGAAAAATAAATCAGCAAAACTATATTCAACAAGACAAGAGACATATGCCAAAAGCATCAAAAACAACTTTAATCAGAAGATTTTAACATCTGACAAAAACAACGAATCACAAGATTCAACAATATTACTAGACACATATCATGTAAACCAAAAGGTCACACGACATTATAAACTTCAAGACTTGTGAGGAACATAAAGACCAATGTGTCTTAAGCAAACTTTTGCAACCTCACAACAAATAACGAAAAACAATTTCTGAATGAATTTAAGGCAACTCAATCACATGATTTTGAAATCAGAAAACACACTTCTCATACAACGAAAACATACAAGGTTGCCAAACACTCAAGAAATATTCTTGAACAAATACAACTGATTGCATTTGCGAACCACATAGTTCATAACCAGAAAACAAAAAACTTAACCAACAGATTAACACCACTATAATCTCAGATGACCAGACTAGAACACCTTTGATACTACGCACAGATTAAACAAAAAGTGCAGTACAAAATTCTAATCAACAACAATGAATGAGAGTATAATATGACTCAAATACATGGATAAGGCAGGATCCGTGTCACACAGCTTGTAAAAGAAACATAATGTCTAATTTGATTAATTCACAATCTCTGATTAGACATAAAGCCTTTTTCAACTTTACAAGTACACGAACCAACTAGAAATGAAACATACAAATCAAAATGAATCTGTCAATGAAGAATCACAACTTCATTTATTAAGATAAGAATGGCCTGGCAACCATACAAATTACTTCAAATTACTTATCTTAAGTACTCCTCATGAACTTTCATGTATTAAGATAAGGATAATTATCATAATGTAATTTACCGTAATAATGATAATAAGTGCTCATTAAAAAAGTAAATATGCACACTGGTAGAGGCGTCGCCTCGTCTCCCCTTCGCCGTGGACTTTGCAATCAATCGGGGTTAGATGAAAAATATTTTTTTTTTTAAGATTGGTTTAAAATCTAATATAAAAGCGAGTCAAGCCGAACTGAGTTGATGGTTTTGTTTTTAATTGGTTAGACGACCACTACATTTTATTTTCTGTTTTGGAGATCAATAGTTGGGCTTACAAGCCCTTTATTATGTTTGGGCTACAAGATCAATTTTCTTCTCAAAATTGGGTGTAAAAATAGTCATCCCTTTTATTAATAATCACCCGATAATATTTATTTAAAACAACTCTCAATAATAAGCTCTCAAAACCCTAGCCGCCGCCAATACTTCGTCATCTTCTTCTTCAACAGCCAAATCGACGACAATGGTGATTCCCTTTTCACAACCGATTCTATAGATTCCATCTTATTAAAAAATAATAATAATATTGTGTTCTTGTTGTTGATGTTATGTTACAGGCGGATGTTGAAGTTGATGTTGCAGCAGCAGGTGGAGCACCAAAAAAGAGGACGTTCAAGAAGTTTAGTTTCAGAGGAGTTGATTTAGATGCTCTCCTTGATATGTCTACTGATGATCTTGTTAAGCTCTTCACTGCTCGTGCACGCAGAAGGTTATTTTATTTTATTTTATTTTATTTTATTTATTTATCTTTTTATTTTCCTTATATAGTTTTTGATAGTATCTGCATTTTTACATGTGATTTATTTATTTATTTATTTTTTTGTGTGTTTTTTATAGGTTTCAGAGAGGTTTGAAGAGGAAGCCTATGGCTTTGATTAAGAAGCTCCGTAAAGCTGTATGTTTTTATATATATACACACCATTTTATTAGAATAATGTTAGGAACTGTATTATTATTAATTAATATTATTTATTGAATCTTTATATGCTTGACTGCAATTTGTAACCCATACCCACCATAACAATCAGTGAAGTTCATCATGTGGATTCACACAATGCCCAATTCTCCATATGGGTTTTGATTTTTGGATATTAAATTACAAAAAAGTTTGGATCTTTTTTTACAATTGTTTTCAAGAAAATGCCTTTTGGAAGATAGCCAATATTAAAGCCTAGATGTAACTAGTTCTTCCGGTTGTGTTACATGTTTGTCGTCGGGGACATAAGTTTGATACTAACCTCGATTTGTTAAATATATAATGAGGATCATCCATCGTTGGCATAGTACTCGCCTGTTGTAAATTGTCTGTGTTCGCATGGGCGACTTGGATTTAGGTTGTGTTATGTGTATCATGAAGCATTGAGAAGATGTGATCTTTATTTAACAATACAAACTTTGCCTACATTTCTTTTGTCTTTTGAGTCCCTTTAGGATGTTAGGATCAGCATCACGGGAATGAAAATTATGAAATTAACCACCCTAGGGAAGCTGATTAAGCGGTGACAAGATGCGATCTTTTATGGGCCGATTTCATGCATCTCCTTTAAACTTGCAAAGTTGCATTGCATATTTCCATAACTAATGTTTGAGGGCTATTGTACATTATGCATCGGTAACTTGTGCTTAGGGGAAATATGTGATTTAGCAAATTTGCGATATATGAGATTGCTCCTTATTTTAAGTTTGGGGAATTGGAATTAAATAATTCTAACTTTGTTGAGTTGGAAGGTTGAAAATTGGAATCTAACAGTCCTAACTTGTCTTGTTTTTTATTTCACTGGACCAAAAACTAACGGGGTTTACAGTTAGGCTTGTTAGATTTCAATTTTCAAGTTGGGATTACTGTCTTCCAACTCAACAAAGTTGAGATTATTTAATTCCAATTCTCCTTTAAGTTTTAACTTTTATCATGTCTGTGGCTGCTTAAAAGCGATATTTAACTTTTGGTATCCATAATGCTTCAAATAGTTATTTATTTTACAATTTAGTTTCAGCTATTGCTAACATATGAATGTTACTTGAACAGAAACGTGAGGCGCCTGCTGGTGAGAAGCCCGAGCTTGTGAAAACCCATTTGAGGAACATGATCATTGTCCCAGAAATGATCGGTAGCGTGGTTGGTGTCTACAACGGCAAGACTTTCAATCAGATTGAAATCAAGCCTGAGATGATCGGTCACTACCTTGCAGAGTTCTCTATCTCATACAAGCCCGTGAAGCATGGTAGGCCTGGTATTGGTGCCACCCACTCTTCCAGGTTTATTCCATTGAAGTGAGCTTGTTTCATCGATGATTTTGTTATTTTATCGTTCTTTAAGGATCTCGTTTTAAATGATTTTGATACTTTATATTGAGTATTCAAATTTCAGTGAATGTTCCATCATTATAATTATGTTTTGCTTTCCAAATAGTTTAGCCTTTTACATGATTTAATTAATGCTTTGTTCTTTGCTATACATGTGATGTTCTTTGATTATAGTAGATTAGTAGAAGATATATACTTTGTGCTTCTTTGTATCCATTAAACTTTATCCGCATGTAGCATATGTTCTGTGTGTGGGACCTTCACTATCGACGTATCTAGACTTGAAGACTTAGGCTTTGCATCAAGTCAGTAGTGCGTTTGGGGTTGTGTCGCATTGGATGTGGATGAAGGGGGAAATGGGGAGGTTTTTCGGGATGCCCATAACATAAAGTTTGGAGATGGATGGAAAAGATGGGACAGTGATGTGTCGTCGAGGTGGCAGTTAGAGATGAAAGAACCGTAACAAGTAGCCTTACCGACTCACATTCAAATTCCGTCATTTCAGTTCTTCCAATAGAAGTATACGATCAGAGTAAAAAACCCCAATCGAAGTATTCAATCCTATTAGAAATTTGCACAACTAACCAATAAAATATGAAACAAATACCTTGATAGACACTTAGACGAAAGCAATTAGCTATTGAAAGTTTTCTGAGAAAACCTAAATCTGTAAACAATTAAAAGGATGAAAATAACTATTTGGAAATCAAATACCGGAAACATGAAAGGTGATTTATACCTAGTGATTAACACTCGAATCGGAGATTAAGATGATCTCGCCATGAGATGGAAACGGAATCAACAGTATACGTTGACGAGTCCCATTTACAAAATCATTGGAGTAAAGGTGTTACTATGGTGTTATTCCTCTTGAGATCAAGGATTCAAGCCTCAACGAAAGACTAGTTTGCTGCAATTTAAGCTGTTAATTTTATTTTATTTTATTTTATTTTATTTTTTTGCATACCCTACTTTTATGAACTATATAATAAATAAAACGTGATATTTTAATAAAGAAAAAAGTATTTGATCACAACACAGTTATAAATAACTCAATAAATAGATAATATATGTACTTTGATTTGAGAAGAAAGTGACTTTGGGTACCTTTACATATAGTGGCACCCAAACAATAATATCATAAATATTAAATAAAATATGTCAAAAAGTGAGATTTTGTGTCAAATTTGGGATGAAAGTCTTTCTATTTTAATAGAATACTTGATTTAATTTCTGCTGCCCCAAAAGAGAAGATTGAAATTCTGTCTTGTTGATATTTAACACTTGGTTTTTTCTTTAGTTATATTATATCATGTGGATATCCATATTTACTTTGGGCCCTAACTATTGGTACCCCCACTTTGTCTATCTGCACCCCCCAGCCGCCTTTAAAGCGCTGAGCTTTGACCAAAGCTCAGTGCTTTGAAGCCTAAAAGCTGACAGCAGCACATGGGGCCTTGGGACTGCCTCCTAAGCGCTGAGCTTGGGCAAAACTTAGTGCTTTGAAGCCCTAAGCTCAGTGCTTTGCTGCCACGTTTAAGCCTACGGGCCACTGCATTTTGTCCTAAGCTCAGCGCTTAGGGCCTTTTTTTAAAAAAAAATTGTTTTAATGTTTTTTTAATTGTTTTAATTAATTTTAATTCTTTTTTTAATATTTTAACTTGTTTCCAATCAAAAAAAATTTTGTTTGATGTGTTTCGGTTCGTTTATTGCTCGTTTGTCGTTTTGAGTAGAAACATCTGAGTATGAACAACTTTCATAAATTAGTGTACGTGATACATGAACTATACAATCAATACCGTTTTTTTTATCAAAATACATATTTAGCATGTCTAATCGATATCCTGGGTATCCGGACTCTGTTTGACGCGTTTTGGTTCGTTTATTGCTCGTTTGTGGTTTTCATTAGACATATTCTGTTGACGAACAACTTTCACAAATCTTTGTACGTAATACATGAAGTATACAATCAATACAAATTGGTCTTTCAAATTAATTACTTTTATATCGTTTGACAATAAGGAAAGGACACTGAGGGCATATGAGGAGGTCATTAAGTTGAAAGACCAATTTGTATCAGTGGCATTATGGGAAGGGCAATCAGTTGGGTATGAAAGGGTAGCGTGGATAAAGATACAAGGCGTGCCTCTACATCTGTGTACCAATGAAGTGTTTGATTTGATTAGAGGTATGTTTGGGGTCATTGTTCATAAGGCTAATATGTCAGAAAGGGATAAGGATTTGTCTTTTGAATATGTCGGAATTCTAGTCGGGGATGGGAAGAGGATTGTTGATGAAATCACTCTTAACTGGAAGAATCGGAAGTACCGGATTTGGGTTTTAGAAGAGCAAGGTAATTGGATCCCGGATTTTGAGGAAGTGGTGAAAGTGCAGCATAATAAACCAACTGAATCGGCTTTTGCTGAGGAAGATACAATGGGTTCGGATGAGGGGGTAAAGGATACACCGGTGATGAATTCTATACCGGAATCCGACGTCCAACTTACCGGAGAAGCCAATAAGGAAACATTTAATGCAGACGAGGGGTTTTTGGTAACCCCCAATAATTCCAGAAATACCGTTCACGAAATTAATGATATTTATGACACGGAGGAATGTTCGGATATGGGGGGAGTCAAGTCAAACAAGGTAGGTAGTAAAGAAGGGGCTGCATGTGCCAATAGATCAAAGAGGAGGGGCTTCATGTGTGTGTTATCCAAAAAAAGGAAAACCATGCGGTTCAAAAAGTCAGGAGTGGGTCCTCCCAAAATTCTGGCCCACTTAAAAAGAAAAATAGGAATAAGCCCATTTGCAGTGACCCATTTGAGTTGAATAATATTATTGGACCAATGGACCCAGTGGAAGTGTTAGCCCAAAGCGCAGTAGTTCGGTGGTCCAGATTGATGAGCCGCAGAATCCAGAAGGGGTGAATGTGGAACGACGATCGTTGTCTCTAGTTTTGCCGTTTGATCAATTATTGCAAAGCATGGAGGATGAAGTTCGATCTCCGGTGGTGCAACACAGTAGCCCAGGGGTTCCTATTGAGGTGGAGAAACAATTAATCTTGGGGTTGCTTTGGGAGCTAATTTACAGGATCAATCTCTTTTGGTTAGTGATTTCGTTACTCAAGAAGGGTTACAAAAAGTGCCGGTATGAATTTTCTATCCTTAAACATTAGGGGGTTGGGAGTGCCTGGAAAAGATTCGTGGGTTAAGAGTCTAAAACAAAAAAAATGGAGTTTCTTTTGTCGCTATTCAGGAAACACAATGTAGGGATATGTCGGGATTCAAGTCTTTTAAGTTTTGGGGCAACTCGGCTGTAGAGGTAGAGTTCGTTGAAGCTAGGGGCCGTTCAGGGGGTTTGGTTTCTCTATGGGATCCTAACAAGTTCACTAAAATAGCATGTGTTAAGCATCAACATTTCTTATTGGTTAAGGGGTTTTTGAAAGAAGATGGGTCTTTGATTAATGTCCTCAATATTTATGCTCCGCACAAGTTGTCTGAGAAGCGGCCGTTATGGGATCTTTTGTCGGCGCAAGTCAGCAGTGGTTGTTGGGTTTTGCTTGGTGACTTCAATTCTGTTAGGTTCTAGGAGGATCGAAAAGGTTGTTTCTTTGATCAATCGGATGCTGACAGTTTTAATGCTTTTATTGATTTAACAGGCCTTGTGGAGTATGGTATGAAAGGTGGATTGTACACGTGCCTGTCCAGGAAAGGTGCTACGAGGAAATTCAGTAAGATTGATAGGCTTTTGGTTAACGAAGAGTTTTTTAATCGGTGGCCTGAAGCTTGTTTTAGGGCTCTTCCGAGATACTTATCTGATCACAGTCCATTACTTTTGACGGTGGTTTATGAGAATTTTGGTCCTAGGCCGTTCAGATGGTTTAACTCATGGTTGGATAGAGGCAGTTGTGCTGAATTGGTGTGTAAGGCTCTTTCGGATTTTCATATGACCGGAGCGGCGGATGTTGTCTTGGCCTCTAAACTCAGGTACTTAAAGTCGAAGTTAATCGAGTGGAAAAAACAGGTCGAGACGATAGAGGGGGGAGAGCTAAAATTTTTGAAAGACGATCTCGAACTGTAACATTTCGCATTTAATAATTGTACGTTACGTATAATTTGGATTAAAACGACGAGTTCTATTATCATAGTTTACATTAATTAATTTGTAGCATTTTATTTAGAATTATTTCTTTAAACCAAGTTATCTCCAAACCAAACCCATCAACCCAAACCTTTAAAACCCCTCCATTTCAAAAGAAATTCAGGCCCAACCTGCTGGCCCAACAGACTTGACAGCCCAACAGCCCCTTTCTCCTCCTTCCCCTTATATCAGCTAAAAAAAAAAAAAAAAAATACATGGTTCTGCCGGGTTTCGAACCCGAGCAGCAACCCGGTTCAACCACTAAAACAACACACCACAACCATCTGGGCTAGCACTCTTATCTGTTTCAAACCCGGCCATTTATAATTATAACACAACTTCAAACCATTCCAGTTGACCTTGAAAGTCAACTGTGATCATGACTTACCATAATCACTATCATTTGACTCGCATTTTGATCGGGAATGGATT
This sequence comes from Ambrosia trifida, assembly GCA_028751855.1. Taxonomy (NCBI): domain Eukaryota; kingdom Viridiplantae; phylum Streptophyta; class Magnoliopsida; order Asterales; family Asteraceae; genus Ambrosia; species Ambrosia trifida. Next base: position 112,098,989 of record CM054122.1, read on the forward strand.
GACAACGTGATTACCGGCCTACCTTTCATCTTTTACGCGTGCAATTTCAACAAATTGGAATTAATTATGCAATTATACGCGTGGACCATTCATTCGTGGTCAATACTTGCCAAATCAATCGCATAGACCTGGACATTATAAATTGATCATTCCACAGCAATCACAACTCGCCGAACAACCCCTCTCCATCTCCAATTTCCCTTGAAAATCCTCTGTTCGTTCATATCGATTGTGATTTTGACTTATTGGGTTGACCAATCAATCGAGCTCGTAAGAACTTCGTAAGTGTTATATTTTCTGTGGGTTATGTTCATCGACATCCACACATCAATAGCCCTATGATTAATTGGGCTATTGATGTGTGAATCAATCTATTGCTAAATCTAGGGTTTGAACGTTTGATTTGGGGATAAACTCGTTCAGCATCGCGTATTTATTCTTATTGAAACAGAAACAATCACAACCACTTGGTCTAGACCAAGTGGTTGTGACCGTTGCATTATCCCTAAGCCACCCGGGTTCGAGTCCCGGCAGTGGCAATCTTTTTTGTTTTTTTTTTCATTAACAATCAAATAATTATATATATAATATACACACTTTTATAAATTCATTTTTAATTATTAAAACCCTTTTATAAATTCTAAAAAAATTATTTTTAATCAATCTGATATAAATGTTCCACCTACAATTTTTAGTTTTCAAAAAATTCATTTATTTAATATATTTAATAATTAAATCAATTTTATTCTTTTATATTTATTAAATTCCATTAAAATATCAAAACAATTTTATAAATTTCCACAAATTTTATTCTAAGTTTTTATAACATTAAACTTTTCAGAAATGATTTTTATTTCTGAAAAATCATTTATTTAATATTTTTAAGCAATTTTTGTTAGATTTAATCATAATTAAATCATAATAAATTCAATTTTTGGTATTTTTGCACCAAAATTTTATACAATTTATTTTTAAATATTTAGAACAGAAATATGATTTTTAAAATAATAATTCTTTAATTTTAGTATTTTTGAATATTAAAGTTAAGTTTTGGCAATTTGTAGTAAATAGATTTAAAAATCTATTTTAAAGGAAATAATTTTGCAAAAATTATTTTTTATACTTTAAACACATTATTGTGATCATCCTAAATTTTAAATTTCATAAAAGGATTTTTGGTTATTTATTTACTAAATTTCTCTCAATTGGCGAATATTTTTAATATTAATCAAACGAGCAATTATCCCCAATTCGAAGCCCTAGAAACTTATACATTTGTAGACTTGGTAGACTTAGACATATTTATTACCTTATTATAGGGTGATACTTGATACATTTTGGTCAACACATTTCTCAACAGATATAACATTTTACCAAGGTGAGTTTTACATAGCCCCTTTTCTATTTATCACCATTTTTGGGGTGAAACATGTTACAACATCATTTATGCAATTCAATCATCAATGTGTCTATGTGTTTTCTATGTTGCATTATGTCTTGAGCATGATTAGAGTAAGCACCATTCTAGCATAATCATTAACATTGATCAGCCGGCGGTATACATTGATAGATCTATTGGACTGACAATCCCACCCGGATACGTGCCTCCTACAAAGGTTACGTGGGTGTTTGTTATCGTATAACATATTGGACCATGAGCGTATGGTATGTATCATATTATAACAGTCATCAGGGTTGATTATGCACTCGATTTATTTCTAGTATGTTCTCACATATGGACTAGATTGACATGACACATGAATTGCACATCATTTTTATTCAATTATCAAAAACCTATGTAATTCTCACCAACTTTTGTTGACCCAAAACATTTTCAACTTAACATGTTTCAGGTTCTATACGCTTGAAGATTTGAATTGATGCTTGAAGATATGTGTTTAGTTTATTCAATTTGATGTACAAAATTCTAGAACTATTGTATGTAATTCATTTAAATCATTTAATGGAATCTATTATTCACCATGAGCTACTGAACAATCATCATTACGTGACATCCCGATGTTTCCGCCATCGGTTGGGGTGTTACAGATTGGTATCAGAGCCATGGTTATAGGGAATTAGGTTATTAGAAAAATAATCTAGTCTATAACCATAGGATTTAACAAGTACTTGCTTCCTTTACTTGCTATTCTCTATCTCCCTCCTACTTCATATCCCTACTTTCATTCCTACAAGAAGGTTGCTCTCCATCAGTGGATCTACTCTTAGACTAATAGGATAAAATCCTCAGGTTTAACCTGAACCCCCTTGAGATCTCGTCAAAGTTCTAGATTTTAATAACGAACACGTGCAATCTGGAAGGGTGAACGCCTGTATTCTGAGTCTTCTGTCTAGGCTGGCATTGCGCATATATCCCAATCAGACGAGGGACCCGGATGCCTACCTGGGAATTCTCGGGATGAGTGTTCACTTATAGGCTAAAGCATGTCTTCGTATGTTATTAGAATTTAAATCTTTGATAAGTCAACGTCTTCGTTTATTCGTTTTAATTAATGAATAAATGATTACATCCCTTATATAAACTCTCATTCATTTCATTGTGTCTATTACAGATCATGCCTCCTCGTCGCAGCACTCGCAACAGCAATGGTGAGAACCACGAAGAAGGTGGTGACAACCACAACCATGACCAAGTTCCTAACCACAACAACAATGGGGTTGATGCTCAACTAGCTGCAATCATTTCTCAACAAATGGCGCAGCAAATCGCAACTCTGGTTCCCAATTTACTCGCTCAGGTCATCCAATTGAACGGCAACGGGAATGGTCACGGGAACGGAAATGGGAATGGTAATGGGAATGGGCCCCAAGCCTGTACCCTTAAGCACTTTAATTCTTGCAATCCCCCAAAATTCAGTGGAGAAGAAGGAGCTTCAGGACTCCTACAATGGTTTGAGGGCATTGAAAATACCTTCATTAATAGTGAATGCCCCGACAACTTTAAGGTCCGTTATGCCATGAGTGTTCTTCATAAGCGAGCACTCACTTGGTGGAATGAAGAAAAACGCACTCGCGGAGCCGAAGCTGCACTAGCCTTAACTTGGGATCAAGCTAAAGACATTATGAAGGCAGAGTTCTGTCCTCGTAATGAAATCAAGAAACTGGAAGACGAATTTCATGATCTTGCCCAAGACAGTGGGGAAAACCTTGCTTACAACACTCGCTTTCACGAACTTAGCTTACTGCTACCCCACAAAGTCACCCCTTTGCCCATTGCGATCGAAAAATACATTGGTGGCTTACCGATGCAGATTCAAGACATGGTGTGGGGAAGGAACCCTGCTACTTTGGAAGAAGCAAAGCGTTTGGCTGCCACCCTAACAGATAACCATGTGAAAGCAGGAACCCTAACTCGTAAAGGGGAAAAGAAAAAGGATACTCCCCAACCTGCCGTTGAAATCAAAACCGAGGCCTCAACCAACGGGAAGAACAAGGTCAGGAATTTTGCAATAGACACTACTGCTCCACCCACCAAGAAACAATACAATGGGATGCTACCTAAGTGTGACACCTGCCAGTATCACCACCCAACTCAAGTACCCTGTCGACAGTGCACCAATTGTCAGAGGTATGGGCATCTTGCGGAAGCTTGTCGAATCCCTGCTACAAACGCTCTTGATGCTCCAAACAACCCCGCTTGAGACCCTCCAACTACTTAACAGCAAACACTACCAATTGAATGATGTTTATTTTCTCTCTAATTCTATGTATTGACACTTTTGATTCAAGTAATAAAATTCAAGTATTATCATAACATCTGTGTGCATGTTTGTCTGAATGTGAACTAATTGCTACATCTATAATCATACTTGCTTGTACAACAATTAGTTAACTACCAAACAACCAGCTTAACTATTGGTAGAGGTCATCATGTCATTCCAACAGTCGGGAGAGGCCCTACCACCTGAACGACTGGCGGAGACTATCAGGCCTGCTTAACAATCGGTAAAGTCATAAAAGGACACAAAACCCTAATGTAAGGTAAATTGGTAATTACGGTCCGGAACGTAATCATGAATTTACAGGTACATTAAGGTAGTGTGAAATTTTATCAAGGTTTTCGGTAGTTGACCAATTGTAAACCTGATGTCTTTCTTTAACTTCGGGACGAAGTTCCTAAAAGTAGGGGAGACTGTAACATTTCGCATTTAATAATTGTACGTTACGTATAATTTGGATTAAAACGACGAGTTCTATTATCATAGTTTACATTAATTAATTTGTAGCATTTTATTTAGAATTATTTCTTTAAACCAAGTTATCTCCAAACCAAACCCATCAACCCAAACCTTTAAAACCCCTCCATTTCAAAAGAAATTCAGGCCCAACCTGCTGGCCCAACAGACTTGACAGCCCAACAGCCCCTTTCTCCTCCTTCCCCTTATATCAGCTAAAAAAAAAAAAAAAAAAATACATGGTTCTGCCGGGTTTCGAACCCGAGCAGCAACCCGGTTCAACCACTAAAACAACACACCACAACCATCTGGGCTAGCACTCTTATCTGTTTCAAACCCGGCCATTTATAATTATAACACAACTTCAAACCATTCCAGTTGACCTTGAAAGTCAACTGTGATCATGACTTACCATAATCACTATCATTTGACTCGCATTTTGATCGGGAATGGATTGACAACGTGATTACCGGCCTACCTTTCATCTTTTACGCGTGCAATTTCAACAAATTGGAATTAATTATGCAATTATACGCGTGGACCATTCATTCGTGGTCAATACTTGCCAAATCAATCGCATAGACCTGGACATTATAAATTGATCATTCCACAGCAATCACAACTCGCCGAACAACCCCTCTCCATCTCCAATTTCCCTTGAAAATCCTCTGTTCGTTCATATCGATTGTGATTTTGACTTATTGGGTTGACCAATCAATCGAGCTCGTAAGAACTTCGTAAGTGTTATATTTTCTGTGGGTTATGTTCATCGACATCCACACATCAATAGCCCTATGATTAATTGGGCTATTGATGTGTGAATCAATCTATTGCTAAATCTAGGGTTTGAACGTTTGATTTGGGGATAAACTCGTTCAGCATCGCGTATTTATTCTTATTGAAACAGAAACAATCACAACCACTTGGTCTAGACCAAGTGGTTGTGACCGTTGCATTATCCCTAAGCCACCCGGGTTCGAGTCCCGGCAGTGGCAATCTTTTTTGTTTTTTTTTTCATTAACAATCAAATAATTATATATATAATATACACACTTTTATAAATTCATTTTTAATTATTAAAACCCTTTTATAAATTCTAAAAAAATTATTTTTAATCAATCTGATATAAATGTTCCACCTACAATTTTTAGTTTTCAAAAAATTCATTTATTTAATATATTTAATAATTAAATCAATTTTATTCTTTTATATTTATTAAATTCCATTAAAATATCAAAACAATTTTATAAATTTCCACAAATTTTATTCTAAGTTTTTATAACATTAAACTTTTCAGAAATGATTTTTATTTCTGAAAAATCATTTATTTAATATTTTTAAGCAATTTTTGTTAGATTTAATCATAATTAAATCATAATAAATTCAATTTTTGGTATTTTTGCACCAAAATTTTATACAATTTATTTTTAAATATTTAGAACAGAAATATGATTTTTAAAATAATAATTCTTTAATTTTAGTATTTTTGAATATTAAAGTTAAGTTTTGGCAATTTGTAGTAAATAGATTTAAAAATCTATTTTAAAGGAAATAATTTTGCAAAAATTATTTTTTATACTTTAAACACATTATTGTGATCATCCTAAATTTTAAATTTCATAAAAGGATTTTTGGTTATTTATTTACTAAATTTCTCTCAATTGGCGAATATTTTTAATATTAATCAAACGAGCAATTATCCCCAATTCGAAGCCCTAGAAACTTATACATTTGTAGACTTGGTAGACTTAGACATATTTATTACCTTATTATAGGGTGATACTTGATACATTTTGGTCAACACATTTCTCAACAGATATAACATTTTACCAAGGTGAGTTTTACATAGCCCCTTTTCTATTTATCACCATTTTTGGGGTGAAACATGTTACAACATCATTTATGCAATTCAATCATCAATGTGTCTATGTGTTTTCTATGTTGCATTATGTCTTGAGCATGATTAGAGTAAGCACCATTCTAGCATAATCATTAACATTGATCAGCCGGCGGTATACATTGATAGATCTATTGGACTGACAATCCCACCCGGATACGTGCCTCCTACAAAGGTTACGTGGGTGTTTGTTATCGTATAACATATTGGACCATGAGCGTATGGTATGTATCATATTATAACAGTCATCAGGGTTGATTATGCACTCGATTTATTTCTAGTATGTTCTCACATATGGACTAGATTGACATGACACATGAATTGCACATCATTTTTATTCAATTATCAAAAACCTATGTAATTCTCACCAACTTTTGTTGACCCAAAACATTTTCAACTTAACATGTTTCAGGTTCTATACGCTTGAAGATTTGAATTGATGCTTGAAGATATGTGTTTAGTTTATTCAATTTGATGTACAAAATTCTAGAACTATTGTATGTAATTCATTTAAATCATTTAATGGAATCTATTATTCACCATGAGCTACTGAACAATCATCATTACGTAACATCCCGATGTTTCCACCATCGGTTGGGGTGTTACACGAACGGCTTGAAGTTGAAATGGAACAAAGAGAGTTATTAGAAGAGGAAGAGTGGGTATGGCAGGAAGGCAAGACAGGAATAGAGGAAATAGAACTATTTCACGCCAAGGATCTGCTACAAAAATCTAGGGTGAATTGGGCTAGATATGGGGATGATAATACGGCTTATTTTCACAGAATTATAAACGGTAGAAAGGCATCGAATTCGATTCAAGGTCTAATGATAAATGGTGAATGGATTTCAAGGCCAACGTTGGTGAAAAAAGAGGTGTTGAAATTTTTCAGCAATCATTTTAAAGAAAAAATCCCATATAGGCCGGCCTAACATGTGACGAGATGAAAAAAGTTCCGGATAGATTGGTAGCTGGTCTCATTGTCCCTTTTTCTAGAGAAGAAATCAAGCTTGCGGTATTTGAATGCGGAAAGGATAAAGCACTGGGGCCGGATGGGTATAATTTTAAGTTTGTTCGACATTTTTGGCCTATCCTAGAAAACGATTTTGTGAAGGTTTTTACGGAATTTTTTTATTCCGGTACCATAAGTCGCGGGTGTGTTTCTTCGTTTATCACTCTTATTCCAAAGATAAAGAACCCTCTTGGCCTAAAAGACTTTAGACCAATCACATTGGTGGGCATTATTAGCAAAGTTTTATCTAAAGTCTTGTCCTTGAGACTTAAGAAGGTGATTGGGTTTATTATTTCGGATAATCAAACGGGCTTTCTTAGTGATAGAAATATTCTAGATGGTCCATTGGTTGCAAATGAAGTCCTTGCGTGGTGTAAAAGGAGGGCAAAAAGTGTTTTCTTTATGAAGATAGATTTTGAAAAGGCGTACGATAACGTTAATTGGTCTTTTCTTTTATCTATTCTACAACAAATGGGTTTTCCGGAAAAGTGGTGTTTGTGGATCAAAGGTATTTTAGTCTCGACGAGGTCGGCGGTTCTTGTTAATGGATCACCTACTTTTGAGTTTCCATGTCATAAAGGGTTGCGGCAAGGTGATCCTATTTCGCCATTTTTGTTTTTAATTGTTATGGAAGCGCTAACTTGTATGCTCAACAAGGCTATCAAGTTAGGCGTTTTTGAAGGCGTCTCTTTGAATAAAAACGGACCAAACGTCTCACATCTTTTTTTCGCGGATGATGCACTTTTGATGGGTAATTGGTCGGTTAATAATATTTTGGTGGCGGCTAGAATTCTACGGATTTTTCACATTTGATCCGGTCTCAAATTCAACATTCATAAGTCGTTTTTATATGGCTCGGGAGTTCCGAGTGAAGATGTCGAAGATTTAGCGTCGACTGTTGGATGCCGAGTTGGTGCATTTCCGTTCGAGTATTTGGGAGTTTCGGTAGGTGCAAATATGAATAGAATTAAGGGTTGGCGGAAAATTGTTGACGTTTTTGAAGCTAGACTCTCACATTGGAAAGCTAATCTTCTTTCCTTTGGGGGAGAATTACCTTGCTTAAATCGGTCCTCCAAAGCCGTCCTATTTATTTCTTCTCTTTGTACAAGGCACCGGTGGGGGTGATTGATAAATTAGAAAGTTTAATGAAAAGATTTCTGTGGTCGGCTTCTAGTGAAATAAATAAAATTCATTGGGTGGCTTGGGAGAGGGTGACACGGGACAAAGACAAGGGCGGTTTGGGTATTAGCCGTCTTAAAGACGTTAATGAGGCTCTTCTTTCAAAATGGGCGTGGCGTTTTCATGTGGAGGAAGGCACTATGTGGAAAAAGATTATATTGGCGTGTCATAATGGGAGGAGGAGGTGGTCCGGGCTTCCTCGCATCGCAGGCAAAGGGGGAGTTTGGTCCGCTATTGTTTTGAATTGTGAAAGATTTAAGTGCGGGGATAAGCTCTTTTTAGAGCTCTTGAAAGGGAAGATTGGAGATGGTAAGTGTATAAGATTCTGGGAGGATAGATGGTTGCTTGATGTCCCTTTGATGTTACAATTCCCTTTACTGTATAGTACATCGTCTACCAAAAGAAGAATGGTTACGAATTGCCACTACATGGATACATGGTGCCCCGTTGATTTTTCTAAGCCTATGACAATGGCCGAGGTACTTGAATGGAATGATTTGTCTAACTTGTTGATGCAGGTCGAACTGTCCCATAACAAAGATGTGTGGGAATGAGCCGCCTCTCACTTCTTTTCGGTTGCTGAAGTCAAGGCCTACGTGAAAAGACATTTGGTTTACGATAATTGTTTTAAGTTCAAATGGGTTAGTTGGGTTCCATTGAAGTGTCAGGTTCTTGCTTGGCGAGCTGAATTGAACAGGATTCCCACCGTTGAAGCGCTTAGTAGACGAAATATTTTCCTCCCCAACGATCGTTGCAAGTTATGTGAGGTGGACATAGAGACATCGGAACACTAGTTCACGGGATGTGGGTTTTCTTATGGGGTTTGGGTTAAAGTTTGGAAGTGGTGTGAATTAACCACGTGATTTGTTGTTACTACACAAGATCTTCTCTCTCTTTACAAGCATGGGATTATTGTGGTGACTTTTTGGATGATCTGGAGAGCCAGAAATGAAAAGACTTTTAGGGGAGTTGAGCCAAAGGTTTCGGTTGTGGTTGGTAGTGTTAAATCTTTGACATTTTTGTGGCTTAAGTATAGGACTAAATTCAGCGATATCTCCTTTGGGAGAATTGGTGTATTAGTCCTTTGTATATGTTGTAATTATTTGGGTTTTGTCCTCGCGTTGAGGACGTCTCTGTGTTTTTAATGAAAGTTATCGTTTAAAAAAAAAAAAGTAAGAACAACAGTAATGATATATGGATATACAAATCAACCTAATGCTACATGACATGATTGCCCATACTAATCAGAGAACTTCATTCTACAATAAAATTCGTTTATCTGTCATCAAATATGTCAGTTGTTGATAAAAGTCTTCATTCTAGTTTATGCGTATCATATATAATTATACATTATTTTGGTAACATATAAGCGGTTTTAGTTTCATGCCTGACCTCTTGTTAAATATGAACTTGTGAAGAAACTTCACAGTTTCTTTGTATGTCAATATACATGGTACATGAAACCATTACATGTATAGATAAAACCATCTAGAACTAAAATTTATGGTTTATTAATTTTAAATAAACAAATATAAGTAAAATGTTGCTATCACATTAAAGAGGATCACAAGAAGCTTGCGATAGCCAAAAATTTATACCAGAGCCAACCCCATTTAATATTGTGACCATTATCTTCTCATATGTTGAATATTTAAGACTATGTTTGACTATTTACAACAATACATACATATGTATATATTTATTAGTATATATTTATTATATAGTATAACTATATGGAGGAGGAAGCCCAAATTAGAGTGAAATCATAGAAAACATTATGTAACAAACTTATTTTTTATGAATATTTTAGAGCATGTAATATAAATGATTTTAAGCATTTTAAGCAAAAATAAAAAAATAAAAAAAATGCTGAGCTTTTTTTTTTGTTTTTGAATAAAAAGTTTTTCGTGTAATATATGTTACACGGAAAACTTATTTATTTAAAAAAAAAAACTAATGTCCGGCGTTTTTTTGTTCAAAATGTTTAAAATCATGTATATTATATGCCCTAAATTTTAGTTTTGTCATTGAGACATGTACTTTTGGTGATATCAGTATGCTTTGATTTTACAGGTTTCACTTTGTGAGAAGTGTTCAATTTTGTTTCGATGTCTGAAAATGATTGTATGAGGATGGGGTGACCTAGATATGATGTGAGGCTGGCTGCGAATACAAATATGCCTCATCGAAAAGATGGAGTGTGGCTAACGATAGGGTGATCAAAGATGATGATGGTGCTGGTGGCGAAGATGAAGGTGGCGCGGGGTATTTCTAAAGTTAGCTTTACTAATAATAACAAATACTAAAAAAAACAAAAACATGTATATCTATTTTAAGATTTATGAGAAGAACTAATATATTAAAAATCATTATTATGTATACTACATTTACCAATAGGAATCAGATCCTCTACAACACCCATTTCATAAATGTTTTACATAATTTAGTTTTAGGGTAATGAACATGTAGGAAAATTGGTTTTTGTGAGAAGTGTAAAATTAAAAATTGATATGTATGTATCATTTTTAGACTTATTTATGAAGTTTTGGATTGTTTTGCCTAGAAAAACACCAAACATTTCAATTAAAACCCGAAAACAACGTATTTTAGGCTCAAATGCTAATTAGTGTGTTTTAGTTGTGTTTTAAATTGTTGTGTTTAGTGTTTTCAAGTCAAAACAACCCAAAACTAGGGGTGTACAACGATTCAGAACTAGACTGAACCGACCTGAACCGTTTAGTGCTAAATATAAGATCCTGGCCATATAAAAGCCTAGTTGTTGGGTTCAAAACCGGGTTAAACGGTTCTCGTGTTAACGGCTCTTGTCGGAACCAGTTGTCAATTAAATCCTAAAATTAACAATTAAATAGAAGACAACTTTAGTAAAGTTAAGTTGATGTATCTTAGTCATATTAAGGACCTATGATACATTTTAGAAATGCACGGTACCAACCGCATATATGCAATGAATGTAATTTTGACACAAAGAATAATATGTGTCATGCATTACTAGTTCACATATTACATTACACCATTGCCCGAGACATATTATAAGCCACTTAAATGATTTTCTAAGCATTGGTGCTCAGTTTAAGTTTAAACTACTTTCTTTCCCTTTGTCATACTCTATATGTTTTATAAAAGTTACATAATTCAAATAAAACTCATATCTTAACAAGTTTGTTAGATGTTATATAGTTAATATGATTTCAACAATATTTTTAATGAAGATTAAATTGGGAAACTAAAAATGTGGATGGTCGGTCTACAGACTACATGGAAAGCCCACTAAATCAATAGGGTTTTAAATATAATTTTTAAAGTTTTAACTTAACCTAGTTTTAGCAGTTCTTTAAATGGACCCGCAGTTCCGAATCAAACCAAACCGGGAATCATTTTCACTAAATTTTAAGAACCGAACCTTAAATACAAGAATACGATTTAGATATAGCGGTTTGATTTCGGTTCCACAGTTTTGACGGTTCGGAACCGTGAATTGCCCAGCACTACCCAAAACATCATACCTAAATCCAAAACATGATGATTACATGTCAATTTTTAATCTTTCTCACACTTCTTAAAAAAAAACAATTTTACTACAGAATCCTTTACCTATTTATTTATTATAAATAATTTAAAACATATTTCGTTTGTCTCTTATAATTTTTAAAATGTGTTTTTTATATAATTATGAGAATAACAGGGGAGTGCTCACTTTAATGTAAGCAATAAATTTTATTCAAGATCAAACTAAGAACTTAAAAAACAAAACTTAACACGCGATATAACTTTTATTAAAAAATATAGTTGTATTCAGTTTTGATATTGTGGGGTGTTTGGGATTGATTATTCAAAACAGATTATGCGTTTTAGAAAAGCAGAGGTGGAGCTGCTTATAGATTAGTGCGTTTTGGTAGCCTAAAAATCTGATTATCTACGTTTTCAAAACGCAATCCAAACACTAAAAACTGATTATCTGCGTTTTCAAAACGCAATAATCTAAAAATGAGATTAAAAACACAATCCCAAACACCCTCTGTAAATTGGAATGCCAGTACCTACCGAGTACTAGTACCGTGCCAATGTCAATGCTCTAACAAGCCAAACTGATAAAGACTAAAACCGATTTCTACAGAATTACCAAGGGAAATCACACTACTTAAGACCTTCCGTAGTGGAAATCCAATTTAGCGCCCCTTCCCTCAAAATGATAGGCTGCAAGAAGTTGGCACATCACCCAAGAAGAAATGGCGTTATAATCTTAACGCTGAACACTCATTTTAGGATTTTTAGCACCCCGTAGTGATGTTTGAGGCGCTAAAATTGGATTAATGCCCTAATTGGCGCCCCACTACACATGGCCTAACAACACAATTTTTATTTTGAAATCTATGAATGAAGCTTGTACTATTTTGAAACTGTCACGAGTCATATTTGTTTTACCTAAAAAATACAAAAAAAAAAAAAAAAACAACTATTTATGTTTTGTATAATATAAGCAAGGAACCCGGTCCAAATGCAGAGTGAGTCAACGAAGACCAGTTGAAGAGGAAGAGGCGGTGAGCCATGAGGTCCTAATTCCTGTTAGAAAAAAAGGGCTACAATGGCCCCACAAAGTCGTCACTGGACCCCACAAAGTGATTTGGAGTTGTTCCTTTCCGGTCCCTGAAATTCGTTGACTCGTGGCTACTATCCCTGTAATAGTTTCAGTTTCCTTTTTGTTTGATTTATCTCTTAGATCAAATTGCATAAATACCCCCTACACTTTTTTCACTTCCTTGTATCAGTTGATACTTTTATACTCTAATCATTTGCAATAACAAAATCCATGTTGTAAATATTGTAACCAACGTTTTTATAACCGGTTTTGTAATCGGTCCACTGATCCATGCAGTTTTAGAATACCAACTCGTATATGAAGGGGAACCATATTCATGACTAGGTTGGTTGAGTACTGTTAAAACGTTTTAATTTGAGTTTGTCAGTGACTTGTCTAGTTGTAAAATCATTGATTATGTTACTCGTAATTATAATTAGGGTAAATCACCAATATATACGTTGACCCAAGAAAATATATCAATATAGAAATTGGAAACGGCTATCCCTAGGAGCTACACATGGAGGAAAAAGGCTATGTAGCCTTTTCTCTGAAGTTATGAAACTCACGTTGACAATCAATAAAAATGAAGTATGTGTCACTTTATAAGAGATAGAGGTTACACAACCACTAAGTGATTAAAACGTCTAACCTCTAGTTGTTACCCATGGAGCGGTTAGGGACCAGATGAAGATGTGTTGTCGCTTCCTATTTTCTTTTACCCATGTTTTTTTTAAACAAGTATAACCTTTTAATACAATAAATTTTTTAAAACAATTACACCAAATTACAGAGCATTTTAATCTCTTTAATTTGATGTTTAATGATAGTATCTTATAAAAATGTCATGTACATTTTAAAATGATAGAAGGAAAAGAGAAAAATACTACATAACCTTTTCCTTCATATCGATAATTTTTCTTATTGAAACCGTATGTTTTTATTTTCATAGAAATTTATTTAAAAATGAAGTATAAAAAATTATAATTTTAATTACAGACCCGATTAAAAATTTTCTACCCCATCTTAAAAGAACAAACATCATGTTGTCAACTTGTCATATATTTAGGGCATGTTTGGATAAACTTATTTGAGGCAAAAAGGACTTTTTGTTAAAAGGACTTATTAACTTATAACTTTTTAAAAAAGAGTTTTTAAAAAAGTGTTTGGATTAGCTTATGTGGTGGGAAAAACAATAAATTGATAAGCTAGTTTGTAAAAAAATGTTTGGTTTAACTTATTTAGGTAAAATAACCAAAAAGGGTATAAGGAGGGAATGTGTAAGGATATAATAAGGGTATGTGGGTAAATAACCATCAATAAGTTATAAGGAGGTTCAAAAAGTCACTCCTCCCTTACTTTTCCAAAACAACTTATCATAGGCTTACAAAAAGTTAAAACAAAAGGTCCTTTTCCTTTTGCCAAACACTTTTTGTAACTTATTAACTTTTTGAAAAAGTTATAAGTTATAAAGAGGTGGAAATAAGGAGAGCCAAACATGCTCTTAGCCTTTTCTCCTTGTTGGAGATCAAGAAAAATGACTGTATCTTTTGAAAATTATCTTTTTTCTAATAGAGACCCATATATACCCTGTTCTCCAAACCAAAATTGCCCATAAAGTCAATATTAACACCTTTAAAACCTTTATGAGGCCGATTCTTACCCATTGTTGGAAAAATGAAAAAGGGAAATTGGATTTTAACACCCTGAACTATTGACAATTGGCCGCCGACACGCTGATCTACAAAATTAAACAACACCGCACTGTACTTTCAACTTATTGGCATGTATCATCCTCAGACTAACCATAGTTAATTTTTTGCTGGCGTGGCATGGTGATACAGGCTAATAAGATGAAGGGAAACTAAAATAAAATGTTTGAAATGAAAAAATAAAAGAGAAAATGTTTTTTGTCCAACACTTGTAGCCTAGTTGGTTGAGGGCCTAAAGTTTCTCATATGAGGCTTGGGTTCAATTCCCACTAGCTACATTTGGAAGACATTGGTGGATGGGAAATGAGGGATGACCTGACCATTGGCTTGGGTTCGAGTCCTGATCCCAACCGGTTTTACCGACTATTTCACCGTCGTGCATTCGGGCGGGTGAGTGGTCGGGTTTTCCCGGGAATTGGTGGCAATTGGTGGCCCGGGTACTCTCGAGTACCTGATTCGCCAAAAGGGTGCCCGAGAGTGCTCGGAATTAATTCGTTGGCCGTTCAAAAAAAAAAGAGAAAATGTTTTGTCACTCGGAAATAAATTTGTAGGGCTTTAAAATGAAGGAGAGCCTTTGTGAGGGCATGAGTCGGTCACGCAGTTAGTTTGGATTGAATCACTTGGAATACTTAAGCTCTGTAGTGTGTATGCGTTTACATCCAAATAGCTCATAGCATTGGGTATCATCGCACACCTACGTGAGAGCCTGTCTGCGATTCAAATTTGGTATTACACACCTGAAAAACTTATGAGTCTGTCATGTGAACATGATTGCTAGACCAAAATGCTTGTCTAAATCAATGTTTGCTCTGATCCATAATTTTTTGACTCGTTCTTAATTTCTAGAAACATATTCTTATTTATTCATTAAATCGAATTATACCCAATTAAAACTATTGAAATACATATGAAACGCGTTACGCATGAACTCAGCTGCATATGAAAACGATTGGTTGTAGATAAAAGTCGGGTGGACATAACCACACACATTTATAACTCCAATATCATGAAACCAAAACTCTTATTCATTTGTTGAATTTAAGATAAACTTTTACAGTTTTGCCTCTTTGTACAAAACTTCTTTGTTAGTATATAGGATAAATAAAGAAATGTTTGGAATAGGTCATAGAAACAAAACATGAAATATGATACAAACAACTTAGCACGACTTCTTATTCTTCCTTAGAAAGGCATATTCTTCATATTATAATAACCCTTAGACCATCTAGAAGAGTATAACAAGAAAAAAAGTCAGAGTCAAAACTGTAAAACCCTAAAACATTTAGGGGTTAAACCGAAAATGTAAAAATGGTTAAAGTGAGCCATGCTCACGAGTAAGTGCCGGGCCGATTGGGGCGGTGAATTTTTTGACAAATCTCAGACGTAATCAATGTCATTTTCCCTCTCTATGCTGGGACCTACATCCAACTGGCATAATCTTCTCCCTCCATTTTTAGTTATTTATTTATTAATTATTATTTTTATTATTCTGTTCAAAAAATATATTTTTATTATCATTATGAATGGTATTAAACGGACTTTAATTGAAATCATTGAGGCAACATTGAAACCGTTTTCTCAAACCCTACTGATCCGGTTTTCGCTTTTTTGGATTTTTAGTTTATAGTTTTTAAAATTTACGTTATACTATTGTGTCTTTTATGTAGTATTGTGTTTTTTTTCTTAGTTTTATCATTGTGTCATTTTTGCGATTAATTGTGTTTTGTTTTCAGCATTATGTCATATTTTTTGGCATTATGTCATATTTCGTGATCTATTATATTTTTATATTCTTATCTTATTTTTTTCTTATAGGATAACTTAACCATTATTGGTATTACTTTAATTGTTGTTGTTGTTTCGTGTGTATCTTATTGTATTATGAAGTTTTACATTTTACTTAATCAAAATCAGGATTTATTTCTTTATTCCATTACCGTTTGTGTATTTCTTTAAAATCGTAAATATTTTATTTCTTAAAGTTGTATGACTTAGAAAGAGATTTAATTCTATTTATAGATTTTTCCTTTTCAAGACACAATTTCTTTTTTGGATAAAACTTTGAAGCAAGATATAATATATCCAACCGATATTGAAATAAATTGAATGTTTATTAGTTTTTAAGTATTTAAATACCGACGATGTAATTTAATGTTTAATTTATATTTGTATGAATTTGTTTATATAAACTAATGCTAAATAATAATAATAATAATAATAATAATAATAATAATAATAATAATAATAATAATAATAATATAACTTTGTATATACGTACAATTCTCCGTTCTTATTGGCTATCGCGTTGAACAAAACGAATACATACAAGTTGTGTGGTCAATTTTAATTTTTGCCCTTTTCTTTTGCATATTTTCCTTACATTTTCAATTTTCTTTAAAATCCATATGAATATTCTTGGTCCAAGGCTGACCTAAACAAAAATACAATCAAATCCCATCAATTCCTCATGATCACATCTTTAAAGTGAAAAAAAAAAAAAAAAAAAAAGAAAAACAAACATACTTAGACATGTTTTTTTTCCATAGTTATAAATCATGAAAAGACTAAAATTTTCTTTATTTTAATGATCATGAAAAAAAAAAAAAATCATATATTTTTGTGAGTCGGCTAGAATTTTCTTCAAATACATAACCTAACCCACAAGCTGTGAATATCTTTTGCAGTATGCATTTTATTTACGTGATTCTTATGGTAAGCGTGTTCTACATAGTATAGTCGAGACCACATAGTCCGCGGCATAAGGCGACATATTCACTATTGAACTTTCGATAATTAAAAAAGACTTATACGTTTAAAATACTATGAGATTACAAACTAGTTCATGTAAAATGTTGTAAAAAGAAGACAATGGTATTTAACGTACATAATATGTAACTATAGCTGATAAATATATATTGTAAATCAGTTTTTATAAAGCTTATTTTCCATTTTTTCACAAATTTTAAATTATCATATTTTTTTTTATTTTTTATTTTTTATAATTTAATGATTACTTTCATTAATAAAGAGGCAAATTTTACATTAGGATATCAGGTAGACGGATAACAAACTGGGCCGTAAGCTCTTTTTAAATTGCAAAAACCTAACCTACGCAAACCCTTATCCCAGGGCCAAAATCATAACCCTGGGAATCAAAATGTTCCAAATTTTCACTACCAACCAATAAATATTACTTTCATTTAAGATTATATATATATATATTTTTTTTAATTGAACTTCATTGAATTATCAACAAACCAAGTTGCATCATATAAAAGAAAATAAAAAAAAACCGAAATATATTAAGTTATACAATTTGGAGTATTCAGTCATGAGTCTCAACTTACCCTTTTTATTGCCGAGTCCACTGCCTCCTTGTGAGACTTGATTTCTCTCTCTATCTTCATAAATGGTCAGTGGACTCTCCTTTGATTCAGATCCCATCATATTACTATTTCCACACACCCACACCCACACCCCCTCCCTCCTCAACTCTTTTTCCGACACAACATGGACGCCACCACCACCGCCTCCCCACCACCCTCTACCACCATCCAATTTCCCCTCACCCTCAACTGCACCCACGACCGCCGCGATATTGACCATAAATTGATCATCAACGAAATGGATTTTTTCGCCGAAAATAAAAAACTTGACCGACAACCCGAGCCTAAATCTCCTGTTACTGAATTGGATTTCAATATCAACGTACGTAATTCGTTTGAATTTTTATCGTTGTGTGATTTTATTAGATTTTGTTACTGACGATATACTATACTGTACTATACTATACAGACGGGCTTGCATCTTCAAACCGGAAACACAAGTAGTGATCAATCCGTGGTTGATGATGGAATCTCTTCTAATTCTGAAGATAAACGAGCTAAAAACGAGGTGCTTTGCTTATCAAACAGTAGTTAATAATGGAGAATTTGACCTAATTGGCTAGGGTTAACATTTTCTTTCATCAATTTGACGAATTTCGTTTGATTCGCTTTGTACGTAGTTATCTGTGGTTCAAGCTGAACTAGAGAGGATGAACATAGAGAATCAACAATTAAGAGAGCTGCTGAATCAAGTAACGGTCAAATACAACACGCTACAAACACATCTAGTGACGATGATGCAACATAACGAAGATCATAAACCGAGTAATGATGGAGGCGGAGGCCAACTAATTGTTCCAAGACACTTTATGGATCTTGGTTTAGCCGCGCCTGAAACCGATGACAATTCGCATGCCTCATCGGAAGGTAGAAGTCACGACGAACATTTAACATCACCAGGGCTTGTTTCTAACAATACGTCTATCGATCACGAAAGCACGGAACACGGGTCTGCTTCAAATAAGGTTCCTCGATTGAGTTCTTCGAAGAATAACACGAACACGAATACGAACACGAACACGAACACGAACACGAACACGAATATCGATCAAGCTACTGAAGCAACAATTCGGAAAGCTAGGGTTTCGGTTCGAGCTCGATCAGAAGCTCCAATGGTATATAATTATATACTCTTTATATGTATTAAAATCATTTCTAGTCTTTCATTAGGGAATTCAATGTTTTCTTGAAATGAGAATTGACTTGTTTAGAGCTTCAACAGATTGCGGATGGATGTCAATGGAGAAAATACGGACAAAAAATGGCGAAAGGAAATCCATGTCCACGAGCATATTACCGGTGCACCATGGCCACTGGATGTCCGGTTAGAAAACAAGTACGATTATGTACCTGCTATTCTTATGTAATTTGCCCATTCTTGATAAAATATTTAAACCAAAAAAAATTAATAATTGAATATGTGTACGAATTCAACTACAGGTTCAAAGATGTGCGGAAGATAGAACAATATTAATAACTACCTATGAAGGCAACCACAACCATCCACTACCGCCTGCGGCTATGGCGATGGCGTCGACCACGTCTTCGGCCGCGAGGATGCTACTTTCGGGATCCATGCCGAGCTCGGACGGGCTCATGAACTCGAATTTCTTGGCAAGAACGTTTCTTTCGTGTTCTTCGAGCATGGCAACTATCTCCGCCTCCGCTCCTTTCCCCACTGTCTCGTTGGATTTGACTCAAACTCCGAGTCAGTTCCAACGCGGCGGCGGTGGTAACGGAGGCGGAGATCAGTTCCAGCTTCCGTTTTTAAACAACCAGAATCAAAACTTGCATCAGATATTCGGTCAAGCGTTATACAACCAATCGAAGTTCTCGGGTTTACAAATGTCACAAGATGTGGAGGCGAGTGGCAGCTCGCAGCCGCTGGCGTTGCACCATCATGGGGCATCACCAACGGCTTTGGCTGACACCGTCACTGCCCTTACTACTGATCCAAATTTCTCTGCCGCTCTAGCGGCGGCTATTTCATCGGTGTTTAGTAATGGTGGTGGTAGCGGTAGCGGTGGAAATAATGGCAATGGAAATGTCACTACCACCAACAGCAACAACAATGGCAGCGCAACAACTAGCAACAATAATAGCCATGCGAACAATAAAGTCAACAACTCAAGTTTTCAACGCAATTAATTAACAATAATTAAGAGGGCTTAGGTTTTTCTTCTTTTTTAATTATTTGGTTTTTATTTTATACAACACCTGTTTTCTTTTTCTTTTTTTAAATTTTGGGTTGCTTTTTTTTTATAAAGGGAGTGGGGATAAGTTAGATTTTTTGATTCTTTTGTTGTTTGAATAAAACAAGCAAACTCTTTATTAGTCCTTTTATATAATAGTTATTGTACAAATAAAACTTTTATGTTTAAGTATATTGTTTTTTGTTGATGATTTGCGGTCATGGTTTGTGGTAAAGATGTTGCTAGCTAGTAGCTATAGACGAGAGCTTGATAAAATCTTTGATAAACAATCTTGTTATTAGTTAGAATAAAGGTAATGTTATTGTTACTATATCTCTCTTATAAAACTAATAATAAATGTGATTTTCTTCATTATTTATAGGAATGGTGTTATTGGAGAGAGGTTAAGATTAATTGACCCACGTGGTATTATAAACAACCACCATAGTAGTATTATTGTAAAAATATTATTAAGGGGTTGGGTCACTCGTGGTAAAGTTAACGAGCCCTACCTAACCTTACCTTGACATGTTAAAATTAAATCCAACCCTATTTTGTCGATCGGTTATTCCTTGCCGAACAGTGAGGTTGACCGTTGTTGAGGCGGTGGCGGCGATGTTACCAATTGGCAACGATACATAGATAAAGCTACCCAAGGGGTGCCCCGCCGCCCCTAATAGATATATTTAATAGCTCACATTATATTAATTGATTAGCTAGCGACTTAAAGACAAAAGGAGAAGTCAATTAGAGTCAATGCCACGATTGTCGTTCTCATATAATTTAAGAGTGAACGTGAGGTCAAGTGGGGTTTGGAGTTTGAATAATCAGACCAATATCTTACTAAACCCATTTTTTTATACAGGATAGAGATAAGGTATTGTAGAAATTTCATGAGTCAATTAAATAAATGAAAACGTAATAATTCCGTAAAACACAATGCAAGGGTTTTCAAAAGTTAACTTAGATTTGTAGTTTTGTGTTTTGTCTTTATGATGTATGCATGTATTGACGTTGTTGTTGTTTCGGGTTGTGAAAATGTAGCGATATCAATTTAAAGATCTAAAGTTGAATGACTAAACAACGAGTAAAATAATAATTATTAAGCTTCTTTAATTATTATTTGGACTAGTTGTTTTCGAGGTCGCGTGTTTCGGCGGCATTTCAATAACGTTGCGATGTGGACCAAATATTGAGACAACGCTTCATGATAATTCTAAGTATAATCGAAATGTATAAAAAATGAAGTGTTACTCGGCTATAAGACAAGCTGTTGCATAGTCAAAATATTATCACGTTCGTTTACAAAAAAAAAAAAAAAAAAAAAAAAAAAAAACTGAAGGTGGCCCGCCGACATTGTAGCTCGGATAAGGAAGGCATTGATATCGTCAACACGCGTTATAGCATGTAACATCAAATGAATCAACTCATTACAACCAATTATCCCAAGGTACGCGTTATAGCATGTAACATCAAATGAATCAACTCGTCTCCTTTATATCAGCAATTAGTTACAAAATGGGGTGTTGTACCAAGCATTTATAGCTTTCTGCATGTGTTTAAATTCTCTGTTAGCACTTTATTCAACACAATCAAGTTGGTAAGTTCAGAACAGAACACAGATCTTCAAAAAGTTGAAAAAAAAGTATTAATAATATTAAGCAGAGAATTCAATAACTTTTGTCTATGCATACCACCAATGTGATTCAAATCATTTGCAGTGGAACCACGTGTGACAGAGCGTTTATAAAAGAGAAATAAAACTCGCATCTTTTGTGCACCTAGTTTGACTTTTCAAGTCCAGATTTCATAACTCCACAAAACATAAGTGCCTTATCAAACAACAATTGTGCTTCATTCTGTACTTGCCCATCCAAGTTTGACTTTTTAAATCAAAATCCAACGGATCTACAAAGATAGATAGAAATATTACACTGACGTTTGTTTTCCATAGTTAAACAACTGTAGTGAGTAGTTCATAAGTGCACTGGCCACGCAACTTCCTATTTCTCCATATTTAGCCTTGCAATTCCATGCCATATTATTAATCAGACCTCAGTAATGATTTTAATTAAAAAAAATAAAATTATAAGAATAAGAAAACATTTTCTGTCCTATGAAAATCTTACTTCTACTGGTAAGTAGAAAGATTATTAGGGGCCGGCATGACCAACATATTCTGAATTTAACATGATCAGAACATTTTGGTTATAGACTGTAAGCAACATCCAATGTAACAAATTCATTTAACCAGTTTATCAAACACTTGACGGGTTTCACCCAATTCACCAATGTGGTTGTTTACTGCTTAGTTTATAAATGTGAATGCTCCTAATGATAAAGCCAACATCTTGATGATTAACATTACATAAAATATTGTAATTTCAGCAACAAAAACCTAATTTAAAAAAAAGGCTTAGCAAATCAATCATAGGTTTATGCAGAAAAGCATGAATGTTGAACATGCCCCGGAGATGAAAACTGGGTTTAATAAAAACACCTAACTGCATGCGCAAAACTCCTATCAATAATATCACACAACTCCTATCAATAATATCAATTGATTCAAAAATCATTCAATCTCGTTTAAGGTGAAATGGATATAAACAATACCAGTATACACAAAAGATGTTAACTGTACTAAATAGCTAAGCATTTGAAGGTCTAAGCACGTTTGTTTGCGCTGGTCACGACATCATCCTCTTCATTACATGGCTGCAAAAGCCTACCTATTTGGAGAAGAAAGCCTCACAGTTGCAACATGCTTTATACAATAGAAAAACATACAATGATAAACAATAACACATATCCATCAATGCCAAACATTCTAAACCTTCCTTTAATCATGAAGTTAACCTAGCGTAAAGAATAAGCCGTCAATAGTTGATTATGTTCATTCTTTCGTTGCCCGACGGCAAATAAGTTTTAAATAGGCATGTAAAGCATGAAAGATCCCACATCCATTAACCAAAATCCCAGACCTTTTTCGCCAAGGCCAAAAAGACCTAAAACTTGACCCTAAATATCTCAGGTCCCTTTTAGACAAAAAAAAAAAAAAAAAAAAAAAAAAAAAAAACTTTGAAGAGATATCTGGCCATTTAATCATTTATAGATTCTTGAAGTGGAGATATCTAGTACAATTTAGGTGGGGATATCTACACTTATCGATTTGGTATGTTACCTTCCAAATTGCATTCTGTTCTTAATCTTTACGAGTGTTTGACTACTGCAGCAATTTTGGCATAAAAAATCATCCTAAAAAACTATCAAAACAGCCAAGATATGCATGCCTTTAAACAACATCACTACCCATAGTAATGGACATCTTTGTAGAAGAAAACATGTTTATTCAATGAGTTTTTTCAAAGGCGGTATCATAGCTACAAAAAATTGTATCAATTTAACACAATGATGAATGGTCATCCAAGCACTAATGCTTTTAAAAAAAGTGGATCATTAAAAAAACCTATATAAATGGTAGTTGGTAGAACCACATATACACCGAGTGTATGTGTGTTTTTATAGTGGATAGTGATCCTAAAAAAAGTAAATCATCCTATTTGTAGTTATACCATATATGAGCATTAATCTTCCGTTTCTTTTTCTTAATAACTCTGGTTGTATGGCTACACAAAAAGTCAAGTGTCAAAATATTGCACTAATATGCTTTGATCAAAGTAGAACCTAATCTAATTATCAATTTGAATTGGTCCTCTCGTGAATCGTGATCAGTTAACAAAAACCAACATCTCATAACACAACCCTATACAGTCATTGATAACACAAACTCTGTTCCCAATAACATAACTTGTAATCGTCAACCAACTTATAAAACTCAAAACACTTTAAACACTTTAAACAATAAACAACAGTAATTCTAAAAACACATAAAGTGAAGAAAAAAAATACCAGAAGGTCCACTACCATCAGCAATAGGAGAAGACTGCAACTGATCTGAAACGTTGTCAACTTCCTTCAAACGTGACGCTTAATTATTACAAACAAACAAAAACAAATCAGTAACTTTATAAAAAACATAAAAAAAGAATTATATCTTGTTAAAGCAATGATTCCAACGAAAAGAGTAAAATCTTGCAGTACCTCTAATAAGATCGGGGTAAAGATGAGGAGCATGTTAGGGCAACAAGGGTCTGTATTTTTTGAAATCCGGTCTAAAGTCACATTATTCAGCCGTAACCCGCAAACACCACAGTATAATACTTGTAGCGGTTGAGTTTTTCAGCCATTGGAGTTGATTGGTATAAAGATTAACCATTCTCTAATGTTTCAATCCATTATTTCCAAGACACTACTCCATCTCTTATCCAACTATTATTCTTATTAAGCCATTTAAACTGTAACAATCAAATAATGCAGCTAATTTACTGATAAATGAAAACCCCTAACAAAGGACTAAGAGGGATAGATCTAAACAGTAGCAAAAACTAAAAAAGCACAAATCTTGAGCTAAATTCGTATAAAAAAAACAAAGCCCAATACAAATCTTGAGCTAAATTGTAAAAAGAACGGCATTAAAGATTAAAGATCTAATAGATATTAAATTAAATACCCACTACTGATATAATAAGAATAAGAGTTTGGAAGCGTTAGTTAACCTTGTGATCATACTCAGAAGCAAAGACAAGTGAGGAGATAAGGATAAAGAAAGCAGAGAAGAGGAAGGCGGCCTACATGATGGTTGCCTGTGAATGGGCGAAGACTCACCGGTTCTACTTCGTCTTTCCGTCGCCTCCCCGTCACCACCTCCGATCTCTCTCTTCTAGCGACTTCTGAAACCCCTAAAAGAGTGATTCTCAACATGGGTTGACGAAAGTCGACGGTGATTTGGGTGCTAGCAGGGTTGAAAGAAAAATCTAGAGAGAGACGTGAATGGAAAATCTAGAGAGAGAGAGAGAATGAATGAAGATGTTGAAAAGTTAAGGAGGAGGAAAGAGTACGTGTATATCCTCCACAACATCCAAGACAACATAAAAGAGAGGGTCCAATGGCAACACAACAACCTATATCCATTTTGAGCCAGATTAAAGGCCACGTAGTGTCTTGGTGGAGACACACTATTGGTCATCTCAACCAATGGCAATGAAAAATTAAAAAAGAACCAAACTAAAAAAACGGGTGATAGGAATCGAACCAGGGCAGACTCTCTAACACTACAGCAACCTCACCAACTGAAACAACAACAATTTTGGTACACTATCTGGAAAATACAATATATCAATGCTTAAAACATAGAAAGAAAAGATACTATTTATGGAGCATGGAAAATACATATAGGATAATATATAGACTAGCTATTTTAATCCTACTAAACCTATAATACTAAACGATACTTATAAAAAACAATAGGAAACATAACTCAAACATAATTACTACTACTGTAATACATAATTCAAATAATAATAGGGCGTACGTATCACTATATATATTTTTTTTGAAAGGCGAATTTCTTGCTCCTTGTAAGACTTGAACTCAAGACCTCACACTTTTTTAATGTATTAAAAGGCTTTGCCTTACCACTGGACCACCAAATCACTATATGTAACAACAATTCTTTTAAAAACATAATTCAATGATTCAATAAAAAAAAATTCAAAGCAACACATTCTTAATCATTTCTCTTATTAGTTATTACAATGACAATATATGAAATAAATAAGAATATTTCACTATCGAGTTAACATTTCTTGCTGACATGTGGGAGTCGAAGAAATTAGGTTTAGGTGTAGAAGTGAGAGTCTAATAGAGTAATAGATTAGGTGCACACTACACAACATTATTATTTCATAGCGACACTTAAAGATCAAAACAATAACCAACCAAGCAACTAATTATTATAAAAATTATGATAAATACATGATGAGATGGTTTTTGATTTACATAAACGTATTATTGAGTGGTTATAAGTAAAACCAATATGATAATTGCTTAGTAAAATTTTATTTATTACATAAATAAAAGAATTATACATATATCTATGTTCTTTTTTTTTAACAACAAAACACTTTATAGCTGCATATAAAGCGCCAACAAGCCGCTGGAACTATGTTCTACTTAACAAAACAAATGTGATCATCTTTCTTTCTAATTGTAAGATTGCTCTCATATATTCAGCTAATGACCATAAATCAATCTTTAAGGAATTAATGCAACATGTCCTATGTGTTGTCTACACGTTCGTGTGAATTTTCTGTAATTGGGTCACAATGCATTGTGGGTTATGACGCCGCAAAAAAAAGGGAACATCTTTCATTCAGTTTGGATTGTTTGTGCGTGTTTTGTACATCTTCCAAGAGATATATTCAGGATAAAATGTGAATTATATGAATTATACAACTTGGGCTTGCTATAGATGCCCTTCTGTCACATGATAATGGGTGGGTGGTTGATACAGATTGACACAAGAGTTAAAGGATCCGGATTTAGGTCAACTACATAGAGGTAAGTAGGCTAGAAAAAGGGTGATACTATCTACACAACCAACAAAAAACCCTAAACAACCTTAGGACGGGTCGTCGAGGCCTAGATGGGCCGTTAAGAAAAATTAGGGTTTCAGGACGGGGCGTCCAGGCCTTGACGGGCCGTTTGTTTACAGAAAAGACAAAACTGACGGGCCGTCGAGGCCCAGACGGCCCGTAAAAGTACGAGGTACGAGGTGATCAGTCTGAACTCCTGCAAAAGCAGGCAGTTCAGACTGAAAAGTCTGAAAAAGGTGCTTAGGGACGGGCCGTCCAGGCCCCGACGGCCCGTTGAAACGTGTTAGGTTAGGGCATTTAATCCCTAGACGGCCCATCGAGGCCTCGACGGCCCGTCGACATTTCCTGATATAACCATTACACGATCAGCTTCTTCCCCATTTGAACCAAACTTTAAAACATCACCACCACCAAAACCCTCGACCCATTTCGACTTCCCGGTCTCACGATGACATATTTACACAGCTTTTCAACCGTTGACCTGTCTGAGAACGAGTCTTACGTCTCTGAAAGCGTAGGGTATGAACCCGAGGTTCAAGTTGGTGAAGATGAGGTTAAATCCGGGGTTCGTGGTAATGACGGGAACATGCTGCCCGATCTCAACGAGGAATATGTAGAGGAACAGGAGTCTTTTTTCGTGCCACCAAGCTACCCGCAGTACACGTACGGGAGTTACCATTCGCGCGGGAATCGTGCTAATGATGACAACCAGGAAGATGCTAACATAAAAGTTGAACCTAACCCGGATGTTTCGTATGAAACCGAGCAGGTGCGTTTATTTATTTACACTAGTATATCTTTACAGTAGTATATATTTTCATGTATTTAGACTAGTATGAATTTAGACTAGTATATCTTTACAGTAGTATATATTTTCAGGTATTTAGAGTAGTATGAATTTAGACTAGACTGTTGTGTAAATTTTCAGGTATTCGGGTCTGTTGAAGAGATGAAACAATGGGCTTACGATAGAGCCCTTGCTAGCGGTTACGTCCTAGTGACAGGACGTTCTGTTTCAAAAGGCAGTGGAAATAATGCAAGAAAAATTAGGATAGACCTGAGATGCGACCGTGCTGGCGAATACCATACTACAGCCACAGTAAGGTCTACGGGTAGCAAAAAGATTAACTGTCCATTTATGTTAATAGGGAGGCTACGCAAAGAGGGTTGGAAGTTGGAGGTTAAACACGCGAATCATAACCACGACCCTTTTGTACATGTTGAGGGTCACGCTTTTGCTAGGCGGCTGACACCACAGGAAGAAGAAATGGTGGAAACACTTTATTTTCAAGGCCTGGAACCGGCAAACATACATTTGGCCATCAGAGCACAAAACCCGAATAATAAATGTATTCTAAGAGACATACACAATACAGTGAGCAAGATTAAACATAGAATTTACGGCGATAAAACCCCAATGCAGGTATTATTATTAATTACTATTATTGTCATAGACTATTATTAATTTTGTTGTTGTTAAATATTAAATATTGTTATTATTATTGTTATGCAGATACTCGAGAGTATCCTGGTTGAAAAGAAATTTACTTATTTCACCAAGCAGAATCCAGAGACAGATGCTGTTGAGAATATTTTCTTTTCACACCGGGTCTCGTACAATCTCTGGCGTGCCTTTCCACATGTGATGCTGATCGACGCCACCTACAAAACGAACGAGTACAGAATCCCGTTTGTTCAAATTGTGGGTATGACGTCGACAAACCAGTCGTTTTGTATCGCCCATGCATTTATCGTTAAAGAGAAAACGAGTAACTACACATGGGTGCTTGAGAGGCTCAAAGATTTGCTGGAGGGGAGTATGGAGCCACGTGTAATTGTTACAGATAGAGATCTGGCTCTGATGAGTGCATGTGCTTCAGTTTTCCCGGATGCTACGAAATTGCTTTGCAGGTGTCATATTCAACGAAATATTATTATTATTATTATTATTATTATTATTATTAATATTATTGTTGTTGTTTTGCAGGTATCATATTCAACGAAATATTGCAAAATATCATAAAGCAGGATTTCCAAAAGAAGAATGGGAAATATTTTTGCAGTATTTTGGTCGACTGTGTAAATCTCCTGACAAAGAGGCTTACGAATTCAATCTTGAAGCGCTCTACAGACGACTTTGGGGGCAGGATCGAACGGGTATATATTTTATTTTTTATTTTGCTTTACAAGCGTACATATTTTCTGTATTGACATCACTATTCTGTTTTTTACAGAGGTTTATGACTACATGGAGTCAGTTTGGCTCCGAGATTATAAAGAAATGTTTGTCGAAGCATGGGCAAATGAAAACCTTACGTTCGGTCAGACTACGACCAACAGGGTCGAGAGTCAGCATGCTCTTATTAAAAGGTACATAAAAGGCCCGAACAGCTCGCTCCACGCGCTTGTGATGCAAATAGACAAAGTTATGGAATCACGGCGCGTAGCGATAAAGCACTCCTTCGAACAAAGCCGATCAACAAGAATGTGGAAACATGATCTACCGTTGTTTCAAGACGTAATCGGTAGGGTTTCCCATCTAGCGCTTAATTTGATGCTCGGAGGGGTCAACAAGATAAATTATTATATGGAACAAAAGAGGTCTTGTGAACACCGACTCAATAAGACTTATGGATTGCCTTGTTCCTGTCAATTGCAATTGTTTGATACGAAAGGTAACAACATTTTTTAGACTTATTATAAATGTTTGAAGCGTTTTTGTAGACGACTTGTGTTGTCTGGTTCGTACAAAAACAGAGGAAACTCTGCCAAATTTTTATAAAATTATTGATTTGTTGTTGTTGTGATTGAATATATATATCAGATACACGAGTGTCACTGGCTGATATCGACGTCTTCTGGACACGACTTGACTTTATGCCAGAAGTAGCTGAGAATCTCGAGTTTGACTTTCAGCACCAAATGAATGCATTCGCTGAGCAGCTAAGGTCGCAACCGGTGCAAGTGAAAAAAAGCATGTTGCAGAAGATGAAGGAGGTGTTGAATCCGATTATGACTAAACATAAACCTCCTGAGGTACAAACCGATACTCGGGGTCGGCCAACAACAAGTGAAAAGGAAAAAAAGGAAGATAAGGCTGCGGTTCGTATTATTATTATTATTATTATTATTATTATTGTTGTTGTTGTTGTTGTTGTTGTTGTTATATAATTTTTTGCACGTAGGGCAAAAAGCCTTCTAGAAGAGGTAAACAATCAAGGGACAAACCGATTGTTTACGATGAAGATTTTCCACTGTTGGAAAGGGAGAGGTACAAACTACTAATATATAAATTCACACATGCATACATATTTATACACATATTAAATCTCACTTTTTGATGGGTACAGGTACAAACTGGAGATCGAAAGGTTTAAGAAATGGCTTCCACCTGCATATCATAGATACATTACAGACATTCGGGATGTCCATGGAGACGGTCACTGTGGCTTTCGATCCGTAGCTGTGTGCTTAGGGTGGCAACAGGATATGTGGTACTTCATCCGCAAACAGCTTAAGGAGGAGATCGTCGAGAATGAAGACCGGTGGAGGCTAATTTTAAACGAAGTGGATTACGATACTTACGACAGAGTCTCCAACTCATTCGATCACACTGGAGTGGGACCAGCCACGCACGACCAATGGATGGAGATGCCCGCCTCAGGATTACTGATTGCTCAGAAATTTAAGGTGGTTGTTCAATTTCTCTCTCCGTATGATCAAAGTGAGACGTACTTCCCTATGTTCGATGGTCCACACACCGTTGAAGAACATGCGTTCATATCGTTTGCTTTTGTTAACAAAAATCATTTCATCAAGATTGAGTTGGCAGAAGGCGCCCCAATGCCAAAACTGAATCCAGCATGGCGTAAGTGGCGATATGAAGAGGCAAGTGAGTGGGAGACGGTATATGACGACCGTATACAAAGGGTTGATGTTCGATCACCTCAATACTTCGACTTAACTTAGCTTATCGTATGTAACCGGACCGGACGAACGGAAAAATTTGTTGTATGTGTTCATTTATACTTATTATAAAAATATACTCCCTTTTTTTTTATAAAAACTACAAATACCAAGCTTAAAATATACAAAGAACACTAAAAATTTAAAAAAAAAAAATACATTATAGTCGTCCAGGCCTAGATGGGCCATCTATGGCAAAAAATTGGTTTTTAGACGGCCCGTCTAGGCCTAGATGGGCCGTCACTAGTGGACCACAACGGACCGTCTAGGCCTAGACGGCCCGTCCCAAACACAAAGGTATTGTCTCGTTGAGGCTGGACGACCCGTCCTCAATCTATCAGGACGGTCCGTCCAGGCCTAGACGGCCCGTCCCAAACACAAAGCTTCCAAGGGAAGCTTCCTCTATTATTTAATTAAAAAAAAAATAAAAAACAACGGCCCGTCGAGGCCTGGACGGACCGTCCCAAACACAAAGCTTCCAAGGGAAGCTTCCTTTATTATTTAATTAAAAAAAAATTAAAAAACAACGGACCGTCGAGGCCTGGACGGCCCGTTGTGAAAGACAAAAAACCCCCAAAACAAGCAGACAGTTTCAATTTTTCATCCATCTTTCATTTCCCTCTCTCTCACTCGTCTTCTCCCTCTCTCTCTGCCTCCTCCACGAACCACCACCCTCCACCTCTTCTCCCTCTCTCTCTAACACCCACATCACCACCGTCTGCAACCCCCCACCTCTTCTCCCTCTCTCTGTGCCTCTCTCGTCTCTCTGCAGTCTCTCTCTGCCTCTCTCGTCTCTCTGCACTCTCTCTCAGGTAAGCCTCTCTCGTCTCTCTGCCTCTATTATTATTATTATTATTATTATTATTATTATTATTATTATTATTATTATTATTATTATTATTATTATTGTGGTTGGGGTAGGTTGGTTGTGGTGGTGGGCAATGGTGAGGGTGGGTTTGTGGTGGTGGGCAGTGGTGAGGGTGGGAGGTGGTGGTGTTGGGGCAGTGGTGGGTGAGGGAGGTGGTGGGCTGTGGTGGGTGGTGGGTTGGTTGTGGTGGTGGTGTGGCAGTGGTGGTGGTTGGGAGGTGGTGGGCTGTGGTGGGTGGTGATGTGGCAGTGGTGGTGATGTGGCAGTGGTGGTGGTTGGGAGGTGGTGGTGTTGGGGCAGTGGTGGGTGAGGGAGGTTGGGTGGTGGGGCTGTGGTGGTTGGGTGGAGGTTGGGTGGTGGGGCAGTGGTTGTTGGGTGGAGGGGCTGTGGTGGTTGGGTGGAGGTTGGGTGGTGGGGCAGTGGTGGTAGGGGATAGGGTGGTGGTGGTTGGGTGGTGGTTGGGTTTAGGCGCGCGTTTAGGTTTAGGCGCCTAAACATAAACGCGCGCCTTTATGTTTAGGCGCGCGTTTGTGTTTAGGCGCCTAAACCTAAACGCGCGCCTTTATGTTTAGGCGCGCGTTTAGGTTTATGCGCCTAAACACAAACGCGCGCCTAAACATAAAGGCGCGCGTTTAGGTTTAGGCGCCTAAACACAAACGCGCGCCTAAAGTGTTATTGTTCTTGTGTTTTGTTTAGTTCCTTTTTAATATAAACGCGCGCCTAAAGTGTTTTGTTTTTGTTTTGCAGATATGGCAAACAGAAACAACCGAAGACGCCGTAACCAGCCTGCGGACGGGAATCCTCTTGCAGGTGGCGACTTGAGAGATTGGCCCTACAGGCACGATAACGACGACTATGAGATCGCGCGCTGGGGTCAGATGGAGCTGCGTCCGATACACGGATCGCGCAGTGTTGACTGGTCCGCATTACGCGCGATCGGTGGATCGGAGAGGTTTGAGGAGTGGATCCCAGACGACAGCCCTTGGGGGCGGATGTTAGCTGACCTCGACCATGAGTCGTATCGGCCACTGACGATCGAGTTCATCTCGACATTCCGCTACACGCCGCATCCAGCAGGTGTTGAGCCTCCAGTAGGTCCTGACGGCGAGCCTGAGCCGGAGGTACAGTTCCGATTATTCGGACAGCTCTACGCATATACGATGGACCAGTGGGCTACTACTTGCTGCTGGTAGAGAGAGGAGGAGCTTGTCCAGGATATGTACACCACGGCCTTGACGACCTTGCCAGACGACATGCTGATGGCCTGGTGGCCCACTATTGGTGGTCGAAAGTATGGGGAGGACGGCGGCGAGAGGTATTATTATTGTTATTCTTTTAATTTAGTTCAGTTCGTTATTATTATTGTTATTTAGTTCGCTTAGTTAATTAATATTGTTATTTAGTTAGTTTAGGTTGTTTGTTTTTGGATTTTTGTAGACGACTTGTGTTGTCTGGTTCGTACAAAAACAGAGGAAACTCTGCCGAAATTTTTTTAATGTTATTATTATTCTGTGCAGGATGGATAGGTCCAGCAACATCCGGGACCCTCTGATCCGTTACATACACCGTTTGGTTAGCTGGTCGATTGCCGGACGGTGTAACTGTAACGAGAGGGTCCAGCAGATTGACCTTTTCTACCTCTACTGCATCTTGAGGGGTAGGCCGGTTGCGCTACACAGGTGCTTTGCCGAGTACATCGCGACCTACCCTCATAGGCACCCGGCGGGGGAGATTCCGATTGGTGGGATAGTCACCGCCATCGCGTTGCGTCTTTGCCCGGGCGAATTGTGGACGCATGCTGAGGAGAACACGTTACCCTCGTCCGATGATGGCCAGGTAATATTATTATTATTATATATTATAATTTATTATTATTATTATTATTATTATTATTTATTATTATTATTATTATTTATTATTATTATTATTATTATTATTATTTATTATTATTATTTATTATTATTATTATTATTATTTATTATTTATTATAATTTAATATTATATTTTAATAATAAATAATAATAATAATAATAATAATAATATTAAATTATTATATATTATAATTTAATATTATTATTATTATTATTATTATTTATTATTATTATTATTATTATTATTATTATTTATTATTATTATTTATTATTTATTATAATTTAATAATAATAAATAATAATAATAATAATAATAAATAATAATAATAATAATAATAATAATAATAATATTAAATTATTATATATTATAATTTAATATTATTATTATTATTATTTATTATTATTATTATTATTTATTATTATTTATTATTATTATTATTATTTATTATTTATTATAATTTAATATTATAATTTAATAATAATAAATAATAATAATAATAATAAATAATAATAATAATAATAATAATATTAAATTATTATATATTATAATTTAATATTATTATTATTATTATTATTTATTATTATTATTATTATTATTATTATTATTATTATTATTTAATATTATTATTGTTGTTTTGCATTTCAGGCCGTTAAATATTAAGACTATGACGCAGATGAAGGTGGCAGCACGGGTCCCTCGCAGCAACCCACACGCTTATTACCAGCGTGCCTTCGGACCTCCTGGCGACCGTGGCGAGCATTTTGTGGCAGTGCCGCTCGTACATCTCGATGTGCCGATTGCCCCTGAGGTCCAGATGCCACACGTTGCCGACGGCGACCCACCGGTGGATGTAGAGATGCCAGACCCCCCCGTTGATGAGCTACAGCGTCCTGCCCGCGTTTATCATGCTGTCAGGTTGCATGATAGCACGACCCAGGTACTTCAGCAGATCCTGGATCAGTTGGGGTCGATGCGGGGTAACATGGCGTCGATGCGGGGGTGACATGCGGTGGCTGTTAGAGAGCGAGAATGAGAGACGACGAGCAGCTGGTTTGGAGCCGCGTCCACTTCCAGATTGGGCGTCTAGCAGTCAGCATGGTGGGGCGTCCACCAGTCAGCCGGGTGGGTCGGATCAGCCGGGTGGGTCGGATCAGCCGGGTGGGTCGGGTTAGACGGGTGGGTTATATTTCTTGGGAATCGTACATTTTGAACTCATAGTTTATGTAAATTTTTGGAATATTTATGTTTATTTATGCTTTATTGTTCGTTTTGAATGTTTATTGAACTCATAGTTTATGTAAATTTTTGGAATATTTATGCTTTATTTATGGTTTATTGTTCGTATTTTGGTTTCGTTTAGTTCGGCAACATAAACGACATTCGTTCATATTCATATACACAATTATATTAAAAAGATCATATTATACAAATAAAAAAAAACATTTATAAAAAACCAAACATTTATAAAAAACCAAACATCTATAAAAACCAAACATTCAAACCCATTTTAAACATCCACACTACACTTACACTTATAAAAAAACCAAATAATCATCACCTAATCATTGCCAATGATTACCAATGATTGGATTGGATTTAAACCATTAGACGGGCCGTCTGGGCCTGGACAGCCCGTCCTTTTGCCTTTAGACGGGCCGTCTGGGCCTCGACAGCCCGTCCTTTTGCCTTTTTGGCCCTCCACGGGCTGTCCAGGCCTCGACGACCCGTGGAGGGGTTGTGCAAATAAAAACCCTAGTTGTGCAAATAACCGGAAATACCCAACTTGAAACAGACATCAATTTTACTTCTTTTAGAGTTACGAGACCCATAAACAATGGATAGAAACGTCTCATCAATACGGTTGCCCACATTTTGAGTCCGAATTTCATCATGTGATTTGGAAATCAACGGCTTTCCTCTCTAATGTTATTAGTTTTAGTTTGTTTTCTTTTGATTGTAAAAGCATCTAAATATTTTAGGAGTTTTTGTGAACCGTTAATTTCATTCTTTGTCTATCAACTTAATTTACAAGATTTTATTATACTATCAGTCTATCAAGTTCAAAATTCTTCAAACTTGATGTATGGGTGTGGGGCAATCAAACGCATGTCAAGTTTTAATCAATAGATTCTCATTTATATCATCATTTTATATGTGGATGAGGCCGTGTTTTACCATTAAGTTACATTAGGTAGCTTAACAAAGCTTTTATTGAAATATATCATTATACGTGTGCAACCCTATACGCCAGCCATGTTTCGAAATGGTAATTCCCCTTATAAATGTTCTTGTACTTTAGCCAATTACCCGAAACAATACTCTTTTCTGCTGCATTTAATGGTGCTTTGACGTATTTGCCATAGTTTGAATTTTAAAACTGGTTTGTGTTTTTGTTAGGAATTTACATTAATTTTTTTCTATTTTTTAGTTTATATAATTGTGATTATATATAATTTATTCAACAAGTTCTGCCCACCTAACCCTGCGGGAATAATAACATAGGTTCTTGGACCTCTTTATTACCATGTACCAGCAGCTTGGTGTACTTAGAAACATGCCTCATTGGTTAGACGTACTGTCACTTTTAAGGTTGTACTTCGACATAAGTTTACAAAAGCGTCAAAGTACCACTATTTATTATCTAAATGAAACGTTGTGATGAGGTTTGACACACGCAAATCATGCTTTTAAACTGCTAAGACCAAGCGTAATGATGTGTTAATTGGGTCTGAAAGGGGGCATTTGGTGCCCCATTCACATTGTAACAACCCCCCCCCCCCCCCCCCCCCCCCCCCCCCCAAGGTTAAAAAGGCGCTAAAGCCTCTCAAGCGAAATATTTCGCGTAGGCCAAATTTGGATTGGGCCAATCATAGGCCGCCACGTGGCGACAATGTTTTTAAAAAAAAAATAGCCAATCATAAAAATACCCCTTTCATCTATCAAATTTCACCCACCATTACACCCCTTGCCCATTTCAAGCCCATTTCACCCATCAAGTGACCCCACATTGCCACGTGTCGAAAAACGTCCCTTTCACCCACCATTACACATGGTCTAAATAATATGTAGATTAGTTATTGAATTAAACAAAGTTTCACAACAAAATCTTTAGCATGCTACTTTAATCATGGTTGGCAATTTCGTACTAATAAACGCGATAAAATAATTAGGTTTTAAGTTATCATTTCTACCGTATTAAATAAACATACAATGTAAGAATTGACATGTTTAACACTTCTAATTAAACATGTCGTGGTTAAGTTGACATGTTTACTTAATACGTTAGAGGGAGTAAACATATATAAAAAAGGGAAAATCTCACAAATAAATATTGACAAACCTTAAATTTCAAATATAAACACATGAAAGTTCTTAAGTTTAGGGACTTCACACTATCCAAGACTACTTAATTAGAAGCTGACATTTGTCCCAAGAGTCTTAAATAAAGACTTTTTAACTTTTAATGGTCCCACAAACCAACCAATAAAATGGTGACATGTAGCGGAAAAGGCTACTAGACCATTGAGTTTTGTAGAGTTTTAACCTTAGACATCAAGCCTGAAGGGTCTTTAACAAACTCTAAAACATCTATGTCAGTCTTTAGCGTCTTAGCTAAGACTCTATCGTTTAGCTCTTGCCTCGGCTTAAAAGGTTCAATGGTCTTAGCTCAGACACGAGCCTTTAGCTTCAGACGCTAGACTTGGCTTAAGACTCTATACAACTCACCTAAGACTTCAGACGCCTTCGTACGTTTTTAAGACTTTTCATTTGAATTAAAGACCATTTCGTACATTATTAAGACTCTAAACAACTGTAGACGTGTCCGTACATTTTTAAGACCATAAAAATTTATAGGCTCAAATTGTAACACCCCAACCGATGGCGGAAACATCGGGATGTCACGTATTGATGATTGCTCAGTAGCTCATGGTGAATAATAAATTTCATTAAATGATTTAAATAAATTACATACAATTGTTCTAAGAATTTGTACATCTCAAGATGAAAAATACTAGCTACACATCTTCAAGCATTAACTCTAATCTTCAAGCAAGTAGAACCTGAAACATTTTAAGTTTGAAAATATTTTGGGTCAACAAAAGTTGGTGAGAATACATAGGTTTTGCATATAGTTGAAAGCAATATGTTGTATTGCAATCATAGTTGAAGTATAATAATGAGTAATGATAGAATATGAGTCCGACATGTAACAAAGCGTCTTTTGTACAATCAAACCTTGTGTCGACTGAGACCTAACTCTCAAGTTAGTAAAAGTTTAACTGTTATCGATCATCCCTGAATTTATGCGGGGGGATGGGTTTGTCAGACCTATAGCGCTATAATCTAAACAGACGGCTTGATCAATGTTAATGATTGTACTGTGTCTTTTTGTTACAGTCAAATGATAGAATGAGTAAATGATAGTGTAATTGAGTCACAAGTTTCAACAATGTAAAAATGAGTAAATGATAGTATATAAAATGTTTAAACATGTTTCACCCCAAAATGTAAAACAGAAAAAGGGGCTATGTAAACTCACCTTAGTGTTAAAATGGAGGCCCTTGATGTATAAACAATTGTGGCTCGTGTGTATCCAAATATCACCCTATTTTAAGGTAATAAATAAGTGTTGGGGAAAGCTTATTAAGTCTAAGTTTTCTAGTCTAAAATATGCTAGGGTTCCTAATTTGGGGATTAATAATTAATTTATGATTAAACTTGAATAATTTAAATAAATAAAGAAATAATTAATGAAAATGTTTTCTGACCAATATTATCCAAAAGTAGTTGAATTATAATGTAATAAATATGAAAATAATTTTTATAAAATTATTTTCTTAATTAATGAATATTTGTATATAAATACTTATTTGACAAAATATAGACTTAATAATTAAAAATATTAAAAATTATAAATTTCGAATCAAAAATTTATATTTCTGATCTAAATTATTAATAATAATTTATGGGAAATTCTGATGCAAAAATAATGAAAAACGAATTTATTATGATTTATTTATGATTAAAATAGCAAAAATCGATCAAAAATATTAAATAAATGATTTTTCAGAAATAAAAATCATTTCTGGAATGTTTATTGTTTTATAAACTTAGAATAATTTTTATGGAATTTTATAAAGTCGTTTTGATATTTTTATAGAATTTTATAATTATAATTGAATAAATTTGTAATATTTATTATATATAATAAATAAAAGATTTTTGAAAAACTAAAAATTGTATGATAAACTTTTCTATTAGAACATCATAAAATAATTTTTATAGAATTTATAAAGCAATTTTAGTATTTTAAAACTATTTTTAAAAGTAATAATAAATATATAGGTATAAAAGTTAAAAAAAAAAAAAAGATTTGCCTATGCTAGGGATCGAACCCGGGCCACTGGCCGGTTTGATGTTTATATCACAAGCCTAGACCATCTGGTCTAGACCCTGAGAACGTTTAATCTAGATTTGAATTAATTATATAGTCATACAGATTCGTTTCAATAATTGATTTTTTAAAAAAAAGTATCGTGTGGGACTCGAACCCGTGCACTGATCCGGTCCAATGTTTTTAAAACAAGGGGGTAGTACCAACTGATCCAAAGATCAGTTTGTGTTTTCTTTAAAACAGAAACATATATAAGCGATCCGTGACCTGTGATATTATTCCCAAAGTAAACGTGATGAACCCTAGCTATCCAATAATCTTTAATAACAAACAATAGCCTCCGATTTGTTGGGGCTATTGTTTGTTTATGGCCGATAAACAAAACCCATAAAAAAAATTTAACTTACAATGCCCTATGATGCATGAAGAACGAGTCAAACGAAATAGTCAACCGGTGCCAAAAAGCGTGAAAGAGTGATTGAGAGTGAAATATTAAAGTAGCTTTGTGTTTATCGGTCCTTTCAGATCTCAGTGGGACATTAGATTTATAGTGTGAACATATTTTAGGAAGGCTTCAATATTTGACCCATACGAGCACCATTTTCGTTCGGACTGGTCAATTTTTGAGCTAATATCGCGTAAGAAATGTGTAGGTTCGGTTGGAATTGATTGTGGGTCTAAAAATCACACTTTAATTTGGTCAAGGTTTCCAAAATTTAGCTCAATTACATGGTCAAAATGGAAGGCTTGTTGGTCAACTATCTTGATGTCTGACTTGGTCAAATGCAGCGAACAACACCACAAGAAGAAAGGAAACAGGCAGAATTATGTTGGGCCGGATTTGAGTTTCTTTTTTTATTTTTTGGGGCTGGGCTGGGCTCCGAAAACAATAGGTGGTAGGGTGTGGGTTTGGGTTAAAGGATTGTGGGTGTGTTAATGTTTTGATAAAGTGTCCAACTATTTGTATTCCATAAGATTTCATAAATAAGAAAAATCTATTATTATTATTATTATTAAAAATATATATATATATTTATATATGTATCATAATACAAGTATATAGTGGGTAAAGTGGTGATTTGATTAACTCAAACCTTGGGAAAAAAATGCGCGATGTTATAGTCTCCCCTACTTTTGGGAACTTCGTCCCGAAGTTATAAAACACAGGGTTGGGGGTGATTGGGTAGAAATGAAAATAATTGTGATTTGGAAAAATTTGGGTTATAGCATGTGACATCCGTCACCTTTCGTTTTATTTTATTCTTTTTTTTATATAATAATAATAATAAATAATAATAATAATAATAAATAATAATAATAATAATGATAATAATAATAATAAAGTTGGTTTTGGACATTATATTAACCAACCATCCTAACCCATTTACATAACCCAACCCAAACACCCTAAAACCCAATCTGATCCTGAGCCCATCTGATGCGGCCCAACCTCCAGCCCATATATCCGGCCCATCTCCTCTCCCCTCCTCTCTATAAAAAAAAAAAAAAAAACATTTTTGTTGCTGCCATGGCTCGAACCAGAGCCGGCCCAGCAGCACACACGCGCACAAGCCACTGGTCCATGACACCTCTTGTGTTTGAAACTAGAAACAATAATCATTTAACCCCTGTTTCGCATCTGATTCCCTTCTTCTTGTTGTTCCCTTTTTACGCAGACAGAAAGCTTGACTCGATCAACTTCTTTGACCACGATAATTGAGGCTGAAATGGAATTAAACTTATTAGACTTGACCGACAAATCAATCCCCATCATTATGCCCTTGATTACAGCTATTAACATTCGATTACAAGACCAATTAACGCGTTTATAACCATTAATGGGTCAAACATTCCATTCGTGCAATCCATTCGTATTAGTATAAATTGAATCTTTCCCTACAACCTAAACACACCGAAAATCCTCCTCCTATCCTCAATTTCTGTAAATTAAACATCATTGAGCAAGAATTGTTCGTGTTTGACCGTGTCTTTGACTCGTGGGATAGAGCTCTCATACTAAGGTTTAATTCAAATCCCTCATTCTTATAAGTTAATCAGCCCATGATTAATCGTTTATAATCAGATTCAAGTTCTAGGGTTTGTTCTTATATTTTTGGGGAAGATGACCATGTCGTGTGTTAATAAGTATTTAAATGCTGAAACATAAACAAACCTGATGCCCAGACCAGTTGGGTGGACAACCCTTAAGCTGGGATCAAACCGCTAGAGAGGCCAGGTTCGATCCCCAGCAGCTGCATCTTTTCTTTTTTTTTTTTTTAGACTTTTAACCTTATATTTATTCTAATTAACTTTTTAAAAATACTTTTAAAATACCAAATATGATTTATAAACTCTATAAAAATTATCTTATGTTATTCAAATGTTAAACTTTATTATAAAATTTTTAGATTTTCGAAAACCATTTATTTAATATATAATAATAAATATTACAAATTTATTCAATTTTAATTATAAAATTCTATAAAAATATCAAAACGATAATATAAATTCCCACAAAAATTATTCTGAGTTTATAAAACATTAAACATTCCTGAAATGATTTTTATTTTCGAAAAATCATTTATTTAATATTTTTAAACGATTTTTGACTATTTTAATCATAAATAAATCTTAATAAATTCATTTCCAATGTTTTTGCACCAAAATTTTACATAAATTATTTCTATTCATTTGGAACAGAAAACAATTTTTAATTTAAAAATTCTTTAATTTTAATATTTTTAAATATTAAAGTTATATTTTTGACAAATTGAAATAAATAGATTTAATATACTATTTTTAAGAAAATAATTTTATAAAAATTATTTTCATACTTAAAACTTTATATTATGACCATCTTTAATTTAAAATTTACAAAAAGACTTTTGTTTATTTATTTATCAAATTTCTCTTATTTATTAAACGTTTAAATTATTAATCAAACGAATACTTATCCCCAATTCGAAACCCTAGAAAATACTTATAGACTAGATAGACTTAGACTTATTTGTTATCTTATACATAGGGTGATACTTGGCAACGTTGGATAACACTTATTCAATTCAACAAGACTTACCACCTTGCTAAGGTGAGTATTGCTTATCCCCTTATTCGTTTTACATTTTTGGGGTGATTCATGCACAAGTATACAAAACATGCACATTCATTTACACATACATTTTTATTCATTTACAATTCATATACGTGTCTTGTTTATCTTTGTGCTTATGTTTGAACATGAACGTAGCCTACATACAAAATCGTACATCTAGACATAACTTATGTTATGGTGCTCTTTACATATAGACGTAACTTATGTTATGGTGCTCATTTAGACATAACTTATGTTATGGTGCTCTTTCAGACTTGACACGTGTTAGGGTGCTCATTATCAATTTCATCTTATCAACTTTACATTTGTCTTGTTTGGTTACTTGCGTGTTTACATAATGCCTTGGTGATGCTAGACACATGAATTGTACTACTTTTCAAACTTATACTATATGTACAAAGCTAGGTAGTACTCACCAACATCATATGTTGACAAAATTTATTTTCGTGCATGTTTCAGGATAAGCTGCTTGACGCTTCACATAGAACTTTGGACTTAGATTAAATCAATCAACTATCTCTATTTTTGTTGTCATGTATTTATTTTCACATGTTGTAAAACAATATTCAATAATCAAATATTTACATTTTAGTACCATGAGCTTTTGAACAATCGTCACTACGTGACACCTCGATGATTCCGCCATCGGTTGGGGTGTTACATAGCAT
Source organism: Ambrosia trifida (assembly GCA_028751855.1). Taxonomy (NCBI): domain Eukaryota; kingdom Viridiplantae; phylum Streptophyta; class Magnoliopsida; order Asterales; family Asteraceae; genus Ambrosia; species Ambrosia trifida. Next base: position 112,141,535 of record CM054122.1, read on the forward strand.
GACATGAATAGAATAAGCTGTTTCGAATAATTTGAATAAGAGGTGTGCTATGTGTGATTTGATTGACTAAATGAACTACCAGATAACTAGAGTTTACATTTGGTTATCTTCCGAAACCTTGATAGAATTTTCACACTACCTTAACGTACCTGTAAATTCATGATTATGTTCCGGACCGCAATCACCAATTTACCTTACATTAGGGTTTTGTGTCCTTCTATTACTCTAAACACACATGTAAGTAATGCAGAAATAATCATGTGGTTGAACCTTTGTATTTAATGATCCCAACTGTTGAGCAGGAAAAAGACTTCTACCAGTCAGTGAGTAAGAACCTCTACCGATTGTTGAGCAGGTTCGATAGCCTCCACCAGTCGTTGAGCAGGTTGTAGGGCCTCTCCCGACTGTTGAAAAGGCATGATAACCTCTACCAGTCGTTGAGTAGGTTATTTGGTACTCAACTAAATGTTGAGCAAGTACTTTATCCTCTATTAAGTGTAGCAATTATTACACACATAAATTGCAAATTGATAATATGTTTATGTAAGCAAGTTTATAAGTATAACGAGTATAGTATATGAGTTGTAGTTGTATAGATTTTAGATATTGATATGGCAATTAGTTCACATTCAAACAAGCATGCATCCAAGTGTTATGGTAATACTAGAATTTATTACTTGAATCAAAAGCGTCAATACATAGAATAAAAAGCAAACAACATTCAAATGGTGGGGCTTGCTGTTAAGTAGCTGGAGGGTCTTGATCTCGGTTTAGTTTAGGGCATTAGTTACGGAAGTGATTTGGGTCTCCACATTCATAACACTGACCATAGTTGTATCTACCAGGACGATTAGGATTAGCAGCCTGAGCAGGGTTGGTTGGTATTAGGGTTTGGGGTCTCACGACATGTGTTGACCAGATGGCCATACTTACCACAATTGGTGCACAAGCGACACGCTGAAGCAGTGGGATGATGTCGTTTGCATGTGTTACACAATGGAAAGTTTCCTGTATAAGGTTTATTGTTAGAAGCTTGTGTAGTGAGGTTTGCATCAGGATTCCTGGTCTTACGCTTCTGGTTCTCAGTAGTTACCGCGACTACAATACTTGATTTCTCGCCTTTCCGAACTAAGGTTCCGTTCTTTACGTGATTGTCAGTTAAGGTAGCTGCTAGACGCTTGGCCTCTTCGAGGGTAGCAGGGTTCCTTCCCCATACCGTGTCCTGAATCTGCATGGGTAACCCACCGATATATTTCTCAATGGCTACAGGTAGCGGAGTGACCTTATGGGGGCAACAACAGACTGAGCTCATGGACGCGGCTATTATAAGCAAGGTTTTCCCCACTATCCTGAGCAAGGGTGTGGAACTCGTCCTCTAATTTCTTGACCTCGTTACGTGGGCAAAACTCAGCTTTCATTATCTCCTTGACTTGATCCCAGGTCATAGCAAGTGCAACTTCAGCTCCACGGGTGCGCTTTTCCTCATTCCACCAAGTGAGTGCTCGTTTGTGAAGAACACTCATAGCATAACGGACCTTAAAGTTATCGGGACACTCACTGTTAATGAAGGTATTCTCAATACCCTCGAACCATTGTAGGAGACCAGTAGCTCCTTCATCCCCACTGAACTTAGGAGGATTACAGGTATTAAAGTGTTTGAGAGTGCAGACTGGAAGACCATTCCCGTTTCCATTCCCATTCCTATTGTGATTTCCGTTGCCATTTCCATTTCCATTGCCGTTTCCATTCATTTGGATAACTTGAGCCAATAAGTTAGGAACCAGAGTTGCGATCTGTTGCGCCATTTGTTGGGAAATGATCGCAGCCAGTTGGGCATCACCTCCATTGTTGTGGTTAGTGTCGTGGTTGTGGTTGTGATTGCTACTCCCTTCATCATGATTGTCACCACTGTTAAGGCGAGCGTTGCGACGTGGAGGCATGATCTGTAAGAGACACAATGAAGGTTCAATGAGACATGAATGAGGTAATATAGGGAATGTAATCATTTATCCATTAATTAAAACGAATAAATGAAAACGTTGACTTATCAAAGATTCTAGATTCTAATAACATAGTGAAGACATGCTTTAGCCTATAAGTGAACAATCATCCCGAGAATTCCCAGGTAGGCATCTGGGTCCCTCGTCTGATTGGGATATATGCGCAATGCCAGTCCTAGACTGAAAACTCAGAATACAGGCGTTCACCCTTCCAGATTGCACGTGTTCGTTATTAAAATCTAGAACTTCGACGAGATCTCAAGGTGGTTCACGCTAAACCTGAGGATTTTGTCCTATTAGTAGGTCCAGTGATGGGGAGCAATCTTCTTGTAGGGATTAAAGTAGGGATAAGAAGTAGGAGGGAGATAGAGAATAGAAAGTAAAAGGAGCAAGTACGGGTTATAATCCTATGGTTATAGACTAGATTATTTTTCTAATAACCTAATTCCCTATAACCATGGCTCTGATACCAATCTGTAACACCCCAACCGATGGCGGAAACATCGGGATGTCACGTATTGATGATTGCTCAGTAGCTCATGGTGAATAATAAATTTCATTAAATGATTTAAATAAATTACATACAATTGTTCTAAGAATTTGTACATCTCAAGATGAAAAATACTAGCTACACATCTTCAAGCATTAACTCTAATCTTCAAGCAAGTAGAACCTGAAACATGTTAAGTTTGAAAATATTTTGGGTCAACAAAAGTTGGTGAGAATACATAGGTTTTGCATATAGTTGAAAGCAATATGTTGTATTGCAATCATAGTTGAAGTATAATAATGAGTAATGATAGAATATGAGTCCGACATGTAACAATGCGTCTTTTGTACAATCAAACCTTGTGTCGACTGAGACCTAACTCGCAAGTTAGTAAAAGTGTAACTGTTATCGATCATCCCTGAATTTATGCGGGGGGATGGTTTTGCTAGACCTATAGCGCTATAATCTAAACAGGCGGCTTGATCAATGTTAATGATTGTACTGTGTCTTTTTGTTACAGTCAAATGATAGAAAGAGTAAATGATAGTGTAATTGAGTCACAAGTTTCAACAATGTAAGAATGAGTAAATGATAGTATATAAAATGTTTAAACATGTTTCACCCCAAAATGTAAAACAGAAAAAGGGGCTATGTAAACTCACCTTAGTGTTAGAATGGAGGCCCTTGATATATAAACAATTGTGGCTCGTGTGTATCCAAATATCACCCTATTTCAAGGTAATAAATAAGTGTTGGGGAAAACTTATTAAGTCTGAGTTTTCTAGTCTAAAATATGCTAGAGTTCCTAATTTGGGGATTAATAATTGATTTATGATTAAACTTGAATAATTTAAATAAATAAAGAAATAATTAATGAAAATGTTTTCTGACCAATATTATCCAAAAGTAGTTGAATTATAATGTAATAAATGTGAAAATAATTTTTATAAAATTATTTTCTTAATTAATGAATATTTGTATATAAATACTTATTTGACAAAATATAGACTTAATATTTAAAAATATTAAAAATTATAAATTTCGAATCAAAAAATTTATATTTCTGATCTAAATGATTAATAATAATTTATGTGAAATTTTGATGCAAATATAATGAAAAACGAATTTATTATGATTTATTTATGATTAAAATAGCATAAATGGATCAAAAATATTAAATAAATGATTTTTCAGAAATAAAAATCATTTCTGGAATTTTTATTGTTTTATAAACTTAGAATAATTTTTGTGGAATTTTATAAAGTCGTTTTGATATTTTTATAGAATTTTATAATTATAATTGAATAAATTTGTAATATTTATTATATATAATAAATAAAAGATTTTTGAAAAACTAAGAATTGTATGATAAACTTTTCTATTTGAACGTCATAAAATAATTTTTGTAGAATTTATAAAGCAATTTTAGTATTTTAAAACTATTTTTAAAAGTAATAATAAATATATAGGTATAAAAGTTTTTAAAAAGAAGATTTGCATATGCTAGGGATCGAACCCGAGCCACTGGCCAGTTCGATGTTTATATCACAAGCCTAGACCATCTGGTCTAGACCCCGAGAACAATTAATCTAGATTTGAATTAATTATATAGTCATACAGATTCGTTTCAATAATTGATTTTTTTTAAAAAAAGTATCGTGTGGGACTCGAACCCATGCACTGATCCGGTCCAATGTTTTTAAAACAAGGGGGTAGTACCAACTGTTCCAAAGATCAGTTTGTGTTTTCTTTAAAACATAAACATATATAAGCGATCTGTGACCTGTGATATTATCCCCAAAGTAAACGTGATGAACCCTAGCTATCCAATAATCTTTAATAACAAACAATAGCCTCCGATTTGTTGGGGCTATTGTTTGTTTATGGCCGATAAACAAAACCCATAAAAAAATTTAACTTACAATGCCCTATGATGCGTGAAGAACGAGTCAAACGAAATAGTCAACCGGTGCCAAAAAGCGTGAAAGAGTGATTGAGAGTGAAATATTAAAGTAGCTTTGTGTTTATCGGTCCTTTCTGATCTCAGTGGGACGTTAGATTTATAGTGTGAACATATTTTAGGAAGGCTTCAATATTTGACCCATACGAGCACCATTTTCGTTCGGACTGGTCAATTTTTGAGCTAATATCGCGTAAGAAATGTGTAGGTTCGGTTGGAATTGATTGTGGGTCTAAAAATCACACTTTAATTTGGTCAAGGTTTTTAAAATTTAGCTCAATTACATGGTCAAAATGGAAGGCTTCTTGGTCAACTATCTTAATGTCTGACTTGGTCAAGTGCAGCGAACAACACCACAAGAAGAAAGGAAACAGGCAGAATTATGTTGGGCCGGATTTGAGTTTTTTTTTTTTCGGCTGGGCTGGGCTGGGCTCCGAAAACAATAGGTGGTAGGGTGTGGGTTTGGGTTAAAGGATTGTGGGTGTGTTAATGTTTTGATAAAGTGTCCAACTATTTGTATTCCATAAGATTTCATAAATAAGAAAAATCTATTATTATTATTATTATTATTATTAAAAAAATATATATATATTTATATATGTATCATAATACAAGTATATAGTGGGTAAAGTGGTGATTTGATTAACTCAAACCTTGGGAAAAAAATGCGCGATATTACACAAATGCTCAATTGTTGCATGTAACCTTAATTAAATCATCAAAACCATAAAAATTCTGGCTTCTTATACAAAACATGAAAAAAGAAACTAGAGTTTAGGAAAGAAGCGAAGTTGTTTCCAATGTTTTCTTATGTGGGATATTAGTTGAGGTTTCCAAGTTTATGGGAGTGTAGTTCTATATCTATCTATACTTTTCATAATAGGAGAAGTGTGAGTGACGTTAAAAAGCTGATGTGTTAGCTGGAGAGACTGGCCACCAATGCCTGTATGATGTAAAAACTGACGTCATTAATCCCATTAAAAAATTCAAAAAAAGTGGTGGGCCACGTGAAACCACCGCTGTCGCCCCCAACAGCGGTCCTCAATCCCTGCGTCTGCCAACCAACAACAGACGTTTACTAATATCCTCTCAGCTGTTTTAAGCCCTAAGTTTTTGAATTTTAACGGGGAAAATTTAGATCCACTTAGGGAAACGTGCCTCATCAGCTCCCTATATATAAGCACATAACCAACGCACCCGTTTCTTCTATCAGCTTTGAATTTTCTAAAAAAGATTTTCAAATTTCCCTCTTAAAACTTAAAACAGTGTCCACCTCAATATACGATGAAGAAAGCCGTTGTGATCTGTCTCCAGCCAAAGACATGTGGTACACGAAGGCTCGAGTTATAAGAGAGTGGAAGAGGGCTTGTCCATTATGGAGTTTGATGTTGCAACATGAAGAAGAGTGTGGTTGTACTTTTCAAACCGTTGGGACACAGAAGAAGCCTGTTGATGAAGTCATTGTACCAGGAATTCAAGAGGTTTCAATATTTTATTCGTAACTTTTATATGTCTTCACTTTACTATATTTTCGTATTGTTTAAAAGTGTATGTTTAATATACATTGTGTGTGCAGCCAATGTCTTTTGTTGTTGTTGCCACCATAAAAAGTGTTGAAGAAAGCTATGGTTGGTTTTATGCCGCCTGCCACAATTGTAACAAGAAAGTTTTAAGTAAATCTGAGTTTTTGCAAAATGCTGAAGATGTGTGTGAAACAGTTCTCAAATTGCCCGCTACTGCTTTGGGTTGTGGAAAATGCGACTGGGAATGTACTTCCATTACCACAAAGTATGTAAATCGATAGATGTATACACTGTTTTTTTCCAGAATTTTCATTTCATTTCATTCATGTTTTTTTTATGTATACACTGTTTTTTATGTTTTGTTTGTTTTAGGTTGAAGTTGCAGATAAGGGTAGAAGATGAATCAGGAGACGTATCATTTGTGATGTTTGATAAAGATGTGATGATGATCATTGGAGCTGCTGTATGGTATATTAGGGAAAGAGTGTTGAAGCAAAGCAACACAAATAGTTTCTCGCTTGTGTTGTCTCTAGTTGTTGAAAACAAACTGGCTTTCAATCTTGAGGTTTGTGATTACAGTCTTGTAAATGAGTACCATGTGCACACTGTCGTTAAGATTAATTGTCAGCGTATTATAAATCAAGAGTTGGTTGATGGATATGAGAATGTACAGGGTACATCTGCCGAGGTATTTATTCTAATTTTTTTATAAGCATTTATTTTTAATAGACGTTTAAATCTGTTATGCTTCTTTATATTTGAGCACTTTTTAGGTCATTCAGGAAGTTTGTCGAAAAGTGTCTGTTAAGCCTTCAGAATCTTCGCAACTTGGGTTTCAAGTTACTTCTAAGGAATTTATACCTTTGTGCAAGTATGTCTAGGTTGTTTCTACATCTTGTATTTTTATATAACATTTTATTAGCTGTTTCGTGGTTTGTTTGAAGGATCTTGTATGTGTTGATGCGTTTGTTGATACTGTCACAAGTCCCAATGGAAAAAGAAGTCTTGAAGATTGTTGTAATGTAAATTTTAGTGATCAAACTTCTAAGGGCAAAAGATTGAAGAAGAAGGCAGCTAGATTTGAAAGTTAAGAACTTATTATTAACGTATTCAGATGTTTGTTAAGTTTTTCGAGTTGTAAGCTTTTGTTAACATCTTTGTAGTTAAAAGATATGTATGTTAATTGTGTACACAATGCTTTAACAACTTGGTATGAATATATTTTAGTTAACAGCTGTTGTTTAACATCTGTTGGCATATATGTTATGTTACTTTGTCATCCTCATCTGTTTTAACTTCTGTTATGCAATATTTGTTCTAACAATAACTTTTCAAAGTCTGTTTTAAAACTCTGGTGATATCATTTTTTACATATATTAAAATATAAGCTACAGTTAGTAAATTTCATGTCATTTCTTAAAGAAGTTTGTTATGGAAATATTATTTATTTAAAACATAATAAGTAGTCAACAAAAACTATAATTACACCTTTTATAGATGATAACATTTTTGTATAATTGTTATTGATATAAAATATATGTCTAAAAGCGTCTACAATGTTCCTATATATTAATAAAATATTTATTTAGAGTTATATGTACAAATTATATAATGTGTATAGTGTGTGTAAATATAAGTATGATATAGAATATATATATATATATATATATATATATATATATATATATATATATAAAGTGCTCCAATAATAACTTCATATATCTAAAATAGTTCTAAATATTAAGTAACATTTATAGAATTTTAGAATATATAACGTATAACCGTACCTTGATTGAAATAGAGAAAAATAACCAGTATATTGACGATCTTGAGATCCTTATGTTCGAAGTGGGTGTTAATCAGAGCTTGGCAATGGCTGCATTCTTGTTATCAAAATGGTGATTGGGAGGATGCTTTGTGTGTGAATGACAACATAATGACATATGAGGTCATGCCTGTCACAACCCAACCGATGGCGGAATCATCGAGGTGAGACTTAGTGGTAGATTGTTCAAAGACTTCATGACACTAGATTTTGTGACAATATAGTTTAAAGATAGAATTTCATTTATTGTCTAAAAATAGAAATACAAGTAGTTCATATAACGAAAAATACAACAAGAATATGATAACGTGAACTAGAGTGAGTTTCTATGTCCAATCCTAAGTAGTTTTCTTGAATGTCCTGCAATAAATATTTCCTGCAACATGTATAAAATATCCGTCAACACATAAAGCATTGGTGAGCATACTAGTTTTAGTTTACATACATAGAATTTTAGAATGGTATACTCAAATCTCATACTATAGCATTGCACATACCTATCATACAAAAGACATAACTCAAACCCGCGAGTACCACAGCGTATACCTAACATATTCATGTTAGGCCGTTTAAATCTTAACAATGACCCATAAAGGGGGCGGTGTGCTAGTCCTATAGCGCTATACATGTTAAGTGGGCTAATAATAGTTAATGATTTATGTCTAAGTATCTAAGAATCATAAGCATGGCAAGTAGCATATAAGTATGTTAAATAGATTGAGCATGTGTGTTTATGAAAGCATTAGTGTGTTTTGCATACGATACATGTTTACACCCCAAAAGTGATAAAGAGTAAAAAGGGGACAAGTATGACTCACTTTTGGGTGCGTTTAGTAAGGCTCCAAAGAATGAGTCTTGGGGGATTAGTTCCTTAGCCTTGGTTAACTAGAATAAAACAAAATAAAGGGTCTTAGATTCGAGTTTAGGTTTAAGATTCAAGAGAGTCAAGCAAGCCTTTTAGGCGAACCAAAACACAAACCACCATGAAGGTGATTCGGATGGTCATAAGAGTCAAGCAAGCCTTTTAGGCGAACCAAAACACAAACCACCATAGAGGTGATTCGGATGGTTAGGAGAGTCAAGTATTGGTAAGGTAGGGATGTATCCACAAACCTTTCCGAGTTATTAAATTAGTAGAGTTTATATAATTTAGTATTTATATAATATAACTTAGAAAGTAGGGTATGGTGACTTAGTTTGGATAAGCCTTGGCCTTCCTTTTGTCAACCATGAACCATAACACAAGTCCCTCCATCATTGAGTTGATGGTGAACTTGGTTGGTATTATTAACAACCTAGTGCATAAAAGATAATAGAAGATGACCACATTTGAGGCCTCAAATTGGTGCCCTACTCATGTTTATTTGCCATGGCAAATAGGAGAGAGGTACTAGAGGTTTCCTCAAAGGGTTTGAAGAAGAGGAGAGTGAAGAAATAGAAGAGAGGTTAAAGGTGAAGTGAGAAACTCACTTATTCTTGAGAGAATTCTTGAGAGATTTGGAGATTTAGAGAGGATTTAGGATTGAGCAAGTGTTAGAATGGGTAGGGAGTGGTGTATTTATAGTTGAGTTAAGGTGGTTGGGTATTTAATGAATTAATTAGGGTGGTTAGAAGTTAATTAGTAGTAATTATATCCTTAAAAGAAAAAAAAAACTAAATAAATCAATGAAAAAAAAGTGCACGGCACTTTTGAAAGTTTAATTCATTTATTTTTTTTCTTAAATTATTATTATTAATAGTATATATGTTTTATATAAAAATCAAATAAATATATATTAAGATCTTAACTAAATAAGTTTCTTGTTATAACGCCTAAATTGAATAGGGTAAAATATAATGGCGACTCGTCATGAATTGGTATGAGTAACATAAAAGAAGCGAGTAACGGCAAGCTTGGAATTCGTCAAATATAGAATTTAAATAGATGTAAGGGTAAAAATCACGCGATGTTACAATGCCAATGGTTATATAAATGCATTTCTAACAAGTTTTTGTTTATTGCCATGATTCTTGGCAAATTAATCATAATCTTCAATTCTATTTAATTTAGTCCAATTCATAACATCATATATGTTTTAATGTATAAAGGGGGTTACATTGTGGAGAAGATATTAACCGTGTATTAGTCACATGTATCATGGGCATGGTATGTTGTATAAAGGGGCATAATGGGAAGAAAGAGGCTAAAATATAGAGATGTAAGCTTATGCCTCTTCATATGTCATCTTAAAATGGTAGTGAAATGACCTTGATGCCTATCTAGGATGCATTATGTAATAGTATAGATATAGATTATTATTTGAATAAAATATATTATACTTGTGACTGATTGTTTTGAAATATAATAATAACAATAATTTTTAGTACTTTGCAAAATCATGACTAAAACATTTATTCAAATTTGAGTTTTTAAAATTAAACTCTACTACGTTTACGGATAATAATATTTTTGGCTTATTAAATTTTTGATCAAGTCTAATAAACTAGTTACTATCTTTTTATGGGTTCTAGGATTCATACACTCCGTGACATCATATTCTGAGATGAGTGACATCATATTCTGGGTATGTGGTAACCTCATATTGGTGTGTGATGTGGGCTAAGGTGTATGAATCCTAATTAGAGGGTGCATGATTCCTATATATATAGGGGGCGGTTATTCTACAAAAATAGACAATCGTGCGAAGGATACTTGTACATGATAATTACGTAATGTTTTTTATGTTCATGAAGGCATTACGTAATTATCATTACGTAATGTTTTTTATGTTCATGAAGGCATTACGTAATTATCATTACGTAATTATCATGCATTTGTGCATGATAATTACGTAATGATAATTACGTAATGTTTTTGTATGTTCATGAAGGCATTACGTAATTATCATTACGTAATTATCATGTACAAAGTGATCATTCGCACGCTTCGCACGTTTATATTACTTTGTATTTGATCCTGCCCCTATATATATATATATATATATATGTATATGTATATAGGATTTGGTTCAAATGAGAACCTTTTCCCAAATTGAGAACTGTGAGAACCATTCTGGGCCACACATTTCTCTAAGGCAAAAAAAAAAAGTTTTTTTTTTTTTTTTTTTTTTTTTTTTTTTTTTTTTTTTTTTGCAAAAATCGCTGCTTTATATGAAAGGAAAAAAAAAATTATATTTTTTTTTTCAGTATACACATGTGCATAATTGCATTATACACATATGTATAATCCAATATACACATATGTATAACTGAAATATACACATATGTATAGTTGAAAAATGCTATTTACACATATGTATAATAGCCATATACATATATGTACAAATGAAAAAAAAAATTCAAAAATAAATAAATTTTTTTTCCTTGCATAAAAATGTGCGATTAAAGCAAAAAAAATTTTTTTTTTTGCCTTTATATGAAATGTGTGGCCCAGAATGGTTCTCTCAGTTCTCAAATAGGGGTTGATTCTCTTAGATCCCTACCCTATATATATATATATATATATATATATTTGATCATTTTTCTCAAACTAATTTAAAAATATATTGTGGGAAAATTTATCATGTCGAAATTTACAAATATTTGGAGATTGTATTCTTCTATACCCATCGTTAGTAAACGGACCATTCTATAAGCCACAACTTAGATCCTACTATTTTGTTCACGAGAATATCGGAAGTTTACAACCTTATGAATATACACGACATTGATTTCGAATAAATTTATATTTAGGTTGTCATTAATTAAGAGTGTGTCGTTAAAAATTCTTGTAAAGTTGATCCATGCGTCTAAGAGTCAAGCATAATTATTTGATTGTCATCAAATACTTGCAAGTTCCCTATCATCATGTGAGTTTACATAGCCCCTTTTTCTGTTTTATATTTTGGGGTGAAACCTGTTTAAACATTTTATACAGTATCATTTACTCATTCTTACATTGTTGAAACTTGTGATTCAATTACACCATCATTTACTCATTCTATTATTTGACTGTAACAAAAAGACACAGTACAATCATTAACATTGATCAAGCCGCCTGTTTAGATTATAGCGCTATAGGTCTGACAAACCCACCCCCCCGCATAAATTCAGGGATGATCGATAACAGTTACACTTTTACTAACTTGCGAGTTAGGTCTCAGTCGACACAAGGTTTGATTGTACAAAAGACGCATTGTAACATGTCGTACTCATATTCTATCATTACTCAATATTATACTTCAACTATGATTGCTATACAACATATTGCTTTCAACTATATGCAAAACCTATGTATTCTCACCAACTATTTATAGTTGACCCCCCATCTTTCCAACTCAACATGTTTCAGGTTTTATTTGCTATTGGAAGTTGTACAAGCCTTATATCACATATGAGCATTGGACCTAGTTTATGTAAATCAAGTTTATGTATTTATTAAATTGTATGACAAATTGTAAATTGTTTAGTAATATTCAACTTCCATTTAGTACCATGAGCTATTGAACAATCATCACTACGTGACACCTCGATGTTTCCGCCATCGGTTGGGGTGTTACATTTGTGGACCTCACCGGGATTAAGCACTGGCGGTCACCGTTATTATATATTATTTCTTGATGACAAAACCAACTTCCTTTGGACCTTTCCCTTAGCAAATAAATCCCATGTCTACATCACCTTCACCAAATTTTATAACCACATCCACACAAAATTTGAACGGTAAATAAAGCAATTCCAATGTGATAATGGCACTGAATACACAAACAATAATTTTAAATAATTTTGTCATGCCAATGGAAAGCAATTTCGTTTCTCGTGCCCCCATACCTCATCCCAAAACGGCAAAGCCGAAAGGAAAATAAGAACCATTAACAACATGATCCATACCCTTCTCTCCCAAGCCTCCTTATACCACCCTCCCTCTGGCACCATGTACTTGAAACCGCCACTTACCTCCTTAACATCCTACCAAAGAAAACCCACAAATTCCTCTCTCCCACCACTCTTCTATATAATGTCCTTCCAACCTACACGCACCTTCGTGTGTTTGGTTGTCTATGTTACCCCATCACCCCTTCCACTACAATTCACAAATTTACCAACCGCTCTAAACTCTGTGTCTTTCTTGGATACCCCTCAAACCATCGTGGGTATAAATTCTTTGACCTCTCCACAAATCAAATGTTTATATCTCGACATGTACAGTTCGAGGAGTCCATCTATCCCTTCTCGATCCAACACCATACCATGGCTCACACGTACAACTTTCTGGACCACTCACTCACCCCAATGTTGTGGAACTAAATCAACACTCCCACACCTCCAGCCCAACCTTCTGACCCCTCGCCTCCTCCACCTGGCCGAACAAGCGCAACCACCACTCCACATACCTCACCCGGCCCATCCCACACCATGTCCCTACACCATCACAACAACCCAGCCCCGCCCACATCCCCATCCAGCCCGCCGCCCAAAATCTCACACCGCCCACATCGTCCAACTCCCACGCAAACATCCAAATCCCACTTCAGAATAATTCAGCCCACCATACTCCTCAACCACCCCCTCCTCCCCCAACACAAACCCGTACCATGCGCACTAGAGCAATGGACGACACTACAAAACCCAAACAACTTTTCAACCTCAACACTACTTCCATTGCACCCATCCCCAAAAACCTACACCTAGCCTTGTCTACATCGGAATGGTCCAACGCCATGAAAATAATTTGATGCAATTTAGTGCACTTATTAAAAATGAGACTTGGGATTAGTACCACGTCGTCCTAACATGAAAATAATTCGATGCATGTGGCTATTTAAGCACAAATTTCGTTCTGATGGCTCACTAGAAAGATACAAAGCCAGGTTGGTATGTGGTGATCGTAGTCAACAGGTTGGTGTTGACTGTGGTGAGACTTTCAGTCCAGTGGTTAAACCTACTACTATTCAGACTGGTCTCACCTTAGCACTCTCTCAGTCGTGGCCCATACACCAATTAGATGTTACCAATGCTTTCTTGCATGGTCACTTACAGGAAACCGTTTATATGCATCAACCCATGGAGTTTAGACATCGAGACTACCCAGACCATATATGCCGCCTCAAAAAGTCCCTCTATGGCCTCAAACAAGCCCCTAGAGCTTGGTATCAACGGTTTACTTGTAACACCCCAACCGATGGCGGAAACATCGGGGTGCCACGTATTGATGATTGTTCAGTAGCTCATGGTGAATAATAAATTCCATTAAATAATTTAAATGAATTACATACAATTGTTCTACAAGAATTTGTACATCAAATTAAATAAAACTATGCACATATCTTCAAGCAAATCTTCAAGCGAGTAGAACCTGAAACATGTTAAATTGAAAATATTTTGGGTCAACAAAAGTTGGTGAGAATTACATAGGTTTTTGAGAAATAGCTGATAACAATAGTTTGTACAACACTCAGGGTTGTGTGATGATAGAGTATGATACCGACATGTAACAATGCGTCTCTGTACAACCAAACCTTGTGTCGACTGATGACTAACTCGCAAGTTAGTTAAATGTTATTACTGTTATCGATCATCCCTGAGTCTATGCGGGGGATGGGTTTGTCAGACCTATAGCGCTATAATCTAAACAGGCGGCTTGATCATTGTTAATGATTGTACTGTGTCTTTTTGTTACAGTCAAATGATAGAATGATAGTGTAATTGAATCACAAGTAAGTATGAGTAAATGATAGTATAAAATGTTTAAACATGTTTCACCCCAAAAAATGTAAAAGAGAAAAGGGGCTATGTAAACTCACCTTGGTAAAATGTTATCCCTTGAAAAATAGTGTGTTGCCCAAATATGTCAAGTATCACCCTATGAGGTAATAAATATGTCTAAGTCTATCAAGTCTATAAATGTATAAGTTCCTAGGGCTTCGAATTGGGGATAATTGCTCGTTTGATTAATATTAAAAATATTCGCCAATTGAGAGAAATTTAGTAAATAAATAACCAAAAATCTTTTTATGAAATTTAAAATTTAGGATGATCACAATAATGTGTTTAAAGTATAAAAATAATTTTTGCAAAATTATTTCCTTTAAAATAGATTTTTAAATCTATTTACTACAAATTGCCAAAACTTAACTTTAATATTCAAAAATACTAAAATTAAAGAATTATTATTTTAAAAATCATATTTCTGTTCTAAATATTTAAAAATAAATTGTATAAAATTTTGGTGCAAAAATACCAAAAATTGGATTTATTATGATTTAATTATGATTAAATCTAACAAAAATTGCTTAAAAATATTAAATAAATGATTTTTCAGAATTAAAAATCATTTCTGAAAAGCTTAATGTTATAAAAACTTAAAATAATTTTTGTGGAAATTAATAAGATCGTTTTGATATTTTTATAGATTTTTATAAATAAAATGGAATAAACTTGATTTATTTATTATATATATTAAATAAATAAATTTTTGAAAACTAAAAATTGGGTGTTGAACTTTTTCATCAGATCAACATAATATAATTTTTGTAGAATTTATAAAAAGGTTTTACTATTTAAAAATGAATTTACAAGATTTAAATGTATAATAAATAATTATAAATGGTTTGTTTTAGAAAAAGAAAAATGTGGAAAAAGGGTGTTCTAGCTGGGACTCGAACCCGGGTACTTTCTGTTGCAGGCTATGGTCACAACCACTTGGCCTAGGCCAGTGGTTGTGATGAATCCTGATTAAAATTAAATAAATACGCTATGCCAAAACTAGTTTATCCCCAAATAAGCATGAACGAACCCTAGAAATTCCAATCAAACAATTCAGACAATCTAAGCCCGATTAATGTTGGGGCTTTTGTTGTTTGATTGCCGACTAACAAAACCCACAAAAGAACTATAACTCACAGTGTTGTTTTATGTATGATTGCTCGGTCAAAGCCAAAGTCAAACAACGAACAAGATGAATATAATCAGAGTGATTTAGAGATAATTGGAGGTTGAGAGAGAGTTGTGAGCGAGTTGTGAATGCTTAGAAGCGTTCAATTTATAGTGTAATGTCTGGATCGAAGGATTGGTAAGGGTTGACCACCATTTAATGTCAAAACGCGTCAAAGTTAATTGATTATCAATCAATTGATAATTAAGGTATTGGCATGTCAATATAGGCCGATAATTACGAGTTATAAGTCAAACTATGATTGCTGGATCAAAAAGAAAAGAAGAAAAAAAATAAAAAAAAAGTCAGCTGCTGCTGCTGTAACGCGAAGGAGAAAGGGAAAGAAAGGTTGTTTTATTTCGTATATTTATATAATACAGTCTGGGTTTAAAACAAAAGAGAGTTGTGGATCAGGTGGTATAGGCACGCGTTTGTGTGTGGGATGGCACGGGTTCGATCCCGGTTTGCAGCAAGGGGTTTCACTCTTTTTTTTATTAAAGAGGTGGGTCTGATGGGCCATATCAAAGGGGTGGGGAAAGTCAATGGGCCGGCTCACATGGTCTTGGGCCTGATTCTAGGTGGGCTGGGGCTTGGGCTTCAAATAAGGGTGGGTAAGAATCCAACAATGTAATAGTTATTATTATTATTCCTATTATTATTTTTTATTATTATTATTATTATTATTATTATTATTATTATTATTATTATTATTATATACTTATCATTGTATAGGGGATCAAAATATCACCAATAATAGGGCTTGTCGTTTTAGTCCGTAACGTATAAATATTTAAATACGAAATGTTACAGTCTCCCCTACTTTTAGGAACTTCGTCCCGAAGTTAAGGGAAAACCAGGGTTACAATTGGCCAACTACCGAAAACTTTGATAAAATTTCACACTACCTTAACGTACCTGTAAATTCATGATTACGTTCCGGACCGTAATTACCAATTTACCTTACATTAGGGTTTTGCGTCCTTTTATGACTTTACCGATTGTTAAGCAGGTCTGATAGTCTCCGCCAGTCGTTCAGGTGGTAGGGCCTCTCCCGACTGTTGGAATGACATGATGACCTCTACCAATCGTTAAGCTGGTCGTTTGGTAGTTAACTAATTGTTGTATAAGCAAGTATGATTACAGATATAGCAATTAGTTCACATTCAGACAAACATGCACACAGATGTTATGATAATACTTGAATTTTATTACTTGAATCGAATAACGTCAATACATAGAATAAAAGTAACCAATAGTCAAATGGTGAGTCTTGCGGTTAGGTAGCTGGAGGGTCTTGATCTCTGTTCAGTTTAGGGCATCGGTTACGGAAGTGATTTGGGTCTCCACATTCATAGCATTGACCATAGTTGTATCGATTAGGATTAGCAGCCTGAGCAGGGTTGATGGGTTGGTTGGCATTAGGATTTGGGGTCTCGCGACATGTATTAACTAGATGGCCATACCTACCACAATTGGTGCACAAGCGACATGCTGAAGCAGTGGGATGATGTCGGTTGCATGTGTTGCACAATGGATGGTTTCCTGTATAAGGTTTCTTGTTAGAAGCTTGTGGAGTGAGGTTTGCAGCAGGATCCCTGGTCTTACGTTTCTGGTTCTCAGTGGTTACCGCGGCTACAATACTTGTTTTATTGCCTTTCCGAACTAAGGTCCCGTTCTTTACGTGATTATCAGTTAAGGTAGCTGCTAAACGTTTGGCTTCCTCCAAGGTGGCAGGATTCCTTCCCTACACCGTATCCTGGATTTGCATGGGCAGACCACCGATGTACTTCTCGATGGCTACCGACAGGGGAGTGACTTTGTGGGGCAGTAATAAGCTAAGCTCATGAAAGCGGGTGTTGTAGGCAAGGTTTTCCCCACTATCTTGAGCTAAGGTGTGGAACTCATCCTCAAGCTTCTTAACTTCATTGCGAGGACAAAACTCTTCCTTCATGATCTCTTTGACTTGGTCCCATGTCATAGCAAGAGCAACCTCGGCCCCACGAGTACGCTTTTCTTCATTCCACCATGTGAGTGCTCGTTTATGGAGAACACTCATGGCATAACGAACCTTGAAGTTGTTGGGGCATTCACTGTTGATGAAGGCATTCTCAATACCCTCAAACCATTGGAGGAGTCCAGTAGCTCCTTCTTCACCACTAAACTTTGGAGGGTTACAAGAGTTGAAATGCTTAAGGGTACAGGCTTGGGGTCCATTTCCATTGCCATTGCCGTTCCCGTTCCCGTTGTTGTGACCATTCCCGTTGCCGTTCAATTGGATGACCTGAGCGAGTAAATTGGGAACCAGAGTTGCGATTTGCTGCGCCATTTGTTGAGAAATGATCGCAGCCAGTTGAGCATCAACCCCATTGTTGTTGTGGTTAGGAACTTGGTCATGGTTGTGGTTATGGTTATCACCACCTTCTTCGTGGTTCTCACCATTGCTGTTGCGAGTGCTGCGACGAGGAGGCATGATCTGTAATAGACACAATGAAATGAATGAGATTATATAAGGAGTGTAATCATTTATTCATTAATTAAAACGAATAAACGAAAACGTTGACTTATCAAAGATTCTCAATTCTAATAACATATGAAGACGTGCTTTAGCCTATAAGTGAACACTCATCCCGAGAATTCCCAGGTAGGCATCCGGGTCCCTCGTCTGATTGGGATATATGCGCAATGCCAGCCTAGACAGAAGACTCAGAATACAGGCGTTCACCCTTCCAGATTGCACGTGTTCGTTATTAAAATCTAGAACTTCGACGAGATCTCAAGGTGGTTCAGGTTAAACCTGGGGATTTTGTCCTATTAGTCTATGAGTAGATCCACTGATGGAGAGCAACCTTCTTGTAGGGAGGATATGAAGTAGGAGAGGGATAGAGAATAGCAAACAAAAGAAGCAAGTACTGGTTAAATCCTATGGTTATAGACTAGATTATTTCTCTAATAACCTAATTCCCTATAACCATGGCTCTGATACCAATCTGTAACACCCCAACCGATGGCGGAAACATCGGGGTGCCACGTATTGATGATTGTTCAGTAGCTCATGGTGAATAATAAATTCCATTAAATAATTTAAATGAATTACATACAATTGTTCTACAAGAATTTGTACATCAAATTAAATAAAACTATGCACATATCTTCAAGCAAATCTTCAAGCGAGTAGAACCTGAAACATGTTAAATTGAAAATATTTTGGGTCAACAAAAGTTGGTGAGAATTACATAGGTTTTTGAGAAATAGCTGATAACAATAGTTTGTACAACACTCAGGGTTGTGTGATGATAGAGTATGATACCGACATGTAACAATGCGTCTCTGTACAACCAAACCTTGTGTCGACTGATGACTAACTCGCAAGTTAGTTAAATGTTATTACTGTTATCGATCATCCCTGAGTCTATGCGGGGGATGGGTTTGTCAGACCTATAGCGCTATAATCTAAACAGGTGGCTTGATCATTGTTAATGATTGTACTGTGTCTTTTTGTTACAATCAAATGATAGAATGATAGTGTAATTGAATCACAAGTAAGTATGAGTAAATGATAGTATAAAATGTTTAAACATGTTTCACCCCAAAAAATGTAAAAGAGAAAAGGGGCTATGTAAACTCACCTTGGTAAAATGTTATCCCTTGAAAAATAGTGTGTTGCCCAAATATGTCAAGTATCACCCTATGAGGTAATAAATATGTCTAAGTCTATCAAGTCTATAAATGTATAAGTTCCTAGGGCTTCGAATTGGGGATAATTGCTCGTTTGATTAATATTAAAAATATTCGCCAATTGAGAGAAATTTAGTAAATAAATAACCAAAAATCTTTTTATGAAATTTAAAATTTAGGATGATCACAATAATGTGTTTAAAGTATAAAAATAATTTTTGCAAAATTATTTCCTTTAAAATAGATTTTTAAATCTATTTACTACAAATTGCCAAAACTTAACTTTAATATTCAAAAATACTAAAATTAAAGAATTATTATTTTAAAAATCATATTTCTGTTCTAAATATTTAAAAATAAATTGTATAAAATTTTGGTGCAAAAATACCAAAAATTGGATTTATTATGATTTAATTATGATTAAATCTAACAAAAATTGCTTAAAAATATTAAATAAATGATTTTTCAGAATTAAAAATCATTTCTGAAAAGCTTAATGTTATAAAAACTTAAAATAATTTTTGTGGAAATTAATAAGATCGTTTTGATATTTTTATAGATTTTTATAAATAAAATGGAATAAACTTGATTTATTTATTATATATATTAAATAAATAAATTTTTGAAAACTAAAAATTGGGTGTTGAACTTTTTCATCAGATCAACATAATATAATTTTTGTAGAATTTATAAAAAGGTTTTACTATTTAAAAATGAATTTACAAGATTTAAATGTATAATAAATAATTATAAATGGTTTGTTTTAGAAAAAGAAAAATGTGGAAAAAGGGTGTTCTAGCCGGGACTCGAACCCGGGTACTTTCTGTTGCAGGCTATGGTCACAACCACTTGGCCTAGGCCAGTGGTTGTGATGAATCCTGATTAAAATTAAATAAATACGCTATGCCAAAACTAGTTTATCCCCAAATAAGCATGAACGAACCCTAGAAATTCCAATCAAACAATTCAGACAATCTAAGCCCGATTAATGTTGGGGCTTTTGTTGTTTGATTGCCGACTAACAAAACCCACAAAAGAACTATAACTCACAGTGTTGTTTTATGTATGATTGCTCGGTCAAAGCCAAAGTCAAACAACGAACAAGATGAATATAATCAGAGTGATTTAGAGATAATTGGAGGTTGAGAGAGAGTTGTGAGCGAGTTGTGAATGCTTAGAAGCGTTCAATTTATAGTGTAATGTCTGGATCGAAGGATTGGTAAGGGTTGACCACCATTTAATGTCAAAACGCGTCAAAGTTAATTGATTATCAATCAATTGATAATTAAGGTATTGGCATGTCAATATAGGCCGATAATTACGAGTTATAAGTCAAACTATGATTGCTGGATCAAAAAGAAAAGAAGAAAAAAAATAAAAAAAAAGTCAGCTGCTGCTGCTGTAACGCGAAGGAGAAAGGGAAAGAAAGGTTGTTTTATTTCGTATATTTATATAATACAGTCTGGGTTTAAAACAAAAGAGAGTTGTGGATCAGGTGGTATAGGCACGCGTTTGTGTGTGGGATGGCACGGGTTCGATCCCGGTTTGCAGCAAGGGGTTTCACTCTTTTTTTTATTAAAGAGGTGGGTCTGATGGGCCATATCAAAGGGGTGGGGAAAGTCAATGGGCCGGCTCACATGGTCTTGGGCCTGATTCTAGGTGGGCTGGGGCTTGGGCTTCAAATAAGGGTGGGTAAGAATCCAACAATGTAATAGTTATTATTATTATTCCTATT
The DNA here is from genome assembly GCA_028751855.1 of Ambrosia trifida. Lineage (NCBI taxonomy): Eukaryota > Viridiplantae > Streptophyta > Magnoliopsida > Asterales > Asteraceae > Ambrosia > Ambrosia trifida. The sequence continues at coordinate 112,162,655 of CM054122.1, forward strand.
ATTATTTTTTATTATTATTATTATTATTATTATTATTATTATTATTATTATTATATACTTATCATTGTATAGGGGATCAAAATATCACCAATAATAGGGCTTGTCGTTTTAGTCCGTAACGTATAAATATTTAAATACGAAATGTTACAGTCTCCCCTACTTTTAGGAACTTCGTCCCGAAGTTAAGGGAAAACCAGGGTTACAATTGGCCAACTACCGAAAACTTTGATAAAATTTCACACTACCTTAACGTACCTGTAAATTCATGATTACGTTCCGGACCGTAATTACCAATTTACCTTACATTAGGGTTTTGCGTCCTTTTATGACTTTACCGATTGTTAAGCAGGTCTGATAGTCTCCGCCAGTCGTTCAGGTGGTAGGGCCTCTCCCGACTGTTGGAATGACATGATGACCTCTACCAATCGTTAAGCTGGTCGTTTGGTAGTTAACTAATTGTTGTATAAGCAAGTATGATTACAGATATAGCAATTAGTTCACATTCAGACAAACATGCACACAGATGTTATGATAATACTTGAATTTTATTACTTGAATCGAATAACGTCAATACATAGAATAAAAGTAACCAATAGTCAAATGGTGAGTCTTGCGGTTAGGTAGCTGGAGGGTCTTGATCTCTGTTCAGTTTAGGGCATCGGTTACGGAAGTGATTTGGGTCTCCACATTCATAGCATTGACCATAGTTGTATCGATTAGGATTAGCAGCCTGAGCAGGGTTGATGGGTTGGTTGGCATTAGGATTTGGGGTCTCGCGACATGTATTAACTAGATGGCCATACCTACCACAATTGGTGCACAAGCGACATGCTGAAGCAGTGGGATGATGTCGGTTGCATGTGTTGCACAATGGATGGTTTCCTGTATAAGGTTTCTTGTTAGAAGCTTGTGGAGTGAGGTTTGCAGCAGGATCCCTGGTCTTACGTTTCTGGTTCTCAGTGGTTACCGCGGCTACAATACTTGTTTTATTGCCTTTCCGAACTAAGGTCCCGTTCTTTACGTGATTATCAGTTAAGGTAGCTGCTAAACGTTTGGCTTCCTCCAAGGTGGCAGGATTCCTTCCCTACACCGTATCCTGGATTTGCATGGGCAGACCACCGATGTACTTCTCGATGGCTACCGACAGGGGAGTGACTTTGTGGGGCAGTAATAAGCTAAGCTCATGAAAGCGGGTGTTGTAGGCAAGGTTTTCCCCACTATCTTGAGCTAAGGTGTGGAACTCATCCTCAAGCTTCTTAACTTCATTGCGAGGACAAAACTCTTCCTTCATGATCTCTTTGACTTGGTCCCATGTCATAGCAAGAGCAACCTCGGCCCCACGAGTACGCTTTTCTTCATTCCACCATGTGAGTGCTCGTTTATGGAGAACACTCATGGCATAACGAACCTTGAAGTTGTTGGGGCATTCACTGTTGATGAAGGCATTCTCAATACCCTCAAACCATTGGAGGAGTCCAGTAGCTCCTTCTTCACCACTAAACTTTGGAGGGTTACAAGAGTTGAAATGCTTAAGGGTACAGGCTTGGGGTCCATTTCCATTGCCATTGCCGTTCCCGTTCCCGTTGTTGTGACCATTCCCGTTGCCGTTCAATTGGATGACCTGAGCGAGTAAATTGGGAACCAGAGTTGCGATTTGCTGCGCCATTTGTTGAGAAATGATCGCAGCCAGTTGAGCATCAACCCCATTGTTGTTGTGGTTAGGAACTTGGTCATGGTTGTGGTTATGGTTATCACCACCTTCTTCGTGGTTCTCACCATTGCTGTTGCGAGTGCTGCGACGAGGAGGCATGATCTGTAATAGACACAATGAAATGAATGAGATTATATAAGGAGTGTAATCATTTATTCATTAATTAAAACGAATAAACGAAAACGTTGACTTATCAAAGATTCTCAATTCTAATAACATATGAAGACGTGCTTTAGCCTATAAGTGAACACTCATCCCGAGAATTCCCAGGTAGGCATCCGGGTCCCTCGTCTGATTGGGATATATGCGCAATGCCAGCCTAGACAGAAGACTCAGAATACAGGCGTTCACCCTTCCAGATTGCACGTGTTCGTTATTAAAATCTAGAACTTCGACGAGATCTCAAGGTGGTTCAGGTTAAACCTGGGGATTTTGTCCTATTAGTCTATGAGTAGATCCACTGATGGAGAGCAACCTTCTTGTAGGGAGGATATGAAGTAGGAGAGGGATAGAGAATAGCAAACAAAAGAAGCAAGTACTGGTTAAATCCTATGGTTATAGACTAGATTATTTCTCTAATAACCTAATTCCCTATAACCATGGCTCTGATACCAATCTGTAACACCCCAACCGATGGCGGAAACATCGGGGTGCCACGTATTGATGATTGTTCAGTAGCTCATGGTGAATAATAAATTCCATTAAATAATTTAAATGAATTACATACAATTGTTCTACAAGAATTTGTACATCAAATTAAATAAAACTATGCACATATCTTCAAGCAAATCTTCAAGCGAGTAGAACCTGAAACATGTTAAATTGAAAATATTTTGGGTCAACAAAAGTTGGTGAGAATTACATAGGTTTTTGAGAAATAGCTGATAACAATAGTTTGTACAACACTCAGGGTTGTGTGATGATAGAGTATGATACCGACATGTAACAATGCGTCTCTGTACAACCAAACCTTGTGTCGACTGATGACTAACTCGCAAGTTAGTTAAATGTTATTACTGTTATCGATCATCCCTGAGTCTATGCGGGGGATGGGTTTGTCAGACCTATAGCGCTATAATCTAAACAGGCGGCTTGATCATTGTTAATGATTGTACTGTGTCTTTTTGTTACAATCAAATGATAGAATGATAGTGTAATTGAATCACAAGTAAGTATGAGTAAATGATAGTATAAAATGTTTAAACATGTTTCACCCCAAAAAATGTAAAAGAGAAAAGGGGCTATGTAAACTCACCTTGGTAAAATGTTATCCCTTGAAAAATAGTGTGTTGCCCAAATATGTCAAGTATCACCCTATGAGGTAATAAATATGTCTAAGTCTATCAAGTCTATAAATGTATAAGTTCCTAGGGCTTCGAATTGGGGATAATTGCTCGTTTGATTAATATTAAAAATATTCGCCAATTGAGAGAAATTTAGTAAATAAATAACCAAAAATCTTTTTATGAAATTTAAAATTTAGGATGATCACAATAATGTGTTTAAAGTATAAAAATAATTTTTGCAAAATTATTTCCTTTAAAATAGATTTTTAAATCTATTTACTACAAATTGCCAAAACTTAACTTTAATATTCAAAAATACTAAAATTAAAGAATTATTATTTTAAAAATCATATTTCTGTTCTAAATATTTAAAAATAAATTGTATAAAATTTTGGTGCAAAAATACCAAAAATTGGATTTATTATGATTTAATTATGATTAAATCTAACAAAAATTGCTTAAAAATATTAAATAAATGATTTTTCAGAATTAAAAATCATTTCTGAAAAGCTTAATGTTATAAAAACTTAAAATAATTTTTGTGGAAATTAATAAGATCGTTTTGATATTTTTATAGATTTTTATAAATAAAATGGAATAAACTTGATTTATTTATTATATATATTAAATAAATAAATTTTTGAAAACTAAAAATTGGGTGTTGAACTTTTTCATCAGATCAACATAATATAATTTTTGTAGAATTTATAAAAAGGTTTTACTATTTAAAAATGAATTTACAAGATTTAAATGTATAATAAATAATTATAAATGGTTTGTTTTAGAAAAAGAAAAATGTGGAAAAAGGGTGTTCTAGCCGGGACTCGAACCCGGGTACTTTCTGTTGCAGGCTATGGTCACAACCACTTGGCCTAGGCCAGTGGTTGTGATGAATCCTGATTAAAATTAAATAAATACGCTATGCCAAAACTAGTTTATCCCCAAATAAGCATGAACGAACCCTAGAAATTCCAATCAAACAATTCAGACAATCTAAGCCCGATTAATGTTGGGGCTTTTGTTGTTTGATTGCCGACTAACAAAACCCACAAAAGAACTATAACTCACAGTGTTGTTTTATGTATGATTGCTCGGTCAAAGCCAAAGTCAAACAACGAACAAGATGAATATAATCAGAGTGATTTAGAGATAATTGGAGGTTGAGAGAGAGTTGTGAGCGAGTTGTGAATGCTTAGAAGCGTTCAATTTATAGTGTAATGTCTGGATCGAAGGATTGGTAAGGGTTGACCACCATTTAATGTCAAAACGCGTCAAAGTTAATTGATTATCAATCAATTGATAATTAAGGTATTGGCATGTCAATATAGGCCGATAATTACGAGTTATAAGTCAAACTATGATTGCTGGATCAAAAAGAAAAGAAGAAAAAAAATAAAAAAAAAAGTCAGCTGCTGCTGCTGTAACGCGAAGGAGAAAGGGAAAGAAAGGTTGTTTTATTTCGTATATTTATATAATACAGTCTGGGTTTAAAACAAAAGAGAGTTGTGGATCAGGTGGTATAGGCACGCGTTTGTGTGTGGGATGGCACGGGTTCGATCCCGGTTTGCAGCAAGGGGTTTCACTCTTTTTTTTATTAAAGAGGTGGGTCTGATGGGCCATATCAAAGGGGTGGGGAGAGTCAATGGGCCGGCTCACATGGTCTTGGGCCTGATTCTAGGTGGGCTGGGGCTTGGGCTTCAAATAAGGGTGGGTAAGAATCCAACAATGTAATAGTTATTATTATTATTATTCCTATTATTATTTTTTATTAATATTATTATTATTATTATTATTATTATTATATACTTATCATTGTATAGGGGATCAAAATATCACCAATAATAGGGCTTGTCGTTTTAGTCCGTAACGTATAAATATTTAAATACGAAATGTTACATTACTGATTTTGTTGTACAACATGAATTCACTCAATGCAAGTCTGATAACTCCTTATTCATCTATCATCATGGCACTGATATTGCTTATCTCCTGATCTATGTTGACGACATCATCCTCACCACCTCATCTGATCTTCTGCACTAGCGTCTAATGTCTTTTCTCTCTTGTGAGTTTGCCATGAAAGATTTGGGGCCTCTCTCATATTTCCTGGGCATTTCGGTAACTCGGTCAGGTAACAACCTATTCCTTTCCCAACAATCCTACACCAAGGATATTATTCATCGTGCAGGCATGGATTCTTGCAAACCTGCAGCTATACCTGTGGATACCCAAAGCAAATTATCCAGTGAGCCGGACTCTTTATACGATGACCCCACCACATACCGAAGCCTCGCTGGGGCCTTTCAATACCTCACTTTCACCAGACCAGATATCACATATGCCATGCAACAGATATGTATGCACTTGCACGCTCCGTGCCTTGCTCATTGGAATGCACTCAAACGCATCATACGGTATTTACAGGGCACTCCTGAGCTTGGCCTTCACTTGTCACCTTCTTTGGCTCTATCCATACGAGCCTACACAGATGCAGATTGGGCCGGTTGCCCTGACACTCGTCGCTCCACCTCTGGTTATTGTGTTTATCTGGGGGATAATCTGGTTTCCTGCTCATCTAAGCGACATTCTACTATAGCACGGTCCAGTGCTGAGGCCGAGTACAGAGGGGTAGCAAATGTTGTTGCCGAAATTTGTTGGTTGTGTAATCTTCTGCTTGAGCTCCATAGTCCACTGTCTAAAGCCTCATTGGTCTATTGCGACAATGTCAGTGCTATTTACCTATCAGGTAACCCGGTCCAATATCAACGAACCAAGCACATTGAACTAGACATTCACTTCGTTAGAGAACACGTACAAAAGGGTTTGGTTCGCATTCTTCACATGCCAGCATGTTTTCAAGTCGCAGACATACTCACAAAAAGTTGCCTCGAGTCCTCTTCGATGATTTTCGCTCCAGTCTAAGCATCCGCTCTCCTCCCGCTTCGACTGCGGGGGTGTAATAGAGGCCGCTAATCATGCTAATAGAGGCCGCCAATCATGCTACGATTGAATGCAATTAGTGTCACACAATTATTGTATATATCCTTTCCAAAAATAGGAGCTTAGTTGTAACTCTATATATTGTGATTTGTTAATGAAAGATGGCAAGGGATTAATTCTCTACAAATACAATCTAAAATTTGAAGACTTTTAATGGATTAGTTGAGTTAGTAAGATATAATAATAATAATAATAATAATAATAATAATAATAATAATAATAATAATAATAATATATATATATAATTAATTACAAACCTAATTATTAATTTGATTGTTACAAAGTGGTATTTTATCTTTTGTAATTTAGTGTTCTCATAGTCTATCTATTTTTGGTCCTTTATGTTATTTTATTTTTCGGTTCATGTCGATTTTTAGAGATATTTTAATTATACATTTAGTTATTTTTAAGTAAACCTCAAAATCACATCTTGATACATACACATCCATATACTCACACACACAACACACTATACATAACACACATGATTTTTATTAAACGAATTAAATTACGCATAGATTTTACAAAGTATTACAACCAGATAGATCAACTAAACGGATAATCTCTAAACTAACATACTTAAAAATACAATAAACTGTAGATTTTTTTGTGACGTTTAACCGGAGACAATTTATCGTTAGATATACGGCTCACCATTAATGTATGAATTCTATATATATCTATTTGTAGCGTAATGTTATATTTACTATTGTCATAGTTTATGTAATTTTAATCTAATTTTTGGGTGATCTTTCAAAATATTTTTTATAATTATTTTCAAATTATTTGATTTAGATTAATTATATATTCGTGCATCCTGTCAATTTATCAACCACACAATTACATTTATACTTGTAAATTGTCCATACCGTCGCATTGCGCGGGCTCCCCACTAGTATGTTCTAAAAGACTTTAGAACTCTTAAATCATTTGAGATCAAGGGGAGCGGGATTGTGAAAAAAAAAAAAAAAAAAAACTAACTGAAATGGTATTATTGAATTTAAAGAACCAGAGTTCAATTATAGAAAAGTAGAAATAGAGTTGGGTATTAATCCGATAAAAGACCAAATTGCAAGACTAGGTTAAGAATCAGGAACAAAATACACAACGGGTGGCCATAGTTTTACAATACCAAAAAGATTTGTAGCATCTTCTGCAATGCAATGTATGTGCATCAAAGAGTTGAACCATCTAAAGGCTAAAGTAAAAGCAGACTCATAAGCCCATGAAAAAAAACATAGTTCATATAACATGGAAATATAACATGAGAGTAATGAGCCCAAACAGGTGAAGCCCACATGCAGAAAACAAAAACAAAAAATTAAGAAAAAGATAATATGGATTATAAATTGAAAATATATTTTAAAACATTGAAACTTTGTTCAAAGGAGATTAAAAAAAAGGACTAAGTTTGAAACTTTGCCAAAAGTGGTAAGAGGCAAAGCCACCTTAGAGGAAAGACTCATGATCAAATCATGGGCAAAGTAAAAATAAAGAGAAATTAATCGTTAAAAAAAATTGAACATTAATTAATTAAGTTTTTTTTTTTTTTTTTTTCTGAACGGCAAATCTTTACTTTTTGTGGGACTTGAACCCATAACCTCCCTTTAAGTGTTCCTAGAAGCTTTGCTTCTACCATTGGATCACCAACCCCAATGACATTAATTAATTAAGTTTACATGCAACAATTGAACAAACACGCATTCATTATTTTTGTTTATGTTTTTGTATATGTTGATTAAGAATATTGATCAACAAACATAAACAAACACGAAAGCATTACTTTTCTTAATGAAATAGCAAACACGAATACTTAAGTGTTTTTTAAGATACGATTACAAGTTAATAAAAGTATAAGGGGTTGTTTTGTTGATTACGTGCTGAATTATTAAGAGGTCTGAATAGTTAAGAGACACTAAATGTTTAGTGCTGAATGGTTCAGCTCTTAGCCATTTCATTCAGAGATTTTTTTAAGTTGAAACAAACAGTCTAAATGTTAAACCATTCAGAGCTGAATGGTTCAGAACCTCATTAAGAGGCTAACAAACAAGCCCTAAGTAATGTTTATTTTCAGTTTTGCTTTTGTTAATATTGTTAAAAAGTGTTCTCAAGTGCAAGGATCCGAACGTCGTAGAGATGATTACCGATATCAAGACCTTGGGTTTCTTATGGTATAAGCATAGGTTTAAAGAATGTGTGGTTGATTGGGAGAGATGGGGTAATTTTGATTTGATGTAAGTTTGGATTTCTTTTTGTTGGTTTTTAGGCTTGCTATTTCCGCCTTGGTAATAGCATGTCTTTCGTTGGTGGTTTAATGAAAGTAAATTTAAAAAAAAAAAGTATTTGCATAAATCTTAGACTGTGTGTTGTGGCTCGCGAGCGAGCCAACGAGCCACGTGGCTCACGAACACCACGACCCTCACGCGTTAACGGTCCTGCGAGCGAGCAGACGCGAGCCTGCTCATGTGGGCTAGCGAGGAAATAAAAGGAAGAGTTGCAGGTGGGAACGACGGCATAAGCGAGCAGGCTCACCTTGAGCCACAACAGGATCAAGTGAGTGAACTCAAGCTTTATCCATTGTTTTGTCAGCGTCCATATGGCTTGAAATAATCTTCTATACATATAATAAACAAAACTCAATTTTGACACATGTCCCTCCCACATTGCACCTTCAATCCACTCTTTTCCCATATTGTGCCACATGACACAACCTTAGAATTTATAATTGTTTTTAAATTGAAAATTGAATTAATACACAATATTTGGTCAAAATCGGTCAATTAATACCTTTCCTAAACTCGAAAATCATTAAATTTATAATTTTTTTAAATCGAAAATCATTAAATATTATAAAGTCAAAATTGGTCAAGGTGTTTAATAACTTCTCTAAACACTATATTCTCCAACTAATGAATGCTCCATCTTCCTCCACAAGACAATCAATCGTTCATCCATCTAGGTAAGCACATATTCGATTTCTTTTCCTCAAACAACATCAGTCACTTTAAACCCTAATCCGAAAAAAAACATCAATAAAGGTATTTGTTTCTTCACCTATCTTCGTCTCATTCTGTTAATTCGTTTTCATTCTGTTTATTGCTTGATTGACAGTAAAGATTTACATTCATTTTCTTCACCCATCACTTGATTGACATGTTTTATTGCTTCATCGTTTTCATTCTGTCTATGATATCTTTCAAATTAGATTTAATGTTCGGATCTTTCTCTGTATTTCAGATCTGCTAATTCGTTTTTGCATTTATCTTTCTGAAACGTTACCGATTGTATCTGTTAATTCGGTGTTTTATATACTTTTTTAATAACTTGTGAATGTGTTATTTTGGGCTTCGTTCAGAATGTAAACCGTCGTTATCATTGAGATCCCCGATTAGGCTTCGTTTCTGCCGTAATGTTCGGTCGTAAACAAACTTCAAAACTCATGAGGTACCGTTCACTATATTTTTTTTATTTCAATTTGTTTCGTTTCATTTTGTATTTGATTTATTTGTTACTAAAGATTTCTGGGTTTTTCGTTTTGTAAACTGAAGTTGGGTTCTTGATTTCTAGGTTTATTAAAGTTGTATAAAGTTTACTTTCTTTGGTATTATAGAATTACGCGCACCAAGTGTTCGTAAAATTTTGTAAGTGAACTTTTTCATATTATTTTTTTAGTGTTCTTTTTTTTTTATAAATAAGTTAGAACAACAATAATGATTAGTTCTTTTTATGCTTGCCAAATGGAGTCTACTAGGATGCAGACAATGATGCAACAGCTACTCTAAAAACAAGTTCATCATCAACCTGTGAAGGAAATTGAAAATTATGTAAACCATTTTTGAATACATTGAATAATGCCTTTTTACTGGTATTAATTTACTTACAATGTAACTAATTAGTATACAAATATATGCATTGTTCTATGTGATTAAGTGTCATCTATTTATTTAACAGAGAAACTAGATTACTTGGAATTCACAGAAGATTATTATTGCATTTGTGTTAGAGGTAAGTTCGTCATCTCATTGTATTATACCCTTATGATTTTCTGTGGATTCAACTATTCTTTCAACAATTCCTCATATATTATCCTTTGTTTGCTCAGGGTAATAGTACTCTGGCATATTCTTGCATAGAGCAATTGAAGTTTATTGTTGCATGGGCACAAAGGATTGGAGATCCAAAATATCAACAGAAGGTACGTGATTTTGCTCTTTAGTGTTAACAATTCATGCATTTTGATATTTATCATGATTTACACAATATTGGAAACATCTAATGTTAATAATTATGATTACCATTTCATTAATAACCTTTAAACACAAAATTATTAATCATATATAAATACATTTATAAATTTATTTTTAAACATTCAAAATCAAAATTTAAAAAAAATCCGGTTTTTAAAATTAAAGACATTTAAACACAAAATAAATACTTAATTCTTTGATATGTCACATTACTATTTTTAGCGTATAAATAGCATTTATCATGATTTACACAATATTGGAAACATCTAATGTTAATAATTATATATGATTACCATTTCATTAATAACCTTTAAACACAAAATTATTAATCATATATAAATATAAATACATTTATAAACAAAGTTAAATTTGAATTTTTTTCATCACAATTTATACGCCTATTTTCATTTGAATTATTTTATTTTAAAACATTAAAAATCAATTTTTTTTTAAAAAAAATCCAGTTTTTAAAATTAAAGACATTTAAGCACAAAATAAATGCTTAATTCTTTGATTTGTCACATTACTATTTTTAGCATATAATTAGCATTTATCATGATTTACACAATATTGGAAACATCTAATGTTAATAATTATGATTACCATTTTATTAATAACCTTTAAACACAAAATTAGTAGTCATATATAAATACATTTATAAATTTATTTTTAAACATTCAAAATCAAAATTTAAAAAAAATCCGGTTTTTAAAATTAAAGACATTTAAACACAAAATAAATGCTTAATTCTTTGATTTGTAACATTACTATTTTTAGCGTATAATTAGCATTTATCATGATTTACACCATATTGTGAACATCTAATGTTAATAATTATGATTACCATTTCATTAATAACCTTTAAACACAAAATTATAAATCATATGTAAATATAAATACATTTATAAACAAAGTTAAATTTGAATTATTTTCATCACAATTAATACGCCTATTTTCATTTGAATTACTTTATTTTCAAACATTAAAAATCAAAATTTTTTAAAAAAAAAATCCGGTTTTTAAAATTTAAGACATTTAAACACAAAATAAATTCTTAATTCTTTGATTTGTTACGTTACTATTTTTAGCGTATAATTAGCATTTATCATGATTTACACAATATTGGAAACATATAATGTTAATAATTATGATTACCATTTCATTAATAACCTTTAAACACAAAATTATTGATCATATATAAATATAAATACATTTAGAAACAAAGTTAAATTTTAATTTTTTTTGCATTACATTTAATACGCCTATTTTCATTTGAATTACTTTATTTTTAAACATTCAAAATCCAAATTTAAAAAAAAAACAAATGGTAAGTTGTCTATTATTGCATTGTTTTATGTTTGAATGATGAGATTGTTTATCATTGTTACATAATGTAGTCAAAGTATGCATTGCCTCAGACTATTATGCAATTACATTATTTTATCTATTTAGATGTTTTATTTCAATTTTGTGAGTTGACTATAATAGACGTATATATTTATGTTAGTCAACCTTGTAAATGTAGTAAATGGAGATGTTAGTCAACCTTGTAAATGTAGTCAATGATGAGAGACTACTTCTCCATTGACCATTGACTACATTTACAAGGTGAGAGACTTTTGGCTGACCAACTAAAAGGACTTGGATCTCCCATCGATAACCGCATGCTCGTCCTTCAAGTCTTAACAGGCTTGATAGAACAGTTTGATGGTATATCCACCGTTTTGCAGAACCGTGATCCGCTTCCGGACTTTTCTGAGGTCCGCTCCCGTCTCACAAATGAACAAGCCAAGAAAAAAAGGCAATCGGCGGCTGCTGCACAGCATTCGGCCACCGCATTGGCCGCTGTTGCAGCCTCCCAGCCACCCACAGATACATCCGCAGGAAATCGGAATAGATCTCGGGGTCGTGGAAGGGGTCGTTCGCGTGGCTATAATAATAACAAGAAGTGGCAGCCACCTACTTCTCCAAACCACCCTTACATTGTATTCCCAAGCTCCTGGACAGCCAATCAATGGTCGCAATTAATGAACAACTCTTCTCAACAGTGGTCGCAGCCATCCTCGGGTCGTCCACCCTGTCCGTATCCGTCTAGACCGAGTCAACAAAACAGCCAAGGCATATTAGGAGCCCATCCAGATCAGGCAAATTACTCCTACACACCTACGGACATTGAACAAGCTCTCTATACGATGGCTCTCAACCCACTCGATCATGGCGTTATGGACACTGGTGCCTCCTCTCACTCAGCTAACCAGCAAGGTATATACTCCTCGTCTAACTTTAATACGTGCACTAATAAATTTATAATTGTTGGTAATGGTCAATCTATTCCTGTTGTGGCACAAGGCAACCAAGTCCTTCCACCACCCTTTCCACCCTTAAAATTAAACAATGTCCTTTTTGCCCCACACATCATTAAAAACTTAATTTCTGTTAGACGACTAACCACTGATAATCTTGTTTCCATTGAATTTAACCCCTTTGGTTTTGTTATGAAGGATCTCAAAACTCGGGTGCCCATCCTTAGATGCAACAACACCGGCGATCTTTATCCGCTCACCGCTCCTCTCTACACGACTTCCAACCAACCATCCGCCTTCACCACCATCACACAAGATCGCTGGCATCGACGTCTAGGACACGCGGGAAATAGTCTTTTACAATCTTTAAAATTGTCGTCTTTCATTAATTGTTCCAAAATAAATAACACTTTGTGTGAACCATGTGTTTTTGGGAAGAGTACTAAACTCCCTTTTTATCATTCTATGAATTCTACTTCCATGCCTTTTGATATTATTCATAGTGATCTCTGGACCTCCCCGGTTCTTAGCACGGGAGGTCACCGGTATTATGTGTTGTTTCTTGATGATTACACAGATTTTTTATGGACATTTCCCCTTTCCCATAAATCTCAGGTTTTCACAACTTTTAAATCCTTTTACACCCACATCAACACCCAATTTGAAAGAAAAATCAAACAATTCCAATGCGACAATCGAACCGAATATGCAAACAATAATTTTTACAATTTTTGGAACTCAAATGGCATGCATTTTCGGTTTTCTTGTCCCCACACCTCCTCACAAAATGGAAAAGCGGAACACAAAATCCGCATCATCAATAACATGCTTCGCACCCTCCTTGCGCAAGCATCATTACCTCCCAACCTTTGGCACCATGCACTTGCCACCGTAACTTACTTACTAAACATCCTACCCACCAAAACACTCAACTTTAAATCCCCCACCTCCCGCTTATACCACTGTCAACCGGAATACGACCATCTAAGTGTTTTCGGTTGCCTATGTTATCCCATAATACCCTCCACCACCATCAACAAATTAACCCATCGCTCACACCCTTGTGTATTTCTCGGTTATCCCCCAAATCACCGTGGATACAAATGCCTAAACCTCTCCACCAACTAAATCCTTATCTCCCGACATGTTCAATTTGAGGAAACCATTTTCCCATTTGCTATTCAATTCCCAAATACTCCCAACACATACAACTTCTTAAACCCCACCCTAAATCCTCTTATCTGGTCTCACGTTTCACCCAGCCCAACCTGCCCACTGCCGCACCAACATACCTCAGCCCAAGCCTCACCTACCCAACCTCCTGCTCCTTCTACCTCAGCCCACAACTCACCCGCCCATGGCCCACCGTCACCCACTTCTACGACCCAGTCCCCAACCAACCACTCGGCCCATTCCCTTAGACCAACAACTCCACACTCTCATACCCCAGACATCTCAACCAATCCTCCTACACCCGGCCCATCCAACGACCCAGCACCTACACCATCCGCACCCGTCCCAGCTCCAAACCCACCCCCACCCGCAACCAACGCCCGTACTATGCACACCCGCTCCATGAGTGGCATTGTCAAACCCAAGCACCTTTTCAATCTCAACACCACTACCCTTCAACCAATTCCAAATAATCCTAAGGTTGCTTTGTCCACTCCGGAATGGTATAGTGCCATGACCAACGAATTTAGTGCCCTTATTAAAAATAAGACCTGGGAGCTTGTACCTTGCACTCCCGACATGAATATTATTCGTCGTATGTGGCTATTTAAACATAAGTTCAGGTCCGATGGCACATGGAACAGTACAAGTCTCGGCTCGTTTGTGATGGCCGTGGTCAGCAGGCAGGTATAGATTGTGGGGAAACATTTAGCCCGATTGTTAAACTGGCCACTATTCAACTTATCTTGTCCCTTGCTCTGGCTCAATCCTGGCAAATTAACCAACTAGACGTCAATAATGCTTTCTTACACGGCACTCTCCGTGAGACAGTCTACATGCATCAACCCATGGGGTTTTGTGATCATGACTATCCATATCATGTTTGTCGCCTGAAGAAATCACTATATGGTCTGAAACAGGCACCTCAGGCGTGGTATCAACGGTTCACTGACTTTGTTCTTTTGCAGGGTTTTCGCCAAAGTAAATGTGATAACTCATTGTTTATATATAACTAGGGCCGTGATATTGCATATCTCCTGATATACGTAGATGACATCATTCTTACCACTTCAAATGAAGCTCTTTGATGTCGGCTAATGTCCACTTTTGCAGGTGAATTCTCAATGAAAGACTTGGGGCCTTTGTCCTATTTTCTGGGTATACAGGTTACTCGTACATACAATAATCTTTTTCTATCGCAATCGGCCTACGTTAAAGACATCATCCATCGTGCAGCTATGGATTCATGTAAGCTAGTTGCCACGCCAGTCGACACACAACCCAAGCTCAGTGCAGACACAGGTCCCCTTCATGATGATCCGTCAACTTTTCGTTCACTTGTAGGTTCCCTACAGTATCTCACGTTTACACGCCCCGATATCTCCTATGCAGTGCAACAAATTTGCATGCACATGCACGCTCCTCGGGTTGCTCACTAGAATGCTTTGAAATGAATCATCTGGTACATCTAGGGAACCCCTAATCTTAGACTTCACCTGGGTCCCTCTGACACCGGTTCTTTACGAGCTTATACTGATGCAGATTGAGCGGGATGCCCAGACACTAGACGCTCTACTTCAGGTTACTGTGTCTATCTCGGTGACAATCTCATTTCCTGGTCATCTAAACGACAATCTACCATTAGCCACTCCAGTGTAGAGGCTGAATACTGTGGAGTTGCTAATGTTGTCGCTGAAATCTGTTGGCTGCGTAACCTCCTTTTAGAGCTACATCGCCCACTCACCTATGCAACAATAGTTTATTGTGATAATGTTAGTGCTATCTATCTGTCGGGTAACCCGGTTCAACACCAATGCACTAAACATATCGCGCTTGACATTCATTTTGTTCGGGAACAGGTTCAAAAAGGCAACGTTCGAGTGGTACATGTTTCATCTCGCCATCAAGTTGCTGACATCTTCACCAAAGGCTTGCAACGAGTCCTCTTCGATGATTTTCGATCCAGTCTAAGCATCGGTCTTCCCTTCGCTTCGATTGCGGGGGAGTAATAGACATATATATTTATGTTAGTCAACCTTGTAAATGTAGTCAATGGAGATGTTAGTCAACCTTGTAAATATAGTCAATGGTCAATGGAGAATTAGTCTCTCATCATTGTATTATAAATATACACTATGTGGAATGATACAATCAAGGAATTACTCTTAATATCATATTATTATTTTGTTTCCTCCTTTTTTTAATTATAAATGGCGGGTCGTAAAATATAAAGAGTGCTATAAGCAATGTGGTGCATAGGTGGTCATGCCATGAATACACTACAAATATACAAGTACAATGTTATGTTAAACATGTTGATGCTTTATTCATTTTTATACATCAGTAGCCATGTATACACTGCAAATATCATGGACGTATCAGGTCTAATATGGTAAGCATACATTTTCAAGCATATTGTACTCCCTTCAAACATACATTAAAGAATTTTCTTTTATTTCGTTTGCTTGGTAGTTAGAACTTCTTCTTCTTCTTTTTTTTTTTTTTTTTTTTTTCAAAATAGCCTCATATGATTCATGTTCATGTTCTTTCTACAGTGCTTGGCTATGTGAGTCTACGAGTTTTTTTTTGTTATATTTTTAAGTCTTACACACGAGGCATTAGCGGTGTCATGTTTTTTTTTTTGAACGGTTAACTTCATTAAAAAACAGGCGTCCTCAACAGAGAACCACCACAATTATACAAGAGATTACAACATATACATAGGGAAAACCGTCCAATCCTTCCAGGAAATATTATCAAATCTACTACGGCTTTTAAGCCATAAAAACGTAACAGACTTCACATCGGTCACCACGTCCACCACCTTAGGAGTTTTGTTGTCAAAAACTTTCTTGTTTCTTGATTTCCAGATAGCCCAACAAGCAGCCATGATAATACCTTTAACTATTTTCTTGGCCCATTTCGTCCCTTGAGCTTGAGAATGAACCTGGAGTAAGTCTTTAAAGTCAAAGAGACTAACCGGCTGCATCTTGCACCAGCTCCATATGCTGCTCCAAACGCCAAAGGTGAACCCGCAATCCATAAAAACATGCTCACATGATTCGTCAAAAACATCACAGAGAGGGTAGGCCAAGGACGGAAGGGTAATGTTTCTTTTAGCAAGGGCGACTCGTGTCGGAAGACGGTTCAATTCAGCACGCCACATATGGATGTTAACTTTCAATGGAACCCAAGATTCCCACGAGAATTGATGAGGTCTGAATTCATTCCTATCTTTCTTTAATAATTCTTTAACATTCGCCACCGAAAAATCTCCTGATTCATCCGGGTCCCAGGTCCAACTATCTGGTTTACTCGATAATTGAATAGAAGATAACATAAATAAGATGTCTTCCATCTCAGAAATAGCAGCCACCATGGCTATAGCAGCGTTCCACCCTACAGCCAAGATTGTTTCAGACCCATTTCGAGCGATTCTTTCATCAATTTTGCAGCCCTTGTTACTTTCTGATGCATAAAGAGCCGGCCATCTATACATTAAAGCCGCTGAACCCAGCCAGATATCTCTCCAAAAACGCAGCCACTTTCCATCTCCAACATTGCCTTTTAAATAATAGCTTACCGGTTTACCATTTAGGCGCGTCTTCTCGATAGGCGATACCAAGGTCTCCCAGCAGCCATTAACTGATGTAGCAGCCGGAAGGAACTTCCACTTGTTCCTGCCACCAAGGATGGCTTCTATAACATTCCTCCAAAGACTTCCGTTTTGCACCTTGAATCTCCATGCCCATTTTATAAGAAGGGCTAAATTTACATCGGTCAATTTTGCTATTCCGAGCCCCCCGTCTTTTTTGGATGTAGATACAACATCCCAATGTAGCTTCCTAGTATCCGAAAGACAAGCCCAAAGGAACTTCTTCATAAAGCCTTCAATCCGATCCACCACTTTCAAGGGAGCCTTGTAGAAGGAGAGATAATAAATTGATAGACTTGACAAGACAGACAGACTTGATAAGAGTTAGCCTTCCTCCAATGGAGAGGGTGTTAGCTTTCCAAGATGCCAACCGTGATTGAATCGTATCAATAACCGGATCCCAATTGGCAATCCGATTCATATTCGCTCCGACTTTGATACCCAAATACTCGAAAGGAAACTTTCCAATCTTTGCAGCCAATGGTACCCGCGGATCTAATCAGCTCATCTTCATCAATGCCCAAACCATATAAATGCGACTTATTAATGTTGATTTTCAACCCGGAGCATAAATAAAAGATCCTGAATAAACGCGCCAACTTTTGCATATTCTCTTTGGACCATTTACCCATGATTAAAGCGTCGTCCGCGTAGAAAAGATGGGACATAATTGGTCCGCCATTTGGAAGCCGAATACCTTCGAATTCCCCCAAATCCGAAGCTTTTTGAAGAATATAAGCCAAACCCTCCATTGCTATTAGGAGTAAGAAGGGAGATAATGGGTCGCCTTGCCTAACTCCTTTCTCACACTGAAATTCAAACGTTGGTGATCCGTTGACTAAAATGGAAGATCTAGCCGACGATAAAATACCCTTTATCCAATGACACCAACGTTGAGGAAAGCCCATTTGGTTTAAGATAGATAGAAGAAAATTCCTATTAACATTATCAAACGCCTTTTCAAAATCAAGCTTTAACATGAAAGTATCCTTGCCATTTTTTTTCATCCACCCAATTATTTCATTGATAATAAGCGGCCCATCTAAAATAAAACAGTCTTTAATGAATGCGGATTGAATGTGCAAGATAACCATACCAATGACTTTCTTCATCCTGTTCGCCACCACCATTGAAATAGTTTTGCTAATGACTCCTACCAGGTTTATCGGTCTATAGTCCTTTAAACCTAGAGGAGTTTTGGTCTTAGCAATAAGAGTTATAAAAGAAGTGCTGCAACCCCTATTAATGACCCCCGTGTGATAGAAATCCCCCGTTAAATTATAAAAATCTTCCTCTAAGCACTCCCAAAATCGCTTTACAAATCTAAAATTGAACCCATCGGGACCCGGTGCTCTATCGGAACCACATTCAAAAACGGCTTCTTTGATTTCTTCTTTGGTAAACGGAGCTATCAACTTATCCACACAACCCGGGTCTAATTTTTTTGATATTACTACACAACAAATCTAGCCGAGTCTTGAATTTATCTGCAAAATGATTTCTGAAGTGCCTGAGAACTTCACGTTTCACCAACGCCGGCTTAGAAATCCACTCCCCATTGATCATCAAGCCAGGAATGGCATTTGAGGCCTTCCTGCCATTAATGAATCTATGAAAAACGCTGAGTTATCATCCCTATTAGTGGCCCATCGCACTCGAGACTTTTGAAGTAAGTCTCGCTGTTTATACATGTTAAATTGTTCCAGCCCCTTTTTTACTTTCCTCCCAAATCCATATCTCTTCCTCTTCAAGATCTCTATCTTCCACAATTAACTCTATCTTCTCTATCTCCTTATGCAGCAAAACAATATCTTCGGTTTCAGTTTTTAGCTGTTCTTTCCACCATTCCCGAAGAATGTTTCTGACATAGTTCAACTTTTTGGTAATCACTAGATCACAAGGCCCTTCAAAGAAACAATCGCCAAAAGCTTTATTGACAATATCCGAACAACCCTCCCGTTCTAACCATGAATTAAACCACCTAAATGGCTTTGCTCTATAGTTAGAATCCACCAACGTAAGGAGTAAAGGGCAATGATCAGAGGGACCTCTTGGAAGCGCACGAAGACATGCTAAAGGCCACCTGTTGAAAAACTCTTGACAAACTAAAACTCTTTCAATTTCGCTCAATTTAAAGCCCGAATCTTTCTTTGATAAACAAGTAAACTTGTTCTCTCTCATATAATACTCCTGCAAACTAGTATCATCAATAAATGCATTGAAATCCAAGGCACTAAGGCGATTAAAGATTGAGTTCTTCCTTTCCTCCGGAATTCTAACTGAGTTGAAATCGCCCGAAAAACCCCACATCCCAGGAGTACCCGCCATCACCCCTCTTAAACTGTCCCAAAGAGCTCTTTTCTGAACAGTTTTTTGAGGGGCATAGATATTAACTAGGGGGTGCAAACGAGTCGAGCTACTCACGAGCTACTCGAGCCCGAGCCTAAAAACCAAGCTCGTTTAGTAAACGAGCCCGAGCTCGAGCTTTGTTTATCGAGCTCGATTCGGCTCGCGAGCCTTAACGAGCCCACTATTTATATAAATTTTAATTAATATATTAAATATGTATTTAAATATAATAATTAATATTTATAAAACTATGAATAAATAACCAAATTATATATAAAATAAGTATTATAATTAATATAAATTCATTAATAACTAATAAATGAGCCGAGCCCGAGCTCGAGCTTGGAAACATACCTTCGAGCCGAGCTCGAGCTTTAGAAACAAAACTCGAATCGAGCCGAGCTCGAGCTCGAGCTTTCATAACTTAAACGAGCCTGAGCTCGAGCCTGGTCGAGCTCGAGCTCGGCTCGGCTCGTTTGCACCCCTAATATTAACTATATTCAAAAGAGAACCATCAGTAATTAAAGTACCCGTTGTGATAAGAAAATTCGGGTTTTCCACAGACGAAATTTTGACAAATTTTTTAGGATTCCACATGTTGACCAGACCACCAGATCTTCCTGAAGCCTCAACCACATCAAATTGAACATCATTATTCCCCCAAATTCTAGTAAAATCAAAACCCCCAACTTTTGAAACCAAAGATTCCTGAATGACTAAAAAGTCAACACCATTATTAACTACCAAACCTTTTAACCAAGAATGTTTCCCAACAACCCCAATCCCTCTAACATTAGAAGATAGAAAATTCGTTGATAACCTGATTGTAAACCTTCTTGTTCCACCGAATTTCGAACCATATCACGGAAGTTTGAAAGCTGTGCACCAATTTTGCCTCCAAGGGTTTCCGTTTCCAAAACTTCATTATCAAGCTCAAAATCTTTCACGGCTTCGGGGTTGTTGAGGTTGTTAACTTCAGAAGAGCGATTTAAGTCAAAATCATGTATCTGTTGCTCAAGAGTATCACTTTGAGTTAGAATCCTATCTTGTAAGTCATCGAAATTCACTGGGCCTAATTCACCTCTGTTAACATTAACTGAGCCCAATATCAGTGGGTTCAAGCCAAATGGATCCTCTTTATCTAGTTCCATCCTTGATTCCTTTATAGGCCTTTCATTACTACTTTTATAATTAGAATCTTGGTCCACAATTAATATACCTTTATTTTTCTTTCGTTTATTTTTATTAAGACCAGAAAATTCATAGTCAACAGGCACACTTAATACCTCATGATTGGAGAGCATATTTGCCTCCACAATATTAGGAAACTGATAATTATTTTGACCTTCCATCCCACCATTATCGCTGACAGTAATTGCCTCATTAATTGCTACCGGAGTATTGACATTATTTCCCGTCACCGGAGTAGGCTCCGGCGTCACCACCGAATCTGTCTCCGGCTCATAAACGTCCTCATCTTCTTCAGATGATTCAGAGCAATCTGACATGGAAGTGTGGCTTCTATCATCCCGTTCATCTTTAGAGCCGTCACCGCCTGAATCATCTTCCGACATAAAGTCCGGCAACCAAGCACCACAATCTTCATTGATCCAAACTTCATACATTTTATCCCTCCACATGACAGAGACTTCACTGTTGATCATCTTTCCATCAGAGACTAAAAGAGCCGCATAACAATAGGACAAGTCTTTATCATATGCATCACAATGAGCCACATTTTCGAAAGGTTTAGTAACACATTTCAAAGTATCTTCCGACATCAAATGAAAAGGAATACCAAGGACTTTAACCCAAGCAATTCTTTTAAAGGTAAAATCTTGACCTTTCCATATAGAAACATCTTCAAACTCAAAACCCCGACCCAAGAACTCATCCCTAGCCATGACAGCTTGATCTCCAGAATTAAAGGTCATGTTTACTGTGTATATGTTCGCATAAACGTTGTTAAGCCGTTTCTATACTTTATATTATTTTTTTGTTAGTAGGTTGTATGCATTAGAGGTACACTTTATAAAAGTTTTGTCCAATTATTCCGCTTAACACTAAAGGTGGGTGTACTTGTATTCAAGAGACCACGTATTCTCACATGGCCAACTTTATGTCACATCGTCAAGAGTTAAAAGCATGACAGGGGTGAAATTACTTATACTAGATAATTATGGGAATGTCAAAACTAAAACAAAAAATATGATCTATAAGGAAATATTTAGTGATATTTGAATAACGTGTGTATTCCTTGCTTTTAAATTTTAATAAAATATTTCTACTATATTTTTTTATACGTTTTACCGCTTCAAATAATTGTCAGTTGTTGAACCGCGTGTCCACACGGGCAATAGTCTAGTAGTATAATATTTATGTTCACCTTAAACCACAACACATAGCGTTATTTTCAAAATAGTATAAGTGCATCTTTCCCCTCTATTTATTTCACATAAATTTTATGTTAAATCACCACATTAGGCATATGTTATTTCTAAAAGAAATTACATTTTCTGTTACTTCACATTCAATTTTTTATGTTCATGTATTTGTAAAACGTAAAAAGCTTAAAAACCGCTTTCTTTTTCAATAAAATATGCGTTTCCCTAAAAAATTAATTTAATATAAAAAAGATAAAAACAAATATAACTGAAAAAAAAAATACTTTTCATCCAAAAACTCACTTTGAAAAGCATTTTTCATTAAAAAAATAATAATAAAACAAAGCAAAATGACACTTATAAAAATGACTGTTTTGATGTCAAATTAATATAAAAACAACAAAAAAGAAACGTCAAATTTATAATATGCATACCGTTTCTCTTCTATTTATTTTTCAAAACAAAGAAAAAAATATTAATTAAATTTTTTCTTTAATTAGAAACCACAAAGAAAGACATAAAAAGCTTAAAAAATAAAAATAATAATAATAAAACAAGGAAATAGAATTGAAATGCCTTATGCTGTACTCTTGTCTAAGGAATTGCTGAAGAGAGACGCACACGCTTTTCGAATTGGTTGTGTCACGCAGGTTACGCTTCCTCTTCCGTTACCTGTCGTCTTCAATTACTCTCCTCTCTCTTCCATTCTTCTACCTATACATACATATTCCTCTCCCTACATAATATTATTATTGCTTCTCTCTTTTATGTATATATATATAAGTTTGTTTCATTGGTGATCGATCATCTTACACGGTAAACACTTTGTGCTTTGCTTGTTTTAAATTCATAGTTAGTTGATATGATTAGGAATTAAGTTGTTGGTATAATGTGTTTAGTAAACAGCTGAATTCCGTATGACATGCACATAATGGTCATGTGGCTCGTGTGTTGTGGTGCTTGCCAAATCATACAAATGGTGTGTTTGACTGAAGTGAGCACTCACAAAGTCATATGGCCCGTAAAAGCATTGTGCGCCTAATCATATGGAATGTATGATGTGATAGGCTCTGATGTGTCATACAAGTCGTATGCATGCACTTAATGGGCATATGCGTTGTATGTCCCGCCAAAAATGGTTGTATGGGTCGTATGTTGTAGTGTTTGCTAAATCATACAAATGATGTATAACATAACATAAATGAATTATGTGAGCACTAACAAAGTCATACGACATGTATAACTATTTTGTGCCTAATCATACGAAATGTATGAGGTGACAGGCTCTAATGTGTCATACTAGTCGTATGACATGAGAAAAACGGTCATATGGGCCGTATGTTGTAGTGTTTGCCAAATCATTGAAACAATGTGTTTGACTGACACAAAAATGAAATATGTGAGCACTAACAAAGTCATGCGGCATATATACCCATTGTTGGCCTATCATACGGTCTGTATGATGTGACAGGCTCTAGCGTGGAGACTTGATTTGGCATCAAACTGACCGTATGATGTGATAGGCACGTTGGTGTACAGATGATTGATTTCAGTAAAGCACGTTTTGATTTTGGTTAACTGATTTTGCTTCATTATATAACAATATTTGTGAAGATACTACATTTTTTTTAATGAAATACGACGATCTGCATTGGTTGGTGTTGTCTAACGTTGATAATCGATTGCAGTGTTAAAGATGGGTACTAAGTTCAAAGCAAGCTTGCTCTTGTTGTGCATTTGCTTTCTTCACTCAGCTACCGCAACTTCGGGTCCTAATGATGGACTGGTTAGAATTGGACTTAAGAAGAGGAAAATTAACAACTTGAATCAAATTGGATATGTTGGATCTAATGAAGGGGGTAATTTAAGGGGTTCGGATACTGATGTTATCGCTCTAAGCAATTACATGGATGCACAGTATTATGGTGAGATTGGTATTGGTACTCCGCCTCAAAAGTTCACTGTGATTTTTGACACCGGTAGTTCTAATCTGTGGGTGCCTTCTGCAAAGTGCCACTTCTCAGTGAGTGTCCCTTCGCGTCTTGCTTACACTTCCTGTTCAAACAATTCTATCGCTGTCACGCAAACACATATTCACACACTTGTGCTGATTATATATTTTGATATTATACAGGTAGCTTGCCTTATGCACTCGAAGTATAAGTCTAGCGAGTCAAGTTCATATAAGAAAAACGGTATGGTGTATTTTTCTAGTTACTTGATGGCTTGCAAATGCTTTTTCATTTGATATTCCTATCTTTATAAATTTAGAACAAATATGATATCCGTCCAATCGCTCGTGGTTTTTACTAACAATTGAACATAAGAAATTAAAGTGAGAATTATGTACAAATGTTGTAAAATTGACTATAAATAGGATTATGTATAAGGAAGTCACTCAACTATTCAACTTTTTTCATTAAGAGCACCAAACGATTAAAACTACCGGCCAAATTAGGCAAAAACAGGTTGGTTGAATACTCCAAACGATTAAAACTACCAAACAATTAAAACTGCCAAACGATTAAAACTACCAAACGATTAAAACTATAAGTTTAATATTTAAAAAAAAGTTACCTTATATATCCGTGATTATCTTTGCAACTATCTGAAGTAAAAAATTATTTTAAAAAAATTTATGTTATTCAGTTTCTTTCTTTCTTTTTTTTTTTTTTTTGCGTTTGTGTCAAATTCGGTATAAACAAATCTGAATGCATAGTTGAGTTGGCCTATAAAGAAGTTCAGTAGTTGGGTTGTATCTTTAATGTTTATTTTGGTAAAAGTAACGCAATCTTCACTCTTATAAATGTGTAGAGCTAATAAAAAAAAATAAATACATTGAGACGTTCTCCATTTCATGTGTACACTTTTATGTGTGCAGTTAATTCTCCACATTTTTTTAATGTTGAGGTTTACAAGCAATTGATTATCCGTATATTAATGTCTTATTCAGGGAAATCTGCAGCAATTCAATATGGAACCGGTTCTATCTCTGGTTTTTTTAGCAAAGATGTTATCACGCTTGGTGATCTTGTTGTGAAAGAGCAAGTAAAGATTTTAAGAACTTGTACATCGTGATGTAATTACTTCAATCTTTTCGTCGAAGTTTAGTCGCCTTGACATGTCACCATTTTCAGGATTTCATAGAGGCAACCAAAGAGCCTGGTGTCACTTTCGTAGCAGCCAAGTTTGACGGTATACTTGGTCTTGGGTTTCAAGAGATCTCTGTTGGGGATGCTGTTCCCGTTTGGTAATCGCCTACTCATCTCCTGTTAATGAACTCTAATTCATTTGTTTAAAAACTTTCATAAGCTAGTAACTTTTTTTTGTCTTCCGTTCCATTTTTTATATCGCTTTTTAGGTACAACATGGTGAAACAAGGTCTTGTTCAAGACCCTATATTTTCATTCTGGCTTAATCGCAATGTTGATGAGGTCGAAGGGGGTGAACTTGTGTTTGGCGGCCTTGACCTTAATCATTTCAAGGGCAAACACACATATGTCCCTATAACTGAGAAAGGCTATTGGCAGGTGAGACTTATAGTTATAGATATATGTGATCTTTTCTTCATAAACCGAAATCTAATTTTTTTCGTTCTCTTTTTATAGTTTGAAATGGGTGATGTCCTTATTGATGATAAACCAACCGGTAATTGTTCTGCATTGTATATATATCCTTCTTCCGTTCCATCTCTTTTACGGTTTCTGAGATCTAATTACTATTGCAGGATTTTGTGACAAGGGTTGTGCAGCGATTGCTGATTCTGGAACTTCTTTGTTGGCTGGACCAACGGTATGTATACAACGCATGCAATTTTCCTTAACTTTGCACCCGCAACGGCTAACCTTCTAAGATTGAAAACTAAGATTTGTAATTATAGAAGTGTTAACAATATAAGTAAATAAGTCTCAAAAGTATGCATGTTTCGTTTCGGAAATGTCCTTAATAGTAACCAAGTTTTATTAGCGTTAAGACTAAAGTCATTCAAACCTTTTTTCAACTGCGAAAACCACTAAAGTTTTAATCTATGCAGCACTTATAAATGTTGGTTACCATTTAGGCTTTTTTTTTTTTTTTTAATTTAAGTATAACCTAAACAGGTAACTTTGGATTAATATCCGTTGATAATATCTAAAAATTTTCAGGATATTATTAATCAAATCAATGAAGCCATTGGTGCTACTGGTATTATGAGCCAACAGTGCATGACATTTGTCAATCGGTTTGGAAAAACTATAATTGACATGCTACTAACTGAGGTACCTCCACATACTTCACTTCTTTTCCTGTATAATTGGCGTTACATGTGGCGATTGGTGCTAGAGATGCAAAATATGTACCAAGTCTCAAAGTTGCAACCAGTCTTAGTTCCTAACATTTTATCGAAAAAACAAAATTTTAAAATTGTTTTCTTCAAATTTTATTACATTTATTTTTCTGATTCTTGTTTGCTATATAATCTTTTTTATTGGTTGGGTTAATTTTACATGTAATGTAAACATAAATTCCTATACCCTTTCCGCCTTTCGTGTTATAACATTAATTTGAGGTATTTTTCCGTAAGAATAACATCTTTTATTCTGAAAAGATTTAGTTGTTAGAAATTCTATTTTCAAATATCTGGTTTTTGTTTAAGAGATCTTTTTCTAATCATAATTATTTAAAAACAAATTGAAATAATAAGTAGTTAAATACTAATCACATTATTACATGATTATTATATGGTGGTTTATCTTGGAAACTTACCACACCATTCTACTGATGTTGTGTAGACAAAACCTGAAAAAATCTGCTCTAAAATGAAGTTATGCGCCTTTGATGGTTCTCATGATACAAGGTCGGTTTTCATGCTTTTGTACTTTCCGCATTCTAGTCATCAATAAATAATTTATATGACATTTAGCTAACTCTTATGTTTTGGCAGCATGATAATTGAGAGTGTGGTTGACAAGAATAACGGAAAATCGTCTAGCATACATAATGAGATATGTAGTCTCTGTGAGTCGGCCGTTATCTGGGTTGAAAACAAAATAAAGCGAAATGAAACTGAAGAAGACATTATTAACCACGTTGATCAGGTGAAGCGACTTCTCCATCAATGAAAAGTTAGACTCATTGACATATGAACGTTTATGGTTAATAGAAAACGGGTCAAAAGTTTCCCCCAGTGTGTTCTTAATGCGAAACTTCTGAAATCATTTTATATTTTACGTTTTCCAGCTGTGTGAACGGTTGCCAAATCCAATGGGACAATCTGGAGTCGATTGCAACAATCTTTCGTCGATGCCCCGTATTGCTTTTACCATTGGTGGTAAAACTTTTGACCTTTCCCCTGAACAGGTAAATTTATAATAGTTATTGTTTTTTTAGTTTTGTGCGTAATTACTTATAACCTGTTTTTTTTAATCTCCCACAATCAATCAGTATATCCTGAAAATTGGCAAGGGAGAAACAACCGAATGCATCAGTGGATTCACTCCTCTTGATGTGCCTCCTCCTCGTGGCCCCCTATGGTACGGTCACTCAACTCCTCGTGCACACGATTCAGTTTACTTTTTTTATGGAAGAGTCAATATAGGGGTTGGGTAACAGGTCAAAACAGTTAATTATAATATGGGTTGGGATCGGTTAACCCAAAACAAGATGATAATATTATTTTCGAATAAAATGTTACCACTCATATGGCATATAGCATGTTTTAGCTATATATATGTTTAACTCTTTTGTCTCGTTAAAAATGTCACATAACCTGAGTCAACCTATTCATAACCGAGATAAGGACATATCCGCATTCATTTGAGATTGGCCGCTCGAATAGGGGTATCTAACTAACGTATTGATGCAGGATCCTGGGAGATATTTTTATGGGTAAATACCATACGGTGTTCGATTATGGTAAGCTACGAGTTGGATTTGCAGAAGCAGTTTAAGACCATCATAATCCAACATTTTGTAAATGTTGCAGTAAATAAACATATATAATCGTTAAATGCATCAGTTGTCGAAAAAGTGCTTGATTATAACTTTAAACTCGTTTATATAGCTTGTTTGATATCAATATTGGATTGTATCTAAGACATTTTTATTATGTTCGTTTTTGTCGATAGCTTTTTGATAATTTTTATAAACATATGCATAAAATCAAACAACAAATTGAAATTCTGAATCATTTACATAAATGGGGGACTTTTCTAAAATTAAAGTGCATTTGGTGGGCATTGGGAGAAAAAATTAAAAATGGGGATGCCTCTAATTCATTTGGCGGTATCAACCTAGTTTGCAGGCTACCCTCTTTTGATGCCGCTAATCCATTCTAATGATATGCATTGATGCCGCCAACCCATTCTAATGTTTCTATGATGCCGCCAATTCGATTAGAGGCATCACCTTGATGCCGCCATTTGGGTTTAAGGCGTCATTTCTTATAAAAAGCCTTGGCCAGCTTTCAATTCTCTCAATCCCATTTACACACAATTACATTCCCACATATCTCAATCCCATTTACAACACCACATATCTCAATCCCATTTACAACACAATTGTAAAAAACTAAACAAAATACCAATATGAGATATAATACTTTTCCCGCAATTGTTTTGGAGGGTATGGTTTTTTTATTGATATTGGGTCGATGTTACATCCACATGGAGTTATAACAGTATTGGGCGGGGATGAGCCGTGCCTAAATGCATCCTCTCCCGTCTCATCCCCTGCTTGGCATCGCTTTTCTGGGGTCCAAAAAAGCGGTGTCTTTGGATCGGTGTTACATCCACATGAAACTACTTGGATCGATGTTACATCCACACGTGGTATAACACGTGTAGAATGCAACATTGTTATTGTAGTTTATAATATTAGAGAGTTGGTTGTCGTTGGTAGTCTCAATCTCTAGTCTACCACACCCAGACAGGCCAACAGACTCTTTAGGGGGGTCAACCTTCCAGACAAAGGCTGTAGCGCAAGGCCATCCGATGTTGAAGAATCACATCATGTGATTAGGGATGTCGGCGATATCAGATTCTCCTGCTCCTGCTCGTGCTCTTTTGGCAGGGCAGCCTGGGCTGATCACGGGTACCTTTAAGATTTGGTACCCATGTTAAACAGATTGATTGACGGCCCCCTGTTTAATTCAAATGGGTTTGAATTTGAATGCGGTCCTGAGTTTCCGGTGACTGGGAGAATGACTAGGTAGAATATTGGCAAAAATAACAAAATCTAAAAGCTGTGACACGGGTCCACAAGCTATTGTTGATTTCAATGAAGCAATGGAGATGGAAGGTGCGAAACAAAAACTTAATGAACTATGCAACAAGAAACGGTGGCCAAAGCCAACTTACAAGTATGGTTTCACTAATGATTATTGATTATTACTATGATTTACATTACAAACCATTTAATCTAAATGTTGTGGTTTTAATTTTAGGCTTGAGCAAGAATCAGGTCCGTCACACGATAGGAGATACGTCTCCTCTGTTCAACTTGAGCTTGTGGATGCAACTTTATTTGTGAAAGGAAATGAAAGGTCTAAAATAAAGGATTCTGAAAATTCAGCAGCTTCAGCAATGTTTGGTGATTTGCGAAAGTCTGGATACGCATGAGAGTATAAAATTAATAAAAGTCACGTGATATTAACTTGGTGACTAGTTTGCTGCTAATAATACTGGATGTTGATTTTTCTGTTTATATTTTTCTTGTAATTTCCCAGTGTTGCAAAAACAAAAGTTGGGACGCTTGCACTAATGTTCACAACGCTCAAGGGTTTCAACAAAGGTGGCCTTAAACCTTGAAAGATTAATAGTCATATTCTGAGTTTCTGACAGTCGACGTAAAGAATATTGGAATAGGTGATCTCAGAAATAGATTGTCTTGTAACTCGGTAGATTGTATAGTTTGATTGACTAGTTTGGAAAAATAGTCGTTAAATAAATTTGTATTATTTGTTTTAAATAAATCTATCATTATTACATGTATTTACTTTTATTTTAGAAAACATCTAGTAATAATAGTAGTATTAAAATTAACAGTACCATAATAAGGCTGCCATTACTAAATAAACCTCGTACATAAGATGATGAGATGAGTCACCCAACTCATCCATGAAAGCAAAGGGTGATTGATGATACAGATAATGCAAACTAAACAACATAAAAAAGATGACATTGATGATACGACTAACACAAAACCCTGTAGGGTCAGTCACTGATTTCGTTGACGCCTTGCATTTCCACAACTCTTCCTGTTATGGCTTGTTTCTCCACATCGAGTGCATGCATGACGCCTCGGGCGATCGTCATAATTCACATCCATCTCATTCTGTATTCTTCTCTGACGTACTCTGCCTCGATGTGTAGTAATCATCGACGGGTCCCCTTGAATTCTCCACCCTGCCGCCGGCCATTCAGACTTATGCCCCAAGGTGTAGAAATGACTGTTGTACTGTTGAATGTACGTGTCTGTGTGGAATTTCGAACTAGTAATACTGTGAGGGATTTTACCCAACCAATTGCAAACAGCAATTGCATGTGAACATGGGAATCTTTGCATTTGCCGTTTGCCACACGAGCATACCTTTTTTTTGTACTCAACGGTGTAGTCATTTCCGCCACGGTCATTTGTCTCAACCCTTGAGAGAACATTGCACCTTATCGCATTCGCATCGTACATCGTCACTTCATGCTGCATAGCAACTCCCAAAAGGTTCTCATACCTGCTCCATATGCGAGGGGGTAGAGGGGTGTTGCAACTGCTCGAAATTTGAGTGTGCTTAACATATTGTTCGACGTCTCTGCGAAAGGTGTAGTGAATTAGAGCTGTGATAGGCAGTAGTCGCGCTTCACGCAAGACGTTGTTCATGGACTCCGAAATGTTGGTCGTTAGGTTACCCCACCGACGATGCTCTTTATCATGCCTAACAGTCCACGTAGTCTTATCAATGTTGTTAAGGTAGTCCTATGCCTCTTGATTTTTCAGCCTCATTTCGCTAACAGCCCACCGATACTTTACGTGCTGAGATGTGCTACCAATAGACCAACACAGTTTCCGTAGGGTTTTGTTCCGGAACCTCCCGTTGAAATTGCTTCTGATGTGACGAAGACAGTAACGATGGTAGGCATTGGGTTCCTTCCACTGTGGAAGGTTTTCCATAGCATTAATTATGCCATTGTGTCTGTCTAATATCACACACAAAGGCCCCATGCTATTAAGGGTAACGTATTCAGTAAGGCTTTGGAAAAACCAACACCAGCTGTGTACAGTCTCTTCGTCAACGACGGCATACGCCACAGGAAGGATGTAGTTGTTTGCATTTTTTGTTACCGCAAGCATCAGCTTACCTCGGTAGGGTCCTTTCAGAGGAGTCACGTCCACCGATATGACAGGCATGCATCGATGGAAAGCACGGATAGAAGGACCGAACGCCCAAAAAAATATATTTAAACGTGGGGTAATTCGGATCTCCGTTCGGATGATTAAAGAACGTAACAACGATGCCTGGGTTCCGCGTCTGCAGCCGCATAAGATATGTGGGTAGCTCCTTAATATTGTTGTCCCAGTCACTATAGATAGTTTCTATATCATTTCTTCTTGCTCGCCACGCCTTGGAATACGAAACCTCAACATTCAGAACCTGCTTGACATGGGTTTGGATATGTTTTACCTTAAGCTTGATGTCCGTACGAATTTGCGGTAAGATGTGTTGTGCAATATCCTTTGCTTTTAAACTTCTGTTGCTATTACGTATGGCCAAAGAATAACAGCTGTGTTTTGTAGACCATACAGTAATTCTCCAGTAATGTGAGTCAGACCGAATTGATGCCGTGCAACGCCACTCACACTTCCGGCCACTAGAGAAAGGATTTACAAACTTTGGGTGTCTGGTGTAACATACGACCGTGTATACCTTTGGTTTGCTTACCTTGACATACATCTCCCGTCCACGACGGATGTTCCACTGTCTAACCGCACGGTCTACCTCTTCTTTTGATTTGAAATACATACCAAGACGGATATTGTCCCCTGCTTTTGGGTTCCATAACACGAGGTCATCCTCTTCGTATTCTTGAACCATGTAATCTGTTAGCTCCACATCATCTTGAGGATCGTAGTCTTGACGTGGACCTAACTGGAGAGCCAGGTTGTGATTTGGTGGTGTCTGTTGGGTCATCGGCTGACTGGGCTCAGCCTCGTTTGCGGAGTCTTCGGAGTCTTCTGATGCTGGTTGTTCGTCATCACTATCTCCCGTGTCTTCAGAGTCTCAGCTTTCGGATTCATCAAACCCGTCATTATTGTCATTACCGGCAACATATTGAGGTTCTTGGAAAGATTCTTCGTCCGTCATAGGGGATCCTGCCTCGTCATTTTCTTCGTTATCGGCAGCATGTTCGATTGGGGGGAAACCATGCTGAGACCCGAAGGGTGCTACAATATTTACGTTCGACACGTCACGTAGCAGGTTAGTAAAAGTAAGCTGTTGTAACGGAGGGTCTTGTTGCCATTCAACGTAGATGTCCGCAACGAAATCACCACGTCTCTCGGTGGCTAGATAATCTATCATATCAACCCCGTCATTGTTGAAAATTTTGCTAGTTTGAGAGTACCCAGCATAAGTGTATCCGAGCAGGAGTTTGACAGTAACAGCTTCTTTATTAATATTAACATGAACACATACACATTCAACCAGTTTTTCAAATGACATCTTATCTCGCATAACAAAGCTGGATGATACCAACGAGTTATCAGCTTGAGCAACCCCGTTTACGTATTAAAACTGACCACCCCAGTATGCCGCTGTCTCATTCTGAGGCATCTACTTTTTATGATGCCACCAAACCATTATCAGGCATCAACTTTTATGATGCCGCCAAACCATTATCAGGCATCAACTTTTTCTGATGCCGCCAAACCATTATCAGGCATCAACTTTTTCTGATGCCGCCAAACCATTATGAGGCTTCATTATTAACTTTTTATGAAGGCGATGTCTCATTCTGATGCTTCTACTATTATAAATACCATATCAAGACTCAATCTCAGTCACAACTGCCTCTCTTCAAAGGGTTTACAAACTATGGGTGGTGGTTATCACGAATGTGACAGATCTTCAAATGTCTGGCGATACTCTCGCCGAGGACGGCAACTACCATTTTCATCTCCTCCTACTCCTGCACAACCTTCGTTCTATACTCCTCCTCCTGCATAAACAACCTTTTCATCTCCTCCTACTCCTACACAACCTTCGTTCTATACTCCTCCTCTTGCACAAACAACCTTTTCATCTCCTGCTCCTACTCAAATAACTCCTCCTCCCCCAGCAGATGATGAATTCACTGAAGAGGAGTTGGTCTGGGTTGTGGATTATGCCATGGCTGTAAGGGATTTGGACCATTTAAGGTTATCAGCACCCACCCCCCGGATGCAAGATAGTACACAGATCCCCGAAAACCAGGGTACAGCCACCCCCCACCAGCAGGCTACAGCAGCCCCAAACCCTCCTCCTCGGGAGCCATATGAGGAGGAGTACCAAGTAATTTAGGATTATATTATGTGTTTATGTAACCTTTAAATAAGTACTTTAGGATTAGGATTACATTATGTGTTTATGTATTATGTGTTTATGTATTAATGTGTTTGTGCACCTTTTTAAAATTTGAATAACGTTTTGCATAGCATAGTGAGTTTTTTGAAAAATAACTTCCTAGCCATTTTCGGGCCACCGGGATCAGGCCTCGGAGACCTGATTACGGCCCGGAATTCATGCGACACCCGTGTATTAGCCAAGGATAACGCGTCCGAAAGTCCGGTTACCTGACTGGCAGACCCTATCAGACTGTACAGAGATCCAGAAATGGCAGCCTGGGCCGTTTTCAACATGGTGAGTTTTTTGAAAAATGACCTCCTAGCCGTTTTCGGGTGACCGGGATCAGGCCCTAGAGACCCGAAAACGGACTAGACTTCGTGCGACACCCGTGTATTATCCAAGGACAACGCGTCCGAAAGTCCGGTTACCTGACTGGAAGGCCCTGTCAGACTGTACAGAGGTCAAAAAATGGCAGCCTGGGCCGTTTTCAACATAGTGAGTTTTTTGAAAAATGACCTCCTAGCCGTTTTCGGGCGACCGGGATCAGGCCCCTGAGACCCGAAAATGGCCCGGACTTCGTGCGACACCCGTGTATCAGCCAAGGACAACGCGTTTGGAAGTCCGGTTACCTGACTTTGCAGGCCATGTCAGACTATACAGAGGTCCAAAAATGGCAGCCTGAGCCGTTTTCATGTAGATGCCACCAAACCATTATGAGGCTTCATGTAGAAGCCGCCAACCAATAATGAGGCTTCATGTAGATGCCGCCAAACCATTATGAGGCTTCATCTACAAGCGGCCTTCATGTAGAAGCTGCCAAACCATTATGAGGCTTCATGTAGAAGCCGCCAACCAATAATGAGGCTTCATGTAGGTGCCTCCAAACCATTATGAGGCTTCATCTACAAGCCGCCTTCATGTAGAAGCCGCCAAACCATTATGAGGCTTCATGTAGATGCTGCCAAACCATTATGAGGCTTCACCTCTTCAAAAGCAGCTGATTCACAAACATGACTCACTCAACTTCTTTCTCTCTTACCCACTCATATTTGAAATCTCTAAAAATGGAAAACAATGGAGAAGGCTTTTAATGTTCACAACCAGCACCTAAAACGGTAAAATCGACCGAGCAAATATGTAGGCGTTTACGCAAGCCATCAACAACATTCACGGCTGGTTCGTCTTCAAGTAACTCACAAGTGAAACCAGCCGAAAACGAACAAGATAAGCCCACAGAAAACCCACAAGAAAACCAACAATGCAGAAACAACTGGTCTGCTGATGTTGTCGACTTTTATACAAACGGGGATGCCCCATTTTGCTACACTCGCTTCATTTCCGCCAAACTAGACAGAAATTTTTGGGGTACACTTCTAGGGTGCCAACCCAACAGGGCGCTATCCGCAACGGTAATTTTCACGTTAATTTATCTTGAAAGTAAATTGATTTGCTTAACTCAATAACGAACCTTATGCATTATTATGATTTCAGCACGTTGAAGCGTGGACGGTAAGACTCATGCGACTTAGACAAGCAAAGCTTTTTAGAGATCCTGCTTCACAGCTACGTTGGACAGTGTTACCCCCTGCTTTCTATGATGAAATGAAGGACCCGAATTCTTCAGTTACCCTCGACATGGCTGGAAGAATGGAACCCTTCCCGCCATTCTGGGAGGTTGACCGCGTTTACCTTCCTTTATCGATTGGGGAGGGAGACTGGCTGCTTGTCCGAATTGATATGAGAAACATGGTAATTACACACTATTGGACTGATAAGAGATGGAGAAACGAAAGGCGACATGAAGTTGCTCACTATATGGAGATGGTAAGGCTTTTTTTCGAATGGTTTCTACAACGTATTCGATACTGGCTGAGGTCTAATCGTGTGGACAAAACTCCAATTTCTGTTGGTTTAGTTGAATTAGATGTGCCCCAAGACAACGGAAAGGTTGATAATGCAGGTGTCTTGGTTTGTATGATGATGGAGAGGCTTGTGAAAAAAAAATCGTTGTTGTTAGAAATCGACGTCGAAGACGCTTGTGTCAATTATCGACGACACATGGCAGATGAGCTATATGATGTGCTAAAAGTAGTTTAATAAAAATAACTAAATTAAACCTAAAACTAGACACCTAGTAATACTCTAGACTCTCTAAAACTAAACTACTGACAGGCAAGTGAACCTATCGACTCTAGTAAAGCTAAAGTAAGTCCGGATATCGAACCCACGAGACTCTAACGGAAGACGGTAACTAGACTCGAAAACTTATCTAAAACTGAAGTAAAACTATTTATTATTTTAGAGGGGGGGGGGGTTTACTAAAAACTAAATTCAAGAAAAATAAAGATTAACTAAATAAACTAAACTGAAATTAAGACGTAAACCAAGCTGAACCAAATTCAAATGATGGTGAGAATACTACCTAGGTTAGAATCCTACTCATGACTGACGAACTTTTATGGTTATGGAACTAGCTATGGAACCGGGATCTTTAGATACTAAACTTACAGGATAAACTAGAGGACCCTCGACCCTTCTCAAGGAGAAACCTAAGGTTACCTATAAGCCGTTAAACCACCAATTGAGAGGTTACCCTTACAGGCTTACCTACTCTGATGATATAGTACCCGCTAGACAGTCTACCTTACAGCGCGAAAGCCTCACTACACTAAGGGTGCAAGGGGTAACTATAGAAAACTTGACCTGACTCGATACGCAAGTAGCGGTAAGGAAACTAGGAAGATCTTCTTACAAAGCATCTAAATCTAGCAATTTAACACCCTAGACATATCGACAATCCCGCACCTTACAGCTATTGGAATTGGAAGAATACTTAGAACTACCCAATCAACAAAAATCACTCCTATGGAAAACACTAGCAATTTACCATAAACTAGTTGCTAACACAAAGTCCACAACCTAACACGCATTCATACATGAAAGACATTCACAAAAACGCATGTGGAGTAAATAATTATTAATTGAACAAAACTAGGTACGCATATACACCAGATCAAAAATAATCAAAGTCTTTACTAAATCATCAACCCATAGTCAAAGTTCCAAAAAACCATAAAAAAAACGTTCATTCAATCATGAGTATTCATCATAACCTAAGTAGTAATGAAAGTCTAGCCAATAAACATGTTCAAAATAAGAATAAAATCAATTCTAAGATCATGAAACATAGTTTGCAATTCAAAAGAACAAAGGAATGAAGAAACCGAATGATTAAAACCCGAATCTCTCAATCCCAATGCTCAAAATCTTGACCCTTCGCCTTTCTCTCACCTCCAAGTGCTCCCAAGCAGCTCTTTTTCGTCCAAAAGTGTCGAATGAAGCTTAAAATTTCGTTCTAGGGTTTTAAAATCCGATTTGGGCTTGAAAAACACAATTTTGGGCTTCCTGGTGGCCATCGCGTAGCACGACGGGGTCCTGGGTAAGTGGTCGCGTCACGCGACGCCCTCAAAGTGAATCTGCATAGCGCCGCGTGACACGACGGGGTGCTAGGGAGTCTGTCGCGTGACACGACGGGCTAATTTTTCCAATTTTGTTTATTTTTATCTTCTCTTTCCATTTGTGACTCATCCGGGACCTCGTAAAGCACCGTTTATGCATAAATTTGCCTCTTTTGCCATCCGGATTCCTGTGACACATAAAATACTAAATAGAAACCGAAAAATATATATAAACGACACACACTGACTCGATAACGACTCAAAATATGTACAAATAACCGATGTATTTTGCAATACATCACTATACAAATGCCATTGTGAAGCAACTTCTCGTCATGTTATATGATTATGTAATCTTGTTTTAGTGTTTGGATTATTAATTTTAGGTGTTTGTATCTGCTGTCACATTAAAACTGAAATGTTACATTGCTATTTTACTTGAATATTCAAATATATAAACCAACTAAAATGTTACATTTAAACTAACTAATCAAGACATGTTTACAAGTTAAACCAGTTCGTCCATGTCGTGGGATTCTGATTCATAAGACGTTCAGATTGCCGTCTAGGTGGTTGGTGTTGGGTTTGTGTTTCATCAGTGGGTGGTGCTCCTTCATTCCCGTACTGATCATCGGGAAAGAGGTTTAAATTCAGTGACGTCGATGGTCCTGGCCGGCTTGAAGGTCCTTCATCACACGAATTATGCAGGGGATTGTAAGGAAAATCACTAACAAGGTCGAGATCAACCCGTTGCAACCTCTGTCCAACCGGCGTCACATAATCCGATGAGGGAAATGCCTAACTATCTCCGATGCCAATTCCGCTTGCAATCAAGTTAGCTAGTGGACCTGCACCACCGGTTGACCGCCACCGGACCCACCAACATCACCAGTTCCCTGTAGGAAGGACATGGACATGGACTGGGAAATACCCAATCCAACGTCGTCTGAGAAGTGCGGGACATATCCCCCACCCTGGTTCTGATTGTTACTAGCCGCAACAGATGCACCAAGCCAGCATCATTGTCAATCGGAGTTCCAGCTTGGTCCTGATTTTCTGGCACGTTTGTCGGCACGTGACGGGGAGCGCGTCGCCGGCGTACCCTTTGAGGTCGTGCAGATGCTGACAAGTCGACGACGTTCGTTGTAAGATGCGTCGGATTTTGTAAGTGTTCGACATCGTGTGACATCATCATGCTTTGAAACGCCGTGTTCTGTATATGCTCAAGCTGTGTGGCGAAGGACTGGGGATCATTAAATGCCTGCTGAGAAGACCGGTAAATATCACCCATGGCATCCCTCTGCAAACAAAATTATTAGTCAGAAACCGTAAAATCAAATAATTAATGTATGAATTAGACACGTAAAAATGCTTTACCATCAACTGGATTCTAGCACCGTCATCTTGGAAACTGCCAACTGGGACCGGTGCTACACTCGGATTGCTAATAAATGCAATGGTACGCCCCGAATACAATTGCATATAACCGGGCTCTGTGGAACTCATCCTTATGGGATCAGACCTGAAAACCATGTTACGACGGTTATTCCATGCATTCACGTAGGCTTCGTGCCTACGCATCCAGTCCACCCCGTTGTGTCCTTGCCGCCCCAAAGCATGCAATGTTTCAAGCTCAGCCATGGGTACGGTTAGGTTTATTTGCGAAGGTAAGTACTGGACCATGTTGAATTGCTTCATAACCCGTTGAGGGTAATGATGCTCAACAATCTCAAAGCATATAAGAGGGCAACAGCTCCTCCAGCTTTCGATCCCACTTGAACAGATAGCCGGTAGTTGATCCAAAACCGAGGTGTAGGGGTCCAGTTGAACTAAAAACATAAAAACAAACACTTAAGTCAGTTACAAAACACAATAAATGCTTAATACAAAAAATTAAAAATAATTACTAACACGGGATTAATAAACATACCATGTTCTCGTTCAATGATTGTAGCTGGGAACGATATGTCCTGAGGCAGTGTGTGGATACCTCCCTGAAGTTTATGTTGCGGTCTCGTCACCTACAAAATTAACATTTTAAAAAACGTGTTCAGTAAAAAAATACAAAGGGATGCCATGCAGACACATTATATTTGTTTAGGATTTGCGATATATACCGAGCCGCTAGCGGACAAGTATAATCAAACCGGTTTGAGGGTGATCGTGGTGCGAGACACCGAATCCTCTCCCATGCCCATATTTTAAAGAGCATCATGGGCCCGGTCACGACTCTCCTATCCGGCTGGGTGGCATCACAAAGCCGCCTATAAAGACAACTGAGAACCGCACTGCCCCAACTAAAAATCTTAAATAAAAAACATTTAGTCCATTATTGTTATTATCAGGGAACAAAGTGGAACCGTGTTAGGACAAAAAGGATTGGTGAAACCACTTTTGCAAACCTTGGTCTAATTCACTTTCTGTCAAAATACTCTAAGTATGGAACTGCTGAAGACAAAGAATCAAACTGCTGAAGAAGTGATTCAGAAGTGCTGAAGAAGAAGTCATCAGAAGTTCTGAAGTTCAAACCAGACACTTCTACTGAAGAACTACTGAAGACAAACTACTCATCAGTAGTTTGTCATTCATCAGTACTTGAAGAAGATCTTTTCCACCGCCTTTGTATATCAGTAGTTTAATACTTTAGTATTTCTTTTTGCTTTATGTACAAGTTCCAAGACTGCAACTTGTTTCTGAACTTGCTTTTTGGCAAGGTTCATGTATTTGTAGAGTCTATAAATAGAAGGGTTCATCCCTCTGTTTTAGACATTGATTTTAATACAAGAAATCCTTCAAACACTTATTGTTATTTCCATTTCGTGTTTACTGAGAATCTGTCAAAGTGTTTCATTCTCATTCAATACTTAGATTCTCAATAAACACTTCTCATTTATTAGTTCTTGATTCCAGGGGGAGTAATAACTTCTGTTGATAAGTGTAGCTATAAACTTATAAACATTCCGCTGTGCTATCACTCACCAAGAACTTGCTAAACACTTAAGAAGAAAGATTGGTGGACACATATAGAAAATACAAGGCTGCAAGGGCTGCTAATCCAGAGAAGTTTCAAACTGCTGAAGCTTCAACTTCAGTAGTTAGAACTTCTGGTGTTCAAAGAAGACCAGCTACCCAAAGAAAGAAGTCAGAGGAGAAAGTAAAGACTGATTTCAGAATGGTACTACTAGAAGGTAGTACAGTAGTACATTCTGATTTTGACATAGAAGAGAAGCCTCTGCTCACACAATTCAGGGATCCTTCCACCTTTGAATATCAAATCCAGAAGACCATCACAGACAAACTGCATACCAAGGTAGTAACTGAACATCATTTGCCAACATTTCAGATTCCTAATGTGATGGAACAACAGCAGGGAAGTGAATCCCACCTGAGAGTCACTGAAGTTGAAAACATTCAACACTCAGGAGAAACCCAGGGTACCACCATGGTTCCCTACACTGCAGACTTTGACAAGTCTAATGTACCAGTCATCAGATGGTCCTTTACTGATAACAACTCAGTACTTGTGACAAGAAGAGATCAAACAAGCAGGGAATATAGGTCGATGAATGAACTGACGAAACTATCAACCAAAGACCTGCTTAGAATCCAACATTTGGAAACAAAGAAAGGGTCTCTTACTGATGATCAACTGAACCAGCTCAAGAATTCCATGTTCAAAGGAATATGGAAAATTGTGAAGGACAGAAAAGAACAATAAGGAATTAGTAAGGTTTTGGCTTTATCAATCCAGGGGAGATTGTTAGGGCAAAAAGGATTGGTGAAACCACTTTTGCAAACATTGGTCTAATTCACTTTCTGTCAAAATACTCTAAGTATGGAACTGCTGAAGACAAAGAATCAAACTGCTAAAGAAGTGATTCAGAAGTGCTGAAGCAGAAATCATTAGAAGTTCTGAAGTTCAAACCAGACACTTCTACTGAAGAACTACTGAAATCAAACTACTCATCAGTAGTTTGTCATTCATCAGTACTTGAAGAAGATCTTTTCCACCGCCTTTGTATATCAGTAGTTTAATACTTTAGTATTTCTTTTTGCTTTATGTACAAGTTCCAAGACTGCAACTTGTTGCAGCTTGTTTCTGAACTTGCTTTTTGGCAAGGTTCATGTATTTGTAAAGTCTATAAATAGAAGGGTTCATCCCTCTGTTTTAGACATTGATTTTAATACAAGAAATCCTTCAAACACTTATTGTTATTTCCATTTCGTGTTTACTGAGAATCTGTCAAAGTGTTTCATTCTCATTCAATACTTAGATTCTCAATAAACACTTCTCATTTATTAGTTCTTGATTCCAGGGGGAGTAATAACTCCTGTTGATAAGTGTAGCTATAAACTTATAAACATTCCGCTGTGCTATCACTCACCAAGAACTTGCTAAACACTTAAGTGTCAACTAGCAAGTTCAACTAAAAGAGCAGCTTACTGATCCAACAATTGGTATCAGAGCACTGGTTTATCTGATCACATATCAATCTAACAAATTGAGAATCAGACACAGGCTCTTATTGATATTCAATAAAGGATTATAAGCTCACTTTTA
This sequence comes from Ambrosia trifida, assembly GCA_028751855.1. NCBI lineage: Eukaryota > Viridiplantae > Streptophyta > Magnoliopsida > Asterales > Asteraceae > Ambrosia > Ambrosia trifida. The sequence continues at coordinate 112,204,357 of CM054122.1, forward strand.
TCAACATCCATCACTTTAAGAGATATTTGACAAATCAATACTCTTTAAAATGGATCCTCATAATACTGGTTCTGCCACTAAACCTGCCATGCTTGTAAGAAATGAATATAACATATGGCAAAAGAGAATGGCACATACCTTGTCACAGACCAACACAGGTTGTTGGAGATCTGTGATATATGGTCCTCATAAACCAGTAAATATAAATCTAGAAACTAAGGAAGAGATTCCAAAAGAACCAAAAGACTATACTGATGATGATTTCCTAAAACTTGAGCTTGATGCAAAAGCTTTTTCTATGTTGGCAATGGCACTCCCAAATGAAATCTATTCTGGCCTATTACATTGTGATAGTGCCAAAGAGCTTTGGGACTGTCTAAAAGAACAGTTTAGAGGAACTGAAGAGGTGATTGCCAACACCAGAGAAATCTTGGCTCAACAGTATGAAACTTTTGCTCACATTAATGGGGAAACTTTAACTCAGCAATTTGAAAGATTTTCCTCATTAATATCTGAGCTAAAACTAAATGGTCAGACCTATACAACTGTATCTATGCTTCATAGATTTTTAAGGTCTTTAGCTGATAAATGGGAAACATACTTAATAGTCTTAAGATCTTCACCAGATTTTAGCTCCCTCACTCTTACAAAACTTCATGGGAGATTACTTACTTTTAATAGAGAAATTGATTAAAAGAAAAAGTTACAAAATTCTGGTAAAACTGCTGATGACTATATACCTGGTAGTACAGCACTATTGGGACAAGACTCACCAACTTGTTCAAATAGTTTTGGATCTTTTGACCACATTGACATAACTGCTAGGATCTCATCTGAAAGATCATTCCCAGGTTATGACAATAATGACTTTGGTCAAACTGCTGATAACATGTGTTTTATCATGGATGACTTAAATAGTTTCAGCAGTGATGACCTTGAAGAAATGGACATTTTGCACCAACTAGCCATGTTAAGTTTAAAAACAAATAAATTTTACAAAAGGTCAGGAAGGAAGTTTCCAGGACTTAACAGTTCTACAAAAATTGGTTTTGACAAATCTAAACTTAGATGTCACAAGTGTCAAAAGTTGGGACACTTTACTAGAGAATGTAGAAGCTCTGGCTTTAACCAATCTCAGTCTGGAAACAATTTTAACCCCAATTATAACAGGAATAATGGAACACAAGGGAGTGCACATTTTGTACAGGCACAAGCTCCACAACATCAATATGTGCCACAAGTACAATATGTACAGATGCCTGCTCAACAGATGCAGAGCCAACAATCAATCCCTCCCTTTCCAGCTGCTCAACAACCTCCACAGCAACAACAACCCTCTCAACAAAGTCTATTTACCTCGGGGTATGTTGACTGGAGCAGTCTTCCTTTTGACACCACAGAGTGCAATCCTGATGCAGACAACAAAATGTTTGACATCAACTAGGGAGAGCCTGACAATGGCAGAAAGAACTTTGCCTTAATGGCATTTGAGGGATGCTCCTCAAAATCTGCCTTGTCACATGTATCAAAAGAATCTTTGACAAAACTATGTTCAAATTCATGCAAAGAATCTTTTGCTCTCATAAGAGAGACAAATGTGCACTTACAAGGAAAGGCAAATGATTCTGAGAGAAAACTCACTCAGATAAAATGTGATTTAGAAAGAAAACTTTCTGCAAAAACAAAAGAAGTTTCTAAATTGACTAACTCTGCTATTGAAACCCAAGCACAAATCAAAATAATGATTAATGACCTAGGAAATGTCAGACAAGAGCTTGCTGACACCAAGGTCACATGTGAAAAATGGGTGGAATCTTGTAAGGGGTACCAACTATTGCTAAACAAACAAAGTGCTTCAAATGTTAGGTTTGGCATAGGGTACAATCACACTGAAACACCAACAGATTTCTCTCCCAAAACTACTGAAGATGGGAGAAAAATTGTTTCAGGTGAAACTTCTGAAGAGGAAGAATGCACATCTTTCCATGAAAACTTTCTAAAATCTCACAAACAAAGTTCTTCAGAAGTATTGATTAAATCTGACTTTAAGTCATCAGCAGTTTCAACTACATCAGGAGTTGAGAACCTGAAAACTACTGATGACCTAAAACCAATCAAAACAGTCAGAGATTTGTCTTTGAAAGAAAAGACAAAAGAATGTGAAATTTGTGGTCTGTTCAACCACAGAACAGAATTTTGCAGATATAGAAAGGGTATTCAGTTTAATAAGAAAAATCAACAACTGGTTGTGGGGGAACAAATCAAAAATGATTATGTAAAAACCTTTTCTCCCAAGAAACAACAACCAGCAAAAACCCTTTCTCAGAAAAAGACAAAATCTCAACAAAAGTCTTTTTCTCAAAATTCTCTTTCAGTAGTTAGACCTAAATCAACAGCAGTTTCACAAACTGCTGAGATTAAAGATCTTATGGACATGGTACAACTACTGATGACCAAAGTTGATGGTGGTCCTCTAAAGGATACCACCATTGTACTTAATGCAAAATCCATTGCCAAAAAGACATGGATTTCTAAACTTGGTCAAGAACAAACTGTAAATGTTCTCAAGAGCAAACCCAAAGCCAAACTGGCTTGGGTTCCTAAATCTAACTAATTTGCTATTTTGTGCAGAGAGTGGAGGCTCAATGCACATGACTGGATGCAGATACCTGATAAACAATTTTATCAGTCAAAGAGATGGATCTGTGTCCTTTGGGAACAATGCTAAGGGATATGTGCTAGGACATGGCAATGTCTCCTCTGGCAAAATACAGTTTGACAAGGTCAATCTGGTTGAAAACCTTGAGTACAACTTGCTAAGTGTGTCACAAATGTGTGATAAAGGATATTCTTCCTTTTTCACAAAGACAGGATGCAAGATCATATCACCAGAAGGCCAGAAGTTGATAGAGAAGATCATTGAAGATCATACTTTGTTAATTGCCAAAAGATGTGGCAATGTCTATGCAGTGGACATTGAAAAAGACAAAGTACTGAACAACACTGCCTGTTTCTTCTCAAGGGCATCAACTTCAGAAACTGATCTCTGGCACAGGAGACTTGGCCATGTGAACTTTAAAACCATAAATAAAGTCACAAAAATGGGCTTGGTCAGAGGTCTACCCTTAAAAGTATACCAGTGTCAAGAACACTGTGTATCCTGTTTAAAGGGTAAACAGCATAAGTCCTCCTATAAGTCTATTGAAGAATCAAAAACAACTGCATGTCTTCAACTACTCCATATGGACTTATTTGGGCCTGTAAAGATCATGAGCCTTGGTAAAAAGAAGTACTGCTTAGTCATCATTGATGACTACTCAAGATTTACATGGGTATTCTTCTTATTTTCCAAGGATGAGGCTGCTGAAATCATCAAGTTCTTCATTCTACAAGTAGAGAAGCAATACTCTCTACCTGTCAAAACCATTAGAAGTGATAATGGGACAGAGTTCAGGAACAAAACTCTGAATGACTTCTGTTTGTCTAAATGGATTATTAGACAATTCAGTGTTGCCAGAACTCCTGAATAAAATGGTGTGGTAGAAAGGAAGAACAGAACTTTAATAGAAGGAGCAAGAACAATGTTAGCTGATTCTGGCCTACCTTTATACTTCTGGGCAGAAGCAGTTAACACATCATGTTATGTTCAAAATAGAGTTCTTGTTGTCAAGAGACATTCAAAGACTGCCTATGAAGTTCTTCATGGCATGAAGCCCCTTATCTCCTTTTTCAGGGCTTTTGGATGTCAATGTTTCATCTTGAACATCAAGGAATCTATTTCAAAGTTTGTTGCCAAAGTTGACTCAGGTTACTTTCTTGGTTATTCATCAACTAGAAAAGCCTACAAGGTTTTTAACTCAAAAACCAGGATAGTAGAAGAAACACTGAATGTCAAGTTCAATGAGTCAAAACACACTCTCATTCCAGCACATCCTGCTGAACTCTTTGACCTTGACAACTTTCATTTTGAACCTGAAAAGACTGTCACTTCATCCAAACCTACTTATTATAGTGATCAAAGGTTTGATGATGAGGATCCAGCACCATGGACTCCTCAAACAGTCATTAAGTCAACTTCAAAACCATCAGAAGTTTCACAAACTTCTGATTCAACATATACTGAAGGCCAAACTCAAACATCTGGTTCAGCACCTGCAACTACTGAAGACACTGAAACTGCTGAACCAGATATAATAGACCTCAGTAGTTTGTTTGAAGAACATGAGCCACCAACACCTGTCAGTGGTTTACAACAACTGATCGAACACAAAGATCATCCACTTGATCAAATCATGGGTGATATTGCATCAGGTGTTCTTACAAGAAACTAGCTTTCCAACTTTTGTCTATTCTCAGCATTTATTTCACAGTTAGAACCAAAGAAGTACCAGGAAGCTCTCAAAGACAACAATTGGGTGTAGGCAATGCAAGATGAATTGCTTCAATTCAACAAGCAACAGGTTTGGGAAATCTGTCCCTTACCACCAAACAAGCAACCAATTGACACAAGATGGGTTTTCAGGAACAAACAAGATGAAGTTGGTATTATAATAAAGAACAAGGCAAGACTGGTAGTACAAGGTTACTCTCAAGAAGAAGGCATTGACTATGATGAAACCTTTGCTCCAGTTGCAAGGCTTGAAGCCATCAGGTTATTTCTGGCCTATGCCATTTCCAACAAAATAAAAGTTTATCAAATGGATGTCAAGAGTGCATTTTTGTATGGAAAGATAAAAGAGGAAGTGTATGTTTGTCAGCCACCTGGGTTTGAGGATCCTTCTCATCCTGAGTGGGTGTACAAACTAGACAAAGCTCTTTATGGGCTCAAACAGGCTCCAAGAGCCTGGTATGATACACTTTCAACCTTTTTACTCAAAAATAACTTCACAAGAGGTGCCATTGATAAAACACTTTTCATAAAACATGTTGGAAATCATGTCTTACTTGTTCAAATATATGTTGATGATATCATTTTTGGTTCAACAAACACAAAATTGTGTGATGAATTTATGAAACTCATGCAATCAAAATTTGAGATGAGTACAATGGGAGAACTGCAGTACTTTTTAGGACTGCAGATTAAACAACAAACAAATGGAACTTTTATACATCAATCAAAATATGTTAAAGAATTATTAAACAAATTTTCTTTACAAGACTGTAAATCATGTTCCACTCCCATGACACCAACCACACAAGTTGAACCAGATGATCAAGGAAAACAGGTTGATCAAACCATGTATAGATGTATGATAGGTTCCCTTTTATATCTAACTGCTTCTAGACCAGATATTATGTTTTCAACATGTGTCTGTGCTAGATATCAATCAGCTCCTAGGGAATCACACCTTATTGCAGTCAAAAGAATTTTCAGATATCTGAAAGGAACTCCCACACTTGGAATTTGGTATCCTGCTTCAAGCAATACCAAGTTATCAGCTTTTTCAGATAGTGACTATGCAGGGTGTAAAATGTCAAGAAAATCCACATCTGGTGGTTGTCAATTCTTGGGAAACTGTCTAGTGTCCTGGCAATCAAAGAAGCAAACATCTGTTGCAACTTCAACTGCTGAAGCTGAATACATTGCAGCTGTAAGTTGTACATCACAGATACAATGGCTCCAATATCAACTTCTTGATTATGGAATCAAAGAGACCAAGACACCATTGCTTGTAGACAGCAAATCTGCCATTAGCATCATTCAAAATCCTGTTCAGTTTTCAAAGACTAAACACATTGAAATCAGGTATCATTTCATAAGAGATTGCTATGAAAAAGGCAAGATTGAAGTGAAACATGTAGCAACAGCTAATCAAATAGCTGACATTTTCACTAAACCCCTTGACACATCAACATTTCAGAAGTTAGTATCCATGCTAGGGATGCTAAATTTGTAAGTGTTTCTCTTTATTTTTCTGCACACTTTTTTGTTTTTCACTTACATATGTTTTCAAAAACTTGAAAAACTTCTGAAAAGAGAGAAACTACTGATGAACAAAACATCAGTATGGGGATAATTTCTGAAAAGTGATTAATTTCTGATAAAATAACCTTCAGAAGTTATGAATAAAAGTATTTAAAAAGTATTTCTCATCAGCTGTTCAAAACTACTGAAGAGAAAATGGGAACTACTGATGAAGATAATCCTTCATCAGCAGTTTAGTCAAAAAGGGCAAATCTGACTTTTCCCATCATCAGAAGTTTGACCTAGTCGGTTTAAAACTTCTGATAAAGAGATTTTTAACCTAAGCGGTTTAAAACTTCTAATAAAGAAGATCCAAGCGGTTAAAAACTTCTGATAAATATCTTTTTTCAACACTTATCCTTTCAAACACAAAAATTCCCTCCTTCTCTCTCAAGAAAGCACTCAAACCCCTGAACCTGCAACACAAAATCACTGTTCGATTCATCAACACACACAAACCACATGGCTTTAGTTCTCAAACAGGGACACAATCTCAGAGCCTACTTAGAAAAACAAGAAGGCTGGTCCCAATACGATGAGATCATTGATCTCGTCGTCAAATCCCAATATTACACCGCTCTCACCATAGACCCACCAATACATCCTGAAACTCTAAATGAGTTCTGGGCTAATGCTGAGACAGTGATGGTGGATGATGAAGTTATCTCCCTCAACTCAACAATTAAAGGGAGACAAATGGCCATAACACCGGCCATACTCTCAAACAGGCTGGGGTTGAATGATGTGAATGCCCCTGAGAAGTTTGAGAACTCTGCTATCCACCTAACCATGACTGAGTGTGGTTATCAAGGTACTCTCTCACAAGCTACAATCTTTAAAAAGTATTTTGAACCAAAATATAAACTTTTGTTTCATTATATTATTATGTGCTTGAGTCCTAAAACTGGGTCTTATGACCAGATGCCATCAACCTTTCAACCAATCTTTCATTCTATTGTGAATGAAACAAATTTCAGGGCATCAAAACTTTTCTTTAATGAGTTGGTGTTACATCACAATAACACTAAGAAAAAGTTTTTGTTATATCCAAGGTTCATTATGCAGTGCATAATATCTGAACTGGGTAATGAGGTGCTTGTGGGTAAAATTGAAATTTTGAAACCCTTAACCTCACAAGCATACTCAAGGCACAACAAACAGGCTGCCTGGCCAGAAGATGACCAAGGGGAACAAGCACCAGTCCCCATGGAACCCTCATCTTCCAAACCTACTCCACCAAAGGCCAAGAAACCCAAAATAACAAAACAAAAACCCACCAAACCCAAAAGAAAAGCTGTTCAGGAGGTTGAGATGCCTGAACAACCTGTTGTGCAATCTGCACTTGTTAAAGATGTGACTGAAACATCCTCTCAGTCTCATCCATCTCAAACCCCACCAAGAGCACCAATAACAATCCTTTTCAAAAGAAAAAGACTTAAGAAAAATATTCCAATTGACTCTTCTTTTGAAACTGCTGAACCCATTGCCCAAACTACTGAACCAGCACCCCAAATTTCTGAACCAGACATTGAAATAGCCAAACTTCTCTCTGGGCTAAAAGAGAAAGTCCCATCTACACATGTCAGTCCCCATCAACCACATCAAACAGGGGACATAGACTCAGACAGTGACATGGATGTGGACACTCATAGCCCTAACCAAAGAGATGAGGATGAACCAGGGTCTCTAAGCCCTAACTTAGAAACCTTTGGTACTTTTGAGGCTGCTACTACTCATTTACCACCCAGTGGTGGACCTGAGGACAGAAGTAACATAGCTAAGACCTCAACTGTGGCAACTACTGATGAAGGCTTAATGCCTGAGGTAGGAAATCCTCTGAACCAAGAACAAGAGGTACATGAGACAACTGAGTTGGGCTCAGCTCATGATGTAACTGATACAGTCCTATTTGAGGATGTAATCAGGGATTCAGATGATTCCATTGATTTGGATGATGTTTCAAAACACAAAACTACTGAATTGACGGCTATAAGTGAAGGTCCTGCACCTGGTGTCTCTAAGCTCAAGAAGCTAGTCACACCATCTCAGGTTAAAGCCCACTCAATCCATGATTCCCCTAGAGTGGCATCTTCTGTACAACAAGGAGATCAACCAAAAACACACCCCTCACTACAAATGCCTACCCAATTCCCTGGGCAAACAAGCATAGACCTGAACCAACTATGCAGCCCAGATGGTCCCTTGTATCACATGATGAACACCCTCATCAAGAATCACATCCAAACATACACAGCTGACTTGGAGCTGTCCATGAAGAACCAATTTGGAGTGATACAGACGAAGATGAATGATCTGTCCAACAAGATTGATCACAACAGCAAACAGATTGCTCATCTTCAAGGTCATTTCTCCCAAGCTTCAACTTCCAAAGGTGATAAAGCTAAAAAGGGGGAGAAAATCAAGGTGCCTATGGATACACTTGAAGCCAGAAGAAAGGCAAGAGTGGCTATCCTAGCTAGAGATCAAAAAGATCAAGCCAGAAAAGAGAAACTGGCACAACAATTTGGTGTCTCTATTCAAGAAATAGAAGATGCTGAAAAGGTTGATGAATCCCAAGGGCACAATGAAGAAACCTCTGATGGCCAAAGTTCTGATGAAGAAATAGAAAGTACTGAAGACAATCATTCAGTAGTTGACAAACCTTCAGAAGTTGTCAACCCATCAGAAGTTAACACTTCCAAGACTCAAACTGCTGACCCTTCCAGATCAACTGCTCCTATTCAACCAACCTCTGCTCCTATCAGGCCTACTACAACAGTTACCACAATGACTGTGCTAAACCCTTCTCCAATCTCTCAATCAGCAGAATTACTTGAGAAGAGTTTAGTTGCAGCCCAAAAGAAAGCCAGAGAAGATCAGATTTGGAAAACTCTGAAAGAAAGGGATGACTTAGATCTAAGCCATGAAGAAAAACTTCAGGCTTATGAAGCTGAACTACAAAGGCAGGCTAGCCTAGATGAGATTGCTGAACAAGACAAAAGACATCAACTGATGTCTTACATTATGAAGAACAGCAAAGTCAAAGCCCACACATTGAAGAGACTCTCTGTGGAAGAGCTGACAAGAAGAGCTCAACTTATTGCAGATAAACTTGCAACAAGTAAAGACACAAAGGCCAAGAGAGTTCAAATGATAGAAGAACTGGTAGCCAATGGTTATGGTTCAAAAGCCTCAGTGTCCAAATGGAAAGAAGAAAGATTGGTGGACACATATAGAAAATACAAGGCTGCAAGGGCTGCTAATCCAGAGAAGTTTCAAACTGCTGAAGCTTCAACTTCAGTAGTTAGAACTTCTGGTGTTCAAAGAAGACCAGCTACCCAAAGAAAGAAGTCAGAGGAGAAAGTAAAGACTGATTTCAGAATGGTACTACTAGAAGGTAGTACAGTAGTACATTCTGATTTTGACATAGAAGAGAAGCCTCTGCTCACACAATTCAGGGATCCTTCCACCTTTGCATATCAAATCTAGAAGACCATCACAGACAAACTGCACACCAAGGTAGTAACTGAACATCATTTGCCAACATTTCAGATACCTAATGTGATGGAACAACAGCAGGGAAGTGAATCCCACCTGAGAGTCACTGAGGTTGAAAACATTCAACACTCAGGAGAAACCCAGGGTACCACCATGGTTCCCTACACTGCAGACTTTGACAAGTCTAAAGTACCAGTCATCAGATGGTCCTTTACTGATAACAACTCAGTACTTGTGACAAGAAGAGATCAAACAAGCAGGGAATATAGGTCGATGAATGAACTGAAGAAACTATCAACCAAAGACCTGCTTACAATCCAACATTTGGAACCAAAGAAAGGGTCTCTTACTGATGATCAACTGAACCAGCTCAAGAATTCCATGTTCAAAGGAATATGGAAAATTGTGAAGGACAGAAAAGAACAATAAGGAATTAGTAAGGTTTTGGCTTCATCAATCCAGGGGGAGATTGTTAGGACAAAAAGGATTAGTGAAACCACTTTTGCAAACCTTGGTCTAATTCACTTTCTGTCAAAATACATTAAGTATGGAACTGCTGAAGACAAAGAATCAAACTGCTGAAGAAGAGATTCAGAAGTGCTGAAGAAGAAGTCATCAGAAGTTCTGAAGTTCAAACCAGACACTTCTACTGAAGAACTACTGAAGACAAACTACTCATCAGTAGTTTGTCATTCATCAGTACTTGAAGAAGATCTTTTCCACCGCCTTTGTATATCAGTAGTTTAATACTTTAGTATTTCTTTTTGCTTTATGTACAAGTTCCAAGACTGCAACTTGTTGCAGCTTGTTTCTGAACTTGCTTTTTGGCAAGGTTCATGTATTTGTAAAGTCTATAAATAGAAGGGTTCATCCCTCTGTTTTAGACATTGATTTTAATACAAGAAATCCTTCAAACACTTATTGTTATTTCCATTTCGTGTTTACTGAGAATCTGTCAAAGTGTTTCATTCTCATTCAATACTTAGATTCTCAATAAACACTTCTCATTTATTAGTTCTTGATTCCAGGGGGAGTAATAACTCCTGTTGATAAGTGTAGCTATAAACTTATAAACATTCCGCTGTGCTATCACTCACCAGGAACTTGCTAAACACTTAAGTGTCAACTAGCAAGTTCAACTAAAAGAGCAGCTTACTGATCCAATAAACCGATCAAATAAAAAATTATTAAACGAGCACGGATAATGCACGCTTCATCCGTAGCCTCAGCTTCAACAAACGGTTTCTTTATTTCATTACTAATAACAGTAGCCAAAACGGATTTGCCGGACATTTGGTTCTCTGCAGACGTAACACCTAACCATCGTCGGCACCGCCTTATTGCCTCGACAGTTGTCAGTGCATCATCTGCTCCAGACACAACACCTCCCTCGATCGGTAACCCCCACAAGACGTTAACATCTTGTAAGGTGACAGTAGCTTCACCAAATGGTAGGTGGAACGTGTGAGTTTCGGGCCTCCATCGTTTCACCAAAGCTGTTATTAAGGAGTGGTCAACGTATCGATAACCACAATCTATAAGGCCACCAAACCCTGCGGCATCGACAAGGTTACGAACCCGTCCTACAACAGGGTTGTCACGAAGTATCCGCCATATGCTTCTATCGCTACGTTTTACCATAAGGGGCTCATTGAAGTTTTCAATATTTACGAAAATGTGAAAGGAACGATGTCGTTCACGTAGATACAACACATCGTTTGTTAGGGGACCAGGGTGTAAGTTTATGTTTGGATTCATGGTGGTAGGAATTTTTTTGGTATGATTTTTTAAAACTTTCAAAGCTTTCTGGTTGAGATTGTAATGGTGATGGTGTAGAAATGGATGTGGATGGTTAACATTCTTCACCTCACCCTCCATTTTATAACCCCCCCCCCTTGGATGCTCTCTTACACTCTCAAAGCCTTACACATACACTATTTGCCTATCATATCACCTGCAAAAAAAAATTTAAAAACCAAGACCATTGCATGCAATGCTAGAGTGTTAGAGTGTTTTAATGGGTGTTTATAGTCTGCGAATGCAGGAGGCAGGCAACATCCAAGGCAGAAGACTCCGTTCCAATTGGCGGCATCATTGATGCCTTATTTTCAATTGGCGGCATCAATGGAGAAGACTTCAATTGGGTTGGCGGTATCAATGGAATACAATAAATGGGTTGGCGGCATCATTGAAGGTTCTTTATGGATTGGCGGCATCAATGAATACACCAAATGGATTAGCGGCATCATTGTAGCCTTGCAGAAACACTAGCTTGATACCGCCAATTGAAATAGAGTCATCCCCATTTTTAATTTTTTTCCCCAATACCCACCAAATGTAATTTGATTTTGGAAAAGTAACTATTTACGTAAAGGATTCTGAAATTCTTCTAAAATTCCCACCAAAGAACCAATTGTATGCAACTCATGACACAATATAATATATACATAGCGCGTTTTTAGTAAACGACCTTTTAGAATTGCTTTAAAATGAGTTGTTATTGACAATGACAAAGGAAGCAATGGTCTTCCCTCTATAAGTAGTGTGCACATCACACTGAGCATGAAATCAAACAATGAATTTAAACTCTTATAAAGTCCCCACAAGTGATTCAATTGTATGTTTATTTCAAACAAAGTATGCATGATGAATACAAAGGGTGGTCACACAAGCATTAAACACAAGCCTTGGCCATGCCAAGGAGACTTGGGACCAAAAGAGAGGAAGGACCTTCTGTCACCTCATTAAAATGTTCTAGATCCCCACTGGCCACTTAATATCATTTATGTTATTCAACACAAAAATTAGTTTCATATACAAGTAGTAATAATCCCTCATGTTGCAGTGAAGGCATAACCGTGCTTAATAGCACCTTCATATCACTGACAGCGACCACCAACTCTGAAGTTGTGACGTGTTAATTCGAAGAATTTAGACCGAAATGTAAAACATAAAAAAAGAATAACTAAGTCGATCTAGGACTCGCACATTGCAAAGAACCTATCAAACGGGAAAAAAACAAACGTAAAAACGTTGAACCATCCATGCACGATACGTCATATTAACTCGCAAAATTTAAAACGAGATGTTAAACGAAAAGTAAAAACGTTGAACCATAGATTCATGTTGCGTCGTATTAACTCGCCAAATTTAGAAAGAAACGCAAAATGAAAATTTTGCGAAAAATGAAAAATATAGGGGACCAAAGTTAAACGTAAAAAAGTTTGTGAGTTTAGACTACACGGTGTGGTCATGGGGTGAATGGGGCATGGAGCGACATGTGACAGCCACATCAATTCCCTTTCAACCCCAAGCAATCCACGGGATGGTAGTGGCATAAAGGATTTTTTTTTTTTTTTTAAATCAACCAACCAATCAAAAATCAACCATAATCCCAAAAACCAACCATAATCATCCACCTCACCCTCACCTTTTACCCCACGCCCGTGAAAATCTCCACCCAACCTGCCCCATACCACCTTTCAAGCCACATACGGGGTGGTGGTGTTGGTGGCGTGGAAGGGCTTCAAAGCCCCTTCCATGCCCCGCACACCGTGTAGCGCCTTATGCAACACCCCAACCTATGATGAAATAATCGAGATACAACGAAGTGATGATTATTCAAAAGCTTATAGTATTAAAATGTAAATATTTATTCATTTGAATTACATTGTTATTAAAATTATCAGAATTACAATTAACTAAAACAAGTACAAGCATAACTTGAAATATGTATTAAGTCATTATTAGGTCCAAAAGTCTTGCATGTAGTGTCTCAACAATGAATCTGAAATATGTACGAAAACAGTGGTGGATCTAGACCAAAATTTTAACGGTAACATTTATGCTTGTCCTGGCATCCTTTGAGTGATGAACCAGGACAAGCATAATACAGGAGTCTCAACCCTAATGTGCACAATTGAATTATGATGAATGTGAAGTTACATGTTTAGGTGGATTACATGTTTATGTGAATTACCGCTTGACTGAAAGTTAATATGTAAACCATGCAAATTACGTGCACGTTATGATTAATATGTTATGAGATGATAAAAACAATGGTTTTTATGCAAGTTAGGGTGGTTAATATTATCGGGTCTGGTATTGGGCTAAAACATGATTAACGGGTCCAGTTAGTGGACTACAAGGGGCCCTAATACCCAATTACTTGGGCCCCAAGCCAATTCCTATTATATATATATATATATATATATATATAAAATAACCCTAACCCTACTAGTCCTTTGCGTCGTGAACAAGGAACCCACCCCCACTCTCTCTCAATTTCAATCAAACAACAAATCCTCTTGATTAATCAAAGTGGTGTTGGGAGGGATATCTAAACCTTGAGGATTTCTTGCATTGAAAGGTATAATTTTTATAAGTTTTATGATAATTGTTAATGTTTTGAAAAGCTTTTAAAAACCCTAGAAACTCTATGAGTATGAATCGCATGTGTATGTGTTTGTGTAAATTTTAGATGTTTTGCATGGAGGTTTATGAGAATTGATGTACGTGATTATAATTAGGGTTTAGGAATGTGAAAAATACAGATTTTAACATGATTGTATATGAGGATTTCATGGAATATGTGATTATGGATGATTAGGGTTTATGAATAACTTGGGGTGCAAGTTTCAGTTTTCTGACAGATTCGTTAGGGTGTTTTGTAGGGTCTGTATTGTGATGATAAATTGATTGTTTTGATTGATTCTTTGCATGAATGGATTGTACATGGTCTTAGCTTTTTAAAATGGGAAAAATCATCTGATTTGGATGTCGTTTGATATGTTTTTGGAATTTTATTTGATTAAAGGTCATATCAGATTATCGGAATTATAAATTGGGTCAACTTTAAACAGGTATAACTGGAGTTTTACAAAGAATTAAGTTATGAAATTTGGACAGAAGGTCAATATTGGAAAAACTTGGCTTTTCCAAGTAGATTCACCTCGTTTGGGTGAATACACAAGTTTTGGGAATTTTTCCACTAAACTGACCTGTTGTGGAAATTTTCTGGACATAGCTGTGTTGTACGAATTTTAATAATTTTTGTGTTTGGTTTTGAGACAAAAAAAAAATTTGTGTTATTAAATGAATCCCAAAGAATATTCAATAAAAATTTGGGAGTTTAATTAATTGATTAAGTATTTTAAATAAATTAGTTTTCGTGGCGCACAATCTGTCCTAAAAACGCAGATTGTGTATTATGTGTTTATGTGACTATTTGGAGTCTTATATGATATGTATTTGACATGAACTTATATGAATACTTATAGGAGATGTGTATAAGGTATAAAACTGATAATAATCATTATGATCACCAACGGGATACGTAGGACTTACTTGTGCATGTAGAGTCACTAGGTGTCACTACACGATTTGAACTTTAGAAGTTTTGGACAAACGAGTTACATGATGTGTTGGTTATGCACGTATACTCACCTAGTGACACTTGTAATAGGGAGTCGGTAGCTCGTTACTGTTTGAGGGATTTGGATCATTCACGTGCAACCTAAGGTGAGTTTCACTACTTTTTCTCAAAAGCATGCGTCTCAGGTTTGAGACAACTTTGGTAAACGTTTTCTAGTCCGGTTTGGGACTACTTTTACATCTCGGGTTTACGACTCCTTGTGTGGGTCGGGTTTATGATTCCTTGTGTGGATCGGGTTTTTGATCAGTTTAAAACTTATTGGTCCTTTGTGAACTAAACACTCTATCATTTGGAAAGTCCTTGCATATTATTGGGTTAATCGCTGGAGGCGAACGGGGTATTAGTTGATAGCGCTATTAGGTTGTGCAGCAACCTCATGCCTGAGGTGCTTGAGGCATGGGCATGAACTTCTGACCACATTTGAGAACTGGTGTTGATAGACACCAGTTATTGAGGCAAACTATTATGTTACTGAAGGTGTCCCAATAATACTATTTAGTTGCAATGAGTGGGTTAGCTACCCCTGACACGCTTAAACTGATGATACTTGAACATTTTGGTCTGGAGGACCTACGCTTTTACTTGGTTACGTGGTTTTGGAAACCAGCGCATTTACTTACTCATTTTCTTTACTTAGTGAACTCACCAACATTGTTTGTTGACCCACGATATACATGCTTTTGCAGGTAGTTAGCTTCCGGTGCCACGATTAGAAAGCACTGCACACTTCACTGCATTTGGGGTTTTGGGCATACACTTAAATTATATATCATGCTTTTACATTTTCTTTCGTATGGTTTTAATTTGGGCGCGTTGTTTTGCGCATGGTTTTAAAATGTTTAAATTTGGTTTACGCTGCCGCAGCTAAACTAAACTTGGTTTTTGAAAACGAACTAAATGGTTTGGGCATTTAGAGTTCGTTCATATGACTTATGGCTATGGGATCCTGGTATGTCATGCGCCTCGCGGTATAAACCCCGCAGTGGAAATTTGAGGGTGTGACACAATGTGTGCAGCCACATGTGAGGTCATGTGGTTAATAAATTTGTTAAAAGAATTAACTGTTGAGGTTTTGATGCCTGTTGAATTGTTCTGTGACAATTTAGCAGCTTTGTCCATTGCTGAAAATCCTGTGTTTCATGAAAGAACGAAACATTTTGAAATAGATCTATTTTTCTTAAGGGATCAGATTACAAAAGGCCTTATGAAAACAAAGGCTATTTCTTCTAACAACCAACTTGCTGATATTCTAACTAAAGGTCTATTGCTTAATGATCATAACATGTTGTGTAAGTTTTTAAGTTTATTTGATCCATTCAGTGGTGTTGAAATATACATTCGTTATTACAATTTTATACATTTATAATAAATAACTTTAGTCTTATAATGATTTTATGTTTTTATTGCATGATGATGATTTTGGGCTGAGTTGATTGGATCTGCTGATGTTCGAAGGTTCGTGGGCTTGCAGCTGAAAGATTCGTGATGTGGGCTTATGGTAGCTGAGCAGAGGTCCAGTACAAGTGATAAAGGCCCAAGAGACAAATCCAGGTCCAGCTATAACTTAGTTGACCTGGCAATCCGTGTGAAGAAAACCAAATCGTTTGTGACCATTGGATAGAGTTCGTAAAGACCGTTGGATCAGATCAAGAAACACATTTCCCGATCTATAAATAGATGCTTCGATTGTCGTTTACCAGTTTTAGTTTCTTTTCAGTCTTGTTATCTTTAAGTCTTTCTCTCTGATTTTCTCTTGATCATAGCAATTTAGGGTTTTCACTTGGTTAGATACATCTTGTATCTACAAGTCTTTTACTGTCCTTAGTATTGTTGATCTTGTTTAGAGTTGTAATCGTAGAGAGTATTGTTGATAGATCATCAGAGATTGATCTAGGGTTTCTTTTGTATTGTAGCTTGTTTGTAGTTAATAAAGTTTTCAAGTCTTTGATTCATGCTTTTGTAAGTGTTCATAATCATCTGTGAATCGTTTATCGTTTGCATTAATCACCTTAATTGAAGAACAATCAGTGAAAAATGCAGGAGCGGTGTAGATATTGTTGTTTCTGTACTCGCAAAGTTGCTAGAATACACAGCTCGTCCTATTATTCAACCATTTGATTACATTCTCCATCGCAGCAACAACATTAACGGTTTACAAACTCAGATTCTGCATCTAGAAAACACTCGATCCGTGGTCCAACAAGAAGTAGATGTTGCTGAACGGAACGGAGAATCCGTGTTGCCTACTGTACAAGCTTGGCTTGCTAAAGCAAACAGTTTAGCAACATAATCAGATAAGTTTTTGAATGATGAGGTTGATAGAAATCACAGATGCGTTAGTGGTTCATGTCCTGATTGTGTCGTGTTTATTGTATGATGTTGATATTAGGGATTATGTGTGTGGTGGAGATGGGTGGTGGGTAGTGGTGGTGAAAGGTGGAGATGGATGGTGGGTGGGTTGTAGTGAAGAAGATGAATTGGGTGGGGTAGTGGGTGGGACCCACTTGAATTTTTTAATAATATTTATATTTCTTTTATTTTTAATTTTTAATTTTAGAGGAAGGGCGATTTTGGCAAAAAGAAAGTTTAAAACGTGAAATGACCATTATACCCCTAACTTAACTGGACTAAGTTGACGTCATTAGTGCCAGGGACGATTGTCACAAGTAATTAGAACCTATGTACGATTATGACAAAAAATCACAAGTTTGTACGGTTATGGCAACTTTCAACAAACCTTAGGGACGATTTCAGTAATTCACCCTTTAAAATAATAATTAAAAGTAATACAATTTAATTAATAAATAATAAACGATCAGGAACCCGAACTTGAAAAGGCTACCTACGATCCAAACTCGAGCTTTAGGAACAAAGCTCAAATCAAGCCAAGCTTGAGATCAAGCTTTCAAAAGTTAAACGAACTTGAGCCTAATCAATGGTTCAATGAGTTATGAACTTCTCGAGCCTAAGACTTTTTGGTGAATGTTTATATTTACAAAATGACCCATAGCCCCCTACTCAACCTAGTCATCTTCTCTAAAGGTTTGCTGCAACTTCAAAAAAATTGATGAGCATTCTTTCCAGTTTTTTCTTCTTATAGTAAGAATTTATATAATACTAAAAACCAAAGCATTTGTGCAATGCTTGATTGTACCTTATGCTTTAGGGGTGTTGTGTACATAAGATGTTTGTACTTATAGCTTTGTGGGTTATACCCACTAATTTATAATTCTTTTTTATTTTTTATCTTTATTTTTTATACTTTTAACCCAAAGTTTTGTATATTTTACAATTTAACCCCTAATTTTTTTTTCACTTTCAACTTTAATTCCTAATACTTTTCATCTTTTATATTTTTTGTTTCGGTTTAAATTTTGCGAGTTAACATGCGGTAAGGCGCATGTGGTTTAGCGCTTTTACGTCAATTTTTCCATTCAAAATCATCTAATTAGCAAAGCTTTTATGCATTGAGGGTTGTACTCCATGCATTGGGAGTTTAAAAAAAATTCATTGTGGTTTCTTATTGGTCTACATACTCCCATGGTCCTACCACTAGAGGTGCACAAACCGGATTTTTCTAATACCCGATTGCGGGTATGGAACCGGTTTCGGGTAGGGTCGGGAATTACTTTGACCAGGTATTGAAGGAACCGATTCCAGTTCCGGTTTCGGTAATACTCTAATTACCAAAACTTTCTTGCTTAGAGGGGTTGTACCCTATGCGAACCGGTACTTTGACCAGGTATTGAAGGAACTGATTCCAGTTCCGGTTTCGGTAATACTCTAATTACCAAAACTTTTGTGCTTAGAGGGGTTGTTGTAACACCCCGATGTGTTACGGGTCTCTTAAACGGGTCGGGTCGGACCTGACCACCCGATTATGGAATAAAATAGTCAAGCTCGAATCTCGCGGCAAACCGGTTCAACCGAAAATAGAAATAATAATTATTGGATTATTATTATCCCGGTTAAACGCTCGTTACCTGCTAATTAGAACGCCGCCAAATGTTTTTATTTAACTTTTATACTCGTTTTTATTATCCCGGTTAAACGCTTGTCTGTATACTTTCACTCACACACACAAGGAAGGAGATGAACCCAGCCAGCCACCAACCATCGGCCGCCGGAACCACCACCGCCGGACAGCCATGGCGGCTGTTGCCGCCTGTGCTGCTGCTCTGGTCACTGCTCCATCTCCGGCCATCTTCTCCAGCAAGCTTCTTCTTCTCCGGTAAGTTAACTTCTCGTCTGGCCTCTGCTAACCATCGGTGAACACCACCATCTCTCCTTCTTTCTGTTATGGGTTAACATTAGTCAATGACCCCGACTCCATTTCCGGTTACAATCATCAAGGTTCTCCTTTGTTTATGAAACCAGCTGTCGGCTTTGTCTCGGATAAACAAACCGGACAGTCACCGGTGATGGTGACTGTCGCGAACCCATTAATAGTAGCCGAACTCAACCTTGTTACTCTGTTTCTGCGGTGAACCATGGAACCGCCTTTGTGTTGTGTCCCTGTTGCGTTGACCGGACAGTCACCGAATCATGGTGACTGTCGTGGGTTGTCGTAAATCTTTACCCGAGTCATCAATAGCTAACCACTTAATAACCTTCTGTTACATTTGGGTCTTGATAAACCGGGTCCTGATCTGTTCTTGATAAACCAATAAATCAACCCTCTGTGTCGTGAACCTTTTATAACCATCAACCGAACCATAGTCTTATTATTGTTCCGGATAAGAATCGAGCCCGGTTCTCGTTGGTTATAACCAGTCCGGTTATATTCCCATCCCTATATATAAGTTGTAGATTGTTTGGTTAAAAGATACAATTATCATTGGAATGTTGGGTATAATCTCTTGATTATTAACCTATTTTGGTGATTCTTGTTATAGGAAATCAAATCCGGAAGACGGGTCCGATAACCGGTCTTACCCGAGTTCCGGTCAACTTCCGATCATATTCCAGAAATAACCCGAAGAGTGTCCGGTTATTATTTGGGTAAGAATATTACTATTTGGTTAATTGGTTAATAAACTTATGATTTGATAAGTTATTAATATAATCATCGTGTTAATTGCGAGGTACCATTAACCGTATCGAGAATTAGAGTCGTTACCGAGTCGACTCAGTGACTCGGTCAACACCCGGAATAGAACCCGGTTCCAAGGACTAGACGAGGATTATTATAATTATAAGAATTATATATATAATACGAATAACGTACGGACTTGATAATAATAATAAGAGAATAATAAACATATATAAAATATATATGTTTATATATATACAAGATTCGATATATAAAACGATATACTAAACTCGGGTTAGAAGTGTCTAGAGTTATTTAGGTTCGCGTGCCAAGCTGTAATGGCCAGCTTTATTTCTTTTTGCCTAGGAAGACCAAACCCCGAGTTTAGGACTATCTAATATATATCAGATTCTATATATATAAATTGTATATATGATATATATCCTAAGTAGTACAATCTAACAAGTTCCACGCGTAAAACATATCCATATATATAGAACATATAATTGTAATAAGAAGATTAGCAGAAGATTATACGCAAATCGGTGAGTATCATGAACTCCCCACTTTTACTGTTTTATTAAGTGTTTTTGGGGGAATACATGTCATTTATTAAAACCAGAATTGCTTTACAAAGTAAACGATTATCAAAAGAAGTATGAACGGGGACATAGAAACAACGAGGACAGTACTGGACGGTATCCGCCATTTCCTTTCTTGCACCAACTAGAGGGCAGGAACCAGTGTCCAAGTAGAGGACCAATCCCGTAAAAGGTCCAACTAGAGGGCGGAAATGGGTATTCATCACAATCAGAGTGGTACCATCGATAAGGAATGGCACGAACTATAATCGATATGATAGAATTGGGATATAATCGAATGGATGTATAATAGAACTGGTTATATAGAATATATTTTCCCCTTCAGAATTATAAATGTAAAGCATGTTTATAAAAAGAATGTTTATAAAAGAATGTTTATAAAAGAATGTTTATATAAAAGAATTATTGATAAACGAACTGGCCACTCACTTTATAAAATACACGATCTCACCAACTTTATGTTGACAGAAACTACTTTTGGCATGTGTTCAGGTAACCCAACAGATATAATGACGTGGATCCTGAAAGACTAAAGACTGTTATTACCCTGGATTCCGCTGTGTAGCTCCGATCACCCGACCCGACGACCCGGCCACGTCAGCCAGGGTCGTTACAGTTGTACCCTATGCTTAGGGGGGGGGGGGGGGTTTAAAAAAAATGATGTTACACTTTATGCCTAAATGTTTTTCTTTTTTACTTTTAACACAAATATTTTCATCTTTTACAATTTAACACTAACAATTTTGATTTTCCACTTCTAACCCAAAACTTCTCATTTTTTACTTTTAACGCTAAGATTTTCATCTTTTACAATTTAACCCTAACACTTTTTTTCTTTCAACTTTGATCCCACATAATTTTCATCTTACGCGATTTTTTCGTTTTAAGTTCTGTTCTAAATTTTGCGAGTTATAACAGGTTCGTCGCATTGCGCGGGTCCTAGACCGACTTAGTTACTTCACTTTAACCATAGTTATTAAAATTCATCGATTTTACGCCTTTGGCATTAACACGTCGTAACGAGCGTGCGTGGTTCTAAGATTTTACGCCTTTTTTTCATTCGGTGTTATTTTCCTTTTTTTATTTATTGTACTTTTATGAGCTTTTTGGTGTTAGTGGTCGTTGGTGGTGGTGTGGCATTAGTGCTACTTGGCATGGTTTTACACCCTCGCCGCAACGCGCAGGGGCTTAATACTAGTTTAATTTATCTATTAACCAAAAAAATTATTGTATATATTTAAAGGTGATCGGAGGGGATAGTTCCAGGCTTCCAGCAGCCATTGATTTAATTTTTTTTATTACTCTGCCACTGTTTTCTTATAATTTTTAAAATAACATCAAAGTTTATTGCAAAGTTGAGTTTGGTCAATTGGTTTGATTTCACCTTTGTTCGATTCCTCGCCCAACCTCTCTTTTTTCGCTTCTGTTTTACTTCTTGCGGTACATTCACTACTAGAAAAACACCTTTTCTTGACATTCATTTTATGACATACATGTATTTAATGACATAAAAAAGTGTATGTCATAAAAAAAGTGTCATCTTTGATAAAAACTATTAAATTCTTGACGTTTTTCTGTGCGTGTCAACAATTTTCCGTCATAAACTAAAAAAGCATGACGGTAAACACAAATGAGTGTCATAATTTTGTGTCACCAAAATTTAAATTCCCTCCAATATCCAACAGACCTCCCCATCTCTCTCTCTCTCTCTCTCTCTTAACGCTATGTTCCTGAGATGACTAAAAGATGGAAAAGAAAAGAAAGGAAGGGATCTTCCCCCTTTTCTCTTCCTTTCTTTTCTCCTTCTTTTTCATCCTTTCCTTTCCTCTCATTTCCTCCCAATTTGGGAGGATGAAAATTACTCTCTTTTTCTCTTCTTTTCCTTCCCCTTCCCCCTGAAAATTAACTCTGGAACACAAATTCAACCTTTCCCTTCGTTTCCTTTCCTTTCAAAAAAACTCAGGAACACATATGAATTTCATCTTTCTTTTCTTTTCCTTTCTTTTCCACTCTTAAGTCATCTCAGGAACATAGCGTAACAAAACACTGAGTTCTGCCTAATCCCTAGACACAAATCCTCTTGAAGAAAAGAAGAGAAAAGAAATTTAGGAGAGAAAAGAAAGGGTGGAAAAGAAAATACATGACTTTATTTCGTGTTCCCGAGTTTGAAGGAAAGGAAAAGAAATTAAATACTTTATGTGTTCCCGAGTTGAAGGGAAGAGAAAAGAAATGTTTAATTTTACAGTTATACCCCCATTGTGTATTATAATAACTTAAGTATGAGGGTAAAATAGTAAATGATAAACATTTTATTTGTTTTCCTTTCCCTTCCTTCTACTTCCTTCCATTTTGGGAGAAAAGTTTTGTTTAAAGATTTTCCTTTTGCTTCCCTCCCATTCCTTCCACTTCCTTCCTTTAATGAAACTCTGGAACACACATATTTTTTACTTTCTCTCCACTTCCTTTCAGTTCTTTCCACTTCTTTCCTTTAATGAAACTCGGGAACACAGTGTAAGGGTTTCGGATCTTTCCATCAAGAAAAGACCCAGATCTCGTGACTCTTCGTTTCCTTTTACTTTACTTGGCCTATTCTTAATTTTCCACGATTTCTCTATAAAACTTTCTGAATGATTTTTTTTTTCCAGTTCTCCCATGGTTGGGCGAAGCAGTGAAGCGACACTCGTGGACGCATTTGTGAAGCAAGAGGCTATAATTAGGGTTCTTGGGGGCGTTGATCCCACTGGAGAGGTATATCCAACCTAGTCAAAAGCAAGAAGCAGCGAAATTGTGCAATTGCACACTAGCTGATGTTGAAAATACTCTAGCGAAGTTTACTTGGGCAAAAGAAGCTGAGAAGAAACTTCAAAAGATGAAGGAAGAAGGAAAACCGATGCCAAAGAACCTAGCTGAGGTATCACTTAGTTTACTTTACTAATGACTATCATTTCGGTTCGACTGTTTTGTGTTTTACGGTTAAATATAGTTGATGAATATGATGTTAACTTCATGATTTTATCTAGCCATGTTTACATAGAGACCATTTTGTTTTGTTTACCCACTCGAATTTTTTCACAAATCGTGTCATATTAGCTTTTCTCTTTGATTTAAATGTCATTTGATTTTTTTTTTCTATATAACCTATGTGATAGAAAGAGCTGCACTCTGGCTGACTGGCTTTATATTTTTGGCTACTCTTTAGACACATCACGCTTCACACATCTTTGTTTAGAGAAATGGTGAATAAAAATTTAAAATAAACAAACAATTTAGAAGTCAATGTATTACAACGGGGGGCTCAACTATGAAAAATATAAATGGAAGATCAATAGCCTTAAGAGATTTAACAAAGCTATTTTAGTTTTACTAGAAAGTACTAAGTTAGAAGAGAACTAAACTGATTTGTGAAGAAGACTTGTTTCTTGAAGGTTTAGCTGAGCAACAATTTTATAACGTTAGGATAAAACTAAATGGATGATAGATGGTATAAAATCATAAGCTAAAGTTATCTTCAGAAGAAGAGGTTAGTACCTCTGATGCATGGAAACGCCTAAGAGGTGCCGTACCCGTACCCGTACCCGAAACTCGCCGGGGACGGAAACGCCTACGGGGACGCCTGGAAACGTTTCTTGGCCGTTTCTTGACCACTTCGATAAGTCAAAGGGCGTTTCTTGTACCGTTTCTAGATTTGGGGACGTTTTTTTAAAGTTTCCACTGGAAATGACTGGTTTGGAAGCTATTATGGTTATCGGGTTGTGATGTATTTGGTCTTTTGCTTGTCGTGGAAGGAATAGAGAAGAACTGGCCGGAGGTGGTGACTGGTCCGGTCATCTTCCTTCCTTTCTTATCTCGTTCTCTCTCTACGTACTCTCGCTCTCTCTCTATGGTGCAGGTTATATGTGCAATTGGACAGTGAATGTGTGTGTGTGTATATATATATATATATTATTGAATGGATAAGGGTCTTGATTGAATGATGATGAGTTGGTGATAGGTGTTGTATTATTAGGAGTGTGTGTGAGAGTGTGTAGTAAGGGTGTGCGTCTGTTATAAGCTTGGATGGGGAAGAACTGAAGAATATCTTGCCGCCTGCCAAATCATCTGCTGCTACATTCTATGATCATTCAAGTGATCCGTGGTTCAAGCAAAAACCTAAGGAGCACCTTGATGATAGTCATAAGGTTTATTTCTTTGATTGGTATGTTCTCATGGGTGATTCTTGCATTGTTTGTCAGATGGTCAACGAAGAAACATTCTTGATGATGGTTCGGAAGAGCGCTATTCTCAATATGATGTTATGCTTAGCAAGATGATTGGCAGGATTCAGACGAAACCTGGAGGTAAATTGGAGATGGGTGAGGTGAGTTGACTGACTTGTTTGATATATTCATGTAGACACGTGTTGTTGTATGCTTGGTTTAAAAAAGCGTGCCTCGTTTGAGGCGCGAGGCTCCAAGAAAAACATTTTTATAATCATGTTTTTGTGCTTATGATTGATTAACATGTAGAAAATGTCATGTTGACATATATAAATATTTTTTTATAATTTTTTAATACTATACGTGAAGCTCTCGCCTCGCGCTTTAAGCCCCGCGCTTCGGATTTTGGACCCAAAACGCCTCGGAGCGCCTCGCGCTTTTTTAAACCAAGGTTGTATGTATTATTTGTTTCCATGATAGTCTTTTAAATAACACGAGACGCTTAAAATACATCCGGTTGATGCATAGATTCAGATGATATAGGTGATGGAAACGCGATTAGATAGTAGGAAAATATCTTAGAAGTTATTTGTTTCCATCACACCTTTTTTTTGTTTTTTTTCTTAAAATTTATATGTCAATTCTAAAGTGTGACATTCTTTGTATTAGGTACTGTTGTATGCAGCTATAAAATTTAAGTGCTTACTTGTGACTAATGATGAAATGAGAGACCATTTGTTTCAACTTTTGGGGAATGATTTTTTTCCTAAGTAGAAAGAAAGGCATCAGGTGAGCTATAACTTCATTTTTTTTTATTAATTTGCTAATAAATCTTGCACAACCATTTTGTTTTAATACCTATTTCTCCTGTATATGGATTCCATTGCTCAAAGCTCAAGATTTAATTAGATTTATTATTCAATTTGAAAGTCAAGGGAAGTTTGTTTGACTAAAGAAAGTCAAATCAAACTAATTCGAGATCATCTTTATTTATTTTTTTCTGATTTCAGGTGCGGTTCCATTTCTCTGAAACGGGTCCTGTGTACCGCATGCTGCCTCCATGTTCTGTTGTGATACAGGTTAGTAATTGGTATCTGTACTTAAATGTCATTTTTTTGTTGTGTAAATGAAAGAAAGCCAAAACACACATTTTTGCGATACAAAAAGGGGTGGCGGCTAGGCGAATAAGCGCCAATCGCTAAAAAAACTAATAATTAACAGCACTTAATATTTTACTTTGCATATATGTTTGATTGCTTGATACATATTCTTAACATAGGGTAGTATTCATTTTGAGGCGCTTAAGCGAATAGGCGCCTAAGCGAATACGCGCTTAGGCAAATAGAAAGCGAATCAAACTCTTAAGTGCCTGAACGCCTATTGCTTGATACATATTCTTAACATACTGTTGTAAGCTTTTTGTCACTGTAATTTCTTGATTCTTCCATAGGAAGACTCTAATAGTTTTTTTTTTATCATAGGACGATTCTAATAAATGGAATTAAGATATTGTTAGCATAGACTTCATTTGTTTTAGGACATCGGTTTGGCTCACGTGGCAACCATCTTTCAATTTTACATAAGGTTTTATGTAAAATAATTGGCCGGCCTCGACTAATGTATTAATTTTATTGTTGTCTCAAGTTGGTGGAGGAGCGGACCATTACGGGGATGAGGACATGGATGTCGTACGCGAAGAATGGTTAGGCTACGCCGCGACATTTATTTTCAAATGATCGAAACTTGTTTGAAGGCAATGTAATGTCGATACAATATATTTTTGTAAACGTTAAACGTTGTCTCGGATTAGTTTGTAATTAGATAAATATGGATTATATAATGAAATTATGTTTTTGTTATTAATTTGCTAATTATTTTGCATATAATAAAATGACAATAAATCCAGGAGGGTAAATATGTAATTTTATAGGAAATTTTTTTTTAGATTAAAATATTATGACACGCAAAGAACGTCATAAAATTCTGGTATAAATTCTGTCATAAAAATGTGTCGCTAAAAACTGTCATAAAAATGTGTCATTAAAAAGTGTCATAACGTGTGTCAATAAATGCTGTCATAAATGTGTGTCATAAACAGATGACACGCGAAAATATGTCATGAAAAATTTATGACACCGCCATCCTTGACATTCTTTTCCCTGTCATCAGACCCCTTTCTTGACACGCATTGCGTGTCAAGAAAGGGCTTTTTTCTAGTAGTGATTTTTTTACCAAAATACTTAACAAGCAAATATCTATATTGGTTGTATTAGTTTTTAAGATTTATTACATAATTTTGTCGAAAACAAAGTTGTATTCGTGAATGCGTATCTTTTTATGTAATTTATAGTGGGTGACAGTACTATACCAGTACTGTCATCCAATAAAATCGATACCACGTCGACTCCCAATGTACAACATTGGTATAAGTAATATTGGAACTGTTAATACTATTTGCTTTTATGGGATTCAATCAATGTAAAGCATGTGTTGATAACCTTATAGGGTGTATGCTTTAGGTTTACATACCGAGTGATGATACCATACAAATACCATAATAAACATAGCCGACAATGACCAAATTCCCGCCACAATGGGAATTACACTAGTAGTCTATATATACGCATCACTTCATTATAGCTTTTTAAGATTACACAGTGTGATCATACACTTGTGGGGCATAAAATAACATGTGGCATTCAAGTCATTATTCACGCTGGATACAGCGTGACGTGACTGACATGGAGGGCTTCCCACCCTACCCCACCCCACATAACACACCGTGTATAATAAGCGTTGTTATATAAAGCTGAAAACCCCACTTTATAGTGAACCGACTCATTTATATATCAAATTGTTTGAATAGAGATTATTTTAACAAAGATAAAATAAAATTTCCAACTAAGAATACAGTGTTTGCATCACCGCCACATACCTATCATTACATTATCATGACATCTGGCCGAATATGACACGTTTAACATACAATTTCAAAAACGTGATTATGATGAGTGTACATGGTCCCACCCAAACCACCACCACTACGTGTCGTATCCCATTATCATGTATTTCCTCTTTTAACACTTTCATTTTTTTATTAATTTCATTATTACGACATTGACATTATACCAATACTCGTAATAAATAAAACAATTAAATAGATACATATATTTTTTAATTTTTAGTGACATTTTCCATACATCCAATCTGAGGGAGACTAGCATGTTCATAAGCCAAATGCTTTGTACTAGCATGTCGGCAATCCTAATCGACTTTGATTGTCACCTTAGAGTTAGAGATCGATCTCAAATTTGTATTTTCTTTATTAGGACTAGAAATGCATAATTTCTATATGGATCAAGATCTAGAAAATGAAGTTTTCTGATCATTGAAACAAACTCATTATCATATTTTACTCAGGTACTAATGACATAACCACGGCCTAGTAAGATCTTTCAAAATAAAGTGATAGACGAAATTGCCATGAAACAACTTATTAATCGATCTATTGATCACTAAATCCTTTAGTTTTTTACCCTAAATTACATATTTACATGACAATTTAGATTATGTATCACACGAGTTGGGTTTCAAAGTTTACCTAGTTTTAAGATCTGGACGTCAACTGTGAAAGTAGCGACAATGTTGATGTTAAGGTATTTATGGGTGCGATGGTTCATCCTCTTATCAATTTGACTTATCATTATTTCTTAGCTTTTAATCTTCTTCGATGTTGGTTTCATCAAGTTTCTTATCATCAAAATGCCACATATTGTTGGTTAAGCAACTTTTTTGTTTAGGGTGTTTCTTGAAGCAAGGGGTTTGCATGATTCTTGTGCAGGCTTGTGGTTCTTGTAGCAACATGATGGTTTAGCTTACTAAATATGGCTTATAACATTTTGATCTAATCAATGTTATGCAGAACGAAATGATTTGTTCACCGCATAGTTAATTCCCACACCATACTCTAAAAGTGTTACGGTAAACTATAAACATATAGAATTAACAGCATTTTAAACATCAAGTTGTAATTATTTAGTTGTATCATATCATTGATTTCTTGTTTTCTTTATATTTTTTTTTAACAATCAAACGGACCTATATCATTTCACCAATATTATCTTCACCATATCGACACCCAAGCTCATTTAGCAAGAAGCTGCCTGGGCCGACCCAATAAAGTTATAACAAAACAATTTATTACAAACCCATAAGATCTATACTCCTATCCAAACCCATTCATGAACACCCATTAACCATTGTCAAATAATGAGAAGCCCTACCAAGACGTCTTTTCTAGACCCGCGATTCTTGTTTATTTTATATAGTTGATTTGATTTGTGCTTGTGTTAAAAGTTGGTAGACCATCTTGCTATGGCTACTCATCCAATTAATATAGCATTTTAATACTTCAATTACTACCATGCCTTCCTCCCCACCCCGCCAACTATATCTATTGTGTGTTATTAAATGTTAAGTTCATTTTTATCTGCGATTATTATAATAAATTAACGGTTCTTTTAGAAAAAAAAAAATTACAAAAAATAAGGTAAAGACAAGGGTTAATCCTTAACTACACAGAAAATAATTTTATACACTTCTATACTAATTAACCAAACATTTAAAGTGCTATATTTTTATTAGAAGAATAACGTACAACTTAATAATATATTTAAAATTATTATAATAAAGAGTTTCAAAATTATAATTTAATTTAATGAATATATAGTTTGTCACCATTTAACATAAATAAAAGACTTATTTACTGATCACCACCAACTGACGTGGGTCATTCATATTCTATGATGACGGTAAAATCAAATTCTTCTACCGTTTCTTTTAACAAGACCATGTCTCACATTCAAACCATGAATGTCAACGAAAAATGGTTGGAAAAAAATTATCAAAATTTAAAACGATATAGAATTTAATAGACCATGTCTATGTAAAATAAACTTTTTAGTTCATACTTACTCTGATATGTAAAATTAACTTTTTCCTTTTTTTTTAATGTGTAGATAGTAACTTGGTAGATTGACACATCTATTAGAAAATAGATATATCATGTTCAAACTTAAAGCATTAGTACTTTAAAATTATGGATGTAAATTCAAGTACTAGCAAGTATAGTGTAGTAGTAAATAGTAGTAATATTTGATGTTAATAAATAAATAGTTTTGCTTAAAATGGAAATGAGGATCTTATTATTTGGAGTGAAAGGAGAGGTGCATGGAGTGTGAATAAAGATACAGCAACCAATAAGAAATAAAATTTATGGATAAATAATTAAATGATTTAAAAAATATCTTATGGGACACGCATATAGGTACAGGTCTCCCTCTGCAAAATACACTTTACGTCCATCCAACTAATCTAGCTACCTTCGTTGACACGCGCATCAATTTTTTTTTTTTTTTTTTTTGTATTTTGTATTTTGTATTTCATTAGACAAACAGCCCAACCTGAAGGCGCAACAACAACCAACTAGTTAAACTATATCATATTTACACCAATCGCCCACGATAAATTTGACAACTTAGCTCTAGTTCTAACTCATACATTTCTTTGTTTATAAAAACCTTTAATATGAATATGTATCGACTTTGTAATAAAAAAATAGATACAAAAATATATTATTAATATTTTTAAAATCTAGATATTATAAAGGTAACTTTTGTTTCCATTCCATGTAATTGAATTGAAATTGGAATTCGCCTGAAAACTGTAATTTGATTTGGAAATAAGGTGTTGTTCGTTTCACATAATCGAATGAATTCTGGATCGAATTAGAATGTATATTAATTTCTTTATTTTGTTGTTCAATTACAATTTTTTTTTTTTTTTTTGTTAAAACCAACATGGATAGAATTAGAATTAGAATGTAGATTAACTTTTTTTTATTTTGTTGTTCAATTACAATTTATTCTTTTGTTGAAACGAATGCTACTAAGTATATTAGAGATTAAACATTTTTTTGAGACAAATATGCGCTTGCAACTAAAATGTCACATTGTTTCTGATAAGTGAGTGAACAACTCATAACAAATATATATATATATATATATATATATATATATATATATATATATATATAACTTAATACTTTTGTAGGCGGAATCAGAGAGGGTATATATTTTGTTGTAGTTTAACATTTTTTTTCACAAAATAATCACTTTAATTCCATAAGAAAAGGTACATTTACAGCTGGATGGTCGACACATGAGTAACAAAATGCACCACAACCCTATTTGAATAACCCTATCATGCTGAAAACAAAATCTTGATGAACAAAAAAGAGAGAAAGAAAAAGAAAAAAAAATGTTGTAATCGGTTAGCAAGGAAAGTAAACGGTTCTAAAGGTTGATCGCTAGTTACAACTTAATATACATTCTAAGGTTGGGTGGTATGGGGTGGTGCCTCATGCCACATCAAACTAATAACGCCCCCAACCATGTTGTGGAGGCGCTATTGGATGTTCGCCAGCTCAATAACGAGCATTAACGGATGTTTTGTGGGCCCTAATTTAATTTAAACTAATGGCAAAAAGAAAATACGGGAGAGGCATTATTGTTGGGCTTTAACCCATTTCTTAGATGTTAAAGAAAGAGCTTTATTAGAGCCAAAACAAGGCGGTAATGTGACACAATAGAGCCCCCTAGAAACTCCAAGGCTCCATTCCCTACCACCGACCTAATAATTTCTGGAGCGTAGAATACATCTTCAGAGATATAAAGATGATTTTTCAACCTTTGTAATGCTTTGGGGAATGTTAAGTATAATAATCTTGATTTAGAAGTTATAACTACTAATCTACTAACCAAATCATTCCAACTAACACTTTGTTCAAAAGTTAACAAAAATAAACCTTTTCTAGAAGAAGTTGAATGCTGCAAGAAAAAAAAAAGAAATGAAAAGAAAAGAAAAATCACACCACAAACACATGTTCTATGATTTTTTTTAACAGCAAATTAATTCCTCTTAAATGTTATTTTAGATGTAGCTGGCAGGGTTTGAATCATCACCTCTTAGATACAATGTTTTTAAAAACCGGTTTTTAATTATATCGCATCTGCTTAAAAAATGGTTCAACCGGTTGAACCGTGTTGTACCGGGCGGCTCAACCAGGGTAATTAGTTAGCTATATAATTTCATAAATTTCAACACTAACACAAAAACAATAATTTAAAAGTACATAATTACATTTTTTTTTTTTTTTGAAAAGAAAATTTCATTAAAAAAAACGCTCAATGAGCCCTCAAATCAAGGACCAAGGAGCCACCCAACAAAACAATCACTCCAAAGGGTACAAATACCATCTAGACCAAATTACATCTTTCCATTTAGACCTATTACAACACCATAAAAACGTCGTATATTTAATAGTCTCCACAATCTCGATCGGTCTCCGTTAAACAATACTATAAAAAAGTTAAACAATAATTAAAAAATAATTCAAAAGATAATCTAAAGTTTTTTTATTTTTGAAAAAGTTATTCCTTAATAAAAAATGATCCAAAAATAACACAAAAACTAACCTATGCCGGTACCGGTATAGCGGTTCAAACCGGTATATCAGATTTTACCAGCGGTATAAAATCAATACCGTTTCCCATATTTACCGGAGTGTTTCGTACCGGATTTTCATCGGAAAACAGTAATACCGGTATAACCGGCCGGCATTTACCGGTTTTTAAAACATTGCTTATATAGATGGAAGACACCTTACCGGTATACTATATCACTTGATGACTGGTATATATAAATAGAAACCGGTTATCGCAGGGGCGGAGAATTGAAGAGGCCAGAGGGTCCCCCCCCCATGTCCTGTATTTTTGCTCAGTGAATAGTATTCCGTTCGAAAATTGTCTACGCAATGAGTCCGGACCCCTCTAATTTCAGGAGTTTCGGCCCCCTAAAAAATTTTGTTTAAGCTTCACCACTAAGTTATCGTATTACGATAACTATTACAAGCAACCGTGGTGTTTAACGAAAGCGCTTTCTTTAATTTGAGGGGATCAATGTCGCATTAATTGAGACTAATTGTAGATTTAATTATAAATGAAAAGAAAAGAACTAATTATTTTTACTTGAAACATAACCCAAGAACTGGAAGAGTGCATAACCGAAGACTTTATATTTGGACAATAGTGTATGCTACATTACTCAAAGTTTGAGAGGATATTCTACCAAAAAGTGTAATACTTGATACCAACCACTTTTTTTTATCGGCGAACAACTGTGTGACAACCACCCTTGCGGGGCGCCGTGCTCAAGAATCGACTACTCGACCTCCAGCAGCCCCCGTCTTCTCCCGATGCACGGAAACCCGAGCCCCATCCGCCCGAAGGCACGACAGTATTATAGAACTCGGTAAAACCTCGCCGCCCGTCAGATTCGAACCGGTGCCACCCGTATTCGATCTTCACCCGGATACCAAACCATAAATAATGAAAGTGGGGATTGAACCTTTAATCACATAGGTGATACCAACCACTTAAATGGTTCAACCCATAATCCCCAAAACTGTCCTACCACCACATAAACCCCCCAAAATCTTTGGTGCCCAAAGTCAAAAAAAAAAAAAAAAAAAAAAAAAAAAAAAGGCATCCAGCCCTAAGTTTTAAGTTTAGTTTCAAACTCTATACTTCAAGATTTGTGTAACACCCGGCAAACTCAAGTTAGTAACTTTTATCAAACCAGTAAGTCTACCTTAGCGAGTCATGCATACATTACATTTAACTAGGTCAGTTGAGTCATTTCTATAGTTCGGGGAATCATCGGGGGTTGTTATGATGGTTCGGGGAATCATCGGGAGTCGTTACGATGATCCAAGGGATCATCGGGGGTCAGTCCATAACCACGTGTACATGGATTGGTGATTGGTAGGATCGTCGGATTTAATGCACACACGCAAGTCTCGAGTCCCGTGGATTGGTGAACGAATGTGAACATGTTAGTTATCAAGTAATACGTGTTTATAATCATTATATAACTTGTCGATGTGCGAATATGTGCTTATATGTGTTAAAATAGTGTTTAACGCGCCGAAAACCCATATCAGACTGCAGGGGGCGACTAGGGAGCTAATAGCCACATGCAGGGGGCGACTAGGCCCCTAGTCGCCTAGTAAAAGGGCGACTACCACTCCTAGTCACCACCTGCAGACCCTAGTCGCGTGTATTGTTTGAAATGACCAGCAACAGCTATAAATACCCTACTTGACTTGTACAACATCATTTGTGAAACCCTAACTCGCCCCAAACCTCTCTCACACTATACTTAACCTCTGGAACCCGTTTTTGTCCTAAAATCTACCACTTCCAAGCTTTAAACGTCATTTCTAGCAAAATCTAACGTGTGTTATTCATCCTAAGCTATTATAACATTGTTATTTTGATCCCTAAAGGGCCATACCTGGTTTTATAAAGTTTGTGTCTTTAAAAACCTTTGAAAACCAATTTTAAAACAAGTCAAATCCTTTATATAGGTTCTATGTGAAGGATTCATGCAAAGAACAGTTTTTGATGATTAAAACATGGGAATTCTTAGGTGTTTGATGTTTTGTTGGTATGAATAAGTTATTAGGATGATTATCTAGGATTTTGAAGGTTGTTTGATGTGTTTTGACCCGTTTGAGTGCATTAGGAGGATTTAGGATGTTATGGGATGATTTGATGATTGTATGATGTTAGGGTTTATGCTAGAATGATGTAGTAATCGTAGGATGATGATTTGTAGCGTGGTTATGTGATGAAATCTAATTATTTTCCATTTAGCTTAAGTTATGTATGTAATGATGTGATGTTTTCATAATATTATTCCATTTTGGGAAATGCTTGCAATTAGAATGTTAGACTAATGATAGATTAGGGGTTTTCATTTAGGATAAGTTGCTTAATGATTATGGATTGATGTTGGGTGTTTTTACATGTTTCGGATTTGATTTGGAGAGTTAAACGCGCAAAAGGGTCAACTCAGCTGTAGGGGCGATTAGCTAACTAGTCACCCCTCCAGGAGCTACTAGCCTTGCTAGTAGTCTGTTTGATACCTAGTCGTGTGTTTTGATGCCTAGTCGTGTGTTTTGCTGCTGTAAGTGTATTTTAGGACCCCCCCCCCCCCCCGAAATATGATTTGACACCTAGGAACATATTGTGAACCCCGTAACATGTCTAGAAACCTATTAACACGTATTCGGACTCATATATGCAGTATGTGAACTGTATGCTAGACTTAGTGAACTGTTAAGCGTATTAAGTGCATGTTTACATTTGATTGCTTGGTTACTTGTATCTAGCTAACACAGGGGATGTCGAGTCACCAATGGTATGTCGAGTCTTATCTGGTGTGGTAGGGTTAACGTTCAAACATGTTTTCAAACATACTTGGTTATGGTCTTGACATTCAGGGACTAGTTAACCTACGGGTTATTAGTCCGTATACTTATATACATCTTATGATATGTCACACCAACAAATTTCCACTGCGGGGTTTATACCGCGAGGCGCATGACATACCAGGATCCCATAGCCATAAGTCATATGAATGAACTCTAAATGCCCAAACCATTTAGTTTTTCAAAAATTAAGTTTGGTTAAGCTGAGGAAGCGTAAACCAAATTTAAACATGTTAAAACCATGTGCAAAACAACGCGCCCGAATTAAAACCATCTGAGAGAAAACGTGAAAGCATGATATGTAATTTAGGTGTATGCCCAAGACCCCAAATGCAGTGAAACGTGTAGTGCTTCGTAATCGTGACACTGGAAGCAAACTACCTGTAAAAGCATGTATATCGTGTGTCAACATAAAGTTTGTGAGTTCACAAATTAAAGTAAGTAAATGCGTAGGTTTCCAAAACCATTTAACAACTAATTGACATGCCAGGGTTAGCAAATCCACTCATGACAACTAACACCGGTAATACCGAACTGCTAAACTACGAGATCCCACAATAGTGAGCAAAGTGCTTTGCATCATTGTCTATCAACAATGATAATATGTTAAGTTATAGTTCACACCCATGCTCCCAACACGATGTGAGGTTTTTGAAACCTAATAGCGCTATCAACTAGTAACCCGCTTGCAATACCCAACAATTCATTCGGTATTTAGAAGGACTTAAGTGATAGAGTTGGTTTAGTTCATCAAGGACATAAAACATGAATTAGTAAAACCTGATTCACCCCGTGAACCGTAGCACCTCGTAACTCAGGATGTGTGAGTAGTCCCAAACTGGACTAGAAAAGTTAAGTAAGTTGTCTCCCCGAGACGCATGCTTTTGAGAAAAGAGTAGTGAAACTCACCTTAGGTTGCAAGAAAATAATCCAAACTTCACAAATAAGGATGTGCTACCGACTCCCGAAAGCACTTCAAGATGACCAATCGAAGACCTTCTACACCTCCCGAATGATGTTCTCGAGCTTTGGTAGGTGTTACGGATGTATTTTTCGTAGGAGAGGTGTTATGGACGATTTGGGTTAAGGTTATGATGTACTTAGGGCTCAAGATTGCTTAAATAAGTGTTTAAATTCGGTTTAGACGCGCAGATCGAGTGAGTGGGCCGTTCGGATTGAGTGAGCGGGCCGCTCACTCATCCGTGGTCCGTTTCGCGTGGTCTGGTCCAATGTATTGCATGTTTTCATCAATGTTTTTGCTATTTTGGACCATATCAAGCATAAACCCATGTATTTAGACCCCAACCCTCCAAACGGTTCGTCGATTACGGTTTTTAATAACGCATTTACTTTATGTTCACATAATCACATACAGTTTACACATAGATTCACAGAAACATGTAATTGCAATCAATATCAATCAATTAATCCACAATTTTCTAATTTCACAATTCACCAACGTCCGGGGTTCGATACTCGTGTATGTAGTTTGGTAATTCCCCGAATTACCACTTCATGCAGTTATTAACCTATAACTGTGCAACGTGTGACTCATCTAGCTAACCCTAGTTAAGGAGAATGCAGGGAATGTAAGTACAAGTAACGAGAGTTTAGTTAAAGTAAGAACTTGAAATTGCGGGGTATCACATCATCCCCAAGTTGAAAAGAATTTTGTCCCGAAATTCAGTAAGTAAACAATAAAGCCAGCGTAAAATGCGTGCTTGGTTCCCGGATGTCACATCATCCCCAAGTTGAAAGGAATTTCGCCCCGAAATTCACTTTGAGAGAGAGCTGCTTTACGTTTAGTGTTTGGTCTATGCATAGGTTCAAGTTCAGTAAAGAGATGTGAGTATTTGTGCTGCATTTGATCCCTGCGTTCCCACGTGTATTCCCGTCCTAAACGGGAATTCCATCGCACCTTAACAATAGGTGTGGTACTCTGTCTGAGTTTCTTGATGCCTTGCTCAAGAACCGCTACTGGTTCTTCCACGAACCGTAGCTGATCGTCCACCTGGATCTCCTCCAGTGGCACCACCAGTGTTGTATCTGATAAGCATTTCTTTAGATTTGATACGTGGAATACATCGTGTACTCCACTAAGTTCGTCAGCTAGGTTTAACCTGTAAGTTACTGGACCAATCCTTTCGACAATCTTGAATGGTCCGACATATCGCGGGTTCAACTTTCCCCGTTTTCCGAAGCGTATGACACCTTTCCAAGGTGATACCTTTAATAATCCCTTGTCCCCAATTTGGAACTCCAAAGGTTTCCTACGCTTATCAGCGTAGCTTTTCTGTCGATCACGAGCAACAGCCATCCGGTTTCTGATTTGCACTATCTTCTCAGAAGTTTCATGCACAAGTTCGGGACCTGTCAGCTGGCTATCCCCAACTTCAGTCCAGCATATGGGAGACTTACACTTGCATCCATACAATACCTCAAAAGGCGCACACTGAATAGAAGTGTGGTAACTGTTATTTACGAGAATTCGATCAAAGGCAAGTGTTTATCCCAACTGCTACCAAAATTCACACGCAATAGCAGATCTTCCAATGTTTGGATGGTACGTTCACTTTGTCCATCCGTCTGAGGGTGATAGGCCATGCTCATGTCTAAGCGATTCCCCAATGCATCTTGGAGAGTAGTCCAAAAACGAGAAGTAAATCACGAATCACGAACAGATATAATAGAAGTAGGCACTCCATGCATAGAGACGATTTCCTTAATATAAATGTTGGCAAATCGCTCCAGCGTGTTTGTTTCCTTAATTGCCAAGAAGTGTGCCAATTTAGTTAACCGATCGACGATAACCCAAATCATATTATGTCCACTTGGTGTTTTAGAGAGTTTAGTGATAAAGTCCATAGAAACTCCATCCCATTTCCACACAAGGATCTCTGGTTGCTGGAGTAGGCCCGAAGGTTTCTCATATTCTATCTTAACCTTGGCACAAGTTAATCACTTACTAACATAAGTGGCTATCTCAGCTTTCATGTTTGGCCACCAATAAAGAGTTTTGAGATCTTGGTACATCTTATCCGAACCAGGATGTACCGAATAACGAGAAGTGTGAGCTTCGTCAAGCACAAGTTGTCTGAGATCCCCAAAGCGTGGAATCCAGACTTGATTCATGAAGTACTGAAGACCATCAGACTTCAGTTCCATGTGCTTATCAGCACCATGCAAGGTTTCGAGCTCGACGTTTTCTTCTTTCAAAGCCTCGACCTGGGCTTCTCGAATCTTATCAGGAAGATTTGAATGTATAGTGAGTTGTAAGGCTCATACCCGCTTGGGTTTCGTTTCCTTACGACTGAGGGCATCCGCTACTACGTTAGCTTTCCCTGGATGATATTTGATGGCACAGTCATAATCGTTTAGGAGTTTGACCCATCGACGTTGTCGCATGTTCAACTCCTTTTGATCAAATATGTGTTGGAGACTCTTATGGTCAGTAAAGATCGTGCACTTCATTCCGTATAGATAATGCCTCCAAATCTTTAGAGCAAAAACCACTGCTCCCAGTTCCAAGTCATGGGTAGTAATTCTTCTCATGAACTTTTAGTTGGCGAGATGCATACGCGATAACCTTATCACGCTGCGTCATTACACACCCCAAGCCCTGGATAGGAGCGTCATAGTACACCACGAAGTCGTCTGTACCCTCAGATAATGATAGAATTGGTGCACTGCAGAGCTTTGACTGCAACAACTGAAAAGCAGATTCTTGGGCATCTTCCCACTTGTAAGTAATACCCTTCTGCGTCAAAGCAGTGAAGGGTTGAGCGATCTCTGAGAATCCCTCAATGAATCTGCGATAATACCCCGCAAGACCAAGAAATTGGCGCACCTCCGTAGGAGTCTTAGGAGCCTCCCACAGTTTGATAGCATCTATTTTAGCGGGATCGACATGTATACCAGCCTCGTCAACCACATGTCCTAAGAATTGGACTTCTCGAATCCATAAGTCACACTTAGAGAATTTTGGATACAGTTGCTCCTTTCTCAGAAGTTCCAAGATTTGCTGCAGGTGTTGCTCATGTTCTTCCCTGCTCTTGGAGTAGATCAATATGTCATCAATAAATACTATGACGAATTTGTCCAAATAGGGCTTACACACGCGGTTTACAAGATCCATGAACACCACATGTGCATTGGTTAGCCCAAATGGCATCACCAGAAAATCATAATGTCCATAGCGAGTTCGAAAGGTTGTCTTGGCTACATCCTCCTCTCGGACTCTCAACTGATGGTATTCTGACCTCAAATCAATCTTAGAATAAAAACTCGATCCTTGGAGTTGGTCAAACAAGTCATCAATACGTGGTAATGGATAACGGTTCTTGACAGTCACCTTGTTCAGCTCCCTATAGTCAATACATATGCGGAAGCTCTCATCCTTCTTCTTAACAAACAGGACTGGGGCTCCCCAAGGTGAAGAACTAGGTCTAATACAACCCCTATCTAATAACTCTTAGAGTTGGTTAGACAGTTCTTGAAGTTTGCCTGGTGCTAGGCGATATGGTGTGCGTGCAACTGGCTGCTCCAGGCGCAAGATCAATTTGGAACTCCACTTGACGAACAGGTGGAAGTCCAGGTAATTCCTCTGGAAATACATCTGGGAAATCACGAACTATAGGGATGTCCTCAATCCTCATTTCAAGTTCAGCTTGAGTGTCATAAATGTTAGACAGAATGGCTGGATAGCCCTTTCTAATGCACTTCTGGGCTTTCAAAAATGAGATGATACCCACCATGGTACCACTACGATCACCTTGAATTGATAAAAGTTCTTCACTAGGGAGAGGGATGCAAATAATCTTTCCTGACAGAGAATTTCAACGCGATGCTTGGACAACCAGTCCATGCCAACCACGATACCAAAGCTTCCTATGGTGATGGGTATAAGTTCGATGGCAATTACTTGACCATCTAGCTCGAGCTTACAGTCTTGATGGATGTGGGTTGCCTCAACAGGCTTCCCGTCAGTTAACTCTATAGAATGTGGAGAGTCAAGAAGAGTAGGGTCTAACCTTAGGAGTTGCTAAGTTTTTATAGATGCAAAACTAATATTCGCACCGGAATCGAAAAGACAGCAACAAGATTGTTTTTCACATAAAACATACTTGTTAACACATTGTTTTCGCTCTTGGCTTCTCCATGCCGATTATGGAAACTATTCCTCGAGCACCATCGAGGTTTTTGTTTCCATTGCTGCTAGTGTAGTTGAGCTGGGGACAGTCCCTCTTGAAGTGGGTTTCACTCCCACACCAGGAACACCCTTTCCCCATACCTCGTCGTTGTTGCTATGCTAGTTGTTGCTGCTGAAGAACTTATACCTCACACTATCCCACGTTCTCTTGCTATCACCCAAAGGCAGAAGATGAGGCGCCATACTTCGGAAAATTACTATGCCCGACTGTCTTTAGATAACAAATTTCTAAATTTCATCACAAGGCGTTACATTCTCCACCCAAGTATCTGTAACTCATCGATTGTGCATGTAGCATACATTACCCATTCTGCCTAGGGCAATGCACATGGCAAAGACTCATACTATCGAAGTAATCAAACAGTCTCCTTCAGTCTCGTTGGAGTTATTATAGCTTACAACTCATAAAAGCCTTGGAAATACACTAGTGAGTTGTTGTTGCGGCATGTGCGCTTTAGGAATAAGGAAGTTCAATTGCGAAAGTCAAGGGAAAAGAATGATTTAGCAGAATAGATCCTTACTAGCTTGAAAAGATGCTAGGGCCTCTACCACCCTTTTGTTGATCGTAAGAATTCACTCTTATCTATGTTCACAAGAGAAAAGAAAAGAAAATACTAGCAAGGAAAGGTAGGAGCAAATCATCGCCATGTTCTGTCGAGATAGTAGAGCCTTCACCCTCACTTTCTGTGTGTTCGTCCTGCTCAGGTTTCCCCTCCATCCCTTCTTCTTCCTCTTTCGCGGGTGTTAGTGTTATATGGATCACATCACGTATAGTCTCCAACTTTAATCCTGTATCAGCCAGTTTAGTGGTCAGCTACACCACTCGTTCCTCCAATCATGGCTGTCAGTTATTAGTAGGTTTCGTCTTTCCTTGAGATATTGCACGGTGTCATAGGCTTTGCGTAACTCCCCAAGAGTGTGAGCAACAAGTCCCGATCTGGTGTGTTCCCATGAATCTATCATATACTCATGAGGAACAGAGATATGCGTGTCATATAATCGCTCGTACTTGGCGTAAATGAACTAAAGCAAGAATAAAATTTTATGTGGGTAACCCAGTCTCATCTGAGTTTCAAATGAACGTAAAAAAGATCAAGCAGCAAAGGACATGAATCAATTGTCTCCTTGCTCAAATAAAAAGGTTTCATCTTAGTATTTGATCTCTCTGAGTTCGATCAGTTTAGGTTCATACTTCAACTCCTCTTTTAGTGGTACCGCGTCATAGACATCGTGTAGTTTTCCTTGTGCACGCGCCACAGTGCCCGCAAGGTTTCCCCTGTACTATTGTCTAATTCACATCCATGAAGTGTAATATGATACTAATCCCATTAATGCGCCACCTGGTGTAACCCAGGGTCCTCACCAGTGACGTGCTCAGAATCGGGTTTAGGATTAGAGGATAACATATCTCCTGAAATCATGTGTTGTAGATATACGTAGCGAAAAGCTAATTGTGCACTTAAGCTGTGAGTGTAACTAATGCAGTACTTATGTTGTGATGATTATAGACTAGAATGCAATCCTAGTTCACTATAACCAACGACTCTGATACCAATCTGTCACACTCTCAAATTTCCACATCGGGGTTTATACCGCGAGGCGCATGATATACCAGGATCCCATAGCAATAAGTCATATGAACGAACTCTAAATGCCCAAACCATTTAGTTTGTTTTAAAAAATTAAGTTTAATTAAGTTGCGGAAGCGTAAACCAAAATTCAACATTTGAAAACCATGCGCAAAACAACGCGCCCGAATTAAAACCATATGAGAGAAAATGTCAAAGAATGATATGTAATTTAGGTGTATGCCCAAGACCCCAAATGCAGTGACACGTGCAGTGCTTCCTAATCGTGACATAGGAAGCTAACTACCTGCAAAAGCATGTATATTGTGTGTCAACATAAAGTTTGTGAGTTCACAAAGTAAAGTAAGTAAATGCGTAGGTTTCCAAAACCACTTAACCAAGTAAATGCGTAGGTTTCCAAAACCAAGTAACAGCTAATTTACATGGCAGGGGTAGCTAACTCACTTATGACAACTAACACCGGTAATACCGAACTGCTAAACTACGAGATCCCACAATAGTGAGCAAAGTGCCTTGTATCATTGTCTATCAACAATGATAATATGTTAAGTTATAGTTCACACCCATGCTCCCAGCACGATGTGAGGTTTCTAAAACCTAATAGCGCTATCAACTAGTAACCCGCTTGCAATAACCAACAATTCATTCGGTATTTAAAAGGACTTAAAACATGAATTAGTAAAACTTGATTCACCCCGTGAACCGTAGCACCCCGTAGCTCAGGATGTGTGAGTAGTCCCAAACTGGACTAGAAAAGTTAAGTAAGTTGTCTCCCCGAGACGCATGCTTTTGAGAAAAGAATAGTGAAACTCATATTAGGTTGCAAACAAATAATCCAAACATCACAAATAAGGACGTGCTACCGACTCCCAAAAGCACTTCAAGATCACCAACCGAAGACCTGCTACGCCTCCCGAATGATGTTTTGAGCCTTGGCAGGTGTTTGGGGATGTATTTTTCGTAGAGGAGGTGGTAGGGACGATTAGGGTGAAGGTTATGAGGTACTTGGGGCTCAAGATTTCCTGAATACGTGTTTAAAGTCGGTTTACACGCGCAGACCCAGTGAGCGGGCCGTTCAGATTGAGTGAGTAGGCCTCTCACTCATTCGTGGTTCGTTTCGCGTGGTCTGGTCCAATGTATTGCATGTTTTCATCAATGTTTTTGCTATTTTGGACCATATC
This sequence comes from Ambrosia trifida, assembly GCA_028751855.1. Taxonomy (NCBI): domain Eukaryota; kingdom Viridiplantae; phylum Streptophyta; class Magnoliopsida; order Asterales; family Asteraceae; genus Ambrosia; species Ambrosia trifida. The sequence goes on from CM054122.1 coordinate 112,247,456, forward strand.
AAGCATAACCCCATGTATTTAGACCCCAACCCTCCTAACGGTTCGTCGATTACGGTTTTTAATAACGCGCTTACTTTATGTTCACGTAATCACATACAGTTTACACATAGATTCACAGAAACACGTAATTGCAATCAGTATCAATCAATTAATCCAAAATTATCTAATTTCACAATTCACCAACATCCGGGGTTCGACACTCGTGTATGTAGTTTGGTAATTCCCCGAATTACCACTTCATGCAGTTCTTAACCTATAACTGTGCAAGGTGTGACTCATCTAGCTAACCCTAGTTAAGTCGAATGCAGGGAATGTAAGTACAGGTAACTAGAATTTAGTTAAAGTAAGAACCTGAAATTGCGGGGTATCACATGATAGGTGGCCGGTATTAGGGACTATCATAACTTTAGTGTAACCGTTTTTAAGAAACGCAACTTAAGGTGAGTGTCACAGCCCCACTTTTACTGATTTTTACTTTCAGGGGAGAAACATTCTACGTACTTTGGATTTATAAAGATCATGATATACTATGGTTATCTTTTGTTTACTATACGGTGTTTCATATTAAGTCCAGGGGGAAAACATGAATGTGCATGGTAGCACAATGGGGGAAATGTGGATAGATGTATTGGGCCTTACAAACCCCACCCGGGTCGGTTGGATTCTGGACGGGTGCATATTGTCTCTAGCATCGGGCCTACCGAGAATGACGGTTGCCCAACAGTCTGTGGGTTTACACATTGGTACATTTCAAGTAATGGTTCCCAACAGTAGTAGTATTCATACATGACGTCTAGCTAAAGTTGTTATAACATAGTAGTAACATGAATGATCTTTAATACTTATGGAAACGTTTTAAAAAACCTGTGAACTCACCAGCATTATATGCTGACATTTTTGGGCATGTTTTCTCAGGTCGCTAAGGTAGCAGTACATGGACTAAGCGCACGGGGTCCTGCGCGGCGTCTAGAGTTTAGTTTGCATGTTTTCAAATAATTTCAGACTCACGATTATTTTGTTATGGTTGTAAACATATGTCAGCTTCCGCTACTGGATTTGTAATATTAAACTTAATGGGTTGGTTTACGTATTTTACATTTAATTGTCGTTTATTGTGACCGTTTACTTGAATCCTGGTGTGTCACGTGCCTCGCGGGAAAACCCCGCACATGGAATTTGAGAGTGTGGCAATTTGCGTATCCTTATCTAATTATACTATATTGTTAGATATGCTTAACACGCAAAACTTACAATTAAAAGCTATTTAATTTAAAATAAGGGGGTGTTTGAGATTGAGTTTCAAAACAACTTATTGACTTATTGGTTTTTCCAATAAGCCATTAAGTCAATAAGTTGTTTGTGTAACCCAAAAGCACTTTCTGTTTTGACTTTTGGCTTTTGGCTTTTAAATGTGGAAAAGCTGTTTTTTATAAGAGTAAAGTGCATGGATGGTCCTTGTGGTTTGCCCAAATTTCACGTATGCCCCCATATATTTTCAATGGTCCCCAACGTTGACATTCTATAACATTTTGGTCCCTACCAGCTAACGTCGTTAAATTTTGTCAGTTAAGTCATGTAAAATGACCAAAATATCCTCACCCTATAAAAAAATAAAACCCCCTTTCTCCTTCACCAATCACATGTGCAAATCAACTCCATCACCACCCCCTTCAAACCACCAACACCACCACCTCTTCCAACCACCACCACCCTACCTAAACCTGAATCGTCTCTGTCATCTTCTAGAGAAAGAAAGAAGGAACAACCCAATAATAATAATAATAATAATAATAATAAAAATAATAATAATAAATCATTCAAGAAAATCTCGAACTACAAAAATGTTTATGGGTTTTCAGTTTCTGTTCAATCAATGTTTATCGGAGATATTAATAATAATAAAAGAAGTGAATTAGTGAATTAGTTATCGGAGCTAATTGAATTGGTTTTCAGCAACTAATCAATAATTTGAACAAAATCTCAATGAAATAGAGCATGAATCATCGATAACCTACAAGGCTACAACTAATCCATATTCTGAGCAAAAACTCAATAGAATAGAGCATGAATTGTCAATAACCTAAAATTAATGAATAATCTAAACAAAAATTCAATAAAACAAAACATGAATCGTCAACAACCTGCAACTAATTGATAATCTAAACGGAAACTCTATAATATAGAACATAATCATCCGTAACCGTCAGTAACCTGCAACTAATCAATAATCAGAACAAAATCTAAAGAAAACAGAACAGGAATCGTCAATAACATGAACAAAACATCCATAAAACAAGTTTAAACGTCTCAATAATAGGAACAACAATAACAAACGAGAAAAGACACATACAATACATTTTAGGGCATTAAAATCGGATCACACAACATACGGAAATGTCAAAGTGTTCAAAGTAATTAAATTAAGCGAAAACGAATAGATAGATAACATGTTAACAAGTTATCGGAATCTACTAACCTATAGCAGTGATGTCGGTGGTGAGTGTTTTTCGGCAAACGGTTACCGGAGTACGTGTTGTGACTTCAGTTTAAGAAGAGAAGGAAGGTATGGTATTAAGCACTATTGGTTGAAGTAGTTGTGTGTGTGTGGGGGGGGGGGGAGATTGTGGTGGAAGGTTTGGGAAGATGGTGGTGGTAGTTGGGGGAAGATGGTGGTGGGGGTTGAGAGACAGAGATAGAACCGCCGATTGATAGGGTGGTGGTTGCGGTGGTGGAGACAGTGGTGATTGGCTGGAAATCAATTTGGATGTCAAAGTTGTGATTTGCAGAGACAAATGAGCACCATTTATTTATTTGTTTTTTTAATGAGGGGTAATATAGTAATTTTACATAGACTTAACTGAAAAACTTAACCTCCATACAAGTCAGGGACCATCGATGAAACAAAATACAAACCACAGATCCCATACGTGTAATTTTGAAAGGCTGAGGAGCAGAGTTTAAATTTGGGCAAACCACAGGGACCATCCGTGCACTTTACTCTTTTTATAAGTTAGAAATCCTGGCTTTTGGTTTTTGAAAAAAAAATTACAAATCTACCACCCATACAACCAATATTCACAATAAGTTAAACGAAACACATAAAAAAAATCTATTGACTTTTTGACGTTTCTCATCCCAAAAGCTAATCGAAACACTTTTTTAAAACTCTGTTTCAAAAAGTCATAAGCCAATAAGCACTTCTGACCAAAAGCAGTTTTGCATTTCCAAACTCATTCCCAAACACCCTCTAAGAGTGAATATAATAGATACAAATGCTACCTAGGTTTTGAAAAGAATAAATTACCAAAACCGTCCCTAAGGTTTGGGCCAATATGCCTGTCCAGTCTAATCTTTTAAAAATTCCTTGATCTTTCAGAAAATATGCCTAAACAGTCTAACGACTTAACCCAGTTAACTTTTCTTCGTTAAGTCAGGGGCATTTTGGTCAAGTCACTTTAAATTTTAAAACCCGGTTAACCTTGTCCCCTTTATAAACCTTTTAACCCTAATTATTCGTCTTTTATGTCATAACCCTCCTTCTGCTTTCATCTCCCTCCAAAATCAACAATCCTCTGCAATTCTTGCTACCCCCGTTGATCATGGACGAGGACGAAGGATGGCGTATCAGGAAAGACAGTGAAGAATTTGATCACGACTTTAAATATGGTGAGCACAATAGTTTTCGTCTATGTTGTTTTAGTAACCTCTGTTTCTATGATAATGTGCACTCTGATTAAGCTTCATAACCTCTGTTTCTATGATTATACAAGTTTAAGCAAAGAGAAGTTTTCGATTAAGCTTTACCATGCTGGTGAGTTTAGTGATCCTGATGTAGCTATGATGTATCTAAATGCCAAGGTTAACTACATTGATCATGTGCACACTGATTGGTTTGCTGTGGTAACTTTGTATGACTTTTTGTCTAAACTAGGGTACCTAGAAAGTGATGAAGCTAGGTTTTTTTTATAGGCAGCCAGGAGAAAGTCTAGATACTGGTTTAGGACCAATCCTATTTGATAAACAAGTCTTAGAACTACTCAAACTAGTTGATATTAAGACGCTAATTGAGGTATATGTTGAACATATATTCCCAGACTATGAAACTTTAAAAAAACAGAAAGGTTAGTGAAGTTGTTAATAAGTCTGATGAGGAAGAATTCTCATATCAGACAGATTTGGATATGTGGGAATTTACTGAAAGTGAAGATAGTGCTTATAAGCCTGATAGGGATGTGGAAAGGGATGTGGACAATGAATCATCTGATAGTGAGGATAGTGCTGCTGCAAACACTAGGAAGAAAAAGAAAAACATGGAGACTGTAGAGAATGACATGGAGACTGCAGAGAATGATGATGATGAGGACTCTGACTTTATTGTAGATGAGGACAATTTAGTAGAGGATTATGAGGTTGATATGGAAAACTACAAGGCTGCAGTAGACCCAAATGGTAGTGAAGGTGAGGAATCAGAGGATGGAATGGAAGATGAGGTTGAAGTAGATTTAGATGACTTTGACAGTTTGAGTGATGAGGATGAGCCTAAGTTGCATAAGTCAATTAGGAAGAAGAAGAAACAGAAGAGGAGAAGCAGATCAAAGAATGATGACTGTCCCTTTTATCTTACTCAAGCATTTACTTCTAGAGCTGTTATGAAGAAGATGTTGAAGGACTATGCTGTGGAAACCAGGAGGCAGCTGAGAATAGTGAAGAATGATAAGGGTAGGTTCAGGGTTGTTTTCTAGGGTATTAATCCACAAGTTGGTAGTGGTTGTGCCATTAATGCAGATAAGTCAAAGTTGGGCGGTCATTTATGTAAACCCACTCAAAATAGTTAAATAAAAAAAAGGAGAGGTCGGAGCCTCCACCTCAAAACCCAAGAAACCTAGAAAGAAATACCCCAAACCCACCTGTCCCTTTGCCCTTCACATCTCCTATAGTCATGTACTTGGGGCTTGGGTTGTGAAGACCTTAATCACAGATCATTCTTGTCTTCAATGTCGAGGTGTTAAATTATGCACAGTTTCTTGATTGGCTTAGGAGATAGAGCATATTGTCCAGGCAAGTCCAAACATAACAGTTCATGCTTTAGTTGATATTATTCAGAAGAATAGGCAGGTTTAGGTGACCAAAAACCAGATGTTTAGGGCAAAAGTGAATGATTGTGTTACGTTGTTTTCTGTGTTATGTTGTTTTCTGTTGACTGTGTTATGAATGACTGTGTTATGTTGGTTTGAATGGTATGAATGACCTATTTAGTTGACTGTGTTATGTTGTTTTCTGCTGCTGCCAGTAATGATCCATTTGGTTGACTGTTATGTTGTTTTATGCTGCTGCACAAACCTGCATAACCCATTTGAAGAATACAACATCTACCATGACCCATTTGAACTGCACAAACATGCACAATTACCCATTTGAACTGCACAATCTTTTAAAAAGTGCATGACCCATTTGAAGAATACAACAGTTACCAAATGTTTGCAAAAGTGCACATTTCATGACCCAATTGAAGAATACAAACCTGCATGACCCATTTGTTCAACTTCATAGGATGCATTATAATGTTTAACTGATACATGAACTGATACATAACAAATAGATCAAAACAATTGCATTGAAAGAACAAACATTCATTCATTAATTCTTGAGTGAAACTGATAAATGAGAATTTCATAATAAATACAACCATAACTACATATTATTTGACCCATTTGACTTGTCTGACCCAAATGACACACAATACAAAATGATTAACACCCAAGTTACACCCAAATACATCTTCAATCTTCTGTTGCACTGTGTCAACCTTCAATTTTTGACAGTCAAGTTTGAAAGGGCCACCTCATGCACACAATGATGATCCACCCAAGCAACGAAGCCACAACCACCTCCCTATCAGTACACATTCGTTAGAAATTGAAAAATTAACAACTTAAACTTTTCAATTCGAAAACTTACATTTTGATTACAACAATAGAACTGTCGTCCAGGGTTTATTGATGTCCACGAAGTCTTGATAACAATTCCAGCACCACATGAGCAAACAACCATGTTGATTACAGATCGAATTGTTAGGGAAGAAGGATTTGGATCATTGGTTATGAAAAATTAGGGTTTATTATGATTTGGGGAAAACCAGGGTTTATAAAGAGGGACAAGGGTTGACTGGGTTTTAAAATTGACTGGACGAAAATGCCCCTTACTTAACGAAGAAAATTTAACTGATTAATTGGACTGTTTAGGCATATTTTCTGAAAGATCAAGGAGTGTTCAAGCAATTTTTAAAAGATTAGACTAGACAGGCATATTGGCCCAAACCTCAGGGACGGTTTTGGTAATTTACTCTTTTGAAAATCACATAAGGCAGGTCGGTTACGAAATGACACACCGATCAGTCGAGCAGTTATTATTTACAACAAACCTTTTATTTAGTCGATGTGGAACAACGAGTGGGATAGGCTTTTTGACTTTACACTTCTCTAGGTTTGTGAAAAAGGTGAATCCCCTAACCAAGTACCAATTAGCCTATAAAGTCGAAGATGAAAAATTGTAACTGATTGGTATCGGTTCAATCGAAAAACAAGAACCAAGTTATTCAACCCATGGTAGTCTACACGGACTAATCTGGTGAGGTGGCCAAATCTTGATCTGACCAATCTCATTTTATTTAAACCTTGATAAGATTTGTAGTTTGGGGTGAAAACAAGCCAAATTGTTCGTGAGCTACTCAATCTTGGTCTGGTAATAGCTCGAATCGAGATGAACTTATAAAAGCTTTAGCCAGAGCCTAAAAAAAGGTTGTTTAATAAACAAGTCTAAGTTCTAGTCCAAGCTTCACTTATCAAGACTCAAGTCTAAAGGAACCTATAATGTACATATTGTAGAAAACTAGAAAGAGGGGGGGGGGGGTGTTTGTGATATAGTTTTCTTAAAAATTTCTACTTATTTTAAAGTTTAAAGATCATGTATGGAAGATTACTTGGTGTATGCTAACGATAAATAAATAAACAACTAAGTAAAGAATTTAGGGATAGAGATACACAACTCATTATAGAGGTTGCATCCATAAACTTGGTATTTGCAAGTAATATTATAACTTGCATCCATAAACGTAGTGTTTGCAACTGAAAGTATTTATATCTTTTCATGTTGATCGATGTTTATAAAATATTGACCTTTTAGACTCTACGGTGTGGGGTGTGAAAGAGGGATGTGAAGCCCCTTCACGCCACCAACATCACCCCCTATGTGGCGTCGAAGCTGACGTGTGACAGGTGGGGTGGAGTTTTCCACCAGCGTGTTGCAAAAGGTGAGGGTGAGGTGAATGATTATTCTTGGTTGTTGGATTATGGGTTTGAGGAGAATTGAGGTAGCTGTGACATGTCGCCCTAGACCCCTTTAAACTCCATGATCACGCCATGTAGTCTTAAACGCTAAAGGATGATAAAACCAAAGGAACACGTAAAATTTGATTATGAAGAATTAGAGAACAATAAGGCATAAACAATGAGCCATCTAGTTCTAAACCACAAATAATTTTTTTTTTAAAGCATATTTAAAATAACTAGTGTTTTCGAACTACGGCGCGTTGTGCCGTTGGCCATGATCTATGCAATAGGAGATCAAACGTAGGCGAATGAACTATACGAACGTAGGCGAACGTAAACGAAAGAACTATATGAACGCACACAAACGTATACGAAAGCACTATACGATCGTTGGCATAAGTACTATACGAACGTAGACGAAAGAACTATACGAACGTGAACGTAGACGACAGAATTATACGAACGTACACGAACGTAGATGAAAGTATTATACGAACGTAAACGAAAGTTGGTGGCCAAAATGGGAAAAAAAAAAACTTAACCAAAAAGTCGGTGTCCAGATTAGGAAAGAAAATTAAAACAACTTACGTTGACGAACGGAGACGAACGTACTGTACGAACGCAGACTAACGCCGCACAAAAAAAATTACTATACGAACGTAGAGCAATGTGGGTTAAAGATCGGGCATTACAGACGAACGGAGACGAAAGTACTATACGAACGTAGGCGGACACTACGTAAAAAAGAAAGAAATAAAATGTGGCAAAAATAGGGGAAAAAAACTTAACCAAAAAGGGTGTTACAGACGAACGAAGATGAAAGTAATATACGAACATAGACGAACACTACGTAAAAAAGAAAGAAATAAAATGTGACAAAAAAGGGGAAAAAAAAACCTAATCAAAAAGTTGGTGGTCAAAACGGTGGAAAAATAAAAATTGTGGGAGAAAAACCTAACCAAAAAGTTGGTGGCAAAGGAAAAGTAAAAAAATGTGACCAAAATAGAAAAAGATAAACTTAATAAAAAAATTGGTGGTTAAAACGCAAAAAAAAAAATTTAATAAAGAAAGCAAAAAAAAAAACAGACGAAATAGAAAAAGTTGGAAATTAACTATTTAAATTAGCTCTCGGTTTAATATATATACAATTAACATTGTATATATCATAAAATTTAAGTAGTTAAAGTAACAAACTTCTCTATTCAACTCAAGTTTATTATACTAGTTTTTATCCTGGAAATGTCTCGGTGTTGAAAAATATAACAATTCTAATAATACTAATACTAATAATAATAATTATTAGCCTTGTAATTAAATAAATAAAAAAATAACATTGCTATAAGGTGACACCATGTGTTGCAGTGTTGCGCGATTCTTTCTCCTAGCTTCTCTTGATGAAGTATACCTATGCATATTTAAAAGAGTAAAATTCCAATGAAAGCATGGCGATTGAGCTGAATTTCAACATCGTAGATAAGAACCTGGTTTAAAAGAAAAAACATTATTAATGAATAACCTGAACACTTTGTGTTTTTTTTTTCCTGTATGAACGAAACTGTCACACCCTCAAAATCCACTTGCGGAGTTTTACCGCGAGGCGCATGACAAACCAGGATCCAAGTCAACGATCACAATAAACAAATCTAAATGAACATATGCAATTTCAAAAACATAGTTTAAAATCCCCAAATACAGCGGAAGCTTATTCTCAAACCATAATCCAAAAGTAAACCAATTTTATTCAATGTTCGAAAACCATGCAATCCTAACTAGACGCCGTGCAGACGCGTGCGCCCTAGTTCCGTAGTGCTACCTTAGCGACCTGAGAAAACATGTAAGAGTTACGTCAGCACAAAAATGCTGGTGAGTTCACAGGTTTTGTAATCAAAGCATCAAGTTCAACCTGTCCATACTATATCAATTTGTAAACCAAGTACGCTAGCTAGGCGTATGTTTTGTTACTACAACGATTGGAAAACCATTACTAACTCGCAAACCAGATGTTGTGCCCGAATAGTAAACTTGTTCCTGTTTGAGACAATATGCACTCGCCCGGCCCTCCAAGCCGACGAGCGGGGTTGGTTACTCCCAATAGATCTATTCACATTTCCCCGTTGTGCTAACCCGCACATTCATGGTTTCCCCCGGGACTTCCAAAGATCGTATAGTAAACCATAGAAACCCATAGTATGACAGTTGTTACCAAAACATAAGTTTAACACATGTTTTCTCCCCCAAAAAGTGAAACCAGTTAAAAAAGGGGCCGTAAACTCACCTTAACGTGCAAGCAAAGAATCCGAACAGCAAGTAATATATGCTACCGACACCCTAATAACAGTGTCATTAAGTGAGTATAGGCGTAATATCATTACACCATATAACTCGTTTGTCCAAGGCGTTTTAAATGTTCAAAAGCGTGTAAGTGACACCTAGTGATTCTACATGCATAAGTAAATCCTACGGACCCGTTGGTGAATACGTTGGTTACAATTAGTTTCTACATTCCGTATGTGTCTCAGACAAGTGTACTTCAGTTATATGTCAATTCCATACCACCTAAGACCTCAATTAATCACATAAGCACATAATACACAATCTGTGTTTTCAGGACAGATTGTGCGCCATCAAAACGAATTTATTTAAAATAGAAAATCAGTGAGTCAACCTCCCAAATTTTTACTGAATTTTCTTTGGGATTCACTTAACAATATGTATTTTTGTTTTGTCTTAAATCCAAACACAAAAATAACTAAAATTCGTCTAATACATCTATGTTCAGAAAACCTTCCTAACAGGTCAGTTTGGTAGATAAACTCCCAAAAATTGTGTATTCATCCAAACGGGATGAATCCACTTGGAAAACTCATATTACTCCAATATTAACCTTTTGTAAAAATTTCACAACCCAACTCTTTATAAAACTTGATTTATGATGTTTCAAAGTTGACTCAGTTTGATACCCAAAATTCTGACCTGGCCTATTTTAAATGAAAATTTCAAAAACATATCAAACGACATCCAAATCAGATGATTTTGCCCATTCTAAAAAGCTAAGACTATGTACAATCTATTCATGCAAAGAATCGATCAAACCAATTATTTTCAAGCCACGAAACAGACCCTACAAGTCAACATTCAGAATCTGTCCAGATTCTAATCATGCAATATTATCAATTATATCAAACCCTAGTTGCATGTTATCAATCAATAACACCTAATAATCATCATACAACATTAGTAAGAACCACATCTGATCAAAACCCTAATTATACATCACAAACATCATTATTCATAAACCCTAGAAGTCTAAAACATCAAGAACATGCATAATCATGCAAAACATATAACATTCATTATATAACAATGTGCTTGACCCTTTTAACCTTCGTAATCATCATGTTTTAACTTTTATAAAATACTTTCAGACCTGGACAAACAAGGTTTTGATGTTTTAAAACAATTTAAAGAAGATTAAAACATAAGGGAATGAAGATTATACCACAAACACTCCAAAACAACCAACCGAACGCTCTCCAAGCTTCCCGATTGATGTTCTTGAGCTTTAGCAGGTGGTTTAGGGTTAATAATTCGTGTGGGGCAGAAAGGGGGCGATTAGGGTTGAGTTTAGGGGTTGCATGGGGGTTAAGGATGCTTAAATAAGAGTTTAAGGCGGTTAAAACCCGTCAGACATGAGCGAGCGGCCGCTCGGGCCCTGTGAGCGGCCGCTCACAGGCCCGAGGCCCTCGTTCGTGTCTCGTTTCATCACCCGACGCGTTATCCTTTGACGTTTTCGTTATTTCGGACCGTAACAAGTGCAACCCCATGCGTTAAGACCCTAATCAACCTCATACTTCCACTTTTAATGATTTTTATTAACGTGTTCGGTTTAGGTTCACATAATCACGTATGGTTTTCACATAAGTTTGTCAGATATCACCGAGACACATAAGTTTATTATTCACCAACGTCCGAGGTTCACTAATCATGTAATCACATATTAACTCACAACAATGCACGTATGTCCTATCTAGCTATCTAGCTAACCCTAGTTAAGTATAATATACGCGTGACTCGCTAAGGTAGACTTTAATCTAGACAACGTTGTTAACCAGAATTTGCCGGGTGTCACAGAAACCCCACAAAAAATAGTTGTTTTTTCCTCCATTTTTTATATAGAACTATGGTACTCGTTGGAAAGATAATAAAACACTCATTAATTTGGTGTAACTTTTTTCTTTAAAAAATATCGTATATAAAAGATATTAACGTTTAAAAATTATGGGAGGAAAATAAGAGAGAAAAATTTAAATTTTTAATTTTTTTCCCCTAAAATAACTCAATTTAAATTTAGTAGATTAGGCTTTATATTATTATTTATTTATTTTTAATTTGCCACATGGCATGGCATGACACATGACACACTCAAGAAGAAGAATGCCTCCTTGAATGCATGTCATTAAAATGGCTTTCTTAAGCCTTCATTGAATGTTACCTCATCAATATTCAATTTTTATTATCTATATATATATATATATATAAAAGAAAACGTATATGCTGACGTGACGTGCAATGGAGGTCTCAACCTCTCCTTGAGAGTGCCACGTGGAATCATAATTGAAAATTTTTTGTGTTTTTGAACTATTTCCTTTTTTTAATTAAAAAAAAAGATAAACAAAAAACCCTAAATTAAATTGAGTTATTTTAGGAAAAAAAGAATTTAAAAATAAATTTAAAATTTTGTCTCTCATGTTTTCTCCCATAATTTTTAAACGTTTATATCTTTTATATACGAGATTTTTTAAAGAAAAAAATTACCCCAAATTAACGAGCGTTTTATTATCTGTCCAACGAGTACCATAGTCCTATATAAAAAACGGAGAAAAATCGACTATTTTTTGTGGTGTTTCATTCATACAGGAAAAAAACACACAAAGTGTTCAAGTTATTTATTAATCATGTTTTTTCTTTTAAACCAGGTTCTTATCTACGATGTTGAAAATCAGCCCAATCGCCATGTTATCATTAATTTTACTAGGTATACTTCATCAAGAGAAGTTAGGAGAAAGAATCGTGCAACACTGCAACACATGGTGTCACCTTAAAGTAAGGTTATTTTTTTATTTATTTAATTACAAAATTAATAATTATTACTCTTAGCATTATTAGAATGGTTATATTTTTCAACCCCAGGACGCTCCCGGAAAGAATTGATAGTTGCTGACGTGGCGTTCAATGGTGACCTAATGAGATGCAATGATTACAACTTTCAACTTAAGTGTTTGTTTAGTTGATTATGTTAGGAATTATAATAGCCATTAGAATGTGAGAAATTAGAAAGATGTGATGAGTTTTTTAATAGTTGCAGCTTTTATAAGTGATTCTTTAGATGATTACTGATTAGGTTTTAGATTAGGGAATATGAGTTATTACTGATTAGAATACTATGAACATGCAATGATTGAAAGATTTTGTAGTTAGTTAACTTGAACCATTTGCAATAGGTATCACGTAAAATTAGATTTTTCAACCTCGGGACCCTCCCAAAATAATCAGCTAGTAAGTTATAGATACAACTAATCTATTTTATGACACATAAGCATGTTCCTTCCAAAAATCATGAAACAAAATCCCACAAGTTTAAGTTAACTAGTTAAGTATTATATTTCCCACTTGAAGACGTACCCTTTGGTAGTGTTTGGTATGGTGGAATGGAAGGTGGAATGGAATGGACCATTACGAGGTAATGAAAAATAGTGTGTTTGGTTGGTTAAAGGAATGGAATCACCCATTCCACAAGGCATTCCATTCCCTCAAAACCATTCCATCCACCCCCCATGTTTTTTTTCCATTCCATCCCTCATTCATCATTTATTAACAACACCATAACCCACCACTCACCACCATCGTCACCACCGCTGTCGCCACCACCCACCACCACCGTCGCCCACCACCACTGCCGCCACCACCTACCACCGTCGTCCACCACCGCTACCGCCACCCACTACTTTCACCCACCTACCCCACCACTGTCGCTGCCACCCACCACCGTCACCTACCCACCGCCGCCATCCAACACCACCCACCACCACCACTGCTCGCCATCGTCACCCACCCACGATCACCGCCATCCACCTCCACCCATTGCCACCGTTACCGCCACCCACCACCACGCTACCGTCACACACCACCACCTACCATCACTACCACCAACCACTACCCACCACCGCCACTACTCACCAGCGTCGCCCACCCACCATCATGGCCATCCACCTCCACCTTCCACCGTTGCTGCCGCCACCCACCGCCGCCGCTACCGCCTCATATCACCACCACCATCATCGCCACTTACCACCACCCACCACCTCCACTAACCAGCGATTTTATTTCTTCGTCTTTTCATGCCTATCCAACAGCACAAAATAATGTTTTGTTTCATTCCCACATGGCAACCAAACAAAACATGGAATGGTAATGATCCATTCCATTACCTTGTCCATTCCATTACCTCATCCATTCCATTCCCTCTTCCATTCCATTACCCCATACCAAACAGACCCTTTGTGACACGTGTCTCTGCCACGTAGCTGCCGTCTTGGCCTGCCCAATAAGTTCTCACTCCATATTAATAATATTTTGCCACGTCGTAACAGTTTCAACTTCGTTAAAAACATATCGTCAACTCTAGAAAGCTAGCCACCTATACACTTCCCACCCAACCAAATACCTACAAGTTTAACACCTTTTCAACTACACAACTACAAACACGTTTACACACCATATATATATATCATAAGTTTGTATCTTTATGTGTGCACATGTAACCACATATTAACAAACAATTCCTTCACACCTCCACAACACTTTCTCTTTATTCTTTCTAACAAAAAACCAAACATGGAGTGGACTAGAGGCCCTATTCTTGGCCGTGGTTCATCAGCCACGGTCTCTGCCGCCACCTCGACATCAGGCGATGTTTTCGCGGTTAAATCGGTGGAATTTCGGCTAGCGGAAAGCTTGCAAAAGGAACAACAAATGTTATCAATGTTGAAGAGTCCATATGTTGTAAGTTACAAAGGGTGTGACACAACTATAGAAGATAACAAGACAATTTACAATATTTTCTTGGATTATATGTCGGGCGGGTCGATATCCGACTTGATTAACCGAAGAAATGGTGTCGGGTTAACCGATTCGGAGATTGCGAGATACACAAGACAAATAGTTCAAGGGTTGGATTACATTCATTCAAATGGAATAGTGCATTGTGATATTAAAGGGGCAAACATTTTGATCAACGAAAGCGGCACCAAAATTGGGGATTTTGGCTGCGCCAAATGGGCCAGGTCCAACAAACTAGCCCTGGCCCATTTGGCACAGTCCCCAACTTGTGGGACGCCCATGTACATGGCGCCAGAAACCGCCAGAGGCGAAGATCAGGGGTTTCCGGCGGATGTCTGGGCGCTAGGATGCACAGTCATCGAAATGGCCACGGGTGGATCCCCGTGGCCAGACGTTAACGACCCGGTATCCGTTCTTTACAAAATCGCATTTTCCGACGAAATTCCGGCGATCCCAGATGAAATTTCCGATCAAGCAAAGGACTTTATAACCAAGTGTTTGATTCGAGATCCAAAACAAAGATGGACAGCTGCAGAGCTTCTAAAACATCCATATATTAATATTCAAGATCAAGAATCAGACAACTCAAACCATATTATTATTAGTGAAAAAACAATAACATATTCACCGACAAGCATACTTGATCAAGACGTGTGGAACTCAATAAAAGAGCCTTTATCTTCATCATGGGTAAGCATTGATTTCCCTCAATTGGATGGTATATTAATTTCAAACAATTTGAGGCAAAGAATAAAACAGTTGGCAGACAAGTCAGAGATACCTAAGTGGTTGTGTGAAAAAGAGGAAACAGGTTGGGTTACAATCAGATAAATGAAGAAAGCGGCTTGATGCACTAGTTTCTTGCTAGCTCGACGATGAATAAATGAAAGTTTTGTTGGCCGTACAAGAAAAAAATGAATGAAGAAAGCAAACAGTGGGTCGGTGACACGTGGCGGTAGGTGAGGAAATGGAGGTGGATTGCACTGCACCAATAGTGGCTGTTGAAGAAGATGTGATGATGATGATGAGTTGTAGATACCAACAAAGTTAGTTGTAGACCAATAGATTGATGTATAATGTAACGCGGCACCGTTTTTGGATTAACTTTTTGTGGTTTTTTTTATGTACATAATTTATTTTATCTCAACACTTTTTGTTTGAGTGAGATCTTACGTTGAAGATATCGTTAAAGAAGTCAAATTTGAGGGTTTTATTTGGCTTAAAAGTATTTTCAAATAAAAAACGTTTTACAAGAATTTGAGTAAATTTGTAATTATGTAGTTCGTTGGGTTGTGTCGGCTAGTACCGTCTCCGAAAACGTTTGAGTCCTTAAAGGCCTAGATCGAGTAATAAAAATGAGCCCCAAATTAATAATTTACAAATAAGATAAAAAACGGATTATTGCTATAATAATAACCAAAACAATACCATGAATTTTGGAGAGAAAAATAATAACCTTTCAACTTTGGAAATAAAGCCTCACAATCGTCATACTCCTGTTCTTTTCTTGTTTCACCAAAACACATTCTTAGGACCGGTTTGGTAGCCTCTTAATGAGACACTGAACCATTCAGCTTTGAATGGTTCAGCATTCAGACTGTTTGTTTCAACCTAAAAAATGCTCTATATGAAATGGTTAAGAGTTGAATCATTCACACTTGGTGCATAGCTGAACCATTCAACACTTAATCATTCAGAGCCTTTTAACCATTTATGCCTATTAATGATTCAACATTTAATTAACCAAACAACCCCTAAGTGATGAATCAAATCTATCATGATGTTACTTCAAAGTGTTTATCTAGGTGCGCAAAGTTTTTGATATCCAAAGTGTATTAACATTATTAGTTTCCCTATCTAAAAGTATTTAAGTTTTCGGAGTGTTTAATTCAATTCTATTATATTCCTTTTTTTTATAAAAGAACCATCAAACTTTCAATATGTGCTCTAATATATATTGTCTCGTAGCATCGCGCGGACACCCCATTAATAACATATATTTACACATTAAAATTTAAACTGAATTACATTCATATTTGTTAGATAGATACGATGATGAAAGCAATAGAACGCAAATCATAATCTAATCGTGTGGTTGTGTAACCATTTTTAAATAGAAAACTATATAACGCACGTAAATGTGATACATAACTGACTACACTTAAAGAATAAAATAAACAAGTGATTATGTGGTACTAAAAATACTCTAGTTAAAATTGGTTGGTATCAAACGAAGCTCTATGCGTAATTGTATACAACATAAAGCATTTATATGACATGCGCCTTGATCTAGACAGGGACCGTAAGAAGAAGTGTATTGACCAGAAAAGATGGCTGGTATGAGCCGAAATCAAGATAGAGGTGATGGTTAGGCGTTGGGACCGATCTTGATTGTATTGATTTATGTTGGTGTGTTGAGAATGGAGTGATGGCGGTTTGACTAGTAAAAATCAAAATCGAGGTGTTGGTTATGTGGTGAGATGAGATCCATGTGCTTATTGTTTTTGGACCATATGTTGAATTAGGAAACAAATAAAGAATAATGATAGTTAATATACTTTATTATGAAATAGGAAGGTATATGTATCAGGACGCGTATACGCGCGATCAAATACTTCGCGCAAGGCCACACCCGCATGTCAGTCCTTAGAGAATAATCATTGGAAGATTCTGTGGGGCCTGCGGAAAACCTAGTACATGATAGCTGCAAAGAAAGAATGAAATGGACATTCAGCCAATCAGAGGCCAGAAGTCTCTACTCCATGATCTCCTGACATCAGCAAGGACAGAAAGAACGAATGAAAGGGACATCCACTCAATCAGAGAAGGACAACATTCCCCCAACAATCTCACTTGTGGAGTCCGCGTGAATGAGCTGTTAATCACTACCAATCAACGGGCTTGCACCACACACTATAAATACCCCCTCCTTATGGAGAAAGGGTCGGTCAATTCCACACTAAAACGCACAAACATAATCACTCAAAGTTATTGTAAGAAAGATTGGTTGAAATATTTATCCATTTGATACTCGTTGTAACAGTCACCGCAATTATCAATAAAATGTCTTCATTTATCCTTATATTGGAGTATTGTTTGGATTGGTGTTTATTCAAAATAGCTAGCAAATAAAATTTGTGTGTAATTTTTCTTGGATCAATTGGAGTAGATTATGGGTATGTTAGTTTGTCATTTGAAAAAAAAAAATTAACACAAAGGAACTGATTGATTTTAGAGTAAAAAAGAATTTTCCTAAGTTCTTTAAACGTAAAAGAAACATTTTATTTCACTTTAAAATATGCCTGAATTCTTTCACCAAAACGACCATTCGGTTTCTTCAGTTCTCTAATAATCAATAACTTATAAAACACTTAAACACCTAATCATTTTGTATTAAAAAATAAAAAAAAAACATGAAAAATGTGATCTTTCACAACTTGTTTATTGTGTAAATAAGATTTAATTGTGATTTTTAAGGGTTATAGTTACTTTCAAAGACACTTTCACACACTTTTAAAATTACGAGTTAAAAAAAAAAAAAAAAAATCAAGCAAGTGGTTTTAAATTATTGTTTACTTTTTTTCTTCCTTGAACTTTTGAATACTTCATTCTATATTTTATATTTCTTTCTTATTTGATCAGACTAACTTATAGGGTTTTCGTTAAAGTGTTTGAGTGTCGGAGGGTGTTCCCGTGGCTTCAGTCTCATGCCACCTTCTAGCCACTTCTTTATATGTTGCGGTTCGGATCTAAGCTCGGGAACTCTACGCACAGCTCAACCAGGCAACAAGCATATTAGTCTTTTTGTGTAACATGTGTATAAATCATCATCATCATACTCGGTTAATCCCACCTATAATAAAGCTAAGGTAGGGTCTGAGGAGGGTAAGATGTAGACAGTCTTACCTCTACCCCTAAGAATAGAGAGGTTGCTTTCAATGAGACCCCCGGCTCGATGTGGTTTGGTATCAAGCCTTGGACATAAGGCACAAAACAGTTAGCAATCGGGACAAACCCGATCGGTGAATGTACCCCTTTGTCTTTTGGCTATCTATGCCACCAAATGATGCATGATTAACCGTCCGTTGTTTTTAACGTTATTTTCACGAAATTAGTAAAATAACGGTAAAACTAATGCATCTTTACTTTTGCCCCCCAAGAGCCACACATATATACATTATATGCGCATACCGTAAGTGGGTCAATGTGTATAAATGTTGATACTTTTTTATTGTGATTCTGAGATTGGTCTTTAAAAAAAAGGTTAGATAGATATGTTTAAGAAGTTCACTTGAAATGTGAAAATGCTGATTTTCTTTCAACTCTATATCAGCCTTGAACTAAAAAAAAGTTTGCCGACCAATTGTATAACAAGACATCATTAAATTGGCCAAATAAATTAAAGTTCAACTACACCATTAACATGTCCCAATGTTGCATAATAAGTCAAAACTCAATAAACATCAAAGACATAAATGTTTTAAAACAGACTTCTTAACCAAAAGAAAAGAAAAGTTTCAATGAACAAATTCATCAATTTGTAAGATGTCCCGGGCCAGACTTGCTTTTAGCCGGCCTAAATAAAGCCTACAAGTAGCCATGTTAAGCCTAAATTTTGCTGCTATGTTTTGGGGGTAGGGGCGCATAAATAGGTTTTCTTCAGAAACTGGTTCCGTTTAACAATAGTTAAAACTCGTTTTTCTCAAAATGGTTGCGGTTTCAAACCGATGTCCAAATTAAAAGTACCAGTTTTTGGCATGTTCTATTTGTTTTAAACTGATTTCAACGAAGGGGTTCCTAAACGGGTCACAAATCTATGATTCAAACCAGGGTTGTTCAAATCGTTCGACGCTCGTTGCTCGCTAGAAAAATGCTCGTTTGATTTTTTGCTCGATTGTAAACGAGTCGATCGGCTTGGTTCGGCTTGTAAACAAGCCAAGCACGAGCTAAATGTTTGCTCGGCTTGGCTCAGGTTTGCTCAATATAACTTTTATTAAATTATTATATATACACATACAAATTGAAGTCATATTTATAGTTTTATCCATACAACTCTATTTGGTTTGGTCTAGTAGATGCAAATATATGATTATATTTACTTATTATCCCACTCAAAACCCAATGATAATTTTACACTAAGTTTAATAGTAAACCCTAAGTCGTCAAGTGAAACTCTTGAATTGTTCATCTCATTAGTCGTCCATCGTCAATCGTCTCACACTATAACTCTATGCCACAATGCGATAATTCTTCTCTATGGTATGTTCAACGCCTTACTAGCCTCAACCTAAGGCTCATCATCGGACAATTGAACCTCAGGCTTTATGTCATACTCGACTGGTCGAACCTCATTCATCACCCAACAATAGAACCATTGAATGAAACTTTTCAACTTTATGATTGTCCGAATCACCTGCCGCTCGCTCGGAAAAATGTGCACTCGAAATTGCTCGCTCGGTTGTAACCGATCCAATCGGCTTTGTTCGGTTTGTAAATGAGCCAAGCACAAGCAAATGTTCGCTCGGTTCGGCTCGGCTCATGAGCAATTCTAATTCAGTCAGTTCCACCCAAATCAGTTTGATACAGTTTCGATTCAGGTTATAACTCGATTCAGTTCCTGAACCGGGTTTTTTCCACCTCCATAATGGGGCAGTCACGTTTCATTGTGTGATATTTTCAATATGTTTTAGATTGCTTAATAACATTTGTTTGCTGATAACTGATTCAAGACTTCAAAACAAAATGTGAGGATTTTTGTTTACACGCTGGATGGGGTGAAATTATTATTTTTTAAAGAATGAATTAAATAACTAGTGAGGGTGAGCACAAATAGAAGGTATTTTCTAAAGAAAACACAAACCATTGCTAAACTTGTGGTCATTTTGAAGACATAAATGGAAAACTGTTTGATTGAGTAAACTATTTGCGTTAAAGGTGGAAGAAAGTGAGTGACAACTTATGGTCTATGTTTGTAGTGATGTGTGTCAAGACACTTGGAACATCTCCAATGTCAAGGGAGGTCTAATTTTCAAACCCGCTACCGCAGCACGCCACATCAGACCTTCACCTTGAAAAAAACTATGTTTTTCTCCCACTTTTCTATAGCTTGACCAAAAGGTTGTTTTTCCTTATGTACTAGAAATTAAGGACCACATACACATCTCATTTATTTATTTGTATCAAATGTACTATCAAACATAAACAACCAAGTTAAAACAATATAACCTTAATAAGATCCATGCACCCCATTTAAACAAACAGAGAAAACATGCTGATGAGTTGTGAACGAACGTTTTGTAATCAAGTTGAGAAGGGATATATAAACGGGTTTGCGGAACATAGCTGGCTCGCTAACACATCAACTCAAACACAACCCTTTCAATTAACGGGTTTAGACATGACAACTTAAAACCTAATTATTATTGTCATATTTTATATTTTTACCATGAATGGATTCTTGCTCTGTCATATTAGACAGCACAAGCTCAATTTTTGGGCTTATAAATGATAATCATATCGAACAATAACTTAAATTTATAAGTATTGTCCTTGTGCTAAGTGTGAACTTTATAATTTTTGTATTCTATTTACTTTGTTAAGACCGTCTCAGTCCCAGACTCCCAGTAGCAACTGACGACCCAAAATCAGTTCCTTAACAAACTGGGCTTTTCGTATGAACCGGATTTAGCAACTATAGTAAAATGGAAGTATGCACAAAAAAGGAGAAACCGATAGCAACATTGCAACTATAATTCTTTTAGGATACATATATAAAGCCGGAAATTTACCAAAATATCCATGATAAAAACATATCAAATACTAACATTCTTCATTTTTTCGACAAGGGTTATATTCTTACCTCACATATTCTTCTTTCCGCTGGAAAAAGACGCGCTTTCATCAATGGCCCGCAACTGATCTCTAAGATTCTGGTTTTCTGCTAACAAACGATCATATTCAAGAAGAAACCCCTCTGATTGGTTCTTGAGAGCAAGTGAATTAGCTTCTGCAGATTTGATATCCTTTTCCCTTGATTCATGTTCAGATTCCAGTTTTTTAATTTGTGTTTTCAGTTTAGATAACTCATCATTAAGGACTTTGACCTCATCTGCGCCTTTGTTCTTGGTTTCTTCTGCTGCTCGGTTTTGTTTCTTTGCAGCTTCCATGGTCTTTCTAAGTATTCGAAGTTCTCTTATGTAATGGTGTAGTCTATCGATCATTAGTGATAGAAAAAGCGAGAATCCTGCATTCATTAACTAAATTTAGCCCAATTTATAAAAAAAAAGGGTTGCGAGTTGGGTAACGCCATAATGGGTTAAAACAGGTAGCGTGTGATGGACCAAGCCACAAAGAGTAATCCTTTTTCCCCTATTTTCTTATAGAAGAATAATATGTTAAGCACAAGAACAAAACAATATTACTGGAATTATGATCCAGATTATTTTTAAATGGGGCCATTCAGAAGGTAATATGCATTTGAAAACATTTTGACGACCACCAACCCGTTTGACCCATTTCCTATATAGTTAGTTGTTACTTTTAGTTTAAATAACACATTTGACCAACACAGATAAAGTCATAAAACACAAATCGAATCAACCCATTTGGCATATGAAAGGGCTACAGTTGCCAACTCTAATCAGCAGTTACATATGCAAGCTTATCATGATTAGTGAAACAAGTATGAATCCTATGGTGATGAAATCTAGGCATCTAGCAACCGAATTACACTATGATTCTATTTCATACCACATTCACAAAAATACAGAAAACTATAAAAATTAACAGCATGAATTTGAGAGAGAAATTACTTCACTAGAAAGCTATAATGAATCAAGTCTTCAACTAAAATTACAATTACTTATGAGATATTTACAAGAAAAGGCTGAAACTGACTTGTTCTGATCTTTTGGGATCAAGATGGCCAGATCTTGAAAAGCAGGTTAGAGGTCATAGCAATAAAGCTTGTATTTGAGTAACCATTCCTGACTTTATAGGTGTGTTGGATCAGATGTTCTGCAACATTCAGTTCTGCAGTGTTTGACTGTTTGGTAAAAATGGTTCTGATTCTGGCTATTTTTTTTTCTAAACGGCCACCACATACATCAACTAATCCTAAATCTACACCTATGTCCACCATGGGACTTAAACCCCCAAAACAAATAGGGAGGAACACGGAACACCTTACCAACACGCCTTGATACCGCCAGGCTACAAGCCCTTTGGTGGTTCTGATTCTGTTGAATTGAATTTTTTTGAGCCAATATAAAACAGATAAGCACTAAAAAAAGTCGCCCCAAACACTAATTTTCAAGGGTAAATGTAATATTATCTACCTATTTCTATCTTTAATCAAATGCTAATTTATCAAATGATTCTTATTCTAGGAAGTCTAATCACTAATTTACTTTAAAAACACATCCAAACAGAAGCTATTACATAATCTCTAAATATTTGATTAACGAGACTACTAAAATACAAATTGGCCAAATTATGATGATTCTTACAAATCAATACTGATATTATACACAGATCTATATTACTTGCTCCAAAATTATTTACCTATAACACTTCACCATGGTTTAAAAAAATGATCGACGCAGTAAGAAAATGTATATAAGGCGGTGTGGCGCCTCATGGGGTTATGTATGCACCTACGCCTCTAAGGGTCGAGGCGGTAAGAAAATGTGCGTCTCATAGGGTTATGTGTGTTTTTGATGTTTTAAACTTTCTGTGTCAATCATTTTATTTTCGGTGTGTGTTTTTGAAGTTTTAACTCTGCCTCAGTTTGTGAGGCGAAGGTGAAGGCGAAAGCGAAGGGAAAACGCCTCAACGCTCGATTCCGTTCTCTTAAACCTTGCACTTCACTACCAAGACAATTCACTAAACAAGTCCAAATTACTACTTAATACTCATAGAGTAGTTTAAAGCCTTTAAACAATTTCGTTTAAACAAGCAACAACACCAATTAACCACAAAACCCTAATTTCACTACAACTAACAAAACGCCTCGAAATTAACGCCAAAATCAGCCAAACAATTCAATTACAACAACAATCAACAATATTCACAATCCAAACAATAAAAAAATAAATAAATAAATAAATAAAAACTACCCATGAGAGAGGCTTCAAGCATATGATAAGCGAGAATAATCTGATCAGTAGGATTGATGACGTCAGCGGGACGGTTCTGGATCTCCGTCACGCTGTAAACGTTATACATCATAATAACAAAAACGGTGGCGCCGACGGATTTAACAACCAACGGAGCTCTGCCTCGTTTAGCGCGATCTAATCCGATTATTAATAGCTTACGGAGTGGGGTTTTGAATAAGAGTAACAGAATCGTTAACATTTCGATTAGTAGAACAGCGTAGAACAGATAGATCATTGTTGTTGATGGATTGATTGAATGATTGATTGTTGGGGATGATGATGGGGAGAGTGTAGGTTTTGAGTTGGTTTACGAATTGGTTGATCTTTATGGTTTTTACATTTTATATACAAAAGGGGGCATTTTGTTGACCCTTCGACTCGCGTCTTTCTCCTTGTTCAATTTTTTTTTTTTTTTTTTTTTTTGTAACACGATAAATTTGGATCATTGGCAGATATTATTGTAGTATCATCGTGTCATTAGTGGAATCACCTGATCATATTTATCCATCTACTAGACAATAATGTTGATACACTAATTTAAGAGGAAACATAATAAATCCAGAAAACCCCTTCTGAGAATCGAACCCAAGACCTGACGGTCCTAAGCCTTATCCCACCGCAAAAGTGTCATTAGGCTATAATGCTACGAGCTTCTCTTTGTTAACCAGGGGAAAAACCTTAAGATTGACGGATATACTTGAAATATGAAATATTTGGAACACGTTTATTCTATAACTGATTGTTTTGTAATAGGTGATAGCTGACCTGATTATCTGAAACAATATACTTGTTTACGTTAAACATATACCCAATAATTTTTAAGTTTCAGATTATTTTTACGTAAATTGTTGTTTGATGTTCCATTTTTTTATGTTAATCAGGTCAAGTATCACCTTATTCCATAACATATATTTTTTTAATCTAGTGGTTTCTCTTTGTTAATCAGATTATTTTTTATGTTTCATTCTAATAATATTAATCTTAAATCATGTTTGTATTTCATAACATTTAAATATAAATAATATCATCAAAATATATACTTCAAAGAAAATATTATTTTTTCAAATAATGAAACATCAAACATAATCTAAAATGAAACCACCAGAAGGTATGCTATTTATAATAATTTATGTAGCGTTTGGTATGATGAAATGAAAGGGGGAATGAAATGGATCATTACGAGGTAATGAAAAATAGCATGTTTGGTTGGTCAAAGAAATGGAATCACTCATTCCACAAGGCATTCAATTCCCTTAAAATCATTCCATCCACCCCCATGTTTTTTCCATTTCATCCCTCATTCCCCCTTTATTAACACCACCATAATCAACCACCAACCACCATCGTCACCACCCACCACCGCTGCCACCACCCACCACCGTCGTCGTCACTACCCACTATCATCTCCCACCACCAACACAGTCGCCCACTGATGTCGCTACCACCCACCACCGTCGTCGCCAACCACCACCACCCACTACCTTCACCCACCCACCCACCCACCATCGTCACCCATCCACCATCGCCGCCATCTAGTAAAAATTTTAATAGATGAGCATATACTTAATTTAATGGAAAGAAGTTCTATTAGTTAGTCAAGACCTTTTTTTTGAGGTCGCTAAGCCATGTGGTGCGTTTGAGAATGACATGATCAGTGAAAGCTTTGATTCACGAATTCGAGTTGTAGAAAAGAAGCCTATCATTACCATAAGGCAAAACATTCGTAATGCAAAGAGTGTCGAAAAACTAGCACATGTATGTTCATCGATCATAAAAAAACTAGCACATGTTGTGTGTTCAACAATCATAAAAAAACGGAAGACATTAAACTAAAACAAAGGTAATCATTAATTTTATAATTTTTTTAATCATATTTATAAACTTAATGGAAGGTGATTCGAAGTGATATCATCCTATGTGAAGTAAATAATAAGAAAGATGCAACTCTAGAGAACATTGACTAACAAACTTAAGTTTTAGATTGTTGCAATTGTCAAGCATAGTTTGGGTTTGACGTTTGGTGGCGAATTTTAGGCCCTTCACTATTTTTGTATGTACGGGGCACAACCAGAAATGTTCACGGGTATCTCACTACCAATACGGTAACACCACCGCCGGTAGTGCTAGTAGTGGATTCATGGAGGGTTTTTGTGAGTTTGTTAACGAATGGATACCCGTGAGTTTATCTCTCCTCCTTTTGTCTTTTTCTTTATTTTATTTTCAGTGAAGTGCTGCCTCCCAAAAACTGTTTCAGTAAAGTGATGTAGCAGTGCGAGATTGGTATAAATTAATGAAGTTGAAACAAACAACGTGAAGCGCCTCGTCCCCTAGAAGAGTTTTTTTTTTTAAGTTTAAAAGTACCTCTGGCCCTCCTATATTTCTATAGTATCTTTTTAGTTTTTACCCATTACACTTTGTAATACCTATTGATATAGGTTTGACTTTGTACCATCCCTTTTAACACTAACGTGTCACTTATAGAGTAATTACATCACTAAACTTCAATCCATTAATAAAAATAGTAAAAAAAATATATTTTACAATAAAAGTTTAGTACTAAATAGCATTTATTCACTTCGTTACAATTCGAAATCATTGTGGCCAAACTTAGAACTTCAAACACACTACGATATAAATTCTTACACAAATATATAATTCTATAGGATGGCTTTCACTTCCATTGCCTCCGAAGGCAGTAAGGTGCCACCTAATTTGACACCACCTCTAGGGTGCCACCACCACTTCCGATGCACCTTTGCCAGATCCTCCGCCACGACGAGGCGGTGCACCTCTTCGACGGCAATGATTATGCGGACGACACTTTTTCCGGTTACGTAGACACTCATCACAAGACCATTTCTCAGCCTTGATTGTTTCATCTCCGTGAGTGATTACAATCATGTGACTCACAATGATGATTAGAAAAACAAACCCACAAACCCATTTATGAGATAACCCCATAAGTCTATATGACTCACCTAAACTTACATTGGTGCATACTATTTTTTAAAAGTTGGATTATATAGACATCTAGGCTCACATCCACTTGCATTCAACTACAAGGCAATAATTGCTTGCATTAGAGGTAATTTATTGCATACTAACATGTTGTGTCACTGGGGATATACCGATATAAGCCAACCGGTGGGGCTGACCAAAATTTTTATTAACACACAAAAAAAAAAATCCATTCTTTTTTTTTTTAACGGTGAATTTCCTTCATCTTTTTTCTTATAGAGATAAGTAGGTCACACTCGTATCTTGGCAGGCCCACCACCTCACATCCGGCCAGACTATGTTGTCTTAATCGCGTCCACGCTAGCATCGGTGTGGGGCTTTAGCGTTCCACGAGAACCTTACCACGTCTGTTCTACCGTACTTGACGGGATGACTGCCCCCACAAGAACTATGCTCTCTGGGGTAACACTGGAAGATAAAACTTGTGTTGACTCGGATTCGACCTTACGACCACAAGGATCTAGTTCTTATCTTCATTATTCTGACCACTCCACCGTTACGAAGGGTCATAAAAAAAAATCTATTTTAACTTCGATTAATCTGTATACAAGAGAGTAAATAAGAATTGGTCAAACGACCTTTAAACGATTCAGGATTTCTATTTTTTATTTTATAAGATTTTCTGGAGTCGAGTCTATAAATATAGGTCGGCATAACACTGAGTGAGAAAATAAATGGATACCCATGTGCATTTAAAGTGATGTTATCGCTTTTATATCTTTGAATTTTGATGTCCCATGAAAGACTTAGCCTTTTTTTTTTTTTAATGTCTTTACATCCATGAAGATTGACAAATTCTTCTCTCTATTTAATATTCCCTTTTGCACTTAATTCTTGTGTCGGGATGTCGACAGTTCTTCAAAATATCAACTAGAATAGTTATTTTTTTTATCGGCGAACAATTGTGTGACAACCACCCTTGCGGGGCGCCGTGCCCAAGAATCGACTACTCGACCTCCAGCAGCCCCCGCCTTCTCCCGATGCGCGGAAACCCGAGCCCCACCCGCCCGAAGGCACGACAGTGTTATAGAACTCGGTAAAACCTCGCCGCCCGTCAGATTCGAACCGGCGCCACCCGTATTCGATCTTCACCCGGATACCAAACCATAATGTTGGAAGTGGGAATTGAACCCTTGATCACCTAAGTGAACATAAGGCCTCTCCACCACTCCACCACTATGGATGGATAACTAGAATAGTTATTTGATATCGTTTTTAAACAGGTCAAAGAGATTATTGACAAATTTGATCTTTAAAATGTCAAATGTGCGAGAGTTTTGGGTCAATAAGCCGTTCAAGAAGCATCCACAATATGATAAGTTGTACAAATGAGTGTTCGCTTTGTTGCAAAAGCTAGCGAGTTGATTCATCTGTGGATGTCAACGTGATTAAATGTAGCGCTAATTGATTGGGGAAATAGTATCAAACACCACGATAAACCTTTCCAACTCGATGGTAAAAGACTTTTGAACATGGAAGATTGAAAATAACATGGATCGTGGATCATGATCATGAAAGCTATCATCCATATTTTTGTGGCTATGAACCGAGGGAGCATTGGACGTCTTAATCAGATGTTACAATCATGTTAGTTTGATGTTATTTCGTTTTTGTGTGTTATCTAATTGTTGCAAATTGCAATTATGTTAGCTTTTGATGCCAATGAGGAGTTTCTTTTAAGCATAATGAAGAAAGTTGTATAAACGATTATTTTAAGGTTGCAAAGCTTAGTTTTCTTGTAGTGTAAATTTTAAAAACTACCTTCTTGCAAAGCTTAGTTTTCTTGATTAAAGGTTTTTCAAATAACATTCAGTTGTCTATTGAGTCAACATGGGCTTTTCAATAAAGGTACTCACGTATTTAATTACTATAAATCCAAATGTGCAATAAAAAGTTAAATGCTTATATTGTAGAACTTAGATTAAACATGGTATGTTTTATAATTTATACAGAGAAAATCATATAAATAAACATTCGAAAAGCAAAAATAAATATAATTTGCGTCTAAATGTTTAGGAACTTGATAAAGAAAGAGGCTATCAATTAAATAATGACACCTATCCAGTGGCGGACCCAGGAAATTTTTTCACGGGGTGCGAAGACTCTAAGCCATTGGGTCGTTTATCGATCAGGTGGCCCGGGTCGGGGCGGGTCCGGTCGGGTTGGGTCGACTTTTATGTCAAAAATAATAATAATAAAATTATATAATCAACAAAAGGAAACCAAAAGCCAAAATTAATTTAAATTTCGTTATATATGCATAACAAAATTCTAAAATCTAAAGTTGTGTATACATCTCCGGCGAAAGCTAGATCGGAGGTAGTCGGCAGGGCTGTCTCCGAAAAATTAAAAAAACTAGGCCCTCGGCTATCACTGCAATCATCACTCACCCCTACTATCACAACTTGCAAAACCGACGTGTTGCGCCGGGATTCTCAACACTGTATGGTAAGAAGTGAAATCAAAAGTTCATAACTGTAAATCTTAAATAAGGAGCTATGGACCATCAATCGCGAATGTAATTGTTAAAAGACAATAACAAAATAGTGATAGTCGCCACCATATGTGCATGTCTCTCTCTGTGTAAGCCACCAGTGGCGAAACCAGAACTTTTCAACCGGGGGTCACAAGTCTCAATAGCAATTTTTAACATTTGCTAGGTAAAAATTAACCTAATAAATATGGAACTATTTTTATCTTACTTATATTGTTAGTAAACAAATATCATGCCCGATTGCCCGTTATGTTTGGTTTATTTTTTATTTTATAATTTTTTTCCAAGAACGGAAATTTATTAAAATTTAAGAAGTCTATAAACGAAAAATAACACTATCTAGTTAATATATTGTTTTAACTCTTGATAAATAAATTATGACAAATTATGTAAAGTAAAAAACGATAAGGCAAACTAAGTGATAGATTTACAATAAAATAATTAAATAATGAAAAGGATAAATAAAGTCCGCATAGTACTTTTTTTATTAAACTAATAATTATGAAAAAAATGGGTTGTCAATTTGTCATGAGGTAGAACAGGGAAATGTCACTGTCACAAAGATATAACAATAGTTTATTCTTTTATTTACGTACTTTCTCCTTCGCAAAGTTTACAGACATGGTCGCCGACTACCGGAATTTTTCTAAAGTAATATTTTTCACTCTTTATTCTTCATTGTAATAGCACATGTTTGAAAACATTGGTTTTAAAAGCTCAAGGGGTGCGATTGAAAATTTTCAAGGGGTGCGGATAAGATTACCGCGCGTATATAACACTAAAATATTTTTTTCAAGGGGGCGGCCGCCCACCTTGGACAGGCCTGGGTCCGCCCCTGCACCTATCTTTCCAACGTCCCACTAGAGGCATTGATTGTTTAGATCTCAAAGTGTAGAGGCCTTTATTCTTAGACACAAACTCACCTAGAGGCATTATTTTAAATCTCAAAAATTAAGATTAATTGTTTTTTAGACGCAATCTTTTAAATCTCTTACTCTTAGACGCATAGTGTTAGTTTAGACGACATCTCTTAGATCTCACGTAGAGGCCATCTCACTTTTCTTTAGAAACATCTATCTCTTAGCCTCTACTTTCCTAGTTGGGGAATGAATGCCTCTAATACATGTGTATGCGTCTAAAGAGTGTATGCGTATAAGACTTTGCCTATGCGTCTAAGCACAATGTATGCCTCTACAAGGTTGCCTTTAAAGAAAGCTCTTTACATTTAAAGTCTAAGAGATATATGAGACCTAAACACATGCATCTAAACATAAACAACATAAACGCAAAAGCTATGAAATGTGTGAGGTGTAATGATTTAATTCGTTGAATGAAATAGTCTATATCTTAGTATCTAAAGGGCAAAATCTCAATTGTTTAGACGCAAACCATGTTTATTTTGACGATTTATGGATAGTCAAAGTTTATTTTGATGATTTTCCCTTTCATATAAGGATGAGGTAAACATAACACAAAAACCTTATGGTTTTATATGTTGATAAGTAACAATGATAACTTTAACAAGATAAATGACACAATTACAACGTATAAATACTTATATAATTTCATCATCAGAAGCCGCCGCCGACTCCCCCACCTGCCCCACCACCAGCGCCAAAACCACCACCTTTACCTACACCTCCTCCTCCACCACCTCCGCTACCGCCTCCTCCCCCAATACCACCACCGCCACCTCCTATACCTCCACCGGCTCCGAATCCTCCACCACTTCCTGAACCTCCTCCTAAACCGCCACCTCCACCACTTCCTCCACCGCCACCTCCACCTACACCACCACCAGCTCCACCACCAACTCCTCCTCCAGCTCCAAAACCCCCTCCGCTTCCTGAACCTCCTCCTATACCGCCGCCGCCGCCACTTCCGCCGCCACCACCACCTCCTACACCACCACCACCACCACCACCAACACCACCACCAACTCCTCCTCCGGCCCCAAACCCTCCACCACTTCCAGACCCTCCACCTACACCACCGCCTCCACCACTTCCACCACCAATGCCACCACCACCTCCGGCTCCACCACCTACTCCACTCCCTGAACCTCCTCCAAAACCACCACCTCCACCACTTCCACCACCACCTCCCGCACCACCACCTACACCACCACCACCACCAACTCCTCCTCCGGCTCCAAACCCTCCACCACTTCCTGAACCTCCCCCTACACCACCTCCACCACCACTACCACCACCACCTCCACCGCCAATGCCACCACCACCTCCAACACCACCCCCACCACCGAACCCTCCCCCACCTCCAAGCCCGCCACCACTTCCTAAACCTCCCCCAAAGCCTCCACCGCCACCCCCTCCAAACCCGCCACCCCCACCAAGGCCACCAGTTTTTCGACCAACACAACCTCTCCGTCCAAATCCACAATCATTACCACCCCACCCATCTTTCTCAACACTCTGATCACCAAAGGAAAT
The DNA here is from genome assembly GCA_028751855.1 of Ambrosia trifida. Lineage (NCBI taxonomy): Eukaryota > Viridiplantae > Streptophyta > Magnoliopsida > Asterales > Asteraceae > Ambrosia > Ambrosia trifida. Next base: position 112,279,023 of record CM054122.1, read on the forward strand.
TACACTCAGTTGTGACCCAATGGCGATGAAAAGAAAAACCATGCACAACCATTTTTGTGAGCACCCCATATTTCTAAATCAACTTATGCTCGTATACATATTTTCATGCAGAAAGCTAGGCTTATATAGTGTAATCTTGAACAATTCTTAAAGCACGATTTACAAGCATAGGCTTAAACTAAAGTTGCATTTTCATGTATGAGTAGTTAATGCAAGTGTCCGCGTTAAACCGTTAGGGGATAAATCAATTGTGGTGTTGACCTTTTAATCATCATAGTCAAAGATGAAGCTTAAGTTTCCGACATATAATCAATAAAGCACGTTCATGTATCAACTATTTCACACGAAAGTTTCCATGTAGTGTTAGACTATGTGTTGTGGCTTCCCTTGAACACAAACTCTATCCTGTCATATCGCGACAATTGGAATGTGGCATCGGATAAAGGAAGTTGCTTGCTCGCCTGACTCTATTGTGGCTCACCTGGACCTCCCACGCCAACAGTCCCTTAAAAGAGTCGTTGTTCTCCTCTCTCTCCCACGCTAACCCACGCGAGAATACTCACGCCAGCTCGCTCGTAGCCTCGCTTGCGCCACCTCATTGTCGTGTTCGCGAGCCAGATAGCTCGTCTGCTCGCTCGCTCGCACACCAAAACACACATTCTTAACTAATTAGAAGTGAATAATATATATATTTATGTGGAGTATTTTATATGGTTCGTTACTTAATTAAATTAACCACTTTGTCACCTCTTTTTGTTATTCATACATGTATTTTTTGGCTTTGTTTATTTGGGTGTTTTTACGGGTAAAACTAATAAACAACTTATACGAAGTTATGTTATGTTCTAAGACGGATTTTTAAATCGAGATGCAAGCAAGCTAGATGGTTTACTTGATTCGATTATATATTTCTAGCACTTTTTGTGGTACTCAAGTCATGGGTGGGGTTAGGGGTACAAAGGCCATATTTTGTGAGAATTGTGAGAAAGATTAAGAATTGATATGTAGGCATCATTTTTGGACTTATTCATGAGGTTTTGGAATGCTTAGGCTAAAATAACACTAAACATAACAATTAAAAACACAAACAATTTATTTTTGGCTTAAAAACTTAAAACACCGTGCCAAGAACATGTTTTCTACGTTGTGTTTTAACTATGTGTTTTAAAATTTTGTGTTTGTGTTTTTCTAGCAAAAACAACCCAAAACAGCATACCTAAATCCAAAACATGATGCTTACATGTCAATTCTTGATTCTTGTTACACTTCTCACGAAATATGGTCTTTATACCCAAACCGTTACCCTCAAGTCATAATCTTAATTGTAAAGTTAGTTGGACCGAGTGTATTAAAAACCCCACTTATGTCTATAAAATGACTAATCTCAAGGCATGTCTATTTTGGTCAAGATTCGTTTTGGCCTAGACCAAATTATTACTTCTTAAAACAACTTGTTATAACATAGACTCATTTTGATCAAAACTTGTTTTAACCCGAACAACTTTAACAGGTCACCCAACCTTACTCGTCCGAGTTTCCGGAACCGCCACCCCATTGCCTCCTTTGCCACCTCCACTCCTCACCACTAGCCGATGACATTAGCCACCATAAAAAAAATATAACGTGTGAACTTATTTTGATACCTTTTTCCTAAAGCTTACCAATCTCAGCATGTGCCTATTTTAATCAAAATTTATTCGGACGCAAACCAACTTATTACTTTTTTAAAACTATATGTTTGGATGTGAACTCATCTAGGTCAGGATTTGTTTTGACCCGAAACGTCTTAACATGTCACCCAGCTTGACTCATTAGAGATTTTGGAGCCAACATCCCAATCACCATCGAGTGATAGGTTAGGTGTGACATCTGTCACCCTCGTCTTTCATCTAATTAACAATAATAGTCCTTCAGATATTTCCATTACAGTCCCTGTAAATCTCGTCGTTTTCAAATTTAATTTTAGAGCGGACTAAAAAAAAAATACCGTTAATACTTATTATGAATCGGGCATAAGTTTTAATCAAACGCGCATGCTAAAACATATTCGTAAAAAAAATTTTTATAAAATTTTCAAGTTTTATAAAGATTGGAAACTTTTAGGCTAAGTTAGTTAACCAAGTTAACTTTTTATAAAGGAAAAACTAACCTAGTTATTTAAAATACTAACCTAAGTTAAATATGAGGGACTAATACTGCCATTTGGTGAAAGTTTTTAAACTCCTTCTCCTTCCTTTCTGTTACACGAAGTCTGTCAAGGTGCCGGATCCGGTCGGATTCCGGTATGTTCTCCGGCGAGCTATTCAACCCCATTTTAACGCGTTTTGTTTTAATTCAATGTTTGGGGTACGTTTCTCCATCATAATCGACCAGTTTCCACTTTTATTAAACATTAAAATCAGCCAGAAATCAATGATTTCGACCGGTTACATGTAACCGTCGACCATCTTTAATATCGAGTTCAAAACGCTTGTTCAACTCGGCTATCATATAAATTGACGACGTCCAACATTTCCTGATATGATTTTCTATCTAATCCCACTGTAACATCATCAAAATCACACACAAGAGCTCTCCAATTCGTGGTCCTAAAACCACGATCTTATTTCTTTTTTTTTTTTTCGGATTGAACATGTTTTTGAGGTTAGCCTATTGTTGCCATTTTGATTATTCACGTTTCTGTATCAAAACCCCTCTGTTTCAACTCTTTAATCTTGTTGAATCATGGTTATTAGATTTGGGGTTAGGGTTAGGGTTCTTAGAGATTTGGGGAAGAAGATAAAGTGGTGTTATATGTTAAATACATTTTATTATCAAATTATTAAACAAAAGGGGTGATAGTCTAGTGGTGTGGAACATGTTGTTACCCAAGGCAGACCCGGGTTCGAGTCTTCTGAACCCCGGGTTCTGTTTTGTTTGTTTTTTTTTTTAAGAAATTGTTTACTTATATATATATATATATATATATATATATATATATATATATATACCTCAATATCTTAGAATATTCATAATAAATTCATTTTTGCTCCAAAAATTACCAAAATTTAGGTGTAGACTCTTGACACTTCATAGAAAATTATCATATTTTTAATTTCTGGAAAATATCTTATTTTTATAATTTTATTAATTTAATTTGTTTTAATCATATTTAATTAATTAAAAATTCATTTTGAATGATTTTAATCTCAAACTTTTTGTGTAATTATTTCTCATCATCATGAACTGAAATAAAAATTATTGGTTCAGAAAACACTTATTTTTATTAATTTTCCTATTTTTAATCATTTAAACATAATTTAATTCCATTAAATCAATTTTAAATATATATAAGTTTATAAAAGTTATGGGAAATTTTATTTCTTTTATTTACATCAAAGAGTATTTATTTTTTTATAAAAATAGAATTTTGGATCATAACTTGTATTTTTAGTCTTATTTACGTTTAATTAGACATAATTAGACATTTATTTATTTACACTATTTAAAATCTATTTTATAAATACTTTTATTATAGAATATAAATATTCTTATGTTTGAAAGTATTTATTATTAGTTGTTGGATTATGGTGTAACTTATAAATATTTATTTAAACATTTATGATTATTGTATTTATTTACAATAATTAGTTCAAGTAATTAACTAAATTATTTTGTCATAATTATTCAAATATAGTTTGATCTAAATATTTAATTGGTAATAATTATATTAACTAAATCATATTTACAAACTTTGGTATATTATTTTTAATATACAACTTTTACATTAATTCGACTAATCATAAAAACTCTAAATTCCCCCAAATCGACATAGCAAACCCTAATGCCTTAGACCCTAGTTACCTTAGACTCTTAGACTTTTTCCTTATTAGTATTCTATTACATTATAGGTTGAATTCCTCGGAATTCCCATTACTTAGCTCATGACTGTTTAAGTTGGATTTTGATCGCTTTCGCAAACGGTGAGTATATTTTTCCCCTTTTTACTGTTTTACTACTTTGGGGTGACTCATGTACCTATATATTAATCAAGTTTCAATTTCTTATACTTAATGCAATTCTCATGTGTGTTTGCTTTATGTTAATTGGTGTGTCTATGACTTGTCAAAATCATTAACCGCTGGGCGGCCTAGCTTTTCAATGAATAGTACTATGGTATACCCCCTTGAGACTCTGTTGAGAGAATCTTGGTCATTGTCTTGTTAATTCATTATTCAGTTGGTTAGTCATGTGTTAGTCATTCTTCTCAGGTTTGGTTTTGAACGGATATTACTTATTACATAATTGCAAATGGTACCGCACATGAATTGCTAAACACTTTTCTACTATATCTATTTAAACAGGGTATGCTCACCAATACAATTTTTGTATTGACCAAATTACTTTGTACATGTTTCAGGTTATTTTGAGATGCATTCTTTAAGCTTTCGGATTTATATTTAGATTTTGATTCATTGTATTTCAGATTAGTTGGCATTTAGAATCGTTGTATTTCATTTCAATGTAATAAACTATTTAATCAATGTATCAATATTTACACTTTTAGTCCATGTGCTATTGAACAATCGTCACTACGTGACACCTCGATGTTTCCGCCATCGGTTGGGGTGTTACATTAGGAACATTAATAAACGAGTGATTATGGACTTATGAAGAAAGGGCTTTGTTCATCCCATCTCTTTCTTGGAATAACTTCCCTCCACAAAGTTCATGTACAGATGGGCTCAAATCAATTTGTTTGTCTTTGTAAGCAATCGGTTTCTTTTAGTGATCCGGTTTAGGGCTAAAATGAAGTTTTAGTCCAAAGTACAATTTGATATTCCATGCATCATGTGGTGACGTTGATAGCCGAAGAATAAGGGGTACATGCACTAATCGGCCTTTGTCCCAAGTGATTATTGTTATGTGCCTTACGTCCAATGCTTGATACAAAACTATTATCGAGCCGAGGGTCTTACCAGAAGCAAGCTCTCTATTCCTATGACGTAGATGTAACACACCTTACCTTAGTTTTGCTATTTGTGGGATTCGCTTAGTATGATGATGATGAAAGTTAAATGAATTGGGGACGAATATGCAATGCCTTTTTAATCGTCAATTTTACAGTCTCGTTGATAAATGAAGAATAAATTGTGACAATACATTCTTCCATAAGTTATACTATAACGCAACGACTTCTCCCAACAACGAAATAAGCGTTGTGGAAGTGAGAAATTTGAAGTTTTAGAGGGGAACTCGCAACATTGTTCGATCATATAACGAACACAGTCTTGTCTTCTTCAATTTCAACCTCTTGGATCTGCTCTTTGCGTATCAACAATGTACATGGTAGGCTTTGTCCGCGCATTTTGATTGTAGTTCGTTGGTTTTTCATCTGCGTAAAATAGTTTAATGTCAGTTGGTTATATCAACAAATTTTTTCATGTGTTTGACACATTTTCAAGATAGGATTACAAGTAATGAAAAATAACTATTCAGGGTTTTTGGAAAAGTAAAATAATTGTAACAAAAATAATTGTATATTTTTAAGATCTTGTACAAATATATGTTAACGTGCAAATTACAAATATCTAGGATAACTTTCACGATATTAAACTTTGATAACAAACACTCGATTCTGGAACAAGCTTTCCAAGTTTTATTGATTAAAGAAAATATGCTCAAAACTCTAATCAATCTCTCATAATCACAATACCTAAACTTGGGTTGATTATATAGAGTAGGAATCCTAATTGAAATACAATCTAATTCTAATCAAATACAAAAGTCTATCTAAATCTGATTAGAAACAATAATACGATAATTATCCCTTAGCTTGTATAATTATCTTCAATTGGATTCACCCAAAATTACCTTAATGCCCCTGCTCCTTTAGAGGAATTAATAACTAACCCATATGCTTGGGTTCGGTCCGCCCGATTCATAGGCTCGAACTCGGGAATTACAATCGACCAACAATTACCCCCTTAATTCCTGAGTTGGAACCAAGTGGTCTTTGACACCAAGTTTGTCTCGCATTTCTTGGAACTTTTGTCCTACCAAGTGCTTTGGTTAGGATATCTGCCCTTTGTTCCGTTCCACTAATGTGTTCAACGCACACTTCTTCTCTTGCAACACATTCTCGAAAAAGTGGTAGCGAGCCTTTATGTGCTTAGTATTCTTATGAAATACTAGATTCTTTACAAGTGCTATAGTCGAAGTATTATCTACCTTCAAAACCATAGCTGGATAATCTCCTCCGGTTATCTCACTGAGCAACTCCCTCAACCACATAGCTTGATATGCAGCTGCGCTTGCTGCCATGTACTCTGCCTCACATGATGAAAGCGCAACCGTGCTTTGTTTCTGTGAGCACCAAGTAACTGGTGATGAGCCATAGAAGAAAACATGTCCCGTAGTACTTCTACCATCATCCTCATCGATGTTGTGACTACTATCCGAATACCCATACAACACCCCTTTCTTTGATCATACAAGATTCCAAAACCGATTATTCCTTTTATATATCTCAGAATTTGTTTGACCACTTTCGCATGAGATGCCTTTGGATTCTGCATGTATCGACTAGCCACTCCGACCGAAAATGCTAAGTCGGGTCGGGTCTGCAGCAAGTACCTCAAACAACCAATAACCTTGCGGTATTCGGTTGGATCTACATCTTCTTCTTCCTCGGCTTTAGAAACTTTCAAGTTCAGGTCCATAGGAACATGTGAAAGATTGCAATTTTCCATACCTACTTGTTTTAAAACCTTGCGCGCATATGCTTCCTGCTTGATCCGAATCCCGCATTCATCTTGTAACACTTATATCCCAAGATAGTATGAGAGAACTCCCAGGTCACTCATCTCGAATTGTTGTTCCATCTCCTTTTTGAACTGTGCGATTTTCTCCAAGCTTGAGCCCGTTACGATCAAATCATCGACATATACTCCTATGATCATCAAATTATTCTCGATATTCCTCATGTATACAGCTTGCTCCTGGATACATCTTTTATAATTTAAACTTTTCAAAGTTCTATCAAGCTTTAGATTCCATGCGCGAGGAGCTTGACCCAGGCCGTATAAAGCTTTTGATAGATGGTATACTTTATCTTCGCTTCCCTTCTTTGTATACCCCTCGGGCTGGGTTACATAAACAATTTCTTCCAAGTCCCTATGTAAAAATGCCGATTTGACATCAAGATGATGAACTTCCCATCCTTCTTGTGCTGCGAGGCAAGTAACATACGAACCGTCTCTAGACGCGCCACTGGAGCAAATATCTTTTCTTAGTCTACCCCATGTTGTTGCACATAGCCTTTAGCAACCAGCCTTGCCTTATACTTGACGATGTTCCCCATTTCATCGCGCTTTATCTTCTACACCTACTTAAGTCCTATGGGCTTATGTCCTTGTGTTAAGTCGGTCTAAATCTGATTAGAAACAATAATACGATAATTATCCCTTAGCTTGTATAATTATCTTCAATTGGATTCACCCAAAATTACCTTAATGCCCTTGCTCCTTTAGAGGAATTAATAACTAACCCATATGCTTGAGTTCGGTCCGCCCGATTCATAGGCTCGAACTCAGGAATTACAATCGACCAACAATCACCCCCTTAATTCCTGAGTTGGAACTAAGTGGTCTTTGACACCAAGTTTGTCTCGCATTTCTTGGAACTTTTGTCCTACCAAGTGCTTTGGTTAGGATATCTGCCCTTTGTTCCGTTCCACTAATGTGTTCAACGCACACTTCTTCTCTTGCAACACATTCTCGAATAAAGTGGTAGCGAGCCTTTATGTGCTTAGTATTCTTATGAAATACTGGATTCTTTACAAGTGCTATAGTCGAAGTATTATCTACCTTCAAAACCATAGTTGGATAATATCTTCCGGTTATCTCACTAAGCAACTCCCTCAACCACATAGCTTGATATGCAGCTGCGCTTGCTGCCATGTACTCTGCCTTACATGATGAAAGCGCAACCGTGCTTTGTTTCTGTGAGCACCAAGTAACTGGTGATGAGCCATAGAAGAAAACATGTCCCGTAGTACTTCTACCATCATCCTCATCGATGTTGTGACTACTATCCGAATACCCATACAACACACCCTTTCTTTGATCATACAAGATTCCAAAACCGATTGTTCCTTTTATATATCTCATAATTTGTTTGACCACTTTCGCATGAGATGCCTTTGGATTCTGCATGTATCGACTAGCCACTCCGACCGAAAATGCTAAGTCGAGTCGGGTCTGAAGCAAGTACCTCAAACAACCAATAACCTTGCGGTATTCGGTTGGATCTACATCTTCTTCTTCCTCGGCTTTAGAAACTTTCAAGTTCGGGTCATAGGAACTTGTGCAAGATTGCAATTTTCCATACCTACTTGTTTTAAAACCTTAAGCGCATATGCTTCCTGCTTGATCCGAATCCCGCATTCATCTTGTAACACTTATATCCCAAGATAGTATGAGAGAACTCCCAGGTCACTCATCTCGAATTGTTGTTCCATCTCCTTTTTGAACTGTGCGATTTTCTCCAAGCTTGAGCCCGTTACGATCAAATCATCGACATATACTCCTATGATCATCAAATTATTCTCGATATTCCTCATGTATACAGCTTGCTCCTGGATACATCTTTTATAATTTAAACTTTTCAAAGTTCTATCAAGCTTTAGATTCCATGCGCGAGGAGCTTGACGTAGGCCGTTTAAAGCTTTTGATAGACGGTATACTTTATCTTCGCTTCCCTTATTTGTATACCCCTCGGGCTGGGTTACATAAACAATTTCTTCCAAGTCCCTATGTAAAATTGCCGATTTGACATCAAGATGGTGAACTTCCCATCCTTCTTGTGCTGCGAGAGCAAGTAACATACGAACCGTCTCTAGACGCGCCACTGGAGCAAATATCTTTTCTTAGTCTACCCCATGTTGTTGCACATAGCCTTTAGCAACCAGCCTTGCTTTATACTTGACGATGTTCCCCATTGCATCGCGCTTTATCTTATACACCCACTTAAGTCCTATGGGCTTATGTCCTTGTGGTAAGTCGGTCCGCGACCATGTTTGGTAAATGCTTCATACGAAGTCTGATTTAACAACGCTCTAGTCGGGACTCGATTTAAAATATAAACCGCATGCCTCGCGGCTTCTCCCCAAAACTTTTGTGGTACCTTTGTAGCTTTCAACATACTTCTCCCCATTCCAATCATGGTTCGATTTCGTCATTCAACGACTCCGTTTTGTTGAGGAGAATACGGGGCCGTGAGTTGACGTTTAATGAAATTTTGTTCACACCAGCTTATAAACTCATAAGATGTGAACTCTCCGCCTCGATCTGTTTTAAGAGTATATAGCTTGTACCCGGTGTCATGCTCCACCGAGCCTTTAAACAGACGAAAGACATCAAAGGTTTGATGTTTAGTTGCGAGTAAGAAAGCCCACATCAACCAATAGAAAAATATATCTTTTTCCGCCCGGAGTACTTGGTGTGATGGGTCCACATAAATCACCGTATACGAGCTTGAGTGGCTTGGTAGCCCGAAACTTGGCTTGCTTTGGAAACGGCTTCCTTGTTTGTTTCCCTGCTAGACATGCACTGTAGAGTTTAGTAGGATGACTAATATAGGGAAGTCCACGTACCATATTTTTCGTGGTGAGTGCCTTCATTGCCTCAAAGTTCAAGTGACCCAGCCATGCATGCCAGAGCCACGCAGGTTCTTCTAGTTTTGTAAGTAGAGACATAGGTGATCCAATCTTCAGCTTAATCTTGTAGAGCCTATTCTCGGACCTCAAGACCCGCATCATGAGTTTCCTCGAACCGTCAAAGATAAGCAAAAGGTCATCTTCCATTATCACCTTGCAACCTGCTTCTGTTACCTGTCTTAAGCTTATTATATTGCCTTTCAAAGCTGGGATATAATAAACTTCGGTCAAGATTCTTTGCTCGCCTCCTCTTCCCTCTATTACAATTGATCCTCTACCAAGGATCTCCACATATGAGCCATCACCAAACCTAACTTTTCCTGTAATAGAGCTATCGAGTATAGAAAAGTAGGAACAATTCCTCGTCATATGATTACTCGCCCCATTATCCAAGTACCAAAACTCACTATACCCCGAGTCTTAAAACATACTTATTTGGTAGTACCTTCTCTTCATTTAGAAAGACACTAGTGCTAGCCATAAACAAAGCAGGATTTAATCCTGGATTGGGCTCGGCTTTTGCAGCTAGGTGCGCTTCTCGCTGCTCCTTGCACAATGGACACATCGATGCAAAGTGTCCGTATTCGTCACGTCTAAAAGACTGCACCTGTGAATGGTCGCGTTTACCTTTTTGTCCATCATCAGTTTTCTTTTGTGCAGAATCACGTCCTTGTGCTCGTCCCTTCCCACGTCCACGAGCATTACTACGTGAGGAGTTCCTTCCGTTTCCTCTCCTACACCCATGACTGTTCGAACATGAGGACTCACCCTGCTGTAGCATCAACTTGCTCTTATTTTCAGCGCTTGATGAGCCTTCTTTTATCCTATCTTCAAACGTCTTTAGTCATCCGATTGTTTCCTGGAACGACATTGTCTTCAAGTCAGCAAAATGTTCGATTGATGCTATAGTCGGGATATACTTCGTTGGGGCTGCACCAAGAAGCTTTCGAATCAGCTTCTTGTCTTCGAATATGGTTCCTAGACTTGCTGCTTTTGTTACAAGTTGGCTGATTCTTGCAGCGAAATCATCTATCTTTTCGGTTTCTTTCATCTTGAGCGATTCGAATTCAACTTCCAATTGTTCTACCCGGGCTTCTAATACCCGATCAACGCCTATGTACTGGGTCTTGAGTGCATCCCGGATCTCACACGCTTTGCTGAATTGTGCGACCTGAAACACGAGGTATTTGGGAATTGCTTGAAGAAGGAGCGCTACTGCTATGTCATCCTTTTTTGCTTCGACATCTTGCCCATTTGGTTCAAGTGCTTGCTCAATCCCGTGGACCTTAAAAACAGCCTTGATGCGGATCGCCCCAGATGGTATAATTCGTTGCTGTTAACGTTGGGCATTGCAAGGTTGTTGTGTTTTGTTCCTTCACAATGACCGGTGGACGCGCAGCTTCGTCGCCGGCCATTCTTGATCCGTTTGATCCTCCACCAGATGCTTCGGTAGAAGTGCTTCAACACAGGTTCCAGAGCAGCAGTTGTTAACCGCTCTGATACCAATTCACGATATTAAACTTTGATAACAAACACTCGATTCTGGAACAAGCTTTCCAAGTTTTATTGATTAAAGAAAATATGCTCAAAACTCTAATCAATCTCTCATAATCACAATACCAAAACTTGGGTTGATTATATAGAGTAGGAATCCTAATTGAAATACAATCTAATTCTAATCAAATACAAAAGTCTATCGGTAATAATAAGTAATAAAAATGTTGAACGGTGATTTTTCCCTATTTTTTGTTTTACGCAAGAAAAGTAATATTCGGTATCGGTAATAATACCGGTTCAATTTCAATATTCGGTACTGAATTGCTACCGAAAATGGTTTGATACAATAAACTCAGTATCGATACATGAAATCAACCTATTGATGTGGGCATTCAAGTGGCATCCTCGTCCACCCATTGGTCACCAACTTTTGAAAGGTAACTTTGTGATACATCATACATGCATGATGATTAATGGATAAATAATATACATTTTCTGGTTATTTTTATCATAATGATCTATATAATAGTAAATACTATTTTAACAAAAAACTTTTAGATTTTTAAAGGGGTATTGAATTTTAATAATCCAAACTTTCACTCATTGGGCGGAAATAATCTGTACTTTAAAAATTTCTAACAGCGATCCCAACTTTCAACGTATTAGCCGACAATGAACATTTGTTAACTGAGAACTAGGGCTGTTAACAAACCAAACGTTCAACGAATAGTTCGTGAAATGTTCGGCGGGAAGTTCATTTGTGTTTGTTCGTTTAGCAATTGAAAGAACACAAATGAGAAATTTTGTTCATTTAGTTAAACAAACGAACATGAACAGAGGTCGCGCTCGTTCATTTGTGTTCGTGAACGTGTTTGTTTGTGTTCGATACTTCAATAGGGTTTTAACCTTCTATTTTTAATTTAACTACTTCAATTTCCCAAAGGTAGATTAGATTATTTAATATATATTAGTGTTAACATATTAATATTACTTTAACTATTTTGATTAACTGTTATTTTTGGTGGATTAAATGAGGATTTCAAGTTTAATATGATAATTTTGTGTTCGCGGTTTTGTTCACTAATATATGTTCGTGTTCGTTTACGTACATTTGAGTTTATGTTCGTTTTTTTCCGACACCTAAATATAACAAATAAAGACAAATGAACACGAACACGTTCATTTCCTTAACAAACTAACACGAACAAAAACCTCGTTCGGTAATTGTTCATGAACAGTTCGTGAACATGTTATTTCCTTAACAAACGAACACGAAAAAAAAATTTGGTTCGGTAAGTGTTCATGAATAGTTCGTGAACACGTTATTATCTTAACAAACAAACACGAACAAGGCCTTATTCGTGTTCGTTTACAGCCCTACTGAGAACTAACTCAGTTAGTGGACGCTGACGTGGCTGATGATGTGGCATGTCAACGCTGGCATGGATGATGACATGTACACTAACATGGCATGTTAATGATGACATAGATGCTGACGTGGACGTTGATATGGCATGCTATGTTAGCATCCACTAACTTAGTTAGTCATCAATTAAAAAAGGTTTATTAGAGGAAAAATGTATGAAAGTTAGGGTCATTGTTGGAAATGTTTAAAGTATAGATTATTGTCATCTAATGGGTGAAAGTTTGGATTATTAAAATACAATACCCTTTTATAAATAATAGAGTTGTTTATCAAGGTTGGGTTTTGACTTGCTTGTTAAATGAGTTGTAGTCTAAGTTCAAACCCAATTAAGCTTGACTTAATTCGATTTTTAAGCAAGCTGATCTCAAATATCACTTTAACAACTAGGTTCAGTGGCAGATCTTCTCTCGGGCTGAACGAGGCCTCGGCCCGCTCAACTTTTTTGCTTCGTAGTGTAAATTTTACCAAAAAATTTCAAATTTTTTTATATGTATTGAGTTCGGCCCTACCAAAATGAGTCCGACCCTACAAGGTTTTTCGTTCAAAATCCGCCATTGACTAGGCTCTTTTACATTCCTACTTTTAAGTATTAACATCAACCTTTCGAATTTTGGTTTTAGAAACTATGTACAAAATGATTCTCTAGAAAAATAAGACTAATATGTTTGGTATGGGGTAATGGAATGGATGAGGGAATGGAATGGATAAGGTAATGGAATGAATCATTACATTCCATGTTCTGTTTGGTTGCCATGTAGGAATGAAACAAAACATTATTTTGTGTTGTTGGATATGCAGGAATAGACGAAGAAATAAAATCAGTGGTTAGCGGCGGTGGTGGGTGGTGGTCAGTGGCGATGATGGTGGGCGGTCATGTGTGGCGGTAGAGGCGGTGGTGGGTGGTGGCGACAGTGGAAGGTGGAGGTGGATGGCCGTGATGGTGGGTGGGCGACGATGGTGAGTAGTGGCGATGGTGGGTGGTGGTAGGTGGTGGTTGGTGGTGGTGTGTGGCAGTGGCGTGGTGGTGGGTGGGTGACGATGGTGAGTAGTAGCGGTGGTGGGTTTAGGTGGCGGCGGTGGTGGTGGTGGCGGTAGTGGTAGGTAAAGGAAATTGTGGTGAATGACGGTGGCATGTGGTAAAGGCGGCGGCGGGTGGGTGAAGGTGGTGGGCAGAGGTGGGTGGTGTTGTATGGCGGCGGTGGTAGGTGGGTGATGGTGATTGGTGGCGGCGATGGTGGTGGGTGAAGGTAGTGGGTGGTGGTGGGTGGAGGCGGCGGGGGGACGGTGGTGGGTGGTGACGGCGGTGGTGGGCGGTGACGGCGGTGGTCGGTGGTGGCGGCAACGGTGGTGGGTGGTGGGAGATAGTGGTGGGTGGTGGCGACAACGGTGGTGACGATGGTGGTGGGTGGTGTTGGTGGGTGGTGGTGGTGGTGGTGGTGGTGGTGGGTTATGGTGTTGTTAGTAAAGGGTGAATGAGGGATGAAATGAAAAATAAAATGGGGGGTGGATGAAATGGTTTTGAGAGAATGGAACGCCTTGTGAAATAGGTGATTCCATTTCTTTAACCAACCAAACACACTATTTTTCAATCTCTCGTAATGATCTATTCCATTCTCCCTTCCATTCCATCATATCAAACACTACCTAAAACAAAATATAATTTTTTTTCCATTGGAATTTGTTTTAATTTATTAGTCCAAACTATAATTTTTTTCCACTGGAATTTGTTTTAATTTATTAGTCCAAACTCCAAAGAAAGAGAAAGGAACGCGCGAGAAGGAGAAAAATATGTATTTTCATAAACCCACCACTTTGGTGGGCTTGTAAAACTTTACGTTTTTATGTATCAAAGTTCGGTATCAAATCCCATGACCACTTTGGTGGAATTGAATTCACAAAACTAACACTTGTTATCATCTCTATGACCAAACGTCATTGAAAACATCGTAAGTTTTGTAGTTTATATTATTTCAAATTGAGAAAATACTTTGATGACTTAATACTCTTTTTCATAAATAACTATTCAAAAGAAGGGCCAATAATCAAAAATGCCATGGAAACACGGTTGAGGCATTCTGGTTTACCCATTAGACTCGGGTTCGACTCTCACGAGGAGCAACTTACATGCCCACCTCTTGCGTGGGGTTAGTAAAACCCAATGTACGCTAGGCCGAACTCTATGGGCCCGGTTAAGACAACATAGTCTGACCGGAGTGGGGCAGTGGGCTCTCCGAAAGAGGGGTGCGATTAAGCACCGCTAAAGTTGAAATTCACCGTAAAAAAAAAGAAAAAAAAGAAAAAAAAGAAAAGAAAGGAAAAACTATTCAAAAGAGGGTGGTGATTTGTACACGAAAAAAAAATATTTAAACATAGCTATATATATTAAATTATAACGAAATTCATGAGTGAATAATTATTTTTAGAGTATACTTGTATTGTATGTTAGTATTCATGCGACACAACTTTTAACTACTAGAGTCACAAAACAGGTAATATTATATTACTTATACATATTTTATGCATACATATTTCACACATGTCCTAAAACTAAACAAATACGAGTCATTTTTAGAGTATAAATCTAACTAATTGTATATGATGACCTAGGTAGCCAAATTGCCAATGATCTCCAGCTCAGCTGGTTTGAGGTAGGGTGGGTTTTCCCTTAGGGGTTCCCATCCTGGGGGGAGGTCACAGGTTCGATTCATGCACACCACAAAAAAATTCCCCGTGACGGTTTGAGCTTAGGCAAGGAGGACACCGGTGCGTGGGTAGGGATTCGAACTTGAGACCAATAGGTTAGGGTTGTATAAGGATTTCTATTGATCTAAACCTTTCAAAAAAAAAAAAAAACAAAGCAAAGAAACATGGCAACTATCTACAACAGGTATAAGGCTTAAATCCTTAAATGGCTTATACACCAAAAGAGCTAAGGCTAACTGCAAGCATGGAAATAAGGAGAGACGTCATTGTAAATTATAAGCCCATGATCATATGTGAAAGCTAGGATGCCTTATTCCTCATTCAGCAAGTAATTTTGATTATAAGCCTTTACTCTATATACTCTCTCCCTCTCCATAATTATCTTCTCCTAAGATACCTCACTTATTCTCACGCCAGACTCGGAACGCAGGAGGCCCTCTCCCGCGTTGACGCAGATGGCGCTTTGCTTCTTAGCAAATCCTCACTATTTATCAAACCTAAGGGAAGTCCAAACCCTCATCCGGCCTAATTCTTGTTGTAGCAACAATATATATTTATTTAATCATTTTTTTCATATACACATGACGTCTCTTTAAAAAAAATCTACCAAATCTAAATTAAAGAGTTGAAATGGCTGGTTTATAAATTATATTTGTGCTTTAGATTCTTTCATCAAATGTGAATATTTCTTGTTATATCAAAGCCTCAAAGGTAACTCTACCCCTCAACTTTTGAATATTGTACGGATATTTTATGGTAGTCCAATGCTAATTGGTTTCTAGTATATCTCAACATTTTACGACTGTTAAAGAATTATAACTTCTATAAATTTTAAGCAGTTGTGAACGATTTTCATAACTGTAGTCTATAGACACTACAAGAAAACTAAGCAATAAAGGCGACTTGTATCGCCTCTATGCCTCTAATGCTGTTGTCTCTATTGCTTGTGTTTCTTGTAGTGAGAGGTAAAAACACAATATATACAAATTAACCATAAACTTGTATTATGTGTATCTAAAAACAAAATCAATCAATTAAAAAAGCACAAACACTCTAGTCAAATGACAAATGAAAGATGAAAAAGTGAGTACTAATAAAGTTTATGCCGTACGCGTAGCCAAACACAAAAGAAAGTCGCTATTGAAAAAAAAAAAAAAAGTTTACATATATAGTTTTTTTTTTTTTTTTTTTTTAATGCATATATAGCTTTAACAACTAGGTGATCATCGATCATGCACATAGTATTGCCTATTTCTGGGTATCATCAAGTTAGAAACTAGTTTACCAAAAACAAACAAACGACAAATGTTTGGTAGTTTTATATATCATTTTCATTTTCATATTCATATAAATAATTAATTTAATAACTATTATAAAACTAATAAAAAAAAAGGGAAAAATAGAGCAGAAGATACCTGAGAGAAGCAGGTTTGAAGAGGTCTCAGATGACTGAAAACACCAGACTCCTCCATGCATTTACAAAGTTAATTATTAAATGTATAATAAATATGAAGAAATTTAGGAAGAAATTATAAGCTTTGTGGAATTGATTAAATAGGACTATAGGAGGGTGTTAGTTTTAGGTATTAAAAGGTTCATTGAACCTGGTCACAATTAAGGTATAGGTCAAAATCTACTGCCATATTGTGCCCTTCTAAAGGTTATTATTGCTCCTAAAATATAAAGAATAAATATAATATATAAAGATTCCCTTTTTTCTTTCCACCAACTAAATGTGTCTTTTCTCAATAATATAATTTTTAATGGCTATGACAATACAAATTCAGTCTAAAAAAATATTAATTTAAATCTATATATTTACGGGTATAATAGAAACATGTTTGTTTCGTTTTGTCTTATTGATATGCTAAGCACATTTGGCATTATGACAAACTATGAGAATGTTTGTAACCTCTAAAAAAATATTAAAATAGCATAATTCCTTAGTTTACTTAAGAGAGGAGAAAAGAAAATAAATGGCCCTTCACACCCCCCCCCCCCCCCTTTTTCTCCTTAATTTTTCCTTCTTTTCTTTTTTTGTTAATTGTCAATTTAGTCTTTGAGGTTTGATCAAAATGGTCTCTGAGATGGGATAACACATGTTAGGAATAACACATGTTAACACATGATGGATAAAAACTATGTGGCCCGACTTTGGTGTCCCCTTTTGATGTAAGTTCCTATTGGTAATGCAAAAGCCAGGTTGCTGGTTGGTACATATTATTGGCCTGAACCTTATCTTATTATGTGGCAACATTTAACACATGTTAGTTTTTTTGTTGTCCCTTTTGTCTGTCTGCTCTTACCCTTTTTTTGTATGTTTTGATCAACTGTGTCGCCGTTTTCAAACCCTTTTATGGCTGTCCTATTATAATTCTTTGATTCCCAAAAAAGATGGGAGGGGTATGCAAGATATGATAACACATGTTAGGGGTAACACATGTTAACACATGATGAGATAACACGTGTTAGGAATAACACATGTTTAACAGTGGACCACATATGGAAACTAACACCTACCATCCATTATAGGGTTATATAAATATTTGATAACACATGTTAGTCTTTGCAAACAACACAATAACAACCTTAAAACATAACACATGTTACATATTCTGACAAATAACATACAAAACAAGGACACAACCACAACATTACATAAGCCAATAACATATTTACATGAGATTCTACCTAACACTCTTTGTTTAGAAAAAGAAAGAAAAAAAACTCAACTTCAGAGAAGGATCCACTTCTTAGGTTCGAGTCAACAAAACCCATCGCCGCCACAACCACCACCGCTAACTCCCACGTCATAAAACCCAGATTTGAGCAATACACAAGATAGAGAGATAGAGAGAGAGATAAAGACGAAGAGAGAGAGAGAGAGAGAGAGAGAGAGATCTGAGCATACCTTCGCCAGTCACCTTCCCCGGCTCCGGTGACCTGCAACCCTACTCCAATACCAACAACCAAAAAAATCATGATAAAAAAACGATGGATATAAAATTAAATTATACAAACTTCGGTTGTTTAAAGAGAATATTAAAAAAAAACTAAGAGAGAGATGGGAAAGAGAAGAGAGAACTTTAAGAAAGAGAAAGTTGAGGATGCTTCGCCGGTCACCTTCCCTGGCTCCGGTGACCGGCAACCCAACTCCGATCACAATAACAAAAACCTAGTCTCTTCTTTGATGTGCAGGTGGTCGATAGTTGTTTGGTCGATGATCTCCTTTCACTATTTATCATGAATCTAAGAATTATAAAGATGATAAATTCAAAATTGAATTTGAGTTTGAAAATTGAAAAGATATTGATGGAGATATAGTCAAAGAAGAAGAAAGAGAAAAGTAGAGAGAGTGTGTACTTTATAGGGAAGTGTGGGTTTAAAGTACTAGTGTTAATAATTTAATAGTTCATTATTATGGAGGTTGTGTAAAATTACAAATATGTCCTTTATACTTTGTTTTTATCTATTTACATGTAATGACGTGGCACATTCCTAGCCACACAATGGGTTTCCATAGTTTTCTATATATCATGAGTTTTCTATGGATACTTATAATATATATATATATATATGTGTGTGTGTGTGTGTGTGTGTGTGTGTGTGTGAGAACTAGTGGGATCAAACCTGTTAGAATTAATATTGATTGTTAAAAGGGGTTGAATTGATGAACCAGAAAGTTGAAGAGTTAACTGGTTCATATGTGAAAGTTGAAAAAATACACATAAAAGATAAAGATAATTGTTAGTGAATTAGAGATAATTGTTTAGTAATATGTTGAGTGTTATTTTGAGTTAGAATTAGACCATGACACAAGTTATTATTAGTATAAATAGAGGTGTAGGATCATTATATTATTTGTGGTTTTGATTAATGAGTAAAATACTTTGTTTTGACAAAGGGAGAGCGGGAAGAACCAAATCAATCAGCCAGGTGTAGTCAAAACCATCGTGGTTTGATAGAAAGAAGGAAGACTCGGAGCCTAACTGGATCGAGCAGGGAAGTCAAAGCCTAAGTGGATTGACAACACGAAGAACAAAGACTCGAAACCTGAGTGGATTAAGCAGGTAAGTCGAAGCCTAAGTGGATCAACAAGGAGACAAAACGAAGACTTGAAATCTGAGTGAATCGAGCAAAGGCAGTCGAAATCTTAGACTTAGTGAATCAACAAGGAAGAGAACAGAGACTCGAAATCTGAGTGAAATGAGCAAAGCAGTTATATGCATCGATAAAGAGTTGTAAATGATGTTTTGCTTTGTTGTTCAATAATATGTAAAAGAGTCGTTATGATTTCCCACTGCGCCCTCTCCCCCAAAGCCGGCCTTGCTAAGCCCCAAGAAATATTAGTAAATTGTATGTGCGTTTAAGAATTGATGTCACTAGACAAACTACTTTGTTGATATTTCAACCTTTTATTATTTTATAAAACAAGAAGATCTTGGTTTGAATAACAAACTAGGTTAATAAATTAATTAGAAAAATTCCCGAGAAAAAGTAACTTAAAATAAACAATACGTTTGTGTTAGGATGGATAAACGTATCGACGAGGAGATAAAGTGGTCTGGAATGGAGCTTCGGTACAGGTATGGGTTGCGGAGGTTGAAGACCCGTTAATCTATGAGGTGATGTGTAACATCACACAAATTTTCTTTATATATATATATATATATATATATATATATATATAGAACTCCATCGTTTATTCATCCGATTCATGTTTACAGTATCTTTACCATCCATTTTGTTATTTTTTTTGTTTAAATAATGACGTACAATCAATATTAAATTGGATTGTATTAAAAATTCTGATTTAAAAACGTTAAAAAAAATGTTTGCCTGTGCCAGGATTCGAACCCGAGTCCCTGGCGGGCTAAACCTTAACCACACCACACAAACCACTACACCATTTGGTGTTTTGTGATGTTAATTAAAACCAATTAAACTTAAACCCTTTCAAGGTCCCTTAGTCAAACCTGAAAAGTCAAACGTAGTCTCCTAGTCAAGTCAAGTCAAAGTGTTAGTAAATATGGTCTCCTAGTCAAGTCAAAGTGTTAGTAAATATGGTCTTCTAGTCAAGTCAAAGTTGTTCCTAAATTCTAGCCTAGTCAAAGTAGCTCCTAATTACAACTCCAAATTTTACACTATAAATACACTAGCCTACCATTCAACTCTTGGTACCATTAAAAAAAAAAAACATTATTATCCCATCTCCCATATACTAAAGTTTTCATCCGTCATTATCTCCTCTAGCTAGTTTTGAATTTTCCAAGGCATTATTACTAAGTGTTTGCACGCTCAATAAAACGCACGAACTCATTATAAACCTAAGGTGAGTTTTACATAGCCCCTTTTCTATTTCACTATTTTTGGGGTGAAACATGTTACAACATTCTATATACAATTCAATCATAAAGTTTCTATGTGTTTTCTATGTTGCATTATGTCTTAAACATGACTAGGGTAAGCACAATATTCTAGCATAATCATTAACATTGATCAGCCGACGGTATACAATGATAGATCTATTGGACTGACAATCCCACCCAAATACGTGCCTCCTACATAGGTAGCGTGGGTGATTGTTATCGCATAACATAATCGAGTGAACCATGAGCGTATGGGATGGACCACAATATTCTAGTCACAAGGGTTGATTATGCACTCGATTTACTGCTAGTATGTTTTCACATATGGACTAGACTTGCCATGACACTTGAATTGTACACGCTTTATTCGATTATCAAAACCTATGTAATTCTCACCAACATTTGTTGACCCAAAATATTTTCAAACTTAACATATTTCAGGTTATAGCTTGCTCGAAGATTAGAGTTAATGCTTGAAGATGCGTAGCTAGTATTTTTTTTATCTTGATGTACAAATTCTTAGAACAATTGTATGTAATTTATTTAAATCATATGTTGAAACTTATTATTTACCATGAGCTACTGAACAATCATCAATACGTGACATCCCGATGTTTCCGCCATCGGTTGGGGTGTTACAGATTGGTATCAGAGCCATGGTTATAGGGAATTAGGTTATTAGAAAAAAAAATAATCTAGTCTATAACTATAGGATTTTAACCAGTATTTGCTCCTTTTACTTGCAACCTTACTTGTTTCTATCCTCTATCCTACTTCTTATCCTTACTTTAGTCCCTACAAGAAAAGTGCTCTCCATCACAAGATCTACTCTTAGACTAGTAGGACAAATCCTCAGGTTTAGCCTGAATCACCTTGAAGATCTCGTCGAAGTTCTAAATTTTAATAACGAACACGTGCAATCTGGAAGGGTGAACACCTGTATTCTGAGTTTTCTGTCTAGGACTGGCATTGCGCATAAATCCCAATCAGACGAGGGACCCGGATGCCTACCTGGGAATTCTCGAGATGAGTGTTCACTTATAGGCTAAAGCATGTCTTCACTATGTTATTAGAATCTAGAAGTTTTGATAAGTCAACGTTTTCGTTTATTCGTTTTAATTAATGAATAATTGATTACACCCACTTTCCTTAAACTAAGCTCTAAAATCTCAAAATTTTACAGCTTAAATCAATCTCATTTCATAACCATCTATGGATTTCACAATCACACTTCACCACTTTTTAAATATTCAACACCCTACCCAAATCATATTATTTTATTTTTCCACATGTTACTTATTTTTTTAAAAACTATAACCTCATACCTTAGCACAAACTAAAGATTTCTAAATCTTGTTGTATTTTCATTACCTAGTAACTTTACAAAGTACATATTTTTGTCAAAAGATGTCCTCGAACTTAAATTCAATTGTTTATTTATTGACGTAACAAATAATTTTCTATATAATGCTTTAAACTATTAAAAATCACTTAATAGAACCTTGATCTTCAAAACCTAATGTCATGTTTGAAATCTCCAACTAACGGGAATATTTTAATCAAAGCCCACTTAGCTTGTGCTATTTAACAACTTTTGCTTTATGTATAAAACCAATTTTGAAAATAAGATTTTTTTTTATCCATAGGAATAATATCTAGTCTCTAAATTCTCCATCGACACTCACTCATTTTCAACTTGTTCAAATTTTTACAAAATTTGGCATATACCACAATCATGTTTTCTTATACACTTGATTATAACCTTTGATCCAAACCCCAAAATTTACACTGCTACATAATCTCCTTACTATAAAATAAACTCTTTATCAACTATCTTCACATTCACTATCTCTCACAACCTTGATTCTGCTTCAAGATTTTTCATCATCCTCTCAAGAACTAAATTCATATCCTTCACCTTCTCACACATGAGCTAGTTACCCATGATAACCAAACTATTGAAACTTGATTGTGTGTTGCATCAAACATAATCCTTAGTTATACATGAGGATTCGACTATCTACCATATTTGAACATTTGAAACTAGAATTCATGGAATATAAACTATTTGCTATAGACACACCTAGAGTCATTAACCTTGTCTAGGGCAACTCTATTACAACTCGTATGCTATACTTGATACTTGATTGCTTACATGTACATATTATCAATTTGCAATTCATGTGTGTAATAATTGGTACACTTAATCAAACAACTGATAGAGGATGAAGTACTTGCTCAACAGTTAGTAGAGTACCAAATAACCTACTCAACGATTGGTAGAGGTCATCATGCCTGCTCAACAGTCGGTAGAGGCCCTACAACCTGATCAACGACTGGTAGAGGCTATCGCACCTGCTCAACAATCGGTAGAGGTTCTTACTCACTGACTGGTAGAGGTCTTTTTCCTGCTCAACAGTTGGACTTATTTTTTGGATACATTGTATACGATTCAATCACAAGGCTATTTTGCATTACTTACATGTGTGTTTAGAGTCATAGAAGGACACAAAACCCTAATGTAAGGTAAATTGGTGATTGCGGTCCGGAACGTAATCATGAATTTACAGGTACATTAAGGTAGTGTGAAATTCTATTAAGGTTTTGGGAGATACCCCATATGTTTTCGAAGTATAAGAGGTGTGATGGATTAGCTGCGGTGCACCCTATATATAAACACTAATGATACATGGAAAGGGATACTGTAGGGTCAGACCAATAACAAACCCTAGTTATTTTGTAGTCCATCTAGCATTTATGGTTATCTTATACATTCCTTAAACTCTTACCCTACTCTGAACCATAGTCACCCTAACTATCCTCAACGCTATTCAAATGTTTCTTCTTAAAATAAACTTCGGGACGAAGTTCCTAAAAGTAGGGGAGACTGTAACATCACACAAATTTTCTTTATATATATATATATATATAGAACTCCATCGTTTATTCATCCGATTCTTGTTTACAGTATCTTTACCATCCATTTTGTTATTTTTTTTTGTTTAAATAATGACGTATAATCAATATTAAATTGGATTGTATTAAAAATTCTGATTTAAAAACGTTAAAAAAAATGTTTGCCTGTGCCAGGATTCGAACCCGAGTCCCTGGCGGGCTAAACCTTAACCACACCACACAAACCACTACACCATTTGGTGTTTTGTGATGTTAATTAAAACCAATTAAACTTAAACCCTTTCAAGGTCCCTTAGTCAAACCTGAAAAGTCAAACGTAGTCTCCTAGTCAAGTCAAGTCAAAGTGTTAGTAAATATGGTCTCCTAGTCAAGTCAAAGTGTTAGTAAATATGGTCTTCTAGTCAAGTCAAAGTTGTTCCTAAATTCTAGCCTAGTCAAAGTAGCCCCTAATTACAACTCCAAATTTTACACTATAAATACACTAGCCTACCATTCAACTCTTGGTACCATTCAAAAAAAAAAAAAAAAAACATTATTATCCCATCTCCCATATACTAAAGTTTTCATCCGTCATTATCTCCTCTAGCTAGTTTTGAGTTTTCCAAGGCATTATTACTAAGTGTTTGCACGCTCAATAAAACGCACGAACTCATTATACACCTAAGGTGAGTTTTACATAGCCCCTTTTCTATTTCACTATTTTTGGGGTGAAACATGTTACAACATTCTATATACAATTCAATCATAAAGTGTCTATGTGTTTTTCTATGTTGCATTATGTCTTAAACATGACTAGGGTAAGCACAATATTCTAGCATAATCATTAACATTGATCAGCCGACGGTATACAATGATAGATCTATTGGACTGACAATCCCACCCGGATACGTGCCTCCTACATAGGTAGCGTGGGTGATTGTTATCGCATAACATAATCGAGTGAACCATGAGCGTATGGGATGGACCACAATATTCTAGTCACAAGGGTTGATTATGCACTCGATTTACTGCTAGTATGTTTTCACATATGGACTAGACTTGCCATGACACTTGAATTGTACACGCTTTATTCGATTATCAAAACCTATGTAATTCTCACCAACATTTGTTGACCCAAAATATTTTCAAACTTAACATGTTTCAGGTTATAGCTTGCTCGAAGATTAGAGTTAATGCTTGAAGATGCGTAGCTAGTATTTTTTTTATCTTGATGTACAAACTCTTAGAACAATTGTATGTAATTTATTTAAATCATATATTGAAACTTATTATTTACCATGAGCTACTGAACAATCATCAATACGTGACATCCCGATGTTTCCGCCATCGGTTGGGGTGTTACATGATGGACAGCTTAAACTCCAGGGAACTAAATACACCTATGGGGTCAGAAGGGTCGGTAGATAAAGAAGACGACCTAGAAGAGGGTGAATTTCGTCAAGAGGATAACATGATGGTTTCTCCGGCCAAGCCGTTGCCGGAGCAGGGAACGGACGGCATAGCTAACCAAACGTTGCATGTGCATGGGGATGGAGCACCACTTAGGGAACATCAAAGGTCTTGTGGGGTGAAACAAAGTGCATTTAATGCAGTGGAAACTCAGGTTGGGCCAGGGAATAACAATCAGACTTTTGATTTGAACAATTCATGCGATTGCTTCTCGGTAGGCCATAGTGGTTCATTGGGCCAAGATAAGAGGTCCAGGAAAAGGCCCAGGTATTCTAAAAGCTCTGTCCAAGAGACGTATGGTGAGAAGATAGTTCAACAGGGGCCTGATGGTCCAATTTCTTCCTTATTGGACCGTATTAATCAGACAGTAAAGGACACGATTGGGAGTTCTGTTGATGCTTCAATCTCGGATGGGGAGACACTGATTGGTGGAACACAGGTTCAAGATCCAGTGGTCGATATGGATGGGGTTCAAGCTGAGAATTTTCCTCATAATGATAATAATAATAGTCGTTTAAATATTGATAATCCTATTAATAATAATGATAATAATTCTGTTCATATTGATAATATTATACCCTCTCAAATTGGTGTACCTGAGTCGATTCCTGATGATTCACATGTTGGGGACGTGACCAGGTCTGTTGCGGTAGAATTACAGTATGAGGTTCGTCTTACAGTACAAGCTGGGTTAGTAGTTGGTGTTGACCTGGGAGGATTTGAAGGACAGGTACAGGGGATGTCGTCAATGGCGAAGGTGCTGTTACTGGTTTCCAATGAATTTCTTGAGTATTAACATACGGGGGGGGGGGGGGGGGGGGGGGGTTAGGACTTTAGTAGTCTCTGGGGCAGATCAGTGTTCAGATTTGAGCAGGTACACGCCGAAGGCAGATCTGGTGGCTTAATTAGTTTGTGGGACCCATCCGTGTTTCAGGTAACTTCGGTGGTTAAGAATAGGTATTTTCTTGTTACTACTGGTGTACTCTTAGCATCTGGTGATGTATTGAATGTTGGGAATGTGTATGCGCCTAATGATCCGGTTATTAGGCGTACGGCATGGAACGAATTACTTGGGGTCAAGAACTCTAGGGTTGGCTTATGGGTATTCTTTGGGGATTTTTAATGACGTGAGGTACCAACAAGAACGGAAGAACACGGAATTTGTGTCTTTGAATGCAGATTTTTTTAATGATTTCATTAGGAGGGCGGATTTGCATGAGTATAACATGGGGGGGGGGGCTTAAGTTCACATACATGTCGGATAGTGGTGTTAAATTGAGCAAGTTGGACAGGTTTCTAGTTTGCAATGATTTCATGTTTAAATGGGGGGAAGCTTCAGTTACGGCTTTGTCTAGATCCGCGTCTAATCACAGTCCGGTGGTTATATCGGTGACTCCATCAGATTTTGGACATATTCCATTCCATTTCTTTAATTCGTGGATGGAGATACCGGGGTTTATTGAGCATGTCTTAAGTCTTTGCAATAGTTTTTCGTTTTCGGGCCGTGCTGATCTTGCAATCATCACCAAATTGAAGTTCCTCAAAAATAGGATAAAGGATTGGATTGGGGTGGAAAGGGCAAAAGCGGCAGGTGAGTATGAGATTAAACGCAAGGAGGTCGAAAGACTTGACTCTTTGGCGGATGTTAGGGATTTGTCGTCACGTGAACTTGATTTGCGGTTGGATGCTAGGTCCTTTATTCTAAAGTTTGACAGGCGTAAACAGATGGATCTTAAACAAAAGGCGAGGGTAAAATGGGCTATAGACGGTGATGAAAACTCAAAATTTTTCCATGGGATCATTAGCTCTAACGTTTCTAGTAAGAGAATTCATGGTCTATTGGTTGATGGTGATTGGGTGACGTCTCCCACGTTCATTAAAGATAGTGCTTACACTTTTTTTGAGGAGAAATTACGGGATCCCAACTTGATGAGGCCTCAGTTGGTTTGTCCACATTTACAAAAGGTTTCGGATTCTGATGCTAGCCTTTTATGTCGGCCTTTTACTTTGCGGGAGATTAAGGATGCGGTGTGGGATTGTGCGGGAGACAAAGCCCCAGGCCCTGATGGGTTCAATTTCAAGTTTCTTAAGAGGTGTTGGTCTGGGTTTCAAGATGATTTGGTACGATTGTTCGATGAGTTCTTTAATTGGACTGGGTTGGGACCGAAGAAGAATGATCCTGTGGGGTTTCAGGATTGTAGGCCCATTAGTTTGGTTGGATGCGTTAATAAGGTCCTTTCTAAGGTTCTAGTGGCTAGGCTTAAACCGATTATTGGGAAGTTAATCTCTCCCGAGCAATCGGCTTTCTTAGCCGGTAGAAACATTACGGACGGGCCACTTATGTTGAATAAGGTGGTTGGGTGGATGAAGAAGATGAAACATCAAGGGATGATCTTCAAGGTGGATATTGAAAAGGCGTACGATTCTTTGACTGGGATTTTATAGAGTCTATTATGTTACAAATGAATTTCCCGTTTAGGTGGTGCAATTGGGTGATGAAAATTGTTAGGTCCGCTAGAGCGTCGGTCTTGGTAAACGGCTCTTCTACCAATGAGTTTGTGTGTAGCCGTGGTCTTAGGCAAGGTGATCCCCTATCTCCATTCTTGTTTCTTTTTGCTATGGAGGCCTTGTCGGGTGTTATGCGGAGGGCTAAGGAGGTAGGTCTTTTTAGAGGTTTGGTGTGCGGATCGGGTGGCCTTACTTTATCCCATTTGCTTTACGCCGATGATGTGGTTTTCCTTGGTGAATGGTCTATTGCTAATGCGAAAAACTTAAAACGGATCCTTAGGTGCTTTTATTTAGTTTCGGGTCTAAAGGCTAACCTTGGAAAATGTTGTGTTTTTGGATTAGGGGTGGATGATATTGAGGTTAACCAAATGGCTAGTATTCTATTGTGTAGTGCCGGTTCCTTCCCGTTCACATACCTTGGTATTCCGGTTGGGGCTAATATGAATCTTTATAAGAATTTTAAGCCCGATGTGGACTCTTTTAAGAATAAGTTGTCACTATGGAAGGCGAAATCCTTATCATTCGGTGGACGGGTAACGCTTTTAAAATCGGTTCTTAACGCCTTACCTACGTATTATTTTTCTATTTTTAAAGCGCCGGGTAAGGTTATTGACGAACTGGATAAATTGAGAAGGTTATTCTTTTGGGGTGGTTCGGAAGAAAAGGCAAAAATGAATTGGGTTGCGTGGCAAAGGGTTAGTGCCCCGGTTGAACTTGGTGGTCTTGGTTTCGGCTCCCTTCAGGACGCGAATTCCTCCATGCTTGCTAAGTGGTGGTGGCGTTTTAAAATCGACGCTAATGCACTTTGGAGAAAGGTCATTTGGGCATTTCATAGTTCTTCTAGGGATTAGAATCCGATTCCGTCAAAAGTTTCTATAACACCCCAATCGATGGCGGAAACATCGGGATGTCACGTATTGATGATTGTTCAGTAGCTCATGGTAAATAATAAATTTCAATAATTGAATTAAATACATTACATACAATTGTTATACAAGAATTTGTACATCAATATGAAAAATACTAAATACACATCTTCAAGCATTAACTCTAATCTTCAAGCAAGCTATAACCTGAAACATGTTAAGTTTGAAAATATTTTGGGTCAACAAAAGTTGGTGAGAATTACATAGGTTTTGATAATTGAATAAAACTTGTACAATTCAAGTGTCATGGCAAGTCTAGTCCATATGTGAAAACATACTATCAGGTAAATCGAGTGCATAATCAAACCTTGTGACTAGAATATTGTGGTCCATCCCATACGCTCATGGTTCACTCGATTATGTTATAAATTCGATATCAATCACCCACGCTACCTATGTAGGAGGTACACGTATCTGGGTGGGATTGTCAGTCCAATAGATCTATCATTGTATACCGTCGGCTGATCAATGTTAATGATTATGCTAGAATATTGTGCTTACCCTAGTCATGTTTAAGGCATAATGCAACATAGAATAACACATAGACACTTATGATTGAATTGTAGATAGAATGTTGTAACATGTTTCACCCCAAAATAGTGAAATAGAAAAGGGGCTATGTAAAACTCACCTTATTGTTAAAATGGAGACCCTTGTTATATAAGTAAATGTGGCTCGTGTGTATCCAAATATCACCCTATTTCAAGATAATAAATAAGTGTTGGGGAAAACTCAATAAGTCTAAGTTTTCTAGTCTAAAATGTACTAGGGTTCCTAATTTGGGGATTAATAATTGATTTATGATTAAATCTGAATAATTTAAATAAATAAAGAACTAATTAGTGAAAATGTTTTCTGACCAATATTATCTAAAAGTAGTTGAATTATAATGTAATAAATGTAAAAATAATTTTTATAAAATTATTTTCTTAGTTAATGAATATTTATATATAAATAATTATTTGACAAAATATAGACTTAATATTTAAAAATATTAAAAATTATAAATTTTGAATCAAAAATTTATATTTCTGATCTAAATGATTAATAATAATTTATGTGGAATTTTGATGCAAAAATAATGAAAAATGAATTTATTATGATTTATTTATGATTAAAATAGCAAAAATCGATTAAAAATATTAAATAAATGATTTTTCAGAAATAAAAACCATTTCTGGAATGTTTATTGTTTTATAAACTTAGAATAATTTTTGTGGAATTTTATAAAATCGTTTTGATATTTTTATAGAATTTTATAATTATAATAGAATAAACTTGTAATATTTATTATATATAATAAATAAAAGATTTTTGAAAAACTAAAAATTGTATGATAAACTTTTCTATTAGAATATCATAAAATAATTTTTGTAGAATTTAATAAACATCTTAGTATTTTAAAACCATTTTTAAAAATAATAGTGAATATACATAAGCATAAAGGGTTTAAAAAAATGGTTTGGATATGCTAGGGATCGAACCCGGGCCACTGGCCGGTTCGATGTTTATATCACAAGCCTAGACCATCTGGTCTAGACCCTGAGAACGATAAATCTTGGTTTGAATTAATTATATAGGTTTTCTGTTTGAAACAAATATATTGTTTTTAATCAAAAGAAAAGAAAAGGGATAGGACGGGGGTCGAACCCAGGCCTGTGGCCGGTTCCCCACGTCTTAGACACAAGGTGGGTACCAACTGATCCACAGATCAGTTGGTGTTAGATTTCTTTTCGTTTAACATATATAACTATGTCTGCCCATTGTTTATCCCCAATTATAATCGCATGAACCCTAGGATTTTTAATAATCAAAACGAACGAGCAATAACCCGATTATTCATGGGTTTATTGCTGTTATGGGGCCGATAAACAAAATCAAACAATAAAATTGAACTTACAAACTGATTTGATGTTGAATTTCCCAGTCAACCGTATAGTCAAACGCGAAACAATTGGAGATCAAGATGAGATTTTTAGAAGAAATTGAGAGTGGGGATAGAGTTATCGGCGAGTATAGGCTGTGAATGAGGGCTCAATTTATAGTGTAACACATCGCTTCATAGATTTGGAAGTTTTGACCCGACATAAATGTAATACGCGTGATAATACCTCGATTTGGAATGTTTTAAACAAATTTCTTGCGTGGGAATAACGCAGAGGGTGTTGGTCAAAACATACCATAGATGAATTGCTATAATTAACACGGATTGAAGGTTAATTATGGAAGATTGAATCGCAGTTGACTTTTCATAAGTCAACTACATGTCTAAATATGTTATAAATGTATATATACCTGAATGTTATAACCAAAACAAGCTGTAGATCAGCTGGTTGGGCTGTGTGGTGTGTGAGAACCGGTTTGGGACGCGGGTTCGAGTCCCGGCCCAAACATCTATTTTTTTACAATTATTTCACCACTATATAGTTAATATATGGTTATAGTATGGTACTAGGAGTCCAAAAGTGTCACGAAATATTTTTTTGAAGATACGATAATGATAAAAATGCGATGTTTTATTAATAATGTCACAAACGTACATAGAAATAAATACGAAATGTTGAACAGGTTCGATTCCCGGTCCCTGGAAGCATGTTCATTCATGTATCCAGTCGGTTAAAGGGCTTGGGGTGGATGTGGGTTGGGCTATACACGGGTTGGTTGGGGACGGGCTGGGCATCTATTTCTGGCTGGACTTGGGCCACGGATTTGCCTTTGGCTGCTGTGTTTCCTAATCTGTTCGCGCTTGAAAATAATAAATTTGTTTGTGTTGCAGACAGGGTGTTACAATCGGGGTTGGGTTGGGGCTAGGATTGGAAGCGTGACTCGTTTTTTACTGCAGAATTAGCAGAACTGCATTCATTTAGCTGCTGTGTTTCTGTCCCGTTGCTTGCTGACCTTGCAGACCGGTGGAAATGGAGTCTCAGCGGCTGCGAAACTTATTCGGTGGGTGATTTCAAGAGTACCGTGCACTCTCACAGGTTTGTGCAGGCCCCGTACGTGGTTAAGACGAATTCTTGGGTTCCTAGGAAGGCTATAATTCTTGCGTGCCGAGCTAAACTGGACAGACTACCTTCTAAGGCTGCTTTACTTCGAAGACATGTTCCTGTTGGTTCTGATTTATGCAACATTTGTGGTGATTTTGCTGAAACTACGGATCATTTATTTATCTCTTACGCATTTTCTCAAACAATATGGCAATTAGTGGCGCAATGGTGCAAAGTGAGCAATCCAATTATCTTCCATTTCAAGGATCTACTAGAGTTACATAATCATATAGGTGGATCAATGAAGACAAAGAAGGCCTTTTACGCGGTGGTTTTGACGACGATTTGGTGCATATGGAAACATAGGAACGAAGCGGTGTTTAATCAAAGACAAGTCTCACTTCAAAAGCTACTTGGTGACATAAAATCCCTTAGTCTCTTTTGGGTAAAGGCTAGGGCAGGTTTACAACAGCTGGATTGGACAACTTGGTGCAAATTTAGTTTTTCAAATATTGGTTGGTAACTTAATTGTGTTTCAATTTGGTGTTTATTGTAAATATTGACTTTGTATGGTGTATGGCTAGTGTCCCGATAGCATTGGTGAAATAATATTTTGTTGATCGTTCAAAAAAAAAAAAAATAGTAAAAGGTGCATTGAATCTAGACAAAGACATGTCCACTAAGACTAGACCTCAAACCTAATCGGTCAATTGTGTTCTAACTTTCATTTTAGGGTGTTAATCTAAAATAATTCCTTTTGGCCAATTAATTAAGTTTTAATGTTTTATAGACCTTTATGCTATGTCATCATAACCGTTGGTGTGTTAGGAATATTGAAGAGTATGGTTTTGTGGAGATGGTGGGTTAAAATGTTTACTGAGAAAATAACCCATATTTATTAGTTGTGTCATGAATATCAATACTATTATGTACAGACTTAAAATTGTGTAACCTAAACACACTTTGTTTTACACATACATATAAACATGTCAAACGGACTCGTGTGTTATAATTAAGTTGTAGGTGTTAAACAAGTTGATGTCCACAAGTTTTAAAGTTTCATGATTTTTTTATTTCTCTATATAACACAAGTTCTACTAATCCTACATTTAGCGCTATTAGAAAACAACCTAATAACATAATACCTCATCGAACACATTTAGCGCGATTAACACTATCAGGGTAAAGGTACCGATATTGCAGATAAAATAGGTTTTAAATTTTAAAAACATGAACGAAAACAAATGGAGAAGAATGTGAAAAGTGGTTGAGATCTTACCCGTGTGCCAAATGATCAGTTACAAAAATAAAACAATCATATATAACAGAACTAGAAGTCTTATAAGCTGCCAAATTTGTTAGGTTAAAATTTATATTGAACTGAATTGGCCAATGCTAAAAGCATACTCTCTAGTTCATCTAAATTTTAAAGCAATTGGGCTTATGAGTTTAAATGCTACAATATCATATAAGCCCAAGCCCAAGAAACTAAAGTAGATGAGGAGAAAGAAGATAAGTTAAAATGTATCATCGAAAATTAATTTTAAAGAGTTTATAAATACTAGAAGTGATCCCGCGCTACGCAGCGGGACAAACCAATTTTGAATGAAAGTTAAATGGAAACGTAGACGAAATAGTAATAATAACACTAATAAAAAAGCCTAAAACTAAAATATTGTAAAAGTAAAAAAAAATTCTTTAGTTTTCCCCAACGCCATTAGTTCTAGGAGGTTTGGTTTATTTTTGGCTCATCGTGGTATAAAGCCCGTGTCGATTTGGCCAAAGAACTTAAAAGAACCCAAACTTGTTTTAAACCCAAACTGGTTTGAGAAAAAAAAGGGTTATCTCTAGTCTAATTTAATGTAATGAACACTTTTCGAGTCTTTTTTTCTCTATTTTGTTGTCAAATATGTTGAAATATAAGTTTCTTAAAAAACACTTCAATATCCATTTAGTCTCAATAATTCATTTATTCGGAAGCACAAATATAGAACTTGAACCAATAGGAATATCCGGTAATAATTGCAATGAACTCATCTCCTCACGTACCTTTAAATTATATTATGTGCAAGGGTAATCTATCTATACATCTAATAAACTAAAGTCCATGAGGACACTTGGCACTCCCACATTCATCCTACAATTACATAACCAATCAAATAATGCCAAGTGTCTCTATTGTGAGAATTTATAAAATTTTTCTTTTTTCTAAAAATCAAAAATCATTTATTGGTTGGTCAAAATCGGTAATTAATATTAATTTTCCCATTAATAAGTTGGTCAAAATCGGTCATTAATAGTAATTTTCCCATTAATAAGTTTCCTATTTGTTAATTAAAACCAATCTTTCTAATAACTTTCTCTCTCTAAACCCTTTTATGCAGCAATTAATGGATATATTTTGTGATGTACTGGCTTAAACTTCAAAACTGAGGCATCAAGTAAACCATTGCTGTTAAGTTGGATTGATTAAGTTTAACCTTTTGTCGTGTCGAACGGAAGGATACTACGGTTTCGAACAGTATGAATGATATATGTTGCTTCTTAAGTCTTAACGTTTTGCAATGGTTTATTGGTTTCAATTGTTGTGTTGCTGAAGTCCGAATATAAGAAACGCTGCAATAAGTGTTTCTGTGATTCAAGGTTTGTTTATCTTCATGATTCTTTATTTTATTTTATTTTACGTTTTTTTCTGTTTTTTTGTTTATTTTGTGTTCTGAAACCCTACATTCTTTGTATTTCTATTCAAACAAAATGGGAATAAATAATGACCAACAAACATTTGATACTCTTTTAATTTTATGCATTTTCATATTTTGAATGAACAGGAAGAACAAGTGAATATTTGGAGGGAAAGAACAGATGACAAAAGAAATAGTGAGTTTCATGTGTTCAATTTCGTCATTGTTATTTATTACTAGAGTTATTCTTTTGTTAATAATTGCAGATTATATATTTAAGCAATTATACTCGTCGAATTGATTTGACAATCTTTATAACTGAGGTGATCAGTTCGCCAATTCATTGAAAGATTCAAGAAGCCTTAATTCAGATTTTGCTTCGTAAAGCTGTACCCAGAATCTGGTCGTTTGTTTTTTTAACTTACAATTTCAAGTTTTTTACTTGCCTAATTTATCCGAACACATGTAACGTGTCAGGGTGTCACATTCCTGAAAGGTCATAAGCTTTGATTTTGAACCATACATATTTTCTTTTCCATTATATAATTAATAGAATTTTTTTAATTGTAATAATTAATAGTAATAATTTTGAAACTAAGGTATTGTGTATTCTTTCTGTTTGGAGTTCATCATCTTCTCAATTTGAAACCAATGTTTCACTTCGTTTGGCTGTGACAGGTGACGGTAATAGCAGTGGTGACCATGGTGCGGTGGTTAAGAGCCATGCCTTTATGAGTTTATTCTAATTAATTAAGCTTTGTATTTTATAATATTATATGTTATGGTGCAGGCACAATCAAATAAACTACAAAAGGATGTATAAGTTTGAGTCATTCTACTGGTTCGTTCATCTCCCAATTTATTTTTATTTTTGTAAATTCGAATGTGTATGTATAATTTACAGTATGCTCATTGAGTTCGAGTGTGTATGATTTCGTAATTTCATTTGATTTTCAGGTTAATGTTCTATGGCATGGATAGGTGGCTCGATATTGATAACATATCATACGAGGTAAAAAATACAAAAATTGTCTCATTTTAATCAAAATTATTTTTATATCACATTAATAACTTTCTTCTTTCATAATATTAGTCAATCTTCGACAAGTATTTAGGCATCCCCTTTCATTCGCAAACCTTAATACTTGGCTCCATTTTGTTTGAGTGGTTACACTTGAACGATCTTCTTCATATACAAAAACCGAAGAGTTAATTTCAATAGGTATGTTCTACTTATACAAATGTGTTCTTGAGTTAGCATGAATTCTCGAGTGCTCTTAAAAAAAATATTTTTTTATAAAAACATTAATGACTATTTTTTGAATTTTAAAAATAGAATAGTCATTAAATGTTTTTTATTTTAAAAAAATTAAAAATCTGGATTATAGTGTTTAGGAAAGTTATTAAACACTTTGACCGAAACATTAATGAATGATTTTCGATTTTAAAAAATATTTATTTTTATAAAAACATTAATGACTCTTTTTTGACTTTTAAAAATAGAATAGTCATTAAATGTTTTTTATTTTAAAAAAAAGTAAAAATTTGGATTATAGTGTTTAGGAAAGTTATTAAACACGTTGACCGAAACATTAATGAATGATTTTCGATTTTTAAAAAATAAATTCTTTTATAAAAACATGACTCTTTTTTTGAATTTTAAAAATAGAATAGTCATTAAATGTTTTTTATTTAAAAAAAATTAAAAATCTGGATTATAGTGTTTAGGAAAGTTATTAAACACTTTGACCGAAACATTAATGAATAATTTTCGTTGATGTAAAATAAAAAATTTTATAAAAACATTAATGACTCTTTTTTTAATTTTAAAAATAGAATAGTCATTACATTTTTTTATTTTAAGAAAATTAAAAATCTAGATTACAGTGTTTAGGAAAGTTATTAAACACGTTGACCCAAACATTAATGAATGATTTCGATTTTTAAAAAATAAAAAACATTTATAAAAACATTAATGACTTTTTTTTGAATTTTAAAAATAGAATAGTTATTAAATGTTTTTATTTTAAAAAAAATTAAAAATTATGGATTATAGTGTTTAGGAAAGTTATTAAACACCCGGCTGTGGAGTAGTCCGGGAAGCAAAATGTGGAAGAACATTTACACAATGTGGGGTTAGCAACGATTTCGCAAATATGGAGCGTATAATTAGCATTTATCGTGAGTTACTCAATATTGGAAACATCTAATGTTAATAATTATGATTACCATTTAATTAATAACATTTAAACATAAAATTATTAATCATATATAAATACATTTATAAATTTATTTTTAAACATTCAAAATCAAAATTTAAAAAAAAAATCCAGTTTTTAAAATTAATGACATTTAAACACAAAATAAATGCTGAATTATTTGATTTGTCACATTACTATTTTTAGCGTATAAATAGCATCTATAAGGTAATAGTCGGTTAAAATTATTGAGTAATGCTCCTTTTACTTATACAAGGGTCACTTTAGATAATGTTCCTTCCTATTAAACACTTTGACCGAAACATTAATGAATGATTTTCGATTTTAAAAAATATTTATTTTTATAAAAACATTAATGACTCTTTTTTGACTTTTAAAAATAGAATAGTCATTAAATGTTTTTTATTTTAAAAAAAGTAAAAATTTGGATGATAGTGTTTAGGAAAGTTATTAAACACGTTGATCGAAACATTAATGAATGATTTTCGATTTTTAAAAAATAAATTCTTTTATAAAAACATGACTCTTTTTTGAATTTTAAAAATAGAATAGTCATTAAATGTTTTTTATTTTAAAAAAAATTAAAAATCTGGATTATAGTGTTTAGGAAAGTTATTAAACACTTTGACCGAAACATTAATGAATAATTTTCGATTATTAAAAAATAAAAAATTTTATAAAAACATTAATGACTCTTTTTTGAATTTTAAAAATAGAATAGTCATTAAATGTTTTTTATTTTAAGAAAATTAAAAATATGGATTACAGTGTTTAGGAAAGTTATTAAACACGTTGACCCAAACATTAATGAATGATTTCGATTTTTAAAAAATAAATTTTTTTATAAAAACATTAATAACTCTTTTTTGAATTTTAAAAATAGAATAATTATTAAATGTTTTTTATTTTAAAAAAACAAAAAAATGTGGATTATATTGTTTAGGAAAGTTATTAAACACGTTGACCGAAACATTAATGAATGATTTTCGATTTTTAAAAAATAAATTCTTTTATAAAAACATAGAATAAAATATGCTCGAAGTTTTTTTAGCGGGTCGATATGGGTAATGCTCATCTTCTCAGACGTGTCAAATTAAATTGTGAAATTTAGGTGGTAGTTAGTTTCTTATTTTCATTTTTATTACTTTCTTATTGTTGAATATGCCATAAGTCTATTTTTAACACATACCATTTAAGTCGCCTTATTCAGGTTGGATTGTATTTAAGAAACCCTGTATTCTCACATGGCCAGCTTTATGTCGCATTGTCAAGAGTTAAAAGCAGGGCAGGCGTGAAGTTACTTATACTTGATGCTGGTGGGAAAGTGATGACTAAAACAAAAAATGTGGTTTATAAGGAAATTTTCAGCGATATTTGAATAAATGTGTATTCGTTGATTTTAAATTTTAATAAAATGTTTCTACTTTATTTTTCTTATACGTTATACTACTCCAAATAATCGTACTTTGTTGAACTGCGTGTCAACGCGGGCAAATATCTAGTTTTTAATATATGTTCCTAATAAGTAATACAATGCTTTTTAGTGCCGCCGGTAGAAAACGAAGTATAATCTATAGTTTGATTTAGTCAACAAATTATAGTTTTTAAACATTTGATAAACAGTTAAATATCTTAATATTATTACATATCAAATTAAATATTGCTATTTTAATTTAAAGAAATATAATGCATTTGATAAAATGTTAAATTACTTACTTTTATTACATATAATTAATAATGTTGTTTTAATTTAATGAATATAATATTTTCAATTTTGTGTGTCGTGTCAACGGTATGATATTTAGAAATAGATAACTTTAAGTCTATTTGTTTGCTCCTTAGTTATATATAATAACATAATACTATTGCTTATTTTGTTTTTATAAATTTCTTTAATTTTGTTTTGTTCTAATTATATATGTATCTCTACCTTATTTTTTTTATTTATAAGTATAAAAATTATTGTTGAGAAAATGCATTTAGTTCATTTAATTATAATTATAAGTTTATTAAATAAAGTATTAATTAGTTAGAAGTTTATATTAAATAATGTATTAATGATTTGATGTAGTTTACAATGTCCTTCTATAATGTAGTTAAATTACCTTCTTGCCCATCTATAATACACTATATAGTAGTATAGATAACGAGAGAAAGTATAGGATACAAAGTATCCTTAACATGAGAAGGATAAGAAGCAATGAGAAGTTGTCACCTGTCAACTATGGTTAAACCAATTCAACTCAATTACAGTCAATTAAACTCAATTACAGTTAAATCAATGGGCAAATAAGACATTATACCTATAATTGTTACGTTAATCTCTGATCCAATCATTCACAGTTCAATTCACATTTCAGATTCAATTCATGATCGACTAACTATTTTCGATTGACGATCTATTCAATTCACGCTTCAATTAACAATAATTTTATATGATTATAATTATGCTATGTTTTTTCATTCGACCAACATTTTTTTTACGATTGATTACTACGGATGATCGTATGATTGACTTAGGTTTACATCTTGATTATATGTTGTTAATCAAAATCAAGGATCATGGATGTATTGTACAGATAGAAAGATTAGATGATGGAATTTTGATTATCAGTAATGGTATGATGAAGAAGAAGATACATAACGTGCGTTTATAGTTGTCAAATACTTTCAATTTTGTTTCAAGAAGAAGGATTAAGCATAAAAATTAGGTTAAAAAAGAAGTTGCAGACGAAGAAGATGAAGTTGGTGATAACAGACAGTTTTAAACGCATGTTGTAATGTTTAGACGCACTTGTTGTAGAATTTAAACGCACATGCCTTGAAACACACCTTGTAAGTGTTTGGACGCATGTTGTAAGTGTTTACACGCACGTTCTAAATGTTTAGAAGCATGTTGTAAATGTTTATATACACTTACAAGGTGCGTCCAAACACTTACAAGGTGCGTTTCAAGGCATGTGAGTTTAAATTCTACAACAAGTGCGTCTAAACATTACAACGTGCGTTTAAAATAATGTATGTGCGTTTAAAACACTCTGTTATCACCAACATCGTTTTTTTTCCTGCAACTTTTTTAACCTAATTTTTATGTTTAATCATACTTATTGAAACAAAATCGAAAGTATTTGACAATATTACGAGCGTTTATTCATAATATTTTATTCGTATGATTAATCGTCCTAGTGTAAGGCTCTGTTTTTTTATTTTTTACGTTTTCGTTAATTGTAATTAAATGTTTTTTTTGTTATTTTGATTGTGTAATCATTCTGAACGTTTAAAACGATGAAAAATCAGGTTTCAATCGTTGAAAAATTTTGTTTCGATTGAGTCTGTTGTTATGATTTGAATAAAATTTAAACGCTTTTTCCTAATTTACCCATGGTCAGATTAACCCAAATATGATTAGGGTTGTTAATTACCATCTTGCCACCATCTTAATCTAATGGCTGGAAATGCTTCTTACGCTTCTCATGTTAAGGTTCTTTGTACGTTATCTCTTCTCCTATCATATCGTAATTCTAATAAATGATTCCAACTAATTATCATGTGTCAGTATCTCATCTAATATATATATATATATATATATATATATATATATATATATATATATATATACTCCAAATGGCTAAATCCTACATAACACTCATATAGTTATTCTTCCCTTTAA
Organism: Ambrosia trifida; assembly: GCA_028751855.1. NCBI lineage: Eukaryota > Viridiplantae > Streptophyta > Magnoliopsida > Asterales > Asteraceae > Ambrosia > Ambrosia trifida. Next base: position 112,319,071 of record CM054122.1, read on the forward strand.
GAGTGTCATATAGGATGCCATATGGCATTAAGTAATTTTAGAAAAAAATATTAAAAACAAAATTAGATTTTTCTCTCTAATGTTTTCTCCAATAATTTTTAATCGTTAATATCATTTATGTAACAACCGGTAAAAATCTAGGTAATTCCTATACAATATAATACTTGTTAAAATATTATTTGAAGTTATGTGTTAGACTTAATTAGCAATAATTAGAGTCACTTGAAATGCGATAGTAAAGTTAGAATTATTGGGAAAAAGTTATTGGAAATGTAGGAATTTTCGTATTACAGAAGGGTAAGGTTATCGTATTGAACATTGGTGATGACCCGGTTGACTTTAAAATGTATAGTTTTGATCCGTTATGCTTAGTCTGACGTGAAATAATATTATATGGATGAAAATATTATAAAGATTATAGTTAGTGGTTTTTAAATCGTTAAGGTCTAGCAATTACGCGTAGTAGAGTTTTAACGCGAATTTGAGACCCGGTACAGTAGGGAAACCCCTAATATAATCAAATTAGCTAAAAATGAATATTAGTATGTGGGGAATATTATTTTGTGCCAAATGGGTAAAAACCTTAACTAGATAATATATGTAAGTAGGTTATTATTAAGTGTGAGATGTGAGTATTATGTTTTAGGATTTTATATAAAAAAAAGAGAAAATTGCTCGAATGGTCCCTGTGGTTTACTCAAATTTCACCTTTAGTCCCCAACTTTTAAAAATTACAGGTATAGTCCCCAACTTTTGATATTTTTTTAACTCGGATAGTCCTTGGAGTTAACGGAGGTTAGATTATCCAGTTAAGTTGGTGTAAAATTACTAAACTACCCTTATTATTAAAAATAGAATTTAAAATAATTAAAAATTATGTGGGGCCCACCACTTCTTCTTCTTCACTTCATCTTCCCCACCACCAACACCTCCCCAAACCACCACAACCACCACTACCACCGATCTTGCCCTAATTTCCCGTCAAAAAAGTTTACAATCTTGCCCTAACGATCTTCACAATAATCGTATCAGAAACATCAACAATCTCCAATCAATGAAACTAGAAGAAGATTTTGCTGAAAACAGAAAGAGATAGAAGAGGAGTCGAGGAGAGAGAGAGAGAGAGAGAGAGAAAGAGAATGCGGAGAGAGAGAGAGAGAGAGAGAGAGAAAGAGTGAGTCAAGAGGAAGAAGGAACCGGAGGAGAGATAAGGAATAGGAGGTGACGGCGGTGGATCCAGCGGTGGCACCGCCTTCGTCACCAGTCACAGGTATTACCCCAAATCAACATTTCCCTTTGTGGCTTTGTTAATAAACCATGGTGAGGTTATTGGATCTGGGAGATGATACCGATTGTGAAAGGTGACAGTGGGCTATGATGGTTGCTGGTGATTGGGTTGCGATGTCACAGGGGGTTACGGTGGTTTTTGATGTTGAGCTCATGGTGGTAACAGGGGTGGTCGATGGCAGCCGGGTGACGCCGTGACAGTGATTCGTTCTTACAGTGACTGTGGTGGTGTATGATGAAACTATGGTGGTATTCGGGTGATGGGTCTGAAGGTGGATGATGATGGATTCCAATCGGGTCAGCTGTGTAGATTAATGAGGTGGTTATTGGAAATGGGTCAAGGAGTCGTTTAAGGCAGGGTCAAAGAGAGAGGGTGGTGGTGGTTTGGGGAGGTGGTAGTGGTTTGTGGAGGTGATGGGGTGGGGAAGATGAAGTGGGTGGGCTCCACTAAGAATGGGTGGAGACACATGATTGGCTAAGGGGTTAAGTGGGTCCTCTTTGTATTTTATTAATTAATTAATTTTTTTATTTTTATTAAAGTAAGGGTAGTTTAGTAATTTTACACCCACTTAACTGGATAATCTAACCTCCGTTAACTCCAGGGACTATCCGAGTTAAGAAAAACCAAAAGTTGAGGACTATACCTGTAATTTTTAAAAGTTGGGGACTAAAGGTGAAATTTGAGTAAACCACAGGGACCATTCGAGCAATTTTCTCAAAAAAAATTAATATCCAACCCCCCCTCATATTATTATTATTATTCTCTTCCTCTCCCTCTCTTCTTCTCCCTCCCCAACCGAAACCCATCATCATCATCATTCTTTTTTTTTTTTCATCTTGTTATCAAAATGGACTCAAAAACATGAAGATATTGATAATATTGGTGATTTAAAGCTAAAACTATCAAGAAATCTAGAGATTATTAGAGAGAGAAAACCCACATTTGCAAGTATTCTTCAAAGGTGAGTTTCTTGAACAAGAACTATAATAAACTCTTTATATTTTTAGTTTTTAAGTAAGTATTCACCAAATAATCAAAGGTTTTGAAATGGATTTTATAAACTAAAATGGGAAGGAGATGAAATGGAAAGTGGTGATGGATATGTGTATGTGTATGTGTGTGTGTGCCGTGAGTGTGTGTGTGTGTGGATTTGATTGTTTTGTTCTTAGGATGATTAGTTATGCTTGTATCCTTTGATTTTTGTATCATGCAAGAGGATTTTTGAAAAGATTTAAGGTCTGAATTTAAATGATAAATGGGTGTTCTTGATAGTCTAGATTAATGGTATAGAGGTAGGATTATTGAAATGTGTTTTTTTTTTGTCATATGTTTAAGAATATGTAAAGTTTGATGATGTGTTTTGGTAAATAAAACATGTAAACACAGGTCTGAATGTAATAATGTTTTGATGGCTTTCATAAGCTTAAAATAGTGCAAAACAAGTTTAGATAGGATCTACACGTTTGGGAGACCTTGCATATACGATCAAAACATGTTTTTTGACTTAAAACGCCAAAATACAAGCTTTTTGTCACACCCTCAAATTCCACGTGCGGGGTTTTACCGCGAGGCGCATGACAAACCAGGATCTAAGTCAACGGTCACAATAAACGACACTATATGATACGTAAAATGAAATAAACAACCATCAAGTTTCATAAATCCATTCGCTGCGGAAGCGTAACTTTTATTACAACCCAAAAAGTAAAAGTACGTAAGTCTGAGAAAGATATGATAATGCATATGAAGCCTAGACGCCGTGTGACTCCGTGCGCCTATAATAAGCTGCTACCTCAACGACCTGAGACAAACATGCTAAAAACGTCAGCAAATAATGCCGGTGAGTTCACAGGTTTTAAATAAATGTTTAAAGTAATGAAAGCCATCATGTTATCACTATATCAGAAGTAATAGCGTTAGCTAGACGCATGAGTTATACTACTACGACCGGAAACCATTACAGACAACGATATATGATTTTTGCCCGAAATGATTTAGCGTACGACCGAGACAATATGCACCCGCCCGGCTCCCAGCCGACGGGTGGGGTCTGTCAATCCCAATAGATCTATCCACATTTCCCCCGTTATGCTATCCAGCATATTCATGGTTTCCCCGGGACTTTACGTATCGTATAGTATGTAAATGAATCAACCACTAGCATAACATGATAATTTATGTAATAAGTATAAGCATGTGTCTCCCCCAAAATGTAAAGCGTAAGACGGGGCCGTGAAACTCACCTGATGCTGCTCTTCGCACTACGACAAGTAAACCTGCTCAATAGACGGCCCCTAATACCGGTGACCTATCATGACGAGCATATAAGGTGTTAGACTAACAACCCGTAGGTTGATTAGTCCCTAGTAGTCCAGACCATAACCGTGTACATATGAAATGATGTTTCAACGTTTAACCGACCGTACCAGGCAAGGCCCGACATCCCATTGGTGACCCGACATCTCATGTGTTAGACAATACAAGACATCATGCCACATATGCAGTTAAACACTTAATACGCGTGATAGTTCGCCTAGTCTAGCATAATGTCCGATTAACGCATAAACAGGTCCGAATACGTGTTACTAAGTCATTGGGTGAATCCCGGGGTTCCTATCATGTTCCTAGGCGTCAAATCATGTTTCGGGATGTTAAAATATACATACAGCAGCATTACACGCGATTAGGGATCAAACTAGCATTTAGGAAAAGGCAACATGTGATTAGGGTTGGTCAACAGGCGATTACAAGGGCTAATCGCCCCTTAGGACAGGCGATTAGGGCTATTCGTGTGTATTAGGGGCGAGTACAGTCATAAGGTATGCAATTCAGGGCTTAACTAGTGATTAGGATCACAATCGCATGAAATGGAGGCGATTATGACTCCAATCGCCTATATATACGCGATTAGGCTTCCCATTCAGGCGATTAGGGCTCTAATCGCCTATAACATAGGCGATTAGGATGCCCAATCGCCTATAGTGCAGCTGATGTGGTTTTTTCGCGCGTTTAACCCTCCAAATCAGATCCGAAACGTGTAGAAACACCCAATAATCATCCTAACACATTAACAAACATATTTCAAGCAAAACCCCTAAGTTTTCATCATTAAAACAGTTCCGAATGCGAGCGTTTTCCTAAAATGGCAACTTAGCATGTAAACATCACATCAACATGCAAGAACTTGCCCTAAATAGCAAATATCCAGATTAAATCACATAACCACGTTGTCCGATAGCATCCTACTGTTCTAGCATCATCCTATAACAAACCCTAACATCACACAATCAACAACATACCTCATATCATCCTCAATCATCCAAAATCCTTCAAATGGGTCAAGACATCAAGTATCAACAATACACAACCAAAACCATTCAAACTCCTAGGACATCATCATACTAACTTGTATCAGCAATAAACATCATTATAACACAAGAACAACCATGATTCAATCCTAAAAATCCTATCTTTAAACATATATAACACATATAATACATTTAAAGGTGTGGGTTTGTTTAAAAACGGTTTTAAATGGATTTTCAAAGATAAAAACATTTATAAGTCAGGTCTGGACGTTTAGGGAGTAAAACATAATCATTTAAAGGTTTGGGTTTGAAGAACACACCTTGTATTCAAGAGGTGATGATGGAATAAGCTTGAAAATGGTGGTTTTGATGCAAAAACGAGTTCCAGAGGGTGTTTGTGCGTTGGGTTATGTTATGGGACGGCTAGGGTTGCACAAATGATGTTTTGGAGGTCAAGGGTGGTATTTATAGGCGTTTCTAGTCGTTTGGGGCAAATCAGGCGAGTATGCAGGTCTATACGCGAGTAGGGCTGCTAATCGCATGAACCTTCATGCGAGTAGCCTCCTACTCGCCCAAAACTCCCCTCCAATTGCCCCATTATTGGCGATTAGGCTATTCCCCATAAGCCTAATCGCCTGTAACCTCTAGGTTCGTGTGTTTTGCGCGTTAAACCCCGTTTTAACATATGTTAACACATATTCACATACCGGCAAGCCACATAATGATTGTAAACATATAATGCATGATAAATAACACGTTCCCGCCCGATCACCAATTCCCGAGACTCGAGACTTGCGTGGATGCGTTAAACCCAGCGATTCCACGAATCACCGATTCTTGTACACATGGTTATGGACCGACACCCAATGGTTTCTCGAACCATTGTAACGACTCCCGATGATTCCCGAATCATCAGTACGACTTAATTGACCCCAGTTAAGTATGATATTAAGTAGTTATTTAAAATGTTTCCGTTGAGATAGACTCGTATGCATGTAAAGTACGAAACGCATGTATGTAAGGTATAAAAGTATTGACCTGAATATGCCGGGTGTCACACTTTTGAAGTGAATATTTTGAAAATGATCTAAAACAAGTTTTTATAACTTAAAAATGGTATAAAATGAAGTGTAATAAGAAATATATAAGAGTCCAAAGTTAAAAACCTAGGCATGTTGGCAAAATATGCGCGAAAATGCATGTTTTTGACAATATTTACGCGTCTGGAACACTAAATTTCAGGTCTGATATGAAACAGCTCATTTGGTGTGTAAATGTGTATAAAAATTATTATTTGTGATGTATAATATGTTTACCATGATAATGAGTGTTACGGTTTAAAACTATGCGATAAGAGTCGCCGAAACGTGACTTTTAAGACATAAGATGAATAGATTTTGTGGCTGGATTTGAACAGCAAAATGATCCTGTTTTATAGTTTATATGCAGCTCCAAAAGTCTAAGTTAAGTTTATAGAATGCCCTTAGGTTGACATGAAGTGTTGGAAACTTGTTTGGTATGAAAATTGCTAGAATGTGTGCAATTGTGCATTGTATGTGCATGTTGATGTGTTTGAAACTATAGGATGATTTTATTGAGAATATGAAGTCTACCTTGGAATGATATTTATGTGATTACCTAAGTGTAATAATGTGCAATAGATTAATTAACGCTAAATGCATGCACACGAGGTCTAAAACTTAACCAATTGTCGATATCACCAAAGGGTCAATAGGGTAAGGGTTAATGGAAATTCAATCTTTGGAATTAATCTAAGTCGAGGAAGTTTGGTGAATAACTTGATTAGACTTAGAATGGTTGTTAAATTAGCTATATGGATTATAGGGTGTTATAAGGAAGGATTTGATAGTTTTTGATAATCAGAGAGAATTTTTTTCTATTACTTTTGGATGATTTTACAAATAAAACAAAGTCCCCAATTTATAGGTATTTACATAGAATAATAAAAGGAAATCAACAATTATTATTATTGGCTTGAAATGTGGAGGAGGACATTGAGTCTTGACTTTGACTTTGACTCGTCATTTGACTCATTCAAGAGAGTGGCTTGGAACATGGAGGAGAATGTTGACTTTGACCTATCCTATGCAATTATAATAATTTTCCTTTTATCTAACACTCCCCCTCAAGTTGAGTAGCGGGATTTCCAATACCCAACTTGCCTAAACATTTACTGAACGCACTCCCAGTGACAACTTTTGTTAAGATGTCTGCAAGTTGATCTTCAGAACAGACGAACGGAAGCTCTATTATCCCGGTCTCGATTTTTTCTTTAATAAAGTGTTTGTCCACTTCAATGTGTTTCGTACTATCATGTTGAACCGGGTTCTCTGAGATCTGAATTGCGGCTTTATTGTCACACATAAGCCTTGTGGTTTTGTTAGGGGAAAACCAATTTCAGTCAGAAGTTTACTTAACCACAACAATTCTGTTAACCCTCGAGCTATACCTCGGAATTCGGCTTCGGCGCTTGAGAGGGCAACCACTTTTTGCTTTTTACTCCTTGTCTCCGGCCCAGTCTGCATCTGTGTACCCTTGAATTTCTAGATGACCGTTTGGCTTAAACACAATGCCATGATTAGCTGTTCCTTTGAGATACCTAATGATTCTCCACACTGCTTCCATTTGACTTTCCTGAGGTTGATGCATGAATTTACTCACCACTCCTACTGCATAAGCTATATCGGGTCTGGTATGGGAGAGATATATTAGTTTCCCCACCATTCGTTGATATCTTTCTTTATCGACTAACTTTGCACCTTCCTCCATGTGTAATCCATGGTTAACAATCATCGGGGTGTCAACTGGTTTGCAATCGATCATTCCAGTCTCAGTTAACAAATCAAGGATGTACTTTTTCTGACAGATGAAGATTCCTTGTTTTGATCTTAGAACCTCTATCCCAAGAAAGCACTTAAGTCTTCCCAGATCTTTCATTTCGAATTCTGTAAAAAAGATTCTCCTTTAGCCGTGACATTTGCTCGTGGTCATTACCTGTGATTATCATATCATCCACATAGATAATCAAACATGTCACGAGGTTTCCTCTTTTCTTTAGAAATAAGGTGTGGTCAGAGTTACTTTGTTTGAACTCATACTTCTTCATTGCAATAGTAAATCTTCCAAACCAAGCCCGGGGAGATTGTTTGAGCCCGTAAAGTGACTTCTTTAATCGACACACTTCTCCTATCTTGTAGCCCCCCGAGAAACCAGGTGTGGTTTCCATATAAACTTCTTCTTGTAACTCTCCATGCAGAAAAGCATTCTTCACATCAAACTGATGGAGAGGCCACTCATTATTAGCTGCTATAGAAAGAAGAACCCTAATTGTGTCAAGCTTGGCTACAGGAGAGGATGTTTCTGAGTAGTCAATCCCATATGTTTGTGTATAACCTTTAGCCACCAATCGAGCTTTACATCTTTCAATAGTACCATCAGGTTTTCGCATGATAGAAAATACCCATCGACACCCTACCGGTTTTTTTCCCGTTGGCAGCTTGCTTTTCTCCCATGTGTTATTCTTCATTAAGGCTTTCATCTCAGCTTCCATTGCTTCGTTCCAAGCTTTAGAGGCTAATGCTTGTTCTACGGTGACTGGGGTTTGTTCAGAATATAGTGAGGAGTCAAAGGCCTTGGCTTCCTTAGATAGGTTTCCCTTAGCTATGTTTGCCATAGGGTACCTGGACCGTTGTGTCTCTTTCTCCGGTGAATACTGTTTGGGAGGAACTTCCTGATTTGCCCTTGGAGGTAAGATATACCTTCTAGTATTAGTCTCTTGAACTGGTTCTACTTCTTCTGCTACCTGTTCGTACTGATCTGTTTCTATTACTTGTTCACACTGAGCTGTTTCTATTACCTGTTCACACTAATATGTAACTGTTTCATGGTGATCATTAGAAGTACAAGGTATATTAACAGGGTGATTATCTTGCTCGTTATCCAAATCAAGAGGAGAATGACTTACCTCGGGTACCAGGTTGGGAGGACCTTGGTCTGTGACACTGATCGATGGCTCCGTAGGTTGTGAAGATGTGAGTGACTCATTTTGGGTACTGTGGTAATTTTCTTCAAATGAGGGAATCCTATTCAACCAACTTAGAGTGTCATTATAATCCTCCCCCTGACCAGTAAGTTGTGAGTTATAGAAGAACTCCATCTCAAGCCAATCATAGACCATTGTCGTGTACATGTGACGCCTTTTCGGACTATAACATCTATACCCCTTTTTATCTCTTCCATATCCCACAAAAACACACTTTTCTGCGCATGGACCAAGTTTGTTTCGATCAGTTTTGGGTAAATGGACAAAGACAGAACACCCAAACACCCGAGGTTCAAGAGTAAGTGGAGGAGGAACCTTAGTAAATTCAACTTAGGTATCTATTGGGGTTTCAAGTTGGAGGACTTTAGTTGGAAGACGGTTGATAAGATAAGTAGTTGTAGCAAGGGCTTCTGGCCAAAATGATATAGGGACGTGTGATTCAATCAATAAGGTATGAGTGATTTCTAATAGAATGCAGTTTTTTCACTCAACTATGCCATTTTGTTCAGGAGTGTGAGAGCATGAGGTTTGGTGGTTTATTCCTTTCGATTGACAGAACTGTTTCATGGAGTCATTAACAAATTCTCCTCCATTATCAGATCAAAGGATTTGGATAGGCTTTTGGAATTGTGTTTCAACCATGGCATGAAAGATGGTAAATTTCTCAAAAACTTCAGATTTGTTTTTTAAAAAATATATCCAAGTCATGCAGGTGCAATCGTCGATAAAAATAACAAAATACCAAAAGTTTTGTCCTCCAACATATTTTGCTGGACCCCACACATCAGAATGAACTAATGAAAATGGGTTATCAACCTTGGTATTATTTGGTTTATAAGAATGCCGGTGACTTTTCGCCAAAATACAAGTCTCACAAGTTAATGAACTATTTGAAGGAAATAATTTTGGAAATAAAAGATGTGAGTAACCAGCAGATGGGTGCCCCGGTCTTCTATGCCACAACCATGCCTCTCTATCAATACTTGTTGTTGCACGTTTTTCGACTAATGCTATTGGATTGTACATTTAAAGCTGTTTTGTCTATATCGTGGGGTCGAAGGTGGATATTTGGAAGGTCGAAGGTGGCTTATGAAGGTCGAAGGTGGAGAATTCAGGCGAACGTAGAGATTGAAGATTATGTGTTGATTCGTCCTTGATGAAGGGGTGAACCTGCACAACCGACCCTTACGGGGGGCCAATGTACAGGCCTATATATAGTTTGATTTTATTTTTCAAGTTAACTTTTTGTCATTTCGTGTCTTGTTCGACCTGAATTCTCTCTAGGTGTTCTAGGAAAGTCTGAAACTAATATATTTCATTGTAAACATCAATTGTAAAGCTTTTATCAAGTGTTTATTAATGAAATGGATGTTAAAAGATGAATTGCGTGTTTTGATTACATTACTATCATTTCGTAACTGATTTAGGGATTCCACACCTAAATTGGTAGACTTGTATGATCAACTAACTTGTTTTTATCAAACTGATCCTCTTACAAAGTGGTATTAGAGCCATTACGGATCATACAACTACGAATTGATAGTTTTTGAACTGATTTGGACCCAAATTTGATCAAAAATTTTCTGTTTTGAATGAACAATGAGTTTTGTTGATAATTGATTGATTCGGACTAGTTTTCACGGATAAAATCAAGAATTCTCTTCATTAAACTTGTTCCAAATCAATTCCGAAGCAAAACCTGCAAAACATCATCAAAATTCATCAACTTTTGAAAAATTGGGATCAAAATAACTGATTTTCAAAGAATAACCGTTTTTCAAATGAACAGGGTCGAACCTAGGAGAGAAAGGTCGAACGTGTAGTGTTTTGGGTCGAACCTAGCTTTTTCATGTCAAACGTGAATCATTTTAGGTCGAACCTAGAGGTTGTGTGTGTTGTTTTGTACATTCGACCAACTGTTGCACATTCGACCCTACGGGAGGTCGACCGTGGGTATTAAGTGGTCGAAAGTGAGTCAGAGATTATACTTTCTACATTCGAGTCAGTTTTAGGGGGCGAACCAGGAAAATTTCCACATTCGAACTCACGATCTTGAAAAAGGGTCGAACGTAGAAGCTGATTGAAAATTTTTCTAAGTGTTTTGCATTTCGGACTTCGTAGACGATATGTGGGGATTTCCAACAACACCAAGGCCTAATACTACACAGCAACATCATGTTACTACGGATCCTTGGGCTGTAGCTGCACAAAAGACGAATACACAACCATCTCAGCCGATCAATTACCTCGCGATGACCAGTTCGATTCCACAGACTGCTGCCTAACCTCCACAGCAACCCATGAATGATTATTGGGGAGTTGCAGCAGCAACGGTACACACTCAAACTTCTAATGCTATTTCTACTCTAATAAATGATTTGTCTTCAGGTAGTGGAAACCGTCCACCAAAGCTGATGGAGATGGTGGATTACAATCAATGGCACAAAAAGTTCAAGATTCACTTGGAGGGAATGGGACTGGAAGGCACTGAGGCATGGCAGATGATTGCTAAGGGATATGTTGCACCAGTTTTGGAGAACACAGGTGAACTAATTCCGCTGGAGAGTTTAGCTGAGGATGAAAAGAAAAAGTTTGCAGTGGAGAAGAAGGCGTTCTCCCCACTATCTCAAGCTATCAACACTGATCTTCTACATCAGTTCGGATCTTGCACAACTTCCAAGCAGCTTTGGGATATGTTGAAGAACCGTCATGATGGTAATGAGAAAACCAGAAAGTTGAGAATGGAGAAATTGAGAAAAGAATTTGAGAACTTCAGTTATGTGGGAAACGAGACTTTGAAGGAATTGATTCCTCGATATTGCCATCTTTTAACTGAATTGTCAAATTATGACATTAAGATTCCCATGTCTGAGTTGGTCGATAAGTTTGCTGATTCTCTACCACCGTATTGGAATCAACACATTGAGGTTCTGAAAGAGAAAGATGCTTATCAGTATTGGACTATCAATGAGCTGATCTAGAAGTTAGAGAATAAGGAGTTGGAGGAGAAGAGGAAAGCTAGGAGATCACAATTCCCACAAAATCCGGAGTTGTATCATGCCTCTTCATCTACTTCTGTGAATAGTCCAAGTGTGGCAGGTAATGTTGCGCCACATATAGCTTGTGTGTCAAGTGTTATTGAACCACCCAGACAACCCATTAACTATCTTGCACAAACATCAACTTATCTACCAAACTACACCACAAATTCTTACATTCCACCACAACCACAACCACAACCTCAAATGTCCACCGCATGTTATTCATCCAACACATCTCAACAACAATCTTATGTTCCTAACACGACACAAGCTTCTTCTAGCCAAAGTCCTATTGTGTTGGAAACTTCCAACATGGATAATGTAACTGTTGAAGTTGCACAACAACACATTGCGTTGGTTTCAGCAATGGTTGCATCTTATAATGGACTGGTGGCAAGTCAGATTGGAAACAATTGTCTGACTAATGAAGATTATGCACAGATTGATAAGGAGGAGATGGAGCTTATTGATATTCAGTGGGCGTTCGCAGTGTTATGAGAAGGGCGACTGAGTTTATTGAGAAGACCGGTAGGACTGATCTGGCAACATGACCTAACACCACTTACGGCTTCAACAAAGCCAAAGTTACATGTTTTAATTGTGGTGGTAGAGGTCATTTGAAGAGGAAGTGCACCCAGCTAGCTCAACAAGGTAATAGAAATCCTTTCAATTCAAATTACCAAAACCGTCAATCTCAGAACCAAGTAACCTATCAAAACCAAAACAACAACAAATATCAATCACAAAACAATTACCAAAACCAACACAACACCTCATCAAACAACTCTGCTAGACAAACAACTACACCAAACCAGAATCAAACTCAAACACGACATAACCCAACCAGAACCATTATTCCAATTTCCACACCAAATAGCCAACAACAAACCGAAAACCAAAATCAGGCTTTGGTGATCCAAAACGATGAAGGTTTTGACTGGACTGGGATGCAATTGGGTGTTGAAGAGATTACTGCTGGTAATGTAGCTTGTGTTGCTCAGAAGATTGACTTAGAGGAGTCGGTGATAGTTGAAGAAGTTTTGGAGAATGAGAAGGGTTCTAAAGTAAAGATTGAGGAGATGGTAGAAGAAACTGATATTTCTGTTGAAGAATCACAAGTTGAGAAGACTTCGGGAAGGATCATTAATTCGGTCACTGATGTTCCTGATGAGTGTGATTCATCGTATTCTGATTCGGAGAGTGAAACAGATTTAGAAGCCAGTGTCAATTCATTAGATGATGATATTGATCAACTCCTGGCCGAAGCTGATTTTCTAATGACTCGGAAGTCATGCATAGTTGATGACGCTTTCACACGGATTGACTACTCAAAGTTCTTTGCTGGAAAGGAAGCACATTTTTCTTTGATGACGCTTTCACACTGACCCTCCGAAACAGGTAAGTTCTGACTCCACAATTGATATGAACAGTGATAAATATTGTGGAACTTGTGTTAGATTGACAGAGGAAAACAAGCAACTCAAGGTTCAACTTGAGAGTGCTAGAATCAAATGTCAATCTTATCGCAAAGAAGCACATGAGTTCAACAAAGTGCTTGATGGTTATAAAAAGGACATTTCCGATTTGAAGAAAACTCTTTCTTTAAAACAACTTGCCATAAACAGTTATATCAATGAACTTGAAGAAATTAAACTAGAAATGGCAACCATCAAATGCTTTGCTAAAAAGGTCAACAAAAAGCTTGAAAGCTGCAAACACATTGCTTATGTGGTTCACCATATCATTGAAGAACCCTTACAACTGAGTAGTGCAAACTACAAGGCTGTTCCATCTCCAGTGTTATTTGAGAATCACAATTTACATTCAATAACACCGGAGAGTTCAATCAAATCTGACTCTGCATCGGAAAATGAATCTAACACTTCTAGTGTTGGAGATCCACATTCCGATGTTAGACCTATTTTGGGATTGAATAATGAGGGAGTGACTGTAACACCCCAACCGATGGCGGAAACATCGAGGTGTCACGTAGTGACGATTGTTCAATAGCTCATGGACTAGAAATGTAAATTTGAATACATTGAATTTAATAATTTATTACATTGAAAGAAGTACAACAATTACGACAAGCAATCTAAATTAAGATACAGTAATCTCAATCTAAGTCTACGTTCCAAACGCTTGGAAGTAATCTCATAAGAACCTGAAACATGTACGAAAATGATTTGGTCAACACAAAATGTATTGGTGAGCATACCCTGTTTGAATATAGTAGGAAAAGTGTTTAGCAATTCATGTGCGGTACCATTTGCAATTATGTAATAAGTAATATCCGTTCAAAATCAACCCTATGTAAAGAAAAGCAGATATATATAGTATGCGCTAGTAGTAATGTAATACATAGCAATGACAAGGACTCTCAACAGAGTCACAAGGGTATATACCATAGTACTATTCATTGAAATGCCAGGCCCTCAAAGGTTAATGATTTTGCCAAGTCATAGACACACAAATTAACATAAAGCAAACACACATGAGAATTGCATTTAGTAAAAGAAATAGAAACATGATTGTAAGTACATGAGTCACCCCAAAATGTAAAACAGTAAAAGGGGGAAAGATATACTCACAGTTTGCGAGGTAAGGTAATTCTAATAAAGCGGTGAGAGTGGGCAAGGAGGATCCCGAGGAATTTACCCTAAATTGTTTGAGTAAATTCGTGAGTCAATGATCTTAAATTAAAGCCTAGGGTTCTAGGACTATAGACGATTAGGGATTTTAGACCTTAATTTGGGAATTTAGAGTACTAGAGACTTTTATTTATTTTTTTTGATATTGAAAAGAAAATAATGGAAAATAAACTACTAATGTACGACGCGCCATGATAAAATATGTATATATATAGCAATCTAAACGATACGCTTTAAATGTATTACGAATAACTGTTAACGCAAATATTTAAATAGATAATTAGCAAACTTTGATTAAATTGAAAGTACCAAATTAATAATTTAGTTTGTAAAGGTATTCATCTACGAAAGAATTTTGCCTTAAAATAGTCTACTTGGTATATATGTATATAAACGTACTTTATATAAAGAAAATTATCTAATGAAAGCTATTAGATAAGATTAATAATTTCAAATGAGATAACTCCAATAAAGTTTTAAATATATGGATCGATTTATAATAGAGTTGTAAAATAATAATTGTACCATTTGCTGATCTTAAATAGCTAAAAACGAGTTTGTCTAAACCATGAAACAAGTCTTTATATATATATATATATATATATATATATAAAATTTTAACCCAATAAGAAAATAATTAGATAAGAGAATTAAGGAAAAAGAAAAGAAAAAAAAATTAAATAAACAAACAAAAAAGTTTCATAAGGGTCATTACCCTTGCACACGTAAGGCAACCCAACTGAGCTACTCTTATTAGAAGATAAAAAGAAAGTTAATAAAACTTGTTTCTGATCGTATCCCTAATCCCAAATCAATATCTAAAACCCTGGTTTCCCCGAATCCAAAATCGAACCCAACTACTGAAGTGAAATAGGAAATTAACAGAGGGCTATCAGCCTATACCTCAAATTGAGCAGGATGATTGGTCAGATTGCATTACAGATCTTGAGAGCTAAAGCGCTAGGAAACATATGAATGTATAATGATAAAAATTTATCATGGGAAAGGGTTATAAATTTGTATGTTTCGTAATTCCCACAAACTTCATATGATCAAGGCTTAAGCTAGTATTTATGTTTGTCTACTAGGGGTTTCATGTATGTCACATTAATGTGACTTGATAATTGAGGGTTATTGCTCATAAAAGTCAATAAGTTACTAAACAAATTCCATTGATTTATTCCATCAATTTTTAATTATGGTCACATGAAGTTTCATTTGGAGGGTTAGGAAATGTTATGTAGTAGAAAACTATTTAAACTCCACTCACAATTACTACACTTCAATATTGTATGTTAGAACTAAATGTTAAGTTCTAGTAAAAAATAATTTGTTAATTAACACTATAATAAACATTTAAACTTTTATATCTTGCAAACTTTAAATATTTAATGTGTCCAAATCTTAACTCTTCTTTGAAGAGAGTTGTTTAGAATTACTAAAAAAATCCATTAATTCTAGGTAAACAACAATTTATAAATGCTCAAATACGAGGATTAAAAATGAAGATCTTGAAATAGTTGAGGGACCGGTTGATTCATTTATGAAAAGCGGAAGGTGTAGGTTGTCACAGTCTCCCCTACTTTAGAAAATTTCGTCCCGAAATTCCTTTCAAGTGGGGGTTTTTATGAAATAAAAGATGTTGTAAAAAATACTAATACTAATAATAATAATAATTGCATTCGTCATGTTTAAAAAAAAAATTAAAGTAGTTTTCTAATATCCAACATAAAAATTTCAAAATCTTTGAAAGTTGACCTGAGGTTAAGAAGTTGAGTATTTAAATGAGAAAGGTTTTGGGGATGTGTAACTGGTGAGGGAAAAGGCACTGATGAAGGTAGTCTCCCCTACTTTAGAAAGGTTTCTAACTGAACTCTATTAGGATACGTAACAAGTATCCAAACAACCGAGGATGTACGAGTAGACAGGGTTTTAGTTTTCTATGTGGGTGGTCAAGAGAAAGACTCTAGCTAGGAAGACGAATTGAAACTCGTGTAAGGACTTTCTTATCGAAAATGCTAACTATTAGTCAACTATCTAATGAAGAGGTAATTATAGGTAGGTTCTTGGTTAGACTCCTAGTCCGCTCCCGCAGTATCATTTATGCTCATATATAGGGTGTACCACAGCTGACCCACCACACTCCCGATACTTTGGACTCGTACTGATTGTCTACCAACAGCCTAAATAGAATTACACACCACCCTCGTGTACCTGTAAACCCATGATTGCGTTCCGGACCGTAATCATCGATTTACCTTACACTAGGGTGTTATGATTTTCCATAACCCTATCCTAAATAATACCATAAATAAATGCGTGAAATCAGGATATGCTAAGTAATTGATACTGCAATGAAACAATGACATGGTTAGAGGTCCTTCCCTTTCGGGTTTACCCTTTAACCGTAATGAGAGTAACATGTAAGTAATAGACATGGTTAGAGGTTCTTCCCTTTCGGGTTCAACCTTAACCGGTAACTTCTGTTCACATCGTTGGCTCTAAACACTCATATTGATAGACTCTGAGGTTTACACTGTTCCCCTCGGATTGAAGAAATGCTCTAATCCGAGTCGTACGTGGGCACTGGCTTAGATCTCATACGAGTTATCAACTAGTATGTTCGTTGACCATGATGATGGACAAAAATAATGTATGTATAACAGGGTTTTGCTCAAAACAGGAAAGAAAATGTGCATACCAAATATGCGTTCAAGTAGGTATATAAGTAAAAAAATTTCGACTGAAAGAATAGTATAACATAAATAGAGTAAATCGCACAATTGCACAAAATGAAAGTAAACGAGTTGAATTAATGCAAATAGGCAATGTGAAAATAATCACAAATAATGTGTTGGAAATAACTATGAATAAAATGGTGTAAGAATAAAATAATGAATTTTACGATAAGTGAGAGTATGCAGAACAGACGTATAGTCTACTGATATAAGGGTTTAAATTTAGTTAGTTTTACATATATGCACTATGTGATAAAAGACAATTAGTGACATTCTGATAAGGATATGTCCAATATTTTGTTAGGCCAAAAGTTTTGCGACTGAAAGAGTGCGAGTGTAATAAGATAAATTTCCGTTTATCAAAAACGTAGTTTGCTCGAACTTTGTGATATAGTTGAAAGGATAATAGTAATGCATGGGGATAACTTTTTAGAAGTCGATGTGTGTTTTAGATTCAAAACAGGTTCATTTGAAAAATCTTCGCGAATACACATTTTCATGTGTTTACGAGACGTCAAGTTTGAAAAATGTTATAAGGCTTATTATTAGTTGCTAGTTTCTTTCGAAAGTATATATTGGTTATGTCATATGAAAACAAAGGGTTACATTTGTCCTTTAAAATATGCGGTACAAGTTTGTAAAATGCAAAATGAAACCATTTCATGAACTATGTGTAATTCTAATGTGCTTTAAAAGACCAAGATTTAAGATGACGTGAATGGTTGGATTAACGTAGGTAATAGATTACCAATATTTAAGAAAATTCATAATTTATCATTTGAGTCTTCAAATGATGAACAAAACATAAATATCGATATTATAAAACATTGAAATTGTTTCCATAGGAAACTTTGACTAACTAAAGTAATTGAAATGTTATTAGTGACTTGTGGGGGCGTACTTTAGCCTATAAGTGAATGCTCATCCCGAGAGTTCCCAGGTTGGCATACGGGTCCCTCGTCTGATTGGGATTTATGCGAAATGCCAGGCCTAGACAGAAAACTCAGGATACAGGCGCTCACCCTTCTAGATTGCACGTGCCCCATCACTAACGAATTCCAAAACATTAGCGAGATTAAAAACGAGATGTAGAAATAGATCCTTGAGATGTGGATTTCACTCCTAACTCAAAGATGTATTTCAAAATTGAAAACGATTGTGGAATGAAACCAATCACTAAGTTAAGGATATCACTCCCAGCTTAGTGGTTAAGTTCCTTTTTGAAGGTAATACTCTTTGAGGTGTGGATGTCACTCCTATCTTAAAGATATAGTCCTAAGATAAATAACATATAAAGGAGTGAAACTAACCACCAAGGTATGGATGTCACTCCTAACTTGGTGATATCGTTACATTTGTGAAATATGAGTGTGTTAGTGTGTTCTTCTTTAAACAAAACATCGAAAGAATAACGAAAAAAGAATCATAGCGAAAATATCATAAAACAAAATATAAGAATAAAGAGAAATATACACGAGAGGACTCGTGAATGTAAGCTTAGTTATAGACTAGGCTAAAAGGCATTCTAATAACCTAATTCCCTATAACCATGGCTCTGATACCAATCTGTAACACCCCAACCGATGGCGGAAACATCGAGGTGTCACGTAGTGACGATTGTTCAATAGCTCATGGACTAGAAATGTAAATTTGAATACATTGAATTTAATAATTTATTACATTGAAAGAAGTACAACAATTACGACTAGCAATCTAAATTAAGATACAGTAATCTCAATCTAAGTCTACGTTCCAAACGCTTGGAAGTAATCTCATAAGAACCTGAAACATGTACGAAAATGATTTGGTCAATACAAAATGTATTGGTGAGCATACCCTGTTTGAATATAGTAGGAAAAGTGTTTAGCAATTCATGTGCGGTACCATTTGCAATTATGTAATAAGTAATATCCGTTCAAAATCAACCCTATGTAAAGAAAAGCAGATATATATATAGTATGCGCTAGTAGTAATGTAATACATAGCAACGACAAGGACTCTCAACAGAGTCACAAGGGTATATACCATAGTACTATTCATTGAAATGCCAGGCCCTCAAAGGTTAATGATTTTGCCAAGTCATAGACACACAAATTAACATAAAGCAAACACACATGAGAATTGCATTTAGTAAAAGAAATAGAAACATGATTGTAAGTACATGAGTCACCCCAAAATGTAAAACAGTAAAAAGGGGAAAGATATACTCACAGTTTGCGAGGTAAGGTAATTCTAATAAAGCGGTGAGAGTGGGCAAGGAGGATCCCGAGGAATTTACCCTAAATTGTTTGAGTAAATTCGTGAGTCAATGATCTTAAATTAAAGCCTAGGGTTCTAGGACTATAGACGATTAGGGATTTTAGACCTTAATTTGGGAATTTAGAGTACTAGAGACTTTTATTTATTTTTTTTGATATTGAAAAGAAAATAATGGAAAATAAACTACTAATGTACGACGCGCCATGATAAAATATGTATATATATAGCAATCTAAACGATACGCTTTAAATGTATTACGAATAACTGTTAACGCAAATATTTAAATAGATAATTAGCAAACTTTGATTAAATTGAAAGTACCAAATTAATAATTTAGTTTGTAAAGGTATTCATCTACGAAAGAATTTTGCCTTAAAATAGTCTACTTGGTATATATGTATATAAACGTACTTTATATAAAGAAAATTATCTAATGAAAGCTATTAGATAAGTTTAATAATTTCAAATGAGATAACTCCAATAAAGTTTTAAATATATGGATCGATTTATAATAGAGTTGTAAAATAATAATTGTACCATTTGCTGATCTTAAATAGCTAAAAACGAGTTTGTCTAAACCATGAAACAAGTCTTTATATATATATATATATATATATATATATATAAAATTTTAACCCAATAAGAAAATAATTAGATAAGAGAATTAAGGAAAAAGAAAAGAAAAAAAAATTAAATAAACAAACAAAAAAGTTTCATAAGGGTCATTACCCTTGCACACGTAAGGCAACCCAACTGAGCTACTCTTATTAGAAGATAAAAAGAAAGTTAATAAAACTTGTTTCTGATCGTATCCCTAATCCCAAATCAATATCTAAAACCCTGGTTTCCCCGAATCCAAAATCGAACCCAACTACTGAAGTGAAATAGGAAATTAACAGAGGGCTATCAGCCTATACCTCAAATTGAGCAGGATGATTGGTCAGATTGCATTACAGATCTTGAGAGCTAAAGCGCTAGGAAACATATGAATGTATAATGATAAAAATTTATCATGGGAAAGGGTTATAAATTTGTATGTTTCGTAATTCCCACAAACTTCATATGATCAAGGCTTAAGCTAGTATTTATGTTTGTCTACTAGTGGTTTCATGTATGTCACATTAATGTGACTTGATAATTGAGGGTTATTGCTCATAAAAGTCAATAAGTTACTAAACAAATTCCATTGATTTATTCCATCAATTTTTAATTATGGTCACATGAAGTTTCATTTGGAGGGTTAGGAAATGTTATGTAGTAGAAAACTATTTAAACTCCACTCACAATTACTACACTTCAATATTGTATGTTAGAACTAAATGTTAAGTTCTAGTAAAAAATAATTTGTTAATTAACACTATAATAAACATTTAAACTTTTATATCTTGCAAACTTTAAATATTTAATGTGTCCAAATCTTAACTCTTCTTTGAAGAGAGTTGTTTAGAATTACTAAAAAAATCCATTAATTCTAGGTAAACAACAATTTATAAATGCTCAAATACGAGGATTAAAAATGAAGATCTTGAAATAGTTGAGGGACCGGTTGATTCATTTATGAAAAGCGGAAGGTGTAGGTTGTCATAGTCTCCCCTACTTTAGAAAATTTCGTCCCGAAATTCCTTTCAAGTGGGGGTTTTTATGAAATAAAAGATGTTGTAAAAAATACTAATACTAATAATAATAATAATTGCATTCGTCATGTTTAAAAAAAAAATTAAAGTAGTTTTCTAATATCCAACATAAAAATTTCAAAATCTTTGAAAGTTGACCCGAGGTTAAGAAGTTGAGTATTTAAATGAGAAAGGTTTTGGGGATGTGTAACTGGTGAGGGAAAAGGCACTGATGAAGGTAGTCTCCCCTACTTTAGAAAGGTTTCTAACTGAACTCTATTAGGATACGTAACAAGTATCCAAACAACCGAGGATGTACGAGTAGACAGGGTTTTAGTTTTCTATGTGGGTGGTCAAGAGAAAGACTCTAGCTAGGAAGACGAATTGAAACTCGTGTAAGGACTTTCTTATCGAAAATGCTAACTATTAGTCAACTATCTAATGAAGAGGTAATTATAGGTAGGTTCTTGGTTAGACTCCTAGTCCGCTCCCGCAGTATCATTTATGCTCATATATAGGGTGTACCACAGCTGACCCACCACACTCCCGATACTTTGGACTCGTACTGATTGTCTACCAACAGCCTAAATAGAATTACACACCACCCTCGTGTACCTGTAAACCCATGATTGCGTTCCGGACCGTAATCATCGATTTACCTTACACTAGGGTGTTATGATTTTCCATAACCCTATCCTAAATAATACCATAAATAAATGCGTGAAATCAGGATATGCTAAGTAATTGATACTGCAATGAAACAATGACATGGTTAGAGGTCCTTCCCTTTCGGGTTTACCCTTTAACCGTAATGAGAGTAACATGTAAGTAATAGACATGGTTAGAGGTTCTTCCCTTTCGGGTTCAACCTTAACCGGTAACTTCTGTTCACATCGTTGGCTCTAAACACTCATATTGATAGACTCTGAGGTTTACACTGTTCCCCTCGGATTGAAGAAATGCTCTAATCCGAGTCGTACGTGGGCACTGGCTTAGATCTCATACGAGTTATCAACTAGTATGTTCGTTGACCATGATGATGGACAAAAATAATGTATGTATAACAGGGTTTTGCTCAAAACAGGAAAGAAAATGTGCATACCAAATATGCGTTCAAGTAGGTATATAAGTAAAAAAATTTCGACTGAAAGAATAGTATAACATAAATAGAGTAAATCGCACAATTGCACAAAATGAAAGTAAACGAGTTGAATTAATGCAAATAGGCAATGTGAAAATAATCACAAATAATGTGTTGGAAATAACTATGAATAAAATGGTGTAAGAATAAAATAATGAATTTTACGATAAGTGAGAGTATGCAGAACAGACGTATAGTCTACTGATATAAGGGTTTAAATTTAGTTAGTTTTACATATATGCACTATGTGATAAAAGACAATTAGTGACATTCTGATAAGGATATGTCCAATATTTTGTTAGGCCAAAAGTTTTGCGACTGAAAGAGTGCGAGTGTAATAAGATAAATTTCCGTTTATCAAAAACGTAGTTTGCTCGAACTTTGTGATATAGTTGAAAGGATAATAGTAATGCATGGGGATAACTTTTTAGAAGTCGATGTGTGTTTTAGATTCAAAACAGGTTCATTTGAAAAATCTTCGCGAATACACATTTTCATGTGTTTACGAGACGTCAAGTTTGAAAAATGTTATAAGGCTTATTATTAGTTGCTAGTTTCTTTCGAAAGTATATATTGGTTATGTCATATGAAAACAAAGGGTTACATTTGTCCTTTAAAATATGCGGTACAAGTTTGTAAAATGCAAAATGAAACCATTTCATGAACTATGTGTAATTCTAATGTGCTTTAAAAGACCAAGATTTAAGATGACGTGAATGGTTGGATTAACGTAGGTAATAGATTACCAATATTTAAGAAAATTCATAATTTATCATTTGAGTCTTCAAATGATGAACAAAACATAAATATCGATATTATAAAACATTGAAATTGTTTCCATAGGAAACTTTGACTAACTAAAGTAATTGAAATGTTATTAGTGACTTGTGGGGGCGTACTTTAGCCTATAAGTGAATGCTCATCCCGAGAGTTCCCAGGTTGGCATACGGGTCCCTCGTCTGATTGGGATTTATGCGAAATGCCAGGCCTAGACAGAAAACTCAGGATACAGGCGCTCACCCTTCTAGATTGCACGTGCCCCATCACTAACGAATTCCAAAACATTAGCGAGATTAAAAACGAGATGTAGAAATAGATCCTTGAGATGTGGATTTCACTCCTAACTCAAAGATGTATTTCAAAATTGAAAACGATTGTGGAATGAAACCAATCACTAAGTTAAGGATATCACTCCCAGCTTAGTGGTTAAGTTCCTTTTTGAAGGTAATACTCTTTGAGGTGTGGATGTCACTCCTATCTTAAAGATATAGTCCTAAGATAAATAACATATAAAGGAGTGAAACTAACCACCAAGGTATGGATGTCACTCCTAACTTGGTGATATCGTTACATTTGTGAAATATGAGTGTGTTAGTGTGTTCTTCTTTAAACAAAACATCGAAAGAATAACGAAAAAAGAATCATAGCGAAAATATCATAAAACAAAATATAAGAATAAAGAGAAATATACACGAGAGGACTCGTGAATGTAAGCTTAGTTATAGACTAGGCTAAAAGGCATTCTAATAACCTAATTCCCTATAACCATGGCTCTGATACCAATCTGTAACACCCCAACCGATGGCGGAAACATCGAGGTGTCACGTAGTGACGATTGTTCAATAGCTCATGGACTAGAAATGTAAATTTGAATACATTGAATTTAATAATTTATTACATTGAAAGAAGTACAACAATTACGACTAGCAATCTAAATTAAGATACAGTAATCTCAATCTAAGTCTACGTTCCAAACGCTTGGAAGTAATCTCATAAGAACCTGAAACATGTACGAAAATGATTTGGTCAATACAAAATGTATTGGTGAGCATACCCTGTTTGAATATAGTAGGAAAAGTGTTTAGCAATTCATGTGCGGTACCATTTGCAATTATGTAATAAGTAATATCCGTTCAAAATCAACCCTATGTAAAGAAAAGCAGATATATATATATATAGTATGCGCTAGTAGTAATGTAATACATAGCAATGACAAGGACTCTCAACAGAGTCACAAGGGTATATACCATAGTACTATTCATTGAAATGCCAGGCCCTCAAAGGTTAATGATTTTGCCAAGTCATAGACACACAAATTAACATAAAGCAAACACACATGAGAATTGCATTTAGTAAAAGAAATAGAAACATGATTGTAAGTACATGAGTCACCCCAAAATGTAAAACAGTAAAAAGGGGAAAGATATACTCACAGTTTGCGAGGTAAGGTAATTCTAATAAAGCGGTGAGAGTGGGCAAGGAGGATCCCGAGGAATTTACCCTAAATTGTTTGAGTAAATTCGTGAGTCAATGATCTTAAATTAAAGCCTAGGGTTCTAGGACTATAGACGATTAGGGATTTTAGACCTTAATTTGGGAATTTAGAGTACTAGAGACTTTTATTTATTTTTTTTGATATTGAAAAGAAAATAATGGAAAATAAACTACTAATGTACGACGCGCCATGATAAAATATGTATATATATAGCAATCTAAACGATACGCTTTAAATGTATTACGAATAACTGTTAACGCAAATATTTAAATAGATAATTAGCAAACTTTGATTAAATTGAAAGTACCAAATTAATAATTTAGTTTGTAAAGGTATTCATCTACGAAAGAATTTTGCCTTAAAATAGTCTACTTGGTATATATGTATATAAACGTACTTTATATAAAGAAAATTATCTAATGAAAGCTATTAGATAAGTTTAATAATTTCAAATGAGATAACTCCAATAAAGTTTTAAATATATGGATCGATTTATAATAGAGTTGTAAAATAATAATTGTACCATTTGCTGATCTTAAATAGCTAAAAACGAGTTTGTCTAAACCATGAAACAAGTCTTTTTATATATATATATATATATATATATATATATATATATATAAAATTTTAACCCAATAAGAAAATAATTAGATAAGAGAATTAAGGAAAAAGAAAAGAAAAAAAAATTAAATAAACAAACAAAAAAGTTTCATAAGGGTCATTACCCTTGCACACGTAAGGCAACCCAACTGAGCTACTCTTATTAGAAGATAAAAAGAAAGTTAATAAAACTTGTTTCTGATCGTATCCCTAATCCCAAATCAATATCTAAAACCCTGGTTTCCCCGAATCCAAAATCGAACCCAACTACTGAAGTGAAATAGGAAATTAACAGAGGGCTATCAGCCTATACCTCAAATTGAGCAGGATGATTGGTCAGATTGCATTACAGATCTTGAGAGCTAAAGCGCTAGGAAACATATGAATGTATAATGATAAAAATTTATCATGGGAAAGGGTTATAAATTTGTATGTTTCGTAATTCCCACAAACTTCATATGATCAAGGCTTAAGCTAGTATTTATGTTTGTCTACTAGGGGTTTCATGTATGTCACATTAATGTGACTTGATAATTGAGGGTTATTGCTCATAAAAGTCAATAAGTTACTAAACAAATTCCATTGATTTATTCCATCAATTTTTAATTATGGTCACATGAAGTTTCATTTGGAGGGTTAGGAAATGTTATGTAGTAGAAAACTATTTAAACTCCACTCACAATTACTACACTTCAATATTGTATGTTAGAACTAAATGTTAAGTTCTAGTAAAAAATAATTTGTTAATTAACACTATAATAAACATTTAAACTTTTATATCTTGCAAACTTTAAATATTTAATGTGTCCAAATCTTAACTCTTCTTTGAAGAGAGTTGTTTAGAATTACTAAAAAAATCCATTAATTCTAGGTAAACAACAATTTATAAATGCTCAAATACGAGGATTAAAAATGAAGATCTTGAAATAGTTGAGGGACCGGTTGATTCATTTATGAAAAGCGGAAGGTGTAGGTTGTCACAGTCTCCCCTACTTTAGAAAATTTCGTCCCGAAATTCCTTTCAAGTGGGGTTTTTTATGAAATAAAAGATGTTGTAAAAAATACTAATACTAATAATAATAATAATTGCATTCGTCATGTTTAAAAAAAAAAATTTAAGTAGTTTTCTAATATCCAACATAAAAATTTCAAAATCTTTGAAAGTTGACCCGAGGTTAAGAAGTTGAGTATTTAAATGAGAAAGGTTTTGGGGATGTGTAACTGGTGAGGGAAAAGGCACTGATGAAGGTAGTCTCCCCTACTTTAGAAAGGTTTCTAACTGAACTCTATTAGGATACGTAACAAGTATCCAAACAACCGAGGATGTACGAGTAGACAGGGTTTTAGTTTTCTATGTGGGTGGTCAAGAGAAAGACTCTAGCTAGGAAGACGAATTGAAACTCGTGTAAGGACTTTCTTATCGAAAATGCTAACTATTAGTCAACTATCTAATGAAGAGGTAATTATAGGTAGGTTCTTGGTTAGACTCCTAGTCCGCTCCCGCAGTATCATTTATGCTCATATATAGGGTGTACCACAGCTGACCCACCACACTCCCGATACTTTGGACTCGTACTGATTGTCTACCAACAGCCTAAATAGAATTACACACCACCCTCGTGTACCTGTAAACCCATGATTGCGTTCCGGACCGTAATCATCGATTTACCTTACACTAGGGTGTTATGATTTTCCATAACCCTATCCTAAATAATACCATAAATAAATGCGTGAAATCAGGATATGCTAAGTAATTGATACTGCAATGAAACAATGACATGGTTAGAGGTCCTTCCCTTTCGGGTTTACCCTTTAACCGTAATGAGAGTAACATGTAAGTAATAGACATGGTTAGAGGTTCTTCCCTTTCGGGTTCAACCTTAACCGGTAACTTCTGTTCACATCGTTGGCTCTAAACACTCATATTGATAGACTCTGAGGTTTACACTGTTCCCCTCGGATTGAAGAAATGCTCTAATCCGAGTCGTACGTGGGCACTGGCTTAGATCTCATACGAGTTATCAACTAGTATGTTCGTTGACCATGATGATGGACAAAAATAATGTATGTATAACAGGGTTTTGCTCAAAACAGGAAAGAAAATGTGCATACCAAATATGCGTTCAAGTAGGTATATAAGTAAAAAAATTTCGACTGAAAGAATAGTATAACATAAATAGAGTAAATCGCACAATTGCACAAAATGAAAGTAAACGAGTTGAATTAATGCAAATAGGCAATGTGAAAATAATCACAAATAATGTGTTGGAAATAACTATGAATAAAATGGTGTAAGAATAAAATAATGAATTTTACGATAAGTGAGAGTATGCAGAACAGACGTATAGTCTACTGATATAAGGGTTTAAATTTAGTTAGTTTTACATATATGCACTATGTGATAAAAGACAATTAGTGACATTCTGATAAGGATATGTCCAATATTTTGTTAGGCCAAAAGTTTTGCGACTGAAAGAGTGCGAGTGTAATAAGATAAATTTCCGTTTATCAAAAACGTAGTTTGCTCGAACTTTGTGATATAGTTGAAAGGATAATAGTAATGCATGGGGATAACTTTTTAGAAGTCGATGTGTGTTTTAGATTCAAAACAGGTTCATTTGAAAAATCTTCGCGAATACACATTTTCATGTGTTTACGAGACGTCAAGTTTGAAAAATGTTATAAGGCTTATTATTAGTTGCTAGTTTCTTTCGAAAGTATATATTGGTTATGTCATATGAAAACAAAGGGTTACATTTGTCCTTTAAAATATGCGGTACAAGTTTGTAAAATGCAAAATGAAACCATTTCATGAACTATGTGTAATTCTAATGTGCTTTAAAAGACCAAGATTTAAGATGACGTGAATGGTTGGATTAACGTAGGTAATAGATTACCAATATTTAAGAAAATTCATAATTTATCATTTGAGTCTTCAAATGATGAACAAAACATAAATATCGATATTATAAAACATTGAAATTGTTTCCATAGGAAACTTTGACTAACTAAAGTAATTGAAATGTTATTAGTGACTTGTGGGGGCGTACTTTAGCCTATAAGTGAATGCTCATCCCGAGAGTTCCCAGGTTGGCATACGGGTCCCTCGTCTGATTGGGATTTATGCGAAATGCCAGGCCTAGACAGAAAACTCAGGATACAGGCGCTCACCCTTCTAGATTGCACGTGCCCCATCACTAACGAATTCCAAAACATTAGCGAGATTAAAAACGAGATGTAGAAATAGATCCTTGAGATGTGGATTTCACTCCTAACTCAAAGATGTATTTCAAAATTGAAAACGATTGTGGAATGAAACCAATCACTAAGTTAAGGATATCACTCCCAGCTTAGTGGTTAAGTTCCTTTTTGAAGGTAATACTCTTTGAGGTGTGGATGTCACTCCTATCTTAAAGATATAGTCCTAAGATAAATAACATATAAAGGAGTGAAACTAACCACCAAGGTATGGATGTCACTCCTAACTTGGTGATATCGTTACATTTGTGAAATATGAGTGTGTTAGTGTGTTCTTCTTTAAACAAAACATCGAAAGAATAACGAAAAAAGAATCATAGCGAAAATATCATAAAACAAAATATAAGAATAAAGAGAAATATACACGAGAGGACTCGTGAATGTAAGCTTAGTTATAGACTAGGCTAAAATGCATTCTAATAACCTAATTCCCTATAACCATGGCTCTGATACCAATCTGTAACACCCCAACCGATGGCGGAAACATCGAGGTGTCACGTAGTGACGATTGTTCAATAGCTCATGGACTAGAAATGTAAATTTGAATACATTGAATTTAATAATTTATTACATTGAAAGAAGTACAACAATTATGACTAGCAATCTAAATTAAGATACAGTAATCTCAATCTAAGTCTACGTTCCAAACGCTTGGAAGTAATCTCATAAGAACCTGAAACATGTACGAAAATGATTTGGTCAATACAAAATGTATTGGTGAGCATACCCTGTTTGAATATAGTAGGAAAAGTGTTTAGCAATTCATGTGCGGTACCATTTGCAATTATGTAATAAGTAATATCCGTTCAAAATCAACCCTATGTAAAGAAAAGTAGATATATATATAGTATGCGCTAGTAGTAATGTAATACATAGCAATGACAAGGACTCTCAACAGAGTCACAAGGGTATATACCATAGTACTATTCATTGAAATGCCAGGCCCTCAAAGGTTAATGATTTTGCCAAGTCATAGACACACAAATTAACATAAAGCAAACACACATGAGAATTGCATTTAGTAAAAGAAATAAAAACATGATTGTAAGTACATGAGTCACCCCAAAATGTAAAACAGTAAAAAGGGGAAAGATATACTCACAGTTTGCGAGGTAAGGTAATTCTAATAAAGCGGTGAGAGTGGGCAAGGAGGATCCCGAGGAATTTACCCTAAATTGTTTGAGTAAATTCGTGAGTCAATGATCTTAAATTAAAGCCTAGGGTTCTAGGACTATAGACGATTAGGGATTTTAGACCTTAATTTGGGAATTTAGAGTACTAGAGACTTTTATTTATTTTTTTTGATATTGAAAAGAAAATAATGGAAAATAAACTACTAATGTACGACGCGCCATGATAAAATATGTATATATATAGCAATCTAAACGATACGCTTTAAATGTATTACGAATAACTGTTAACGCAAATATTTAAATAGATAATTAGCAAACTTTGATTAAATTGAAAGTACCAAATTAATAATTTAGTTTGTAAAGGTATTCATCTACGAAAGAATTTTGCCTTAAAATAGTCTACTTGGTATATATGTATATAAACGTACTTTATATAAAGAAAATTATCTAATGAAAGCTATTAGATAAGTTTAATAATTTCAAATGAGATAACTCCAATAAAGTTTTAAATATATGGATCGATTTATAATAGAGTTGTAAAATAATAATTGTACCATTTGCTGATCTTAAATAGCTAAAAACGAGTTTGTCTAAACCATGAAACAAGTCTTTTTATATATATATATATATATATATATATATATATATATAAAATTTTAACCCAATAAGAAAATAATTAGATAAGAGAATTAAGGAAAAAGAAAAGAAAAAAAAAATTAAATAAACAAACAAAAAAGTTTCATAAGGGTCATTACCCTTGCACACGTAAAGCAACCCAACTGAGCTACTCTTATTAGAAGATAAAAAGAAAGTTAATAAAACTTGTTTCTGATCGTATCCCTAATCCCAAATCAATATCTAAAACCCTGGTTTCCCCGAATCCAAAATCGAACCCAACTACTGAAGTGAAATAGGAAATTAACAGAGGGCTATCAGCCTATACCTCAAATTGAGCAGGATGATTGGTCAGATTGCATTACAGATCTTGAGAGCTAAAGCGCTAGGAAACATATGAATGTATAATGATAAAAATTTATCATGGGAAAGGGTTATAAATTTGTATGTTTCGTAATTCCCACAAACTTCATATGATCAAGGCTTAAGCTAGTATTTATGTTTGTCTACTAGGGGTTTCATGTATGTCACATTAATGTGACTTGATAATTGAGGGTTATTGCTCATAAAAGTCAATAAGTTACTAAACAAATTCCATTGATTTATTCCATCAATTTTTAATTATGGTCACATGAAGTTTCATTTGGAGGGTTAGGAAATGTTATGTAGTAGAAAACTATTTAAACTCCACTCACAATTACTACACTTCAATATTGTATGTTAGAACTAAATGTTAAGTTCTAGTAAAAAAATAATTTGTTAATTAACACTATAATAAACATTTAAACTTTTATATCTTGCAAACTTTAAATATTTAATGTGTCCAAATCTTAACTCTTCTTTGAAGAGAGTTGTTTAGAATTACTAAAAAAATCCATTAATTCTAGGTAAACAACAATTTATAAATGCTCAAATACGAGGATTAAAAATGAAGATCTTGAAATAGTTGAGGGACCGGTTGATTCATTTATGAAAAGCGGAAGGTGTAGGTTGTCACAGTGACAACAGTGACTGATGATTCAGACACTGAAGATGAGAAACCTGAGAAAGAGTGTGATATTCCTATGGAAAATCACATTATAACAAATGAACCAGTTTCACCTTCTCAGTATTCTCATCCTTAGGCTAATATACATCGAAAGAATCAATCCGTTACTAGCAATGAGAAGAAGATTGAGAAAAATGAATCAGTTGACAAACCTGTCAAAGTATTTTATCGGATGGAAGGATCCGATAAGATTATTTCTGACGAGGATTATCCGATTAAATTTGCCAATTATTCAAAAATTGAGAAAATCTGGCAGGAAAGTACTATTTGGTTTCCTAAACATGAAAGGACCAATGATGTACCTCCAGAAATTTTAAAGAAAATATATCTGGATTCTCCAAAAGAACCTAAGGTTCACGTCACTGAGTTCATTAAACCGAAAGATAAGGTTAATGGTTTTCTTGAGCCGACTTACTCAAAGGACCCAGCTCTCGAGAGTTTGAGACGGAGATGTGTGGATGACCAATATCCTATCACATCTTACGCTAAGTCGAAAGCCAAGAATGTTTTTGAGGTATAACGTGCATGTTTCGAGTGCGGGGAGAGAGGGCATTTACTTGCTCACTGCCCGTACGTGAGGCATAAGAGGCACGAAGTTAAGATGAAGCAACCATACAGAAGTCCAGTCGACAATCATTGATATTCTCAAAGACGTTTTGTCCCTCAACCAACACCATTTTACAATCAAAGTTGTTATTTTCAAAGGAGGGATAATCGTCAATTTACGTATGATCATCGTAACCAGATTGCTATGGAAAAACCATTGAAGAAACCAGTGGTGAACTCAACTGTTGATAGACAAAAGTTTTCACAAAAACCTGCTGTTTAATCATTAGTTGGACCTGTCTCTGTTAAATCAGAGAAGGTAACTAAGAAGGTTTCATTTAAGAACGATACAAAGAAACCGACTGAGACTCCAAAATCTCAGATCGGGATTCTAAAACGTTCAGAACAATCTTGGTCACCAGTGGGTTCTCCAGGTGCTTCTACTTCAAAAGTCAATGAAAAATCTCAAAGTGAGAAAAATTTGATTGATCAGAAATAGATCGAGTCAAATTCAAATGTTTGTGTTAATGAATCTTTGAAATCAAATGTTCAAAGACCCAAGACCAAACAGGTTTGGGTCCCCCAAAAGAACTAATGATTTTCTTGATATGTGCAGGGAGCTCTAGCTGGCCCTGCTAGCAGTCTCTGGATTGTCGACAGTGGAGCTTCTGATCACATGACAGGGGATTTGACGCTGCTATTCGATATCAGAAACATCAATGGAGGATATGTAGCGTTCGTTGGAAATAAAGGAGGTTACATCACAATGGAGGGAAGTGTGAGTAATGGAGTTGTTAGTTTTGAAAAGATTTCATACGTGAAACAGATTAACTATAATCTGCTAAGTGTCAGTCAAATCTGCGACAAACAGTTTTCTGTGCACTTCGATGACAAATCTTGTTATATCCTCAAACCCGGCTTTGTTATTCCAAAGGAGTGGATTATGCTGAAAGCACCGAGAGTGAATAATCTTTACATTCTTGATATGTCAAAGGCAATGACAACTCAGGGTCAAGTTACGAGTTTTCTATCAAAGGCTACAGAGAAAGAATCTATTATATGGCACAGGAGGATGGGACATATTCACCTCAGGAAAATGAATCATTTGGTGAAGAATGAGCTTGTCGTAGGCGTTAATGTCAAGAAGGGGAAGCAGGACAAACAGTCCCACAAACCAAAGAAAGTGAATTTTGTAGATATGCCACTTGAGCGTTTGCATATGGACCTATTCGGACCTGTCAAGCGTAAAAGTCATGCTGGATAATTATACTGTCTTGTGGTTACTGATGATTACTCTAGAATCTCATGGGTGATGTGCTTGCAATACAAAAGCGACACGTTTAACAACTTGAAAGTTCTGTTCACTCGGTTGGAGAATGTTTATGGATTGAAAATCAAACGAATTAGGAGTGACAATGGGACGGAGTTAAAAAATGCACAGATGGATGTTCTTTGTGAAGATAAAGGAATTCATCATGAATACAGTGCTCCGTATACCCCGCAACAGAACGGTGTCGCAGAAAGGAAAAACAGGACTCTAATTGAGACGGCGAGAAAAATGCTTGCGGATTCTAACCTTCCAGTAATGTTCTGGAATGAAGCCATTTACGCAACTTGTTACACATTGAATCGTGTGTTAACAGTGAAGAAGTTTGGCAAAACTTCTTATGAACTGTTGAACAGACGAAAGACGAAAGCCGAATTTAGAGTATCTAGAACCGTTTGGAGCACCATGTACTATGCTTAATCCATCTGAGAAGTTTGCACCAAAAGCTGAAGAGGGATTCTTTGTTGGATATGCAACCCCACTCAAACGGGTGTTCAACAAACGAACTCATCAGGTAGAGGAGTGGGCTAACATTGAAGTTCAATGATATACTCAGAACGTACAGGGTAGCGGTCCAGATTGGATGTTTGGTTACAAAAACTTCTTTGAATCATTCAATCTAGATAACTTGGTTGAAGAGGCTGTTCTAAGACTTTATTACGAGTGTGAAAACGCAGTGACTTCACCGTTGGTGCGTCTGATGACCGTAACTCCTCTAGCAGCTTCTAACAATACCAACGTTTCTGCAGCTGAAGAAGAGATTTTCCAGGAAGCTTCAAATACTCTTAATACTTCAGAATCAGAAGATGATGAAGATATTTTCAGTGAAGCTATTCTAGTACCTAGGTAATGATCTGGATTCGACAAAAAATTTGACTACTCAAACGGGAGTTCAAGTACCTGATCATCCGAAATCTCGGATTCATCGTATTCACCCGCTCGAGCAAGTTATTGGTGATCCTGGAAGCACTGTTATGACTAGAGGATAACTTCGTAGTGCAAACTCACAAAAAAATCTTGGCGCTTTAGCTTTATATGCAAAAATTCAAAAATCTGGTTGTCAGAATGACTGGTCCTTTACTTGTTATGTTTCGCAGGTGCAGCCGCGGACATACAAAGACGCTCTATTGGATGATGCTTGGGTTGAGGCAATGCAAGAGGAGTTGTTGCATTTTCAAAAACTGGGTGTGTGGACACTAACAGATTTACCTCCAGGAAGGAAGAAAATTGGAACCAAATGGGTTTTTAAATGCAAAAAGGATGACAGAGGCGTAATCGTGAGAAACAAAGCTCGACTGGTAGTTCAAGGTTTTCATCAAGTGGAAGGAATTGACTACAATGAGATCTATGCACCTGTGGCACGTTTAGAAGCAATCCGTATGTTTCTAGCGTTTGCTTCATACAAGAAATTCAAGGTGTACCAAAAGGATGTTAAGAGTGCGTTTCTTTACGGTGTGGTCAAGGAAGAGGTATACGTCGGTCAACCTCCAGGCTTTGAAGATCCTATCCACCGGGATAAGGTCTATGTTCTCAACAAAGCACTATACGGGTTGCACCAAGCTCCACGCCAATGGTATGAGGAGCTGAGCACGTACCTACTGTCCAAAGGATTCAAACACGGTTTGGTAGACTGCACTCTTTTTACCAAAAGAACAGGGGATGACTTGCTTCTCGTCCAGATTTATGTTGACGATATTATTTTTGGATCTACTAACGAAATTTTGTGCTGAGAATTTGAAAAAGTTATGCAGAAAAAGTTCGAGATGAGTGCGATGGGAGAAATGCAGTTTTTCCTCGGCTTACGGGTGGAACAAAGACCAACGGGGATCTTTATTCACCAAACTAAATATGTATCTGAAGTCTTGAGCCTGTTCTAGATGGAAGATTCGAAGCCAATGGATACCCCAATACAACCTAATCACGGGATTGGAGTTGACGCTAAGGGGGAGCTGACTAATCCTTTCACATACAGAGCAATCTTCGGATCTCTAATTTATCTCACCGCATCTAGACCAGACATAATGTTCGCTACATGTCTCTGCGCACGATTTCAGTCGAAGCCGAAACAAAGTCATCTTGCAGCTGTCAAACGAATCCTACGATATCTGAAGGGTTGTCCGTCGAGAGGATTATGGTACCCTAATGATGATAATTTTGACTTTGTTGCTTTTAGTGATGCAGATTGGGGAGGTTGTGACAAAGACAGCAAATCCACAACGGCTGGATGTCAATTTTTGGGGAGCAGGCTCGTGACCTGGCAGTGTAAGAAGCAGACAGCAGTTGTATTATCTACTTGCGAAGCAGAATATGTGGCAGCCTCGAGTTATTGCTCACAGGTTCTGTGGATCCAACACCAGATGGTTGATTACGGTTTGCAATTTCTGAAAACCCCTATTCACTGTGACAATGAAGCCGCAATTGCATTAACTAAAGACACGGTCAATCACTAAAAAGCTAAACATGTCCGGATTAAGTATCACTTTATCCGTGATTTTTATGCCAAAGAGTTGATTGATATGGTCAAAATCCACACTGATTACCAACGTGCAGATCTTTTTACCAAAGCTTTCGATAGATCTCGATTCGAATTTTTATTAAAAGCTAGCGGTATTAAAGAGAAACAAGACTGATCATCACCTCAGTTTATCACTTTTAGTTTTAGTTTTTACTGTTTTTTCAAAAATCCAAAAACCCAAAAATATGTTTTACATTTTAGGGGGAGTCTTTAGATTTTCGGAATAACCAAAAACATTGAAAAATTAAAAAAAAAACATAAAAAAATTAGAAAAACCCAAAATGATTTTCCAGAATTAAAAGAGGAAATGATAGTACATTAGTGGGGATCTGACACATGCTAAAGATTTGAA
This sequence comes from Ambrosia trifida, assembly GCA_028751855.1. Classification (NCBI taxonomy): domain Eukaryota; kingdom Viridiplantae; phylum Streptophyta; class Magnoliopsida; order Asterales; family Asteraceae; genus Ambrosia; species Ambrosia trifida. The sequence continues at coordinate 112,354,842 of CM054122.1, forward strand.
ATGTTATATAAGTCGTGTGTTGAGTTTATGTGATGTGCTGGTAGGCTTCGTAGACCTATTATTGCGTGTTAGATACATACATATCAAACGAATTGTTATGTGGATGAACTCCTCATGGGCATATGGTCTTAGTATCGTAATTTCGTTTGATAGGGTTTTTGTACAAAATTCGGAGGTTTCGGGTCGTTATGTTATTAGTTATCTGGGGATAGCCTCTCTGATCTTCTGTCGTAAGATTATACGGACCTAGATCAGACTAGGTATCTTTATAAAAGAGCTTTAATGCCAAAACCTAAAGTTACCGAATTGAGGAACTTTCCATGTATGACGATAATCAAAGATTATCTAATGCATCGTATCCAATCATTGATGAAAATCGTGATTGATATTAGCCCCCAACCTGGTAGAGTGCACAAGTTACTTTGTAGCATTAATTTGCTGACCTGTACACCTCTGTGCCTCAATACCTTGTAAATTACAAATAACGAAAGCATAATCATGCGTTACAATGAGTCTTTGTGCAAATTATTCCTTGATACGAGAGTATGTCGTGTGCGTGGGAACCATAGAAAATTTTGTTTATACTATAAATAACTATATCAAACACTGCATAAAAGTCTGCATGAGAGCTTATGTGGATAACAATATCAGTAGTTGCTGGATCACACATTGTCTTTAATGATAATAAACACTAAAGATCAACGGTGTGATCAGATTTCTCAAAAACTGATATGATCCTCTTACCGGAAATCACAAAATGTTTACTGCTTTATGTTTACATTTCTGCATTTTACATTTGTTCAAAATTTATAAAAACTCAAAAAGATTTTAGGTGTGTTTTAGCATAAATTTCAGAAAAACCAAAAAGATTTTACATTTCTGCATTATTTTTTATAACTGATGGTAATTGATGGTCGTTTTCTGAAACTTGATGAACCAATTTGAGTTTTGTAATTTTTAAATGTGAAATGATGAATGTTTGGAACTTAAAAGGTGTGAAAAAGATTGAACGGGATTCGATTTTGAGATTTGGTAACATTTTCAAAAATTCCAATCTTCATTCGCCCCGTCGATGGGTCGAATGTGGAATTTTTCTTACATTCGAGCTTTTTAATTTGGTCGAATGTGAGTGTTCCAGTGTATTTTGTACATTCGAACCCTATTTCTACTTTCAAGCCTTTCAGTAGGGTCGAATGTAGGCTTAGTTTCACATTCGCCCTCATCAAACAGTCGAATGCAGGAGCCTATATATACCCTATCTGCACATTCGAACCCTTCATTCAAAAAAATTTCAAAAATCTGAGATAACCAACCCTTGTTGCTCGTGATTTCTAGACCTTATCGCTTTGTTCCTCATTCGATTCTGATCATTTTAATACCATATTTACAGGTATTCATCAACAAATGAAGGCAGAATGATTATTATTGTATTCGAACCCTAGACTGGATTGTTGGATCAATTTAAGGATGTTACAGACACAATTGATGCTTAGGATTTAGTTGTTGATTGTTTTAGGGGGAGAGTATAACAACATCTAGGATAATAACCTCATAGATTGCATGATTGATTGTTTAAACTGATAAGAACCCTAGATTTTGGTAAAAAACAATCTAAAACTAAATAATTGAATCAATTGATTGTTGTATATGCTTAGCCAGTCATGATAGATGCTAATCAAATGAAAATGAGATGTTAAGATGGTCTAAATTGCAGTTTTGAAAATTGGTCAGATGAACAATCTGGTTCGACCATTGAAGGGTCGAATGTGGCTTTTCTGGTCGAATGTGACTTGTTCATAGGGTCGAATGTGGATTTAAGGTCGAATGAACAATTTTAAACAGATTTTTCACATTCGAACCTTATATTTCACATTCGAACCTTGGAAATTCTTCATTCGAACCCCCGATGGGTCGAATGTGGACTATTAAAAACCAAATTTCAATTTTGCAAATTTTGTCCGTTTCTAATGAATTTTCATGTTTTGTTTTTGCAGAATTTCAAATGGCAGAACCACAGAATACTGATATACCAGCTGGATCATCTGGAAAGGCCACTGAGAAGAAAAAGGAAGAAGAATTGCCGTTTGAGGAAGCCCACAACTGCTGTGCATTTCTTGGCGATGTCAAGAAACACACAGAATTCTGTGGTATTGTAGATTTTCTGAAGCGAAGCAGAGTCGTTGATGCATTAGCTACACCAGCTACTATCTATAAAGATCATCAAGTGGACTTCTGGAAGAATGCAAAGATGGATTATTGGGATAATCAAACAGCCATAGTAGTTTGTCTTCGATTGAACAGCTTGCTATTGTTACTGAGAGTGATATTCGGAAAGCTTTGAAACTGAAAGATGAGCCGACAGATCCTAGAAGTTTGTCTTGGATTGAACAGAGAAAATGTTTTCTCCGAATGAAGTATAACGGACCGATCACAGATGGAGCTTTACATAAAGGAAAACTGTGTCCACAGTTTAAGTATCTAGCTCATGTGATGTTACACGTTTTTGGATCCGTTAGTGGTGGGTATGATGTGATGAGGAAGAGCATTAGTTCGTTGATGGTTGCTCTAGTGCTGAACAAGCCGTTTAATGTGTCAGGAATGATCTTGGATCACATGCTTGAACCTCTGAAAGGTTTGAAGCACAAGAAGTTCTTATTATATCCCAGATTTCTACAGATGATTTTTTATCAGAAGTATAAAAAGCTGAGAAAAGATCCTACACAGATTTTAGTCCAAGATCACACGAGTCTAAATACTTTTGATCAGGATGAAAGGATACAAAGGGGTTCCTGAGAACGAAAGACCACCTCACAAGAATCTGTTTGGATACTTGATTAATCCAGATTATGAGGATCCGGGTGAGGACAAGGCTAGAAATGTTAACAGTGAATCAGACAATGATGATCCTTTGTTTCACGTCAATCCAGAAGCAAAGAGGAAGAGACAAGTGATTAATGTTGGTGCTAAGAGTGGAAAAGGGAAAGGTAAAGAAAAGGAGGTTGAAGATGAAACATCAAAGAAAACATCAAGGAGAAAGAAAAGCGTAGCGAGAAAAGGTATTATTATGTTAGTTGATGAAGAGTCTGCCGATTCTGAGGAGACTCAAATAGATGATAGATGGGATTCGGGTGAAGAGACTGTAAAGCAAACCAAGCCCAAGGACACTGTGGCTGGTGAGTCTGAAAGTCTGAATAAAGCCTTAGATGAGCAGAGACTGAAGAGTCCGATTGCAATGGACGATATAGATCTGAGTCTTGGTATTGGTGATCAAGATTTCAGTGGATCTCCGATGGTGGGTGAAAAACAGAAGAAGCCCAAATACAAAACCATGTCAAAGAAAGATGATAAAGAGAATCCAAAGAAAAGACGGGCGAAAGAAGTCGAGATCTTGCTTGCAGGAAAGAAAGTTCCTAAAGTTTCTAGTTCTAAATCTGCTACACCCGTGACATCCCCGATTGCGAAGAAGTTGAAGAAATCAGTAGCTGAAAAGAATGTTGACACTTCTGCTGATTTTGATGCTGCTATGGAAAGAGTATTGAATAAATTCAAGAAAAAGACTCCTGTTGCTGAGGCTTCAACACCACAGGTTATTGTATCGAGTGATGTGATGAATGCAGTTAACCAGAAGCTTGCAGAAATGATGAAAGTTATTAACCAGCAACAACAAGAGATTGAACAGTTGAGGAAGAATGATAAAAAGATGTTGGATATTGTTGAATCTTCACATGAGAGTCAAGAAGAATTGGAAGTGAAGATCAAACAACTTCAGGAAGAAAATAAGAAGTTGTTAACTCATGAACAGAGGAATACTAGAAGATACATCTCTTTGAGACTCGAGAACAAACAGGTGAAGAAAGATAATAAGAATTTAAGGAAACTTATTGATGATCTATACTCGAAAGCTCCACAACTGAAAGCTGGAGAGGAAGATAAAGAACGTGAAGAAGAACAAGTTGATTTTGAACCGTCTGAATCTGAAGAAGAAGAAGATGATGCGAATCTGGAACAGGATGCCGGTGATGCTCCAGAGAAGAAGGATGATGATGATGATAAAGATGGTTCTGGAGATGATTCTGGAGATAACAGTTCTGCAGATGATGATGACGATGATGATGATGATACTGAAAAGTATAAGTGTGAAAAGAGAGATTCTAGTAAAGATGCAGGAGAATCAAGCTCGAAAGCTCCTGGTGGTAACACTGATGATGATAGCATTTTCTGGAATGAAAAGATTAGATCTTTATCAGATGAAGATAAGAAGTTATATCGTCAGATGTTGACTAAGAAAGTTTGGACGATTGAGTTAACAGGAAAGTTTTCAGAAATATTTTCTGATGATATGAGATTTGAGCTTGAATACAATGATCCTGATCTTGATGATGGTGAAGTTTCTGCAGCCATATCTAAAGAGATACTTGAAGGTTTGGCGAGACAAGTCGGTAAATCTCTTTAAGAGTTGATGAGTGAAAATCAGATTCCTAACATTCCTGAAAAAGAAGCAGGAAATCATTCCGAGGATAGAGATGCACCAGTTTTTGAAGATGTTGAGATTCAGGATATTACCAGTGAGGTATATCCAGAGTATTTTAAAGATAAACAGGATGATGCATTTCCTGAATTTTCTGAAGATATGTTGAATCAAGCTGAGAAACTTGCACGGGAGAAGAGTAAGACATTCGTTGATGAAGTATTCAAGAACTTAGAAAGTCAAAAACCGAATTTTGAACAATCAGATGATCTGAAAAGCTTGTTAAGGAAACTGAAAGAAAAAGAAGCCAACCGACCAAAGACTGAAATTCAGGGAGGTTTCTACAAGTTTCACAACGAATTGTTTAAAGGTAGAGCTCTCGGTTGGAAATACCTAAGACAGCTAAGGTGTGTTGCAGTGAAATAGGAGAAAGGAATTCAGTATTTCAATAGATTCTATGATATCAAAACACTACCTTATTGGGCTGTACGCGACGTCTGCAGACATACTTTGTCAGGTGCAAATGTAAACAACGATGCAGTTGGATATTTCGCAGATTGCATGGCAAGAGAGAGCAGAACGAAATGGGATGTGTTCATTCCGCAATATCCTAAAAGGATAGTTCACAAAAAGAAGAAAGATCCGATTACTGGGATGTGACAATCGTCACCCTCATCTTTTAGCAAGTTGTCAATTATAGTCCTTCGTGTATTTAAATGTTTCTATTTTAGTCCCTGTAAGTTTCATCGTTTTTGTAACATCCCGAAATTTTAAAAGCATTAATACAAAGGTTGTAATTATGTTAAAGATTTCAAATTTATTTTTTGAAAAATGAATGATCATTAATGTTTAGTGGTTGTAACTGATAATTGCTTTTAATAGAATTTACTAGACATTTGCTTTAATAGAATCTATCTATATAATAATTGAATACACTCGGGTCGAATGGAGGCCTTAGAAAGGGTCCTCATGGATCCAACCACAATATGGAGCTCCGAATTGAAGTCCATATAAACCATTTTCAGAATTTTTTTTTCATTCTCCACAAATCATTCTTCATTTCTCCATAACAAACCTTTCTATCCTCCTCCTTCATCTTTCATACTTTCATGATTCTTCACAACTGATTCAAGGTAATCATCGATCCCTATTCTTCTAACATTGCTTAATATTATTGTGTTTTACTTATTTCTGTTAACAAACTCGATGCTTTACTGTTAATCATCTTGATGAAACCTATGTATACGATTTTTCAGTTGATATTTTTGTTAACAAACTCGATGCTTTACTGTTAATCTTATGAATAAATTACTCTTATCATTTGTTTAATCAAATGGTTTGACTTAATCGGTTTTTTTAATCTTTGACTATTTAATCAAATTCTGCAATGAAGATTTAATCGGTTTTTTAATTTTTGTTTACAAAAATTAGTTTGACTATTTAATCGGTTTTCTTATAAAATACGATCCATATGAAGATTTAATCGGTTTTTATAATCTTTGACTATTTAATCAAATTCTTCAATAATATTATTATCAATGATTAAACACTGATACATTTAGAATGAAGTTTTAATCGTTTTTTTTTATAAAATACGATCTAGATGATTTAGAATGAACATGGATAATTAACATTTAATCGTTTCAAGAAATTTATCAATTTGATGTATTCATTTGTGATTATTCTTTAGAAATACCAACTTTTTAAATCGGTATTGATAGATATACAATGAATCAGATTTACCTTTAAACTGAATTAATCATTCTATGTTTTACTTATTTGAAAAATCAGGATCTCATTCGAACACACCAACGTTATTATGTCTTATCACAAAGGTTCTCAATTCTTCAAGGTTTTGCATGACCCTTCGTCAACCGTGTTGGTATGATTGTTATTTTTTTGTGTAAAAATGCCTATTTCATTTTATAAAATGTTTTTTTTTTAATTTTTTTATACGTATCTTTCCACACTGTGCCGAAGGCCATGAACAAATTTTTGTTATCTAAAAACATCATATGCAGTGACGTTACAGTTTCCACATACGAATTATGATTAGTCTTGATTGCAATTAATAAGATTTATTCATTTTTAATGTTATTTATTAAGATGTTTAATATTATTTATTGACATTAATAATAATTGACTGAATTTAATGTTATTTATTAAAAAATTTAATCTCATTTATTTATATTACTTTTTTTGAATTTATATTTAATAAGATTTAATCATTTTAATGTATTTTTAATATGTTAGAATTAATGTTATTTATTGACATTAATAATAATTGACCGAATTGAATGTATTTATTACGATTTTTTAATCTAATTTATTTATATTAATATTGCTACGAAATTACGTTTAATCTATCTTTATGAAATCATGTTTAATATTATTTATATTACTATTTGTTCGAATTATTATTGGTCTTGTCTGCAATTAATAGAATTTATTCATTTTTAATGATATTTATTATGAGTTTTAATGACATTAATAATAATTGACCGAATTTAACGTTATATATTACGATTTTTAAGCTCATTTATTTATTATTAACCGAATTAACCGAATAAATTTAAGAATATATTACTGCTACTAATACTAATATTATGATTTTTAATTTTAATCTTATTTATTTCTTATAGGCCGAATTAAAATTTTTATTACTCTTTTTACGAATATATTACTAATAGAATTTACATTAATAATAATTGACCAAATTGAATGTTATTTATTATGATTTTTTAATCTCATTTATTTATAATAATATTACTACGAAATTTTGCTTAATATGTCTTTATATATTATTATTGGTCTTGCCTGCAACTAATAGGATTTATTCATTTTTAATGTTATTTATTATGAGTTTTAATGACATTAATAATTGACCGAATTTAATGTTGTATATTACGATTTTTAAGATCATTTATTTATTATTGACTGAATTAAATTACGAATATATTACTAATACTAAAACTAATATTACGATTTTTAATTTTAATCCCTTTTATATCTTATTGACCAAATTAAAATTTTCTATTACTATTTTTACGAATATATTACTAATACTAATTGACATTAATAATAATTGGCCGAATTGAATGTTATTTATTATGATGTTTTAATCTTATTTATTTATATTAATATTACTACAAAATTATGTTTAATCTATCATTATGAATTATTATTGGTCTTGCGTGCAATTAATAGGATTTATTCATTTTTAATGTTATTTATTATGAGTTTTAATGACATTAATAATAATTGACCGAATTTAATGTTATATATTACGATTTTTAACATCATTTATTTATTATTACTTTTTTCAAATTTATGTTTAATAAGATTTAATAATTTTTAATGTATTTTTAGTATGTTAGAATTAATGTTATTTATTACGATTTTTAATCTCATTTATTTATATTAATATTACTACGAAATTATGTTCAATCTATATTTATGAAAGTATATTTAATATTAGAGTTAACTGCAATTTGCATCCCTGTGGTTTAGAGGTGGATGCACTTTGCACCCATATTTAAAACTTGTCGCATTTTGAGCCACTGTGCTTTTTTTTCATTGCAATTTGCGTCCCTGTGGTTTAGACTTTGCACCCGTATTTGAAACCTGTCGCAGTTTGAGCCACTGTGCTTTTTTTTTTCATTGCACTTTGAGCCCCTGTGCTTTTTTTTTTCATTGCACTTTGAGCCACTGTGTTTTTTTTTCATTGCCCTTTGAGCCAACACGTCAGTTTGTCGTTCAAAGCGTGTCCCTCGAGAGTAGCAGAAGCATACTTGACGCGATCAGCGTCGGGGCAGTTACACATAGCAAACACCGATTCGATCTTCTCCAACCACCTAAGTAATCCTACTGCCCCCTCAGTCCCATTGAAGTAATGGGGCTTACAGTCCATGAACTTCTTATAGGTGCACCCAGACTGCACCTGATTAGTATTTCCCAGGGTCTGCTGAGCAGCCTGGAAAGCAGCTAATGCAACATTCAACTGTTGCTGTAACATGTGCTCCAACTCCGCCTGAGTCATGGTGATGTTCCCACCACCTCGTCCACCACCATTGCGACCCCCGCCGCCACCACGGCGTCCCCCAGTACGTCCACCAGCACGACCAGACATGTTCTGCCAAAACACAAACAAGATACTCAGCATCACTATTAGATCTAACTACTAGTGACCAAACGAATTTAGAACGGGGTTCCAGCATGATCGTACATCCGAACTCAAAGTCCGCCAAGATTCCCATGCATTTCGATTTATGATTTCGTGTGCACCCGAAATAACAAATCGCTCTACATGGTCCTCTAGGCGTGCTCCTAGCTAGAACTTTCAATCACCCGTCACCCACATTCCTAAAAGAAACCGTTATCACACGAAGGTCCCCAAAGTGAACAATCACTCAAGGGTGTACTATGACAAGTACTAGTGCAAGATAGTGCGTGTGTAGGCAAGTATGTACATTAGAGCATAGAGGGGAGATATCCAAATCCCGGAAAAATCTCAAGAATGTGCCGAAGCCACTCCAATGTACACTACCGCCAAGTATAATCGATAAGCCCCTTCATTTTCAAACCCGAAGAGGAAGATAGAATAAGTGTAGAAATAGTCCAAAGGTAGATAACACGATACTGTGTGATGAGGATACCGACACCCCGACAAGATTAGTATGTTTACTAAATGGCACGCCTCGTAACTAAGTGTGACCGTCTAACGTGTGTGATACTCGGCTATAGACTAGACTCTACATGCAGTCCTAGTTCACTATAACCATTGGCTCTGATACCAATCTGTCACACCCTCAAATTTCCACGTGCGGGGTTTTACCGCGAGGCGCGTGACATACCAGGATCCAAGTCAACGGTCACAATAAACGACACTATATGAAGCGTGAAAATGACATAAACAAACCATTAAGTTTTTATAAATGATCCATCGCTGCGGAAGCATAAAACTTTATTACAACCCTAAATCAAAAGTACGAAAGTGGTTGGTGGCGAAGCTGTGATGGTGGTGTTTAACGTCCATTTAGACGAAAAAAGAACGTAGTGGCTTAAAGTGCAATGAAAAAAAAACCACAATGGCTCAAAGTGTAATGGAAAAAAAACACAGTGGCTCAAATTGCGACATGTTTCAAATACGGGTTCAAAGTGTCTCCATCTCTAAACCATAGGGACGCAAATTGCAATGAAAAAAAACACAGTGGCTCAAAGTGCAATAGAAAAAAAGCACAATGGCTCAAATTGCGACATGTTTCAAATATGGGTGCAAAGTGCATCCACCTCTAAACTACAGGGACTCAAATTGCAGTTAACTCTTAATATTATTTATATTACTATTCGTTCAAATTATTATTGGTCTTGCCTACAATTAATAGGATTTATTCATTTTTTAATGATATTTTATTATGAGTTTTAATGACATTAATAACAATAGACCGAATTTAATGTTATATATTACGATTTTTAAACTCATTTATTTATTATTATCCGAATTAACCGAATTAATTTAAGAATATATTACTAATACTAATACTAATATTATGATTTTTAATTTTAATCTTATTTATTTCTTATTGACCGAATTAAATTACGAATATATTACTAATAGTAAAACTAATATTACGATTTTTAAATTTAATGTCATTTATATTATAATTTATTGACCGAATTAAAATTTTTATTACTCTTTTTACGAATATATTACTAATACTAATTGACATTAATAATAATTGACCAAATTGAATGTTATTTATTACGATTTTTTAATCTCATTTATTTATTTTAATATTAATACGAAATTATGTTTAATCGATCTTTATGAATTATTATTGGTCTTGCCTTCAATTAATAGGATTTATTCATTTTTAATGTTATTTTTATGAGTTTTAATGACATTAATAATAATTGACCGAATTTAATGTTATATATTACGATTTTTAAGCTCATTTATTTATTATTGACCGATTTGATCGAATTAAATTACGAATATATTACTAATACTAAAACTAATATTACGATTTTTAATTTTAATCCCATATATATCTTATTGACCGAATTAAAATTTTCTATTACTATTTTTACGAATATATTACTAATTACTAATAATTACTAATAATTACTAATACTAACTAATAGTAATACTAATATTACGTGCGTAAATTGTTTCTTAAGTCGTTAGGTTTGTTAGTTGCATATTCAACATTTATGTTTACAATATTCTTATTTTATATTTAGTTACACATTCTTAATTTTCTATACATAATGCTTTTGTAAAGGTTTATTGTGATTGGATGGCCTGATTTGCTTCAATCAGAAGATACTTCCCTTGGCAAATATTGTGTCTTCAAATGGTGTTCAATCCAGCACATAATGTTTGTTACTAAGGCAGCACCACAAGATGTCATTGATTTTGAAATTTAAATTATGATTTTGATGTTATTTATGAAGAGTTTTAATGTTATTTATGATGATTTTAATGTCATTGATTTGAATGACTGATTATGATTTGGTTGTTATTTCTTAAGATTTTTAATCTTATTTATTGATATTACTAATATTTCGAAATTCATTTTAATATTGTTGACCGACTTTAATTTTGATATTACAACTTTACTTTAATCAATTGTCATGAAACAATATTCTTTTAAACATATACGACTTTTTTTCAAACATTTATTTAAATCTATTCAATAATGTTAAATCTATTTAACAGTTTATAATTTAAATATAATCTAAAGATAACAATGTACATTTATTTTCCTACATTATTATTATTCTTTTAATAATAAATATAATTTAAATATATTTAACAGTTTCCTAAAATATATAATGTATTCAAAATAATGTTCAATGTTATTACTAATATTACGACCTTAATTTTAATATTGTTGACCGAATCTGAGTGAATTTTTTTTAATGTTTTTGTTAAATTGATGGAAGTCAATTCTTTGTCTATATGTCTTTGAGTTTGATTGTGCTAATTTCAAGCGTTGTTGACCAATTCACGTCAATTATCAATCCTTCCATTTTTTTATAATTCAAAGACTTTCCTTTAATCAATTGTCATAAAACGATATTCTTTTAAACATATACGATTTTGCTTTAAAAATTTATTTAAATTTATTTAACAGTTTATAATTTAAATATAATCCGAAGATAGGAGTGTACATTTATTTTCCTACACTTTTATTATTCTTTTAATAATAAATATAATTTAAATCTATTTAACACTTTCCTAAAATATATAATGTATTCAAGATAATTTTCAATGCTATTACTAATATTACGACCTTAATTTTAATATTGTTGACCCAATCTAAATAATTTTTTTTACGTTTTTGTTAATTTGATGGAGGTCAATTCTTTGACTTTATGTCTTTGAGTTTGATTGTGCTAATTTTAAGCGTTGTTGACCAATTCACGTCAATTACGAATCCTTCCATTTTTTTATAATTCAAATATATAAATAAATATTCCTACTTGATCACGTCAATCGAGGCACAGTATTTCCGATTTTGCAGAATTGTTTGAGACACAACAATACTATATAAACCTTAACAAATAATAAAATCTTTTAATCGTCATACCAATTTTAACAACGAAATTAAATGATAATATAAATTTTCAAAATGTTATTTTCTGTTAAAGAATTATATTACTGCAATCACAACTAATAATGATTACTAAAGATGTCAATAATAATTTGTATATAACGGGTAAGACAATTTGAGATGCGGATGATTTTCATGTCATTTATTTGAATGATTGGTTATGATTTTGATGTTATTTATTAAGATTTTTAATCGTATTTATTGATGTTACTAATATTACGAATTTCATTTTAACATTGTTGATCGACTTTCATTTTGATATTACGACTTTCTTTAATCAATTGTCACTAAACGATAATCATCATCTTGATTTCAATAAGCGTGCTAATTTTAATATGTCAATAATAATTTGTATATAATGGGTAAGGCAATTTCAGACGCAGATTATTTTAATGTCATTGATTTGAATGATTGATTATGATTTTGATTTTATTTTTTAAGATTTTGAATTGTTAAGTACTATATTTACACAGTTTAAATAATGACGTTTTTTGGCGGCATTTTGTAACATGTCAAAAGTTGCCTAAAGTGTATGTACAATGGGTCCTTTTAGCTACATGTTGAAATGGGTTTGGGGTTGATCCTTTTGGCGTCTATTTTTTTTAATAAAATATAGGAAATTTATATTACAGCATGTGACATTGGACCCATTTTCTTATTAGTTGTTTTTTAGCTATGTAATCGGTTTGAACCATTGGAGAGATAACATGTAAAATTTAAGCTACCCATTCAAGTAAGTGGGTTAAGGATTGTTTCTTAATTTACTTATCACCGTATCCATATCTTTACAACAACTATATTTTATGTAGAACACAAATATGGAATACAATGGTGGAGGTTTTCATAAATTATTGGAAATGAGCTGCACTCCGAGGATCGTGATGACAATGATAACAATGATAACAACTTCGAAGGTGAAAAATCAGCTATCAATAAGCAAGACTTGAAAGATTTTGATTGAAGTAACGAAAATGGACCATTGGTTGAAGTTCGTTAAGCCCCAACTAATTGATAAGTGTTCTATGCTTAAGCTTAGTTATGATTAGAATATAGATATTACCCAAATGATTTAATGTGTAATATTGGTTGAAGTTCATTAAGCCCCAACTAAATGATAAGTGTTCTATGCTTAAGCTTAGTTATGATTAGAATATAGATATTACCCAAATGATGTAATGTGTGATATTGTGATAGTATGCTATGTAGTTTGCAGTTGTCAAATTAAACATTACTTACTCGATATATCCATCATTTCGTTACATTAAACTGTTAGATGACATTTTGCATTTAACATCAAAATTCATACATATTGCATCATCAAACATTTAGTAACCAAATCAAATTGCATAATACAATTCTTAGTTTCCTACTTTTTTTTTTCATTTTACTTTCGGGTGAACCGTGGGTCCCCACGGGACTCTAACCTAGTATATTTTATTATAAGTCACAATTGAGATAAACTTCATTTGATTTTCTACAAAATTAGTTATCTAGAAACAAAAACGGGTAAAACCATAAGATTTAAATAGAATATTAACATCTTTTATTTAAATTGGTTGTATTATAATAGTCTAAGAGCTTATAATATTTAAACAAAGCTAAGGTTGTTTGCATAGATTTTCCTATCATGGAAGCAGTGGCAATTGAGACTTTGGAATTAAATCTTGTAACGTTTTCTTTGCACTTAGAACATCATTTTCCTTTAAGTCTAAACCAAAAAGTCATGGTTGCCATTATAAATTCCGTAACCGGCGTGAAGTAATTAGTCACATCTATCTATATAATAAATGAAAACACTAGGGTTGAATCCTAGATTTTGAGAGGGTCTTCAAGGATCCAAATCCTAAATGGGGCTCCATGAAAAAGTATTATATAAACCTCTTTTTTTTTTTTTTGTCAACATCCATTTGTATGTTACAACATCTTCCTCCTTCCTATCCTAATAATTCCTTTCTCATTCCTCATTCCTCTCTCATTGTTCTTTTTGCAAGGTATGTTGTTCATCAATCTTACATGAATCTCGAAATGTTTTTGATAATTTTTCTTCATTTTGATTAGATTGATACATAATGTTTGCAATCATCTTACATAAAAGATAAACACAATCGGTTTCTATCATTATTTTTCTACAAAGATAAATCACAATCGTATAGCTATCAACCTTCTACAAAATATGTAATTATCAACACGTTTTCTTATTAAAATAACTATCTAATCTGTTTTCGATTATGTTTCTGACACTGTATGAAATCCATACATAGCGGTTTACTAACATATTAAACCAAACAGAAATACAATCGTTTTATTTCAGATTTATTTGTAATGATCAGAATCTTTTTTTTATTAACACCATTTGATAATCTGTTTAGGATCAAGTCTCTGCTTTGGATGAAATCGACACACAAGTAATTCTGATCAGGTTTAATCATTGATGATATGATTGTGGTTTTAATAACAGATTGCAATTGAAATCAGTTTCGAGTATGTGTGAATATAAAAAAAGATTATAAAAAAACAAAATACAGGATTTCATAAAAAAAGATAATTGAAATCAGTTTCGAGTATTAGTGACTTTATGGATACTTTAACAAAAGTTTGTTTTGCAGACGAAGAACAGGATTTCATTAGGACAAATAACTTCATTATGGCTTATCACAAGGGTGACAAATTCTTCAAGGTTATTCATGACCCTTCCGCACGAGTTTTGGTATGACGTTTCTAATTTTTTTTAAGTAAAAAAAAGCTTATTCGTTATTATAATGTTGTTTTTTATGTGTTTGTCCAGACATTGCCGAAATCCATGAACAGGTTTTTGTTATCTAAAAACTTACGAAACAACAACATTAAAGTTTCGACATACCATGGTCAATCTTGGTTTGTTTTGTTAGAATTTATAGATGATGAATTCTGCTTAACAAATGGATGGTCAAAAGTTGTACATGATTTATGCTTCTCTATGTTTTACGTCATATTCGACTTTATTGCTCTGAATACTTTCATGATGGAGCATTACAATCATTCTCCATCCATGCAGTTGGATGTGTCATTCTGCAAAATGATTGAACATGAATTGACGACACCTATGGTAAGTGCCATTAAGTTCGATACTTTATATTACATGTTTTTAGTATCTTAATTTGTCCATATTATTTGATCACAAATTTTGCTTTCAGGTTATACCTTACTCCTTTATTAATAAGCATTATCCCGATGGTGTCCCTAATGTTCCAATCACTATGTATGTAGATGATTTACATCAATGGAACGTTGCAATAGAAAGGATTGGTCGTGATTATTGTTTTTGTAATGGTTGGCTGAATTTCATAAGTGATCTTCGTCTCCAGGTTGGTGAACTACTTTGTTTAGAAAAAAAAGAAATTGGCGTGTTTAATGTTACAACTTTCAACAAGAATGGTCGCCAAATGAAATTATTCAAAGTTTTGACTAGGTATAATGCTTGACATGCGGCATTTATGGTTTCAATGCTTGACTTTGACTAAATTCAATCAATACATAATATTATAACAATAATAACAATGCTAATTCGGATGCTAATTACCCCCCACTCTTTCATCCATTTCTTATTATTGAATTGATTGAATACCTATATAATGCTTGACATAACATATAAAGAACATTTAGTTAAATAACATTGAATAGATTAAAAAAATCACAACTAACTATAATGCTTGACATGCGGCAGTTATGGTTTGAATGCTTGACTTTGACTAAATTCAATCAATACATAATGTTATAACAATAATAACAATGCTAATTCGGATGCTAATTACCCTCCACTCTTTCATCCATTTGTTATTATTGAATTGATTGAATACCTATATGAATATATGAATACCTATATAATGCTTGACATACGCTAGTTAATCAAGGAATGCTTGACGTTGACTAAATTCAATAAATACATAATGTTATAACAATAATAACAATGCTAATTCGAATGCTAATTAACCTCCACTATTTCATCCATTTCTTATTATTGAATTGATTGAATACCTATATAATGCTTGACATAACATATAAAGAACATTTAGTTAAATAACATTGAATAGATCAAAAAAAATCACAACTAACTATAATGCTTGACATGCGGCAGTTATGGTTTGAATGCTGGACTTTGACTAAATTCAATCAATACATAATGTTATAACAATAATAACAATGCTAATTCGGATGCTAATTACCCTCCACTTTTTCATCCATTTGTTATTATTGAATTGATTGAATACCTATATCAATATATGAATACCTATATAATGCTTGACATACGTCAGTTAATCAAGGAATGCTTGACGTTGACTAAATTCAATCAATACATAATGTTATAACAATAATAACAATGCTAATTCGAATGCTAATTAACCTCCACGATTTCATCCATTTCTTATTATTGAATTGATTGAATACCTATATAATGCTTGACATAA
This sequence comes from Ambrosia trifida, assembly GCA_028751855.1. Lineage (NCBI taxonomy): Eukaryota > Viridiplantae > Streptophyta > Magnoliopsida > Asterales > Asteraceae > Ambrosia > Ambrosia trifida. The sequence continues at coordinate 112,371,374 of CM054122.1, forward strand.
CATATAAAGAACATTTAGTTAAATAACATTGAATAGATCAAAAAGAATCACAACTAACTATAATGCTTGACATGCGGCAGTTATGGTTTGAATGCTTGACTTTGACTAAATTCAATCAATACATAATGTTATAACAATAATAACAATGCTAATTCGGATGCTAATTACCCTCCACTCTTTCATCCATTTGTTATTATTGAATTGATTGAATACCTATATCAATATATGAATACCTATATAATGCTTGACATACGCCAGTTAATCAAGGAATGCTTGACGTTGACTAAATTCAATCAATACATAATGTTATAACAATAATAACAATGCTAATTCGAATGCTAATTAACCTCCACTATTTCATCCATTTCTTATTATTGAATTGATTGAATAACTATATAAACAAGTCAAACCAATTCACATACGATTGTAATAAGACACGTTGAATGCACTTTGAGTAATCGCAAAGATATATTATTAGGTTAATTTCTGTTTCTCATCTTTAAATACATAAACATTATTTAGTCAAATTTTGATTTGTTGTGTTATTGAAGTCATCTATTGGTTTTTACATTATTTTTTTCCAGTTAACAAGATCAATGGCTGCTGTAGATGCAAATGAGTTTACAATGGTTAACCAAATTCATGTAAACCGAAACGGTGTGGCGTTAAAGCTAAAGATTATTCGGGTTTGGCGTCTACCCGATCGTCGCAATCCTAATGATGTGTACTCAATTGAAATGATCCTATGTGATGAAAATGTAAATCTCAACAACACGTTTTTTTTTATATCCTATTATTTTTAAATTTCATAACTTTTTTTTTTAGTTGTGATGTTTTTAATTTTAATGTATATGAATTTTCTTATTTGCGTACGTTAAAATACATCAATTACGTAGATACATATTTATAGTGTTTTCTTATTTTTTTTATAATTAACAGGGTGACAGGATTCAAGCGAATGTATTTAAGCTGTTGTTTTTTAGATTTGAGAGGTTTCTGACTGAAAATTCTTCTCTTATTATAAGAAATCCAGGAGTTGGGGTCAATTCCTCTAAATACAAGTATGGTCCAAACCCAAACAAACTCTGCTTGAATATGGATACTCAAGTTTCTGAATATGATGGTTTCCAAGGTCCAGATTTTGGTTTCTCTTTTGTGCCCTTTCAAAGAATTCTGGATAGGGAGGTTGATGAATATGTTACAATAGGTATATTTCGTTCTAATAGTCTTTTTTTCATCACAACCAAACCATAATAATAGTTTTATAAGTTATGTTTCATTAATGTTTATTTTATACTTGATCTTAGATGTTATAGGACATGTTAACAAGTTCTTCAGCAATGATGATAAAGATAAAAAGGTTGTCGCTGATAAAAAGAGGTTAACAATGGAAATTCAAGATATCGAGTATGTATTCTTTATTTATTTATTTATTTTTTTGTTTGCATTTTCTATACAAAAAAAAAAAATTATGTAGCTTTATAAATTGTGTATTTATTTTTTACTAAAATAATTTGTACTTTTTTGAAGGGGCTTGCGCATCTATTTAACGTTGTGGGATAGTTATGCCATGGAGATGTCTAAATATGTTGCAACTCATCAAACAGAGAAAGAATTTATAATAATAATGCAGTTTGGCCGTTTGAAGTTTTATAATGGTTGTATAATGTTAATAAATATATATAGTTATATTTATATTTATAGCTACATTATATTTTGCATTATAAATTAAGTTCTAACTTCTAAATTTTCTTATTATTAAATATTTCAAACTCGGAATTATAAATTGAATCATTAAAACACAAGCCCACTAACTTCTCTGTATGCTATGTATCTATTTCTAAAACATGTTGCTAACTTGCAGCTCAAAAAGCAACATATGTGCCATGAAAAGTATTTCCAAATCTCAAAATTTAAATCTACAAATTAGAAAAACAGAGATTATACTCAAGACAACATAGATTTCAATTAGACATTTAGGTATTTAGAATAATGCAGAATTAGTTATTTTCAATACTTATAAAACAGCAACCAAAGTCTGTATTTGTGCAAAATGATTCGGATTTGTCGCTAACAAAGTTATAAAATCCAACACGATTTCAAACATAAACACAGCATCGAAGTTTCTGTTATTTAATGGAAATAATAACAATAGAACGGTTTAATAATTACCTAACAGAGTCGTTGTCGTCCGATCCTTCATGCTCGTGTCATTATTTCTGTTCCTCTCTCAGTCTTTGTGTGACGACCGGGAAATTTTGGGGGAAATTTTTCTTTTTTATCATTTCGTTCTCTTTGACTTCGGGAAATTTTCGGGACGAAAATTCTTTCAACTGGGGGATGATGTGACACCCGGCATATTTAGGTTAATACTTTTCATACTTTACATACATACGTTTCGTACTCTACATACATGCGTTTCATACTTTGCATACATACGAGTCTACCTCAACGAAAACATTGAAAACAACTACTTAATATCATACTTGACTGGGTCAGTTGAGTCGTACCGATGATTCGGGAATCATCGGGAGTCGTTACAATGGTCCGAAGGACCATTGGGTGTCGGTCCATAACCATGTGTACAAGGATCGGTGATTCGTGGAATCATCGGATTTAACGCACGTACGCAAGTCTCGGGTCCCGGGAATTGGTGATCGGGTGGGAACGTGTTAGTTATCGTGCATTATATGTTGGTAATCATTATGTGGCTTGTCGGTATGTGAAAACGTGATTACATATGTTAAAATAGGGTTTAACGCGCCAAAAACACGAACACATAGACTATAGGCGATTAGGCTAATGTGTGATAGCCTAATCGCCAGTCTTATAGGCGAGTAGGGGTACTTGGGGGCGAATAGGGGGCTAATCGCATGAGGCTTCATGCGAGTAGCAGCCCTACTCGCCTCTACTGCTGCGTACTCGCCTGAAATGCTCTGAACGATCAAAAACGCCTATAAATACCACCCTTGACCTCTAAGACATCATTTATACTACCCTAGCCGTCCCATAACCTATCTCAACCCACAAACACCCTCTGGAACCTATTTTTACATCAAAACAACCATTTTCAAGCTTATTCCATCATCTCCTCTTAAATACAAGGTGTGTTCTTCAAACCCAAACCTTTAAATGATTATGTTTTACTCCCTAAAAGTCCAGACCTGACTTATAAATGTTTTTGTCTTTGAAAATCCATTAAAAAAACGTTTTTAAACAAACCCACACCTTTACATGTGTTATATGTGTTATATGTGATTAAAGATAGAATTTTTAGGATTGAATCATGGTTGTTTTTGTGTTATTATGATGTTTATGGCTGTTACAAGTTAGTATGATGATGCCCTAGGAGTTTGAATGGTTTTGGTTGTGTATTGTTGATACTTGATGTTTTGACCCATTTGAAGGATTGTGGATGGTTAAGGATGATATGAGGTGTGTTGTTGATTGTTTGATGTTAGGGTTTGCTCTAGGATGATGCTAGAACAGTAGGATGCTATCGGACAACGTGGTTATGTGATTTAATCTGAATAATTGCTATTTAGGGCAAGTTCTTGCATGTTGATGTGATGTTTACATGCTAAGTTACTATTTTGGGAAAACACTCGCATTCGGAACTGTTAGAACGATGAAAACTTAGGGGTTTTGCTTGAAATATGTTTGTTAATGTGTTAGGATGATTATTGGGTGTTTTTACATGTTTCGGATCTGATTTGGAGAGTTCGACGCGCGAAAATACGTTACAGACATGCAGAGGCGAGTAGGATCTTACTCGCATGAAGCTTCATGCGAATAGGACTCCTAATCGCCTGAAGCTTAAGCATTTACAGCCCTAATCGCCTAAACTTAAGCATTTAGAGCCCTGTTCACCTCAACTACTAGCAAATACAATCCTAAATGCCTGAAGCTTAAGCATTTACAATCCTAAATGCCTGAAGCTTAAGCATTTACAATCCTAAATGCTAGTTTGATTCCTAATCGCGTATAATGCTGCTGTATGTATATTTTAACATCCCGGAACATGATTTGACGCCTAGGAACATGATAGGAACCCCGGGATACACCCAATGACTTAGTAACACGTGTTCGGACCTGTTTACGCGTTAATCGGACATTATGCTAGACTAGGTGAACTGTTGCGCGTATTAAGTGTTTAATTGCATATGTGGCATGATGTCTTGTATTTATCTAACACGTGGAATGTCGGGTCACCAATGGGATGTCGGGCCTTGTCTGGTGCGGTCGGTTAAACGTTTGAAACATCATTTCATATATACACGGTTATGGTCTGGACTACTAGGGACTAATCAACCTACGGGTTGTTAGTCTAACACCTTATACGCTCGTCATGATAGGTCACCGGTATTTGGTGCCGTCTATTGAGCAGGTTTACTTGTCTTAGTGCGAGGAGCAGCATCAGGTGAGTTTCACGGCCCCACTTTACGTTTTACATTTCGGGGGAGACACATGCTCATACTTATTTCATAAATTATCATGTTATACTAGTGTTAATTCATTTACATACTATACGATACGTAAAGTCCCGGGGAAACCATGAATATGCTGGATGGCATAACGGGGGAAATGTGGATAGATCTATTGGGACTGACAGACCCCACCCGTCGGCTGGGAGCCGGGCGGGTGCATATTGTCTCGGTCATAACGCTACTGGAGGTAGTGCATAATCGTTTTGGGCAAAAATCATATATCGTTGTCTGCAATGGTTTCAGGTCGTAGTAGTATTACTCATGCGTCTAGCTAACGCTATCATTTCTGACATAGTGATAACATGATGACTTTCATTACTTAAACGTTTAACATAAAACCTGTGAACTCACCGGCATTATTTGCTGACGTTTTTAGCATGTTTGTCTCAGGTCGTTGAGGTAGTAGCTTGTCATAGGCGCACGGAGTCACACGGCGTCTAGGATTCATATGCATTTTCTCATCTTTTTCAGACTTACGTACTTTTACATTTTGAGTTGTAATAAAGTTACGCTTCCGCAGCGAATGGATTTATGAAAACTTGATGGTTGTTTATTTCATTTTACGTATCATATAGTGTCGTTTATTGTGACCGTTGACTTAGATCCTGGTTTGTCACGCGCCTCGCGGTAAAACCCCGCACGTGGAATTTGAGGGTGTGACACTTTGTCATGTTTACAATTTGGTGCGGCTGGTTTTCTCAATATAACTAACCCTAGATCTGAAAAGAAAATAAGAAGCAACTTTGTTATCTGTTTTTCAGGTGGATCCATAATTAGAATCGGTGTATGTTAATACAAACCATAAGTCCATCAACATTCAGCCCAATACCATATGCAATAACTGAAAAAATGCAGGCCCTATAAAACTTACGGCCCAAAACTCTAACACATATTATAAACATACAAAATCCTAACAAACCAATAGTTTCTTAATGTTTAAATAAAAGTTGTTAAAAGGCCATTTGCACACAAAGTATATCTTCCGTTAGTAACATTTTTTTTAGTTTAACATCCATCATTTAAACGGATGACTGTAAGAGCCCGTCGGTTGATTATATTAAAATTAAAAAAAAAAAACCCAAATCACAAATTGAAAGCACATTTCTTTTATAAACCAGGGGCAGTAGAAAGTTTCCTTATTTTTCAATAATTTTTAGTATATTTTTCTTTAATTTTTTAGGTATATACTTATTGTATTCAAGAAAAACATATATTTTACAATGTCCGATCCCCCAAAGTATGATTTTTGTTTACCGAAATCTAAAGTTGGTGACCTGAGGCGTAAATCTAACGGTAATGATTAATCTTTGTTTTTTTCTTTTACATTTGGTTACATTGTTAGCTTTTTTTTATTTTTTTACACTAACAAATATTATAAACATGTTTGGAGATATCAATACCGCAACACCGTTATCCGACATATCAAATGGTACGTAATTTATTATGTTTCATCTTATACCTTTAATTCTTAATTTTTGATTAAGAAATAATAGTTTTTATTGTAATTTATTGTTTAGTGAGTCTTAATATCTCTGAAAGACGTAAACGGATGAATGCATATTTGGATAGTATAAGTTCAAATGTCGGTTGTTCACTTTCTAATGTTGAAAACATAGAAACCTCTACAAACTCTTTCACACCGCCATTAGTAACAATACAAGGTAAATGTTTTTTCTACATTTCAAATATGTGTTATGCTTACTACTTTCCATTGTCTTTTTTTTTGTTAACTATTTGTCTTTATTTTATAGATAACACGCAGAGAACGCCTTTGTCAGGCATCTCTAATGAACGTTGTGAATCTACAAAGAGAAAAAAATCTAATTTTGCTTCGACACAAGCAAATAATCCTTTAGGAATCGAAGGTAAAATTTATTTTATACATTGCCCAAATATCTTATTTCTTACTGATTTCCATTGTTGTTTTTTTACTTATTTCTTTTTATTTTATAGTTAACACGCAGAGAACACCTTTGTCAGACATCTCTAATGGTATTATTTATTTTATTTTTATGTCATCATTTGTTAGCGTATCTATTTATGTTAGTATATTATAGAATTGTGTTGTCCCGTTTTGTGTTTGTCTTCTTTTTCAAAGCATTCCATTTATTTATTTAATTTTTACGCAGTTTGTCACGAATCGCAACATAGCAATCTATCTGAGTTTTATAAACAAAGGCGTACAGAAAGAAAGCGTATCTTGGATTCTAAGCGGACTAACAAAGGAAAACTAAATATAACACCTAACACTCAAACACACCCAGTTGACATTGTTGGTATGTTTAGTTTAGTCATGTTTACAAAGTATATTATAATAAATCAACATTTATTAAACTTATATTATTTTAATTTGTTAGGATCTTCAGGTGTAAGTTGGCCGCTTTCTAACGTATGCAACACGCGGTCAACATCGAATTTAAAACGAAAACGCCCCAGTATTACTCCCATACCGATGGCTGACTTGGAAGAATGCTTAGAAAACCCGCATGGAGTAACGACAAACAATGTAATACAAGGCATATCTCCAGGTAGTCTTTTTTCGCTAATAACTACTAATAAAAAATATTTTTAATATTAATTAAACATTAGTTTAGAAATATGGTACATTTAATAAATTTGAATATCTTTTTTTAGCTTACTTGGACCATGGTGATCAGAATGTTACTTGTGAAGATTGTAATGCTAGACTGTGGAGATGTGAATCTACTAGAGGGCTTAATAGAAGTAATACTAAAAAAAAATTCTCTCTGTGTTGTGGTTATGGAAAAGTTATGCTTCCTCCTTTTAAGGAGGCCCCACACAGTTATAAAGAGTATTTTAATAGAGTTGATTCTAAAAGCAAATTCTTTTTAAAGAACATAAGACGATTCAACTCTATGTTTGCATTTACGTCCATGGGTGGAAAAATTGATAGGTCTATAAATCATGGTAATGCTCCATTCATCTATCGTATAAGTGGTGAGAACTACCATGCTTTGGGAAATCTTTTACCATCACGTGGACAAAATCCAGTATTCTCTCAGCTATACATATATGATACTGAAAATGAAGTTTCGAATAGAATCAATGTCGTTGGGTATGTTATTTTGTTTATTGTCTTTTGTAGAAAACTTTAAGGATTTTTAAGTACTTTCAATTCTAATATATTCATTTTATTTATAGTGATGCAGATGAGGAATACTCATAAGAAAAGGCGCTTGAATTTCAAATTGTAAAGGAATTGAAAAAAATGTTGGATGCCAAAAACTCCTTGGTGAAATCTTATAGAATGGCGAGAGATTGTTTTCAGAAGAATCCTGATGCACAAGTCAAGCTTCGATTAAACGGAATGAGGAAAGAAGATGGTAGAACCTACAACCTACCCACGGTTTCCGAAGTTGCTGGATTGATAATTGGTGACCTTAATGAAGAAACAGATAAACGTGATATTATTGTGCAGACCATTGATGGAAAGCTAAAAAGAGTTAGTGAGTTACATCCTTCGTATCTTGCTCTTCAGTATCCATTGTTGCTTCCTTATGGTGACGATGGATATAGAATTGACATCCTTCACAAAGATGTTCCCTTACCAAATGAAAGCTCGTCTTCAAGTTCAAAAAACAAAAAAGATGACCGTCAAAAAAATGTTTCTTTACCAGATGGGGGCTCATCTTCAAATACAAAAAACGTGAAAGTGTAACAATGAGGGAGTTTTTTGCTTATAGACTTCAAGATAGGAGTAATGAATACTCGCTAATTCTTAATGCACGAAGGCTTTTGCAGCAATTTATAGTTGATTCGTATACAATGATTGAGATGGAAAGACTAAATTACATTAGGGGTAAGCAAACCGTTCTTAGGAGTGAGAAGCATAATGTCCTAAGCAAACAAAGAGAAGAAGGACAAACAGAAACATCAACCATGGGTCAACAAGTTATTATTCCATCTTCCTTCACAGGTGGCGCTAGATATATGATGCAAAATTATCTAGACGCAATGGCAATATGTAAGTGGTGCGGATACCCTGACTATTTTATTACAATCACTTGTAATCCTAAATGGCCAGAGATGAGAAGATATCTTCAAGATACCACTCTTAGACCCGAAGATAGGCCAGACATTTTATGCAGGTTGTTTAAGATTAAACTTGATTCCATCATTAAAGACCTGAAAGATAAACACTTATTTGGGACTGTTGAAGCTGGTGCGAACACATGAAGTTAATTTTTATTACAACAATATTTATTTTTTTTATAACATTTCTAACTTATTTTCTTTTGGTTGGTCTCAATACTTTGCAGCTGTATATACCGTTGAGTTTCAAAAACGTGGATTACCACATGCACACATTTGTTTGTTTATGGCTGCTGGTTATAAGCTTCCTACAGTTGACCATATTGACAAGTTCATTTCAGCAGAGATACCGAATAAAGATGAAGAGCCAGAATTGTATGAACTTGTACGTGAATTTATGATTCACGGTCCTTGTGGTCCTTTGAACATGAGTTGTCCGTGTATGGTCAATGACAAATGTTCAAAAAACTTCCCAAAAAATTTCCAGAATGAGACTTCTATTGATATTGAAGGTTATGCAGTGTATAGACGCAGAGATAATGGTTCGTTTGTAGAAAAGTCTGTTGAGCAATTAGATAACAGATATGTTGTTCCATATAACAAGACACTTCTTAAAAGATACCAGGCTCATATCAACGTTGAATGGTGTAACCAAGATGGATCCATTAAGTATTTATTTAAATACATTAACAAGGGTCCAGATAGAGTTACTCTTAATTTTGTGGAAAGCAAGAAAGTACCCGGTGAAGACAAAGTTGTTGATGAAGTCAAAGGATTTTATGATTGTCGTTATATTTCTGCGTGTGAGGCTTCATGGAGAATATTCTCATATGATATTCATTATAGGTCACCTCCTGTAATGAGACTACCTTTTCATCTACCTGGTGAACAAAGAATTGTTTTCGATCCTACGCAGGACATTGACGACGTTCTCAATAAACCCTCTTGTGCTTCCTCTATGTTTTTGGGTTGGATGGAATGCAACAAAATTGATGCCAATGCAAGGCAACTAACTTACATCCAATTCCCTTCACAATATGTTTGGAAAGCACAAGAACGAAAATGGGAGGTTAGGCAAAGAATAAAGTCAATTGGTCGAATTCATTCAGTTCCTGCTTCTGTTGGCGAAGCTTATTTTTTGAGAATGCTTTTGAATAAGGTTAAAGGACCAACATCATTTCAAGATATTCTTAAAGTTGATGGGAAAGTACAATCATCTTTTAGGGATGCATGCTACGCAATGGGACTCCTGGATGATGATACAGAATATGTTGAAGCAATAAAGGAAGCGGCTTTTGCAGGTTCTGGCCCTTATCTAAGAACTTATTTGCAACTCTTTTATCGTCCAACAGTTTGTCAAGACCTGACATTGTGTGGGAGGAAACATGGAATTATTTGTCTGATGACATTTTACGCAAGAGAAGAATAGACTCAAACTGTCCAGATTTTTAACTTTTTTTAATATATTATTACTTTAAAATAGATTTTCTAGAATTTTTTGGACATATACTAAATTGTAATGATTCGTAATGTTGATGCACTTTCTGTGGACGTCACTGTCGAATAGACTAGGGTTGAGTCTAGGTATAGTGTTACATGAGATTATGGTGATCCATAAGGGCATTTTATGGATCTAACGCATTTGTAAAATATAGGACAATACCAAAGCTAGATTCAACCTATATACACTGGGCGAATGTGGAAGCTTTCCACATTCGACCATTACAAATGGGCGAATGTGGAAATGCTCCACATTTGACCATTCCAAAGGGGCGAAGGTGGCTTTTGGGTATTGGACTAAAAATAGCAATCTCATGTGTTATTGTTCATTTTTGGTGATTTGAGTTTGTACTTTGAATGCTCTCAAGGGGGAGGTCATGCCCGACCTCCCCCGGCCGCGAGATAGACGTTTATCCTACTGATGACAGTGTCTGTAACCGTTTCTGAATTAATACGAATCTGTGATGACTTTGTTATCGTATGTTTCTGTCTCGTCTTGAATCTCCCGTCTGAAACCGAGTTGTTTTCGCTTAATCGATCCATGAATTCGGTTTTTAACTGGATTCTCACGTAATTATTAGGAATGTAAATTATACTATTTTTAATGGTTCCACATATTCAAATATTCATTTTATATGTTAATTTTATTCTATATATTCCATTCTAACACATTTTTTTCCCAGATTTGATCCTTTCAGACGACGAACTTAAGAATTTAGCTTTGCTTGATATTGAGAAGTTCTTATTGCGTAATAGTTGCAGTCTACGACATTTCGTAGGTATGCCATATCCTGAGAATGAGTTTCTATCATTATTAGACAATCGTCTTATTTGTGAGGAGTTGGGCTATGACTCAAACAGTTTGGTTGAAAAATTTGATTCTCAGTTCTCTTCTTTAACAGGTGAACAAAAAAATATTTATAATTGTGTAATTAAATCTGTTGAGGAAAAAAAAAGGAGGGTTTTTTTTTTGTTTATGGTTACGGTGGTACGGGTAAAACATTCCTATGGAAGACTCTATCTTCATCCATAAGATGTAAAAGAAAGATTGTTTTGAATGTTGCTTCGAGTGGTATCGCTTCTTTGCTATTGGCCGGTGGTAGGACAACACATTCCAGGTTTCGTATTCCTATAAACCTAACTGAAGATTCTATGTGCTACATACCACCTAATAGTGATGTTGCACAACTGGTTAAACAAACTGACTTGATTATATGGGATGAAGCACCCATGACTCATAAACATGCTTTTGAAGCACTAGATCGAAGTTTAAAAGATGTATTTGGTGTACATGCTGATGAGTCGTCTGATTTGTTATTTGGTGGAAAGGTTGTTGTGTTTGGGGGTGACTTTAGGCAAATTCTACCAGTTGTACCAAATGGAACTAGGCATGACATTGTTAATGCCTCTTTAAGTTCATCATACATTTGGCACAAATGCACTGTTTTAGAGTTAACAAAAAATATGAGGTTGCTTTCTGGAAGCCGAGTTCTGATATTGAGGAAACTAAAAAGTTTGCATCTTGGCTTCTGGACATAGGAGAAGGAAAGGTTGATACAATAAGCGATGATCAGGATGTTATTTTGATACCTGATGACTTACTTATTTCTCAATCTTCGGATCCTGTTTCTGATTTGATAGCCTTTGTTTATCCTTCACTTTTGGATAACATCCACATTCCGACTTATTTTCAAGATCGAGCTATATTGGCACCGAAGAATGAAGTTGTTCATGAAATTAATGATATATTACTTTCAATGTTTCCCGGTGACGAAGTTGAGTATCTAAGTTCGGATAGTGTTTGCCAGTCTGAAGATGTTAACAAACAGGTTGATGAAAGATTAGTTTCTCCTGATGTCCTGAATGGTCTTAAGTTTTCTGGAATACCAAACCATCGTTTGGTTTTGAAAGTTGGCGTTCCCGTAATGTTACTCAGAAACATTGATCAGAAAAGCGGTTTGTGCAATGGGAATAGGTTACAAGTTGTTAAAATGAGAAAACGTGTCATTGAAGCGAAAATCATATCAGGAAGTAACATTGGAATGCGAACTTTTATTCCAAGAATTACTTTATCCCCCTCAGATAAGAAAATTCCTTTTAAATTTAACAGAAGGCAATTTCCACTTGCTGTTTCTTTCGCAATGACAATAAACAAAAGTCAAGGACAATCCTTATCCAGAGTTGGGTTGTATTTGAAGGATCCAGTTTTTTCACACGGGCAGTTGTATGTTGCGCTTTCAAGAGTCAGAAGTCGAGATGGACTGAAGATAGTTATAGTAGATGAAAATGGTGAATTGACGAACAAAACTTCAAACGTTGTGTACAAAGAAGTCTTTCAGGATTTATGAATAATGTGAGTAATTTTGATGCAATTTTTTACTTATCTTTATTGATGTTATGTATATACAACTTCAATAATAAAGTATTATTTTAAACTTTTTTTGTGTGCTTTAAACAGTGCGTTGCCATTTGTCAATAAAACAAGTTATGTACTAATTACAATTACATTAAAAAAAAAAATATGATAAAAAGTCATTTACAAAAACACAATGTATTCATACCTTTTGTTATTTTTTGTTAAAGTTTATACTTTGGTTGAGTACTGATCATAATAGGTAATCGGTTTTCATTACTAACGTTACTTATAGCTTACAAAAAATATCCACTTTGACATGAAAACCATAGTTATATATTAGTTTTAATTTTAATACCCATTTCATATCAACGCATGACGTTTATATAAGAAAAAAAATATCAGGCTAACCATTATTCTTAACACTTTACGTTGTAGCCACTAAATTTGAATAATACAACTCTTAGTTTAATATATTTTTTTTTATTTACTATGGTTTGCACCGTGGGTCCCCACGGGTCTCAAACCTAGTAATTATCATTCAAGGTTGTAACTCCTAATCATTATATATATAGCAACTCATAAGATTAGTCGGTCACTTGGAAAATAAGAAAACAACCGCCTTTATCGATCCCGAACCATCGACCACCACCATTCGCAGCACCACCGTACATTATCCAAACCTTGACGCCATTGTTTCGTAACTATTAGACCACCACAACACCCCGTTAATATTGGAGTATTTATGTCAAGTTGAATCTGCGCGATTAAGGTTAATCCTTTAGGATCTTTATCGTTTAACTCTCACCATTCGGTAGAAGCAAGCCTCTACGCAAACAGTGAGTATATCTTTCCCCTTTTTACCATTTACTCTTTTGGGGTGACTCATGTACAATTATTACTAAACTTATGTGTATTATTTATAACGCAATGTGCTTTTTGATATGTTTTGTGTGAATTGTATGAACGATTTGTCAAAGTCATTAACCTTTTGGGCCGCACCTAACAATGAGTAGTACTACGAATTATATCCCGTGGTTACTTACGTAAACGAGTTAAGTCCTTGGTCATTGTTATGGTTTTTCTTGAACGATGTGTGAACGATTATTGAACGATGTGAGGCTTGATTTTGACCCTTTTACATATTACAAATATCATAGCACATACATTACGAAACACTTTTCTATTATATGTATTCAAACAGGGTATGCTCACCAATACATTTTTGTATTGACCAAATTATTTTCGTACATGTTTCAGGTTCTTATGAAATCACTTCTAAGCTATTGGAAGTTAGGCTTAGATTGAGATTTACTGTATTTAGTTTAGATTACTAGTTTAATTGTTGTATTTCATTTCAATGTAATAAATTATTCAATTCAATGTATAAATATTTACACTTTTAATCCATGAGCTATTGAACAATCGTCACTACGTGACACCTCGATATTTCCGCCATCGGTTGGGGTGTTACAGATTGGTATCAGAGCCATGGTTATAGGGAATTAGGTTATTAGAATGCCTTTTAGCCTAGTCTATAACTAAGCTTACATTCACGAGTCCTCTCATGTATATTTCTCATTATTCTTATATTTTCTTTCAAGATATTTTCGTTATGATTATTTCTCGTTATTCTTTCGATATTTTGCTTGGCGAAGAAGACACTCGTATTTCACAAACGAAACGATATCATCAAGTTAGGAGTGGTATCCATACTTTGGTGATTCGTTTCACTCCTCTATATGTTATTTATCTTAGGAATATAACTTTGAGATAGGAGTGACATCCACACCTCAAAGAGTATTTCCTTCAAAAAGAAACTTAACCACTAAGCTGGGAGTGAAATCCTTAACTTAGTGATTGGTTTCATTCCACAATAATTTTCAATTTTGAAATAACATCTTTGAGTTAGGAGTGAATTCCACATCTCAGGGATCTATTTCTACATCTCGTTTTTAATCTCGCTAAAGTTTTGAAATGTTATTAGTGACTTGTGGGTTGAAAATGTTCAAGAGTTGGGGATTTCAGAGTGGGATTGAACATAACTTCATCATATTTTTTTTGAAGCAAAATGGATGAACAAGTGATTTATAAAATCGGTTTGTAAACATATATTAATTTCACAATTTATGGTCATCTTAATGGTGGGGGTTATGGAAGAAGAATAACTAGTCAAGTTAAAAATCTTTAAATATTTGTAACATATATATTTATATTTAATTTAATTTAATTTAATAAAACATAAAGAGCATTGAAATATTTTAGTGCATTGAAACACATTAGATTTATACATACTTCATGAAATGGTTTCATCTTGCATTTTATAAACTTGCATTGCATATCTTACAAATCAAATGTAAATCTGCATGTTTTCATATAACGTATCCAATATATGTTTTCGGAAGAAACTTGCAACTAATAATAAGCCTTATAACATTTTTTCAAACTCGACTCCTCGTAAACACATATTTTTCAAATGAACCAGTTTTGAATCTAAAACACACTTCGGTTACTAAAAAGTTATCCTCATGCCGGTATACGTCTGTTCTGCACGCTTTCATTTATAGTTACTCACATTATCTTATTATTCTCGTATTATTCTTTTAATAGTGGTTATTATTTTCACGCGCTAATCACACCTATTCTCGCACTAGTTATTAGTAGATATCATTACAACACTGGTTTTGAGCATTAATTTAACTCGTTTGGTTCAAATTGTGCTATTTACTTGGCTTATATTATACTATTCTTTCAATCGAAATTTTATGCTATACTTATATACTTACTTGAACGCATATTTGGTATGCATATTTTCTTTCCTGTTTTGAGCAACACCCTGTTATACTTTACATTATTTTGTTCATCATCATGGCCAACGAACATATCAGTTGATAACTCGTATGAGATCTAAGCCAGTGCCCACGTACGACTCGGATTAGAGTATTTCTTCAATCCGAGGGGAACGGTGTAAACCTCAGGGTCTACAATGCAAAAAGTAGGATGCATTAGAACAGAGCAATTTAATTCTTTCGTCATGTGGCTAATGGGTAAAAGTTTGTGCGACAAGGAGGTGATATAAAGACAATTAGATAGCTTCAAGGTTGGTGAAATGTCTATAATCCCTCCCCCTTTTACCGAAATAAATTCTCCACTAGCGGTCTCGATATTACTTTTTTGCTTTTCTGATGCCTTTTTTATATCTGCAGGGTCATATGTCATTGTATCTGTAGCCCCACTGTAAAAAATCCAAGCATCTCTCCGTTTATTATTTTCCTTGGCCATATTTACTTTTCCTATATTACTCACAAAATTGTCTTTTCCTTGTTCACAAATTTCACGAGTATAAGGGCTAATATTGAAACAAGAAGGACCTGAGTAGTAATTTAAAAGAGAAGAAGGACTTGAGTTGCAATTCTCAAGTCCTTTACCTGCTACATATACGTCCACTTCCTCATTAATCTTCTTAACTTTTGGTCCTTTGTCAACCACCATTTTTGAAGAGAGATACCTTAGAAATCTGGCCAAAAATAAAAATAATAAATAAATGGAGTCTACAACCACAAGAAAACCTCTTTTTCTTGATGAAAACAATGGTATTGCTTCTATCTTTGATGGGCTTTCTCCCACACAATCATCTTCTGAGACCCCTTTATCTTTCAAGAAAATCAACTCTAAAAAAAACACTTCCTTTTTTTCCAGGATAAGTCTCGGTTTGGCTTGTTTTGGTTTGGTTTTGGTGTTTAACAGAGGGGATGGCGTGAAGAGGGTGGTTGTTGTGGTTGCAGGTTGGTTTTGGGATTTTGATCTGAATTGAATTTTGAGAATTGTTTCAAGAATCAGAAACCCGCTCTGATACCATGATAGTTTTTGATAATCAGAGAGAATTTTTTTCTATTACTTTTGGATGATCTTACAAATAAAACAAAGTCCCTAATTTATAGGTATTTACATAGAATAATAAAAGGAAATCAACAATTATTATTGGCTTGAAATGTGGAGGAGGACATGGAGTCTTGACTTTGACCTTGACTTTGACTCATCATTTGACTCATTCAAGAGAGTGGCTTGGAACATGGAGGAGAATGTTGACTTTGACCCATCCTATGCAATTATAATAATTTTCCTTTTTTCTAACATGATTGTGATTTGGATTAGTTGGATACGTGAATTACTGCAATTGAGGTGAGTTCACAGCCCCTTTTTCTAAATGTTATTGACGTTTTAATATCGGGGGATTAACATGCTGTATGATTAGTAGAACTAGAATAGTAAGACAATTGATGGCCTTGGGTAAGTGTACGAGTTGTTGCTATGAGTACCTCGTCAGTCCTTCCAGACGGACACTTCCCTGCACTTCTTAATCATTAGCTCTTAGTTTAGAGTCGTAGTTTATGTTAGTAGATCTATTGGATTAATGGCCCTTTCCAGACCAGTAGAGTGGGTCTTATGGAAATACATAACCTTACAAATTCCTCTTACATCAGGGGTCGGGTTCGAGAAGCAAAAGTTATGGTTTGATTAAGAGCCCTAGGTTACTATCATCCTTGTTAGATTTTCGTGAGTCTGTTTGGTTTTCTTCGAGGTGTACTTGATCATACGAATACACTTACATTATGAATAATAAATATTGTTCTGTGTCATGAAACCTGTGAATTCGCCAACATTTTTGTTGATGTTTTAAAGCATGTTTTTCAGGTACTGATGCTTATGGAGTTTGAGAGTGGGTTTGGCAGGGCACAACTATGAACATGATGTTGGGACCATTAAAAAATTAAATCTATGTTTTCTTTTAATATGTAAAACAATGTAACTTATACTTTCGCTTCATCTTGGTGAGACATGTTTTCTTGTTTCTAACCAAATTTCACTGACCATGAAAATAAAATATGTTAAGCTAGAGGATGGTTGCAAGATGTCCATACGTAACTATATGTGTGTTGCTAAACTTTGTGGTGACAACTTCCGTTACTTCACGACTTGCTTTCCGCTGTGCGCTGTCGGGGTGTGACAGAAGTTGGTATCAGAGCAACTGTGACAACCGTCACCCTCATATTTTAGCGAGTTGTAAATTTTAGCCCTTCGTCTATGTTGAAGTTTCACTTTTAGTCCACATCAATTATTTTATTTTATTTTTAACTCTTCTTTTAAAAGGGTGTATGTATACGTTTTGTATATGTACGTGTCGACATATAAAACGTGCCATAATCGTATAATCATATTATCTTATAAAAGTTCAATCTGTTTTTATTTTAGTTTAAAAAAAGTTTAACTTAAAATATTTTAAATATTTGAAAATTTAAAGTTAAAAACCTTGTTAAGTTGTTAAAGTTTATAAAGGAAAAACTAACCAAGTTATAATAAAACTAACTTCGTTAAGGTTGAGGGACTATTATTGTCATTGTTTGAAAGTTGAATTTGAATAGAAAAAAAATGAACAACATCGTTTCTTTTCTTTTTCTAGCCGGAATTATCGCCGGACCGGCAAGAGCCCCGGTGAGCTTTATTTTGGACATTTAATGCTTGTGAACTGTTTTAGATTGTTCCCTTATGTTTTCTCCACCCATCCTCTTCAAATTATCATCATAATATCAATCATAAACACGTTTTGATTGGGTTTTAATTTGGTATTATTAATGTAACCACCAGAATCTTTTAAACTCGTTTATGGTTCGTTTCAAATAAATCCGATATAAATACTTGCTTGAAATCGCTTCCTATACCTTTATACGACTTAAGCATATAAACACACTAGTAGGAATGCCCGCGCGTTGCGGCGG
Source organism: Ambrosia trifida (assembly GCA_028751855.1). Lineage (NCBI taxonomy): Eukaryota > Viridiplantae > Streptophyta > Magnoliopsida > Asterales > Asteraceae > Ambrosia > Ambrosia trifida. The sequence goes on from CM054122.1 coordinate 112,389,544, forward strand.
GTGCATCCGTTTTGCCCCTCGTACATCGTGTTTGTTGGTTATTCGTTATGATGAAGTAGAAAACAACGATGTATAAAATATATGTTATTAAAAACTGAAACTCATAAGTATATCTTCTAAATATTTTAAATGGGTACATGACAATAGGTCGTACTATTCCTTGCAACACCCTTAGATTGGCCCACGTCCTTCGGTGGGACCCTTTTATGTATATCGAAGGCAGATAGTATGCTATCGTAAAGCGGTGCTTAGCGTAGTGAAGTGACGTTGTATCTCTTAATGACCATAAGATTGTAGTGGAAGTGATGTAATTACTAAAATGCAGTTTGTAGTGTGCAACATATTTCTATTATTTTAGAGCACCCGCGAGATGCAGCGGAGTCAATGATTTGCATAGATACTCTCGTTTTATGTTAGTTTGACAAGCGTCGTAACAAATATATTGGACCAAACAAATTAGTAATCAATATAGTTAACACTACCAAATCGACTGATAAGAACTTGTCTTCTTTTGGATATGTAAACAATTGGCGACTTCGTGAGATCAGAAACTTAAATTCTATTCCTAGAAGCTTAAGTAGCAGAGAAAACAAAAAAACCATCGTGGAAGATGATGACGTTGCTCATAAAGTATCTCTACCATATTTGCTTGTATAAACGTCAAACCTACATATATCGCTTACTTTAATGGGTTGATATGTGTCATGGGTTGGGTGTGTTGGCAAACTTCAAGCCTACATATTCATTTGTGTGCAGAAGTGTCACATCATACCATACTGCAAGAATATAAATACATAATATATGATGTAATTTATTTACTATAAACATTGAAAGATATGTAAGTTATGTATGTGAAGAGTCACCACATTATTTATATACCAAATACATAACCACTATTTATAAGACTATAACATTGATACAAACATAATAAAGACATGGAGGTTATGAATGTATAGAGTCACCACATTATTGTTAATTTCCTCATCAATTTTATAATTATGTTTACATTAATTTCTTCAATAATTTAATATGTAGGTAAAAAGACAGTTTTACCCCCTAAATGGCGTTCAAGGAGAGCATGTTGATTGAAATTGAGGAAAGTCTCCATACCCTTCTCCAACCATCCTCTCCATCATCTGTCCTTCATGTCCATTTGTTACCTGCAACATCAGTTTTCATCCCATGTAGTAAGTGGAAGAAACATTTATAATATATTAGAAACGTATTAGCAAATCTAGAATATTATATTTAAAATTTTGTCCGTTTTATTTAGTTAACAATATATATGATTCAAGATACACAACTTCTTAACAAGGATAGTTAGGAAAGCCATCTGTCACCTTCATAGGGGCCATATCATCCAATTCAGTAGAGTTGAGGTCAATAGGTCATAGAACATGCTGGCTTCTAAAAGCTTCATGGAGAGAAACTAAAAATGCACAAAGAAGAGAAAAATTGTACTAATTAATTTTGAAAAATATTTTCTCATCAATAATTCTAAATGCTGTTTGTTTATTGTTTTAATTGTTAGTTGTAGAATTAAATTACCTCAATTTGATTCTGCAACGATCCAACATAGTTGATTATTACATCCAACATCATTGGCATTCCCATTATCTATAGCAAATAACTAAATTTAAATAGAGCAAAACAATGATATATTATGAAGATAAATTTTTGTAATTGTCAAAGAACATATGAACAAGCAGAAAAAAAAAGTATATATATACATAAAGATTAACTCATATTTTTATACCTTGTAGCATCCGGAAACCATATCTTGCAAGCGTCTTAACTTCTCATTGATTTTTTTTCTCTTCTCATCTAATGAAGACATAAAGTTTTTAGACAAAACAATGTTTCAAAGCATGAAATTAGCTCTAAGATTTTGTTTGGGGTTATGAAAAGACTATTAGCATTCAAGAAATTGATTATAATGAAGTATATATAATAATATAGATGAGGGGTTGAAAGGTCTCACATTTAAGATGCATCATAGGTTAGGTTGTATTTTGTGTTTTAAAAGTTGGACATAAGGGCATAATTGGGATAAGATGTTAGGATGTGAGGTATTGGATTATGTTAAATTTACTAATCTACCCTCCTAAGTGTCTTAACTGTCACAACTATGCCAATAATACCCTTAATTTTTTGGCTTAAATATGTTGTACATGTTGCTTGTTAAGTTGTAAAGAAATGCAAATTACCATGTTGTACATCACTCTTCCTTAATAAGATAATATAGATAACGCAAAACAAGTATCCAAAGGTTGGAATCATTCGATTTATTTTCGATTCCAAGTCTCAAAATTTCGGCCAATCCTTAACTTTTAAGCTAAATCTTTTTGTGCTATTCCATTTCCTTTTATTCACTCTTTAAAAGCCCCATGTTTTCATATGTTTTTAGTCCAGAATTGAAGGTATTAGGAATTAGGGTTAGGGTTTGAATGTTTGGGGGAAGAAGATAACCATTTAGATAATGTTCAAATATAATTATAAATAAAAAATCTCAACATACATAACAATTGGTATAGTGGTTTGTAAGGAATGATGACACATAGGCTACCCGGGTTCGAAACCCAGCAGCGACCATCTTTTTTTTTTTTTTTAAAAATTTTGTTTTATATAATTTTTTTATTCTAAATACTATATAATTGTTATAATCATGTTAAACTTAGAATATTCACAGAAAATTTATTTTTGATCCAAAAATTATGAAAATTTAGCTGTAGCTTCTTAACCCCTCATAGAAAATTAACATATTTTTATATTCTGAAAAATATATTATTTTCATATTTTTATTGATTTAAATTGTTTTAATCATAATTAATTGATTAAAAATTCATTTTTAACGATTTTAATCTCAAATTTTTGGAAAATTATTTCTATGAATGATAAACTAAAATAAAATTTATTTTCCTAGAAATTTTTTTTTATTCGTTTCCCTATTTTTTTTTCATTTAAATATGATTTAAATTCATTAAATCCGTTTTAAACGCAAATAAATTGAGAAAATTTATGGAAAATTTATTTTTACTATTTTAAATCAGAAAGTAATCATTTTTAACAAAAAAATTATTTTTGGACAATATCTTGTATTTTTAGCTTATTTATATTTAGTTTGTCAAAATAAGTTATTTAATTAAATATAAATTATAAAATCTGTTTTATGAATACTTTTATATATAAAACAGAAATATTCCTAAGTGTGGAAAATATAAGTCTTTATATTTTCTTAGTCACATATTTGATCTTAAATCATGATATATTTTATTCAAAATTATTATTAATTCGAGTTATCATAAAAACTTCATCTTCCCTACATAAGCCTCGCAAACCCTAATGCTTCAGATTCTAGATGTCTTAGAATTTTAAGTCATTTCCCTCATTAGTATTCTTATACGAATATGTTGAATTCTTCGGAATTCCCAAGTTTACCTTGTGACGAATTTTAGTTGGATTTTTATCGCTTTCGCAAACTGTGAGTATATCTTTCCCCTTTTTCATGTTTTACTCTTTTGGGGCTATTAATGTACACTATTATCAAATGTTATTCTTATACTTAATGCAATTCTCATGTGTGTTTTCTTTAAGTGAATTTGTGTGTATTTATGCTTAGTCAAAATCATTAACCGTTCTGTGGCCTTGCATTTCAATGAATAGTGCTATGGTATATACCCCTTGTGACTCTGTTGAGAGACCTTGGTCACTGTCTTGTGATTCATTATACTAAAAATGGTCTTCATGTGGTAGTCTCATTCTATTAGGGTTGGTTTTGACTGATACTACTTATTACAAAATTGCAAACGGTATACAACACATGAATTGCTAAACACTTTTTCTACTATATGTATTCAAAACAGGGTAAACTCACCAATATTTTTGTATTGACCTATACTTTTTTCGTACATGTTTCAAGTTATTTAAGAGATGACTTTTTAAGCTTTTGGAATTTTTACTTCGGTTTTGGATTCATTGTATTTCAGTTTTAGATGTCACTTTAGAATTATTGTATCTTGTATTTTTTTTCTTTCAATGTAATAAACTATTTAATTCAATGTATTCAAATTTACAATTTAGTACCATGAGCTATTGAACAATCGTCACTACGTGACACCTCGATGTTTCCGCCATCGGTTGGGGTGTTACAGCAACGGTTATAGACAATTAGGAACTTGTAGGCCTATACTATAACCATGAGAACTCTCGAATGCCTTGTGAGATACATTAAGCCTTAGTATGCATCATATAGAGCGCCTTAGAAAGATATATATATATATATATATATATATATATATATATATATATATATAGTGGAAGTATAGGGAAGAAACCCTTCCAAATGGAAAAACTCCAACAAACCCAATACTTGGCCCATAATATGCCACATCATCTCACCCACTTCCACTCTATATTATAACATGAAGGTTATTTTGGTCTTTTCATCCTTCAAATATCTATGTCATGTCAAGTGTAAGGCAATGTACTTTTCCCCCCATTTCCCTTTTATTAATTAAGCTTCTTCCCCATTATTATTCAGATCCTCCTTTATTATCCATCATCAAAGCAAACTGATGCAACCACCATTAATAACCTCCATTAAATCACCCAGCTTAGTAAATGCGATGGATGTTAACACAGACTCATCAGATCATTTAATGTCCGATGATTCTGACATCGATGCAACGAATAACAATCTTGTTTTTCAGGCTGTACACAGACATGGGCTCGGATCATCTGAATCAGACGGTATGTTTGGATTTTTGGATTAAACTAACATTTTTATGTTGGGTTTTTATGTTAGGTCCGAGGTTTTTTGTACAGTGTTATACATGCATATATACATATGAAGTTGTTGGTGTTTTTCCATATATTTTTTGTTTTAATCTTTTTTTTTTTAATTTGTTTGTGTTTTAACAAGGCGAGACAACCTACAAAGAAGGAGGTTCGAAGGATAAAAGGTGTGTTGGTGTTTTTATGGGGGTTCCAACTGATGCAGGTGAAGGATCATCTTCTGGCTCACCGTTATGTAGTAGGGAAATTCAGACAACTTCTGATTATGGTGATAATGAAGGTTTATGTATATTGCCCCCCTTTTTTTTTACAGTGTGCAAGTATGGTTGTTCATGTGTATATACAGTGTATTTTTTGATCATGGTGATGATTGTTGTTTTTTTAGCTTATTGTTTTTTTTATTGATGTAGGTGATACAGAACCCCCCCCCCCCCCACAGCATTATGTGATTGCAACACCTAATGGTACCCAGTTCTGGATACCTAATGTTAGCCCGAGGTTCATATCTGAACATGGCCAATCGTTCACGACTTTCGAAGCTGCGTTGGTGATGTATAAGGACTATGCTGATCAAGCTGGATTCTGTGTTAAGAAGGGCCAAACGAAGGTGTGGATGGGCATTGTAACGCATAAGTACTTACGTTGTGCAAAGAATGGGACACCTCAGTTGAAAAGAACATTCGACACGTTAGATGAAGCGTCGTTAAGGATACGCAGCAGTTCATTCACACTCTCTAACTGCAAAGCTCATTTGTTACTTGCAATCAGTGGCGAAGGTTCTTGTTATACAGTTAGGGGTTTCAATGATGTTCATAACCACGCGCTAGATGATCAGCATAGCCGTGATCTCAGAAAGGTTTCAAGAAAGCTATCATATGCCACCAAACAGTTTATCCACAACATGAGCCTGAATTGGATAGGTCCTGTCAAAGCACACAGGTTTTTAGTGTCGCTTAAGGGTGGGCACCACAATGTCAACGACACTGTTGTAGACTTTAAGAACTTCAGCAAACAGTTAAGAATTTTTTTTGGTGATCGTGACTCTACACTTTTCCTGGAACGGTTGCGTAATCGCTTCGACAACCTGCCTGATTTCTATTTTGATTTCGTTGTTAAAGATGGCAAACTACATTCCGTGTTCTGGGCAGACGAGATATCCAAACTTAATTATAAGTCTTTTGGTGACGTCCTCTCGCTAGATGCAACTTACCACACCAACAAGTAAGGCTTTTTTCCCAACATAATGCGTTTTAACATGGTTTGTAGTTTTAAATCAACACACGTATAAGCTGTCGTTTGCCCTTTTTAAGTGTATATACAAAAAAGTAGAATACTGACACATGTTTGAAAGCGTTGCAACAGTTTTAAGGAAACCCCATATGATGTCTAACACATGTTACTTACACAGCACATGAACACCATTTTTTTCATGTGCCACCCATGTAGGTACAACATGATCTTTGTCCCGTTTACCGGTGTCGACAATCATAAGCAATGCGTTACGCTTGGGGCTGGGTTGATAACAAATGAAACAATTGAATCATATGTTTGGTTGTTACAAGCTTTCTTAAAAGCACACGGCAATCAGCCCGCGTTAGTGTTAAGTGATCAGGACCCGGCCCTGTTGCAAGCAATACCCCAAGTTTTCACAGAGTCGCGCCACAGACTATGCATGTGGCATATCATGAAGAAACTGCCGTTAAAGGTTTGCAATACGATTATTAATTTTTGCATATCTACCCAATGGTGAATATTAGTTATAAAGCTAACCAATTATTAATTGCATATCAGGTGTCCGGGGACCTACTGAACAAAACAGATTTTCAGGCTTGCATCCAACAATTGGTGTGGAACATATATATAAAACCATTGACCTTTGAGACACGATGGCAGGAGCTTCTCGATACATTCGAAGTCGGTGATAATCAATGGTTGAAAGACATGTTTGCAATTAAGGAGTTATGGATTCCAGCTTATTTCAGGGAGATCCCAATGTGCTGCCTAATGAAAACAACATCAAGAAGCGAGAGTTCTAATGCAGCTTTCAAGGTGAGTTCTACGAGCGCCAACATGCTCGTGCAGTTTATGCTATGTTTTGAATCGAGGGTTGACAGCCAACATTATCGCCAAAGGGTGGCTGAGTACAAGACTTCGTCTACTGTTTTTTCTGGTACCACGGATTTACCAATCGAGCAACATGCGTTCAGCTTGTATACGCATAACTTGTTTAAGGAGGTCCATAAGGAGATTACAAAGGGTAAGTTTGCTTGCTACATTTCCAACACCACTCCGCGAGAGGATGCATTTGTTTTTGATGTCACACACTTGGACCGTCGTCGTGATGTTACTAACGTATACCAGGTAACACATTGACTGCCTTCTGTTAGTAATAATTTGTATTATAATTGCAGCTTGCTGTCTAGTAAGAACTTGTAGTATAACTACACTAACACATGTATTTGTATGTGCCTATTCATATGCGTCTGTTCAGATCAGTTTGCTGATGCCTTTTTTTGTTAACCAATACAGGTCAGGTTCGATCCATCAGACTACACAGCTGAATGCTCATGCAGGGGTTTCATCCGTATTGGGTTTTTGTGCCGTCATTTTTTCTGTGTCTATATGGTGCGAAAGGTTGACCGTATCCCCGACAAATACGTTGCAAAGAGGTGGATGCGTGATGTGCTTCCTAAGAAAGTGTTCTCAATTTCTAGTCGTTATGGTATTGACAGCCACCCAGAATCGATCCTGAGGAATGAAATCCTTGAACTAGTGACCGAATGCGTGGATGTTGCAAGGACCAATGAGAAGTCACTTAATGATTTAGCTGAACAGCTACGAATGATGAAGCTTAACTTGTTAACGCAGCTGCCGCTTTCACCACCTGTCCCGGAGTCAGACGAACCTGTTGTCGAAGACATAATTGGTCAGCCAATTGACTGTGAAGTTGCTGTTGCTAACCCGGATGTGGTCCGAAACAAGGGATGCGGGAAAACTAGGCGCATTACTGGTCCAGGTGAGAAGGCGTTAAAGAAACCAGCCAAGATCCAGAAGGCGCCCCGTTTATGTGCCAAGTGCAAGAAGTATGTGACGGATCATGACTCAAGAAACTGCAAGAAGGTTGCTGCGATGAAGAAGGAAAAGGAAGCACGTAGCTCGGCTGTTGCGCCACCATAGCTTTGACTAAGCAACGCATTTACGCCTAAGCGGTATGTGTATAAATAAGTCGCACTTTTTGGACTGTGTTACGGTACTTGATAACATTTCCTGGTTTGGCCCTACAACTAGTTGTTATGTCCGTAACACAGTTACTGTTGCAGCTACGTAAGTTCTTAGGCGGTGCGCAGACTTATTATCTATGCTTTTAGTTTATGTTTTTATGTTTCTATGTATGGTGGCTGTTTTTGGAAGACATGCTTGCAAACGTTTTATGTGGTTTTATAATATGATGTGCCACTTTTATGAAGCTTTTTCACATGTTCCGGCTTTTTATTTTTTTACCATATGCCATCTGCTGCATTTCTGCCATGGTTGACAGAACACATACAAGGAAAACCATTGGTTAACACATGTTACCATGGTGATACTAACACATATAATCATGTGTCACTAACATGTGTAATCCATCAATAATGTGTGTAAATGATTACTAACATGTGTAAGTCCATGTCACTAACACACACATGGTCCAAAAAACAATGTACAACTCCCCCCCCCCCATTTGCTTTATCATGTGTTATTATGTTTTCACTAACACATACAACCACATGCTATATATGGACACATCACTAACATGTGTAATCCATCAATAACTTGTGTAAATAATTTGCTAACATGTGTAAGTTCCTTGAAACATTCACACACGTGGTCCAAAACACAAGGTACAACTAAAAACCCATTTGCTTTATCATATGTTATTATGTTTTCACTAACACATATAACCAAATGCTATATACGGAATAGTGACCAAATGCCTAACATGTGTTATTTTTGCAGAGCCTAACAAGTGTTAGTGAAACACTAACACGTGCAACCCATCAAATAATGTGTTACCATAAGCTGCTAACATGTGTAAGTTTTTCAAGTTACTAACACATGCCTGGGTCCAGCACACAACCATTTGCTAACAAGTGTTAGTGAATCACTAACACGTGCAACCCATCAAATAATGTGTTACCATAAGCTGCTAACATGTGTAAGTTTTTCAAGTTACTGACATATGCCTGGGTCCAACACACAACCATTTTGCCAACAAATGTTAGTGATTCACTAACACGTGCAAGCATCAAATAATGTGTTACCATAAGCTGCTAACATGTGTAAGTTTTTCATGTCACTAACATATGCCTGCTCAAAACCCATTGCTTTATCATGTGTTATTATGTTTTCACTAACCCATATAACCCATTGTCAGTAACGGTCCTTTCTTACGTGTCTAAATGGGAGTACTTCATAAACACCACGATATCATACATTAAAAGCATACTAAACTATTACACACGGATAGTTTTAAAGATACTACAGCGCGATATTTTATTAAAGACATGCGCGGGTTACCGAAACACAACATCCCACATTAGTGTGTAAACACACACATTCAAAACACACAACCATACTCCCCTATCATGGGGAAAACTTGCCATACTCTGATTCAAAGCTAAACTCGGACGGTGAAGTAGTCTCCTCTCCTTCCCACGGGTTATGGCTAGCCCACCTTGCAAGGGTGTTCGGGGAGTTCGGGCACAAAGCACAGCCACAATACTCATGGTCACCGTCTATACCCGGGCACACGAAATCTGTCGGGCACCCCTTACAAGTGCAAGGAATGTGGGGCGTGACCGAGGTGACGCTATCGGGCGAGTTTTGAACCGGCTCCATCACCTCATCAGATTTGTGGGTGTGTTTTTTTGCATTACCCGTGTCTTTTTTAGCTTTGTTCGGTTCATCGCCGACATGTTGAGTAGGGTACTCAACAATGGCCTTTCCGACATCACGCATGGTAACTTCTTGTGGTGAGCTTTCTTTTTCTGCTACAACTTTCTGACGTTTTGGAGGAGGAGTGGATGATGGAGATGCCATCTTTGAAATGTGTGTGTTTTTAGATTTGAGAAGGGTGTTTGTATTAATAGGAGAGTGGTATAATAATTGGTAGGTTGGGTAGGTTAATACAATAACCCATACAATTTAAAGCATACTAAAAAGGTGATAGATGTCATCTTTTTGTAATTTTTTAAATACAAGTTGTTGAAGGAAAATACAAAATAAGATTATTATGTGGTAGAAAGGCAACACCCTTTATGGCAAATCAAGTCTAAAAAGGTGAGATGTCATACTTTATTTTTAAATTATATATTTTGTGTACTTGTGATAGTACAAAAAAGATTTGACCCATTATTTTATATTACTTTAAAGTATGATTTGAACTTTTCCTTTTTGTCTTTTTTAATATTATTATAATAAAGCACACCCCAAAGCATTTTTTTGTAATATAGGAAAAGGTGCCATACGGCCCTGGCCATCATAACAACTAGTTATCTTACACACGTTAGTCACAGACACATTTAGTTATCATGATACAGACTAATTAAACCTACAACTAGCTTACCAAAATAAACATAGTTTTGGGGCGATAATATAAAGTGTATGTCTTAAACCTACAACCAACAAGCATCAAAATAAACCTCCACACGACCACCATCTCCAAGCGCCCACAATGCAAACTAACCCTTCCTCAACGCTTGCTTAGCAACCTTGGCCTTCAAGGTATTAACATCGGAGCATAAAATGTGGGCTGCATACTTTTTGCGTAGCCGGTTCACCTCCCCTTCTTTTTTCTTCCAGTGTGAACTGAAGTCACACTCAAATGGCTCATGCATCCCCAAGAATCTCTCCATATGTCGCATCAGAAATACGCCGCAGTCCGTTCCATTCCCTGCTGTCCCCCAATCCACATCAAGGTGTTGTATGGCTGCAGCCTCAACCGCTTTCGCCTTTGGGTGCTGAATTTCAAGCAGGAAGTTTACAAACATGTGTTTCTGCAGTTATTACATGTGTTAGTGCCTTAATAAACACCTTAAATATTCAAGCGAATTGAAAGGCAAAAAACTTACGTATTTATGTGGCACATCCATGTTCTTGAATTCGGTGCTTGCTCGGAACCCACGACGGCCTCTCTTCTTATCATTGTCAATCAGAAGAATCGCTACATTTCGAAGCTCAAAAATCAACAAGTAGAAATGCCCTCTCTCAAGAATAGGGAACTGGATGATATCATATTTCCTGAAGTCTTTGGTCTTGTGGTAACTCGGGTTAGCGGCATCCATGCCGGATGCAAACCGCTTCTGTCTTGCTTGGGGATCACAGTGATTATCATTTAGCATCCATGGAATCTGTCAGTTTAAGAAAGGCATAATCTGTAAATAAAAATATTCACAACATAACATAACCTACAAACTAATATTATCTATTCATTACTACAACTGTGGTTCCTATAAACAGCCGAAGGTACGTGTCATCTGACTTCAAAGTTTCTTCATAATTGAGGACCTCAACCCAACAATCGATTATGCCGTCACCAACCCACTCACCTGACTTCAACGTCTTAAACAAACTATGCGTACCTTCCACGTTAGAACTACTTCTAAACAACACCTCCCTACACATGTTTAATATTTCATATTAAAACAGACTGAGGAAAATCGTAATAAAAACAAACTATGCGCGACTTACCTAGATAGCGTATCAGGATCGTCATCAACCATTGCATCAGCCTGCTTGCCTTTCCCAGCCCTGCGTCACAACAAACAGAGTTATGCTTTCAATGTTATAAAACAGGATAGCACCACTATATAAGTTAATACGCTAACTTACAGCTCTGATTGAACTTTTTTCCTAGCAAATGTCCCATGCAGCCGATGGATCAAACTTTCATCTATGCATATGTAGCTCCACACTTCTTCGTCATCTTTGGTCACACCCTCCAGCGGGTTCACACCACGTATGAGGAACGGAGATTTGTGCACGTACGCCACACTTCTTTCCCGAAGTGGATTTCTTTTTCCCTTCTCCAATTCTGCAATCATTCTTTTCCGATCTGCCAACGTTAGATTATCATCATCATCTTGAGTTTCCAAACCCCCAACGCGATATTCATTGTAAACGCCACTACTCGCGTCAAAGGAGCTGATAGGCAAAACCATCGGGAAACGCAAGGGTGTCTCCACGACTTTCTCAGACGATGTGCACACTGTTTTTTAATCAAATAAATACGGGTTTTTCAGTTACACTCACCACATATTCAACAAACATATAAACTAACATACGAAATAATCAGACTAACATATGAAACAGATAGCATACCATGGAGAGGAACATTCATGGCTTGACCACCTGCGTCGTTGCTTATTCCCGGGTCATTCTGTTCCAACTGTGTTAGCCCAACACTAAAACTTGGTATGTCGTAGTCCTCAACCGGCATAGTTTGTTTTGCCTGCACCTTTCCTGATGGCCCGCGCGATGATCCCACATCATCATGCGCAGCTGGATTAGGCGCTGTGTAACCCGTTGGCGCGTTTACCGACCACTTTGTTGCTTCGCTAACCTCATCTGCATTGGCCAAAAAAATTGCAGAGTCATTACGAAAAAGAATTATCATTTTCGATCAAACTTATCTCTATGATAAAAAGGCTGAGCAAAACTTACTGTTTGTTTCCTTCAATATCGTATCCGGGTCCGTTTGTCTCTCAACATGAATTGGAACGCACGTCGTCTGCTGCTGGGTATGTTGGATGTTTGCAGCAGAGCTAAGATCAGTAGGACAAGTTTCTGGACCAGCACCTGCCTTCTCATCTGTTGGTGTGCATATATATGTGTCAAAAGAAACCATCTCGCGAACATAGAACATGTAAAAAATAAAGAACAAATGGAAAAAATGAACATCGCCTAACACATGCTAGGGATTACCATTAACAAACGTTACTAGAACTTACTTTTGGTCGACCCTGGTTGCATATCTGCGCCTACGGGTAACGCGGCATGTCTCGTGGCCAAGGTTTCACTAGCGCTAAGATCAGCTGGATAACATTTATGGTCAGCAGCTGCGTTCTCATTTGTTGGATTGCCTAGTCAAGAAAAAAAAAACAGCAGCCCCGTACATTAACATGTAAAGTTTTGAGAAAAAAGGGGAAGTGCACATTTCCTAACACATGCAAGTGAGCACCAGTAACACAGGTTAGTACATGCTTGAAACGAAGAACTTACTTATTTGCCACTCGGATTGCATATCTGCTGTTACTGGTGGCCCAGCATGTCCCGTAGAGCAGCTTGTGTCTTTTTCAGTATCTTGATCGCTAGTCCCGACATCAATGGTCGATGGTCGATTTGTAGGATCCACAGCAGCCGTGTCATCTTCCAACACCTTGCCTACTTTTAAAAAAAAATAACAATACATGTCATTGTTAGGTTAGGTTAGCAATCCCAAAATTTTTTGTTTCACTAACAGGACTATTAACACATGTTAGCTACCACCTAAATACATTTTTTTTAAAATAATAAAACAATGCTACATATTTATTCAACAACTTACCATCACCCTTGCTGCGTACATCGACAATGGGTACCACAAGGTCCACTTCCTCACAGCTCATTCCACCGGGCACTGCCTTATCAATATCCAGAACCACGTCGACCAACTTGCGTTTCTCAACATCATGCTGTATCTTTCGGTATTGGCTGTCCACCGGACTAGCATTGCTAACATCATCATTTCCCAACACAGTTTTCTTACGAACCTGCATAGGTGTCGTCAATGGCGACTTCTGCGTCCCCGTGCTTAAGTCATCCAGTCCACCAGCAACGTCAAATTCTGTTGCAGGACCTGTATTGGGTTGTGAGGCCATGTATAGACATCAGACTATGTTTTTTTTTTAATGTCAACGTTAATCAAATTCGCAGCCACTTACCATGATTGGTTGATGCAACCTCTTGAACGGCAGGAATGTCTGACGCAACCTGTTTGACGCCATCTTTGTCTTTCGGCATTTCTGCCAAATCTCCCAGTACGCCTGCGATGCTGCATGATACCGTATCGCGGGCTCCAACTTCTTTATTCTTCCACTTGGGTAACTCCTCCGTCACGCTCTCATACTTCGCTTTGACTGCAACCACATCTGCCCTATCAGGATACTCATCATATAACTTGCCAATTGACGTCTCAATACGTTTCTTTTTCTTCACAACAAGATCCACTAACTTGTCAACTTCCATCACCTTTTCCTGTAAAGCAGGGGGTAAGGTGGTGTAAATATCACACTAAAGCATGAATTCCTATGAATAAATATCATACAATAAATATCAAACAAGTTCTAAAAACCTGAATGCTCATTTCGTCTGTTCCAGTTTTCACATTTTTGCACGCTGACAACCCTTTGAATTTACCTGTTCCAAACCCACCATTTTTTATTTATAACTTTTCCCTGTCTCACAGCCTTTGGAAATTCCAAAAAGTCATTGGATACACCGAATCATCAATGTCAATCCCTTTGCATGTAACGCAATCCACATACACAAGCTGCAGGTTAACAGATGTTAGTCAATACAGTAACACATGTTATAAAATCAGAAAATGTAAAATCAGTTTAAAAGTTTTTTTAAGAACAAGGTTACCGTCAGCAATGCGAGGGGCCCAGCAAATGGTGTCTGTTGGGAATCTCTATTCCATCCATTTTTGCAAGTCCTCAACTTGTCCACTAAGATGCCACACCAATCCACCTTTGCAAAATCCATATTATCCCTTAGATACTCAACTGTTGAATCCTTCAAACTACCTTGTTTGTGGCATTCAACCATCACAGCATAGAAGCACATTAGAAAATCTAGACGAAAGTCAAAGCTGTCAGCTCCTTCAGACTGATTCTGGATCATATCCACCATCTGTTTTGGCGCAACGTACTTGTTGTCCGGGTACCTCTTACGCCATTTTGCTACTCCTTCATCATACTTTGGCAACCGGTCAAATGAGTTGAATGGAACCCCTCCACGTGGAATCCCAAGTATCCTCTCAACCACCTTTTCATCTATAATAATTCTCCCACATGGGAATGTCATCTCCAGCGTATCAGGGTTGAAATTATCAACCACATAATGCCCCAACTTGGATGGTATACCGTCCATCTTAAAGTTTAACAACCTCCCGAACCCCAATTCCTTCACAACCAATCGTTGTTCTTCGCTTAACACTTCCACGCACCTAGCAAATTGAATGGGCGATGACCTAGTCCGTATTACATTCCATTCATTCTTTTTTGACCTCTTGCGTTTTTTCCCGGGTTCCATTCCATGCCTATCCACATTTTTAGACCTTTTCCGCTTAACAGCGGTACCTGCACGCGACTCCCTGGTTCCAGTTTTCTTCACATCTGGCGGCGTGGAACTTCCAACTACCCTTGACCCAGACCGGGTTACCCTAACTGACCTGCTTGTAGACTCTGTGATAGTCACCCTTGTCCTAGCTGCAACACGTGGATGACTCAGTCAAAAAATTCACAGGCAATGCCCTGACTAACACATGTTACAATTAGCTAACACATGTTAACATATTGAAAGCGACATATACCTTTAGTCTTTTTCCCAGGTGTCCTACTGCTGACCACAATTACTGAATCTTTGCCTTCACACAAACAAGTGTCATAATCAAAATGTAGGACCACATAAATAAATGTATCCATATGCTAACAAACAAAACAAACCTTTATGCTTTCTGCTAGTACTAGCATCTGTTGGCCCAACTGTTTCCTTTGCAATGCCCCCTTTATACATATCAAACACATCAACCAGCACAACAGAACACATTAATATCAAACAAGAACAAAAAAGGGAAAACAAAGAAACAAAAAAACCCCAACAATAATATATTACCTATCCTTTTCCTCTTTAATGTACTTGTAGTGGTGTCAGAATCATACTCTTTCCAAAAATAGCAAACAAGAACAACATCAGATTATAACATTTTTTTTCAAAGTGTCTATTGATTTTGCCAGTAAGGGTTTTCATACCTAATGTACGTTTCGTTTCTGTATGGGGAGACTGAGATGGGCCATGATCCTTTAAAACACCCCTTCCATTTGTAGAGTCATCAGACACAACAACTACATCATGATCAGACCGTTTTTTCTTCCTGAATAAAAATAATCATAAAATGTTAGGGGTTTACATTTCTTGAAGATTTTTTACAACTCATAACTGTAACTGGTGTACTGTAACAACATCTAATAATATATCAAACCCTAACACTCCAGATATACTAATAAAGATCTACACACCTTTTTGATGATTTTTTTGGAAGATTTCTTCCTGTCCCGTCGTCGTCGGCACCAGAGAGGAGATAAGCCAGATGATTTCATTTTCCTTTGTTGCTTCTTGAATATTTTCTGGATTCTTAATAGAAAGGGGGGAAAGAAAGTGGTACGAGAGAGAGAGAGTGGATTATTTTGTGAGAGAGTGTTTTTGTGTGAAATTTGAATTGGTTTTAATGAGAGAAGGGAGAGAGAGAGTTGACATGATATGCATGTCAGTTACACAGACATGGGGTGGCTAATGACTCCTTTGCCCCTGGTATCATTCTTAACCACACAATAACAACTTGCTTTATATTATTATATAGAATTAATTAAGGACCCTTGATCAACCTAGATCAATGGCCATAAGAGAGTTTACAAGGTTTTTCCAAAAGATAGGGTTTCCATATTATCCATACCCTATATATATATATATATATATATATATATATATATATATATATATGAGCAGTAAGGATAGTTACGTACTTATGATGTATTATTATATGTGTTAACGTGATTAACTATATTATATAATTATATACTTATTAGTACGAAAATTGCTTGTCACAGATCATGGCCTCATCATATATCAGCCTTTCTATCACCGATAGTGAGCCAGAGTCCCCACCGGAGCCATATACGTCTGCTGACTCTAGTGAGCCTCTGCAGGATCCGTACATTCCTATGTTAGTAGCACCGGCTACTGTAGAGCCAATGATTGATGCACCTGCTGCTGTAGAGCCTATAGTTGCACCTGCTGTTGACCCAGAACCTATTGTTATAGCACCATACACCGGAGAGCCTATACCTGCTTACATGTTACCATACGAGCCCGAGAACGATGGTCTATTTGCTAAAACTTATATTATAATAAGTAATGTTATAATAAGTAAATAGTATATCAAAATAAAAGGTTATAACTCGTATAACACACAAGTTTCTAACCTAATGTTATAATAAGTAAATAGTATATCAAAGTTCATTTTTTCTAAAACTTATATAAATGAATGTATGTGTTATGTAATTACATTATATTTATTCAACTCGTGTAATACACGTGTTTATTCAACTCTTTTAATACACACGTTTTTTATGGTGTAACTTTTTTTATACTTAGTATATAAAATTATTATAAAATTATGTTGTTAGGTTTTAAAATGGGTGGGGCTGAGGATAAATGGGTGTGGTCAGGAGGTTCGGATGGAGTTTACACTATTAAGGGGTTTAAGAATTGGTTATAGTCCAGCGATAGTGTGCAGAATGTTTTGAAGATTAAATGGGAAGGGTGGGTCCCGTTAAGAGTTAATCTTTTAGCTTGGAGGGCGGCGAAAGGAAGGTTACCTACCCGGATGGCTTTAGTGCAGCGGCAAATTAACATTCCAGACTCCGCTTGTCCGTTTTGCAACTGTGAGGTTGAAGATGTCAATCATGTGTTGTTGGGGTGTGGTGTATCTTATGGGGTATGGAGCATTATATGCAAATGGTTTAGATTAGATCCGTTTTATGCCTATGACTACGAGGATTTACTTATACTACACAAGAATGTTCATGCCGGGAAGTGGAGGAAAAAGATTGTTAGAGGTGTTGTAATGATCTCGTCTTGGGCCATTTGGAACACAAGAAACACTAAGGTTTTTCATGATAAACCATTCAAAGTTATGGACGTCGTGGCGGAGATAAAGTCGAAGGCGTTTTTATGGTTGAAACATAGGTTGAAGTTTAAAAGTATTGTTTGGAAAGATTGGACCATTTATCCGTTGTATATCTATACTACATTATAAAGGAGAAGGCATGGACAAATATGTCCAAATTGTCCAAAGATAAGATGGCATACCAAGGGTTTCTTTACAATTTTCTAAATTTTACCACTTTTCTTCCCTAAATGCCCCTAGAAGATAATTAACCTTTATATGAAAATGGAACTCACCCAAACTAAATAAACACACGGGATAGCAATATTTTTGAACAAATTTCATATAACGGTGATGAAATATAATAATTTATGTTACCACAATGAATAATCTTATCTCAGCTAAACTTGTATGAATTTTAAAACTTTACTATAATAATACTTATATTATAAACCATTTTCATATATATGCGTCTACCCAGCGACAAAGTGGACAGGATGGTTCGACTCACTGGCTACATTGGGCAATTTTTTAGCTGCTGGGTCAGGTTGGGCAAGTCTATTACAAACATACAAATCACAACTTTTAATTTCTAAATGGACAATGACCTTCATATGATAGTTTATACAATATCATATTATTACTACATGCTTTTGTCAAGTAAATGAACTTTATCATTTAGCAAGGTGTATTCAATGGCACGGTTATGTAGATATGCAATGACCGGACAACTTACACAAGAGTGATGTTTATGTTCATATTGGTCTGTTACAGTAAGATACCTTTGGTTTATTAAGATTTGTTCAATAATGAGTACATGGTTTTTGTGGTGAACTGCAATCAGTTGTAAGTGGCGGTGTACATTTCTTTTCTTTTTTTTTCTTTCTATGAATACTTGTTAAAACATAGTGCGCACATTTCTATTCTTTTTGCGTAACTTGCGGCAAAAAACCTAAGTATCATAATGTTGTATTGCAACCCATTTGTGGATCCCGCTGTAACGCGCGGGTAAACCCACTAGTGTGTGTATAGTTTTGGCAGTTCTTGTTTTATAGAACTTGCCGGTGTTTAATGAAAGTTATCGTCCAAAAAAAAATTAACCTGTGTAATAAACGAGCTTCTAACCTGGTTTATTCATAATAAATAAATACTTTTTTACATCTTTTTTATAGCACCGGAAGGCGGTACTCCATGTTCCATGAGACCATGACTCCATACAATCATACATACCTTGATGGCTTTATTTGGGGTGGGCACACACTATGTGACATACGGCCCTTTTCAAACCCAAATATTCTCTCTTTCATTATCCATTGGAGAAGATTTGTGTGGGCCTATACCCACTTACCTTCTATAGAATAATGTTTTCTTTTCTTAAAACTTGTAATCTAGAAAGAAAAAAAGAAAAAAAGAGATGTTTATTATCAATTTTTTATATTATTTCATAACATTTTTTTTATAAAAGGTGACCACTATTTTTATAGACTTTTGTTTATATACTGTTCAATGCATAGAATCATAGGTCTCATAACATGAACAATCGAATGGAACGGGAACTGATTACACAGAAATTTCATTTGGGCCGTCTAGTCATTGTGTGATTGCGTCGACCAGTTGGACTGACATCCCAAATCGGAGACCCGACACGATTTTCAGCAAAATAGAAAAAAGAAAAAAAAATCTTCGAAGTCTTATTCACTGGGATCCAGGCTTCATATATTGTCTATTCCAAAGTCCATAATTTTTTTTTACAGTAAAAATCCACATTTTTTTTGAAAGGTAAAAAAAAAAAAAAAAAAAATCCACATCAAAAAGACAAATTGGTTATATATTTTCTTTTAAGTTAGTTAAAAATGTTTTTGTTAATATTTAGTTTATTTATGATGTTAACCAAATTTTAAAGGGATTGATATTGGTACACCATATATATGCTATTTTGACACCCCCACGCTATCTCCCTATACATATACATATATGCATATAGAAAGAGATAGAGTATAAAAGATGTCGACATAGCCTAATAGAATGTACTAATAGCCCCACCTATCTTAAAATCGTTCCAACCAGTAATGAGTGAACTAATAAAACATATTTGACAAGCTGATAATAGCGGAGGAATACGATGCAAAGTAGGGGTGCAAATGAGCTGAGCCGCTCGTGAACTACTTGAGTTCGGCTTGGTAAAAAACTAGTGTCTCGGTAAAAAGCTTGAAACGAGCCCAAGCCTTATCGAGCTCGAGCTTGAAACAAAGCTCACTTATTTATCAAGCCAAGCTCAAACCTGGAATGTGAAGCCCGTCAGACTTGTCGAGGCTTAGTGTTATCGTAGTTTTATTAATATTAAATAATAATTAACCCTCATTGTAAGTTGTTTAGTAAACGAGCTCCAGTCCAACCTTCACTTAACGAACTCATGAGCCTAAACGTGCCTATTATTTTTATTTCCTAAGGATGAAGGATGCCTGATCTGCCGCAAAGCCTGCCTGGATTCACATGGGGAGCACGCGGTCCATTGCAAGGAGTTGCTCGGTTTCAAATATCGGCATGACTGGGTGCGAGACATTCTGTGGGATATTTTAAGGCGAGCCGGGATTTCGGCCAAGAAGGAGGCTCCAGTGAATTTCCTTACAGACCCCGCGGAAGGCAAATCTACTTTGCGCCCAGCAGATTTGTTGGTCTTTGGGTGGATGGGGGAAACACGCTTGTGTTGACCTCAGAGATGTGTCCCCGCTAGTTGGTTTACGAGATAATGGCTTCGTGGTTGGATAGATAATGAGAAAGATAGAATCAAAGAAAGTGGAAAAACACGCCAAAGCTTGCAAAGATAACCAACATGTTTTCGTCTCCTTGGCTTTTGATACATTTGGCTCTTTGGCATCGGAAGCTATCTGTTTCCTGACAAGGGTCCAACTAGGATGAGCATATTGCACCAAGTACCGAACTGATACCGTACCGAACAAAGGGTGTTTGGTATCGGTACTCACATTTAGAGGTTTCAGCATTTTCAGTATCGGTACGGGATCGGTATGGTGTCAGTATTTCAAGGTAAAATATCGATACCATACCGTATGTTGTCGGTATTGGGTTTTGGGAGTTTTCAGGATCGGTATTTTCGGGATCGATATCGGTTGGTACCGATAGCGTCCCTAGCTCATCCCTAAGTCCAACGGGTTATTCATAGCATTGTTTCGACTCCAGGGACAGGGATTTGTGTTTAGTAAGTTAGGTTTTGCAATTCAGAAAGGTGTGACTACGCAACTTGATGCCCATTTGCCTGTTTTAATGTAATTTAACAGACATAAAATGAAGAATTATGTTTAAAAACAAAAAAAAATGGTTAAAAACCCATTTAATATATATATATATATATATACACACACACATATGTATTTCAAATGGATAAATCCTACATGGCACTCACTCATATAATCATTCTCCCTCTTGAGAGTGTAATGTGACATTAAGTAATTTTATGAAAAAAAAATGTTTAAAAATAAAATTGGATTTTCTCTCTCTCATGTTTCCTTCCATAATTTTTAAACGTTAATATCTTTTATCTACTAGATTTAAAAAAAAAAAAAATTACACTAAATTAATGACCGTTTTATTATCTTTCCAACAAGTATCATAGTGCTATATAAAAAACGGAGAAAAAAACAACTATTTTTTGTGGGGTTTTGTTCATATAAGGAAAAAACACGTTTTCAGGTAATTCATTAATCATGTATAGGGACAATGATCTCCAGCCCAACTGGTTTGAGGTAAGGTGAGTTTTTCTTTAGGGGTTCCCATCCTCGGAGTAAGTCACAAGTTCGATCCATGCATACCACAAAAAAATTCCCCATAACGGTTTGAGCTTAAGCAAGGAGGACACCGGTGTGTGGGTAGGGATTCGAACTTGGGACCGCTAGGTTAGGGTTGTATAAGGATTTTCACTGAGCTAAACCTTTAAAAAAATCATGTATAGACAAGTCACTAATTATGTTCAAACCAATAAATATGAGTTCTATTTTCAACAAGAGCATAATAGGTTACTAGAGCTATACATTGTTTTAGGTTAGGTATCAATATTAGTATGTTAGAGTTGTACAATTTTTTAGTCTTTAGGATATGTGTTAATATTAGAGTTATGTTGGAGTACATTGTTTTAGGTTAGGTGTTAGAATTGGAGTTGTACATTGTTTTAGGTTAGATATAGTGGCGCAGCTTTGTTGGGGCGGGCGGGGGCGGCTGCCCCCCCCCCTGAATTTTGGCGCAGAAGTTCTGATTATATAGTATTCGTATAGAAAATTTTGGAAATATAGGGTTTCGACCCCCCGAAACTAGTGACTTCCGACCCTCTGGCGACTTCCGACCCCCCAAACCTACGAGTCAAGCTTCGCCGCTTGTTAGATATTAATATTAGAGTTATACATTGTTTTAGGTTAGATGTTAACATTAAAATTATACATTATTAATTGTTTTATGTTAGATGCTACCTGAAGTTTTCCTACATGTATAGCTATAAATCGCATCAGTGTATTTCATATGTAAAACTAGGGGTGAGCAACAAACGGTTCCGAACCGCGAAAACCGTGAAACCGACCCGGAACCGCTAGAACCGAACCGAATTAATGTTATAGGTTCCGGTTCCGGTTCTCATATTTTGGCATAAACGGTTCGCGGTTCGGTTCCGGTTAGAACCGACGGGTCCGGTTAAGAACCGTTAGAACCGTTTAGAATTAACTTAAATATTTAAATATTCTATTATTAGTTTGAAATAGAATGTGTTGTTTCCTTCTTTATAGTTCTTAACACTTTTAAATTATTTAACTTGGTAGGAATGTAGAGTATTGTTTTATGTGATGGTCAGCAGTCCGCACAGCTTGTTCTTATCCGTTTAATCTGCATAAAAAGAATGATCTGATTCGAACAAAACATATTTTGATACGTAAACTGCTATACTTTTAGTAACCATGGTTAACACAAACTGTTGATAAGTTTTTTAAGAAAAATTATTGTTTTTTTTTTATTTTTTTATTTATTTGTTAATGTAAATTTTAGGATTTTATTGACAACCGGTTCCGGCCTAGAACCGTTTCATGAGAACCGTTTCACCCGGTTCTGGAACCGAACCGTTTAGTAATTATCGGTTCCGGTTTCGGTTCTCATATTTTGGAATAAACGGTTCGCGGTTCGGTCCGGTTCGGTTCGGTTCGGTCCGGTTCTGAACCGTTGCACAGCCCTATGTAAAACTAATGTATCATATTAGATTTCTTAACCATAACGATTTCGAGGTATAATCTAGTTAACTAATAAATACTAATCATGCGAAACCCGCACATTGGCTCATGCCAAGGGAAATGACTTCAGCAAAGTACAAAACTGATCCGCGTGAAAATTCTGAGACACACAATAAATTATTAAAATTAGAAAGAGGCAAATGATTATATAATAATTTATTTAAAGAAAAATGAAAAAAAGAAAAGTGAGAAAATGGAGACTAAAAATAAGGAAAAGATGCATGAATATTATACACAAAAACAAAAGCGAGTTCCGAAATACAATCTGAAGCCTATAAAGTCTCCCACACAAAATCACTCTTTCTACTTTCACACCCCAATTCCTCTATCCCCCAATTCCTATTCCATTCCATTCCATTCCATTCATCTAATTAAATCCCCATACTCAACCCATCAATTTCTTTCATACCACAATTCCTGTGCATAAATTTTATTTAAAAACAATGGCTCCAGAAGATGGTGCCACATCTACCCCAAGAAACATGGCAGCCGGTGGTGCTGGTGGTGGGCGGACGAGTAGCGGACAGGTTTTAAAAAAAGGTCCATGGACCGCGGCCGAGGACGCGATTTTAATGGAGTACGTGAAGAAAAACGGTGAAGGGAATTGGAATGCTGTGCAACGGAATTCCGGATTGATGAGATGTGGAAAGAGTTGTAGGCTTCGATGGGCGAATCATTTACGGCCTAATTTGAAAAAAGGGGCGTTTACGCCCGAAGAAGAGCGACAAATTATCGAGCTTCATTCGAAATTCGGCAATAAATGGGCACGTATGGCTCTTCATGTAAGTTGTTTGATTGTATTTTGCTCATTTATATTTAGTGACGAACCTATGATTTTTTTTTAAATATATAAAAAAAAATATTATGGGTCATTTGACCTATATCTTATATACTAGGTACGACACTGTTTTTTATTTTTTATACGTTGATGCTGAATATGTGTTTCGTGTGTTTCAGCTTCAAGGAAGAACAGATAATGAAATCAAGAATTACTGGAACACGAGATTGAAAAGACGATTACGAGCAGGCTTACCGATCTATCCCGTTGATTTCCAGCATCACCATCGAAGACACCATGAGCAATCCTTGCAGAATCAAACTATTCCGTTTTCGTCGTCTTCGTCGTCTTCGAATCATGCAAAAACCTCATCGTTGTTGTATGAACCCCTAAGTTACCCTATCATGAACATGAACACACCATTTTATATTCAAAATTCACAATCTAATTTAAAAAATATTAATCCAAACACCCAATTCTTGAATCGAAATAGCTCGATACCGTTCCTCAATCAAGGCTTCTCGAGCTCCCTTCAATCCAATCATCCCGTTATTCAAATACCGAAAATCGAACCAGCTTTTGAAGATGTTAGATTGTTTGAAAATGTGGATAAAGATATCTCTTCGATCCCATCGTCGTTTCAGGCAATCACTCCAACGTGTTCTTCCAACACTGCAAACGATCGTTTGATTGTGCAAACGAACGATGGGGATAACGCGATTTCCCCCTACGTATCTAGGGGAAATAGCGGGTTGTTAGAGGACGTTTTAGGCGAATCGCGAGCATTAATAAGCTCGTGTAAATTATCAGAAACCGATAAGGGTATTGAAAAATTGACACATGATTATTCCCTAATGCAAGATCCCGTAAACGTCACGTTGGAATCGGTTTTTGAACCCGTGGATCCCAACAAGATGACAAATTTAGAGGACTCGAGTTCGGGCCACTCATCAATTGGTGAGTTGTGCTTTAGTTCTGTGTCTCAGAGTGTCTTTATCTTTGTCTTTATCTTTATTTATTAAATGTTTATTGTTTAAAACTGCTTTTTACAGAGATGGGAGAAAAATCCCGAAGCGATGGGATTGATGAAATGAACACGATGGACGATGATTTCTCGAGCTGGCTCGACTTCCCAACGGGTTGGTACGGTGGAAATGAAGATCCACCAAACGAGAGACCTGTTGATGTGGCGAATGCGGACATGGTGGAAGTAGAACACCAAGTCGAGATTGCGTGCTCTCCGGTTGGGACCGTGGAGACGGGCCGTGACAATGACTGGACCATGGGGTCATGTTGTTGGAACAACATGCCTGGGTTTAGCTAATGGTTAGGTTGGTTTAACTAGGTGAGAGTGGATGGTTAGATCTCTTCTCATGTTAAAGGAGTGAATTGTGCACAATCAAACATTGATTTTGTACATAATAAATATTTTGCTATTGATAATTTGACCTTCATACAATATCATTAAAATTAATAGGTTAATATTGCAATAAGTAAATTATTTGTGGTGTGAAAATCAAATTAATTCTATTGTTAAAAGTTACATTTTGGTTAAGGTTGTATATGATTGTGACTTATAATATGTTTTCAATATCAGAAATGTCGAATATGAAACAATACTGGTAAGTGGTAACTAATATGGTTTTAAAGTTTCGCCTATAAGTATTATTACTATTAGTATGTTCTCTTTAACTAAAAGTATATTATCAACTAAATTGCTAAATAATACATTGATATGGCGTGAAAAGAAATTGATAAGTATTGAGAACTTGAGGTTTCTGTAACGAGTAAAGAGTGTAAAGAGTAGAAACTTGTAACGGTAGAAGTTTTAAAGAGAGCTGTATAATACGTTTTTGAAGGGTTATGGTGTTGTTAGTAAAAGGGCGAATGAGAGATAAAATGAAAAAAAAAATATGGGGGTAGATGGAATGGTTTTGAGGGAATTGAATGCGTTGTGAAATGAGTGATTCCATTCCTTTAACAATCAAACATATTATTTTTCATTACCTCGCAATGGTCCATTCCATTCCATTCCATCACACCAAACGCTACCTGAGAGCTTGAGGAATAACTTGGCAAAAAGATTATGTTGGAATACATAATATACATTATGTTAGTATATTTAGCTATAGGCATCACAATCATTTATATAATATTGGTAAATTACTAACAAATCCCTAAGTTAATACTAGGTTATTCCTTAATAGACAGACTTACCCTTAATGACATAATATTATGGTGCCCCCTGTGTATATAAATAGAGGGATTGCTAGAGGTTGAAGGTTAAACAACATAACATAACACCATAACCCTAAGTCGCCATCCACCTCTCTCTCTCTCTCTCATTCGATCACTTTGTGATCATTAGCCATCATTAGTATACACACTAAAGAGAACCTGATCACACTGACAAGGATGTCGTCTTCCAATACGCTTACAACATCAGTCTCAGATCTCACCAATCAGTTAGGTATATATTATTACTAGTAGGGTGCCCACGTGATGCAGCGGGGAACATAAACACTTCTAAAGGTGTGTATGGTTCGGTTCAATTCGATTATTAGCCTCAACCATAACTAAAACCAAAGTCATCAGTTAATCAATCTTATTAAACAATCGATTATTTGGTTCGATTTATATGGTTAGATTATCGGTTTTTAGTCTGGTTTAATTAATTTTGACTAACAACTAAAACCAACTTTGGTTAATTTTTTTTGCCTATATTTATATCTTTATACATCCATTTCATGTATTTATATATCCATTTCATGTACTCCTAAGCAAAAATTTTAACCAAAGTTTGGTTTTAGTTATTAACTAAAATGACATAAAAACAACAATCTAACCAAATTGACTAAACCAATTAGTTGGTTGATTAATAAGATCGATAAACCGATAATGTTGATTTTTGTTTCGGTTGAGGCTAATAACCGAACTGAACCGAACACAACCATGCACCATTAGAAGTGTCTGTGCTCCCTACACTGAACCGAACACAACCATGCACCATTAGAAGTGTCTGTGCTCCCTACTACATCGCGTTGGCACGGTGTTATGAATATATGAATGGTTCCGTTTCAGTTTGACTGATTTCGGAAAACTAAGGGTAAAAAAGAAAAAGATAACCGATTTTAAGTTAAATCGGATATTGGTTAATTCAGTGTTCAATTGAGTATGGTTCAGTTTTGTCTCTTTTTTTTTTTTTTTGCTTCAGTGAACGGTTTAGTTATTGTTTAGTCCCAGATATTATTAATCATGTAGCACATAAAAAATTTTAAATTAAAATAAATTATCAACACCATACTCAAGTTAAAGATAATAAAATGCTTATTATTATGATGTAATATTTTTTAAAGTATCTATGTATGAAAAAATATGACTATTTAAAAAATCATGGGGATAATTACTTTAAACAAGGAAAAGAAGATTAATAATAATTTAAATAAGTAAAAGTTGAGTAAATTTTATGAGATTAAAGTGTAACTAAGATGAGGTATTAAAGTGTAAATATGTTTGAATAACTATTTTACCCTCATTTTAGGGTTGTTTATAAAAATAAAGTTTTTAACTTTTGGGTATTTTAAACTATCATTGTCTCATGCATTATCTATACTATATTATAATGCATGAGGGAGGGGTAATTTAGGATACCTAAAAGTTAAGAACTTTATTTTCATTAGTAACCCTAAAATGAGGGTAAAATGATCATTCAACCACTTTTATATTTTAGTACCCCATTTTAGTTACTTTAATTCCCCATTTTTAGTTAGTAGTTACACTTTTTTCCATTCCCCTATAAAATTATAATTCTTTTATTTAATCCTATCATAACTTTTAAACTATAATATTTTAAAAACATTCGAAAATACCGTGACAACCTGCTCAGTTTTGTTAACGTTTCGATGTTTCTCTTAGTTAATATGGACGTTGAGATTGAAATGTACAAGAAAGGAATGGTTATATACAAGTGATCATTGCATTTCATTTTTAACGTAAAGATTTTAAAAGAAACGAATATTTATTAATTAACCGAAAGAATCCAAATTTCACCTACAACAAAATTGTTTATAGCTAAAACTTTAAAAGATGCAACCAATATTTGTTATAAAGGTACATTCTATTAATGCAGAAGTAAACGTAATGAAGCTAAAGCGTTGTTTTAAAAAGAAAAAAAATGTCACACCCTCAAATTTCCACTTGCGGAGTTTTACCGCGAGGCACATGACAAACCAGGATCCAAGTCAATGGTCACAATAAACAACACTATATGAAATACGTAAACTCAAAACTTGGTTATCAAACCATTAAACCATAGCGGAAGCATTTAAACATTTAATCAACTACAAAACTAAGTTCCAAAATATCCAAGACACTTATTTAAAATATGCGACTAAGCCTAGACGCCAATGCAGATCCGTGCGCCTAGTCCAACCGATGCTACCTTAGCGACCTGAGAAAACATGCCAAAAGAGACGTCAACATATATAATGCTGGTGAGTTCACAGGTTTGTTCAAAATGTTACTAAGAGTTACCAAAGCGTTACCATGTCCATACTATACCAATGTTACCAAGTACACTAGCTAGGCGTATGTTTTATTACTACTACGATTGGAAAACCATTACTAGACACGTTTAGCAATGTTCAGCCCGAACGTTCAGCATGTTACCAATGTTACCAGTTCGAGATAACATGCACCCGCCCGGCCCTCCAAGACGACGAGTGGGGCAGGTCACGCCCAATAGATCTATCCACATTTCCCCCGTTGTGCATCCCCGCACATTCATGGTTTTCCCCGGGACTTTAAAAGATCGTATAGCAATGCAAAGTTAAAACCATAGTATGACATATGTTACCAAAATAGTTTAGCGCATGTTTTCTCCCCCAAAAGTTAAAGCTGTAAAAGTGGGGCCGTGAACTCACCTTAAGTTGCGTTCTTCAGTAATATAAGAGAACCAAGCCCTTGATAATCCCACTACCGGATATCTATCAAAATGTTCACATAAGTGTTCCGACTAATAACCATAAGGTTATCTAGTCCCCGGTTGTCCAGATTGTGACCAAGTATGTTTTAAAACGTGTTTAAGTGTTCAACCGACACACTAGACCGACCCGACATCCCGTTGGTGACTCATTACCCTAACTAATCAAGTACACATAGATTACACACAAGGTTCAAGCATAAAACACTTAATTTGTATTAAAAATCTCATTTTTGAATCAATAGGGTCGAACCAGGAAAATAAATCCACCTTCGCCCCTTTTTAAGCTACATTCGACCGTTTGAAAGCCACCTTCGACCCTTTTTAATCAGATTCGGCCAAACTTTCCACGTTCGACCCTGGGATTCCACGTTCGACCACCCAATCGGTCGAACGTGCCCAGGTTCGACCCTGACAGAATACTTTTCCAAAAACGCTTCAAAAACATCCGAAAACATCCCGAAACATTATCAAACACTGCAGTTAAACATGAATAACTTATCCCTACAAAACCCCACCAATTTTGCCCCAAAACCTATTCGTTTTAGCCATTTCCCAAAATGGCAAAGATTATGGAAGTGTCACATCATGCATGTAATCTTTACCCAATTTGAAAACGTTTCGAAATCAATCCATAATCATTTTAAAATGCTTAGTTTATCATGTGACTGAAAACCCCCAATAGTTCTTTTGATAATACTAACATGCAACAAGCCCTAGATTCAATAAAATCCCCAAATTAGACTTAATATCATCATCTATCTAATTATAACCTTCAATAATCCTAAACTATCATCAATAGCAGCCCTAGATCATGTTTCTAGCATTAGCACAGCAGCAAATCATTAAACAACACATAATATCACATAACACATAATTAACATATGTTTATTGATATGAAAACCTATGTTTAATGAAAGGGTTTAGGTTTAGAAAGATGTTTAAAAGGTTTTTATTAACAAAAACATCATTAGAACAGATCTGGACATTTAGGGTTAGATGAAAACGAATTAAAATACTTGAACAAGGTTTAGAATTATGAACACACCTTGGATTCTTGATTAGATGTTGTTGATAGGTTAGATTATGAAAAATAAGAGCAAAAACTCCTTCCTTAGTGATTAAAATCGTTTGAGAGTGTTTTGAGACGGTTAGGGTTTGTGAAATGGTGAAAAATGACAAAGTTTGGTATTTATACTAGTCCACATTCGCCCCTTTCACCTGGGCGAATGTACCCACATTCGCCCCTTTTACAGGGTCGAATGTACCTTGTTTTGGTCGAATGGAATTCTATCATTTCCACATTCCAGGTTCGCCCCTTTAAAAAGGGTCGAACCAAGATTATTTTCCAGGTTCGCCCCCACGCTGTGGTCGAACTTGGACCTATGTTTTTCAAGTTTTCCATTTTGTCGTGTTTAACGCATTTTAACGCATCCTAACACATGAACATGCAACCTTAGTCTATGTCTAACATATTTAAGCATGGATGATTACCTACACATCGTTTAAACACGTCTTTGCATATAATCCACCATATAACAATTAATCTACACATAACACTTAATTAGTTTATGTAATTTCACCAACAACTGGACCCGGTACTAGTGTATTCCCAAAACGACTCCCAATGATCCTCCAGATCATTGAACCCTGGACAATCCTATCCTGACCCGACTCAACTAACCTGGTTAAGTCCGTTTATAAATGTTTCCCGCTAAGGTAGACTTAGGTGTTACTAAAATGTTTAAGCCAAATATGTCGGGTGTCACATCATCCCCACGTTGAAAGAATTTTCGTCCCGAAAATTTCACAAAGCCCAAAAATGAAAAAGACGGACAGAATGAAACGAAAAGAAAATTTACCGGATGTCACATCATCCCCACGTTGAAAGGAATCTCGACCCGAGATTCATTCAGCCTCAGCAGTAACATGCCTAGATTCGAATGCGAGTTTCGGAAAAAGATGAGGATGTTTAGCTTTCATCTGATCTTCCCGTTCCCACATGAACTCCGATCCACGATTCGAGTTCCAACGAACTTTGACGATGCGGATTTTACTCCGACGAAGGCTACGAATTTTGTAGTCGAGAATCTCAACAGGTTCCTCCACAATCCGAAGACGATCATCAACCTTGATCTCTTCCAGTGGTACAATGAGAGATTCATCAGCCAAACACCTCTTTAAGTTAGACACATGGAAGACGTTGTGAACACTACCGAGCTCTGCCGGTAAGTCAAGTCTGTATGCCGCCGGTCCAATCCGTTCCAGGATTGCGAACGGTCCGACATAACGAGGGTTAAGCTTGCCATGCTTTCCAAAGCGTATGACGCCCTTCCATAGTGAGACTTTCAGAAGTACCCTGTCCCCAACATGGAACTCTAAAGGTTTGCGACGGCGATCGGCATAGCTCTTCTGACGATCCCGCGCAGCTGCCAAACGGCTACGAATTTGTACGATTTTCTCCGAAGTTTCGTACACCAGTTCCGGACCAGTGAGCTGACTCTCGCCCACCTCGGCCCAACAAAGAGGTGATCGACATTTCCATCCGTAAAGAGCCTCGAATGGAGCTGCCTTGATGCTAGAGTGATAGCTGTTGTTGTAGGAGAACTCTACCAACGGTAGGTGAATCTCCCAACTTTTGCCAAAATCGATAACACATGCCCGAAGCATGTCTTCCAAGGTTTGAATCATCCGCTCACTCTGTCCATCAGTTTGCGGATGATAAGCCGTACTCATATCCAACTGAGTACCCAAAGCCTTGTGCAGAGCCTTCCAGAAGCGCGAAGCAAAACGGGAATCACGATCAGACATAATAAAAACATGCACCCCGTGCCGAGTGACCACCTCCTTAAGGTAGAGTCGAGCTAACCGCTCGAGTCCATCAGTTTCCTTAATAGGTATGAAACGCGCCGATTTTGTCAACCTGTCGACAATCACCTAAATCATATCATAACCACTTGGTGACTTTGGTAGCTTGGTGACAAAATCCATCGTGATTCGCTCCTACTTCCATTCTGGAACCTCTGGTTGTTGTAGGAGACCAGACAGCCTCTGATACTCCACCTTGACTTTAGCACAAGTCAAGCATTTGCTCACGTAAGAAGCTATATCAGCCTTCATGTTTGGCCACCAATAAAGTATCTTCAAATCCTGATACATCTTATCGGAGCCAGGGTGAATAGAATACCGGGATTTGTGAGCTTCATCCAAGACAAGCTCGCATAATCCCCCGAACAAGGGAACCCAAACACGTCCCGCGAAATAGTGTAAACCGTCGGTCCTGAGTTCAAGATGCTTGTCAGCACTGTACATAGTTTCAGCTTTAAGGTTTTCCTCCTTCAAAGCTTCCAATTGTGCAGAACGGATTCGGTCAGGCAATGAGGAATAAATGGTGAGCTGTAAAGCTCGGACACGACGAGGTTTCACAGACTCCTTCCTGCTCAAGGCGTCTGCCACAACGTTCGCTTTGCCAGGATGGTACTTGATAGCACAGTCATAATCGTTCAGGAGTTCAACCCAGCGACGCTGTCGCATGTTTAACTCCTTCTGGTCGAAAATATGCTGAAGACTCTTGTGATCAGTGTATACTTCGCATTTGGTACCGTACAAGTAATGTCTCCAGATTTTCAACGCAAAGATCACCGCGCCCAATTCCTAGTCATGAGTAGTGTAGTTCTTCTCATGAACTTTGAGTTGACGAGAAGCATAGGCAATAACCTTCCCGCATTGCATTAACACACAACCGATACCACGAATAGAAGCGTCACAGTACACAACGAAGTCATCCGTACCCTCAGGTAAAGACAAGATAGGTGCGGAACAAAGTTTAAGCTTCAGCATCTGAAATGCTGATTCATGTGGTTCACCCCAGTCAAACTTTCTGTCTTTCTGGGTAAGAGTGGTGAGGGGTTGAGCGATCTTCAAAAACCCTCGATGAAACGACGATAGTAACCTGCAAGACCTAGGAATTGCCGCACCTCCGATGGCGTCTTTGGTGCTTCCCAGTCTTTAATAGCTTCGATCTTAGCCGGATCAACATGAATTCCCAGTTCATTAACCACATGCCCTAGGAATTGAACTTCAAGTAACCAGAAATCACACTTTGAGAACTTAGCATACAACTGCTCCTGTCTCAACAGTTCCATGACCAACCGTAATTGTTCCTCATGATCCGTCTTGTTCTTAGAATAAACCAGAATATCGTCAATAAACATGATGACGAATTTATCAAGGTAAGGTTTGCAAACGCGGTTCATCAAGTCCATGAACACCGCCGGTGCGTTAGTGAGACCAAAAGGCATGACCAAGAACTCAAAATGGCCATAACGAGTGCGAAAAGCAGTCTTCTGGATGTCGGCTTCCTAGACGCGCAACTGGTGACAACCGGACCGCAAATCAATCTTCGAGTAGTAACTAGAGCCCTGGAGCTGGTCAAAGAGATCATCAATGCGAGGGAGAGGATAACGATTCTTGATGGTCACTTTGTTCAACTCACGATAATCAATACACATGCGAAGACTTCCGTCCTTCTTCTTCACAAACAAAATAGGAGCTCCCCAGGGGAAGAACTCGGTCGGATGAAACCCTTTTCCAAGAGTTCCTGTAACTGGTTGGACAACTCTTGCATCTCAGGAGGTGCAAGACGATACGGAGCCCGGGCAATAGGAGCTGCACCCGGAGTAAGATCAATGCCAAACTCAACCTGACGATGGGGAGGGAGACCAGGTAAATCATCAGAAAACACATCGGGAAAATCACGGACCGCCGGAATGTCCTCGATCTTCTTCTCATCGTCAGTCGAAACATTAACAAGTGCCAGAATGGCCGAAAAACCCTTCCGAAGATACTTTCGGGCTTTCATGCTAGAAATGATACTCAGTGGAGCACCGCCCTTCTCGCCATGAACCGAAAGAGTCTCTCCATCTTGGAGAGGGATCCGAATAATCTTATCGAAACAAACGATCGCTGTGCGATACAACGATAACCAATCCATGCCGACAACGACATCAAAACTACCCAGGGGTACCGGCATGAGGTCAATGGGGAAAGACAAACCCGACAGTTCCAAGCGACATTCCCTAAGGGTGTGTGTCGCTTCGATTTTCTTACCATCAGCCAATTCTATTAAGTACTTAGCCTCTAAAGTTGTGGGTACTATATCTAGCAATCGACTAGTGTCCACAGATACGAAACTCTTATCGGCACCAGAATCAAACAAGATAGAAACATAGCGATCATTAAGAAGGAACGTACCAGTAACTGTGTCTGGATCCTGCCTAGCCTCTGCAGACCCAATGACGAAAGCACGCGCAGTCCTGCCGCCGCCCCCGTTGTTCCCATTACCATTTCCGCCCCTCCCATTATCTCCCTGCTTCCGCTTAGGACATTCACGCTTGAAGTGTCCCGTGTCACCACATTTATAGCACCCCTGCTTCCCTGGAGTCCCCTGAGCAGCAGGAGCAGGAGTAGCAATAGGAGTCTGAGTTGAGGTAAGTGACACCCTGCAATCCTTAGCAAGATGCCCCAACTGATGGCACCGATGACAGCGAGCCCGATCACAATTCCCAGAGTGGTGATAACCACACTTGTTGCACTTGGGATGCTTCCTAACATACCCTCCCGACTTCTGCCCCGAAGAATACCCAGACGAATCAAACTTCTTCACCGCCTGAGATGGTGTTGGCACGACACTCTTCCCCACATTATCCCACTTCCTCTTGTTCCCTTCCGGACCTTTCACAGTAGTACCCTTAGGAGGCAAAACACATTCTGCCACCTTCAGGTTAGTCATCCGATGAGCCGATCGAACAACTTCAGGAAGAGTGGGAAGATTCCCAGCAGCCACTAACCCTGCAATCTCCGGCACTAACCCAGAAACGTAGTGCTCAATCCTCCTATACTCGGGTGTGTGCAAATCACAGCACAACACCGCTAGCTCGTTCCTCCTCACAGTGTACTCCTCGATCTCGGACCCAACAATCTTGTAACTCCAGACCTCATGCTCCAACTTCTGTACCTCCTCCCTTGGACAGTACTCACTCCTCAAAAGATGCACAAAATCCGCCCAAGGCATAGCAATAGCCTCCTCCAATCCCATGTTCTGGGCAGTAGCATTCCACCACGACAATGCAGGCCCCTCGAATGTCGCAGTAGCATACTTAATCCGGTCCCCAGCGGGACAGTTACATACAACGAACACAGATTCTACCTTTTCCAACCATCGGAGCAGTCCCACCGCTCCCTCAGTTCCAGCGAAGTTATGGGGCTGGCAGTCCCCAAACTTCTTATAAGAGCACTGAGGTGGATGTGGATTGACAGCGATACCTGAAACATGATACACGAATAAAATACAAACGAAAGAACATGACACCCAAGAATGAGGCAAGCTCGACAGAAATCAACTCACCACCCATGGCATTAATCCCAGCCTGAAAAGTAGCCATAGCCATATTCACTTGCTGCTGTAACAAGTCATTCAGTTCAGCTTGGGTCATGTTGATGTTACCACGACCACCGCCGCCAGCACGGCCACCGCCGCCACCACGACGTCCACCACCACGAGCACCAGACATGATCTAACAAATCAAGAAATCGAGGGATTCAGATTCACCTCTAGTGTCAACCACTAGAAATTTTCAAGAGTTAACTTAGGGACAAATTCAGGACTATACATCTAAACTCAAAGTCCACCGGGATTTTCATGCATTTCAGTTTATTATTTCGTGTACACCCAAAATGATAAACTGCCCTACATGGTCCTCCAAATGTACTAGTCCAGACTCCGGTCACCGAATATCGTCACCTAGTAACGTGTTACGATAGGTGCAAGTGTAAGAAAGCATGTGTGTGCTAGAGTCAACAAATCAGCTTCTTCCTCTTCAATCCCGAAGAAGAAGACAATAGTAGGTAAGAACCCAAATAAAAGCGGATGATGTAACACAAAACTATGATGATGATGTAAGGACACCCAGACAAAGTAGTATGTATCCCACTAAGAGACTCAAAGTATGTGACCGTCTAGTGTGTGTGACTCGGCTATAGACCAGACTCTACATGCAGTCCTAGTTCACTATAACCATTGGCTCTGATACCAATCTGTCACACCCTCAAATTTCCACTTGCGGAGTTTTACCGCGAGGCGCATGACAAACTAGGATCCAAGTCAACGGTCACAATAAACAACACTATATGAAATACGTAAACTCAAAACTTGGTTATCAAACCATTAAACCATAGCGGAAGCATTTAAAGATTTAATCAACTACAAAACTGTGTTCCAAAATATCCAAGACACTTATTTAAAATATGCGACTAAGCCTAGACGCCAATGCAGACTCGTGCCCCTAGTCCAACCGATGCTACCTTAGCGACCTGAGAAAACATGCCAAAAGAGACGTCAACATATATAATGCTGGTGAGTTCACAGGTTTGTTCAATATGTTACTAAGAGTTACCAAAGCGTTACCATGTCCATACTATACCAATGTTACCAAGTACGCTAGCTAGGCGTATTTTATTACTACTACGATTGGAAAACCATTACTAGACACGCTTAGCAATGTTTAGCAATGTTCAACCCAAATGTTTAGCATGTTACCAGTTCGAGATAACATGCACCCGCCCGGCCCTCCAAGCCGACGAGTGGGGCAGGTCACGCCCAATAGATCTATCCACATTTCCTCCGTTGTGCATCCCCGCACATTCATGGTTTTCCCCGTGACTTTAAAAGATCGTATAGCAATGAAAAGTTAAAACCATAGTATGACATATGTTACCAAAATAGTTTAGCACATGTTTTCTCCACCAAAAGTTAAAGCTGTAAAAGTGGGGCCGTGAACTCACCTTAACTTGCGTTCTTCAGTAATATAAGAGAACCAAGCCCTTGATAATCCCACTACCGGAGATCTATCAAAATGTTCACATAAGTGTTCCGACTAATAACCATAAGGTTATCTAGTCCCCGGTTGTCCAGATCGTGACCAAGTATGTTTTAAAACGTGTTTAAGTGTTCAACCGACACACTAGACCGACCCGACATCCCGTTGGTGACTCATTACCCTAACTAATCAAGTACACATAGATTACACACAAGGTTCAAGCATAAAAAACTTAGTTTGTATCAAAAATCTCATTTTTGAATCAATAGGGTCGAACCAGGAAAATAAATCAACCTTCGCCCCTTTTTAAGCCACATTCGACCGTTTGAAAGCCACCTTCGACCCTTTTTAATCAGATTCGACCAAACTGTCCACGTTTGACCCTGGGATTCCACGTTCGACCACCCGATCGGTCGAACGTGCCCAGGTTCGACCCTGACAGAATACTTTTCCAAAAACGCTTCAAAAACATCCGAAAACATCCCGAAACATTATCAAACACTGCAGTTAAACATGAATAACTTATCCCTACAAAACCCCAACAATTTTGCCCCAAAACCTATTCGTTTTAGCCCTTTCCCAAAACGGCAAAGATTATGGAAGTGTCACATCATGCATGTAATCTTTACCCAATTTGAAAACGTTTCGAAATCAATCCATACTCAT
Source organism: Ambrosia trifida (assembly GCA_028751855.1). NCBI lineage: Eukaryota > Viridiplantae > Streptophyta > Magnoliopsida > Asterales > Asteraceae > Ambrosia > Ambrosia trifida. The sequence goes on from CM054122.1 coordinate 112,426,889, forward strand.
TTTAAATTGCTTAGTTTATCATGTGACTGAAAACCCCCAATAGTTCTTTTGATAATACTAACATGCAACAAGCCCTAGATTCAATAAAATCCCCAAATTAGACTTGATATCATCATCTATCTAGTTATAACCTTCAATAATCCTAAACTATCATCAATAGCAGCCCTAGATCATGTTTCTAGCATTAGCACAGCAGCAAATCATTAAACAACACATAATATCACATAACACATAATTAACATATGTTTATTGATATGAAAACCTATGCTTAATGAAAGAGTTTAGGTTTAGAAAGATGTTTAAAAGGTTTTTATTAACAAAAACATCCTTAGAACAGATCTGGACATTTAGGGTTAGATGAAAACTAATTAAAATACTTGAACAAGGTTTAGAATTACGAACACACCTTGGATTCTTGATTAGATGTTGTTGATAGGTTAGATTATGAAAAATAAGAGCAAAAACTCCTTCCTTAGTGATTAAAATCGTTTGGGAGTGTTTTGAGACGGTTAGGGTTTGTGAAATGGTGAAAAATGACAAAGTTTGGTATTTATACTAGTCCACATTCGCCCCTTTCACCTGGGCGAATGTACCCACATTTGCCCCTTTTACAGGGTCGAATGTACCTTGTTTTGGTCGAATGGAATTCTATCATTTCCACATTCCAGGTTCGCCCCTTTAAAAAGGGTCGAACCAAGATTATTTTCCAGGTTCGCCCCCACGCTGTGGTCGAACTTGGACCTATGTTTTTCAAGTTTTCCAGTTTGTCGTGTTTAACGCATTTTAACGCATCCTAACACATGAACATGCAACCTTAGTCTATGTCTAACATATTTAAGCATGGATGATTACCTACACATCATTTAAACACGTCTTTGCATATAATCCACCATATAACAATTAATCTACACATAACACTTAATTAGTTTATGTAATTTCACCAACAACGGGACCCGGTACTAGTGTATTCCCAAAACGACTCCCAATGATCCTCCAGATCATTGAACCCTGGACAATCCTATCCTGACCCGACTCAACTAACCTGGTTAAGTCCGTTTATAAATGTTTCCCGCTAAGGTATACTTAGGTGTTACTAAAATGTTTAAACCAAATATGCCGGGTGTCACAAAAAATAACTATTCTAAAGTTTGCATAGACATTGAAATAAAAACTAAAATGCAAGTGAACCAAATAATACTCTTTTAACTAAACAATATTACGTAGTATTTGTTTTTGTTAATTACACCTTTCTTATAATTAAACTAAACTCTATGTAAGAAAGGTGAAAAGGTGTCCATAACTCACAAAATAATCATCATAAGATATGTTTAATAATTTAGTTTTTATCATTTGTTCATTTAATGCATAATGTACAAGGTAAATTAATTCAAACACTAATTACATTTTAATCACCTAATTTTTAATTAAGTTATAGATAAGTAGTTAGTAGTTACACTTTTTCCACTAAACTATCAATTTTAGTTTTATGGTTTTGAATTTTAAAATATAGTCTTCTTTCCACCAACTATCCCTCTTTATCTCCCCCATTTTCTCTCTACATTATATCTATATAATCTATATTTATTTATACTACTATGTAATGTATATTAGGTGGGCACAATGGTAATTTAATCAATTATCTTAATTTTCAATGTATACAACTTGATTGCACAACTCTTTATGCATATTAACTTTTGGGTCCCACTCAAAATTTAAAATCCCAACTCCTTATCTTGCTTATCCAGTATATTCAAAATTCAAATTACATTCGTCAAAATCCCTCACCCCTCCCCAATCCCTCATTTTCATGCCCCCCCCCCCTCTCCACACATCTTTGACTTTCCTATGTTCTTACAAAGTTTGGAAACATGAAGCTCTAAGTAGTCAATGAAGCTTACAAACTGGTATGAAAATGTAAAGCTAATTAATAATTTAGTTTGTTAGTGAGGATGAATGTGATTTTTGTTGTTTTACAGGAATCGGGAGTGGGAAGGTTTGTGTGTAATTGCCTCAGTCAGACCCTATTATCACAACCTAAACCTTATGCGCCTTCATTTCTCCTTTTCATCTCTTTGTTTGATTGGTAATAACTCGCAAAGAAGTTGTTTTATTAGGGTTTGCTTGCCAGTAATATTACTACTTATCTGGTGAATATGTTATGTGTTGACTCGATTTGGTCTGCAATCTGATCGTTTCATAAGTACTTTATGCGTATGTGTGTGTGTGTTTTGATTGAGAATCTTTATGGAAGTAGAATCTTTATGTTTATTTTGTGAATATGTTGACTATTTAGATCTAATTGATTTCTTTTTCAGACTCACTGTTGTTTCTTGCTGATTAGTTTTTAATTAAGGATGGGATGATTGCTGCTCTTCGGCTGTTGGATCAGTATGCTCTTGAACAGTTTACTTGCTTATGAACACTTATGTGTTTTGCAAGTTTAGTCAGTTTTGCATAGCGGAATAAGTTATAAAGTTTCACTATCAACAGGAGTTATTACTCCCCCTTGATGTTTGCAAACTAAAGATAGTTAATGAGAATCTAAGTATTGAATGTAATGACAATAAATAAGCAGATAGATTCTCAGTTAATGAAATAACAAGTAAGGGTTTTGAAGGATTTCAGTTTTCTATTAAAATCAATGTCTAAAACAGAGGGATGAACCTATCTATTTATAGACGAACAGGTACATACAACTTGTTCAAAACTTTACACAAAAGCAATACTACAACAGGCTGTAGTCTTGGAACTTGTTCAAAATGATAAAGTAATAATAAACAATTAAACTACTGAAACATAAGGGCGGTGGAAAGATTATATTACAAGTGCTGATGAATGACAAACTACTGATGAGTAGTTTGTCTTCAGTAGTTCTTCAGTAGACTTGTCTGGTTTGACTTCAGAACTTCTGATATTTCTTCTTCAGTACTTGTTGAATCCTTCTTCAGTACTTGTGTCTTCTTTCTTCAGTAGTTCTATACTTAGAATATTTTGGCAGAAGTATGAATTAGACTAAGGTTGGCAAAAGTGGTTTCTTCAATCCTTTCTGTCCTTACAATCTCCCCCTAGATTGATGAAGCCAAAACCTTATCTAATTCCTTATTGTCTTCTTCTGTCTTCAACTATCTTCCAGATTTCTTTGAACATGGAATTCTTTAGTTGATTCAGCTTTCATTTGTGAGAGATCCTTGTTCAGGTTCAAGATGTTGAATTATAAGCAAGTCTTGTGTAGATAGGTTCTTCAGTTCATTCATAGATTTGAAGGTCTTGCTTGAACGATCTCTTCTTGTCACCAATACTAATTTGGAATCAGTAAAGGACCACTTCATAATCAAAACTTTAGATCTGTCAAAATCTGAGGTGTTAGGGACCATGCTGGATCCCTGGGATGTTCCTGAGTGTTGGATGTTTTCTATTTCAGCGACCCTCAGGTGGGATTCTCTTCTATCTTCTGTTTGCACCACATTAGGTATTTCAAATGTAGGTAAGTGATGTTCAGTAATTACCTTTATGTGCAGTCTATCAGTTATAGTCTTCTGGATTTGGTAAGCAAATGTTGAAGGATCCCTGAATTGTGTTATCAGAGGCTTTTCTTCAATATCAAAGCCTCCTTGTACAACTGTATTGCCTTCCAGCAACACCATATTGAAGTCAGTCTTTGTATTGTCCTCTGGCTTTCTTTTGGTAGCGGGCCTTGAAGTTTTAGCACCAGAAGTTCTAACTACTAAAGTTGACACTTCAGAAGTTTTGTACTTCTCTAGATTTGCAGCCTTGTCAGCTTTGAACTTTTTATATGTGTCAAATAGTTTGTTTTCTCTCCACTTTGACACTGATGCTTTTGAACCATAGTCATTGGCTACCAATTCTTCTATTATCTCAGCTTTCTTTGCTTTTCTGTCTTTTTTTCAGTTGCAATCGTGTCAGCAACAAGTCGAGCTCTTCTTGTTAGCTCATCTATTGAGAGCCCTTTGAGTGAATAGGCTTTTGTCTTCTTCAGCAACTCTTTCAATCTCAGTTTATCTATTCAGCTCTTCTTCATAAGCTTGAAGCTTTTCTATGTAGCTCATATCTTCCCTTGCTTCCAGGTTGTTCCAGATCTCATCTTCCTTAGCCTTTCTTTGGGCTGCAAGTAAATTCTTCTCCAGTAGTTCTTTGGACATTGAAATGGGAGAAGGGTTCAGTACAGTCATTTGAATTGTTGTAGGCCTTGGAATAGGAGTTGGTTGTTGTTCAGTTGGCTTGGAAGGCTCTTCAGTTTGTATGTTGGAAGTGTTAACTACTGAAGTGTTGATAGAAGTATCAACTACTGAAGGATTGTCTTCAGTAGTTTCTTCATTATGGCCTTGGGAAGGTTCAGCTTCAACTTCAGTTGTAGAAAGAAGCCTATCTTGATCTTTTTTTTTCTTTTTGGGCTCTTTCTATCAGTTGTTGTTGTTGTAGATCCACTCTTGCCTTTATCCTGGCTTCCAGTGACTCTCTTGGTTCCTTAATCTTCTCCCCCTTTTTGGCTTCATCCACTTCTGGAAGCCTGCCAGGTTGAGAAGTTCTACCAGATAACTTAGCAAGTTGTCTTGTATTGTTGTCTATTTTGTTGAACAGCTCACCTAGTTTGTTGTTGATCACCTCAAATTAGGCTTTGGTTTTCAACTCCCAAGAAGTTGTGAAGGTTTTGAGGTGATCAGAAATGAGGGTGTTCATCATCTGGTATAGGGGACCATCTGGGCTGCATAGGTGGTTCAGGTCTATGCTTGATGATCCAGGGAATTGGGTAGGCATTTTTAGTGAGGGGGTGTTTTGGGGTGATCTTCAGGATGTACTGAAGATGCCACTTTAGGGGAATCAGGGATTAAGTGGATTTTAACCTAATCTGTTGTGACCAGCTCTTTGAGCTTAGAGACACCAGATTCAGGACCTTCACTAGCAGTCGTCAATTCATGTTTAGTGGAGAGTGAATCATCATCCAAATTAATGGAATCATCTAAATCCCTGATGACATCCTCAATGAGGACATTATCAGTTGTATCATGAGCTGGGACCAACCCAGTTGTCTCGTGAACCTCTGTTTCTTGGTTCTGAGGATTTCCTACCTCAGGCATAAAGCCTTCATCAGTAGTTGCCACAAGTGAGGTCTTAGCTATGTTACTTCTGTCCTCAGATCCACCACTGGGTGGTAAATGAGTAGTAGCAGCCTCAAATGTACCTAAGGTCTCTAAGTTTGGGCTTAGAAACCCTGGTTCATCCTCATCTCTTGGGTTAGGGTTAAAGACATCCACATTCATGTCAAAGTCTAATGGTATGTCCCCTATTTGATGTGGTTGTTGGGGACTGACATGTTCTGATGGGATAGTCTCTTTTAGCCCAGAGAGAATTTTGGCAATTTCTATGGTTGATGGTTCAGGTTCAGTAGTTTGGGGTAAAGGTTCAGCAGTTTCAAAAGAAGGGTGAGTAGTTATGGTTTTCTTGAATTTCTTTCTTTTGAAAAGAATGGTAATAGGGGCTCTTGTGGGGGTTTGAGATGGATGAGACTAAGAGGATGTTTCAGTCACATCTTTAAGAAGTGTAGATTGCACATCAGCAGTTTCAGGCATCTCAACTTCCTGAACTGCCTTTCTTTTAAGGTTGGTGGGTTTAGGTTTTTGTTGTTTGGTTTTCTTGGCCTTTTGGGTGAGGGCTTGGAAGATGATGGTTCCATGGGGACTATTTCTTGTTCCCCTTGGTCATCTTCTGACCAGGCAGCCGGTTTGTTATGCCTTGAGTATGCTTGTGAGGTCAATGGGTTTAAAATAATTGTTTTTCCCACAAGCACCTCATCTCCAAGGTCTTTAATTATGCAATGCATTATGAACCTTGGATACAACAAAAACTTCTTTTTGGAATTTTGGTGATGTAACACCAACTCATTAAAGAAAAGTGCTGATGCCATGAATTTTGTCTCATTCACAATGGAATGAAAAATTGGTTGAAAAGTGGAGGGCATCTGATCATAAGATCCTGTTTTTGGACTCAGGCACATGATTATGTAATGAAACAAAAGTTTATATTTTGGTTCAAAATATTTCTTAAAGATGGTTGCATGTGAGAGAGTACCTTGGTAACCACACTCTGTCATGGTTAAATGAATTTCAGAGTTGGGAAATTGATCTGGTGCACCCGCATCATCCAGATCCAGTCTAATTCCCAAAGTAGCCGGTGTGATTGCCATTACTTTCCCTTAGATTGTTGATTTGAGGGAAATAACTTGATCATTCACTGTTACCGTCTCTGCGTTTGCCCAGAACTCATTAAGAGTTTCAGTATGGATTGGAGTATCAATGGTGAGGGCAGTGAAGTATTGGGATTTGATGACTAAATCAATGATTTTGTCGTATTGGGACCAGGCTTCATGTTTCTCAAAGTAGCCTCGTTGATTGTGTCCCAGTTTTAGTATAAGAGCCATGTGGTTTGTGTGTGTGTGGATCGAACAGTGTTTTTGTTTGCAGGTTAGGTTTAGAGAGTGTTTTTGAGAGAGAAGGAGGGAATTTTTCTTTTTGAAAGGATAAGTGATGGAAAAAGGTGTTTATCAGAAGTTAATAACCGCCCTAGGTCAAACTTCTGAAGTGGGAAATGTCTGATTTACCCTTAATGACAAAACTGCTAATGAAGAACAAATTTCATCAGTAGTTCCCATTTTCTTTTTAGTCGTTTGTTAACAACTGATGAGAATGCTTTATAAACACTTTATTCATAACTTCTGAAGTTTATTTTATCAGAAGTTAATCATTTTCAGAATATATCCCCATACTGATGTTTTGTACATCTGTAGTTTCTCTCTTTTTGTTTTTCAGAAGATTTTGTGACAGACAAATGTAAGTGAAAATAAAAATATGTGCAGAAAAATAAAGAAACACTTACAAATTTAGCATCCCAAGCATGGATACTAACTTCTGAAATGTTGATGTGTCAAGGGGTTTAGTGAATATATCAGCTATTTGATTAGCTGTTGTCACATGCTTCACTTCAATCTTGCCTTTTTCATAGCAATCCCTTATGAAATGATACCTGATTTCAATATGTTTAGTCTTTGAGAACTAAACAGGATTTTGAATGATGCTAATGGCAGATTTATTGTCTACAAGCAATGGTGTCTTGGTCTCTTTGATTCCATAATCAAGAAGTTGATATTGGAGCCATTGTATCTGTGATGTACAACTTGCAGCTGCAATGTATTCAGCTTCAGCAGTTGAAGTTGCAATAGATGTTTGCTTCTTTGATTGCCAGGACACTAGACAGTTTCCCAAGAATTGGCAACCACCATATGTTGATTTTCTTGACATTTTGCACCCTGCATAGTCACTATCTGAAAAAACTGATAACTTGATATTGCTAGAAGCAGGATACCAAATTCCAAGTGTAGGAGTTCCTTTCATATATCTGAAGATTCTTTTGACTGCAATGAGGTGTGATTCCCTAGGAGCTGATTGATATCTAGCACAAACACATGTTGAAAACATAATATCTGGTCTAGAAGCAGTTAGATATAAAATGGAACCTATCATACATCTATACATGGTTTGATCAACCTGTTTTCCTTGATCATCTGGTTCAACTTGTGTGGTTGGTGTCATGAGAGTGGAACATGATTTACAGTCTTGTAAAGAAAATTTGTTCAATAATTCTTTAACATATTTAGATTGATGTATAAAAGTTCCATTTGTTTGTTGTTTAATCTGCATTCCTAAAAAGTACTGCAGATCTCCCATTGTACTCATCTCAAATTTTGATTGCATGAGTTTCTTAAATTCATCACACAGTTTTGTGTTTGTTGAACCAAATATGATATCATCAACATAAATTTGAACAAGTAAGACATGATTTCCAACATGTTTTATGGAAAGAGTTTTTTCAATGGAGCCTCTTGTAAAGTTATTTTTGAGTAAAAAGTTGGAAAGTGTTTCATACCAGGCTCTAGGAGCCTGTTTTAGCCCATAAAGAGCTTTGTCAAGCTTGTACACCCACTCAGGATGAGAAGGATCCTCAAACCCAGGTGGTTGACAGACATACACTTCCTATTTGATTTTTCCATACAAAAATGCACTTTTAACATCCATTTGAAAAACTTTTATTTTGTTGGAAATAGCATAAGCCAAGAATAACTTGATGGCTTCAAGTCTTGCAACTGGATCAAAGGTTTCATCATAGTCAATTCCTTCTTCTTGAGAATAACCTTGTACCACCAGTCTTGCCTTGTTCTTAATAATCATACCAGCTTCATCTTGTTTATTCCTGAAAACCCATCTTGTGCCAATTGGTAGCTTGTTTGGTGGTAAGGGACAGATCTCCCAGACCTGTTGCTTCCTGAATTGGAGCAACTCATCTTGCATAGCTTGCACCCAATTGTTGTCTTTGAGGGCTTCTTGCTACTTCTTGGGTTCCAACTGAGAAATGAATGCTGAGAAGAAGCAAAAGTTGGAAAGCTGGTTTCTTGTGAGAAAACTTGATGCAATATCACCCATGATTTGATCCAATGGATGTGCCTTGTGTTCTATCGGTTGTTGTAAACCACTGACAGGTGTAGGTGGCTCTTGTACTTCTTCAAACAAACCACTGAGGTTTATAATGTCCGGTTCAGCTGTTTGGGCATCTTCAGTAGTTGTAGGAGCTGAAACAGATGTTTGAGTTTGTACATCAGTGGTTGTTGAATCAGAAGTTTGTGAAACTTCTGATGGTTTGAAAGTTGACTTAATGACTATATTAGAAGTCCATGGTTCTTGATCCTCATCATCAAACCTTTGATCACAATAATAAGTAGGTTTAGATGAAATGACAGTCTTTTCAGGTCCGAAATGGAAGCTGTCAAGGTCAAAGAGTTCAGCAGGATGTGCTGGAATAAGAGTGTGTTTTGACTCATTGAACTTGACATTCAGTGTTTCTTCTACTATCTTGGTTCTTGAGTTAAAAACCTTGTAGGCTTTTCTAGTGGAAGAGTAACCAAGAAAATAACCTGAATCAACTTTAGCTGCAAACTTTGAAATAGAGTCTTTAATGTTTAGAATGAAACATTGACATCCAAAAGCCCTGAAAAACGAGATAAGGGGCTTAATGCCATGAAGAACTTCATAGGCAGTTTTGGAGTGTCTCTTGTTGACAAGGAATCTATTCTGAACATAACATGCAATGTTGACTGCTTCAGCCCAGAAATACAATGGTAGGCCTGAATCAGCTAACATGGTTCTTGCTGCTTCAATTAATGTCGTGTTCTTCCTTTCTACCACACCATTTTGTTCAGGAGTTCTGGGAACACTCAATTTTCTAATAATCCCTTTAGACAAACAGAATTCATCCAGAGTTTTGTTCCTAAACTCTGTCCCATTGTCACTTCTAATGGCTTTGACAGAAAGAGAATATTGTTTCTATACTTGTAGAATGAAGAACTTGATGATTTCAGTTGCCTCATCCTTGAAAAATAAGAAAAATATCCAGGTGAATCTTAAATAGTCATCAATAGCCATGTACAAATCGGTTTTTTTCCTCAACCCGGACCGGTTTTAAAACCGGTTCGGTTTTTTTTTTCTCAAGTAAAACCGGTTTTTTTTTTAAAAACTGATCTGGTTTTCAAACTGGTTTTTAAGGTCGGGGGCACCAACTATCCAAACCGATTGGAACCGGGTCTTGGACCGGTTTTGTTGAAAAACCGGTTTTAAAAATACCGGTAAAAACCCGGAAAAAAACTGGTTTTTTTCCCTCTTTGCTGCTGTTTTCTGCAGCTGTTGCTGCTATTTTCTGTCAATTTTTTTTTTTTTATTTTCAACCTTAATGCAAGAAACTTAATACCAACACAAAATAACTTAAACATACGATTTCATTTATTGAAAACAACGACAAATAACATCAAAATGAAAATAGAATACAACTATTACATCGAAACAAAATAGAAAACATAATCTTAAATGAAAGTGGACGTCTAATCTTCACCCGATTCGGCGTTGTTTCTTATCCATTCATCAATTTCCGCTTCATATTCAGACATTGGTTCGGTTAAGTCCGCGTTGACCTCGTCCTCGTACACTTCGCCTTCATATTCAAGTTCTCCCTCAAGTGAGGGTATGTTTTGCACCCTCTCCGCGGCATCCAAATAATCCTTCAAGCAAATCGCCATCTCTACCGAAGGTGGAGTTAGTCGCGTCCTACGTATCGAAATGACCCTGCCACTAATCGAGAAAGCGGATTCCGATGCTACCGTGGAAGCTTGGACGGTTAGTAAATCTCGGGCCATGGCGGCTAAGACCGGAAATTGATCTTCCTCACTTTTCCACCAAGCCAACACATCAAAATTTTTAAATTCTTCGGGAGTCAAACCTTTTAAATAGTTTTCGGTACCATACCTCCCAAGTTCGCTACTAGGAGCATTACCCCGTGCACGTTTATTAGACGTGTCCAACAAATCATTGTATAAATCAAAATCCGTATCAAGTACATTTTGAGAAGCTTGTCTCATTTGCATTTGAATGGACGACATTTGACCATAACGTTCAAAATAAATATCATACATATCCGTGAGATGTTTATTAAATCTTCCTACCATACCTTGTGAAAAATACGAATCTTGAGTCGTGTTCAAGTTCAACTTGTTGCAAATTTTTTCAATTATATTTTCTACCCCCCCCCCCTATATTGTAACACGGGTTTAAAGCGGATGCACAAGTAAAAACCGCCGGTAATTCCGAAAAATATTTTCTAAATTTTTCCTTCATAGTTGCCGCCATTTCTTTGTATGGACTACCTCTACATTCCATTTCCCCTAATTTTCTAGTCATGTTATATAACTTGTGAAGTGTTATACAACTAGTGGGATAATAAACTCCCGACAAAGTGGTGGTTGAACCTCTAGAAACTTGTAGCAATTCCGCTACAGCTTCAATAACATTCCAATTCAAAGTATGGTATGGTGCCGCTTTTCCCCCACTCACCAAAATTTCATGAAATGCAATTAAACTACCTTTTTGCAAAACGTGTCTTTCGAACATGTTACAAGTGGAACTCCATCTTGTTGGACAATCCCAATTTGGACCCAAACAAACGACATTCACACTTTTGCAAAATTTTATATATTTAGCATGCCTTGTATTGTTGCTATATATATCGCGTAACATTCTTCGAAAACCTTCCCTTTGTGTTTCAATAAATTTTAGACCATCTTGAATGGCCAAATTGATTATGTGTGTGACACAACGACTATGAAAAAATACCCCTTCACAAATAGGTTGGTATCTTAATTTTAATTGTGTGATTGCCGCGGTATTATTCGACGCGTTATCAAAAGATATTGATAATATCTTCTTTTCTGACTTAAACGTTTGAATAACTTTATCAATCATAAGAAAAATATTTGTACCGGTGTGAGGGTAATCAAACAATCGAAACGCAATAGTTCGTTTCATCATTTGCCAAGAAGACGGTTCAATCCAATGGGCCATTACACAAATATAACAGTCGGGTGAACCGTGTGGTGTGGACCAAACATCACTTGTTAAATTAACACCGGTTTCTAAATTTTCAAAATAAGTAATTAATTCAGTTTTTGCTTGTTTCCATCTTTTTAAACAATCACGCCTAAGAGTAGCACGACTTACATGAGTGTATCTTGGTTGAAGTGTTCGTTGAATAAGCCTCGTCAAACGTGGGTTGTCAAAATGATTGAAGGGCAACGTTTCTTATATGACAAAATTCCCCATTTCTTCGCGAACCGCTTCCAAGTTGTACACAAACAAGTCGCCTTCTTGTGTGATCGAGGCTCCAGCTTCAGAATTTCTTTGTTCTTTCAAAATTTTACAATACGGTTTCCCCACATGGTCTTTCAAGGTCGAGTTAGCATCATGTTTAAGCAAAGACGAACAATATTTGCATCTTGCCTTGTTTGGACCAATACTCATAACACATAAATCAAAGTGTTTCCAAACATTGGGGTTTCTTTTCGTTGGAACCACCTAACAACCGTGGCTTGCGATGAAGAAGCACCAAGTTGGACGGAACCGGTTTGGCTTTGAGGAGTTGGTGGTTGTGAAGATGCCATTGTTCTTAGGAAAAAGAGAGTGTTTTTGATGAAGAATGCAAGATTAGAGAGTGTTTTTGATGAAGAATGCAAGATTAGAGAGTGTTTTTGATGGTGTGATTGATCCTAAACATTAAGGGGTATTTATACTATGATTGTGGGTCAAAAAATACCAAAAAAACAAAAAAAAACGGCTATAAACGAGCTCCAACGGCTATATGGCCGTTTTCCAACGGCTATAAACCGGTTTGAAAACCAATTTTTTATCGATTTGGTATCAGACCGGCTTGTAAAACGGTTTTTGGGCCCAACCGGTTTCCAACCCGGTTAACCCTCCAAACCCCCAACCCTGTCCAAACCTGTAGGTTCCAACCGGGTTTTTTAAAAACCGGTTTTTTTGTCCATGTCTAGTCATCAATGATGACTAAGCAGTACTTCTTCTTACCAAGGCTCATGATTTTTACTGGCCCAAATAAGTCCATATGGAGTAGTTGAAGACATGCAGTTGTTTTAGATTCTTCAATAGACTTATAGGAGGACATATGTGGTTTTCCCTTTAAACAGGATACACAGTGTTTTTGACACTGGTATACTTTCAAGGGTAGACCTCTAACCAAGACCATTTTTGTGACTTTATTTATGGTTTTAAAGTTCACATGGCCAAGTCTCATGTGCTAGAGATCAGTCTCTGAAGTTGATGCCCTTGAGAAGAAACAGGCAGTGTTGTTCAGTACTCTGTCCCTTTCAATGGCCTTCTGGTGATATGATCTTGCATGCTGTCTTTGTGAAAAAGGAAGAATATTCTTTATCACACATTTCTGACACACTCAGCAAGTTGTACTCAAGGTTTTCAACCAGATTGACCTTGTCAAACTGTATTTTGCCTGAAGAGACATTTCCATGTCCTATCACATATCCCTTGGCATTGTTTCCAAAGGATACAGATCCTTCTCTTTGACTGATAAAATTGTTTATCAGGTATCTGCATCGTGTCATGTGCATTGAGCCTCCACCGTCAACACACCAAATGCTATTTAAGCCTCTGCAGACCCTCTGCACAAAGTAGCAAATTGGTTAGATTTAGGAACCCAATCCAATTTGGCTTTGGGTTTGCTCTTGAGAACATTTACAGTTTGTTCTTGACCAGGTTGAGGAATCCATGTCTTTTTGGCAATGGATTTTTCATTAAGAGCAATGGTGGTATCCTTTAGAGGACCACCATCAACCTTGGTCATCAGTAGTTGTACCGTATTCATGAGATCTTTAATCTCAACAGTTTGTGAAACTGCTGATGATTTAGGTCTAACTACAGAAAGAGAATTTTGAGAAAAAGACTGTTGTTGAGATTTCATCTTTTTCTGAGAAAAGGTGTTGCCTGGTTGTTGTTTCTTGGGAAGGAAAGTTTCTTCAAAATCATTTTTGAGTTGTTTTCCCACAACTAGTTGTGAAATTTTCTTGTTATACTGAATTCCTTTTTTGTATCTACAAAATTCTGTTTTGTGGTTAAACAAACCACAAATTTCACATTCTTTTGCCTTTTCTTTTTCATTTAAAGGCAAATTTCTGACTGTCTTGATTTGATTTAGGTCATCAGTAGTTTTCAGGTTCTCAACTCCTGATGTAGATGAAACTACTGATGGCTTAAAGTCAGACTATATCAGTACTTCTGAAGAACTTTCTTTTTGAATTTTTAGAAAGTTTTCATGAAAAGATGTGCATTCTTTCTCTTCAGAAGTTTCATTTTTAACAATTTTTCTCCCATCTTCAGTAGTTTTGGGAGAAAAATCAGTTGGTGTTTTAGTGTGATTGTACCCTATGCCAAACCTAACATTTGATGCACTTTGTTTGTTAAGCAGCAGTTGGTACCCTTTACATGACTCAACCCATTTTTCACAGTCAACCTTAGTGTCAACAAGCTCTTTTATGACATTTCCTAGGTCTTCTATCATGATTTTAAGTTGTGCTTGGGTTTCAATAGCATTGTTAGTTAATTTAGAATTTGCTTTTGATTTTGCAGCAAGTTTTCTTTCTAAATCACATTTCATTTGAGTAAATTTTCTCTCAGAGTCATTGGCTTTGCCTTGTAAATGCACATTAGTCTCTCTTATGAGAGCAAAAGATTCTTTACATGAGTTTGAACAAAGTTTTGTTAAAGATTCTTTTGATACCTGAGACAGGGAAGATTTTTAGGTGCAACCCTCAAATGCCATTAAGGCAAAATTCTTTCCGCCATTGTCAGGTTCTCCCCAGTTGATGTCAAACATTTTGTTGTCTGCATCAGGATTGCACTCAGTTGTGCCAAAAGGAAGACTGCTCCAGTCAACATACCCTGAAGTGAAAAGACTTTGTTGTGAGGGTTGCTAAGTTTGTGGAGGTTGTTGAGCAGCTGGAATGGAAGGGATTGATTGTTGGCTCTGCATTTGTTGAGCAGGCATCTGTACATATTGTATGTGTGGCACATATTGGATTTGTGGAGCTTGTGCCTGTACAAAATGTGCACTTCCCTGTGTTCCATTATTCCTATTATAACTAGGGTTAAACTGATTTCCAGACTGTGATTGGTTATAGCTAGAGCTTCTACACTCTCTAGCAATGTGTCCCAACTTCTGACACTTGTGACATCTAAGCTTAGATTTGTCAAAACCAATTTTTGTAGAACTGTTCAGTCTTGGAAATTTCCTTCCTGACCTTTTATAAAATTTGTTGGTTTTTATACTTAACATGGCCAGTTGGTGTAAAATGTCCATTTCTTCTAAGTCATCACTGCTAAAAATTTTCAAATCATCCATGATAAAACACATGTTATCAGCAGTTTGACTATATTCATCATTGTCATAAGCTGGAAATAGTCTTTCTGGTGAGATCCCAGCAGTTATGTCAATGTGGTTAAAAGATCCAAAACTATTTGAACAAGTAGGTGAGTCTTGTCCTAAAAGTTCTATACTACCAGGTACATAGTCATCAGCTGTTTTACCAGAACTTTGCAACTTTTTCTTTTGATCAATTTCTCTTTCAAAAGTTAGCAATCTTCCATGTAATTTTATAAGATAGAGGGAGTTAAAGTCTAGTGAAGATCTGAGAACTATTGAGTAAGTTTCCCATTTTTCTGGTAAAGACCTTAAAAATCTATGAAGCATAGACACATTTGTATAGGTCTTACCATTTAATTTCAACTCAGATATTAATGAGGAAAATATTTCAAATTGTTGTGTTAAAGTTTCCCCATTAATGTGAGTAAATGTTTCATATTGTTGAGCCAGGATTTCTCTGGTGTTGGCAATCACCTCTTCAGTTCCTCCAAACTGCTCTTTTAGGCAGTCCCAAAGCTCTTTGGCACTTTCACGGTGTAAAAGTCCAGAGTAGATTTCATTTGGGAGTGCCATTGCCAACATAGAAAAAGCTTTAGCATCAAGCTCAAGTTTTAGGAAATCTTCATCTGTGTAGTCTTTTGGGTCCTTTGGTATTTCAACTTTAGTTTCAAGATTAATGTTTACTGGTTTGTGAGGACCATATATCACAGATTTCCAACAACCAGTGTTGGTCTGAGATAGAGTATGTGCCATCCTTTTCTGCCATATGTTATATTCAAAACGAACAAGCATAGCAGGTTTATTGGCAAAACCAGTATTATGTGGATCCATTTTAGAGAGTATTGATTTGTCAAGTTTCTCTTTAAGTGATGGATGTTGAAAAAGTGAACTTTTAATCCTTTATTGAATATCAATAAGAGCCTGTGTCTGATTCTCAATTTGTTAGATTGATATTTGATTAGATAATCCAGTGCTCTGATACCAATTGTTGGATCAATATGCTCTTTAACAGTTTACTTGCTTATGAACACTTATGTGTTTTGCAAGTTTAATCAGTTTTGCACAGCGGAATAAGTTATAAAGTTTCACTATCAACAGGAGTTATTACTCCCCCTGGATGTTTGCAAACTAAAGATAGTTAATGAGAATCTAAGTATTGAATGTAAATGACAATAAATAAGCAGATATATTCTCAGTTAATGAAATGAAATAACAAGGGTTTTGAAAGATTTCAGTTTTCTATTAAAATCAATGTCTAAAACAGAGAGATTAACCCATCTATTTATAGACGAACAGGTACATACAACTTGTTCAAAACTTTACACAAAAGCAATACTACAACAGGCTGTAGTCTTGAAACTTGTACAAAATGATAAAGTAATAATAAACAATTAAACTACTGAAACATAAGGGCGGTGGAAAGATTCTATTACAAGTACTGATGAATGACAAACTACTGATGAGTAGTTTGTCTTCAGTAGTTCTTCAGTAGACTTGTCTGGTTTGACTTCAGAAATTCTGATCTTTCTTCTTCAGTACTTGTTGAATCCTTCTTCAGTAATTCTATACTTAGAATATTTTGGCAGAAGTATGAATTAGACTAAGGTTGGCAAAAATGGTTTCTTCAATCATTTCTGTCCTTACATTACATCGGCCTATGCAAGACATCAGGAAGGTAAAATTTAACGTAATGTTAAGTATATTTGATTCTATTACAATTCAGAAAATGGAGGTGATGGTCCGTTTGGTGTAGTCGTGTTTCTGAATGATGACTTTGTTTTGAGTTATCACAACATGGTTTTGAACCTTACAAACCCAACTACACACACATAGGTCATTCGGTTAGAGAGGTTAGCCTCATGGCTCTTTTCACTACATAGGTCATTCGGTTAGAGAGGTTAGCCTCATGGCTCTTTTCACTACTGAAAGTTACATACTTTTTTTTTTGTTTAAATAGACAAATTATTATTATTAATATATAACACATACTTTATTTATAATTTTGTTTTAAAGCCAATCATGTAATACTTCATCTTAGGCGTGCAAAAAGCATAACCCGATTGAGCTTTTTGATTGTTACATAAAGCCTCGTGTGCGCCCTGACCTATGTGCTTCGGCGTCATTCATCCTTCAAGATTTAAGGTTATGTTTTTCCACAAAATGTATTTAGGTTGGTGTTTATATTCTTTTTTTGTTTACGTTTGCAGAGCTGGTTTGCGGTGTTGAAGTCTAACTTGGTGTTTATCATAAATGAGTTGTCCATGATACTTTTGAATGAATGACCTATTATGGGTCATGAGTTTGAATAGATGAAATAATATGAATGGGGTCTTGTACCTCAACAGGATTTAAGAAACGGAGATGGGATTTTGAATGTTAACGAATTTATACGGGAAAGATGAATTAAAGTCTCAATGGTTTAGAATATATGTCATGAAGTCTTAGAACTTCATCGTATCAATTAAACTGGTATGTTTATTAGCTGATAGTTACTTAATAATAATAGTTGTGCAATTGGGGTAATTAAAACAATGGAAAAGTTTGCTTATAAAGTCGAACAGGTTACAAAACAATAAAATAAAGATGCACAAATATAATTGTTATTTTACTACGCCTCTATCGCAACATGGCTTTAGGTTTAAGATCAAAAGAACAAGGGTTCTAGCCCTTGACATTATAACTTCTTATTCATTTGAAAGACGTTCATATGCAAACAAACAAGCAGCTTTTGTAAAATTTTTGATGTCCCATTACCTTTATCCGAAAGTGTTGGTTTCAGTTAAGGTTATCCATAGTTTAAGATACCCAAAAGTTAAGAACTTTATTTTCCCGAATTGAAAGTATGCAGGTTTTTTTGCTAGATTCTTTGTTATGGCTGATAAATTATTGGCAACATTCTTCAAATTTGAAAGTATACAAATTGTTTTATGGTGGTTGACTAGGCTACATTTATTGTAGATGTCTCTTGGTTGGATTTTGGTTTTGAGTTCGATCCGGATTATAGACCACCAATTTTACTTATTTTAGTTGACAGTTTCTTGTGTTTTAATGGCAGGAAACTAGCTCATAGGTTGAAGAGTGAAGGTGCTAAAGTGAGTTCATTATTTGTATTACTTTTTTGTCTTCATATACATAATTTTATATTTAGAAATCTATTTGTGTGATCTATATGATATTTAATGAAGCATATTTTGGTGTCTTTACGTCTCTACTAATGAAATTATTTAGTTAAATATGTGTAGATATTTTTGGCTGCTGCTGATACATTAAGGGCAGCTGTGAGTGACCAACCAGAGATTTGGGATGAAAGAATGTTGCGAGTGACCAACTAGATATTTAGGCCGGTGATACATTGAGGTAGACAACTAAACAAAGAGAATAATTTTATCAAATATAGTTGGTTTAATAGTGGCCACTATTCGTAACGTGTGATCTTGAAGTTCTTTTCGAGCAATTCTATGATAGAGAAATTGAAAGAACAAGATTTTGATATTATGTTATGCGACACCTCTTGATGTCAGACATTATGTTGGTTAACAAATTTGCTTGAATTTTTCACGTCAAATGATAACCACTAACAATTTTTTTGGTTAATTTATGTCTTTAGTCTTATACGGTCTACATATCAAATTACAATTTATAGCTTGATTGAAGAATTGATAACATGAAAAAAAAAAGCCATTATTGTTTTGTAAATGTCTAAACTCCTCTATGAGGTCAATTACTTAGCATTATTGTTTTGTAAAAGTTAGTTGATTACAATGGGAAGGCTAGCAATTATTTAGTCTAAACGCCTGTCAATTTTCAAGGGACGAAGGGACAACTATGATCCTTAAATAAAGAAGCAAAGTAAACATAAACATCGAATTCATATCCACAAACTTTCAACATGTATTTCTTTGTAAAAGTTAGTAGATGTTTTTGCAGTTTCGTATACTTGATCGATCGTATACAAGTTATGAAAATATGAGAAAGTAAATAGAGAAATACATGTAAGTGTTGCAAATTGTCTTCCCGTCGTATCACGCGGGTTCCATACTAGTAATATAGTATATATTATGTTTTACATTACATACAGTCAAAACTAATTAATAGATTAAAGAGATCTACTAGTGATAAATAAGCTTTAAGAACGTTTGGTTATGGATATTTGAGTTACAGTCGATTAAAAAATTGGAATTTATGTGATCTTTTTTTTTAAGGTGATTATCTATGTTGTGATAGAGTTCATCACAACCTCCCAGAAGGGGATCCCCTAGCCACTCTACAATGGTCAGACTATGTTGTCTTAACCGGGTCCACGCTGACGCGAGAGTAGCCGGCCCACAAGCGAGTTGAGGCTACACATAAGGGGCACTAAGGCTTCCACCCGAAAAATTTCCCGCCACCTGCCACTTGACAGATGTTGCACCCTCCACAAGAGGCAAACCTCCCTGGAGTAAATGCACAGTAGTAGAAAACCGAAGGGCCATCAGAATCGAACCTAACCCCTCCGAAGAAAGTAGGCGCAACCATCACTTGACAGTGAGGATGATAGAATGAAAATTTTTAATCTGTTTGGTTTAATTCATTCACAATAAAAAAAGGTTTGTTGAATTCTTCAACCAAAAAGAATTTGAGGAATCCAGCCCTAGTGGTGGAGTGGAGTGGCCTTTGTTCACTTAATGTGATTAAGGGTTCGATTTCCATTCTCAACATTTATGGTTTGGATATTTTGCCAAGTGATGGTTGAGCCTACTCTTTTCGGAGGGGTCAGGTTTGATTCTGATAGCCCTCCGGTTTTCTACTACTTTGCATTTACTCCAGAGAGGTTTGCCTCTTGTGGATGGTGCAACATCTGTGAAGTGACAGGTGGTGGGAAATTTTCCGGGTGGAAGCCTTAGTGTCCCTTATGCGCAGCCTCGACTCGCTTGTGGGCCGGCCCCTCTCACGTCAGCGTGAGCCCGGTTAAAACAACATAGTCTGACCATTGTAGAGTGACTAGAGGATCCCCTTCTAAAAATTGTGATGATCTCTACCATAACATAGAAAAATCACCTTAAAAAAATAATTTGAGGAAATTCATTCCAACTCTTGTCTCATTCAGTTACCAATCAAACATTTCTATCATTTGATTTTAGATTGCAAAACGAATATTTTTTTATTTCAAAATCCCTCTTTCATATTCACTTGGTACTTTGGTCTTCATGTTTAGATAATTAAGTATTCATATTTTAGAATGTGATTAATAGCGCCTAAAATCTAATCAGTTGTGACTAATTATTGAGAATTCTATCTTCACACTATAAAATTCATATATAGTATACACATGATCCAGACTGATCGGTAAACACGTGAGACGAACAATCGCCATCTAGTCTGATTTTGAATTATTCTATCACGCCCCTTTTACCATTGTAATTTAATTTCAAAATAGTAAATTCCTAACTTAAAAAACCAACAATTTGACCTAGTGGTGAGCTTTTGGTACCGAGTACCGGTACCATACTGATATATTCGGTACGCACTTTTATAAAATTTGGTATCAATACTGGTCCAATATGAATACCATATAGATAAAGATTTTGTAAGGAATACCGGTAATCCCAGTACTGTACTAATAGATTCGATCAAGTATATATTCGGTTACCACTTTCTCAAATATTCGTTCTCGATATTTTTTGTACCGCTATGGTACCAATCTCATCTCTTTGACCGTAGAAATGATTATTTTTCTGTA
Organism: Ambrosia trifida; assembly: GCA_028751855.1. Taxonomy (NCBI): domain Eukaryota; kingdom Viridiplantae; phylum Streptophyta; class Magnoliopsida; order Asterales; family Asteraceae; genus Ambrosia; species Ambrosia trifida. Next base: position 112,447,446 of record CM054122.1, read on the forward strand.
ATTCTTAATATATTAATAAATTTCTGAAATATGGTATTTTACGAAAGGTAAGCGTGTTTGCTTTTTGTTTCCTTAATCCTTATCCGATATCCGCAATATTTTCTAAATAGAGAAGCCTTTGTTCATTTTACATATTTTATTTATTTAGATAAATCATTTTTAAAGCAAAGAAAACACTAGAAACTTGAATCCTAAGTATCAAGACGTATTCACCTATATTTAGCAAGCCTACTTGCAAGTGTATATATAATAACATACCATATACACTTTATCATATACCTTGACGTGTTACATACTGATAACGAAAGCATATTGATGTTAAAGACATACAGATGTAGGTTAGACTATACATAAACGCGTACACAACTTCGTTTCATGTAGCCTCTTTGTCATCTTTTTGCGCTTTACTCGTGAACTTTTCATGTACTATGACATCAGATGTTTCTTTGTATGTTACTTACAACATAAATTAATGAAAATGTCACATGCTGGATCAAAAAAGTATGTAAATTTTTACAAATCTTGTGTATATCTTCTTGAAAAGAAATGAATTCTAACATTAATGATTACTCACTTTGCTGTTTTAGCTTATTTACGTGGACATGTTGGCTAGACGACACTTGACTTATCTTTTGATTTTTGAATAATATAAGTAAGTTATTGGTTTATAATTGTACTAGCTGATTATTCCGGGAGGGTCCTGAGGTTGAAAAATCTAATTTTACGTGATAACCTATTGCAAATGGCTCAAGTTAACTAACCACAAAATCTCTCAATCATTGCATGTTCATAGTTTTCTAATCAGTAATAACTCATATTCCCTAATCTAAAACCTAATCAGTAATCATCTAAAGAATCACTTATGTAAGCTGCAACTATTAAAAAACTTATCACATCTCTCTAATTTCTCACATTCTAATGGCTCTTATAATTCCTAACCTAATCAACTAAACAAACACTTAAGTTGGAAGTTGTAATCATTGCATCTCATTGTGCCACGTGGCATAATCAAGAGATGGTTGAGGCCACCATTGAACGCCACGTCAGCAACTATCAATTCTTTCCGGGAGCGTCCCGGGGTTGAAAAATATAACCATTCTAATAATACTAATACTAATAGTAATAATTATTACTCTTGTAATTAAATAAATAAAAAAAAATAACTTTGCTATAAGGTGACACCATGTGTTGCAGTGTTGCGCGATTCTTTCTCCTAACTACTCTTGATGAAGTATACCTAGTAAAATTCCAATGATAACATGGCGATTGAGCTGATTTTCAACATCGTAGATAAGAACCTGGTTTAAAAGAAAAAACATAATTAATGAATAACATGAACACTTTGTGTGTTTTTTTACTGTATGAACGAAACCCTACAAAAAATAGTCGATTTTTCTCCGTTTTTTATAAGGACTATGATACTCATTGGAAAGATAATAAAACGCTCGTTAATTTGGTGTAATTTTTTTTCTTAAAAAAAATCTCGTATATAAAAAATATAAACGTTTAAAAATTATGGGAGAAAACATGAGAAGGAAAATTTAAAATTTATTTTTAAATTCTTTTTTTCCTAAAATAACTCAATTTAATTTAGGATTTTATGTTTATCTTTTTTTTAATTAAAAAAGGAAATAGTTCAAAAACACTAAAATCTTTCAATTACAATGCCACGTGACACTCTCAAAGGGAGGTTGAGGCCTCCATTGCACGCCACGTCAGCATATACGCTTTCTTTTATATATATATATATATATATATATATATATATATATATATATATAGATAGATAGATTTACAAGACTTTTGTTTACGGTACCCAAACTAAATTATATTAATTTAAATTATGTTAAACTTTGTTCTATCACTCTTAAACTTTTTAGAAGTTTTCAGTGACGTTTAATTTAAATAAAATATTATAGTCATTTAAATAAAAGGTTCAAGTGCAAGTTTTAAACACCAAACTTGATTAAGCTCGTGAATCTAAATAAGTGCCTTTCTTACGTTACTATACTAGCTAGCATGCATCTAATGCAATATAGAGTAACATAATAAATACTATTATATAAATGAGTAAATTCCTTTTTGAGTCCCTGAGTTATCTTGATTTTAACTAATTGAGTCCAACATTTTCATTTTTAACATTCTGAGTGCTTGTGTTTAATTTTTGTTATGGTTTGAGTCCAATTTTCTAACTCTGTTAGATTTTTTCTGTTAATATTTATGAAATGACCAAAATACCCCTACCATTAAAAATAAATAATTATTAAATACTGTTTTTATTTAACATATCTCACCTCTCTCTCTCACTTCTCTAACAGATCTCACCTTTCTCTCTCACTTCTCTCTCTCTCACTCTCTCTCTGCAAACCGATCTGAAAGTTTGGAAACTAAACAAGCCACGACATCAGTTAAGGTTGGTGAAGGGACGGATGTGTAGGTGGACGGAGGTTTGGGGGTAGTGTTGCAGGTGGTTAGCATTTCGATCGATGGTTGTGTCTGCAGAGGTGAGATAAGGTGGGTTGTAGTGGTGGTGGGAGGTGGGGGTTCCGGTTGGTGGTGGGAGGTGGGGGTTCCGATTGGTGTTGCAGGTACTGTTAGGGTTCCGATTGGTGGTAGGAGGTGGGTTGTTACGATGGTGAGAGGTGGGTTGTTACGGTGGTGAGAGGTGGTGGGGGATGTAGGCGTTGCAGGTTAACTCCGGTGAACAGCAGGATCTCCGGCGTTGCAGGATCTCCGGTGAACAGCAGGATCTCCGATTAAGGGGTTGCAGGTTAACTCCGAACAACTTCTTTTATTTCTTCTTATAATAGTCTGAGATGAAGGGTAGGGTTATGATGGAAATAGTTGTTTCAGATCTGGATGGAGGGTTCGAGGTGGGTGGCCGGTTGGTTGGAGGTGGGTGGGTGTGGCGAGGTGACGGCGGTGCTTGTTTTGGTGGGGGTGGCCGGTTGGGGGTGGGGGTAAGGGAGAGAAAGTGTGTGTAGGTGTGGATTTGGGGGTGGTGGTGTAGTGGTGGAGGTGGTGCAGTGGTGGTGGTGGATTTGGGGGTTAGGGAAGGTGGTGGTTAATGGTGGTGGAAAGGTGGTGGTTAATGGTGGTGGAAAGGTGGTGGTTAATGGTGGTGAGGCAGGTGTGTGTGAGAGAGAGAGAGAGAGAGCTTTATTATTATTATTATTATTATTATTATTATTATTATTATTATTATTATTATTATTATATTTTGTTTTATGCATTAAAGACTTGTACGTTATACCTTATGCATTACAGAGTTGTACCTATGTGTAAATTGACTGAAATACCCTTATAGTTAACTAACTTGCTTAACGACGTTAGAAAATTGGACTCAAACCATAACAAACTTATAACACTAGGATTCAGAATGTTAAAAATCAAAATGTTGGACTCAAGTAGTTAAAATCAACAAAACACAGGGACTCAAAAAGGAATTTACTCTATATAAATATACATATAGTTATGATATGAAAAAGTAAACATTGAATATTATGATATACATAATTATACTTATAAATATATTAAGAAATATTTTAATAAATAATTAATAAGAAAATAAATTATGACCGAGCTCGAACTTTATATACTTTGAAACAGACTCGATTAAACTCTTTTACACTTTAATATCACTAAAACATTTGTAAATTTCATTTAATTTGATCTATATGTATGTGTATATGTACACTTAAATACAAATAAAAAATAATAATAGCAGGAAAATTTGAAATATTGTTCTTGGAAACACAAAAATTGCATGAGCAATGAAGCATGGAGGGCATGCAACTAGGGTCATATATAGATTCACTACATGTTCATGCAACCCAATTTCATGCCATTAATCTTCCCTTCCCCTATTGCCATCATTTTCTTTCACTTTAATTGGGACCTTGTCTCCCCCAAGGGTAAAGTCGTCATTTACATTTAGATTCATTTTCAATTATAAAATATCAAATTATATATTTTTAATTTCAATATATACACCTCCAATAAAAAAAAGGTATTTAAAAAAAATACATTAATCTATGAAAACATCTCATGTAAGTTAATGACGATGGCGAGGCTAGGTGAATCGAACTTGCTTCCTTATTTCATCTTATGCATATTTTAATGCAAATAATTTATTGAATAATTTAATGCTTAATTATTTATTTTTATTTTTAAGCAAGTGATGTAAGAGGACAACATGATGCACAAGGAGATGGTGCAATACCCTGAAATAATTTCTATATATAGGAATGCCCGTTACCCCGTTCACTAAGTTTGCAACATTTATATATAGGGTTACGATATTTTGGAAACCTATCCTTATTCGGTAAACTCTGGAAACTCTGACTTCCCAATTTTTATTTTTATTTTTTTGAAAAAAATAGGGCAAGTAATATATATGATTTTAAGCATTTTGGGCCAAAAAAATTAAAAAAACGCCAAGTAGTTTTTTTTTTAAAAAATAAAATAAAATTTTGACTAACACATGTTAAGCGATAATAACAGGTGTTAACCATCTGTTAATTATATGTTAACAGTAGACGTTTTTTATTTAAAAAAAAACCGTTCGACGCTTTTTCGATTTTTTTGGCTCAAAATGCTTAAAAAAATGTATATTACATACCCCAAAATTTTCATAAAAAAAAGTCGGGAAATTAGAGTTTCCAAAGTTTACCATATAACAAGGGTTTTCTCTATATACTTCCACTATATATATATATATATATATATATATATATATATATATATATATATATAGGGAATGGTTCTAGAGAAAACCCTCCTTATTTGGTAAACTCTGGAAACTCTGACTTCCCAATATTTTTTTTTTTTTGAAAAAAATAGGGCAAGTAATATACATGATTTTAAGCATTTTGGGCCAAAAAAAATTAAAAAAGCGCCGAGTATTTTTTTTTTAAAAAAATAAAATAAAATTTTGACTAACACATGTTAAGCGCTAATAACAGGTGTTAACAATGTGTTAACTATATGTAAACAGTAGACGTTTTTTATTTTTTTTAAAAAAAAACCGTTCGGCGCTTTTTCGATTTTTTTTGGCTCAAAATGCTTAAAAAAATGTATATTACATACCCTATTTTTTTCAAAAAAAAAAAAAAATGTTAGGAAGTCAGAGTTTCCAGAGTTTACCAAATAAGGAGGGTTTCCTCCATATACTTTACCTATATATATATATATATATATATATATAGGATCAGGTTCCATTGAAAACACACTCATCATAAAAGAACTAGAAAACCCACTTAAGCCAATAAGATCATGCCATGTGTATTTGTTTTGTTTTATTATTGAAGGGTAAAATTGTAATCAAACATGAAGATATTAATAATACCCACCCCACCCACCCACCCCATTCTATCCCACACACCCTCTCTCTCATCTTAACTCTTTCTCTCTCTCTTATTCCCCCCCCCCCCCTCTCTCTCTCTCTCTCGTTTTATTTTTTCTTCCAGAAATTTTGATGAACATGAATAATAATAATAATAATAATAAAGAGCCAAGATCTGTTTCGAGAGCCAAGATCTGAACATGAATAATAATAATAATAATAATAATAATAATAATAATAATAATAATAATAATAATAATAATAATAATAACAACAACATAGAGCCAAGATCTGTTCGAAAACAAGGCTGTGGTGGGTTCGAGTTTGTGCTGTGGTCGATGGTGGCTTGTGGTGGGTTCGAAGGAAGAAGGAACAAGGACGGTGGTCGGTGTGGATCTAGATCCAGATCTGTAAGTTTGATTTTTTGAATATTATGATGGTGGTTTTGGGTTTTTGGGGTTTTTTTCGAGGTGGTGCTTATAGTGTGGTAGTAGGTGGTGCTTGGGGGGTTTTCAATTGTGGTGGTGTTTTTTGCTGGTTTTGTGGCTGATGGTGGTGGATATGGGTGAGTATTATTATTATTGTTATTATTATTATTATTATTATTAATTTATTATTCTCCAAAAATCAGTATCAGAAGATGAACATGAAGAATATTATTAGTACATCATTCTTCACATTCTTCGTTTTAAGCTCAACGCTTAGTATTTATGAGTTTTTATTGTTTTTGTTACCAGATGAGATGTATTACAAGGGATTATAGTCTTCAGAAACGGTTACTTGTAAAGATGGTTCTAGAACCTTCACCAAGTCACAACTTAATGATGATTTCTGTTTATTTGCTTTGATGGCATCCATGAACCAGGTTATTTACTACTTTATTATTACTTTTATTTATTAGTTATTTTTTAAATGAAGCTATTGATTGTTTTTCGTCGGTGTTGTAAGAATTCATTTTTGTACACCCAAGTTATAAAAAATAATTTCTTGTGGGGTTTACACTGATGTAAACTGTGTTTTTTACAAATGTAGTTGGCCACCACAGTACACAACTATGAGTTTTTGTTGGTGGGTTTTTTTTAGCATTACCATGTGCAGATTAGTGTAGTTGGCCACCACAGTACACAACTATGAGTTTTTACACTGGTGTAAATTTCCATTAAATAAGTCCCTTTTTCAATACATTTTAAGTCAAAACGTTTTGTATGTGTTATGGGGATGTTTACACCAATGTAAACGGTTGTGTCATTTGTATTAATCTTTGTGTCATTTTGTTACACCAATGTAAATAGACTGTTTTGGTATCCTTGTTTAAAAAATAATATTTTAGTATCCTTGTTTAATATTAGTAACCTGTGTTTATTTTTACACAGTTTTATGGTATCCTTGTTTAAAATTAGTCACCTAAGTGTACTTTTACATTAGTGTAAGACCCCCTGTTTTAACATTACTATTCTAAATTATTTTTTAATACAACATACAACCTACATAAAACCTTTTACACTAAAAAAAAGCCCCCCATGTTTAACATTACCATCCTACACTATTTACAAGGTCATGTAGAAAAAGCCCCTCATGTTTAACATTATATTTTTACATTGATTATTATATCACCATTGTTAAACTTTTTTGTGCCATTACACTGGTGTAACAGTTTATTTTCCCATTTTTTAAGGGAGGAGGGCAGCAGGCTGTTCACGAAATTTGCACGACACTGGTGCGCAATGTTATCCTGGCGATGCGACAGCGGACTTAAGCATTGGGGTTGAAAAGACTACGGTCGCCAGTGGCCTACCGATGCGTAGTGTGGTGTTGGCAATTGGTGCTGCCAATGTGCCTACAAGTGCGTAAGGTGGTGTTGGCAAATGCGCAACGGGGGAGGGGTCGCGTCGTGCTGGCAAGGTGGGTACAGTTTGTTTTTTTTACACTGATGTAAATGTGTTTGCCATGTTGTAATTGTAATTTTTATACACTAATGTAAATGGATTATTTTCTTTGTTTTTTTATTTAACCTCAAAATTATAAATATATTTAGGTGTTTTTACACTTGTGTAAATAATATTTACACATATAGATTATTCGATATTTTGTGCAAATTTAATATTATAATCTGTGCAAATTCATGTTGTATTGCATTGTTGTTTATCTGTGATCTTTTTTTTTTAATAATATTTTGATTTGCATCATTCATTTTATTATTATAACAATTAGAAAATAAAATAAATAAAAAAATTCAGTATTTTAGTTTAAAGGAGAGAGAAAGTTGGTTTTATAATATTAAATTGCAAGTGGGGTGGAAAAAGGAGGAGAGGGGGAGTGGTGAAGATGACAATATTACCCTTAAGAATATTTTAATAGTATACTTTATAATATTTAATTGCAAGTGGGAGCAAAATGACAAAAAAAGTATGTGGCAAGTTATCAACCTTTAGATCATGATAGATCAATGGATGTAAATGGTTTCCGGTGTTCTTTTACGAAAAGTGTGTTTTCATTTTACCCTTTCCCTATATATATATATATATATAGTATAAGTATCTAGAGAAAACCCAAGTTATATGGTAAACCTTAGAAACCCAATATGTGGCTAGAATTAAGCCACATCATCATGTTCTAAAATCAATTTATTAAAAAGAAAAGGGTAAGGTGGTTATTTCACATATGACATCTTTTGACAATCTCTACGTATCCCATCCTTTTTTTTATTTTTAAACCACTCCCTCTCTCTCTCTCTCTCTCTCTCTCTCTCTCTCTCTCTCTCTCTCTCTCTCTCTCTAAAAAATCAAAAAGTAGACATGATCTGCAAGTCAACATCTACCACCATCACCATCTCCTTCAAAACCTCTAAAAGGCTTCACCAAATACCCATCTCCTTCACCTTCTATTCTTCCTCCATAGCCTCACCTTAACCACCTCTGATCTCACAACCTTAATCTACAAAGGTTGTGCAAACCAAAACTTCCAAAACCCAACCGACACCCAAACCCTCAAGACCCTTTACACACTCGCCGGAAACTCATCGGGATTAGCCGGACCACAGTCACCAGAACCGGTGACTGTTTGGTTATCTATTCAGTTTAAGGAACGGCTACAAGGTTCGGATAGAGAGATGGATTCTCAACAGAACAAGATAAGGTTTGGGTTTGGTTGGTGGTTATAACAGATTCACGACAGTCACCATAACCCGGTGACTGTCCGGTTAATAATCAAAGAGGGGTAAAGGTGACTGGTTAACTGTATTCAGAAGAGGAAATAAAGGGCTACTGAATCTTTATCCGAACAGGAGAAGGGTTTGATGATTTCTTGAGATGTATGGTTTCGGTTGTTGGTTGGGTCTAGAACCAGAAAAACGGGTCACCGGACTAGAAACAGAGGAGGAGAAGATTTGTTATTCTTATCGGAGAAAAGGCGGCGGCGGCGGCGCCGGTCACCGGTGAAGGTGACCGGTTAGTGCTTTGTTAAAACACACACAAGTGTGTGTTTGCTCGTGACTTTCATTAGAGGAGAAAGAACAAGGGGAGGGGTTTTATAGATAGATTAAATTAGAGGGTGTTTTGTTATAACAGATGTGTGTGTGAGAGTTTTATAAAAGCAAAAGGGTGGGTTGTCAAAGGGTGAGGAGGACAAGTGTCCTCTCCTTTTTGGTGACTCACCCGATTCGATCCGGTGCGAATTTGGGTTCGTTAACACGTGCTAACTCGATCTTGAACGTTGTTTATTTTTTCGTTTAGATTTCTTTAATTTGCCTAAAGTTTTATGTGTTTTCTTTGTTTCTTGGGTTTGTTTTGATGTAAGTTTCTTTTATTTGAATCAGTATAGTGTGGAGTGTGTTAGTAAAAATAATATAACATCATAATTCATAGGTTAACATGTGTTATTTGGGTTTTGTTCGAGGGGTGCAAACGAGCAGAGTCACTCGCGAGCAATATATGTTAACATGTGTTATTTGGTACTAATGTTCACATTTGGGCCCCGACTAACGCATGTACCAAATAACACATGTTAACCTGTTATGCAACATTAACACATGTTAACCATCCACGCAGTTCATTTGAATGCCATGGGTAAGTTTTTCTTAGGTTCAATAGTTTGTAATGATACTTTGTAATAACGTGTGTTAATAGTTTATATATTTTATTTCTTAGTAAACTTATGAAGTAAAAACTATAGTGGTAAGCAAGTAAAAAAAGGGTTGACAAATGATACAGGTTTAACATATGTTACCACACCACTAAATGTTAGATCTTCTCATGGGTATATGGGGGCAACGGGTTTAACTTTATCACATTAGATAACACATGTTAGTCATTTATGACCAACTAACACATGTTACCCTCGTATGCAACATTAACACATTATTTTGTACTTGCCCCATTATAATAATATTTTCTTAAACAAAAAGTATGAGAGAGGGTGTGACATAACCCATTATAATAATATTTTCTTAAAAAAAGTAGGAGAGAGGAGAGAGATGGTGTGACATGACCCATTATAATAATATTTTCTTTATCAAATTAGATAACACATGTTAGCCATTTATGACCAACTAACACATGTTAACCTTCCATGCAGTTCAATAGTTTGTAATGATACTTTGTAATAACGTGTGTTAATAGTTTGTGTGCTTTATTTTCTTAGTAAACTTAAGAAGTGAAAACTATAGGGGTATATGGGGGCAACAGGTTTAACATATGTTACCACACCACACATACTAACAAATGTTAGATCTTCTCATGGGTATATGGGGGCAACAAGTTTAACTTTATCAGATTAGATAACACATGTTAGCCCTTTATGACCAACTAACACATGTTACCCTCGTATGCAACATTAACACATTATTTTGTACTTGCCCCATTATAATAATACTTTCTTAAACAAAAAGTATGAGAGAGGGTGTGACATGACCCATTATAATAATATTTTTAACACATGATTTTTTCAACTATGATTTTTAACACATGTTAAGACGTTTATCAGTCGACACCAGACAACAGATCATCCGATGTCATAGTGCCAGATTTTTCAGTCAGTAACACATGTTAACAAATTTATATTATCCGCAGGAGTTAACAAACATAGTTGAGATATTAAAAACCATTAACACGTGTTATCTAATGGTTTCAAATGTGGCTCAAATCAGATACTTGGTAGTAAAAAAACAATAGTTGATATATTAAAAGTGTTAACATGTGTTAACATGTGTGAACATAGTCAACGTGGTTGACACGTGTCAACATAGTCAACGTGGTTGATACGTGTTACTTATACGGTAGACATAACTAAACACCAGCTTAACAAGTGTTAGTTACAGGAACCTTAACAGTAATACAACCTTTTCCATACACGTAAAAAATGATGTGCACAGACAGTATCTAATCTACTGTTCCCAGTTGCGTTGTTCCTTTTTTTTTAATCTATAACCTTCACAGTTAGTTGTTGTTCAGATGACAACAATGAAATACATCTAAAAAATTGCACAGGAGATGAACGTGTCTTAAGCATTGGGAAATCGTCCCTCCTCGACTTCTTGCGCTTACGTCCCAAATCTAATGGTTGTTCACCATCAGCAGGCGTCGCTTTCTTCCGCTTACGCACCCTAACCTGCTTGCTCGTACCTGTAAATGATGTAATGGTCTTAACACCTGTTAACAGATATAAATATCTACACATGTAAACAGGTAACACATGTTAACTACTTCCATAGTCACTACCTTCCCCGCCACATGTCACTTTGACCTTTTTTTACTTTACGGTTGTCTTCTTCGTAACAAGCGCCTTTTTCCCTATTAATAGATTGTTATTAACACATGTTAATATATATTATATATTACAAACCACGCGTCATTTAGGCTTTCACAATAACCAGACGTGTCCCCATTTGAAAACCTCAACCCACCTTATTAATCCCTTTAACTTATCCGAAATCTTAATAAACACACTATACACTAAACTCTAGAGAGAGAGAGAGAGAGAGAGAGAGAGAACCGAGTATAGAGAGAGAAAGGGAAAGCTAACAAGAAGAAGAAGCCGGTAGTCACCGGCCGTCGCTCACGACCCAGCTCCGGAGAAGCCATAGCGGCTCTCCTTCCCCTTCATCCGGTACCACTCCCAAACTACACACCCACAAACTCCCTTACTCACAATCAGATCTGTAGAGATAGAAAGATACTGCTCCGTTTTTCTAGAGAGAGAGATCAAAGGAGAGCAATTGAGATGATGATTATCGAAGGAGAGGTTGGTGACGGTTGGTGTCACAGTTAACGGTGGTGCTCAGTGGCCGATGGTTGGTACACTCCTTGTTACGCCGACTCCTAGACGTCAGCGGCGGGTTCGGTGAAGGGGATGGCACTGGTCTAGGGTTCCGGTTTGGGGGTTTCTAGTGATGATGATGGTGATGTAGATTAAGAGGACAAACGATGGTGACCGGTGGGGATTTTTGTCTGTCGTGGTGGTTTTATTGTTATTGTGAAAGATTGGGTGAAGGTTGTTTATCTTGGAGAAGATGAAGAATAGGTTGAATGGAGTTGGAGAAGATAGAGAGGAGAGAGGAGAGAGGGATGATGTTGTTAGAAGAGGTGATGTCTGACAAGAAAGGAGAAAAAGAAAAGGTTTTAGATTTCCTATTATACCCTTTTATGTCCTTTTTTACTTTTACTCAACCATTTTATTAAATCAAAAATCAACTTTAAATATGGGCCATTGATCAACCTAAATGAATGGATGTGATGGAGTTTCCAAGGTTTACCATCTAAGAATGGGTTTCCATAATATCCCTTCCCTATATATATATATATATATATTCTACATCAGCTCACTTCATCTGTACAATGTTTTCATAATAGATAGGTATAATATGTTTGAATTGGCTGCTTTGTCAGTCCACTAGTTAGACTGATTGAACATGTTTCCAAAACCGAATTACCTAATAAGTTACTTAAAAATTAGTTATGTACATCAAACAAAATTTGGAACTCCAATGTTGTTTTGTGTAAATTTACACTAAAGTTTAGAATAAATGAAATATGGAAGTTGGAATTGTGAATGAATCACTTAAAGAGTTTTTGGAAGAGTACAAAATAATGAATCACGTAATGAAATTGTGAATGTTGCCCGTCTTTCTGTTATCTTGATGTAATTTTTTGTGATTATGTGTTCATAAAAAATTTATGTTTAGAGTTTGAAAAGAAAAATGAAATTTTATCCGACCACCCTACCCGATCTTCATACGGAGGAGGCTCAAATGGACACATATAGACTGGTCATGGAACTGGATGAAAATACCATTCTAAGGCTGGATGGTATGAGGACTGAGGTAGCACCCCTTCCACCTCAGCTTAATAGCCCCCCCCCCCCCCCTCATCCATTTGTCAGGCGCCATTCACCACTTCGCCATACCAAAAACGAAGGTTAACAAATAGTTTTAAATCGTTTCAATGGAGCGACTTTAAATAGAAATAAAAATTAAATATAGGCAGTCGGGCAGTCTACATTAGTCGGAACGGGTTCATGTGAACCCACTGCATTTCGAAATTTTAATAGAAATTCTATATAATAAACTTCATTGAACCGATAACTATTATTAGATCTGAACCCGTAGACGTAGACAAATGATAAACATGGTTGAGGATAAATCATAAAAGTCTTGTTTCCTTTCGAAGAATCCACGGTTCACGGTTCAACTCCCGTTTCTACTTTTTATTTTTTTGTATATTTTTTAATTTCAAGTTTGTTTAAACATTCATTCATCATCATACTCAGTTAATCCCACCAATAGTAAAAGCTAAAGTAGGGTCTGAGGAGGGTAAGATGTAGACAACCTTACCTCTACCCCGTGGAAATAGAGAGGCTGCTTCCAGTGAGACCCCCTGCTCGATAGTGGTTTTGTATCAAGCCTTGAACATAAGGTACATAATGCTTAGCAATCGGGACAAACCCGATTGGTGCATGTACCCCCTTATCTTTTGGCTATCAACGCCACCACATGATGCATGATTAAACATAATAAACCCATTTAAGTTTCCAGACTTCTAAAACACAGTCGCACAAACTACTCCCCTTAACTCTTCTCAGACCCTCACCTCACAACGTTGGAAAAATAAATAAAGTTGTGTCTTTTATAGGGTGGATCATGAATCATGATACATGAATGATATTGAAGGGATATGGTACCAAAACATCATAAATATCATATCATCGCCCAACTAAAACCGGCATCGTCTGGCGTCTATCCGCCCGTTTTACGTCAGCGGATCGTCTAGAGTCCATCCGCCCGTTTAACGTCAGCTGAACGTCCAGCGTCCACCTGCCCGTTTTACGTCGGCGATACACCTGGCGTCCAACCGACGCCAGACGCAACCTCACCCGCCCGTTTTACGTCGGCGATACACCTGGCGTTCAATCGACGCCAGGCACAAGCTCGTCCGCCCGTTTTACGTCGACGGACCCAATACACTTCAATGCTTTCCCAGCATGCCAGATGAAGCTTCGTCAGCATGACTAGAAGATACCTTCCGGGGCAGCCTTGGGACTTACACCCCTGCCCCAGGAAACTGTTACTGACGCAACAAGCTGCCCGTCAGAGTTCCCCTCCAATCAAAAACTGCTCCCAGTCTGACACGCAGAAAGGACGATGACGTGGCAACCTCCCAGCTAAGATATCTTTCTGACACCAGGCATTCTCAACCTGTCTCGAGTTGCAAGGAAAAGGATGATTACCCACCATCCCCGGTCTACCAATAGGCGGATGCCACGTGTCCGCCGCCCACCAGCGTCCACTCAGCGGAAGCCACGCGTACTATCGTCAGGACGGTAATATTCCCACTTGCACTTTACTTTCTCCTTTTTACCAAAACCCACTTGCACCAATTGGGCTTAAGGACTTGAGCCGGAAACTTGGAGACGCCTCTACTTGGGCCGGGCCCCATCAAGGGTAGAGGATGGGCTGAGAAAGTGTGATGTCAAGGTACTATAAAAGGAAGAGCTCCTTCTCCTTTTGTTGGCATCTTATATTCACATACACTTTCACTCAAAAAGACTACGAACTCTCTCGTATCTTTTTCAACCTCTTGTTTATTATACTAACCTTTAGAGGCTCGGCTCTTCTAATCGGTAGTCTCCTAAACTCCTTGGTCTTGTCCTTAGACATACACGTCTTTTATAAACACTCCTCTTTATAAAATACAGTAGAATTACTACCAGGATTAGCGCCTATACGGTAATCCAGGATTCGTGTTTCTTCATTGGCGCCATCCGTGGCCTTACCACAATACTCTAAACAATGGCTTTAACTAACTTGCTCATTAATCTACATAGAAAAAATGACAACTTCACCTCCAAGATTGCACACTCCTTCTGGGGTCGTCGAAGACATCACCGACGCTACCCTAGGATCTCACCCAACATCTGGGGATCACGACAACAATCAACAACACCCCGTCGTCACCCCCGGAAATCTAGACTTCCAAAACACCGAACCAGCACCTCCTACCGAGGAGGAGATAGACGCCCTAAATAATGACTAGTATGAACTCCAGAAACAAATTCTGGACGCCCAGCTGGAACGCCGCCGACTCACCAGCAAAGCCTTTATGGGTTCATCCTCCAAACGACCCACGCGAACAGCAGTTGCTGCCCGTCACGGGGAAGGTCCAGGGCAACTCCCTGTAGACCAGGCCCGTGCAGAGCACAACCAGTTTGATGAAGATGACTACGACGAAAGTTCATGGGAGGACGATGCCTCTAGGGACTATCTTCATAGCCCATACCATAGGCGGGAACGATTAAACAGGTACAACAACGACGCCACCGCAAACCTGTCACTCCCCTACAGGCCAACGGCCTTCGCCGACAAATCCAAATTTACACGGCGTATCTCTCAAGCACCAATACCACCGAGGCAACGCCTCCCGGCCAAAGTCAAAATATATGACGGTCTTACTGACCCCGATCACCACCTCGGCATTTTTAACCAAGCCGGGGCCGTCATCGGGTGGACTTTACCCGTCTGGTGCCATAAGTTTGCACGGACGCTTACCGGAGCCGCCAGGGTCTGGTTTGACAACTTCCCTACAAGAAGCATCGACAGCTACGAACAGCTGATCGACAAATTTTCACTCCACTTCAGCCAACAATGTCACCATAACGCGACAGAAGCCAGATCTCTCTATGCAAATGGAGAGACACTGAACCGCTCAAAGACTTCATCGTGCGGTTCAATAAAGAAGCACTCCAACTCGGAACGGGGGACGAGCAACTCGGACCTCATTCCTGGCCAACGTTAACGACGATGGCCTTCAACACACCCTTCAAAGGAAAGATGGCGTCCCAGACTCCTGGGAAGAGGTTGTCCGCATTTCAAAACTATATGCGGGCAACCAAAAAACAATGCGCCAGAACCAACGCGGAAGTTCCAGCAACAACCGCAACCGCAACAACAACCGATCCTCCGCCTGGAACCGTATTTCAGGTTCCACCGATGAAGGACGATACTCAGCCTCTGGCGATGCCAGAAATATAATCGGAAACAAACAAAGCGGCCGCCAGAACCAAGACTGGACTCCCCTCACAAAAACACCATCCCAGGTGCTTTCTCAAGTCCTTTCAACTGGAGAGGTAACTTTCAAACTCCCAAAGCCTATGGGTACCAAACTGAAGAACGTAGACACCACCAGATTCTGTGACTTCCACAAAGACGTGGGTCACGATACCGACAACTGCTACAGCCTTAAGATGGAAATCGAGATGGCCCTACGCTCCGGAAAGTTGGCCAACTTGGTAAAAAACGTGTGCGCCGGTGCACGCCGGCAGGATGAACCCGGCAAGGCTATCAAAGACAACAAGACACACCACATCCGCGGCGCATACAACCGACAGTGCAACATGACGCGCGACACTAAGCGGAAGACAAACCTCGCCGACAGGGCAAGCACGTCGCAACAATCAGAGGCCGCGACGTCAGAAAATTGGAGGGAGGCCCCGGTCATCCTCCCAATAATACCAGGGGGCATAAGCTCAACGACCCCACTTACCATCACAGTACTGTTCGGACACTACCAAACTTACAAAATGATGTGCGACGGCGGAAGCAGCTTCGACATCATGTACCAACAGTGCTTTGACCAGCTCGATGACGAAGACAAAGCACGCCTGCAACTAGATGCACCTATCGCAGGTTTCTTCAACGAATTCATCCACCCCATCGGAAAGTTTGACTTTACAGTCAAACTCAACGACGGGACCCATACTCACTCCGAAGTTTGCACGTTCCATGTCATCCCCGCAAACTCCTCATATGACATCTTGCTCGGCAGACAAGGCCTTGCAAACTTCAACAGCACCGCGTCAATCCCCCCCCCCCCCCCCACCAAACTATGGGTTTCCCAACACCCACGGGGATCGCGTATATCAGAGGCAATCAAGAATGCCTCATGACAACTAAACCGGCGGCAGATACTCTTCCAACAACACCAGCCGCCGCAAACGAAGAAGAATGGGTCCTTAACCCGACCTTCCCTCAACAAACCATTACCTTGGGGCCGACTCTGTCCCCCTAAGTACGAATACACTTAAAACAACTGTTGGTGGCAAACAAAGACATCTTTACCTGGAAATCGTCTGACATGATCGGTGTCCCAAGACACATAGCTGAGCACCGTCTCAACACATACAAAGACGCTTGCCCGGTAGCTCAGAAAAAACGACCACTGGGCCCCGACAGAGTCAAAGCCATGAACGAACAGGTCGATGACCTACTTGAAGCAGGCATCATCAGAAGATGCAACCATCAAACATGGGTAGCTAACCCCATCATGGTCCTCAAGAAGAACGGGTCTTGGCGCATGTGCGTCGACTACAAAGACCTCAACAAAGCATGTCTAAAGGACCACTACCCCTTACCAGAAATCGATTTGAAGGTAGACTCTCTAGCGCCATTTAAATACAAATGTTTCCTCGATGCTTATCGAGGATATCACCAAATACAAATGGCCTACGAAGACGAAGACAGAACCGCCTTCAGAACCGATAGAGGGGTATACTGCTACACCAAAATGCCCTTTGGCCTAAAAAATGCAGGCGCAACCTATAAGCGCCTAATGGACCACGCCTTCATTAACCAAATCGGCGTCAACCTTGATGTTTATGTCGACGACTTGGTCATCAAGAGCACTCAATAAGACACCATGCTACTGGACATCCAGCGCACCTTCGAATAGTTGCGCGACATCAAGATGAAACTTAACCCGGGCAAGTGCTCCTTCGGAGCCGAAGAAGGGAAATTTCTAGGCGTCATTGTTACCAATGGCGGCTTCAAACCAAACCCGGAGAAAGTTCAGGCTATCCAACGCATGCCATCAACAAACTCAATAAAGGACGGGTAGACACTTATGGGGCGTGTAACATCGCAAAATTTCCCCAAATTTTTATACGTAAAAGTCTTATCTTTTTTTTATATACACCTTTATCATATATTTATCCCTAACACACAACTTATATACATATATAATAATAATAATAATAATAATAATAATAATAAATATAACACAAAAATCAGATTTTTTTGTTGAGTTAATTTAAAAAAAAAAAAAAAGTCCATGACAATGCTTATTCCTTTAAGATCAAAACAAAACCAAGCCCACAACAAACACCCGGCCCAGAATGCCCAGCCCAATCCCCTGGAAACCAAAACCCGGCCCATTAGTTCCCCCCCCCCCTCCTTCGCTGATAAAACAAAAAAAGGTGGTTCCTGCTGTGGCTCGAACCCGAGTCAACCATGAACAACCACACGCGCCACACCAGTTAAACCACACCAACCTTTTGTTTCTAAACCAACTTATTAGTTATTTAAAACAACCCGAGTTCTTGTCTGTTCCCTTCTGTATTCGCTGCACAGGTACCGGTCACGAAAAAAATTCATTTTTGACTTTTGATTCCATCAATCATGGTAAGGAATTAGTAGATTTGCTTCGTTATTACGAATTATTAATTTATTTCGCGTAGTTCACGGACAATTATCATCAATAATCGTCAAGTAATCGCATAAACATTCAATGGTGAGTCAACATTTCCAAATTACGATCCGGACAACATCACTATAAATTGAACCTACCCAACCCTTCACAACTCGCCAATATTCTCTTCTCAATCTCCAATTCCTCTTAACAATTCTCTGTTTGTGGTTTTTCTTGTTCGAGTTGACTTTGAAGTTTGACTCGTCGTTCGTGTCTGATTCCGTATTGTAAGTTTGAATTTTGTTATGGGTTTTATCATTCGGCATATACACAACATTAACCCTAAGGTTAATTGGGTTAATGTTGTGTGAATTGTTCGATTGCAGAAGCTAGGGATCGTATTATGGAATTGGGGAAGAACATGAATTTTCGTATAACTATAAATATTAATCGAACAGGAAACAATCACAACCACTGGTCTAGACCAAGTGGTTGTGACTGCTACTCTTCAATCCAGCCACGCGGGTTCGAGTCCCGGGTGTGGCAAAACCTTTTATTTTTGCTTTCTTTTTTTTATCAAACCATCACAATTAATTATATATAATACTTATATTTTTATAAATTCGTTTTAAAATATTAAAACTCTTTTAAAAATCCTACAAAAATTATTTTGTATTAATCTGATGAAAAAGTTTAACTCACAATTTTTAGTTTTCAAAAATTTATTTATTTAATATATATAATAATTAAATCAAGTTTATTCTTTTATATTTATAAAATTCCATTAAAATATCAAAACAATTTTATAAATTTCCACAAAAATTATTCTGAGTTTATATAATGATAAACTTTTCTGAAATGATTTTTAATTCTAAAAAATCATTTATTTAATATTTTTAATCAATTTTTGCTAGTTTTAATCATAATTAAATCATAATAAATCCAATTTTTAATATTTTTGCACCAAAATTTTATACAAATTATTTCTGATTATTTGAAACAGAAATAGGATTTTTAAACTAATATTTCTTCAATTTTAGTATTTTTAATATTAAAGTTAAATTTTGACAAATTGTTATAAATAGAATTAATATTCTATTTTTAAGAAAATAATTTTATAAAAATTATTTTTATACTTTAAACTCATTATTGTGATCACCTTAAATTCAAATTTTATAAAAAGATTTTTGTCTATTTATTTACTAAATTTCTCTCAATTATCAAACATTTTATTATTAATCAAACGAGCATTTATCCCCAATCCAAGGCCCTAGAACATATACATATGTAGATAGACTTAGACATATTTATTACCTTATTATAGGGTGATATTTGGCGTTATTGGGCAACACATATTCTATATCACGAGACTTAGCATTTTAAGGTGAGTTTACATAGCCCCTTTTCTCTATTTTCACTATTTTTGGGGTGAAACATGTTTAAACATTTTATACTATCAATTACTCATATTTACTTGTCATTCAAGTACATCATCATTCTATCATTTGACTGTAACAAAAAGACACAGTACAATCATTAACAATGATCAAGCCGCCTGTTTAGATTATAGCGCTATAGGTTTGACAAACCCATCCCCCCGCATAAATTCAGGGATGATCGATAACAATAACAACATTTAACTAACTTGCGAGTTAGTCATCAGTCGACACAAGGTTTGGTTGTACAAAGACGCATTGTTACATGTCGGTATCATACTCTATCATCATACAACTGTGAATGTTGTACAAACTATTGTTATCAAGTATTTACAAAAACCTATGTATTCTCACCAACATTTTGTTGACCCAAAATATTTTCAACTTAACATGTTTCAGGTTCTACTTGCTTGAAGATTTGAATTAATGCTTGAAGATGTGTGCATAGTTTTATTCAATTTGATGTACGAACTCTTGTAGAACAATTGTATGTAATTTATTTAAATCACTTAATGAAATTTATTATTCACCATGAGCTACTGAACAATCATCACTACGTGACATCCCGATGTTTCCGCCATCGGTTGGGGTGTTACAGGGTGCCTTGTCGCCCTCAACCAATATCTATCAAACTACGCGTCCAAGTCTTTTCCTTTCGTTCATACATTACGAATTGTACTGAAAAAGACACAATTCTGTTGGACTCTAGAGGTGGAAGTGGCTTTTCGTGAAATGAAGCAATGTTTGACTTACTTACCAACTTTAACAGCACCCCTCCCAGAAGAACCATTAACAATGTACCTATTCACATCTGAAACGGCAATAGGCGCAGTATTTCTGGTAGAACGCAACAAAGTTCAAACACCAATCTACTACATCTGTCGTACCCTGGCAGACGCAGAAACTAGATACTCCACAATGGAAAAGCTAGTCCTCGCACTTGTACATGCAACAAGACGCCTACGACGATACTTTCAAGGACACCCAATCAATGTCCTAACAGATTACAGAATCAAAACCGTGCTCTCAAAACCGTAACTCTCAGGCCGCCTAGCAAAATGGGCAATCGAACTAGGCGCACACACCATCATCTACAAACCAAGACCGGCGATCAAAGGACAGGTTCTCGCGGACTTTATTGCAGTAATCCCAACAGACAAAATACAAGACTGCAAAGACGAACAAGATCCGAAATCCGTCCCAGATTCCCGCGTAACTTGGTCACTATACACAGACGGAGCTTCTAACGATCATGGCGCAGGCGCAAGTCTACGACTCGCTAGCCCTGACAAAACCGAATTTACATACGTCGTCCGCATTGAGTTCCCAAGCACAAACAACGAAGCAGAGTACGAGGCATTCCTTGTAGGACTACGCTTGGCAGACAAAATGGGCGCAAGACATTTGAACGCCCATGTCGACTCAATGCTCATAGCGGGTCACATGAACGACGTTTACGACGCTAAAGACCCGGTCATGGCTCAATACGTCGACCAAGCCAAGCTCCTCGTCAAAAGATTCACAACCTGCACAATCGTCCACATCAACCGTAGTGGCAACAAAGAAGCTGACGCCCTCAGCAAAATGGCATCCACTGCTTAGCCGCACATGGCCAAAGAGTTACGCATCGAAACTCTAGCTCAACCTTCAGTACCACTTAGACAGGTCAATATAACGCAAACGGGCGCCGGGTCATGGATGACCCCCATCTAAGAATACCTAGCAGCAGGTAACTTACCGCCCCAAAAGGCGGAAACCCGAAAAATTCATCACAAGTCAGAACATTATCAACTCATGAATGGTATCCTTTACCGACGCTCCTACCTTGGTCCCCCTTTTAAGATGCGTTGACTCCGCAAACGCCTCATTCCTTATCAAGGAAATTCACGAAGGCATATGCGGTATCCACGCAGGACTAACAATGGTCGTCGCCAAAATCATGCACGCTGGATATTACTGGCTAGGAATGCATCAGGATGCCGTAAAAATCTTGCGCACCTGCTTCAACTGCCAGCAACACGCGCCAAATACCCCGCGCCCAAAAATGATCTGGTCCCAGTCACCGCAGCCTGGCCATTTCAAAAATGGGCCATCGACTTGGTCGGTCCTTTCCCAATGGCCCCAGGAAAGATACAATATCTAATAGTCGCGGTCGACTACTTCACAAAATGGGTCGAAGCCAAGCCTCTGGCAACGATCAGCGCCGAACACGTCAAAAAATTCATCTGGGAATTCATCATCTGCCGATTCGGGCTGCCCACGGAGATCGTCACCGACAACGTAACACAGTTCGCAGATAAAAAAATCCAGACATGGTTAACACAAATGGGCGTCAACCAGATCTTCACATCCGTCGCCCACCCTCAAGGAAACGGACAGGTCGAGCGTATCAACAGATCACTGGTTGAAGGCATAAAGACACGCCTGGGCTCAAAGCGAACATGATGGTTCGATGAACTGCCGCACGTCCTGTGGGCCCATCGCACCCTCACAAAAA
Source organism: Ambrosia trifida (assembly GCA_028751855.1). Classification (NCBI taxonomy): domain Eukaryota; kingdom Viridiplantae; phylum Streptophyta; class Magnoliopsida; order Asterales; family Asteraceae; genus Ambrosia; species Ambrosia trifida. Next base: position 112,469,673 of record CM054122.1, read on the forward strand.
CAAGCACGGGTGAAACTCCGTTCAGCCTAACTTACGGCTCCGAAACGGTAATCCCCGCAGAAGTCAACTTCCCGTCCCCACGGGTCCTCAGCGCATCTCACACAGACAATGATAAGGAATTGCTCCTAAATCTAGACCTCTTGGACGAAAGACGCGAAATGGTAGTCATACGCGAGGCAAATTACAAAAAACAGCTAGAGCGCTACTATAACTCGAAAGTCAAAAGCTGTGCATTCGACATTGGAGGCTACGTCCTAAGAGACAACAACGCTTCCCATTCAGAGCGACCAGGGAAACTAGCGCCCAACTGGGAAGGCTCCTACAAAGCTCAACAAATCTTGGGAAATGGAGCATATGCACTAGAAAAATTAGACGGAACACCTGTACCAAGATCATGGATTGTAGCGCAGTTGCACCCATCTTACTTATGAACATCTCAGTTTCGGAAAATATACTTCATTACTTTACATTTTGTCCACAACTGCGCAATTTTTACTTTAGCTCTAACTTATGAAGTTAATTCACTCTTCATAACCTAGACGCCAAACGTTGCCATAGTTCTAACTTATGAAGCTAATCGACTCTTCATAACTTAGACGACAATTTTTTAGTCCTAAATTGTGAAGTTAATTTACTCTCCACAATGGACGCCAAGTTTACTTCTAACTTATGAAGCTAATCTACTCTTCATAACTTAGACACTGACTTATTCTACAAACATTCAGTACAAACACTAACAATACAAAAGCTTCATATTTCATTTCATCGAAGAAAGATACATTTACATATGCAAAAGACAACTGATGCTACAACACAACAACCTACTGAGGAGGCTCATGGGCCGTCCCCGAACTGCCTACCCCGCCAGCTTTCGTAGCCGCCGCCTTCTCCTTCTCCTTCTCCTTCTCTGCGCGTTCGCGCCCGGCACGTTCAGACCCCTCTACCCAACGCATAAACCGCCCAATGGGATCAGGATCTGACAAACACTGCCTCACCGCTTGGAGCACAGGGAACTCCATCTTCTCTAGCTTCTCCAACTCCTCCGTTAGCACAGTCTCGGGATTTATGTCCTGGAAGGGTTGCGCCTCAACCGGAGCACCGTCCTTGGCGGCCAGATACCCTTCTAGCCAACCACTATGCAAACCAGTGGTACGCGCAGCGTCCACTACCTCAACAACCTGCTCGCCCATCTTCGGCTCGTTCCAACAACGATCGAAGACCTGCAACAAAGATATAACTTGTATGAGACAAACCAAAACTCAATGATAAAGCAAGTAAAAAGAAAAAGAAAGAAGCTTACGGCGCTTATCCCATCAGACATCATCCATAGTGACTTCTCACAGTATGACTTCTGAGCATCCAGCATCAGCGACTTCTCCAACTCCCAAGCTTCCTTCTCTTTCAAGAGGGCACCAACTTGCCCCTCTAACTCTGACACACGACTGGTGGCCCTCACCACGTCTTCATCTTTCTTCTTCAACTGGCCAGCAGCATCAGCATATTTTGAGGTCAAAACCTCCAACTCCTTATCCTTCGCGGCAACAACCTTCCCCTGCGCGGCCAAGTCAAATTCAGCTTTCTGCACCCACGGTCATCGGCGCTCAAGCTCCTTGTTAATATTCACATTAGATTGCTCCCATGCCTTCTGCTTAGCCGCTGCATCAATATCCTTCTGACGCACATCAGACTCTAGCTTCCGAACTTGGTCTACCAGACGCTGCTTAGCACTCTCAAAAACCCCCTTCTCCCTAGTCAGACGATCGGCTTCATTCGCCACCGTCTCCCGCTCATCCAAAAACTCACCCTCCCCGTGGTGAAGGGCGTATAGATTCCCCAGAGACTGTGTTAAGTTCATACACAACTCTAACAACAATATAGCCCGGCTTTGGGAGCGATGATGAGCACGCTCCGCAGGGGGAAGGGCATAGTTTACAAACTCCTCAGCCACAAAGGGGCTGAGGAAGCGACAACTGTCGGTTATACGCCACTCAGGCGTATAGATTGAGGCATTCAGTTTAAAAACAGGGCCGCTCGAAGACGCCCCGCCCCCTTCAACCTTCTTCACCTGCGACGCAACAAAGCCGCCACCCTCATCCATCACCGGAGAATCATCTGGGGCATCACTCCCCTCAAGATCCACAAACAAGGGTTCCACCCGCAACCCCTCACTACCCAAAGCAGACGCCAACTTACCTTGCTCATTTTTCACTGCCACGAGGGCCGCATGTTGTTTGAGCAGCTCAGCTTGACGCTGCTCCTCCTCTTCCTTCGCACTCTCCTCGGCCGCCAGACGCTCCTCCTCAGCCTTCTGCCTCTCCACGGCAGCCTCCCGGATGCTGGCATCTTCCTCTTCTATTTTCTTAAGAGCGGTCGCAGCAGCACGACCCTCTTCCTCAAGTTTTTTCTGCGCCTCGAGATCAGGCGCAGTTTCACTGGTCACAACATCAGACCGAACCTTCAGACGCTCCTCTTCCATAAGTTTCTTCTTCCGCTCCTCCTGCATCTTCTTGACCGAAGCAGGAATACAGCCTTCAAGAAACATAAAACTATAAAAACAAAAACAAAAAGGTATGATACGCACAACTCATACTTACTGCTCAGCTTCCGAAGGACCTTCTTGCCAAACGACTCACGAACAGGCAGAGGCTCAAGCTCCAAACCTTGGGGCGAGTCAGCAGTACCGCTGATGTGTTGCAAAACACATCTCTTTTCCTATGTATTTTGTATACTATTTGGTCATGTTTTTATTCGTTTCGTGTTGTTTTTATTATGTATTTATTTATTTCATTATTTTATAGGTGTTCGTGAGAAATGAGCTTAAACAGTGAAAAATAAACAAGACGCGAGCACCTAGTGTTCATGGACGTTGGAGCGTAAACGAGCAGCTTTGGTCGAGCCAAGAACACCTTATTCTAGCTTGGAGTTTAATAATAATAATAATAATAATAATAATAATAATAATAATAATAATAATAATAATAATAATAATAATATATAGTTGGAAATTTTGAGACAAGAGTCTACTGAAGCCACGAGCCCAAGCCCAAAAGGCAATTTTAAATAAATCGAAGTCGGAAAAAGTGGAGAGGGGAGACCTATATTATTGTTTTACGAAGGAGAATATTATTCTTGACATGTATCACAGCCGCCAAAGAAGAAGTCCACGACAGCTCTAAATCTAATTTTGTTGAGAGGTTAATAGAAGGCCAGGAAGGCTCGGGTTCAAGATTGAATGCTCGGGTTCGGTCACTAAAAGTTCTAGATTTTATATTTATTTACTTTGTGTTTATGAATATTGGTACCATGACTTTGCATATTTTTGAACCTATGTTTTTATCGATCTTCATGATTATGAGTAGCTAAATTTTGAACCACTACCTAGGTTGTATGATGATTACATGTTAATTTTACAGTTCTTGGTTTATGGATTATTTTGAATGGTTAATGTTTTGGTAACGATTTGGTTGGTGTTTATTATGATGTGTGTGCGTACTTAAGTCTAATTTATTATTTTTGATAGTTCCATAATCGTCTTAGTGAATGTCTTTCATGTTTGGATGATTATTAGGGTTGCTTGCTTTGTGCTCGTAGCTTAGTTTATGGTTTTGTGCACGAAAGCCATAGGAACTTGATTAGAGAATTTAGAGGACTTTTGTATTATTCCATTCTTGAGACCGGGAGGTGATGGAATGTTGGGTTGTCTAGAGCTTTAGGTGTTAGGTTTTGGGTGAGACCGGGAGGTGATCCTATCCTAGTTGTCTTTAGTTTCTTGCAATTCCAAGTCATAGTTAACCCAATTAGATTACTCCTTTACATCTTCGGGTGTATTGTGATTAGAGAGACCGGGAGGTGATCGAGTCATTAGAGTACCTTTACATTCTTAGTGAGGTGAGATCGAGAGGTGATCCGAGCTAGATAGCCAGTGTTTTATTCTTTAGGATTCTTTGGGGTGTGTTGGTGAGACCGGGAGGAGATCTAGCACGTCTTAGGGTTTCTTAAGTTATCTTTAGAATCTGGTATCCATTCAGTTTTCCATTACCGAGAGTTGTGAGTTTGCATGTAGGATTCTTAACCTAGGTAGTTGCCTTCTTATCCTAATATTTTCCTCAATTACCCTTGCTGCTTATTTATCCTTATTTAATTATTTTATTTATTTTAATTAATCATTTAAAAAACCAAAAAATCAACTTTTAAACCATTTATTTTAAGTCTTAGTCGAGTCTAGTTTTGTTTTCTATTAGTGTCATGTGGGTTCGATACTCGGACTTACTTAGTCTGTACTGCATTGATAGGTACACTTGCCTGTCGTGTGGTCTAGTTTAGTTGAGTCTGTTTTATATTACTAGGTGTCTAGGTTAGTTTATATTTTTAGACCATACATAGCATACCAACCGCCACCCTTGGCCATCCTCTTCAGAGACGAACCTTGAGGTTCGTCTTGTTCTATTGTCTCAGGAAGTTTCCGCTTGTGACCTACAACAAAGCAACCGATTCAGCTTACAAGACGCATACAAAGACCAAAATACGAAGGTTAAGATACTTACCCTCAGCAGTCACTCCTTCAGTAACACTGGTCTCACCAGTCAAACCACCACCCCGTGCCGCGGTCGCGGACGCACTAGACCCACCACCACCTGCATAGCGACGTGCACGGTGAATTAGACCGGACGATGATCCACTAGACTCATCGTCTGAGAAAAAAAAATATAATCAACCCCATCCGCCGTGCACACGGAAAACGGCTCAGGGTTGATTAGAAAACCAACTTCAAGGTTACGAGGCGCACCTTCCATTGGCGCCGAAAACAGGAAGTTCTCCTTCTGCTGCTCCAAGGCCGACATCCCTCCCCCTGGAACTGAAATATAAGTGGTTTTGGTACCACGCGCAGCAAACAACTCAAATAACAGCGCACCTACAAATAATAGACACATGCATCAACACACGAAGGACGATATAAACACAAGAAAAAATGGAGAACATACCTTCAACCGACAAAGGCCCATCAGTACCAACCGGAGCTACATCATAGCCCTCCCTGACGCCTAGGCGGCTCATTCCCAACAAACGCAGGATACCCTCGTCCAATCTCATCCAAATCATCCAACCGGGTTGGATACGCACACAACTCTTGAAACCAACCCTCCTCTTGGAAGTCCTTCATAACTTCGAAGGACAGTGCTTTCTGGCCGGCACGGAGTTCCAATCTGGCCATCTCCACCGGAATCACATCCTTCTTCAGAAAGAAGAAGCACTTCTTCCAGTCACGAAGAGTTTTAGGTGAACTCTTCGGTATAATCAGGCTAACGGTCTTCGACCGCTCGGTTAAAGAAACCCACCCCGAATCCTTCACTTCAAGTTTATAGAACACATTGAAGTGTTCAAACTCCGGCTCCTTCCTCAACGCCCGGCAGGTGGCTTCAAAATGCATAACTCTCATCACCCCGAAGGGGCTCATCTGAGAGATATGGACACCATACTTCTGCAACACATAGATAAGAAACCTAGAAGTCGGCAGCCGGAAGAGACCTTTCAAAAAATAGGCCTCGTACAAACAAATTTTTCCCTCCGGACAATCAACCGGAGTCTGGCCCTTCTCCGGCAATTCCGGTTCCCATTCCCGGAGAACGTTGAATTTACGAACCAAGGACCGGAATTTGTCCTTGGACCACGAGATCTGGGCATCTTTCATGGCGAGCTCCGCCTTCGTATCTTCTGACGACATCGTCTCCAACGGAGAAGACAAACCACGAAGAAAGAGAGACAAAAATACTCTTTCGAAAACTGTAAACTTTCACCGGAAAAGCAACAAACTCGCCGGAGAAAATTCTAAATTTTTTCTGGTGTAGAGAATGAAACAAATGAAGGATCGAGAGGACATATTTATACTTATCGCATTTAATGCAAGACAGAGAATGAAATCATCACCTGCAGGCTTTTCACGCAAGGGTCCAATCACAAAGAGACACGTCAGGAAGCCCACGTGACAAAACGGCACACGCGCCGAACGTGGCTCACTCGCCTAACGGTTACCCTGCCCCAGCTATCACATGATGGCGATGATCGACACGTGTACGCCCACGTTCAGATCCATCACCAACAGCTGTCCACACGCAACAGATGCACGACACGTGGCGGACTACCAACTCAACAGTCACAATAACTGTCAGACACGTTCTCCAAGGCAGGTGTACCAACCGTCAGACACGTCCCTTCAACTTCAAACATTCCCACCTTGAATTCACACGGAATTCAAAAAGAAAAAATCAATGCGGAGTAAATACAGGTGTAAACAGGGACAAAAAACACCTTTTCACATCTTTTGGACGCGCAATCAAGCCCGACGCCTTTTCAGGCCCCACACCTGTGCGCTAGAGACAAAAATCTGAGGATTTTCATTTTCACATCTTGTGGACGCGCAATCAGGCCCGACGCCTTTTCAGGCCCCACGCCAGCGCGCAAAAAGGCAACAATTAAAGACTTCCTTCTCCCACAAGACGAATAGCTTTCAACATATTGATCAAGCCAGCCTGATACTGCTAGATGAGTCTCTCACCAATCCTATGAACATAGCTATCAATATCACAAGGAAGACAAAAAATTATAGCGAAGCTTCAAAAGCTCCTCATCATCTTCAAGCTTTACACATGATGAGTTAACTCTCCTCATCATCTTCAAGCTTTACACATGACGAGTTAACTCTTCTCATCATCTTCAAGCTTTACACATGACGAGTTAACTCCCCTCATCATCTTCAAGCTTTACACATGACGAGCTAACTATCCTCATCATCTTCAAGCTTTACACATGATGAGTTAACTCCCCTCACCATCTTCAAGCTTTACACATGACGAGCTAACTCTCTTCTTCATGCTTCATGCTTTTCAGGTAACTCTCTTCGTCGAGCTTCAGGCTTTACGGATGAAGAATTAACTCTCTTCATCCTGCTTCAAGCCCTACACATAACGAATGAATTTCCCTCATTCCATTTCGCCCGGACCTAATCCTAGGTCCCGCAATAAACGCTCATTCCGTCATACGCCCGCAGCTTGATCACTGTGCGTGCACCAGTTGACGAGGTTATACAAAAACACACGTACACTTTTTTACACGAAAACCCAGTGACGACTGGATGTAACTCAAAGTACACTTGTGAAATTAAGTCCAACACTCCCCTACCAAAAGTGCATGAAATCACTGGACTGGGGGGACTTGAAGGGATATGGTATCAAAACATCATAAATACCATATCATCGCCCAACTAAAACCGGCATCGTCTGGCGTCCATCCGCCCATTTTACGTCAGCGGAACGTCCAGCATCCACCCGCCCGTTTTACGTCGGCGATACACCTGGCGTCCAACCGACGCCAGACGCAACCTTTCCCGCCCGTTTTACGTCGGCGATACACCTGGCGTCCAATCGACGTCAGGCACAAGCTCGTCCGCCCGTTTTACGTTGGCGGACCCAATACGCTTCAAAGCTTTCCCAGCAAGCCAGATGAAGCTTCGTCAGCACGACTAGAATTTACCTTCCGGGGCAGCCTTGGGACTTACACCCCTTCCCCAGGCAACTGTTCCTGACGCAACAGGCTGCCCGTCAGAGTTCCCCTCCAATCAAAGACTGCTCATAGTCTGACACGCAGAAAGGACGATGACATGGCAGCCTCCCAGCCAAGATATCTTTCTGACACCAGGCTTTCTCAACTTGTCTCGAGTTGCAAGGAAAATGATGATTACCCACCGTCCTCGGTCTACCAATAGGCGGAAGCCACGTGTCCGCCGCCCACCAGCGTCCACTCAGCGGACGCCACGTGTACTATCGTCAGGACGGTAACATCTCCCCTTGCACTTTACTTTCTCCTTTTTACCAAAACCCACTTGCACCAATTGAGCTTAAGGACTTGGGCCGGAAACTTGAAGACGCCTCTACCTGGGCCGGGCCCCATCAAGGGTAGAGGATGGGCTGAGAAAGTGTGATGTCAAGGTACTACAAAAGGAGGAGCTCCTTCTCCTTTTGTTGGCATCTAATATTCACATACACTTTCACTCAAAAAGACTACGAACTCTCTCGTATCTTTTTCAACCCCTGTTTATTATACTAACCTTTAGAGGCTCGGCTCTTCTAATCGGTAGTATCCTAAACTCCTTGGTCTTGTCCTTAGACCTACACGTCTTTTATAAACACTCCTCTTTATAAAATACAGTAGAATCACTACCAGGATTAACACCTATACGGTAATCCAGGATTCGTGTTTCTTCAGATATGGCTAATGTGCTTCGTTGCTTCAAAAGTTTCTATTACTTGCAAACAAAAGGCCTACTGAAAATTAATTAGAATTGTATACAGTAGGTTTGTTAGGCTTGATTCAAGATGTTTTTTTGTGTGTTTGATCCCGTTACAGTAGGTTTGATTCAATGTTTTCACAATAAGATTGTTCAAGGTTTCTGATTTATTTAGTTATCTTTGATTTTATCTATGATTGATAAATATGTTTTGTTAATTTGTTGAACCTTGAATAGTTGAATGATTATGTGTAAATGTCAACTTGAATTATGTGTGGACATGTATGATTGAATGATTGTTGAAACTTGAATTGTTTAAACTTGAATAGTTGAATTAGTTTGATATTTGCTAATTTGTTGAATCTTAAATTTGATGTTTAGGTATTATGAATATTGAGTCTTTTTACCAAAGACAACCATCAAACATTGAATCATCAACTTAAAGTATTATGAATATTGTGCTTTTTAGTTTAAATGACAATGTTTTTTTAGTTATTGTGTCGTATTTGTAGTATGCGACGAACCTTAGCCGATAGCCGATTTGAACCGTCAAACCGACCTGAAAATATTTATGTCCAGTCCTATAAAATTGAAACATCTAAAAATCATGAACCCATTGGTAAAAAATCATGCATCCGTCACTGTGTGTAGCTTGTGTGGCCATGTAGCACATATGATGTGATGGCTACTCACTGTAACCATGATCATAAATGACTACTTAACCTTTCAAAATAACTTCAGTTAATTATTATAGCAACTAGAACATTGTTTTTTTTTTTTTTGAACGGTCAACTAAATATCATATGAACTGTCAGTAGGTTAGCACTGGATAAATGATTGCTCACTTGATAGCCCAAGTCTACTAAGCCACCAATTCAGAGATAAACCCGACGCCCGAAAGTCCACTGCTGTAAAACCCTTTTAGAACGGATTCAAACTTGAGACCAAATGGCTTCAAGCTCTTATCTCTATTTCCTCATACCACTCCATCAAATAGTGGGTGGTAAAATAAATTGTAATACGATGCTACTATCCTAGCAATTATCCAGTTAAAGTAATTAATACCTATGGGCTATGGATTCATACTCACTGCTTGAATGGGCTGGACTTGGCCCATGTAAAAGATGCATAAGTACTTTAAAACTGGGCCCAAAATTCATATACTTCCCGGTTCCCACTTCCTAAAGGTGTACAAACCGGGCTTTTTCTATTACTAGTTTGGTTAACCGGCTATATAGGTTATTTTCTTATTTTTGGTTTAACTAATTAATGTTTGTTCAGTTATTCACTTTAATTGGTTAGTTAATAACCTGGTTATTTTCGGTTAATTAACCGGTTATTTTCATGTTTTTTTTCACTTTTGCGTTTTTTCTCCGGTTAACCGGTACATCGGTTATAACCGGTTAAGAACCGTCGCTTAAAATTAATCCCCAACCGGTTAATGCTATTTTGGTTATTAACCTGTTCCTTTAACGTGTTATTTTCAATTTATTGATTTTAACAAAATATTTTTTGTGTGAAAAACCATGTTTAGTGAAAGATATCATTGAATGAACACAATGATAAATGGTGGTACAAGTTGGTATAGGTGACATGATTAAACTTCTTGGTTACCAAATTACGGGTGATATGGTTCATCACCAGCACTTCTTTCGGAAAGCTCCGAAGTATCTCTTATATAGAGCCTCGCAAAGATAGACATAGAGAATGATCATCCCTTTAGGATCATATATCGAGATCAATAAAACAATGGCCCAAAAAAGAAAAAAAAAAGAAGAGAGAGGGAGATAAAGGTCAAACCCCATCCTTTTATAGCGTTTCCACATTTTCAACCGCCCCACACACCCCTACCACATCTATATTACCATATTAAAGAAACTCGACGGCTAAATTCGTAATTTCACCATCATTTTAAGATGTCATTCCAAAAGCCTCAAATGTAATCCCCAAATTTTTACCCAATTTCTTCTATTTATACCATCTTTGATTGCAATTGTACAAAATAATAATGCAACTCATTGCATTCAGTTTCATTAAAACCCAATATAAAACTCATACTATTTTAGTGACTCCATAATTGCCATTTATAAACCGTCAATTCAAAGACAATGAATTGAAACACTTCTTCTTCCTCTATCTGAAAATTGTAAGCCTCCCTCTTTACACTCTTGAGTACAATCTACCCTTGTAAAGAAATCAATTCACGTTTAAATGTTGAATTCAATGGATTTTTTAATGTCATCTCTTCTCATGCCTTTTATCTTATAGTTACACGCAAGACATTCATATATGACAAAGAGAAAGAGACCAGATACACCCAACACAAGGCGACTTTCACTCACCACCCCATCTATATTGGCCAATTCTCGTCCGTGTCTCTCTCCCTCTAATTATTGCAGGTACGCCTCCCCCCCCCCCCCCCTCTCTATAATACATCTGATTAAGTTGTCATTTTGAACTAATACTTTGGATTTTCATTGATTTCGATTGTCAATTGAGACCACTTTACAAATAGTAGTGGATTGTATTGTTTTTGTAGGGCTTAAATCAAAAGAGGTGGAGAAGGATACCAATCTTGTTTTCCTTTGGCAGGTATGGATTTCGAGTTGTGACCGCTAAATAAGCAGCTGCTTTTTTTTTTTACTTTTTTTTATATTAATTGTTAAATTCATCTCGATTTTTGTTTGGCCTTTGATTTATTCAAGTTATTTGTTTTTAGGGTTCTTGATTTAGAACTAAATGATTCAATCCTTAAAAACAAAAGAACATGACCATTTCTTCGCTTCAGTAACCACGGAGAAGGTTGAATGCTAAACAACCTACAGGGAAATTTCGCAGTCAAGATTAACATATTGTATGTTTTATTCTATACCCATTGTACACTCACTTCTTTGTGCAATTGTGTGACTTTGTTCATTATTTTTTGTGGGTTTGTTTTGTAATTTTGAGCTATGGATGTTGTGGCATTTTTTACTTTTATAGTCAGTCTTTCACTTTTCTTTTGGAATAATGTTGGTAAGGAAACACTTGCAGGCTTACACTCTATATTCTTTATTTGTTTAGTTTTCAAGTTTTATGTTATTTCTTATATATGTGCTTGTTTTGTTTATATTTTGAGGAGGAAAAGATGGTCTTCCAGTCTCTAATGGTATAAATTTGTGATTTATTATGGATTTGTTTATGTTATGTTTACAAAATATTTAAAAGAAATTACATTATTGGTTGAACAATAATTATAAAATTTATGTTGGCATGCAGGCAAGTAAACTACTAAGAAAGAGGAGAACCCGGTGGGGAAAGATAATAAGCAGAAGGTAAAGATCATGGAACCTGCAAAAGATGATTCTAACTCCGATGAGCATGATTCGATATCTAGAGATTCAGACGAGGTATACATTTCTTACATTAATGTGCACGTTAATCATTTTACTTTTGCAACTCTATATGGTTATGATACTGAGATTATCTGAGTAGGGCAATATCTACATGGTTGCCTATTTCTCACATGGTTCTTTTTGATTTCATAAGAGATGAAAATCAAAGAAATGAGGTATGCATAATTTCCTTTTAGAGCTTTTCTATTTTTTTTTTAAGTTGATATGCAAAGAATAATATAAAAAAAATGTGGTAGTTTCACCCGTTTCCTTATAAATAGGTTGATACAGATGATGTTTTATATCAAATGGGTCAAACATAATCAGGCTAAAAATTGCTAAAAGAGGAAAGAGTCAAATGAGTCAACGGGTTGAAAGTCATCAAAAGTCTATATTTAACGCATACGAATATACTTTTATCTAAAAAATGTCAAAATAAAGTTTCGTTCAATTCGTCAAAATAAAATGTCAAAATGTTAATATATTTTTATCTATACAATATAGTTGAAAATAGTTTTCTTTTAACAATCAAACAATGATACAATCAGCTTATAACCACATAAAGTATCGATCAATTCATACTAAGTCAAATCATGTGACTAATTCTATTATGTCACTAGGTTTTAACTGAACCAATGGGAATTTTTGACATGGGAAGTCTTGTTATTAGTTGTTATAGCAAGTCTACGGACTCACACCCTTCACTTAACTCAAAATGGCTGTGAAATATCGCCCCTAGGGCATGAATGAGATTTGGGAAGCTGGTCATGAGCATGGGGCGAGGACAAAACTGAAACAATGTTTTTGGCCAATCAGCCGAACTTACATCATATTCCTTGTTTTATTTTCTATTTCTTCTTTTAAATTGTTTTTGTGAAACTATTACACACCAAACAGGGGAAAAAAAGTGAGTGAAAGTGTTCCTGCTTACATGAAAGTCACTTTTTTTGCTTTTTAGTGAAACAATTCTTTCATTCTCTAAATGCATAAGAAGTCGCAAGTTCAAATCTTAAAATTACAAGCAAAAGTGTTTTCATAAAAGAAAGAACGCAAAACCAAGTTAATTGTTATTCGCCAAAAGCCTTTTCGGTGATAACTTCAAAGAATGAAAGAAACACGTCGTTTCAATCATACCGATTCATGTGTATATATGTATATCGAATAAGCCAAGTATCAGTAAATTGATTCCTTACAATATTATTTAATAAAGATTAGTTTGATTATCAAATATTGTCCATAACCTGTGATATTCAAAGAAACGTAAAAAAATAATGTAAATTTTGTTATCTGTTGTTGCTTGCCAAATTAGAAAAAGACGCCATATAGCATTGGTGTGTTTGTCTGTTTAAAGAAGTTTAAAAGATGTAAAAATCAAAGGACTATTTAAGTTTTGATTATAATTCCAATTACACCAAGGCAACAAATGTGGTTATTGTTGTGTTGATACTTGATACATCAAAGGCATACAGGCCAAACCATTTGAAAGTCCATGTTCTATTCCTTTAGGTTTTTTTCCTTTGATTTTGTTCTGTCTATACCTGCACATAAGGATAAACAAACTTAACTTGTTCCTTACAAATTTTGTTTACTCTTATTAGAAATTAAAAGTTTTTATTTTCTTTTGGATAATTCGTTTTTAACTCTTTGTTAAAAAACTATAAATTCAAGTTATCAAAGGGAATCTCAGTTTTGAATTGTCTTTATTGTTCACTATTTTTCTCAATTCCCTATTAAATTTTACTGGTTAATCACATGTAATGTTAATCATGTACCATTAGAAACTATTTTCTTTACTTTCTTAAGAAATGGTCTTTATGACATAACATGGTCTTTGTACATATTTTAGTTACTGACTTTTAGCCTATTGTATAAATATGTTTTATGTTATGTATCTATCGACTCCTCTAACAAACGGGTATGGGAAATAGCTATATATTTTTATTCGGTATTTAATAATATATTGTTGATTATGATTCTTTCTGCCTTTCGGGCTCATGAATTACAATATGGGCTTAAAGACATATGTGGCCTTGGTACATGATTTAGTTACCGGATTTTACCCTACTATATGTAATGATTTACGGGAAGAAAACATGATATGTAGTTTTATAATGATTTACGTGACATCTACCTTCTTTTATATTGTTGTTTTTTTTTATGTCAACTCTTTAGTTTATACTCAATTGCATTTTGTATGTTGATATATTAATGTCTTAACAAATTGGTATTAAAAAAATGTATGTGAAACCCGCCACGCGATGTGCGCCTAAAAAACATAACTACCTACGGCAACGCGCGGGCATTCCCACTAGTTTTATGTGGTTTCAAAAGGTAAATAGGTCTAATCGAAACTCAAATTGCATGTCCAGTAGGATTTAAGTTAACACATGTCACACGCACCATGACCCGACATATGAAAGGTTGCTAGGTTCAACAATCATTGCGCCTTGATAGGAAATGGTGGTGTCCCCTAACGGATAGTGACATAAGCTCGTCACCCGCTTCTCATCAGAGATAAATAGCAATGTAATTGCATAATTCGTCAAGTGGTACTGTGGTCGCACATATGAAGTCCACTATGTGACCACATATAAAATGGTGTTTGTTTGGTTACACTTTACACCTACACACACAAATATATTGGGGTTAGCTTTTAAACAAAATTGTGTTTGTTTGTGTTACAGTGTACACAAAAACACATATGATAGCTACAAATTGGGTTGAATCAAGGATTTGGACACCAACGTGTTCATTTGGGTAGAAATCCACAAGTGATTTTTCATATTACTTGTAATTTTAAGTCTTGTAATACAAAAAAAAAAAAAAAAAAAAAAAAAAAAAAAAACCCATGATTTTGAAACCAACTTTTTTTCTTTAGACCTTGCAGATTCAGTGTTATTTACCATTATTAATTATAGGGAAATTGGAATTAGATAGGCTCTGGCTATTTGGACACCTAAGGAATCTAATTTGACACTCTGGGTATGCCTCGTATAGAGCTATACGAGACATATAGGGCTCAAAAAGCTGAACACTGACTCAAAGGCAATAACAGTCTGCAACCTCGTACTTATACGCCTCATATAAAGCTATATGAGGCATATGAGGTTAACTTTTTTAATTTTTTCAAACTTAGGATTTTGTGGACTATGTGGCTCTGATATTCCTAATATTGGGCTATACGAGGATTTTTTTTTTTTGAACGAGTGCAATAACAGTATGAATTTATTACGTATAATTTTCGAAGTTGAATTGACTCTTCTTAATACGTCAATGACGGTCTGAATTTATTATGTATATTTTTCGAAATTGAATTGACTCTTAATACGTCAATATCAGTCTGAATTTATTACGTATACTTTTAGAAGTTGAATTAACTCTTCTTAAAACGTCAATATCAGTCTGAATTTATTACGTATAATTTTCGAAGTTGAATTGACTCTTATTAATACGTCAATATCAGTCTAAATTTATTACGTATACTTTTCGAAGTTGAATTGACTCTTCTTAATACGTCAATAACAGTCTGAATTTATTACGTATAATTTTCAAAGTTGAATTGACTCTTCTTAATACGTCAATAACAGTCTGAATTTTTTACGTATACTTTTAGAACTTGAATTGACTCTTTTTAATACGTCAATATCAGTCTGAATTTATTACGTATACTTTTAGCAGTTGAATTGACTCTTCTTAATACGTCAATAACAGTTTGAATTTTTAACGTATAATTTTCAAAGTTGAATTGACTCTTCTTAATACGTTAATATCAGTCTGAATTTATTACGTATACTTTTAGAAGTTAAATTGACTCTTCTTAATACGTCAATATCAGTCTGAATTTATTACGTATAATTTTAGAAATTGAATTGACTCTTCTTAATACGTCAATATCTGTCTGATTTTTTTACGTATAATTTTAGAAGTTGAATTGACTCTTCTTAATACATCAATAACAGTCTGAATTTATTACGTTTAATTTTCGAAGTTGAATTGATTTTTCTTAATACGTCAATAACAGTCTGAATTTATTACGTATACTTTTAAAAGTTGAATTGACTCTTCTTAATACGTCAATAACAATCTGAATTTTTAACGTATAATTTTAGAAGTTGAATTGACTCGTCTTAATATGTCAATATCAGTCTGAATTTATTACGTATACTTTTCGAAGTTGGGTTTGTTTTTTAAGCATTGTTTCCATTTTTTAAATAGTTTTGATTTTTAGCAATTTTATATACATCATAAAGATAAATAACTTAAGTTGATTGTAACTGAATAACTGATCAAGAACTATTAACAACAGTAAATAAACATCACAAACATAAATATCTAAACTGAATATATACATATCAACCAACAAGTTCATACAAAAGAAGTCATAATAGTACTGAATACATTCAAAATAACTGAAGCATTGAAAATAAAAAACTACTGATCTGTGTCATCTGCCCCACGTGGCGCTGGTCGTGGTCGTGGTGCTGGTGGGGGTTTGGCCGGTAATCCTGCTAGCTGTCTCCTCTCAGCCTCCGACTCAGCCAGCTACGTCATCCAGTCTAGAATAACGTCGTGACCACGACGCAGCTCGTCCTGATCGCGACGCAGATCCCGAATACTGCGCTCCATACGGCGCATCCTCTTTACAACCTCATGAGGGGCACCCCGGAAAACGTGAGCTGGGTACTGAGGCGGCTCTAGAGGCACCGACTCATCCTCTACCTCTGGGTCCAGATCAACCTCTAACGGACCATCCACGTCCTCCACCATTTCCTCCTCAACATCCCAAGGGTAAGGTGGGATGACCTCCGGTAACTCCACCGGCACAAAAAGCTCTCCCTCGGCGTTCTTAAAACGCCGACCCATCTCAGCGAACTTGCGCGTAACGCGGATGCCAATGATCGTCCTACGATCCAACTGAGATAGCTGGAGCAGAGGTCGCAAGTGGGGGTCACCATCGGGGAGAAGCCCCAAGTGACGAACGAGGATGGTGACATACACACCGCCGTATAAATCTCCCCAATGCTGACGGTGGAATGCAGAGGGAGACCAATCCGCCAGACAACGCGCGAGCGCGCACGGCCTCTGATATAATAGACAGTAAAGATAAAAGAGGACCGTCCTTGTGCACCAGTTGCGGGAGGACTGGCGTGGCTGGATCGACGTAGCGATCAACCGGTGCATATATCGGTAGAGGGGGTCATGAATGGCGGTCACCCTGCCCTTATCCTTCTGAAACCGGCAACCAGGAGCTATGACCGCCGAAAACCCAAGCAACGTAGGCCTAGACGTCGCGCGTATACCGTCTCGATATAACGCGGTAGCCGTCTCAGGCTCCGTGTAACACCCCAACCGGCACGCGAACTCGCGTAGGGACATCTGGAACGTCTGATTAGCAAGACGGAAGGTGATCTCGAAGAAAGGATCCGCGGGATCATCGTCCTCCTCTAGTCGATCTGTTGGTCGTGGGGTGAAAGTAAAGGAAGATAAAAACTCCACGGCCAGCTCCCGAAACGTCGGAGTATGGGCACCATCAAACATACGGCTCCAGAGCGTATCAACGCCAATGATATCACGTGCCCGGGCCAGCTCACCAAACTCTTCCAACGCAGTATAAGAAACGGACTTGTGAGCCGCGACCTGCATTATGGTAATAACAACAAAAATAATAACAATAATAACAGTAATAAAGAATAATAATAATAATAATAATAATAATAATAATAATAATAATAATAATAATAATAATATCTGCATCCTCCTAAGCTTTTGACAGCGGCGCCACGCCTGCATGCCAGCAGGAAACTCCCAGTATGGGTGACCCAGAAGTGGGTCAACCGTTGGTGGTGGTGGCGGTGGTGGCGGTGGTCCCCCTCCCTCCTCCCCGTCAAAGTCCGCGTGCCGTTATCAAATATATCCGCCATACTACGTTATTTTAAAAAAATAATGTTATTTTTAAAAAATAAATATTTTTTTAATAAAAAATCTGCATATATATTATTATTGTTATTATTAATGTAAAATATTAATAAAATTAAAAAAAAAAAAAAAACTATGAATGAATATGCCTCGTATTGCCCTGTATGAGCCATATTCATTCATCTTCAAAAACTAAACCCAACCCAGATCTGTTCATCTTCATCAACCCAAATTCAAGTTTCATGAATGAATATGCCTCGTATTTCCCTGTATGAGGCATATTCATTCATCATATCCATTAATCCCATTTCAGATCCCCAATTCAGCCCCAAATTCAAGCCCACTAATCTAACCTAGATCAATCAATCAAGTAATCTAACCTAGATCTAACCTAATATATGTGAAAACATAAAGAAAACATACCTTAATCGACTGATGGTCCACCAACGAGTGTGTTTGAGGGTGTGTTTGATCGACTGTGTGTGTTTGTGTGTGTGTGTGTGTTTGTGTGCTTCGTAAGGCAGGTCTGAGTCTCGTATTGGGGCTGATATGGGTCCTGATATGATTCGTATAGACCAATACGAGTCATATAAGGGTCAAGTATTGGTTGCAAGCCTAGTATCAACCCCAATACTAGGCCTGTTATATGTCTAGTAATGGGCTATACGAGGCATACATATGTTTTTTTTATTTAATTAAAAATACTAATTTTACCTTAAAAATTCAAAACAATATATAAAAAATAGCTTTATTCATTTGAATAAAATTTGATAAAAAAAAATCAATTTTTGTAACCAATACAAGTCATGTTCGACGTTTTGATTCGTTTCGCTAAACCTAACAGAATAAGCTAAACAAAACCGAAATGCATTGATCAATCGATTTAGGAAATACAACATTTTTCGAAAACACCGAAATGCATCGATCAATCAATTAACGAAATGTTGGCCGGCCATAGGTGTATTTTGTTGTACAATCGAGGGCTTTCTGTTACTTTTAAGTGGGTTCAAGACCGTCATAATCTTTGCCAACATGCTTTTTTTTCACCTGTGGGGGTTGAGACATAATTGTCTTTTTTACCTCATCTAATCCTTCTTGCAGGTTAATATCGTCATTTTTTTTTATCTTTGCTGCTCTAAAATCAAGCTTCCGACAGAATTGGTCTATTGAGTCAAGCGCAATCTTTTGATCTGTTAAAGATGATTAAACAAGGCTATGTCAAAAATTTAGTTGTATACCCGCAATAAGTAAAAATGATTAGTACGTATACCTTTATTTATATATCTTTCGAGGCGACATGCGCATACTAACCCACAGCTCGTGTAAAGTTGGCAACCACATGTTGAATCAAATAACCTCAATGTTTGTCACCGATAAAATTCGTTTTCAATGAGGTTAAGAGCATGGATGGAAACATTAAGGCGTAGTTCGTCAAGGAAGGCTAGTCGCTTATGGTTGTTCATTATTTTGTTTCTGCTTTCTTCAAAACATTTCCTTATATGGGATTCTTGCTTTACTACAACATCATCGATATACCCTAATATTCTTGTCAAGCTACCGTTGGTGCTTGGAAGATATCTCTTTAAATCAGCATGTTGGCTCTCTACTCTATTTGTTGTAGTTTGGTAAAAATTTATTGATCTATTGGTCTAGGCAGATACAAATTTATCATGATATTGGTCCAGCCATTCATTAAACAAATAATAAAAAACATCTGCAAAATATATAATAATTAGAATGGACACCCTTAAATCTATTTAGACACCCTAAACAAATAGTAAAAACTCACGCTTCCTTCCTTGTTTAACAAGTGCTTTATAAATGTTGTTCATGTTATATTGGTATATTTCAGGTGTGGGAGATTCGCATAACCCAGACCATGAACGTGCAAATTCCTCCCAATCAGGGTGTGTAAATGATTTCTTGCAGCATTTTGAAATATTCTGATAAATGTGATACCTGCAAAGAAATTTGTTTGCGTTTGGGAAAACTTTGTCAGACGCGTTCATAAGCGCCCCGTCTCTGTCAGTTATAATAACACGCGGCTCCATACAATCTTCCAACATAAACTTAAGATGCTCAAGGACCCATATGAAGTTTTCTTCACGTTCCTTATAAACAATGGCATTAGCGGCACAAAATGACTGGTTTGTGGACGTCATACTGACAACTTGCACTAACGGTAAACGGTACATGTTGGTCTTGTAGGTCGCGTCGATCAACAATACATGCGGGAACGCCCGCCACATTTTGAAGGATACCGGATGAACAAAAAAAATGTCCTCAACCGTATTTTTTAAATAATCCTCCCGAGTGTAATACATGTATTTTTTTTCTCAACCAACAGGTTTTCGAGTTCCTGCATGGGTGATCTACCTTGTTTCTTTATAGCACTAATCTTTTGAATAGCATTGTATATATCTTTCAAAACACACATGCTCTCCGGGAAGTGTCCCTTTACGGTTTTCCAGATTTTACGCGGTTCCATCTCCTGCGCCCACAGCTCCTCCACCAAATTTAATTGTTCGGGAGAAAATCTTCTTGCATACACGTGGCCCTCCAGATATTCAGCAGGACCATGGTTATGTTCGGCATTCCTCACCTGTACCCTCCAGGCGTCACGTTTCCCGTCATATAACCCGATCACTAGTAAAGGGCAACCAATTTTTTGGATGCCTGTTCTCCTCTCGGTGGCTATACTCTTGTGCTCGCGAGCACGGTTGCACACTAGCCAAACCTTCACGTCCAAATCATCAACTTTTTTGGATCGTCAGGTCACAATGACGTAACCGTTATCTTTTCCCATTTTCTTAACCCACGTAACCAAATCTTTTTGCGAAATGAAATCTTGTCCAGTTTCGTACGAAACTTGCGAACACCGTGGTTGCTCGTCTGAAACATGCAAGTAGTGGGGTTGCTCTTCTGGAACTTGCGGGTTTTGTCTCTGGTCGTACGAAGAGTATTGCGGTACGTATGCATACTCACCATCGTGCCCGTAGTGCTGGTAGGTTTCCCCTACGTATGAATGTTCAACATTGGGTTCATAGCACGGCTCGTTCAGGTCTGGCAACAATGGTTTTTTTTTTTTTTTTTTTTTTTTTTTTTTTTTTTTTTTTTTTTTTTTTGTAACTAGACACAACCTCTTGAGAATAAGGAATACCTGCTGCTTGAGAATCAGGAATACCTGTCGTCTCGTGAGAATTAGGAATACCGGATTCATCGAAAATATTAGCCCACCATGCCATTTTGGAGAAAAAAATAGCCCACCATAAAATTGAAAAAAGAAGAAAAATTGACGTGTTCATCGGTTTGAAAAACGAATAAGAAAGGAAGGGAAGAAGAAGAAAAGGAGGAAAATAATCAACTTTGGTTAAATATGACTCGTATTTGTCTATATGGGGAATATAGGGTACAAGTGGCAGTTGTTTTATGTTACATCGTATGAGTATTCCTCGTATTGGTCTATACGAGGGATATGACACCAATCATTGGTCTTTGAATCTGTGCCAAGTTGACTGAAAAGGGGGCACGTGAACCCTATATGCATCGTATTGGCCAATACGAGGCATATATGGTTTTTTCTTTGGTCAGATTGTTGTCTGAATGGGGGACAATAAAGCATATATGCCTCGTATAGAGCTATACGAGGCATACCTAGGGTGTCAATTTAATTTTTGGGGTGTCCAAATAGTATGACCCTTAAATAATATCAACTTAAACATTGGAATCTAACATAAGGGGTGTAATTGATGCGTAATGACTCGAGAGTTATTCGGGATCGGATCGGTAAAAAGCTTGAATGAGCTGAGCTCTAACGAGCCCGAGCTTGAACTTGAAACATGACTCGTTTAGTTATCGAGCCCAAGCTCGAGCTTTCATACAAAGACCGTTTAGGCTCGCGAGCCTAAAGTCCTAAACGAGCCCAAACAAATTTTATATTACTATTATTTTATATATAATATACCTATTATTTAACATTGGCAAGTCGAGCTTGAACCAAGCTTTAGCTCATTTAAGCTATCAAAGCGAGCTCGAACCGAGTTTTTACCTCCTTTTAATTTGTTCTATAATTATTTCGAGCCGGGCTCGAGCCCTTGGGTTTTACTTTCGAGCCGAATTCGAGCTCAAAGTATTAGGCTCGAACCGAGATGAGGTCAAGCTCAAGCTTTATAAAAGCATGACGAGTCGGCTCGAGCCCAGTTAGGATTGGGTCTAGTCAGCATCCAGACGGCACAATGTTATCAAATTCATGTTATTTAACCCTTCAGTAGCCTCTTGCCTCTCTACTGTTTCATCATCAACTTCTCTCTCTCTCTCTCTCTCTCTCTCTAAACGGACCGTCATAACCGTCAGTTAAGGTATATATACAAACCTTTCCATTCCTCTCTACATATGCTAGGGTTTTACTCACCACACACATAACCGTTTCTATAGGGTTCTTCGAATATTCAGTTAGGATAAGGTTTATATATCCCTCTCTTTATTAATCGATTGTTTGTAATCGCTTTCATGTTCTTCACCGATAATTTTAACTGCATGCGTGTAAAATGTGTATGTTATTCTAGACTGATGTTGTTCAATGAACTGTAATTAGGATTTAGGATATAACAGAGGTTTTAGCCTGTTCAGATATTCGATTTTGCTGTTAGGATAAATGTATTATTGTTTTGTATTTGATGTTAAACCTATTGTCAGTTTAGGCTATGAATTTAACATTAATTTTAAATTTTGTCATAGGTTTCATAGCAATTATTAAATCTCAGAGAATTTGTTTGTGGTTAGGGTTTGGAAGCAAGAGACAGAGATTAAGATTGTGATTTTGTTGGATTTAGGACTGTTCGTTTCTTCGATGTGAAATTGGTATGGATTATGCTATGAGTTTAACATTATTCATGAATTTTATCATAGATTTTGATGGCAATTTTGAAAGTTTATAGAATTCCTTTGCGGTTAGGGTTTCGAAGCAATTGGAGAATTGTGTTGTGGTTTTGTTAGATTTAAGAGTGTTCGCGTCTTAAATTGGAAATTGGTATGGATTATGCTTCCGAGTTTAACATTATCCCTAAATTTTATGTTAGAATTTAAAAGGGGTTACGCTGAAGCTTGTTTGCCCGTTTACCTGCCACTCTACTGTAAATTTTTAAGGGTTTGACATTTATCGTCTACTGAAAGATAAAAAAAATATTAGACATCTTTGGACTCTTGGTTAGTTCATAACAATGTTGAAATCTTAGAGAATTCCTTTGTGATTAGGGTTTCAAAGCAATTAGAGAATTGTATTGTGGTTTTGCTTTGAGTTTAACATTATTCATAGATTTCATAGCAATTGTGAATTCCTTTGCAGTTAGGGTTTAGAAGCAAAAAACAGATAATTGCGTTGTGGTTTTGTTGGATTTAAGGTTGTTCATGTTATCGATTGGAATTTGGTATGGATTGTGCTACAAATCGAACATTATGCCCAAATTTGATTATAGTTCATAGCAAATTTGAGATAAAGTATCAAAGTTTTCATGCTCTTCGAGCCTAATTTGAGCGTTGCCATTAGATGAATTGTTGAGATCTTAAAGTGATATTGATAAGGCGAATTCGTAACGCATGTCAGGTCACAACATGGGAAGCAAGACAGATACCTGGTCTGATCAATGGGGAACAGGCGTTTTCGACAATGAAGAAAAAGGTTATGAAAAACAGAATAACAAGGGCAACAACAAGAAGATGGAGCAGGTGAAGGCGGTTGCATCAACTGGATTAGTGAAGGCTAAATCTGCAGCCGTTGTTGGAGCTAGCAAAGTGAAGAAAGGTACCTCTACTGGTTTCAAATGGATCAAGAACAAATGCTCATCTTCTAAGTGAACATATTTTCATCGTTATCGTTCCATCTTGCTGTTATATCAAATGATTTAATTTGCAGTTTACAAGAATTTTATACATTGCAGTACACATATGGATGGATGATTAACCAGTCCAATTTTCACATAACCTTGTTTTTGCGCATTCATCCAACAAAGCATACTTTCATATCATACAATATCTAGGCGTAACCATTAAAACTTAAATTACAGGTGTTTATATGTGTGTTATCTACTTCAGTATTTTGGTTCTAGAAACTGATGATGACAGCAAATTGTAATAATTTGATAATTTAGTATAGATAACACATCCAAATACCGCTTAAAGACGGTTTGAATGCTTATGCCAACAAAGCAAGATGACAACACATCTTGTAACAATGTAGAATCTTGAATACTGCTCTTTCATTGTCGACCTCCTTCGCTTTCTACACCTCGAGCTCGTATTTATCGGTTCTTCGCTCATTATCCTCATAAAAACCAATCTCTTAGAGTATTCCCCAAAAAATCTATATCTTTTATTGAATAGAGATGCAATTTAAGTTTAGGAATTGAGAGTTAGTTATATAGAGGGATTGAGAAAGATTCAGGTGGGACATAAGGGTTTTGGCTTTTGATGTGCAACTGTGCAAGTTGCAACTTTCTCTTAATATCATTGTTCACAGAGTATAGCCTTTCTAGATTTTTCTTCATTAAGTCAATATTATTTACCCACTATATATAGTTACTGTCAACAATTTGATTTTACTGATTTGGGTCTCATACCTAATTATAAAACCGAGTTACATGCTGCAGGAGCCCGTTATTGGTTATTCGTTATCTACCAAGTTTGCGAGTATGCACATGGGAATTGGGTACCCGTTACGATCGTATATGGTTATATTGGGATGCCTGATACTTGATCGTAAACTTACCTCAAAAACCAACTTAATACATCAAACTTAGCTTCTTACAATTCTATAATTGTAGTGATTTGAAGTTTCTTCTATTTATTATACTTTTTAATTTTTTTGAACGGCAAATTTTATCACACCTTAATTCCACCTCACCTTGCATTTGCAAGGATTTGAACCCACAACCTTACATTTGTAAGGGGGGACACCATACCACTAGACCAAGAGGTCATGGGTGTTAAGATTATTGTACCTATATCACCCTTGCGGATTTATTAGAGCTAGTTTCATAATCGAATATTATAGCTAGTTTCATATCGAGTACTTGTCACATTGTAGCATTTTTTTCGTGGGTTTGTTTCCCCACATGGTGTTGAGATAATTTTACCCATATCAAGCTCGCGGTTTTATTATAGCTAGTTTCATATCCAAATACCTATCACATTGTAAGATTTTTTTTGTGGGTTTATTTTTTCCCCATAGGGTGTTTAAGATTATTGTACCGATATCAAGCTCTAGTGGCGCAGGTTTAAGTTCCGTTTATATGGTATTCGTAAAGATTTTTTTTGGTATATACGGTTTCAATCCCCGTTTTTCTAAAGAAAATTAGTTATATACTTCTGACTCACCGGTCCGAATTCTCAAGCTTTGCCACTGTCAACTGTCAAGCTCGCGGTTTTATTATAGCTAGTTTCATATCCGAATACATGTCACAATGTAAGATTTTTTTTTCGTTTATTTGTTTGTTTGTTCCATCCCTAGACGTACCCTTAAATATCTTAGTTTCTTAGTAATCTAGACAACAGGGGACTTGGGGCCGACTAATGGGCTTTCATACCGCCTTTTTGGATGACGTGTACGAAAACATAAAGCCCAATAATTGTAAATGGACCTACAAGACGTATTGGAATTATCGGATGATTTGGATCCGAGTTATTCTTTCATTAGCATGTGGCAAATTTCAAAAACACGATGGACTTTTCTGTCCATTTGTGTAGTCGCAATTATACTCGACACATGCAAGGTTATTGAAACTGTTGCCTTAAGGAGTTAAGGGAAATGAATTTGAAAAAAAAAAAAAAATTTGACAGGCAGAGATTATATAATGCATTAT
The DNA here is from genome assembly GCA_028751855.1 of Ambrosia trifida. Lineage (NCBI taxonomy): Eukaryota > Viridiplantae > Streptophyta > Magnoliopsida > Asterales > Asteraceae > Ambrosia > Ambrosia trifida. Next base: position 112,495,100 of record CM054122.1, read on the forward strand.
AATAGGAGAGTATTTTATAAGTCTTTCAACTATTTTCTGGTAATCTTTTTAGTAGTTTTGTTTTATTTAAATACGACATGTCAACATATACATACTTATTTAAGTTAAGAGATGCAAGTAACCGTTAGGGGCGAGCACAAAACCGAATTAACTGAGTCGTCACTAAATAACCGAATTAACCGACGATTTCGTTTTTTTATATATAGAGTTAATAGCCAAAATCATCTATGAGGTTTGACCAGTTTTGCCACATCAGTCCAAAATCAAAACCTTTTACATCTGGGTTCTTCAATTTTATTTTATTTTTGCCAAATTCGTCCCTGACATTAACCCAGTTAAATATTGTGGTTAAGTTGAGGGTCTTTTTTGACCTTTTACCTACAAAATTGAGTGCTTTTAGACATTTTGTATACTTGGCATTTTAGACATTTTGTATACTTTATTTATTTTGAATTTTTATTTCTATTTAGCCTTTAAATTCAAGAAAAAAAAACAAAAAAAAAACCTTTAAGAATAAACACACACACACAACACTGAAAAATGATAGAGAGGGAAACAGAGATAGAGAGAGAGAGAGAGAGAGAGAGCAGAGAAGAAACCGGTGTTGTGCATGTTAGGGTTTCGATTGGGTTAAGTGTTGTGCAGGTTAGGGTTTTGACTGGGTTAAGTGTTGTGCAGGTTAGGGTTTCGATTGTCTAGGTTAGGGTTATCAGAGACAGAGGAGGCCGACGATGTGGGTTCAGGTGGGGTTGTGCTGCAACGGTTGTTGACGTGTATGTTCAGGTGGGTTGTGGGTGACTAAGTGGTTGTCGACGACTGATGGTTTGGTGGTTATGTGAGGGTGAAGGTTGGAGGTTATAGTGGTGGCAGTGGTGGGTGGTCTAAGGAAAGAAGAAGATGGAGATCGAGAGTGGGTGTGGAGGTGGGACGGTTGTGGAGGAGAGACAATGGTGGTGGGTGTTTGATGGATGTGATATGGTGGTGGTGGTGGTGGTGGTGCAAATGCACCTTATGTTCCATGGGAAATCTAAGTTTTATAAAAGAGAGACAGAGCTTAGAGAAAGAGGTGGGTTTCACTCGATAAAAAATATGAAAAAAATAAAGGATCAGATAAAAAGACATAAATACCCCTCAACTTAACGAGATACTTTAACTGGGTTAGTGTCATGGACGAATTTGAAAACAAAAAAAAAAAAAAAGTAAAACTGAAGGATCCAGATGTAAAAGGTTTCGATTTTGGACTGATGTGGCAAAACTGGCCAAACCTCAGGGACGATTTTGGCTATTAACTTTAGATAATATATATGAATTAATGGGGATGGAGATTCAAAAACAGTAATCATAGTTTATGGAGGAGAGTTATTGAAGGCGTTCATGGGGGTCGTAATAGATGGGAGTTTCTTCCGGTTAAAAAATCGATATCCGGGTGTTGGAAAACTATCGTGTCTACCCTTGATAAATTAAAAATTGATGGCGTCAATCTGAAATATCATATTACTGGAATTTTAGGAAGAGGAGACCAATTAAGATTTTGGAAGGACATTTGGTTTGGTAAAGTTCCTTTCTTGGAAAGATGGCCACGGCTGTATACGATGGAAAATCAAAAGAATTGCCTGGTTAGCGAGTGGATTCAGTGGCTGGGAGACAGGACAGAGGTCAGAAATGAGTGGAAGATTGAAGCGAACACGGTTGAAGCAATTTCAGAAGTGCAGGATTTGTTTTATGTGTTGTCTATGGTTCGGATGTCCGAGGTTAACGATAAGTGGAATTTGGGAATGGACTGTCACAGTTCCATTGAATTCATGGTTGCAGAGGTGAAAAAGAAGCTGGGTAACGGTCGATTGCAGCAAACGGGTTCAACTTGGAAATGGGAGTCCTGGATTCCTATTAAGGTTAACGTTTTGTTGTGGCGTATTAACTTGGACAGAATTCCGACTCGATTAGCTTTGAGCAGGAGACGCATTGATATCCCAGACTTACGCTGTCCGATGTGTGATACGTATGATGAGAATGTGGATCACCTGTTTGTAGGTTGTGGGTTTGCGTTTGGGGTGTGGAGCGTAGTGGGTAAATGGTGCCATTTAGATTATTGTGGGTTACACAAGGTTTCGGACTTGATGACGATCCATGATTTCATTCAGTCTAACAGATGGGGCAAGAGACTTGTTTGTGGTATAGTTAGAGTGTGTTGTTGGGCTATATGGAAGGAAAGGAATAAGAAGGTTTTTCAGAATTCTACGCCTAAGGTTATGGAGGTTGTTGCTGTCATGAAGAGCACGTCGTATCTTTGGTTTAAAAATCGGTCGAAGTTTAAGACTTTAGTTTGGAAGGACTGGAATAATAACCCATTGTATATAGTGTAAGGCGTGTATTTAAGCAATACCTGATTCAAATTCGACAACAATCGATCATCAGCAACGCCACTGGACACATTAACCTTAAGCAACAGCTTCAACCTCTCATCAGCACGGCCCGACACGCTCCCATCATGTACACATGAAGTGCCTGTAGCCACTACATAACTGCCAATCGGTCGCTTTGTCAAATCAACAAATCATCATTGCTGTCTCTGTCTCCAACAAATAAACCGGTCAAATGGTCCACTAGTCTCATTCCATTACCATTTCGTAGTATCGTAGAGACTCAAGAAACTGTATCAGATGATGAATCTTCAGTTATCTATCACAAAAAAAAACATTATTTTTTGGGCAAAAAAATACAAGTAACACAAATAATTAATAAGTGGTGGACATTATTAATGTGACATCTAAGCAGTCAATATCGGTGATATCTCGGTGATATATCGGTGCTATCTCGGTTATCGGCCATAAGGGCCTATCTCGGACACAAATATCGGTCCCTATCTCGGTTCCGATAATCTCGGCCGATATCAGTGATATATCGGTCGATATTGGTTTCCAAAATATCGGTTCTATCGGTGAGAATATCGGTTTGGTGTTTTTTTGCCCATTTTGATAACATTTAGGGTACAACAAAGATGAAAGATGTAATAGGGATGCAGAGATGTAATAGGGATGAACATGACTATGAAAGTCTGTAAAAGAAAAGGAGATAGAGATGAACCCATGCTATAGATGGGAGGAAGAACCCTGCAATGGAGAAGGAGAGAAGACAAAGTAACGGTTATTATCTCCTTTAATTCTTTTTATCTAAATATTATTTTAATACTTAATGTTACAGTTATGGTCAGATTTGACCTTAAGATTTTTTAGTTTGTTACAAAATGTTTTACATTTTATATATTGATCTTACTATTATTATAATACACACACACACACACTGTAATTACCGATATCTCACCGCAATAAACGATATCCTAAATATCGGTCCTTGACCGATAAGCGATATTTTACCGCATTAACTGCTTAGTGCGACATTAATTAAAGCAAACTAAACCCAGACCTTGGTTAACTAATTCTAATATCTCAACCACCTTATGGTGGAGTGGTAAGCCAAGTGATGGTTAGAGCCTACCCTCATAATGGGGACAGGTTCGAATCCTGATGGCAACCTCGGTTTTCTATTACCGTTTACTCCAGAGATGATTGCCTCTTTTGGAGGGTGCAACATCTATCAAGTGGCGGGAAATTTTTCAGGGGAGGGGGGGCTTATGCCTACCACCACCCCAGCGTGGAACCGATTCAGACAACATAGTCTGGGCGTGTGAGTGGGGGCAGGACCTGCAAGAACGGGTGTGAAGTACTGTGCCACCTCCAAATGAAACCTTCACCTTCCCAAAAAAAAAAAAAAAAAAAAAAACTAATTCTAACATCTCAATATCCAACTACCAACAACAATGATGAAGACAGTTGATTGATACAATTCATAAAAAAAATTCTATATTAGATCCCTATACACAAAAACAAATCAATCAATTTTAACTCAGAAGAGACATGACCTAAACAGAGTTATATCAGACAAAATTATAGGTTAAAGACCTTTATTATATAATAATAATAATAATAATAATAATAATAATAATAATAATAACTATATGGAAGTAATCAACATGAACAAATACAAAACAAAAATATGGGTTAAGCATATCATTATGAAAAGCAGAACAAAATTGAAGGATTGAACAACGTAGGAGGTCATGAGGGGAGGGGAGGGGAGGGTTGAGAGAGGTGGAGATTAATTGTATTATTAGGATTTGAGGTGAGGAGCAAGAAGTATTTTTTTTTATAGGTGATTAAGTTTTTTTTTAAATGATACACAGCGTCACATGGTACAATCAGGGAAGAGGATGGTCTTATTGAATGTCATGTCAGCAAAATTGTATTTTTTATTGTAAGTAATAGAATCACCGTATATCTTTATATTATAGAAAACTATTGTATATGTTTATTATGTATATCTCCACCAAAATAGGAGATTCGGTTGGGTCCTATATATTATCATTGTACCTATTGTAATCAATCAATGAAAACAATATTCCTTCATGGTATCACCATCTAAATCGGTCCGGCAACCCTAATTCCCCTGCTGCCGTCACCTGCAGCTTCTTACTTTCTACCCTCCGAATCTCCTACCTTTCCTCAACCTTTTGTTCTCCCTGCCTTCTATCGTCTTCTTTTAGCCATGGAGCAGAAAATGCATCCGGCCCTCACTGTCTCTATTTATAGGCATTTTAGCTCTTGCACGCCCTCGACGATGTTTTGGCAAGACCATGCTCGACACGGGTACTGTTGCAGAGTCCTTTGTGCAGAAACTGTTGGTTAGTTGCTTGGCATGCCCGTACTTATCTGGAAAGTTAACCGTTTTGTCAGTCTTGGTCGGTTTTTGCCTTGGAGAACATGCCGGAGTAAAACACGATCGTACTACAATACTGAGCACGCCCGTGCACCTTCTGAAACTCTGAAATTGGCCTCCTTTGACATGGAAATTTTGACTTATTGACTCGGGAAAGTTGCACGGCCGGGTTGTTGTTGTTGTTGTTGTGTAAAGAATCAATGGAGTGCTGCCTCTAAAAAACGGTTTTAGTGAAGTGAATCAGTGAAGTGATGTGATGTGACAGTTCATGATTGGTATAAGTCACTCAAGTTGGAGTTCAAAATAATCAGATCTTATATACGGCCCGTATAGACCTTTACGGGCCGTATAGGAGCTCATAATCATTGGTTGTCAGGACTTAACCTCGTACCTCGTTTTTATGCTTATTTACGGCCCGTATGGACCTATACGGGCAATAGCTTGGTCTCTACGGGACGTAAGGATCTATACGACCCGTATAGGTTTGTTTGAATAAAAAGCACCATTGTGTGAATAACCAGAGCCTTGAGCCTATTGCGAAACGTACTTATAAAGAGGTAAAGCAGATGACAGAAAGAAATTCAGAGATACACGACAAGAAATTTTAAGCTCCTTCCAGTTCTAGGGTTTAGGTGATCCTTGGTCATCTTTATTATCCATGACATGTACCCATCAATTCAATTGTGACGCTCTCCGAATCATTTATTACTCCTTTCCTTATAAAATTAAATACTATTTTATTTCAATTTTCTTGATAGATTAGGGGGGGGGGGGGTGTTTATCAGATTTGATTACGGGCACCCCACTATCAACACGGTAACACAGTCGCCACCGGTGCTGGTAGTGGATCCGTGAACCAAATCTTGGTTCTAGCTAACGGATACCTTCACTGACTTCTCTCTCTCTCTCTCTCGTTGATTTGCCCCAAATTTCATATCTTTTTCAACTGGCGACTCACCAAATCATCAACCGAGCTCACTAAATCAAAGTCTTTCACCTGGGAAAATGTTTGTTAACTATGGTTTGGAAGAGAGCTGTTAATAGGGGGCGCTACCAGATTTTGTTATAGGTACCCCACTACCAACACGGTAACACCGCCGCCATCGGTGCTAGTAGTGGATCTGTGAACCAAATCCTGGTTCTAGTTAATGGATACCTTCACTGACTTTTATCTATCTCTCTCTCTCTCTCTCTCTCTCTCTCTCTCTCTCTCTGTTAGGATCTGAGTTTGATTGTTTTGATTTGTTTAAAGTAGAATGAGAAATGAATGAAGTGAATATATATGGAAAGTGCAGCGGAATGATAAACTATAATCAAAACAAAAGGAATAAATGTTTTCTTAATCGAAAGCTTTCATTATATTGAAAGATTACAATCAATTACAAGTACCCCCCTCAGCCTGATCACTCTGTGATTGTTTGTCTGAGAGAATGTTGTGAGTGACAAATAGAACAGTACAAGCACTGTTCTATTTATAGACAAATCTAAACCACTGGTGACCTAGGCTGACGTCACCTAAGATAGTGACCTCTAACAGAATAACAACATAAAATATCTGCCCTATACAAACTACTGTTATATTACAAAACACTGTAAGGTAAACTACTGTTGAGGAAAACTCTGATGGTCTTGTATCATCTGTTGGAGCCTAAGTGCTGTTGGCTCCAACAGACCTTTAGTCTTCAGCACTTGATCAGCAGTTGTTCTTTATCAGACCTTTGGTCAGCAGTTGTTCTCTATCAGTTGTTATCCAGCAGTCCTTTGTAGCAGCAGTTGTCATAGTAGTTGTTTGGGTGTATCAGTTGTTAGGGTCAACAGTCTTTTGGGAAGAGTATGTTGTAAAGGCTGTTTATTTATGTGGATCAACTGTTAGTATATTTTGGCTTTTCAGTCATCTGTTCTTCTTCAGGCCAGCATACCCAACAATCTCCCCTTAGAACAGATGATGCCAAAACTAGACTTTATTCTTGATCTTTATTCCTCATCAGACTTTCTCTGATTTGACCTTTGAATTGTAACTCAAAGTTCAAAGAGTAGAGGTCTTCTGCATCTCTTTCAAGCTCAAGGTTCAGCAGTGTTTGGAGGTCATCTGCACACAGGCTATATGCATCATCCATGCTTAGCTTTTGAGCTTCTCCATTTGATCTGAGCAAAGTCAATTCATGGGTGTCTTTGTTGACCTTCCATTTTAGAATTTTTGAATCAGAGGATTTGCTGAGATGTACTTTTATTCTGGATGAGTTTGGTGATGGAGGTCTCTCAATGAGTTCTCTGAGTTTTTCAGTAATGGGATCTGAGAAAAAGTGTACTTGATTGAAGAGGCCCTCCTTTATATAAGTATCAGAAAACTTCTTCTGATCCTCTTCAGACATTTCTTTCTTTTTCTTGAATTGTCTTCTAGCAGCTGATAGATCAGAAGTATCAAGTAGGCTGTCTAATGTAAAAGCCTGTTGAGGTCTCTTCATTAGTGGTTCATCAGGGTAGACAGGTTTTCTGGGCAAGTTAGGGTCTTTCTTCCCGTTTTCTTCCAGTTTCTTGTAGGTTTCAACCAACCTCAGCTCTGACCACCTTGCAACAGACCTCATCTCCCCATAGTCAGCAGCCACAATTTCTTGTCTCATTCTTTTGAATTTCAAGGCTCTGGCTGGATCTCTGCCTTTACTGAAATCAGGGACAGAGACCTTAGCTGGGGGATTCTTGGCCATCTCTTCAATTCTTAAAAGTTCTTCTCTGAGAGCATGAGTGGTCCAGCCTGCAAAATGTTTCTTGTTTGCTTTATAAGGCATGGTTGCCAAGATCTGTTCAAGAAGCGATTCCCTAACCTCCTGATGTGTGTAAATGTATATATAAAAATGTGCACAAGTTTTAATTAAAACGACTCACCTAAAAACTACACACGCACGGAAAGTGTACCGGTCGCAAAGCAGTAAACAGATAAGACCGAGTATCGAACCCAAAGACGCGAATGCAACTCTAGATCACAACCTATACCGAATACTAGCCTAAATAAATATATACTTAAAGTGGGGGATTAAACTAATAATTATAAACTTAGAATAAACTAAATATAAATAAAATAACCTCGACTGCTTATACGAACTTGGAACTTGGAGAAATCAGATAGGAAGAAGGCTGGTTACTTAGGTAAAATCCCTAGACACTAGCAATAAATCTTGAATCTGGTAATTAACTTGAGACCCTATTCTCATCTAACTACCCCCCTCCTGCAGGTAAGGCTAGCAAGCTAGAATCAAGGCGGGACAAGTGTAGAAACGCTAAGATGGATCTGGATCGCCCTAGCGTACCAAAATCCCACAGAAATCAGATTAAAACCTCTCCTGGATTAAAACCCTCAAACTATGAAGCAGACTTAAAACTCTACTGGAAGAAACCTAGGAAAACTCTAAACACGGACAAGTAGCGACTCCCGCCCTAGCGCTTGCCAACTACCGAACAATGCCTAGTTAGTTACCTAGCAATCTCGAGTTAGATTTCTCACCCTCAAGAATGGACTGCACGTTTTAGTTAATTTATTATATTAGTTTGTTATACTTGTGTTGTACTCCAACTCCAAATACTAGCACGCTAACCTAGGTTGACGAACTAGATTGATTTCAAGACCTAGGGGGTATCTCTACATGCCTAGTTCCACAAAACCAATAAACAAACTTCAAATAAAATCAACACCAACACACATATATCAAATCCAACAATAAAATTAAAATCATGTAATTCTACACATCAAAACTAAAAACCAAAAATCATTAAATACTGCAAATAACGTGTCTAGTTCATAAACCTAAGCAACCATGGAAGTCTAGTTCATAATTAAAATTAGAAACATAGTCACAAGGTTTTGAAAAACAATGATAAACATGTCTCTAAATAATTAAAACGAATAAAACAAACCCCGGGTCTTTAAATAATTAATCTTTAGTGCACCCCGGACCTTCTCCTTCAAAGCTCTCCTCCTTTTTCTTTGATTCGCTGTTGATGCTCGATGCCTTATTTCTTTGATTGCTGTTGAGAATCCTGTCGAATGAATTGAATTGTTTTTTTGAAGTCCTATCATAATAAAAATATCCATTCACCTCGTGCACCGCCTTTTTTTCAATTGTGTATTTAGGTTGAATATTTGTTTGACTTGGGCTCGGCCCAAAGTCACATTATCATTTTTTTAATTATTATTATTATTATTATTATTATTATTATTATTATTATATACTATTATTATATATAGCATTTTAGCTCCGTGCTCTTAACTCGGGTGTTCTTGGCTCGACCAAAATTTCTCGTTTACGCTCCAACGTCCATGAACACATGCTCTCTAGTGTTCGTGTCTCAATTAAAATTCCTTCGTTTTGAGCTCATTCTCCACGAACACCTATAAAATAATAAATTAATAAATAAATACTAAAAACTAATAAAAACTATACAATGATAAAAATAGGCCAACAAACGAATACACGCCTAAAACTACTAAAAACTATATACAAAAGACTCAATTATAACTCAAAATACATAGGAGAATATATGTGTTTTACGACACATCACCTCCCTTTCCATGTCACTGCTGAGAGGCATGGTAGACATGGAGTTGCTCAGGGTCTTAGCAAAATCTTCAATCCTTCTCAATTTGCTGAGCTCTACTGAATGGATGCCCTGAGCAGTCCTGTCAACTTTCCCTTTGCATTTCTCTTTTATGATGGCATCTGCCTGTTCAGTCTTGTATTTTAGATATGTGTCTATGTTTAGGGGAACAGGAAAATGTGGAAGAGAAGGGAAAGATCTTTCAGATGGTTGGTCAGTATTATAGAAGGATTGCATTTCCCCTTGAGTAGATCAAGTTCAAGGGGATACTGAACAACCAATGGTGTGATGGTTGGTGGTGGTCAATGGCAGATATTGGTGTAGATTGTGTGGTTGACGTAGTAGGTGGTGATGTGTGAATGTTTTCATCCTGTACAACAAAGGTAGATTTCCTCTTCCTTTTGTACAAGATTTTTGGTGATGGTGGTGTAGAGGCAGTAGTTGTGTTAACATCTGATGACACTTTTGTAGGACCAGCAGATGTTTGGGATTTAGGTGGTGGAGTGGTTATAGGTTCAGTGATTGGTTTGGTGGCTGTGGTGATAGGTTCAGATGTTGGTTTGGTGGTAGTGGTGATAGGTTCAGATGTTGTGGTGGCAATAGTGGTTTTGATAGCAGTGGTTTTAACAGCCAGTTTAGATGGTGGTTTTTCTGATATGTTTGGCAGGCATTTTCTTCCTTTTAGAGGAACCCACATCTTCAACTTCCTGCTGTTGTTCCCTTTTCTTTTGTATCAAAGCCTCTGCCTTGACTTCCAAAGTGTCAGCCCTCTTTTGCTTATCTTCAGTAGCTTTTTCAGCTTCTTCATTAGCAGAGTTGTCCACTTCTTTAGCTTTGCTAGTTTGGACATTGGATTGTTGTTGTTGTGGTGCTGTTTGGGTAGACCCTAGTTTGTTGGCAGACTTTGATTGACCTTTTTGTGAAGGTGGACAACCAAAGGGATCTAGCTTTGGCAATCTATCTCTGCCACTCTCCCCCTTTTTGGCATCATCAGCTGTGAAGTCATCATCATCTTCATCTCTAAGAATTGTGGTAGGGGCAGAGCCAGTGGTCTTCAGCAGATGGTCTTTAATGGCTTGAATGTCTGCATGGGTATCTTTGTACCTAGCATCTACCATATTTCTGATTTCAGCCATGTAAGTTTCATGAGTCTGATTTGCTAGTTTTCTGTGAGCTATGATGATGGGAGAAACAGATTTCCATAGTTCACTAGTAATATCAGTTGTGGATGGTTGACTTTTGGTGAGAGTAGCCAAAGATCCCAATATTGTCTTGATATCTGATTTGATATCAGCAACAGAGGTTTCAATGGACTGTACTCTGGCCGTCAATTCTTGGTATTTTAACTCATCACCTAAGTTAATAGGATCATCTGAATTCCTACCAGTGGTAGTTGTAACTGGTTCAGTCCTAGGAGGTGAGTCCAAGGGATGAGAACCAGATGCCCCCTTTTTCTTGGTTCTGGGGACTTCCAACTGAATTTTGGGGACACTATAGTGGCCTCATCAATTGTTTCCTTCAAGGGAGTCTTAGTTATGTAACCATTGTCATGTTGTGAGACAATGGTCTCTACATCAGTATTGGCTGCTCCACTTGAAAACTCACCTAGAGTTTCATTGAACTCTAGGGGTGTAACCTCCTTTTCTGCTTGTGGGATGGCTGATTGAATTTCCTCAATCCCAGTCACTTGTGGAGGTATACTCTCATTAATAGGTGAAGGAGAGGAACTTGGATTTTCCTGAGTTTTCTCAATAGCCTCAAACAGAGGTTGCATGGTTTGAGGAACATGTGTTGGTGAAGGTGGAGGAGTAAAAAGAGAATTAGCCCTGGGAGAGGGGCTTGTGAACATATGGCCAAGTGACTCAATGGTATCATGATGTGTTTCCCCTTGGCTTACAACATGATCCTTTTGTGAGGATGCATGAGGAGTTTGGTCAGGTTAAGATATTACCAACTGTTGTGAGGAAGTAACAGCAGTGGTTTCTTGTTGCTTTTGTGTTGCAACAGGGTTATCTTCTGGTATCTCATCTTCCAAAAGTCCCCTTTTTGGTTGAGTGGTGGTTTTTGTGGATGGACGTTTTCTTTTGGAAGTGGCTGGTGTGGGTGTCACAGCACTGGATGTAGTGCCATGATCACCAGGAGCAGTGGGCTCAACAATAGAGGTTTGGACAACAGTTGTTGTCTTAGTCCTCTTTGTTTGTGTTTTGGAAACTTTTGACACTTTTAATACCTTTTCTTGGGTGGTTGAACCCAGCATTCTTGTGAAAGTTTCATTAGTTAGATTCTTCATTTGAATAGACTCACCCTTTTTGAAATCTTTTTCAGGTAAAACCTTTTGAAGGATTACACTCAAAGTTCTTGGGTAAATCAAAAAAGCATTATTAGACCCAGACTTTATGGCTTTCACATTTGACACTAAGTCCATAAACAGTCCCTGCGATAGATTGAAGTCAGAATCTAACAACATAGCATAGCCCAAGTACTGAATCCTCAATGGGATTTCATTAAAGGAAGTGGACTTAGCAGAGACACAGAGAAGGAGGGTATGAAAGAAAATTTTTATGACTGGTGGGAAAAACTTTTTGAAAAGCGTTGACCCAGTCATTTGTGCATCATAACCTCTTTCCTGAAATTCTGTGTGAAGCTCTGCCTTAGGGAAAGAATCTTTACCTGACAGGTCATTGAGTGAGAAAGTTGTGGATATGAGGTCAGGGGTAATGACGATACTTGTCTCTTCAATTTTTGAGATAATGGATGTAGGCTTTTTGTCTTGAAGAAGAAACTCATCGTTTAACCAGAATTCTTGGAGGGTATCAAGATGGATAGGGGCATCAGCGGTTAGGATTGTCAGGTATTTGGATTGTAATATGATGTCGATGGTGGAATGGAATGGAGTGTTTTCATCTGTTTTTACAAGATATGGGAGATAATTGTGGGTGGCTTTAGCTTGAAGATCCATTATAATGGATTCCGAGTGTGAGAGTGAGTGGAATTGGAGCAAGGGTTTGAGAATGAAGAAGGCGGTTTCAGTATTTTGAATACAATGAGACAGTGTAACGACTGTTGTGATAAAACAGGGTTTTTATAGGCTCTGGTGAAACCGCTGATGTGGCCAAAACTCTGCTTGTAGTAGCAGACGTGGCAAACATCTGATGGTTATACATCTGGTGGTGTACAACTGTTGCCAAAGATCTGATGCAAACAACTGTTGCTTTACCAAAGTGCTGATGCTAACAGCACTTGATTTTTTTAATCTAGATAGATATATGTATATATATATGTATATATATATATATATAGATAATGAAACAGTTGTTTTATTTGATCAGAGGTTTGAAACAGATTTTTCAACCAAGCAGTGGTTGTTTTATCTGATCAGATGTTTGAAACAGATTTTTCAACTAAAAGTGGATAGAATGGATGAAATAGTGGTTGTTTTATCCTTAACAGATTTTTCAACCAAAAAGCTATTTTTAAGGATGGATTTTGATTTTCTGAAACATTTTAATGTTTTTATTGAAAACATTTTTATTGTGTTAGTCCATGTTTAGCATACCAATTCTAGAAATCAGATTTGTAAAGGTAGATGTATCTAAAGCTTTTGTCAACACATCTGCCAACTGATCCTCTGTTGGAACATGGTGAAGAGAAATCAAACCTTTTTCATAGCTATCCCTGACAAAATGATGTCTGATGTCTATGTGCTTGGTGGTTGAGTGAGAAACTGGATTCTTGATGATATTTTCAGCAGCTTGACTGTCCAACATGAGTGGAGTCTTTAGTGCAGTTATCCCAAAATCCAGCAATTGATTTTGAAGCCACATGAGTTGGGTTGTACAGCTTGCAGCAGCAATATATTCAGCCTCAGCTGTTGAGGTTGAAACAGCTGCTTGCTTTTTGCTTTGCCAAGAGACTAAGGCATTCCCTAGAAACTGGCACCCTCCTGAAGTAGACTTCCTTGTGGTGTGGCAGCTAGCAAAATCACTATCTGAATAACCTGAAAGCTCAATGTTTCCATTAGCAGGATACCAGATGCCAAGTGTGGGAGGACCTTTTAGGTATCTGAAAATCCTTTTCACAGCAATAAGGTTTGACTTTCTGGGTGAAGCCTGGGATCTTGCACAAACACAACTGGCAAACATAATGTCTGGCCTAGATGCAGTTAAGTACAATAACGACCCAATCATGCATCTGTAGTGTGTTTGGTCGACCAGTTCATCCTTGTCATCAATAGTGAGTAGCTTGACTGTACTCATGGGTGTACTACATGGCTTACAATCATTCATCTCAAATCTAGTTAACAATTTTTTTACATATTTATTTTGATGAATGAATGTGCCATTTTGCAGTTGTTTCACTTGGAGACCAAGGAAACACTGAAGTTCACCCATAGCACTCATTTCAAACTCTGCTGTCATGAGTTCCCTAAACTCTTCACACATTTTGTTACATGTGGATCCAAAAATGATGTCATCCACATATATTTGAACAATCATTAAATCTTTCCCTTTCCATTTCAAAAATAAGGTTTTATCAATTTTACCTCTTGTGAAACCAATGGATAAGAGAAAGGTGGAAAGAGTTTCATACCCGGCCCTAAGTGCTTGCTTGAGTCCATACAAAGCTTTATTTAGCTTGTAGACATGATCAGGATGGAAAGTGTCTTCAAAACCAGGTGGTTGATATACATAGACCTCCTCCTGAATTTTTCCATATAGGAAGGCACATTTGATATCCATCTGATACACCTTGATGTTGTGGTTGACAGCAAAGGCTAGAAAGAGTCTGATAGCTTCTAACCTTGCTACAGGAGCAAAGGTTTCATCATAGTCTATTCCTTCTTCTTGTCTGAAGCCTTGAACCACAAGCCTGGCTTTATTCTTGACAACTATACCCTTTTCATCAGTTTTGTTTTTGAAGACCCACTTTGTTCCTATAGGACAAACATCCTTAGGCAGTGGTACAAGTTCCCATGTTTGTTATCTTTTAAACTGAAGGAGCTCTTCTTGCATAGCTTCTACCCAACTGTTGTCTTTTAGTGCCTCTTGGTACTTGACAGGTTGTGTGAGAGATAGAAAACCTGCAAAAAGACAGATATTTGAGGATTGGCTTCTTGTTAGCACACCCTCTCTGATGTTGCCAATGATTTGATCTGGTGGATGAGCTCTTAGGTAGATTAGATCTCCCTGATATGGTATGATGGAATTTTGAGGTGAAGGACAGAGGTTTGGTGACTCTGTTGGTGTAACATCTGTTTGCACTTCTGTAGTGCCATCAGATGTTTGAAATAGAAGTGGGGGAATGGGTCCAAGTGGTGTAAAACTGGATTGACTTTTGTCAACAGATGTTTGACTTTTGTCAACAGATGATTGTGCAGTGGATGTGAAGGGTGAAGCAGTGGTTTGAGGGTAAGACTGGCCAACAGTGGCTGACTCAGTTGTGACAGAGTTTTGACAGTTGTTTTAAACAGCCGCTTCCTCTGATGCATAATAGATTTTATAGTGACTTGGGATCACAACATCTGTTCTGTAATCTTGTTGTGGAGATTGTGGAGTACCTGCATTGTTAGTTTTAACAGTGATATCTTCAAATTTGAATTTATCTAAATCAAACAACTCAGCAGGATTTGTTGGGATTTTTAGGGATGAAAGTTCATTGAACTTTACATTAAGAGTTTCTTCTATTGTCCTGGTCCTTGTGTTAAACACTTTATAGGCCTTGGCAGTAGAAGAATATCCCAGAAAGTATCCACAATCTACTTTGGCTGCAAATTTTGAAATGGAATCTTTGAGATTTAAAATGAAACATGGGCAGCCAAAGATTTTGAAAAATGAGATTAATGGTTTGATTTTGAACAAAATTTCATAAGCAGTCTTTTGATGTCTTGGGTTGATCAAAACTCTGTTTTGAACATAGCAAGCAGTGTTTACAGCTTCTGCCCAGAAGGACAGTGGCAAACCAGAATCTGCTAGCATGGTTCTTGCAGCTTCAATAAGAGTTCTATTTTTCCTCTCAACCACCCCATTTTGCTCTGGTGTTCTTGGGATGCTATACTTCCTCACAATCCCTTTTGACACACAGAAGTCATCCAACTCCTTATTTTTAAATTCTGTTCCATTATCAATTCTAAAGACTTTTACTGGCAAGTCATATTGTTTTTCAACTTTGGTGACAAAGTCCTTCAAGATACCCGCAGTCTCATCCTTAGAGTGTAAGAAGTAAGTCCATGTAAACTATGACAAGACAAAATCTTTTTCTTCAAAGACTCATGATTTTAACTGGGCCAAACAAGTCCATGTGCGATAATTGTAGACATTGACTTGTTTTGGACTCATCAATGGATTTGTAAGAGCTTTTATGTTGTTTTCCTTTTAAACAGGAAACACAATGCTCATCACATTTGAATTCTTTTGATGGTAAACCTCTGACAAGGCTTTGTTTGGAGAGTGAGTTGTAGTTTGAAGGTTGGTATGACCCAGTCTCCTATGCCACAATTCTGTTTCCTTTGTGGAGGCAGTAGAAAACAAACAGACATTTGCCATAGGATTGTCCTTCAACATATCAACTACATACACATTGCCACTCCTATGAGCAACAAGTTGTGCTTTGCTCTCAGCAATGATGGTATCAATCTTTTTCACCACTTCTGGCCCAATAATCTTACAAGTTTTCTTAGTGAAGAATGAGCCATAACCTTTGTCACTCATTTGTGAAACACTAAGAAGATTAAATTTAAGATTATCAATAAGATTGACATTTTCAAACTTGAGTTTCCCAGCCTGAACAGTCCCTGAACCCAACACCTTACCTTTTGAATCATTACCAAAGGATATATCACCCCCTCCATGAGCTAAGAAGTCCAGAAGAAGGGCTCTACATCCTGTCATGTGCCTGGAGCCTCCACTATTTACATACCAAAGACTATCTAAACAAGCAGAAGCTCCCTGCATAGCAGTAATGAATTAGTTTTGGTGAGTGCCCAAAGCCAAGTTGGCTTTGGATGGGTCCACAGACTTTTCAGACTCAAGCTTGGGAAGGTGATCAGTGGTTTGAACTAGTTTTTGAATCAAGTTCAACAACTGTTGCTAACCATTTGCAAGTGCTTGAATGTCAACACTTGGGGCAATAGTTGTTTTATCACTTCCAGACAGATGATAATACCCATAGGGATTTCTGTTCACTCTTGGTTTAGAAGGTCTTTTTGGTTCCTTATAAACATTGTTAGGACAAAGAGGATTGGTGAAACCACTTTTGTAAACCTTAGTCTAATTCACTTCTGTCATTTTGGCTAAGTATAGAAGTACTGAAGAGAAGACAAGAAACTGCTGATTAGAAGATATGAGAAGTGCTGAAGAAGAAACTTCATCAGAAGTTCTGAAGTCCAAACCAGACAAGTTCACTTCAGAAGTACTGAAGACAAAACTACTCATCAGTAGTTTTTCTTCATCAGCACTTAGCATCAGATATTTCCCACCGCCTTTTGCATCAGTAGTTTATTGTTTATTATTACTTTTAGCTGTATTTGTTTCTTTCAATGTTGCAACTTGTGCAACTTGTTACTGTTGTTTCTGTACTTGCTTTTTGGGCAAGATACATGCATGTAAACGTCTATAAATAGGAGGCTTCAACCTTCTATTTTAGACATTGATTTTAATAGAAAAATCCTTCAAACACTATCACTGTTCTATTCCATTTCTGTATTTATTGTGAATCTGTCTAAGTATCTAATTCTCATTTACAGCTTAGATTCATAATAAATACTTTGTCATTTATTAGTTTCAAACATCAAGGGGGAGTAATAACTCTGCCTTAGTATAAAAAGTGTTGCTTTCATTTATACATTCCGCTGTGCTTATAATCTGATTTACAAGGACTTGCTAAACACTTAAGTGTCAAGATAGCAAGTTCTTACTTAGCAAGAAGAGCAAACTCATCCAACAATTGGTATCAGAGCATTGGTTTATCTGATCACATATCAATCTAACAAATTGAGAATCAGACACAAAGCTCTTATTGATATTCAATAAAAAGATCAAAAGTTCACTTTTTATCAATATCCATCACTTAAAAGAGTCATCTGACAAATCTATACTCTTTAAAATGGATCCACATAATACTGGTTCTGCCACTAAACCTGCCATGCTTGTGAGAAATGAGTACAACATATGGCAAAAGAGAATGGCACATACCTTGTCACAAACCAACACAGGTTGTTGGAGATCTGTGATATATGGTCCTCACAAACCAGTAAATGTTAATCTTGAAACTAATGTTAAGGTCCCTAAGGACCCTAAAGAATATACAGATGAGGATTTCCTAAAACTTGAGCTAGATGCAAAAGCATTCTCTATGTTGGCAATGGCTCTCCCAAATGAGATATACTCTGGCCTTTTACATTGTGAAAGTGCCAAAGAACTTTGGGACTGTCTTAAAGAACAGTTTGGAGGAACTGAAGAGGTGATTGCCAACACCAGAGAGATTTTAGCTCAACAATATGAAACATTTGCTTATATTAATGGGGAAACTTTGACTCAACAATTTGAAAGATTCTCCTCATTAATATCTGAGCTAAAGTTAAATGGTCAGACCTATACAACAGTGTCTATGCTACATAGATTTTTAAGGTCTTTACCTGACAAATGGGAAACATACTCCATTGTTTTAAGATCCTCACCAGATTTTAGCTCCCTCACTCTTACAAAACTCCATGGGAGATTACTTACTTTTGAGAGAGAAATTGATCAAAAGAAGAAATTACAAACATCTGGTAAAACTGCTGATGACTACCTACCAGGTAGTACAGCACTTTTGGGACAAGATTCACCAACTTGTTCCTATGGATCTTATGACAATATTGACATAACCACTGGGATCTCATCAGAAAGATCTTTCCCAGGTTATGACAATAATGACCAAAGTCAAACTGCTGATAATCTATGTTTTATCATGGATGATTTGAAAAATTTTAGCAGTGATGACTTAGAAGAAATGGACATATTACACCAACTGGCCATGCTAAGCATTAAAACTAACAAGTTTTATAAAAGGTCAGGAAGGAAATTTCCAGGATTGACCAGTAATACAAAAATTGGTTTTGACAAATCTAAACTGAGATGTCACAAGTGTCAGAAGTTGGGACACTTTGCTAGAGAGTGTAGAAGCTCTAGCTTTAACCAATCACAATCTGGAAATAACTATAACCCCAATTATAATAGGAATAATGGAACTCAAGGGAGTGCTCATTTTGTACAGGCACAAGCTCCTCAACAACAATATATGCCTCAAGTACAATATGTTCAAGTGCCTGCTCAACAGATGCAGAGCCAACAATCAATCCCTCCCTTTCCAGCTGCTCAACTTCCTCCACAGCCTCAACAACCCTCTCAACAAAGTCTCTTTACCTCAGGGTATGTTGACTGGAGCAGTCTCCCTTTTGACACCACAGAGTGCAATCCTGATGCAGACAACAAAGTGTTTGACATCAACTGGGGAGAACCAGACAATGCCAGAAAGAACTTTGCCTTAATGGCATTTGAAGGCTGTACTTCAAAATCTGCATTGTCACAGGTATCAAAAGAATCTTTGACAAAACTTTGCTCAAATTCTTGCAAAGAAACTTTTGCTCTCATAAGAGAGACAAATCTGCACTTACAAGGCAAAGCCAATGATTTAGAAAGAAAATACACACAGATAAAATGTGATTTAGAAAGAAAACTGTGTGCTGAAACAAAAGAAGTTTCTAAATTAACTGACTCTGCTATTGAAACCCAAGCACAAATCAAAATTATGTTAAATGACCTGGGAGATGTCAGACAAGAGCTTGCTGACACCAGGATCACTTGTGAAAAATGGGTGGAATCTTGTAAGGGGTATCAATTATTGCTAAACAAACAAAGTGCTTCAAATGTTAAGTTTGGCATAGGATACCATCATGTTGAAACACCAACAGATTTTTCTCCCAAAACTACTGAAGATGGGAGAAGAATTGTTTCAAATGAAACTTCTGAAGGGAAAGAATGCACATCTTTCCATGAAAACTTTCTAAACAGAAATCCTGGCATTTTTAAAGAAAGTACTTCAGAAGTATTAACAAAATCTGACAACAAGCCATCAGTAGTTTCATCTACATCAGGAGTTGAGACCCTGAAAACTACTGATGAGCAAAATCTCTTCACAAATGTCAGAAATTTGCCTTTAGATCAAAAACAAAAGGCAAAAGAATGTGAAATTTGTGGCCCGTTCAACCACAAAACTGAATTTTGTAGATACAGAAAAGGAATTCAGTTCAATCAAAAATTTAAACAACAGGTTATGGGAAATCAAATCAGAAATGATTATGAAAGAATCTTTAAACCCAAGAAACAACAACCTGAAAACACCTTTTCTCAGAAAAAGATAAAATCTCAACCAAAATCTTTTTCTCAAAATTCCTTGTCAGTAGTTAGACCAGAATCATCAGCAGTTTCACAAACTGCTGAGATTCGAAATCTAATGAACATGGTAGAACTACTGATGACCAAGGTTGATGGTGGTCCTAAAAAGGATACCACCATGGTTCTTAATGAAAAATCCATTGCCAAAAAGACATGGATTTCTCAACCTGGTCAAGAACAAACTGTAACTGTTCTCAAGAGCAAACCCAAAGCCAAACAGGCTTGGGTTCCTAAATCTAACTAATTTGCTTTTATGTGCAGAGAGTTTCCAGGGGCTTAAACAGCATATGGTATGTTGATAGTGGAGGCTCTATGCACATGACTGGATGCAGATACCTGATAAACAACTTTATCAGCCAAAGAGAAGGATCTGTATCCTTTGGGAACAATGCTAAGGGATATGTGCTAGGACATGGCAATGTCTCCTCTGGCAAAATACAGTTTGACAAGGTCAATCTGGTGGAAAACCTTGAATACAACTTGCTGAGTGTGTCACAAATGTGTGTAAAGGATATTCTTCCTTTTTCACAAAGACAGCATGCAAAATCATCTCACCAGAAGGCCAGAAGTTGATAGAGAAGATTATAGAAGATCATACTTTGCTGATTGCCAAAAGATGTGGCAATGTCTATGCAGTGGACATTGAGAAAGACAAAGTATTGAACAACACTGCCTGTTTCTTCTCAAGGGCATCAACTTCAGAAACAGATCTCTGGCACAGGAGACTTGGCCATGTGAACTTTAAAACCATAAATAAAGTCACAAAAATGGGCTTGGTCAGAGGTCTACCTTTGAAAGTATACCAGTGTCAAGAACACTGTGTATCTTGTTTAAAGGGAAAACAACATAAGTCCTCCTATAAGTCTATTGAAGAATCAAAAACAACTGCATGTCTTCAACTACTCCATATGGACTTATTTGGACCTGTCAAGATTATAAGCCTTGGTAAAAAGAAGTACTGCTTAGTCATCATTGATGACTACTCAAGATTCACATGGGTATTCTTCTTATTTTCCAAGGATGAGGCTGCTGAAATCATCAAGTTCTTCATTCTACAAGTAGAGAAACAATATTCTCTATCTGTCAAAACCATTAGAAGTGACAATGGGACAGAGTTCAGGAACAAAACTCTGGATGAATTCTGTTTGTCTAAAGGGATTATTAGGCAATACAGTGTTCCCAGAACTCCTGAACAAAATGGTGTAGTAGAAAGGAAGAACAGAACATTGATAGAAGGAGCAAGAACAATGTTAGCTGATTCTGGACTGCCATTGTACTTTTGGGCAGAAGCAGTTAACACATCATGTTATGTTCAGAATAGAGTTCTTGTGGTCAAGAGACATTCCAAGACTGCCTATGAAGTTCTTCATGGCATGAAGCCCCTTATCTCCTTTTTCAGGGCTTTTGGGTGTCAATGTTTCATCTTGAACATCAAGGAATCTATTTCAAAGTTTGCTGCCAAAGTTGACTCAGGTTACTTTCTTGGTTACTCTTCAACTAGAAAAGCCTACAAGGTTTTTAATTCTCACACCAGGATAGTAGAAGAAACATTGAATGTCAAGTTCAATGAGTCAAAACACACTCTTATTCCAGCACATCCTGCTGAACTCTTTGACCTTGACAACTTTCACTTTGGACCTGAAAAGACTGTTACTTCTTCCAAACCTACTTATTATGGTGATCAAAGGTTTGAAGATGAGGATCCTACACCATGGACTCCTCAAACAGTCATTAAGTCAACTACAACACCATCAGAAGTTTCTCAAACTTCTGATCAAACAAATACTGAAGGCCAAACTCAAACATCTGCTTCAGCACCTGCAACTACTGAAGAAGCTAAAACTGCTGAACCAGATATTATAGACCTCAGTAGTTTGTTTGAAGAACAAGAGCCACCTACACCTGTCAGTGGTTTACAACAACTGATTGAACACAGAGATCATCCACTTGATCAAATCATGGGTGATATAGCTTCAGGTGTTCTTACCAGAAACCAGCTCTCCAACTTTTGCCTATTTTCAGCCTTTATTTCACAGTTGGAACCAAAGAAGTACCAGGAAGCCCTCAAAGACAATAATTGGGTGCAAGCTATGCAAGATGAACTGCTTCAGTTCAACAAGCAACAGTTCTGGGAAATCTGTCCCTTACCTCAAAACAAGCAACCAATTGGTACAAGATGGGTTTTCAGGAACAAACAAGATGAAGCTGGTATGATAATCAAGAACAAGGCAAGACTGGTAGTTCAAGGGTACTCTCAAGAAGAGGGAATTGACTATGATGAAACCTTTGCTCCAGTTGCAAGGCTTGAGGCCATCAGGTTATTTCTGGCCTATGCCATTTGCAACAAAATTAAAGTTTATCAAATGGATGTGAAAAGTGCATTTTTGTATGGAAAAATCAAAGAGGAGGTGTATGTCTGTCAGCCACCTGGGTTTGAGGATCCTTCTCATCCTGAGTGGGTGTACAGACTGGACAAAGCTCTTTATGGGCTCAAACAGGCTCCAAGAGCCTGGTATGATACACTCTCCACCTTTTTACTCAAAAATAACTTTACAAGAGGTGCCATTGATAAAACACTTTTCATTAAACATGTTGGAAATCATGTCTTACTTGTTCAAATTTATGTTGATGATATCATTTTTGGTTCAACAAACACAAAACTGTGTGATGATTTTAAGAAACTCATGCAATCAAAATTTGAGATGAGTACCATGGGAGAACTGCAGTACTTTCTAGGACTGCAGATCAAACAACAAACAAATGGAACTTTTATACATCAATCAAAATATGTTAAAGAATTATTGAACAAATTTTCTTTAAATGACTGTAAATCATGTTCCACTCCCATGACACCAATCACACAAGTTGAACCTGATGATCAAGGAAAACAGGTTGATCAAACCATGTACAGATGCATGATAGGTTCCCTTTTATACTTAACTGCTTCTAGACCAGATATTATGTTTTCAACATGTGTCTGTGCTAGATATCAATCAGCACCAAGGGAATCACACCTTATAGCAGTCAAAAGAATTTTCAGATATCTGAAAGGAACTCCAACACTTGGAATTTGGTATCCTGCTTCAAGCAATACCAAGTTATCAGCTTTTACAGATAGTGACTATGCAGGGTGTAAGATGACAAGAAAGTCAACATCTGGTGGTTGTCAATTCCTGGGTAACTGTCTAGTGTCATGGCAATCAAAGAAGCAAACATCTGTTGCAACTTCAACTGCTGAAGCTGAATACATTGCAGCTGCAAGTTGTACATCACAGATACAATGGCTCTAATATCAACTTCTTGATTATGGAATCAAAGAGACCAAGACACCTTTGTTTGTAGACAGCAAATCTGCCATTAGCATCATTCAAAATCCGGTACAGTTCTCAAAAACCAAACATATTGAGATCAGGTACCATTTCATAAGAGATTGCTATGAAAAAGGCAAGATTGAGTTGAAGCATGTAGCAACAGCTAATCAAATAGCTGACATCTTCACTAAGCCCCTTGACACATCAACATTTCAGAAGTTAGTATCCATGCTTGGAATGCTAAATTTGTAAGTGTTTACTTTATTTTTATTTTTTTTAACATATATGCATATCAGTTAGAATCCAAGTTAACACTTGATTCTACCCAACTCTACATCAAACTTCTACATCAATCACTACTGTTATGCATAAAACATCAAATTTTTTTTTTCTTTTTCCATCCTTGATTCCATCCTGTTTACCTTTTCCTTTTTTCTGGTTTTCACTTACAAAAGACAAAAGTCTGAAACAAAACTTCTGAAAAACAAAAAGAGAGCTACTGATTAACAAAAATCAGTATGAGAGAAACTACTGATGAACAAACATCAGTATGAGGATAATTTTCTGAAAAAGTGTGTAACTTCTGATAAAATAACCTTCAGAAGTTATGAATAAAGTATTTATAAAAACATTTCTCATCAGCTGTTAAAACTACTGAAGAGAAAATGGGAACTACTGATGAAGTAATCCTTCATCAGCAGTTTAAGTCAAAAGGGCAAATCTGACTTTTCCCATCATCAGAGGTTTGACCTAATCAGTTTAAAACCTCTGATAAAAAGATTTTTAACCAAAGGCGGTTTTAAAAACTTCTAATAAAGAAGATTCAAGCGGTTAAAACTTCTGATAAATACCTTTTCTACACACTTATCCTTTCAAACTCAAAATATCCCTCCTTATCTCTCAAAAACTCTCTCAATAACCTATACCTGCAAATCCACTGTTCGATCAAAACCCAAACCACATGGCTCTAGTTCTAAAACAAGGACACAATCAAAGGGCCTTTCTTGAAAAACAAGAAGGCTGGTCCCAATACGATGAGATCATTGATCTTGTCGTCAAATCCCAATATTTTACTGCTCTCACAATAAACCCACCAATTCACACTGAAACTCTGAATGAGTTCTGGGCAAATGCTGAGACGGTTACAATGGATGATGAGGTCATTTCCCACAACTCAAGAATAAAAGGGAAACAACTGACCATCACACCGGCCACACTGGCAACAAGACTGGGTCTGGATGATGTAACTGCCCCTGACCATGTTGCTAACACTGATATTCATCTAACCATGACTGAGTGTGGTTATCAAGGTACTCTCTCCCATGCTACAATATTCAAAAAATATTTTGAACCAAAATACAAGCTTTTGTTTCATTATATTATTATGTGTTTGAGTCTAAAAACAGGGTCTTATGACCAGATGCCCTCCACTTTTCAACCAATATTTCATTCCATTGTGAATGAAACTAAATTCAGGGCATCAAAACTATTTTTCAATGAGTTGGTGTTACATCACAATAATACCAAGAAAAAGTTTTTGTTATACCCAAGGTTCATTATGCAATGCATAATAGGGGAACTGGGTAATGAGGTGCTTGTGGGAAAAATTTCAACTTTAAATCCTTTAACATCACAAGCATACTCAAGGCATAACAAACCGGCTGCCTGGCCAGAAGATGATCAGGGAGAACAACAACAAGTCCCCCTGAAGCCCACATCTTCCAAACTCACCCCACCAAAAGCCAAAAAGCCCAAGCCAACAAAAACTGCACCCCACCAACCCAAAAGAAAAGCTGTTCAGGAGGTTGAGATGCCTGAACATGCTCATGAGCATTCTGCTCTTCAAATAGATGAGACTGAAACACCCTCTCAGTCTCATCCATCTCAAACCCCACCAAGAGCACCCATAACCATTTTATTCAAAAGAAAAAGACTTAGAAAAACATATGAAACACACTCTTCTTTTGAAACTACTGAACAACAACTTTCACCACCTATTGCCCAAACTACTGAACCAACCCCACAAATTTCTGAACAAGAGGCAATAGAAATTGCCAAACTTCTCTCTGGGCTAAAAGAGAATGTCCCATCTGATCATGTCAGTCCCCTACAACCTCAACAAACAGGGGACATAACTACTACATCAGACATGGATGTGGACATCTCTAGCCCTATCCCAAGAGATGAGGGTGGACCAGAGTCTTTAAGCCCAATTTTAGAGACTCTTGGGGCATCTGAGGCTGCTACTACTCAGTTACCACCCAGTGGTGGATCTGAGGATAGAAGTAACATAGCTAAGACCTCAGATGTGGCAACTACTGATGAAGGCTTAATGCCTGAAGTAGGAAATCCTCAGAACCAAGAACAAGAGGTTCATGAGAGAACTGAGTTGGGCTCAGCTCATGATTTAACTGAGACAGTCCTCATTGAGGGCAACATCAGGGATTCAGATGATTCCATTAATTTGGATGATGTTTCACACACTCAAACTACTGAATTGACGGCACTTTCTGAAGGTCCTGTTTCAGGGGTATCCAGGCTCAAGAAGCCAGTCACCTCTGCACAGGTTAAAGCCCACTCAATCCCTAAAACCCCTAGAGTGGCATCCTCTGTACAACATGAGGATCTCCCAAAAACACCCCCTTCACAACAAATGCCTACCCAATTCCCTGGGCAAACAAGCATAGACCTGAACCAGCTATGCAGCCCAGAGGGTCCCCTGTACCACATGATGAATACACTCATCAGAAATCACTTCCAAACATATACAGCTGACTTGGAGCTGTCCATCAAGAACCAATTTGGAGTGATCAAGACCAAGTTGAATGATCTGTCCAACAAAATAGACTTCAACAGCAAACAGATTGCTCATCTTCAAGGACAATTCTCCCAACCCTCTGCTTCAAGGGTTAAAATTGATGAATCCAAAAAGGGGGAGAAGATCAGGGAACCTAAGGAGTCATTCCAAGCCAGGATAAGGGCAAGAGTGGCCATCCTTGAAAGAGATCAAAAAGATCAGGCCAGGAAAGAAAAATTGGCCAAACAGTTTGGTGTCTCAATAGAAGAAATTGAAGCAGCAGAGAAAGAAGATGAGACCCAAACATCTGAAGAATCCCTAAGGCACAATGAAGAAACTTCTGATGACAAAACTTTTGATGAAGAATCAGAAAGTACTGAAGACAATCCTTCAGTAGTTGACAAACCATCAGCAGTTGTCAACACATCAGAAGTTAACACTTCCAAACCTCAATCAACTGAACCTTCCAGAACCACTGCTCCCATTCAACCAACATCTGATCCCATCAGGCCTACAACTGTTACAACAATGACTGTATTAAACCCTTCTCCTATCTCTCAATCAGCTGAACTATTAGAGAAGAGCTTAATTGCAGCCAACAAGAAGGCCAGAGAAGATCAGATCTGGAAATCTCTGGAAGAAAGGGATGATTTGGATTTAAGCCATGAAGAAAAACTTCAGGCTTATGAAGCTGAACTACAAAGGCAGGCTAGCCTTGATGAGATTGCTGAACAAGATAAAAGACAACAACTGGTGTCTTACATTACCAAGAACAGCAAGACTAAAGCCTTTACACTCAAAGGACTCTCTATGCAAGAACTGACAAGAAGAGCACAACTGCTTGCAGACAAAGTGGCCACAAACAAAGATGGAAAGGCCAAGAGAGCCCAGATAATAGAAGAGTTAGTAGCAGAAGGATATGGTTCAAAAGCCTCAGTATCCAGATGGAAAGAAGAAAGACTGATGGATACTTACAGAAAATACTTGGCTGCCAAGGCTGCAAATCCAGAGAAGTTTCAAACTGCTGATCCTTCAAGATCAGTAGTTAGAACTTCTGGTGTATCTAGAAGAACTGCTACTCAGAAGAAAAAGGCAGAGGACAATGTCAAAACTGACTTCAAAATGGTACTACTTGAAGGAAGTTCAATAGTCCATTCAGATTTTGACATTGAGGAGAAACCTCTGTTAACACAATTCAGGGATCCTTCCACTTTTGCTTATCAAATACAAAAGACCATCAAAGAAAAGCTGCATACCAGAGTAGTGACTGAACACCATCTCCCAACTGTTCAGATGCCTGATATGCAACAACATTAAAGAAGAGAATCCCACCTGAGGCTATCTGAAACTGAAAACATCCAGCACTCAGGACCATCAACCCAAGGGACAAGTCTGGTTCCCTATTCTTCTGACTTTAACAAGTCAAAGATCCCTATCATCAGATGGTCACTTACTGATATCAACTCAGTATTGTTGACAAGAAGAGACCTCTCAAGTAGGGCTTACAAGAAGATCAGTGATCTGAAGAAACTGTCAACACAAGACCTGCTCACAATTCAACATCTAGAACCACAGAGAGGATCTCTATCTGATGGTCAGTTAAACCAGCTCAAGAACACCATGTACAAAGAGATATGGAAGATTGTTCAAGACAGAAGAAACACATAGGGAATTAGTAAGGTTTTGGCTTCATCAATCCAGGGGGAGATTGTTAGGACTAAGAGGATTGGTGAAACCACTTTTGTAAACCTTAGTCTAATTCACTTCTGTCATTTTGGCTAAGTATAGAAGTACTGAAGAGAAGACAAGAAACTGCTGATTAGAAGATATGAGAAGTGCTGAAGAAGAAACTTCATCAGAAGTTCTGAAGTCCAAACCAGACAAGTTCACTTCAGAAGTACTGAAGACAAAACTACTCATCAGTAGTTTTTCTTCATCAGCACTTAGCATCAGATATTTCCCACCGCCTTTTGCATCAGTAGTTTATTGTTTATTATTACTTTTAGCTGTATTTGTTTCTTTCAATGTTACAACTTGTGCAACTTGTTACTGTTGTTTCTGTACTTGCTTTTTGGGCAAGATACATGCATGTAAACGTCTATAAATAGGAGGCTTCAACCTTTTATTTTAGACATTGATTTTAATAGAAAAATCCTTCAAACACTATCACTGTTCTATTCCATTTCTGTATTTATTGTGAATCTGTCTAAGTATCTAATTCTCATTTACAGCTTAGATTCATAATAAATACTTTGTCATTTATTAGTTTCAAACATCAAGGGGGAGTAATAACTCTGCCTTAGTATAAAAAGTGTTGCTTTCATTTATACATTCCGCTGTGCTTATAATCTGATTTACAAGGACTTGCTAAACACTTAAGTGTCAAGATAGCAAGTTCTTACTTAGCAAGAAGAGCAAACTGATCCAACAAACATGTGACAGATTATGACATGGTGGTTGTCCATATCCTCTTGGGTACTTGCTTGTGGGTGGAGCATCTGTTACTTGGACATCCCTGGGAGCAGATGTTTCAAGACTTTTGGTGACAGATGTTTGGACTGGTGTAAAAGTCTGTTTGGGCTTTCCTTTTGAAGTACTCACCACCTGACTTGCAAGAGTTTTAGCCTTCTACTCTTGTATTTTGACATTAAAATTTTTGAGATACAGACACTCTTTGGTTTTATGATTCTTTTTACCACATATTGAACATGCGGCCTTGGAATCACATGCACTTGTTCCTTTGTTTATATCATATGCTTTTAGAAGAAAACAGTTTTTAGTAACATGATTCTTCTTTTCACAGAAATCATAGAACAAGTGGACAGACTTTTCTTTCTTTTTCCCTTTTTCAACCTTCTTTTCAACAGATGTTTGAGCATCTGCTGGAGGGTTTTTCAAGAGAATGATCTTTGCCTGTGGTGCTGTCTTCCCCTCAGAAGTTTTGAAATCAACTGGTTTAAAGTTCTCAAGAGTACCACACTCATCAGACCAATTAGGTTTAAATTCATAATTTTCAAGTTCAGTGAATGATGAGGAGCCTTCTGGTTTTTCTAGAACAATTTTCTTACCATTAGGTTCAGTGATTTTAATCTCTCGACCCTTAAAATTTGTTGGTACTACCTCAACTAACTTTTGATCCCTTTTGTCAGTGTTTTCAAAAGCAGGAGCAGTGGTTTCAAAACCAAAACCAAACTTCACATGACTTTTGGTTTGTTTGTTGAGTAGCATTTCAAAACCTCTACATGATTCCACCCATTTCTGACATTCAACTTGGGTGGACTCAAGCTCACTTTTGCAACTCTGATATTTAGTTATCATAGTTTGGAGCTGGTCTTTGGTTATGGTTGCTTCATGTTTTAAGCTGCTTATTTCAGATTATTTTTCAGTTAAATTTGTTTTTAACTCTTTTGAAAGTTTCTCAAATTTAGCTTCATCATCTAAAATTTTCTTTCTAAGGTTTTCATTCACCTCTTTGATGTTAGCAAATGCTATTACACATTTTTCAGAACATAAATCTTTAAGAATTTGAGGAGATACCGTAGCAGCAGCCATCAATGCACAATCACACTTGCACTCACAATCATCAGATGCACCCCAAGGATCTGAGATATTCACAACCTCTTCTTCAGGTTTTTCACCTGCAACTACTTCATCAACAACATCATCAGTCACAACTATCGATTCAGTCACCACCTCCTCAGATTCAACTTCTTCTACCATAGCCATGAAACAAAAATTTTCTGGTTCATTTTCAGCTTTGGCAACTAATGCAAAATTTTCATCTGTCAACTCATCTGGTAGACTGCTCCAATCAACAAAGCCTTGTGTGAAGAAACTCTGTTGACTGGTCTCTGCAGGAGCAGAGGATGAAGCAGCAGTCATTGGCACAGGTGCCTGAGCAACAGGTATTTGCACATAGTGGATCTGAGGAATAGCGGTTTGGACAAACTGGACAGGAACAGTGTTTGAGGACAGTGCAAAATGAGCAGTGTTTTGCACGTTGGGTCCAGGGGTATTATAGGAATTTTGATAAGTGTTGGTCTGAGGCCTTTGATTTGGATAGGAAATCATAGGTGTACCATGTTGACTCCTACATGCCCTAGCAAAATGACCAAGTCTATGACATTTATAACACTTTATCTTTGATTTATCCAACCCTACCTTTGATCTACCAGTTAACCCTGGAAACCTTCTCCCAGTTTTCTTGTAAAAATTGTTAGTTCTTACACTGAGAAGGGCCAATTGGTGCATGATGTCCATTTCTTCCAAATCATCAGGGTCAAAGTATTTTAGGTCATCATACTCAAAGGATATGTTATCAGATGCCTGGATATCACCACCACTTGCTGTAAAAGCATAGTTTGGTGAATAAGAATCAGAGTTAAAACCTGAGTTAAAACCTGAAGTTATGTCAATGAAATGATCATAACTCTGATCCTTAGTATTTCCAGGCACCTCATCATGACCCAAAAGTGCTGTATTACCAAATAC
This sequence comes from Ambrosia trifida, assembly GCA_028751855.1. NCBI lineage: Eukaryota > Viridiplantae > Streptophyta > Magnoliopsida > Asterales > Asteraceae > Ambrosia > Ambrosia trifida. Next base: position 112,525,495 of record CM054122.1, read on the forward strand.
ATAATCATTAGACACTTTTCCAGAGTCCTAGAGCTTCTTTTTCTGGTTAAGCTCTCTCTCATAGGTCAAGTGCTTACCATGAAGCTGGGTCAGTGATAGGTCCTTGAATCCAATTGAGTTTCTCATAACTATAGCAATAGTGTCCCATTTATATGGTAATGATCATAAAAAAACCTATGGTTCAAGGTTGAATGAGGGTAAGTTAGACCAACCAGTTTTAGTTCACTAATGAGACAGTTAAACCTCTCAAATTGTTGAGTTAATGACTCTCTCTTAACATGACTGAATGTTTCATATTGTTGGTTAAGTATTTCACGATTGTTTTCAATAACCTCTTCAGTCCCACCAAATTGTTCTTTCAGTGCATCCCACAACTCCTTTGCACTGTTACAGTGTAACAGCCCATCATATATATCATTGGGTAAAGCCATGGTCACAATACTGAAGGCCTTAGCATCTAACTCAATTTTCTGAAAATCCTGGTCGGAGTAGTTTTCAAGTTTCTTAGGCTCCTGAACCTTTGGATCTTCGGTACTCGGCACCATCGGAACATGTGGTCCGAAGATAACCGACTTCCAATACCCAATGTTCTGTTGAGCTAGAATATGGCTCATCCGACGTTGCCAGATATTGTATTCAGATCTGACAAGCATCGGTGGCTTGTTGTTCGTGCCAGTGTTGTGTGGATCGTGATTGATTGAAGCCATTCTCTGATTTTTCAAAAACAAAGTCTGTTTATAAATGGTTGAATCGAAAATAAACTATTACTCTGTTTTCAATCCGACAAACAAACGATATCAATAATTGTGAGCTGATCTGTTTATATTAAATTGATTGATTAGATCGAATTTAATTGACCAAGCTCTGATACCAATTGTTAGGATCTGAGTTTGATTGTTTTGATTTGTTTAAAGTAGAATGAGAAATGAATGAAGTGAATATATATGGAAAGTGCAGCGGAATGATAAACTATAATCAAAACAAAAGGAATAAATGTTTTCTTAATCGAAAGCTTTCATTATATTGAAAGATTACAATCAATTACAAGTACTCCCCCTCAGCCTGATCACTCTGTGATTGTTTGTCTAAGAGAATGTTGTGAGTGACAAATAGAACAGTACAAACACTGTTCTATTTATAGACAAATCTAAACCACTGGTGACCTAGGCTGACGTCACCTAAGATAGTGACCTCTAACAGAATAACAACATAAAACATCTGCCCTATACAAACTACTGTTATATTACAAAACACTGTAAGGTAAACTACTGTTGAGGAAAACTCTAATGGTCTTGTATCATCTGTTGGAGCCTAAGTGTTGTTGGCTCCAACAGACCTTTAGTCTTCAGCACTTGATCAGCAGTTGTTCTTTATCAGACCTTTGGTCAGCAGTTGTTCTCTATCAGTTGTTATCCAGCAGTCCTTTGTAGCAGCAGTTGTCATAGCAGTTGTTTGGGTGTATCAGTTGTTAGGGTCAACAGTCTTTTGGGAAGAGTATGTTGTAAAGGCTGTTTATTTATGTGGATCAACTGTTAGTATATTTTGGCTTTTCAATCATCTGTTCTTCTTCAGGTCAGCAGACCCAACACACTCTCTCTCTCTCTCTCTCTCTCTCTCTCTCTCTCTCTCTCTCTCTCGTTGATTTGCCCAAATTTCATATTTTTTAACCGGCGACTCACCAAATCATCAATTGTGCTCACCAAATCGAAGTCTTTGACCCGGGAAAATTGATGAATCATTGTTTTGTTAAGTGTGGTTTGGAAGAGAGATGTGAATAATGGGGAAAGGATGATACATGAGTAACAGGGAAGAGAGCAGAGATGTGAAGAAGGAGGTGGTTTTATTCTTGTTGTGGTGCATTATTATTATTATTATTATTATTATTATTATTATTATTATTATTATTATTATTATTATTATTATGTGTGAAAATAATTAATTGTTAGGTAAATAATTAGTGAAGTGTTGCCTCTAAAAAACTGTTTCAGTGAAGTGAATCAGTGAAGTGATGTAATATTACAAGATTAGTATTTAGTAGAAATCAGTGAAGTGAAAATTTTTTCGATGGAGCGCCCCTCCCCCTAATAAATTAAGTATGAATTAAAGATATAACTTAGGGCCTGTTTAGTAGCCTCTTAATGAGACTCTGAACCATTCAGCTCTGAATGATTCAACATTCAGACTGTTTGTTTCAACCTAAAAGAGGCTCTGAATGGAATGCTTAAGAGCTGAACCATTCAGACTTGGTGCATTGCTGAACCATTCAGCACTTAATCATTTAGAGCCTTTTAATCATTCAGACATCTTAATAATTCAGCACTTAATGAACCAAACAGCTCCTTAGTTATGTTAATATATTTTATGTCTTGGAAAAAAAAGTCCTGACTCTTCTTCTCCTTTACTAACAAATTTTTCTAACTAACGGAGGGAGGGGCACCATCAGCGGAGCATCCGTGGAGCTCCTTCACTGCACCAATCGCAGCGCGCCACCCGAACCACCACTCGTGAACCCTCTCATCGACAGTACCATCTGTGAAGTTTTCTGGTTCCCTCTCACCTCTGCACACGTGAGGTAGCCTACGGAAACTCTCCTTCACCGCATCAATAGCAGCCCGCCACCTGGACCACCACCCGTGAACCCTCCCATAGGCAGCACCACCCGTGGAGTTTTCTGGTTCCCTCTCTCCTTTGTCTCTCTCTGTCTCCTCTGGACACGTGAGCACACCCAGTCCAAGGGGTGCGGGCGCCAACCTTGAAAAAAAATTAGTGTTTATTTATACATGTTTATTCCGTTCGCACCCCATAAATTTTCTTAATTGCACCCTTAGATTTTTGAAACCGAGGAAAAGTAAGGAAACAAGCATTCCTCTCCCCCTTTATAAGCCTTGAAGCTAAATTCGCGATCCATACGCTTTGGTAGAAAGGTTGGTGTGTATATATATATTTTTTCCCTTTTTTTGGCGAGCAAGGACTTGATGAAAATGTTGCAGGTCTCTCTTAATTTAATGTGATGAAGATGAATATTTGTTTTTTTTTAAAGGCAAGAAGTTAAAATATGTAAAAGTATGGTGACAAGCAAAGTCACGTTAACTTTTAATACGTTTTCCTTTTAATTAAATTTCTTTTTACTCTTTACTTGTCCTATTATTTAGTTTATTGTCATTATTTTTTATAAGGATTAATAAGATTTTAGACAGATAAGATTAAATACAATGAGTGAGACTATAGTCTAGTGTAGATAATTCAAATGAATCTAACTATTCAGTTCTATTCTAGATATGTAAATCCAAGAATTTGAAAATCGTTTTAACGAGGTAACATCCGAGTTACTTGTTTGTATTAATAGCTTGAGTCATTGTGATAATTTTGGTGCGTTTGATGTTCCAAAACTACTACGATTAGCCGAGATGTATCCACAACTTTAAATTTTAGAATTTTGTTATACATATGTAACGACGTTCAAATTATTTTTTGGCTTTTGGTTACCTTTTGTTGATTATATAATTTTAGTATTATTATTTTTTATATACGAGTCGACCCGACCCGGGCCGCCTGATGCATAAACGACCCAGGGGCTTAGAGATTCCGCACCCCATAAAAAATTTCTGGGTTCGCCACTGCATGTGAGGTAGCCTATAAACTCTTCACGGGACTACGAGAAAGCCACTACCCGTGACCAAGGCGGCGGTAAACCTATGGGGATAGTGAGGTACCACTGTCATTCACTAGTTGAACCCCCGCATTCTCTAAGAATTTTACTTGTAACCACGGTTATGTGAACCATAGTTCATATTCATTTAGGCGTCAATATCTCACATTCTCACTTGAAACTCATATCTTGCTAGAATTACGTGGGAGAAAAGCACAAGTGAAACAACACGTTGAACGTATAAATGACTTGTAAACGTTATTAACCTAGTAAAAAATGAGAACCTCAAACATGTTCAAAATAAAATATTTAAAATGTACAAACGGTTAGACATGAATGTTCGTTGTAGAGGTGAGCACGGATGAATTCAATTATGGGCTAACACCAAATTTGTTATCTTACATAACCTAAGACCCACCGTAGTGGTAAGGTATTTGGGCGCTATACACAAAAATGGAACCCCCAACATCATTACATGGAGGCTCTATTTTTCAAAAGTTGGCCTTGGCGTTATATTTATGGCGCCGGAACAAATAAAGCCCCCTCCAATCATCCTTTGCCACATCAGACTCTCTCTCTCTTTTTTATTATTTTATTATTTTTTAATTTAAAAGATATAATAAAATATTAATAGGGGCTTTATAAATAAAGCCCATACCACTACACCCCTTTTTCAGTTTCTCTATCCATGCTGACTCAGCAGCCACGTGGACCAATCAGGAAGGGTACGCATGGTCTAACAGTTTCACTTATAAAAGGTTTGGTTAATTCAATTATTAAAAAAATGGTTCGGTTCAGTTAATCAATAGTTAAAACTAAGGGGTGTGGAACCCTTCTCCCTTTCTTCCCTTTGTCCACGTCAGCGCCACGTCATATTCTCCCTTCCCCTTCCCCTTCTAAAGGAAATGGTTTCCCTTTCTTCCATCTTCCTTTTTTATTATTTTAAATATATAACAAAAAAAAAAAAAAGAAACAAACAACCATCTTCTCCTCCAAAGTTCACACATACGCACACACACACAACCACAACCTTCTGCACCAACCCCACCACCCATCACCGCCTCTGCACCAACCCCGCCACCCATCACCGCCTCTGGCGTTCGGACACCCACCCACCACTCTCTCTTTCTCTCTCTCTGCACCACCCATCACCGCCTCTGCACCAAGACCGCCACCCATCACCGCCTTTGGCGGTTGGACACCCACCCACCACTCTCTCTCTCTCTGCACCAAACTAAACCAAGAGGAAAAAGGAGGCCGGGGAATTTCTGCCGATGGAACCGAAGGGAGGTCGGGGGGCAGTGTTTACCGTCGAGGGAGGTCTCCACCTCAGCATCTCGAGCCTCTTCCCCGATCAACACCCCACAGTCTAATGGCCGAATTTGAATGCTGGTGAATTCAAGCTAATTTCAAATAAAAATCCAATTATATCTTTGCAATCTTTTTCTAATGTCTAAAGTTGAATAAGAGATAACAAATTTACATTTATAAAAGTAAGAAGAAAAAGTTCTAACATTTAACATTTTATTTAAAAAGAAAATATATAAAGGTTGCTTTTATTGTCGGTATTGTTTGGTTATACATGTGCATATAACCATAAATTTATCATCATCATCATCATACTCAGTTAATCCTACCTATAGCAAAGCTAAGGTAGGGTCTGAGGAGGGTAAGATGTAGACAGCCTTACCTCTACCCCTAAGAATAGAGAGACTGGTTCCAGTGAGACCCCCGGCTCGATGTGGTTTGGTATCAAGCCTCGGACATAAGGCACAGAACACTTAGCAATTGGGACAAACCCAATTGGTGCATGTACCCCTTTGTCTTTTGGCTATTAACGTCACCACATGATGCATGATTAACCGTCCGTCATTTTTATCGTTATTTTTACGAAATTAGTAAAATAACGTTAAAACTAGTAAAATAACGTTTATACATATAACCATAAAAATTAGTAATAAAAGATCTCTTATATATATGAATATTCCAAAGCTTAAACTCCTACATGGTATTCAAAGAGGTCATTATCCCCTTAAGTGTGTCATGTGGAACTAAATAATAAAAAAAAAAATCATCATCCCATATAAAATTTTATCCTTATCCCAAACCCTAAAATCTCACTCTCTCCTCACCCCCTTTCTCTATTTCTCCACAAACTCTAGAACAACATCGGACCACTTAATGAAAGGCGGCGCTAGACGCAAGACCCTCCAATCCGATCGTCCTCATAAACCCCGCAACGACGTCATTTCTACCCAAAACAATGATACACCTTACTACATTGAACAACAACAAGAACATGTGTTGCTTTCAAATGATGGGTATGAAGAGGAGGATGAGTATGATAAGATTATGAAGATGAGTCATGTGAGTTAGATCTTTAGTTATGTTGGATACTTTTGTTATGTTTTGGATGTTTAGATCTTTAGTTATGATTTATACCTTTTAGCTCAATTTCCCCAGTTTAAAATGTTCACCTATGATTTTGTTCTTCCTTTTCACCAATCAAACGTAAACAACGACTAGTCGTCACCATCTCAAAAAAAGAGGTGATGAAAATCCTAACCTTCTTTTTGATAAATTTCATTATTTATATGTCTGCATGGGTTTTGAAGAAACAAGTCTTACCACCGGTTAGGGAGGATAAGATTATTGTATCTACAGGGTTGATACTTCACTAGCAGCTTCAGATTGAGGGACCTGCAAACAAGAGTTGATATGGGTGTGGAGACGGCTACACAAGGTAGCAGTTTATGACAAAAACGGGGTGAATGGGGATACTATCTATAGTGATAGCTCTTTGGGTTAGCAAAAAGTGTCCTTCCTACTAGGGATGCGATCCCTTATATAGGAGTGGATGTATGCCACCATTACCCAAGTCCTAACCGTGGTTAGGTTGTCTCCACCACCCTAGATTATGTTAGTAAGGTGGTTAAGAGAGGCTGAATTTACGGAAATGGTGGAACGGTTTACCGCCTTTAATGCTTGGTCAACGTAATCATCACCTTGATTCATGCATGGTGGTTGACCATGCATGATGTCCGCCCTTGACCATAACGTGGAGGTTGACCGGGCGTACATTACTCTACTGGTCTCTTGCGTGTAGGTTCCTTTTGGATGGTTATGTTTTCCGGGTTTGGGTACGCGGACTAGTCGGTTTAGTACCCAATCCCATCAAGTCCCCCTGTCCAGTGTGTCTTCTAACTCTGAAGTTATGATGAGGTAGGAGAGATGCTGGACTCAAAATAATTGAAGTGTTGATGACAGCTCATCAAGATTGTCTTTCATGTTTCTCATTTTGTGCAAAATTGAGGGGAGTGTCTTTGCGCAAGGCCTTTGTGCGGAGAACGTATGTTGCAGTTTTACGTCAATTGTCCGTGGATACATGACACGTCAGTTGGTCATGGTGGACAGCTGTCGGTTCCCTATGATTTTGAAAACGTGTAGTTATGCTGGCGAGTGTGATTTGACGTGACTGATGACGGTTGATGTGTGTATAGAAACGTTCTTGAGTAGTTGTCAGGAGAGTGGGCGCGTGAGGCGCGTGTGGCGTCTCTCTGTCTCCTGTCAGACACGTGTAGCTTTCCGATTGGCTTCATGCACAAAAAAGGTAACTGGCCCACGTGACATGACGTCAGCCGTATTAATTACCAAGCCTATATAATCATTTCGAAATTGCAGTTTCCCACTCCTTCTTTATTTCTTTCGTTTCATATTCAAATTTCCTAACGTCTTTCTTTCAAATCCTTCTGCAACTTCTTCAATTCTTCATCATGTCACAAGACTCTCAAAGCATTCCTGATCCAGTCAAGGCCTCTGAGTGTGTGAAAGAGTCATCCAAGAGTATTGATACGACGACAATAAAATGGGATAAAGCCTCCTTTGCTGCGTTTCTTGATCAATATGGGATCCTGAAAGAGTGGGATCCTGAACTTCCTGGAGAAGGCAAAACTGCTTTGCAAGCAACATAGGGCAAAATTACTTTGTATGCAGCTGTATTTTCAAAGTGTTGTTTTCGTCTTCCGACCACAAACTTTATAGTGAATGCCCTTCTTACTTATGGTGTTCATCCTACCCAGATGACCCCATTTGGGTGTTGCCGTTTAATACACTTTGAAGCAACATGCAGGGCCTTGGATATCGAGCCTACATTCGAAAGACTGAATGTATTTTATGTTCTAGAAACTGCTCGTGGAGGAAGCGGCTGGTACAGCCTGGCTACATGTAGGAAAGTGAAGCATCTTGTTTTTGAGAATCTCAAGTCTATGTATGATTGGAAGGAAAAGTTCTTTTACATCAATCGCGAAGTCATCCCTGTTCCCTTTCAGTAGATGGCTTTGGGTTTAAAAGAGAAGATTGCCGAGTTTCCTCTGATGGAGGATTACAAAGAATAGGAATGGTATAAATCACTTTGTGCTCATGCTACTCCGCTCGTTATGGAGGAATGTCCAGAAGGTGTTATGGTTATGTGGGGTCTGAGTTAGCTTAACAATCTGATGGAATATGATCCCTGTGTTCCGGAAGAAGGTATGTCTTCATCTGTATTTTCATTCGTACAACTTGTTTGTAGCGTGTTCTTATAGTGCGATTTGGTTAATTGTCTGGCAGGAGTGTCGTTGTTTGATTTATTTGCGCAGAGGGGTGGTGCGCGTGTTGTGTATAACCAGGTTCCTGAGGGTGCGCAGTCGTTGGTTGAGAGGTTGAGCTCCAATTTCTTGATTCCGGACCTTGTTAATCCACCCAAGCATTATGCTAGGATAGGTTAGTTTACTCCTTTATTTCTTGATATCTTTTGAGCAAGTGCCTTGTTGGATCAGTATTATGCTCTTTTGTTGGAACTTGCTAGTTGACACTTAAGTGTTTAGCAAGTTCTTGATGAGTGATAGCACAGCGGAATGTTTATAAGTTTAAAGCTACACTTATCAACAGGAGTTATTACTCCCCCTGGATTCAAGAACTAATAAATGAAAAGTGTTTATTGAGAATCTAAGTAATGAATGAGAATGAAATACTTTGACAGATTCTCAGTAAACACGAAATGGAAATAACAATAATAAGTGTTGAAGGATTTCTTGTATTAAAATCAATGTCTAAAACAGAGGGATGAACCCTTCTATTTATAGACTTTACAAATACATGAACCTTGCCAAAAGCAAGTTCAGAAACAAGTTGCAACAAGTTGCGGTCTTGGAACTTGTACATAAAGCAAAAAGAAATACTAAAGTATTAAACTACTGATATACAAAGGCGGTGGAAAAGATCTTCTGTAAGTACTGATGAACGACAAACTACTGATGAGTAGTTTGTCTTCAGTAGTTCTTCAGTAGAAGTGTCTGGTTTGAACTTCAGAACTTCTGATGACTTTTCTTCTTCAGCACTTCTGAATCTCTTCTTCAGCAGTTTGATCCTTTGTCTTCAGCAGTTTTATACTTAGAGTATTTTGACAGAAGTGAATTAGACTAAGGTTTGCAAAAGTGGTTTCACCAATCCTTTTTGTCCTAACAATCTCCCCCTGGATTGATGAAGCCAAAACCTTACTAATTCCTTATTGTTCTTTTCTGTCCTTCACAATTTTCCATATTCCTTTGAACATGGAATTCTTGAGCTGGTTCAGTTGATCATCAGTAAGAGACCCTTTCTGTGGTTCCAAGTGTTGGATTGTAAGCAGGTCTTTGGTTGATAGTTTCTTCAGTTCATTCATCGACCTATATGCCCTGCTTGTTTGATCTCTTCTTGTCACAAGTACTGAGTTTCTAACAGTAAAGGACCATCTGATAATTGGAACTTTAGACTTGTCAAAGTCTGCAGTGTAGGGAACCATGGTGGTACCCTGGGTTTCTCCTGAGTGTTGAATGTTTTCAACTTCAGTGACTCTCAGGTGGGATTCACTTCCCTGCTGTTGTTCCATCACATTAGGTATCTGAAATGTTGGCAAATGATGTTCAGTTACTACCTTGGTGTGCAGTTTGTCTGTGATGGTCTTCTGGATTTGACAGAAGTGAATTAGACTAAGCTTTGCAAAAGTGGTTTCACCAATCCTTTTTGTCCTAACATGCCTCATGCGCACGAAGGATATGCAGTTGTGTACGTCATCCGCATGCTAATTTTGTGCGTTCTTCATGACAAGTGCGGGGGTTCAATCCCCTAGAAAGATTACCATAGGTGTCGAGGAAAAATCTCTTGGATGCCAGGAACAAGATTTCGCTGGTTAGTGTTGAGTTTTTTACCCGTTTTCTTGTTGTTGATTGATCATGTACAGATGTGGCTTCTACAACAGGAACTAGCACTTCAAAGAAGAAGCGTGCCAACGAAAGTAAGAAAACTAAAGCATCTACTGCCCCCATAATAGAGGAAGAGGATGATGAGGCTACCGAGTCGGATTCCGAACTTGAACGTAAACGTCGTCGACAACTTTTGCCGGTGCGTCAAAGTGAAGGTGTCTTTGCGGAGTTATTCCAGCAGAGGATAAACGCTTTTAAGCAGAGTCATGTGCAAGTCCTACGACCAACTAGTGAGGTAGCCCCGGTACCACGACCTGAGCCTATTGCGGCTGTGCCTATTGACACGTTTAAGCCTCTTTCCAGTTCGAAGGGTCGTCAGCTTGCATTGACTGTGAAGCCCCCACCTGTGCCCCAAAACCTTCCGATGAAGACTCTGAGACATTTGGCAGGTAAGGAGAGTTCCATTTGAGGGTTTTTGACTCCCAATGTGTGATTAATGTACCATTTCTCTTGCGCAGATTCTCTTCCTTTTGCGGAATCACCTTTAGAGCGGAGCTCTTCTGAAGTTGAGAAGACGTCATGTCTTGATCCTCCTGTTATTGAACAAGTTGGCAATGTTGAGGAGACAATTGAGAAGGTAACAAGTCTGGAAGCGTCTGCTACTAAACAGACTGAGCTTGTGATTACAGATGTTACAAATACTGAAGAGAATCCGGAGCCCCAAGAGTCAATAACTATTCTAGTGCAGACGCAACAAGTTGAACCAACCCCGGATGAGGTGGTACTTGCATTGGAGAAGGCAGCTGGGAAGAAGAAGGTGGATGACGGATCTTCTTCAAATGTAAGTACTGAGGTACCCGCGCTTGGAGAGAAGCGAGTTCATGATCAAGGTTCCTTGCAGGGATTAAGTGCTGATGCTAGCGCGCTGAAGGATAATGTGGTTGATACTTCCAAGAGTAATCCTACTGATCTTGTTCATACTGTGAAAGCCTCAACAATGTTGTACAAAAAGGCTAATTCTGAAGGTAGCTGGAGGTCTCGTGGGTCAGGGCAAATTGGTCGCAGACGAGGTAGTTTTTCCTTGCGTGACTCTGACCAACCTAGACCATATCAGCCACGCTGGGATATCCTGGATACCACCTGGTTCACAAATCCGCTGGATGCTGAGGAATTTGTGACGTTATCTGTTCCTCTGGCCAAGCGAGACTATCAAGATAGTGTAGACTGCAGGTCTTTGTTTACTGATGTGGCGATGAACCTTGCTTTGGGAGTGAGCGGGCTCGGCTCTCTGATCCACCGTGAAAATGAATTTATTCATGATTGGTAGAGCTTGAAGGATTCAGAGGCCGGGCTATTGCAGCGTGAAGAAGAGTTTCAACTTGCTCGAGCGGATATCAAATCAGAGATTGATTTCCATAAGAAGGAAGCTCGTGAGGCAATTGAACAGCTAAATAAGTTGAAGTCCGAGAAAGCAGAATCTTCCAAACATTGGAAGGAATCATGAAAGCGGACTAACCAAGAGATCGAGCGTTTACGCTCAGCTGTTGAGAAGATGAAGGCTGATAATTCGCAGCTTTTCAAAGATGTCGAGGAGAAGCAAAAGGCATATGGTTCAAAGCAGGTGGAACTGGCTGACACAATTGACAAGTACAATCGTCAGCTTGAAGATCTTTTGAAGGCCACCTCCGCATTGTCTGAAGCGGAGTTGAAGGTTAAACAACTTGGTCAGGATAAGTGCAAGTTGGAGGAAGAGAAGGCTTTGGTCGAATCATCATGTTCGGGATAGAGTCAACTGGTTAATGCGAGATGGTGTTGCAGGGGTGAGTTGTTCATATTTTTATAGTATTTTTGCTTCCTTCTTATTGGTGTATGCGTAAAATGTTGACTGTTTTTCAAATATTCAAGCGTGTACGGGACGAACCCAAGCTGGCGGAAGTTATTGCCAGAATTGCCAGTTCTGCCTTGAAGCAGGGCCTCAACCTTGGCTTTAACGAAGGTTTTTACCATCATGCTTATGGGAAGAAGATTCAAGAAGGGCGTTACTACGACAAACCATACGAAGTGGAGATGTTACAAGCTCAAGGAGATTACGAAGCCCTGACATTTGATGTGTTTGATTTAGTCGAGGCGTGTCCGAAGACTGATGATCATGTCAGAGAGCTTCATGGTTATTTTGAAGAGTCTGACCGACTTGGCGCACAGCTTACGGAAAAAGCGCGCCAAGAAGAAGAAGCGAAGAAAGCTGCCCTGACAAGCGGAGCTGGTACGTCGTCCATAGCTGGTGGGACGCAGGAAGGGGCTCCGCATACTGATGACGTGGCCCAGTACTTGAATATTGTTTAACTTTGTGTCTTGGATTCTGAACATCTTTTATTCGTCTTTGATTTGTAATATTCCTGGACATCTTTTATCGTTTTCTTTCTTTTATAATGTTACAATGTGATGCTTGTCTTTTCTCATGTCCGCTAACCAATCATGAGCTGATGTCATCTTGGTCTGACATGGATTTGTGTCAGTCTGTCCCTGACCCTATTAACTGCAGATGTGACAGTTTCGACGACTGGTGTCAGGTGACTGTCACACTTTCCTAGGGTAATTAAGTATTTACCATTTATGGTAATTAAATACTCATCCTTTCCCTTCTATATATAGCAAGTGCATGCATACTATTCTTTCAGAATAACTTTGTTTGAAGAAACTTTTCATCTCCTTTGAGAATAATGTCGGCCAACATCCCATCAGGAAGTCTTCATCAAAGTGAAAGGATAGCTGTGAAGGGGATGATGAAACTGTCTCATCATCCAGTTACTACTGAGATGCATGCTGATGCCCTTGATCAGTTTACTGAGTACTATGGCTTTCTGTTGTCCTAAGAGAGTATGAGACTTGATGATCTGGACGACCAAGGGACCTCTTGTGACAACCTGCACACTTCACTTTTCATAAATGTGCATAATTGGTCCCTCAACTATATCAAAATTTTCAATTTTAACCCTCATATTTTAATAGGACCAAAAGTCACAATTTAATAAAACTTATAATTTTTATAAGTAAAAGTATTGCACGTTTTATACTCACATCTACACCCAAGCACGTATGTTTCAAACCTTGATACTTAAAATCCTTAATTTTCGGTCCTAAAACAACTTAGAAACCGAAGGAAACAAGTCCGGAACTTAATATTGATTAAATTAGAAAATTTGATTTTTTTTAATTCTCGCGGTCCGCGAAGACAGTCAAACAGTCAAAGTCCGAGTCAAAGTCCTAGTCAAAGTCCCGGTCAAAGTCCTAGTCAAAGTCTTAGTCAAACAGTCAAAGTCCTAGTCAAATAGTCAATTCATCATAAAACCTTACTTTATGGTGTTGACCAATTTTAATGGCTAATTGAATCCAAAACTAGTATAAAAACCCACCTATGACCCATTACACTGGGCACCTCTAAATCGATTGTTTCAATCCGATTAAACTTTCCCTCATACCTTTCTTCTATAGTCTATTACTTCTACAATTGAAGCTTTGATTATAAGCTCTTGTAATTGGCGAATTGGAAGCTTGATATTATTTCTTTTTCGGTTTTTATTTCTTCAAATTGGACTAGCTACGTTGTTGAGTCTTTGGGATTCGCCTCACATACATTCACAACGCTTAGAGGATAATTCAATTTAGCGAATGTTGTTATGAGATCATTGTTAAGCTTTTGGAACTTAGACTTAGATTTGAGATTTACTAAATTTTATTTTAGATTGTTAGTTCTTAAACGTTGTATTCTTGTAATTTCATTTCAATGTCAATGTATCAATATTTACATTTCTAGTCCATGAGCTATTGAACAATCGTTACCTCGTGACACCTTGATGTTTCCGCCATCTGTTGGGGTGTTACACCTCTGCTGGTCAACCGTTGAAGATGAAGAAGCTACCGGAGCTGGGAGACTTGCCTAAAACCCCAAAACTCAAACTTCGAAAGGTTGGTAGCGGATGGAGGCATGCCTCTTAGCTTCCCACTTGATGTTTTATTAATAGATGCATAAGTATAAGTCTTGGATCGTATGAAGATGTTGTCTGATATATGTCTTTGGGATGTATGTTTTTGGAACATTCCCTTTTTTGCACATTTTGATAAGTATATAATGAAATGATAGCATCATCTATATATCTATATGTTGTGTGCTTGTTCATCCTATATTTTGTGATATGACGCAATGATTTATAGAAACATACTTTTATTGTAATGTAAATTGGTTGGGCCATAGGCCTTTATTACAATTGTACTTTAAGAAATAACAAATCATATGTAGCAAATGCGCAATTGCGTTGCATTCCAAGTGCGTCGGATGGGTGTACCATCCAGACGTTCTAAGGCGTATGCGCCCTTTCCCAGCACCTCCTGGATTTTATAAGGTCCTTCCCAGTTTAGAGCAAGCTTACCAGGTTTTTCAGCGTTTGATGCTTCGTAGCTGCGGAATACATAATCTCCTACGCGGAAGAGATGTTCTTTGACGCGGGCATTGTAATATTTTTCTAGCTGTCTCTTGTAAGAGGCTTCGCGGACAAAAGCCAAGTCTCGACGTTCTTCCAATAAGTCCAGGTTCATCCGCAGCTCTTTGTTGTTGTCGGTGTTTTGCGTAAACAGTACCCTTGGGGATGGGCATGTAACCACTACGGGTATTACTGCCTCAGTTCCATATGTCAAGCTGAATGGTGTTTCCCCATTGCTTATTTTGGATAAAATACGATGAGCCCATAGAACATGGGGGAGCTCATCGACCCAACATGCGAGCCATTCTTGTAAATGCTGGTCCGCAAACTGCGTACCGTTATCACTCACAATTTCTAGTGGTAAGCCAAATCTGCAAATGATGAACTCCCATATGAATTTTTTGATGCTTTGTCCATCTATCGAGGCCAATGTTATAGCTTTCACCCATTTGGTGAAGTAGTCAATGGCTACCACTAAGTATTTAACGTTGCCCGAAGCAGTAGGAAAAGGTCCCACTAAATCGATGGCCCATCGTAATAGCGGCCCATGGTAGGAGCGTCGATATAGAATACCGTCGATGACCTTGTAATGTAAGGCTTTGTGCTGGAGTTTTCTGGCTTCTGCTCTGTTGGACGGGAGGATTCCCTTGGTCAGGTAAGCCATTATGGGGGTAATCCAAGAATTTTTTCCCGTTTGAACCACATTCACTTGTCTTTGTGGTACGGATGGGTTTTTTAACACCACAATCCGCACGTCTTTGGCCATGTGGTCTAATGCAGTTGAAGCCATCTTGCTTAAGGCGTCTGCTGGCTTGTTCTGGCTGCATTGCACGTGCGTGACTTTGCAATGAGTAAAGCTACGCATTAGTTCTTTAGGGTGTTCCAAGTATAAGATCATGGATGGCTCTCTTGCTTCATATGAGTCGTCTATGTGATTAGACACCAACATAGAGTCAACATGAGCTTCAATGTGTTGAGCTCCCATCTTTTTGGCTATGCGCAGACCCGCCATGAGTGTCTCATATTATGCCTCGTTGTTGGTTGTTGGGAAGTCGAGCCGTATTGCATAAGTATACTCTTTTCATTCTGGCGTTATTAGGCGTAACCCCACACCAGCCCCTTCATCGTTACAGGCACCATTAGTGAAAAGCTCCCACTTTTGTGATTCATCTGGTGGGGTTGAGCTTGATGATGCTTCATTTAGGCACTCTTCGATCTTGTCTGTTGGGACTTCCGTGATGAAGTCTGCTAAGATCTGTCCTTTGAAAGAAGGTCTGGCTTTGTAAGTAATAGAGTGTTCACCCAACTCAATGGCCCACTTGGCTTGTATTCCGGAAAGTTCTGGTTTGCGTAGGATGTCGTTGATGCGGAAATCAGTTAGGACGTTGATAGGGTGGCACTGGAAGTATCGGCGTAGCCTTCTGGAAGCATGAATAAGTGCAAGGACCAATTTTTCCATTGTTGAATAACGTGTTTCCGCGTCAAGCAGTGTACGGCTGACATCGTAGATTGGGGTTTGTACCCCTTTCTTGTCGACCATGAGTACTGCGCCTACTGCTTTGTACGTGACGGACAAGTATAGTGTGAGCGGTTCTTCTGGTAACGGCGCAGTGAGTGTAGGCAAATTGCTCAAACACTTCTTCATTTCTTGAAAGGCTGTTCCGGCTTCCATGGTCCAGTTGAAGTTGGACTTCTTCAAGCAGTTTTTTAGTGTATCCACAAAAGGAAATGATTTGGACGGGTAGTTTGACAAGAATCTGTTCAAAGCTATGAGACGTCCCATAAATGTTTGGACTTCTTTGACGGAAGATGGGGATGGCATGCGCTCAATTGCTTGGACCTTGTCTGGATTTGCACGAAAACCATCCTTAGTTACAATAACCCCCAAAAATTTTCCTTCTTCCATTCCAAAAGAACACTTACTTGGGTTTAGCTTCATTCTTACGCTTCGTAATTGATCGAATGTTTTCTGGATATCGTTTAGCATTTGATCTTCATCTCTGTTCTTGATGACAAGATCATCTACATAGACTTCCAAATTTACCCCGATATGTTTCACAAATGTTGTATCCATTAAGTTGCCCCCGCGTTCTTAAGCCCAAATGGCATCTTCGTGTAGCAGAAGGTTCCCATGTCTGTGTGGAACGCTATCTTGTCTTCGTCTTCTTTGGCCATCTGGATTTGATGATACCCCTTGTGGGAATCAAGAAAGCATTTGAATCTGAAAGGTGCCAACGAATCGAACTTTAAATCGATCTCTAGCAGAAGATAGCAATCTTTTGGGCAGGCCTTGTTCAGATCTTTGTAATCTACACACATGCGCCAACTGCCATTCGATTTTCCCACCATGACTGGGTTAGCAACCCAGGTTTGATACTTGCTTTTGCGGAGAATACCCGCTTTCAGGAGCTCCATCACTTGGTCATTCATCGCCTTTGTTTTCTCCGGCCCCATGCTACGCTTCTTTTGGGCAACCGGTTCGGCGGTCTTGTAGACATTGAGCTTGTGTTCCGCGATGTGACGCGGAACCCCAACCATGTCAGCTAGCTGAAATGCAAATATATCCATATTCTTGGTGAGAAGTTGCTTTAGATGTGTGCGAATGGAGTCGGAGATTACATGGCAGATGGTAACTATCTGTTCCGGGAATGCAGGGTTAATAACCCATTTTTCCGGTTCAGTTCTGACAGTTGGTTTCATTTGTTTTGTGGGTTTCGGCGCATCAGTTGTATGGCATGTTTTGTTTCCGCGTATAAAAGCTACGTTGGTCCGTTTGGGAAACCCTGCCATTTGATGTGGCGTAGATGCGTTACAGTTGAATTTTGCTAGGCCTTCCCGTCCCAACAAAATGTCATGTGATGAGTTAACAGGAAGGACGATGAAATCGCACACTTCTGTGCGCGAATGTTTCCCATCTGAAAGTGTGACCAGAAACGTGAGCATTCCCAATGGGAATATCATTTCATGTATGAAGCCTGAGATGGGCTTTGTCATGGGTACTAGTCTTGCTTTATCATCATCGTCCAGCTGGTCGAAACATTGCTCGTACATAATATCCGTGCTACTTCCAATGTCTAGGAACATGTACCTTGTGCGGTAATGTCCTATAACTCCCGTGATGATCAGTGGAGCTGTTGAAGAAACCCCTCCTTTTACTCTTGGCATTATCACTTTTTCTTCTTTCCACGAGTCGTCATTTGTGGCAGCGAATGTTCGCTTATAACTTGTGGCTCTATGAGTCATATTGCAACTGTGGCGCGGAGTGTTGTACACATGATGCGCATTGAGATTGCGTATCTTCTTCTGGGGGGGGGGGGATTCCCCCCCTTCAGTGTTATCTCGCTGTTTTCTCCGCATGTGCTTCACAAGGTGTGTTAGCTGGCCAGATTTTATGGCGTTCTCTATCTCCATCTTTAGGCTATAGCAATTATCTGTCAAATGGCCATAGTCTTCATGATACTCATAGTATTTAGAATCATCAACATTCCGTCTATCGCTTCGGAGCTCCCTCGGCTTTGGGAACTGGATTTACTTTGTCTTTAGTACTTCGTGTAAGACCCTAACCCGTAATCACGCGATCAACGCCCAAATTATACGGGTTTGGACCTTACTTAAACCACTCCCGATTTAATACTTTGAAATTTTCTTTATAAGTCAACCCATTAAGATCAAATACATGTTTGGTTCACACAAATTTTTACATTTTAATAGTTAAAACATATTTTAAGATGTTGCGTTTTAACGGGAGTTCCTTAGATTCTAGTGCGGAAGCTTGTATGGGTGATCGGGTGTGTTCGGCTCTTATCGCGACTAGATCCTTGCTCCGGGACTTCCATCACATGTTTACCTAGCACCATTACACAAAGAATGGTTAGTGAGTGGTCAAATGAAACATTTAACTAGTACGATAGTCGTTACACGTCGAAACGGAACGAACCAGGCCAAACGGCCCTTTATCAGGAGAACAAACTGCTGCAACTTATGCGCAGCAGCTGTTCGGATCGCTTTTACCCCTTCTAAAACCCAAAATCCGACTTCGACTTTCAAATGAGAACTGTTCTACGCTCCGAGAGCTTTCCAGGCATATAAAGAACGCCTCCTAACGATTTTTCTACGATTTTATATGCAATTTTAAAGATCGTGCTGACATGCAGGTCTATTCGCGCGGCCGGTCGGTTTATTCGCGCGGCCGCTCGAAGCTTCTGATGTAATTTTGGTGGCTTTTAAGCGTGGGAATCATGTCGCAACCGCATTTGATGATTCCCGAAGCCTAAGTAATGACTTGCCGACTAAATAAACCTTTGTTTGACTGAAATTATGGTCCGGTTTATGTCGCCATGATCCGGTTCTTAGTTTTGAATGTTTATGGCGACTTTTACCCAATTTGACCCATTAAGGCCTTAATTCAAACAAGGCACTTTTGACCACTTAAATTGCATACCGTTTGAGTTGTCAAGTCATTAGACACTTGATCAACAAAAGCGTTTGCCCGATTTGTTTCATTACGACTTAGATTCTTAGAATCAACCTTTATTAATCCTTTAAATCCCCAAAATGCCCCTCATGACCAAATCTTTCACTTTAGCCATTCGTGGCGAAACTTCTTGTTTCAAATCCAATGTTTTTGACTCAATGACTTGTTTAAAAACTTCTAAGTCCATACGGACTTAGATTTTCAACATTTCTCAAGATTGTTCTAATGTGGTCGATTCTAAGCGCCTTAGCGCGCATTAGACATAGTTATGGAAATAACTTACTTGATTTGCACCCACACTTCATGTGGGTACTTTATCACCTATGTTGCTTCGCCGAAAGCGTTTATTTGACTACGGACTTACCGGGTGGCCTTGACCCATATCCATACCTTGTGTTTATCCTCCATGATTCTTAACATCAAGAATGCATGCGCAATTGCATCTACCTGTATGCTTTCTAAATAGACAACGTTAATTTCTCGGAACTCAAATGGCAATAACTTGCCATTTGACCCGTTTAACTTTATGAATCTTAATGCTTGGAATACAAGCATCAAGTGTTGGATTCACATGGTGAGGACATCACCATTTGACCCGTTTAGACTCCTAGTTCATAATACTATGTTACCCAAGTTTTTATCTATGGTTCAAGTGAAACAAACTTGACCCATTTAACATCATGCTTAACGACTCCATTCAATTGGTTTAATTTGGATTAAAACATCATTTCTCACATATCTTTATTAGTTGACCCGTTTGATGGATTTCTCCATTTGGTCATAACTCATTATCTCGATTAAGGTCATAAACCACATTTGTATTGAGTGCACATAAGGCAACTCACTTAATAGATTTTACCCCTTGGGGTTTATCTTTACCTCACACTCAAGATTTGAAACTAATGTTTATAACAATTTAAGTTATGTTATAGTATATTGGTGTAAGTAAAACTTACTTGTATTCATTCCCATTTACTTGCACTTTAGGCTCATATCCGCTTGACCCGTCTTGTTCTTTGATCCATTCCATTCAAGCTTGCACCTAGCTTGACAAGATCAACCTTCACTATACTCATAAGATTAGTTAAGTTAGTCATCATATCCAATAACTAACACATCTCATGAGTTTATTCACACCATTATTTCGTTTTCCCAATTATCATTTGGCTAAACTTTTCATGTATGGTGTGATTCATATTTTAAACATGTGTTTCACGTTTTATATACGGGTAATTCCATGATTACCCAAATCAAGTTATCACCTCAATTTGCAAACAAGACTATTGAGGCATTTCATCAAACACTTGGTGTGCATCCACCCAAAATACTTGATTTCAAGAATCTAACTTTAACCAAAATATAACCACGTATCTAATTATCAACATAACATGATATTTAGGCATTTCATCTAATTTGATCATTATGTTAACTCCTAAGAGTCACCCAAAACTACTAATCATGTGGGGTTTCAACCTAGAAGTTAAACCCCAAATCTTACATATTCACATAATCATATGGTCAAAATCAAATGCACATGTAGAATGTGATTCATACCCGAATTATACCTAATTGAGGCTCCCTAAAGCTAGAGAAACCTCTAACAACTCATAAATTCACGTTTTTGTCAAAACCCTAGATTTTGACCCAAATTAAAAACGAGTTTAGCATCAAATTCAACACGAATTAAAGGTACCTTGATGTTCATTAGGCCTTAGATGATCCCTTTCTTGCTAATGCATTGAAAAACCCCTTGATTTGGCTTGGATTAAGCTTGTTCTTGAGGTTTAGGGTTTGGTTGTGAAGGAGGAGATGAATCTCCTGATTCATACACGCACACACACACATTATGTGTGTTTTTATTGTTTTATTTTCATTAATAAAACCCACTTATCATATTGGCAACTTTGGTCCCTCAAGTTTAGTCTCGAGTTGGTTTCTAGATTGTTACATTAACTAGATTAGTCTCTAGTAATGAGTTTAGCCTCGTTTTATTATTTTGCTAATCACGCCTAATGGCGTAATTAAGTGTAATGGATGATTTTGGGGTGTTACAAGTCTACCCCCCTTAAAGAGGTTTCGTCCTCGAAACCTTCCTTCTGTTGTTGCTTTGGTTACACCAAATAACCTTAGTGTCTCTAATCAATTTTGAGCACCGCTCAATCCCTTGACATTCTATAGTTTAACAAGTAATACTATATACTTATTGTTTGTATCCCTTTACTCGGCTTTCTAACTTTTATTATATGGAAGCCTTAGCTTTCATAATATGACTTGAGTCATTCTATTATTTCGGTTAACTAGGGGCAATATCTACATACTTACCCCCTACCCGACATTTTAGCTACTCATGTTCTTCATAGGTCTTCCCTAGATCCGTAGACTATCCCCGTCTACTATTATCCCGAATGATGTAATGGTTTAAGGGGCCATTCTATCATGCACCTTAGGGTATCTACTGCAATACTCGGTTGTAGCATGCATATGCATACATGTCTATGCGTCTATTTCTAACAAGTAAGTTGTCTTGGTTTCCAAGACTAACCCGGCTTTTTTAACATAGCCGTTTTCTAGCTTCTTGGATTCATCCCCGAATCCAACCCTCGTTTCTTCTTGGTTTGCTATAATGTTATAAACAAACCTTGCTTTACACTAACATTTTCCTTTCTTTGGCTAATCCTTATTTTAAGAATTTTCCATTTATTTGGTTTACCCAAGTTCCCGTTTTGCTAACTCGATTGGTGGTCATTGCCCCAACCGACCCGTTTAAAGACTTTTGAGTTTTAGATTTCAAATCATTTATATATATATATTTAGAACGCTTAGTTTCTAAAAGTCCTCTTTCTGATTACCGATCTTAATATAAATTGAGGTCGGTTTCCTTTTTATAAAACCTGATGTTGATTCGTCATTACAACGTATTGTATCGACTAATCTCTTATTATCACGGTTTGCATCAGATTGTAATAACTACACCATCCGACTGTTATCATAATTTGCTTTAAATTGTACCAACGATACAATCTAATGTTATTGCAGTTTACACCCTTTTTCATCCTTAACCCGAAGGTTGAAAGAATTACTGATTTATCATGGCCCAATCCCGTTGTTTATGTCATAATCCGGAGATTCACGACTTACCCGAATGTGATTATGACTCAACCCTTGATTAAGGTTCAAGTCCCTCTTTACGAATTTAACCTTCTATAAAAGTCCGAGTTTAATTATGACTCAACCTTGATTAAGGTCCAAGTCTGTTTTCCAAACCGAATCTCTTTATGACTAAACCTTGATTAAGGTTCAAGTCAATCTTTGTATCAACCCAGGATAACTTGTATCGTATATTGCCCGTTTTGCTAGCCCAACGTATAAGCTGGTGCCTCGCTCAAGGTCTTTCATGGTTCGCATCCCTGCCGTGTTAGACAGTGGACTACATCCAAATGCTCCAGTTTGTTGTCCTCTTTGCTAGCCCAGCGTATTCTAGCTGGTGCCTCGCTCAAGGTCTTGCATGGATCGCATCCCTGCCGTGTTAGACAGTGGACTACGTCCAGAATCCCCCGGCACCTAACACTTACTAAGCCTTTGTCACATAGGTTGTATATGTATTAATCATAAGAAACCCATGGTATCATATGTTTAACACTTACCTGGCCAGGGTAAGTAATTCGCATATGGTACGCACAGACTTATTATAATTAAGGCATCACACCCTATGCAAGCAAATTTTCAGCTCATGCTTGTGCCCCCTATTTTATTTGGTAAAACCCTTCCTTGATAAATTATTCAACGTTAGGTTTTTACCTTTATTCATTAAGAAAAAGCGATGTGTTTTCAATTTAATAAGCTTTGTGTGATCACACTCATTGGTATGATCACAACGCCTTTCTAAACATTAGTTTGGGATGATTACCCCCAACCCGGTCTCGATGTTCAAGTTAAGTTTGTGCATTGATCGTTCATTATCGTGAACTATGCACCTTTCACATTTTTCCTATTGCTTGCATATGCAATTACCACTCTTCAGGTGATAATTGCATACTAATGCACCTACTATGGTTTCGAGCATGTACCTGTTTGATACTTGCTCCCGTGTTCCCTTTCGTTACTGATCCATTAGCCCGAGTCGTTACTTGACTTGGTCCTTAGTGAGCATGCTATCAGCCGTGCTCCCGAAACCTCTACAACCTCGTTTGGTGAATCATTCGATCCTCTCTCGATCGAATAAGATGTTATCATCCCTGTCACATTTATAATTTCAATTAATTAGTAACATGACATTTCATTATTAGTATGCATCACTGCAATAGTGATGTTAGAGTTCTTGTTATGCGAGATTTCCGTTGCCCGAATCAATCTTTTGGATAGGCCCCATGAGTACCTAACCATTTCCTTATCAAGATTTTGAGATAGCGAGTATCTACGCGATATCACTATTGATTACCTATAACAATTTTCCGATCAAAACGGATGTTTATTATAGGTATTACTTACCGGATTCCTTGATCAAGTCTTGAACCGAACACCCTTCAACACTTTGAGCGCACGGTTTGAGTCCAAGTATCCTTCCCGACACTCGGATCCCTCAAACCTATGGCTCTGATACCACTTGTAAGACCCTAACCCGTAATCACGCGATCAACGCCCAAATTATACGGGTTTGGACCTTACTTAAACCACTCCCGATTTAATACTTTGAAATTTTCTTTATAAGTCAACCCATTAAGATCAAATACATGTTTGGTTCACACAAATTTTTACATTTTAATAGTTAAAACATATTTTAAGATGTTGCGTTTTAACGGGAGTTCCTTAGATTCTAGTGCGGAAGCTTGTATGGGTGATCGGGTGTGTTCGGCTCTTATCGCGACTAGATCCTTGCTCCGGGACTTCCATCACATGTTTACCTAGCACCATTACACAAAGAATGGTTAGTGAGTGGTCAAATGAAACATTTAACTAGTACGATAGTCGTTACACGTCGAAACGGAACGAACCAGGCCAAACGGCCCTTTATCAGGAGAACAAACTGCTGCAACTTATGCGCAGCAGCTGTTCGGATCGCTTTTACCCCTTCTAAAACCCAAAATCCGACTTCGACTTTCAAATGAGAACTGTTCTACGCTCCGAGAGCTTTCCAGGCATATAAAGAACGCCTCCTAACGATTTTTCTACGATTTTATATGCAATTTTAAAGATCGTGCTGACATGCAGGTCTATTCGCGCGGCCGGTCGGTTTATTCGCGCGGCCGCTCGAAGCTTCTGATGTAATTTTGGTGGCTTTTAAGCGTGGGAATCATGTCGCAACCGCATTTGATGATTCCCGAAGCCTAAGTAATGACTTGCCGACTAAATAAACCTTTGTTTGACTGAAATTATGGTCCGGTTTATGTCGCCATGATCCGGTTCTTAGTTTTGAATGTTTATGGCGACTTTTACCCAATTTGACCCATTAAGGCCTTAATTCAAACAAGGCACTTTTGACCACTTAAATTGCATACCGTTTGAGTTGTCAAGTCATTAGACACTTGATCAACAAAAGCGTTTGCCCGATTTGTTTCATTACGACTTAGATTCTTAGAATCAACCTTTATTAATCCTTTAAATCCCCAAAATGCCCCTCATGACCAAATCTTTCAATTTAGCCATTCGTGGCGAAACTTCTTGTTTCAAATCCAATGTTTTTGACTCAATGACTTGTTTAAAAACTTCTAAGTCCATACGGACTTAGATTTTCAACATTTCTCAAGATTGTTCTAATGTGGTCGATTCTAAGCGCCTTAGCGCGCATTAGACATAGTTATGGAAATAACTTACTTGATTTGCACCCACACTTCATGTGGGTACTTTATCACCTATGTTGCTTCGCCGAAAGCGTTTATTTGACTACGGACTTACCGGGTGGCCTTGACCCATATCCATACCTTGTGTTTATCCTCCATGATTCTTAACATCAAGAATGCATGCGCAATTGCATCTACCTGTATGCTTTCTAAATAGACAACGTTAATTTCTCGGAACTCAAATGGCAATAACTTGCCATTTGACCCGTTTAACTTTATGAATCTTATCGCTTGGAATACAAGCATCAAGTGTTGGATTCACATGGTGAGGACATCACCATTTGACCCGTTTAGACTCCTAGTTCATAATACTATGTTACCCAAGTTTTTATCTATGGTTCAAGTGAAACAAACTTGACCCATTTAACATCATGCTTAACGACTCCATTCAATTGGTTTAATTTGGATTAAAACATCATTTCTCACATATCTTTATTAGTTGACCCGTTTGATGGATTTCTCCATTTGGTCATAACTCATTATCTCGATTAAGGTCATAAACCACATTTGTATTGAGTGCACATAAGGCAACTCACTTAATAGATTCTACCCCTTGGGGTTTATCTTTACCTCACACTCAAGATTTGAAACTAATGTTTATAACAATTTAAGTTATGTTATAGTATATTGGTGTAAGTAAAACTTACTTGTATTCATTCCCATTTACTTGCACTTTAGGCTCATATCCGCTTGACCCGTCTTGTTCTTTGATCCATTCCATTCAAGCTTGCACCTAGCTTGACAAGATCAACCTTCACTATACTCATAAGATTAGTTAAGTTAGTCATCATATCCAATAACTAACACATCTCATGAGTTTATTCACACCATTATTTCGTTTTCCCAATTATCATTTGGCTAAACTTTTCATGTATGGTGTGATTCATATTTTAAACATGTGTTTCACGTTTTATATACGGGTAATTCCATGATTACCCAAATCAAGTTATCACCTCAATTTGCAAACAAGACTATTGAGGCATTTCATCAAACACTTGGTGTGCATCCACCCAAAATACTTGATTTCAAGAATCTAACTTTAACCAAAATATAACCACGTATCTAATTATCAACATAACATGATATTTAGGCATTTCATCTAATTTGATCATTATGTTAACTCCTAAGAGTCACCCAAAACTACTAATCATGTGGGGTTTCAACCTAGAAGTTAAACCCCAAATCTTACATATTCACATAATCATATGGTCAAAATCAAATGCACATGTAGAATGTGATTCATACCCGAATTATACCTAATTGAGGCTCCCTAAAGCTAGAGAAACCTCTAACAACTCATAAATTCACGTTTTTGTCAAAACCCTAGATTTTGACCCAAATTAAAAACGAGTTTAGCATCAAATTCAACACGAATTAAAGGTACCTTGATGTTCATTAGGCCTTAGATGATCCCTTTCTTGCTAATGCATTGAAAAACCCCTTGATTTGGCTTGGATTAAGCTTGTTCTTGAGGTTTAGGGTTTGGTTGTGAAGGAGGAGATGAATCTCCTGATTCATACACGCACACACACACATTATGTGTGTTTTTATTGTTTTATTTTCATTAATAAAACCCACTTATCATATTGGCAACTTTGGTCCCTCAAGTTTAGTCTCGAGTTGGTTTCTAGATTGTTACATTAACTAGATTAGTCTCTAGTAATGAGTTTAGCCTCGTTTTATTATTTTGCTAATCACGCCTAATGGCATAATTAAGTGTAATGGATGATTTTGGGGTGTTACACTTCGGATGGCGTTTTGGATAACGGAGTCCAATCAAAATTCTTCCTCTGGTTTCCCTTCTGATCACGGGATCCCCTTGAACTTAACATGTTCCACGCGTCTTGCGCGGATGAGTACTTTCCTTCATCTGCTGAACCAGAGATTCTGGACCAAGCAGATTGCTTTCCTTTCCCTTTGTTGTTAGACGATGGATGATGATTACTGCTCTGGTGCGTATGCTTGTTGCGATGGAAAGAACGCTCGGAAGACGCAAAGACTTTTGCGGCTTCAATCACTTCGTCACAAACATTGGGTATGCCATCTTTTCCAGTGAGGCATTTCATTAGATCGTCATTTCTTACCCCGTGTATGAATGCCGCACGGGTAAGATCTTCTCCGCAACCTAGCTGGAGAGCCTCCTAGTTGTATCTGATGATGTAATCTTCGAATGACTCGTTATCATTGCGCGCGCACAACAAGATGTGCGCTTTGTCTTTCTTATGCTTTCGTAAGTGTGAGAAGTGATTTTTGAATTTTTGAATGAGATCGTCGAAATCTAATAGGCTTCCGACGGGAAAGCTTTCGTACCAGACTCTGGCTGCCCCTATTAATGTTTGCACGAACAAGTGACACCAGGCTTGTACGGGCCAAAGTTTAGAACTGCCTGCGCAGTCAAAAGCATGCAAGTGATCATCTAGATCGCGTAAGCCATCATATTTCCCAATCGTATTTGGTAGCTTGCATTCTTGAGGCATTGGTGCCAGCGCTATTCGCGCGCAAAATTTTGATCTCTCTGCAAAGGTCTTTGCCCTGTAAGGCTTATAGAGATCATCATCTTTTGGTGCTAGGTTGCTTGCAACTGATTTAGAATGCTGCTTTCAGTTTGAATCATAGTGTACTTCATCTTCAGGTTCCTCATCCAGGTTGACGGGGTCCTGACCGCAAGTATTTCTACCACGGTCTCCACCGCGTACCGCCTGACGAGGTCCTGTTTGACGACGGCCATTATTGTCTTCAGGAGGTGATTCTGGTTCATCCTCCATTGTACCAAAACTTAATGTTTTTTGGACATTAAGTTTGGCCTTCTCGAGCACCATCCTTAGGTACTCAGCAATTGCTTTTGAGTTCTGTTTAGCTAACCATTCATCCGGATCTACCGGAGACTGGTTGTCTTGTTTCTTCTTTGCTCCTGTTAGTCCTCCCCTGACTGGGTTGAACTGGAATGTCGAAGCCTGTTGTTTTTGAGTCACGTTCTTTGTGATGGTGTTAGGTGCAAAATCATTGATCTTTTCATCAATTGTCGCGTCGGCTTCAGCAGTGTTTCTGTTTGCATCCTTCGATGAAACCGTAGTTGCTAGTTTGAAAGATTATAGAACCGTAAGGGCTGGCGCCAATGAAGAAACAAATGGTCTTACCACCGGTTAGGGAGGATAAGATTATTGTATCTACGGGGTTGATCCTTCACTAGCAGCTTCAGATTGAGGGACCTGCAAACAAGAGTTGATGTGGGTGTGGAGACGACTACACAAGGTAGTAGTTTATGACAAAAACGGGGTGAATGGGGATATACTATCTTTAGTGATAGCTCTTTGGGTTAGCAAAAAGTGTCCTTCCTACTAGGGATGTGATCTCTTATATAGGAGTGGACGTATGCCACCATTACCCAAGTCCTAATCGTGGTTAGGTTGTCTCTACCACCCTTGATTATGTTAGTAAGGTGGTTAAGAGAGGCTAAATTTATGGAAATGGTGGAACAGTTTACCGCCTTTAATGCTTGGTCAACGTAATCATCACCTTGATTCATGCATGGTGGTTGATCATGCATGATGTCCGCCCTTGACCATGACGTGGAGGTTGACCGGGCGTACATTACTCTGCTGGTCTCTTGCGTGTAGGTTCCTTCCGCATGGTTGTGTTTTCCGGGTTTGGGTACGCGGGCTAGTCGGTTTAGTACCCAATCCCATCAGGTTTGTTATTTGATGTGGGTGATGATATAAAAATTAAACTTGGTCCTGATGCTCTCTTCATTATTAAGTGTATTGCACCTGTAGTTTATGGGATTATGATTCGTATATGATAAGACTAGCTTCTTTATATTCACTTTTGTTCCTTCTAAAAATATTTGTTATAACCTTTAGTACCATGCTTCATATCATGCTTTTTAACACTGATTTTTTTAGGGTTATTGTTATTATTTGAAGCTCAACAGTTACTGAAGTCAATGAAAGAGAATGGTGTTATAAATGGATCAGATGATGTTGTGAAGCTCAACAGTTAGTGGTTAATTTTTTTAGTAGGTTAGTGAAAAATCTTGGTTTTAATATTTTAAGATGCTTTGTATAATATGCCATGTATCTTTTTTCGATTTGGCTATGTTTTTAGTGCTTCTTTATGTCGAAGTATTAGGTGTTAGCATTGGATTTATAGATTGTTTTAGGTTAGGTATTGAATATTGATATTAGAGTTATGCATTTTTTTAGCCTTTATGATAGGTGTTAATATTAGAGTTACACATTGTTTTATGTTAGGTATTGAATATTGATATTAGAGTTATGCATTTTTAAGCATTTATGTTAGGTGTTAATATTAGAGTTATACATTGTTTTAGCATTTAGGTTAGGTATCAATATTAGTATGTTAGAGTTGTACATTGTTTTAGCTTTTAGAATAGGTGTATTAGAGTTACATTGGAGTTATACATTGTTTTATGTTAGGTGTTAGCATTGGAGTTGTACATTGTTTTAGGATAGGCATTAATATTAGAGTTATACATTGTTTTAGGTTAAGTGCTACCCAAAGTTTCACGGCATGTAAATGTGAAGCGCATCAGTCTATTTCATATGTAAAATTGAAGTGTCATATTAAATTTCTCAACCCCAAGACGCTCTATGATATAATCTAGTATCAAATATATAAACCAACCATAAATACATATACCAACTATCTACCTCTACCTATACTAATAAAAGAGTAACTAGGGCTCCACTTGTCCCTTTACTAGGGCTTCCACATAGGCTCCAAATCACCATCCACGTGTCAACCTTACAATCAATTAAAAAAAACGGACCCGCCCGTTTTCTACCCGTTTTCTAGGATCCAGTAGGTATATGGAGCTCCAGCTTTGTATCTATAAAAGTCGTTATGTTTTTTTCTTCATTATTCCTTCAATCTTCAATCTTCCTTAACAATTCTTCCAATCTTCATTCTTCTTTTTCATTTTCTTCGAGGTAATCTTGCATCAGTTTTACTCATTTTCTATTCTTAACATTATAAGAAAACATCAAACGTTTGATTTTTGCAAATCATCCTATTTTTTTTGTTTTATTTCTAATTTATACAGTTATATCTTCCTATTTTTTTAGTTTGATTTCTTATTTATGCAGTTATACCATTTTTGTTTGATTTCTGATTTATACAGTTATTGTAAAAGATTTATGTAAATCGTGTGTTTAATCCGTTTTATTCATTCAAATGAAACTGATTTTTTGAAATGTATTCGTTTGAATGTTCGGAGTTGTATTCGTTTGTTGTTTCGCTCATTCATTTGTCTAAATCATTTTCAAGAGTCTATCGATTCTGTTTATTTCTTCGGATTCAAAATATGACACAAGAAAGCGGATTTGATCCTCTTATGTTAATTTTGATTATTTGTTGAAGATGTCGTTTCAATGTTCGGACTCTGTATTTGAAACATGAAACCGACTTCTTAAACATTCAATTGGATTTACTATTTGAAAACCAAAACAGAATGTAAAGCAACATAAAAACATATATATATATATATATATATATATATATATATATATCTAATGGATTTTGTTATTGTTTGTTATTGTTTGAATCCGATTTAGTCATTGTTTAAAGAAGTGTCGTCAAATTCTGTAAGTACCAACCGAGCATATATCAAATCCAGAATTTGTGAGGTTTTGTCCTAAATCCTAAATCTATTCCAATTGTTAAATTACAATATTTACAATATTTGTGATAAATATTGTAACTTACACGTCAATTTACAGTGTATTTTATTTATAAATCATAATTTGAATAAAAATATTCTCTTACTCATAATTTGTAAATATTATGAGTTTGCTTACACATAATTTGACCGAATTAAATTGATATTACTCATAATTTGACCGAATTAAATTATGGACTTACACAATTATTCTCTTGCTAAATTTACCGTGTCATTTATTTATAACTCATAATTTGACTTAAAATTATTCTCTTGCTCATAATTTGAAAATATTTTAATTTTTCTGTCACATAATTTGACCGAATTAAATTGATATTACTCATAATTTGACCGAATTAAATTGAATTACTCATAATTTTACCGAATTAAATTATTCTCTTACACAATTATTCTCTTACTAAATTTACCGTGTCATTTATTTATAAGTTATAATTTGACTTAAAGTTATTCTCTTACTCATAATTTGTGATAGATTATAATCATTTACAATCCTTTTCAAGAGCAACTTTTATGGGTTTGGTAATGAAATTTTAGAGGGAATCTAAAATGATAGAAATGTGAATCGTATAAGTAATTGTTTGGTATTATTCTTGGAGCATTCACATCCGCTTCCCTATCCACTCACAATCACATATTAGGGCACAAGGGGCGCTCCACTGAACATGTTTTTATTTCACTGATTTCTACCAATCCTGTACTGCCACATCACTTCACTGATTTCCTTCACTGAAACATTTTTTTGTAGGCAACACTCCACTAATTCTTTACCCAACTATCAATTATTTTCACATATAATAATAATAATAATAATAATAAAACAAAAATAATAATAACAATATAACAAACTAGTTTGTTCTTGAATATTCTGAGTAATAAAAAACAAAAATAATAATAATAAAAATAATAGAATCAAACAACTCAATATTTCATTGTAACTTTCCTTATCTTTTTCCTCTCTCTAGACTATACCATCTCAAACACCCTGCAACTACTCACCACAATTGAAGCCACCACTCCCTACCTGTTGAATCACACCAAACCAAGCTATAAAATGATGGATCCATACTCATGTTGAGGTAAATCAAAACTTGATTTCTCGTCTATTCCATTTATTTGTCGTTTCTCGCAATCCATCTTCTTCCTTAGATCTCCGGCTACCGCACCGAAGGTGGTTGTTCATAAAAAAAACATTGAAGGTGATGTTGATTTATTGAAGTAAAAGAAAAAAAATAAATAGTTTGTGTGAAAATTTGTGCCATAGTTCGTTAACCAGCACGGTAACTAGAACCCGAATTTGGTTCACGGGACCGCTACCAGCATGGGTGGCGGCGGTGTTACCGTGCTGGTAGTGGGGTACCCGTGACCAATTCTGGTAGCGCCTCGTCCCCCTTACACTAAAAATCATCACATTTCTCTCTACTTTTCAATTAAACAATACTTTTACATACTTTTAACATTACTTTTTCTCTCCCCTCTACTCACAACCACTTTAAAATATATTAAAAATAAATGCAGGGGAACAGTGTTTCCCCAAATATACTAGATTCTCATATCCTTCACTCATAATCACTCGTAACCTCATCCTAAAATATGAAGTTTTCTCTCACAAAATTATGGGAGAGCTGATGTGAATGCTCGTAATCACCCAATAAACCTTAGAAATTTTCAAACTTTTAGAGTACCGCGTTGTAAAAGTTGCATCGAAAGAGATTTTTGGACAACTATGACAAATTTTTGTAAGTCTCATTTTAACTTTTTTTTTTTTGTTATTTTCTATTCATTTATGCTCCTTAAAGTTTTAGTATTTTGCCAATGTTATATTATAAATATTTGTTTATATATCTAACTTCTTTACCATTTTTTTAGGTTTATGCATATAATTTATTGTTTTCAGGTTGCTGCAGCAAGGGGTGAAGCAATATTTTATTGTGGATTGTGTGACGTATTTTGTACGAGTTCCAAAAACCTTTGGCATGCATAATAAAGGATGGCATCACGTAAGCATGATTAAGGGTAAATACTTTGAAGAAGATGATGTTCAGGGCCGTCTCCGAGAATGCTAAACAAAATTTGGGCCTCGGGCAAAAAAAAAAATTGGGCCCAAAATTTTGTAAAGAGGAATGAATTTAAAAAAAAAAAACTAAATATGGTGTTAGAGCCAAGGCTTGAACTTGAGACCTCTACATTAAATTTGCATGGTTTTTCCAACCCCACTAACAAGACTTTTGTTTATAAAGCACAAATATATATCCTAAATATAGAATTTAATATATATACGTATTTTTTTTTTTAAAAGTTCGGGCCCATTTGTGGGTCGGGCCCTGAGCCGGTGACCACCCGGCCCATGCTCAGGGCCGGCCCTGATGATGTTGATATGTGTTTTGCTTGCAACGTTCGATGTCAAAATGCTAGGTAATTACCATGCTGCAATGGATGTTATGAACGCATTCATAATTCGTTTTTTTTTTCCGATTTAATTCCTTTTCTCGTGCACTATTATTAAGTTTTGTAAACATTATACTTTGACTTATGTTTTCTTTTGGAAATTATCCTATTATTTTGTTTGGTGGAAGAATTTTTTTATTACGAGATTTATTTGCATCGATTTTTTTTTTTAAACTTACATAATTCACGATCACAACAAAATTAAAATTAAAAACTTTGACAGAATATTAATTTGTCATCTTATATTTTCTTACCTTGTCATCTTAGTTTAACACCGCCCTTATAAAAATTGTTTAATTTTATTTAGCCGATAATATGTTTTATTTAAAAATTTCTTCACCCGTGAAGTTCACGAGTCTCTAACATAGTATATAATAAAAAAAAAAATATCAAAAGAGACCCATTGATCCCAAACGAGAGAATCTAACTTGAAACGATTTTTTATCCAAAGAAATCCAATTGTAAAGTGTTCTTCCAAGATATTACCAATCTCAACCAACCAAACTTCGATTGTATTCAAAATACAAACTTTGATAATATTCAATCAATTTGTAAAGTACGTCACTTGAGACGAAATCTCTTTAAAGCGGAGGGGCACTCTCTTTAACAATCCACAAGTACTCACATAACCATCAAATAGAATTGTCAATTGTGTCACATCATTTAACCGAATACAACTCAATTCATTCAATGGGATGAGATATCTAGCTCAATCCGGTACCCACTCACATTTTAACGGTCACACGCAACTCTCCGCTACTCTTACTTGCTACGGGTTGTGCAACTCGCCATTCAAACTCGCCCCCTTTACTTGGGTTAGTTACCAGCCTGCGGCGGTGTACCCTCCCAACCTACACCAACTCACATCAACCCAAGTCAGACGCCCCTGCACCCGTACATGTGAAATGAAAAGAAACAAAATCAAACCCAACCAAACCAAGTTACATTTCGGTTACCAATCGATTCATAATTTTAAACCAAATTTTGTCCATACCTATATATATGTATATTATTTATTAGGTTGGAATGCAATTAACCTAGGGTTAAATATAGAGGGAAAACATCCTCTGGCGTGACAATACCGACCCCTAATAAATGTCCGGGAATTGTCCCCGTGACATCTTCTTTTCCTGCTCCTTCATTAATTCAGATTCCAACTCCCCCACTCTTTTTCTTAATTCCATTGTTTGGGTGGTTGGAATCATTAATTCCACTCCTTCAATGCTACCACAACCTCACCTCTTATAATTCCCATTCCTATTTATTTGCTTTTTATATACTACTTCTTGCATCAATATGTATCCTTTAGGAGCTATAGTTTTTAAGTTTTGTTGAAGCAGTCGAACGAGATATTGGTTCGGTTCAATAAGAACATAATGTTCAAATGTTGTGTTGAATGTTGCTTTCTGATTGAGCCGTGCCAATATCACGTGCATGTTGCTTCTAATCGTATCGATTTTTTTAGACTTTTGTGTTCGATTTATATAAAAAGGTAAGTTGGCTAGTCATTTCATTTTGCTTCTTTTTCTTTTTATTCTTTTGGGTGTGTTTTGAATGCTTAGCGAAAGTAGTTGTGGTGGACTGGTGGTGACGGCTACGAATATTCGTAGTCATGGTGATGGTTAATTGTGTATATGTTTGTGTGTGTATATTTTATTCAAATTTTACTACATTGTTATTGCGGCACTATCTTCTATTTTTGGCATTCGTTCAAAAATAAAATCATAATTACTAATAAATTTTATGTATCTCTAATACCCTTAAATAGTTAAATTTAGGTAGCTCTAATATGTATTGTGGTTCTAGGAACTTTTGTTGGCAGCAAAGTTATTTTTTCTGTAATGAAACTTAATACATATTTTAAATTCATCTCTAATCAATCAACCTATAGGGTTAAATGTTTACATACTTTTGTAACGGTAAGGGACGGCATGCCAAACATCATGACCCCGGACGTTGTGGCCAAGGTCAATTACTCGACCGCCGCATGCCCCTTGGCTCTCCCAGACGCGTGGAAACCTGACCTCCACCCGCCCGAAGGCACGACAGTGGAATAATCGGTAAAACCTTGTCTCTCATCTAAGTCGAACCGGCGCCACCCGTATTTGCTTTTCACCTGGATGCTGCAGAAAATAGTGAGAAGAGTTAGAATCAAACCTGAGTCATAAAGAACACCAAGTCTTTCTGTAACCACTCCACCACTACAACAAATGTTTACATACTTAATGTAATATATTGTACAATATCAAGCAACTTAATTACAAGAACAATCCAAATAAGTATTCAAAATAAAAATAATAGAAAAAATATTGTAAATCAAACGTCCTCACAAACAAACCGTCGGAGTCTTCTTTACTGAAAAGGGATTCAACACTATCTTGAAAAAAGATGTAATTGCTAAGTATAAAATAACAAAATCAGATATACATCTCTTAACCTCTCCCAACATAACTGTTAGGCAGCTACCTTTGTTTATAGTATAATACAATGTTAACATTAGATTATTTATAATTGCAATCTCAATTCTCTCCATCCAAAGTTCTATTCAATTTCTATCAGTAATTACCAATTTTAAATTATAATTATGTGCTATTTTAAATTTCAGTAACTTTTTATATAAAAAGATAATGTAATATGGTTAATAAAATTGTAAAAATAAGAATAAGGGTCATGTATTCAATTAAAAAAGATGGAGTAAAGAATGTAATATTAGATTCTTGCATTTATAACGCATCGACATAGACACAAACTACGATATTCATCAAAGCATTTAAAACTCTTTTAAAACATTATTTAATTTTTTTGTTGAACGGCATTATTTAATTTATTTGTTTGTTGTTTTTTGTTGCCAGAATTAGTTGTAAATAGGATCGTACTTATTAATATGTTTCATTTTATTTATATTTTTTCTTTTCTTATTAAAAGTTAAACGTGCTTATATTCTTTTGTGGTTGTTAAAAGTGTTTTTTGTAGTTATCTTATTTAGCTTAGTTTTTTTATTTTTATTTTGAACAACCAAGGCGAACCATCTCATTCATCATAGAAATCACCATACAAAAGACACGGTATAGCAAGAGGCTAGCCGACCAAAACAACAATCAAACCAAAAACAACAAACAATTCCACTGACCACTATATTATTCCACCCAACCGGCCATATTCAAGAAAAATCAATCCCACACCATTTCGTCATGTCGATCCCTGTCACTTTCGATCTCTTTGTCATCCACCAAAACGTGTTCTCTTTAATCTCTTCAATCATTCTAGTCACCAACGTATTCTCATTATTAAAAACTTTAGCATTCCTCGCCAATCAAATTCGCCAAAGTGACATAAGAGTAATCGTATATATTGAATCCCTCCATTTTCTCGGCCCCTGCAAGTTCTTTTCCCACTCCAACAATTGAGATAATGTCTGGACATGAGGAGGATGTTGAACTTTAATCCATTTACAAATATGCCACCATACTAGTTTAGCCCAAAAACAGCCCACGAGCACATGGTTAATCGATTCACCTGCATCTTCACATCTCTTGCATAACCCAGCTCCCATATTAAGGCCCCTATCCGCTAACATGTCTGCAGTTGGTATGCCACCTTGAATAGCCGTCCAAACAAAACAATTAATCTTAGGCAATGCTATTTTACTCCATTTGAAGCCGCACGAAGTGTTCTAACCCATCGACGCCGCATCAAAATCCTTCCTAACCAATTTGACCGAAAAGTCCGTTACTTTGTCTTCTGATTTCCATAGCCATGTGTCTTTTTCAGCCATGACCCGTTGCTTAGCCAGGAGAGTCTGAAGCCGATTCCATTGATCAAGTTCCACATTAGTGGACGGTGTTCGTATCCATTCCGAACACCAATTTACATTTTCCCAATCCTTCGAATAACTGTCAATCACCTTCGCCTTCTTTTTCCTGCACAGAAAAGTAAGTCCGAAAAACGATCCTTTAAATTCCCACCCGAAACCCAATTGTCTCCCCAAAATGATGTCGTGCCACCATTCTTCATAGAACATACAATTTTCTGATGTAAATCGACTCCTTTCTTCTAAAATTCATTACAAAGTGCAGCAATAGACTTCTAGATTCCGCCCGAGACCTTCTTATGTGGTAAAAAACGACAACTTTTTGGCACCCCCATGTATAGCATCTATTGTTTTTACCCACAGTTGATCGGATGACTCCTTATACCTCCACCACCACTTTACTAATAAACCTAAATTCATGTTATCAAGGTTCCCTACCCCAACCCTCCCATTTTTTTCGGTTTAGCAATTTTGTCCCATGCCACCCATCGAATTTTCCTTACGTTTGAAGTGCCCCCCATAAGAACCGCCTTCGTATACCCTCAATTGTTTTCAAAACAACCACCGGAGCTCTAAACAATGAGAAATAATACACTGGTAATGCACTCAACACCGACTTGACGAGAACTAACCTCCCGGCAAATGATAACGTTCTCGCTTTCCATGAAGATAGCTTCGAATTTATTCGGTCAATGATCTCTTTTCAACTCCCAACCCTCTTCATAGACCCCCCAATAGGAAGTCCTAGATAGATAGATAAATGGGACAACCCCACGCTTACACCCCAAACATCCAGCCAACCTGTCAATCTCCCCATCACATACCCCCATCCCCATACAAGTAACTTTTATGTATATTCACCTTTAACCATGATGCTAACTGAAAACATCTCAGCAATCTATTCAAATTTTGCACAGTTGAATCCGACCATGTACCAAAAAGAGTGCATCATCGGCATAAAGTAGGTGCGAAAGTACCGACCCATTATGCGGTAGCTTTACACCCGAGAACAAACCACCCACAACAGTCTTAGATATTATCACATGCAGCGCTTTCATTACGATAGTGAATAGGAACGGAGACAAGGGGTCGCCTTGTCTCAGACCCCAATTTAAAGAGAATTCGATTGTCGGTACACCGTTAATTAACACGGACGCCTTCCCGATGAATAAAATGCACATCATCCAACTCCTCCATTTGGGGGAAAGCCCATATTATGCATCACGTTGATGAGGAACTTCCAAGATACACAATCATACGCCTTTTCGAAGTCGGCTTTAAACAACATCAATTGCTTTTTAGTTTTCTTCGCCCAATTAAATACTT
Organism: Ambrosia trifida; assembly: GCA_028751855.1. Lineage (NCBI taxonomy): Eukaryota > Viridiplantae > Streptophyta > Magnoliopsida > Asterales > Asteraceae > Ambrosia > Ambrosia trifida. Next base: position 112,563,434 of record CM054122.1, read on the forward strand.
CACTTATAATTAATGGTCCGTCGAAGATGTGCCTCCCTTGGATAAATGCCGACTGTTCCATAGAAATGATGCTACCCAACACACCTTTTAATCTATCTGCAAGAACCTTTGAAATAACCTTCCCAATTGTACCGATTAGTGATACTGGGCGAAAGTCCGAAAATGTCATCGGGTCGGTGACCTTCGGAAGCAAAGCTACAAACGAAGAATTACACGAATTACTAATTGAGCCGTGAATAAAGAATTCGTTCATAATCCTCATGAAATTATTTTCGAACTTCCCCCAAAACTTTTTTATAAAGGCAAAAGTAAATCCGTTCGGGCCTGGTGACTTCTTGCTCCCACACTCCCACAACGCCGCTGTAACAACCTGGTCATTTGGCCCAAAAATTTTTTAGCACATTATTATTATTTTATAATTAAGTAATCAAGAACGGATAATGGATAGTGCGTTTTGGTACGAAACTGAAAACTGAACTAATATATATATAATTATCATACGTGAGCGCAAGTTACGATACCGAATCGATACCCGTTAACGAACCCATCCGAACACCCTTTTGCTTACTCATAAGGGAGGACATGTGTCCTCCCCATCTTTGGCCGACACACCACACTAAAACTAAGTGTGGTCAATGGTTTTTGGTAAAAACCATCAACCACACACCTCTTTAAATACCTTAACCCAACCCCTCCACCCTTTCCCTTTTCTTTGTTGAACCCACGAACACACACTCTCACATACAATGCACATATTAAACAATAATCTAGAGAGAAAGAGAAGGAAATTGATCGGAGGTAGGAGGGCCGACCACCTCCTTCCACGGCAGCGGTGACCATCAACCAACACCCACATCCACTATGCAGTCTTGTAGAGAAAGAGAGAGATAGATCTGAGTGAAAACCGAGGAGAAGAGAGAGAGAGAGAGAGAGACAAGAAACAGAGGAGATAGAGAGTTTGACCGGAGAGGGAGGAGAAGAAAAGAGGATGAATAGTTATGGTGGTGTGGTTCCGGGTCTCTAGGGTGGACAACGACAGGCGACGGAGGATGGTGATGTTGAAGGTTCCAGGGGAGAGCAGAAGCGGCGGACGGTAGTGGTTCTGGTGAGCAGTAGGAAGAAGATGGTGCCACGACAGTGCTGTTGCTCTTGTCCTTATGTATAGGTTTTCATTACAAGGTAAGATCAATGTTCCCTAGGTTAATAATTAGGATATTAGTAGTGTTGTGATGTTTATTGATGAGGGTTTATTGTGTAGAAGATGAAGGGCCAAGACCCGAGTCAACCCAGTTGACTCGGTCAACAAAAGTCAAAGGACAGGAGGTCCGGTCAAACGAAGGATTCGAGAGGTACAAAGCGAGAACTCGAACCATTTTAGTGTTTTAGGATACTATTTGAGATGGTTATCACATGTGGGATCTTGATATACGTTAAATTACACATATAAAAGTCCCCGTTTAACTCCCTTTTTCATACGTTTTTGACCTCATACATAGGAATTGGTACTTATTTGGGTATCTTTACGATTTCAGGTCTTAAACGATGTCCCGGAAACACAAGGAAGGAAAAAACGAAGAGTTCGGCGCGAAAACGGGCCATCAGGCCCTTCGAGCGGCCGCTCCAAGGCTTCGCACGGCCGCACGCCCCACCCAGATATTTCTGGGGACCTTCCAGAAGGCCTACGTCACGTCTGCAGCAATTGGTCCACTTGTTGATAAAGCGAGCGGCCGCTCCAAGAGGCCGAGCGGCCGCTCGAACCCTCTGCTCTGCTATAAAATCCCCATTTCAGCTCACTGATCAATGTTGGGTCTTGAGGGAAGCTTTTCTGGGCGATTTTTGGACGATCCAAGCTGCTGGAAAGCCGTTTAACAAGCTCGGAAGTCCATCCGTTCCATCCTTCATCATCCGATCCATCTCTTTAGCATTCTTATGGTTTGATCCTTGAAGCTTTTTATGATTCAAATCTGATTTTTGTATGCTATTTTGATGTTATTATAGTTATTCGTACGCCTACGGGCAAGAACAATAGTATTTAGTACGTAAAACAATCGTTTAGTATGTAATCATGTTTTGTATAAATTTGGCGTTTTTCACGTATTAGATCTTGATGATCATAGCGCAACCTTGTTTCATTGTTGATGGATTTGTAGCTGTATTTGAATGACTTTAGCGATTGTCGAATGTGTTAGGCGGATACATGTTGAAAAACCGTCCGTTTAATCGTCCGGTAGTAGACTAGTTAACTTGTTAAATAGTTTATGCCATGAAACTGTAACCGGGTATTGGTTTGGTTAAAGTCAGTCGAATAACGGTTAAAAATGCTTACCGGCACGTAAAAGGGTTTAAAAAGCCTAATGGTGCCGTTACTAGTCTTTGACACGGTTAATGATCTTTGGTAGTTATTTTGGTAAAAATGGCGATCTTAGTAGATCTGGGGTCAAAGTTGGTAAAATGGAATAGGTTGTGAAATGCTCTACTTTATGCTAGTTTAGGTGGCTGTGTTGTGTATTCGGTATCGCTTCCCTAAATTAGTGAGGTTAGAATACTCTTAACGGATGACTAACTTATCTTTAGAAGATCTGCGTGAGATCATATCAGCTGCTCGCTAATGAACGACTTGAAGCGGTTAACGTGTGTATTCGTGTTAGCTTTCTGTATAGTTGTCATGTTAGGATGCCCGAAAGGGACACTAACTGTCGGGAAATGGGAATGTTGATCACGCGCCTATATTACTTATTATATTTAGATAACATGCTAGGATTGGCGTAATATAGTTTATATAGTTATATTTTCTATTTGGAGTCGTAGTTAAGTTATTTACATGTTTTAGAATTAATTTAGTTTTAAACAAAACTCAAACTTATCTTTTCCTACTGGTAAATCGGGGACAGAGTTTTAGTACAATTGCTCCGCGCGCGTCCATGGATCGATACTTGGTTCTTATCTGTACTTACTACATATATGACAGGGTACACTTGCCCTAGTGTGTGTGTTTTAATATGAAGGTCGAAACCATTTTTATAAATATTAAAGCAAAAACGTGTGTTAAAATCCATTGTAAAATATGTATAGTTACGCACACGTCAAGTTTTTGGCGCCGTTGCCGGGGACGCGACGAGCTTTAGGAACGAACCGAGTCAACTTTTTACCAGTGTACATGCTTGTGAATACTTGTTTATACTTCTTTGATTCATTATTTCATTCATTTATTTGCATATATGATTATTTGAATTTTTATTAGATTTATCTGTCTGTTGATATATTGGATTAATTTTAGATTGGTTTATAGGTTGCATATAGATTCGTTCATTTATCTGCTTATAGGATTGTTTGATTTGATTTTTCGTTCATTAGGATGTTGATAGATTTAATTTATTGAATATTGGATTAATTGGTTTGTCTATGAATTTGATTTGTTCGCTATTTGATTAATTAGATTTATTTGTTCGTATTCGGACTAATTATTAATTTCATTCTTTGTATAGTTTTAGGCTTAGTCTGCTTATTTCTGTTCATTTTATTGATTCTATGTGTTTATATTTGATTTGCTTGAATATATTTGCGCTCAGTTATTTTCGCATGAATTTATTGATTCTTTATTTCATTTATTTATTTTTCTGTCTTTTATCGCCTTTTTTTTGGGTTTGTCATATATTCGCCTGTTGCAACTATATCATTCTTATATGCAGGTTGATGTCCACAAACCCTGGTCTTCTGGTGATCTTTCTGACGAGGAGCTAAGGCGCCTGAGGAGAAGCGAGCGGATTAGACTTCATAAATTGCGTCTTGTTTCTGATATTCTTATTGCTGCTCCTATTGTTGAGGTCCCAATTGAGGAGGCGAGGCACGATCTGGCCGACGACAACGGGTCGGACGCCCACAGCGACATTATCATGGCGGATGACGACATTCCGCTGAATGATAGTGGTCGTCCAGGAGGAGATGGACTCGCGCCGAGTATTGTCCGTCCGGCTATTTTGGCGGACCATTTCGAGATCAAATCTAGTATCGTGAATATGATACAAAACTCGGTGCAATTCGGTGGACTGGAGCACGAGGATCCAGGCCGACATATTGCTGCATTCTTAGAGGTTTTAGCCACCTTTAAGATGACGGGCATCTCCGATGATGCTATCCGTCTCCGACTCTTCCCATTCTCACTGCGGGACAAAGCCCGGACTTGGCTTCTGTCACAACCCGCAGGGTCGATCACGACTTGGGCAGAGTTGTCACAACAATTCATGCAGCAGTATTTTCCTCCTGAAAAGACACAAAAACTGAGGAATCGCATCATGACATTTCGTCAGGATGACGATGAATCATTATACACAGCCTGGGAAAGGTTTAAAGACCTACTCTTGAGTTGCCCGCACCATGAGCTTTCGAAAAGGCATTTGGTGCAAACTTTTTATCAGGGACTCGGGTATGCGTCTTAGGAACGCCTTGATGTATACGCTGGGGGAGACATCGGAACAAAGTATCCTAGGGAAGCGTGGAGCATTATTGAGAAGGCGTCCCTAAAATCTAAATCCCGGCAGAATGATAGATCTAGGTCTTCATCTGCCAAGGCTGGTGTGCATGCCGTGGATAACTATACGGCGATTTCGGCACAGATAGCGGCTCTGGCTACGAGATTCGATAACTCTCAGCAACACGTAGCGCAGTCCGATTGTTTGTGTGTGGAGTGCGGGGTATCTCACGAGCCTGGCTCGTGTGCTCAGGGGGTGATGTATACAGGCCACGAGGAAGTGGACTACATGGGTAATCAAACGAGACCCCAGAATAACCCTTACAGCAACACTTATAATCCGGGTTGGAGAAATCACCCGAACTTCGGGTGGAGATCTGGTACTTCCAATCAGAACCCTCTCGGATTCCAGCAGAGAGCCGCCGCACCACAACAGTCCTACCAGTCCAACCAACAGCCTTACCAGTCCAACCAACAGTCCTACCAGTCCAACCAACAGCCATACCAGGCTCGTGGTCAATCGTCCCAGCAGAGACCGAACCAATACCAGAACCAGGGCGCCGAGAGCAGCTCCCAGCAGCACGCCCCTCATGGTATGTCTAAGCTGGAGGAGATGATGTCTCAGCTCCTTACCAACACCTCTAATTCCAATCAGATCGCTGAGCAGCGCTACCAGCAGCATGAGGAGCGCTTCACGAATTATGAGGGAGAGATGAGGGGCCAAAAGGCGTCGATGCAGGCCATAGAGAACCAGGTTGGCCAGATGGCAAAGATGATGTCTGAGAGACAGCAGGGTGGTCTTCCAGGCAACACTGAGCCGAACCCAAGAGGGCATGTGAATGCCATAACGACGAGGAGTGGTAAAACCACGGGACCTGACACATCGGGCTCACCACCGATCACTGAGACGGTCCAGACTGAGTCTTCGGACGAGGTGCACGCTAGGCGAGTCCCAGCAAGTACAGCACAGCTGCCGAAGCCAGTCACTGACTACACTGTTCCATATCCTGGTAGACTTAGGAAGCAGAAAGATGAGGCGCAATACGGGAAATTTCTCGAGCTGTTCAAGCAGCTACATATAAACATCCCGTTTGTTGAGGCCTTAGCACAGATGCCTAAGTATGCCAAATTCTTGAAGGACATCCTCACAAATAAGCAAAAACTTGAGGACCTGTCCTGCGTTCTATTGAACGAGAACTGCTCTGCAATTCTGCAGAATAGACTGCCCATGAAAATGGGCGATCCTGGTAGCTTTACCATCCCTTGTCTGATAGGTGATATGACTGTCAGTAATGCACTCGCAGACTTGGGGGCCAGCATAAACCTTATGCCTTATAAGGTTTTCGAGAAGTTGGATCTGGGTGAACCTTCACCCACCAGGATGAGTATTCGCCTCGCTGATCGTTCGATCAAGTATCCACGGGGGTTTGTAGAAAATATGCTTGTCAAGATTGACAAATTTGTTTTCCCTGTGGACTTTGTTATCCTAGATATGGATGAGGACTCTAAAGTCCCTTTGATTCTCGGATGTCCTTTCCTTAACACGGCAAGGACGATTGTTGACGTGGCTGCGGGCCAGATCACACTCCGAGTCAATGATGAGCACGTGACTTTTGACATTCAGAGGTCGATGTGCCATCCTGAGAGCCAAGACGATACACTATACTATCTTGATATAGTAGACCGGTGTGTCAGCTCTCATGTCAGAGGTGCTTGGGAGAGAGATGTTTCGGACACACATCTGTTGTGTGGGAGCCTAGATGGCATTATGCAGGAGGGCCATATAGATGAGCAGCCGGTCTATCAGATCGGTGATGATGGTTCCCAAAGTCCAGAGCGTTTTGTGGAAATTGAGCGAGAGGAAGAGGATAAGGCGAAGCCGTCTGTTGAGGATCCACCGTCTCTAGAGCTGAAGGAGCTCCCGCCGCATCTCGAGTATGCATTTCTGGATGAGGAGGGGCGTCTACCGGTGATCATATCGTCTTCATTGACTGTGGAAGAAAAGAGCGAGTTGTTGAGGGTTTTAAAACTTCATAAACGGGCAATTGCCTGGAAGATCGTAGACATCAAGGGGATTAATCCCTCTTTCTGTACTCATAAAATCTTGATGGAGGATGTCTACAAGCCTTGTGCGCAGCACCAGAGGCGTCTGAACCCGAACATGCAAGATGTTGTTAAATCCGAGGTGATTAAACTGCTTGATGCTGGATTGATATATCCTATCTCGGACTCTGTTTGGGTTAGTCCTGTGCACGTCGTGCCCAAGAAGGGTGGCATGACGGTGGTCACAAATGATAGGAATGAGTTAATTCCTACGAGGACCGTCACTGGGTGGAGAGTTTGCATTGACTATCGCAAGCTCAATGACGCCACCCGCAAGGATCACTTCCCGCTTCCATTCATCGATCAGATGTTGGAACGACTGTCGGGGAAGTTGTATTACTGTTTCCTTGATGGTTTCTCTGGATACTTTCAGATCCCTATCGATCCTGTGGACCAGGATAAGACGACCTTCACATGCCCTTTTGGCACATTCGCCTACAGGCGTATGCCATTTGGGCTGTGCAATGCGCCGGCGACCTTCCAGCGTTGCATGGTTGCCATTTTTCATGACATGATCGAGGACTCCATGGAGGTGTTCATGGATGATTTTTCCGTTTTCGGGAGTTCGTTCGATCAATGTCTGGGGAACCTGGAGCGGATGCTTCAGAGGTGTGAGGAGACCAGTCTTGTGCTAAACTGGGAAAAATGCCACTTCATGGTGAAGGAAGGAATAGTCCTGGGGCATAAGGTCTCCCAAAGTGGGTTGGAGGTTGATCCTGCCAAAGTAGATATCATTTCTAAGCTCCCTCCACCCTCCTCTGTCAGAGCGATCCGCAGCTTTTTGGGTCATGCGGGATTTTACAGGCGATTTATCAAAGACTTTTCAAAGATCGCCCGACCGATGACCCGTTTGTTGGAAAAGGATGCACCGTTTGTGTTTGGTGCAGAGTGTGTGAAGGCATTTGGCCTTCTGAAGCGTTTGCTTGTTGAGGCCCCTATATTGGTAGCACCCGACTGGGAGCTGCCATTCGAGATTATGTGCGACGCGAGTGACTTCGCGATAGGGGCGGTCTTGGGACAGCGGAAGGACAAGCACTTCCACCCGATCTACTACGCGAGTAAGACTCTACATGATGCTCAGGAGCATTACACCACGACTGAAAAAGAGCTTCTTGCTTTAGTATTTGCGTTCGACAAGTTTAGATCATATTTGGTGCTGTCGAAGACCTTCGTCTATACGGACCATGCAGCGATCCGATACCTATTCAGCAAACAGGACGCGAAACCGCGCCTGATTAGGTGGATCTTGCTGCTGCAAGAGTTCGATATAGAGATTCAGGACAAGAAGGGTGCCCTGAATGTTGCTGCTGATCATTTGTCCAGACTCGAGCATGATGGTGCCGAGAACTGCGCGTGGGATACCATTAATGACAACTTTCCCCACGAGTTCTTGATGAGCGTCGAGTCGGTGGAAGATGTATCACCATGGTTCGCGGATTTTGCGAACTACCTCGCGTGCGGGATCCTCATCAAAGGATTGTCGCACCAGCAAAAGAGGAAGTTCTTCGCGGACCTAAAGCATTACTTTTGGGATGACCCATTTTTGTTCCGGGTTGGGGCGGATCAGTTGATTCGCCGTTGTGTGTTTGGGGTGGAGGCGGCGCAGATCTTGCGCGATTGTCACGAGGGGCCTACCGGAGGTCACCATGGAGCGAATTACACTGCTAAGAAAGTGTTAGACTCCGGGTTTTATTGGCCCACACTCTTTCGTGACGCCCAGATACTGGTTGGTGCTTGTGATTCGTGCCAGAGGGCGACGAACATATCGGCACGCGACCAAATGCCGCAAAACCCGATTCAAGTCTGTGAGGTCTTTGACATTTGGGGCATAGACTTCATGGGACCGTTCCCCTCCTCACGGGGCAACAGATATATACTCGTGGCTGTTGATTACGTATCAAAGTGGGCCGAGGCGCAAGCCTTGCCCACAAATGATGCCCGAGTTGTAGTGAGGTTTGTTAGGAGCTTGTTCTCACGGTTTGGTGCCCCAAAGGCATTGATTAGTGACCGTGGCACGCATTTCTGCAATGCGCAGCTTGATCGCGCGTTAGCACGTTATGGTGTCCACCACAGGTTATCCACCCCGTATCATCCACAGACAAGTGGACAGGTGGAGGTCAAAAACCGTGGATTGAAGCGAATCCTTGAGCGGTCAGTTAATCAAAACCGCAAGGATTGGGCGGACAAGCTTGATGACGCGCTGTGGGCCTTTAGGACGGCTTACAAAACGCCTATTGGGACGACTCCCTTCAGGCTTGTCTATGGCAAAGCGTGTCATCTCCCAGTCGAGCTGGAGCATAGGGCATTCTGGGCTCTTAAAACGGCAAATTTGGATCTGAAGACCGGCGGTGAGACCCGTTTCTTGCAGATTCACGAGCTAGAGGAGCTTAGGCAACAAGCCTATGAGAGCTCGATGTTGTACAAAGAGCGCACAAAGAGATTGCACGACAGTCGCCTCAAACACCGAGAAGATTTTTAGGTGGGCGACTTGGTCCTGCTTTATAACTCACGCCTGCGTCTCTTTCCAGGAAAGTTGAAATCCCGATGGACAGGACCGTACACTGTTAAGGAAGTATATCCTTACGGAACTGTCTCGATTGAAAATTCAGAGGGTGTGACTTTCAAAGTCAACGGTCATCGCCTTAAAGTCTACATTGACGGACCGGTTGACAAATCCGTGGAGATGATCGATCTCTACGACCCGCGCGCCTAATAAGTGTGGGGAAGTGAGTCTAGCTAGCGACTCGTTAATAAATATAGCACGGCGTGTATGGGCGCGCCAAATTGTATATATGTTCATAGTGTAGTTTGATTTGTAGTTAAGTTGTTTAATTTTAACTTGTTGTTGTAGTTTGTTTTTAGTCTTTGCAGGTCTGATTCGCGCCTTATGATTGTGTGGATAGTCGCATCGAACCCATGGTATTAAGCTTGAAAGCGTCTAAAAACAGGTATGTTGGTTGTTCGGGTCAAAACGGATAAGTGCAGGTATGTTTGGGTAAAAAGTGCAGGAAAAATGCACATCAGTAGCTTCGAGCGGCCGCTCGGATATTCCGAGCGGCCCGCTCCAAACACCCAGCTTTTATAAAAAAAAAAAAAAAAAAAAAAAAAAAAACCGAGCGGCCGCGCGAGCGTTCTGAACGAAATTTCTGCAAGGGCAAAAGGGGTATTTGACTTTCAAAACTGAAAATTTATAACCCTAAACACATACCAAGCGGCCGCTCATTCACAATAACCCACCAAACTTTGCACTTGCTCTCAAGAACACCAACCAAAACCCTTCAATTCCACCTTCAAATCTTCAAGAACAAGGTATGAATCTTTAGTTTTCTTGTAATTTCTCTTGTTCTAGTGTAAAATAGTTTAGTTTCTTTAATCTTTTTCTGAATTTTTAGGGTTCTTTCATAATGTTTAACACACCCTAATGTTCTTGAATGGATTGTTTGCTTGGATAATGTAGATTAGTGGTTGATTATTGTTCAAATCTTTGAGTTTTTGGGTTTTCTTCATAAGGTTTAAATAAGATCCGAAATTTTTTAAGGATTTGAATGATTTTGTAGCCTTTTGTTTAGTATAGTTTAGTATGTTTGTAAATTAATTTCATTATAGGATTGTATGCTAGTATATATGTTATTGTAGTTAGGTTTGTTGTTGAATTTTGGGGACCTTTCATAATTGTTCAATCAATCCCCAAATTCATCATGTTTAGGTTATGTAATTGTATTGTTTTCTTAATTTTTGGGGATTCTTCATAATGTTTAACAAATCCCCAAATTTTAAGGATTCTAGTTATTAGATTGTAGTTTAGAGTTGGGATATTCATGAGTTTTGTGGCGTTCTTCATAACTAAACAAACGCGCCCCAAATTCGATGATTATGCCATAAATATTTGGGCTTTAAACACCTTGCGCTAAATGACTTAAAATTAAGGTGATTTTCAAAGTGAAGGCGCGTAGGTGTTAAAATCCCAAATTCACTTTACAACTTCATAATTGCGCAAGTTCGGCCATTCAAGCGCCAAAGTTAATAATTTTTCAAAAATCAAGTGCTTGAATGGCCGCTTGTGGAGTGCATTTGGCTAAAACACTGGAAACCGGGCAAACGCCAATGCACAGGATCGAAAAACAGGGCTGCAGAGCGAAAATTGGCGCGCAGACTCCTTCGAGCGGCCGCTCCAAGAGGCCGAGCGGCCGCTCGAACTCTCTGATGTGATTTTTTACTTTTTTGTTTCGCGTGTTTTGGGTCCGGGTCTTATTCCTTCGATTATAACTGACATATTTTAGCATTTTAATGCAGATGGTGCATCGCTTCCTTCAGTTTAATCCCGCGGACCCGCGAGAACGCGGGTGCATAGATACCTTTACAGAATTGTGGGGGCGCAGGCGTTCTATCGCCACGCCTCGAAGGATTTGCTTTGATACATTAGCTGAGCTCAACCAAGAGGAAAGATTCCGGGAAATGATGGACGGGCATATGGAAAACCTGCTCCTAATAGAGGAACCGGTTTATGAGGAACTCACCCTCGAGTTCTTCTCCACATTGCACTACCAAAGGCCGCGTAAATATGACCAGCCGGACTTCCAAAGTAGCGGTAAGCACTTTGGATTACAGTTCCGTCTGTGCGGGGAGTGGAGCGACATTTCAGTCGCTGAGCTTGGTGTCCACTTAGGAATCTACACGGACGAGGAAGTTGAGGATGAGAGCTTCAACGAACTGATGTACAAATTCCCGAATGACAACGTTCTGAGAGACTCTTTTTGGGCACAACTAACGGGGGAGCAACAGTATAAACCCCAAGGTGCCAAAGCAAGCCAGCTCATTGACCCACTGCTGCGGGTTTTTCAAAAGGTCCTATGCGGGACCGCTGCTGCCAAAAAGGACGATTCAACCGGCTGCCCCACACCTGATTTGTTATTTCTATATGCTCTAGTAAGTGGTGTTCAAGTTAACCTTGCTGCACTTGTTGCTTCTTTTCTTAGTACAGCATCAGGTATGCGACCCGGGAGCATGATATACGGGGGGGAGTACGTGACAAAAATCGCAAAGGGGATGGGCATTTTGAAGAATGTGCGAAGGGGACTGACCAAGGTTCCCGGCGACTCGTGGGTGAACATGGATGTCCTCAGACACATGAGGATTGTCCACGAGTACGCAAGCGGGGTAATAAGGCTAAAAGGTAAACATAATACGATCTGGGACCCGCTGCCAGCAGTGCACATGCCACCTCCCGACCAGCAGCAGCCACAGCAGCCACAGCAGCCACAGCAGCCACAGCGGCCACATGAACAGCAGCCACACCCGCAGGAGCCTCTACTGCCTCACCAGCAGCAGTATTACTACCAGCATCCTCGGGACTTCTATGATGAGTTTGGCGCGTTCAGAACAGAAACGCGCGACACTTTATACCAGCATGGCGAGTCCCTACATCATCAAGGGGCGACCCTAGACTACCTTGTCTCTGAATTTCATGCTTGTTTCCCAAACCATTTTGGGAATCCCCCACAGAGGGGACATCCGAGGGACAAGCGGAGGCGAGGTGGTGATGCAGCGGGATCATCAGGGACTCGCCATGATGACGAGGATTGAGGAATTGCTGGTAAGATGGTACTATTTTGTTTATGTTATTCCTGTTGGTACTGTATATGGGTGCAAGCACCCATGGATTTATTTTGTTTTTTGTACTTGAACTATTTACTTTTCCGCATTTTAATTTTCAGTAATGTTTGGTTTGTTTGAATAAGTGTGACGATGAATGGGTGTATTTGATGAGTTTGTTTTGTCAAGAATGTTCATGTTGCAGGGAACTGGCGAGCACCGTTATCGGGGCTCATGCCGTCCATTTACCCGGGCGTTTCTTCGATACCAGGGGAGTATTATTCTCCTTTTTCCCACTATAGATAGCTAATTAATAAACGCTTTCTATTGTCACATTGGGGACAATGTGAAGTTCAAGTGTGGGGAGGGATTATAATCTTGTTTGTCCTCTTGTATATATATATATATATATATATAAAACCTTTAAAAGTACATATATGTATATATTCTCATATAAACATCAAGCCTAACTAAATTTTGATAAAGACAACTCGAGGCGCGACAAACAGATGAGATACGAGCGTGTTATATTTGTACACTTGCACCCATTTCCCTCCGGTTACGTGAGCGTTTGAGCCTTAGAGTATATTATATTTCTTTGACATGCTTGGGAGTGAGCCGGATGTTTTGTGCAGTTTAGAACTTGTCACTAGTATACTTGTTTAGACCAGATACGAGTGAGATTGTACGAACATGATTGAGGCAATTAGGATACCCTTTTGATTTAGCCTTTTCTTTTCGTTCTATCTGTTTCCCGCACCAATATATTATCCACTAGTTAACCATGTTGAACCTAATCCCGTGTTTTTTTCTTATTTACCACACCATTTCACCACTAAACCAAATAACCTTTTTCTTTTAAACCTTTTGTGTTAAAACTCGGTTTAGGTTATTGTTCTACTAGTTTATATGTTGTAAATAGTTCGTGTTCGGGTTTATATGTTTAGAACCCGTTTGTCGATTATATAATCCGTTTCAGTTCATTATATATATCATAGATATATATATGTTAAAAAAAAAATCCAGAAAAATAGAACACCCTAAAATAGGGTGAATTAGCAGTATTCGAGCAGTTTTTAGTGCTTTAAAGTTAAGAATTATAAGTTAGCTCGATTTAAAATAAAAATCGCCTATATTCGCGTTTGTTTTGTACAGTTGTGTTAGTTGATATTATTTAGACATAAACCGCCGAGTTTTAGCCGTTTTGTCACTTTAAATATCCATTCCGCACCCTTACCTTTGCCTAACATTACAACCCGTAAAAGACCTCTTGATTTGTGCTTTTTCACACGTTAGTTGGTGAAGACTAGATCTTTTGACAAGCTTATGATATTGCACGATTCATTGTCTTGGCAATGGAGCGATTTACACATACACATTACACGTATGTATCATAAATAAAACCGAGTGTGTGTGAACATTGTGAGTCGTGTACGGGTTAGCGTGCTTGTAAGATCGGAAGTGAGTCGTTGCTTTTTAGTTATCTTATCACCTGTTTATAAATCTTTGTTGGCTTGTCTATTATCGTCTGTACAGGCTATATTTTGCCTTTGTTGCCACTTGGCGAGTTTTTCAGTTATTTTCTGTTTAAGTGTTTGCTTGAGGACAAGCAAAGTTCAAGTGTGGGGAGGTTTGATATACGTTAAATTACACATATAAAAGTCCCCGTTTAACTCCCTTTTTCATACGTTTTTGACCTCATACATAGGAATTGGTACTTATTTGGGTATCTTTACGATTTCAGGTCTTAAACGATGTCCCGGAAACACAAGGAAGGAAAAAACGAAGAGTTCGGCGCGAAAACGGGCCATCAGGCCCTTCGAGCGGCCGCTCCAAGGCTTCGCGCGGCCGCACGCCCCTCCCAGATATTTCTGGGGACCTTCCAGAAGGCCTACGTCACGTCTGCAGCAATTGGTCCACTTGTTGATAAAGCGAGCGGCCGCTCCAAGAGGCCGAGCGGCCGCTCGAACCCTCTGCTCTGCTATAAAATCCCCATTTCAGCTCACTGATCAATGTTGGGTCTTGAGGGAAGCTTTTCTGGGCGATTTTTGGACGATCCAAGCTGCTGGAAAGCCGTTTAACAAGCTCGGAAGTCCATCCGTTCCATCCTTCATCATCCGATCCATCTCTTTAGCATTCTTATGGTTTGATCCTTGAAGCTTTTTATGATTCAAATCTGATTTTTGTATGCTATTTTGATGTTATTATAGTTATTCGTACGCCTACGGGCAAGAACAATAGTATTTAGTACGTAAAACAATCGTTTAGTATGTAATCATGTTTTGTATAAATTTGGCGTTTTTCACGTATTAGATCTTGATGATCATAGCGCAACCTTGTTTCATTGTTGATGGATTTGTAGCTGTATTTGAATGACTTTAGCGATTGTCGAATGTGTTAGGCGGATACATGTTGAAAAACCGTCCGTTTAATCGTCCGGTAGTAGACTAGTTAACTTGTTAAATAGTTTATGCCATGAAACTGTAACCGGGTATTGGTTTGGTTAAAGTCAGTCGAATAACGGTTAAAAATGCTTACCGGCACGTAAAAGGGTTTAAAAAGCCTAATGGTGCCGTTACTAGTCTTTGACACGGTTAATGATCTTTGGTAGTTATTTTGGTAAAAATGGCGATCTTAGTAGATCTGGGGTCAAAGTTGGTAAAATGGAATAGGTTGTGAAATGCTCTACTTTATGCTAGTTTAGGTGGCTGTGTTGTGTATTCGGTATCGCTTCCCTAAATTAGTGAGGTTAGAATACTCTTAACGGATGACTAACTTATCTTTAGAAGATCTGCGTGAGATCATATCAGCTGCTCGCTAATGAACGACTTGAAGCGGTTAACGTGTGTATTCGTGTTAGCTTTCTGTATAGTTGTCATGTTAGGATGCCCGAAAGGGACACTAACTGTCGGGAAATGGGAATGTTGATCACGCGCCTATATTACTTATTATATTTAGATAACATGCTAGGATTGGCGTAATATAGTTTATATAGTTATATTTTCTATTTGGAGTCGTAGTTAAGTTATTTACATGTTTTAGAATTAATTTAGTTTTAAACAAAACTCAAACTTATCTTTTCCTACTGGTAAATCGGGGACAGAGTTTTAGTACAATTGCTCCGCGCGCGTCCATGGATCGATACTTGGTTCTTATCTGTACTTACTACATATATGACAGGGTACACTTGCCCTAGTGTGTGTGTTTTAATATGAAGGTCGAAACCATTTTTATAAATATTAAAGCAAAAACGTGTGTTAAAATCCATTGTAAAATATGTATAGTTACGCACACGTCAGATCTTGACTCGTATTTTGTATCAACTTAACTATATAATACTAACTAATAAACATAAGATGCATATGTATTGCATAAAATAAACATATTATACATATTATGCTAAGAATATTATGTTCGGATGATACGGAAACAATGATAGTTTGGACATTAGACGATAAGAGATGTTGAACATACGTTGAACACTAGACGAACTTGCGGATATAAGACTTGGAACCATGGGACCTATTATTAAGCTATAAACAACAATGTATGGAACGTTTGATTATGGGACATTTAGACATTATACAAACCACATTGATACACGGACACGAGATCCTTGAGACTTTAGATAATCATAGGTATATTTGCATAACCAATGACTTAACACTTGGAAACCTGTAGAATGGTATAAGCGCCATAACATAAGACGTTGGTAATTTAGTTACTACTGACGACTCGGATACGTATACATATTGGACCAAGATAACAAGTTGATATGAAGAGATTTAGACTAAAAGCTATAAAATTACACGAATAAATAAATACATTAAAAACGGAAAGGTCCTAGCTCGCCCACATGTGTAACCGCAATACTCGGTTACACACACTAATGCTCGTGATTGTATTAGGTCATTGTATGTCAACCATAGGTGGACTTCAGATTGGAATACCATGACACTGTGTGACGTGAAACTCTACTAAGGTGAATTCGTGTACTTCCCCTTTTTGTTTTACTGTTTTAGGGTGAACATATGGTTGTGTGTGTAAACTTATTTGATGTGACAAGGTGCTCCCGAAACCAGATTCACACTCATTAACCTAAGGGAGTTGGGCCACTTAATATATGGGTAGTACTACTTGGGGAATCCCCCACGCACAGTGGATCCGGAAGCCCGTAAAACCCTCCACTGAGGTATGTGGACCGTTGTGGCATATATTCAGCCAGGGGAATCCATAATGGGAGTAGATGGATTCAGTGTTAGGATTGAGGTGTGACTTGTACATCCCTATGTGTTAAACTGTGTAAACTTGTTTATTGAAACAATAAATTTGTTTTGGATTCACTTAACTACTTACACGGACTCACCAGCGTAATTGCTGACCAAACCCTTTTAAGCATGTGTTCAGGTACTGAATTTGGATAATCTTGAAGACGATGTATATTCTTGCTATTGTGGATTAGAGATTGTTATGGTAGAAGATTCAAGCTGCAAGCGTAGCGGTTTAGAGCATTTAGAGCTAAGCATGGATTGAGATTTGGATCGACTACCGGATCACACCTCATCAATTGCTTCGACGACCATCGCGTTTCGTCCCTGCATAGATATTAGTCTATCTATTTAAGTTATGTATTTATATTTTTGGATTAGAAATTGTATAAAATTTAAATATTAGCCATTGTTGCTTCCGTTGTGCAAGTTTGGTAACAATATATTATTTCTTCCAGCCCCCTCCTGGTCGGGTTGTTACAGCCGCTTTAACTTCTTTATTCGAAAACATAGCAATCTATCCATCAGCCTCAACCGAAGATAATCTTTTAAATCCACTCCCATGAACTCAAGGTCTCACCGGAATTGGTTCCTTAAACTTCTCTTTAAACAATTGTACAACTTTGTTTTTTATCGCCGGTTGGTCAGTCACCCAAACACCTTCCATCGTAATCTCATTCAGCCTATTTCCCTTTCACCTATTGTTTATTAAGCCGTGAAAGTATACCGAATTCTCGTCGCCATTAAGGACCCATTCCACCCTAGATCGCTGGTGCAAATCTTTAAGTCTGTCCCACTCCAACTGTCGAATTGTCTTCCTAAATTCTTTCCACTCCCGCCCAACTCCCTATGTGTTAAACTGTGTAAACTTGTTTATTGAAACAATAAATTTGTTTTGGATTCACTTAACTACTTACACGGACTCACCAGCGTAATTGCTGACCAAACCCTTTTAAGCATGTGTTCAGGTACTGAATTTGGATAATCTTGAAGACGATGTATATTCTTGCTATTGTGGATTAGAGATTGTTATGGTAGAAGATTCAAGCTGCAAGCGTAGTGGTTTAGAGCATTTAGAGCTAAGCATGGATTGAGATTTGGATCGACTACCGGATCACACCTCATCAATTGCTTCGACGACCATCGCGTTTCGTCCCTGCATAGATATTAGTCTATCTATTTAAGTTATGTATTTATATTTTTGGATTAGAAATTGTATAAACTTTAAATATTAGCCATTGTTGCTTCCGTTGTGCAAGTTTGGTAACAATATATTATTTCTTCCAGCCCCCTCCTGGTCGGGTTGTTACAGCCGCTTTAACTTCTTTATTCGAAAACATAGCAATCTATCCATCAGCCTCAACCGAAGATAATCTTTTAAATCCACTCCCATGAACTCAAGGTCTCACCGGAATTGGTTCCTTAAACTTCTCTTTAAACAATTGTACAACTTTGTTTTTTATCGCCGCTTGGTCAGTCACCCAAACACCTTCCATCGTAATCTCATTCAGCCTATTTCCCTTTCACCTATTGTTTATTAAGCCGTGAAAGTATACCGAATTCTCATCGCCATTAAGGACCCATTCCACCCTAGATCGCTGGTGCAAATCTTTAAGTCTGTCCCACTCCAACTGTCGAATTGTCTTCCTAAATTCTTTCCACTCCCGCCTTTCCTAGTCACTAAGTTGTCTGGACTCCGCCAAAGATTCAATCTGAGCCGCACCGCTTACAGCTTCATTAATATGTTTATTTTCGGCTTCAACAGCTTTTTTTCCTCCATTCCTTTATCAGAATCTTCACGGCTTAAGTTTTTGAAGTAACTCAATATCCACAGGGTTAGCAATCACCTCCGAATTTAAACCCCTCTCGGCAATGTTATTCAGTTCAGCCTTTTCGAGCCAGGAGTTAAAGAATCTAAATGGAGACGCACCCGAACGAGTAGGTTCAACGACAAGAACCAACGGAGAATGATTCGATACATCTTTTTCCAAGGCCATAAGATTCGCATCCGGCCACCTAGACACGAAATCCAGGGATACCAACATACGATCAAACTTACTTAACTTTGACCCGTCATACGACATATCGGTGTATTTCTGACCCCCCATATTATACTCCAAAAAATTGCTTTCGCGATAAAATCATTGAACGCCGTAGCATTACTAATGCTGAAGGCCGAGTTTACACTTTCTTCCGCAACTCTTACTTCGTTAAATTCACCCAACGCAATCCACCTACCCACAAATTCTTCTTTTAAAGCCACAATGTTCACCCACAATTGTCTTCTAAGACCCGGGTCTGTTGGGGCATATACATTAAGCACCCACATCTCAGTTTCACCTTTCAATACCCCCCCCCCACTACTAAAATATAATTTTGTGCCTTTCTAACGATTTGAACACAGAATAACGATGAGTTCCATAATGATATTAGACCCCCGGATATACCCGTGGCATTAATAACCACATTCCCGAATCCCGACCCATCCCAGAAACTAACCCACCCGAACCTCCGTAATTGTCTCCATTTGTGTTTCTTGTAGTGCAATAAAAGAAAGATTGTAAAAACGCTTTAAATTTCGTACCTTGGTCGCCTTATCCCGACCACCCGCCCCTTTTATATTAAACGTCAGAAAATTCATTTTGAACCTGCCATCACCTGGTCAACATCAATTGCCTCTTCGACGATGCTTTCAAAGCCTCCCATCTGAAGACCCATCACTTCCCCCACTTTTAAAGTTTCCCCAACTTCCTTCAAGATTTCTTTCAGAACAACATCCGGATCCGAAACTGACATCACAGTCCCATCATAATTTGGCGGAGGAGTAACTGGGTCAGGTTCCTCATCTTCCCAATCAGACTCGAATTAGTTATTAGAGATAGTATTTTCATTTTTTTAGAGTTAAGCAATGGTTTAAAACCTTCAATAGATAGTATCTTGTCATGATTAAATTCATTTACATATTTTCCCTTATTAAAATTATTTATTACATTTTTTTCCAATTTAAAAATGTCAATTATATATTTACCCTTCCTTTTTTATGAACGACTAATTTTTTACACCACTTTCTTTACACCTTTTACACCATTTTACACCTTTTTTGCACACCATTTGAGTTAAACTCCCAACGTCACGCAAGAGAGGGTTTCCTCTCTACTACTAGGCTATAACCTAAGTGGCATGTATTTACCCTTCCTAAATCATATATTTTAAAAACTCAATTACATATTTCCTCTTTCTAAAAGAACAATTGAATTACTAACTGATTTTAAGAGTTTGATAAATATGTAATTCATGTTTTAGTAAGGGACTACGGAGATATATGTAAAATCCTAGTTCGTAATAACCGGTTCATCCATCTCGGTTTGAACTGGCTCTCTGATCCTCGGTCCAATCTAACAGTCTAAACTAAAAAAAATTATATATCCAAACTTGTTTTTTTTTTGGTGGAGTACAAAAATATGTTATAAAAATGGAAAAACTTTATAATCTATATATATATATATATATCTATATATATATATATATATTGCAGAGGGATTAATCCCACATGTCATACTCTTATGCAATCTCTCCTTTGAGAGATGCCACGTAGGATGTGATGTGGCAACTCTAGACCAATTAAAAAAATGAATAAATATGGTTTAAATATGGTTTAACCTAATCTACTAAATGTAAATATTAAACATTTATTATTTTTCTCTCTAATGTTTTCTCCCATAACTTTTAAACGTTAATATCTTTTATATTCGAGATTTTTTAAAGAAAAAAATTACACCAAATTAACGAGCGTTTTATTATTTTTCTAACGAGTACCACAGTGCTATATAAAAAACGGAGAAAAAAAAAACGACTATTTTTTGTAACTCGACAGGTATTGTGTCAGATTTAGGATTAGTTTAAAAAAAAATTGTGGGTTTGGGTCGGGCCTGGGATTAGGTGATACCCATGAATTTTTTAAAATAATAATATAATAACTCATGACATAGATTTGTTTAAAATAAATTAATAAATAATAATAATATATTTTATTATGTCATATTAGATATTTCAACCCGGGACGCTCCCGGGATAAAAACTAGTATATATATATTGCAAAGCTAATAATCATACATGTCATAATATTATACAATCTCTCCTTTGAGAGATGCCACATAGGATGTGATGTGACAACTCTAGAACAATAAAAAAAAGGAATAAATATGGTTTAAATATGTTTTAACCTAATCTATTAAATACCTAATCTACTAAATATAAATATTAAACATTTATTATTTTCTCTCTCATGTTTCCTCCCATAACTTTTAAACGTTAATATCTTTTATATACGAGATTTTTTAAAGAAAAAAATTACACCAAATTAACGAGCGTTTTATTATCTTTCTAACGAGTACCATAGTGCTATATAAAAAACGTAGAAAAAAACGACTATTTTTTTGTAACCTGACAGGTATTGTGTTAGGTTTGGGATTAATTTAAAAAAAAATTATGGGCTTGGGTCGGGTCTGGGATTAGGTGATACCCGACCCAATTACCCGAAACCACTTACCCAAATACCCGAACTATATACTCGATCATATACCCATGAATTTTTTAACGCATCACATAACCCTTAGACTAATGCGTTCGATATTTCAATAAATAACTTTTTTCCTTATTTCATGTTAGTTATTTTTAGAATGATCGATTACAAACTTCCGAATTCATTTGACATTATATAATATTTTGTAACGGCACTAGATTTATACCCCGGCGCAGAGATTCGTTTTTTTTTTTTTTTTATATTTGAATATGATAACTTATGGCAGAGATTTGTTTAAAATAAATAATAATAATAATAATAATAATAATAATAATAATAATTAATCATATATTGACAAGTCATTAATTATGTTGTCATATTAGATATTTTATTATGTCATATTAGATATTTCAACCCGAGACACTCCCGAAATAAAAAATAGTAAAACAAGTAAATCAAAACATTTGAACACTACAAAACTACAAAGAAAATACACCATAACGCATTTACTCCCAACATAATTTAACTAAAAGCATCTTTTTTTTTTCTTTCTAAATTTTGTTTATATTTAAAAAAACTTCACATCAGACTCTCCATCCGTATCTTACTTGTAAACATTTTTTGCACGTTAAAATATACAGGTTTTAATATTAGGCTCTAAATATAAAGGTGTATTTTAGTTTCTCTAAATTCTCTCTACTATTGAAAATCCAACTTATTGGTGTTTTGATTGTTTCCCCTGTTTTGTTTCTAAATTTTCTACGTATATTTTTATAGAATACTAGAGAGACGAGTAAAAATTGCATTACGACCACTTTATTGTAAATTAATTTTTTTTTAAGACTATAAAAAGAATTGACTTATGGTGTCTTCGTGTGTGTGTTTTACATTGAAAAATAATTTTGAGTTTTCTAGATATAAATACTACGTTGGCCACATACTAAAAATTTTTGTAAGATAATCCGTAGTGGGGCTTGAATTGGGCGTGAATCACCCCTCAAAACGCCCCACCACGCTGCTCACCACCGCCCCAAGGTCGTTATGAATCATTTTTGTTTTTTTTTTCTCTCTCTCAAATAATATACTGATCTCTCAAATTCTTAAATTATAACAGACAGAGCCGGCTATGAGGGTGAGCCGGGTGGTCACCGGCTCCGGGCCCGACCCTTAAATGGGCCCGAACGTTTTTTTAAAATATGCGTATATATATTAAATTCTATATTTAGGATATATATTTGTGTTTTATACATTAATGTCTTGTTAGTGAAGTTGGAAAAACCATGTTAATTTAAAGTAGAGGTCTACAGTTCAATCCTTGGCTCTAGCACTATACTCAATTTTTTTTATAATTCATTCATCTTTACAAAATTTTGGGCCAAAATTCTTTTTCGCCCAAGGCCCAATTTTTTTTGACATTTTCGGAGACGGCCCTGATAACAGATACTTCTCTCGCACTCACGTTCAGATCGGAGGATTCAAGCATCAGGTAACCAAATTTTAATCAATCATAACAATAAGAATAAAATTTATCTCTGTGCAATACAATAACCATGTAATCTTTTGTCTGTTTCATTAGCAACCAGAGTGTAACACCCCAACCGATGGCGGAATCATCGAGGTGCCACGTAGTGACGATTGTTCAAAAGCTCATGGTACTAAAATGTAAATATATGATTATTGAATATTGTTTTACAACATGTGAAATTAAATACAAGACAACAAAAATAAAGATATTTGATTGATTTAATCTAAGTCCAAAGTCCTATGTGAAGCGTCAAGCAGCTTATCCTGAAACATGCACGAAAATAATTTTGTCAACATATGAATGTTGGTGAGTACTACTTAGTTTTGTACATATTTTATAAGTTTGAAAAGATAGTACAATTCATGTGTCTAGCATCACCAAGGCATTATGTAAACACGCAAGTAACCAAACAAGACAAGATCAAATGTAAAGTTTGTGCAATGAAATTGATAATGAGCACCTCAACACGTGTGAGTCTAAAAGAGCACCATAACACAAAGTTATGTCTAAATGAGCATCGTAACATAAGTTACGTCTATGTGTAAAGAGCACCATAACATAAGTTATGTCTAGATGTATGATTTTGTATGTAAGCTACGTTCATGTTCAAACATAAGCACAAAGATAATCAAGACACGTATATGAATTGTAAATGAATAAAGATGTATGTGTAAAAGAATATGGAGGTTTTGTATACTTGTGCATGAATCACCCCAAAAATTGTAAAAGCGAAAAAAGGGATAAGTAATACTCACCTTAACAAGGTGTTAAGTCTTGTGTAATTGAATAAGTGTAATCCAATGTTGCCAAGTATCACCCTATGTATAATGTAACAAATAAGTCTAAGTCTATCTAGTCTATAAGTATTTTCTAGGGCTTCGAATTGGGGATAAGTATTTATTTGATTAATAATCAAATTGTTTATTAAATATAAGAAATTTGATAAATAAATGTATAAAAGTCTTTTTGTAAATTTTAAGTTAAAGATGGTCACAATATAAAGTTTTGAGTATGAAAATAATTTTTATAAAATTATTTTCTTGAAAATAGAATATTTATTCTAATTATTTCAAATTGTCAAAATATGACTTTAATATCTAAAAATATTAAGAATTAAAGAATTTCTGAATTAAAAATTGTATTTCTATTCCAAATGAATAGAAATAATTTATGTAAAATTTTGGTACAAAAATATTGAAAAATGAATTTATTATGATTTATTTATGATTAAAACTAACAAAAATTAATAAAAAAATATAAAATAAACGTTTTTTCTGAAATAAAAATAATTTCTGAAATGTTTAAGAATATACAAGTTTAGGATAATTTTTGTGAGATTTAATAAAATTGTTTAGATATTTTTATTGAATTTTATAAATAAAAATGAATAAACTTGTATTATTAATAATATATATTAAATAATTTATTTTTGAAAAACTAAAAATTGGATGATGAACTTTATCATTTGGAGAACATACAATAATTTTTGTGGAATTTATAAACCAATTTTAGTATTTAAAAACTATTTTAAAAAGTTTAATATTTTAAGTATATATATAAAGATGGCAAAAATACTTGTTGGTTATGGGAATCGAACCCGGGCCTCTGGCCGGTTCGAGTTTTATCACAAGCGTGGCCACCAACTAAGCCACACCCTGAGAACGAATAAACTTGATTAGTATTAATTATATACTAATGCATGAATATGTTTTGTACTATTTAAAAGAAAGAAAAAAAAAAGATGTGCATCGTGGGACTCGAACCCGGGCCGTTTGGCCGGTTCATGTTCCACCATTAAGCGTGTAAACCAACTGGTCTATACCAGTTGGTTGTGTGTTTATTGATTCGAAATAATTAAATAGGCTAACTGCTTCAAGTGTTCTTCCCCAATTCGTGCCCTAATCATCTAATCCATCCAATTCGTGTTCAATAGCCCCTGAATCTTTGGGGCTATTGTTCACAAGGGGCCGAATGTTAAAACCCACAAAAGAAAGAACTTACAAAGAATAGAAATCGGGTGCGAGAGCTTGTCAACGAGGACGTCAAAAAAACGATTCACACGGCTTCACTATCACGTTGTAACAGAAATTGGGGGTGTAGGACTGTTAATCGGCGAGTAGTGAAGGTGTAGGGAGGTCCAATTTATAGGGCAAGGGTCGGATTGTAGATTTGGTATGTTTGACCCGCTTTAAATGTATACGCGTGAATTTTATACGAATTAATGATAATTGACGTGTATTTGACGCGTGTTAGACGTTGGGATTCATTGCTGGCCCATAATTATCCTTTAATGTGGTCAACCTTTCCAAAAGGAAGGCTTCTTTGCTGCTCTTGGGTCTGCAGCGATCACCAAGAAGGAGAAGGAAACAGATAGAGGGTGATTATATATAAATCGGGTAGGGATTGAAACAATAATGAGCTTGTAGCTCAGTGGTGTGCGCGTGTG
Source organism: Ambrosia trifida (assembly GCA_028751855.1). NCBI lineage: Eukaryota > Viridiplantae > Streptophyta > Magnoliopsida > Asterales > Asteraceae > Ambrosia > Ambrosia trifida. The sequence continues at coordinate 112,588,358 of CM054122.1, forward strand.
TGTTGTTATGCTGTTGAGCCGGCTGTTGCTCGGGTTCGAGTCCCGCAGCAGCAGTTTTTTTTTTTTTTTTACATGTAAGGGGGGAGAAGGAATGGGTCGGACTTCTTTGTGGGCTGGCAGTGGGCTCCAAGCAAAGTGGGCTAGAGGTGTTGGGTGAGGTTTGGTTATGGTTTTGATAAAGGGGTTTCAAGTATTTATAAATGTTTATCTATACATAATCTGAATTTTTTATTATTATTATTATTATTATTATTATTATTATTATTATTATTATTATTATTATTATTATAGATAAGAATAATATGCGAGGTACAAGATAGGATGTAAAATATATTTATATATATATATATATATAATAATAGTGATAAAAGTGACGGATGTCACAGCATCCCCTACTTTTAGAAACTTCGTCCCGAAGTTATTAGAAACATAGGGTTATGGATGCTTGGGTAAAAATTAAGATAACTGTGGTTTGGAAAATTCGATTGATTAGGGTAAGAGGTTTGATAGGTGTGAGTTAAGGATTTGGATTAGGTTCGTCTCGAATAATAACGAGAATAAGAATCTAGTAAATCACTTAGATTGCAAGTTTTAGGAATCCTAAAATAAATGTACGAGTTGATTGACTATAGAAAGACCAAATGAACTACCAAGTAACTAGAGTTTGTTCCTGGTCCGACTTCCAGTCTCACTTTCAATGCATCATTAGTGTTTGTATACAGGGTGTACCGCAGCTAACCCACCACACCTTTGATACCTTGAAAATGTACTGGACGCCTATCAAAAACTCTAATAGAATTTCACACTACCCTAACGCACCTGTAAATTCATGATTACGTTCCGGACCGGAATCATCAATTTACCTTACATTAGGGTTTTATGTCCTTCTATGATCCTAATCTAACACACATTAAAGCAAATAAGTTTCACAAGAAGATGACACAACAACACGTTTATCAAGGAAACGAGGCTATGTAATAATGAGGTCAATTGCATTGGTTTGCAACGACTTGTAAGCATAACAAACAGTATCTAAGTATGGGCTACCACTCGTCCAAGGAGCCCTTTAAATGAAATGTTTATCTGAGTTGCGTGGATAATACACACATGCAAGCAAGTTTGTAGGTACTACAACCATTAAGTGTAAGTGTTATCTTAATGGCCTATAGAAATAGTTTACGAGTATCATGAATAATTAAATGTTCAATGGATAGTCAGATTAAGGGAAAAATTAAGTTTCATATATCAAACCATGATGTTTTTAGAAAAAGCTCTGTAGGATCAAGTATCAAGTTTTTAGTAGTTTGATTTCATGGAAATCAAATCCAAATGTTTCAAACAAATGTAAGGTAGAGTCTTTAAACATAATCAAATATGATAAATTTCCAATCTGTGTTCGTACACAATAGTATGCAAGGAAATTTCTAGATGTTATATGCTAATGAGTGCGACAAAAATTGGGTACAAAATGATAATAGGATCAAGAAAATGAAAACGCAAGTGTTGGATTCCCGAGTCTTAAGAAGATTCCACCCATGGCTTAGCCAGTGGGATTAACGTCATCCTAACCATCTGCTTCATTGATATTGATATTGAAGGCTCGTCCATGTGCCACCAGGTTTACATTATTCAATTTAGGGCATTGAGGTCGCATGTGGTTAGGGTCTCTACAATGATAACATGCCCGACCGTTAGTAATCTGTAGTGGTTCCTGGGCAGTTGTTTGATGATTACCCTGTGTCCCAACCGTTACTCGACAAGTGGTGACAAAGTGTCCAAACCTTCCACATCTAGTGCATTGACGGCATGGAAGATTTGCAGGGTGATGATACTTGCAAGTGCTGCATTGAGGATGGGTTCCCGTGTAGGCTTTCTTGATAGGGGGTTGAGTCATAGGATCCACAACAGCATGGTTCTGATTATCGCCCATTCGTTTCTTAGAGTTCGAAGCAGTAGTGGCGACCTTTGCTAAAACAGTCTTAGATTGTTCAACAGCATTGGTGGTTTTCTCAGTAGACGTCTTGGTGCCCTTCCTAACCAAGTTTTCCTTCCTTACGTGTTTGTCTGTTAAAGTGGCTGCAAGCTGGATGGCTTCTTCTACTGTACTGGCTTTGCCTCTAGTGACAACGTCTTGAATCAGGTCTGGTAATCCCTCGATATATTTCTCGATTGCTCGAGAGACCGGGGTGACCATGTGTGGAACCAGTATTCTAAGTTCGTGATATCGAGTATTATACGCAAGATTCTCACCACTGTCTTGTTTCAACCCATGGAACTCTTCCTCTAGTTTCTTGATTTCGTTCCTAGGGCAGAATTTGGCGATCATGAGTTCCTTAACCTCAGCCCAAGATAAAGATAAAGCAACATCAGCTCCTCGATTGCGCTTTTCGCCATTCCACCAGGTTAGCGCCCCCTTCTGAAGGACACTAGTAGCATAGCGAACGCGGAGTTCATCAGGACATTCACTGTTCACAAAAGTACTCTCCATGCTTTCAAACCATTGGAGGAGGCCAGTAGCACCCTCCTCACCAGTGAATTTTGTGGGGTTGCAGGAGTTAAAGTGTTTGAAAGTGCACCGAAATTGAGTCGTACTCCCTGTGTTGGCGTTGTTACTATTCTGGGTTATCTCACTGACAAGGTTTGGAATTACTGCAGCAATTTGCTCAGCGACTAAAGATGCAAGGCGACGATCAGAACGTTGTCCAGAAGCACGAACAGGGCGTTGGCTGGCATCATGGAGCATGCGGCGAGCAGACATCTATGAGGCAGTCAATGAATAATCATGAGATTAGAATGTGTAAGTGTATAACCGTACAGATGATTATGAAAGTATGAACTTGTAAGCAATATATGAAAATCATGAAATACAGGATATTGTATATGAAACGAGAGGGTATTATTGAAAAACTTGCATAAGATGCTTGGAGTGCCCTTGTCTAGCTGTAAAGCCCAACAAGAACGTTGACTTTTCAAAGGAATTGAACCCAATGGTGATCAAAGAAGACATGCTTTAGCCTATAAGTGGACACTCACTCCAGGAATCCCCAGGTAAGCATAACAGGTCCGTTATTGGATTTATGCGCTATGCTTGCCTATGCCAGAAAACCCAGTGTACAGGCGTCCACCCTTCCAGATTGCACGTGTTCTATCACACTCATTAAAGCTCAACAACTTTGAAGGAGCAAAATAAGAGTAGGCATTATGTCTAAGAGTGTCTTTATAAAAGGTACTGCTCCCGTTCCATGATGATGTAAACTTTCCACTCCCTGTAGGACACCATCTCTATGCACCATGATAAAAGATGAGAAGAATGGAGAGAGGGAAGAAGGGAAAGATAGAAGAAGGAAAGTAGAGGGAAATGAGGGGTAGGGTATTTCAGGAAATATTATGCATGAAAGTTCGGTTATAGTCTAGGCCATTTTATCTAATAACCTAGTTCCCTATAACCATGGCTCTGATACCAATCTGTAACACCCCAACCGATGGCGGAATCATCGAGGTGCCACGTAGTGACGATTGTTCAAAAGCTCATGGTACTAAAATGTAAATATATGATTATTGAATATTGTTTTACAACATGTGAAATTAAATACAAGACAACAAAAATAAAGATATTTGATTGATTTAATCTAAGTCCAAAGTCCTATGTGAAGCGTCAAGCAGCTTATCCTGAAACATGCACGAAAATAATTTTGTCAACATATGAATGTTGGTGAGTACTACTTAGTTTTGTACATATTGTATAAGTTTGAAAAGATAGTACAATTCATGTGTCTAGCATCACCAAGGCATTATGTAAACACGCAAGTAACCAAACAAGACAAGATCAAATGTAAAGTTTGTACAATGAAATTGATAATGAGCACCTCAACACGTGTGAGTCTAAAAGAGCACCATAACACAAAGTTATGTCTAAATGAGCACCGTAACATAAGTTACGTCTATGTGTAAAGAGCACCATAACATAAGTTATGTCTAGATGTATGATTTTGTATGTAAGCTACGTTCATGTTCAAACATAAGCACAAAGATAATCAAGACACGTATATGAATTGTAAATGAATAAAGATGTATGTGTAAAAGAATATGGAGGTTTTGTATACTTGTGCATGAATCACCCCAAAAATTATAAAAGCGAAAAAGGGGATAAGTAATACTCACCTTAGCAAGGTGTTAAGTCTTGTGTAATTGAATAAGTGTAATCCAACGTTGCCAAGTATCACCCTATGTATAATGTAACAAATAAGTCTAAGTCTATCTATTCTATAAGTATTTTCTAGGGCTTCGAATTGGGGATAAGTATTTATTTGATTAATAATCAAATTGTTTATTTAATATAAGAAATTTGATAAATAAATGTATAAAAGTCTTTTTGTAAATTTTAAGTTAAAGATGGTCACAATATAAAGTTTTGAGTATGAAAATAATTTTTATAAAATTATTTTCTTGAAAATAGAATATTTATTCTAATTATTTCAAATTGTCAAAATATGACTTTAATATCTAAAAATATTAAAAATTAAAGAATTTCTGAATTAAAAATTGTATTTCTGTTCCAAATGAATAGAAATAATTTATGTAAAATTTTGGTACAAAAATATTAAAAAATGAATTTATTATGATTTATTTATGATTAAAACAAACAAAAATTAATTAAAAAATATAAAATAAACGGTTTTTCTGAAATAAAAATAATTTCTGAAATGTTTAAGAATATACATGTTTAGGATAATTTTTGTGAGACTTAATAAAATTGTTTAGATATTTTTATTGAATTTTATAAATAAAAATGAATAAATTTGTATTATTAATAATATATATTAAATAATTTATTTTTGAAAAACTAAAAATTGGATGATGAACTTTATCATTTGGAGAACATACAATAATTTTTGTGGAATTTATAAACCAGTTTTAGTATTTAAAAACTATTTTAAAAAGTTTAATATTTTAAGTATATATATAAAGATGGCAAAAATACTTGTTGGTTATGGGAATCGAACCCGGGCCTCTGGCCGGTTCGAGTTTTATCACAAGCGTGGCCACCAACTGAGCCACACCCTGAGAACGAATAAACTTGATTAGTATGAATTATATACTAATGCATGAATATGTTTTGTACCATTTAAAAGAAAGAAAAAAAAAAGATGTGCATCGTGGGACTCGAACCCGGGCCGTTTGGCCGGTTCATGTTCTACCATTAAGCGTGTAAACCAACTGGTCTATACTAGTTGGTTGTGTGTTTATTGATTCGAAATAATTAAATAGGCTAACTGCTTCAAGTGTTCTTCCCCAATTCGTGCCCTAATCATCTAATCCATCCAATTCGTGTTCAATAGCCCCTGAATCTTTGGGGCTATTGTTCACAAGGGGCCGAATGTTAAAACCCACAAAAGAAAGAACTTACAAAGAATAGAAATCGGGTGCGAGAGCTTGTCAACGAGGACGTCAAAAAAACAATTCACACAGCTTCACTATCACGTTGTAACAGAAATTGGGGGTGTAGGACTGTTAATCGACGAGTAGTGAAGGTGTAGGGAGGTCCAATTTATAGGGCAAGGGTCGGATTGTAGATTTGGTATGTTTGACCCGCTTTAAATGTATACGCGTGAATTTTATACGAATTAATGATAATTGACGTGTATTTGACGCGTGTTAGACGTTGGGATTCATTGCTGGCCCATAATTATCCTTTAATGTGGTCAACCTTTCCAAAAGGAAGGCTTCTTTGCTGCTCTTGGGCCTGCAGCGATCACAAAGAAGGAGAAGGAAACAGATAGAGGGTGATTATATATAAATCGGGTAGGGATTGAAACAATAATGAGCTTGTAGCTCAGTGGTGTGCGCGTGTGTGTTGTTATGCTGTTGAGCCGGCTTTTGCTCGGGTTCGAGTCCCGCAGCAGCAGCTTTTATTTATTTTTATTTTTTTACATGTAAGGGGGGAGAAGGAATGGGCCGGACTTCTTTGTGGGCTGGCAGTGGGCTCCAAGCAAAGTGGGCTAGAGGTGTTGGGTGAGGTTTGGTTATGGTTTTGATAAAGGGGTTTCAAGTATTTATAAATGTTTATCTATACATAATCTGAATTTTTTTATTATTATTAATATTATTATTATTATTATTATTATTATTATTATTATTATTATTATTATTATAGATAAGAATAATATGCGAGGTACAAGATAGGAGGTAAAATATATTTATATATATATATATAATAATAATAATAATAATAGTGATAAAAGTGACGGATGTCACACAGAGTATTTGGGTTGAAAAAGGTGTTGGTTTTAGGAAGATTCTTACAATCCAATAAAAATATTAGTTCTACCATTACCAACGGTTCAACAATGGCAACATCAAACTTAAGACATGTATGTCTTTGATTTTGTGTGTTTGATTAATTTAAGTGATGCTTGATGTAGTATTTTTGTGTGACATCCGTCACTTTTATCACTATTATTATTATATATATATATATATACATTTTTTTTCGCACCTCCTATCTTGTACGCCACATTTTATCCTCATAATAATGATAATAATAATAATAAAGTTAGTCATTATATTTTACCACCTCTAAACCATAACCAAACTTATACCCAAAACACTAAAGCCTAACCATAACCCAAAAACCTTGTCTTTTTTTTTCGGAACCCAGACCCGACCCGAAGACTGTGGTCAACACCCAGTCACTTTCCACAATTACGAGCCTTGTTTTTGGTAGAATTTTAACTCCCTTTGACCGACTAACATACCCTCATAAATATAATCCATGATTTCAGCTTGAATTAATCATCCTTGACTCGGTTTTGACCGACTTTGGTCAAGACTTCAAAACCTTCCATTTCACCAACCCGAGCCACATAGTATAAATTGAGGTATCCACAACCAACTAAATGTGCCAAAAAAAAATCATTTCCCTTCTCTCAAATCTTTCTGTCCAAGCTTTAATTCACGATTTCAAGACCCGTTGACTTTTTGTTTGAACGAGCATCATACACGAATTAGTGTTTGTAAGTTGTTTATTTTTTTTATGGGTTTTATTATTCATGATCAATCGATCAATAGCCCTAACATTACTGAGGCTATTGACCGTTAATTGATTCGATTCAAGAAACTAGGGTTCTTAATTATCATTCAAATTGGGGAAGATGACCAATTCACGCATGTGATAAATATTTTCAAAACTAGAACATTTACAAATCTGAGGTACAGACCAGTTGGTTGGGGTGTTTGGCTAAAGACATTGAACCGGGTCTGACCCAGGTTCAACCCCCACCATAAACAACCTTTTATTTTATTTTTATTTTTTTGTGTTATCCTTTACACTTATATTACCTTTATTCTTTTGAAAATCGTTTAAAAATACTAAAACTATTTTATAAATTCTACAAAATTTATTTTATGTTATTTCAATGATAAACTTTGCTGTCCACTTTTTAGTTTTTCAAAAATAATTTATTTAATATATATTATAAATATTTCAAATTTATTCATTTAAAATTATAAAATTCAATAAAAATATCTAAACGATTTTATAAAATTCCACAAAAATTATACTAAACTTATATAACAATATACATTTTAGAATTTATTTTTAATTCAGAAAAACCGTGCATTTCATATTTTTAATTAATTTTTGTTATTTTTAATAATAAATAATTCATAATAAATTCATTTTTCAATATTTTTGTACCAAAATTTTACATAAATTATTTCTTTTCATTTGGAACAGAAATACAATTTTTAATTCAATAATTCTTTAATTTTAATATTTTTAGATATTAAAGTCATATTTTGACAATTTGAAATAAATAGATTAAATATTCTATTTTCAATAAAATAATTTTATGAAAATTATTTTCATACTAAAAACTTTATTTTGTGACCATCTTTAACTTAAAATTTACAAAAAGACTTTTATTCATTTATTTATTAAATTTCTTATATTTAATAAACAATTTGACTATTAATCAAATAAATACTTATCCCCAATTCGAAGCCCTAGAAAATACTTATAGACTAGATAGACTTAGACTTATTTGTTACCTTATACATAGGGTGATACTCGACAAACGTTGGATTACACTTAATCAATTACACAAGACTTACCACCTTGCTAAAGGTGAGTATTACTTATCCCCTTTTTCACTTTTACAACTTTTGGGGTGATTCATGCACAAGTATACAAAACCTTCATATTCATTTACACATACATTTTATTCATTTACAATTCATATACGTGTCTTGTTTATCTTTGTGCTTATGTTTTAACATGAACGTAGCTTACATACAAAATCATACATACAGACATAACTTATGTTATGGTGCTCTTTACATACAGACGTAACTTATGTTACGGTGCTCATTTAGACATAACTTTGTGTTATGGTGCTCTTTTAGACTCGCACGTGTTGAGGTGCTCATTATCAATTTCATTGTACAACTTTACATATGATCTTTGTCTTGTTTGGTTACTTGCGTGTTTACATAATGCCTTAGTAATGCTAGACACATGAATTGTACTACCTTTTCAAACTTATATTATATGTACAAAGCTAAGTAGTACTCACCAACATCATATGTTGACAAAATTATTTTCGTGCATGTTTCAGGATAAGCTGCTTGACGCTTCACATAGGACTTTGGACTTAGATTAAATCAATCAACTATCTTTATCTTGTTGTCTTGTATTTAATTTCACATGTTGTAAAACAATATTCAATAATCATATATTTACATTTTAGTACCATGAGCTTTTGAACAATCGTCACTACGTGGCACCTCGATGATTCCGCCATCGGTTGGGGTGTTACATTTTGTGAATATTTTACCGTTACCAGATAGAGGCGTTAGCTCAAGCAATCAAGGAGAACACTATAGTGTTTTTCCAGATGGGGTCAGGCAAGACATTGATTGCGATGATGGTTTTATGTCACTACGCTTTTCTTTTGAGAAAACCGTCTCCGTTTACAGCTGTGTTTTTTGTTCCCACTGTTGTACTTATCAATAGGTATATTTGTTGAATTTGTTATTTCTTGAGTTTGTTTTAAAGATTTGTAGTTGAAGCATAATCGTGGAAGTTTTTGTCTGTTCCATTAGCAAGCAGAGTATGTGAGAAAGCACCTTGAGTATGTTGATATTTGAAAGTCAATCTTTGGAAGATTCTTACAATCAAAGAAAAGTATTATTTGTATCATTAGCAACGGTTCAAGAGTGGCGATTTTTTGTAAGACTATTTCTTGAAGACTGATGGGTGTATAAAGAAACAAATATGGCTCTGTCTATTCAAGAGTGGTAGGCAAGTTTATCTCCATGTTACAATCAAAGTTGAATTGTATGTATTAGCAAGATTAGTTGCAAGTTTTCTGCAAGGTTAGGTGGCATTAGTTCACCTTTGTAGCGATATCGCAGTTGTTCACCTTTATGGAAATTCAATATATAATTGGTTTCATTCTTATTGGTTTTTTGTAGCGTCTGCTGACAGTCAACACATGTTTGTAAATAGTCAATAGAGTAAATTGAAGTTGTATTGTATGATAGTTGTTTTGAGAACATCTGTTGACAAGTCAACAGATGTTGCAAAACAGATGTTGTGGTTAAATAGAATCTTGGTTAAATAGAGACTTGAAGTCCAAATTTAATAATTACGATTTTAAAACTTACTTTATTTCCATTCCAGTTGGTAATTTGTAATTTGAAAATTGTATTGGATGACAGTTCTTATAATTACATCTGTTGACTTATCAACATATGTTGTAAAATAGATGTTGTCATTTATAAGTAGCAGAATCCTCTTCACCCTCTTAGTAGTTTTTTGTAACATCTGCTGACAGTCAACACATGTTTGTAAATAGTCTTTAGAATAAACTGAAGTTGTATTGGATGACAGTTGTTTTGAGAAGATCCGTTGACAAGTCAACAAGTGTTGTAAAACAGATATTGTGATTAATAAATAATACAACCCTCTATAAAATCACTTTATAAATTTCTAAGAGTTTGTCTGTACGATCATACTATAGTGTTGGTTAAATAGAGGGCCAAAAGTCCAAATTTAAATATTACGATTTTGAAACTTAGTCTATTTCTGTTCCAAATCGTAATTTGTAATTGGAATATTTTATTGGATGAGAGTTGCGCCTAACTTTTGAACTTTTAAGAGGGAAAGTTTTAAATTAACATAAGGAAGCGTGTTGAGTTTCGATTTTGAACATTAACAGGGTTGAGTGGCAAAAATAAGATTGTTGAGTGCCAAATATTATTATTATTATTAATTATTTAATTGATTTATTTACGTGCCACATGGTAATTTCTAAGTGAAAATTGTATTGGATGACAGTTGTTTTGAGAACAACTATTGACAAGTCAACAAAAGTTGTAAAATAGATGTGATTTATAACTAAAAGAACCCTCTTCAAAATCAGTTTTTTATTTTCTACAGAGTTTTTTCGTACCATCATTTCAACTAAATAAATAAATAATCAAATGCGTATGTTGAAACATTATTCGGAATGGATTCTATAAAAAAAGGACCCTTCTAATTAAACCCCCTAAGCAAAGCGCCTCGCTTTGGACAAAGCGAGGCGCCTGATCCCATCAGATTTTACCTATAAATTCGATCAATTTCATTATAAACTCATTCGATTTCAATTCTTTATCCACAACATCTAAAATGTCATATTACGACATCATTTTCGGTGATTCTTACAACGAGTCAAAATCATATAATGTCGATGAGGGTCAGTCTAGTAATGTCGAGGAGGGTCAGTCTGGCATTCGTTACCGTGACAATACGGTGCAACTGGACTTGAATACACCTTGGAAGGAGCCATATAATTTTGATGATTCTCCCCGTCAACCCGACTACGGTCCTTATACTTACTACAGTTACGGTGGTGATGACACATTTGAAGAACAAGACTATACGCACCATGAAGACAGCGCTGGCGAGGAGAACTAGGTAGAAGATCAGGAGGAAGGATCTAACCCGATCAAATTTTGCTTTGAGACTGATCGGACATTTTCCACACGTGATGAGTTGGTGGACTGGGTACAAGATACGGGAATGATAAATGGTTACGTAATCGTTATAAAAAGATCGAAGAGAAGAGGAGAACGTTGCGTGAAGGTATATATTTCAGTCACTATTGTTTATAATATATTAACAAATACGTACTTTATAAATTGTTATTTAAAAAGCCACGAAAAAACTTAACGTATAATTTAATTACTAAAAACACGTGTTTTATCCTTGGTGAAGGTTAATTCCCTACGGGTGCACCAGTGGTCTTTGGGTCACACACCTTTAGGATTACGTTTCTCCTTTGCTAAGAGTATTGTTAATTTTTACTAAATAAACTTTTTTATAATTTATTATTTAAAAAATTTATAAAAAAAAACTTATTTTCGTGAAGGTTGTGCTTCAATGCAGTCTTGGGGGGGGGGGGGGGACGAGCATAAGAGTGTGGCTTAGGTGAGGAAGACGGGTAGCAAAAAAATTGGCTGCCTGTTTGAGTTGAGAAGGGTGCTTGAAGCTCGGACACAGGTTTGGAGGTTAAAGGTGAAAAACCCGGTGCACTACCACACTCCCCTTGAACACTTAGAGAGTCACGCGTATGCTAGAAGGCTTTATGTAGATGACAGACAACTGGTCGGGCAGATGACAGAGAATGACATTCCCAACCGTAACATCTGGAGAATGCTCGTTTCACAGAACCCGGAGAAAAAGATTACCCTGAAAGATATACACAATGCGACTCAGATGATGAATGCTAAAAAGGGAGTCGGTCCCAAATGTGCAATGCCGCACCTCGAATCTTTTCTGTCGGAGAGAGGATTCACCTACTATACGCGCGCAAATGACACCACGGAGGCCCTCACAGATATTTTCTTCGGTCACAAACATTCATTTACTATGTGGTGCGAATTCCCGCATGTGCTGATGATTGACGCCACCTACCAAACAAACGTGTACAATATGGCGTTTGTTCAGGTTGTGGGTATGGCGTCGACAAACTAGTCGTTTTCGGTTGCCCATGCATTTCTTTCTTCTGAGAAGGTTGGTAACTACGTTTGGCTGTTGGAGATGATAAAGAACTTGCTGGTAGGCTGTATGGAGCCGCGATTGATTATGACCGACAGGGACCTTGCGCTAATGAATGCGTGTGATCAGATTTTCCCAAATGCGTACAAGTATCTTTGCCGGTTACATATTTCGCAGAATATCAACAGGAACAGCAAGAATAAGTTCACGGATAAGGAGTGGAAGGAATTTATTCCAATGTTTTGGTGGATGTGTGACTCTCCGACTGAAGATCTATACGAATATAATTTGGAACAATTTCAGTCATATCTGGAAAAGATTGGTCGTCAGCGTGAATACTTTTACATAATTACATACGTACTTGTTTACATACACACGCCTGACAAGTTATGGTTATATTTTTCAGAGGTTCTTTACTACACGAAGAATAACTGGTTGGATCCGTACCGCCAAAAGTTTGTGTGTGCATGGACTAACGAAACGCTGAACTTTCGCCAGACCACAACCAATAGAGTTGAGGGCATGCATTCAAAAATAAAAACTTACTATCCAGGAAATCGCAACTCGTTGTCCTCAATTGTGTAGTCCGTCGATCAGATGGTTGATAAGCAATATAGAGACATTAAAAAGGTTTTGAAGACAGCCAAAGAAAAGCGATGAACCACCACAAGCGGCAGCCATTGCTTGATAAGTTACTTCGGAAGGTTTGCAAACATGCTCTTGACCTCATATACAGCGAGATCGAACGTTTGCAAACATCCATGCGCACATACCATAACACTTGTGGATGCCATCTTTTTAACAGTTGTGCTTTGCCATGTGCCTATCGTCTCGAGAAGTTACAAGTTGATGGTAATTAATACTAGTGACCATATGATTTTACTACATAATTTATTACATCGTTTAGCTTTCTAACATATGTTATCGTTTTCAGGTCATGAAATCCATTTGTTCTCGATAGACGTGTTCTGGAGGAAGCTTGACTTCAAACCTGTGAAGATTGGTTGTGAAGATATAAATGTAGATGAGGTGTGGGCAAAATTAAAGGAAACGGTTGACACAAAACCAGTTTTTGCCCAATTAACCTACCTGGATAGATTTGCACAAATCATCACAGGCAACTACTCCCCCAACAAACTGCCTGTTGTGCAAAAGAAAACCCGTGGTCGTCCGACCAAGAAACAACAAGAACACAAGAGAGAACAATCTGCGAGAAAGAGCTTGCATTTGCTCGATGAAGAATGTGGGTCTGACCAGGAGCCTGACTTTCCCCGGCACAGCTCTTTCATACCATCACAAGAGGAGCTTGTACGACCTTCCCAGTCCCAGCCTGACATTCCTTACCAGCCTCACCGTCACAGCTCTTACATACCGTCAACATCCCAGGAGGAATGCATTTGGGATAAATTTCATTTCGCATTGCTTCCGCGGACAAAACAGACAGAGAATTTAGTAATGAAATATGGGGATAAAATTCCATTTGTGTTTCACCCATATATATCCAAAATAAAGGATGTGAAACCACATGGTTATTACGGGTTTCGAGCGGTAGCTGTGGGGTTAGGGTTGGATCAACACGAGTTTTTGTCTGTCCGGTCCCAAATGCTACTCGAGTTGCGCAATAGCCAAACCTTGTGGAGGCAAATCTTTGATCTAGATAACAAAGGACATTATGATCGTCTTGTACAAAATATACAATTTAAAGGTTCAAGTCCTTTTTACGAATGTAACATTATATAAAGATTTGAGTTTTATTATGACTTAACCTTGTTTAAAGTTCAAGTCTAGTTGCGAATTTAACCTTTTATAAAGTTTGAGTTTTATTGTGACTCAACCTTGATTAAGGTTCAAGCCTATTTCCAAACTGAATCTGTTTATGACTCAACCTTGATTAAGGTTCAAGTCTATTTCTGAACTGAATCTGTTTATGACTCAACCTTGATTAAGGTTCAAGTATATTTACGAACTGAATTTGTTTATGACTCAACCTTGATTAAGGTTCAAGTCTATTTACTAAGCCGTGTAAACGTTGTGGTAATACATTTGGCTCTATGGTCCCGTGGGTCATTTATGCATCGGTTTTACATACCCGGTCTACCAGACCTTTATTGGTTTGGCATTACTTCGCATTCTATGACCCCGCGAGTCATATAGTCGGAAATTTCACATGCTCTTTTCTCCTGACCTAGTCCTTGCTACATAGGACACATGAATAAAGAACACAAGAAGCCCACCGTATTATGTGTTTAACACTTACCTGGACAAGGTAAGCAATTCGCACATGACACTGGTGATCTCGTCGCGTTCGTCACGATACTTTCCAAATAGACAATTCCAAGTAGTCTGTTTGATTTAATGAACTCTCTTTTGTTAATTTGTTTTAGTATGTTGATTTCGTTTTTTTATCGGATTGCATTGCTTTGAAAATGCAATCATGTTTTCGAATTTCCGTTTTGGCTGAGCCTTTACCCACCATCACCGTCTAATTGGTGTGTTTCTAAGTTTTAAATTGTTTAGAGCACTTTTTCATGATTTATTCCTGATTGATTTCATGTTCATACATGATACATAGCACATCGACAAGATTAAGATGACTTTGGAAATGAATTCCTTACCAGATTGATGATCAGCTTGAACCGAACACTTAACTCGTTTAACCTTGGGCTCTGAATACCACTTGTAAGGCCCTACCCGATAAACGGGTGATTATACGATAATTTACGAGGAAATAAACTTAGTTTGGAAGTTTATGAATAAAACATTACAAATTAAACGTGTTTCACAAGTTTTTAGCACGTACGCATCATATTTCAAAACATACGTATAGTCTAGTTAGTGTCGAATACGACAACAAAACGCCTTCCAAAAACCAGGTTTTAAATGATTAGGTTTAAACGTTGCGGAATCGGTCGAGTCTGATACGTTCGGTTCTTGCTCGAGTCTTGATCATCATCCGCATCGCATACCTGATTTCCTGGGGGTTAAAAGAGGTTAAAACAACCCAAAAGTTAGTTTAAACAAGTCAATGATAAACATGATAAACACCCATTGGCATATCCCTACTTCCATGGGCGTAGCTCTACTCTAACTCAAAATTGACTTTTGGGCGTATGGCAGCAGACTTTCATGATTTCAGAAACTTGACAATAGAGTGGCCGTATCCCTACTCCCCTAGGCGTAGCCCTACTCTGCTCAGAAATGGCTGCACGTTTATACTTAGCATTTTTGCCCATTTTCTCTTGCACCAGCTGCACTTTTCATGCAACTTCAAAATCATTTTAGGGACTTCTTAGAACTCATTTATGGGTCACAATGTATAGTTTCTAAGTGATTAAATCTCGAGTACAATACCTTATTCTGGTTCTAACACTATTCCATAGTGATTCGATTCCTCTTCTACTTGACCCGTTAAGGTTGTATAAATTAAAAACATGCATTTTTATGATTCCTAAGTTTATATTCGTGAGTTACACACTACTAATAAAGCCTCAACTTGACTAAATGATTATTAGTCCAAGCCATTTAACCGTCATAGTAATGCCTCGTGTCCATGGCCACATGTGCCATTTCTCTTGGTTTTGTTCGCTCGGTCTCTATGACTTGCAACGTGATCTAAACACGATGTTTTCTTATAACCCTTGGAAATCACAATCTCATTTCATCTAAAAGATATACCCATGATTTATACACCCAACATGAGCATATATGTATATAAATATATCCTACAAAGTTATAGATATGACTTACCTTGGCTCTTGCCTCTTGGCTTCTAGACTAGCTTGATATTATTATCATAAAGTCTACGAATATACTCAAGCCATTAACAACAATTTGTATTAGTGTAATATTGACCCCTAGATTGGGTCCTTGTCTAACTAGCGTTTTACCCAACTGACCCATTAGGCTAGTTTGGGATCTTGACAACCTACGACTAAGGCTATTTTCTATGAAATTATAAATTCCTTATTAAGCTTCTTTTGTGACACTTCAAATATTTAATACAACGTTATAACTAAGCATAATAACATATTAGGAGCATATTGGGATTTAATTCATCGAGTGACTTACCTTATGAGACTCCTTGGCTATCCAAAGTCTCTTGTATCCGCACCTATGAGGTGAATGATTACTTAGGTTGTTAGAACCTAATCTTTACTTGTCTATACGCATTTTTGGTCGTGTTTCACCAATATACAAGTTTTCACAAATTATTCATGCCCAAGTGAAATCGAGTTTCATTGAGGCATTTTATTAAACACTTGGTAGGCGTGATTTTCCTAGCTTTAATTTTAAGACTTGGGGACCTCATGGATCCATCCTTAACCAAGATTAACCATTACAAGCCCTTAATTAACGTTTTTATAACAATCCATGATTTTCATCACACCCAAGCATACACATACCATTAAATTTAGTCAAATAAAAGGTTACCTTGGTGTGTATTAGGCTTGGAAGATTCGTTTTAGGGCTAATGCACACAAAAGCCCCTTGATTTCATCCTTGATTGAACTTTTTCTTGAGTTTGAGCATAAGTGTGTGTTTTGGGAGGTGTATGGATTGATTTCCAGAAGTTTGTGTGTGTGTGTTTTCTTTCTTCTTTTTTTTATAAGTATTCAACCAAACTCAATTTGGTTATTTGGCACTTTTAACCCCTCCCATGTTTTGTTAAGTATGTACTAGTTCAAGACACTAATCGAATTAGTCTCGTATAATTGTTTAAGCCTTGTTTAGTTAACAAGGTTGACGGAGTTAATTTCCCTAGACTAGGAAATTCGCATAAGTCGTGTTTCATGCGGTTTAGTTTAAAAGCCACATGTGCTTAGATTATCATAAAATACGGTTTAGAGATTTTGGGGTGTTACATTACGGTTATTATTATTATTATTATTATTATTATTATTATTATTATTATTATTATTATTATTATTACGATTATTGTATCGAATGATAAGATATGAAAAGTAGGGATGAGCTCGGGACGGTATCGGTACCAACCGATACCGAAAAATACCGATCCCGAAAACTCCCAAAACCCAATACCGATACCGATACTGAAAACATATGGTACGGTTTCAGTTCGGTATCGATACGGTACCGGTATGGTATCAGTATTTTACCTTAAAATACCGATACCATACCGATCCCGTACCGATACCGAAAATACCAAAACCAAAAACCTCTAAATGTTGGTACCGATACCAAACACCCTCGGTTCGGTACGGGATCGGTATCGGTTCGGTATTAGGGGCTATATGTAGACTGACCTCGACTTTGTTTGATGGTCAGTCTTCTGCATATTTAACAAAATTAGCACCTGGCTTATAGCGTTCTTCCATTAGTTATCAATTTCTTCTTCACCCGGCTCTACAGCCATAGGGCGTCTTTTGGGTCCACCTTGGCTTTTTGGATCAGGGCCTGGCTCATCTTAAAGATGATCTTGTCCTTGATACAAAAGTCAATGTGGAACCAAAGACTCCATAGGGTTGCCAAAATGGACGAAGAGAATATGAATAAACTAAATGGAAGAACCTTATAAACCAGGTGATAATTTTGTTAAATATGCAGAAGACTGACCTCGACCTGGTATGATGGTCAGTCTTCTGCATATTTAACAAAATTAGCACCTGGCTTATAGCGTTCTTCCATTTGTTATATATTTCTTCTTCACCCGGCTCTACAGCCATAGGGCGTCTTTTGGGTCCACCTTGGCTTTTTGGATCAGGGTCTGGCTCATCTTAAAGATGATTTTGTCCTTGATACAAAATTCAATGTGGAACTAAGGACTCCATAGGGTTGCCAAGATGGACGAAGAGAATATGGATAAACTAAATGGAAGAACCTTATAAACCAGGTGATAACTTTGTTGAATATGCAGAACACTGACCTCGACCTGGTATGATGGTCAGTCTTCTGCATATTTAACAAAATTAGCACCTGGTTTATAGCGTTCTTCCATTAGTTATCAATTTCTTCTTCACCCGGATCTACAGCCGTAGGGCGTCTTTTGGGTCCACCTTGGCGTTTTGGATCAGGGCCTAGTTCATCTTAAAGATGATCTTGTCCTTGATACAAAAGTCAATGTGGAACCAAAGACTCCATAGGGTTGCCAAGATGGACGAAGAGAATATGGATAAACTAAATGGAAGAACCTTATTAAACCAGGTGATAATTTTGTTAAATATGCAGAAGACTGACCTCGTCTGATGGTCAGTCTTCTGCATATTTAACAAAATTATTATTATTATTATTATTATTATTATTGTTATTGTTATTATTATTATCCTTACTGCTATTATTATTATTAATTATTATTAATTAAAAATTATTGTTTACATAGATATGGAGACAGGTTTTTTTTGACGGGGCTTATGGTGGTGGAGATGACGCGGTGTCGTCTGCAACGGTGGCTGCGTCGCCGCAGAGGGGTCGACGGGCTCCACCACCGGACCCTTTAGTGGGCCACCCATACCTGGAGTTTGAGGAGGGGTTTACTGAGCAGCAGCGCAGGTGCAACAAGCCGCGTCTGATGTCGGTCGACCTTCACATGTACATTAGCTGGGATCTTCTGGAGAAGGTCGGGGAGGCCGGGAAGGCGAACAACTTTGTGGGGTTTAACACCCCATGGAGTCGTCTCTTTGATATAGCCAAGGAGGATTCTTACCGGGAGCTGACGATGGAGTTTATCTTGTCGTACGACGTACTAGACAGGCCCCAGAGGGAGGACCCAGATCGGCCTTTTCGCCCCATCCGATTTCGGGTATCGAGGCAGTGGAAGGAGATGACCTATGATGTAAGTTATTTCAATTATCTGTCATTTGATTATTATGTTACCAAAACTTGTTAATATTTACAATTATTTTTTGCAGGAGTTCGTTGTTGCTTCGGGGTTGTACCGACCCGCCGAGATTGGTACTGCTTTGTACCGTGACACTGTGTAGATGGTGGATAGGCCGACCCTGGTTAGTTTTTGGAGGTACATCGCCACTTCCCACTTTGGGAAGAATATGGGAAAGGAGACGAAGATTAGGGACCCCCTGTACGCTTACTTGCATCGTGCGATCGCCACATCCATCGCAACATGGGGGAACAGTCGGGAGAAGGTCAACCAAAGTGACCTTTTCTTTTTGTACTGTTTACTTATGCAGCAGTCGTGCGACCTAGTCGCGGGCTTGGTGGAGTACTTTAAGTGTGCGCACAAGTGCCAGGCTCACGCACATCTATATGGCGGGGTGTTCATCACCGTCATCGCGCGTCGTCTGAACCTCGTGCCAGAGACTGGCCCTCAGTTGTGGGCCAGGATCCCATCGCTGGAGTTGGGATTTCCCAACTTCCGGAGCATGGGGATCCTGCTGGAGGTCGAGAAGAATGTATATCGGTTTTGATCTCTCGGCAGCAGGACCACGTTTAAGCCGACTCCCCTTCCTGCGCCCAATGATATACCGGTCTACCATGAGCGGGTTCCGAGAGAACCTCTGCTGCCGGACCAGGTGGGTGATGGTGGCGATGACGGCCCCCCACCTCCGCCGCCACCACAGCAGCAGTACCCCCGGCATATATATGATGACGTCACTCCTGCTGCGCGTTTCGTGGCTGATGACATTGATCGCCGCATCGGTCAGATACAGGAGGTTCAGCAGTGGACGATCGAGGCGCTACAGGCGATGGCACAGCATTGGGGGTAGGGTTACGTGATCCACCAGGGGGTGGGCCAGCACTGGGGGCCCCACCACCGCCATAGTGATTATCTATATATCTTACTTTGCAGTAGACTTTTTTCAGTTGTATTTTTTTTTGTATGTACAAACTGATTATTATATTTGCAGTTCATCATTTGTTTATATGTTTGTCTGTTTTGATTGTTTATAATGCTTGTTTCGAATTTGTATAATCCGTTTGAATGTTTAATTGTCTAATAAACATTAAACCCATAAATAATAAATGAACTAACACCAAATTATAAATGGCAAGCCAGTAAAACCAATGCGATCCAAACAGTAAATATCTTATTATAAACATTAAAAATCACCCAACCCTTTCAATTCCAAACCAAATAAAGCTTGCATGTTCTGAACTAAAACGTCACATTGACCATCGACTACCATATTCGTATCCAGTTTCGTTACTTCGTTCAATCTTTCTTCAACGAGGTCTTCCCCGTGAATAATTTATCCACTCACAGTGACAATCAAACACTTTATTAATATGTTAAAGTTGGAATTACTTGATTAATTATAGTTTGGTTAGGGTTATTACGTTGTTTTTTAAATTTAAAAAAAATTACAATAGATAAATAAATAAGTTAATAGGTTAAAGTTGGGATTACTTGATTAATTATAGTTTGATTAGGGTTATTACTTTGTTTTTTAAATTTAAAAAAAATACAATAAATAAATAAAAAAGTAAAAAAAAAAAAAACACTTCAAAACAAACCACAAAAAAATCCAAACCAAAACCCTCCCAACATCAGAATGTCCAGGTTCATTCCCCCTGTGCCAAGCACCTCGCTTTGGCCATAGCGAGGCGCTTGGCACCTTATTTTCCAAACTCCTATGTAACCCTGTACCATGATTTATCATGATGTGACTGAAACGCCTCGCTTTGGCCAAAGCGAGACGCTTCAGGGGGAGTTGGAATAGAAGCCAAGGGGGTGCCAATAGATGGACCCAAAAAAAATTTAAAAACATTTTAGGTTAATTTAGTTAACTTGGTTAAGTTTCTATAAAGAAAAACTAACTAATTATAAAGGAATTCTAACCAAACTAACTACAGGGACCAATTTTGCCAATAATCAAAAGTTTTAAAATGTTTATCCCTCTCCTCTTGGTCATGCGATTCCGGCCAGGATTCCGGCGAGAATCCGGCTAATTTTGGCGACTCCAAAATCCAGTTTTTATGCCCCATTAATTGTCCTGATTATTGCAATACGTTTCTCCTCATTATCCAAATGTTTTCTCAATCATTTAATCGAGTTTTGACGCGTGTTTTAAGGTGTTTAGTATCGGGTTTAAGTGTAACCGATCGGAAATCTTTATGTCTCGTTTAAGTCCGTTTTTTTAGCGAACATATATAAATCGTTTCTGCCAAATCATTTCTGCACAATCACACTTCATAAACCCACACAAAAACGCATCAAAATGTGTCCAAAAGCTATGCAATTGGGTCTCTTTTTTTTTTTTACTTTTGAAGCTTCAGTTTTGACTAGTATTCGTGAGTGTAAGCCCCAAACTCTTGTGTCGTTTTATTCATTATATCATAGTCTATGATAGCCCCCAAATAATCGATGTCTACCCGTTCCTGTATCACTTAATTAAATTTCGGGTTAGGGTTAGTGTTTATGTTAGGATTGGGGAAGAAGAAGGTGAATTTGTATTATTGTTTAAATATAATTTTGTTTCATTAAACACAACAAATGCATGGATGGTCTAGTGGTTGAGTCACTTGTCTTCTTGACCAAGGGTCACGAGTTCGATTCCAAGCACCCCACCATTCTGATTATTTTTTTTCTTTTTTCTTCTTTTTATATTTCTTTTATTTTAATCATTTAAAATCCATTTAAACTTAGAATGTTCATAATAAATTCGTTTTTGAACCAAAAATCATAAAAATTTAGGTGTAGCTCCTTGACAACTCATATAAAATTTTCATATTTTTAGTTTCTGGAAAATATTTTATTTTCGTAATTTTATTAATTTAAATTGTTTTAATCCTAATTATCTGATTAAAAATTCATTTTTATTCATTTTAATCTCAAAATTTCTGGGAAATGTATTCTAATCATCAAAAACTGAAATAAAAATTATTGGCTCAGAAAACATTTATTTTTATTGATTTTCCTATTTTTAATCATTTAAACATGATTTAAATTCATTAAGTCAGTTTTAAATACAAAGAAATTGAGAAAAATTATGGAAAATTTATTTTAACTATGTCTCATCAAGAGGTATTCATTTCTCTCAAAATTATAATTTTTAAACCATATATTGTATTTTTGTTGTATTTTTGTTGTATTTATGTTTATTTAAATACAATAAATCATTTATAATTCATTATATTTGAAATTTGAATTATTAATTTAATTCTTTTGTTCAAATTATTTTAAACTACTTTTTATCTAAATATTCAATTGGTAATAATTATATTACCTAAACCACATTTACAAACTTTGACATATTATTTTTGATATACAACTGTTATATTAATTCGATTTATCATAAAAACTCTAATTCCTCAAATCGACATAGCAAACCCTAATGCCTTAGAACCCTAGATACCTTAGACTTTTTAGACATTTCCTTATTAGTATTCTTATACATTATAGGTTGAATTCTTCGGAATTCCCAATTTTATTTTGTGACGAGCTTGTTGGATTTATCGCTTAGCAAGAACTGTGAGTATATCTTTCCCCTTTTTCATATTTTACTCTTTTGGGGCTATTCATGTACACTATGACTAAATGTTATTCTTTCACTAAATGCAATTCTCATGTGTGTTTGCTTTATATTAATTTGTGTGTCTATGACTTGTCAAAATCATTAACATTTAAGGGCCTGGAATTTCAATGAATAGTACTATGGTATATACCCCTTGTGACTCTGTTGAGAGACCTTGGTCATTGTCTTGTGATTCATTATACTCAAAAATGGTTTTATTCTTGATTCTTGATACTTGATTTTTAGGGTTGATTTTGAACGGATATTACTTATTACATAGTTGCAAACAGTATACAACACATGAATTGCGAAACGTTTTTCTACTATATGTATTCAAAACAGGGTATGCTCACCAATACATTTTTGTATTGACAAAATTATTTCCGTACATGTTTCAGGTTATTTATGAGATGACTTTTAAGCTTTTGGAATTTTTACTTAGATGTTGGATTTATTGTATTTCAATTTAGTTGTCACTTTAGAATTTTTGTATTTTGTATTTTCTTTCAATGTAATAAACTACTTAATAAATGTATCAATATTTACACTTTTATTCCATGAGCTATTGAAAAATCATCACTACGTGGCACCTCAATAATTCCGCCATCGGTCGGGGTGTTATACAAATAATAAGAGTTTTGAGTTCAATTATTATTATTTTTATTAATTAATTGATTTATTTACGTTCCACGTGATAATTTGCAATTGAAATTTGTATTCTATGATAGTTGTTTTGAGAACAAATGTTGATAAGTCAACAGAAGTTGTAAAATAGATGTCGTGATTAACAAATAATACAACCCTCTATAAAATTGGTTTTTAAATTTCTATAGAGTTTGTCCGTACCATTAATACTGTAGTCTTGGTTAAATAGAGACCCAAAAGTCCAAAATTAACGATTATGATTTTGAAACTTAGGTTATTTACGTTCCACATGGTAATTTGTAATTGGAAAATTGTATTGGATGACAGTTGTTTCAGAACGTCTGTTGACAAGTCAATAGATGTTGTAAAACAGATGTTATGATTTATAACTATACAACCATGTATAAAATCATTTCTTAAATTTCTATAGAGTTTGTCCGTACCATCATTTCGTCTAGATAAATAAATAATAATAAATTTTTTAAAAGTATGTGTTATGCCCCTAACTTTTGAACTTTTAGGAGGGAATTTTTTAAATTAACATAGGAAAGCGTGGTTCATTAATTATGCTGCATTCGTAATCATAAAAATAAGCTTCCTTTATAAATATAATTCTATAAGCACATAACCAATACAACCCTGTTAAATTTCTACAGAGTTTTCCCTAACCCTTCTGTCATATTGATAAATAAATAAATATTTTGAAAGCATGTCAATATAGGATGTCAACAACAGTCTTAGTTTTATTTGTGAGTTGAACCCAGCGAAAGATATGAGGAATATGAAGGGACGAGTCATACGAAAATGGAATCAAAATTTTAAAATGGGGCTCGTATTGATCGATGGGAAGGTAAGGTCATAAATGTGATTGTTTGTTTAAGGTTAATGTTGGTATCATATCTTCATCTTATCATATGGTTATATACTTATATTTGTATGTTAAAAAAGTTGTTGTGTTTGATGTTGATCTTTTGTTTATGGTTATTTTCAGGGTGATAAGATTTAGGCTTCTATTAAAGGTCATTTGGTGCAAGTTTTTGACAGTATAGTTCATGAGGGTGATGTTTTTGCTCTCTTCAAATTTGGGGTTGGTGAAAAAAAAGGACCCCTACAGTGTTGCTACGCATGATTTTAAAATCGTTTTTTATCGTTGTTCTACTGTTAGGCATGATGTTGGATGGAAAGGTCTTGAGTATGGGTTCAGGTTCATTCCTTTTAAAGATATTCTGAATGGTGAAGCAAATAAACTATTGACTGTTGGTTGATCTATTCTCATTCTTTATGCTACTGAAGTTTTTGGTGGTTTAATTTGTATAGATTTTTGATATAGTTGTTTTTTATATTTTTGCTGCAGATGTTGCTGGTAGTCTGATTTGGTGTGGTGATTTGGATGTGTTTGGACAAGCTCCAAAATTAACCTAACGGATGAACTTTGATCTTCAAGATTTGGAGTAAGCATTGCTTTGTATTGTTATAGATTTTGTTTGTTCTTATGTTTCCAAGACTTAATCCATATAATCATTTGTGTAATAAATGGCAAGAATTATTGAAGTGGTGTAATAAATGTAATCAAGAATATACTCCTAAATTAACGGAGTTCTACCTCATTTAATGATGTAATAAATGTTGCATATCAAATCTTGAGTTCCCTTTTTTTTATATGTATTTACAACCTTAAAATTATTGTTTCCATGTAGAGGTACCATTTTACGATGTACCATGTGGAATGATTATGCAATACTGTTTAAGAAAATCATTTCTAATAACCCGGTTACAGAGCATGTAATAGCTACCCCTTTCCTAAAATTATTATCAGGCAACAGTTTTATTAAGCAGAAGCTCAACAATCTTGGATATAGTAAGAAAGAGTTACTAGATCCAGATTTTATAGCCTTCACATTGGATACTAAATCAGTAAATACTGTCTGGGATAAATTTTAATAACTGTCCGTTAAAATTGCATATCCAAGATACTGTGTTTTCAAAGGTACCTCATTAAATGATGTTGCCTTCGTAGATAGACATATAAGAAGGGAATAAAAAAAACTTCATTGGTGGGGGAAAGTTTCGTTTAAACATTGTTGAGGCTGTTGATTGACCGTTGATGAGTCCCAATATTAGCAGGCTTTACATACATGTTTTCACCTAATTATCACCCGAATTCATGCTTTTATCTTGGTATTATCACGGTTTGTCTGCTTTTGATGATAATTGCATGTATTTGAGGTGGGAAGTGAAAAGAAGTGAAAACCAGCATAAAAGATGAGGATTTGAAGACTTCCGGAGTTGATCCAAATGCAGCACGACCGCGCGACCGCGCTTACGACTGTGCACGGCCGTGCACCTATCCCAAGTCAACCAGTCAGCATTTCGAAGTCAGCAGGAGGCAAAATTAAGCTTTTCCAAAGTGCACGGGCGTGCCCAGGACTATGGCACGGGCGTGCTTCCTTATGCATGTCCCCCAAGGCCTAAACTGACCAAGATTGACAAGACGGTTACACATTTTCAATGAGCACGGGCATGCCCAAGGTAGAAGCACGGGCGTGCTTGACCTAGTACAGACATTTGCTACACAAAGGACTCTGCAATCATACCTGCTGTCGTGCATGGGCGTGCCAGGACTTAAGCATGGGCGTGCCAAGGCTGTTTTACCTATAAATAGAGGCCTCCACTCCACATTTTGGGTATCCCTTTTCACCCGAGTTTCTCTCACACGTCAAGCATCTTAAGGGTATTGTAAGTGAGCCTTGGAGCTTGGGATCACTCCATAAACACTACTTGATTGAGAGTTGAGAGAGAGATCATTAAAAATCATCCAAAAACCCTCTTTAATCCCCAATACAACCACTACTATGTGTTCCCCCAACACCCAAGTTAGAGTGCAAGTTGTAAAGCCAATGTTTGGCTAGGATAGTAGAGTGTTGCTAGGGTGAAGAAATTTCTTGGTATGGATTATATAGTTTTTATTTGTTAAGTGGTGTTTGTGTTCTTGTTTAATTCTTTTCACTTAAAAGTGTTTGATGAATTAACTAACTAATTACTTAGTCTTTGGTCTTGTGGGTGTCTTGATAGGAAGTGGGAGGACTTATGAATGTACCCATGGTGTGTAACAACCCATGCACTCATAAGCTAACCAAATCCCGCGAGTAGTGATTAGCCCATTTGTGGGTAGAAATACACACAATTGTTGGCTTAATCCTCTACTATCAAAGATCTCACTTAGGGTCGGTACGGTCTTTATACTCGGTCCTGGTGATAAGTCAAGACTTAATTCTGCGACTTAGCTTCATTGTCTATGTGAAAGCTTTGGCGCAAATTAAGGATTGATGAACCTGTGTTGAAAGAAAACGGTCTTTATTTTCTTTCATTACTATACTGCCGCACAGTTAATAATAGACCACTCACTTTTTAAAAGGTTAATTAACTCAAGTAGGAGATGAACGTGTTCTGGTTAGTCACGAGTCTTCTATGATATCAAGTGGCAGCTTGTTCGGTCATGCTCCAGCCACTAGCAACCGTTCACAAAAGTTTTAAGTGATGAGATGTCTATATTGCAACACTAGGAGGTGGATTCTTCAGGATTGGGTATACACAGTCTTGAGAAGTCCGTCATTCATTGTTGACAGGTGAGTTTACCGATTTGGGAGACCCTCACTTAATAGCAAGAACACAGCTCGTTATGCGAGAATAGTCACCTCTTGAGAATGCTCGTGCAACTCCACGTTAAGCATAAGTGCGTAACTTGTATAAACCACTTAACTAAGTAACTACTATTAATCCATCCCAAGGATAGTTGGATCCCGAACCAGCACTTCTTTTTGGTATTGATTTCTACTTTGGTCGTTCTCACTCTCTCTTTCTTTATTTTATCTTTTCTTTTGTTAAAGCAACTTAGGGCTGAGTAGGGGAAGTCGTATCTTAGGGTTTGATACTCGGTACTTGCGATAGTCTATACTACGCTCGATAGGTCCACTTGCCTATCGTGTTGGTTTAGAATATTCAACAGATTTTGTTTTACTTTTATAAATTTAAAACTTTGATAAGTGTAAATAGACGTTAAAAATGTAAATGTAAATGTAATGTCATTGTTAGTGACAACTATTTAAGGCAACAACTGTTTGAATCAACAACTGGTTTTAGTAACAACTGTTTTAGAAAGATCTCCTTAACTGACGCACTGCCTTAGAACAGACGTTACCAAACACAGTTTTTCTTGCAATAGATGATTGACTTTTTAATTTGGTGTTTACTAAACAGACCATAACAGTTGGTCTGTTTATGTGTTTTATATTTTGGGGAGTAATTGTTTTAAAAAAAGATATAGTATTCCCGTGTTTTCACACAGGATTTCACCTAGTATATAATTAAAGAGTATCTAGGGTTGAGTTGTCACCTAACTAGGGTGTCCACCTCACCCTTTTCCAACCCATTTAACTTGGGTATGGGTTATTTTACCCGATCCATGACCCTATATTGTAATCCATATACCCGCATATAAAAACTCGTTTTTCCTTGATATTTCTCATTCTCATTAGTACGTACCACTAGATTTGTCTTTCAAATTCTCATTCTAACCCTAGACTCCAAACCCAACCTCTATAATCTACAATACGCATATCTAAAATCGAATCTTTTATACTATCATCATTCTGCGCCTCTCCTTATTATCAGGTATCGTCTATGTTTGTGGACTTCAGATCTGTATAGGTTTTTATCCTCCTTGTATTCATATTGTTGTATGTTTCTTGCTTTAGTTGTCGATTATATGTTAATCTCCTTCTTTCTTTCGACCATATATCCCAAACCCTTAACATGCAGTAAAGCCGGGAGCATCAAAGTTTGAATCTGACTCTCTAAGCTTGATCTGTTCTATTTCTTTGTGTGTGTTTTTTTTAACATTTAGGGTTTTTTCTTTCCATAAGTTTTTCTTTGATTTTTGGCTTCAAACTTGCAATCAACAAGTGTTTATGAGGCTTTATGTATTTTTATTTGACATCTATTAAAAAAATATTTTTTTTCCTATAAGGAATGCTTTGGTTGTAGTCGTTCATAAATGGATAAAAGCTTTGGTATTTTGATTCTTTTCGATATTTCTTTATTTTCATGTTGGTTTGAATTATTGTACAACTTCAATGATTTTCACCTTTTTTACACGTTTCGATCTTACCCTTTTATATAATCTTTTAATTTAATGAATGCTCTGATTTTTTTAGTTGTTTGCTAAACCCATAAACTTTAGGATACATGTTTTGATATTTTGTTATTGAATACGTTGATATCATTCTTCAAGCTTTATAGTGTTTATTCATCTAAATGTGGTAGTATTTTACTATTTTATGATGTGTAAGAATCATTGATTTGTTTAATTGTTCTCTAAAGTCTGAACCCATAAACTTTAGTTATTTTGTTCATATTTTAGTTTTTTTATATTGTTTTTGTATTCACATTCTTATTTCCATTTTGTATATTCATGTTATCATGTTGTTTTGTGTGTTTGTAAACTTTCCAAATTGTTCATTGATGTTTGTTTGAAATATGTGAGGGGTTTCGAGGTCGAAAGAGTCATTGTTGAAGTTTATGAAGGGGGAGATACCGGGTGTTACTTCGCATGTGGTTTATATTTCTATGATGTTTAGTTGATTTACTTGGCATGTTGATGATCATGGTTTTCATACCTAGAATTATATGCATATATGTGCTAGGAAGAATTTGTATGGTGTGCCAAAAGATGTTGTCATTGCATTCGACGATGTGATTCAGATGGATGGTTATTGTGGAGAGATTAATCCTATTGGTATTGACCTTTGAATTTGAAATCCTCTGTTCACTGCATGCTCTGTTTTAGTTGTGAATGATTGATTCAATATACGTTTTATGATATACCTCTTTGTTTTTCATTAGAAGGCTAAGATTTATATTGCATGTCACAACTTTGTAATGCAAAAAAAAAGATATTTTTTAGTGACTATAATTGCATATACTTTTGATGTGTTTTCGGTTACTTTTGCCACTCTTGCATATACTTCTGTTGTGTTTTTGGTTACTTTTTTTGCATCAACCTGAAACCCGTCAAACCATGCTTGTTTCTGCAATTGAACATACCAATATCATCATCTCGATTCCCTCTTTCAAATCCGGTGAACAATAGCCTAGAACTGTGAGTTTCAGCTAACGACGTTAGTGTGAGTTAACGGTGGGTGCAATGAGAAAAAATAAATTAAAAGGTGGGACTGGTGGAAAGAATCAACTTAGATAGGCTTATTATTGGCCAACAACACAAATGTGAGATTATTACAATCCAATTTTTCTTTATTCAATTCCTTTTCACCCCTTTTTAATACCTCGTCTCCACCAATTGAGTCATACATCTCCACTTTTCACCCCTCCCATTTTTACCCCATTTTCACCAAATTTTTAAATAACCACTATTAGAAACTTAGAAAAGTGTTTGAAGTAGGGATGAGCTCAGGACGGTATCGGTACCAACCGATACCGATCTTGAAAATACCGATCCCGAAAACTCCCAAAACCAAATATCGATACCGAAAATATACAGTATGATATCGGTTCGATATCGACACGGTACTCGTATGGTATCGGTATTTTACCTTAAAATACTGATACCATACCGATACCGAAAATACCGAAACCAAAAACCTCTAAAGCAAATAGATTTATGGACTTGGGCCAGACTAGTGGAGGGGAGTATGTGAGTAGTAATGAAAGGCCCATTAAGGAGCCCAAAACGGTGGTAAATGATTCTGATCCATTTGAGCTTGACCCAATTATTTTGGGTAAGGATGTGAATGTTGTTAACTCAAGAGGTAATGGGCCTATTCAGATCACGAATTCTTTTCAAGTCCTGATGGGTGAATCCGATCCTGATGTTCTGGCAAAGGGGGCGGAAGATCAACAGGGGTCACAGGGAGCTGTTGTTGAAAAGGCAGATGGTAGTGATGTTGAGAATGAGGTTTTCTGTACTCGTGATATGGGTATTGAATTGGGTGCGCACCTGAATGGGTTCGAGAATATGATCCGAAGCACGATTCAAGGTTCAGGTTTACAATCAGGTTTGCCATGAATTGTTTATCGCTTATTATTAGAGGGGTTGGGAAGGTGGTAAAAGTATCGTGGGTGAATGATCTGATTCGTATGAATGGGGTGGATTTTTTGGCTCTTCAAGAAACAATGGTGAATAGTTGTAATAGTTTTTATTTTGATAAGTTCTGGATCAATAGTGATTGTGGTATTGATGTGGCGGCTTCTAATGGCAAATTGGGTGCGCTGGTTAATATGTGGAATGTTATAAAATTTCAAAAAGTTAAGTCAGTGGTGGATTCAAATTTTATTCTCACTTCGGGTAGTTTGGTGGAGGATGGGACGGTTTTAAATGTTGTTAATGTTTATGCGCCTCAGAAAGTTAATGAGAAAAGGTTGTTATGGAATCGGCTTCATGGTTTGGTTCCGGAAGATAGCGGTTTATGGTTGTTTCTTGGGGATTTTAATGTG
This sequence comes from Ambrosia trifida, assembly GCA_028751855.1. Classification (NCBI taxonomy): domain Eukaryota; kingdom Viridiplantae; phylum Streptophyta; class Magnoliopsida; order Asterales; family Asteraceae; genus Ambrosia; species Ambrosia trifida. Next base: position 112,618,985 of record CM054122.1, read on the forward strand.
GTTAGGTGGGAAGAGGAGAGGAAGAATTCTAAATTTCATGTAGGGATGGCTAATTATTTTACTTTGTTCATAGATAATGCGAACTTGCACGAGTATACTATAAGGGGGAACAAGTTTACTTTTATGACAGGGTCAGGCAATGATATTAAGTTGATTAAAATTGATCGTGTCCTGGTTTGCCAGGAATTTTTTAATAGATGGCTTGAGGCGATTTTAAGGGCTCTGCCTAGAGAGCTTTCGGATCATTGTCCTTTGTTGCTTACGTGTCTTGTCACACCCTCAAATTCCACGTGCGGGGTTTTACCACGAGGCGTGTGACACACCAGGATCCAAGTCAACGGTCACAACGAACGACAACTATATGCGATAAGATACGTATACCAAACCATGCAATAGTTTGAAAATGGTGATTCAAAACACAGCGGAAGCAAAATAGGTTTTAGAAAACGTATAACGATGAAACATAAGTTTAATGTTTAAACAATCCAAGACGCGAAACATGATCCTAGAAGCGAGTGCGACTCCGTGCGCCTAAACTCAATGTTGCTACCTTAGCGACCTGAGAAAACATGCCAAAAAAACGTCAACATATATAATGCTAGTGAGTTCACAGGTTTAAGTTCGTAAAACGTTTTCATGCGTAAAGCGATTCATCACAAAGTTTCAAGTGTGCAAAAGTTCCAAGTAAATGACAAACGTCCCTTACTACTACGATTATGTGGCCAAAACCATTACTGACAAACGTGCTCAAAGTTGTTGCCCATGTGTAAGTGCCAAAGTAGAGACAATATGCACCCGCCCGGCTCCCAGCCGTCGAGTGGGGTTCGTCACGCTCAATAGATCTATCCACATTTCCCCCGTTGTGGCCCGCACATTCATGGTTTTGATAGGGACTTTAGGTTTCATCGTATAGTAAATAAGTGCCAAGCGCCAAGTGCCGTTGTTTAAAAATGCCAAGTGCCAAAAGTGTCACAGTCCTTAAAAGAGTTACATTACTAAAAAGCGTCATGTTTCTAAAAGTGTTATGTTTCCAAAAGTGGTATGTTCCATAAGAGTTACGTTTTCAAATCATAAACGTTGCGTTGTTAAAACGTGTGGCATGCTTCTCCCCCAAGAGAAAAGAGTATAAAAGAGGGGCCGTGAACTCACCTGAGAGTGCGTCTCCTGATAACTAGAAATCCAGTACGTGTATGATAACCCCGACTAATGACAACCTATCAATGAATTCGAATAAGTGTTTTGACTATCAACCCGAAGGTTAACTAGTCCCCGATTGTCCAGATCTTGACTACGTGTGTTAAAAAGTGTGTTTAAACTTTAACCAAACATACCAGACAGACCCAAAATCCCGTTGGTGACCCATTACATCAATTAGTTAAGCACATAAGGTTAACACATAAGTTTCAAGCTTAAAACACTTAGTTTGCATCAAAAATCGCACATACAAAGTCGTAAGGTTGAACCGGAAGATTTCTGGGTTTGGTCCGACCCCAAGGGCTTCTGGTTCGACCCATGGACCCTTGGTTTGACCCCCATGATGTTCATTCAACCTATTCACAAGTTTATTCGACCTAACACATGTTTATTTGACCCTAACATATGTTTATTCGACCTTAACGTATGTTAATTCGACCCTAAAACGTGTTAATTCGACCCCAGACACCCAGATTCGACCCCAGGCACCCACATTCGACCCCAGGCACCCACATTCGACCCTATGGTTCTACATTCGACCCCTAGGAGCCACGTTCGGCCCCTAGAAGCCACGTTCGACCCCCAGAAGTCACGTTCGACCCCCAGAAGCCACATTCGACCCATTAGAGCCACATTTGACCCATTTGAGCCACATTCGACCCCACGAAGGGTTGAATGAGTTCCACGTTCGACCCTTTGCTGTAGAAATTCATAAAACGCACCAAAACGCATCTAAACGGTCCGAAAACATCACGAAACATCACCAATCACAGCAATCAACTATTATTAACATATTCCCATAAAACCCTACCAATTTTATCCCGAAATCCGTCTGTTTTACAAGTTACCCGAAATGGCAAATTATGGAGATGTCACATCAAACGCATGCAATCTTTACCTAATTAGGAAACTTTCTGAAATCAATCAATAATCAACTTAACATACTCAGATTATCATGAATAAGAAACCCCCAATCATATTCTTATCACTATCATCATGAACAAGCCCTAGATCTACCCCAAAATCTCCAAAATGAGCAAAACATCGTCAATAATCAATTGCAACCTATCTCAATCATAAATCATCATCAATAACAGTCCTAGATCATTGTTATAACATCTATACAGCAATTAATCATCAAACAATACATAACACCACATAAAACACCATTAACACATGTTAATTTGTATGAAAACTCATTATTTATGAATAGGTTTTGTTTAGAAAGATGTTAGGAAGGTTTTTATCCATGTAAACATGTTTGAATCAGATCTGGACTCTTGGGGTTTAATGAAAACGAATCAAAATGCTATAAAAAGGATTTAGAATGAAGAACACACCTTAGATCTTTGTTTAGAAGATGTTTGTAGGTTAGATTATGGAAAACAAGAAAAAAAAAACTCCTTCCCCAATGATTAAAGTTGCTAGATAGTGTTTAGAGGCGTTTAGGGTTTGTGAAATGATGAAAAATGACAAAGTGTGGTATTTATACTGGTCCACGTTCACCCCTTTGTACAAGGTCGAAGGTACCCACGTTCGCCCCCTGTACACGGTCGAATGAACCTTTATGTTGTTCTCCCATTCCAGGTTCGCCCCCACGCTGGGTCGAACCAAGGCCCATGCCAGGTTCGCCCCCACTCTATGGGTCGAACCAAGACTTATGTTTTCCAGATTTTCCAGTTTGTCGTGTTTAACGCATTTTAACACATCCTAACACATGAACATGTAATCCTAATCTATGTTTAACATATATAAGCATGGATAATCATATAAACATCATTTAAACACGTATTTGCATATAATCCACCACATAAGAATCAATCTACGCATAACACTTAATTTAGTTTATGTAATTCACCAACAACGGGACTCGTAACGTGTGCGTGTGTGATTAACCCAATGATCCTCCAAATCATTGAACCCTGGACAATACGGACTGTGTTCCGACTCTACTGACCCCGTTAAGTATGTTTAATAAACGTTTTTCGCTAAGGTAGACTTATGTGTTTGAAAAATGTTAACCCAAACATGCCGGGTGTCACACGTGTCTGATTCCAATTTTGGTACTAAGCCTTTTAAGTGGTTCAATTCTTGGTTGGATAGGGAGGGTTGTGATCAGGTTGTTATTGGGGCTTTGGAAAATTCTAATGTGGACGGGCCTTCCGATGTTATGTTACATAAGAAGCTTAATTCGGTCAAATATGCTATTAGGAAGTGGTGGAACGAAGTTGGAAAAAAAGAAGATGAAGATGTGAGGTTAATTAAAGAAGAGATTGCGGGGTTAGAGAAGATTATGGAGGAGTGGGTTCTAGAGGAGGATGAAGTTTGGATTTGGGAAGAAAGCAAACACGAGGTGAAGAAGTTTATTTGGCGCAAGAGTCAGGATTTGCAACAAAAGGCTAGAGTTAATTGGGTAATGTTTGGTGATGAAAATTCTGGGTTTTTCCATCGGTGTATTAAAGGTAGGAGGGCGGCAAATTCTATTCCGGGGTTAATGGTGGATGGGGGTTGGGTTTCAAAACCGCCGATTGTCAAGAGGGAAGTGTTGCACTTCTATAGAAATCTTTTTTAAAAAAAAAAAGATTTTCTTGTTAGACCTTTTTTATTATGTGATAAATTGAAACAGGTTCCGGAGGATTGTATTGATGGTTTGATTGCCCCGTTCACTAGAGAAGAAGTCAAGGCGGCTGCTTTTGATTGTGGTGCTGATAAGGCTCCTAGGCCTGATGGTTTTAATTTCAGGTTTATCATGCACTTTTGGAAGTATTTGGAAGATGATTTTATGAAGGTGTTTGAAGATTTCTTTCTTAACGGTTCGATTAGTAAAGAGTGTAGTACTTCCTTTATTATGTTGATTGCAAAAGCTAAGACCCCGGTCAAGTTAAAAGACTACAGGCCTATTAATTTGATCGGTGTTATTAATAAATTGATTTCAAAAGTGGTGGCTGCTAGAATGAAGATGGTTATTGGCAAGGTGATCTCTGATTCTCAGTCGACTTTTATTAAGGATAGGAATATTTTGGATGGGCCCCTTGTGTTGAATGAGATTATTGGGTGGATTAAGAGAAATAAGAAACAGGTGTTTCTATTGAAGATTGATTTCGAAAAGGCTTATGATAATGTGAGTTGGGAGTTCCTATTATCTATTTTATCTCAAATGGGTTTTCCTCAACGTTGGGTGTTGTGGGTGAAAGGTATTTTAAGTTCGGCTCGCTCGGCGGTTTTAGTTAATGGTTCCCCGACTTTTGAGTTCAATTGTCAAAAAGGGATAAGACAAGGGGATCCACTTTCTCCTTTCTTATTTCTCATTGTTATGGAGGCTTTGGATTGTTTAATTGGTAAAGCGAGGGAAGTGGGAATGGTGGAAGGTGTTAAAGTTGCAAATGGGGGTCCGGTGGTGTCTCATATGTTTTACGCGGATGATGTATTAATATTGGGGAAATGGAATATAGAAAATTTGAATAATACAAATCATTTGCTTTGGATTTTTTATTTGTGTTCGGGTTTGAAAATTAATTAACACAAGTCGATCATTTTTTGTTTGGGAGTGGGGGAACCGGAGGTTATTAGTTGGTCTAAGGTGTTGGGGTGTAGGGTTGGCAAATTACCTTTTACTTACCTTGGTGTTAAGGTGGGGGCTAATATGAATCGGGTTTCTAATTGGGATCCGGTGGTGGAGACTATTCGGAATAGGTTGAATACTTGGAAGTCGAAGCTATTATCTATTGGGGGTCGGCTTACTCTTTTAAAATCGGTTCTCTCGTCTTTACCGGTTTTTTATTTATCTTTTTTAAAGCTCCTTTCTCGGTGATGGATAATATTGAAAAGATTATGTGTAAATTTTTGTGGTCGGGATGTAAGGAAGCAAGAGGTATCTATTGGGTGGCTTGGGAGGCTGTGACTAGACAAAAAAGGAAGGGGGTTTGGGCGTCGCTAGATTAAGTGATGTAAATACGGCTTTACTTGCAAAATGGGCTGATAGATTTAAGTCTGAAAAAGATGGGTTGTGGCGGAACGTTATTGAAAGTATTCATGGGGTAAGAATCGGTGGTTATTTCTTCCGTTAAAAAATGGGTATACGTGTTGTTGGAAAAATATTGTTCGATTGTTGGAAGGAGTGGTTGTTGATGGTTCAAGTTTTCCAAGTTGTCTTAGGGGTAAGATTGGTAATGGCGAGAGGATATTGTTTTGGAAAGATGTTTGGTTTAGGAGTGTTCCGTTTTTGGTGAGATGGCCTTGTTTATTTGCGCAAGATCCGAATAAAAATGCTGCAGTGAATGAGCGTTTTAAGCAGGTGGGAGATAAGGTTTGCTTTGCGGATGGCTGGACTTTCAATTCTGATACAGTTGCATCGATTTCATTGGGTCAAGATATGCAATGTGTTTTGGCTCAGGTGCGGTTGTCTGCATATAGTGATAAATGGGTTTGGAATCAAAGTAGTAGCGGGGTTTTTTCTGTGGCTGCTGTAAAGAAATGGTTGGGAAAAAATAGAGGTGCGAATGTGGTTCGTTATATGAGGTGGGAATCTTGGTTGCCGATTAAGATCAATATCTTTATTTAGCGCTTGGAATTTGACCGTATCCCAACACGTTTGGCTTTGTTATCTAGGAGGATACACATTCCTGATCCTAAGTGTCCTTTATGTGATGTTGTTCATGAGTCGGCTGCACATATTATGGTGGAATGCGGTTTTGTTTTTGGCGTGTGGAGCAAGGTTTGGAGTTGGTGTCGAGTGAATGGGTGTTGGGTTGATTCGGTTACTGATTTGTTGAGGATAGAGTTCATATCTAATAAGCCAAAATGGGAAAAGAAAATCATTAGAGGCATTATTATGGTGACGTGTTGGATGATTTGGTTGGAGCGTAACAATATTATTTTCAATAAATCTAGGCCTAAAGTTGTAGACATTGTTGCGGGTGTTAAGTCTTTATCCTTTTTTTTGGATTAAGCATCGGGCTAGATTTAAGGATTTAGTTTTGAAGGATTTGGGAAATTACCCCTTGTATATGATGTAAAGTTTGTGGTGGTCCTTGATTTTTTTTTTTTTTTTCTGAAAAGAAAACTTCATTAATACAAGCTCGAAATGTCCTCAAAGCGAGGACCTACGAGGCAAAACACTAAAATACATCAAACCAAAGGACAACGACGCCAATTACACCAATCGACATCTTTATGTCTAGACATATGACGAAATAAAAAAAAGGACATCGACTTTACATTTTCAACTATCTCTATAGGTCTTCTCTTTTTATTATTGAAAATCCGATTATTGTTTTTAATGAAATTTTCTGTTAAAAAAAAATTAAAGTTACAACAAGATTTTTAAAAAAATAAAATTACTTGGACGGTTGTACCCCTTTCTTTGAGTTGTAAACCTCACAATACACTACACTCATCTACACACCGTTTTTCTTTTCCTTTTCTCACACATCCAAACACCCTCGGTTGTTGATGCGATCATCATTTCAATTTTTAAAAATATGGTTGTACTAATACTGGTTATTTAAATTTTTCGACGATACAGAGGCGTTGCATTTGGTTTTGTCTGAATGCAAACCAAAAGCTAAGGTTGTTGATATATGTGAGAAAGGAGATTCATACATCACAGAGTAAGTTTTTATTATTATAATAGTTATTATTTGAACATTGTTTTGAGCAAGATTATTGTGGTGAGTGACATTTGTTTTTAAATTCAGGCAAACTGGTAATATGTACAAGAATGTTAAGAAGAAGATTGAAAGGGGTGTTGCTTTTTTTTTTTTTTGCTCAATTTCAAATAACAAACACTATTTGGCGAAAATAGGGTGAAAAGGGGAGGGGTGAAAAGTGGAGATGTATAATTCAATCGGTAGAGATGAGGCGCTAAAAAGGGAAGAAAAGGAATTGGATGTAAATTGCAAAAAAAAAAAAAAAAAAAAAAATTGTGGTATATGGGCAAAAATGTCCCTGTCTTAACTGGGTTGTGTGAACAAAGTTAGAGCAGTTGATGAAGATGACAAAAAATTGAAAACCTCAAGGACAAAGATGTGAAAAAAAAATATTTGGATTAAAGTAACATTTTTGTCAAAACTCAGGGACTAAATTGGCAATTAACTTTGCGCTAACTGGACAAAAGGAGGCCCCACCCCAACCCACCCCAACCTAAGTATTGATACTCAAATGCACTTTTTTTTTTTTTTTAATTTTCCTCACTAAATGAGTAACTTGGTATTTGTTTCATTGAACTTTTTTTTCTTTTTAAAATGTCTCTATGGTAGTCAACAAATCCACACCCGTATTCTATACTCTCTGTCTCTCTTGCATTAGGCTGAACCATATGGTTGGGGATGGATGGGCTTCCACGTAGGCAAATGTGTCAGTGGGGAGAGGTATCTTCAGTATGATAGGCCTAGGAGGTGGTGTGCACTGTTACGACGGACCTCGTTAATGACTAGAAATGGTGAGGTGGAGGATCGGCAAGGACGACAATGAGATGCCGTTCATGATGATGCCATGCCTGGGAGCGGTGTTGCCGGGCCTCCTTGCCATTGCCAAGCCAATGCCGTCCCCCACACCCTTTAGTCTAATTGAAGACAAATTTTAAGAAAGAAAGAAAGAAAGAGAGAGTAAATTAAAGATAATGTAATAAGACGTTATTACGATGAAATGTTAAAAAATAACATCTTCACATTATATTATTTATTCTCAAAAACATTATCATAATTTATAAACATGAAATCATTGGCATCCAATATTGACATTTCTTCTTGCGTTTATATTATTTGTTGCAACGACATCTGGGTCTGTCTAGGTGAACAGGTCAGATCACTGCTCCGCCTTTTATTATCTCGTGAACCCACTGAGACCAGAGCCTCGAGGACCACCATACCATCGGACAATGTAAGTCAAAAGGTCAACTAACAACACTGGTGGGTAGGATTTAGGTCGCATGTCACCGACAATTGTTGGCCACCAAACCCATCTTTATTTGGTCCTTGAATAACATTGGCAAGTCCCACCTTATTAATAATGCTATCTTATTCTATTCATAAATTCCACACCTAATTCTTTAACATATAAATGCTCAATTTTATTAAATTCTAGTTGACCTAAATAAGTCTAAAAGTCAACCACAAGACAAAATTTAAGGTGCAGCGTCCTTGTAGTTGCAGGTTGCCTCTCCCGAGTCCCCACTACTAAATAAAATGACCATAAAACATAAATAAAATAATAAAATTTTGAAAAAATTACAGAAATGTCCTTTATGTTTACTACAGCTCTCCTCCTTTATGTTGTAAAATCTTGCCGCTCTCGTTCTTTAGGCATTAAACCTAAAGAACGAGAGTTACAAGATTTTACAACATAAAGGATGATTCTTATCAATTTTAAAGTTAAAGGACAACCACTGAAAAACGTAGTAAACATAAAGAACGATTTCTGTAATTTTTCCTTAAATTTTATTTCAACCTATTCACACTCAAAATGTATTGAGGGACAAAAAAAGTACAAACCATCTAATCATATATATAACAACGTGAAACAAAACTTTAACCATATGTATAACGGGAAACAATACTAATTTAACCGGTTAAAAGTATCTAAAAAACAATACTTTGACATGTACCTGTTTTAACTAGTTACTGGCCATTTGATCTCTGACGGGTTTTGTAACCTAAAGAGAAAACTAAAATCTATAAAAAAAAAAGGTTTATATATTTTTTGTAAAATCAAAAATCACTAAGGCACTTACAACTTGAACCAATATTGGCATATTGCCTTAAAACTGCTCAAGTGAAATTATAATTACCAAAAAAATGGAAAGAAACAAATGTGCAAAGAGCAAGAGCCTCTTGCTTTGCTTGCATTCCTCTAGTTGTAATATTTTTTTGAAGAAAATCTTTGCATAGCAGGGCATCTCTTCAACCGGCTTCCGCAGTCCAATGATGTCAAAATGTACATTTTTTTTTGTGATCTTTACAAACCTTGGCTTTAGTTTCTTGAACTTTAAGCGTTTCCAAATTTAGAAAGAAAACGCAAAAAATGAACAGTCTCAAAATGTGGCTGACCAAACAGCGTTTTCACCTTCGCCACATCGTCTATGGACTTCCTTCATTCTATCAACAGACCCACATATGCCACTACATGTCCAGTCAAATGATGCTACACATATGTTTCCGGCTTGCGCTTTCCACTCGCAATCTACAAAGACATTGTACCGTTAGCTAACATTAGAGATTGTTGTTTGTGTTTAGGGGGTGTTTGGGATTGTTTGTCTAAAATGTTTATCTGATTATTTGTGAGTGAAAAGAAGTTGTTTTGAATAAGAGTTGTTTATTTTAAAAAAGCAATAAACAAACAAATAGATTTAATAAAAATACCTAGACACCAATTTAGATGTGGCAATTTTGAACCCATGTGTGTGGGTTTAGGTTATGTTTAAGTATTTAACAGGTCAAATAAAATGCATTGAGACTGCTCATTTGTTATAGGAAATTAACAATGCAAAAATAAGTCCATAGACTCGTCACTTATGTGATAATTCTAATTTAGTGAAAGTCTATGGGCTTCTTAGGCAATCGTCCGCAGTGGCGGGCCTATAAACATCTTAAGGGGGCGAGCACCCCCTTTAAAAGAAAAAAAATTAGTGTAATTTGTAGACTAAAATCCTAATCGCACCCCTTAAAAGTTTGGCTGAACCCTTCCGATCGGACCACCTGAAAATATTTATTATATTTGAAATAATGTATGTTTTTTTTATAAACTTACTTCACACACTTTTTTATGCTAATATATATGCCTGAGTGCCCCACACCCAAAAGTTACCCATTTTAACCCATTACCAAACCATTCCGTTTTGTCACCTGTATTTGTGTTATTTACTAGATTATATAGTTTGGAACTTTACCAGGTGGGGTCCCACAACATAATCTTCGGTCATCAATATGCTCAACATCAAGCCCGATAAACCAAGATCCTAAAGAAACATCTTCATTTGCGTATTTGTGTAACACGTGTCTGAAATATTTTTTAACACTATTAGAAAACCAAAATATGATGAATAAATCAACAAAGAAATAAATATATGAAAGCAAATGAAACTTAACTGGTTTAATGATATATAAGTAGCTAAATCTTTTGAAATGGCATATAATTGTCCGGTGGCATGGCGGAAATACTTGTTTCCTGAATCACCAAATTTCCAATGTTCTGGTTCATGGTACCTCACTCCTCTGTATAATCAAATATTAATAACAAATGTAATAACTTAAAGTTCATTCGATATTTAGAATTCAAGATTATTATACATACTTTTGAGCGAGTACCGGACCAGATTTCATGCATCCAATATATACCCTTTTCTTCTTCCTATGTCTAACTAATGTATGGCCTAGTGTGGCTGCATACAATCACATTTCAAACATTTAGCGTGTCGAATTTGATACACAACTAATAACAAAACAAACTAATAACAAAACAAGAGAAGTCACATGGACAAAGTAATATCTATTTTATTTTGTCTTTGCAAAGTTAAAAGTGTTTTTTTTTTTACTATAGAGAGGACAAAGTTACCTATGTTCACATGGACATCATCATCAACCTTGATGTAAAATTCAGCATCCCACATAGTTACAGCGGTAGCAAAATATGTCTTTGTCTTTGCAGACAATTCTAGATATCCCTCTACGTGGTCCTGCTCATATCCGTGTCACTAACGGTTAAAACTGAAGTTTCAACTACAAGAAACATTTTACCAAATTATAAAAAAGGTATACCAGTCTCAAGAAATCACCATGCTTTTTGTCTTCAGCTTCAATAGCCCGGTCCAGTATACCCCCTACCGTGGCGCTAACAAAAATAAATTATAGAAATAATTCAGTTCATATTTCTAATAAATATTTAACTTAAAGGTGGAATCCCAAATGATTGCAAGCATAAAAAAATCTAGGCACATGAAGTTCTGAAAAGTTTATGTTCTAATGCTTTATTGATACAAAAGTTAACTGGTTGATATATTTGGATTGACTATGCCTTTAACCTTTTCCATTATTGTTACGAACTACCATTATTGTTTAAATCCTAAATGTACATTCTAGTTCATAAAAATAAACGATTTGGTACTAGTTATGAGCATATTAAATGTTACAAAAATAGTTACATAAGGTGTCCTCTGTGTAATTTTGTAGGAATATTAGTTAAGTTGTTCGTAACAACGAAAGTCAAGCACAAGTGGTCAAAAAGTCGATCACTCATTACAAAAGCGATAAAGAAAAAAAAGAAGAAAATAAACCTGTGGCCGATGACAAACCGCATTATAATGCCCTTCTCCTCCTCTAATTTTTTTCTTTTTTCACCTATACATTCCACAGTTAAAGATACCAAAGTTAGAGCTATAGATGTGGCACAATGGGTGAAAAAACATACAGTGTGCTAAAATTCTTTTTTATTAGTCAGTAACTATTCAAATATGGTTAAAAACAATGTTACTTCAATAAAAATATATTTTGATGAAATCGAGTTTTATGCAACATTAATACACTATAAACGACTTCGACATGTTTGACCTATATGACTCGTTCTAAATAAAACATAACCCAAAGTGATTGGATTATGACAAACCTTGAGGCATCCAAGTAGCCCGTACTGAATCTCTTCTTTTACGACTACTAAAAGCAGTATTTACTCCAACAACCATTAAATACTTCCTCTTTTCAGATGAACTCCTTGTATCTTCTTGTGATATTGGAGATCCATTCACACTAGACTCTTGGATGGATCTGGCTGCAGCTAATTCCATCTCTAAGCTTGATATTGTTTTATCTAATGTCCTATAATTAGATTAAAAAACATAAATTTCACATATAAAATGCTCAAACATAGTAGAGATGTTTGGGATTTACTAATTAAACAGCTTAAACATATAAAAGAAGCAGATAATTTATTTCATCAAAAGTTTATAACAATAAACTTATAATTTTAATTTGTCAAGAATAATAAGTTCTTAACACAACTTTTCATCTAAAAACTCGAAAGCATTAAGCTGATTTAAAAACGCAATCCCAAACGCCCCATGATTGTACAAGCCAGAAAACTCACTGTATAGCCTCATGAGTCTTGGATACCTCTCCGAATATTTGTTTCGGGTCGCGTCTGGCATTCTTCATCTGTAAATAATCAACCCCAACACAATCAATATTATTGAAATGATCAGAAACAATTTCAAAATAAAAATTAAATTCAAGATTTTTTTTTTAGAAAAAAATCATACCTTTCTTAGATCACAACCTTCTGATACAATCTTTAGCCCATCAGATTCAACAGCAGTTGGTCTTGTAATAAGTTTAGAGTCAGACACTGGCCACATTCTGTAACCAATTATTTTTTACAAAATTTATAAATCCAACATCTTTGAAAACACTCATGAATCTATAGTTAGAGTCACCACTAAAATAATATTGACTTTGAGGATACCAAATTACAAACAAACCATTTATATATAAATTCCCCGAAAAAAAAAAAGTTATTATACATTATTTTATAAAACAAAGTACATATGATGATCAAAATTCAGAAACCAATGATTAAAATATATCTTCACCAACAAACTACAGTACCAAACATCATAAATTAGATCCACAAAACTTGTTACAAAAATGGTACTCATGTACAGAAATGCATCCAAAAATAATTAATAAAAAAAGCCCAATGAATAAAAAAAAAAAAAAAGGAATATTTAAAGTCTAAACAAAGGCCAACAAACTATTGAGATTATGTATGTACCTATTGGTGAAGAGTAATCCAGCACTAAAACTGCAGATACATAATAAAAGTGTCCATCTTTGTGATATAAAGTTTCTTGAAGCTTGATGGTCTCCTCTATTCTTCATGGTCTTTTTTTTTTGTGTGTTGGAAATTGTTTCTATTTTCTTCCTCAAAGAAGATGATTCATTTAATAAAACACATATCTTTAATACCCATAAGAAGCAGATGAATCACAATTCAGTAACATAATAAATAATTTAAAAACATCGGCTTGAAGAACAGAGGGAAAGAAAGAGTGGTTGAAGTATATAAAGAGGTTCCCTGTACTATTATAGTTTGTACCTTTCTTTATCCCTTTGGTTTGTTCTTTGCTCTCTCTCTCTCTCTCTCTCTATATATATATATATACACACACAAACATACATATAGATACAATATATGTATATATGCAATATATCTCTCTCCTGTCTTTGGAGGGAAGGGACGTCCAACAGAAATGAGGGAAGACCAACTAACTACTACCCCCTATACAAATAAAGAATTACAAAATGGTACCTTATTTCTCGAAGGATCCATTGCAAACTATTTGTGTGAAGGAGATTTTATAGATTAAATAATATATATTGATATAACTAATAACTTAACTATTATCCTATATACTGTAATAAAAATGAGAAAAGTGAGAAAGATGCAAAAAAAACATAATAGATCACGAATATGAGTATATGACACAATGAGCCATAAAATATAACACAGTGCCAAAAAATATAACACAATGCTGAAGAAAAAAGACACAATGAATCACAAAAATGACACAATGCTACATAAAAGACACAATGATATAACGCAAATTCTAAAAACTACAAGCTAAAAATCCAAAAAAAAAGTGAAAACCTAAAAACTAAGATCGTAGGATTCGATTAAACGATTCCAATGCCGCTTGAATTAGTTCAATTAGATTTCGTTTGATACCCTACCTACGACTTTCTATTTTTCTTTCACTGTGTATTTGATCCTAACCCATATAGAGTGGAGAAAAATGTGAGAGTTACGTAACCCTGTCTTACGTATCAGATTCAAGGCACTACGTACAAGTGTATTATATGATTATCGCAGTACCAAAGATAATTTTATATCATAATAACATAGTAACATGGCTATATAGCTTGTATTGATAACTAGATTTAGAGCATCATCAACATACCCCTCTTTTTCATGTTAGAACTTATTCCCCTCCCTACCCCTATTCCCAATCTCTCCCTCTTTTTCGAACCTTTTCATAGGCATAAGCATCTCTTAAGCGTGACATTTCATAGCCACAAGCTTTTCTTTGCCTTTCTTTTATTTGTCCGTGGAGTTTACGGACACGCAGACGATACATCACCCAAGGACATTCCCATGAACTTGATTGAATGTAACTTGAAGATTTAACCAACATGTAGCTAGTAGAGACGATAATATATATGACATCTTACAAAAAATAAGTCGGCATTTAAAAGGTGCATTGTGTGAAAAGCAATGTATTGAACCCATTCACACTATGGGTATGTTTGGCAAAACTAGCTGTTAGCTAGTGACTAGAAGCTGTAGTTTTTTAAATATATTTTGGTGTTTGACAGAGTAGCTGAAACTTTTAATAAAATGTATAAAATGACCAAAATTTGTATAAGTAAAAGCATGTATGCATGTTTTTTTTATGGTAAAATGGGTATTCGTTTCATTTACTAATCAAAATCTTATAGCTAGTAGGAGATTTTTTTTTAAACGTTAGTACTAGTAGCGTCACAATATAGATTTTTTTCTCATAACTTAAAAGTTTGAAGCTCCTTCAACTAAACAAAGTTTTTTATTGAGTAGAAACTTTTTTTAAAAGCTTCTAAAAGCTCTTTGCCAAACATACCATATGCGTCTATACAATTTTACACTGTGCGAGTATGCGGCTAACACATTACACATTAGAAGGATCTAAAATATTAAACACAATGGGAATATGTATTCAGTGATAAGTGACTTTGCGGTGTTAAAACATTATAGCATAGCAAATCAAACCACGTTTAGGTAATATTTAGAAAAAAAAAAACAAACATATAACTTGAGGTGTTAACCATAAATGTAGTTTCTTATACAGACAAATTAAAACCGTAGTATGAATACAGCAACATACAATATCCATGTGATTGGTGAAATTCAAGGCCAAAGAAGAGCAATGGACTTGGAAGAGATGGGTCAGTTTTAATGTCCCAATTACATGATTGTTATCAGTGGCGAAGCTAGGTTTGCGAAACTGTGGGGGCCGGACTCAATTTTTTTCGATCGGTAGTGGCAAATCGGTGGGGGCCGGACTCAATTTACCTATGAAAATCGTAAATTTCTACTACTGCGCCAGAAAAGGGGGGGGTATATGTCTAGTTTCAATTTGATGTTAAGGTGATGTATTTTGATTCACTATTAGAACCTTTCTAATAGCAATATTGTAATTATTTAGGTGAAACAAAGAAGATGTTTGCCTATTGTTGAAACAACAAGAATAAGGCATGGAGATGGTATGGACGTCTCTTCGGGTTGGACCTAACACCTTCCGAGCATGTACCTGCACCACGAACAACTCGTTAGAAGGGGTCCAGAGACCGGGGTCTCTGGACCACCCTCCGACGCTCAACATTAGTGATTTATCTCAAGAAATGTACATAAAAGTAAAGATAAAGGAGTAAATGAGGGATACGAAGTATGAGAGGAGGTGGTGGTTGAAACCCGGCGGTTAGCTAGCAGCCGAGGCGATTTCGGGCTGCTTAACTCGATGGCTGAAAGTTGGTTATTAGAGCCATGGATATGTAGACTGCAGATATGGCAGCTCCAGGGCTCCGACAGGGGAGCTTAACAGCTTCATTGTGTGTAATTATGGAGAGTTCATGAGCTGCTGATGTGATACTTTAGCAGCTCGTAGGCTCCTCTATGGGAGCTAGGCAGATTAGTTAGTGAGAGAATGTTTCTAGAAAGAGAGAGAGAAAGTGAGTGAGATGTCTTGAGTGGAGACCAAGACAAAATGGGATGGATTTGAGTGAGGGTGTAACCCCTCTATTTATAGAGGGTGAAACCCTAAACCCTAATGGGCTTTGTAGTAATGGGCTGGGCTGGCCCATAAATGTTGGACCCACCTTTATTATTGACCTCCTGGAAGGCAGGTCCTGTGCTAGGGAGCTGAGGAGCCGGTGCAGGTAGCTTCTTTACACCAGCTTCTGGCTTTTCAGCTTCCTGGCCCGAGCCTGATAGCTTCTTGAATATGTTTAAACATGGGGGTTTGGGTACCCACGTCATCAGCCCCCCAGTCATAAGTAGTCATGACGTAGTCATGGCTGCTTGTGACTTAGTAATCTTATCTCCTTTTTTTCCCACCTCTAGAAATTCATAAACTTTGGTGTAAGGTGTTTGCGCCTTATTTGTTTATGAATTTCTTATTTTGGACTTCATAATTTCTGCCTTTTCTTGTAGCTTCTACATTTCCGGTGTTTCTTGAGAAGCTTAGAAGATGCAAAGCTTTGTTGGACGTCTTGGAAGTCCTTAGATCTTCTAGTATTGAAGATTATTTTGTAGCTTATGAGCTTTGAAACATTTTTATTGTTTTTGAAGCTTCCAAGCTTCCGGTTTTCGCTTAGCTTTCTTTTAGGCGACTTGCTTGAATTTGACTTGTCGTGATTGGACGACCGAGCAAGGGAGCTCCAAGACACTAGGGACAGCTTGTTAGGTGGTTACAATCTCACCCTTAGAGGAGACGACAAGCATTTCTTGCTCATTTATAGAAGAAGTTTCTTTCTCATGGGGATCGTTCATGTAATATTGACATGTTGCAAAATTTCTTGGTGATAAGCTTGTAGGTGTGAAGAACTAGGAGATGTTCATCAAAGTGGTTGGGAGACTCTACCTTCCTTATCGGAGAGGGTCCAAAAGTCCCTGAATGAATGGAATCATCTTGTTGATGGACTTATCATAGACAAGCAGTGGTTGTGAACATATGTGGTAGCATGCTAGTACACGCCTTTTTTCCTTGTAGAGTTCTTAGCCTTGAGGTTCATGGTAAGCTATATCACCGTAAACATCTTAGTCACGTGTCCCAAATGGGTAAGAGCTCATAGATATTTGTTTGTCAAATGGCGTAGCTTACTTTCCCAAAGTCTTTGGGTTTTTGAAGCATTTGATAAACTTTTTCTACGATAGGATTGATGAATTCAAGCAAGTAGAAGGCAACGATGTAAAAGAATGAGCTTATCGTGTGTGTGTGTGTGTATGGCACACCGTGTTGGTGATCTTGCAATAGACAAGTAGTGGCTTTGATCTTGGTATTTATCGTGTCACTACGTGTCTCTTTTTCTTATACATGTATACTAGGCTTATAATTACCTTGCCGGGGTTTGCGGTAAGTTATACCAACGCGAGCGTCATATGTGCTCTCCCGGATATTCTTTGGTGCCTGATGGTAGCTAATAGCTTCATTCCATGAGCTCAACGCTTCCATCCATTAGGTGTAGCAGCTTACCAGCTTGAGACTTTGGGCTTCTCTAAGTGTTGTGGTAAGCTCGTTTTATAATAGATGTGATGGAGCAAGGCAGATATGAGCAAACATGGCAAAAGAATGAGCCTTTTGTGTACCAATGTTGTAGATTGATAAACTTTTTCCATAACAAAGTGGGCTTATTTGATGCGGAAGTGAGCTTCTCATACTTGGAGGTTATCCTATTACGGGATTTTTGGTATATGACACTAAACTTCTTTGGTATGAACGTGAATGCATATGTTGGTGAGTTTCTCACGCTAACAAGTGAGCTTCTTTCGTATAAAGGCGAGTTTATAGGTGTACGCTATTGAGCTTCCTTTGCATGGATGTGAGCTTGTAGCGCAATTTAGTGAACTTCCTTTACACAAAGATGAGCTTCTTGCGAAAGCTATTTTCTTCCTATATCCACGTAAGAGGCTTCTCTTTATCAAAATGTGAGACTAAGCCTGTTTTTATATTTCTTTTTCAACCGTATGGTACTTCTAAATGTGTAGACAATCTTGTTGTCTTAGAAGCTTATTCCCAGTTTTAGTTGCGTATCATAAGAAGGTTAAACCTTGTTTGAGCAAGGTATTGCTCGTTGAACTTGCCCATGCCTTAATGACGTCTTTGTTGGCAAGGATGCTTCCCCTACTATTATGGTTGAGAGCACTCCCAAGCCAATATAGCGGGCTAACTTTGATAACGAATTTGTTGCTCTTCTAGTGAGCTAATGCGTTATGATTTCTGAAGACCTTGTCATGTAAGCTTATGTAAGCTATGCATGAGTCTTGCTATGCAAATGCCTTTATAATCTTGTTATGGTTTGATGCTTTGCTTTCCGACTATATGACCAAGGAACTTCCCTTCCCTTCCTCAATGGGAATGCTCCCCCTCTAGGGATGATGCTTTATTTAAGTTTAATGTTTGGTTGTCTTGGATCTTTTACTTGTCGTTTATAGTGTTTGCAATGTCTTTAACCTTTTGCCATGAGGTGGATGCTGCAGTCACCCATCCCAAGCTACTAAGCTAGAGAACCGATGCAATGCTTATCCTATCAGCTTGTTGGTAACCTTTCTCAATGGTTACCTATATGAAATGTTCGTTTTGATCCCAGGCTACTAAGCTAGAGAACCGATGCAATGCTTATCATATCAGCTTGCTTGTAACCTGTTATGAACATGTATGAGCTGTCTTGGTGTGAGGAACTTACCCTCTTTCATGGGTTTAGGTATTCCATCTAAAGGACTTGTCCCATGGAGTTGTGGATTGTATTAGGAACTCACCCTGTATACAGGAAGGTCATTTTCCTTGTTACCTGTTGAGCAGTTGTGGCCTAGGAGCTCATCCCCGTTTCATGGGTAGGTATAGCGCCGGACCCCATGGAGCCTTGTTAGGAGGGGCTCACCCTTTGATAAGATAAGTGACAAGTGGTTGTGGTTGCACGAAAGAGTTTCCTTTGTTCCGTTAGCTTGAAGCTTAGAAACTACATTGTCTAGACAACGCTTTTGGATTTATTGATAGAATATCAAGATGTTATAGTAACCGAGGTTGCCTTAGGGTAGGCTATATCATGGATTTCGTATGCATGTTGTGGTATTTGACCAACTTTCATGGATCAATGTCTTGTGGAGTACGTCTTTGAAGAGCATATCCTTGTTAGTGTTTTCCATGAGTTGGGGTAATGCAATAATACATGCATATTAATACTATGCACTTATAATAATGTGGATTTTTTATATGATAAGCTTCCCTCTAAAGTTCCTCTCTTTGTGTTCACCAAATGTCAAAGAGACGAAATGTCATGAGGAAATGTTAGGGAGATTCTTTTGTAGTTCCATAAGTCTTTTTATGTAAGAATAATAGCCTCTTGAGTAAGAAGGTTATCTTCTTGCATAAGAAGGACAGCTTCTTTACGTAAGAATGGCAGCTTCTTGTGTGAGAAGGGCAGCTTCTTAGGTAAGAATAGCAGCTTCTTACGTAAAAATGTTAACTTCCTATGTAAGAATGGAAGCTACTTAGTTAAGAATGGACAGCTCCTTGTATGAGAAGGTTAGCTTCCTTATGGAAGCTTTTTATGTAAGGATATTAGCTTGTCATGTAAGAAGGTAGTCTTCTTTGTTGACGATAGTAAGCTCCGTATGTGCTAAGATAATTGCCTTCTAGGATATGATGGTTAGTTTTCTTGGTTTTAGATGATACTTGAAGAGCTTCATGCAAGGTCAGGGAACTTTACACTTGAACCCGTGATCAACTTTCGAAGGAGACAAAGATGTCTCATAACATTTTGGACTATGTTTATGTGTAAGTTTGGTGACATTCGAGATACTCTTTCGCCTTCAGCCACATTGTTTAGAATAGAGTATATGGTGATCTTTGATTGACCTTTCGTATGAGTTGATTCAATAGAGAAGGTAGTAAAAATAAGCCTTTCCATAATTTAGTAAAACTCTCTTAGTCATTGGACACTTTAAAGCACATGAGGTAGAGGTTGAGCTTGTTTAATGGCATGGTGCATCAGCGTGGTGTTTGATTGAAGGAGTGTTGGCAAGTAAAAGTTCAAGGGTATATGTTCACTTACCTCATAGGTGGTGAAGTCTCATGGCTTCGAGTGTTGAGGTTTTGGGACTCCTTGAACAATTCTTTAGCAAGGTGCTACCATATGGCAAAAATATCACCTAACCAACGCTTTTTGATGCTATGGCGGGCTACCTCTTTCATGTTGCTTCCTTGCTATAGTAAACAATTTCTGGAAGGCTGCCGTCATGCTTCCTATTGGCAACTTCTATATTCTTATGAGCAGCTTCTATGCTCCTAACAGCTGGTTGCTGCCATAGGGCAGGTACGAATAAGGATTCACCCAACTCTATTATTTTGTGGAGTTCTAACGTTGTGGTAATTTGTCACGTTCATGATTACTAGGAGTTGTTTGTCACGATCCTTGGTGTCACCAAGTTGCATCGTTGTATTGGCAATTTGCTTGCATGCTTCTTAGGTAGGCATGAGTAGCAATGCTCCCTTGTTTGATTATTTGTTGTGTTGCCCTAACCATTGCTTGAAGCTTCTTTGCTTGTTTTAGTAAGCCATTTGTAGTTCCACAAGTAGCTTTAATATTTCTTGTGGGCTATTATGTTTCTAAGCCTCGTAGGCTTTGTGAGTATTAACAATCTATCGGAGATTGCACACTTGATAGGATTAGTTTAGGCATATAGGCTCGTCTTTTATAGAATCTTCTTTTTATAAGGTTCCATTAACGAGGTGTTTAAACTTTTCCATATATCGGCTAAGTGTTATTCTCTTGCAGTGTCGGCAAGATGTATGGAGGCTTTAGCAGGTTGCTTCGATGATTGAGCAAGCTGCTTTAGTTAACCTTTATCTTGCCGATTTTGTTTATGCCTGGTTCTTTGTAGATAATCATGTGCAAGGTAAGTATTGTTATATCTTTTATATAAGCGGAGCCACCTGGACAGGAGCAATTGAAAGGACGATGTGTTGTTCTTTAGCTTGCTTGATAGGTTCTTTGTTGCTTAGCTGCAATAAACAACATTCCTCCAACAGAGAAGCATGTGCCTTATTTAGACCATGATTTTGTTCGATGCTTCTTTATTTCTACCGATGATGTCACATGTGTAGCAATGTGCTTGTGACCATTTTAGCTTTTAGGGCAGGAGCCTTGACATGTGTAGCTAATCGGCATCTCTTACTTTTTAGTTCCTCGCCTTTTCGGTTTCTAAACTTCTTAATTCGTTCAAAATTAGGTACCCGTACCATCAGCCCCCAGTCATGAGTAGTCATGACGTATGTAACATTACGCATTAAATACTTGTACGTTACGCACCGACATTAATAAAACGTCAAGTTTTCATAATTACCTTCGCATTTATTATTTTTTTCGCTATTATGGAACCCTAATACTATATATAATATTATATATATGTGTGTGATTGTATAATTAAATCAAAAATAAAACCTGCCTTGGCCGGGATTCGAACCCGCGCCAAAGGCCGGGTTAAACAAACACAAGTGCACAACCAACTGGGCTAGCCAGTTCCTTGTGATAAACCCGGACACATATTAAATATATACGCATACTTAATCCTCACAGTTGACAAGGAAAGTCAACTGTGGGATTCCTTGGTGATCAATCCAACAATTAAACGCGTAATTGATATATTTTTGGCAAATTCGTGCTATAACCGGCCCAATCCAACGCAAATACACAACGATTACACGTCAATTGTTGACCTTTCTATTCAATTTGACGCGTATTATTAAATTGAAAGTCAACCTTCTAATTAACCCTAACCCTAATCCTCTAGTATATATAGATGGTCTGCGAGCCTTGTCTAATCGCTCACAACTCTCTCTCAATCTCTATATCTCTCTAATTCACTCTGTAATTGATTAAATTGCTCGTGGTTTGACTTTCTCCTTGACCCGACTATCAACATCAATACCACACTGTGAGTATGTCTTCTTTTGTGGGTTTAGTTCTTCGGCATCCCAGCAACAATAGCCCTAACATTAATCGGGCTATTGTTGTCTTAATCATCTGATTGTAAATCTAGGGTTCATCGCGTTAATAATTGGGGATAAAACTGGTTTTCACTATTGTATTTATTTAATTAGAAACCAGAATCATCACAACCACCGGCCTAGGCCAGGTGGTTGTGACTCTGACCCTCCACAGAGGTCACCCGGGTTCGAGTCCCGGCTCTGACCGGGTTTTTGGTATTCTTTTCTTTTCTTTTCTTTTTAGCAAACAATTAATTATATATATATATTAATCCTTTTAATCATTTAAATTCTTTTTAAAATACCAAAACTATTTTATAAATTCTAAAAAAATTATATTTGTTTAATCTGATATAAAAGTGTTATTTACAATTTTTATTTTTCAGAAATTCTTTTATTTAGTATTTATAATAATTAAATCATTTTTATACTATTATAATTATAAAAATCCATTATTATATCAAAACAGTTTTATTAAATTTCCCAAAATTTATCCTGACTTTTTATAAAGTCAACCTTTACTGAAATAATTTTTAAATCAGTAAAATCATTTATTTTATATTTTTAAACAATTTTTGTTAGATTTAATCATAATTAATTCATAATAAATCCAATTTTCATCATTTTTGCACCAAAATTTTATACAAATTATTTTTAATCATTTAGAACAGAAATATGATTTTTTTAGAATAAGATTTCTTTAATTTTAGTATTTTTGATTATTAAAGTTAATAATTGGCTAATTATAAATAAATAGATTTAAAAATCTATTTTAAATGAAATAATTTTATAAAAATTATTTTATTGCTTCAAACACTTTAATGTGCTCATGCAAAATTCAAACTTTATAAAAAGACCTTCTTTCATTAATTATCAAATTTTCTTTATTTAATTAACATTTTTAAATTAAATTTAACAATTGATTATCCCCAAATCGAAACCCTAGGATACACATATTAGTTATATAGACTTAGACTTATTATATATTACCTCATTATAGGGTAATATTTGGAATCACTTTGGGCAACACAATTATCATATCTTTTCAACAAGTTAACATTTGCTAAGGTGAGTTTACATAGCCCCTTTTATCACCATTTTTGGGGTGAAACATGTTATAACATTTTCATTGCAATTCAATCATCAATGTGTCTATGTGTTTTCTATGTTGCATATTGTCTTGAGCATGATTAGAGTAAGCACCATTCTAGCATAATCATTAACATTGATCAGCCGACGGTATACATTGATAGATCTATTGGACTGACAATCCCACCCGGATACGTGCCTCCTACCAAGGTTACGTGGGTGTTTGTTATCGCATAACATATTCATTGGGACCATAAGTGTATGGTATGTATCATTTTTATAACAGTCAACAGGGTTGATTATGCACTCGATTTATTTCTAATATGTTCTCACATATGGGCTAGATTAACATGGCACATGAATTGCATAACATTTTATTCATTTATCATCAAAAACCTATGTAATTCTCACCAACTTATGTTGACCCAAAATACTTTCAAAATTAACATGTTTCAGGTAACAATGAAGCTGAGGCTTGAGTTAGCATGAGGATTTTCTTGAAGTTTATTTGAAGTTCTTTTAAAGTAGCTGTTTGATGTTATGTATTTGAATTCTTAGACATTATGTCACATTTTGGATATTTATGTTTGAATAAATTATTTAAAATTTATGTTATACCATGTGCTACTGAAAACAATCATCAATACGTGGCACCCCGATGTTTCCGCCATCGGTTGGGGTGTTACAACGTAGTCATGGGTGCTTATGACTTGGTATCTAACCATTCGATTTTGAACTTCTCACTTATGAGCTTCCTAAGCCTCTAGACATGTCAAGCTTTCAGGATTCAAAGATCCGTATATATGAAGCTTTAAACTAGGTATTTGAGGAAGTTTGTTCTTATTTCAAGTAAGTTATTGCTTTGGAACCGAATAAATGTTTCTTTGAACAAGTAACATTTGTCTATTGTTCAACATTGGATGCTTTTGCGAACATCTTTGTTTTTTGTGTGCAAGCTAAAGTTTTTTATCCTATGAGAGAGATAGGACAAAGGGCCAAGCTCGTGTAATTGAGATAGCTCGTTTAGATTATGATGGCTTTGGGCCGATGGTCCTCCTTGTGAGATATAATCTATGTACGGTTGCCTTACTTATGCCACATGTTATCATGGGCACGGTACTTGATAAGGTTAGATAAGTTTGGATTTTGTGAAGACGTAGGAACCGTGCTTCTTAGCTTTGCGAGTTGCCACATTTTCTGATTGGTGTGTTATGGAGGTCACAAAAACTTTTTAATGATGCATTTGTGAGCTTCTCTAGTCACCATATGTGAGGTCATGCAAAGCTCATTTTGTTCCCATAGGGTGGCTTCCTTTCTACCTAGGAGAGCAGCTCATCTTTGCAAAGCATTGAATTGGGCCAAGCCTTCATGACATTTAGCAGGCTCTTTGATATGGGGAGGCATCTTTCTTCTTTTCCAAGTTGTTAGTCTTTTTAAGGAAGGTGTTGAGCCTGCCCTAAGCAATGTGCTCGTTCCCTTAAACGACTTTGGTGTACGGAAAAGATGTTAATTTTCTACGGATGATTCGTCCTAGCGTTCGTTAGTACTTATAAAACCTCGGATTGATTCATGTGGTGACGTATAGCTGAGCTGCCAAGCTGTTAGCTTCTTTACCTCAGCCGGAGGCTATGTAGCGTATGACATATGAGCTAATTTTCGTGGCTTTTGACATGTTTTTTTTTTCTTCCAATATGTCATATATAACTGTTTAAAGACAAGTGTGGCCTTATGAGGCAAATATCTTAGAAGTACTCAAGGCACCCTATTTATATGTGTTCTCTTCCCAAGGGTTACTTGGGTGTATGTATTATGTTGTTTGCTTTAGGCTATCTACTTATAGCTTGTGTAGATCTTACTTTTGTCTTTTCGATGTAAAAGCTAAAGTATATTATATGACATAGGTGCGGGTTTGTAGTTGCGAGCTTCTAGCTTGCGGCCATGAGCTTGTAGCTTCTAGCCTTGGGCTTCGAGCTTCAAATTTCTAACTTCGAGCTTTAGGCTTCGATCTATGGGATCCAAGCTTTAGGTTTGTAGCATGCGAGCTGCAGCTTATAAGCTTGTAGCTCCCGGGCTGTAGCTCATAAGTTTACTTATAGAGTTGTCTGCAGCTGCCGTATGGCAGCTGGTATGAGTAGTGTACTTTTTCTAATAGCTATAAAGCTGAATAGTTGTCTATAGCTGTCATATAGCAGCTGACGCACTGACATGCATAGTTGTCTACAGCTGTCCTGTAGCAGCTGATGTACTCTCTGACGTGAATAGTTGTTTAGGCTGATAAAGCTGAATAGTGGTCTGTAGCTGCCCTACGGGAGCCAGCCTGCTTTACCGGACCTGACTAGCTGATAAAGTGTGTGTTTATTGTTTTTATTTATTTATTATTATTTTATAAGTGAAGTTAATGGTTAGCTTACAAGTGCATGGGCTTTTTACACACCATGGTTACACTCATAAGTCCCTTCACTTTTACTAAGAATTTTGGGCCAAATATAGGTTAGGTTAAAAGTTGAAACGAGATGTAATGTTAGTATTATTCAAGACTTTGTTTAACAATATTTAGAACTCTTGATTATTTCTTGAGAAGCTCGTTTCAGCGATATGAGAAGTAAAATATTTTTACACTTTACCTAGCTTAAGCTAGTAGGAGTTTTTTTGGAGCTTGTGCCTAATGTTAGTGTCGAGAGAGCGACCATGTGCCTGTATCGCATGTGCACATGAAGTGAAGTGAAGAGCTATAAATGAATGTTGAGTACACAAAGATGTAAAGTGAGCTTACATAGAGGAATATTTCTAGCCCAGAGAGCTTCCCTAGGGGAGCATGACCCCATTTCGGTATGAACGTTTAGTATATTAAGATGTAACATGAGCTCACGCAGGGGAGGACTTCTAGCTCAGGGAGCTTCCATGGTGGAGCTTGCCTTCCATACCTGCTAAGCATTGACCCTCTTTGTGTGCACGTTTAGCACATTAAGAGGTAACAGAGGCTGCCATAAGGGAAGGCTTCCCGCTCATGGTGCTTCCTTATGGGAGCAGTTGCTTCCTTACGGGAGCAGGTGCTTCCTTATGGGAGCGAGTGCTGACCCCCTTTCTATATGCCAGCAAGTGTTTTTGCCATTTTGGTGAAAGATACCACTTTTTATGCTTTTGAGGTCTGATTTGCTTTTGACTAAGCACCTTTGTGGATTAGTGTGTAAGAAAGTCTGACTTTTGACTTTTCTTACTTTTTTACTGTTCACCACTGTAGCAGGGCTGCTATATGGCAGCCTGGAGCTTCCTGGCTGCCCTATTTATAGTTTAGATAGGCTACCCAGCTCCGATTTATGTGATCTCTTTTTTTTTTTTTTTTTTTTTTTTACTCGTGGATCAGTTGTGGGATTCCATCCACGTCGTGAATTATAGTGTTGATAATATCACTTACAATGGAGCTGCGGTATGGCAGCCTGCGGCATGAGTTGTACAAGATGCAATACGTGCTGTACTAGAGACTTTAATGTTGGATAAAGTTTTTTCCTGCCTCTATCCTCTTTTGTGCTTTATTGTCACACACTTTTATGTGTGCTAAAAGACAAAAATGAGATAGTCAAACCTTGGGACAAGTGTGTACACATCTTCCTATAGAATTATTCTTTAAAGAATATATTTTGATATGTTTTCTTCTTTTTTCATCAGATTCTTTGTGAGGATAATATTTCATAATGTAATATCCTCTTTGAATGACTTTTTTGATGACACCACATAAAGTGGGGTTGAGTATTGTGTACACAAAATCTTTCATTTCTTTAGCTTTTTTGACCATATTTGAACTAAGTGTAAACATGTGTTCAAAAGGTTGTAATTTTTCATCAAGAATATGAGTAGATTTTCAGGTTTGACGTTTTTATCAAAGAAGTTACATGTAGCAACCGAATTGCAAGCGTATGGAACCCGGTCACCGGCGTTTTGAACGTGGAGCAAAAAACGCAAACATGTGTAGGAGGTGTAGGAGTGATTTTTCCGGTAAGAACATCCTCTCCATCCTTAAAAATAAAGAACTTAGGAACATTTGGGGCTAAACCACAAAGAGTTTCATGTTCTAAGCGCGATAACCCCACGGTGGGCGCCACTTGTTGAAACAACAAGAATAAGGCATGGAGATGGTATGGACGTCTCTTCGGGTTGGACCTAACACCTTCCGAGCATGTACCTGCACCACGAACAACTCGTTAGAAGGGGTCCAGAGACCGGGGTCTCTGGACCACCCTCCGACGCTCAACATTAGTGATTTATCCCAAGAAATGTACATAAAAGTAAAGATAAAGGAGTAAATGAGGGATACGAAGTATGAGAGGAGGTGGTGGTTGAAACCCGGCGGTTAGCTAGCAGCCGAGGCGATTTCGGGCTGCTTAACTCGATGGCTGAAAGTTGGTTATTAGAGCCATGGATATGTAGACTGCAGATATGGCAGCTCCAGGGCTCCGACAGGGGAGCTCATGAGTTCAACAGGGGAGCTTAACAGCTTCATTGTGTGTAATTATGGAGAGTTCATGAGCTGCTGATGTGATACTTTAGCAGCTCGTAGACTCCTCTATGGGAGCTAGGCAGATTAGTTAGTGAGAGAATGTTTCTAGAGAGAGAGAAAGTGAGTGAGATGTCTTGAGTGGAGACCAAGACAAAATGGGATGGATTTGAGTGAGAGTGTAACCCCTCTATTTATAGAGGGTGAAACCCTAAACTCTAATGGGCTGGGCTGGCCCATAAATGTTGGACCCACCTTTATTATTGACCTCCTGGAAGGTAGGTCCTGTGCTAGGGAGCTGAGGAGCCGGTGCAGGTAGCTTCTTTACACCAGCTTCTGGCTTTTCAGCTTCCTGGCCCGAGCCTGATAGCTTCTTGAATATGTTTAAACATGGGGGTTTGGGTACCCACGTCATCACCTATCAAAAGAAAAAAAAAACAATATCCATGTGATTATTTCCAAAAACATAATATGTGTTAAATAGCTGAGCTATGTTTTAATCGTTCAATTGGGGTTGGTGGCCCAATGGTAGAAGCAAAGCTTCTAGGAACACCTAAGGGGAGGTCATGGGTTCAAGTCCCACAAGGAGTGAAATTTGCCGTTCAAAAAAAAAAAAAAAATGTTTTAATCGTTCATTAAAAGTTTGTTCGGTTTAATTCGTGTATCGCACATTAAATTTTGATATCATTTAGGGTGCCTTCTAAATATAGGTGTGGCGTAACTGTCTTTAGGTCCAAAGATTACGCTTATATGGTGACAGGGGAATGCTATTCTGACAGCGGCATACATAAGACCGTGTCTTAAATCATCGGTCCAGAAGTTGACATGTGTCCCACTGTCTTTAAAAACTTCTTCATGAGTGTGACCGAATGCTTGTCATCCTTCGTAGTTACATTTATGGTCCCTACACTTGTTTCAGTTCATACAACTTTAACCTACTAGTTCTGTTTATCTAATTGTTGTAGTAAAAAAAAAAAAAAAAAACATTTCAATTAACATTATGGCCCTTTTGTTTGTTTAGTTTTAACTAGTGATCACCCCCACTTTGTTGCGGGTTTGAAATGTAGATAAAATAAGAAAATCACAAACGTGATGATAAAAAACCATGTGGTGGACGTGTTTTCAAAAATCACATAAATTTGCGTCTTGTATACAAATGACATGTTATTTGAACAAAACTTACATCAACATGTATATAAAGATAAACAAGACAAACACCATTACAACGGGTTGGTTTGTACGTAGAAAAACTGAGTGGTGTATTTAGAGATGAGGGTTCAACGTTTTAAAAAACTGATCGGTTAAAAAAACGCTTAAAACAACATGTCGGTTTAACTACAATATTACAAAATTTCACGTAAGTACGTAGATAAAAATAACTTGCGTAGAGCGTTGATATAAAAAATGAAACCCTTAAAAAAGTAATGTAACCCTTTAAAAGAAAAAAAAAATCAACCAACTTGTAGCGGTGTAAAAAAAATCAATTAAAGTGTAGGGGAAAAAATAAACCAACTAAATTACAAGGGGTGTAAATAAAAACTAAACTTAAGTAGATGGGGTAAAGTTGAAGAAAGTTAAACAAATATTCACAAAAAGACAAAAAAATACTAAAATATAAAAACTGAATTAACTGAAAACCGATTAAGTGAAGTAACCAAAAACGATTATTGGTTTTTTTACCCTCATTTAACCAAAATTAACTGAAAGAACCGAACCTTTCATATGTTCATATATTTGTAGCTTCTATACATAAAGTTCATGTAATTTAACAGAATCGTGAAAGTTTGTTGCATATACCCATATATCAAAGCAGAGTGCTCTAGCGGTATTTGAATTACGTTCTTTAGGAGAGGTCATCAGTTGGACTCTTGTTTGTGATAAATCTGATTCACTTTGGGCTGTCCAAAAAGCTTACGGCTCACAGCTCGCTCGAAGAACGCTAGCAAAAAAAACTCGATTTTAAACGACCTAGGCCGAGCCAGCTCATTTTATAATTGAGCCAAGCTCGACTCGAATCATGGCTCAACTCGTTGGCTTGTTTAACTTCGAGCTCGAGCTCAAACGCGAACTAGGGATTTTACCACAGTGGTCTTTCAGACGGTGGATACCCTCTAAAATTGGTGAAGGGCCGAGTCACCAATGTTGTATGCGTTCACAAAGATAGATAACATTTGGCCTATTACGTGAGTGTCTAGGCTTTGTTTAATTTAAAAGAAAAAGGATATATCCACATGATCAATGAAGGTGTTTGTGAATCTCCATGTTACAGATTCCTTTTTTAATTATCATTCAATTTTATATATGTTAATACACTATAATTTTGTTTTTGAGGGTCGGACCAATCATTGTGTACTTCCTTAATAACCATTTAACGGTCGTTTCTCACATGCTTATAGTTGTCATTCCTCGAATTCATGTCAAAAGTATATTAATCACGATTATAATTATTTGGTATTTCCCCTACATAATTTTGAAATCAAGCATGTTTTCGTTTTTCGGAAAGACATTGTTGCGGCCACTCTTGGTTTATACGACATTGAAAAGGAGTTTCCTTGGAAAGGTCCAGCCCCGTTCAAACATAAGCTGCTACTATGGCGAGTTCTGATGGGTCGTGTGGCGTCCAAAACGAGTCTCTGCAGTCGCGGCGTCAACTTAGACAACACTACCTGTGACCGATGCAATTATTGTGTAGAGAATGTTGATCACCTGTTCATGGGTTGTGTCTTTGCGAGATGCATATGGTGGAACATTCTAGTCTGGTTAAAGATCCCGTGGTCTCCTGATGAGATTTCGTTTGCCGATTTTGTGGAGGTGATTAGGAGGAGTTCAGGTAGCATGAAGTGGAAAAGAATCGTGTTCCTTGTGATTGTGGCGACTGTGTGGCGTATTTGGGATGCGCGGAATAAAATGGTGTTCGATGGTAGATTTATCCCGGTTAGAATTTCAGTCGATTTGATAAAAGAAGATAGCTTCCTGTGGATTTCGCATAGAAACGGTGCGGCCAACATCAATTGGGAGAATTGGAAGAACTTTGACATTGTGAGTATTGTGTAATGTGGGGTGTTCTTCCCTGATTTGGGGTTCGTTTGTTGTTTGTTTTTCAGTTTCGTTTGTATTTTCTCCCTCCAGTTTCTTGCTGGGCCTATATATTTATATATATAGTTTTTGGCCGTTCAAAAAAAAAAAGCATGTTTTCGTTTTTATATATGTTGGCTTGGGTGAATTCCCAGTTAAAAGTCTTAAGGTATTTTTTTTTTAAGATACTAAGATTAATAAACTCTATTATGTGTATAAATTGTGGATATGTAGCGGAATCGCCTGATCATCTTTTAGTTTCCTGCAATTTGGCAATGTTAATCTGGCCCAACTCCCAAGTGTCGGTTTGGTGCAAAAACTCCTTGATTATACCTACCAAAATTTTGACGATTACAAAACAGATGTTATCTACCTGGAACAAAATGGTGTTTCAATCTACATGTTTTCTACTTTATAGTCCACAAGGCGGGCTCAAAATGACACGGTTTCCAACAACAAAGGATCCTCAAGTAAAGGCGAAGCTTAGTGAGGTCAGGGGTGCCCCGGCCCTCACCAATTTTTGGCTTATTAGTGTAAATTTCTCTGGTTTTATTCGAAAATTTGTATATTTTGAGTCTGACCCTCACCGATTTGAAAATTTTTTAGGTCTCGTGACTTTCGGCTCATATCTTCTAAAAGTTCAAGCTTTGCCACCATGACTGTTGGAAATGTGAGTCAAAATCAAGGTCAAAGATAAAAGTTAAATGGCAGATTTGGAGTGTTAAAGGTCCTGGGGCTGTTTGTCATATCTGCAAAGTTTATTTCATCTCTTTTGTCTAGTTTGTTCAAGTTGTAATAAAGTCCAGATATTTGAGGGACTAAAAGGGTCAACTTAGAAGTTAGGTTGTTAGAGTTCGTTAAGAATGAGGAAATGTGTTCATTATGTGAAAATAATGCTTGGGTAGTGATTGTAAAGCCTTGAAATAAGGTGGTGATGTTTAAGGACGAAGTTAGTGGCAGGGGTAATATTGTCATAAATTTTGTGAAAGCTGAATGTGCAGAAGTTGTGGATAGGGACTGGTTCCAAATAATCTGTGATTTTCAGGTTTTAGGTGATGTTGTGATTTAGGAAGAAAAGCTACAACATGGGTCAGGTTTGTATTCAGCAAAAACAGAAAAATGTGTGTTTGACAGAAGAAAATAGAAAGGTCAAAATGGTCTTGTTTAAGGCTGAAGTGAATGCAGCTGATTTAATGATCAAATCAGTGAAGGAAACAAGTTTTGATTCTTGTTTGGGAGGTTAATAAGTGAGATAGATCTTGATTGATTTACTCAAGGTGGAGATTGTTGGAAATGTGAGTCAAAATCAAGGTTAAAGATAAAAGTCAAATGGCAGATTTGGAATGTTAAAGGTCCAGGGGTTGTTCTGTCATTTATGCAAAGTTTATTTCATTTGTTTTCTCTAGGTTATTTCAGTTGTAATAAAGTCTAGATAATTGAGGGACTAAATGGGTCAACTTAGAAGTTAGGTTGTTAGAGTTCGTTAAGACTGATTAGGTCTTTATAATCAACTCCCAGGTCATCAATTAGGGAAATCATCTGTATTCAATTTCCTTTCAATTCCTTTTTTGTAGTCGTTCTGTAATCAATAAAAACTTCAATCATTGGTTAATATTGTTCGATTGTTATTGTTCTGGTGTTAATTTTACAACAGTGACCTCAAGCCACAAGATTATGGAAGAAATAAAGACAAACTCTAATTTGTGAATTAAAACATGAGTGATTTCTCCATGCTAGACTGAGATACTTGGTGTTCTTTAAATCTTCAACATTCAATTTTACAATTCATATCGATGTACTTAATTCTAGCTTATTTATGGAGTTTTCAATAAAATACCTTAATCGCCGTTAAAATACACATACAATTAACAAAACTAGAGGTCTTTGAGGTCCGTTAACTTTTGACTGAATATATTTTCTATATTATTTTAAATCTACAACAATGTTCACCATAGGAATATGACTCTTAATATTTATGGATATCTTTAGGTTACAAACTCTTTGATAACAAGTATCTATTAACAAGATGTTGAAATATATATATATATATATATATATATATATATATACATATATTTCACAAATATTCATTTTTATTATTTTCTCTTCTATAATATTTTGCATAAGTGATTGTGCAGGTTTGGGCTTGAGCTTGGTGTTGGTCCAGTCCAGTTGCAGAGGTCCAGTCCAGTTGCATGGCTTGTGTTTTGGAGAGGTGTTAAAGGCCCGGTTCTTTAGCCCATTTCATGTTGGCCTATTGGCCTTCGGCCCAGTCCTCTTTGTGGCTGCCACATTGGCAATCTGTGTGCTAAAGCACACTTTGGTTTCGTCCGTTGGATTGTTCCTTTCTTGGTCGTTGGATTGTTGAGAAAGCACAAATGCCTCAGCTATAAATAGCTGAGGCCTCTCTCCCTCTGATACTTTTCGACCACTTATCTTCTTTCTTGTCTCCTTCATTATTGTACTCCCTCAATTAGGGTTTGGTTGATCTGCTCATCTTGATCGTTCAATCTGTTTGTTCCTGTGTGTTGATCATCTAGTTGATGATCATCTGAGTGTGAGGGTTTTGTGTAGTGAGGACAGTTTGTATCTTGTGGTTATTATCTATACTTTGTACCAGTCAGCTTTTGAGCATCTTTACATAATAATAATTTGTGATGACACAAGAATATTTAATGTATCTTGTTTTCTTGTAATTTGAAATCCTATATGTTCATCAATAAACTACAAAATGTAAAAAATTATACCTCAAAACATTTTGATTTGTTTCTCAAACATGGTAGGGAGAAAAAAAATAGATGAATATGGAAATAGAGATAAATTAATAGGATGTGTGAGGTTAAACAACATTTAGAGTATATTTAGAGACTAGATTATACCTTGGGAGCGTCCCGGATTGAGAAATTTAATATGATATATCAATTTTACATATGAAATAGACTGATGTATAACTCTAATATTAATATCTAACCTAAAACAAATTAACAATGTACAACTCCAATGCTAACACGTAACCTAAAAGAATGTAGAACTTTAATGTAACTCTAATATTAACACTTATCCTAAAGATTAAACAATTGTACAACTCTAACATACTAATATTGATACCTAACTTAAAACAACGTATAACTCTATTAACCTATTCGGCTCTGGTTTGAAAAAAAATTCATATTTACTGATTTAAACATAATTAGTAACTTGTCTATACATGATTAATGATTTACCTGAACACTTTGTGTTTTTTTTTCTTGTATGAACAAAACCCCACTAAAAAATTTCGCCGTTTTTTATATAGCACTATGGTACTCGTTAGAAAGATAATAAAACATTCGTTAATTTGGTGTAATTTTTTTATTTAAAAAATATCGTATATTAAAGATATTAACGTTTAAAAATTATGGGAGGAAACATGAGGGTGAAAAATCCAATTTTGTTTTTAAAATATTTCAATGTCACATGGGATGATACATAACACACTATAAAAAAAAAGAATGCATCTTTGAGTGTCATGTCATTAAAATGACTTTGGTTTATTACATGTATAGATTCGACTTTTTTTTAGAGTATGAGGATAGTGGGAATCTCATGAAAATTTTGATACCATTAATTTAAAAAACATTTAATAAGGTAAATTAATATATATAATCCAGAAATGACTACTGACATGGTAAACAAGTATGATATTATTGCATGTGGTTGACTACTGACTTGGTAAACAAGTGGCCATATGACTTGGGTTAAAAGTCTTACCATTTTGCTATTGGACAAATAATTTAGCGTTGACCATATAATGCTAAAGTCCTCTTGTTTCTAAATTAGAAAGTATTTTTAGAATTGTTACACTATGTGTTATGGCTCGCGAGCCGGCTGCCGCGAGCTATAACTTTATTTACATGGTTAGCAACCACGATAACACCTTCACATGAATACTGCCGTGAGCGAGTGTAGGCGAATCAGCTCGCGTCCGTTAGCGAGCAACCAAGAGTTTGAAATTTAAAAAAACTAATTTTTTTTACCTAATTTTATTTATTACTCAACAATTTTTTTACCTATATAAATTAACTCCTTCTTCTTCACAAACCATCATCTTCTTCACAATTCTTTAAACCCTAAACCATCAATCTTCAAAACCAACTCTAATCATGGTGCAATGGACCGAGAAGAAAGAACTAGCACTGATCATCGCGTATAACCAAGTGCATGGTGACGGTGCTTCAACAAGCCGGGGGGTCTCGTAGCCGCGAACCGCGGTGGCACAAGGTCCTAGACGAGTTTGGTACCCTTGTCGGGGAGGGGGGGGGGGTACCAACCGTATTTGTGACTCCATCTCTCACAAGTACGGGGATTTGAAGTTGAAGTCTAAAAACTTCGAAATCGCCTACAGAAAGGTGAAGAGAGATATCCCCGGGGAAAAAGAATACGTGCTCCGCGCCTTTACCCACGTGGAGTACCTCTCGGAGGTTGGGCACGACTTTCACCACGTTTTGACTTGGTAAATGTTACGCTCAACCTCAACCTTACGTTAGGTTTTTTTTTAAATGTAATGTTTTTTTTAGTGTAATGTTTTTTAGTGTAATGTTTTTTTTATTAATGCAATATATTTTTTATTTATTTAATCTTGATGTTTATAAAAAAAATGTGTGGTAAATATTTAATATATTTGGTAAAAAAAAATACGCACTCACCTTGACCCACAACGGGATCAAGCGATCAAACCGTGGTCGCGAGCCAGTGCCGCATCAACGCTTTCATGGCACAATATTATTCGATAAAGTCTTGGCTCACCTCTAACCACAACGCATAGTATTTATATGGGGACAAAAATATACAAATCTGACTAACCCCATCAAATATATTAATGTTAGAAAATGAGTTGAGCTGCTCATGATTTAATATATACATATATACATATATATATATATAGGGAAAGTATAACTAGAAAACCCTCATGAGTTAAAGAAACTTTAAAAACCCAATGAATGGCCATTGTTGCTCCACGTCATTCATTAATCCATCCCTTCTAAGGGCATTTTCGTCACATATTACATTTTCCACTTGGTATTGAGCCTTTTGTCAGACAAGTACTTCATCTTTCTCCATTTCTCTCTCTCTCTCTCTCTCTCTCTCTCTCTCTCTCTTCATTTCTCCAGACAATAACTTTATCTACCATCTCTCACCATTTCTCTCTTTTTCTAAACAATTATCTTCTCTTTCTTTTTCCCTCTCTCTCTCTTTATTTCTCTTATGGAATGCAAATCAACAACCGAAATTAGAACCCATATAACCAGTCGATTATACACTTGAAGCTTTATTGAAGGAAGGTATCTATGGGCGAAGGGCTATTTTAAATCTGGTGATGCACTGCAGATTTGTAACACATATGCACTCTGGATCTGTAACACAGATGAACACACTCCTTATCCGTAACACAGATGAACACACTCCTGATCTGTAACACTGATGAACACACTTCGGATCTGTAACATAGACGCAAGTTCTTGACCGTTGATGGAGTTGTTGTGGGTAATGAGTTTTTTCTTGTTGTCAGGGGGTGGTGGGTGTACGGCGGCGATGGTTTTCAGTTGTAGCCATTTGACATTGTGAAAGTGTGGTATGGTAGGCTAGAAGAACAAGATTTGTCAAGCATAGAGGATGATGAGTGAAGTTAATACATCATGAAGGGTTTTAGCCTAAAGTTGGTGAGTGAAGTTGGTAGGTGGTGATTATGAAGTATTTTATATATATTTTTTTTTCATTTCTACACATAATGTACATGTTTCTCTTCTTTGTAATTTCTCTCTCTCTCTCTCTCTCTTTTTTTTTTTTTTTTTTATCTAATTTAGCTTTCTTTTTATTCCATTTCTACACACAGTAGGGATTATGAACCAACTTTTGGTTTATGATTTTTAACATTATTTCTTATATGTTTTTTTTACAAATGCATTAATAACATTGTTTTTTTTTATGATTTGTTAACATTATTTCTTGTAACAAAATGTATATTTTAATGATTAACAAATTTTTATTATGTTCTATTATTTATTTGATCATGTTACATAAATCTAACATCGGGAGTATAAGTCTCATTTTCATTTTTAAAGAATTCATACTCCTCTATTTACTCTTATGCAGATTGGGGTTCTTAATGAAGAATATGAGATTGTTTGTTATAATGAATATTTTTTTTATATGGAACATGTTATTGTATTTTTAATTTTTTTTGTTACAAAAGTACATTGTAACATCGCAAAATTTTCCCCAAAATTTTAATACATAAAAAGCCCTTATATATATATATATATATATATATATATATATATATATATTTTATTACACCTTTATCATTAATATTATACAAATGTGCCTAAGTCTTTATTTATCCTAACTCACAACTTATATACATACATAAATGTATATAAATAATAATAATAATAATATGATTCTAATTTTTTTTTTCACATACAAGATTTTTTTTTTTTTAAATAAAGCCTTAAGTCAAATAGTCAAAGTCCTAGTCAAAGTCTTAGTCAAACAGTCAAAGTCTTAGTCAAATAGTCAATTCATCATAAAACCTTACTTTATGGTGTTGACCAATTTTAATGGCTAATTGAATCCAAAACTAGTATAAAAACCCACCTATGACCCATTATACTTTGCACCTCTAATTGTTTCAATCCGATTAAACTTTCCCTCATACCTTTCTTCTATAGTCTATTACTTCTACACTTGAAGCTTTGATTATAAGCTCTTGTAATTGGCAACTTTGGGGCTACACATATTCTATTTCTCGAGACTTAATACTTTGCTAAGGTGAGTTTTACACAGCCCCTTTTCTATTTATCACCATTGTTGGGGTGAAACATGTTACAACATTATTTATGCAATTCAATCATCAATGTGTCTATGTGTATTTCTATGTTGCATTATGTCTTGAACATGACTAGGGTAAGCACAATTCTAGCATAAACATTCATCAGCCAAACGGTATACATTGATAGATCTATTGGACTGACAATCCCACCCGGATACGTGCCTCCTACAAAGGTTGCGTGGGTGTTTGTTACTGCAATATAAACGAGTGAACCATGAGCATATGGGATGTACCACAATACAACAGTCACAAGGTTGATTATGCACTCGATTTACTTCTAGTATGTTTTCACATATGGACTAGATTGCCATGACACATGAATTGCACAACAATTTTATTCGATTATCAAAACCTATGTAATTCTCACCAACTTTTGTTGACCCAAAATATTTTCAACTTAACATGTTTCAGGTTCTACTTGTTTGAAGATTCGAATTAATGCTTGAAGATGTGTGCATAGTTTTATTCAATTTGATGTACGAATTCTTGTAGAACAATTGTATGTAATTTATTTAAATCATTTAATGAAATTTATTATTCACCATGAGCTACTGAACAATCATCAATAAGTGACGTCCCGATGTTTCCGCCATCGGTTGGGGTGTTACAGATTGGTATCAGAGCCATGGTTATAGGGAATTAGGTTATTAGAAAAATAATCTAGTGTATAACCATAGGATTTAACCAGTACTTGCTTCTTTTACTTGCTATTCTCTATCTCCCTCCTTCTTTTTATCCCTACATTAATCCCTTCGAGAAGGTTGCTCTCCATCA
This sequence comes from Ambrosia trifida, assembly GCA_028751855.1. Lineage (NCBI taxonomy): Eukaryota > Viridiplantae > Streptophyta > Magnoliopsida > Asterales > Asteraceae > Ambrosia > Ambrosia trifida. The sequence continues at coordinate 112,657,262 of CM054122.1, forward strand.
CTGGATCCACTCTTAGACTAATAAGGCAAAACCCTCAGGTTTAACCTGAACCACCTTGAGATCTCGTCGAAGTTCTAGATTTTAATAACGAACACGTGCAATCTGGAAGGGTGAACGCCTGTACTCTGAGTCTTCTGTCTAGGCTGGCATTGCGCATATATCCCAATCAGACGAGGGACCCGGATGCCTACCTGGGAATTTTCGGGATGAGTGTTCACTTATAGGCTAAAGCATGTCTTCACTATGTTGTTGGAATCTGGAATCTTTGATACGTTAACGTTTTCGTTTATTCGTTTTAATTAATGAATAAATGATTACATTCCTTATATCACCTCATTCATTTCATGCCACATTGAACCTTCATTGTGTCCCTTACAGATCATGTCTCCACGTCGCAGTACTCGCAATAACAGTGGTGAAAACCAAGAGGAAAGTAACAACAACCACAACACCAACCACAACAACAACAAAAACAACAAAGGTGTTGATGCCCAACTGGCTGCGATTATTTCCCAACAAATGGCGCAACAAATCACAACTCTGGTTTCTAACTTGTTGGCTCAAGTCATCCCAATGAATGGGAACGGCAATGGAAATGGAAATGGCGATGGAAATCACATAAAGAACGGGACCTTAATTCGGAAAGGCGAGAAAACAAGTATTGTGGCCGCGGTAACTACCGAGAACCAGAAGCGCAAGACCAGGGATCCTAATGTAAACCTCACTACACAAGCTTCTAACAAGAAACCCTATACAAGAAACTTTCCATTGTGTAACACATGCAAACGACATCACCCCACTGTTTCAGTGTGTCGCCTGTGCACCAATTATGGTAGGTATGGCCATCTGGTCAACACATGTCGTGAGTCCCTAAACCCTAACACCAACCAACCAACCAACCCTGCTCAGGTTGCTAATCTTAATCGTCCTGGTAAATACAACTATGGTCAATGCTATGAATGTGGAAACCCAAATCATTTCCGTAACCGATGCCCTAAACTAAATCGAGATCAAGACCCTCCAGCTACTTAACAGCAAACCCCACCATTTGAATGATGTCTACTTTTTAATTCTATGTATTGACACTTTTTGATTCACGTAATAAATTCAAGTATTATCATAACATCTGAGTGCATGCTTGTTTGAATGTGAACTAATTGCTATATCTATAATCATACTTGCTTACTTGTACAACAATTAGTTGACTACCAAACAACCTACTCAACGATTGGTAGAGTCATCATGTCTTTCCAACAGTCGGGAGAGGCCCTACAACCTGCTCAACGACTGGTGGAGACTATCGAACCTGCTCAACAATCGGTAGAGTCATAAAAGGACGCAAAACCCTAATGTAAGGTAAATTGATAATTACGGTCCGGAACGTAATCATGAATTTACAGGTACGTTAAGGTAGTGAGAAATTTTATCAAGGTTTTCGGTAGTCGACCAATTGTATACCTGGTGTTTTTCTTTTAACTTCGGGACGAAGTTCCTAAAAGTAGGGGAGACTGTAACATCGCAAAATTTTCCCCAAAATTTTAATACATAAAAAGCCCTTATATATATATATATATTTTTTTTTATTACACCTTTATCATTAATATTATACAAATGTGCCTAAGTCTTTATTTATCCTAACTCACAACTTATATACATACATAAATGTATATAAATAATAATAATAATAATATGATTCTAATTTTTTTTTTCACATACAAGATTTTTTTTTTTTAAATAAAGCCTTAAGTCAAATAGTCAAAGTCCTAGTCAAAGTCTTAGTCAAACAGTCAAAGTCTTAGTCAAATAGTCAATTCATCATAAAACCTTACTTTATGGTGTTGACCAATTTTAATGGCTAATTGAATCCAAAACTAGTATAAAAACCCACCTATGACCCATTATACTTTGCACCTCTAATTGTTTCAATCCGATTAAACTTTCCCTCATACCTTTCTTCTATAGTCTATTACTTCTACACTTGAAGCTTTGATTATAAGCTCTTGTAATTGGCAACTTTGGGGCTACACATATTCTATTTCTCGAGACTTAATACTTTGCTAAGGTGAGTTTTACACAGCCCCTTTTCTATTTATCACCATTGTTGGGGTGAAACATGTTACAACATTATTTATGCAATTCAATCATCAATGTGTCTATGTGTATTTCTATGTTGCATTATGTCTTGAACATGACTAGGGTAAGCACAATTCTAGCATAAACATTCATCAGCCAAACGGTATACATTGATAGATCTATTGGACTGACAATCCCACCCGGATACGTGCCTCCTACAAAGGTTGCGTGGGTGTTTGTTACTGCAATATAAACGAGTGAACCATGAGCATATGGGATGTACCACAATACAACAGTCACAAGGTTGATTATGCACTCGATTTACTTCTAGTATGTTTTCACATATGGACTAGATTGCCATGACACATGAATTGCACAACAATTTTATTCGATTATCAAAACCTATGTAATTCTCACCAACTTTTGTTGACCCAAAATATTTTCAACTTAACATGTTTCAGGTTCTACTTGTTTGAAGATTCGAATTAATGCTTGAAGATGTGTGCATAGTTTTATTCAATTTGATGTACGAATTCTTGTAGAACAATTGTATGTAATTTATTTAAATCATTTAATGAAATTTATTATTCACCATGAGCTACTGAACAATCATCAATACGTGACATCCCGATGTTTCCGCCATCGGTTGGAAAAGTGAGAGAAAGAATGAAGAAAGAAAGAGAGTGTGTAAGAGAGAGAAGTGTTCATTGATAATGGTGTTAGAATAAGATATTTTATTATGAGTATTTTTGAAAAGTGTAATGAAGTGTTCATGGGAAAAGTGCATAAAAGTAAATTTGGATCCTATTCAATGTCAGTTCTTTTTTACTTTTTTGCAGTTGACAAATGTGTCAGGACTATTTTGCCCTTATCGTCCTTTAGTTGCTGCTTTTTGTTTAAAATATAAACGAAAAATAAATGAAAAACATGGGCCATTGATCTTGAGGATTGAATGGTCAAGATGAAGTTTTCAAGGTTTCTTTAACTGGGGAGGGTTTTCAATTTATCCTCCCCCTATATATATATATATATATATATATATATTATATGGCTGAAAGCTTAAAATGTGCTAAGTTTAAATGTGTTCAAGCGTTAATCAAAGTTTTTTTAATTGACGAGCTCAGCTTGACTCATGAGCCCAATTTAAAATATAAATTGTATAATTAGTGATCAAGTAAAATAACTTTTATTTTATATAGTAGTGATATATTTGCAAGAAAACTATTATTGTATTTTTATTATAATTAAAGTATTAATAGTATATATTTTCATATAAGTTTTGTAATTGTAATTATAATTATTTGTACATATATAGATAATTATATATTTATATAACTAAAACAAATCTATCTATACATATAATAAACCAAAGCCATTTTGATGACATGTCATAATATTATGCAATCTCTTTTTTGAGAGATGCCACATAGGATGTGATGTGGCAACTCTAGACCAATTAAAAAAAAAGAAATAAATATGGTTTAAATATTATTTAACATAATCTATTAAATACCTAATCTACTAAATATAAATATTAAAACTTTATTATTTTCTCTCTCATGTTTTCTCTCATAACTTTAAACTTTAATATCTTTCATATACGAGATTTTTTAAAGAAAAAAATCACACCAAATTAACGAGCGTTTTATTATCTTTCCAACGAGTACCATAGTGCTATATAAAAACGGAGAAAAAAAACGACTATTTTTTGTAACCCGATAGGTATTGTGTCAGGTTTGGAATTACTTTAAAATTGTGGGTTTGGTTCGGGCCTGGGATTAGGTGATACCCGACCCAATTACCTTTTTTATATTAGAATATGATAACTTATGGCAGAGTTTTGTTTAAAATAATAATAATAATAATAATAATAATAATAATAATAATAATAATAATAATAATCATTAATCATATATTGGCAAGTCATTAATTATGTTGTCATATTAGATATTTTATTATGTCATATTAGATAGTTCAACCCGGGACGCTCCCGGGGTATAAGCTAGTAAAATTATAAACAAATCAAGCCATGGTGATCAATCACGAACATGAAAATTATTAATGAGTTTAGACGAACCCAGTTCTAATTCAACGGTTGAAATTTACGAAACTCTTATTGGAAATTTGGACAAACGTTCAACAAACCTTTAGACTTAATAGATGGCAGAAATGTCACACCAATATAACCAAGTTTGCTTAGTATTCTAATTAAGTCACTTTAACTTTTTTTCTCTCTCTAAAGTCACTCAAATTTCATTTATTGTTTTAATATTATGTAATTACCAGGTCATCAGGTCACTTTTTTTTTCTTTTTTTTTTTCATTCATTTTAATGCTTATGTGGATATTATTTTTATTAGGTGAGTTTTATAAAATGAAGATTTCAAATATATATATATATATATATTTTAAATTTTACACATTTAAAAAATTTATTAAAAAATATTAAAACATGACACATTATCACTTTAAGCTGGAAACCTGATAATTATAAAGTATTGGAACAATAAATGAAACATGTGTGACTTTAAAGATACAAAAAAAGTTTGAGTGACTTAATTGGAACCGTTAGCAAACTTGGTTATATTTCTACAAAGTTACCACTACTATATATTTAAACTATGGTGTTTTGTAAAAAAAAAAAAGTGTTTTGTAAAAAAAGAAAATTCAAATAAGTTTTTATATTATTACTAATACTTTAGATGATTTGTGCTAAACTTTAATAAAAGAAAGTTAAATACTTTATATAAGTTGATTATATTTTTATAAATAATATAAACACCCTTGAGATTTAAGCATCCCTGACAATTACAAAGAGAAAGAGAGGGAATGCTTCTCTACCTCTCTTACGCTACGCTGTACCCATCGATCTTAATTTCTTACAAAATCCACATGCAATCTAAATTGGCCCACGCCACGTTTCTGGTCCTTGCACCTGCCTTCCATGTGATCATATGTTTTTTTAAGACCAAATTTCATTCATCATATGTATCACATATTGAAGCCTTAGCTTGCCTTAATTAAATGTACAATTTCTCGTTTACTACAAAGTGGGATCAGGGATGATGTAAATCGCATTAATCTATCTATATATATAAAAGAAAACGTATATGTTGACGTGGCGTGCAATGAAGACCTCAACTTCCTCTTGAGAGTGCCACGTGGCATCATAATTGAAAGATTTTAATGTTTTTGAACTATTTCCTTTTTTAATTAAAAAAAAAAGATAAACATAAAACCCTAAATTAAATTGAGTTATTTTAGGAAAAAAAGAATTTAAAAATAAATTTAAATTTTTCTCTCTCATGTTTCTTCCCATAATTTTTAAACGTTTATATCTTTTATATAAGGGATTTTTTAAAGAAAAAAAATTACACCAAATTAACGAACGTTTTATTATCTTTCCAACGAGTACCATAGTCCTATATAAAAAACGGAGAAAAATCGACTATTTTTTGTGGGGTTTCGTTCATACAGGAAAAAAACACACAAAGTGTTCATGTTATTCATTAATCATGTTTTTTCTTTTAAACCAGGTTCTTATCTACGATGTTGAAAATCAGCCCAATCGCCATGTTATCATTGGAATTTTACTAGATATACTTCATCAAGAGAAGTTGGGAGAAAGAATCGCGCAACACTGCAACACATGGTGTCACCTTATAGCAAGGTTATTTTTTTATTTATTTAATTACAAGAGTAATAATTATTACTATTAGTATTAGTATTATTAGAATGGTTATATTTTTCAACCCCGGGACGCTCCCGGAAAGAATTGATAGTTGCTGACGTGACGTTCAATAGTGGCCTCAACTATCTCTTGATTATGCCACGTGGCATAATGAGATGCAATGATTACAACTTCCAACTTAAGTCTTTGTTTAGTTGATTATGTTAGGAATTATAAGAGCCATTCGAATGTGAGAAATTAGAGAGATGTGATGAGTTTTTTAATAGTTGCAGCTTACATAAGTGATTCTTTAGATGATTACTGATTATGTTTTAGATTAGTGAATATGAGTTATTACTGATTAGAATAATATAAACATGCAATGATTGAGAGATTTTGTGGTTAGTTAACTTGAGCCATTTCCAATAGTTATCATGTAAAAATAGATTTTTCAACCCCGGGACCCTCCCGGGTAATTAGCTAGTGTATTATATCAACAAACCAACAAGGGAATATTGTGTTTAGATCTTGAATGAAAAACTTGGTAGGGCCGGACTCAATACACATAATTTTTAATTTTCAAGAAATTTTCAGTAAAATTTACACTACGAAGCGAAAATATTGGACGGGCCAGGGCCTCATCCAACCCAAGAGAAGATCCGCCAGTGTGTGCATGTGGTATTAAATGTAGTGAATATCATCTATTTTTATTGTAACACTTATATCAAGTTATTTTAAATCATGCTTTCTTAGACGCATGAGTCATCTTAAACAACATGACTATTGTTTTCGTTGGTGTCTCGTGGGAGATGGTCTCAATCGTCTTAGGCTATGGGGTGTGATTTCCCCTTCTTCTCCTTTATCCACATCAGCGTCATGTCAGTCTCTCATTCCCTTCCCCCAAATTAAGGAAATGATTTCCCCTTCTCCCCTCTACAATTAATATCAAAGAGAGAGAGGGAGGGAGGGAAGGAAAATTTCCTTGTGTTTATCGATTTGAGAATCGGGGGAGGGGGGGTGTGGCGGGAAATTTTCCGGGTGGAAGCCTTAGTGCCCCTTATGCGCAGCCTCGACTCGCTTGTGGGTCGGCCACTCTCGCGTCAGCGTGGACCCCGTTAAGACAACATAGTCTGACCATTGTAGAGTGGCTAGGAGATCCCCTTCTGGGGGGGGGGGGGGTTTGTGATGAACTCTGCTACAACATAGAAAATCACCTTCCAAAAAAATTTCCCGCCACTCCCCCCCCCCCCCCCCCCAGCTAATGGCCGGCCATTAAGGGGTGCGGGGAGGACTCCCGGCCCGGGCCCAATTTCTTGGGGGCACATTGACCATCCGACAATCCAAGTTTTTTTAACAGTGATGTCCTTATTTCGATGGAATTTTGTATGTTTGAGCCCCAAAATTATTAACCGAGTGTTAATAAAAGTGAAGGGTAGTTTATATAAAACATAAAATAAAGAAATGTTGAGAGAGACTAAGAATTAAAGAAGAAAATAAAATGGTTTGAGAAAAAAAAATTGCTGGTTTATTAATAAGTGTAGGATTAAAGAAGATGAAATGAAGAGGGCTCATACTTAGTTGTTTTTGCTTTTTACCGGTTGGTTTTGACTTCCTTTTTAACTTTTATTTTTGTTATGAAACATTTTTTTTTTAATTTCCAAACTTTCACCTATTTATATTTTCATACTTTGTGGGATTTGAACTCCTAACCTCCCCCAAGAGCCGTTAGACTACAATCTAAGTGGAAAATAAAATTTGATCCATCAATTTGATAGTACTTCAATCGTAACTTTAAAAAAATAGTTTACATTATTTCTTTCGTTAAGGCGTAAAGCTAAGGTTAAGAATTTTTGCAACTCGGCTTGGGCACCTAAAATTTCAGGACCGGCCCTGCCCCAGCTCCCCGACCTGCTCACCGAAACCACACCCCAAGGTTTTAGAGAGGCGCAAGATTTGATTCAAGGGCCTATTTTGAGCATGAATACTTACCCAACACTAATGGCTTTGTCTGCTTGATTCTTGCAGATAAAGATACTATAAGGTGGCATTGTTGAAGACACTTGTTTACGTTTATGTAATCTTTAATTTAGGTATGTTGTAGTTTTTTTTGGAAGGTGATTTTCTATGTTGTGGCAGAGTTCATCACAACCCATCAGAATGGGATCCCCTAGTCACTCTACAATGGTTAGACTATATTGTCTTAACCGGGTCCATGCTGACGCGAGAGTGGCTGGCTGTCAAAATACATGATACCAGAGATATGGATCTTTATTGAAAACAAGATCAAACCAAAAATTACAACTCTAGAATAAAACAAATGAATACAAAATACTGGAAACAATATCTTCTCAACTCAACCTAAAACAAATCTAATTTGTAACTGGACAAAAGATTATTACCAGATTCGAGATGAATCTGGTACAAGACCTTACAAACCCTAGATGTATTATTGAGATGAAAATAATAAGAAGACTGAGAAGCTAAACTCGTGAACCAAGGAGAGAAGCTCCTTAGATGTAGGTTCGGGAGAAAACACATCCGAACCTACCATATCCGTCTGATGCCTCCAAAGCAACACAAAGTAGTTTGATCTGAACCCTTGGATCACTTATACACGGATTGCCACGTAGACTCGTTTTGTTATAATTATTTCTTTGAACAACTGGGCTGACATCAAGACGGGCCTGATTTAATTCTTTCTTAGGCTGCACATCTTGGTCTACAGCTGACGTCCATTCCACGAAGCCCACTTCCTGATATCCACATTTAGCCTGCTTCATGATCAAACCAAGTCCAATCCAAGTCCATCACCTACAAAACCTTATGCAACATATTAAAGCTTTTGTATTTCATAAATAACCTTTTGAATATATTAGTTTGATAATAATATCAACATATTTTAACACCGGCCCACAAGCAAGTCGAGGCTGCGCATAAGGGGCACTAATGGATTACGTATGTTGTAGTTAATTTTGTATAACGCTTTATACTCTATTATTTTTCAAGAATAAAAATGTATCTTTATTTATCGTTTTATTGAAAGAGTAAAAAACTCGTCCTGCGTACAAATGTTAACTCGGATTGCAAGGCCTTTACTTGTCCTTTTGAGAATGCGTTTGTGCTAGTTTTTTCAACGATTACAAATCATAACAATGATTCAGCCATCCTCGTTCATTCAAAATATGAAATCCGGTTTAGTTATTTTCTTTATCATAATTATATTAATCATTATGTTTCATAAAATTGGGATTATAGCCCCGGAACGTGCTTATTTTTATCTACTTTTCAAAACCAACACTTGTTTCTACAACTTGTATGCAATTAGCTATGATACTATTGTTAACTACATTCTCTGTTTTGTGTGTATACATAATTTCTACATCGCTACAACAAGGGACTAATTCCGCTAGTTCACATTAAACTATATTATCTATACTACTACCTAATGCATTCTAGATTGGTAACAATGTAATTAAACTTCATTAGATGAGGACATGATTGTAATTTACTTCAAATCATAATACACATTAATACATTATTTAATAGAAACTTCTTAATAATTGATACTTTATTTAATAAACTTCTAATTCTAATCAAATGAATACGGGTTCCTCGTCTAATTGAGATTTATACGAAATACCAGGCCCATTGCCCATAATTGATACTTTATTTAATAAACTTCTAATTCACTAAACGAGTTGAATTAATGCTCAAAATCTAAATAGTGCGAAATAACCGCAAATAACGCGTAAGAATAACCGGTAATGAAAGAATATTGCGAGAATAATCATAAATAAGATAATGCGCGGACAGTCGTATAGTCTACTGGCATGAGGGTTTAAATTTAGTAGTTTTGCATATATGCACTATATGATAAAAGATATTTAACAATTTTTCGATAAGGATATGTCCAATATTTTGTTAGACCAAAAGTTTTGCGACTGGGAGAGTACCAAATGTAAAAAGATAAATTTTCGTTTATAAAACATAGCTTACTTGAACTTTGCGATATGGTTGAAAGAATAGTAGTAGTGCAACGTGAAAGATAACTATTTAAAGATAGAAGAATGTTTTAGATTCCAAAACAAGTTTGAATAAAAGGACTTCTGATGTGTTGTAAAACGCACCTCTTATTCGGTTTATTTTTGTATATAATTTAATAGCTTTTTATTCGGATTGAGTCGTTTTTAGTATATATTTATTATTTTAGCATTTTATAGGTATTTATAGTTTTTTTATATAATTTTAGTACTTATTTATTTTATATTTTGGTAGGTGTTCATGTGGAATTTGGAGCATAAACGAGTAACTTTGATCAAGTCAAGAACACCCAAGTTTAGAGCATGGAGTAATACTACTACTACTACTAATAATAATAATAAAAAAAGAAAAAAAACAGATCGTGACCTTGGGTCACGGACCAAACAAGAAACACTTTGAGGCTCCAACAATCTTGGAGGGCTTATAATTTTGGACGGCAAATTATTTTTAGGGTGGAGGAAAATATTATAAGGAATTCTATTCCTTTGGACGGCTGACAAGGGGAACAACATCTTTCAAGGAGGCGTCGCACGAAGAAAAGAAAAAGGGAGGCATGCACGCGACCAAGATGCAAGGCTAATCCTTTCGCGATTCTCTCCGGGTGAACGATTTTGGTACTTTATCATTTGTTTTCTGTTTGATACTTATTATATGGATCATATTTTGAGAACACCTTAAAGTTCTTTGCGTCTGATTGTATGTTTGACTGATCTAGACAGTTTGGTTAATTAATATTATTGCATTTTGTTATCGTATCTTGGTTTTCTTGCACTAGGATTAATCTAACTTTGCAATTAATGTTATGATTGCTGAATTGGGTTGAACAACTTAAACAAAGTCATGTCTATGTGATTTCCTAGATAGGGTATTAACAGAATTCATTTGATAATTACCGAATTAGAAACCCGGAGTGACCGTTTTCTTTATATTATTGTTTTTAATCAAACTTTAATCAATCGTTTCTTGCAAGCAAAGCAGCACTTTAGTTTAATCTTCATAACTTTATTAGTTTTTCTATTATTATAGTTAAAAATTACTATTAACACTAACCACATACTCCTCGTGGTTCGACAACCCTACTCCCTATACTGCAGTCCTTGTAGCTAAGGAGTTGTTTTTAAAATATTTTTTTGAGATCTTAGATGCCATAAAGGTTGTCCAGGAAGATGTAAAGGCGACCCGGGAAGATTTTAAGATAATTCGGAAGGATAATGAAGTTCGGGACCACACCGTTGAGGCATTGTTTAAGCAAGTTGGTCAACTGGCATCAGATTTGGAACTCGAAGATTTGACTGTTGAACTGGATATGGTTAATGTTAATGTGGCTGAAAAAGTTGTTGAAGAGGCATATGTGGAGCAGGATGTGATGGAGGAAACCTTCGAAGAGGAAGCTACAAGCCTTAAGGTAGACGTGACTTCGTACGTACAACCACTTGTAGACACACCTGCTGAAGAACCAGTGAACCGGGTAACCTTGGTGTACCCTAACCATCCTTCTATATTTATGATCAAAATAGACAAGGTTGAATATGATGGCTTGAGTGGGCAAAAGAGTAAGGTGAGCATTGAAGACATTGGACAAAATATAGAGAAGTGGGCCAGCAGTGATCTTACAAACATGTCAAAGATAAGAAAGAAGATGAAGACTCGACATGTCAATTACCGAACATACATTGGGAATTCGGTAGGAAAATGTTCTTTGAGACCACCATGAATGAACATCAGGTATGGTTATTGTATATTTTGTATATTTATTTGTGTATTTTTTTTATTCATTTTTATTTTCGAGTGTTTTCGAGTCGGTTTTATTTTTGTTTGAGTCATGGGATTTCTTGTTATTATTTGAATTGCAAGAATAGATTGCCCCGCCCGTACACAATCTCCATTCGGGCGGGGATGATCTTGAATTACTAATGTTTGCAGGTATCCCGATTTTGTTTTGTTTTGTTTTTTTTTCTTGTTTCTTTGTTTCAGGTTTGTTTATCGGCCGCGAATGAAATGCTATATGGCTGGATTGGAAGGAGTTGAACAGACTCATACGCGTATTGCTTATCCAGGGGAGTCTGATCCTTTTACTGTTGTATTTTATTTTTAGAGTAAAGTCCTATTTGAGTCCCTGTTGTTTGCCCATTTTAACTACTTGAGTCCAAAACCTAAACTTGTCTTGATGTGAGTCCTAATGGTTTATAATTTTAACTTCTTGAGTCCAAAAAACTAACCTTTTTAAATTTTCTCAGTTAAATTTTGTGAAATTACCAAAATATCCTTACTATCTGATTTTTTAATACATATATATACACACACACATAAATATACATACAAAGGAAACCCATCTCTCTCTACTTATCCACAAGCCACACCCACCTACCCACACACACCATCACCACCTCCGGCCGACAGCAACCTCCCTCACAACCATCACCTCCAGCCAACGAACACCATTTAATTATCATCCCCATCTCTATCAAACCTTAGCTTCCATGAAAAAACGAGCATGTTTACAGCAAGAGACACAAGTAGTGAACCCCAACATCACCATTGAATGTCCATGGAACACCACCTCGAACACCGTCGTTGGTGGTTTAGGTAAGATTCGATTTGGGGACAGGGTTCATATGCAATTTTGGGGTTAAGGTTTAGATGCGATTTGGGGCTAGGGTTCATGTCACACCCTCAAATTCCACATGCGGGGTTTTACCGCGAGGCGCGTGACACACCGGGATCCCAGTCAACGATCACAATAAACAAACACTAAACATGCATACATATATATATATATAGAAACCAAAACATTATGCTTTGAGCCATAAACCAGCAACGAAAGCATTTCTTGTTTACAACCAAAAGGCATATTATAGTTTACAAAACATTGTTTAATGTGCATCAAAACTCTAGACGCTGTGCAAGACTCCGTGCGCTTAGTCCGTTAACTGCTACCTTAGCGACCTGAGAAAACATGCCAAAAATGTCAACATATAATGCTAGTGAGTTCACAGGTTTTCCTTTATAAAAGAGTTGTCATAAGTTTGAAAAGACCATCCCGTTACTACTAGGTTATAAGAACGTTAGCTAGACGTTAAGTGCTTTTACTACTACGGTTGGGAACCCATTACTAAACGTGTATAAGTACTTGAATCATGCCCAGACGATTTGGCTATTACCGATGCCTCGGTGAGCCCGTAAAAAGAGACAATATGCAACCGACCGGCCCCGCCGTCGAGTGGGGTTTGTAAGGCCCAATAGATCTATCCACATTTCCCTCGTTGTGCGACCCGAACATTCATGGTTCCCCCTAGGACTTTCCATAAAAGCCGTATAGTATTGTAAAGTAACCATAGTATAACATGACCTTTAGTAAGTAAGTATGTAGCATGTTTCTCCCCCGAAAGTAAAACAGTAAAAGTGGGGCTGTGACACTCACCTTAGATTGCGTTACTTGAAAACAGTTAAATAAGTATGCTATGATAGCCCCAAATAGCGGCAACCTATCATAAGATGTGTATAAGTATCCGGACTAATAACCCGCAGGTTAACTAGTCCCCGAATGTCTAGACCATAACCATAAACGTTTGAAAACACCTTTGACTGTTAAACCGACCGTACCAAACAAGACCCGACATCCCACGTGTTAGCCAAATACAAGATATCATGCAACATATGTAGTTAAACACTTAGTACTCGCAAGAGTTCACCTAGTCTAGCATAATGCTCAATTAACGCGTAAACGAGTCCGAACACGTGTTACTAACTCATTGGACATGTCTCGGGGTTCCTATCATGTTCCTAGGTGTCAAATAATGTTTCGGGATGTCAAAATACGCTTACAACAGCAGTACACGCGATTAGGAAACTAACATGCAATTAGGAAAAGTCAACTGATGATTGCAGAGAGTCAACAGGCGAGTATGAGGCTAATCGCCTGATGTTTCATGCGATTGGGGTCCTAATCGCCCCTGCATCAGGCGATTAGGATTCCCAATCGCCTGCTGCAGATGCGTGGCGCGTTTTCGCGCGTTTAACCCTCCAAATTAGATCCGAAACATGTAAAATCACCAATATCAAACCTAAACTATTAACCAACCCATTTCAAGAAAAAACCCCCAATTTATCTGTGCTCTAACGGCCTCGGTGCGATTATTTACAAAAATAGGAAAGTATCAGGTTTCATTAACTATGAAAGCTTTCCTTAAATGGCAATAACCAGATTACACATCCTACAACTTGCAAATCATCATCCCTATGTTATAATATCATTCTAATGTGAATCCTAACAACAAACAATCATTGAATCATATCATAACATCCAAATTCTTCAAGAATCATCCAAATGGGTCAAAATGCTTACTTTCATCACAACACTATAGCAATTGCTCAAATCCTTAGATAATCATCCTAATAACTCATACACATCAGAAGTACATCAATTTCATGGAAACATTCATGTTCTAACCACCAAAAATCATCATATGCATAAATACTTCACATATAGCATGTATTATGGTGTAGACTTGTTTTAGAAACTCATTTCAAAGATTTTTAAAGACACCACTTAGTAAAAAAGGTCTGGACTTTTGGGAACCAAAACAATAACATTACAAAGGTTTGGGATGAAGAACACACCTTTGATTTTATCAAAGAAATGTGTGTAAGCTTGGAAATGGTGAGTTTTGAAGCTAAAAAAGTTCCAGAGGTGTTTTGAGGTGTGTGGGAGGCTTAGGATCTGTTAGGGTTGCACTAAAGGTGTTTAAGGAGTAAAGGGTTATATTTATAGGTGTTTTTACTCGTGCAACACATACCAGGCGACTGGAAGGACAGATCAGGCGATTAGGATCATAATCGCCTATACTACTGGCGATTAGGGCTCCAATCGCCCCAATCCTCTCCCAATCACTTATAATACTGGCGATTAGGCCACTCACCAGTGCCTAATCGCCTACAGCATTCCGAATTGGGTTTTTGGCGCGTTAAACACTATTTTAACATATATAAGCACGTATTCACATACCGACAAGTCACATAATGATTACAAACATATAATGCACAATAACTAACACGTTTACGTCCGTCACCAATTCCCGGGACTCGAGACTTGCGTGTGTGCGTTAAACCCGGTGATCCCACGAATCACCAATCCTTGTACACATGGTTATGGACCGAATCCCGACGATCCCGCGGATCGTTGTAACGACTCCCGATGATTCCCAGAATCATCGTAACGACTCGACTGACCCAGTTAAGTACGTAATATGCATAAGTCGCTAAGGTAGACTTACTAGTTTAGTCAATGTTACTAACCTGAGTTTGTCGGGTGTCACATCATCCGCCTGTTGAAAGAATTTTCGTCCCGAAAATTGCCCAAGGCCAAAAGGAAGAGACGAAAGAGAAGAAAATTTTTCCAGTTGCCACATCATCCCCCTGTTGAAAGGAATCTCGACCCGAGATTCATTCAGCTCCAGTACAGACATATCTTGATTCGAACGCGCGCTTAGGGAATAAATGAGGATACTTAGATTTCATTTGATCCTCCCGTTCCCACGTGAACTCCGGTCCACGATTTGAGTTCCAACGAACTTTAACAATGCGGATTTTACTCCGGCGAAGGCTACGGATCTTGTAATCGAGAATCTCAACCGGTTCTTCCACAATACGCAGGCGATCGTCCACCTTGATCTCTTCGAGAGGAACAACCAAAGATTCATCCGCCAGACACTTCTTTAGGTTAGAGACATGGAAGACATTATGAACATTACTAAGCTCAGCTGGCAGATCAAGCCTGTATGCCACCGGTCCAATCCGTTCCAGAATCGCGAACGGTCCCACATACCGAGGATTCAATTTGCCCGCTTCCCAAAACGTATAACGCCCTTCCACGGAGATACTTTCAATAACACACTGTCGCCAACCTCGAACTCTAAAGGCTTGCGACGATGATCGGCATAACTCTTTTGACGATCCTGAGCTGCTGCCATGCGGTTTCGAATTTGTATGATCTTCTCAGAAGTTTCGTACACAAGTTCCGGGCCGGTGAGTTGACTCTCACCCACCTCAGCCCAACAAAGAGGAGACCGGCATTTCCACCTGTAAAGAGCCTTGAACGGAGCCGCCTTGATACTAGAATGGTAGCTGTTATTGTAGGAGAATTCCACCAACGGTAGATGACTCTTCCACCCCTTGCCAAAGTCGATCACACATGCTCGTAGCATGTCTTCTAGTGTTTGAATCGTCCGCTCACTTTGACCGTCAGTTTGCGGATGATAGGCTGTGCTCATATCTAACTGAGTACCCAGAGCCTTATGCAAGGATTTTCAGAAGTTTGAGGCGAACCGAGGGTCACGATCAGAAATAATAGAAACAGGTACCCCGTGCCGAGAAACCACTTCCTTAAGATACAAACGAGCCAGACGCTCAAGGCCATCAGTTTCCTTGATAGCGAGGAAGTGCGCTGACTTTGTCAACCTATCGACGATCACCCAGATCATGTCACAACCACTAGGCGACCTTGGAAGTTTGGTCACAAAGTCCATTGTAATCCGTTCCCAGTTCACTCGGGAATTTCAGGTTGTTGCAGAAGGCCGGACGGCTTCTGGTATTCAACCTTGACCTTAGCACAGGTCAAACATTTGCTTACATACGAAGCCACATCCGCCTTCATGTTCGGCCACCAATAAAGTATCTTTAAGTCTTGATACATCTTATCGGAGCCAGGGTGAATAGAATACCGACATTTGTGAGCTTCATCAAGAACGAGCTCCCGCAAACCCCCGAATAAAGGGACCCAAATACGTTTAGCAAAATAATGTAGGCCATCGGACCTGAGTTAAAGGTGGCTATCGGCACCATGCATGGTTTCAGCTTTAAGGTTTTTCTCCTTCAAAGCTTCTTGCTGCGCCGAACGGATTTGGTCAGGTAAACTAGAATGGATAGTGAGTTGAAGAGCTCGAACACGACGAGGCTTAGCGGATTCCTTCCTGTTCAAGGCATTTGCGACAGCATTCGCCTTGCCATGATGGTATTTTATAGCACACTCGTAATCACTAAGAAGCTCGACCCAGCGACGCTGTCGCATGTTCAACTCCTTCTGATCAAAGATATGTTGGAGGCTCTTGTGATCGGTATAAATGGTGCACTTGGTACCGTACAAGTAATGCCTCCAAATCTTCAAAGAAAAGACTACTGCACCCAATTCTAGATCATGGGTGGTGTAGTTTTTCTCATGAACCTTAAGCTGACGAGAAGCATAAGCAATGACCTTCTCGCGCTGCATTAACACACAACCGAGACCCCGAGTAGAAGTATCACAGTAAACCACGAAATCATCCGTGCCTTTAGGCAGGGACATGATAGGAGCGGAACAAAATTTAGCCTTTAGCATCTGAAAGGCTGACTCTTGCGAATCACCCCAGTCAAACTTCTTGTCCTTCTGGGTACGCGAGGTGAGTGGTTGAGCGATCTTCAAAAATCCCTCGATAAAACGACGATAATAACCTGCAAGACCCAGGAATTGCCGCACCTCAGATGGCGTCTTCGATGCTTCCCTGTCTTTGATAGCTTCTATCTTGGCTGGATCAACATGAATTCCTTTTTCATTAACCACATGACCAAGGAATTGGACTTCACGCAACCAGAAACTGCATTTAGAAAACTTGGCGTACAACTATTCCCGCCTCAAGAGTTCCAAGACAAGACGCAAGTGTTCCCGGTGGTCCACTTCGTTCTTGGAGTAGACTAGGATATCATCAATGAATACAATCACGAATTTATCAAGGCAGGGCTTATAGACACGGTTCATCAAATCCATGAATACGGCAGGCGCATTGGTGAGACCAAAAGGCATGACCAAGAATTCAAAATGGCCATAACGAGTTCGAAAAGCGGTCTTCGGAATATCAGCTTCTTGGACCCTCAACTGATGGTACCCCGATCTCAAGTCAATCTTCGAATAGAAACTAGAACCCTAAAGTTGATCAAATAAATCATCGATGCGAAGAAGAGGATTACGATTCTTGATGGCAACCTTGTTCAATTCACGGTAGTCGATACACATACGCATGCTTCCGTCTTTCTTCTTGACAAAAAGAATATGGGCTCCCCACGGGGATGAACTAGGTCGGATGAAACCCTTCTCCAACAGCTCCTGCAACTGGTTAGACAACTCCTGCATCTCGGGAGGTGCAAGACGATATGGGGCTCGGGCAATAGGGGCCGCACCTGGAGCAAGTTCAATACCGAATTCGACCTGACGATAAGGCGGAAGGCCATGTAGATCTTCAGGAAATACATCAGGAAAATCACAAATGACACGAATATCTTCAATCTTCTTCTCTTCCTACTACTACTACTACTACTACTACTACTACTACTACTACTACTACTACTACTACTACTACTACTACTACTACTACTACTACTAATAATAATAATAATAATAATAAAAAAAAGAAAAAAAAAACAGATCGTGACCTTGGGTCACGGCCCAAACAAGAAACACTTTGAGGCTCCAACAATCTTGGAGGGCTTATGATTTTGGACGACAAATTATTTTTAGGGTGGAGGAAAATATTATAAGGAATTCTATTCCTTTGGACGGCTGACAAGGGGAACAACATCTTTCAAGGAGGCGTCGCACAAAGAAAAGAAAAGGGGAGGCATGCACGCGACCAAGATGCAATGCTAATCCTTTCGCGGTTCTCTCCGGGTGAACGATTTTGATAATTTATCATTTGTTTTCTGTTTGATACTTATTATATGGATCAGATTTTGTGAACACCTTAAAGTTCTTTGCGTCTGATTGTATGTTTGACTGATCTAGACAGTTTGGTTAATTAATATTATTGCATTTTGTTATCGTATCTTGGTTTTCTTGCACTAGGATTAATCTAACATTGCAATTAATGTTATGATTGCTGAATTGGGTTGAACAACTTAAACAAAGTCATGTCTATGTGATTTCCTAGATAGGGTATTAACAGAATTCATTTGATAATTACCGAATTAGAAACCCGGAGTGACCTTTTTCTTTATATTATTGTTTTTAATCAAACTTTAATCAATCGTTTCTTGCAAGCAAAGCAGCACTTTAGTTTAATCTTCATAACTTTATTAGTTTTTCTATTATTATAGTTAAAAATTGCTATTAACACTAACCACATACTCCTCGTGGTTCGACAACCCTACTCCCTATACTGCAGTCCTTGTAGCTAAGGAGTTTTTTTTTAAATATTTTTTTGATTAGCACTTCGACATGCGATCAACTTCACAAGTACACACTTTCTTGTATTTACGAGAAGTTGAAAATTCTTATAAGGCATTTTATTAATTGTATTTTCCTCATTTTCTTTTTCCCGAAAACATACATGTGAAAACGAGAATTTTAAACTTGACTTGCAAATATTCAAAATAAGTTATAAAATGTAAGAGGAAACAAACTCATGAAGTATGTGTAAATCAAATGTGTTTCAAAAGACCAAGATTTAAAAATGGTGAGAATAATAAAAGCCAACGTATATGACACGAATAGATTCCCAAATATTAAAAAGTTCGAGGTTTCGAAATAACGTGGGTGTGAAAAGCTTATAACTTAACATTTCTGAAAATAGATTTCAAGTTTTAAAAGAATGATCGTGTCACAACAAAGGAGATGGTAGGTGTTGTGAATAACGTATAAGTTCCGAGTCTCAAGTGTCAGCTGGTAACCAAGCTTCAAAAACCCAAATCAACGTTGAAAGTCCACGACGCACAAATATCTCGTGTTGCGTTGATTGAGTGAATTAGCTCGGTATTTTTTATAATATGGTAGAAGTTTATGAGTTGTTTGAAGGCAATGGAGAATCTGGTTTGGACTGAGTTGATTCTCCTTGATAATATTTGGAAGGTGTAGTTAGGATAGGTATAAGGTTGTGAATGATCCCGGATGCCTCGACGAATTTTGGAAAATAGGATTTTCTGTATTTAAACATTTCTTTAACTTGAAAGTTAAAATGTCATTAACGTTTAAAATTTGCAGTTTTTAATGAAGTGTTTGCGAAAGTCAAATGTTACCCGTTAGGATTGGGTAAGCTTGAAACCCTAGAAAATTTTTATGAAATTTATTCATTGAAAGACCGTTTGTTTGTAAAGATTGTTAAGGCATCTCTTTGGGGCTCATAGTTACTAGGTATTTGTGTTTTATGCTCTTATGAAAAGACAACGCAGGATAAGTTGCTAGGTTAATCGTTTTAGAGGGTAGTGTATCAGTGTATATCGAGTAGATAGGCATTTTAGTCTGACCAAGAGGAGCTAACAAATGGTAGTTGGCTATGGCTTAGGAGACTGGGATAACTATATTGGTAAATTAGTATTGAGTAAATGAGGATATATTGTGTTGAGAATATCGTGGATTCAAAATCGGATACAAAAGGTCATAGTTTTAAGAATATACTATGACATCGATCAACTGAGTTTATAAACATGATGATATAGAACAGGTTGATTAATAAGTTTGGGAAATCATTTTCATTTTTAACCGTGTGATGACACAACATTCCCAAAATCAGGATGTGGTCGAAGTTAGACATAAGGTTTAAAATTTTTGAGTCATTAATAGAAATGTTTTAACTCAAGGGAGAAATGCTTTATAGTGTAAAATTCACAAAACATAAATGAAATAATGTAAATTTTAATGCGATAATATAGTGAACAAAAGTTTTAATAATGATGATGAGGAATCCAGGCCTAGACAGAAAACTCAGGATACAGGCGTACACCCTTCCAGATTGCACGTGCACCATCACTAGTGAATTCCAAAACTTTAGCAAGATTAAAAGCGAGAAGCAGAAATAGATCCTTGCGATGTGGATTTCACTTCTAACTCAAAGATGTATTTCAAAATTGACAACTACGGTGGAGTGAAACCAGTTATTAAGTTAAGGATATCACTCCCAGCTTAGTGGTTAAGTTTCTTTTTGGATGAAATACTCTTTGAGGTGTGGATGTCACTCTTATCTCAAACATATATTCCAAAGATATATAACATATAGAGGAGTGAAACTAATCACCAAGGTATGGATACCACTCTTAACTTGGTGATATTGTTTTGTTTGTGTAATATGAGTGTCTTCTTCTCCAAGTATGATGCTAAAAAGGATGATGAAAAAGGAAAGGAAGTGAAAATGAAATCGAAAACAAATATAGGGATAAAGAGAAATACATATATGAGGCACCTTAGTTATAGACTAGGCTAAAGGCATTCTAATAACCTAATTCCCTATAACCATGGCTCTAATACCAATCTGTAACACCCCGACCGATGGCAAAATCATCGAGGTGTCACATAGTGACGATTGTTCAATAGCTCATGGACTAAAAGCGTATATATTGATACATTGATTAAATAGTTTATTAAATTGAAATGAAATACAACGACTCTAAATGCCAACTAAACTGAAATACAATGAATCCAAAATCTAAGTAAAATTGCAAAAGTTTAAAAGTCATCTCATAAATAACCTGAAACATGTACGAAAATAGTATATGTCAATACAAAATGTATTGGTGAGCATACCCTGTTTGAATACATATAGTAGAAAAAGAGTTTCGCAATTCACGTGTTGTATACCGTTTGCAATTATGTATTTAAGTAGTATCCGGGTCAAAATCAACCCTATGAAAATGAAATGAAATTTATATATAGTATGCACTATTGAAAGTAGTAATGAAACACATAGTAATGACCAAGGTCTCTTAACAGAGTCACAAGGGGTATATACCCTAGTCACAAGGGGTATATACCATAGTACTATTCATTGAAATGCTAGGCCGTAACGGTTAATGATTTTGACAAGTCATAGATACACAAAGTAACACAAAGCAAACACACATGAGAATTGCACTTAGTGAAAAGAAATAGTAATTTAACATAAGGTACATGAGTAGCCCCAAAAGAGTAAAGTGAAAAAGGGGAAAGATATACTCACTGTTTTTCTAAGCGCGATAAATCCAAACAAAACTCGTCACAGGGTAAACTTGGGAATTCCGAAAAATAAAACCTATACGTATAAGAATACTAATGAGTGAAATCACTTAAAAATCTAAGACATCTAGAATCTAAGGCATTAGGGTTTGCTAAGTCGATTTGAGGAAATTAGAGTCTCTACGATAAATTTAAGTAATATAAAACTTGTATATCAAAATAACATGACAACGTTTATAAATGTTATTAGGTAATATACTTATTACCAATTAGTTAAAAAGTAATTCCAAATAATTGGGACAAAGGATTAAATTAATTGCTTTAAACTGTAATTGTAAATAATTACAATTAATTAGAAATATTTGATCAAAAAAATATAAGTTACACAAATGAGTCAAATATTTATGACCTTGGAACATAGAGTATTTATGTTTTATAAAACTTTAAATTTATAAAACAAATTTTAAGTATTAAGAATTAATAAGTGATTTATTGTATTTAAATAAGCATAAATATAACTAAAATACCATATTTGCTTCAAAAATAATATTTTTCTGAAAAATAGTTGTATTCTGATGAGAAATGTACAAAATAAATTTTCCACAATTTTTCTCATTTTATTTGCATTTAAAACTGATTTAATGAATTTAAATCATGTTTAAATGATAAAAAAATAGGAAAATCGATAAAGATAAATGTTTTTTGAACCAATAATTTTTATTTTAGTTCACAATGATTAGAAATAATTTATCAAAAATTTTGAGATTAAAATCATTAAAAATGAATTTTTAATTAATTAAATATGATTAAAACAAATTAAATTAAAAAAATACAAAACTATATTATTTTCTAGAAAATAAAAATAAAAATAATTTTCTATGAGGTGTCAAGATGCTTGGGTAGTGATTCGAACTCGGGTTGAGGGGTTGTCTGTCGATTGGTTTCACCGCTGAAGTACACCTTCCAAAAAAAAAAAAAAAAAAAGATGTTACACCTAGATTTTCATAGTTTTTGGAGCAAAAATGAATTTTTTATGAATGTTCTAAATCTTATAAGTTTAAATAATGTGTAATTTAAACTTAAAATAAATAATAAAAAAACTAAAAAAATCTGAAAAATAGGTGGGACTTATGAGGATTGAACCTGGGTGGACTAACTACAAAACTCGCTGACAACCACCAGACCAGCCGCATTTTTGTTATTACATTTGAAATATAAATTTATTTATTTAAAATATGTTTTTCTCATCTTCTTCCCCAATATTCCTTAGAACTCTAACCCTAACCTTGATTATAATAACCCAAATACATAACGAATTGGACATCAAGAATACAGGGTTAATGATCGAAAAAGACTAACAAATAAAACGACATTGCAAATAACGACCTACAAGATCGTTCATGAACCGGAAATGAAGAAAATAAAACCGAGACTTTAGAGCCAATAAACTAGTGTTCTAGACGCGATTAGCTTAAATTTGTTGTGGGTTTATGACGAGTCAACGTCTGGGAATGATTTGCAAGGTTCTATTTGTAGTGTTATTTGGTTAAAACGATTGGTTGAACATCACATTATGGATCGTCAGTTACATGGTGATGAAGCCATTAATCTTGTTTAAAACACTATAAATTCACATGATGAAGCTTTGAACCGTTTATGTTAATGAGAAAAAACGTTTCAGAAATGAATTTGGATGTTAATGAAGCATTAAGACATCTTCAAACTTTCAAAACTTTTTATTAATTTCACTAAATAACTAATATATAATTTTTATAAATGCCAAAATATGTAATGTATTCATATACGCGTTCGGTTAAAATGTAAACATTTCCAAATAAAGAAAATAATAATAGAAAAAAAAAAAACTCAACTTTTATTGGATTCGAAAACATAGGAAGTACACGGACTATATTTGACAACTTGCTAAAAGATAAGGGTGACGGTTGTCACAGCTTATTCTGTAACACCCCGCTTCTAATATCATCCAATATTGTCCGCTTTGCCCACTAGAAGCTCACGGATTTGTTTTTGGTTGCCGTGAGTGAAAACTTCCCAAGAGGTCACCCACCCTAGTACTACTCCCACATAAGCACGCTTAATTGTTGAGTTTTCATGTGCTCCACAGCCAACTAAGCCCAAACCGCGTTGGTGATTTATGAGGCAGGACATTACTTATGAACCAAGATCTCTCCTGTCCACGGGAGATGTGGGATATGCCTAGGGTGTTACAACATTCTGCAGCATTACTTCACAATCATACCGCTCCTGGACCTCCGCTTGAGTACCGGGAATTTTATTCCATGACCATAAAACTATGGTGTCATATTCGGCTCGTCTACACCTATGAGCAACATTACACGTCTTGTCCTTCTCTAACATGAAAATATTCGGAAAATATATCTTTCAGTATAATTCCATTCAACCATGGGTCATACCAAAACCGGATCTCCAAACCATCACCCACAACGTCACGAAGAACATACGATAACCCTTTACCATTAATCTTTACTTTGTTTCCAAAAGACACTATGTTCTTCCATACACCTGTGAGTCTTTTATTGCAAGACATCATCTCCCACTTCCCTGTTGAACTGTGAATGGCTTCTACCGTTCTCCTCTATAATGCATCTTGTTTCGATTTATACCTCCATATCCACTTAAAGTTATCTATTTCTAAATATCATACCTTTGACACGACACATAAAATAAAAATATTAATACTCTTAAATTAAAATAGCAATAGTAATTATATGTAATAAGTGTAACTTATTTAACTGCTAATCAAATGCATAACTAAGGAGCAAATTAATAGACTTAAAATTATCTATTTCTAAATATCATACCTTTTGACGCGACACATAAAATTAAAAATATTAATATTCTTAAATCCCATTTTTTTTAAATAGCAATAGTAATTAAAATAGCAATAGTAATTATATGTAATAAGTGTAAGTTATTTAACAGATAATCAAATGCATTATATTTTTTAAATTAAAATAACAATATTTAATATAATATGTAATATTATTAAGTTATTTAACAGTTTATCAAATGATTAAAAAATATATAAGTTATCGACTAAACCCAACTATAGATTATACTTCTTTTTGTAGTTATTAGGAGCATTACATAATTTTTTTACCCTTGCAGAGATAATAATTTGAAGGTACGTGAGGATATGAACTTGTTGTAGTTACTACTGTATATTCATGTTGGTTCAAGTTTTCTATCGTGCTTCTAAATACATGTAATTATTGAGACCAAATAGATGTTGAAGTGATATTTTAATAAACTTATATTTCAACTTTTTTGACAACAAAATAGAAAAAAAAAAATCCCGAAAAGTGTCAATTACATTAATTTAGCTTAGACATAACCCGTTTTTTTTTTTCTCAAACCAGTTCGGGTTGAAAACAAGTTTGGGTTCTTTTAAGAAGGAATAAAACCGGTTTTGGTCAAATTGGCACGAGCTAGAAACCAGAATGTGCCAAAAATAAACCAAACTTCCTAGAACTGACTGGCGTTAGGGGAAACTAAAGCATTTTTCTAATTTTTATAATATTTTAGTTTTAGGTTTTTTTTTATTTGTGTTATTATTACTATTTATCTACATTTCCATTTAACTTTCATCAAAAATTGATTTGTCCCACCACGTAACGCGGGGTTACTTCTGGTATAACTTATGTAAATCACTAGATTAGAGTGGGTTCCATCATTAGCTTTAAGACTTTTGAAATAGTGGCCCGGAAAAAGAAACAACAAACTCAAGTCTGGCCCAAACTTAATGAAAAAAAACACATGGCCCTTTTATTTTGTTGATTTGTTCCTATCTTCTTCGACCATGGGCCCAAACCAAGTAGGGATGGGACTATGGGTTAACGAATGTCAAAAATGGGTTTTAAGAAACCGGGTCAAGTTAGATTCGGTTTTTGAGCGTGTAAGGATTGGGTTTGATCATGTTGAAACTGGGTTTTAACCGGTTTGGGTCAAGTTCAAACCAAGATGACATTGTTTGATTTTTTTTTTTTTTTTGAGAGAGTTAAGGATTTTTTAGAGAGAGTGAGATTTTTAGAAAGTGTGGTCAAGTGTATTTAAAAAAAATGGGGGTTAATTGCTTGACATTTTTTTTAAATAAAAAATGGGGGTTTATATATTAGAAAAAAAACTATTTTTTGTTACAGTCGTCAGGCCCCAACGGCTCCAAATCCACAAAAGAGGCATGTCACAATCGTCCACAAAAGCAACGAAAAAGATGTGCTTGCCAGGGGGCAGTGTGGCCGTGCCTCAACATCCCGGTGACCCCCCATACCCAACAGCCTAATACTAAAGATGCCTTCAACTAATACTTTTGTGTTATTTCTAAATTATTGAACATTTCGTGCAGTACCATACTACTAGGCTTCAGAAAAATGATTTCAAACACACATTATACAGACACACTAACTAGGTATATACCCTTAAGCCTTTTTTTTTTTTATATGAAATGAGTTAAGGTGAAGCTAATTATTTTAATTGTAAAGTCCAAACCATATTCAAAGCTAGTGCCCTTAGATTCTATTTATTTATCAAACTACTTTTCCTGTGGTCTACGCCTTCTTTATCCCTTGCGTGTAACATATGGCCACCTTTTTATTTCAAGATCCACCTTTGATATACCAGCTTTAACTTTTGATTCACCCTCCTAAATCCTAATTCCTCCCCTTGGATAAACCCCACTTTCAAAAGATAAAGATATATAAATAAACCCTACTCAAAAAGCTATCCTCCACCAACATCATTTTTATCTCATCTTTGTTATTATCCCTAAAACACTACTACAAATAAAAGTTCCGTCCTTTTTTTTTTTTTTTTTTTTTCAAATAACAAGACAAAACAAGTTACATTTAGATGGTGGGTAAGCGATCAACAAGTTGCGCCGCTATCCCCTTTTGAATCGCAAAGCCTATCCTGATAAACACAAACCCTTGGTTCTTAGGGCTTTGCGAGTCACTGTGGACCACCTTCTGAACTCGTTTCAGAAACCGTACTGCTTCAGGGGCTAGAGATCCAAATGTGTCAAAAGCAAACGGCAGGAACACATGTTGATTCTCTAAACAGGCTGCTTCGTGCTTAGCAACCTTCTTAGCTTCTGCCCTCAAAACTGCCTGCCCCGGTGCAAAGCCGCTGTCTCGCAAACCTACCAAGGGGGAAACCCCTGTCAGGTCAACACAAGCATGTTTGCCCCCAGCCCATCCAAACACAAGCACATCCGCAGGACGCAAGGTAGATCTCCCCTCCCGTGGATCAGTCAGAAAATTGACCGGTGCTTCTTTCTTGGCTGAGATCCCCGCCCTTCGAAGCACGTCCCATAGAACATCTCTGACCAAATCATGGCGGTACTACAAATTTAACTCAATTTTGCAACGGTTTTGACCATCATAAATTACTATAAGAGCATAACAATAGGAGGTTTTGGAAGCTGCATGTAGAAGAGAGTGAGCGGTTCTCGACTTTTAGAGAAAGTGATGGTTTCGAGAGGACAGCCTGAGCATAATGATGTGGCATGAGTCCACGACTTTGAATGCTTGGCGCGCTAATATGGTGATGTAATAACAATTTAAGAAATAAATCAAAATATATATCGAGCTCACGTGTCACTTTTTTTTTTTTTTTTGAAAAGATTTATCATTTAATCGTATTTTGATGGCAAGATGAGATGATAGTAAAAGAAAAGGATTTTATTCAAATATTATTGTTTCACGTCACCTTGTTGTCATTGAATAACAAACAAAACCTAAGGTCTTGATTGACTTATTAAGTCAAGAAACTAATACATGAAATATGGTAAAAGAAAGTTGATTAATCCAAAATCGCTAGCCTCATCATATCATCCATCTTCATTATATCCATTCATCCATGATCCATCCATCATTGCATGTGGCTTTCTGACACATGCATGCATAGCCAACTTTTCTCTTTTCCTTCACCAAGTCTATTTACAAAAGGGGATATTCTCTTATAAGTTCCATGCAAAGAAATTAAGATGATGGATGGTGATGTGCACATTCAAAATCTAGTCATGAAAGCAATAAGCAACAATAGGGTGGGCCATGCATGCATGTCAATGTGCTGGAAAGAAAAGTGGTGAAGAATCTCTTTGTAGTTTGCCATCACTATATTTTACTCTAGTCATCTTATCTTCACACCAATGCAATTGTTCATCGGTTAGATCAGTAGTTCTTAGAACTCTTGACACCACTTTTAAGTCTATTTGTGCCATCAATAACTCCATTTCATTGTCTAGCTTGGTTCGCCTTTTGCGAAAACACTTGCGCGAACGTTGTAGATCTTTTAACTTCAACTTCTTCTGCATAATTCAAGTTGCATAGAACCAAAATAATGATCATATAACTATTAGATGTTAATATAACTATGATTTTTCAATATTTTTTTTTTTCAAAAGGTCACTTTTCTAATTGACTAATATTTGCAAGATATCATAAGATTGATTTTGGTCTAAGTGCAAAATTCACATTTTGGGATCAAAGGATTAGGTGAAAAGCAAATCTTTGGTAGGTCCCATAATTTTAACATAAAAGACGCTATTTTGATATTTACGTGTAATAAAATGAATGAGAAACCTAAATTATAGACTTAAAAAATATATAATTGATTTAAAATCTTACAAATGATTTTCTCTCATAAAATTAGATTTTAGTGTTATCTCCATCTCATTATTATGTACATGTTTTAATTACTTGTGTTTTACCAATGTTTTAAAAACCAAATACGACCTGTTGTACTAGGAACCGGCCACCTCATCGATTCCATTTGCAAACCGGAGGCCGTACATTACAAGTGAAACCAGACAGTGTGGCCATTTTTTTTGCAACTTCACGTTCGAATAATTGATTTTTAAACATGTTTATGTATAGATGATAAATATCTAACGATTTTCTATTCTTTTCTCTATTTTTTTTATAATTACATTTTAAAAATGATTATGCTTTATGCTATCTTTTTTAAACTAGTCCGACCAGTGAACCAACAAAGTTCATGCCCGGTAAGGTATCCAACACATTGGTATTTACTCCAATTAGTCTATACATGTTTCAAACTAGCTTAAATCTATATCTTTTACATGGACATTATTCCAGTCAGTCTAGATACAATTTTAAAATATTGATTTTTTTGTTATTTAAATCGCGTATCTCTGTCAGTTGTAGTGATTTATCTATCATTCAAGACTGAAAAATGATCTACCTATTAATTAACCGTAACCTTAATTGGTTATTAGAGAAAAGAGAGTAGGGGCTCTGACCTTATGGTTGACTTTTTTGAGCAAGACAAGAAGGGTCGGGTCGACTGTTGATCTCGGGTTCTTGATTCTAAAGATATTTGCAAGTATCTGGAAGTGGTTCTCTTTGTCAGCCTTGAGAAAATTCATGAATGTTTTGATTGCTTCCTCCATGATTATAAGGAATGATAAAGACGATATTCTTGATCCCAAATATTCGTCTTTCTTCTCCTCCTCAGAATCTACAAATTAAAAAATCGATTTTTCTTTCTTATTGCAATATAACATTTGAATATTCTATGAATCTTAACATGGTTTTTTTTTTTTTTTTTTTTTTTTTTTTTTTTTTTTTGTTATTAAAAATTATCATCACACTCAGTTAATCTTACAAATATAAGGTATGAATAGAGAAACTATTTTCATTAAGACCCTGACTCAATAATGGTTTTGCATTAGGCTTTGAACATTTAATATGTGTTAATTCGAACTAATTTTAATCAATTAATTAAAATTATACTAGCTTACAAAAAATAAAAAAATCAATTAATTAAATTATAACCTTAGTGAAAAGGTATAAGTGTTTTTTTTGAACGGCAAGTGGTGTAACCGGTGGAGCTCCGGCTAACACCCTGGGCCAGCCTGTACTGATTACCCATTCCACCTGGATTGGGGATCTCCCCAATATGTTATGTCTATAAATGTATAACAAAAGAATTCCGATATATAATATATAACATATAACATAATATTTATAAAAAAGTTGATGGTTTTTTCTCATGTCGATTGATCAGTTAATAACTTTTATAATTGATTTTTCTGCTCACACCCATCTAGAATTAATTTTTATAGTAATATATTGTTACCTCGGTATTCTGGGACTTGAAGCAACTTTGGAGCCAAACTTCTCTTTCTAGCATAAACTACTGGTCTCCTGCCACTCTCATATGGTTCGGTCTCAATGTATCTTTGTAAGAGAACTTGAAACTGTTGAAATTGTTGTGCAATGTAGGCAGGACATCCGGGGTCATTTTCACGACGAGAAGCACTTAACTGGTTGAAGAAATTGTAGTTCCAGTTAAGTGCTTCCCACGTCAAGCAAATTTGTGCTACATACGCCGATTCTAATTCATGATACGAATTCTGATAAACGTATGATGTTTTCTTGTTTTTTGATGATAGTTTGTGGACGATTTTCTCCGATAGTGATGAAGGGCACGTCATTGATGACCTAAACGACTCTGCAATATAATAAGTCGTGTTAGATCGATAAACAATGTATTATATAAGTCGTGTAAGAAAAATCTCCATGGCCTTTTTATGTCTATAAATGTTTAAAAAGGTTTAAATGTATAACAATGATAACATATGTGAAGTCATGAGCAATTTATCCTCTATAATTGTTGGTAATTAGACATTTATAAAACATCTTTAACTAACACAAAATATATTATTTATTGAAGATTAGAGAAACACGTTAAAAGCCTACCTTTTTATAAATAGGCATACCCTACTATCTACTTTATCTTATGAATAAGAGTTGCTTTATTATTATGTATAAATAAATCTAGCCATTTAATATTTCACGTATGAATAAGATAGAAAAGCTAAAAACTTGGTCGGATTTTTATATTAAAGCATTTATATGGTATAAAAACCTATAATACATAAAACAAAATACATATTTACACTCTTTAACTATTTCCAAAATAAACATTAAAGTAACCATTATTTTTATAATTCGAATTTATTAAATAAAAAACAGGAAAAGAATATTAATTAAAGCATATATATATGTACCTGTTTCTTGAAGCTTTTGTGCACTAATTCTATCCAAAAACAGCATTTCTTCATCATATTTTTGAAATACAGTGTAAGACTCCCATTTAGGGCAGCTTCTTCTAGACGAAGAAGAAAACGGGTCGTAACCCGGATCCTGACAATTAATGGAGCTCCGCCATTCAGATGAACTCTTTGAGGTTGACCCCACGGTCAACGTATCACCAAATATTTCTTCTTTATTCTTTTCTTCTAGCTCAAGTTTCTTCGTCTCCAAGTTATTCATAAACTTGTCTACTTGTGTTATATTTGATTCTAACTTCTTTCCACTTTCACGATATTTTCCTGCTATAAAATAAAATAAATATGAAATTCCCAATACACCAATAAAATTACAAGCTCGAACTGACTTGCCAGCCTAATAACTAAACAAGATTATTGTTCATATAGTATTTATTGAATATATAGTTATCGAATGTTTTTGATATATTTAATATATAGTTATGATAAAATACTTAAATAATATATATTATGTTATATGTACAACATATAATTAAAATATATACAAAAATAACCAAAAATCTATACACATTAAGTAATAAACGACTGAGCTCAAGTTAGCTCAGGAATGTAAATGACATACTATCGTTTATAATTTCAAAATCGGTTGTGGCATAGCTTGTTGGCCGTTTACCTATCATCCTGTTGTAAATTAATTTGTTGTTTTATTGTGGAATGAAATGTTATCAGTTGAGTTCTTAAAAGTAGAAAAAAATATTCAAGAATTTTATATAACAATTATTATATATATAAAGTTAAAAGAAAAACAACAAAATTATATATATATTACGTTATATATATAAAATAATAATTAAAATATGTATATCAAATAATTAAATAAATAACGAACGAGATGAACTCAAACTTTAAAAGATCAATCACAAACCGAGCTCAAACTCTGAAAATAGAGCACTAAATGAGTTGAACTCGACCTCTCATAAGTTCAGTCGAAATCAGGCTCGTTGCGCTCGTTTACACCCCTAGTTTAACAAGTTGGTGAAACGCAACATAAACTTGTAACGTGGAACAATATATATAAAGCATGTCAGAGAATCAAAGTAGATGTAGATTCCGTTACATACCTTCAATTTTGTCGTCATCAAGCACAAAAGCAATTTTCTTAGTGACACGTAACGATGGTTCATCTCCAACGTATCTAAATGAAGTACAAGCAGATGTTGCACGTGTCGTGACGGCGCGTGTATTCACATCATATCTAAATGATCTTGAACCGCCCTCACCCGCCACCGGTACCGTCATTTCTTCCTCTTCATTGCGGTGGTTTTCTTGATTGTCCTCTTCGGATTCGGCTTCGGGTACAGTGTAGAAAGACAAATCATCACTACTTCCTACGCTTCTTGCTGCCGCGGCCTCTTCCTCTTCCTCCTCGGCCGCGACAGCCTCCAAAATGTCATCCACTATCTCTTCATTGAAAACGACACTGTTTTGACCCGAACTTGTTGCACTAGTGTGCGAAAAACAAAGGTCTTCACCGTCTCGGGTTATATCTGACACCAAATGATCTTTCTCCAGACTCTCGTCATAGTTATACCCGTCGCTTACATCCTCCGACACCTCCTCTTCCTCCGAAAACGTTGCATATTCGTATTCCTCTTCATTTCTGTAAAAATAACAAAGTATGTAGTAAACATACCGTTTGAAATAATAAAAACCACGTAAGATATTACTTATTATTTATTAACTATTTATAGCGGTACAATCATATCAACTATTTATATGAATATTGCTTATTTATTTATTTCACTACAATTAAAATAATTACAAAGTTAATAAAAACAAACATCTTAATTTTAGTACATATATTACGATAAACTCTAACTAATATATGAAATCTAATGAACATATATTCCAACTAGGGTTTTTAAATTTAATTATCAAACAAAGTATAAAACTAGAAACTTGGTGGTGAATAATAATGGTACCTTGGGAGGAATGGAATGGAAGAAATGAAGAAGAGCAACTTAGAAAGAAAAATGGAGGTGAGGTAGAAGAAGAGGAAAAGAAGCTGAAAAGAACTGGAGGCATTGTAGAACAAACGAACAATGGTTTCTTTTGAACATTGCATTTTAATTTGTTGTAACAAAAGATTGAAAGAGAGTGTTTGTGCTACAAACATAACCTCTATCTCTAATAAAGGAGACTCTCTCATACATGTAAAAGCTAACTCATTAAGACAAACATATAAGTGGCTTTTCTTTACTTTTCTTTTTATAACATTGCTTTCCATGGCTTCACATATTAAGCTATCTCTTTTCTCTCTCTTGTACATGAAAAAAAGCAAATATAGTGACAAATAAATAAGTGGCTTTTCTTTACTTTTCTTTTTATGACATTGCTTTCATTGGCCTAGTGAATTGTTCGTGATGTGTTTATGGCTAGATACTAATCTTATTAGCCTAATTAATTGTTAGTGGTAGGGAACTCGTGCATTGTGGCAGAGTCGACAATACATAACCAAAGCGTAATTCAAACTTTAAAACGATTAAAAGAATCAATATGTCAGGTGTATGTTTGTGGGTGTGTAAGCACATATGCTTCGTAGTGGGGGAATTTTTTAAAGGCTATAAGGAAATTGAAATTGGAAGTAAGGTTAGTTAAAAATATTCCACATATAAAAGCAATGCAATACAACTGCTAATCAAGTGCACCATAAATTTCTATCTGTGGCATCGGAACTTGAAATTGGAAGTAAGGTTATTTGAAAATATTCCACATATAACATCCCAACCTGAGAACTTTATAGACGCGCACATGTCGGATCTTTTCTAGGAACCGAACCGGTTCCAAACCAGTTCGTGTTTGGTGCCACTTCTTGTCTGAACCGGTTTTGGTTCGGTTTGGTTCGTGAACCAATTCATGCGCACACTTTTTTTAGAAAAGGCATCACAAAATTATTTTTTATGTAAAGTTTGACTTTTATTGATTCTTACAATATTTTTAAGGTGTATAGGTATATATTTATATGTGTAGAAACATTTTGTATAATTTTGTTATATATAAATTTTTCATGTATAATTGCAATTTTTTTTAATAAAATATAGTAATTACTTAGTTTTGTTTGATACCCTACTCAAATGCTTCATAATATAATATAGATTATAGATTATGGATATAGATTAATGGTAATGGGAGGTTATGATAAAAGAATGTTGGGTCTGCTGACCTGGAGAAGAACAGATGATTGGAAAACCAAAATATACTACACAATTGATCCTTAATAATAACAACATTTACAAGTTACTTCTCCCAAAATACTTTTGACCCTAACATCTGGTGTACCCTAACAACTGTTGGAACAACTGCTGCTTGCAAAGGTCTGATGAAGAACAACTGCTGATCTAAGTACTGAAGACTAAAGGTCTGTTGGAGCCAACATCACTTAGGCTCCAACAGACGTTACAAGACCATCAGAGGTTTCCTATCAGCTGTTTATGTATCAGAGTTTTCCAATGTAACAGTATTTGTGTCATCAGATGTTTTATGTTGTTATTCAGTTAGAGGTCACTTTCTTAGGTGACGTCAGCCTAGGTCATCAGTGGTTTAGATTGTCTATAAATAGAACAGTGCATGTACTGTTCTATTCTATCACTCAAAACATTCTCTTAGACAAACTTACACGAGTGATCAGGCTGAGGGGGAGTAATTGTAATCGTTTGTAATCATTCCATTATATGAAAGCTTTCGATTCAAAAACAATTATTCTCTTGTTTTGATTTACAGTTTATCATTCCGCTGCACTTTCCATTTATAGTTTATTTCATTCATTACTCATATTACTTAAACAATCAAAACAATCAAACTCAGATCCTAACAATTGGTATCAGAGCTTGGTCAACTAAATTCGATCTAACCAATCAATTTAATATAAACAGATCAGCTCACAATTATTGATATCGTTTGTTTGTCGGATTGAAACAGAGTAATAGTTTATTTTCGTTTCAACCGTTTTTAAAACAAACTTTGTTTTAGAAACAATCAGAGAATGACTTCAATCAATCATGTTGGATCAGTTTGCTCTTTTGTTCAAGTAAGAACTTGCTATCTTGACTCTTAAGTGTTTAGCAAGCTCTTGTATATCAGATTATAAGCACAGCGGAATGTATAAGTTAAAGCAACACTTTTTATACTTAGGAAGAGTTATTACTCCCCCTTGATGATTGAAACTAATAATGACAAGTATTTATTATGAATCTAAGCAGTAAATGAGAATTAGATACTTAGACAGATTCACAATAAATACTGAAATGGAATAGAACAGTGAAAGTGTTTGAAGGATTTTTCTATTAAAATCAATGTCTAAAATAGAAGGTTGAAGCCTCCTATTTATAGACGTTTACATACATGTATCTTGCCCAAAAAGCAAGTACAGAAACATCAGAAACAAGTTGCACAAGTTGCAACATTGAAACTAACAAATACAGCTAAAAGTAATAGTAAACAATAAACTACTGATACAAAAGGCGGTGGAAAATATCTGATGCTAAGTGCTGATGAATGACAAACTACTGATGAGTAGTTTGTCTTCAGTACTTCTGAAGTGAACTTGTCTGGTTTGGACTTCAGAACTTCTGATGAAGTTTCTTCTTCAGCACTTCTCATATCTTCTCTTCAGCAGTTTCTTGTCTTCTCTTCAGTACTTCTATACTTAGCCAAAATGACAGAAGTGAATTAGACTAAGGTTTCCAAAAGTGGTTTCACCAATCCTCTTTGTCCTAACAATCTCCCCCTGGATTGATGAAGCCAAAACCTTACTAATTCCTTATGTTTTTCTTCTGTCTTGAACAATCTTCCATATCTCTTTGTACATGGTGTTCTTGAGCTGGTTTAACTGTCCATCAGATAGAGATCCTCTCTGTGGTTCCAGATGTTGAATTGTGAGCAGGTCTTGTGTTGACAGTTTCTTTAGATCACTGATCTTCTTGTAAGCCCTGCTTGAAAGGTCTCTTCTTGTCAACAATACTGAGTTGTTATCAGTAAGTGACCATCTGATGATAGGTACCTTTGACTTGTTAAAGTCAGAGGAATAGGGAACCAGACTTGTCCCTTGGGTTGATGATCCTGAGTGTTGGATGCTTTCTGTTTCAGTTAACCTCAGGTGGGAGTCTCTTCCTTGTTGTTGTTGTTGCATATCAGGCATCTGAACAGTTGGGAGATGGTGTTCAGTCACTACCTTGGTATGCATCTTTTCTTTGATGGTCTTTTGGATTTGGTAGGCAAAAGTGGAAGGATCCCTGAATTGTGTTAACAGAGGTTTCTCCTCAATGTCAAAATCTGAATGGACTATTGAACTTCCTTCAAGTAGTACCATTTTGAAATCAGTTTTGACATTGTCCTCTGCTTTCTTTCTTTGAGTAGCAGGCCTTCTTGTTGATACACCAGAAGTTCTAACTACTGATCTTGAAGGATCAGCAGTTTGAAACTTCTCTGGATTTGCAGCCTTGGCAGCCTTGTATTTTCTATAAGTATCCATCAGTCTTTCTTCTTTCCATCTGGATACTGAGGCTTTTGAACCATAGCCCTCTGCTACTAAGTCATCTATCATCTGGGCTCTCTTGGCCTTTCCTTCTTTACTTGTGGCTAGTTTGTCTGCAAGCAGTTGTGCCCTTCTTGTCAGCTCTTGCACAGAGAGTCCCTTGAGTGTATAGGCTTTAGTCTTGCTGTTCTTGGTAATGTAAGACATCAGTTGTTGTCTTTTGTCTTCTTCAGCAACATAGTCAATTTCAGCCTGTCTCTCCAGTTCAGCTTGATAAGCCTGGAGCTTCACTTCAAACTCTAGATCATCCCTTTGTTCCAGACTTTTCCAAATCTGGTCTTCCTTGGTTTTTTGTTGAACTGCCTTTAACCTCTGCTCAAGAAGTTCAGTTGATTGAGAGATTGGAGCAGGGGTTAGGACAGTCATGGTAGTGGTTGTTGTAGGCCTTGGAGGAGCAGAAGTTGGTTTGATTTGTTCAGTGGATCTGGAAGGTTCAGTGTGTTGAGGTTTGGAAGTGTTAACCTCTGATGGGTTGACAACAGCTGATGGTTTGTCAACTACTGAAGGATTGTCTTCAGTACTTTCTGATTCTTCATCAGAACTTTTGCCATCAGAAGTTTCTTCATTATGCCTTAGGGATTCTTCAGAGGTTTGGGTCTCATCTTCTTTTTCTGTGGCTTCAATTTCTTCCACTGAGACACCAAACTGTTTGGCCAGTTTTTCTTTTCTGGCTTGATCCTTCTGATCTCTTTCAAGGATGGCCACTCTTGCCCTTATCCTGGCTTGGAATGACTCCTTAGGTTCCCTGATTTTCTCCCCCTTTTTGGATTCATCAAGTTTAAGTTTAGAGGTTGAGGGTTGGGAGAATTGACCTTGAAGATGAGCAATCTGTTTGCTGTTGAATTCTATCTTGTTGGACAGATCATTCATCTTTGTCTTGATCACTCCAAATTGATTCTTGATAGACAGCTCCAAGTTAGCTGTGTATGTTTGGAAGTGATTCTTGATGAGAGTGTTCATCATGTGGTACAGGGGACCCTCTGGGCTGCATAGCTGGTTCAAGTCTATGCTTGTTTGCCCAGGGAATTGGGTAGGCATTTGTTGTGAAGGGTGTGTTTTTGGGAGATCCTCATGTTGTACAGAGGATGCCACTCTAGGGGTTTTAGGGATTGAGTGGACTTTAACCTGTGCAGGGGTGACTAGCTTCTTGAGCTTGGATACCCCTGAAACAGGACCTTCATAAAGTGCCGTCAATTCAGTAGTTTTTGTTTTTGAAACATCATCCAAATTAATGGAATCATCTGAATCCCTGATGTTGTCCTCATTGAGGACTGTCTCAGTTAAATCATGAGCTAAGCCCAACTCAGTTCTCTCATGAACCTCTTGTTCTTGGTACTGAGGATTTCCTACTTCAGGCATTAAGCCTTCATCAGTAGTTGCCACATCTGAGGTCTTAGCTATATTACTTCTATCCTCAGATCCACCACTGGGTGGTAACTGAGTAGTAGCAGCCTCAGATGCCCCAAGAGTCTCTAAAATTGGGCTTAAAGACTCTGGTCCACCCTCATCTCTTGGGTTAGGGCTAGTGATGTCCACATCCATGTCTGATGTTGTGGTTATGTCCCCTGTTTGTTGTGGTTGTAGGGGACTGACATAATCAGATGGGACTTTCTTTTTTAGCCCAGAGAGAAGTTTGGCAATTTCTATTGCCTCTGGTTCAGAAATTTGAGGGGTTGGTTCAGTAGTTTGGGCAATAGGGGTTGGTTCAGTAGTTTGGTCAGCAGTTTCAAAAGAAGTGTGAGTTGGAATAGTTTTTCTAAGTCTTTTTCTTTTGAACAAAATAGTTATGGGTGCTCTTGGTGGGGTTTGAGATGGATGAGACTGAGAGGGTGTTTCAGTCTCACCTATTTGAAGAGCAGACTGCTCATGAGCATGTTCAGGCATCTCAACCTCCTGAACAGCTTTTCTTTTGGGTTGGTGGGTTTTTGTTTTTGTTGGCTTTGGCTGTTTGGCTTTTGGTGGTGTGAGTTTGGAAGATGTGGGCTTCAGGGGGACTTGTTGTTGTTCTCCCTGATCATCTTCTGGCCAGGCAGCCGGTTTGTTATGCCTAGAGTATGCTTGTGAGGTTAATGGATTTAAAGTTGAAACTTTTCCCACAAGCACCTCATTACCCAGTTCCCCTATTATGCATTGCATAATGAACCTTGGGTACAACAAAAATTTTTTCTTGGTATTATTATGATGTAACACCAACTCATTGAAAAATAATTTTGATGCCCTGAATTTGGTTTCATTCACTATGGAATGAAATATTGGTTGAAAAGTAGAGGGCATCTGGTCATATGACCCTGTTTTTGGACTCAAACACATAATAATATAATGAAACAAAAGCTTGTATTTTGGTTCAAAATATTTTTTGAAGATAGTAGCATGGGAGAGAGTACCTTGATAACCACACTCTGTCATGGTTAGGTGAATATCAGTGTTAGCAACATGATCAGGGGCAGTTACATCATCCAGGCCCAGTCTTGTTGCCAGTGTAGCCGGTGTGATGGTCAGTGGTTTCCCTTTTATTCTTGAGTTGAGGGAAATGACTTCATCATCCGCCGTCACCGTCTCAGCATTTGCCCAGAACTCATTTAGAGTTTCAGTATGAATTGGTGGGTTTATTGTGAGAGCAGTAAAATATTGGGATTTTACGACAAGATCAATGATCTCATCGTATTGGGACCAGCCTTCTTGTTTTTCAAGAAAGGCTCTTTGATTGTGTCCCTGTTTTAGAACGAGAGCCATGTGGTTTGGGTTTTGATCGAACAGTTGATTTGCAGGTTTAGGTTATTGAGAGAGTTTTTGAGAGAGAAAGAGGGAAATTTTTGAGTTTGAAAGGATAAGTGTTGAAAAAAGATATTTATCAGAACTTTTAACCGCTTGAATCTCCT
Organism: Ambrosia trifida; assembly: GCA_028751855.1. Lineage (NCBI taxonomy): Eukaryota > Viridiplantae > Streptophyta > Magnoliopsida > Asterales > Asteraceae > Ambrosia > Ambrosia trifida. The sequence continues at coordinate 112,696,537 of CM054122.1, forward strand.
TTATTAGATGTTTTTTAACCGCCTTGGTTAAAAATCCTTTTATCAGAAGTTTTAAACCGACTAGGTCAAAACCTCTGATGATGGGAAAAGTCAGTTTTGCCCTTTTTGACTAAACTGCTGATGAAGGATTATTTCATCAGTAGTTCCCATTTCCTCTTCAGTAGTTTTTAAAAGCTGATGAGAATTGTTTTATAAATACTTTTATTCATAACTTCTGAAGGTTATTTTATCAGAAGTTATACACTTTTCAGAAATTATCCCCATACTGATGTTTTTGTTCATCAGTAGTTTCTCTCTTTTCAGAAGTTTTGTTTCAGACTTTTTGTCTGTTTGTAAGTGAAAAATGAAAATTTACAGAATAATAAAATAAACACTTACAAATTTAGCATCCCAAGCATGGATACTAACTTCTGAAATGTTGATGTGTCAAGGGGTTTTGTGAAGATGTCAGCTATTTGATTAGCTGTTGCTACATGCTTCACCTCAATCTTGCCTTTTTCATAGCAATCTCTTATGAAATGGTACCTGATCTCAATATGTTTGGTTTTTGAGAACTGTACTGGATTTTGAATGATGCTAATGGCAGATTTGCTGTCTACAAACAAAGGTGTCTTGGTTTCTTTGATTCCATAATCAAGAAGTTGATATTGGAGCCATTGTATCTGTGATGTACAACTTGCAGCTGCAATGTATTCAGCTTCAGCAGTTGAAGTTGCAACAGATGTTTGCTTCTTTGATTGCCATGACACTAGACAGCTACCCAAGAATTGACAACCACCAGATGTTGACTTTCTTGTCATCTTACACCCTGCATAGTCACTATCTAAAAATGCTGATAACTTGGTATTGCTTGAAGCAGGATACCAAATTCCAAGTGTTGGAGTTCCTTTTAGATATCTGAAAATTCTTTTGACTGCAATAAGGTGTGATTCCCTTGGTGCTGATTGATATCTAGCACAGACACATGTTGAAAACATAATATCTGGTCTAGAGGCAGTTAGATATAAAAGGGAACATATCATGCATCTGTACATGGTTTGATCAACCTGTTTTCCTTGATCATCAGGTTCAACTTGTGTGATTGGTGTCATGGGAGTGGAACATGATTTACAGTCTTTTAAAGAAAATTTGTTTAATAATTCTTTAACATATTTGGATTGATGTATAAAAGTTCCATTTGTTTGTTGCTTGATCTGCAGTCCCAGAAAGTACTGCAGTTCTCCCATGGTACTCATCTCAAATTTTGATTGCATGAGTTTCTTAAAATCATCACACAGTTTTGTGTTTGTTGAACCAAAAATGATATCATCAACATAGATTTGAACAAGTAAGACATGATTTCCAACATGTTTAATGAAAAGAGTTTTATCAATGGCACCTCTTGTAAAGTTATTTTTGAGTAAAAAGGTGGAGAGTGTATCATACCAGGCTCTAGGAGCCTGTTTGAGCCCATAAAGAGCTTTGTCAAGTCTGTACACCCACTCAGGATGAGAAGGATCCTCAAACCCAGGTGGCTAACAGACATACACCTCCTCTTTTATTTTTCCATACAAAAATGCACTTTTCACATCCATTTGATAAACTTTAATTTTGTTGGAAATGGCATAGGCCAGAAATAACCTGATGGCCTCAAGCCTTGCAACTGGAGCAAAGGTTTCATCATAGTCAATTCCCTCTTCTTGAGAGTACCCTTGAACTACCAGTCTTGCCTTGTTCTTGATTATCATACCAGCTTCATCTTGTTTGTTCCTGAAAACCCATCTTGTGCCAATTGGTTGTTTGTTTGGAGGTAAGGGACAGATTTCCCAGACCTGTTGCTTGTTGAACTGAAGCAGTTCATCTTGCATAGCTTGCACCCAATTATTGTCTTTGAGGGCTTCCTGGTACTTCTTTGGTTCCAACTGTGAGATAAAGGCTGAAAATAGGCAAAAGTTGGAGAGCTGGTTTCTGGTAAGAACACCTGAAGCTATATCACCCATGATTTGATCAAGTGGATGATCTCTGTGTTCAATCAGTTGTTGTAAACCACTGACAGGTGTAGGTGGCTCATGTTCTTCAAACAAACTATTGAGGTCTATAATATCTGGTTCAGCAGTTTTAGTGTCTTCAGTAGTTGCAGGTGCTGAAGCAGATGTTTGAGTTTGGCCTTCAGTATTTGTTGAATCAGAAGTTTGTGAAACTTCTGATGGTCTTGAAGTTGACTTAATGACTGTTTGAGGAGTCCATGGTGTAGGATCCTCATCATCAAACCTTTGATCACCATAATAAGTAGGTTTGGAAGAATTGACAGTCTTTTCAGGTCCAAAGTGGAAGTTGTCAAGGTCAAAAAGTTCAGCAGGATGTGCTGGAATAAGAGTGTGTTTTGACTCATTGAACTTGACATTCAATGTTTCTTCTACTATCCTGGTGTGAGAATTAAAAACCTTGTAGGCTTTTCTAGTTGAAGAGTAACCAAGAAAGTAACCTGAGTTAACTTTGGCAGCAAACTTTGAAATAGATTCCTTGATGTTCAAGATGAAACATTGACACCCAAAAGCCCTGAAAAAGGAGATAAGGGGCTTCATGCCATGAAGAACTTCATAGGCAGTCTTGGAATGTCTCTTGACCACAAGAACTCTATTCTGAACATAACATGATGTGTTAACTGCTTCTGCCCAAAAGTACAAGGGCAGTCCAGAATCAGCTAACATTGTTCTTGCTCCTTCTATTAATGTTCTGTTCTTCCTTTCTACTACACCATTTTGTTCAGGAGTTCTGGGAACACTGTATTGTCTAATAATCCCTTTAGACAAACAGAATTCATCCAGAGTTTTGTTCCTGAACTCTGTCCCATTATCACTTCTAATGGTTTTGACAGGTAGAGAATATTGTTTCTCTACTTGTAGAATGAAGAACTTGATGATTTCAGCAGCCTCATCCTTGGAGAATAAGAAGAATACCCATGTGAATCTTGAGTAGTCATCAATGATGACTAAGCAGTACTTCTTCTTACCAAGGCTCATAATCTTGACAGGTCCAAATAAGTCCATATGGAGTAGTTGAAGACATGCAGTTGTTTTTGATTCTTCAATAGACTTATAGGAGGACTTATGCTGTTTTCCCTTCAAACAGGATACACAGTGTTCTTGACACTGGTATACTTTCAAAGGTAGACCTCTGACCAAGCCCATTTTTGTGACTTTATTTATGGTTTTAAAGTTCACATGGCCAAGTCTCCTGTGCCAGAGATCTGTTTCTGAAGTTGATGCCCTTGAGAAGAAACAGGCAGTGTTGTTCAATACTTTGTCTTTCTCAATGTCCACTGCATAGACATTGCCACATCTTTTGGCAATCAGCAAAGTATGATCTTCAATGATCTTCTCTATCAACTTCTGGCCTTCTGGTGAGATGATCTTGCATGCTGTCTTTGTGAAAAAGGAAGAATATCCTTTATCACACATTTGTGACACACTCAGCAAGTTGTATTCAAGGTTTTCCACCAGATTGACCTTGTCAAACTGTATTTTTCCAGAGGAGACATTGCCATGTCCTAGCACATATCCCTTAGCATTGTTCCCAAAGGATACAGATCCTTCTCTTTGGCTGATAAAGTTGTTTATCAGGTATCTGCATCCAGTCATGTGCATAGAGCCTCCACTATCAACATACCATATGCTGTTTAAGCCCCTGGAAACTCTCTGCACATAAAAGCAAATTAGTTAGATTTAGGAACCCAAGCCTGTTTGGCTTTGGGTTTGCTCTTGAGAATAGTTACAGTTTGTTCTTGACCAGGTTGAGAAATCCATGTCTTTTTGGCAATGGATTTTTCATTAAGAGCCATGGTGGTATCCTTTTCAGGACCACCATCAACCTTGGTCATCAGTAGTTGTACCATGTTCATTAGATTTTGTATCTCAGCAGTTTGTGAAACTGCTGATGATTCAGGTCTAACTACTGACAAAAAATTTTGAGAAAAAGATTTTTGTTGAGATTTTATCTTTTTCTGAGAAAAGGTGTTTTCAGGTTGTTGTTTCTTGGGTTTAAAGATTCTTTCATAATCATTTCTGATTTGATTTCCCACAACCTGTTGTTTAATTTTTTGATTGAACTGAATTCCTTTTCTGTATCTACAAAATTCAGTTTTGTGGTTGAACAGACCACAAATTTCACACTCTTTTGCCTTTTGTTTTTTGATCTAAAGGCAAATTTCTGACATTAGTGTAAAGATTTTGCTCATCAGTAGTTTTCAGGATCTCAACTCCTGATGTAGATGAAACTACTGATGGCTCAATGTCAGATTTTGTTAATACTTCTGAAGTACTTTCTTTGAAAATACCAGGATTTCTGTTTAGAAAGTTTTCATGGAAAGATGTGCAGTCTTTCCCTTCAGAAGTTTCATTTGAAACAATTTTTCTCCCATCTTCAGTAGTTTTGGGAGAGAAATCTGTTGGTGTTTCAACATGATGGTACCCTATGCCAAACTTAACATTTGAAGCACTTTGTTTGTTTAGCAATAATTGGTACCCCTTACAAGATTCCACCCATTTTTCACATGTGATCCTGGTATCAGCAAGCTCTTGTCTGACATCTCCCAGGTCATTTAGCATGATTTTAATTTGTGCTTGGGTTTCAATAGCCGAGTCAGTTAATTTAGAAACTTCTTTTGTTTTAGCACACAGTTTTCTTTCTAAATCACATTTCATCTGTGTGTATTTTCTTTCTAAATCATTGGCTTTTCCTTGTAAGTGCACATTTGTCTCTCTTATGAGAGCAAAAGTTTCTTTGCAAGAATTTGAGCAAAGTTTTGTCAAAGATTCTTTTGATACATGTGACAATGCAGATTTTGAAGTACAACCTTCAAATGCCATTAAGGCAAAGTTCTTTCTGCCATTGTCTGGTTCTCCCCAGTTGATGTCAAACACCTTGTTGTCTGCATCAGGATTGCACTCTGTGGTGTCAAAAGGAAGACTGCTCCAGTCAACATACCCTGAGGTGAAAAGACTTTGTTGAGAGGGTTGTTGAGGCTGTGGAGGATGTTGAGCAGCTGGAAAGGGAGGGATTGATTGTTGGCTCTGCATCTATTGAGCAGGCATTTGAACATATTGTACTTGTGGCATGTATTGCTGTTGAGGAGCTTGTGCCTGTACAAAATGAGCACTCCCTTGAGTTCCATTATTCCTATTATAATTGGGGTTATAGTTATTTCCAGATTGTGATTGGTTAAAGCTAGAGTTTCTACACTCTCTAGCAAAGTGTCCCAACTTCTGACACTTGTGACATCTTAGTTTAGATTTGTCAAAACCAATTTTTGTATTACTGGTCAATCCTGGAAATTTCCTTCCTGACCTTTTATAAAACTTGTTAGTTTTAATGCTTAGCATGGCCAGTTGGTGTAAAATGTCCATTTCTTCTAAGTCATCATTGCTAAAGTTTTTCAAATCATCCATGATAAAACATAGATTATCAGCAGTTTGACTTTGGTCATCATTGTCATAACCTGGGAAAGATCTTTCTGATGAGATCCCAGTTGTTATGTCAATGTTGTCATAAGATCCATAGGAACAAGTTGGTGAGTCTTGTCCCAAAAGTGCTGTACTACCTGGAAGGTAGTCATCAGCAGTTTTACCAGATGATTGCAATTTCTTCTTTTGATCAATTTCTCTCTCAAAAGTAAGTAATCTCCCATGGAGTTTTGTAAGAGTGAGGGAGCTAAAATCTGGTGAGGATCTTAAAACAATGGAGTATGTTTCCCATTTGTCTGGTAAAGACCTTAAAAATCTATGTAGCATAGATACTGTTGTATAGGTCTGACCATTTAACTTTAGCTCAGATATTAATGAGGAGAATCTTTCAAATTGTTGAGTTAAAGTTTCCCCATTAATATGAGCAAATGTCTCATATTGTTGAGCTAAAATCTCTCTGGTGTTGGCAATCACCTCATCAGTTCCTCCAAACTGTTCTTTAAGACAATCCCAGAGTTCTTTGGCACTTTCACAATGTAAAAGGCCAGAGTATATCTCATTTGGGAGAGCCATTGCCAACATAGAGAATGCTTTTGCATCTAGCTCAAGTTTTAGGAAATCATCATCTGTAAATTCTTTTGGGTCCTTAGGGACCTCAACATTAGTTTCAAGATTGACATTTACTGGTTTGTGAGGACCATATATCACAGATCTCCAACAACCTGTGTTGGTTTGTGACAAGGTATGTGCCATTCTCTTTTGCCATATGTTGTATTCATTTCTTACAAGCATGGCAGGTTTAGTAGCAGAACCAGTATTATGTGGATCCATTTTAAAGAGTGTTGATTTGTCAGATGACTCTTTTTAGTGATGGATGTTGATAAAAAGTGAACTTTTGATCTTTTTATTGAGTATCAATAAGAGCTTTGTGTCTGATTCTCAATTTGTTAGATTGATATGTGATCAGATAAACCAATGCTCTGATACCAATTGTTGGATCAGTTTGCTCTTTTGTTCAAGTAAGAACTTGCTATCTTGACACTTAAGTGTTTAGCAAGCTCTTGTATATCAGATTATAAGCACAGCGGAATGTATAAGTTAAAGCAACACTTTTTATACTTAGGAAGAGTTATTACTCCCCCTTGATGATTGAAACTAATAATGACAAGTATTTATTATGAATCTAAGCAGTAAATGAGAATTAGATACTTAGACAGATTCACAATAAATACTGAAATGGAATAGAACAGTGAAAGTGTTTGAAGGATTTTTCTATTAAAATCAATGTCTAAAATAGAAGGTTGAAGCCTCCTATTTATAGACGTTTACATACATGTATCTTGCCCAAAAAGCAAGTACAGAAACATCAGAAACAAGTTGCACAAGTTGCAACATTGAAACTAACAAATACAGCTAAAAGTAATAGTAAACAATAAACTACTGATACAAAAGGCGGTGGAAAATATCTGATGCTAAGTGCTGATGAATGACAAACTACTGATGAGTAGTTTGTCTTCAGTACTTCTGAAGTGAACTTGTCTGGTTTGGACTTCAGAACTTCTGATGAAGTTTCTTCTTCAGCACTTCTCATATCTTCTCTTCAGCAGTTTCTTGTCTTCTCTTCAGTACTTCTATACTTAGCCAAAATGACAGAAGTGAATTAGACTAAGGTTTCCAAAAGTGGTTTCACCAATCCTCTTTGTTCTAACAAATCACGATCCACATAACACTGGCACGAACAACAAGCCACCGATGCTTTTCAGATCTGAATACAATATCTGGAAACATCGGACGAGCCATGTTCTAGCTCAACAGAACACTGGTTGCTGGAATTCGGTTATCTTCGGACCACATGTTCTGATGGTGCCGAGTACCGAAGATCCCAAGGTTCAAGAGCCTACCAAAGTTGAAAACTACTCCGACCAGGATTTTCAGAAAATTGAGTTAAATGCCAAGGCCTTCAGTATTGTGGCCATGGCTCTACCCAATGATACCTATGCTGGGCTGTTACACTGTAACAGTGCAAAGGAGTTGTGGGATGCATTGAAAGAACAATTTGGTGGTACTGAAGAGGTTATTGAAAACAACCGTGAAATACTTTACTAACAATATGAAACATTCAGTCATGTAAAGGGAGAGTCATTAACTCAACAATTTGAGAGGTTTAGCTGTCTCATTAGTGAACTAAAACTGGTTGGTCTAACTTACCCTAATTCAACCTTGAACCATAGGTTTTTAAGATCATTACCAGACAAATGGGACACTATTGCTACAGTTATGAGAAACTCAATTGGATTTAAGGACTTATCACTGACCCAGCTTCATGGTAAGCTCTTGACCTATGAGAGAGAGCTTAACCAGAAAAAGAAGCTCCAGGACTCTGGAAAAGTGTCTGATGATTATGTATTTGGTAATACAGCACTTGTGGGTCATGATGAGGTTCCTGGTAACAATAAGGATCGGAGTTATGATCAATTTATTGACATAACTTCAGGTTTTAACTCTGATTCTTATTCACCAAACTTTGCTTTTACAGCAAGTGGTGGTGATATCTAGGCATCTGATAACATATCCTTTGAGTATGATGACTTAAAATACTTTGACCTTGATGATTTGGAAGAAATGGACATTATGCACCAATTGGCTCTGCTCAGTGTAAGAACTAACAATTTTTACAAGAAAACTGGCAGAAGATTTCCAGGGTTGACTGGCAAGTCAAAGGTGGGGTTGGATAAATCAAAGATTAAGTGTTATAAATGTCACATACTTGGTCATTTTTCTAGGGAATGTAGGAGTCAACATGGTACACCTATGATTACCTATCCAAATCAAAGGCCACGGACTAACACTTATCAGGTTTCCCATAATACCCCTAGACCAAATATGTAAAACATTGCTCATTTTGCACAGTCCTCAAACACTGTTCCTGTCCAATATGTCCAAACCACTGTTCCTCAGATTCACTATGTGCAAACCCCTGTTGCTCAGGCACAAGTTCCAATGACTGCTGCTCCACCCTCTGCTCCTGCAGAGACCAGTCAACAGAGTTTCTTCACACAAGGCTTTGTTGATTGGAGCAGTCTACCAGATGAGTTAGCAGATGGAAATTTTGCTCTTGTAGCCAAAGCTGAAAATGAACCAGAAATTTTTTGTTTCATGGCTATGGTTGAAGAAGTTGAATATGAGGATGTGGTAACTGAATCTGATATTGTGACTGATGATATTGTTGATGAAGTAGTTGTAGATAAAAAATCTGAAGAAGAGGTTGTGAATCTCTCAGATCCCTAGGGTGCATCTGATGATTGTGAGTGCAAGTGTGATTGTGCATTGATGGTTACTGCTAAGGTATCTCCTCAAATCCTAAAAGATCCGTGTTCAGACAAATGTGTAATAGCATTTGCTAACATTAAAGAGGTGAATGAAAACCTTAGGAAGAAAATTTTAGATGATGAAGTTCAATTTGAAAAACTTTCAAAAGAGTTAAAATCAAAATTGACTGAAATAGAATCTGAAATAAGTAGCTTAAAACATGAAGCAACTATAACCGAAGATCAGCTCCAAACTATGATAACTAAATATCATAGTTGTAAAAAGGAGCTTGAGGCCACCCAAGTTGAATGTGAAAAATGGGTGGAATCATGTAAAGGTTTTGAGATGCTCCTCAACAAACAAACCAAAAGTCATGTGAAGTTTGGTTTTGGTTTTGGAACCACTGCTCCAGCTTTTGAAAACACTGACAAAAGGGAACAAAAGTTAGTTGAGGTAGTACCAACTAATTTGGAGGGTCAAGAAATTAAAATTACTGAATCTAATGGCAAGAAAATTGTTTTTGAAAAACTAGAAGGTTCCTCATCATTCACTGAACTTGAAAAATGTGAATTTAAACCTACTTGGTCTGATGAGTGTGGTACTCTTGAGAACTTCAAACCAGTTGACTTCAAAACCCCTGATTAGGCCTGTAAACGAACCGAACGAACACGATCACAGGTGTGTTCGTGTTTGTTCATTTAACTTTAACCGAACACGAACACCTAATCGAACACATTTTTGTGTTCGTGTTCGTTCATTAAGAAATTTGTCGTGTTCGTGTTCGTTTATGTTCATTCATTTAAAACCTAAACGAACACAAATGAACATAAACGAACATTAATGAACACAAACAAAAACAAGTTTAATAATGATTCATCACAATTCAACCAAATCTAATACATCACAATGCGACCAAAACAAAATCTAAATTAGTAGGGTTGCGGAGTGTGGAGAAAAAGGGAGGTGGGACTGTGAAGTGTGGAGAGCGGCTGATATGTTTAGAATGTTAGGGTTAGGATTAAATTTTAGAACATATCAAATATATTGTATATAATATAATATAAATTAAGGTTACTTAACCAAAGGAAATAAATAATAAAAATAAAGTAAAGTTTAATTAAACAAACAAAAAATTGTGTTCGTGTTCGTTCATTTATCTAAATAAACGAACATAAACGAACATAAACGAACTTCCCGCCGAACAGTTCACGAACAGTTCATAAACGTTTGGTTCGTTTACAGGCCTACCCCTGATGGTAAGAAAGCACCATAGGCAAAGGTCATTCCCTTGACAGACCTTCCAGCAGATGATCAAACATCTGTTAAAAAGAAGACTGAAAAAGGGAAAAAGAAAGAAAAGTCTGTCCACTTGTTTTGTGATTTCTGTGAAAAGAAGAATCATGTTACTGAAAACTGTTTTCTTCTAAAAGCATATGATATCAACAAAGGAACAAGTGTGTGTGATTCTAAGACCACATGCTCAATATGTGGTAAAAAGAATCACAATATGACTTGTCAGTAAAAGTCTTTAGAAGTGACAATGGAACAGAGTTTAAAAATAAGGAGTTGGATGACTTTTGTGTGTCAAAAGGAATTGTGAGGTAGTACAACATTCCAAGAACACCAGAACAAAATGGGGTGGTTGAGAGGAAAAATAGAACTCTCATTGAGGCTGCAAGAACCATGCTAGCATATTCTGGTTTGCCACTGTCCTTCTGGGCAGAAGCTGTAAACACTGCTTGCTATGTTCAAAATAGAGTTTTAATCAACCCAAGACATCAAAAGACTACTTATGAAATTCTGTTCAAAATCAAACCATTAATCTCATTTTTCAAAATCTTTGGCTGCCCATGTTTCATTTTTAATCTTAAAGATTTAATCTCAAAATTTGCAGCCAAAGTAGATTGTGGTTATTTTTTAGGATATTCTTCTAATGCCAAGGCCTACAAAGTGTTTAACACAAGAACCAGGACAATAGAAGAAACTCTGAATGTAAAGTTCAATGAACTTTCATCCTTAAAAATCCCAGCAAATCCTGCTGAATTGTTTGATTTAGAAAACTCAAATTTGAAGATATTACTGTTAAAGCTAACAGTGCAGGTATTCCACAGTCTCCACAACAAGACTACAGAACAGATGTTGCGATTCCAAGTCACTACAAAGTCTACTATGTATCAGGGGAAACAACTATTCAAAACACCTGTCAAAACTCTGCCACAGCCGAGTCAGCCACTGTTGGCCAGTCTTACCCTCAAACCACTGCCTCACCAACCTCATCCACTGATCAATCATCTGTTGACAAAAGTCCAACCTCTGTTGACAAAAGTCAGTCCAATTTCACACAACTTGGACCCATTCCCCCACCTCCATTTCAAACATCTGTTGGCACTACAGAAGTGCAAACAGATGTTACATCAACAGAGTTACCAAACCTCTGTCTTTCACCTCAAAATGCCATCATACCATATCAGGGAGATTTGATCTACCTAAGAGCTCATCCACCAGACCAAATCATTGGCAACATCAGAGAGGGTGTGCTCACAAGAAGTCAATCCTCAAACATCTTTCTTTTTGCAGGCTTTCTATCTCTCACACAACCTGTCAAATACCAAGAGGCACTAAAAGACAACAGTTGGGTAGAAGCCATTGATGTGTTGTGAAACACACCTTGTTAATATGTTAGTTTTGTATATATTTTAGTCTTTTATTGTGTGTTTTTAGTCAGTCTTAGTTATTTATTAGTGTACATGTGTTTTGTAGGTGTTCGTGAGATTTGGAATTAATACGAAGGAAAATGATCAAGGCGCGTACACTTGAAAGAGAGCATGGAAAGTGATAGGTGTTCATGGACGTTAGGGCGTCGACGATAAATTTTGATCGAGCGAAGAACACCCAATTTGAATAATAATAATAATAATAAAGAAACGTGACTAATGCAAGGCCCATAGGGGAAAACGGTTTGACATTATTACTGGAAAACAACATGTCAGCATATAGTATTTTTTTTTGGGACGGCGGAAAATTTTTGGACGAGGATATCACCATCGCACGAAGAAAAAAGAGAAGATGAAGAAAAGAAAAGGGGGCATGCATGCGACCAAGATGCAATGCTAAATCTTTGTAACTTCCTCTAGACGAACAGTTCGATTAGGTTTCATACTTTTTATGTTTATTTAAGTATTGGATTTTGTTTTTGCTTGTGATGACAAACATCTTAAACATTATTGATGCATTAGTTAATTAAACAGTTGAACTGTGTTTTGAGTCCTTTCTTTACAACTAGTTCGGTTGATGACAAAACTTAGTAGCGGATTGGGTGACATAAAGAGGGTTGACTGGACGCTTACAATTGGGTAGATAATAAGGTTTGATGACAAGAACTTGTGCTACCAGTTAATTAACTAATTTCCAGAACTATGTCTATGTGGTACCCAATCTATAAACTGAAAACTGTGTGAAACCTAGAACATGAAGTTTAGAGAGAGTTACTTCTTTATTATTATTGTTTTCTTTTCAAATTAATTTAATTCAGTTTTTGCAAGTACGACAACATTCTACTTTATAAAATATTATTTTTAATTAATTAGTTTAATTAATAAAATTGCTATTAACACTAACCACATACTTCTCGTGGTTCGACAACCCTACTCCTTATACTGCAGTCCTTGTAGCTAAGGAGTTGTTTTTAAAATATATTTTGATTAACACTCGACACGCGATCAGCCATGCAGGAAGAGCTCCTCCAGTTTAAAAGACAATAAGTATGAGAACTTTTACCACTGCCAAAGGATGTTTGTCCAATTGGCACAAAGTGGGTCTTCAAAAACAAAACTGATGAAAGGGGTATAGATGTCAAGAATAAAGTCAGGCTTGTGGTTCAAGGCTTCAGACAAGAAGAGGGGATAGACTATGATGAAACCTTTGCTCCTGTAGCTAGGCTAGAAGCTATCAGACGCTTTCTAGCCTTTGCTGTCAACTACAACATCAAGGTGTATCAGATGGACATTAACTGTGCATTCCTTTATGGCAAAATTTAGGAGGAGGTCTATTTATGTCAACCACCTGGTTTTGAAGACACATTCCATCCTGATTATGTATACAAGCTCAACAAAGCTTTGTATGGACTCAAACAAGCACCTAGGGCCTGGTATGAAACTCTTTCCACCTTTCTCTTATCCATTGGATTCACAAGAGGTAAAATTGATAAAACGTTATTTCTAAAATGGAGAGGGAAAGATTTAATGATTGTTCAAATATATGTGGATGACATCATTTTTGGATCCACATGTAACAAAATGTGTGAAAAGTTTAGGGAACTCATGACAACAGAGTTTGAGATGAGTGCTATGGGTGAACTTCAGTGCTTCCTTGGTCTCCAAGTGAAGCAGCTGCAAAATGGCACATTCATTCATCAAAACAAATATGTGAAAAACTTGTCAACCAGATTTGAGAAGAAATACTGTAAGCCATGTAGTACACCCATGAGCACAGCCAAGCTACTCACTATTGATGACAAGGATGAACTGGTTGACCAGACACATTACAGATGCATGATTGGTTCTTTATTGTACTTAACTGCATCTAGGCCAGGCATTATGTTTGCCACTTGTGTTTGTGCAAGATCCCAAGCTTCACCTAGAAAGTCAAACCTTATTGCTGTGAAAAAGATATTCAGATACCTAAAAGGTGCTCCCACACTTGGTATCTGGTATCATGCTAATGGAAACATTGAGCTTTCAGGTTATTCAGATAGTGATTTTGCTGGCTGCCACACCACAAGGAAGTCTACATCAGGAGGGTGCCAGTTTCTAGGGAATGCCTTAGTCTCATAGCAAAGCAAAAAGCAAGCAGCTGTTTCAACTTCAACAGCAGAGGCTGAATACATTGCTGCTGCAAGCTGTACAACCTAACTCATGTGGCTTCAAAATCAACTGCTGGATTTTGGTATAACTGCACTACAAACTCCACTCATGTTTGACAGTCAAGCTGCTGAAAATATCATCAAAAATCCAGTCTCTCATTCAACCACAAAGCACATTGACATCAGACATCACTTTGTCAGAGATAGCTATGAAAAAGGTTTGATTTCTCTGCACCATGTTCCAACAGAGGATCAGTTGGCAGATGTGTTGACAAAAGCTTTAGACACATCTACCTTTGAAAGTCTGATTTCTAGGATTGGTATGCTAAACATGGACTAAACAACAAAAATGTTTTAAATAAAAACATTAAAATGTTTCAGAAAATCAAAATTCATCCTTAAAGATAGCATTTTGGTTGAAAAATCTGCAAAGGATAAAACAACCACTGTTTCATCCATTCTATCCACTGTTAGTTGAAAAATCTGTTTCAAACATCTGATTAGATAAAACAACCACTGTTTGGTTGAAAATCTGTGTTCAAACGTCTGATCAGATAAAACAACTGTTTCCATTCTCTCTCTCTCTCTCTCTCTCTCTATATATATATATATATATATATAAACCAAGTGCTGTTAGCATCAGCACTTTGGTAGAACAACAGCTGTTTGCATCAGTCCTTTGGCAACAGCTGTATGCCACTAGATGTTTGCCACATCTGCTCTTAAAAGCAGAGTTTTGGCCACATCAGCGGTTTCACCAGAGGCTATAAAAACTCTGTTTTACCACAACAGATGTTACACTGTCTCATTGTATTCAAAATACTGAAACCGCCTTCTTCAACCTCAAACCCCCAATTTAATTCCTCTCATCCTCACACTCGAAATCCATTACAATGGATCTTCAGGCTAAAGCCAACTACAATTACCTTCCCTATCTGGTCAAAACAGATGAAAACGTCCTGTTCCACACCACAATCGACATCATACTCAAATCTAAATACCTGACAATACTAACCGCTGATGCCCCCATCTACATCGATACTCTGCAAGAATTTTGGTTAAATGCTGAGGTTCTTCTACGGGACAAAAAGCCCACAACCATTATCTCAAAAATTAGAGAGACAAATATCGCCATTACCCCCCAACTGATATCCACAACCTTCTCATTGAATGACTTGTCAGGTAACGACTATTTCCCTAAGGCTGAACTTCACACTGAGTTCTAGGAAAGGGGTTATGGTTCACAAATGACTGGTTCAACTCTTTTCAATAAGTTTTTCCCACCAGTCATGAAATTTTTCTTTCATACACTCCTTCTCTGTGTTTTTGCTAAATCCACTTCTTTTAATGAAATCCCATTGAGAATTCAGTACTTGGGATATGCTATGTTGTCAGAATCTGACTATAATCTATCCCAGGGTCTGTTCTTGGATTTGGTATAAAATGTGAAGGGAATAAAGTCTGGGTCAAACAATGCTTTTCTGATATACCCAAGACTCTTAAGTGTAATCCTACAAAAGGTTTTGCCTAAAAAAGATTTTAAAATGGGTAAATCATTTCAAATGAAGAGTCTAACTGATGAAATTGTTACAAGAATGCTGGGTTCAAACACCCAAGAAAAAGTGTCAAAAGTTAAAGTTTCAAAAACACAAACAAAGAGGATTAAGACAACAACTAATGTCCAAACCTCTGTTGTTGAGCCCACTGCTCCTGGTGATCATGGCACTACATGCAGTTCTGGGAAACCCACACCAGCCACCTCTAAAAGAAAATGTCCATCCACAAAAACCACCAAGAAAACCAAAAAAGGGCCTCTGGAAGATGAGATACTAGAGGAAAACCCTGTTGCAGCACAAAAGCAACAAGAAACCACTGTTGTTACTTCCTCACAACAGTTGGATATATCTCAACCTGAACAAACTCCTTATGAATCCTCACAAAAGGATCATGTTGTAAGCCAAAGGGAAACACATCATGAGGCATATGAGTCACTTGACCATATGCTCATAAGCCCTTCTCCCAGGGCTACTTCTCTTTTCACTCCCCCACCCTCACCATCACATGTCCTTCCAACAATGAAATCATTGTTCGAAGCTATTGATAAAACTCAGGACATTCCCAGTTCCTCTCCTTCACCCATCAATGAGAGTACACACCAACAAATGACTGGGACTGAGGAAAATCAATTAGCTAACCCACGAATAGAGGAGGTTACACCCCTGGAGTTCAATGAAACTCTAGGTGAGTTTTCATGTGAAGCAGCCACTACTGATGTAGAGACCATTGTCTCACAACAGGACAGTGGTTACATAGCTAAGACTTCCTTGAAGGCAACAACTGATGAGGCCACTATAGTGACCCCAAAATCAGTTTGAAGTCCCCAGAACTAAGACAAAGGGGCATGTGGTTCTCTTTCTATGGACTCACCTCCTAGGACTGAACCAGATACAACTACCACTGGTAGGAATCCAGATGATCCTATTAATTTAGGTGATGGGTTAAAATACCAAGAATTGACGGCTAGAGTTCAATCCATTGAAACCTCTGTTGTTGACATCAAGACAGATGATGTGTGTAAATGTATAAATATAAATAACACAAGTTCTAATTAAAACGACTCACCTAAAAACTACACACGCACGACAAGTGTACCGGTCGCAAAGCAGTAAACAGATAAGACCGAGTATCGAACCCAAAGACGCGAATGCAACTCTAGATCACAACCTATACCGAATACTAGCCTAAATAAATATATACTTATGTGGGGGGGGGGGGGGGGTTAAACTAATGATTAAAAACTTAAAAGAAACTAAATATAAATAAAGTAACCTCAACTGCTTATGGGAACTAGAAACTTGGAGAAATCGGATAGGAAGAAGGTTGGTTACTTAGGTAAAATCCCTAGACACTAGCAATAAATCCTGAATCCGGTAATTAACTTGAGACCCTATTCTTATCTAATAAACCTCCTGTCAAAGATAGCTCACTAGACTCAAGGCGGGACAAGTGTAGAAATGCTAAGATGGATCCGGATCGCCCTAGCGTACCAAAATCCCACAGAAATCAGATTAAAACCTCTCCTGGATTAAAACCCTCAAACTATGAAGTAGACTTAAACTCTACTGATGAAAACCTAGGAAAACTCTAAACACGGACAAGTAGCGACTCCCGCCCTAGCGCTTGCCAACTACCGAACAATGCCTAGTTAGTTACCTAGCAAACTCGAGTTAGATTTCTCACCCTCAAGAATGGACTGCACGTCTTAGTTAATTTATTATATTAGTTTGTTATACTTGTGTCGTACTCCAACTCCAAATACTAGCACGCTAACCTAAGTTGACGAACTAGATTGATTTTTAGACCTAGGGGGTATCTCTACATGCCTAGTTCCACAAAACCAATAAACAAACTTCAAATAAAATTAACACCAACACACATATATCAAATCCAACAATAAAATTAAAGTCATGTAATTCTACACATCAAAACTAAAAACCAAAAATCATTAAATACTGCAAATAACGTGTCTAGTTCATAAACCTAAGCAACCATAAAAGTCTAGCTACTCATAATATTTAGAAACATAAATTCAAAGTTTTTAAAAAACAGTTTCATCATGTCTATAAAAATATAGAGCGAAAACTAAACCTAACCCAAGGCTCGTTGGCTATTGATCTTTAACGTGCCCGTGGCCTTTTCTCCTTCCGTGCCCGTTCGCTCGTCACCGTAGTTGACCGTTGACTTTTGTTCTTGTGCTGTGCGATTCAAAGAAAATTGTGAATTGTTGAATGAATATTCTCCAATAATTGTCCGCCGCTATGCTTCTCTCTTTCTTCGATTGAATGTCCCATGAATGATATGCGCCGTCAACATATACATACATATTGCCATTTGTTGTTGGGCCGTAGCCCTTGTGAATTGTCACAAATAAGTTTGACTTTATTATTATTATTATTATTATTATTATTATTATTATTATTATTAGTATTAGTAGTAGTAGTAGTAGTAGTAGTAGTAGTAGTAGTAGTAGCAATAGTAGTATTATAACTCGGCGCTCTCGTATCATGTGTTCTTGGCTCGACCAAAATTAATCGTTTACGCTCCAACGTCCATGAACACATACTCTTAAATGTTCGTGTCTCAATTAAAATTCTTTTATTTTGCGCTCATTTTCCACGAACACCTATAAAATAATAAAATAAATAAATAAGTACTAAAAACTAATAAAAAATATACAATGATAAAAATAGGCCAACAAACGAATACACGCCTAAAACTACTAAAAACTATATACAAAAGACTCAATTATAACTCAAAATACATAGGAGAATAGATGTGTTTTACGACACATCAACAGATTTCAAGACATTCATGGGATCTTTGGCTGCTCTAACCAAAACTCAACCATCCAAAGAAGAGAATGCTAGTGAGCTATGGAAATCAGTTTCCCCCATCATCATAGCTCATAGAAAACTAACAGATCAAACACATGAAACCTACATGGCTCAGATCAGAACTATGGTAGATGCTAGGTACGCAGATACCCAAGCAGATAGTAAAGCCATCAAAGACCATCTGCTGAAGACCACTGGCTCTGCCCCTACAACCATCAGAATAGATGAAGATGATGATGAGTTCACAACTGATGATGCCAAAAAGGGGGAGAGTGGCAGAGATAGATTGCTAAAGCTAGATCCCTTTGGTTGTCCACCCTCACAAAAGGGTAAATCAAAAGCTGCCAACAAACCAGGGTCTACCCAAACAGCACCACAACAACAACAACCCAATGTTCAAACCTCTGCTGATGCTGAAACTGTCAAAACTAGCAAGGCAAAAGAAGTTGATACATCTGAAAATGTTATTGCTGAAGAGGCTGCTGAAGCTAAGCAGAAAAGGCTTGACACATTGGAAGTCAAGGCAGAAGCTCTAGTGCAAAGAAAGATAGAGCAACAACCGAAAGTTGAGGATGTTGGCTCCTCTAAAAGGAAGAAAATGCCTGCAAAACACACAAGGCAACCACCATCCAAAACTGCTGATAAAACTGCTGCTGCTAAAACAACTGCTACTAGAACCACTGCTGCCACCAAAACCACTGATACCACCAAAACAACTGAACCCACAACCACAACCACCAAACCAGCCATCACAACCACCAATATACCACTAACAACCACTTCACCTCCTAAATTCCAAACATCTGCTGGTCCTACACAAGTGCCAACAGATGTTAACACAACCACTGCTGCCCAAACTTCACCATCACCACTTATCTTGTACAAAAGGAAGAGAAAATCAACCTTTGTGGTACAAGATGAGAACATACAAACATCACCACCTTCCACTTCAACCACCAAACCTACACGTATATCAGCCATCCCACTTACATCATTCTCACCACACACCTCTCAATTCACATCTCACAGACCACCACCATCCATCACGCCATTGGCTGCTCAGTATCCTCTTGAGCTTGATCTACTCAAGGGGGAAATGCAATCCTTCTACAATACTGAGGATCCATCAGAAAGATCTTTCCCATCTCTTCCAAATTTTCCTGCTCCTAGAAACATAGATCAATATCTTAAATTCAAGACTAAACAAGTTGATTTGATCATCAAGGAGAGATGCAAAGGGAAAGATGACAGGACTGCTCAGGGCATCCACTCAGCAGAGCTTAGCAAACTGAGAAGGATTGAAGATTTTGCTAAGACCCTGAGCAACTCCATGTCCACAATGCCTCTCAGCAATGATTTGGAAAGGGTGGTTAGGGAATCTATTCTTGAACAAATTTTGGCAACCATGCCCTACAAAGCAACCAAGAAACAGTTTGCAGGCTGGACCACTCATGCTCTTCAAGAAGAACTTATAAGAATTGAAGAAATGGCTAAGAATCCCCCAGTGAAAATCTCTGCCCTTGATTTTAGGAAAGGCAGAGATCCAGTCAAAGCTTTGAAGTTCAAAAGAATGAGAGAAGAAATTGTGGCTGCTAAATATGGGGAGATGAAGTCAGTTGCAAGATGGGCTGAGCTAAGGCTGGTTGAAACATACAAGAAGTTGGAAGAGAATAGAAAGAAAGATCCTATACTGTCCAGAAAACCAATTTACTCAGATGCTCCTATGGTTAATAAACCTCTATAGGCCTTTACACTTGACAGCCTACTTGACACTTCTGACCTATCTGCTGCTGCCAAGAGACAGTTCAAAAGATAGAAGGAAATGTCTGAAGAAGACCAGAAGAAGTTTGCTGATACATTTGTAAAAGAAGGTCTCTTCAACCAAATACATTATTTCTTTGATCCCACAACTGAAGAACTCAGGAAACTCATTGGGAGACCTCCATCACCAAACTCATCTCAAATAAATTTGCAGCTCAACAGATCCTCTGGTTCAAAAATTATAAAATGGAAGGTCAACAAAGACAACCATGAATTGCTCTGCTCAGATCAGATGGAGAAGCCCAAAAGTTCAGTATGGATGATGCACATGGCCTATGTGCAGATGATCTCCAAACAATGCTAAACGTAGAGCTTGAAAGAGATGCAAAAGACCTCTTATCATTGAGCTTTGAATTACAATTCAAAGGTCAAATCAGAGAAAGTCTGATGAGGAATAAAGATCAAGAATAAAGCTTAGTTTTGGCATCATCTGTTCTCGGGGGAGATTGTTGGGTCTGCTGATCTGGAGAAGAACAAATGATTGGAAAGCCAAAATATACTACACAATTGATCCTTAATAATAACATCATTTACAAGTTACTTCTCCCAAAAGACTGTTGACCCTAACATCTGCTGTACCCTAACAACTGTTGGAACAACTGCTGCTTGCAAAGGTCTGATGAAGAACAACTGCTAGATAACAACTGCTGATCAAAGGTCTGATGAAGAACAACTGCTGATCTAAGTACTGAAGACTAAAGGTCTGTTGGAGCCAACAACACTTAGGCTCCAATAGACGTTACAAGACCATCAGAGGTTTCCTATCAGCTGCTTGTCTATCAGAGTTTTCCAATGTAACAGTATTTGTGTCATCAAATGTTTTATGTTGTTATTCAGTTAGAGGTCACTTTCTTAGGTGACGTCAGCCTAGGTCATCAGTGGTTTAGATTGTCTATAAATAGAACAGTACATGTACTGTTCTATTCTATCACTCAAAACATTCTCTTGGACAAACTTACACGAGTGATCAGGCTGAGGGGCAGTAATTGTAATCGTTTGTAATCATTCCATTACATGAAAGCATTCGATTCAAAAACAATTATTCTCTTGTTTTGATTTACAGATTATCATTCCGCTGCACTTTCCATTTATAGTTTATTTCATTCATTACTCATATTACTTAAACAATCAAAACAATCAAACTCAGATCCTAACAAAGATTGTGTACAAGTAGGTTTTGCATGAAGGGTAGAAAAGGAAAAAAAATTACATGACATTTGGGTTTTAAGCATTAGACTTTTCCTATGCCATCTTAAAATTCATGTAAAATGACATTTGTAGACATCTTTCCTCCTTTATGTAAAAAAAAAATTTTCTTAATTAAAGAATATATAACACATTATAATTTATTTGTCAAAACATGGTATTAATATCTAAAAATATTAAATTCCATAAATTTCAGATTATAAAATTATATTCCTGATCTACTTTATTAAGAATAATTTATGTGAAATTTTGGTGCAAAAATGATGAAAAATGAATTTATTATGAATTTAATTTGATTAAAACAAAATAAATTGATTAAAAAGAATTTTTGTAAATCGTTTAGCTATATTTTTAGAATTTTTAAGTTATTTTAATTTAAACTCATATTAATTATTTTATATATGGAATTTTGTGAACCTTGTATAATTTTTATAAAATTTTTGGACCTTATTTAGTACTTAAAAAGCATTTTTAGAGTTTTGATAATTATATATATACAAAAAGGCATTAAAGAAAGAAAAAAAATAACAGAAAAAGAAATGGGGCTTGGGGGATTCGAACCTGGGTTCCAGCAGGTTCTAAAGTTTTAAAACCACTCAATCTACCAACTGATCTATACGTTTGTTTGTGTATTTATTGATTTCAAAATTCATTTAAACAAATTCTAATAAGTTTCATCTTCCCCAATTATAATACAAAGAAACCCTAGAACCAAAAACTGATCGATTGACCATCGAGACGGTCATCATACATATAACAATCTTAGGGCTTTTATTCCCTGTATAAAATCGACCTTAAAACATATCTCTATTAGAACATACCGTGCACGTAAGAGGGTGGATCGAACCAAAACAAATCCGAAGCAAAAACGACTTGATACAGATCGATTCAGTATTTGGAAGTGGGAATTAGCTTAGGGTTTCTCTAAATCGGCCTTATATGAGTTTGTAGGAATTGCAACTTATACACGGATTTGAGGGTGAACATGTGGGTGCGACATCCAAGACGAGTGAAACATGATATCATGGGTTGATTTAGTGAAATGTTTTTGTGATACTTGCACAGATTTGATCAAATCCTATATTGTGTGTGGATTTTATAGCTAATTGCATCATAAGTTGACGAATTAAATGATTATTTAATCACGAAAATTTTGTTTTGCTTGATTGTCGTCAATTAGGTTCAATGTGGAAGTCAAAAATGTGTTTATTGATTTAGGAAAGCTATAAACATGCATTTCAGAATTAATTTGGTCAAAATATTCCTAATTACAAGCGAAATTAGACGAATTTGTAGAGAAGTTGTATTCGGGTCCGGGTCTAAAACGCGATTAAGATAATATTTATTAGTTCTGTTTATTAATGAAAACATGGGTCTAGCCCAGTGGTAAGTGTGTGCGTGAAATGTTGTGACCCGGCTGTGGTCATGAGTTCAAGTCCCTGAGGCCGATTTTTTAAAACCATTTATTTTTAATAAATTTTGATAATATAACTTATATAATTAACTAGTTATTAATAAACACCAACTTTTGAATGATGTTGTTATTATTATTATTTTTTTTTATTAGTGTTATAGTTTGATATAAATACAATAGAGACGAGATCGAAACGAATAAACTAGGAAATTTTTAGTTCAAAATTTGCGCGAGAGAAAAAAATACAAAATGTTACAGCAAGATTCAACATCATATTATAAGTATCTAGGATGTCATGTAACATTGCGTTATTTTTACTTTTCTTGTATTTTAAATTCTATACTTAATAAATTCGAAGTTCGCCTTTATTCGCTTCTTTTATATTACTTCTACCAATTCTTGACGAGTCATCAATAATATTTATCCTAATCAATTTAGAAACTCTTTTAGTTAGGATCTTAATACATATTTATTTTATTTTTAAAAACATATATACATATAATAATAATAATAATTTAAGTTTAAAAAATTATATATAAAAAAATAAGAAAAACACACGTGATGTGTGTTGACTTTCAACATAATGTAAATTCAAAATTTTGCCGTTCGTTTTGTATTTATTTACTTATTTTCTTTTTTTTTTCTTTTAAACTTAACCCCCACCTAATCTCCTCATAACCACCTTATTTACTCCATTAATTACCCAACCACTTTACCCCACCTATAAATACACCACCCCCTACCCATTCTAACACTTGCTCAATCCTAAATCACTCTCTAAACCTTCAAATTCTTCAAGAAATCCCAAGTGTTTGAAGCCCACTTCTAAGTGAGTTTCTCACTTTAAACTCCAACTTTATTCTTCTTTCTTCACTTCTTTTTTTTTTCTTCTAACCCCTTGGAGAAACCTTTAGGACCTAACTCTTGTTTGCTATGGCAAATGAATACGAGTAGGACACCAAAATGAGGCCTCAAAGGTGGTTCATCTTCTATTGTTTTTATGCACTAGAAGGTTAGTTGAAGTGATACCAACCAAGTTCACCAACAACTTAATGTTGGATAGACTTGTGCTATGGTTAATGGTTGACAAAGGAAAGCCAAGGCTCTTCCAAACTAAGTCACCATACACTACTTTAACCCTATAGTTATATTATGTAAATACTAAAATATATAATTTCAAAACTCTACTAATCTAATAACTTGGAAGGTTTGTGGATACATTCCTACCTTACCAATACTTGACTCTCATGACCATCCGAATCACCTTTATGGTAGTTTGTGTTTTGGTTCGCCTAAAAGGCACTACTTGACTCTCATGACCATCCGAATCACCTTTATGGTGGTTTGTGTTTTGGTTCGCCTAAAAGGCTTGCTTGACTCTCTTGAACCCATTAATCTAAAACTCGAACCTAAAACTCTTTCATCTCTAATTCTAGTTAATCGGAGCTAAAGCTTAATCTTCCAAGACCTACCTTTTGGAACTCTATCAAAACGCACCCAAAGGTGAGTTCATACTTGTCCCCCTTTTATCCTTTATTCTTTGGGGCTCAACATGTATCACTATCAAAACTCAAACGATTTTAAACTCTACAATCTATTATGCTTAGTCTAAAGTCTATCATATTCTAAATTCTATCATGCGTAATCTAAAGTCTATTATATGCTTGTACGCTATGCTATGTAGAATTATTTACTCTAACATACAAATGTTCATATAGTTGACAACCCACCTTGCATGTATAGCGCTATAGGATTGGCTATCCGCCCCCTACATGGGTCATGTTAAGCAAAATTCTTCTTGGCTAGTCGCCATTTGTATGGTTCTCTTGCATATGCCTATAAGCAAAACTTTATTATACTATGTATGTATGTCAAAACTAGTATGCTCACCAATACTTTATGTGTTGACGGATACTTTATACATGTTGCAGGAAATATTTGTTGCAGGACATTTCAAGAAAACTACTTAGGATTGGACATAGAAACTCACTCTAGTTCAAGTCGTCATATTCTTGTTGTTGTGTTTTTCGTTATTTAAACTACTTGTATTTCTATTCCTAGACAATAAATGAAATTCTATCTTTAAACTATATTATCACAAAATCTAGTGTCATGAAGTCTTTGAACAATCTACCACTAAGTCTCACCTCGATGATTCCGCCATCGGTTGGGGTGTGACAGATTGGTATCAGAGCCATGACTATAGGGATCTAGGAAAAATTGCCATGTTTGACCTAGACTATAGTTAAGAACCCTTTTGACCATTCCTTTTATCATGCTTAAAATACTTGTTCTCCCTATCTTGCTTCTACTCCATTCTCTTGGTCCTTAAAATTTACCTTCCTATTTGTGGATTACTCTACACTCGAAGACGCTCGTATAACACAAACGAAAGGAAATCACCAAAATAGGCGTGAAACCCTCACTTTGGTGATAACTTTCAATCCGCGAAAATTCTTTGTATTTTTGAAACTACACCAAGATAGGAGTGATATCCTCACCTTGGTGGAAATTTCACAATTCTCATTCTAGTGGACACTTACCAATCGAAGGTTAGAATTAATTTTCTTACCACGTTGGGCAAAGTGTACAAACCACACTCAAGAAACGACCTCGCTAAGATAGGTGTGAAATCTGCAACTTAGCGATTAGTTTCAATCCTTGATTATTTTTTTAATCTCGCCAAAGTCTCAAATTTACTAATGACAAGGAACATGTAGTAACTGGAAGGGTGAATACCGTTAACCGAAATTTCGGCGAGAGTATTTCCACCTATTAGGCCAAAGCATGTTTCCAAACCCAAAGGTAAATTCGAATCACTTTGGTTAGTCTTAGTTCCGTTCCGGAACACTCCAATTGCTTGTTTAAAACAAGCCTCTCATTTTATGTTAATATTACTTTCAATGTTGTTTTCATGCTATGTTTTCATTATATATTCGATTTATTTCACTCGCATATGATCTCAAGACTCGCATTTACAATCTACTCTAGCAATCTCCAAACAATACTAATAATCGCAAACCAACATAAATTAAAACTCCTTTATGTTAACTAAGTGCATTATACTTGCTTATACATACGTGTTATGCTATTTGAACAATGTGAAACTTGCGTCCTATACGTGTAACTAGTGCTTGCATACTAAGTCTATGAGAACAACTTAAACTTTTGTATATATATATTTAAATTTGCACCAACTTTACCGATCTAGTGAAACCTTACTCACAAGCTTTCATTGTTAATCAAAATTCTAATAACTCCTTTCCTAAATTCAAAAGTCACCTTGCAAAAAAAAAAAAAAAAAAAAAAAAAAAAAAAAAAAAAAAACGCTTATGCAAATTTTCATATGTATGATTCTCGTAGATGTCTTCCCGTCTCAACAACATCGATCTCAACCAACTAGCGAGTCTTATTGCCCAAGAACTAGTCAAGATTCTCCCTAACCTAGAGATGCCAACAAACCCAATTCCGAACCCCGACGACACCATCCAAGACAACACAAACCATGTAGATGCTAAACCTACTACCCATACCCCTACCAAGCAAACGAAAAAGGGTAACCGAAAACGCAAAACCCTCAAACGAAACCACACTTCGACAACTCCTAAGACTCCGAATCCCAACAAAAAGCTGTACCGTGGAACCTATCCACTATGCAGCAGTTGTAAATTCCACCATCTCACTCACTCACCATGCCGCATATGCGCCAACTGTGGTGCATATGGTCATTTAGCCAAAACATGTCGCCACACCACTAAACCACGGTCCGAACAACCTACTAGTACTACCTCATTCACTAAAGCCAATGGATGGATATGCTTCGAGTGCAATGACCCAACCCATGAACCCAACCAATGCCCAAGACTTGCCATGGTGATCTACGATACTAGAAGACCCACTCATCACACTAAAGAAGATTGATTTTTCTTTTCTTTTAAAAAAATGAGAATTTCTTTATGTAATGTTTTCAAGAAATTGTTCGGATGTGAAATTTTCTTTTATGAATTATGAAATACCATCGTTATCTTAGGTTACAATCATAATTTATCGGCAAAATTCAAACATCGCAAAACCCTTTTCTCCTCGCGCGCAACCTTTTTCAAAATTTTGAACAAAATTCTTCCTACTATTCCTAAGAGGATGCCTATTCTTCTATAAAATCCTAACTTTCAACCTTCAAACCATTAACAAATGTGTACGTCGAGTCTATATGACAAACAAGATTTTAAATGGAAAAAGTTTTTTTAAATAAATTTTGCTTTCAGGACGCCCAATGTCGTCCGTAACAAAAAATTTTTTTTTAAGCAAACATGACTTATGAGCAAAGACTTTCTTGCCTAGTGCTTAATTACTTATAGTCTTATACAATGCGTAAATGGTGAAGAAGTGAAGAACTAAAAATCAAATTATCAATATTTCACTAACTGTTTTTTTTTTTGCTAGTAAATAGGGTTTATTATTATTATTATTATTATTATTATTATTATTATTATTATTATTATTATTATTATTATTATTTTTGAATAGCTAGTACTTAAGTTACTTATACAACACACCTACATGATTTACTATCAAAACTTTCAACTCTCTATGACCTCTATCTAAAGACATTTTCATGTGATTCAGTTTTGTATATAATGTATATATGTGTGGCCCTCGGGGGGGGGGGGGAGTAAAGTTGCACTAGTTTTAACTTTATTTTACTATTTTCGTGAAAATAACGTTAAAAACGACGGACGGTTAATCATGCATCATGTGGTGGCATTGATAGCCAAAAGACAAAGGGGTACATGCACCGATCGAGTTTGTCCCGATTGCTAAGTGTTATGTCCCTTATGTCCAAGGCTTGATACCAAACCACATCGAGTTGGGGGTCTCACTGGAAGCAACCTCTCTATTCTTAGGGGTAGAGGTAAGGTTGTCTACATCTTACCCTCCTCAGACCCTACCTTAGCTTTGCTATAGGTGGGATTAACTGAGTATGATGATGATGATGATGATGATGATGATGATGATGATGATGATGATGACTTATGAGCAAAGACACACTAAATCAGACAACCTACTTCTTTATAATCCCAAAACCTTTTCCCTTGAAATCGTATTACGAGTCAAAATATCCACCAATGCCAAACTAAAATTCTCAATAAACTATTTTCCTCGTTTAATAAAATGGATTTTTCATAAATCAAACGTCCATCTTCGGTAAGACTTTTACACTAAATTTTTCCCACTTCAATTAAATCTATTTTTCTTTAACATCCAACGGACTAAATTCTTCTACCATAAAACTTGACCCTTAGTCTTGAAAAGCTAAAATTGCCCGTGTACCCATAAAACTCAATTTGTAATAAACCCGAATTCTATATTGCCCACAGTCAAAACATTTTGTGCGTTTTCATTAGAAATCCAATTGTCCATGCTTTTGTTTGATTTTATACATCTGAACGTAACCACATATGCACAAGACTACACTGTTATGTCACGAAACCATACATCCACACCAAAACACATAAGGTTAACAACATCAAAAACTTGTTTAATGCCTCTTTCACCTTATGTGCTTGCATGTCACGTTACTTGCTATGTTTACAATATCGAAACTGTTTAATGCCTTAGTTTAATGTCTTTTCCTTTGTGTATAAGTATTTTGTGTCCACTAGCAACCCACACATAACCAAGACAAATTATGTGGGCCATACGACAATTGGACTAATTACGGGTGCACACGTAATTACAAAAATTGGGCGCATGGAAAACATAACGAGTCCCGGTGTGTGTAACCTATCATGACTTTAATAACAACACGAATGAGGTATGATAACGGCATGGTGGATACGCCGCCGGTACATCCTATACATAAATGTCCCGCCATACTACCAAAAGTAGAGTTATTCGTGGCATGAGAAGTTTTGGGCGTCGAGTTAAAATTTTGACCAACACTTACGTTATTTATCTTTTGCAATACCATTTATGTTATAATTTACTAGTCTAATTACGCTTGCATCATTCGTCTTTTATGTATATCATAACCTTGTTTTGAACCACACTCTCTACTATGCAACATCATTCTTGCTATGAATAATCTATACTTGCAATCTCCATCGAACTCCGTTCCTTCCTCGTGCTTTCCTTGCTTAATCAGCAATCCTTCCAATATTGGGAATCTCGTTCTAAGTCCTGTAACCTTTGGCCTTAACCTCTAAAAGCATTTATACATTTAAAACAAGATTTGCCTCTCACTTTGTTATATTTTCTTGATTAAGTACATACTAGGTTTTAAAAGTAAATAACTACTATTTATATCACCAAAAAAAAATTGTTTCCAAATAGTCCAACTTCTCGTTTATCTTAGTCGCCTTTTAAAAAAAAATTCTAGTAAAATTTTCGACCTTGCGCAAACCAACTATCTATTACTAAATACTACTCATTCCCACATCTGGTCACTCATTATGCTCACATTTTTACTATTCCCCCCAATTATCCAAAGAAACCTCTTTTACTAGCCAACAAATTCTACTATTTCCTATATGATATACCGTATAAATACTTATTTTTCCAAAATTTCTATATATTATATAATATACTTACCTATCTCCAATTTTCACTATTTCATATCGTATAAATACTTATTTTCCTAAAATTTTTACTATTTCTTATACACAGTATACTTACCTGCCTTCACTGGAATTTT
The DNA here is from genome assembly GCA_028751855.1 of Ambrosia trifida. Classification (NCBI taxonomy): domain Eukaryota; kingdom Viridiplantae; phylum Streptophyta; class Magnoliopsida; order Asterales; family Asteraceae; genus Ambrosia; species Ambrosia trifida. The sequence continues at coordinate 112,725,677 of CM054122.1, forward strand.
ACTATTTCATATCGCACACTTACTTATCTTTCCAAACTATTGCTACTTCATATATGTTATACAGTATAAATACTTATTTTCCCAAGATCTTTACTATTTCATGCATGTAATGCTGTATACTTACTTACTTTTCTAAAAATTTGTTGCATTAACTCCGTATACAAACCTACATATACGTACTAACTCTCTTCATTACTTACAAAACACTTTAGTCGGTCAAACTTTTAAATTTCTACGTACGACCTTGGGTTAAAATTTTAAAAGTACTTTTCGTACGAGCATAATTATCGCACAAGTGACTAGATACCGTATTTGACTTAAACATAATAAACCAACAAGTTCGTGTTCTTATTAAACCTATATCAAACCACTTACATATTTTTCAAAAGGTTGACTCTTAATTAAATTTCGAGACGAAATTTCCTAAAGTAGGGGAGACTGTAACATTGCGTTATTTTTACTTTTCTTGTATTTTAAATTCTATACTTAACAAATTCGAAGTTCGCCTTTATTCGCTTCTTTTATATTACTTCTACCAATTCTTGACAAGTCATCAATAATATTTATCCTAATCAATTTAGAAACTCTCTTAGTTAGGATCTTAATACATATTTATTTTATTTTTAAAAACATATATACATATAATAATAATAATAATTTAAGTTTAAAAAAATATATATAAAAAAAATAAGGAAAACACATGTGATGTGTGTTGACTTTCAACATAATGTAAATTCAAAATTTTGCCGTTCGTTTTGTATTTATTTACTTATTTTCTTTTTTTTCTTTTAAACTTAACCCCCACCTAATCTCCTCATAACCACCTTATTTACTCCATTAATTACCTAACCACTTTACCCCACCTATAAATACACCACCCCCTACCCATTCTAACACTTGCTCAATCCTAAATCACTCTCTAAACCTCTCTAAACCTTCAAATTTTTCAAGAAATCCCAAGTGTTTGAAGCCCACTTCTAAGTGAGTTTCTCACTTTAAACTCCAACTTTATTCTTCTTTCTTCACTTCTTTTTTTTTTTCTTCTAACCCCTTGGAGAAACCTTTAGGACCTAACTCTTGTTTGCTATGGCAAATGAATACGAGTAGGACACCAAAATGAGGCCTCAAAGGTGGTTCATCTTCTATTGTTTTTATGCACTAGAAGGTTAGTTGAAGTGATACCAACCAAGTTCACCAACAACTTAATGTTGGATAGACTTGTGCTATGGTTAATGGTTGACAAAGGAAAGCCAAGGCTCTTCCAAACTAAGTCACCATACACTACTTTAACCCTATAGTTATATTATGTAAATACTAAAATATATAATTTCAAAACTCTACTAATCTAATAACTTGGAAGGTTTGTGGATACATCCCTACCTTACCAATACTTGACTCTCATGACCATCCGAATCACCTTTATGGTAGTTTGTGTTTTGGTTCGCCTAAAAGGCACTACTTGACTCTCATGACCATCCGAATCACCTTTATGGTGGTTTGTGTTTTGGTTCGCCTAAAAGGCTTGCTTGACTCTCTTGAACCCATTAATCTAAAACTCGAACCTAAAACTCTTTCATCTCTAATTCTAGTTAATCGGAGCTAAAGCTTAATCTTCCAAGACCTACCTTTTGGAACTCTATCAAAACGCACCCAAAGGTGAGTTCATACTTGTCCCCCTTTTATCCTTTATTCTTTGGGGCTCAACATGTATCACTATCAAAACTCAAACGATTTTAAACTCTACAATCTATTATGCTTAGTCTAAAGTCTATCATATTCTAAATTCTATCATGCGTAATCTAAAGTCTATTATATGCTTGTACGCTATGCTATGTAGAATTATTTACTCTAACATACAAATGTTCATATAGTTGACAACCCACCTTGCATGTATAGCGCTATAGGATTGGCTATCCGCCCCCTACATGGGTCATGTTAAGCAAAATTCTTCGTGGCTAGTCGCCATTTGTATGGTTCTCTTGCATATGCCTATAAGCAAAACTTTATTATACTATGTATGTATGTCAAAACTAGTATGCTCACCAATACTTTATGTGTTGACGGATACTTTATACATGTTGCAGGAAATATTTGTTGCAGGACATTTCAAGAAAACTACTTAGGATTGGACATAGAAACTCACTCTAGTTCAAGTTGTCATATTCTTGTTGTTGTGTTTTTCGTTATTTAAACTACTTGTATTTCTATTTCTAGACAATAAATGAAATTCTATCTTTAAACTATATTGTCACAAAATCTAGTGTCATGAAGTCTTTGAACAATCTACCACTAAGTCTCACCTCGATGATTCCGCCATCGGTTGGGGTGTGACATGTCAAAGGCTTCTTTGAGATCCTGAAGATGGTTTTTAGCTTTCTTGGACTTCACTACCATATCATCGATGTAGACTTCCATTGTGTCCCCAATCTGTTCTTTCAACATCATGTTGACCAACCTTTGGTATGTTGCACCTGCAATCTTTAGTCCAAAAGGCATGACAATATAACAATAAATATCTGATGGGGTCATGAATGCAGTATCCTCTTGGTCGTCCGGTTCCATTTGGATTTGTTGAAATCCTGAGGATGCGTCCATGAAAGTTAACATTTCATGTCCAACTGTGGCATCCACCATTGAGTCGATGTGTGGAAGTGGAAACGGGTCTTTAGGATAGGCCTTATTGAGATTTGTGTAGTCTACACATACTCTCCACTTCCCATTTTTCTTTTGTACCACTACCAAGTTTGCAAGCCATCTTGGGAATTTAACCTCCCTTATCATCTTGGATTTCAATAGTCTATCCACCTCTTCTTGTATGATGGCATTCCTTTCAGGTGCAAATTTCCTTTGTTTTTGTTGGATGGGCTTGAAGCTTTTATCGATGTTGTGTAGCAATCCTTGGCCTCTTGTTGGTCATTATTGACCTTGACGACTCCCCATGGAGTTAATAGCTTCACACATTGGTGTATGTTGATGGGACTGCCTTCATGTCATGTATCCAAGGTCTTCCCAGGATAACATTGTAACAGGACAAAGAATCTATCACACAAAATCTTTAGATAGAGTTTACCCCCTCAACATATACATGAAGTTTAATATCACTAACTGTGCTTTTGGTCTCTCCACTGAAGCCAACCAAGACAGATGATCTAGCCACTATCCCGGTTTTAGGGATGTTCATCCTTTTGAGGGATTCTAGTTGTATTATGTTGACTGAACTCCCTCCATCTATTAATATCCTGCGAACAAAATGGTTAGCAATATATAATGTGATCACCAAACCATCATGGTGAGGGTCTAGAACATTTTCTCGATCTTCTTCTTCGAAGCTGGTCACTTTTGCATTCGTCAGGATGGTAGTCTTTGTGGGTCTTTCTCCTTTTTCTGATTTCATTTCCCTTGCATGTCTTTTGGCTGCTGAGTAGGATGTACCACAAATGTCTGACCCTCCTGATATAAAATTAATGATGTGTAACACCCCAAAATTTCTAAACCGTATATTATGATAACTTAAGCATATGTGTCTTTTAACAAGAAAATACTTTACAAAAGTGGAGGGTCTAAACTTGTCAAAATCTTAAAGTGGCTTTATGAAGTTGAATAAAATGCAAGGGATAGTTTTCCCTGCTCATAAAACTCACGATCCCAACACCCTCTTGCAAACCAAACCCTAAGATCTCAAGAACAAGCCCGAATCAAGGTGGAATCAAAGGGCTTTTCGATGCATTAGCCCTAAAATGAATCATCCAAGCATAATACACATCAAGGTAACCTTTTATTTGACTAATTTGAGGGTATGTTCATGCTTAGGTATGATGAAAATCATGGGTGGTTATAAAAACGTGAATTAAGGACTTGTAATGGTTAACCTTGTATAAGAGAATCATAATACATGTTAATTTGTGTTTGTTAAACAAAATCCTTGTGAGAAGGTGATAACCTTGTAGTTCATGTTATGAAACAAATTGGGTTTTTGGTGGATTGGTAGGAACCACCTTTAAACCACGAAATACTAGTTATAAACTATGATTAAAATATTTATAGGAATGCTAGTATTGATAATCTTGGTTAAGGATGGATCCATGAGGTCCCAAGTCTTAAAATTAAAGCTAGGAAAATCACGCCTACCAAGTGTTTGATAAAATGCCTCAATGAAACTCGATTTCATTTGGGCATAGATAATTTGTGAAAACTTGTATATTGGTGAAACACGACCAAAAATGTGTGTAGACAAGTAAAAATTAGGTTTTAACAACCTAAGTGATCACTCACCTCATAGGTGCGGATACAAGAGGCTTTAGATAGCCAAGGAGTCTCGGGTTGAGGTAAAGAGGAAGCACGCATAAGGTAAGTCACTTGATGACTTAAATCTCAATATATTCCTAGTATGATCACATGCTTAGTTATACCTCTATATATACATTTGGGATCTAGACACTGGAGTGTCACAATAGAAGCTTAAATGAGATCTATAAGTCATAGAAAACGGCCTTAGATGAAGGTTGTCAATATCCCAAATTAGGCTAACGGGCCAATTGGGTAAAACACTAGTTAGAAAAAGGGCCTAAGCTAAGGGTCAACATTATGCCAACATCGATTTTGTTAAGTGCTTGAGTATACTCATAGACTATATACTAACAATCTCAAGCTAGTCTAGAAGAGAAAATGAGCGCAAGCTAAGGTAAGTCATAACTATGACTTTATAATCATATACATATGTGCATAGTAGGAGAGTATAACAACAAGGAGATCGATCCTAGCTTTAATCATATATCTAATACGGGTTAGAACCCATAAACGAGTCGTGGTTCCCCTTTTTGGATATGATCCAGAACCTAAAAGGGGATCCAGAACTTAAAAGGGGGATCCGGGACCTAAAAGGGGATCCAGAACCTCAAGAGGATCCAGGACCTAAAAGGGGATCCAGAACTTAAAAGGGGATCCAGAACCTCAAGAGGATCCAGGACCTAAAAGGGGATCCAGAACCTAAAAGGGGATCCAAAACCTAAAAGGGGGATCCAGAACCTAAAAGGGGATCCAGAACCTCAAGGGGGATTAATGCTGGAAATTATAGTAACAAAACTCTTTTTCTTATACATTTCCATCCTATTCAATTCTAGTAACGTTTAATGGGTTGTTTACTCGTGTTTAACCCTAAGGTACTTAGCTATGTTAAACGGATGGAGATCAAGGCCTCTTAGAAGAACTTAATGTGCTTGACTTGTTCGCTTGCGCAATGTTTAAATTAATCTTTTAAAACCTGGTTTTGGAATATGTTTTGTCATCATGTTTAAGTACTAACTCTACTCGACTTATGTTTTCGTACCTGAAATGTATGGACTAGATGTTGATGCATTATGCAAATTATGCTATGTTTTGAATTATAGCTTCCAAACCAAGTAAATTATCGCTTAATTACCCGTTTATTGGGTAGGGTCTTACATGATGTCAACATCTTTGGGTGGAGATGCTGCCCATTCTGGGATGCTAGTGCTATCCTGAATCTTGAACTTCTTTTTGCCTAATAGATCCTTAAGATGGCCTTTACTTAGAAGATATGCTATTTCCTTTCTCAAAGCAATGCAATCCTCAGTAATGTGGCCAAAATCTTCATGGAAGGCACTCCACTTGGATTTGTCCTTTCATCCTGACTTGTTATCTTTCCTCGGCCATCTTGCTTTATTTCCAAGATCCTTCATAGCATACATTAATCATGTTACATCCACTAGAAAAACAATAATTTGAAAGTTTAGGATAATCCTCTTCATCGTCATCCTCAACCACATTGACCTTTTTATTATCAGTTCTAGCATATGGTTTATGCTTGTAAGGTTCATATGTGGGAGTGGATTTTTGATTAGGATTGTTGTATCTTGAGGATGCTTCTATCCTCTCCTGTATCTTCTTGTCATCCTCAAGAGGGATGAATCTTAAAGCTCTATTTCGAACTTCATCAAGATTCCTACAAGGGTTCATCACCAATTCTTTATAGAAAGGTGAATCCCTTTGTAGTCCCATCTTGAAGGCTTGCACCGCTGTCGTGACATCTAGGTTTGGGATGTCAAGTGCTTCCTTCCCAAACCTTGTGATAAACTCCCGTAATGATTCTCCCTGTGGCTGTGTCACCCTGTACAAATCACTTATCAAACGTTCAAATGTTCGACTACAAGAAAAGTGACAGTTAAACATGTTAATCAAATGAGCAAAAGAAGTAATAGAATAGGGAGGAAGACTTAGCAGCCATTTTAAGGCTGGACCAGTGAGGGTAGAACCAAATCCTTTGCATAAGCATGCTTCCTTGAGGTTTGCTGGAATAGGGTTTATTTCCATCCTCTCCGTCTCCTGTGCTACATGCTCTTCAGGATCAGTAGATCCATCATAAAGCTTCATGCTTGGAGTCTGGAATCTCATTGGAAACTCAACATCACATTTTGGAGGTGCAAAACGAAACACCCTGTGACATGCTGAGGATACCTCAAGGATGGGCTGTATTATCCCTGGTACACTAGACACCATATCCTTGATCTTTTGAAGCTCTCTCGCTAATTGTGGACTTATACATGTATCCTGCAAAGAAGCAATATCGTTAGTAGCATAAGTACTTGAACTTAAATTGTTACCATTGTTGTGCCCTCGGGATGGTTCAGTTGCATATCCTCGAGATGGCTCGGTAGTATATCCTCGAGATGGCTCGATAGTATAACCTGCATTTCTAGTTGTTGCCATCTTGGGTGCTGAAATAGTTTCTGGTGCAGAGAATCCAGCGCTCATGGGGATGAAATCTCCTTGGTGAATGCCCCCAGAGATGCTAGAAATGAAATCCAACACTCGAGGCTGTAATGGTGTCCCCATGTCTTCAATCGGTCTCTTTAAGGATGTTTTGAGAGATTGTATTTCTCTCATCAACATTTGGTTTGTGTCCTGCTGTTGCTTTATTTGATCCTTCACCATCGCAAACATGGAAAGGAGCTTATCATTTGACACGAAAACAGGAGGAGTGGATCCAGATGTTGCCATCCTAGATCTAGCAGTATTAGGAGCAACACTTTTTGTAACTTGTCCAGAACTCTTAGGAAAGGTAGGATGAGGTGGTAGAGTCACATTTCTGGCAGAGGTTGTGGATGGTGTGGAAGAAGACACAAATTTTGGGGTTGAGGCCATAGTTGTCAAGATATTTGAAATAAATTGATTGAGAAAGAATTTTAACAAATGTATATTTCAGGATGGATAGTTATATCCTGAGGATGTAACTGTCTGGCAAAATAATGAAATAAGCAATATAAGTATAAATCAACAAAGAACAACACTCGATATACGAGGAAAGCCCTTGATCACTTGATGATTGCCGGCACAAAACCTCGGGAGGAGTCTAGGCCCCTGCCTTGTTTGTTAATATTAAAAATGGTAAAAAAGATTACAACTTGGGATGAATGATGGACAAGTGTTCTAAGATTACAATGATTGTGTTGTGTGTGTGTGTGTGAGAGTATCAGGTGTTTTATGATAAGCAACTGAGTGTCAAGTGTTGATCAAGTGTGCATAATGTGTCCTATACTCGTCAATCATCCCCTATATATAGTTACACGAAAGTAAATGGAAGATCCCATGTAATACGCTATCTTAGTAAGGCTTCTTGAATGGTTCATGTGACCATTGGGACTGTTTCAACTGAAGTATTTGTTGATATAACAGTTTCCTTCTTTTTCGCTTAGCATTCATCACTTGTCGGTTACACTTTGACCCATTCTTTAAGCTTATACGCGTACAAATCCTGCATCTTTACCCTCTTTGACTTGGTAAGACTTTATAGCCGTTTGAAGAGAAGTTACAAGTCTTTATCATTCATTGGTTGTACTTGCAATAACATTTGAACAAGATAATTCGTTAGTCTATCCTCAGGATGCACATAGGTCAGAATGCTGTTACATCCTGAAGTCTGCTTAGCCCTTTGCTATCCTGAGAATGTTACATAGAATATTTGAGGTAAATCCTACCGTCGGACGCCAGGCCACACCACCGCCGGTCGACACCGCCCATGCGACCGCGTCAGCCACCATCGCACGATTCAATCAAAAGAGCGCTTATGAACAATATGATTCATTTTTAATAGAAGAAACTTAGGTCGTCAACAATACTACGCAAGGAAACATTGGAATGAAAGGAAGGTTTGTGAGTAGCTCTGAATTGTAAACCTAACTAGAAAGGTAAGAAAGGGGACTCCGAATGAATAAAGGAGGAGTTGTTGATGAAATTACCTCTCAATTAGATGAAAGCTGTTAGATTTATCATCTTCGATTTGTCACCGGCAGGGAAACGCAGCGCAACCTAACTATCAAACGGTGGAAAACATGTTTTTGCTGTTGTATTCTTATATTTTTTTCTAAAAACATCAGAATGGCGGAGCAAAATCTTTACTCTTGTTTAGGAAACTTGATACCCATGGAAGATCTCCAACTATCTATTTATCTCTCTCTATTTGAATGGTGAATTGAAAACATCGTAGCTAGGTTAAATGTCGATTGAGTTGTCATGAAGGCTGGAGGAATTAAAGATATCCCAAAGTTTATTAGTCGATTAGGTTTCACAAGGGTAGGGATGGCATAACTTTTGAGGATTTGAGTATGAGATTGTGGTAAAATTACTACTATACCTTACTAAACATCTTAAATTTTCATAAAGTTTCAATTATGCCCTCATCACATAAGCTTCACTACATTGTACATGTTGCATTAAAAGTTGTTTTGTGTGGAAAAATCATCATGTGGTACATCTTTGGTACTTTATAATGTAGTATAGATTATTATCCTATCTCATCTACATACTTTCTTTTTTAAAGATTTTTTTTTTTTTTGAAAAATAAAACATAAACATTACATAAACATGATTAAAACATTAATTAACCTAAAATTTTACATAAAACTTAAACATTAACCTAAATTAAGACATTACATAATCCTAAATTACTTAAAAACATTACATAATTAAAACATTTTAAACCTAAATTACTTAACACATCTACGGAGAGTAGTTATCCCAATCCTCCAGAGTATACTCCGGCGACGACATGGAATATCACGACCTTCCGACCTAGCATCCGAGCGGATGTAGCCGAAGTCCGGACTTGGAAGACGACACGAAAGATGATATGGTTCATGTTCCATATTCACATACTCCGAGCCAATGTCACTTTCGTACCCATCCTCAGTTAGAACCGGAGCAGGAGGGTTTGGGTGAGGTTTGTTTGTGTCTCCACAAGTTGTAGTTGCCCCAATCTCAGCACAGCCATGGTGTAGTCATGCGCCCAGATACATTCCTCATCTGTAAGAGGAGCATCTGGAGCCATAACTGCATGACTAGGTAAAGGAGGAACATTTATTATTTGAGGGTACCCTGGTGGAGGAGGAGTGTACACTGGATTGATTAGTAGGAGGAGTGTACACTGTAGGAGGAGGAATGTACACTGTCGGAGGAGGAGATGATACTGGTTGTGAATGTCTGCAGCGAGAGTATCGCCTGAGGTTGGAGGGACCGACTGTTTCGTTATGATAATCACCACCCATATCTTTGATTTTTTTGTGTGTAGTTTCAATAGCGTGAGTGATAATTGTGACTGATATTGGTTTTTTGCTCAGTATTTATAGGGTTACAATACTAGTTGTTTGAAAAGTAGCCGTTTAATGTAATGTTTATTTATGTAAGTTTTAATGTAATGTTTTTATTTTTCTTTAAAAAAATTGAGTGTGATTGTATCATTTCACTACATGGGTTTAGTGATGAAATGTGGTGAAATAAGGTGGCACAATATTATTGGGTGTGATAGTGTTATTCTTATCACCCACCACCCAATCCACCCTAATACAAAAGGTGTAGTAAAATAAAGAGTTGCTTAATACAAGCAAAAACGAAATAGCAAAGTAGGGGAGGGCCACGAGTGGTGCCGGTTCTAGTTGGTTATTGGCGCAACGGTTGTTCTAACCTCCACTTTTTTCTTGTAAAGTGGTAATCCATGTGGCTAACTATATATACTACTCTTATGGATAGCCAAAAAAATTAGATAAATGTATTACTCTATGGAAAAATCGAAAGCATATCTGCCGTAAATCTAACATCTCTATTGCATGTGTTAAACATCTTAACATTTGTCCAAGAATGACAACATACTAACATAAAACATAAGTAATCATAGACAATTGGTTCTTGATTAAAAAACATACCCTTATTGAACGTGTCTTCAACTAAACAGGCTCTAATGCAGTGGCAGTGTCACATACTCGGCAACGGTGTTACTCGAAATCATTCACATTTTCGTATGTTATGTATCGCGTAGTAGAAAAATAATAGCGACACCATTGTTTTTCTAAACGTTTTACATAATAAAAAAATTTATATTTTAAAATTAAGCCCAGTTAATTAATTTTTAAATAGTAAATTTTAAATCATTAAATGGTTTGTGTTTTTCTAAATTTTTTTAACCAATAGTTATTATAGAATCCAATTAGTTAATTCGATTTAACTCAACCTAACCCGATCCGAAAATTTTGTTGGTCGTAACGAAAAGTAACAAAAAGTGTTGATAATGTTCTTTCTGCAGTGAATTACGTCAGATAAGATTTGTGTAATCGGATTGACGTTATATATTTGAATTGTTGTTGCATTTGTTACATAATGTAATAGATTATCTTCATAAAATGAAAGACCGTAGAGAATAATCGCAATGATAGTGAATATTTATTTTGTATTTTCTTTTAGAGTTAAATGCCATTTCCGTTCTTGAGGTTTGGCCATTTTTGCTAGCTTCATCCAAAAGTTTATTTTTTCTCATCTGAATCCAAAAGTTTTCAAATTCTGGCTGGTTCGTCTAAGTGCCTAACTCCGTTAGTCAATCTCAGTTAACTGAGGGGCAAAGTTGTCAATTCAAATCTTATCTATATAATAATAATAATAATAATAATAATAATAATAATAATAATAATAATAATAATAATAATAATAATAATCAATAAGTTATTACCCTCTGCAACAACCACTTTGACTACAACATTTACTCGACTTTGACAGTAAGTTGGTGGCCACTGGACAGCCAACGCAAAGTAATCAAACTCTCTTTGTTCAGTAACAGTTTTCTACCACCACCAACCACCTCCATTCACCAACCATTCACCTCTCACTCCTCAAACACCATAATCAACACCCGATCAATTACAACAAACCCCCTCCCCCCCAAATCTGTGTTCACAGTCAATTACAACAAAACCCCCCAAATCTGTGTTCACGATCAATTACAACAAAAACCCCCAAATCCGTGTTCACGATCAATCACTCCAAAACTACCACCACCGGTTACATCTACAAAACCACAAGATATGCACCATTAATTAAACCTGCTATACGAACAGATCCACAAAACCGAGAATAAGAGAAAGAAACCATATGCCGGCATTTCTCCTATTAACTTCCATCGGAGATGGAATTGCAGAATCTGTTATCAACGAGCACCACCCTTCTTTTCCCCTAAGTCAGTAGGGGTGGTGGTGTTATTACCTTATCTAAAAACGAGAGATGGTAGTGTGGGACTAAAAAGGTCGTGACGCCGTGACGGTTAGGCTCAACGGTGGATTAAGTTTTCCGGCAACACTCTCAATGGTGGTGGTCGGGTAAAACTCAACACGTGGTGATGGTTTATAGAGAGAGGGGAAAGAGTTCGGTTTTTTTTTCTGGCAGATTTATTGAGAGAGAGAGAAGGGGGGAGAAGAAGGAGATTTGGTGATGGTGGTGGTGGTGGGTTAGAGGTGACGTTGATTGTGTTGTGGTGGTGGGTGGCAATGGTCTGTACAGATTTACAGAGAGAGAGAGAGAGAGAGAGAGAGAGAGAGAGAGAGAGAGTAGAGACAAATGTAGGAAGGAAGGAGAGTGTCTGTGTGTATATATATAATGTACTAGGTTTGAGACCCGTGTTGACACACGGTGGATCCCCAAGACAAATGACTATTCATTGCGTCACGCAAGTATCGTTTTCCTTTACATGGTTCTTCGAACTTTACATATATCGTTCCAAAACATGTTTGTAGTTAAATTGACGCTGATACACGTACTATAAAACACATGTATTCATGTCGCATCCTGAATCACCTACGCCTTAAACGAAAAATTCTTTATAGTAACCTCGCTCTATATATAACCTCCAAGGTAACCGAAAGTCCACGAAAGACGACTAAATAAGAACACTATTCAGATAGCAAGTAGTGAAGCATAAAGAACCAAACATACAGCTTGTATATTTAGGAGCGTTTCACAAGATTAACACACAATGAATGAAATCTTATTGATGTTTTTGGTAGTTCATAACTAAGAAGACGAAACAGGAAAAAAAACAAAACAAAACAAAATTGATGAGATATTAGATTTTGGAAACAATGTACAACATCTTTCTTTCCTTCCCACACTCACTAAATAACTTGCAGTGTACAAAACAATTTTAAAAAACAAATCTAACCCCATCTCATGATAGCTGAACCCCATGTAAGACCTGCACCAAACCCGGCCGTTGCTATGGTTTGACCTTGTTTGACTTTCTCGCTTCTCAGCGCTTCATCTGACATACTGATTATCTATAAAAAGTTTGCCAGGTTTGAGATCACTCTATCCTTTGGAACTTCTAGTCTTGTTGCTACTTCATCGATTATCCTCTTGTTCGCCTGCAATGTCAAATTACAAAAATACCCTTTAAATATACTAAATCTTTAATTCAATTCCTGGTCATGAAAGGGTCTCCGTCAACTGACATAGTGATTATCTATAAAAAGTTTTAAATCATTAGAGAAAAAGGGTCTCCGTAAATTGTACACATAACTGCCCTTTTTGACCCGTCTATTTTACCACCTTTAAATGAAAGACACATAAGTAATCCTGTGTGGGCGATTGTTTTGGTTCATACCTGATGGAGCAGTAGCCAGTCGATATCTGAACGGTCAAGGCCAGCCTTTGCTAGTGATGCTTCAATGTTCTGTGGCACAACGCCAACAGCAAACCGAAAGACTTCTGTTCCATTCATTTTTATACATGAAAACGATGAGCTCTTTGGAGGGAACCCTAGGACCTAACATATATTGTACCCAGTTCATGATTTTTTTTCGCTTTCTTTTATTCCAGCATTCAGGTGCCTGTTGGGGAGGAGGGTTATAGAAAAAAGTTCAAATTTTAATAACATTTCCAGTGAACACAAACTATCTGTTTTTTTAAATAAACACCTGTTGCCGTCACCATCACTGTTACTCAGCGAGACGCAAACGTAACTATATTTTATTGTTTTGACACATTTCTGATATACCCTTTAATGAATAACTGAACACAAAAGAGATAAATCGTACGGACCAACTCAATACAAACAAACGTATTTATAACGATGACACGGAAAAGCGATTTTGACATGAAATAAAATGAACATATCAGGTATACCAAAGATTCAAGTATATTTGGTGTCTCATTGCAGTCTCATTCAAGATTAGCAAAATTGGATATTTCGATATGACCATTTGATTCATTTGTAGGTAAACGAATCAATTTGGGTTATAAATCTTAAACGGGTCAAATGGGTAAAACTAAAAGGGATGGCTAACATAGAAACAGGTCAAAAATCTCCTAAATAATATTGAAAAATTTCATTATACCACATACCACCGTACCACTAAGTCGTGACTTACACAATCCAAACACCAAACACTTACCTATCAACACATGGTTTGAAGCATTTCATCGACCAGTTTGTAAGCGTCTCGAAATCTATGATTCCTAAACATGATATAAAGCAAAATCAAATAAGAGAAGAGGTATAACAAAATATCGGTAAAAGTAAAACCTCGATATACCTGTGTTCAGCTTTTGATGGCCTAACATCTTCTTCAAGCTCCTAAATAAACTGCTTATAAGACATCAACCCTTCTCTGAAATGTCAATATGACGGATCAATATCACATGAATATAGTAACAATGCTCTGATTCTGGTATAGTCAACAGTCAGACGACAGATCATTTTTTTCAACCATAAAAAATTAAAATATTTGTGAAGACCGGAGACCAATATAAGAATTAATAAGAATCGCACCCATAATAGCCTCACAAAACACTGACCTGTGGGTATTGGCCTGATCATTGTAACCTCCGCGAGCCTATTCCCATTCTACAAAACATGACCATGTATGGTGTTCCATCTACTTTACATGGGTTATGATGGCCTTTCTCATGGTTTTAATCTGATCTTTTTATTGATCTGTGTTTTCATGAATTAATAAAGTTATTAGTTTGAAATTTTGATTTTAGAAATATGAAGAAGTGTAATTGGATTATAGAGGTGGTTACTTACAAAATGCTGATGGAAATGCAGGTTAAATTTCCACGTCATCGATTTCCAGTTCTGATTCAGTGCCTTTGAGGGACTTTCCAATTGAATCAAACAGTTTTTTATTCAAATGAAGACGCGATTCATCATCATTGTATACACTTAGCCCAAAGTACCTACACAAATATCTAATATTACCCAACAATACGGAGTGTCCAAATAGATTTCGTGAGTGTCTATATAGACAGAACCTATATAAATACACAAATTCAGTTACCTTGTGCCACGTCAGTGTGGGTTTAAAGTCATCTTGCGACTCCGAGTCGACAAAAAGACTCCTGCACCAACCCTTTCTATACATAGCAATAAAGGGCACCTGGTAATAAAAATGTTAGAAGTTCCATAAACCATAACAAAAAATATTATTAACACCTGACAAAACTTACATCTAATTTTTGAACATGCATAAGATTCAAAAACCTAACAACATCACCCTTAACTATTGCCGGCTCACGCCCGTCTTTACGGAGCAAAGGTACGACGAATGATTTAAGTTGATTATAAATCCAGTTACTCTCATCATCTATACTACTTCCATTTGTTGGTGGTGGACCAGTGCTTTCCTCAAATATCTAATAAACACAAGTTGCATAATAACAACAACAATAATGATAATAATCAGTAAAAAAACCTTTCAAATTAGAAAATAACAGAAAGACAGTATGTTTATTATATCAAGAAGCAGATTATAAAGCTAACTGAAAAAACAACACAGAAATTGACGAATGTGAGGTTAACGTTATAACTTATATCAAGAAGCAGATTATCAGAAATAGTATTAGCCCCATGTAACAAATGTCAAGTTATCTGATTTTGCTTTATGAAACTATAATTAACAAAAACCAAAAATTGAACACCAAATATAAAGCTAACTGAAAAAACAAATATTAAGACACCAGTTACCCATAAAATCAATTTATCGGTGTTATTGATGTGCATAAGCTTGCATTCGAAGAGCCGCGAAGTAGATAACCATGTAGAAACACCTAACATCAAAATCATCAACAAAGCCCAATCAGGTATACCTAGGTTAGAAGGAGACAGTGAAGGATACAATAGATACCTTACAAATTGATTACCAAGTCAATAGTGTTACTGCAATCAACAACAATGCACAGTGAAGCAGAGATCCCTTGTGACCTTAGGTGTTGCTCTAGGATTCCCTGAAATTGATACCAGACAAATATTATGAAGCTTGATTTGAAAGTTGACAAATTTATTTACAAAAGTCACATAAGAAATATAAAATAGCTCAAATGATACAGGTTAAAAGCCATTCAAAGTAGGTTAAAGTCGGTACTTCTTGTCTAGAAATCGCCAATAAGAAACCTAAATATATATGAGAACCTAAACATTCAGACCATAACAAAAACCATAGATAAAGCCAATAATATATCATTAAAGGCCAAGATTCTTAATGAACAAAACACCATTAAATCAAGAAAACAAAAATACACAAAAATGAATAACAGACCGGTCATAAATACTGGCTAAAGAACCCACATCAGGCACCAAGATGTTCTCATCTTACTTCTATGGCATCTCTGCCCAAGCAAAATAAGATAATCCACCTAATATCTGTCAACAAATTCCAATTAACCCTTCATCGCTAATATGAGTTGAAGAAAAAATCATTCATAGCAACCAACCAATAGATTATTTAGGCTGTCTAACAACAAAATCAGCCAAATAGAAGACTAATACCAACTTAACAACATATTCTTCCACAGTTTGAATCTCAACACATGCATATGATAAAGCAAAGCTTAATAAAAAGAATCAGAAACATACCCAAATAAAGTTCATTATATCAGAATTTTGATTAAGATGCAGTCGATATAAGCTCCCTTCAAACAAATAATATTCGCCCACAATCTAAAAGTTCAAAATTTGTCTTAAAAAATTACAAAAGTTGTTATACAAAATACCTGTATAGATATATATAGTCTCACATTATTTGACAGATTTAGGATGTGCAAGCCCCAAAGAAATCCAAGCTGTTATCTAACATGTTATATGAACAAAATGCAACCTGTCATTTGACCCTATGATATGCAATATCATATTTACAAAAAAAAACATTGACCTTCGTAACAACCTGATATAAGATGCTAGCTGTAATCAACAAAATGTAACCTCCAATATGACCTATTACTAACCTGTTACAAAATGCAAGATATAAGATCCAAGCTACAATCTGACCCCAACCTGTAATCTGACCCTGCCACATACCAAAATTCACGCACAAATCCAAACCATTAACAACAACCTATTGTAAGATGCTAGTTGAAGTGAATAAAACGTAACAAACACCAAATGCAAAGCGTAGGAAAGTAGCATATGACATTGCAAATAAAGCGAGGAAACACAATCGGAGAGTTTAATACCATCTCTGCTTATGAGATATTTCCATTAGAGACTGGTTTATGCAGTATCCCAACTTGCACAACAAACATTATTAAATAGATGCAATTAAACATATCAATCAATAAATCACCTGTCCTTCACGGGTAGCTCAGTTGGTGAATGGACCAGGAATCTCTCTTAGAGGTCTAAGGTTCGATTCCCACGAAGGACATAATGAGAAATGATGGATGACTCATGGCCTATGGTCATGAGTTCGAGTCCTGATCTCGCCAGGTTTTACCGGTTCACTACTGTCGTGCCTTCGGGCGGGTATGTGGGTCGGGTTTTCCCTGGAAGCGGACTGTCAGGCGGGCTAGGGGCTTCGTGCGTTTGGGGTGGGCCGGGCTGTGCCCCTGTCTTTGCCACTGGGGGGCCGCGTATGAAGTACCCGGCGTTGTTTAGTTGGCCGTTAAAAAAAAAATCAATAAATCACATACCCAATTTTCATGTCTCCTAAAAGCGTGCATAAAGCTAGCCATACAAATCCCATGACTTACCAGATTCCATTACATTAACATATCATTACTGCACTAATTAAGAATCCAACAACCAAAAGAAAAACCAACGAATCTAACATGTCTAAAAAGGAACATGAGGCTGAATATCAGAAATTTACAACAAAGAAAACTGGGGCATCAAGAAAATCAAATATCGTTACTACAGTAACTTCATATATTACAGCAAGTTTGAATTTTACATAATCAATGTAAGCATGAGTAAATCTTGGGAGAGGCTTATTCAACCCGTTTCCTTATGAATTGGTAAATTCAGGTTGTGTTTCATCTTTTAGTGGTAAAGCGGGAAGTCGAAATAACTCAAAAAGAAGTGTGTTAAAAAGGTTTCGAGTGACACAAAGTGACTTTTTAAGTAAGTAAGTAACGACACATCCTAAATAATAATAATAATAATAATAATAATAATAATAATAATAATAATAATAATAATAATAATAATAATAATAATAATAATAATTTAGACCAAATTAACAGTTTGTTCAAACTTACCTGTTTTGACTTGTTACCCAACCCACCATACCATTTTGCCATCTCTAGTAAACCATAATGATGCGTCAACGACAAATACACCTTATCAGGAATAATTAACATGTCAACATTAGGATCTTCTCCGAAAGGAAAAGCAGTATTATAATATTCAAAGGCGTGTACATGCTCGAGTGGCATAAATTGTATTTTACCTCCATGTGATAGAAATGGTTGCTGGTATATTAATGAATTCAAATCTATAAAACTTGAAACCTCATAACAAATTCTTTTTCATACAATTTCAACGTATTACTTTCTGACTTTCTTCAAAGATTATTTTTTTGTTCGCTTTTTGTAATTAAATTTGTGGGTCATCTTCCTTTTTAGTGACATCATTATACATTCAATAGCCGGACAATATATATCTAAAGCCTAAATATGCAATTTCAGAACCAAGATATGCATTACCTAAACAATGATGATTCAAGAACTTACCAAGAAAAGATTCATTCAAGTATTTGTAGACACTAATAATCAAGTTATCGTCATTCGTCGGTGACACAATTGATTTGAGGTCTTGGATATTATCCATTATTCCCTGGAAAACCTAACAACACAAAAGAACCCAAAAATAACAAAGCAAATAATGATGAAAAACAAACAATCATTATAGTCTCCCTCTTAAATGCCTATTTATGGACCATTCACAATCAAATACTAATTCATTAATCAAATTGTGTAGGAACCTTCTAATGTACAAGAAGATAACAACAAAAGCATATTAGCTTTTAAAATTGATGCAGAACACATAGATTGCAAACATATATTGAAGAAAGGTTCTTGCACATATATCGCCAACAAAACAGTTACATATTGTCTTGACTACCACTTGGTAATGCTTCAATTCTCCATTAATATTTTCAATCTCTATTTATATTATCAAATCTAAAGACTAAAATCTGTATGTTCGTTCATTCGATTCGAACCGTGAAACGAATATCTATTGGGATTATCAAAACCCTAATTGTTCTCCCTGATTTGAAGAACAATCAAATCGATACAAAAAAAAAAAAAGTAGGAGATAAAAGTGTACCTTGGAGATGTGAAACTGATGCTAAAGATTTATGGTACATAGATTCAGAGATCGATAGACCAAAGAGGGAGATAACGATGAATGATTGTGATAAACTTTTGACGATACAAGGAATATTAGGGTTAGAAACATCGGGTTGTAACATTGAAATGGGTATGAGACAGATCACCATGTATAATGGTTAATAGTCGCTCGTTGATCTGAATCAGAAGGTGGAAGTGGAAGAAGGCTCTAGGGGCGGCGATTTTGAGAAAAAAATAGAAAAAATGGTTTTTATATGGTACTTGTTGGATGTTAGATGGAGCTCCATATTTGAGTTGGATCCTAGAAGACCCTCTCAAAAGCTAGGATTCAACCCTAGTGTTTTCATTTATTATATAGATAGAATAGATTTTTAAAACAAAAGTTATTGAATTAAGGGTATTTTCGTCTTTTTACAAAAAAGTTAACAGAATAAATGGATGGAGTTAACGACTTGGATGGAAAAGGCAAGAATTTGAAAACTTTTAGATTCAGATGAGAAAAAATAAACTTTTGGATGAAACTACCAAAAATGGTCAAACCTCAGGGACGAAAATGACATTTAACTCTTTCTTTTATTATATGTAGTTTTCTAACGATAATATATTTTTATTCGAATATAGATATTAAAAAATTCTTGAACTCGTAACCGAAAGTTAACATTTAAAATGAACTTAGATCTTTGTTATTTATAATGAAATACAAAAATTTCTTCGCAAGTTTAGTGGTTTGAAAACCTACTTTGAAACCTTTGAATTAAATTGCAGTTTAGTGTTTATATATATAGGGGAAGTATATACAAAAAACCCACTTTAGATGAAAAACCCAAATAAACCCAATATTTGGTCCATATGGTGCCACATCATCAAAGACAATCTCACCTTATATTATATTAAAAGGGCATAATGGACAATTTAACTCTACCACTTATCTCTCTCCATATATATATATATATATATATATATATATATATATATATATATATATATATGTTTCTCCCCACTCTCTTTCTTCATATTATTTTGAAATTCAAATAAGATCACCCTCCTCTCTCTACCCTCCCCTTTCTCTATCTCTCTCTAGAACCACCACCACCACCACCACCACAACCACCGCCACCGCCACCGCCACCACCACAGATCCAGAGATAACAGATCCGCTCCATCAGGTACCGTCTAAAAAGTATCGTCTATTGCACTTTGTTTGTTCGATTTTGATTTCTTTTTTTCAATCACAGATGTGCTTCATTTTATTTATGTATATTTTTCCATGTGTTCAACTTTTAGATACTATCATGATTTTTATGGATAAACATGTGTATAAACTTCTAGAAAGTGGATAAAGATGTTTCTTTTGATTATTTTTCGTTGATCTAACATTTAGATACAATCGTGATTTTTTGGGTAAACATGTTTCTTTTTTTGTTCTTTTTTGTTTCTTAGATCTGTTTTCTTTTCTTTTTTTTCGAAAATGTAGAATTTTTGTTTATGTAAGATTTTGTTTTTTTTTCTTAGATCTAACATTTGTTTTTTTTTTCTTGGATAAACTCGTATGCCCTTTTTTATATTATTATTTTGTTTATGTAAGATTTTTTTTATATTATTATTTTGTTTAAGTTAGATTTTTATTGGATTGGGTTTTGGGTTTTGCTAGAATAATAATACTAACAGTTTTGGGGATAGTTTTTGTTCGCATACCAAGTGTTCGATCAAATGCTTGAATGAAAAAAAAACTTATGGTTAACCTTTTTTACTTTGTTTTTTATTATTATTATTTTGTTTATGTTAGATTTTTATTAGATTGAGGACATGAGGTTGTTAGATCACATGTGATTGATGAATAATTTTGTAGTCTTTTTTATGTTAGTATATGGTAACACATGTTATCTGTTCCAGTGTCGGTTTTCACGAGTAGGCCATTTGAACAAGGCGGCGTTGGTGATGTGGCTGTGGTAAGTGATGTTTTTTTTATTGATGAATAATTTTGTAGTCTTTTTTATGTTAGTATATGCTAACTTATGTTAACCTTTTTGATTTTTTTTATGTTAGATTGTTATTGGATTGTGGACATAAAGTTGATAGATCAGATGTAATTGATGAATAAATGTGTAATCTTTTTATGTTACTATATGCTAACACATGTTAGTCATGCCCATTATGTGTTTGAGGATCCCAACTAACATATGTATATGTTACAGTGTTGGTTTTCACATGCTAGTATATACCCAACTAACACATGCTAGTATATACCCAACTAACAGTTAGTGATGCTCACACACGTTAGTGATGCTAACACATGGTCACACACGTTAGTGATGCTAACACATGCTAGTATATACCCAACTAACAGTTGTTAGGGTCCATATGACATACGCTATTTTCAGTAAAACATATGTTTTAGAATATGCTAACACATTCTACTAATGTCTTTTATCATATTATATATTTCATGAATATGAGGATAATTTTTTGGTATATGGATTTGGATTGGTTATGATTTGTTTTTTTAAATTTATTATTGTTGGATTTCAAACCCTATTAATCGTATTTGAGTAGTTGTATTAACATAGTTGTAAAAATCGCGTTTAGTGTTGTTTATACACATGTTTGAGTATTATACACTTGGCACTTCAAATTGAGTACGATACACATGGCATTGCAGATTTGATATTGTTTATACACATGTTAGTGATGCTAACACATGCTAGTATATACCTAACTAACAGGTGGTAGGGTTCATATGACATACGTAATATATGCCTAACTAACGTGTGTTAGGGTTCATATGACATACGTTATTTCAATAAAACATATGTTTTTAGAATACACTACACATGTTAGTGATGTCTCATTATATGTTTCGGAGAGCCCAACTAACACGTGTTATCTTTTTTTGTAGGTGAAGAGATGTTTTGTGTTAAAGATGGAGATGGGTATCAAGAACGAAGCATAGCTAGATCTTTTTTATGTTGTTATGATAGTTTTTTATCATTCACAAATAATTATGTATGTATGAAAACTTTTTTGATACATTTTTAGTATTGATTGTAATGATCGTTTTTATCATTTATTAAATAAATACACATTTTATGTGATCTTTTATTATGTTCTTTTAGTATATGCCTTGGAACACATGTTAGCGATGTCTCACACGAGGTCAGAATTTTGCATCACAACACTAACGTATGTTAATTTTTCATGCTGGAGAAAGTGCCATAAAGTAGGAGAGAGGTGACTTGACAAGTGTCAAATCAACCTTTTTAAACCTAGGATTCAGAAAATTAAATTGGCCCACTTGCTTAAATGACTCATTTGCCCTTGATCTCATTACAACCACACAAATGCAAGTGGCTTTATATTATTATAAACAACTAATTAAGGACCATTGATCAAGTTTGATCAATGGTCACCATAGAGTTTACAAGGTTTTTCATGAAGATGGGGTTTCCTTTTTATCCATCCCCTATATATATATATATATATATATATATATATATATATATAGGTGAATTATAAAATGAAAACCCTCTTGAGTTGAGAAAACCTTAGAAACCCATGTAAAAAATTATTTTTTTTTTTTGAAAAAAAATAACCAATGTAAAATACATGTTTTTAAGCGTTTTGGCCAAAAAAATAAAAAAAAAGCGCCGAAGGGATTTAAAAAAAAAACAAAGCTGATTAAATATTTAGATCAAGGGCATAATAGACTTTTTATTCATTTTATTAATTATCATAACCCACTAATTTAGCATCAAAATTCTGGATTTTAATGAAATTCAATTATCCTAAAATAACCAATTCTTCCACATTTTCATAACAATATTCAATCTCTTTAACACTTCATCGATTCTTCATTATTTTTTAAATATATAATTTTTATCTATTGGTTGTTCGATTATGGCAGAAGGTTAACAAGATCTTTTCGAATGGTAAGTCTTGTTTTACTTTAGATCGCTTTTTTTTGGTCGATTTTAACATTTCTTGATCTACATTCTCGATCACATACATACCCTCCTTGGATGTTGAAACGTCTTGGTCATACGCAAAAGCCACCTGAAAGTTATAATCATTTTTATTATGAGTGTGTTTTATTTATTGATATGTGTTATCACCTAAAACGCGTAGTATGAACATTTTAATAGTGAAAAAGACATACCGCAAGTAATATTATAAAACACTATTTAAAACACTACTATAAAACAGTACTATAAAAACACCATCAACAAATAATCTAAAACCCAATTATAAAACACAATTTATCAAGACCAGCGATTTAACATACTTAATAACACAAAATTAAGAAAACAAAAAATACAAAACCGATTATATAAAACACTATTGTAAAACACCATTAACACATTATCTAAAAAACAATTATAATACACCACTATAAATACCAGTGATTGAAGATACCTAAGAACAAAAAAAGTATCTAATAACACTATTATAAAGATCAGCGATTAAGAAGTAAGAACACAAAATCACAAAACTAAAAAAAGAATCCGATTAATCTCTACCACACTAATTAAAACATTATTACAAAAACCTACTCAAGAACAAGATTCTCCCTAACAATGACTCCTGAAACACACTCAACATTTGAGTTGTTTTTTGTTCGAATGCGCCCGGATCAACAAACGGTTTGGGGTTTTTTCTTTTTTTTTCCTTGCGTAGTGTTTTTACCCCGATTTGGATCTGTAAAACAAGACTATAGTTATTAGGTTTATATGACGGTTGTTAGTAAGAAAAAAGAAGAAGATACAAAGAGGAAAAAGATGACTAAAACCTGCTTTGTGTTTTTTAATTTTCGATTCTATTGAGAGAGAGAGAGATAGAGGTGAGTAAATAAGAGAGATAAACAATTTAGCTTGAATTAAGGAGGGGTTTCTAGATTAATAAAAGAAAATGACTTTCCTGCCCTCTATTAAAACACTTATTGGACCATCCTACCCCTGGCCATTAAATTATAATTAGTATATTATTAACTAACCTAAACTTTTAATCTAAACCATCGATTTCTAGATTAAACGGTTGAAAACACTTCATACACTTCCTACATAAAACTATTTTCTTACCGGAACCCTACCCTATATATATATATATATATATATATATATATATAGGGGGCGGTTATTCTACAAAAACAAACAATCGTGCGAAGCGTGCGAAGGAATGCTAACCGTCGATCAATCAATAATCTTACGTCATTAATTAAAAAAGTACGCGGTGTCAATTTCGTAAATAAGTGAGAGATTAGACAGTTAATAAGGGTATAATCGTCAATTTTTCTAAAATCAAATTATAAGAGACCGTTCAGTCTCATTAATCGCTCAAAACTTCTCCCCAAAATTACATAATAAACTCTGAAACCCTAGTTAAAATCATCAATAAACTCCATTTCTACAGAAGATTAACCATGAAATACTCAAAAGTATACGAAAGTAAGTACATTACGTTATTCTGTACCAAATTTTACATTGAAAAACTATATAATAACTTACATTATGCATGTTACAGGAAGAAAGAGAGGAACAGAGTATGAAACTGAAAAGAACGACGTTGATGAAGGTAAATAAGTATTACGTCAATTAATATTGTTAATACGTTGTGAAATTTTACTAAAATACGTATTTCTAATTATCAGGCCCTAGCAAAATTCAAAAAACCAATGATAAAACTGACAAATCAGAGAGAAGAACAAAAGCAAACCATGACAGGCCTTCAAAGAAAAATGGTACAGAGAAATTTATTTTGAATTTATTTTGTTATGTGTTACGTGATTTTAGTAATATAACTATAAATGGTTTTGTATATGATACGTTATTTTAGTAATCGGAATGTAGTGATTCTGTCAAAAATGTTAGATGCTTTTAGAAAAATGATTATGTGCATCATAATTATGTCTATATTGCGTTATTTTGGTAATGGAAATGTACTAATTATGTCAATGTTACATCATTTTAGTAATGGAAAGTATGTCTGTGTTACGTAATTTTATTAATAGAACTAGAAATAATTATGTCTGTATTACGTTATTTTGGTAATGAAATTTGTAATGATTATGTCCTTGTTACGTTATTTTAGTAATGAAAATGTAGTTATTCTGTCATTGTTAAGCAATTGTAGTTTATGATTATGTCTTTGTTACGTTATTTTGGTAATGAAAATGTAGTTATTCTGTCATTGTTAAGCAATTATGTTAAATGAAAAACAATAGTTTATGATTATGTCTATATTACGTTATTTTGATAATGAAATTTGTAATGATTCTGGCCATAAATATATGATGATTATGTATATGTTACGTTATTTTAGTAATGAAAATGTAGTTATTCTGTCATTGTTAAGCAATTTTGTAAATGAAAACAATAGTTTATGATTATGTCTTTGTTACGTTATTTTAATAATGAAATTTGTAATGATTCTGGCCATAAATATATGATGATTATGTATATGTTACGTTATTTTAGTAATGAAAAGTAGTTATTCTGTCATTGTTAAGCAATTTTGTAAATGAAAACACTAGTTTATGATTATGTCTTTGTTACGTTATTTTAGTAATGAAAAAGTAGTTATTCTGTCATTGTTAAGCAATTTTGTAAATGAAAACACTAGTTTATGATTATGTCTTTGTTACGTTATTTTAGTAATGAAAATGTAGTTATTCTGTCATTGTTAAGCAATTTTGGTAAATGAAAAACACTAGTTATGATTATATGTCTATATTACGTTATTTTGGTAATGAAATTTGTAATTATTCTGTCATTGTTACGTAATTATAACATTTGATAATAACGCAGAGATCAATGAAAATGAATTACTCCTACAACAACAGCCTGCAAATTCACCAGAAGAGCCTCAAAATTCACCACAGAGAAAGCAATTTGTTCTGTACTCGAATATAAAATTACAAGTAAGGGCGTCTGTTGATAACATGAATGAGGCGATGGCAAGCTTATCAAGTGCACAGAAAAAAGCAATCAAACAGATGGGATTTGAAGCTTTTTTATCAATGAACATCAAAACAGTGCCAACAAAGTTAGCAAGATGGTTATTAGTGAATTATGATGATAGACGAGATGAATTGAATGTAGGAAACCACATAATTCAAGTTACAAGCAACAAAGTTCAACAAGTCCTTGGTGTCCCAATGGGTAACCAGACAGTAAATGAAAAGAACAAACCAAGGAAGGGTTCATCTAACACGCTTACTGTATGGAAGTCCCAGTTTGAGCATAACAAGATTTTAATCTCGGATGTGAAGAAGAAAATAATTGAAAGCAAAAGCGGAGACTGGATTTGCAAGTTGAACTTCCTTGTACTTTACAACTCTATATTTGGGCAAGTAACAAAGAGTTCAACAGTAAATCAAATGTTCTTGAAAGGAGTGACAGATGACAAATCAATCAAAAAATTGAATTGGTGTGAGTACTTAATTTCCTGTCTCAAAAGAACGAAGGCAAGCTGGAACGGAACTGAAATGTATAATGGACCTTTGCCTTTTCTTGCGGTATGTTTTTTATTCATAATTATGTAAATGTATAAGAAATACAAATTACGTAATGTGTTATTACTAATTACGTAATGATCAAATGTTAACTTTATTCACATGACAGATGCTTTATGTACATGAAAAGAGGTTATCACATGCTCCTGAAACAGCACAAACACCAGCAATTAAGTACATTAGCACCCAGAATTTGTCTGATGTTGATAAACATTTGTATGACAATGGGCCATTTTCAACTGATGAAGAAGATAATGATGAGGATGAAGAAGGAAATGATGAAGTAGAAAGTCCTAGAGATGAAGAAGGACATAATGATGAGGATGAAGAAGATGATGGTGGAAATGAAGATGCTGGTGGTGTTGGTGGAGATGATTATGATGGTGAAGAAGCTGATGCAGAAAAAATGGAAGAAGATGGTAAGAATGAAGATGCATACATTCAGCATGATGAACAGCAGATCTTTCTTGAACAACAAATCCTTGTGGATAATCTTCAAAATCAAGATTCAGAAGAAATCAACAACGTCTTTGAAACAACAAAATCACTCCCTGACATTGATGAAATCTTGGAAAATTACAACACTCCACAAGTCCGTATTGTAAGTGCAATAACTGTATAAAAATTACATAACATGCATATGTATATATGATTTTAAAAAAATCACGTAATGTTTGCAGGCTGGTGATGCAAATAAGGCAACAACACCAAAAATACAAAAAGTTGCAAATCAAAAATCAACAGATG
This sequence comes from Ambrosia trifida, assembly GCA_028751855.1. NCBI lineage: Eukaryota > Viridiplantae > Streptophyta > Magnoliopsida > Asterales > Asteraceae > Ambrosia > Ambrosia trifida. The sequence continues at coordinate 112,752,828 of CM054122.1, forward strand.
AGAGCATAAAAGGGTCAACAAGGAAAAAGACAATGGGAAAGAAGAAAAACAAAAGTCCTTACCCAGTTAATGAGAATGTAAGTAACTGTAATTTATTATGTCAAACATCAACAGAAATCATGTAATTTATTCACGTATTGTTTGCAGGAATGGATTTCAAAAATAGAAAACAAAATGGAAAAGTTTCAAACATATGTTGCTGAAATAGATGAAATTTTCGAAGAAGCCACTTCAAATTTTTTAGACAGCAACATTATACGTGAGAAGCAAACAACATGGAAGTCATGGGTAGCAAGTTATAAATCAAGTAATGAGAAAAACATAGAAGGTAAAATTTACGTAATGTATATTTAAATGATAAAAAAGTTAGTTAAAAATTACGTAATGGATATCAAAAAAGTATATTAGTAGTTGCAGGTGAAAAGGAAAACCAGAACAGTGTTAGCACAGGGATGCTAGATGCAATAGTGATTGCAGCTGAAACACTAGAAGGTAAAAAAAAAAAAATCACGTAACACATTATTTGTCAAAAACTTATTAATGATCAGAATACGTAATTACAGGTGAAAGGGAAGATTTGAATGAAAAGACAACAACTTTACAGAGTGTTAGCACCGGAATGCTAAATGTAATGATCGCCGCAACTGAACAACTTGAGAAAACAAATGAAGAAGAAGCTGTGAACAACATAATGGATGCTTTGAACGATGCAACAAGAAATGAACCACCTGTCAATAAAGGTAAAAAATCACGTAACAGATTATTTGTCAAAACTTATTAATGATCATAATACGTAATTACAGGTGAAAAAAAAGATTTGAATGAAACGGCAACAACTTCGCAAAGTGTTAGCACAGGAATGCTAGATGCAATGATTGCCGCAACTGAACAGCTTGAAGAAACAAATAAAGAAGAAGCTTTGACAGATATAATGGATGCTTTGAAAGACGCAACAACAAATGAACCACCGGCCGATAAAGGTAAAAAAAATTACGTAATGTATATTAAAATGGTTTATACTAAATGGAACTTATATGAATATATATAAATTGTTAACTAAAATCAGGAAATGAGGCCCTAGAGAGTGACAGCACAGATATGATTGCTGAGATGATAAAAGCAGCCGACAAAGAAGAAAAAAATGCAGCTTTGCAAACTTCAACCGCACAAACATCATCCGAAAATGTCAGTTCGCAATTCTTGAAAGAATTGAATGAGTTTGAAGAGAGATCTAGGAAAGGAAAACAGATCGAGATATCGGAAGGAAACAAAGTAGAAGAAATACAGAAAGAAACCTATGAAGGACCAAGTTTCGATCTGAATATCTCACAAGATGATACACCTACAGATGTAATTCCAGATCTACCATTCCTACAAAACTCTGAAGCTGATATCGAAACACCAAAAACAGTAGGGAGACTAATAGTTAGTCAATCACTGGAGTCAACCATAGCCAATAAACACGTTGAACGTGCAAAAAGAGGAAGGATGTTGGCTAGACCTCTGAAGTCTCCTTACATTCAACGGCAGGTGGTGATGAAGAACAAAATAACTGAAGATGAAAACATAGTTGCGCAGTTTATATTTGCAGCAACCGAGGCAACACAGTAAGAAAAACCTTATATTACTTTAATTTGTCATTAGAAAAATTACATAATGAATATTTTCAGAAACATAGTTTATTACAAAAAATTACGTAATGTGTATTAAAACTTATCTTCCACAGTGACATTGTATTCGAGCCAGAAGATGGGACTCCATTCTTCAAAGTGGTATTTGAATGCTTATACCCTGGGATAACATTATCATCTAATGTTTTGGATGCATGGTCGCATGTGCTGAACCACGACGAGAAGAAAAGAGCTCCGGGTTCACCATTTAGATTGTTTGTTCAAACAAATATTCTGGTATGCTCCTTAGCTTTTTCATGTAATACATAAAATTATAATAACGTAATGGTTATGCTAAAATACGTAATGTATGCTAAATTTACAGCCAAGTGACTGCTTCACGCCTCAGTATGATGATTTAAAGCGAATGGACACCATGACATCGAACTTAAATCTTGCACTTAGCAAAAATGAAATAAAATCAATCAATGAGGTGGATTTGTTGTTCATGCCCATCGTATCTTCGGACCACATATATGTAATATGTTTCAACATGAAGAACCCGAAGATAGAAATACTAGACAACAGCAAGCTTGGAGTGAATAGCAAATATGACAACATCGTAGTGCCATTGGTAAAAAAAAAAATATTTTTACTTAATATTATTTTGATGTTAGTTAATTACATAATGCTTATGATAAAATTACGTAATGTATGCAGAAAGAAGCTTTATGCAACTATATGATGGTCAATGAACACCCCATGACTCCTAAAATGGTAAGTAAAAATCCAGTGAGAGTCCAAATGGAATGGAGAACTTCACAGAACAAAATCGATTGTGGGGTGTTCACAATGAGACATATGGAGACTTTCATGAGCACATATAGAAGAAAATGGGTAACTGATTTTCAAAAAGAAGGAGCAGCTCAACAAGTGCAGATTGATGACCTTCGCTACAAATATCTATCAAAAATCCTACTCTCCGATGCCAACAAAAATAAAAATTTAATTGATCGTCTGGCTAGGGAGTTTCATCAAAAGGAATACAGTGAGAAAGCGAAGTACAAGAAGAACCTATTCCAAACTCTAGTGAAAAGACAAAATGATCATGTTTGAAATAGTTTTAATTCCACGTGTCGGAAAATGTCATGATACAATTTAACATTTGGTTTATGTATGACAAATGTCCTGATACAATTTAACATTTTGCTTGTCACATACTACATTATATGAATGATTATGTATGTTTCTGATTATGTTGAATGATAATGTATGAATGATTATGTATGAAACTGATAATGGTTACCTAACATACAATTACGTAACATACAAAAAACATGTATGATAATGTCACACCCCGACTTTTCCCTCGTCGGATGCGACGTTTGGTGCCTTTGCCAGCGCAGCGGAAAGTTGCATCTAAGACTCTTATATTCTGAACGCCATTGCTAACCCTCTAGGATCCCCGATCCCAATATGCCGACTACTCCAACCGTGCCGTTACCAAAGTTTAAACCTGAAAGACATACTTAAAAAGTCAACATAAAGCTGGTGAGTTCATAAGTTTTATTAAAGAGTTGTAATAAGTTTGAAAAGATCATATCCGTTACTACTAGGTTATAAGAACGTTAGCTAGACGTTAAGTGTTTGTTTACCACTGCGGTTGGGAACCCATTACTATACGTTTATAAGTTGTTGAAGCTTGCCCAGCAGTTTTGGCTATAACCGATGCCTCGGCGAGCCAGTAATAAGAGACAATATGCACCCGCCCGGCCCAGCCGTCGAGTGGGGTTTGTGAGGCCCAATAGATCTATCCACATTTCCCCCGTTGTGCATCCCCGCACATTCATGGTTTCCCCCCTGGGACTTTCCATAAAAGCCGCATAGTATTTGTAAAGTAACCATAGTATAACATGACCTTTAGTAAGTAAGTATGTAAAATGTTTCTTCCCCGAAAGTAAAACCAGTAAAAGTAGGGTCGTGACACTCACGCACCCATTTCATTTTTCAAAAACTTGTTCGTTTGGGATTCCTCAGGTTTTCATAAAAGAAGCATGTCTTCCACCCCGTAAACATTTATAAAATAGTAAAAAGTGGGGTCATGAACTCACCTCAATTTCCATGCTAAGCTAGCAAATAAAGTCCAAGCCTCGACCGGCTTCCTCGTGCCCTATTACAACAAAGGACACCTTAAAGTCTAACACATATAAACCTAGCCTATAATCCGGCTAAAAGATAGTTTATCCAACTATCTAACTCGTGTGTATAACTCGAGTACTAATATGCTTTAACTCGACGAACCGATCGTGACTTATCTTACTTATGCGTTAACACACGACATAGTACCCAAGTTGCGCACTTGTCACTATTCGTGTACACACCACGTTGGACTATTTTATGAAACGTATAACTTATCCCGAGCCGTAGCTCGTCTTATAATTACATTTTAGGAAAATACTCTTTGATGAAAATATAAGTATAGCTATTCAAATCCGATTAATATCAATATCGCTTCTCTTCCCAATCCATGTCTTTAAAGGTTTCGAACATAAATTTTTGTATAATTCTTTCTCAAATAAGCCGAGCGTTTTGTAATTCAAAATCATTTAAAAGGCAATGTTTTAGTTACTAAAATCTTTGAAGATCGACACAATTGACGCTTAGTAAATAATATGTATTTGTTTTGGAAATATTGTTCGACGTTTATCCTTAAATGTTGCAAGAAATCACTTGTCGAGAACCTTTTTGCGATATTGTAGAAAACTACATTTGTCAAAATACTTGAAGGTTGTTTATAATGAAATATACAAGGAATATCGCCTTCGTTTACGCTTATAAATTTTATAAAATTTCGGCAGAGTTTCCTCTGTTTTTGTACAAACCAGGCAACACAAGTCGCCTACAATTTTCCCAAAATCAATATCAAACACAAATTCACATTTTGTTTATCCGCAATTCCAAATCAGACGAGACTTATACGTTTCGACGCTTTACATAAACTACACTTATTTGAATAAAGACACGACAATGTATATGTATATTATAGTCCAACCAATTTAGTCCGAGGTCCAATAATACCAAGTCACACTTTATATACTTATCAATAATAATATTGTCGGTTCGTTCGCGAGACACTATTTATATATATTTATATTTTTATAAAATACAATGCTTATAAAAATGAAATAATGAAATATGTACGAATTCAAGTATACCGAATCACACGCGAGTAACCCGAAGCCGTCTCGAACTGCGTGTAGACCGGAACCAAAGTTTGACCAGCTTTGACCGCGCGTTGACCGAGGCTTGACCATCCAGATCTGACCCGAACAAGACCCGTACCGAACCCGATCTCGTACCGAATCTGACCCGAACACCAAAACCACCAAACTTTGACCCGAACTAAACCCAAACACGATTCGGACCTAACCCGGGCGCCATGACTCGAAAATAACCAAAACGAGCTCAAAATGACCCGAGACCCGAAACCCGAGCACAACCAAACCTGACCCGAAACTGACCAGACCTTGACCCGAGCCACCAACCAGACCCGGAACCATCGCCATCAGCCCCACGAGCCAAATCCCCAAACCAAACCACCTCGAGCCACCATCAAACCGGACCACCCGAACCCCCACCAACCCGTCACCTACAACCACCATACACCACCAACCCGTCTCCACCACCAAACCTCCCTGTCGGACCACTTCACCACCACCGCCGGCCCCCTTCAACAACCACCAACCCGTCACCCCTTAAACTGAAACAACCACCTAACCTCGTCGAACCCATTTGACCCGAACACACCCAAAACCCACAACTGGGCCGGACCCCACTGACCACCAAAAGCAACCCTTGTGAGCCGCCCCTACAACCCATCGGCCAAACCACCTGGTCCAACGCCACCCTCCCAAAACAACCGGGCCACCATCAACCACCTTCTCCACCTCGATCCACCCCATCCCCGACCGTTTTATACCAGCGCCGCCACCACCATGGTGGCCGGCCTTCTATAGAGAGCGAGGAGGGAGGGATTAGGAAGGTGAGAGGGTAGAGAGAGAGAAGGACGAGCGGGAGAGAGAGAGAGAGAGTGTAGAGAGAGATGCGAGTAGAGAGAGAGTAGAGAGAGAGAGAGAGGTTGCAGAGAAATGGGGGGGGGGGGGTGTTTGGCTGCGGGTTTGGAATGAAGAAGGAAGGGATAAGCTTCCTTTTATAGCTAGGGTTTATTGGTAGGTAGGTTAATACCGCGTATCTAACCCGTTTTAAACGTAAACGTCTCGGTTTAGTTTTAGGCTCGATAATAATTTATAAAAATTAGTCGGTTTTGTTCGAAATACAAAACCGAGCATAAATACAAATATTTTCGATGTCCGACGCGTGTTTTCAGAACACGCGTTTAAATCACGTTAATTTAACCGGTCGCAGTTTCGATTGTAAAAACGATCAGTAAACTTCCGAAACTCAATAATTAACAATATTTAAAATAAATATTAAATTTTTAATAATAAAAATCACGTCAATGTAGATCGGAAGTTGCCGGGTGTCACATCCTCCCCATGTTACAGAAATTTTGTCCTCAAAATTTGAGGTAGGATATCATCCAAGAACCAATGGTAGTACAACAAAATAGTCAACGGACTTGCCGGTACAAATGGCACGAAATAAGGTTTCAGAATCAACTGAATGCAAAGCGTAAACAATAACTCTATCAACAAATACTATTGGCACACCTCAAACGAAGCAACTAGTGCACCAACTTTTCATTACACACCACAAGGTGTGTCTGCATTTAAGGCAATAACAAACACGTTGAGGAAAGTGAGACATGTCAATAAAATCATTCGTTATTCCAAGTCGATTGAATATTCACCGCAAGGTGCTGTATTAAATTCCAACAATTCGATTCAACTGAAATGTCGACTTTAAAGAAACTCATCGACGAAGTATCAAAGGATTCATTGCCTACACTGGCCAAACATAGCAAGACTAGAAGACAAACATTACGAGCAACGTAATGATAAAACAAATCATTAATGAAACAATTGTTTGATGCGAAGCCCTACAATGGACCTTCACAGATTTAAAGAATCCAAACATACAATAGTTGACACATGTACAAAAATATGTGTCTAATTTGGTGAAAAGAATAAGGAATCAACAAAAATTAAATTCCTTTATGATTGAATGTTGAAGGCCACGAATACAAAAGAAGAGAGATGTAGATCGTACTCAAAAAGATATAACTAGGTTCTACAACATGAACCTTAGAAGTTCAAGAAACGAGATCATCAATAACTTAAACTGGTTTAAGAAAAGCAATGTCACAAATGACACGAACATGGGAGAATCGACAATCACGTCCGTAACAACAAAATAATGAAAAACCCTTATCCATTATTTATATATATAGATATAAATATATAACACAACACATAGGATACCCTCATGATAGAATTTCTTAGAACTATCAGGTGCCTGTAAATTTGCAATAACGTGACGTCTACGTTATCAAAAATTTACCTCACCAGATCATCCTATTAACCTCCATCATAAGTTGTATCACGAGCACTCGTCACATTCATATCATAACACGTATATATATACAACATAATATAATGTTCGTCGTGTGCGCCACCTTTCCGAGTGCTCTTCCCGTCCGCATTCCCGCTTCGCAGCATCATCAGCAAAACGAGGTGCCTCATCAAGACGCCTTCGGCCCAAACCGACCTTGATGACATAGCATACTCCAAACACGGGATGCGAGACCGCAGATGCTGCAACAATCCCTTTGCCAACTCGTCCAACAAACGTGACACGTGTGTGCGTTCCCAATACGTCCAAGCTTGAGTCGACAACCATCGGCGATACGTACTATATATACTTTAAGTAAATGCACACAGTATATAAACAAGTAAGTTGTTTCACATACCAAGGAACAATGACTCAGCTAACTCTATGTGAATAACCGCTCTGAAGTCTAAAACGATGACTCGCCAGTCACCAGTGAGGTATGCCTAACCACCACGTGTTATTATCCTTTCTATATACCACTATAGAAAATACCGACTTCCTATTCACATAAGAAAATAATCGTTCCTTGTGCCGAAGGAATGCACGCTGAGCTAGTGTGATACACTAATAGTCATGCAACAGATTTGGCAACGGTTGGAATTCCAGTTCCTAGGCGTTCGTACTAAATATCATGTCTTAGAAATTTTTGGTCCCAACTTCAAAACAAACTCAGGTTAAAGCCTAGATATCTACCCAGACACCTAGTTCGCTAAAACCTATGGCTCTGATACCAAACTGTCACACCCCGACTTTTCCCTCGTCGGATGCGACGTTTGGTGCCTTTGCCAGCGCAGCGGAAAGTTGCATCTAAGACTCTTATATCCTGAACGCCATTGCTAACCCTCTAGGATCCCCGATCCCAATATGCCGACTACTCCAACCGTGCCGTTACCAAAGTTTAAACCTGAAAGACATACTTAAAAAGTCAACATAAAGCTGGTGAGTTCATAAGTTTTATTAAAGAGTTGTAATAAGTTTGAAAAGATCATATCCGTTACTACTAGGTTATAAGAACGTTAGCTAGACGTTAAGTGTTTGTTTACCACTGCGGTTGGGAACCCATTACTATACGTTTATAAGTTGTTGAAGCTTGCCCAGCAGTTTTGGCTATAACCGATGCCTCGGCGAGCCAGTAATAAGAGACAATATGCACCCGCCCGGCCCAGCCGTCGAGTGGGGTTTGTGAGGCCCAATAGATCTATCCACATTTCCCCCGTTGTGCATCCCCGCACATTCATGGTTTCCCCCCTGGGACTTTCCATAAAAGCCGCATAGTATTTGTAAAGTAACCATAGTATAACATGACCTTTAGTAAGTAAGTATGTAAAATGTTTCTTCCCCGAAAGTAAAACCAGTAAAAGTAGGGTCGTGACACTCACGCACCCATTTCATTTTTCAAAAACTTGTTCGTTTGGGATTCCTCAGGTTTTCATAAAAGAAGCATGTCTTCCACCCCGTAAACATTTATAAAACAGTAAAAAGTGGGGTCATGAACTCACCTCAATTTCCATGCTAAGCTAGCAAATAAAGTCCAAGCCTCGACCGGCTTCCTCGTGCCCTATTACAACAAAGGAGACCTTAAAGTCTAACACATATAAACCTAGCCTATAATCCGGCTAAAAGATAGTTTATCCAACTATCTAACTCGTGTGTATAACTCGAGTACTAATATGCTTTAACTCGACTAACCGATCGTGACTTATCTTACTTATGCGTTAACACACGACATAGTACCCAAGTTGCGCACTTGTCACTATTCGTGTACACACCACGTTGGACTATTTTATGAAACGTATAACTTATCCCGAGCCGTAGCTCGTCTTATAATTACATTTTAGGAAAATACTCTTTGATGAAAATATAAGTATAGCTATTCAAATCCGATTAATATCAATATCGCTTCTCTTCCCAATCCATGTCTTTAAAGGTTTCGAACATAAATTTTTGTATAATTCTTTCTCAAATAAGCCGAGCGTTTTGTAATTCAAAATCATTTAAAAGGCAATGTTTTAGTTACTAAAATCTTTGAAGATCGACACAATTGACGCTTAGTAAATAATATGTATTTGTTTTGGAAATATTGTTCGACGTTTATCCTTAAATGTTGCAAGAAATCACTTGTCGAGAACCTTTTTGCGATATTGTAGAAAACTACATTTGTCAAAATACTTGAAGGTTGTTTATAATGAAATATACAAGGAATATCGCCTTCGTTTACGCTTATAAATTTTATAAAATTTCGGCAGAGTTTCCTCTGTTTTTGTACAAACCAGGCAACACAAGTCGCCTACAATTTTCCCAAAATCAATATCAAACACAAATTCACATTTTGTTTATCCGCAATTCCAAATCAGACGAGACTTATACGTTTCGACGCTTTACATAAACTACACTTATTTGAATAAAGACACGACAATGTATATGTATATTATAGTCCAACCAATTTAGTCCGAGGTCCAATAATACCAAGTCACACTTTATATACTTATCAATAATAATATTGTCGGTTCGTTCGCGAGACACTATTTATATATATTTATATTTTTATAAAATACAATGCTTATAAAAATGCAATAATGAAATATGTACGAATTCAAGTATACCGAATCACACGCGAGTAACCCGAAGCCGTCTCGAACTGCGTGTAGACCGGAACCAAAGTTTGACCAGCTTTGACCGCGCGTTGACCGAGGCTTGACCATCCAGATCTGACCCGAACAAGACCCGTACCGAACCCGATCTCGTACCGAATCTGACCCGAACACCAAAACCACCAAACTTTGACCCGAACTAAACCCAAACACGATTCGGACCTAACCCGGGCGCCATGACTCGAAAATAACCAAAACGAGCTCAAAATGACCCGAGACCCGAAACCCGAGCACAACCAAACCTGACCCGAAACTGACCAGACCTTGACCCGAGCCACCAACCAGACCCGGAACCATCGCCATCAGCCCCACGAGCCAAATCCCCAAACCAAACCACCTCGAGCCACCATCAAACCGGACCACCCGAACCCCCACCAACCCGTCACCTACAACCACCATACACCACCAACCCGTCTCCACCACCAAACCTCCCTGTCGGACCACTTCACCACCACCGCCGGCCCCCTTCAACAACCACCAACCCGTCACCCCTTAAACTGAAACAACCACCTAACCTCGTCGAACCCATTTGACCCGAACACACCCAAAACCCACAACTGGGCCGGACCCCACTGACCACCAAAAGCAACCCTTGTGAGCCGCCCCTACAACCCATCGGCCAAACCACCTGGTCCAACGCCACCCTCCCAAAACAACCGGGCCACCATCAACCACCTTCTCCACCTCGATCCACCCCATCCCCGACCGTTTTATACCAGCGCCGCCACCACCATGGTGGCCGGCCTTCTATAGAGAGCGAGGAGGGAGGGATTAGGAAGGTGAGAGGGTAGAGAGAGAGAAGGACGAGCGGGAGAGAGAGAGAGAGAGAGTGTAGAGAGAGATGCGAGTAGAGAGAGAGTAGAGAGAGAGAGAGGTTGCAGAGAAATGGGGGGGGGGGTGTTTGGCTGCGGGTTTGGAATGAAGAAGGAAGGGATAAGCTTCCTTTTATAGCTAGGGTTTATTGGTAGGTAGGTTAATACCGCGTATCTAACCCGTTTTAAACGTAAACGTCTCGGTTTAGTTTTAGGCTCGATAATAATTTATAAAAATTAGTCGGTTTTGTTCGAAATACAAAACCGAGCATAAATACAAATATTTTCGATGTCCGACGCGTGTTTTCAGAACACGCGTTTAAATCGCGTTAATTTAACCGGTCGCAGTTTCGATTGTAAAAACGGTCAGTAAACTTCCGAAACTCAATAATTAACAATATTTAAAATAAATATTAAATTTTTAATAATAAAAATCACGTCAATGTAGATCGGAAGTTGCCGGGTGTCACAGATAATGGTTATATGTTAATCATGTATGAAACTGATAATGGTTACCTAACATAAAATTACGTAACATGTGAAAAAAAATGTAAAGTAATGGTTATATGTGAATGATTATGCTATGATACAATTACGTAACATGTCAACTAATTACGTAATGAAATGCAAAAAAACCATATGTGTACAAAAAAATCACGTAACAATGTAAAAAAAGAAAATGTTTCAATGTCAATTTAACAAAAAAAACATAATCAATCATCGCAAACTTCATATTCCGAATCTAGACTATTATCCGCATCTGCTTCATTGACGGATTCTTTCCCTTTGTTGTTAGCTGTTGCAGTCCCTTTAAGAACTTCACAGGTGCGCCTATCATGACCACTACCCCCACATACTTTGCAATTTCTTGATCTCTTCCCTGCACGACTAATCGCTTGTTCACGTTTTGATTTAAACCTTTTGCGTGACCCACAACCCTTATTCCTAATACCATGAGGAACACGAACAGCAGCCTCAGTTTGATGTGGAGCCCCAATAATAGCTTGAATAATTTCTTTCTTCTTGGCTGATATCCTCTGAATACCAGCTTCATCTGTCTTCTCTTTCGTCGCTTTTAGCTCGTCTCTAAACAGCTTCAACTTTTCAAAATCAGTAATCAACTTATTAACTACATACTCACTCAAATGCATTATATCACGAACAACATCATTAACACTTTGATGGTCCCCATTTTCATCAGTATGCATCACCAACGACAAGCTCGACCGAGAGGGACTATTGCAAATAACATCACTCCTCCAGCGATCAAGAATGTATCTGCTGGGAATTTCATTTATATCACACAACCTTAAAACTAAAAAGGCATGTCGACACAATAAACCATATCGCTCAAAACGCTTGCAAGAACATAAAATTGTCAAATCTTCCAGGTTAAATTTAACCTGCAATACAAAAAAGATCTCCATAAAAAAATAAAATACGTAATGAGGTATATGAAACTGAGAGACTAATTAAATAGGTAATTACGTAATGTCTGTTACAATGATATGTAAAAAATTACGTAACATAAAAAAATAAACTATACATACCTCTATCAAACCGGCACCATACGCAGAACGATCTTTTATTAGAAACGTCCCTATATCTCCTTCATGTGAAAGAAAGACATTTATGCATTTATGCACAGATCCGTAAATTTCTTCTTGGACATCAAAGAAAATACTTCTTGTATATAATTTCGCAGCTTGCACCTCAATAGCATAATCAGTCCAAAAATCCGGTGTTTTATACCTCGTCTCATGATCATTTTTCCTATGAGTATACCTTTGAGATTCCATGGCAGTATCAAAATGACTAATAAACTCAAGAAGCGTTAATTGAGCATTTGAAACTTGACCAAAAAAATGATTTTCACATTCAGATCTTGAAGTAGTACGCATAAGACCTGACATTGGCTCATCGCGATAAAAAGCAGGAATCCACATTGCTCTATTTGAATAAATGTCACACAACCAGTCGTGGTAAAAGAGATTAAAATCAAAAACAAGTTGCTCCCATCCCTTTTCAAACTCTTCTGGTGAAATAGAATCTGTCCAAACAATGTCGCAAATACGCTGTTTAAAATCTTCATTGTTGCATAATGTAGGACCAACCTATAAAAATAACAAAAACACATATTGTTATGAATTTGAATAATCACGTAATAAAAATATGTTATGCAAATAAAAAGCCTTGAAAATCACGTAACATACACAAAATCAAAAAAATCATATCATAAAAAAAAAATCACGTAATATACCTTATCAAAAATACGTAACATATAAAAAAAATCAAAAATCATAGCAAAAAATGACATATACCTTATCAGCAACCTTTTTCATGATGTGCCACATGCACAATCTATGCCTACTATTTGGTAAAACTGATGCAACTGCTTGTTTTATATTAGGATCTTGATCGGTAACTACAACAAGCGGTTCTTTACCAAAATACTTCTTGAAACAAGTTAACAGCCATGAGTAGGATTCAATTGTCTCTGAACTCAGCAATCCAGCACCTAGAGTTATATTGTTGCAGTGATTATCGATACCGGTAAATGGAACAAATACCATCTTGTATCTAAAAAAGAAAAAAAAAATTAAGTAAACTGAAATAATTACGTAAAATGAATAACATAATTACGTAATGAACTTACTTGTTAGAATTGAAAGTAGCATCGAATGAAACAACATCACCAAAAACTTTATAACTTCTTTTTGCATGCTCATCAGCCCAAAATAATCCAGTTAACTGTCGTTTAGTGTCATGACTATACTCAAAATAAAAATCAGGAAGAAAGTCCTGCTTCTTCTGCAGCATATTAACTACCATATCCGCATCATACTCACCAATATATAAGTTCAAATCCCTTTTAAAATTTTTGAAATCTGCAGCAGTAGCACCAACTTGTTCAAAACCACCATAAATCGTCCTCATTAGATTAAAAGCCTTAACAGGACCCATGTTTACTTTGGACATATTGCACAACACTTGCATTTGTTGATATGTCAAATTACGTGATGATGGAAGAAATTGCATATCTTCTGGAGAAACCAAATAATGGTTATGCTCTTCAACAAACTTTGAAACTTTAAAATTTTGTCCATTCTCTGACGAAAAAACTATATGAGCATTACAACCTGTTCTCTGCGATGGTTTATTCCTACTTTTACCATTTTGAAGACTATCAAACGCTTTACAAGGTTTGAATCCTTCCTTTGAACAAACCAAATGCTTCAACTTAAGAATCTCACCATGAACATATTGACCTCCTTTGCGAACACTAAATCCAGCATTTTTTGCATATGTCACATAAAACTCATACGCATGATCAATCGATGGAAATACCATATCAACACATGGCGTCATAGAAGAGGCAACTTGTGGTTTATAAACTGTTGAAACAGCCTGAGTAGAACTACTTTCACCTCTATCATTGAAAATAAAACCTGAAATCACGTAATAACTATTAACACAGTAACATAAAATGGCCTAATAAAAGCATAAAATATAATAACGTAATGAAAGTTACGTAACATGAATATAATAAAACAAACAAAAAAACCACGTAAAAATGTGGCATTGTGATATGAAACAAACAAAAACACAAAAAAAAAAAAACGTAAAAACTATCATTAATACAAAGAAATCAAACAAAAAAAGATGAATTTAATAACAAAACTAAGAACAAATAACGTAATGTTTCCATAAAAATAGAAAAACAACGTACAATCAATAAAAAAAAGCTGAATTTAATTCAAATTCTACTAAACAGAAAACGAAATCATTAAAAAGAAAGCAATCGAACAACACATTACGTAATAGATAGCTCAAATTATACCTGCACAATCATTATTCACAGACATCTTTAATGAATGAATAAAGGAAAATCGTTTGGAGATATAATCGAAAGAGAATGAGCTGATTTATGATTGAATGAACTGATTTATGATTGATTTATACTGAATTCAAAATCTAAAAACAGAGTAAAATACGAATTTGAAATCTGATCCTTTTATAAAAGATATGGGTTTTAAATATCGAGTAAAATGACGATACTACCCTTCAAGAAAACGCGCGTAGAAGCCTTTGCACGCTTCGCACGTTTTTTAAACTTTTTATTTGAACCGATCCCTATATATATATATATATATATATATATATATATATATAGTGTAAGTATCTACAAGAAACCCTCCTTATTTAGTAAACTATAGAAACCCAATATGTAGCTATTATGAAGCCACATCATCAAGTATCAATATCATTATTTTATTAAAGGAGGGGTAACAATGTCATTTCACCTTATGGTATCTTTTCACAATCTTCCATAAAGTACACCCATCTTTCTTTTTCACATTCTCCCATATTTGTACTATCTACTTTTTCTTACCAACCCCCCAAATCCCACGATTTTTCTTACCAACCCACACTCTAAACAAGACCTTTCTTCATCCTCTTACCATATTTTATTTTTTCTCCTCCATGGAAGTTAACCTTCAAGATCCACCTCTAGACATGGATCCTGCATTTTCATCTCATCCACGTGGTGTGATTCTCAACAAGTTCGCTGGAGATTTAACTGTTGCAGGTTCGTAGATTAAACATCTCGTTCACACCTTTTATTTTTCGCAATTTTACTTTTTTTCTTTTCACTCCATGGATGTTAACCTTCAAGATTCACCTTCAGACATGGTTCCTCCATTTGCATCTCCTCCAAGTCGTGTGATTCTCAACAATTTTCCAGGCGATGTCACAGTTGCAGGTTTGTAGATGAAACAACACACTCGCACGTTTTATTTTTCGGAATTTTACTTTTTTTTCCCTGACACATATTTTGTTGTTACTGTTTTGTTAATGTATGTCGGCATATCTAGCGTTCGGTACAGGACAACCTTTGTCGTTGAAAAGAAACAGTTCTGAAAGTGATGAAGTTCAAGGTAATTTTTTTTAGTTCCCGTACTGTTTAAAATACGAAATATTACGTTTCTTTCCAAGAAGAGACAAAACTTAAGTGTGTGTTTTTATGCTACATGTTAAGAGTTATGTTTTTTTTTGTTATTAACAAGTGTTAACAAAGTTTTATATGTCAAGTTATACTTTTTTGTAAGAGTTTTTATGCTACTACATTCTGTAATTAAGATGCGTCTAATGACCTTTTTGCACATGGGGTGGTGTTTTTTTACGCTTTTTAATCTATGTTTTATTATGTTAGTATTTACAAATGTCTTTTTACCTTTTTCCTATACATGGTTATGTTTTTAGTATTCGAGATTTATGATTCTTTGGTAAGATTTGATACTTGGTAGGTTTTTGGACTAACATGTGTTAAAAAAGGTTGTTATTTTTGTGAGTGGCTGGTAACACATGTTAACAGTTATGTCTTTTTTTGTTATTTAACAAGTGTTAATACTCTTAACACGCGTTAACGGCACAAAGGTGTCTCAAATGTCAGTAACATGTGTTAAACAGCACACAGGTTGTCTTTTTGGCGGTTTACTAAGGTTTTACTAAGGTTGGTAAGATACGTTAACACATGTTAAGACGTTTTATTACCTCAACTATGATTTTTTAACACATGTTACTGACATTATTTTTAACACATGATTTTTTCAACTATGATTTTTTAACACATGTTAAGACGTTTATCAGTCGACACGAGACAACAGATCATCCGATGTCATAGTGCCAGATTTTTCAGTCAGTAACACATGTTAACAAATTTATATTATCCGCAAGAGTTACTGAAGACCCCCCCCCCCTCGCACTTCTTGATTGAAACCCCCAACGGAACCAGGTTTTGGATCCCAAACGTTGTGCAGAAATACATACCTACTGTAACACCCCAACCAATGGCGGAAACATCGAGGTGTCACGTATTGATGAGTATACAGTAGCACATGGTAATCCAAATTTTAATTGAAATAAATATTAAATTGCAAATATCCAAAAATTGAAATACATAAGAGTTTTGAATGTGGAAATCTAATACATCACACAAGATTCAAGCATGCATAGACTCCTTATTTTCTTCATAAATACTCTAATCTTCAAGCATCATTATCACCTGTTGAGTTGTAAAAATGGGGGGTGTCAACTAGAAGTTGGTGAGAATACATAATCCATGTTAAGCATATAGTTTAAGTATAAAAGTCTAGCAATTCGTATGTCTATCGTAAATTTAAGTCTACATGAATAGTATAATATGTTGACATAATCAAACCTCCGACTAGTTTAGGTCCATCCCGTCATCTACGGTTCACCTTAGTAATATGTTGAACGATAACAATCACCCACGTGACCTATGTAGGAGGTACACGTATCCGGGTGGGGTTGTCAATCCAATAGATCTATTATTGAGTATCGCCGGCTTGGCCATAGCTAATGATTATGTAAATGTTGAAACTCGTTGAAACTGTTGACTAATACATGAGGCAATAAAGTTTACTACTAGACATATATGTTGAATTGCTTAAAATTGTTGCAAGTATAAAGAATCGCATAAACAGGATTACGTAAACTCACATTGGTATAGTTTTTGGTATTGAGATATAGTATAAGTGTAGCCCAATAGTTTGCCAAGTGTTACCCTATGTATAAGGCAACAAATAAGTCTAAGTCTAACTAGTTTATAAGTATATCCTAGGGTTTCGATTTGGGGATATTCAATTGTTGAATTTAAAGTAAAATGTTAATTAAATAAAAGAGAAATTTGATAATTAAATAAAAGAAAGTCTTTTTATAAAATTTGAATATAGAATGTTCATAATAATGCGTTTGAAGTATAAAAATAATTTTTATAAAATTATTTCTTTTAAAATAGATTTTTAAATCTATTTATTACAAATTGCCAATATTTAACTTAAATATTCAAAAATACTAAAATTAAAGAATTATTGTTTTAAAAATCATACTTCTGTTCTAAATAATTAAAAATAATTTGTATAAAGTTTTGGTGCAAAAATAATGAAAATTGAATTTATTATGATTTAATTATGATTAAATCTAACAAAAATTGATTAAAAATATAAAATAAATGATTTTTCTGAATTAAAAATTATTTCAGTAAAGTTTAACATTGTATAAACATGGGATAATTTTTGTAGAATTTAGTAAAGTTGTTTTGATATTTTAATGGATTTTTATAAATATAATAGTATAAAATTGATTTGATTATTATAAATATTAAACAAATGAATTTTAGGAAAATAAAAATTGTAAATAAAACTTTTAACTCAGATTTATTAAATATAATTTTTTTAGAATTTATAAAAAGGTTTTATTATTTAAAAATGAATTTATAAGTTTTAAATGTAATATATATATATATATATAATTGGATTTATTGTTTAAAAATGAAAAAAAAAAAAAGAAAGGAAAGCCAGAGCCGGGACTCGAACCCGGGTAGCTGAGGTTGCAAGCCTTGGTCACAACCACTTGGCCTAGGCCAGTGGTTGTGATGAAACCCGTTTATAATTAAATAAATACACAGTGGCTATATCAGTTTATCCCCAAATCGTAATGAACGAACCCTAACATCTGCAATAACACGATTCACACATCATTGGCCCAATTGATGTTAGGGCTTTTGATGTGTGAATGCCGGTGATCAAAACCCACATAAAACATCAAACTTACAGTGAGGAATCGTGTACGATTGAGTGGTCAAAGATAAAAGTCAACTGTGTAATCTTATGATGATGCACAGACAGAATTGAAGAAGATTGAGGTTTGAGAGAAGATTGTGAGCGAGTTGTTATGCCTAGGGGACGATCAATTTATAGTGTGGGTGTCTCAATGATTCAATTGGCATGTTTGACCAAGCATTGAAGTCATACGCGTATAATAATTAATTTGATGGACAATTGGTCTGTAATTGACGTGTAGCACAGTCATAAGAGGCCGATAATCACATAAGTTTGCCAAATTTGGATCAATCATGAATTGATTCTGATTGATTAACAAACGCGTCAAGCAGTTGACTTTCCTAAGTCAAATTGGCAGGTTTAAGATCGCGTATAAGTTTATTTAGTGCTGGGGTTTAATCAGTGTTGATGGCCAGCCCAGTTGGTTTAGATGGTTGTGTGTGTGTGACCCGGTCTTGGCGCGGGTTCGAATCCCGGCCAAGACATATTATTTTTTTTGATATATTTCAAGGCTATTCCATATAATAATTATAATATATATGGTATTAGGGTTCCACCAACGCGACAAAAATAATTATTGTATACGACAATAACGAAAACTTGACGTTTTATTAATTTCAATGGTGTAACGTACAAGTTTAAATGTGAAATGTTACAGTCTCCCCTACTTTTAGGAACTTCGTCCCGAAGTTGGAGTTGGAGAGTCTGGAGGAAAAAGATGTGGATACTTCGACTTCATCTGGTCTTTGCGTTCCCAAGTGAACTCTGGGCCTCGTTTAGATTCCCAACGAACCTTAACGATCGGAATGCGACTGCGCTTGAGTTTCTTGACTCCAGTATCAACAATCTCGACGGGTTTCTCGATAATGTGCATGCTTTCATCAATTTGCACATCCTCAAGAGGAACATGAAGGTTCTCATCCGCTAAGCATTTCTTGAGATTCGAAACATGGAAGGTCGGATGAACATTGCTTAGCTCAGGTGGAAGTTCAAGTTTGTAAGCCACTTTTCCAACTCTGTCAAGAATTTTGAAGGGGCCTACGTATCGAGGAGCTAGCTTTCCCTTTCTACCGAAACGAATTACTCCTTTCCAAGGGGATACCTTAAGTAGTACAAGGTCCCCAACTTGAAATTCCAAGGGTTTACGACGTCTATCAGCATAACTCTTCTGGCGACTTCTAGCCTTGAGAAGATTATCCTGAATAAGCTGAATCTTGTCTGTGGTTTCCTGGATTAGTTCGGGCCCAGTAATACGAGCTTCACCAACCTCAGTCCAACAGACAGGTGAACGGCATTTCCGACCATAGAGTGCTTCGAAAGGAGCCATGTTAATGCTGGCGTGATAACTGTTGTTGTATGAAAACTCAACCAAAGGAAGATGAGAATCCCATGCGCCACCAAAATCGATGATACATGCCCTGAGCATATCCTCAAGTGTTTGGATGGTCCGTTCAGTCTGACCATCTGTTTGAGGGTGATAAGCAGTACTCAGGTTCAACTTGGTACCCAAAGCATCTTGTAGAGACTCCCAAAAGTGAGAGGTGAAACGACCATCGCGATCAGAAATAATGTCCAAAGGTATACCGTGACGACATACGATTTCACTTACGTACATCTTTGCCAACCTTTCCACAGAATACTTCTCACGAATAGGTAGGAAGTGAGCTGATTTGGTCAAACGATCGACGATTACCCAAATACTGTCAAAACCTTTGGGTGTGCGAGGGAGTTTGGTGATGAAATCCATAACTATGCTCTCCCATTTCCAGACAGGAATCTCTGGTTGTTCAAGCATACCAGATGGTCTTTGATGTTCAGCCTTGACCTTGGAACAAGTGAGGCATTTGGCAACGAAAAGAGCAATATCTTTCTTCATACCAGGCCACCAATAAGAATAACGAAGATCTTGGTACATCTTGTCAGCTCCAGGATGAATAGAATAACGAGACTTATGAGCCTCGTTCATGAGAAAAGTACGAAGATCATCACGGTCGGGAATCCACAGTCGATTAAGGAAATAAAGAAGACCATCGGGTTTGGTTTCAAGTTGAGTTTCAGCACCACAAGACATTTCATCGTACATGTTACCTTGGGTGACTGATGTGTGTTGAGCCTGGAGAATGCGATCTTGAAGATCAGTACGAACTCTCGCACATTGGAGTTTGACACGCTCTTTACGACTAAGTGCGTCAGCAACAACATTCGCCTTGCCAGGATGGTAGCGAATTTCGCAATCATAGTCGTTAAGTAACTCAACCCAACGTCGTTGCCTCATATTAAGATTCTTTTGATCGAAGACATGTTGGAGACTTTTGTGGTCTGTGAACACCACACATTTTGTCCCATAAAGATAATGTCTCCAAATCTTGAGTGCAAAGACAACAGCGCCCAATTCAAGATCATGGGTGGTATAATTCTTTTCGTGAGTCTTGAGTTGTCGAGACGCATAAGCAATAACCTTTCCTCGTTGCATGAGAACACAACCAAGACCCTGGTTCGATGCATCACAGTAGACCACGAAATCATCATTACCATCAGGTAGAGACAAGATAGGAGCTTCACAGAGTTTCAGCTTAAGAGTTTCGAATGCTTCCTCTTGCTTAGGTCCCCACTCATAGGGTTTACCCTTGTGAGTTAAGGTAGTGAGAGGAACAGCGATCTTGGAGAAATTGGCGATGAATCGACGATAATAACCAGCCAAACCAAGGAAAGAACGGACTTCGGTTGGAGTTTTAGGAACACTCCAATTTTTCACAGCTTCGATCTTTGCGGGATCAACATGAATTCCGTTCATATCAATGACGTGTCCCAAAAATTGAACTTCTTTAAGCCAAAATTCACATTTCGAGAGCTTGGCGTACAGTTGTTCTTTCTTTAGGAGACCCAAGATGGAGTGAAGATGTTGCTCGTGATCGGATTTTGATTTAGAGTAAATCAAAATATCATCGATGAAGACGATCACGAATTTGTCGAGATAGGGTCTACAAACCCGATTCATCAAATCCATAAACACTGCGGGAGCATTGGTCAATCCAAAAGGCATAACCATGAATTCATAGTGACCATAACGTGTGCGAAAAGCTGTCTTGGGAATATCTTCATCGTGGACTCTAAGCTGATGATAACCAGAACGGAGATCAATCTTCGAGAAGTGGGTTGCTCCTTGAAGTTGATCGAAGAGATCGTCAATCCTAGGAAGTGGATAACGATTCTTGATGGTGAGTTTGTTGAGTTCACGGTAGTCAATACACATCCTAAGAGAACCATCCTTCTTTTTAACGAATAAGACAGGGGCTCCCCATGGAGAAGAACTAGGGCGAATGAACCCTTTATCAGAAAGTTCCTGTAATTGACTAGCAAGTTCTTGCATCTCAGAGGGTGCAAGACGATAAGGAGATTTAGCGACAGGATTAGCACCAGGAACAAGATCAATACGAAATTCCACTTGTCGAGCAGGAGGCAAACCAGGTAAATCCTCTGGGAAAACTTCAGGATAGTCTCGAATAATAGGAATGTCTTGGATACTTTTGCCTATGTCCTTCTTCTCTATCACGTTAGCTAAGAAGGCTGTATATCCCTTTCGTAAGTACTTTTGGGCAGTAGTACAAGACATAAGCTTAAGCTCGCCACAGGGTTTCTCACCATAGATCTTCAAAATCTCACCAGATTCGAGAGGAATGCGTATGACTTTCTCGAAGCACAGAATTTCGGCACGATGTGTTGACAACCAGTCCATGCCTACTATAACATCAAAACTACCAAGATGCATGGGGATGAGATCGATAGAGAAGGTATGATCGTCGAGGTTCAACAAGCAGTTACGAATAATAGAGTCGATCGAAATAGACTTCCCGTTAGCTACCTCTACCACTAAAGGTTCCTCTAGATTAGTGTGGGGTAAGTTAAGTAAAGGTTCAAACTTCAGTGACACAAATGACTTATCAGCTCCCGAATCAAATAATATGGATGCATAGTGGTTATTAATGAGGAACGTACCATTCACCACTTCGTTGTTGTCACGAGCTTGATTAGCGTTGAGATTGTAGGCGCGACCTCGAGCACCTTGGTTCTGGTTGCGGTTCTGGTTTTGGTTTTGGTTTCGGTTTTGGTTCTGGTTACGATTAGGGCAGTTGTTGATGTAGTGATCAGGGCTGCCACACTCGTAGCATTGACCACGAGTAGGCCTGTTGTTTTGTTGGTTGGGAGCAGGGTTGTTTCTGGCAGGGTTGTTTTGGTTGTTTTGGTCGTTTTGGGCAGCAGGGGCTTGACAGGCATTGGTGTAGTGTCCATTCCGTTTACAGTTATTACACTGGCGGCATGGTCTACCAGGAAGATGATGGAACTGGCAGGTGTTGCAAAGAGGGTGTGTTCCACCATAGGGTTTCTTGGCTGGGTTTTGGGTAGCAGGTGGAGTAGCAACAACCATATAGTTTCTAGCCTTGCGCTTTTTGTTGCTTGAGGTCTCAGGCTTGACTTCAATTGCAGGCTGTGGAGTGTCTTTAGCAACCGTCTTCTTAGTGCCTTTGCGGAAGAGAGTACCGTTCTTCACGTGATTATCAGTAAGAGTGGCCGCTAGATGTTTGGCCTCTTCCAAAGTTGCAGGATTTCTACCCCAAACGGTGTCCTGGATTTGCATGGGCAGACCACCGATGTACTTCTCGATGGCTACCGGCAGAGGAGTAACTTTGTGAGGCAACAATAAGCTAAGTTCATGAAAGCGGGTGTTGTAGGCAAGGTTTTCCCCACTATCTTGAGCTAAGGTGTGGAATTCATCCTCAAGCTTCTTAACTTCATTGCGAGGACAAAACTCTTCCTTCATGACCTCCTTGACTTGGTCCCATGTCATAGCAAGAGCAACTTCGGCCCCACGAGTACGCTTTTCTTCATTCCACCAAGTGAGTGCTCGTTTATGGAGAACACTCATGGCGTAACGAACCTTGAAGTTGTCGGGGCACTCACTGTTGATGAAGGTATTCTCAATACCCTCAAACCATTGGAGGAGTCCTGTAGCTCCTTCTTCACCACTAAACTTTGGAGGGTTACAAGAGTTGAAATGCTTAAGGGTGCAGGCTGGGGGTCCATTACCATTGCCATTGCCGTTCCCGTTCCCGTTGCCGTGACCATTCCCGTTGCCGTTCATTTGGATGACCTGAGCGAGTAAATTGGGAACCAGAGTTGCGATTTGCTGCGCCATTTGTTGAGAAATGATCGCAGCCAGTTGAGCATCGACACCATTGTTGTTGTGGTTAGGAACTTGGTCATGATTATGGTTATCACCACCTTCTTCGTGGTTCTCACCATTGCTGTTGCGAGTGCTGCGACGAGGAGGCATGATCTGTAATAGACACAATGAAATGAATGAGAGTTTATATAAGGAATGTAATCATTTATTCATTAATTAAAACGAATAAACGAAAACGTTGACTTATCAAAGATTCTAAATTCTAATAACATATGAAGACATGCTTTAGCCTATAAGTGAACACTCATCCTGAGAATTCCCAGGTAGGCATCCGGGTCCCTCGTCTGATTGGGATATATGCGCAATGCCAGCCTAGACAGAAGACTCAGAATACAGGCGTTCACCCTTCCAGATTGCACGTGTTCGTTATTAAAATCTAGAACTTCGACGAGATCTCAAGGGGGTTCAGGTTAAACCTGAGGATTTTTGTCCTATTAATCTAATGGTGGATCAGGATTGCAGCAGACGTATAAGAGTAGTCACATGTAGGTTTAGGGTTATATAAGGTATAGGATAAGGATAGGATTAGGGAAGCAATTAGGGTTACAAGTAGGAGAAGCAAGTACTGTTTAAGTCCCTAAGGTTATAGTCTAGATTATTTCTAATAACCTAATTCCCTATAACCAAAGCTCTGATACCAATCTGTAACACCCCAACCAATGGCGGAAACATCGAGGTGTCACGTATTGATGAGTATACAGTAGCACATGGTAATCCAAATTTTAATTGAAATAAATATTAAATTGCAAATATCCAAAAATTGAAATACATAAGAGTTTTGAATGTGGAAATCTAATACATCACACAAGATTCAAGCATGCATAGACTCCTTATTTTCTTCATAAATACTCTAATCTTCAAGCATCATTATCACCTGTTGAGTTGTAAAAATGGGGGGTGTCAACTAGAAGTTGGTGAGAATACATAATCCATGTTAAGCATATATTTTAAGTATAAAAGTCTAGCAATTCGTATGTCTATCGTAAATTTAAGTCTACATGAATAGTATAATATGTTGACATAATCAAACCTCCGACTAGTTTAGGTCCATCCCGTCATCTACGGTTCACCTTAGTAATATGTTGAACGATAACAATCACCCACGTGACCTATGTAGGAGGTACACGTATCCGGGTGGGGTTGTCAATCCAATAGATCTATTATTGAGTATCGCCGGCTTGGCCATAGCTAATGATTATGTAAATGTTGAAACTCGTTGAAACTCGTTGAAACTGTTGACTAATACATGAGGCAATAAAGTTTACTACTAGACATATATGTTGAATTGCTTAAAATTGTTGCAAGTATAAAGAATCGCATAAACAGGATTACGTAAACTCACATTGGTATAGTTTTTGGTATTGAGATATAGTATAAGTGTAGCCCAATAGTTTGCCAAGTGTTACCCTATGTATAAGGCAACAAATAAGTCTAAGTCTAACTAGTTTATAAGTATATCCTAGGGTTTCGATTTGGGGATATTCAATTGTTGAATTTAAAGTAAAATGTTAATTAAATAAAAGAGAAATTTGATAATTAAATAAAAGAAAGTCTTTTTATAAAATTTGAATATAGAATGTTCATAATAATGCGTTTGAAGTATAAAAATAATTTTTATAAAATTATTTCTTTTAAAATAGATTTTTAAATCTATTTATTACAAATTGCCAATATTTAACTTAAATATTCAAAAATACTAAAATTAAAGAATTATTGTTATAAAAATCATACTTCTGTTCTAAATAATTAAAAATAATTTGTATAAAATTTTGGTGCAAAAATAATGAAAATTGAATTTATTATGATTTAATTATGATTAAATCTAACAAAAATTGATTAAAAATATAAAATAAATGATTTTTCTGAATTAAAAATTATTTCAGTAAAGTTTAACATTGTATAAACATGGGATAATTTTTGTAGAATTTAATAAAGTTGTTTTGATATTTTAATGGATTTTTATAAATATAATAGTATAAAATTGATTTGATTATTATAAATATTAAACAAATGAATTTTAGGAAAATAAAAATTGTAAATAAAACTTTTAACTCAGATTTATTAAATATAATTTTTTTAGAATTTATAAAAAGGTTTTATTATTTAAAAATGAATTTATAAGTTTTAAATGTAATATATATATATATATATATATAATTGGATTTATTGTTTAAAAATGAAAAAAAAAAAGAAAGGAAAGCCAGAGCCGGGACTCGAACCCGGGTAGCTGAGGTTGCAAGCCTTGGTCACAACCACTTGGCCTAGGCCAGTGGTTGTGATGAAACCCGTTTATAATTAAATAAATACACAGTGGCTATATCAGTTTATCCCCAAATCGTAATGAACGAACCCTAACATCTGCAATAACACGATTCACACATCATTGGCCCAATTGATGTTAGGGCTTTTGATGTGTGAATGCCGGTGATCAAAACCCACATAAAACATCAAACTTACAGTGAGGAATCGTGTACGATTGAGTGGTCAAAGATAAAAGTCAACTGTGTAATCGTATGATGATGCACAGACAGAATTGAAGAAGATTGAGGTTTGAGAGAAGATTGTGAGCGAGTTGTTATGCCTAGGGGACGATCAATTTATAGTGTGGGTGTCTCAATGATTCAATTGGCATGTTTGACCAAGCATTGAAGTCATACGCGTATAATAATTAATTTGATGGACAATTGGTTTGTAATTGACGTGTAGCACAGTCATAAGAGGCCGATAATCACATAAGTTTGCCAAATTTGGATCAATCATGAATTGATTCTGATTGATTAACAAACGCGTCAAGAAGTTGACTTTCCTAAGTCAAATTGGCAGGTTTAAGATCGCGTATAAGTTTATTTAGTGCTGGGGTTTAATCAGTGTTGATGGCCAGCCCAGTTGGTTTAGATGGTTGTGTGTGTGTGACCCGGTCTTGGCGCGGGTTCGAATCCCGGCCAAGACATATTATTTTTTTTGATATATTTCAAGGCTATTCCATATAATAATTATAATATATATGGTATTAGGGTTCCACCAACGCGACAAAAATAATTATTGTATACGACAATAACGAAAACTTGACGTTTTATTAATTTCAATGGTGTAACGTACAAGTTTAAATGTGAAATGTTACACCTACCGTTGGTCAATCATATGATATGTTTGACGCAGCGTTGGTGATGTACAAAGATTATGTCGACCAGGGCGGTTTCACAGTGAAAAAGGGCCAGACTAAGGTATGGAAGGGTATCACCACTCACAAATACTTTCGGTGTAACAAAGCTGGGACACCGTAGAAGGGTAGGATAATTGACACACTATCTGAGCAAGCAATGCTTCACAGGAATACAACTTTCATTCAGTGTGATTGTAAAGCTCATATGTTAGTGACATTCTGTACTAAAACCGAAAAATTTGCGGTTCACACATTCAACGACGTGCACAATCATGAGTTAGTTGACAATGTGAATCATGACCTAACAAAGATTTCAAGGAAGCTTACATTTGCTACTAAACAATTTATACACCAAATGAGTTTGAATCGAATTGGGCCTGTTAGGGCGCACTATGTTTCTAGCGGTTACCTAGTGCGTATGATGTTTTTAAAACCTTTGGTTATGTATAACTTATACTATGCGACGCCCATGGCGTCCCTTTTGAAATCTGCTATGTATGTGGTATTGCGGAAATCGCTGAGTTGTTCCTTTTTTTTAACAGGTGTTACTCAAGCTCATAACAGGTGTTAGTCTCGTCCAACATAAACAACAAAACGTGGTTACCAGGTGTCACACCCTCAAATTCCACTTGCGGGGTTTTACCGCGAGGCGCATGACAAACCAGGATTCAAGTCAACGGTCACAATAAACAACACTATATGCATAACACAAAACCCAAAAGATATAATTATAAAAGCATAAACTGTAGCGGAAGCTTTAAATGTTTACAACCCAAAAGACATAGTTCAAATGTTTAATGAAGACCATGCTCTAAACCCTAGACGCCCGTGCTGACTCGTGCGCCTAGATCCAGTTGTTGCTACCTTAGCGACCTGAGAAAAACATGCCAAAAGACGTCAACATATAATGCTGGTGAGTTCACAGGTTTGTTCAAAAAAATGTTATCCAAATGTTACCATGTCCATACTATATCAATGCTACCAAGTACGCTAGCTAGGCGTATGTTTTATTACTACTACGATTGGAAACCATTACTGGACACGTTTAGCAATGTTTAGCATGTTTAGCAGCCCGTAATGTTCAGCACGATAATGTTCCTGTTCGAGACAATATGCACCCGCCCGGCCCTCCAAGCCGACGAGTGGGGCAGGTCACGCCCAATAGATCTATCCACATTTCCCCCGTTGTGCAAACCCGCACATTCATGGTTTCCCCCGGGACTTTCCAAAAGATCGTATAGCAATATAAAGTTAAAACCATAGTATGACATATGTTACCAAAACTGTTTAGCGCATGTTTTCTCCCCCAAAATTTAAAGCATTAAAAAGTGGGGCCGTGAACTCACCTTAGATTGCGTTCCTCAAATGTAAGTAAAAGATGTTTAGCCCTTGATGATCCCTCTACCGGAGATCTATCAAAATGTTCACATAAGTGTTCCGACTAATAACCATAAGGTTATCTAGTCCCCGATTGTCCAGATCATAACCAAGTATGTTTTTAAAACGTGTTTACGTGTTTAACCGACACACTAGACCGACCCGACATCCCGTTGGTGACCCATTACCCTAACTAATCAAGTACACATAGATTACACGCAAGGTTCAAGCATAAAACACTTAGTTTGTATCAAAAATCTCATTTTTGTTAACGTAGGGTCGAATGTGACTGTAAGTGGTCGAAGGTGTCCTTATTTGGTCGAATGTGTCCTTGAAATCCCACCTTCGCCCCTTTTCCTCCCACCTTCGCCCACTTGTAGCACCTTCGCCCCTTCAGCTTCCAGGTTTGACCCCTGGAATCCACCTTCGACCGTTCGACTGGTCGAAGGTATTCCAGGTTCGCCCCTGATGTCAGATTTTTCCAAAAACGCGTCGAAAAACATCCGAAAACATCACGAAACATCATGAGTTACAGCAGTCAAGCATCATTAATATATTCCTACGAAACCCTACCAATTTTACCCCAAAATCTATCCGTTTGACAAGTTTCCTAAAATAGTAAATTATGGAGATGTCACATCATCATGCATGAAAATATTACCCAATTAGGAAACTTTCTGAAATCGATCAATAATCAGTTTATCATACTCGAACCATCATGAACAAGAAACCCCTATCATAACCTTATCATAATCATCCAACAACAAACCCTAAATCTAACTAAAAACCCCTTTAATCGCCAAAACACCATCAACAATCAAAGGTAACATGTTTCAATCATAACCCATCATTAATAACAGCCCTAGGTTGTTGTCATATCATCTATACAACAAGTAATCATCAAACAATGCATAATATCATACTAACACATGTTTATTTGCATAAAAACTCATTGTTTATGAATAGGTTTTGGTTAGGAAAGGTTTTTATTCATAAAATAGGTTGATATCAGATCTAGACCCTTGGGGTTTAGATGAAAACAAGTCAAAATTGTTTAAAAAGGATTTGTAATGAAGAACACACCTTAGATCTTCACTTGTAATGATTTAGAGAGTTAGGTTATGAAAAACAAGCTCAAAAACTCCTTCCCCAATGATAATAGCTGATAGAGAGTGTTTGGAGGCGTTTAGGGTTTGTGAAATGGTGAAAAATGGCTAAGGATGGTATTTATACCCAGTCCAGGTTCGCCCAGTTTATGTGGTCGAATGTGGAACTTTTCCACATTCGCCCCTTTTTAATGGTCGAATGTGGAATCTTTCCACATTCGCCCACTTTGTTTCCACATTCGCCCATTTCCCAAGTCCCATTTCCACATTCGCCCATTATTTCCACATTCAGGTCATCAGCACTTTTTAACACATGTTAACAGCACTTTTAACACATGTTAACCTTTTTCCAGTTTGTCGTGTTTAACGCATTCTAACACATCTTAACACATAAGCATGCATCCATAGTCTATACTTAGCATGTTTAGGCACGTATAATCATTTGTACATCATTCAAGCAAGTATAAGCATACAATTCACCACACGACCCATAATCTACACATATACTTAATTAGTTCATGTAATGTCACCAACGACGGAACCCGGTACTAATGTATTCTCAAAACGACTCCCAATGATCCTCCAGATCATTGAACCCTGGACAATCCTAATTTGACCCGACTCAACTAACCCAGTTAAGTTTGTTTATAAACGTTTCTCGCTAAGGTAGACTTAGATGTTACTATTATGTTTAAGCCGAACATGCCGGGTGTCACATCATCCCCACGTTGAAAGAATTTTCGTCCCGAAAATTGCACGAAGTCCAAAAATGAAAAAGACAAAAAGGAAGAAAACGAAAAGAAAGGTTACCGGTTGTCACATCATCCCCACGTTGAAAGGGAATCTCGCCCCGAGATTCACTCTGCTTCAGTAGTAACATGCCTGGACTCGAACGCGCGCTTCGGAAAGAGATGAGGGTGCTTAGCCTTCATCTGGTCCTCTCGTTCCCACGTGAACTCCGGTCCACGATCCGAGTTCCAACGAACTTTAACAATGCGGATTTTACTCCGCCGAAGGCTACGAATCTTGTAATCCAGAATCTCGACAGGTTCCTCCACAATGCGAAGACGATCATCCACCTTGATCTCTTCCAGTGGTACAATGAGAGATTCATCAGCCAAACACTTCTTCAAGTTAGACACATGGAAGACGTTGTGCACACTACCGAGCTCCGCCGGTAAGTCAAGTCTATATGCCACCGGCCCAATCCGATCCAGGATTGCGAACGGTCCGACGTAACGAGGGTTAAGTTTGCCACGCTTTCCAAAGCGTATGACGCCCTTCCATGGTGAAACTTTTAGAAGCACCTTGTCCCCAACCTGGAACTCTAGCGGTTTGCGACGGCGATCGGCATAGCTCTTCTGACGATCCCGTGCAGCAGCCAAACGTTGACGGATCTGTACGATTTTCTCCGAAGTTTCGTACACGAGTTCCGGACCAGTGAGCTGGCTTTCGCCCACCTCGGCCCAACAAAGTGGTGATCGGCATTTCCGTCCGTAAAGAGCCTCGAACGGAGCTGCCTTGATGCTAGAGTGATAGCTGTTGTTGTAGGAGAACTCCACCAACGGCAGGTGAATCTCCCAACTTTTGCCAAAATCGATGACACATGCCCGCAGCATGTCCTCCAGTGTTTGTATCGTCCGCTCACTCTGGCCGTCAGTTTGCGGATGATAAGCCGTACTCATATCCAGCTGAGTACCCAAGGCCTTATGAAGAGCCTTCCAGAAACGCGAAGCAAAGCGGGAATCACGATCAGAAATGATAGAAACAGGCACCCCGTGCCGAGAGACCACCTCCTTAAGGTAGAGTCGAGCCAACCGCTCGAGTCCGTCCGTTTCCTTAATAGGTATGAAGTGTGCCGATTTCGTCAACCGGTCGACGATCACCCAAATCATGTCACAACCACTTGGTGATCTCGGTAACTTGGTGACGAAATCCATCGTGATCCGCTCCCACTTCCATTCTGGAATCTCAGGTTGCTGTAGGAGACCAGACGGCTTCTGATACTCCACCTTGACCTTAGCACAGGTCAAGCATTTGCTCACATAGGAGGCTATATCAGCCTTCATGTTCGGCCACCAATAAAGTATCTTCAGATCCTGATACATCTTATCGGAGCCTGGATGAATAGAATACCGGGATTTGTGAGCCTCGTCCAAGACAAGCTCCCGTAATCCCCCGAGTAAAGGAACCCAAACACGCCCAGCGAAGTAGTGTAGGCCATCAGACCTAAGCTCAAGGTGTTTGTCCGCACTGTGCATCGTTTCGGCCTTAAGGTTTTCCTCCTTCAAGGCATCCACCTGAGCCGAACGGATCCGGTCAGGTAAGGAGGAATGAATGGTAAGCTGCAAGGCTCGGACACGCCGAGGCTTCGCCGACTCCTTCCTGCTCAAGGCATCCGCCACAACGTTTGCCTTGCCAGGATGGTACTTAATCGCACAGTCGTAATCGTTCAAGAGTTCAACCCAACGACGCTGCCGCATGTTTAACACCTTCTGGTCGAAAATATGTTGGAGACTCTTGTGATCGGTGTAAACTTCACACTTGGTACCGTACAAGTAATGTCTCCAGATTTTCAACGCAAAGACCACTGCACCCAGTTCTAAGTCATGAGTAGTGTAATTCTTCTCATGAACTTTGAGTTGACGAGAAGCATAAGCAATAACCTTCCCGCGCTGCATCAACACGCAACCAAGACCCCGAATGGAAGCATCACAGTACACAACGAAATCATCCGTACCCTCAGGAAGGGATAAGATAGGTGCAGAACAAAGTTTAAGCTTCAGCATCTGAAATGCTGATTCCTGTGGTTCGTCCCAGTCGAACTTTCGGTCCTTCTGGGTGAGAGCAGTGAGGGGTTGAGCGATCTTCGAAAATCCCTCGATAAAACGCCGATAGTAACCTGCAAGACCCAGGAATTGCCGCACCTCAGATGGCGTCTTTGGTGCTTCCCAGTCTTTAATAGCTTCGATCTTAGCCGGATCGACATGAATTCCCAGTTCATTCACCACATGCCCTAGGAATTGAACTTCACGTAACCAAAAATCACACTTTGAGAACTTAGCATACAATTGCTCCCGTCTCAAAAGTTCCAAGACCAACCGCAGATGTTCCTCATGATCCGCCTTGTTCTTGGAATAAATCAGAATGTCATCAATGAACACGATGACGAACTTATCCAGGTACGGTTTACAAACGCGGTTCATCAAATCCATGAACACCGCCGGTGCGTTAGTGAGACTGAAAGGCATGACCAAGAACTCAAAATGGCCATAACGAGTGCGAAAAGCAGTCTTCTGAATGTCAGCTTCCCTGACGCGCAACTGGTGATAACCGGACCATAAATCAATCTTCGAGTAGTAGCTGGAGCCCTGAAGCTGGTCAAAGAGATCATCAATGCGAGGAAGAGGATAACGATTCTTGATGGTCACTTTGTTCAGCTCACGGTAATCGATACACATACGAAGACTCCCATCCTTCTTCTTCACAAACAAAATAGGAGCTCCCCACGGGGACGAGCTCGGTCGAATGAAACCCTTTTCCAAGAGTTCCTGTAACTGGCTGGATAACTCTTGCATCTCGGGAGGTGCAAGACGATACGGAGCTCGGGCAATAGGAGCTGCGCCCGGAGCAAGATCAATACCAAACTCAACCTGACGATGGGGAGGAAGACCAGGCAAATCATCAGGAAACACATCAGAAAAGTCACGAACCACCGGAATATCCTCAATCTTCTTCTCATCGTCAGTAGAAACGTTAACAAGTGCCAGAATGGCCGAACAGCCCTTTCGAAGATACTTACGGGCTTTCATGCTGGAAATGATACTCAGCGGAGCACCGCTTTTCTCGCCGTGAACCGAAAGAATCTCTCCATCGGGGAGAGGGATCCGAATAACCTTGTCAAAGCAAACAATCTCTGCACGATACAACGATAACCAATCCATGCCCACAACGACATCGAAACTACCCAAAGGTACAGGCATAAGGTCAATGGGGAATGACAGACCCGACAGTTCCAAGTGACACTCCCTAAGGATATGAGTCGCCTCGATGTTCTTACCGTTCGCCAATTCTATCAAGTACTTAGCCTCTAAAGGTGTGGGTACTATATCTAGCAACTGACTAACATCCACAGATACGAAACTCTTATCGGCACCAGAATCAAATAAAACAGAAACATAGCGATTGTTGAGAAGGAACGTACCGGTAACTGTGTCTGGATCCTGCCTAGCTTCCGCAGACCCAATGACGAAAGCACGCGCAGTCCTGCCTCCGCCGTCATTCCCGTTACCGTTACCGTTTCCGCCCCTCCCATTATCACCCTGCTTCAGCTTGGGACAATCACGCTTGAAGTGTCCCGTGTCACCACAGTTGTAACACCCCTGCCTCCCCTGAGTCCCCTGAGCAGCAGGAGCAGGAGTGGCCGCAGGAGCCTGAGTTAGGGTGAGCGCCACCTTGCAATCCTTAGCATGGTGCCCCAACTGATGGCACCGATGACAACGGGCGCGATCACAATTCCCCGAATGGTGAAAGCCACACTTGTTACACTTGGGATGCTTCCCAATGTATCCACCTGTCTTCTGCGAAGAAGACGACCCAGATCCCTCAGTCTTCTTGGCCGGTTGAGACGGCGCCGGCACTGCACTCTTACTCACATTCTCCCATTTCCTCTTGTTGCCTTCAGAACCCTTCACAGTCGAACCCTTGGGAGGTAAAGCGCCCTCCAAAATCTTCATGTTGGTCATCTTGTGTGCAGAACGGACGACTTCAGCCAGTGTAGGAAGGTTCCCAGCAGCTACTAACCCAGCAATCTCCGGCACCAATCCAGAGATGTAGTGCTCGATCCTACGGTACTCAGGTGTGTGCATGTCAGGACACAACACCGCCAGCTCATTGCGTCGAACAGTATACTCCTCGATCTCGGACCCCACCATCTTGCAGTTCCAGACTTCATGTTCCAACTTCTGTAGTTCCTCCCTGGGACAGTACTCGCTCTTCAATAACCGAACAAAATCCGCCCACAGCATAGCATGAGCTTCCCCCAAGCCCATGTTCTGCGTCGTAGCATTCCACCATGTCAAAGCAGGACCCTCAAATGTCGCAGTGGCATACTTGACCCGGTCCTCAACAGGACAGTTACACATCAGGAAGACAGATTCAACCTTTTCCAACCATCGCAGCAGTCCCACTGCCCCTTCAGTTCCAGCGAAGTTATGGGGCTGACAGTCCCTAAACTTCTTGTAAGAACACTGAGGTGGAGGCGGGTTGACAGCAGCACCTGAAACATGACACAAAGATAAACCACAAAGGAAACATGACACCCAAGAACGAAACAAGGCAGGTAAGAACCATCTTACCACCCATAGCATTGTGCCCGGCCTGGAAAGCAGCCAAGGCTATGTTCACTTGCTGTTGAAGCAAGTTGTTCAGCTCTGCTTGGGTCATGTTGATGTTACCACGACCACCGCCACGACCACCGCCGCCACGACCACCACCTCGACGTCCACCACCACGTGCGCCCGACATGATCTGACAAATCAGAAATCGAGAGATTCAGATTCACTCCTAGTGTCAACCACTAGTAGCTAGAAAAGTTACGTCTAGACCCAATCCAGGAATATGCATCCAAGTTCAGAGTCCACTTGGATTCTCATGCATTTCAGTTTATGATTTCGTGTGCACCCGAAATGATAAACTGCTCTACATGGCCCTCCAAGCTTTCCCTTAGCTTGAACTCAAGTCGCCGGATGTCGGCATCTAGCATCATGCTATCACAAACATAAGTGCACAGGATAATGTGTGAGCAAGTGCGTCTATTGGGGTACGAAAGGGAGATGTCCGAATCCTGGACAGACCTCGAGAGTACGCAAGACTACCCCAATACACGACACTGCCGTGCAAAACCAACGAGTCAACTCCTTCTCCTTCAAACCCCGAAGAAGAACATAAGAGTGTATAAAGCCAAGAGTGAGGACGGATGATGTAACAGAGAAGTGCGATGATGTAAAGACACCCCGACAAAGTTAGTACACGTTCCAAACCGACTCAAGTATGTGACCGTCTAGTGTGTGCGACTCGGCTATAGACTAGACTCTAAATGCAGTCCTAGTTCACTATAACCATTGGCTCTGATACCAATCTGTCACACCCTCAAATTCCACTTGCGGGGTTTTACCGCGAGGCGCATGACAAACCAGGATTCAAGTCAACGGTCACAATAAACAACACTATATGCATAACACAAAACCCAAAAGATATAATTATAAAAGCATAAACTGTAGCGGAAGCTTTAAATGTTTACAACCCAAAAGACATAGTTCAAATGTTTAATGAAGACCATGCTCTAAACCCTAGACGCCCGTGCTGACTCGTGCGCCTAGATCCAGTTGTTGCTACCTTAGCGACCTGAGAAAAACATGCCAAAAGACGTCAACATATAATGCTGGTGAGTTCACAGGTTTGTTCAAAAAAATGTTATCCAAATGTTACCATGTCCATACTATATCAATGCTACCAAGTACGCTAGCTAGGCGTATGTTTTATTACTACTACGATTGGAAACCATTACTGGACACGTTTAGCAATGTTTAGCATGTTTAGCAGCCCGTAATGTTCAGCACGATAATGTTCCTGTTCGAGACAATATGCACCCGCCCGGCCCTCCAAGCCGACGAGTGGGGCAGGTCACGCCCAATAGATCTATCCACATTTCCCCCGTTGTGCAAACCCGCACATTCATGGTTTCCCCCGGGACTTTCCAAAAGATCGTATAGCAATATAAAGTTAAAACCATAGTATGACATATGTTACCAAAACTGTTTAGCGCATGTTTTCTCCCCCAAAAGTTAAAGCATTAAAAAGTGGGGCCGTGAACTCACCTTAGATTGCGTTCCTCAAATGTAAGTAAAAGATGTTTAGCCCTTGATGATCCCTCTACCGGAGATCTATCAAAATGTTCACATAAGTGTTCCGACTAATAACCATAAGGTTATCTAGTCCCCGATTGTCCAGATCATAACCAAGTATGTTTTTAAAACGTGTTTACGTGTTTAACCGACACACTAGACCGACCCGACATCCCGTTGGTGACCCATTACCCTAACTAATCAAGTACACATAGATTACACGCAAGGTTCAAGCATAAAACACTTAGTTTGTATCAAAAATCTCATTTTTGTTAACGTAGGGTCGAATGTGACTGTAAGTGGTCGAAGGTGTCCTTATTTGGTCGAATGTGTCCTTGAAATCCCACCTTCGCCCCTTTTCCTCCCACCTTCGCCCACTTGTAGCACCTTCGCCCCTTCAGCTTCCAGGTTCGACCCCTGGAATCCACCTTCGACCGTTCGACTGGTCGAAGGTATTCCAGGTTCGACCCTGATGTCAGATTTTTCCAAAAACGCGTCGAAAAACATCCGAAAACATCACGAAACATCATGAGTTACAGCAGTCAAGCATCATTAATATATTCCTACGAAACCCTACCAATTTTACCCCAAAATCTATCCGTTTGACAAGTTTCCTAAAATAGTAAATTATGGAGATGTCACATCATCATGCATGAAAATATTACCCAATTAGGAAACTTTCTGAAATCGATCAATAATCAGTTTATCATACTCGAACCATCATGAACAAGAAACCCCTATCATAACCTTATCATAATCATCCAACAACAAACCCTAAATCTAACTAAAAACCCCTTTAATCGCCAAAACACCATCAACAATCAAAGGTAACATGTTTCAATCATAACCCATCATTAATAACAGCCCTAGGTTGTTGTCATATCATCTATACAACAAGTAATCATCAAACAATGCATAATATCATACTAACACATGTTTATTTGCATAAAAACTCATTGTTTATGAATAGGTTTTGGTTAGGAAAGGTTTTTATTCATAAAATAGGTTGATATCAGATCTGGACCCTTGGGGTTTAGATTAAAACAAGTCAAAATTGTTTAAAAAGGATTTGTAATGAAGAACACACCTTAGATCTTCACTTGTAATGATTTAGAGAGTTAGGTTATGAAAAACAAGCTCAAAAACTCCTTCCCCAATGATAATAGCTGATAGAGAGTGTTTGGAGGCGTTTAGGGTTTGTGAAATGGTGAAAAATGGCTAAGGATGGTATTTATACCCAGTCCAGGTTCGCCCAGTTTATATGGTCGAATGTGGAACTTTTCCACATTCGCCCCTTTTTAATGGTCGAATGTGGAATCTTTCCACATTCGCCCACTTTGTTTCCACATTCGCCCATTTCCCAAGTCCCATTTCCACATTCGCCCATTATTTCCACATTCAGGTCATCAGCACTTTTTAACACATGTTAACAGCACTTTTAACACATGTTATCCTTTTTCCAGTTTGTCGTGTTTAACGCATTCTAACACATCTTAACACATAAGCATGCATCCATAGTCTATACTTAGCATGTTTAGGCACGTATAATCATTTGTACATCATTCAAGCAAGTATAAGCATACAATTCACCACACGACCCATAATCTACACATATACTTAATTAGTTCATGTAATGTCACCAACGACGGAACCCGGTACTAATGTATTCTCAAAACGACTCCCAATGATCCTCCAGATCATTGAACCCTGGACAATCCTAATTTGACCCGACTCAACTAACCCAGTTAAGTTTGTTTATAAACGTTTCTCGCTAAGGTAGACTTAGATATTACTATTATGTTTAAGCCGAACATGCCGGGTGTCACACCAGGTGTTAGTCTAGTTCATTAACACCTGCGGGATAAAAAAAAGTGTTAACATGCGTTACTGACTAAAAAAATCTAGCAGTGTGACTAAAATGATCATCTGTTTGTCTGGTGTCGACTGTTAAAAGTGTTAACATGTGTGAAAAAACATAGTTCAGATATAAAAACCATTAACACGTGTTATCTAATGGTTTCAAATGTGGCTCAAATCAGATACTTAGTAGTAAAAAAACAATAGTTGATATATTAAAAGTGTTAACATGTGTTAACATGTGTGAACATAGTCAACGTGGTTGACACGTGTCAACATAGTCAACGTGGTTGATACGTGTTACTTATACGGTAGACATAACTAAACACCAGCTTAACAAGTGTTAGTTACAGGAACCTTAACAGTAATACAACCTTTTTATACACGTGAAAAATGATGTGCACAGACAGTATTTAATCTACTGTTCCCAGTTGCGTTGTTCCTTTTTTTTAATCTACAACCTTCACAGCTAGTTGTTGTTCAGATGACAACAATGAAATACATCTAAAAAATTGCACAGGAGATGAACGTGTCTTAAGCGTTGGGAAATCGTCCCTCCTCGACTTCTTGCGCTTACGTCCCAAATCTAATGGTTGTTCACCATCAGCAGCCGTCGCTTTCTTCCGCTTACGCACCCTAACCTGCTTGCCCGTACCTGTAAATGATGTAATGGTCTTAACACCTGTTAACAGATATAAATATCTACACATGTAAACAGGTAACACATGTTAACTACTTCCATAGTCACTACCTTCCCCGCCACATGTCACTTTGACCTTTTTTGACTTTACGGTTTTCTTCTTCGTAGCAAGCGCCTTTTTCCCTATTAATAGATTGTTATTAACACATATT
Source organism: Ambrosia trifida (assembly GCA_028751855.1). Classification (NCBI taxonomy): domain Eukaryota; kingdom Viridiplantae; phylum Streptophyta; class Magnoliopsida; order Asterales; family Asteraceae; genus Ambrosia; species Ambrosia trifida. Next base: position 112,791,620 of record CM054122.1, read on the forward strand.
AATATATATTATATATTACAAACCACACGTCATTTAGACACACCGTTTATTTTTATGGTTCACATTCTGTTATTAACACATGTTAACAAAAAAATTAAAGTGGACTGTGGGCAGCAACACATACCAAAAGTCCGAGTAATATTATTTAGAAATATACAATTATAACACCGAAACTGAGAACGTTATATATATTTATTTTGACAAATTATTATACACGAGCATACGAGGCTGTACCAAACTGATATCTTATAACGAACCCGTCCGGTGATTTGGGTGAGTCATTAGGGAGGACACATGTCCTCCCCATGTATTGACATCACCTCTTCTAACTCCATTTGTTGGCTTTCACAATAACCAGACGTGTCCCCATTTGAAAACCTCAACCCACCTTATTAATCCCTTTAACTTATCCCAAATCTTAATAAACATACTATACACTAAACTCTAGAGAGAGAGAGAGAGAGAGAGAGAGAGAGAGAGAGAGAGAGAGAGAACCGAGTATAGAGAGAGAAAGGGAAAGCTAACAAGAAGAAGAAGCAGGTAGTCATCGGCCGTCGCTCACGACCCAGCTCTGGAGAAGCCATGGCGGCTCTCCTTCCCCTTCATCCGGTACCACTCCCAAACTACACACCCACAAACTCCCTTACTCACAATCAGATCTGTAGAGATAGAAAGATACTGATCTGAATTCTAGAGAGAGAGAGATCAGAGGAGAGCAATTGAGATGATGATTATCGAAGGAGAGGTTGGTGACGGTTGGTGTCACAGTTGACGGTGGTGCTCAGTGGTCGGTACACTCCCTGTTACGCCGACTCCTAGACGTCAGCGGCGGGTTCGGTGAAGGGGATGGCAAGGTAATTTTTGGGAGGATAACAGTGAAGGTGGGACGCGAAGTTGATGAGGGACGTTCGGGTTAGGTAGGTGGGACTTTTTTGGGTTACTTTGAAAAAGTGAGTAAAGATACAAAGAAGAAAGAAGGAGATGATGATAATATTGGAGTTTAGGTGGGATAAAATGGAAAAGTGTGTAGACAGTTGAAAGGACATGTGATTTGAGAGAGAGAGAGAGAGAGAGAGAGTAATGTTGTTTCCCCAATATGCCCCTCAATGTGCTTTTAGTTATTAAAATAATAATTTACTTAAGGTCAGGTACACCCTTTCAATCTTGGCCATTGATGGTATGTGATGGATGGATAGGATGGAGTTTCCATAGTTTACCAAATAAGGAGGGTTTTCACAATATCCATTCCCTATATATATATATATATATATATATATATATATATATATATATATATATATATATATATAGGGGGAGAATCATTTGAGAACAATTTTCATGTGAGAAGAAAAGAAGAAATGACATAACTATAAACATTAAATACATTAACTCTTCTCATATTAATTTGTCATTAATAATTTAAACTACACATATCACAATTTGTCCTACACATATCAAAATTCATCCTACACATATCGAAATTATCATATGTTTATCCTACACATATAAAAAATTCATCCTACATATGTCGAAAGTATCATACGTTTATCCTACATATATCGAATTTATCCTTCACTTCAAATTAGGCTTGGTTTGAAAAAATATATTTTGAAAAGCAATTATTAGTTTCATTTATTTAACTAGTTTATGAGAGTTACAATAAATTAATCATTTATTTAACATTCAATACATGTATTGAAATGAAGGATTCCTATTGGTTTAGAATTCTTCTTTTTTCTTCTTACAAGAAAGTTCTTCTCATTTGAACTCTCCACTATATATATATATATAGTTTAACGGTGCGTTAGGAATTAGTTTGTGTACGTTGTAAATGGAATGATGGAAGATCAAAATCTTCATTTTATGTGGCAGATTGTTGCAAGAGGAAGAAGACACGTTGGTCGTTGGGTGTTTAATTATTGGGCTGGATCCCACAATAACAGAATGGGCCGATGGTCAATTATTAATACAGCTTTAGTACTAACTTGGATCCATTAAATAGTTGAATGCGTGAGCTTGCTTCGGTCATTGGTTTCACTTATCTATCTATATTACTAGTGGGAAACCCGCGCGTTGCTGTGGGACGGTTAAGATAAATATATTTTTTTTGAACAATGCACAAGCGTAGCCGTGTTAGCCCACCAAGCTGTAGGAAAAGTGTAAAAACGTAATTGTCTTTGAATGCGAAACGATGTATATGAAATTAATCCATTTCTCTTCATTGTTTAAACTTTAAAAATAAACTACATTTTTTTATATCCAACATATACGTTCTTATAACTTTTCATGCCACACTATGTAAATTGTCCAACCATATGTCCTTTAATTCCAACATCTAAGAGATGATGTGTAAACAGGACACTCAAGTATAAAAAAAGATTTCACTATATATGAAAATGAACTTCTTTGATCATCAAAATTCAGTCATTAGCACTGTTCTCCAAACCAAATATGAGCATAGATAATTTTTATTCCCAAATCTTTCTATATATTTTTTTCACAAATTTAGACCAAACCACCATATGGATACGTATTGTCAACCATGAACTCAAAACCAAATATGAGCATAGAAACCAAAACAGAGTAGATAAACCAAAACACAACCATTCGATATCAGTATAAACAAGTAAACAGAGAAGTAAAGAAGTATCAACAAGACATTTATTTTTAATAAACAAATCAAGTTTAACCTGGAAGATGAACTTACAGATACAATCCACTTTCGGATTGTGTCGACGTTTTGCCAGATTCGTTACAACATGATTACTCTTTTCAGTGTCCTCGGTCGCACCTTGTCGTTCTTATTAAATAATTAAAACAAAAAAAAAAACCTTATCAACAGAAAATCAAAACGTACCGTACTACTTGGTGTTGTGTGTGCGTCACTTCGTACCACCATTAACTCTCTGCAAAGATAAAGAAAAAATAATTTGTTTAAGCAATTCTCATGATGAACGACACTGTATCCTTACATAAACATATGCAATTTTAAAGAAAGGAAGAAAACGTAAAATTAATATTTGTTGAATATAATTATTTGAAGCTTGTGGTTATACCACATCACATGATATTATATATAACAATTTGAACAGATTTTTGCGAGCAAATATAGAAACTTAATTATCTAGAAAATAAACCTTTATTTATCTTTACTACATGGTACAAGTATCTTAATGCATTGAAGGGTAATTTGGGGAAGATTTATATGAAATTTGAGGGTTGAATCACATGACTTTTCATATCCCATCTTAACTTTACCAAGTTGGACATGTTTGCCCATTGCTCACTCTTTATAATGTAGTAGAGATTAAAGAAACTCGACGTACAATATAGTAATTTTACCAATTTTTTAAGATGGCATATGAAAAGCCATAAGTGTAATTCTTTATTTTTTACCTTTTGTGTTTCTTTATAATGTAGTACGCTTTAAGAGGCATAGTTTACACTACAATGTGGATTATTTGGAATGAACGAAACAACCGTATTTTCAACAACAAACAAAGGAGACTGGCCGAGATAGTGGAGAACATTAAATCTACGATGTATTTTTGGTTTCGCCATAGAACTAGATGTAAAGATGTAGATTGGAAAAAGTGGTGTATTTGTCCTTTGGATTGATGTATTTGTTTCGTTTGTGTGCGCTCGTAGGTCCTTGCTTTGAGGGCTCTTCGAGTTGTTTTTAATGAAGTTTTCTTTTCAAAAAAAATGTACAACGTTTAATGATAAATGTACAAATGACTAAAGCAAGTTTTCCAAATCATTGTTTCTGAAACCATCTCCTTCAATATCACATCTTCAGTTACCCTGCTCTAGAATGTAATCAAGAAACCCAAGCGTTTTCATTTTCCCAAATTGAATATGAATGAAAATGAGAAAGGGTGATCATTATCAATGCAGTTTTCACTCTCCAAACATAAAAAACGCGTCATCATTTAAACCCTAGATACATCGCTTCTTCATTCCAATTCCTTCTTCCTTCAAGCGGTTGTTGTCCGGTAACCGGCGTCGACGATATGTGTAATCCCAGGTAGAGGTGTACAAACCAGTTAACCGGTTTTTTTTACCTTTAAAAAATCGTTTTTTAATAACCGAACCGGTTTTTAACCCAGAAAGCTCAAACCGGTGAAACCGGTTAGGATCGGTTATTAAACCGGTTTAACTTAAAAAACCGGGTTTTTTTTATTTAAAAAAGCGGTTTTTTAAAAAAAATCGGTTTTTTTTAAATCGGTTTTGAAACCGGTTCTTCTTTGGTGAAGGATAACTGAAAAAACCGGTTTTTTAAGCGGATTTTTTTAAAACCGGTTTTTAAAAAACCGGTTTTTTTAAACCGGTTTCGGTTACAATAAAGTTTTTTTTTTTAAAAACCAGTTTTTTGTACACCTCTGATCCCAGGTATAGAAATCGTCTCCTATCTATGTTAGTTGTTCTTGATTTTTGAATTTGTATTAACTTCTTATTTTAGTTGCAATCTATTGTTGTTCACTTCTTATTTTAGATGTTATCATAACCCCCAATTCAATGAAACTCGTTCAATGAATCACTTGAATCCAACCTATATGTTACAGTTAAATCACCCCATTTATAATCGTGAAGCCTTTTGTATGTTGCAGTTTCTGGAATTTTGTCATGCAAGATACTCAGGTTGGTTAACTATTAATGGTTCATTTTATTGAGTTATGAATTGCAATTTTCTACAAATCCTCATTTTGTTTAGTATGTTTAGTTTATTCAGTTTTGGTTTTGTTTAGTTTGTTCAGTTTTTTGTTATTGTTTAGTTTAATAATGGTTTTATCTTATGTTTGTTCCAAGGGGTTTCTGATTCTTTTACTAATTGTTATTTTTGTTTTTTATAGGATCCTTAGAAGTTTGTTTTCCATAGGAACTCCCACATTTATCTAACTCAAATAAATTCCAATAGGCCTTTAGGCAATTGCCAATGAAATTGTTGTATGTTGCAAAATCCAAACCCCATTGTGAGTATTTAAGGCTTTAGGTGATGCTTTATTAATGTTCTTTAGATGCTGTATAGACTGAAGTTGGAGTAAATGAAGATGTGTTTAGATTATAGGTGAACTTGAGCGGTGGTGAATAGTTTTGTAGTATGTAAAGATTTTCCCATGTATTGTTCAATAATGAATAACAGTCGTGTGTGACGTACAACACATGATGAAAATTTAAAGGTATAAACCAATTCAGAAGGTAAAGAGATTAGGTGATCTTCTGTTATCCATTAATGTCCTATGATCTTGAACTTGTAATTGCAATTGTAATTGTAATCATTTCTTTATTAGATAAGGTTGAAGAAAGAACAAGTACAGAAGGGAAACAAGAGAAGGTGTAAAGCACATGCTCATCATTATAGTAATATCATTACTAGACATGTCTAGGTTGCTTGTGATTCAGACCATAACAAAGTTCATATAGCTTTCGCATGCAGAAACAAATGCCATTTAACCAATTCAAGGTATTTGTCATTGCTCTATCTATCTATTTTATTATTGATTTATAATTTCCAGCCTTTTACAATCATTGCTCAATCTATTTTATTGTTGATTTATTATTTCCAGCCATTTACATTGCTTTTAATAATATAATTTTAGTTGTTGGAAACATACACATACTTGTATTGATAAACGACTTACCTTTTATAAGTCAAGAATCCACATTATGGCTTCCGCAATATAGGAACACACCAGTTATGCCTTTTGTTCAAAATTGTTTGCCTTTACTATTTGTAGCTAATTGCGAAATAGATGTTTTCAATTAGGTCCTCAAACATTGACAAGTTATTCATTGATACACTAGCATACGATTCTTTTGTAAACAGTTTAGGAGGATATATGTGCTTGACATGCAGTTTAGGAAACCTTAAAATGTAAATTTGCCTTTCAAGCTAAAATAAATAAAATGAGTTGAAACTATCTTCTAAAACTAAAGTTAAACCGTCAATGATAGTAGTCATGTGATGATAGTTCCAATTTAAGGAAGCTGAAGATTAGAATATGTTAAAAAATAGAAGAAACATTTGTATCTATATTATCTATATCTATACTACTATATAATGCATTCTAGATGGGTAAAAGAGTAAAATCACCTCTATTTTAAGATGGGAGTCCAAAGGTCTCTTTACAAATATGTTGGGTCTGCTGACCTGGAGAAGAACAGATGATTGAAAAGCCAAAATATACTAACAGTTGATTCCACAAATAAACAGTCTTTACAACATAATCTTCCCAAAAGACTGCTGACCCTAACAACTGTTCCATCCAAACAACTGCTGCTACAACTGCTGATACAAAGGACTGCCAGAGAACAACTGATAGAGAACAACTGCTGACCAAAGGTCTGATGAAGAAACAACTGCTGATCAAGCACTGAAGACTAAAGGTCTGTTGGAGTCAACAACACTTTGACTCCAACAGATGTTGCAAGACCATCAGAGTTTTCCCTTAACAGTAGTTTACCTTACAGTGTTTTGTAATATAACAGTAGTTTGTATAGGGCAGATGTTTAATGTTGTTATTCTGTTAGAGGTCACTATCTTAGGTGACGTCAGCACAGGTCACCAGTGGTTTAGGTTTGTCTATAAATAGAACAGTGCTTGTACTGTTCTATTAGATCACACACAAACATTCTCTCAGACAAACAATCACTGTGTGATCAGGCTGAGGGGGAGTATTTGTATTGATTGTAATCTTTCAATTAAATGAAAGCATTTGATCATTGAAAACATTTACTCCTGTTGTTTTGATTATAGTTTATCTTTCCGCTGCACTTTCCATATATACTTACATCATTCATTTCTCATCTTATTCTAAATACATCAAAACAATCAAACTCAGATCCTAACAATTGGTATCAGAGCCTGGTCAATTAAATTCGATCTAACCAATCAATTTAATATAAACAGATCAGCTCACAATTATTGATATCGTTTGTCTGTTGGATTGAAAACAAAGTAATAGTTTAATTTCGATTCAACCGTTTTTAAACAGACTTTGTTATTTAAAAATCAGAGAATGGCTTCAATCAATCACGATCCACATAACACTGGCACGAACAACAAGCCACCGATGCTTGTCAGATCTGAATACAATATCTGGCAACGTCGGATGAGCCATGTTCTAGCTCAACAGAACACTGGGTGTTGGAAGTCGGTTATCTTCGGACCACATGTTCCGATGGTGCCGAGTACTGAAGATCCCAAGGTTCAGGAGCCAAAGAAACTTGAAAACTACTCCGACCAGGATTTTCAGAAAATTGAGTTAGATGCTAAGGCCTTCAGTATTGTGGCCATGGCTCTACCCAATGATATATATGCTGGGCTGTTACACTGTAACAGCGCAAAGGAGTTGTGGGATGCACTGAAAGCAATTTGGTGGGACTGAAGAGGTTATTGAAAACAATCATGAAATACTTAACCAACAATATGAAACATTCAGTCATGTCAAGGGAGAGTCATTAACTCAACAATTTGAGAGGTTTAATTGTCTCATTAGTGAACTAAAACTGGTTGGTCTTACTTACCCCCATTCAACTTTGAACCATAGGTTTTTAAGATCTTTACCAGACAAATGGGACACTATTGCTATTGTTATGAGAAACTCAATTGGATTTAAGGACCTATGCTTCATGGTAAGCTCTTGACCTAGGAGAGAGAGCTTAACCAGAAAAAGAAGCTCCAGGACTCTGGAAAAGTGTCTGATGACTATGAATTTGGGAATACAACACTTTTGGGTCATGATGAGGTGCCTGGAAATACTAAGGATCAGAGTTATGATCATTTCATTGACATAACTTCAGGTTTTAACTCAGGTTTTAACTCTGATTCTTATTCACCAAACTATGCTTTCACAGCAAGTGGTGGTGATATCCAGGCATCTGATAACATATCCTTTGAGTATGATGACCTGAAATACTTTGACCCTGATGATTTGGAGGAAATGGACACTATGCACCAATTGGCCCTTCTCAGTGTGAGAACTAACAATTTTTACAAGAAAACTGGGAGAAGGTTTCCAGGGTTAACTGGCAGATCAAAGGTTGGGTTGGATAAATCAAAGATAAAGTGTTATAAATGTCATAGACTTGGTCATTTTGCTAGGGAATGTAGGAGTCAACATGGTACACCTATAATCACCTATCCAAATCAAAGACCTCAGACCAACACTTATCAAAATTCCTATAATACCCCTGGACCAAATGTGCAAAACACTGCTCACTTTGCACAGTCCTCTAACACTGTTCCTGTCCAGTATGTCCAAACCACTGTTCCTCAGATCCACCATGTGCAAACACCTGTTGCTCAAGCACCTGTGCAAACGACTGTTGCTCCATCCTCTGCTCCTGCAGAGACCAGTCAACAGAGCTTCTTTAAACAAGGCTTTGTTGATTGGAGCAGTCTACCAGATGAGTTAACAGATGAAAATTTTGCATTAGTTGCCAAAGCTGAAAATGAACCAGAAAACTTTTGTTTCATGGCTATGGTAGAAGAGGTTGAACCTGAGGAGGTGGTGACTGAATCTAATGTTGTGACTAATGATGTTGTTGATGAAGTTGTTACAGGTGAAAAACCTGAAGAAGAGGTTGTGAATCTCTCAGATCCCTGGGGTGCATCTGATGATTGTGAGTGCAAGTGTCATTGTGCATTGATGGCTGCTGCTAAGGTATCTCCTCAAATTCATAAGGATTTATGTTCTGACAGATGTGTGATAGCATTTGCTAACATCAAAGAGGTGAATGAAAACCTTAGAAAGAAAATTTTAGATGATGAAGTTAAATTTGAGAAACTTTCAAAAGAATTAAAAACAAGTTTAACTGAAAAAGAATCTGAAATAAGCAGCTTAAAACATGAAGCAACCATAACCAAAGACCAGCTCCAAACTATGATAACAAAATATCAGAGTTGTAAAAGTGAGCTTGAGTCTACCCAAGTTGAATGTGAGAAATGGGTGGAATCATGTAGAGGATTTGAAATGCTACTCAACAAACAAACCAAAAGTCATGTGAAATTTGGTTTTGGTTTTGAAACCACTGCTCCAGCTTTTGAAAACACTGACAAAAGGGATCAAAAGTTTGTTGAGATAGTACCAACAAACTTGCAGGGTTAAGAGACTAAAATCACTGAACCAAATGGTAAGAAAATTGTTCTAGAAAAACCAGAAGGTTCCTCATCATTTACTGAACTTGAAATGTATGAATTTAAACCTACTTGGTCTGATGAGTGTGGTACTCTTGAGAATTTTAAACCTGTTGATTTTAAAACACCTGAAGGAAAGACAGCTCCTCAGGCAAAAGTCATTCCCTTGAAAAACCTTCCAGCAGATGCTCAAACATCTGCTGAAAAAAGGCTGAAAAAGGGAAGAAGAAAGAAAAGACTGTCCACTTGTTCTGTGATTTCTATGAAAAGAAGAATCATGTCACTAAAAACTGTTTTCTTCTAAAAGCATATGACATTAACAAAGGAAGAAGTGTATGTGATTCCAAAGCCACATGTTCAATATGTGGGAAAAAGAATCACAAAACCAAAGAGTGCTTGTATCTTAAAAATTTTGATGTGAAAATACAAGAGTACAAAGCTAAAACTCTTGCAAATCCTGGGGTAAGTACTTCAAAAGGAAAGCCCAAACAGACCTTCTCTCCTGTTTAAACATCTGTTACTAAAAGTCTTGAAACATCTGCTCCTAGGGATGTCCAAGTAACAGATGCTCCACCCACAAGCAAGTACCCAAGAGGATATGGACAACCACCATGTCATAGTCTGTCACATGTTTATGAGGAGCCAAAAAGACCCTCTAAACCAAGAGTGAACAGAAATCCCTATGGGTATTATCATCTGTCTGGAAGTGATCAAACAACTGTTGCTCCAAGTGTTGACATTCAAGCATTGGCAAATGGTCAGCAGCAGTTGTTGAACTTGATTCAAAAATTAGTTCAAACCACTGATCATCTTCCAAAGCTTGAGTCTGAAAAGTCTGAGGACCAATCCAAAGCCAACTTGGCTTTAGACACTCACCAAAACTAATCCATTACTGCTGTGCAGGGAGCTTCTGCTTGTTTAGATAGTCTTTGGTATGTAGATAGTGGAGGCTCCAGGCACATGACAGGATGTAGAGCCCTTCTTCTGGACTTCTTAGCTCATGGAGGGGGTGATATATCCTTTGGTAATGATTCAAAAGGTAAGGTGTTGGGGTTAGGGACTGTACAAGCTGGGAAACTCAAGTTTGAAAATGTCAATCTTATTGATAATCTCAAGTTTAATCTTCTGAGTGTTTCACAAATGAGTGACAAAGGTTATGGCTCATTCTTCACAAAGAAAACTTGCAAGATTATTGGGCCAGAAGTGGTGAAAAAGATTGATACCATCATTGCTGAGAGCAAAGCACAACTTGTTGCTCATAGAAGTGGCAATGTGTATGTTGTTGATATGTTAAAGGACAATCCTATGGCAAATGTCTGTTTGTTTTCTGCTGCCTCCACAAAGGAGACAGAATTGTGGCATAGGAGACTGGGTCATACCAACCTTAACACTATCAACACACTCTCTAAACAAAGTCTTGTCAGAGGCTTACCATCAAAAGAATTCAAATGTGATGAGCATTGTGTTTCATGTTTAAAAGGGAAACAACATAAAAGCTCTTACAAATCCATTGATGAGTCCAAAACCAGTCAATGTCTACAATTGTTGCACATGGACTTGTTTGGCCCTGTTAAAATCATGAGTCTAAGAAGAAAAAGATTTTGTCTTGTCATAGTTGATGATTTTTCTAGGTTTACATGGACTTACTTTTTACATTCTAAGGATGAGACTGCAGGTATATTGAAAGACTTTGTCACCAAAGTTGAAAAACAATATGACTTGCCAGTAAAAGTCTTTAGGAGTGACAATGGAACAGAGTTTAAAAATAAAGGAGTTGGATGATTTCTGTGTGTCAAAAGGGATTGTGAGGCAGTACAACATCCCAAGAACACCAGAGCAAAATGAGGTGGTTGAAAGGAAAAATAGAACTCTTATAGAAGCTGCATGAACCATGCTAGCAGATTCTGGTTTGCCATTGTCCTTCTGGGCAGAAGCTGTAAACACTGCTTGCTATGTTCAAAACATAGTTTTGATCAACCCTAGACATCAAAAACCTGCTTATGAAATTTTGTTCAAAATCAAACCATTAATTTCATTTTTTAAAAATCTTTGGCTGCCCATGTTTCATCTTAAATCTCAAAGATTCCATTTCAAAATTTGCAGCCAAAGTAGATTGTGGTTATTTTCTGGGATATTCTTCTACTGCCAAGGCTTATAAAGTGTTTAACACAAAGACCAAGACAATAGAAGAAACTCTGAATGTAAAGTTCAATGAACTTTCATCCCTTAAAATCCCAGCAAATCCTGCTGAACTAATCGATTTTGATAAATTCAAATTTGAAGATATCACTGTTAAAACTAACAATGTAGGTATTCCACAGTCTCCACAACAAGATTACAGAACAGATGTTGTGATCCCCAGTCACTATAAAATCTATTCTGTATCAGAGGAAGCAGCTGTTCAAAACAATTGTCAAAACTCTGTCACAGCTGAGTCAACCACTATTGGCCAGTCTTACCCTCAAACCACTGCTTCACCTCTCACAACCACTGAACAATCATCTGTTGACAAAAGTCAAACATCTGTTGACAAAAGTCAGTCCAGTTTTACACCACTTGGACCCATTCCCCCACTTCCATTCCAAACATCTGATGGCACTATATAAGTGCAAACAGATGTTACATCAACAGAGTCACCAAACCTCTGTCCTTCACCTCAAAATGCCATCATACCATATCAGGGAGATCTTATCTACCTAAGAGCTCATCCACCAGACCAGATCATTGGCAACATCAGAGAGGGTGTGCTCACAAGAAGCCAATCCTCCAATATCTTTCTTTTTGTAGGGTTCCTATCTCTCACACAACCTGTCAAGTACCAAGAGGCACTGAAAGACAACAGTTGGGTAGAAGCTATGCAAGAAGAGCTCCTTCAGTTCAAAAGACAACAAGTATGGGAACTTGTACCACTGCCTAAAGATGTTTGTCCAATTGGCACAAAGTGGGTCTTCAAAAACAAAACTAATGAAAGGGGTATTGTTGTCAAGAATAAAGCCAGGCTTGTGGTTCAAGGCTTCAGACAAGAAGAAGGAATAGACTATGATGAAACCTTTGCTCCTGTAGCAAGGTTAGAAGCCATCAGACTCTTTCTAGCCTTTGCTGTCAACCACAACATCATGGTGTATCAGATGGATATCAAATGTGCCTTCCTTTATGGCAAAATTCAGGAGGAAGTCTATGTATGTCAACCACCTGGTTTTGAAGACACATTCCATCCTGATCATGTCTACAAGCTCAATAAAGCTTTGTATGGACTCAAACAAGCACCAAGGGCCTGGTATGAAACTTTTTCCACTTTTCTCTTATCCATTGGCTTCACAAGAGGTAAAATTGATAAAACCTTATTTTTGAAATGGAAAGGGAAAGACTTAATGATTGTTCAAATATATGTGGATGACATCATCTTTGGATCCACATGTAACAAAATGTGTGAAGAGTTCAGAAAACTCATGACAGCAGAGTTTGAAATGAGTGCCATGGGTGAACTTCAGTGTTTCCTTGGTCTCCAAGTGAAACAACTGCAAAATGGCACATTCATCCATCAAAATAAATATGTAAAGAATTTGCTAACTAGATTTGAGATGAATGACTGTAAGCCATGTAGTACACCCATGAGTACAGTCAAGCTACTCACTATTGATGACAAGGATGAACTGGTTGATCAAACACATTATAGATGCATGATTGGGTCTTTATTGTACTTAACTGCATCTAGGCCAGACATTATGTTTGCCACTTGTGTCTGTGCAAGATCCCAGGCTTCACCTAGAAAGTCAAACCTTATTGCTGTGAAAAGGATATTCAGATACCTAAAAGGTGCTCCCACACTTGGTATCTGGTACCCTGCTAATGGAAACATTTAGCTTTCAGGTTATTCAGATAGTGATTTTGCTGGCTGTCACACCACAAGAAAATCCACATTAGGAGGGTGCCAATTTCTAGGGAATGCCTTAGTCTCTTGGCAAAGCAAAAAGCAGGCAGCTGTTTCCACCTCAACAGCTGAGGCTGAATACATTGCTGCTGCAAGCTGTACAACCCAACTCATGTGGCTTCAAAATCAATTGCTGGATTTTGGGATAACTGCATTACAGACTCCACTCATGTTGGATAGTCAAGCTGCTGAAAATATCATCAAAAATCCAGTCTCTCACTCCACTACCAAACACATAGACATCAGACATCATTTTGTCAGAGATAGCTATGAAAAAGGTTTGATTTCTCTGCACCATGTTCCAACAGAGGATCAGTTGGCAGATGTGTTGACAAAAGCTTTAGACACATCTACCTTTACAAATCTGATTTCTAGAATTGGTATGCTAAACATGGATTAACAAAATGTTTTTAATAAAAGCATTAAAATGTTTCAGAAAAATCAAAATCCATCTTTAAAAATAGCTTTTTGGTTGAAAAATCTGCTTCAAACCTCTGATTAGATAAAACAACCACTGTTTCATTCATTTTCTCCACTGTTGGTTGAAAAATCTGTTTCAAACCTCTGATCAGATAAAACAACTGTTTTATTATCCATATATATATATATATATATATATATATATATATTTACAATAATGATAATAATAATAAAAAAAAACAACTGCTGGTTGCATCAGTTGTTTGCTAAAAACAGCTGTTCCCCACCAGATGTTTGCCACGTCTGCTCTTACAAGCAGAGTTTTGGCCACATCAGCGGTTTCACCAGAGCCTATAAAAACCCTGTTTTATCACAACAGTCGTTACACTGTCTCATTGTATTCAAAATACTGAAACCGCCTTCTTCATTCTCAAACCCTCAATCAAATTTCATTCATTCTCAACTTCGGAATCCATTACCATGGATCTTCAAGCTAAAGCCACCCACAATTATCTTCCATATCTGGTTAAAACAGATGAAAACACTCCATTCCATTCCACCTTCGACATCATCCTAAAATCCAAATACCTGACAATCCTAACCGCTGACGCCCCTATCTTTCTTAATACTCTCCAAGAATTCTGGTTGAATGCTGAGTTCTTGCTTCAAGACAAAAAGCCTACTTCCATTATCTCAAAAATTGGTGAAACAAGTATCGTCATCACCCCTCAACTGATATCCACAACCTTCTCACTTAATGACCTGTCAGGTAAAGACTCTTTCCCTAAAACAGAGTTTCACACAGAGTTTCAAGAAAGGGGGTATGATGCTCAGATAACTGGGTCAACACTTTTCAAAAAGTTTTTCCCACCAGTCATGAAATTTTTCTTCCATACCCTCCTTCTCTGTGTCTCCGCTAAGTCCACCTCCTTTAATGAAATTCCATTGAGGATTCAGTACTTGGGCTATGCTATGTTGTCAGATTCTGACTTCAATCTATCCCAGGGACTGTTTATGGATTTAGTGTCAAATGTGAAAGCCATAAAGTCTGGGTCAAACAATGCTTTTCTAATTTACCCAAGAATCTTAAGTGTAATCCTACAAAAGGTTTTACCAGAAAAAGTTTTCAAAAAGGGTGTCTATGCAAATGAAGAGTCTAACTGATGAAACTTTCACAAGAATGCTGGGTGCAAACACCCAAGAAAAAGTATCAAAAGTGTCAAAGGTTTCAAAAACACAAACAAAGAGGACTAAGACAACAACTGTTGTCCAAACCTCTGTTGTTGAGCCCGCTGCTCCTGGTGATCATGGCACTACATCCAGTGCTGTGAAACCCACACCAGCCATTTCCAAAAGAAAACGTCCATCCACAAAAACCACCACTCCACCTCAAAAGAGACTTCTGGAAGATGAGATACCAGAAGATAACTCTGTTGCAACACAAAAGCAACTAGAAACCACTGTTGTTACTTCCTCACAACAGTTGGAAATATCTTAACCTGACCAAACTCCTCATGCATCCTCCCAAAAGGATCATGTTGTAAGCCAAGGGGAACCACATCATGATACATTTTAGTCACTTGGCCAAATGTTCACAAGCCCTTCTCCCAGGGCTAATTCTCTTTTTACTCCTCCACCCTCACCATCACATGTTCAACAGACCATGCAACCTCTGTTTGAGGCTATTGACAAAACTCAGGAAAATCCCAGTTCCTCTCTTTCACCTGTCAATGAGAGTATACCTCCACAAGTGACTGGGACTGAGGAAATTCAATCAGCCATCCCATAAACAGATGAGGAGGTTACACCCCTAGAGTTCAATGCAACTCTAGGTGAGTTTTCAAGTGGAGCAGCCACTACTGATGTAGAGACCATTGTCTCACACCAGGACAGTGGTTACATAGCTAAGACTCCCTTGAAGGCAACAACTGATGAGGCCACTATAGTGTCCCCAAAATCAGTTGGAAGTCCCCAGAACCAAGACAAAGGGGCATCTGGTTTTCATCCTTTGGATTCACCTCCTAGGACTGAATCAGTTAAAACTACCACTGGTAGGAATTCAGATGATCCTATTAACTTAGGTGATGGATTAAAATACCAAGAATTGACGGCTAGAGTTCAAACCATTGAAACCTCTGTTGCTGACGTAAAATCTGATGTCAAGCTAATATTGGAATCCTTGGCTACTCTTTCCAAGAGTCAACCATCCACATCTGATATTGCTAGTGAGCTATGGAAATCTGTTTCCCCCATCATCATAGCTCAAAGACCATCTGCTGAAGACCACTGGCTCTGCCCCTACCACCATTCTCAGGGATGAAGATGATGATGCATTCACAGCTGATGATGCCAAAAAGGGGGAGAGTGGCAGAGATAGGTTGCCAAAGCTAGATCCCTTTGGTTGTCCACCTTCTCAAAAAGGTAAATCAAAGTCTGCCAACATAGCTCAACAGCAACAACAAACTCAAACAGCACCACAACAGCAACAACAAACTCAAACTGCACCACAACAACAACAAACCAGCAAAGATAAAGCAGTAGACAACTCTGCAAATAAAGAAGCTGAAAAGGCTGCTGAAGCCAAACAAAAGAGGGCTGACACTTTGGAAGCCAAAGTAGAGTTGTTGGTACAACTAAAAAGGGAACAACAGCAGGAAGTTGAAGATGTGGGATCCTCAAAAAGGAAGAAGATGCCTGCTAAACATGTCAGACAATCACCATCTAAACTGAAAACCACTGCTTCTAAAACCTCTATTGATAAAGCCATTGCTGACAAAACCACTTCTGCCACCCAAACCACTGATAAAACCACAACACCTGAACCTACAACAACACCTGAACTTACAACCACCAAACCCACATCTGAACCTACAATCATATCACCACCCAAATCCCAAACATCTGCTGGTCCTACTAAGGTGCCAACAGATGTTGACACAACCACTGCTTCCACACCACCATCACCAAAAATCTTGTACAAAAGGAAGAGGAAATCAACCTTTGTTGTACAGGATGAAAACATACATACATCACCACACACCACCTCAACCACACAATCCACACCTATATCATCCATTCCACTCTCATCATTTTCACCACACACATCACAATTCAGATCCCATAGACCACCACCAACCATTACACCATTGGCTGTTCAGTATCCTCTTGAACTTGATCTACTCAAGGGGGAAATGCAATCCTTCTATAATACTGAACATCCATCTGATAGATCTTTCCCTTCTCTTCCACATTTCCCTGTTCCCTTAAACATTGACACATATCTTAAATATAAGGCTGAACAGGCAGATGTTATCATAAAAGAGAAATGCAAAGGGAAGGATGACAGAACTGCTCAGGGCATCCATTCAGCAGAACTTAGCAAATTGAGAAGGATTGAAGATTTTGCTAAGACCCTAAGCAATTCCCTGTCTGCCTTGCCTCTCAGTAGTGAAATGGAAAAGGAGGTTAGGGAATCCCTTCTTGAACAGATCTTGGCACCATGCCTTACAAAGCAAACAAGAAACAGTTTGCAGGCTGGACAACTCATGCACTGAGGGAAGAACTCTTAAGAATAGAAGAGTTGGCCAAGAATCCCCAAGCTAAAGTCTCTACCCCTGATTTTGGTAAAGGCAGAGATCCAGCCAAAGCCTTGAAGTTTAAGAGGATGAGACAAGAAATAGTGGCTGCTGATTATGGGGAGATGAGGTCTGTTGCAAGATGGTCTGAGCTAAGGCTGGTTGAAACATACAAGAGACTAGAAGAAAACAGGAAGAAAGATCCCAGTCTACCTAGAAAACCTGTCTACACTGATGAACCACTGATGAAGAGACCTCAACAGGCTTTTACCCTTGACAGCTTACTAGACACTTCTGATCTATCAGCTGCTGCAAGAAGACAGTTCAAGAAACAAAAAGAAATGTCTGAAGAAGATCAGAAGAAGTTTGCTGATACTTTCATTAAAGAGGGCCTCTTCAATCAAGTGCACTTTTTCTCAGATCCCACTACTGACAAGCTCAGAGAACTCATTGGGAGACCTCCATCACCAAACTCATCAAAAATAATGGTGCATCTCAGCAAATCCACTGACTCAAAAATTCTAAAATGGAAAGTCAATAAAGACAACCATGAATTGACTCTGCTCAGGTCAGATGGAAAAGTTCAAAAGATAAGCATGGATGATGCATATAGCCTGTGTGCAAATGATCTCCAAACACTGCTAAATCTTGAGCTTGAAAGAGATGTAGAAGACCTATTTGCTTTGGACTTTGAACTTCAATTCAAAGGACAAATCAGAGAAAGTCTGATGAGAAATAAAGATCAATAATAAAGCTTAGTTTTGGCATCATCTGTTCTAGGGGGAGATTGTTGGGTCTGCTGACCTGGAGAAGAACAGATGATTGAAAAGCCAAAATATACTAACAGTTGATTCCACAAATAAACAGTCTTTACAACATAATCTTCCCAAAAGACTGCTGATCCTAACAACTGTTCCATCCAAACAACTGCTGCTACAACTGCTGATACAAAGGACTGCTAGAGAACAACTGATAGAGAACAACTGCTGACCAAAGGTCTGATGAAGAAATAACTGCTGATCAAGCACTGAAGACTAAAGGTCTGTTGGAGTCAACAACACTTTGACTCCAACAGATGTTGCAAGACCATCAGAGTTTTCCCTTAACAGTAGTTTACCTTACAGTGTTTTGTAATATAACAGTAGTTTGTATAGGGCAGATGTTTAATGTTGTTATTCTGTTAGAGGTCACTATCTTAGGTGACGTCAGCACAGGTCACCAGTGGTTTAGGTTTGTCTATAAATAGAACAGTGCTTGTACTGTTCTATTAGATCACACACAAACATTCTCTCAGACAAACAATCACTATGTGATCAGGCTGAGGGGGAGTATTTGTACTGATTGTAATCTTTCAATTAAATGAAAGCATTTGATCATTGAAAACATTTACTCTTGTTGTTTTGATTATAGTTTATCTTTCCGCTGCACTTTCCATATATACTTACATCATCCATTTCTCATCTTATTCTAAATACATCAAAACAATCAAACTCAGATCCTAACAAAATATCTAACTTTTACCTCATTTATTCCCTTTATGCCCTCGTGTACAACTTTTAATGATAATAGTACATATCTCTAATACACACCCTTGTGAATGAAACATCTAATTCAATGCTTGCATAGGTTACTTACCAGTGATTTTTAATCCAATTCAATGCTCCCCTATGAAAACTTCTTCTTTAACATAATAACAAGTATATTCTAGAGCTAAGATGTTGAGAGTCCCCTTCAATTTAGAGTGGCGATTCCTTTTCTTTTTTTGGGAAAACACTATTCGCTTATTAGGTGTTTACCAGCCCATTTTCTCATCTTTCTATTTTCTCCACTTTTGATTTGTTTCTTACTGATTTTTATGTTTTTTTTAGATTCTTTAGGTTGTACATATAACTTCTTAGGCTGTGCATAAAGCTTATTAGGTTTTACATATATTTGCTATGTTAAATCAAAGTTTTTTCTTTTCATTAGTATCTCAAATGTTGTTACTAACTACATATGAAATGCAGGCATCATGTCGTAGGAACTTCTTCTTGGATGTTGTTCTAACAGATGCATTCGGGGACTCGGCAAACAAAGAAATGGAGGTTTTTAATGCAAACCGACACTTTCATCATATTCTTGTATTGTAATTTGTAACCATATAAAGTATCAGTAGATATAAAATAAAGATTTAGAAACTTGTAGAATAAATTAAATTACACTATAAACTTGGAATTAGGTTGAAAGTTAGGCATTTTATAGAGTATCCCATTTAGTGGAGCAAGGTTACTTACTGATGCCACAAATATACAATTTTTCTTGATTGTGTTATTAGTTTAAATCATTAGATGCATTTAGTAA
Organism: Ambrosia trifida; assembly: GCA_028751855.1. Lineage (NCBI taxonomy): Eukaryota > Viridiplantae > Streptophyta > Magnoliopsida > Asterales > Asteraceae > Ambrosia > Ambrosia trifida. The sequence goes on from CM054122.1 coordinate 112,811,025, forward strand.
TTCCTTTTCCCTTTAATTTGCGAAGGTCCAAGGTAATTTCAAAGGAGCTTTACTATTGATGATGTCGTAGGAACTTCTCCTTGGATGTTGTTCTAATGGATGCATTCGGGGACTCGGCAAACAAAGAAATGGAGGTTTTTAATGCAAAACGACACTTTCATCATCACTATATAATTATATCCCCTATGGTTATCTCTTTTTGCCAATAAAACAAGACTTAAAGCTACATGTCCAAGTCTTAAAGCTAAACATATCTATCAATTATACATATAGATACCAATTAAGTATACCCAAACATCGTGCAGCCCCGCCGCAACGCGCGAGTTCCTGCTAGTCTTATTAAGGAGAAGTGATGTACAACATGGTAATTTGCATTTCTGTACAAGTTACCAAGTAACATGCACAACATATCTAAGCAAAACAATTAAGGGTGTTATTGGCATAGTTGTGACAATTAAGACACTTAAGAGGGTAGATTAGTAAATTTAACACAATCCAATACTTCACATCCTAAAATCTAGTCCCAATTATGCCCTTATGTCTAACTTTTAAAACACAAAATACAACCTAACCTATGATGCATCTTAAATGTGAGACCTTTCAACCCCCCATCTATATTATTATATATACTTCATTATAATCAATTTCTTGAATGCTAATAGTTTTTCATAATCCCAAACAAAATCTTAGAGCTAATAAAAATTTATGTCTTCATTAGATGAGAAGAGAAAAAAATCAATGAGAAGTTAAGACGCTTGCAAGATATGGTTCCCGGATGCTACAAGGTATAAAGATATGAGTTAATCTTTATATACATATATACATTTTTTTTCTACTTGTTCATATGTTCTTTGACAATTACAAAAATTTATCTTCATAATATATCATTGTTTTCACCATTTAAATTTAGTTATTTGCTATAGACAATGGGAATGTTAGTGATATTGGATGTAATAATCAACTATGTTGAATCGTTGCAGAATCAAATTGAGGTAATTTAATTGTGCAACTAACAATTAAAACAATAAATAAACAATATTCAGAATTATTGATGAGAATATTTTTCAAAATTAATTAGTACAGTTTTTTCTCTTCTTTGTGCATTTTTAGTTTCTCTCCATGAAGGTTTCAGAAGCCAACATATTCTATGACAAATTGACCTCAACTCTACTAAATTGGATGATATGGCCCCTATGAAGGTGACAGATGGCTTCCCTAACTATCCTTGTTAAGAAGTTGTGTATCTTGAATCATATATATTGTTAACCAAATAAAACGGACAAAATTATAAATATAACATTCTAGATTTGCTAATACGTTTCTAATATATTATAAATATTACTTCCACTTACTGCATGGGATGAAAACTGATGTTATAGGGAACAAATGGACACGAAGGACACATGATGGAGAGGATGGTTGGAGAAGGGTATGGGGACTTTCCTCAATTTCAGTCAACATGGTCTCCTTGAACGCTATGAAATAGTTAACTCTATAAATCTATATATGCACGCTGAAATATAACTTTATACGTAAATTATATTTGTTCTAAGACTTTTAAGGTATTTGTTGATTTATTTAATGTTCTTATTAAACGTTGTATGAAGTGTTGTTTACAATATTATTTTGCTTTCGGCAATTGTATATTGTTTAAGTTCTAATTTTAATTAATAAAATAAATTAAACATTAGCATAAAGAGAAAACAAAAACTTAACTATGTGTTAATTACTTATGTTATTTGTGTTAAGAAATAAGAAATCGAAAAGACATAAATTCACGCTCACGCTAATGAATCAACCCGAATCTTTATCTTCTATACTATATTATAAAGCATCCGTGAAGGATACCCACAAAATTTAAGTAAATACAACATTTATTGCTTATAGTACAATGCTTATTAAAGTCATTTAGGGGGTAAAATTGTCTTTCTACCTAAATATTAAATTCTTGAAGAAATTAATTTAAACATAATTATAAAATTGATGAGGAAATTAACAATAATGTGGTGACTCTTTACATTCATAACCTCCATGTCTTTATTATGTTTGTATCAATGTTATAGTCTTATAAATAGTGGTCATGTATTTGGTATATAAATAATGTAATGACTCTTCACATACATAACTTACGTATCTTTCAATATTTATAGTAAATAAATTACATCATATATTATGTATTTATATCTTTTTTTAAATTTATATGGTTGAAGGATGGTATGATGTGACACTTCTGCACACAAATGAATATGTAGGCTTGAAGTTTGCCAACACACCCAACCCATGACACGTTTCAACCCATTAAAGTGAGTGATATATGTAGGCTTGACGTTTATACAAGCAAATATGGTAAAGATACTTCATGAGCAACGTCATCATCTTCCTCGATGGTTTTTTGTTTACTCTACTACTATAAGCTTCTAAGAATAGAATTTAAGTTTCCGATCTCACGAAGTCACCAATTGTTTACATATCCAAAAGAAGACAAGTTTTTATCAGTAGATTTGGTAGGTTTAACTAATATTGATTACTAATTTGTTTGGTCCAATATATTTGTTACGGCGTTTGTCAAACTAACATAAAACGAGAGTATCTATGCAAATCACTGACCCCGCTGCATCTCGCGGGTGCCCCAAAATAATAGAAATATGTTGCACACTACAAACTGCATTTTAGTAATTACATCACTTTCACTACAATCTTATGGTCATTAAGAGATACAATGCCACTTTACTACGCTAAGTACCGCTCTACGATGGCATACTTATCTGCCTTCGAGATACATAAAAGGGTCCCACCGAAGGACGTGGGCCAATCTAAGGGTGTTGCAAGGAATAGTACGTCCTATTGTGATGTACCCATTTAAAATATTCAGAAGATATACTTATGAGTTTCAATTTTTAATAACATATAGTTTATACGTCGTTGTTTTCTACTTCATCATAACGAATAACCAACAAACACGATGCACGAGGGGCAAAACAGATGCACCCGCCGCAACGCGCGGGCATTCCTACTAGTATTTCAAATAAAGGAAAGGCATTGTTTCGGACTTATATGCAGATGCATAATAGTTGGCTCATACGATATAAACAAAAATTCCTGAATGGATAACCAAAATGGGTTGAACGATTAGAAAGCCGCCCAAAGTATATTCAAATGCTTACAACCATTTTATTAAAAAAACATAAACCATTATTTATTAATTTTGATATCTCGTATGGGATACACTCTTTAATTTGAACAAACTGAACACTAACGTGTGTGTAGTCAACATACTCTTCTCTTAGATTCCTTTATTTACGGTTTAATTTTCTTTCATGAGTTTTGTTAACTTCCTTTATCAAAATAGAAAGAACCGTTATTAGCCCACTCGGCTTCAATTAATAAGATCTAACTATATAAAACATGACAAGCATACAATGGCCTGAATATTTGAGCAACAACAAAGGAAGGAAGGTAGTTAGTACTCTAATGATGAGAATGGATTCCCTTAGCTTTTTAAGCTACATCAAATATTTGTTAGCACAATCACTTTTTTAATTTTAAACTTTCAGTTACTTTTTTTTTTAATTTGAACTTTCTAGGGTATGGTAACAATTGTTTATTTGTTATGAAAAATACATATGGTGGCAATTTTCATACTTTATTTCTTTGCCTAACGTCCTCCCGTAAGTTGTGAACATAGTTTTGACCCATACGTTTACCACTAGATCAACTATCATCTTGATGTTTAGACTGTTGTCTTATATGTTATTCTTCTGGCTATTTACATTAATTTATAGTTACAAGTTTTAGCAATATCTATATACATGTAAATGGGTGATTAATAAAAGTTAACTGCCCAAACTAGTTTGATTTGTTTGTAAAGTTGTACGTTTTCCAAATACTCTTTAACTGAATTCAACTTAGTCATTGTGTCAACCATATTTTAACCATCTGACCTTATGTCTTTGGTTTTTATCAATAATTTATATAACTTTTGTTTTACACTTGCATTTATAAAACAATGCATATAAGATATGTTTCATGTTTTATAAACCTTAATAATGTTATTAAATTTACAATGGATTACGTTTATGTGCCAGTTTTAACAAAATATTCTCTCCACCAAATTTTAAGGCCCCAATTTTTATTACACAGGGCATCCTAGAAACCACATCATATGTTAACGGTATTGAATGTTTTTCACATATTTGTTATTACTATGCTAATACTCCCATGGGTTTCACAAATTTTACTAAATTGTTTTTCTTTTTTTAGTGCCCGCGAGTGAACGTTTCTCTAATGGTAATCATCCACAATATTGCCCTTAGCTTCATCCTACCATGACCAAACCATCTTTGCTAAATCAGGATGGCTAGGTTACTTTACACAAGGTTATATTTACAGCCTCCAACTAATCAAAAAACCTTATGACTTCTTTTGCTATGCCTGTTGAATAAATATACACTATTCTTCCATCTATTTCCTTCACAAATTGTATCCACCTACACAGTTGCAGGACCCCACCACACCATCGGCGATTGAAGTAATCATCATTTTTTGCATATCGCAAAGGATGTTGTCAAATGTAAGAGGGTATGCAAGGAAGGGCATGCATTATTGCCAACACAAGTATTTAAACAAGCCCATTGCTCCCCATCATCATTTCCAAGTAATCTAATGACCTTGCTAATCCGACTTGAACTCTTGTTCTTCACTTTCAGACTGTTTCCATACATTTTTGTTGGAAATAAAAGATAGAATTTCTATATATCTAATTCGAATACCCCTACAAAATTATTTTTACCAATTTAATAGCCAAAAAGATGATATGTAGGTTTGTAGTGATTCATGTATCCATAATTCGTTCACAGTCTTTTATATTGTTCAGTTATTTGGTTTATTCTCAATTGCTCTTTGTCATTTAATATATTAGTTGTCTTAACAAATTGGTATAATAAAATAAATTACATACAACCCATCACGCAACATGCATCAAAAAAACATAACTACCAGCAGCAACGCGCGGGCATTACCACTAGTGACAAATTAGTAGAAACTAGTGAAAATACCCGCGCTTTGCGGCGGGTGTCTCGACTTACATAAGATTCGATTATAATTCCTATTATTAAGCACAACCCATTCCATGATTTTAACAATTTATTCCATTAAAAAAATAGACATAGAAGTTTTCATTCCGTAGAAAACTCGTACAATGTTGTGGCAACGGCAATTTATAACGTGGCACATGCAAATACTCATGCCTGTTCTTATTTCTAACAACTGTCATATTTTATAGCTAATGTCTTTTAACCGATATCATATGTCACACCCCAGAAGTCGCAGCGGAAGCTTAAGTGTGGGCGGTGTAACGGACGTTGGTGACAGTCAACAATTTAAGCAAACACAGTGGAAAGTTTAGATACCATAAATTAAAAGTTAAGTAGTTTTCTTACAAAACATTATTTAAAACATAGATATGTAAGTTGTCATCATAACTACAACATTTATTGGTCCCCACAGAACGATGATATCAAAAGCCACATCCCGTGCTTGCCCCAAAACCCGCATTCATAATCCCATGCATCATACCTTAAGTACCTGAAAAATATGCCCATATAAAAACAAAACATCAGTAAAACTCGTGAGTTCACAGGTTGTCCAATTCACGAAGAATAAATTTTATTTGTAAACCGTTTGTGATAATATCTATAACCTGTAACTTTTTCGTAGGTTTGCAAGGCCTAACGACATGATAGCAACCTAGAACCCATAATGAAGCCAAGACTAGCGGTGATTACCCATCACCCATCAGAATATATTCCCTTGTAATTCAATCAAGGATAACTAAACCAGTGCGCCTGGCAGCAAGGGGTGGTTGTCATGCCTAAGAGATCTACCAATATAGCCATGTTGGCTCCGGTGCGAAACCAGAGTTAATGATTATAATATTAAGGGGGTAATCCTACAACGTTTGTCCTAGGCCATCACATAGTTACTAACAGTTAAATATCTATCACAAACATGGCATATTTCTCCCATGATATTTAAAAACGTAAAAAACATTTAAAAGGGACAGTGAAACTCACCTTGGATCCTGATAAAATAGCTAGCAAATTTTAATCCAATTTAATCCCCGACCTTAACGATCCCTATACACACGAGACATCATTATGGTCAATTTTTGTAAGTCATACCGGTGAGTTATTTACCTACTCACTTGACTATCAAGTCTGTTCCCGTAAGTTGTTCACCTTAACTTACCAGACTTAAAATGTTTTACCTTATTTGTAAGAAAAAGACATGTAACCTTATATGACACGTAGGCGACTAAAACTCCCGGTTTGTAACTGAGCAGATAACTCTTGCATTTCTGAAGGTGCCAGATGGTACGGAGATTTAGCAACTGGTGCCGCTCCAGGTACAAAATCAATTCGGAATTCCACCTGCCTGGAAGGCGGTAAACCTGGGTATTCTTTAGGGAAGACCTCTGGATAATCTCTGACTATATGAATATCTTCAAGTTTCGGTTTTCAACCTTCGAATCAACAACGCTAGCTATGAACGCTGGATAACCTTTGCGTAAATACTTTCGTGCCTTCATCAAACTAACCGTCGTTAAGAAAGATTTCTTCTTTTCTCTATGGATTTTCAAAACTTCACCATTTAGAAGCGGAATACGAATAACTTTCTCATAGCAAACAACTTCAGCATGATCCTTAGACAGCCAGTCCATTCCAACCACGATATCGAAACTACCAAGATCTACGAGTAAAAGCTCAATACTGAACGAGTGACCTTCTAATTGTAATACACATCCTCTAATTACTTCACTGGTTTTAATAATCTTCCCGTTTGCTAACTCGATACTATAAATCTCATCTAATTTTTCAGCTTTCAACCCGAGAAAAGACTTAAAATCTTTTGACAGAAAACTCAAATCCGCCCTAGTATCAAACAAAATAGAAGCAAACTGATTATTAATGAGGAATGTACCAGTCACAACCGACAGGTCATTTTGTGCTGCTTCTGCATTTAACTCAAAAGCTCTACCGTTAGCATTCTTCAGTTTAGGGCAATCCTTCTTAAAGTGCCATACTACACCATATTCGTAATAACCTCTAGGATCTTTAACTGGTTCTTCTGTTAGTCTATCTATACATTTGTAGGCTACATGCCCAAATTTACCGCATCGGGTACAAGTCTCTGGTTCTTCTGCTAGTCTGACCCTACATTTCTGGGCTGCGTGCCCAGTTTTACCACATCAGGCACAAATCTCTGGCTGGGAAAATCTTGCATGAAGCTTACCACACCTGTTACATTTTGGAGGGGGTACTACCTTGGCCCTTGTCAGCAACACTAGTAGCATATATTTTCTTAGATCTACGGCTTCTACCCTTTCCAGAATTTCATGATCTCTTTTTCTTCTAATCTTCTTTACTTTTATTTTCCGGTTCAACAGTCTTCTTTCCTGGATCTTCTTTCTTAAACTCTACACCGATCTTAACCGCTTGATCTGTTAGGGAGTGTGCTAAGGTTATGGCACTTCGGATAGTAGTGGGTTTTGATGATGTAACCATACCCTTAATTTTCGGTGCTAAGACCTTGATATACCTCTCTATCCAAACGTATTCGGGGGTAACCATTCTGGGAGCTAGTCTAGCAAGATCATTAAATCAGGTAGTATTACCCCTCACATCAGACCCTACCATCGCTACTTTCCAAAACTCCTCCTCAATCTTCTTTATCTCAGATTGTGGACAATATTCTTGAAGCAACATTTGTTTCAAGGTATCCCAAGGAGGTTCATATGCTATATCTTCCCCTAAAGATTGAATTTGAGTATTCCACCAAGATAATGCAGCATCCTTGAATGTGGCTGTGGCATACTTTAACCTTTTGTTCAGTAGAACATCCATTGATTTTCATAACAACTTCTGATTTTTCGATCCATCGGATAATGTTGAGTGGACCTCCTGTCCTACTGAAAGGTTGTGGGAGACATGACTGGTATGTTTTAAAGGAACATCCCTGGTTTTGACTTCCTGTGGTTCAAATATTAAATCGAATAATTAACTGAAGTTATAGTTTGGTTAACGCAAACCGATATCCTCAGAATTTATCAAATACACTTTTATCCAAGTTATACTATACCTAAAGCACGACTAGTTGGCGTTCTAACACCCGATCCACCGCCAGAACCGCCACCAGTACCACCGCTAAAACCACCACCAGGACCGTCACCAGAACCAGCGCCAGATTTGCCAATAGGTCCACCTCCAAAACCACCGTTAGGTCCATCACCAGAACCACCATTAGGTCCATCGCCGGTGCCGCCATTACCCGTTCCCATGTCAGTATGGACTGCGTCTCGTTGTTCTAGCGCATCATTAACAAGCTGCGATATTAGTTGAGCTAGCTCCTCGGGGGTAGTGGGCATTTACTATTTTCATACAAAGGAAAGAAATAAATAAATATAAGTTAGACATCCATAATTTAGTTAATAATAATGTCATCGAGTATGGCAAGTTAGAAAGAAATAATTCACAACCAAACACATCCTAAGATAGTAACATAGAAACATAAACATAATTCTTTCCATGATTGGAATAGTTTAAGAGTCATGATCCTTTGCTACATGTAAATACAAAATAAGAGTTTTTAAGTTTAACAAATACAAAAGATATCGTCATCTAGATACTATGGAGCATACCTGCATCTACAACCTAAGGAAGACACCTGACCCAGCCACCAGGCCTCATCAAATATACCAACAATGCCATGAACAGGACTGCCAAAGCATTAGCAGTCTGCAACTACTCATAAACAAGGCCCATCACGTGCCTAAAATGAGTCAAAGACGCCTATTGCAAGGCAATATGCTCCTGTAGCTGGAGAAACATTTCTTCAGTATTCCCTAACCTAGCGTCTAGCCTGACGTACGCCTGACGTCCTTGCTGTGCTCCAATCTCAAGATCTAAAATCCTAGACAACATCTGCCTCATGGTATCCAAATCCATGATCCTAGACTCCTCAAGTGAAAACAGTCGCGCATCCAAAAACCCGATATTCCTGCTCATGAAATCACACCTATCCTGAATTTTACCAAATTGGGACTCGTACCGAATGCTAGGAGTCGTGAGTGTGGCCAACACATGATCTATAGTATCACCCATTAAAGACATATTCTACCATGCGGCAGAAGACTCACCCACCCCATGAGAAGATCGAATGCCATCCTCCCTAGCTCATTCCTGTAACCTACTAGGAATCCATCCTCAATTCTTCTGCCTTTTGAGCTGGGGCTCCATATCTTTACGCCTCTTGGACCCATCAGTAGGCCCATCATCCTTAGACTCAAGTTTACCCTTCCCGCAAGCATCCTTGAGTCCGCGGCGAGTGTAGACGTAACGTACATTAGGGGTGGGTATGGCCACCTCCCCAGATGCGTGTACAAGGGCATCAGAAGGAAATGTGGATAGTGTAACAGTAGTTGGCGGGACTGCCAAGTTAGGCACTCCAGATAAGGGTACCTCAGGGGCCGGGATCTCATCGTCAGAGTCCTCGATCCATCCACTAGTACTCTCATGAACCTGAGGGAGTGCGGGCGCTAGTACAACTGTAGAAGCGGTTGACTCTTTCCCCGAGTCAGCCAAATGTGAAGACATCCGTGCGAGGAACATCCGTACTATGAGTTAGTTAGTAATTTATATTTCTTTCAAGTACTTAATTATGAATGCATATACACCTCGTGTGGGGATTGATGATGTTTTTTTATTTCTTTTTCTATTTTTACATTTAAATGTTACAGTCTAGATTTTTCTCGAAAATTTTCTAGTTCACTATAACTGTTGGCTTTGATACCAACCTGTGTCACACCCCAGAAATCCCAACGGAAGATTGAGTGTGGGCAGTGTAACAGACGTTGGTGATAGTCAACAATTAAGCAAACACAGTGGCAAGTTTAGATACCATAAGTTTAAAAGTTAAGTAGTTATCTTACAAAACTTTATTCAAAACATAGATATTTAAGTCGTCATCACAACTACAACATTTATTGGTCCCCACAGATCGATTGTAACATCGCCAAAAATTTCAAATTATGAAACGTATATTATTTACATAACGTGCCTAAGTTTTATTTCACGACTACACAACTTATATATATATATATATATATATATATATATATATATATATATACATACATATATATATGATAATAATAATAATAATAATAATAATAATAATAATATTAAAAATAAATTTCAGATTTTATATGTAAAAAAAAAAAAAAACTAGTTGGTTAAACATTAACCCAACCAACAAACCAAGCCAAACCCACTAACCTTCTACCTCTTGAGCCCACCCAGCCGAAGCCCAAACCACCTTAGGCCCAAGCAAAACCGGCCCAACAGCAACCCCTTCCCTCCTTCCCTTTTTACAGTTCTTATAAAAAAGAAAGGAATGTTGTTCCACCCGGGTCTCGAACCCGAGTCACCATACACACAAGCACACGCACGAACCAGCTGGGCCACAACCCTTTAGTTGGTTTAATCCCAACCTAATATATATTTAACCCCTTTTAAATCTGGCCCCTTCTTCTTTTCCCTGGTTCGCGATTCAGCAGCAGCAGTAGATATTATATTTTTTTTCTTTTCAAACCTTTTGATTCTCAAACAAACACACATACATGGTAAATTTACATGATTACCGGTCCTATATGACTCGATTACACGTCAAATTACAATCAATCGTTGACCAATTCATTAATTATACGCGTATGACTTAAATCGTGGTCAAACCTTCCAATTAACCAAACCCTTTGATCCTCAGTATAAATAGACCACCTACGATCATTCACAACTCGCTCTCATATCTCTCTTAACCTCCAATAGTTCTGAATCACCCTGATAATTATCATTCTCATCGTAGTTTGACTTTTTGCTTTGACCGGGCATTCATCAACGAAACAACACTGTGAGTATAATTATTCTTGTGGGAATTGTTAATCGGAACCTACACAGCGTTTACCCTATGCTTAATTAGATTAACATTGGGTAAATCGTTCGATTGGGAAATCTAGGGTTCGTGGCTATGAATTTGGGGATAAAACTGATTTTTCATTGTGTATTTATTTTATTAAAACAGATCTATATCACAACCACAGGCCTAGGCCAAGTGGTTGTGACTGATACTTATGACCCTTGCCAGCCGGGTTCGAGTCCCAGCTTGGGCACCCATTTTCACCTATTTTTTTTAAAAACAAATCAATTATATATATATTTCATTTAAACTTGTAAATTCATTTTTAATTATTAAAACCTTGTTATAAATTCTAAAAAAGTTATTTTTAACAAATCTGATGTCAAAGTTTCATCTACAATTTTTATTTTTCTGAAATTCATTTATTTAATGTTTATAATAATTAAATCAATTTTATACTATTATATTTATAAAAATCCGTTATAATATCAAAACAATTTTTTTAATTTCTACAAAAATTATCCTATGTTTGTACAATGGTAAACTTTACTGAAATGATTTTTAATTTAGAAAAATCATTTATTTTATATTTTTAATCAATTGTTGTTAGATTTAATCATAATTAAATCATAATAAATCCAATTTTTGGTATTTTTGCACCAAAATTTTATACAAATTATTTCTGTATATTTAGAACAGAAATATAATTTTTAAACTAATAATTCTTTAATTTTAGTATTTTTAAATATTAAAGTTAAAGTTTGGCAATTTATAAAAAAATAGATTTAATAATCTATTTTAAATAAAATAATTTTGTAAAAATTATTTTTATACTTTAAACACATTATTGTGACCATCCTAAACTTAAAATTCTTATAAAATATTTTTGGTTATTTATTTACTAAATTTCTCTCAATTGGCGAATATTTTTAATATTAATCAAACGAACAATTATCCCTAATTCGAAGCCCTAGAAACTTATACATTTGTAGACTCGATAGACTTAGACATATTTATTACTTTATTATAGGGTGATACTTGATACATTTGGTCAACACAATTATCCAAATTTCTCAACAGATATAACATTTTACCAAGGTGAGTTTTACATAGCCCCTTTTATTTATCACCATTTTTGGGGTGAAACATGTTATAACATCATTATTGCAATTCAATCATCAATGTGTCTATGTGTTTTCTATGTTGCATTATGTCTTGAGCATGATTAGAGTAAGCACCATTCTAGCATAATCATTAACTCCGTACAGGCCGACGGTATACATTGATAGATCTATTGGACTGACAATCCCACCCGGATACGTGCCTCCTACAAAGGTAGCGTGGGTGTTTGTTATCGTATAACATATTCAAGTGGACCATGAGCGTATGGTATGTATCATATTATAACAGTCATCAGGGTTGATTATGCACTCGATTTATTTCTAGTATGTTCTCACATATGGACTAGATTGACATGACACATGAATTGCACAACATTTTTATTCAATTATCAAAAACCTATGTAATTCTCACCAACTTTTGTTGACCCAAAACATTTTCAACTTAACATGTTTCAGGTTCTATTTGCTTGAAGATTTGAATTGATGCTTGGAGATACGTGTATAGTTTTATTCAATTTGATGTACAAATTCTAGAACAATTGTATGTAATTTATTTAAATCATTTATGAAACTTATTATTCACCATGAGCTACTGAACAATCATCAATACGTGGCACCCCGATGTTTCCGCCATCGGTTGGGGTGTTACAGATTGGTATCAGAGCCATGGTTATAGGGAATTAGGTTATTAGAAAAATAATCTAGTCTATAACCATAGGATTTAACAAGTACTTGCTTCTTTTACCTGCTATTCTTTATCACCCTCCTACTTCTTATCCCTACATTCATCCCTACAAGAAGGTTGCTCTCCATCAGTGGATCTACTCTTAGACTAATAGGACAAATCCCTCAGGTTTTAACCTGAACCCCCTTGAGATCTCGTCGAAATTTTAGATTTTAATAACGAACACGTGCAATCTGGAAGGGTGAACGCCTGTATTCTGAGTCTTCTGTCTAGGCTGGCATTGCGCATATATCCCAATCAGACGAAGGACCCGGATGCCTACCTGGGAATTCTTGGGATGAGTGTTCACTTATAGGCTAAAGCATGTCTTCATATGTTATTAGAATCTGGAATCTTTGATAAGTCAACGTTTTCGTTTATTCGTTTTAATTAATGAATAAATGATTACATTCCTTATATTACCTCATTCATTTCATGCCTCATTGAGACTTCATTGTGTCCCTTACAGATCATGTCTCCACGCCACAGCACTCGCATTAACAGTGGTGACAATTATGAAGAAAAGAGCAGCAACCACAATCCCGACCACAACACTAACAATGGAGGTGACGCCCAACTAGCTACTATTATCTCTCAACAATTGGCACAACAAATCACAACTCTGGTTTCTAACTTGTTGGCTCAAGTCATCCCAATGAATGGGAACGGCAATGGAAATGGAAATGGCAATGGAAATCACATAAAGAACAGAACCTTAGTTCGGAAAAGTGAGAAAACAAGTATTGTGGCCGCAGTAACTACCAAGAACCAGAAGCGTAAGACCAGGAATCCTAATGTAAACCGCACTACACAAGTCTCTAACAAGAAGCCTTATACAAGAAACTTTCCATTGTGTAACACATGCAACCGACATCATCCCACTGTTTCAGCATGTCGCGTGTGCACCAATTGTGGTAGGTATGGCCATCTGGTCAACACATGTCGCGAGACCCCAAACCCTAATGCCAATCAACCCACCAACCCTGCTCAGGTTACTAATCCTAATCGTCCTGGTAATTTCAACTATGGTCAATGCTATGAATGTGGAAACCCAAATCACTACCGTAACCGATGCCCTAAACTAAACCGAGATCAAGACCCTCCAGCTACTTAACAGCAAGTCCCACCATTTAAATGTGGTTTGCTTATAATTCTATGTAATGACGCTTTTGATTCAAGTAATAAATTCTAGTATTATCATAACATCTGTGTGCATGCTCGTTTGAATGTAAACTGATTGCTATATCTATGATCATACTTGCTTACTTGTACAACAGTTAGTTGACTACCAAACAATCTACTTAACGATTGGTAGAGGTCATCATGTCTTTCCAACAGTCGGGAGAGGCCCTACCACCTGCTCAACGACTGGTGGGGACTATCAGACCTGCTCAACAATCGGTAAAGTCATAAAAGGACACAAAACCCTAATGTAAGGTAAATTGGTAATTACGGTCCGGAACGTAATCATGAATTTACAGGTACATTAAGGTAGTGTGAAATCTTATCAAGGTTTTCAGTAGTTAACCAATTGTAGGACTAGTGTTTCTCTTAACTTCGGGACGAAGTTCCTAAAAGTAGGGGAGATTGTAACATCGCCAAAAATTTCAAATTATGAAACGTATATTATTTACATAACGTGCCTAAGTTTTATTTCACGCCTACACAACTTATATATATATATATACATACATATATATATGATAATAATAATAATAATAATATTAAAAATAAATTTCAGATTTTATATTAAAAATAAAACGTGAGTCCTTGGTCGCTGGGGAGTTACTCTGCACCACCTTTTGTACTCTTTCCAAGAACCGCATTGCTTCGGGCGCTAGACCTCCAAACGTGTCAAGTTGTTTGAAGAACAATTTAAGTAAAACTAATTTAAATGTAAAAAAAAAAAAAAACTAGTTGGTTAAACATTAACCCAACCAACAAACCAAGCCAAACCCACTAACCTTCTACCTCTTAAGCCCACCCAGCCGAAGCCCAAACCACCTTAGGCCCAAGCAAAACCGGCCCAACAGCAACCCCTTCCCTCCTTCCCTTTTTACAGTTCTTATAAAAAAGAAAGGAATGTTGTTCCACCCGGGTCTCGAACCCGAGTCACCATACACACAAGCACACGCACGAACCAGCTGGGCCACAACCCTTTAGTTGGTTTAATCCCAACCTAATATATATTTAACCCCTTTTAAATCTGGCCCCTTCTTCTTTTCCCTGGTTCGCGATTCAGCAGCAGCAGTAGATATTATATTTTTTTTCTTTTCAAACCTTTTGATTCTCAAACAAACACACATACATGGTAAATTTACATGATTACCGGTCCTATATGACTCGATTACACATCAAATTACAATCAATCGTTGACCAATTCATTAATTATACGCGTATGACTTAAATCGTGGTCAAACCTTCCAATTAACCAAACCCTTTGATCCTCAGTATAAATAGACCACCTACGATCATTCACAACTCGCTCTCATATCTCTCTTAACCTCCAATAGTTCTGAATCACCCTGATAATTATCATTCTCATCGTAGTTTGACTTTTTGCTTTGACCGGGCATTCATCAACGAAACAACACTGTGAGTATAATTATTCTTGTGGGAATTGTTAATCGGAACCTACACAGCGTTTACCCTATGCTTAATTAGATTAACATTGGGTAAATCGTTCGATTGGGAAATCTAGGGTTCGTGGCTATGAATTTGGGGATAAAACTGATTTTTCATTGTGTATTTATTTTACTAAAACAGATCTATATCACAACCACAGGCCTAGGCCAAGTGGTTGTGACTGATACTTATGACCCTTGCCAGCCGGGTTCGAGTCCCAGCTTGGGCACCCATTTTCACCTATTTTTTTTAAAAACAAATCAATTATATATATATTTCATTTAAACTTGTAAATTCATTTTTAATTATTAAAACCTTGTTATAAATTCTAAAAAAGTTATTTTTAACAAATCTGATGTCAAAGTTTCATCTACAATTTTTATTTTTCTGAAATTCATTTATTTAATGTTTATAATAATTAAATCAATTTTATACTATTATATTTATAAAAATCCGTTATAATATCAAAACAATTTTTTTAATTTCTACAAAAATTATCCTATGTTTGTACAATGGTAAACTTTACTGAAATGATTTTTAATTTAGAAAAATCATTTATTTTATATTTTTAATCAATTGTTGTTAGATTTAATCATAATTAAATCATAATAAATCCAATTTTTGGTATTTTTGCACCAAAATTTTATACAAATTATTTCTGTATATTTAGAACAGAAATATAATTTTTAAACTAATAATTCTTTAATTTTAGTATTTTTAAATATTAAAGTTAAAGTTTGGCAATTTATAAAAAAATAGATTTAATAATCTATTTTAAATAAAATAATTTTGTAAAAATTATTTTTATACTTTAAACACATTATTGTGACCATCCTAAACTTAAAATTCTTATAAAATATTTTTGGTTATTTATTTACTAAATTTCTCTCAATTGGCGAATATTTTTAATATTAATCAAACGAACAATTATCCCCAATTCGAAGCCCTAGAAACTTATACATTTGTAGACTCGATAGACTTAGACATATTTATTACTTTATTATAGGGTGATACTTGATACATTTGGTCAACACAATTATCCAAATTTCTCAACAGATATAACATTTTACCAAGGTGAGTTTTACATAGCCCCTTTTATTTATCACCATTTTTGGGGTGAAACATGTTATAACATCATTATTGCAATTCAATCATCAATGTGTCTATGTGTTTTCTATGTTGCATTATGTCTTGAGCATGATTAGAGTAAGCACCATTCTAGCATAATCATTAACTCCGTACAGACCGACGGTATACATTGATAGATCTATTGGACTGACAATCCCACCCGGATACGTGCCTCCTACAAAGGTAGCGTGGGTGTTTGTTATCGTATAACATATTCAAGTGGACCATGAGCGTATGGTATGTATCATATTATAACAGTCATCAGGGTTGATTATGCACTCGATTTATTTCTAGTATGTTCTCACATATGGACTAGATTGACATGACACATGAATTGCACAACATTTTTATTCAATTATCAAAAACCTATGTAATTCTCACCAACTTTTGTTGACCCAAAACATTTTCAACTTAACATGTTTCAGGTTCTATTTGCTTGAAGATTTGAATTGATGCTTGGAGATACGTGTATAGTTTTATTCAATTTGATGTACAAATTCTAGAACAATTGTATGTAATTTATTTAAATCATTTATGAAACTTATTATTCACCATGAGCTACTGAACAATCATCAATACGTGGCACCCCGATGTTTCCGCCATCGGTTGGGGTGTTACAGATTGGTATCAGAGCCATGGTTATAGGGAATTAGGTTATTAGAAAAATAATCTAGTCTATAACCATAGGATTTAACAAGTACTTGCTTCTTTTACTTGCTATTCTTTATCACCCTCCTACTTCTTATCCCTACTTTCATCCCTACAAGAAGGTTGCTCTCCATCAGTGGATCTACTCTTAGACTAATAGGACAAATCCCTCAGGTTTTAACCTGAACCCCCTTGAGATCTCGTCGAAATTTAGATTTTAATAACGAACACGTGCAATCTGGAAGGGTGAACGCCTGTATTCTGAGTCTTCTGTCTAGGCTGGCATTGCGCATATATCCCAATCAGACGAAGGACCCGGATGCCTACCTGGGAATTCTTGGGATGAGTGTTCACTTATAGGCTAAAGCATGTCTTCATATGTTATTAGAATCTGGAATCTTTGATAAGTCAACGTTTTCGTTTATTCGTTTTAATTAATGAATAAATGATTACATTCCTTATATTACCTCATTCATTTCATGCCTCATTGAGACTTCATTGTGTCCCTTACAGATCATGTCTCCACGCCACAGCACTCGCATTAACAGTGGTGACAATCATGAAGAAAAGAGCAGCAACCACAATCCCGACCACAACACTAACAATGGAGGTGACGCCCAACTAGCTACTATTATCTCTCAACAATTGGCACAACAAATCACAACTCTGGTTTCTAACTTGTTGGCTCAAGTCATCCCAATGAATGGGAACGGCAATGGAAATGGAAATGGCAATGGAAATCACATAAAGAACAGAACCTTAGTTCGGAAAAGTGAGAAAACAAGTATTGTGGCCGCAGTAACTACCAAGAACCAGAAGCGTAAGACCAGGAATCCTAATGTAAACCGCACTACACAAGTCTCTAACAAGAAGCCTTATACAAGAAACTTTCCATTGTGTAACACATGCAACCGACATCATCCCACTGTTTCAGCATGTCGCGTGTGCACCAATTGTGGTAGGTATGGCCATCTGGTCAACACATGTCGCGAGACCCCAAACCCTAATGCCAATCAACCCACCAACCCTGCTCAGGTTACTAATCCTAATCGTCCTGGTAATTTCAACTATGGTCAATGCTATGAATGTGGAAACCCAAATCACTACCGTAACCGATGCCCTAAACTAAACCGAGATCAAGACCCTCCAGCTACTTAACAGCAAGTCCCACCATTTAAATGTGGTTTGCTTATAATTCTATGTAATGACGCTTTTGATTCAAGTAATAAATTCTAGTATTATCATAACATCTGTGTGCATGCTTGTTTGAATGTAAACTGATTGCTATATCTATGATCATACTTGCTTACTTGTACAACAGTTAGTTGACTACCAAACAATCTACTTAACGATTGGTAGAGGTCATCATGTCTTTCCAACAGTCGGGAGAGGCCCTACCACCTGCTCAACGACTGGTGGGGACTATCAGACCTGCTCAACAATCGGTAAAGTCATAAAAGGACACAAAACCCTAATGTAAGGTAAATTGGTAATTACGGTCCGGAACGTAATCATGAATTTACAGGTACATTAAGGTAGTGTGAAATCTTATCAAGGTTTTCAGTAGTTAACCAATTGTAGGACTAGTGTTTCTCTTAACTTCGGGACGAAGTTCCTAAAAGTAGGGGAGACTGTAACATCGCCAAAAATTTCAAATTATGAAACGTATATTATTTACATAACGTGCCTAAGTTTTATTTCACGCCTACACAACTTATATATATATATATACATACATATATATATGATAATAATAATAATAATAATATTAAAAATAAATTTCAGATTTTATATGTAAAAAAAAAACTAGTTGGTTAAACATTAACCCAACCAACAAACCAAGCCAAACCCACTAACCTTCTACCTCTTGAGCCCACCCAGCCGAAGCCCAAACCACCTTAGGCCCAAGCAAAACCGGCCCAACAGCAACCCCTTCCCTCCTTCCCTTTTTACAGTTCTTATAAAAAAGAAAGGAATGTTGTTCCACCCGGGTCTCGAACCCGAGTCACCATACACACAAGCACACGCACGAACCAGCTGGGCCACAACCCTTTAGTTGGTTTAATCCCAACCTAATATATATTTAACCCCTTTTAAATCTGGCCCCTTCTTCTTTTCCCTGGTTCGCGATTCAGCAGCAGCAGTAGATATTATATTTTTTTTCTTTTCAAACCTTTTGATTCTCAAACAAACACACATACATGGTAAATTTACATGATTACCGGTCCTATATGACTCGATTACACGTCAAATTACAATCAATCGTTGACCAATTCATTAATTATACGCGTATGACTTAAATCGTGGTCAAACCTTCCAATTAACCAAACCCTTTGATCCTCAGTATAAATAGACCACCTACGATCATTCACAACTCGCTCTCATATCTCTCTTAACCTCCAATAGTTCTGAATCACCCTGATAATTATCATTCTCATCGTAGTTTGACTTTTTGCTTTGACCGGGCATTCATCAACGAAACAACACTGTGAGTATAATTATTCTTGTGGGAATTGTTAATCGGAACCTACACAGCGTTTACCCTATGCTTAATTAGATTAACATTGGGTAAATCGTTCGATTGGGAAATCTAGGGTTCGTGGCTATGAATTTGGGGATAAAACTGATTTTTCATTGTGTATTTATTTTATTAAAACAGATCTATATCACAACCACAGGCCTAGGCCAAGTGGTTGTGACTGATACTTATGACCCTTGCCAGCCGGGTTCGAGTCCCAGCTTGGGCACCCATTTTCACCTATTTTTTTTAAAAACAAATCAATTATATATATATTTCATTTAAACTTGTAAATTCATTTTTAATTATTAAAACCTTGTTATAAATTCTAAAAAAGTTATTTTTAACAAATCTGATGTCAAAGTTTCATCTACAATTTTTATTTTTCTGAAATTCATTTATTTAATGTTTATAATAATTAAATCAATTTTATACTATTATATTTATAAAAATCCGTTATAATATCAAAACAATTTTTTTAATTTCTACAAAAATTATCCTATGTTTGTACAATGGTAAACTTTACTGAAATGATTTTTAATTTAGAAAAATCATTTATTTTATATTTTTAATCAATTGTTGTTAGATTTAATCATAATTAAATCATAATAAATCCAATTTTTGGTATTTTTGCACCAAAATTTTATACAAATTATTTCTGTATATTTAGAACAGAAATATAATTTTTAAACTAATAATTCTTTAATTTTAGTATTTTTAAATATTAAAGTTAAAGTTTGGCAATTTATAAAAAAATAGATTTAATAATCTATTTTAAATAAAATAATTTTGTAAAAATTATTTTTATACTTTAAACACATTATTGTGACCATCCTAAACTTAAAATTCTTATAAAATATTTTTGGTTATTTATTTACTAAATTTCTCTCAATTGGCGAATATTTTTAATATTAATCAAACGAACAATTATCCCCAATTCGAAGCCCTAGAAACTTATACATTTGTAGACTCGATAGACTTAGACATATTTATTACTTTATTATAGGGTGATACTTGATACATTTGGTCAACACAATTATCCAAATTTCTCAACAGATATAACATTTTACCAAGGTGAGTTTTACATAGCCCCTTTTATTTATCACCATTTTTGGGGTGAAACATGTTATAACATCATTATTGCAATTCAATCATCAATGTGTCTATGTGTTTTCTATGTTGCATTATGTCTTGAGCATGATTAGAGTAAGCACCATTCTAGCATAATCATTAACTCCGTACAGGCCGACGGTATACATTGATAGATCTATTGGACTGACAATCCCACCCGGATACGTGCCTCCTACAAAGGTAGCGTGGGTGTTTGTTATCGTATAACATATTCAAGTGGACCATGAGCGTATGGTATGTATCATATTATAACAGTCATCAGGGTTGATTATGCACTCGATTTATTTCTAGTATGTTCTCACATATGGACTAGATTGACATGACACATGAATTGCACAACATTTTTATTCAATTATCAAAAACCTATGTAATTCTCACCAACTTTTGTTGACCCAAAACATTTTCAACTTAACATGTTTCAGGTTCTATTTGCTTGAAGATTTGAATTGATGCTTGGAGATACGTGTATAGTTTTATTCAATTTGATGTACAAATTCTAGAACAATTGTATGTAATTTATTTAAATCATTTATGAAACTTATTATTCACCATGAGCTACTGAACAATCATCAATACGTGGCACCCCGATGTTTCCGCCATCGGTTGGGGTGTTACATCGATGATATCAAAAGCCACATCCCGTGCTTGCCCCAAAACCCACATTCATAATCCCCTGCATCATACCTTAAGTACCTGAAAATATGGCCCTATAAAAACAAATCATCAGTAAAACTGGTGAGTTCACGGGTTTTTCAATTCACGAAGAATAAATTTTATTTCCAAACCGTTTGTGATAATATCTATAACCTGTATCTTTTTCATAGGTTTGCAAGGCCTAACGACATGATAGAATCCTAGAACGCACAATCAAGCGAAGACTAGCGGTGATTACCCATCACTCATCAGAATATACTTCCTTGTAATCCAATCAGGATAACCAAACCAATGCGACTGGTAGCAAGGGGTGGCTGTCACGCCTAATAGATTTACCAATATACCGATGTTGGCTTCGGTGCGAAACCAGAGTTAATGATTATAATGTTGAGGGGGTAATCCTACAACGTTTGTCCTAGGCCATGACATAGGTACTAACAGTTAAATATCTATCACAAACATGGCATATTTCTCCACCGATATTTAGAAACATAAAAAACATTTAAAAGGGGCAGTGAAACTCACCTTGGATCCTGATAAAATACCTAGAAAATTTTAATCCAATTTAATCCCCGACCTTAACGATCCCTGTACACACGGGTCATCATTATGGTCAATTTTTGTAAGTCATACCGGTGAGTTATTTACCTACTCACTTGACTATCAAGTCTATTTCCGTAAGTTGTTCACCTTAACTTACCAGGCTTAAAATATTTTACCTTTTTTGTAAGAAAAAGACATGTAACCTTATATGACACGTTGGCGACTCAAACTCCTGGTTTTTCTACTATATTTTTATTAAGTGAATTTTATTATCTAGCACCTTATATGACACGTTGGCGACTCAAACACCCGGTTACGTGTCTTTTTCTTACAAATAAGATAAAATATTTTAAGTTTGATAAGTTAAGGTGAACAACTTACGGGAATAGACTTGATAGTCAAGTGAGTAGGTAAATAACTCACGGGTATTACTTACAAAAATTAACCTTAATGATGTCCCGTGTGTACAAGGATCGTTAAGGTCAGGGATTAAATTGAATTAAAATTTGCTAGCTATTTTATCAGGATCCAACGTTTTTAAATATCGCGGGAGAAATATGCCATGTTTGTGATAGATATTTAACTGTTAGTGACTATGTGATAGCCTAGGACAAACATTATAGGATTACCCGCTTAATATTATAGTCATTAACTATTAGGCATGACAGACACCCATTGCTGACACTGGTTTGGTTATCCTGATTGGATTACAAGGGAATATATTTTGATGGGTAATCACTGCTAGTCTTAGCTTGATTATGGGTTCTAGGTTGCTATCATGTCGTTAGGTCTTGCAAACCTACGAAAAAGTTACAGGTTATAGATACTATCACAAACGGTTTTGAAATAAAAATTATTCTTCGTGAAGTGTAAAACCCGTGAACTCACCAGTTTTACTGATGTCTTGTTTTTATATGGGCATATTTTTTAGGTACTTAAGGTATGATGCAGGGGATTATGAATGCGGGTTTTGGGGCAAGCACGAGATGTGGCTTTTGATATCTTCGATCTGTGGGGACCAATAAATGTTGTAGTTGTGATGACGAGTTAAATATCTATGTCTTAAATAAAGTTTTGTGAGATAAATACGTAACTATGAAACTTATGGTATCTAAACTTGCCACTGTGTTTGCTTAATTGTTGATTGTCACCAACGTCCGTTACACCGCCCACACTTAATCTTTCGTTGCGATTTTTAGGGTGTGACAGAGGTTGATATCAGAGCCAACAGTTATAGTGAACTAGAAAATTTTCGAGAAAAATTTAGACTATAACATTTAAATTAAATTAAAAAAAAGATAGAACCCAAAAACGTCATCAATCCCCACACGAGGTTGATATGCATTCATAATTAAGTAGTTGAAAGAAATATAAATTACTAGTGGTTTATTATTTGATTAGTTATGCATTTATTTAATTATTTGATGACTAACTTATAGTACGAATGTTCCTCGCACAGATGTCTTCACATTCGGCTTACTTAGGGAAAGAGTCAACTGCTTCTGCAGTTGTACCATCAGCCGCACTCCCTCAGGTTCATGAGGGTACTGGTGGGTGGATCGAGGACTCTGACGATGAGATCCCGACCCCTTAGGTAACCTTATCTGGAGTGCTTAATTTGGAAGTCCTGCCACCTACTGTTACACCATCGACATGTCCTTCTGATGCCTCTGTACAAGCATCTGGGGAGGTGGCCATACCCAACCCTGACGTATGTTACGTCTACACTCACCACAGACTCAGGGATGCCAGCGGGGAGGGCAAAGTTGAGTCTGAGGATAATGGGCCTACTGATGGGTCCAAGAAGGGTAAAGGTATGGAGCCCCAGCTCAAAAGGCAGAAGAATTGGGGATGGATTCCTAGTAGGTTACGGGAATGGGCTAGGGAGGATGGCATTCGATCTTCTCATGAGGTGGTTGAGTCTTCTGCCGCAGGGCATAATATGTCTTTGATGGGTGATACTATAGATCATGCGTTGGCCACACTCACGACTCGTAGCGTTCGATACGAGTCCTGGTTTGGTGAAATTCAGGATAGGTTTGATTTCATGAGCAGGAATATCGGGTTTTTGGATGAGCTACTGTTTTCACTCAAGTAGTCTAGGATCATGGATATGGATACCATGAGGCAGATGTTGCATAGGATTTTAGATCTTGAGATTGGAGCACACCAGGGGCGTCAGGCGTATGTCAGGCTAGAGGCTAGGTTAGGGATTGTTGAAGAAAAGTGCCTCCAACTACAAGAGCATATTGCCTTGGAAGAGGCATCTTTGACTCATTTTAAGCACATGATGGGCCTCGTTTATGAGCAGTTGCAGACTGCTAATGCTTTGGCAGTCCTGTTCATGGCATTGTTGGTATACGTGATGAGGCTTGGTGTCTAGGTCATACGTCTTCCTTAGGTTGTAGGGACGGGTATGCTTCATAGTATCTAGATGACGATATCTTTTGTATTTGTTAAACTTAAAAACTCTTATTTTGTATTTGCATGTAGCGAAGGATCATGACTCTTAAACTATTCCAATCATGGAAAGTATTATGTTTATGTTTCTATGTTACTATCTTAGGTTGTGTTTGGTTGTGAATTATTTTCTTTCTAACTTGTCATACTCAATGACATTATTATTAACTAAATTAAGGATGTCTAACTTATATTTTTTTATTTATTTCCTTTATATGAAAATAGTAAATGCCTCCAAAGACTCGTAGTACCTCCGGTACCAGTGGAAACGAGCTACCCACTACCCCCAATGAGCTAGCTAACTAATATCACAGCATGTTAATGCCGCGCTAAAACAACGAGATGCAGTCCTTACTAACATGGTAACCGGTAATGGCGGCACTGGCGATGTACCTAACGGTGGTTCTGGTAATGGACCTAACGGTGGTTCTGGAGGTGGACCTACTGGCGGATCTGGCGCTAGTTCTATTGTCGGTCCCAGTGGTGGTTTTGCCGGTGGTACCAGTGGTGGTTCTGGCGGTGGATCGGGTTTTAGAACGCCAACTGGTGGTGCGTCAGGTATAAATCGGATAAAAGTTTATTTAATAAATTCTGAAGATATCAGTTTGCGTTAACCAAACTATAACTTCGGTTACTTATTCGATTTAATATTTGAACCACAGGAAGTCAAAACCAGGGATGTTCCTTTAAAACATACGAGTCATGTCACCCACAACCTTTCAGTGGGGGCAGGAGGTCCACTCGACATTATCCGATGGATCGAAAAATCAGAAGCTGTTATGAAAATCAGTGGATGTTCTGCTAAACAAAAGGTTAAAGTATGCCACAACCACATTCAAGGATGCCGCATTATCTTGGTGGAATACTCAAATTCAATCTTTAGGGGAAGATATAGCCTATGATCTTCCTTGGGATACCTTGAAAGAAATGTTGCTTCAGGAATATTGTTCAGGATCTGAGATAACGAAGATTGAGGAGGAGTCTTGGAAAGTAGCGATGGTAGGGTCTGATGTGAGGGGCTATACTACCCGAT
This sequence comes from Ambrosia trifida, assembly GCA_028751855.1. Classification (NCBI taxonomy): domain Eukaryota; kingdom Viridiplantae; phylum Streptophyta; class Magnoliopsida; order Asterales; family Asteraceae; genus Ambrosia; species Ambrosia trifida. The sequence goes on from CM054122.1 coordinate 112,836,578, forward strand.
TTAATGATCTTGTTAGACTACCTCCGAGGATGGTTACCCTCGAATACGTTCGGATAGAGAGGTATATCGAGGGCTTAGCACCACAAATTAAGGGTATAGTTACTTCATCAAAACCCACTACTATCCGAAGTGCCATAACCTTATATGTATAAATTTATACATATATAATGCTAATTTCATACCTTATATGTATAAATTTAGAAGTTTAGGGGCCAAATATAAACTAGTGAATATGGAGGGGGCGTTAAATATTAAAATACCTAAACTTAAATAACCCTACTCACCTCCATCGTTCACCATATCCCGTTTTTTCTTCCCCATTCCTTCTTTCACAGTACGGAACCATCAAACTCAACTCGGGTATATGGAGTTTCATCGATTTTGTTTCTAAATCATGGTTTACTATCCAATTTTGAGGTAAGAACTTGTTTAATTGGATCGATTTGCTCCACTTTTGTCCCGTTCGAATTCATTTTTTACCTGATTTTGACTTTTTAGGTCTAACTAGGACCAATTTAGGCCGACTAATCGGTGATTAATCGTGACACTGATTAATTAATCAGTAAAGTGAGGACTAGCGATTAATTATCGATTAATCGGGATTCTTACAACCTTGCTAACAGGTCAAGCAGTTAAGATGGTTATATCTAATACTTCACATATACCCTAAGTCATGTATCTCACACACACTTAGTGTTTACATAAATCACACTCAAAATACATACCCCAATATGTTATCAAAATAACTTTTTTGCATAATATTAATAAAATACTTTATTATTATTTTCTCCAAAATAATAATATGATTAACCCAATACTTATGCCAAAATGTTACTACTAATTAATAAATTTCCATGAGTCCGTATCAAGACTTATTTTAATGAAAAATCTTTTTTCCACTTATTTCACCGTAACTTCTCAAAAGTCGCATACTTTAATTTATTATAATTTATTATGGTAAATTCTATGAAAATTCATATTAATTTATAAAATATCAAATTGTCTTTTTAATATACAGAAATATATATATATATATATATATATAGGTAGCGAATCCGGTAGGAAAATTGTTTTGTGTAGGAAGTGTTTTCAACCGTTGGATCAAATCTGATTAAATCTTTAGATGAAGGGCATTATAGACTTTTTATCCATTTTATTAATTATCATTGACCCACCAATTTAGCATTTAAAACCAGGATATTTATGAAATTTAATCATCCTAAAATAACTAATTCTTCCTTATTTTCATAATAATCATAAAATATTCGCATCAAATAATTCGATCAAATACCCAAAAACTTGTTCGATTCTTAAGACTACCTGTCAACATTGTTTTATAACACATATTTTCAACAAACAAAAACAGTAGTGTTTTAAGACTATATGGACAGTGTTTTATAACAAATTATATATATGGACAGTGTTTTAAGACTACGTGTCAATAGTATTTTCATTTAAATTATATTTTCACAATTTAAAGCCACTTCTAAGTATTTTAATTTATTCTAGCATGATCCTAACATAGATTTTTCGTATTTTCATCCAATAACACAATATTTACATTATCGTATAACACATTTTATGAAAATATATCAGATCTGAAACATGGAAGCATAAACTTATATTTTGATCATTATAACTTGAATTTTTGAACATAATATCATAAAATTAACCTACATTCAAGTCTAAAAATATAACATGCAAAATCATTTGAGTTTTGAGTCATATTTTAAGTTTTACATCAGATTGTATTTTTCTTTTTAATCATAAAAAAATAACTACAAAAGCTCCATTTTCTTAATAATAAGGCTAAAAAAAATCAACACATCAAGAACTCACACACACCAACACTCACGGCACATACACACCATTTTGTCCTTTTTATCTTCCATAAAAATCACTTTTATCTTGTTTTATAGTTTTGATCAAAAACCCATTTGTTAAGATTTACGATCTTGCAAGGTTATCTAGTTTTTTTTTTTTTTTTTTTTAAAGAGCAGCAAATAGAAGGAGTGTTCATACCCTTGATGAACACTTAGATTATGAAGGAAAAGATAAGCTTTGTCCTTGTTAATGCCTCCTCCTGTCTTAACATGCTTCAAACCACCTTTAATGTCTACGAATCTTCAATGTTGAAGGAATTAATGTGAATATTGAATAATATCAAGAATTCATGAAGAATGAGGATGGTGGGGGTGGTCTACGACATCAAGAGAGAGATGGAGATAGTGGAAGACTTGTGTTGGAGGTTGTGAGAATATTGCATGTAAAGGAAGCTTTAATAATTAAGTGTAGGTCATAGGGAGGACACATGTAAGCTTTATAAAATGGTTTAGTGGATTATTGATGTGTTTTGGCTGCATATATGCAGAAAATTTCGAGATTGGGGATGGGTGTAGGTTGGGTTCGGTAATTTTCGTTAATTAAGGGTATTTTAAGTGATTTAGGGGTATAAAAATTATAGACTGAATTACAAGTTTTATCTTTTAAGTTTGTACCAGATTGCAAGGTATGTCCTTTAACTTTAAAATTGATTGGTTTTGTACTTTATGTTTTAAAATCTTGCACGTTTTGTCCTTTGGTGCTAACCCACTTAATTTTTTTCGTTAAGTAAAGGGTAAATTGGTCTTTTCACCCATTTATAAAGATTTATATATATATACACACATACCCCTTTCTTTCCCACATCTCTTTCCCCCTACTTACCTGCAACATCACCCATCACCTGCCACCAACACCACCACCACCCATCCCACACCAACCACCGTCACACACCTCCACCTTCACCGCTGTAACCACCATTCTCGTCAACCTCCACCCCCACAACCACCACCCAATTCACCCTCTCCTTCGTACACCATAACCCTAACCCTAGCTACACCGTCACCGTCACCGTCACCGTCACCGTACAAAGTTCCGTCATTCACCCCCGACCAAAACCCTAACCCACAATGAGGACAGGTGAGAGCTAAATAATCATAGCGATACTGATAAGATTGTTACGAGCTTAACTAAATTTAGTCAGTAATTGAATTGTAGCGAATGGGGTTTTCAGATTTGAATCATCTTCTCCTTCAATTGGTTGCCAAGATCTACAAAGGGGTTTTCAGATCTGAAATGGTGGGGGTTCTCTCTCTCTCTCTCTCTCTCTCTCTCTCTCTCATACTTGCTTTCTCAATCTGCTTCTGTTTGATTTTTGAGGAGAAAAAAAAACGAGGTGGTGGGCTGGTGGTGGCAGTGGTGGCCGACTGGTAGTAGGCTTTGGTTATGGAGATTGGTTTTGTTTTGTTTATGGAGGAGACAACTGTGTTTTCAGATAAGAAGACCAATTTTATTGGTTTTGTTTTAATTATTATAATTTTATAATGGCTTTGGTTATGGAGATTGGTGATTGGTTATGGTTATGGAGATGGTGTGGTGGTCAGGCACGCAGTGGTGGTGGTCAGGCAGGTGGTGGTGGTCGGCGGCAGGTGGTGATGGTGGGTTATGGTGTTGGTAGGTATTAAGAGAGAGGGGGGGGGGTCATATTAATTTTCAATTTTACTTTTTGTCCAAAACTTTAATTTACTTACACAAATAGTCCTTGGAAGAGTAAAAAGACAATTTTACCCTCTACTTAACGAAAAAAAATTAACTAGGTTAGCACCAAAGGACAAAACGTGCAAGATTTTAAAACATAAAGTACAAAACCAATCAATTTTAAAGTTAAAGGACATGCCTTGCAATCTGATACAAACTTAAAGGACAAAACTTGTAATTCAGTCAAAATTATAAAAATTCACCTTAAATTGATTCGTTTTTACCCGTTAAATTATGAATTATTATTACCCACTAAATCATATAATTTTTAGTGTATACTAATTATATTAGGTGCTTGACACTTAATTATGTCCAAATTGTCGACTAAAAGCGAACATACGCGCTGTATCAGATACTGCGCGACAAAAGCTACAAATCAGTGTTTTTGTATGTTTCAACTTAATTATCACTTATAAAATAATATTTTATGCTATTCCAAGCATATAGGTCCATTTCTAGATTTTTAGAGCTAGCCGGGTCTTCACCAACGCTCATTTCGATTAAATATCGCAATGCAATACGGTAACTTCTAAAAATTACACAATGCAAACCTTTGCATCAAAATAACTTTGCTTGCATTAATAAGACTTTAATTTATCAAAATTAAATCTTATTGACATTAAATTTACAATTAGTGCGTTAATTATACTATGGATAACGGTTCCTAAACGGCGAGTGTCACATTCTCCCCCTGTTTATGAATTTTGCCCTCGAAATTTTAAACAGTTTAGTCTGAATTTGATCCAGACGGAAAATGTGGGGATTCTGTTGATTCATCTGATCCTCAAGTTCCCACATAAACTCTATTCCGCGTTAAGAATTCCATCTAACCTTGACCAATTTAGTACTACTCCTGAGTTTCTTAAATTTTCAATCCGAAATTCTAACAGGTTTCTCAAGGAAACAAAGTTTGTCATCAACACAAACTTCCTTATGCGGTACAATAAGCATCTCATCTGATAGATACCCCTTTTTTAAGACATTTGGAATACATCACGTATTCAAACAAGTTCATGTGGTAATTGAAGTCGATAGGCAACGAGATCAATACGATCCAAGATCTCAATTGGTCCAATATAACGGGGGCTAAGCTTCCCCTATTGGCCTAATTTAACCATACATTCCAGGGCAAGACTTTTAACAAAACAATGTTTCCAACCTGGAATTCTATAGGTCCTTGGAATGGATTGATACAAGCTAGATCAGATCTATCAAGGTGCGAAATCCCTTGATAGATGTTTATGCAAATCGATGAATCGACTTAAGCGATTATGAACACGAAGAACACGAAGAATATGATTAAACCTGTTTGTCTATTGATAAATTTTCAGGGGAATGATATCAATTACAAGCAACAAAAGATCTGACCATAGTCTACACCCCATTGCACGTACTTATAGTGCACGGGCATGTGTCAAACAAAGAAGATAATAGCCAAGTATAAACAAAGAAGATGACTATCTTCTTTGTTTGCTAGGGTAACACATAAAAGACTATCATGCTTGACTTATAACAACGTCAAATATGTTACAATAGGCCTATTAACCAAACACAAAAACGATACTAATATATAGAAGCGTTTGTCACATTAACATGCACTAACAAACTCCCCCTTAACAAATGCTCTTTAGATCTTCAACCTTCTGCAGTCTTCCATATAATGCCTGTAGAGGACCGGATTGTAAGAAATCAACTAGTTTATCACACAAGTAGAGTAATCTAGGTGCGGAAACCCTAGTTTACATGCAAAATGATAATCAACAAATCAGAACACGTAGAAATCCATATTAATAATCATTCTCATTGATAATCACTTGATAATAATCAATTAAAGGTTAGATTGCAATTAAAAGACTCGATCAGAAAGTTCTAGACACACTCTGAAAAACACACACTTCACCTAGACCGAATGACCAAAATTCTAACCTGCAAAACAACTCAAAACTATATATAGACCTTTCCATTCAACCCTTGCAGAGGTCGAATGGGTTCGTTCGACCTTTTCAAGGCTCAAACCCATACAAACATATATAACTATCTTCATTCGACCTATAGAAAACCTTATTCGACCCATCATATGGTCAAATGGACTTCAACATCTTCAATACTTCAATAATAAACGCCAAATCTTTATTAATCCAAAGCGATAGCCACATATATGAACCTACAAACTCCCCCTTGGATATTGCTTGGATTGTTGTTCTTGATACTATAGCGTCTTGTTTATCAGCTTGATTTTCAAAGTCTTTCTTTGTTTTGCGCTCATTTCTAGTTATGGTTGTTTGAGCGAACTTTTCTTCACTTCTTGAACTTTCACATACTTTCCCAGCAATTTGTTGTAGTCACATCCAGCATTCACATCCCAAGCAAAACCGAAACATACAACTCTGTAATACTTCATTGCTTGCTCCACGTCTTGAACTTCAAAATGAATCAGATTGAAATACAACATATTGATGTCTTCTTTTGATCATTTGATCATCCACATTGGAGCAAATATGCGTATTTTCTTGTACATAATCTTCGGGTCTTTGTCATGTAAAACGATCATAGCTTCAACAGTTTTCCAATCATAGTACCAAAATGCAAATTCATTGTTGAAATGTTGCTGTATCGGCATCAAAGGTATTCTCTTCATCCCCACAGGAGGTTTGTACTTCAGAGTAACTTTCTTCATTCCAGTATCGGGATCAAGTTCTTTGTGTACAATCCGTTTAGGATATTGAGGCATGATGTGCCGAGAAATTGACATGTTTTCACGTATAATTATCACTTGTTTTATACTCTAAATTGTGCTTTTATCTTCGTTTTATCAGGATTTATCTTTCTTTGTTGATAATCACAAGTTTGGATGTCCGGTGACGAAAAGAAGTGAAAACCCGCACAAAATGGACGAAGATTTGAAGACTTTGAAGATCTGCCAGACATGGCACAGCCGTGCTCATGGCCGTGCAACCCTCCCGGGTCAACAAGTCAACATTTCCAAGTCAAAGGAGGCCAGAGTTTCAGAGGGTGCACAGGCATGCATGGTATTGAAGCACGACCGTGCTTTACTCCAACGTGTTCTCCAAGGCAAAGACCGACCAAGACTGACAAGACGGTTAGTTTTCCAGGTTGGCACGGGCGTGCCATATGTATGAGCATGGGCGTGCTCAGCAACTAACCAACAGATTCTGCACAAAGGACTCTGCAATAGTACCCGTTGTCAAGCATGGGCGTGCCAGAACATCGTCGAGGGCGTGCAAGAGCTGAAATGCCTATAAATAGAGGCCTTCACCCCACATTTTGAAGCATCCCTTCCCACTCGCAATCCAACACTTCTCCACGAAGTTTTTGCACCCTTAGAGGTTTAGAGGTGTCCCTTGGAGCCTGGGATCACTCCACAAACACCTTGAGTGAAAGAGAAACACCCCAAAATCACCCAAAACCCTTAGAAATCTCCATACAACCTTCCACCATGTCTTGTACACAAACCCAACCTTCTGAGCTTGTTGTATCAACCATGCTAGGCTAGATTTCTATTGGTGTTGTTAGGGTGAGGATGGACATTTGGTATGAATTAATATAGTTTATCTTTTCTTTTAAAGTGGTGTTTTGTGTTCTTAATAATTCTTGTTATTCTAAACTTTGTTTAATGGTCTAATTAACAAATCACTTAGTCTTTGGTCTTGTGAGTATCTTGATAGGAAATGGGAAGGATTCATGAGTGTACGCATGGTGTGTAAAAACCCATGCACTTGTGAACTTAAACCCATGAGTAGTGATTAGTTCATTTCTGGGTAGAAATACACACACTTTGAGACTTAATCCTCTACTATCAAGATCTCATTTAGGGTCGGTACGGTCTTTATACTCGGTCCTAATGATAAGTCAATCCTTAATCTTACACCTGGGTTTCATGGTCTATGTGAAGCTTTGATGTGGGTTAAGGGTTGATGAACTCGTGTTAAAATACAACGGTCTTTATTTTATTTCATCATTATACTGCCGCATAGTTAATGATAGACCAGTCACTTTTTGATAAGTTAATTAAACCAAGTAGGGGATGCACGTGTGCTGGTAAGTCACGACTCCTCTATGATATTAAGTGGTAGCTTGCTCGGTCATGCTCCGGCCACCGACAAGTTATTCATAAAAGTCTAGAATAGTTTGATGTCTATATTGCAATACCGGGAGGCGGGTAATTCGGGGTTGAGTCGACTCAGTCTCGAGTCACTTTACTTTTAGTGTTGAGAGGTGAGCTCACCAGGTCGGGAGACCCTCACAATAACATCAAGAACACAGTCGTTTGTACAACTTTGCGAAAACAGTCACCTCTAGAAAATGCGGTTGCAATTCTAAGTTAAGCATAAGTGCGCGTTCAAACACAGCACTATAAAATAAAGATATCTATTTTCATACCAGGTTCTATCTGATCCCGAAGCAACACCATTGTTTTGCAATTGATTTTTCCTAAAAAGTTTTCATCTCTCTTTTACTTTTCCTTGCATTTCAAAAAGTCTTTTAAGTAATTTTAGGAAGTTGAGTAGTAAAAATCGTGTCCACGGATTCGATACTCGGTACTTGCATATTTCTATACTATATACGATAGGTGAGCTTGCCTATTATGTTGGGTTTAGAACGTTGAGCAAATATCGTTTTAAATTATAAATTTAAAACTTGTAAGTGTCTTTCTGTTTTCTAACTTGCTCATCTTTTCAATTAAAGCTTTTGGCATCTCCCCCACGACTTTGCCCTTTTTGAAAAGAAGTCTAGTTTTCTTAAACACCCACATGACATCAAGTTTTTGGCGCCGTTGCCGGGGACACGACTTTTTTAGAGAAAGGATTTCTTAAAGTTGCTCACTTTTTCTTTACTTAGAGTTTTTATTAAAAATTTTCATCTTAAAGGTTCTTAAATAGTGTATGAACTTGCGTTCCTCGCCAATTCTTACACCTCCTCTTGAAAAACCCGAAAGATATTTTAGAGCTAGAAGAAAAGAACAAAAATTAAAAATGGCACAAGTTGATAAAACCATCTCTGATTTTGCTAGACCTTCCATCAATGCCTTGGGCCCTAGCATCGCTAGACCCAACGTTGATGCCGACCATTTTGAAATTAAGTCCCACGTCATCCACATGATACAACAAAACTGCACTTTTCATGGTCTTCCTGATGAAGATCCCCATGTCCATATCGCAAATTTCCTCGAAATTTGTGATACCTTCAAGTTGCATAACGTCTCTTCTGACGCTATTTGACTTCGCATGTTTCCTTTTTCACTAAAGGATCGGGCCAAAGCATGGTTAAACTCACAACCCACAGGTTCCATTACCACTTGGGCTGACCTTGCCAAAAGTTTCTCTCAAAATATTTTCCCCCAGCCAAAACCTGGGCTGATCTTGCCCAAAAGTTTCTCTCAAAATATTTTTCCCCAGCCAAAACTGCAAAGTTAAGAAATGAGATCACCACCTGTTGTCATGAAGAGGGAGAGTCGCTCTATGAAGCCTGGGAAAGCTTTAAAGATATACTAAGAAAATGCCCACATCATGGTCTTGAAGTTTGGCTATAAGTTTCATCTGTCTGCAATGGGCTGACGAATCAAGCAAGGCAAACACTTGATGAAACCGCATGAGGTATTTTTAGGAACAAAAGACCACAAGAAGCCTATGATCTCATCGAAGAAATTGCAGTCAACATTTATCAGTGGTACAACCCTCGAAGCCGTCCATCCAAGACCAACCTCTATCAGATCGATTCCACCACTTCATTGCAAGCTCAAATTGAGGCACTGTCAACTCGCCTCAACCAACTGATCAAAGAACAAGTCAATGCCATCACTGCAGCAGAGTTGCAGCCACTAGAAGGAAGTCTTCCTCAAGCCACCGTGGAACAAGTTGACTTCATTGGTATGAACCGCCCGCTAAACAATCCTTACAGCAACACTTATAATCCTGGTTGGTGTGATCATCCGAATTTCGGGTGGAAACACAACAACACCATGCAACCACCCGGATTCAGTCAACAAAACAACCAGCAACGTCCACTAAACAACAGTTACCCGTCCGTGGATGAATGACTCGCAAAGCTCGAAGTCCGATCAGCAGCAAGAATGGATGAAAAGTTCAACAACACCGACAAGAGGCTTCAAGGACTCGAGTCCACCATAAGAAATTTGGAGGTACAGCTGGGCGTAATGTCCAAGTCTCTCGCAGAAAGACTCGTTGGAAGCCTTCCAAGCAACAATGAAACCAACCCAACAGACAATGTTAGTGCCATAACTCTTCGAAGCAGCCACGTTTATCCTGAGCCAGTAGTACCTGCTGATGAAGAAGTTATACCACCCAACCCACTCACAAATGAACCCACTCCAAACATAACCATTCCCAATATCACCGCACCAGAAAACTCAACCGTTAATTCACCAATGCCGGTTAGTGATGGGCCCGCAATCAACCAGACTCCTCCAATTGTTCCACCACCAGAACCACCAGCAAAGACAGTACGGAGGGAATATCGGCCTCACATACCTTATCCCGGACGATTGATGAAACAAAAGACGAATGAGCAGTACCAGAAATTCACCGAACTCCTAAGTCGATTATCAATTTGCCTTTTATAGAAGTTTTTCAGCAGATGCCCAAGTACTCAAAATTTCTGAAGAACTTCTTGAGCAACAAGAAAAATCTCGAGGCAGCGGTCAAAGGAAACGCACTAGAGTGCGCGGCACTACTCCAACAAAATCTTCCTCCAAAGCTGACCAACCCAGGGAAATTTTCTTTACCATGCTCCATAGGCAATTTGCCTACAAATTATGCCTTAGCAGATCTGGGTGCAAGCGTGAATGTTATGCCCACTTATATCTACAAGCTACTCAATTTGGGCGACCTGCGACCGTTGATAGCTACAATCGAGTTGGCGGATAGTACCATAAAGAAACCTGAGGGGATTGTCTAGAATTTGCTCATCAAAATAGGGAAGTTTGTTTTTCCCGCCGACTTTGTCATCCTCAACATGGGCGAGAGTAATGTTCCTATTAGTCTCGGTCGACCATTTTTAGCTACCGCCAGAGCCACAATAGATATGAGTGAGGGGATTCTTACACTACGGGTTGGGAATAACAAGTTGCACTACACAGCCGGTGGAAGAGAATACGAGCCTGAAGACCCATTTGACGTTGCCCACTTCATTGATAGGCAATTAGATTATCAACTAAAGAAAACCAAAGGTACAGTAGTAGAACCACCGGAGGAATCAGCAGTAGGACTTGACAACACCAGTCGGATAGATGAATATTGGGACAGTCGTCACAGGACTGGATGGAAAAAGAAGAACCCACGAAAGAGAAACACCGCCAAAGTCCAAGAAGTCGGAAAGGAAGCAGTCTGAGCATCACGTGTTTTGTCCAGCCAAAGACGTGAAACGTGGTGCTACCGTGGAGGTTGCCCGAATTAGTAGCTTAGGATGAATAAGTTGAGAGGTTGGTGCATACGGTAAACGAGTCCGTCAAGAACCATCAGGTATGGTCGTTCACTCTTGATACTTTCTATCATTCAGGTATGCCCTCTCGGCATTAGGACCAGTAGCTTGTTTTTATTTTATTTTTATATTTTTGTTACTAATAAACTATTAAAGTTCATGCCAAGTGGTTTCTCTTAAGAAAGAAGACAAGGCAGCTGCGGGGATCGACCGCACGCAAACCGTTGGAAGACAAAAAGGGGAGTTACTTGTTCCTTTTGACTTGCCTACTTTTCTTTGCACACACATACATTACTATTATAAAATTAAAATTGTGTAAAAGAATTAAGTGCGAGGTGTTTGAAATTTTTGTAAAATTTAAAACACCTCGAAGCAGTATAGCAAACCGTGACTAAAAGGCATTGTTTTTAAAAGAAGTTTTTGGCAACAAAAACATTTTCAAATCATCAGAATGATTTCCTGCTTCAGTTCCTGGAATATCAGGAATCTCTTTATCTTGCATAATCTCTTCTAGAGACTTCCCAACCTGCTTAGCAATTCTTTCAAGTATCTCTTTCGTCACTGCTGCAGATACTTCCCCCCATCTTCAAGATCATGATCATTGTACTCGATCTCAAATCTCATATCATCATTTTCAAAGATCTCAGGGAATCTTCCAGTCAACTCTATAGTGCAAACATTCTTCTCAAACATCTGTTTATACAGCTTTTTGTTATCATCAAATAAAGCACGAATCTTTTCATTCCAGAAAATGCTTTGATCTTCATCAACATTCTCACCAGGTGTCTTCTTTGCACTAGATTTCACCTTTATCGCCTTTATCTGATTCTCTCTTCTCAAATGTAAACTGTTTAGCATCATGATCATCATGATCTGAATCTTTAGAACTTGTTTCTTTGTCCTTGTTAGCACTTTTACCTCCTGCATTGTCATCATGATCATCTGAACTATCATCCTCATCATCATCTTCAACATCTTCATCAAACGTCTCATAATCAACCTTTTCTTCTTCTTTATCCTCTTCTTCCTCCTCAGTTCCCTTCAACTGTGGTGCTTTGGAATACAAATCATCAATTAACTTTCCCATGTCTTTGTTCTCAGCCTGAATCAACTTGATTTTCTTAGTATTCCTCTTCCCTCTAGTCTTCAACATTTTGTTTTCATCTTCAATCTGCTTAATCTTTGCTTCTAATTCTTCTTGATTAGCTTTGGAAGACAACACAATCTTCAATATAACACTTTCATCTTCCTTCATTTACCTAATCTCAGCTTGTTGTTGATTAAACGCTTTCATGACATTAGCAATCTGTCGATTCACAGCTTCCATCACGTCACTAGAAACTGTAACCTGAGTTGTAGATGATTCAGCACTAGGTTTAGCACTCTTCTTCTGCATTTCCTGTAAAACATTCTTCAGAGTAGCAGAAATGTTTTCAGGATTCAACTGTTATGCAGGATTCAACTGTTATGCAGGATCAGTAGATGCAACTTCTTGGACTGTTTTCTTCTTCTTCTTTGTGAATGGGGATGTGACTGGTGTTGTAGCTTTTGAGCTTCCAATAGCTGGTACTTTCTTCCCTTCAATCAAAAAATCAATCTCTCTATTCCTCTTGCTTCTTGGAGGTTCTCTCTTCGATATTTTCTTACCTCTGCCTCTTTTAATCTTGGCACGGTAACCGGAGAACCTTGAAAATCATCAAAATCACAAGTAAACTCATGTTCCTCATCAGGTAACACTCTAGTTCTCTGCTCTTCAACAATTTTGTCCATAGCTTCAGGTGTACTAATCTCAGTGGCCTTGGATTTAGAAACCATAGTTGTTTCTGTAGCAGACTCCCATTCAGCTTCATCTTCTGTTTCTTCAGAATCAACAGAATCCTCATCAACTAGCAAAGTTTTTGTCTTACCCTTGCTTTTCACAATCATCTTTTTGGGTTCAACCTCAACAACCTTTTGCTTGCCTTTCCCTGATTTAGCACCCTTGTTAATAACTTGATGTTTCCTTTTAGCACCTTTATCAACAGGACATAAAGGCTATCAGAATCAGAATCACTGTTAGCATTCCTTGCTTTATCCTTTCATGGATCCTTATAAGCAATAGATCTTAAATGTCCAAACAAATTCTTATGTGGTGGCTTCTCAGCATCAGGTACACCCTTATACGTCTTCATCCTTAACAAAGTAGTCTGGTTCATGTGAATCTGGTTGACAATCTGTAAAGGACCTCTCTTCAAATCTAGATAGTTGTTATCAAACACCATTTGCAAAAACCTGGGATACATCAAGAATTTGTCTTTCTTCACTCCCTGTAGAACTTCAATCATGTGGTGAAATATTATCCCAGAAACATTGAACGACTTGTTCAAAATAAGAGCCACCACCAAAGAACATAAAGACTTCCTTAGAACATCGTATCCTCCACTCACGAGTCTGAAAACATGTAAGATCACGTGAAGTAGATACTTGTACTGTGGACACAGCTTCGCTTTGTACAGTAAGCAATCAGTAACGGCACCAATGTATTTCATTCTCGGAAAACATTTACGTTGATCAATCCATGAAAGCTCTATTGGATCACTCGGAGAATCTTCAAGCTGCAACGCTTCTCTAATATCTTGTTCACTAACGAGCACCAACTGTCCTTGAATTCTGCTCTCGAAAACGGTCTTATTCTCCCAAAATGTGATAGCAGCTTTCTCCCAAAAATCAACTTGGTGATCTTTGTAAATCGTCATTGGTTTAGCAAGAGCATACACCACTCTACAACTCTTCAGAAAGTCGACAATTCCATAAAAGTCTTCGTATTTCCCAACGGGTCCAACATATGCACAACAGTTATTTTTTTCTTCAAAGTTCAGTAGCTTGGGTGCTCCTTGCTCTGGAACTTCTTGCTGTGGTTCTTCAGCCATTTTAATCTGCAAAAACAATCAATTAAACACAAGAATACGTCAATTCGGATAAAACTTTCAAAAATGGTAAAAAATCATCTTCATTCGACCTTTCGAGAGATCAAATGAGTTTTAATGATGTCGAATGAATGTCAAAACTTGTTCATTCAACCCTTCTATATGGTCGAATGGCCTCTGTTCAAATTCAAAATTACCAAATCATTTTTAAAACAACATTAACACCACATTTTGATTCTAAAATCACCTAACATGGCCGACTAACCATGATCAACCATTAATTGTTATAAACATTTAGTATTCGTTGGTTTTCAATTAATTCTAGGGTTTATATAATTGATTATCATCAATAATGATGTTCAACCGTTGAATTTGTAATCCCCCCCCCCCTAAAACTAACGAATAATGAATCCTCATTATCAATTTGTGCATACAAACAGGTTTAATCCATGAAATTGGATCCTAGGGTTTGGTTTACAAAATCATCGATTCTGATATGATATGGTGTCCATTATCTGTGAATTTGATATGGAAATGATCAGTAAAACACAGGGAATAAGAATCAAAGGTGTAAAAAGTACGGGCAACAAGGCGAGGTTAAGATTGAATTTTCTGAAAAATTTTGTGTGGGCTCGAATGAGCAGATGATATATATATATATATAGTCACCCTTCATTCGACCTTTGTAGGGTTCGAATGAGAAAATTTCTTGTTCATTTGACATAATGAAAGGTTCGAATGAATATGAAATGGCTCGAATGAAAATTTATCAAAAAAACACTCCCATTCGACCTCTAACTAAGGTTCGAAACAAGCCACAAAAACTTCATTCGACCTAACGAAAGGTCGAATAAGAAACTGGAAAATTGAAATTTTTAACAAATGTCCAATTTGATTCCCGTTTTGTCATTTTAAACCATTTAAACCTTCAGACTTGAAAATTTCCCATTTAAATGATACAAAACTCAAAATGGTTTGTCAAACTTCAGAAAATGATCATCATTCAACATCGGTTATCGAAAATAAGGTAGAAATGTAAAATCTTTAGTATTTTCTGAAATTTATGCTAAAACACACCAAAAATATTTTTGAGTTTTTGTATATGAACTAAATCACCAGAAAGCAATAAACTTTTAGTGATTTTTCGGTAAGAGGATCATATCAGTTTATGAAAGATCACATCACACCGTTGTTCTGTTTCATTTTAACTTTACTGACAATGTAACTTGGCAATTGCTGATAATGTTGTCCACATAAGCTCACATGCAGAACGTTACGCAGTGCTTTAAACTGATACTATTATGTATAGTATAAACTAATTCACCTGTGGTTCCCACACACACGGCATACTCATGTATCAAGGAATTTTGCACAAAGATTCATTGTAATGCGTGATTATGCTGTTGTTATCCGTTTTTACAAGGTATTAGGCACAGAGGTGTACAGGTCAGCAAATCAATGCTACAGAGTAACATGTGCACTCTACCAAGTTGAGGTCTTTTATCAATCATGATTTGCATCAATGAATAGATACGATGCATCAGATAATCTTTGATTTTCATAACACATTTAAAGTTCCTCAATTCGGTAACTTTAGGTTTTGTCTTTAAAGCTCTTTTATTTAAGATACCCTGCCTGATCTAGGTCCGTAAATTAATACAAAAAAAGATCAGATAGGCTATCCCCAGATAACAAACAACATAACGACCCAAAACCTCTGATTTTGTATAAACCCTATCAAACGAAATTACGGTACCAAGACCATATGCCCATGAGGTGTTCATCTAGATAGTAAATAGTTTGATATGTATGTATCAGGCATACAGTAATAAGCCTACGAAGCCTATCAGCACATCACATAGAGTCAACACTTATCAAGTATTTAACTTGTCATTTCTTTAGCATGCGATAGATCCTCACTGATGTACTATCATTTCCTCTTTTTTTCTCTAGGAAAAATCATTTTTGATTTTCTGATTTTTATGGATTTCAAAATTTTCAATGTTTTTGGTTTTTCTAAATAAGATGCCCCCCCTGAAATTAAAAACATATTTTTGGATTTCTAATTTTTTAAAGCATAAAAAGAAAATAAACTTGATAAACCAATGTGAAGATTAGTCTTGTTTTTCTTTAATACCATTAGTTTTTAGTAAAAATTATAATCTTGATTTGTCAAAAGCTTTGGTAAAAAGATCAGTTCTTTGATAGTCAGTGTGGATTTTGACCATATCAATCAGACCTTTAGCATAGCAATCACGAATAAAGTGATACTTAATTCGGATGTGCTTAGCCTTCGAATGATTAACAGTGTCTTTAGTGTGTGCGATGGCTGCTTCATTATCGCAATGAATGGGGGGTTTTAAGAAATTGCAAACCGTAGTCGCGCATCCGCTGTTGAATCCATAAAACTTGTGAACAGCAACTCGAGGCTGACACGTATTCGGCTTCACATGTGGATAACGCAACTGCTTTCTACTTTTTGCATTGCTAGGTCACGAGCCTGCTCCCCAGAAGTTGATATCTAGCCATTGTGGATTTTGCGTCAATATCGTTGTGACAACCGGCAACTTCCGATCTATACTGGTGTGGTTTTTATTATTTGAAATAACTATTTATTATAAATATTGTTAGCTATTAATTTTCAGAAGTTAATAGATCGTTTTAACAAAAGAAACCGTGGTTGAATCATATAACGTGTTTTAAACGCGTGTTTTGAATGCACGCGTGGGATAACAAATATTATATTTAAATTTCACGGTTTTGTTAAGTTTTTAAAATCGAACATTTCCAAAATGCTTTACTTATTATTTTATGAACTGCAAATGAAACCGAGACATATTACGTTTAATCGGGTTCGTATACGCGATATAACCTACCAACCCTAACCCTACCTATAAAACCAACATAATCCTCTCATCATCTTCATTGTCAGCCGCTATACCCCCTCTCTCTAGAAACACTGCAACTCCCTCTCTCTAACCCATCTCTCTCTACTCTCTCTACCTCTTGGTCTTTCCCTCTCCTTCCTCTCATTTGCAGCGGCCGGCTACCACACGGCTCGGTGGTGGCGGCGCTCTGTAATCAACCCGACAAGGGGTGGGGGCCGGGTTATTATTTTGATGATTGTGGCTATGGTTGTTTTCAGGGTTGGATATGGTGAAGCGTTCAAGGTATAGGGTGGTGGTAGGTGACAGCGGCTGGTGAAGGGTTGTGGTGGCCCGATGCAGTTGTGGTTTGGGTGATGTCTCGTGTTGGTGCTCGACCAGGTTCAGGTGGCTTTGGTTTTAACTCGGGTCTCGGGTCTTGATTGTTATTCGGGTCTCAAGTATGGCACAGTGTGGTCACGAGACGGTGATAGGTAGCAACTGAAGTAGGTTTTGATTGCAGTTCGCTTGAGGGTCCAGTGGTTTCTGGGTTGCTTGTGGTGCTGCTCGGTCATGGAAGCAGTGGAGGCGATGGTGGAGTTGTATTATTCAGGTCTCGGGTGGTTCACAGGTTGTTGAGTTCGGGTCATGTTGAGTTCAACTATAGGCTCGGTTCGGGATTAGGCCTCGAGTCGGTTATTGTCTGGTCCGAGTCGAGTGGTTTGTTGGTCAGATCTGGATTTCATACGAGTTTCTTTTGGTTCAGGTGTCGGGTCACGGGTTATGGTATAGGTCAGATCTGGTGCGGTTAACTAGTCAAATCTGCGGACAGACGGTCAACATGGCGTTCGAGGCAGACCAGGGTTACGCACGTGTGATTTGGTATAATTTATACTCGTATTTATTATTATTTTATTGTAGATGTTATATATTTATAAATATTGTATATTTGTAAATATTATATATTTAAGAATATTATATATTTATAAATATATTGATACGGACGAACTAGTTTTAACTCGCGAACGAACCAAATAATAAACGGTAACTATATATTATATCAGACGATTTGATAAATGTTAATTTGACGTAACTTATATCGAACATCGGACTAAATAACATTGGACTATATTGTCTGTAACACCCCGAAAACCCGTTTCATTTAATTACGCTAATAGGTGGGATCAATATATATACAATATTGAGCCCATTATCAAAAAGGAATATTTTGCGGATAATAACACGAGACATTGACAAGTCCCGTAAATTGCAAACACACGTTGGAACATTATGAGAACTAACTTAATTAGTAAAGATCACATACTTGTACTAAACCGGAGGGGCTGAACTTGACAACTAGGCAAAGTTGGAATAAAATGGGGGTTAAGAGTGAAAATGTGTGATAACACACACTAAAATCGTTCTTCACACCGTCAAAAACACACACACAAGAACCTCCACCAATTCAGCCCCAAATCATGCCAAAATCGATGGCTTTTCTAAATGCATGATGGAATTCATGATCATCTAGTGTTCTAAACGTCATAAGGTAACTCTAGATCCTTTTAAATCATCCAAATCCATGGTATATTGAAGATGATGGTTCTAGGGTTTTATAAAAATGTGGAATTGATGGTTAATATAGGTTGCCCTAGCCTTGGGGAGCCTTAAACATGTATAATTTGGTTACAAATCACATTTAATATGTGTGTTTGATTATGTTCATATGAATATGTTAACTTATGAAATTGGGGTTTTAACCTCTAGGTTGAAACCACACATGGTTCGTAGTTTTGGTGACTCTTAGGAGTTGTTATAATGATCAAATTTAGTTAAAATGCCTAAATATCTTGTTATGATAATAATTAGATACATGGCTATATTTTGGATAAACTTAAACTCATGAAAATCAAGTGAATTTGGTGGGTGCACACCAAGTGTTTGATGAAATGCCTCAATAGTCTTGTTTGCAAATTGAGGTGATAACTTGATTTGGGTAATCATGGAATTACCCGCATATAAAACGCGAAACACATGTTTAAAAGATGAATCACACCATACATGAAAAGTTTAGCCAAATGATAATTGGGAAAACAAAATAATGGTGTGAATAAACTCATGAGATGTGTTAGTTATTGGATATAATGACTAACTTAATTAATCTTATGAGTATAGTGAAGGTTGATCTTGTCAAGCTAGGTGCAAGCTTGGATGGAATGGATCAACGAACTAAGCGGGTCAAGCGGATATGAGCCTAAAGTGCAAGTCAATGGGAATGAATACAAGTAAGTTCTACTTACACTACTAGACTATGACATGGATTAAGTGTTATATATATTGGTATTGAGTGTTTACTAAAGACAAACCCCAAGGGGTGAAATTCATTAAGTGGGTCAATTTATGTGGATTCACAATAAATCAAGGTTTATGAGATTAATTGAAACCATGAGTGGTGACCGAATGGTGAAATTCATCAAACGGGTCAATTAATAATGGTATGTAAGAAATGATGTTTTAACCCAAGATGGGTCACTTAAATCATTTGAATGAAATTGTTAAGCATGTTGTTAAATGGGTCAAGTTTGTGACACTTGAACCATATATAAAAACTTGGATAACTTAGTATTATGAACTACGAGTCTAAACGGGTCAAATGGTGATATCCTCACCATGTGAGTCCAATACTTAATGCTTGTATTTCAAGCATTAAGATTCATGAGGTAAAACGGATCAAATGGCAAGGTATTACCATTTGAGTTCCGAGGAATTAATGTGTATATTTTGTAGATGCAAAAGTGCGACTAAAGCTTTGGATTGTACAACACAATATGTTTTGGTAATATCGAAGGTGCGAAGGAGAGTTTTAAGAGGTGCGAAGGAAGCATGAAAGGTGCGAAGGAAGACAATCTGGACGAATGAAGATTTAGATTATAGTAGAACTTGGTTCGACCAGTTGATTTGGGCGAACCTGCATATTCGCACAAACAGTTTGGGCGAATGTGCAGTCTATAAATAGACAAGTTTGATTTTTGAATGTAACTTTTGATCATTATTATTCCCTCCACTTTCAGAAACTCTCTCTAGTGTTTTGTTAAACCTGTTTATCGTTCATACCTTGATTGTATCTATATTTCAACGTGTAAACAAGTGTTTTATTAATGAAAACGTTTGAAAATGATGATCTGTGTGTTTGAATCTGTTTGATTATTATTTTGTGATAGTTTTAGGGTTTCCGCACCTAAAACTAACTTGTTTGATCAATCTTTGTTTGTTATCGATCCTTTCACGCACATACAAAGTGGTATCAGAGCCATTTCGGATCAAACAACCACAAATTAATAATCTATCAGTTGATTTGGATCCAATTTTGGTCAAAAAGTTTCTGTTTTCAATGAACAAACTGATGTGATAAGATTTTGATCGATTACACCTTGATTTCGAGTTTAAATTGGATAATTCTCTTTATTAAAGTTGTTCCAAATCAATTCCGATTCAAAACCTGATTAAGATCATCAAAATCCATCAAAATTTGATAATCATGATCAAAATTAACTGATTTTCAAAGAATAACCGTTTTTGAAATCACAGGGGTCGAACGAGAGAGTTTGGTCGAAAGTGGAATTTATTTGGGTCGAAAGAGGGATTTTGTGTACGAAGGAGGTGTTTTAGTGGTCGAAAGAAGACTTTGATTGCTTATTTTCCACATTCGTCCATTTGTTTCACTTTCGTCTGATCGAACGGTCGAAGGAGCCAGAAAAACGGTCGAAAGAGAGACTAAAGTGGTCGAAGGAGATTTTGTTGTTTAGTTCACATTCGTATCAGTTAAAAACGGTCGAAGGAGAAACTTATTTCTCATTCGCACATTCGTATATACGAAGGAGCATCCTGTTTTAAAACATTTTTAATCTTTTCGTGTTTAATCGTTTGCAGGACAAGATGTGGAACTTCCCAACAACGCCTAGACCTACTCAAGCACCACAACAGCAGACAACACAAGATCCGTGGTCCATTGCAGCTCAGAAGACTAGTCAACCATCACAGCCGATCAATTATATGGCAATGACTAGTTCGGCTCCACAACAAGTTGTTCAACCTTTACCACAACCGATTGACAACTATTGGGGAGTCGCAGCAGCAGCAGTTCATTCGCAGATGACCAACGCTATATCCACTCTTATTCATGATCTATCTTCTGGAAACGGCAATCGTCCACCGAAGCTAATGGACATGAAGGAGTATAATACTTGGAAGTCGAAGTTCAAGATCCATGTTGAGGGACAAGGACTTGAGGGAGCCGAGGCATGGCAAATCATTGTGAAGGGTTACGTTGCTCCTATTCTGGAGAATACTGGAGAACCAATCCCTTTGGAGAATTTGGCGGATGATGAGAAGAAAAGGTTTGTGATAGAGAAGAAGGCATTCTCTCAGCTATCCCAGGCGATCAACACTGATCTATTGCATCAGTTTGGATCGTGCACAACTTCCAAACAACTATGGGATATGCTGAGAAATCGACATGATGGAAATGAGAAAACCAGGAAGCTAAGGATGGAGGAGCTTCGTAAGGAATTTGAAAACTTCAGTTACATGGGTAATGAGACTCTAAAAGTGTTAGTTCCACGGTACTGCCATTTGCTCACTGAATTGTCGAGCTATGAGATCAGCATTCCAATGTCGGAATTAGTAGATAAATTTGCTGATGCTTTACCACCCTACTGGAACCAACACATCGAAGTGTTAAAGGAGAAAGATGCTTACCAGTATTGGACTATTAATGAGTTCATTCAAAAGCTGGAAAACAAAGATATGGATGAAAAGAGAAAAGCTAAGAGAGCTCAGATTCCACAGAATCCTGATTTATATGTGAGTGGAACATCTAACTCTCTTTCTGCTTCAAGCACCACTTCTAATGTTGCACCTCACATAGCATGTGTGTCTAACATTGTTGAACCAACAAAAGCACCCATCAACTATCTTGCCCAATCTTCATCCTACACACCATCATACACACAACAACCTTATCAAACACCAAACTTCATTCCACCCTTTTCACCATTACAACAAGCCGCATGCTACACATCAAGTCAATCTCAACAACAACAACAATATCCTCCTCAAATGAATCAGATGCAGATTACTCAAGCACAGTCAAGTCAAAACCCGATTGTGTTAGAGACCTCAAACCTTAACAATGTGACTGTTGAAATTGCTCAACAGCATGTTGCTCTTGTATCTGCTATGGTTGCTTCTTACAACGGTTTGGTAGCGAGTCAAATTGGTAACAACAATCTCACCAATGAAGACTATGCTCAAATCGACAAAGAGGAGATGGAGTTGATGGACATTCAGTGGGCTTTTGCAAGCATTATGAGGAGAGCCATTGATTTTATTCAGAAGACTGGCAGAACTGATCTCTCAACTTCTCCCAACACCACATACGGATTCAACAAAGCAAAAGTTACATGCTTCAACTGTGGTGAGAATGGATATTTTAAAAGAGAGTGCACACAGCCAGCACAGCAAGGTAACCGAAACCCTTTCAATTCTACATACCAAAACAGACAAAACCAAAACCAAAATCAAGTGTCTTACAACAGTCCCAACATCTCAAGCTTTCAACCACAAAACAATTATCAGAACTGTCAACAAAACACCAACACTAGACAATCCACAACTCAAAACCAACCTCAACAAAATCCAAACCGCACTATTGTTCCTATCACTACACCTAACACACAAAACCAAAACCAAAACCAAACTGATAATCAAAACCAAGCACTTGTGATCCAAAAGGATGAAGGTTTTGATTGGACTGGTATGCAATTGGGGGTGGAGGAAATCACTGCTGGGAATGTGGCTTGTGTAGCACAACAGATGAGTTTGGATGAGAATGAGGAGATTGAAGAGGAAGTTGTGATTGAAAAAGTGTCAGAGTTGAAGATTGAGGAAGTGAATGAGGATGTGATTGTTGAGAGTGAAGACAAGAAATCGGGGATGATTCTTGATTCTGTCACTGATGTTGGAGACCACTATTATTCAGCTTACTCGGATATGGAGAGTGAATCTGATTCAGAGACTAGTGTGAATTCACTAGATGATGACATTGACCAACTGCTAGCTGAAGCTGACTTCCTGATGACCCGCAAGTCATGTATGGTGGATGATGCATTCACCAAGATTGACTACTCCAAATTCTTCGCAGGAAAGGAAGCTCACTTCGCTTTGATGGCCATGACAGAACCTCCCAAGCCGGTAAGTTCTGAAACTCAATCTCAAGCGTGTGTTAAATGTGATAAATGTGCTGATTTTGAAAAACTGACTGATGAAAATAAGCTTCTCAAGGTCCAACTTGAGAGTGCCAAAATCAACTGTCAGATTTATCAAAAGGACTTAAAAGATTTCAACAAAGTTCTTGATGGTTATAAAAAGGATGTGTCTGAACTTAAAAAGACATTGTCTATCAAACAACTTGCCATTAATAATTACATCAATGAAATGGAAAACACTAAATTGGAAATTGCAACCATCAAGTGCTTTGCTGAAAAAGTTAACAAGAAGTTAGAGAGTTACAAGCACATAGCATATGTAGTCGACCATATCATTGAAGAACCTTCCCAGTCAAATAGTGCAAACTATAAGTCAGTCCCATCTCCGGTATTGTTTGAGAATCACACTTTACATGCAATACCACTGGAGACTTTAATCAATTCTGATTCCACATCAGAAAATGAGCCTAACACTTCCAGTGTCGGGGATCCGTATTCTGATGTGAGACCAGTACTGGGAAATAGTGAGGGTGTGGTCGCTACTGATGATTCAGATGAAGAAGATGAGCCATCTGAGACGGTTGAAAGTGATAGTGATATCTCTGATGAAAATCATATAATCACTACTGAGCCAGTCTCACCGTCTCAGATCATTCATCCAATGGCAAATGCTCATCGTAAAAATGAGGTTAAGAAAAATGAAAAGTCTGTTGGTAAGAGTTTTGAAAAGAAAGAGGTAAAGAAGGTTGAGAAAAATGTGAGAAAGCCGGTTGAAAAGAAAGTTGAAACTAAAACTGAGAAAAATGTGGTTAAGCCGGTAGAAAAGAAAAATGAGCTTAAATCTGAGAAAACCAATGATGTGAGCAACGAATCGTGTGACAAACCTGTCAAAATCTTCTATCGGATGCAAGGCTCCGATAAGATTTTATCCGATGATGAATATCCGATTAAGTTTGTCAATTATTCAAAAATCGAAAAGATCTGGCAGGAAAGTACGATTTGGTTTCCAAAATTTGAAAGAACCAATGATATTCCTCAAGAGATTTTAGATAAAATTTATTCGGATAAAGAAGCAAAGGTCAATGTCACACAATTTGTTTTGCCTGTTCATAAAGAAAACAGTTTTATTGAACCGACTTACTCAAAGGACCCAGCTCCTGAGAGTTTAAGGAAACAATGCATGGTCGATCGATATCCCATTGCTAGCTTTTCTAAGTCGCCGATCAAGGAAAACTATGAGGAATACCGTGCGTGTTATAAGTGCGGGGAACGGGGACATTTACTTGCCGCCTGCCCGTACGTACGACACAAAAGGCACGAGGTGGAAATGAGGCAATATCATGATTATCCGGTTGACAACTACGGTTATCAACAAAGACGGCATTTCCCCCAGCAAGAATCTTATCATAATCAAAACAATTTTTACAACAAGAGGGAAAACCGTCCGATGACGTATGATAAATGCAACCGGATGACCACTGATAAATCTGTTAAGAAACCTATGATGAACTCAACTACTGATAACAAAAAGGTTGCTCCTAAACCTAATGGAAAACAAGCAGTTGGACCTGTCTCTGTTAAATCAGAGAAGGTAACCAAGAAGGTTGCTTTTAAAGATGAAGTAAAGAAACCGACTGAGACTTCAAAATCTCAGATACGGATCTTGAAAAGATCTGAGCAATCTTGGTCATCTAAGGAATCTGAAGGAGCCTCTACTTCACAGAATGAGAAGAATGAGAAAAAGAAAATTGTGAGTGAGAAGAAAGGGGTTGAAGTAACCCAAGATGTTTGTGATTTGAAAGACTCTTTGAAACAACCAGTTCAAAGACCCAAGACCAAACAGGCTTGGGTCCCCCGAAAGATCTAACTGTTCTACTTTTTATGTGCAGGGAGCTCCAGCTGGCCCTGTTAGCAGCCTATGGATTGTTGACAGTGGAGCTTCTGGTCACATGACAGGGGACCTCACGCTACTCTTTGATATCAAAAACATTAACGGAGGTTATGTGGCATTTGCTGGTAATAAGGGAGGCTACATTACGATGGAGGGTAGTGTAAGCAATGGGGTCGTAACATTTGAGCGGATTTCATACGTGAAACAGATAGACTATAATTTGCTCAGTGTTAGTCAAATTTGTGATAAACAATTTTCTGTGTATTTTGATGACAAATCTTGCTACATCTTGAAACCTGGGTTTGAGCTACCAAAAGAGTGGGTGATGCTGAAGGCACCGAGAGTTAACAACTTGTATATTCTCGACATGTCCAAAGCAATGACCACCCATGGCCAAGTCACGTGTTTCCTCTCCAAGGCTACAGAAAAAGAATCGATTATGTGGCACAGGAGAATGGGACACATCCATTTGCGAAAGATGAACCAGCTTGTGAAGAATGAACTTGTCACGGGAGTTAATGTGAAACACTTTCATTTGAATGACAAGTGTATCAGTTGCAAAAAGGGAAAGCAGCACAAACAATCCCATAGACCAAAGAAAGTCAATCTGTTGAGCTGCCACTTGAACGTTTGCATATGGATTTATTCAGTCCAATCAGACATAAAAGTCATGCCGAGGAGTTGTATTGTCTTGTGGTGACTGATGATTATTCAAGATTTTCATGGGTAATGTGCTTGCATCAGAAAAGCGACACTTTTGACAATTTGAAGGTTCTGTTTACACGTCTGGAGAATATATATGGTCTGAAGATCAAACGAATCCGGAGTGACAATGGGACGGAGTTCAAAAACACTCAGATGGAGGATCTTTGTGCAAACAAAGGAATTCATCATGAATATAGCGCTCCGTATACACCCCAACAGAACGGTGTCGCAGAGAGAAAGAACAGGACTCTAATAGAGACGGCGAGAACTATGCTTGCGGATTCAAATCTTCCAGTCATGTTCTGGAACGAAGCTATTTACGCGGCATGTTATACTCTTAACCGTGTTTTGACAGTGAAGAAGTTTGGCAAGACTTCTTATGAACTGTTGAACCGACGCAAGCCGAATCTGGAGTATCTAGAACCATTTGGTGCCCTGTGTACCATGCCGAACCCTTCGGAAAAGTTTGCACCAAAGGCTAAAGAAGGTTATTTTGTTGGATATGCAACCCCATTAAAACGGGTATTCAACAAAAGAACTAGAAAAGTCGAGGAGTGGACAAACGTCGAAGTTCAAAGATATACACAAAATGTACAGGGTGGAGGACCAGATTGGATGTTTGATTACAAAGACTTCTTTGAATCATTCAATCTAGATACCATGGTTGAAGAAGCTATACTTCACTTATATTACGAGGTTGAAAACGCCGTGACTTCACCGTTAGTGCGTCCGATCACGGTAAACCCCCAAACAGCTTCTAATGATACCACTGCTCCTGTATTGGAAGAAGAGGTGTTCCAAGAGGCTTCTACATCGCTTAATTCATCCGAATCAGAATATGAAGACGATGATGCAACAAGTGAAGCTATTCTGGACAACGCTACAGTGACACCACCAGTGAACCCATCTAATACTGATGCTTCAACATCGAATGTGGGTAATGATCTGGTTTCTACAGAGAATTTGACAACTCAAACGGGAGTACAAGTACCTGATTATCCAGAATCTCGGATACAACGGATACACCCGCTTGAACAGGTTATTGGTGATCCTGGTAGCAGTGTGATGACAAGAGGGCAGCTGAGAAATGCTCAATCACCAGAAAATATTGACAACCTTGCTTTATATGCCAAAATTCAGAAATCTGGTTTTCAAAATGACTGGTCATTTGCTTGTTATGTTTCGCAGGTTGAGCCGCGAACTTACAAGGATGCTCTTTTGGATGATTCTTGGGTGGAAGCAATGCAGGAGGAGTTATTACAATTCCAGAAACTTGGTGTATGGACCCTAACAGATTTGCCCCGTGGAAGAAAGAAAATTGGTACCAAATGGGTGTTTAAGTGCAAGAAGGATGACAGAGGAGTCATAGTGCGAAACAAAGCTCGCTTGGTAGTTCAAGGTTTTCATCAGGTTGAAGGAATCGACTACAATGAAATCTATGCACCGGTTGCACGCTTGGAAGCTATCAGAATGTTCCTAGCATTTGCATCATGGAAGAAATTTAAGGTGTATCAGATGGATGTAAAGAGCGCTTTTCTTTACGGTGTGGTCAAAGAGGAAGTTTACGTAGGTCAACCGCCAGGCTTTGAGGACCCTATTCACCGGGATAAGGTTTATGTGTTAAACAAAGCTCTCTACGGGTTGCACCAGGCTCCGAGACAATGGTATGAGGAGCTGAGCACGTATCTTCTCTCGAAAGGATTCAAACGCGGACTGGTAGACTGCACACTGTTCACGAAACGAACAGGAGATGATTTGCTTCTCGTACAAATTTATGTTGATGATATTATTTTC
The DNA here is from genome assembly GCA_028751855.1 of Ambrosia trifida. Classification (NCBI taxonomy): domain Eukaryota; kingdom Viridiplantae; phylum Streptophyta; class Magnoliopsida; order Asterales; family Asteraceae; genus Ambrosia; species Ambrosia trifida. The sequence goes on from CM054122.1 coordinate 112,864,041, forward strand.
GGGTCAACTAACGAACTTCTGTGCAGGGAATTTGAACAAGTTATGCAGGAAAAGTTCGAAATGAGCGCAATGGGAGAAATGCAGTTTTTCCTCGGCTTGCGGGTGGAGCAAAGACCAACGGGGATCTTTATTCATCAGACGAAATACGTTTCTGAAGTCTTGAGCCGATTCCAGATGGATGATTCGAAGCCGATGGATACCCCGATACAGCCCAATCACGGGATTGGAGTTGACCTTAAGGGGGAGCTGACTGATCCATTTACATACAGAGCAATAGTCGGATCTCTGATGTATCTCACAGCGTCAAGACCTGATATAATGTTTGCGACATGTCTTTGTGCGCGATATCAATCGAAGCCGAAATAGAGTCATTTTGCAGCTGTCAAGCGTAGCCTTCGATATCTGAAGGGTTGTCCATCGAAAGGACTTTGGTACCCTCATGATGATAATTTTGACCTAATCGCTTTCAGTGATGCAGATTGGGGCGGCTGTGACAAAGACAGCAAATCCACAACGGCTGGATGTCAGTTTATGGGGAGCAGGCTCGTGACCTGGCAATGCAAGAAACAAACCGCAGTTTCACTATCCACATGTGAAGCAGAATACGTTTCAGCATCGAGCTGCTACTCACAGGTTCTTTGGATCCAACAGCAGATGGTGGATTACGGTTTGCAATTTCTTAAAACCCCTATTTACTGTGATAATGAGGCCGCAATCGCATTAACTAAAGACTTAGTAAATCACTCGAACGCTAAACATATCCGGATTAAATATCATTTTATCCGTAATTGTTATGCTAAAGAGTTGATCGATATGGTCAAAATCCACACTGATTACCAACGCGCAGATCTTTTTACCAAAGCTTTTGACAAATCCAGATTTGATTATCTTTTAAAAGCTAATGGTATTAAAGAAAAACAGGACTGATCACCACCTCAGTCTATCACTTTTTAGTTTAAATTTTTACTGCTTTTCAGAAAAATTTCGAAAATCCAAAAACATTGATAAATTTAAAAATCCATAAAAAATTAGAAAATTTCTTTGCTGACTGCTATATCTTCTTCCCTTAGATTAATGCCGTCAGATTTCTGTGAACAAACGATATCTGGGCAGTCACATATTTGAAATGCTCCAGCTTATCCTTGGGAACAGTAAATTCGAAAATCTATAAAAATCAGAAAATTCTAAAATGATTTCCTGGAGTATAAAGGGAAATGATAGTACATCAGTGGGGATCTGACACATTCTAAATAATGTAATACTATATAGGGCGTGTGTCTGAGTCTGTGCGATGTGCTGATAGGCTTCGTAGACCTATTACTGCGTGCCTGATACATACATATCAAACGAATTGTTGTGTGGATGAACTCCTCATGGGCATATGGTCTTAGTACCGTAATTTCGTTTGATAGGGTATCTGTACAAAACTCGGAGGTTTAGGGTCGTTATGTTATTAGTTGTCTGGGGATAGCCTCTCTGATCTTCTGCTGTAAGTCATTACGGACCTAGATCAGACAGGGTGTCTTTATAAAAGAGCTATATGCCAAATCCTAAAGTTACCGAATTGAGGAACTTTCCATGTTATATGATGATCAAAGATTATCTATTACATCGTATTGATCATTGATGCAAATCATGATTAATATCAGTCCTCAACCTGGTATAGTGCATATGTTACTTTGCTGCATTAATTTGCTGACCTGTATACCTCTATGCATTATATCTTGTACAATTACAGACGACGAAAGCATAATCACGCTTTACAATGAGTCTTTGTGCATTTACTTCTTGATACGGGAGTATGTCGTGTGTGTGGGAACCACAGACAATTGCGTTTATACTATAAATATCAGTATCAGTATAAAGCACTGCACAAAAGTCTGCATGTGAGTTTATGTGGATCACAATATCAGCAATTTCCAGATCACATATTGTCTTTAATGATAATAATTTCAAAAAAGATCAACGGTGTGATCAGATTTCTCAAAAACTGATATGATTCCTTTACCGGAAATCCCAATAACATTTACAGTTTTTCATTTACATTTCTGCATTTTATTTTATCGTCAAAAATTATAAAACTCAAAAAGATTTTAGGTTTGTTTTAGCATAAACTTTAGAAAATCCAAAAAGATTTTTCTTTTTCATCTTATTTTTGATAACTGATGGTGGTTGATGTCGATTTTCTAAACCTTGATACACCATTTGAGCTTTGTAACTTTTAAAATGTGAAAACATGAATGTTGGATGCTTAAAAGTTGGAAAATAATTGGACCGGGACTCGTTTTTGAGATTTGGAAAATTTTCAAAAATCCCAATTCTCATTCGCCCATTCGGTTGGTCGAATGTGGGATTTTATTTGTTCATTCGTATGTTTTGTTGGGCGAAGGAGAGTGTTCATGATAATTATCTCATTCGAACACTTTTATCTCATTCGTACCCTTTCAATAGGGTCGAAGGAGACAAAAGTTTCTCCTTCGTATGACCAAAACGGGCGAAGGGGCAAGCCTATATATATCCATCTTCTCATTCGAACCCCATTTATAATTTTTCCAGATTTTTAACTGTAAACTCACCTTATTGCTCGTTCGTTTAAAATCATTCCTTTGTGTTCGTACATTCACACTGATCATTTTGCTATCATTTTAACAGGTTCTCTTCAAGGATTCAACACTTAATCTCTGTTTTATATTACGAACCCTAACTGTCCAAACTCGTTTAAAAACAACATAATAACACCAATTGATGCTCAGGGTTTATTGTGTGTGTGTTTTAGGGGGAGAAATAATCAAAAACATGGTTTAAAACTAGTCAGATTGATCAAACATTGTTTAAACCCTAGTTTTTGGGTGAAAACACAAACACAATACATAATTGTTGAAATTGTTAGTTTAGAAGTGTTAATCGGCATTATTAGGCTTGAATACAATCAAATGGACATGTTCAGAATCATTAGATTTCAAAATTGAAATTTCAAAAACATGAACTGTTTCCTTCGACCAGATCGAATGGGCGAAGGAAGAAATAAAAGCGGTCGAATGAAGATTAATTGGGCGAATGAAACATTTTATCAAAACCATTACATTCGTACCTTGTTTTTCTCATTCGTACCTTTACAAAAGCTCCTTCGTACCCCCGTTTGGGCTAAAGAGGAGTTTATGACCAAAAATTTTCATTTTGAAATTCTGACGATTTTTAATGTGTGTTTTTGTTTGTTTTGCAGATTTAACAATGTCTGAACAACAGAAGACGACGGAACAAGCAGGATCCTCATCACAGCCTGCTAAACAGCTAGATTTTGAAAATGCGCACAACTGTTGTGCATATCTTGGAGATGTGAAGAAGCACACAGAATTCGTCGGCATCATTGATTTTCAAAAAAGAAGCAGGGTGATTGATGCCATTGCCACGCCGACAGTTATTGTCACACCCTCAAATTTCCACTGCGGGGTTCATACCGCGAGGCGCATGACATACCAGGATCCCATAGCCATAAGTCATATGAACGAACTCTAAATGCCCAAACCATTTAGTTCGTTTCAAAAACCAAGTTTAGTTAAGTTGCGGAAGCGTAAACCAAATTTAATCCTTTTAAAACCATGCGCAAAACAACGCGCCCAAATTAAAACCATATGAAAGAAAATGTAAAAGCATAACATGTAATTTAGGTGTATGCCCAAGACCCCAAATGCAATGAAGTGTGCAGTTCTTTCTAATCCTGGCACCGGAAGCTAACTACCTGCAAAAGCGTGTAAATCGTGGGTCAACAAACAATGTTGGTGAGTTCACTAGGTAAAGTAAATGAGTATGTAACTGCGCTGGTTTCCAATACCACGTAAGTAAGTAAGTTGTGTTGGTGCCCCGCACCGTGTAACCACTAATTCATCGCATGCCAAGGGTAGCTAACCCATTCATGATAACTAACCGATTATACCGAACTGCTATGTACGTGTAGCCACAAAAGTGTGCCGTATGCCTGACATCATTGTCTATCCGCAATGATAATGTTTTGTAGTTATAGTTCACGCCCGCGCTCCCCGAGCCGGTGTGAGGTTTGTAAGACCTAATAGCGCTATCAACTAATAACCCGCTTGCCAACCCTAGCAACTCATTCGGTACGTGAGGACTTACAAAATGATAGAGATGGTTCAGTTTATCAAGGACACAATTGCGAATTAGCAAAGTGACCGACCCTCATAAGGATCCATGGCATCCCAACCCGGGATGTGTAAGTAGTCCCAAACCGGACTAGAAAATGTTAAGTAAAGTGTCTCATACCTGAGACGCATGCTTTTGAGAAAAAGAGTAGTGAAACTCACCTTAGGTCGCAAGTGAAAATCCAAATTCCACGAATAGTAACGTGCTACCGACTCCCTATTACAAATGTCACTAGGTGAGTATACGTGCGTAACCAACACACCATGTAACTCGTTTATCCAAGACTTTTAAAAGTTCAAAACCGTGTAGTGACACCTAATGACTCTACATGCTCAAGTATGTCCTACGTATCCCTTTGGTGATCATAGCAATTATTATCAGTTTAATGCATCAAATACATCTCATACAAGTTTCCACACAAGTACATGTCAATTACACACCACATAGAACTCCAAATAGTCACTTAAAGACCCCGTACACAATCTGTGTTTTTAGGACAGATTGTGCGCTGTGAAAAACAATTTATTTAAAATACTTAACGAATGAATTAGAGTCCCAACTTTTTACTGAATTTTATTTGGGATTCACTCGACAATACCTATTTTTGTTTTGTCTTAATTTCAAACACAAAAATTATAAAAATTCGTACAACACAGCAGTGTCCAGAAAATATCCTCAACAGGTCAGTTTAGTAGGAAAATTCTTAAAAATTGTGTATTCATCCAAACGAGATGAATCCACTTGGAAAAGCTCTATTTATCTAGTATTGACCTACTTTAAAAATTTCATAACCTAACTCCTTGTAAATCTCAAGTTATGACCATTTAAAGTTAGCCCAATTTACAAATCCGAAAATCTGATATGACCCCTAATCAATTAAAATTCCAAAAACGACTCATACGGTGTCCAAAATCGATGGTTTTGCCCATTATGAAAAGCTAAGACATTGTACATTACAATCATGCAAAGAAATCATCAAAAAAATCGAGTTACCAACCCGTTACAGCCCCTTCAACACGTTCAAACAAATCTGTCAGAATCTGAAACTTGCATCCCAAGTAATCTACAAACCCTAATTCTTCATAAACATCCCTAATACATGTATAACACCTATAGTACTGATTAAACACCATATTAATCATAGCAAACACATATATTATCATGTGAAAACCCTAATCATGGCTGCTAATAACAATCATCATCATCAAATCATCAAGAACATTCAAGAACTCCTACACATGCATGTATGCGATTTTATATATATTATTTTTAGGGTTTTTAAAGTTTTTCAATCATTATAATTTATCAAGAATCGTAAGAACGTATACCTTGTGAAAGATTAAACTCCCTAGAGCCTTGAAATCAAACCCGAACTAGCTTGATTAGTGAAAGATTGCTTGATTGCTTGAAAACAAAGAGAGAGGGGGTGGGGGGTTTCGCACGGCACCAAGGGGGCAAGGGAGTAGGGTTTTTATCTTTTTCCTTGCCTCCTAATTGTAAATGGGCTTTGCTTGTTCCCCAAGCAATTGGTATTAGGGCCCTTCTAGTCCATTAACTTAACCCGTTAACCATGTTCTAGCCCAATACTGGACCCAATATTATTAACCATGCTAAATTATATAAAAACCATTATTTTTATTATTACATAGCATATCATTCATGTTGTGCACTTAATTTGCATAATCTACGCATTACCTTTCAGTTAGGCGATCATTCACAAAAACATGTAATTCACATAAGCACGTACTTCATGTTCACCAAAATTCACTTGTATATATTATTGCTATGTATTTCATATAATTCACCAACGTTCGGGATACAGGACTCATGTGTGTGTTTAACAAGGATTTTCCTACGTATAACATATGTTAGCATCTTCTAACATATGTTAAGCCTACTTAACTAACCCTAGTTAAGTATCTAGCCATGTATGAACATGTAAGTTAACTAGAGTTCAGTAAAAAGTATTTAACCTGAAAATGCGGGGTGTCACATCATCCCCAAGTTGAAAAGAATTTTGTCTCGAAATTCAGCAAGTAAACAGTAAAGCCAGCTATAAAAATGTGTGCTTGGTTCCCGGATGTCACATCATCCCCAAGTTGAAAGGAATTTCGCCCCGAAATTCACTTTGAAAGAGCTGCTTTATGTTCCGCGTTTGATCTATGTACGATTTCAGGTTCAGTAAAGAGGTGTGGGTATTTGAGCCGCATCTGATCTTTGCGCTCCCACGTGTATTCCGGTCCTAGACGGGAATTCCACCTTACCTTAACAATAGGTATAGTACTTTGTCTGAGTTTCTTGACGCCCTGCTCAAGAATCTCCACTGGTTCTTCCACGAACCGTAGCTGATCGACCACCTGGATCTCCTCCAGTGGCACTACCAGTGTCGTATCGGATAAGCATTTCTTCAAGTTTGAGACGTGGAATACATTATGCACTCCACTGAGTTCATCTGGTAAATTCAGCTGGTAAACTACCGGACCAATCCTTTTAACAATCTCGAAAGGTCCAACGTATCGGGGATTTAACTTCCCTCGTTTCCCAAAGCGTATCACTCCTTTCCAAGGTGACACCTTTAACAAAACCTTGTCCCCAATCTGGAACTCCAAAGGTTTTCTACGTTTGTCAGCATAACTTTTCTGTCGATCCTGAGCAGCAGCCATCCGATTTCTAATTTGCACTATCTTCTCAGAAGTTTCGTGCACTAGTTCGGGACCTGTTAGTTGGCTATCCCCAACCTCAGTCCAACAAATAGGAGACCTACACTTGCGCCCGTAAAGTGCCTCGAAAGGCGCACACTGTATCGAAGTGTGGTAACTGTTGTTGTAAGAGAATTCGATTAAGGGCAAGTGCTTATCCCAGTTATTACCAAAGTCCACTACGCACGCTCGTAGCAGATCCTCTAATGTTTGGATGGTACGTTCACTTTGTCCATCCGTCTGTGGGTGATAGGCTGTGCTCATATCAAGACGAGTTCCTAGAGCATCTTGGAGAGTAGTCCAGAAACGAGAAGTGAATCGTCCATCGCGATCAGATATAATGGAAGTAGGCACCCCATGCCTAGAGACTATCTCCTTGATGTATAGGTTTGCCAGCTTCTCTAACGAATCCGTTTCTTTTATTGCCAGGAAGGGGGCCGATTTGGTTAAACGGTCCACGTTAACCCAAATCATGTTCTGGCCCGTTGGCGTTCTAGGATGCTTTGTAATGAAGTCCATAGAAATTCCATCCCTTTTCCACATTGGAATCTCTGGTTGTTGGAGTAGGCCTGAAGGTTTTTGGTATTCAATCTTAACCTTCGCACAAGTCAAGAACTTACTAACATAAGTGGCTATCTCGGCTTTCATGTTTGGCCACCAGTATAGAGTCTTAAGATCTTGATACATCTTGTCCGAACCAGGATGTACCGAATAGCGAGAGGTATGTGCTTCATCGAGCACCAGTTGTCTGCGATCCCCAAATCGTGGTATCCAGACTTTATTCATGAAGTACTGCAGACCGTCTGTTCTCAATTCCAAGTGCTTATCTGCACCATGTAGGGTCTCAAGCCCGATGTTTTCTTCCTTCAATGCCTCACTCTGGGCTTAACGTATCTTATCAGGAAGGTTAGAGTGAATGGTGAGTTGTAAAGCTCGCACTCTTTTGGGTTTCGTTTCCTTTCGACTGAGGGCATCAGCTACTACGTTAGCTTTCCCTGGATGATACTTGATGGCACAGTCATAATCGTTCAAAAGTTCAACCCAACGACGTTACCGTATGTTTAGTACCTTCTGGTCAAATATATGCTGAAGGCTCTTGTGGTCAGTGAAAATTGTGCACTTGGTTCCATAGAGGTAATGACTCCAGATCTTTAGAGCAAAGGCCACTGCTCCCAGTTCCGAGTCATGGGTGGTGTAATTCTTCTCATGAACCTTCAATTGACGTGAAGCACACGCGATCACCTTATCACGCTGCATTAGCACACATCCTAACCCTTGGATAGACGCATCACAGTACACCACAAAGTCCTTTGTTCCCTTAGGTAGCGATAGTATCGGTGCACTGCAAGGTTTTGACCAGATTCTTGGGCATCTCCCCACTTATAGGTAATGCCTTTCTGCGTTAGGGCGGTGAGAGGTTGAGCGATCTTAGAAAATCCCTCAATAAACCTGCGATAATAACCAGCGAGACCAAGAAATTGGCGCACTTCAGTAGGGGTCCTAGGAGCCTCCCACTTTTGGTAGCGTCAATCTTGGCTGGGTCCACATGTATTCCTGCCTCATTGACCACATGCCCAAGGAATTGGACTTCTCAAATCCAGAAGTCACATTTGGTAAACTGTGCATACAGCTGCTCATTCCTCCGTAGTTCCAAGATTAGCCGCAGGTGCTGCTCGTGCTCCTCCCTGCTCTTGGAGTAAATCAAGATGTCATCTATGAACGCTATGACGAATTTGTCCAAGTAGGGCTTGCACACACGGTTCATTAGATCCATGAACACAGCCGGTGCATTAGTTAGCCCACATGGCATTACCAAAAACTCATAATGTCCATAACGAGTTCGAAACGCCGTCTTTGCCACATCCTCTTCTCGGACTCTCAGTAGATGGTATCCTGACCTCAAGTCAATCTTAGAGTAGAAGCTCGACCCTTGCAGTTGGTCAAACAAGTCATCAATACGAGGCAAAAGGGTAACGATTCTTAATCGTCACATTGTTCAACTCCTGATAATCTATGCACATACGAAAGCTCCCATCTTTCTTCTTAACAAACAGAACTGGAGCTCCCCATGGCGAAGAACTGGGTCTAATGAAACCCCTATCCAATAGCTCTTGGAGTTGGGTAGACAGTTCTTGAAGCTCACCTGGTGCTAAACGGTATGGTGCGCGTGCAACTGGCGCTGCTCCAGGTGCAAGGTCAATCTGAAACTCCACTTAACGAACGGGTGGGAGTCCAGGTAGTTCCTCTGGGAAGACATCTTGGAAGTCTCGGACCAGTGGGATGTCCTCAATTCTAGTTTCGGTTTCGGCTCGAGTATCAGATATGTTGGCCAAAATGGCCGGACAGCCCTTGCGAATACACTTCTGGGCCTTCATATAGGAGATGATACCCACCATGGCACCACCTCGATCACCCTGTATGGATAATAGTTCTCCACTTGGGAGAGGAATGCGAACAATTTTCTCCTGACAGAGAATTTCAGCGTGTTGCTTGGACAACCAGTCCGTGCCAACCACGAGATCAAAGATACCTAGGGTGATAGGTAAGAGGTTGATGGCAAACAATTGCTCGTTCAACTCGAGCTTACAGTCACGATGTATATGGGTTACCTCGACAGGCTTCCCATCAGCCAGTTCAATAGAGTATGGGGTATCTAGAAGAGTAGGAACCATCCCTAATTGTTTACTAAGTTTTGATGAAACAAAACTATAGTCCGCACCAGTATCATATAAGATAGAAGCAAGAGTGTCGTTCAAGGAGCACGTACCCATCACGACATTGTTATCAGTCCTAGCTTTCCCCAGGCCAATCACAAATGCTTTTCCCCGAGCCCCGTTGTTGTTGCTACCGTTACGGTTGTTGTTGTTGCAGGACTTATACCTCACACTATCCCACGTTCTCTTGCTATCACCAATAGTAGAAAATGAAGCACCATGCTTCAGAAAAGTACCATGATCGGCAGTCTCATCTGTGAGTTTGCGAGTCAAGTGAAAGATTTGTTAGATTCTGGGTAGGTGAGCTGCAGTGGCCAAGCCATGAATATGAGGGACCCACCCTTTTGGTATGAAATTCGATCCATTTGTAAGGTAGGTTAAATAGATTTGAGCCTATAGTGGCTATCTCCTGTAGCTTGGTAGTTAGGCGTCGATCTCAGACCCATCCGTCTTTATATAACAAAATTTCTAGATTTCACCACAGGGTGTTACGTTCTCCTTCCAGGTATCTGTAACTCATCGAGTGTGCATGTAGCGTACATTACTCCATCCTGCCTGGGACAAATGCACATGGCAAAGACTTATACTATCGAAGCAATCAGACGGTCTCCTTCAGTTCCGTTGGAGTTATCGAGGTTTACAACCAATAAAAGGCTTGAAAATACGTTGTGCATTCAAGGTATAAGAAAGTTCAAATGTGGAAGTCAGGGGAAAAGAATGATTTAGCAAAATAGATCTTTACTAGCTTGGAAAGATGCGAGGGCCTCAACCACCCTATCGTTGATCATAAAAACTCAGTCTTATCTAAGTTAACAAGGGAAATGAAAGAAAAGATAGGTAAGAAAAGGTAAGAGCCAATCGTCGCCATGCTCTGTCTAGATAGTAGAGCCTTCATCCTCACTTTCCGTGTGCTCGTCCTGCTCAGGTTCCCCTTCCATCTCTTATCCTTCCTCTTTTGCGATGTCAGTGTTATATGGTTCTCATCACGTACAATCTCCTTCTCTAGTCCTATGTGAACCAGTTTAGTGGTAAGCTGTACCACTCGTTCCTCCAATCGTGGCTATCAGCCATTAGTAGGTTTCATCCTCCCTTGTGATGTTGCATTACATCGCAGGCTTTACGTAACTCCCCAAGAGTGTGTGTAACAAGTCCCGATCTAATGTGTTCCCATGAATCTACCATATACTTATGAGTAACAGGGATATGCAGTCATACGTCCGCCCGCTCATACTAGGCGTAAGGTACTAAGGTAAGAAATAAGTTCTATATGCGTAACCTAGTCCCGTCTGAGTTTCGAATGGGAGTAAGAAAGATCAAGTAACAAGGAACGGAAACTAATTGTCTCCTTGCTCAGTGAAATAGGATAAGTCTCAGTATTCGAATTCCTTCATAGTTGATTTAATGGTACCACGTCATGCGCATCGTGCATCTTCCTGTGTACGTGCGCCACAACGCTCGCAAGGGCTCCCTCCCTTTACTATAGTTGTCTCCTCGTCCATGAGGTTAGTTAGGATATTACTCCCAGTAATGCGCCACCTGGTGTAACCCTAGGTTCCCACCATTGACGTGTTAAGAATTAAGTCTAGAACTAGAAGATAACATATCTCCTGAAATCATATGTTGTAGATATATGTAGCTAAAAGCTAGTTGTGCACTTAAGTTGTGAGTGTACTTATGCTATAATGGTTATAGACTAGACTCAACATGCAGTCCTAGTTCACTATAACCAATGTCTCTGATACCAATCTGTCACACCCTCAAATTTCCACTGCGGGGTTCATACCGCGAGGCGCATGACATACCAGGATCCCATAGCCATAAGTCATATGAACGAACTCTAAATGCCCAAACCATTTAGTTCGTTTCAAAAACCAAGTTTAGTTAAGTTGCGGAAGCGTAAACCAAATTTAATCCTTTTAAAACCATGCACAAAACAACGCGCCCAAATTAAAACCATATGAAAGAAAATGTAAAAGCATAACATGTAATTTAGGTGTATGCCCAAGACCCCAAATGCAATGAAGTGTGCAGTTCTTTCTAATCCTGGCACCGGAAGCTAACTACCTGCAAAAGCATGTAAATCGTGGGTCAACAAACAATGTTGGTGAGTTCACTAGGTAAAGTAAATGAGTATGTAACTGCGCTGGTTTCCAATACCACGTAAGTAACTAAGTTGTGTTGGTGCCCCGCACCGTGTAACCACTAATTCATCGCATGCCAAGGGTAGCTAACCCATTCATGATAACTAACCGATTATACCGAACTGCTATGTACGTGTAGCCACAAAAGTGTGCCGTATGCCTGACATCATTGTCTATCCGCAATGATAATGTTTCGTAGTTATAGTTCACGCCCGCGCTCCCCGAGCCGGTGTGAGGTTTGTAAGACCTAATAGCGCTATCAACTAATAACCCGCTTGCCAACCCTGGCAACTCATTCGGTACGTGAGGACTTACAAAATGATAGAGATGGTTCAGTTTATCAAGGACACAATTGCGAATTAGCAAAGTGACCGACCCTCATAAGGATCCATGGCATCCCAACCCGGGATGTGTAAGTAGTCCCAAACCGGACTAGAAAATGTTAAGTAAAGTGTCTCATACCTGAGGCGCATGCTTTTGAGAAAAAGAGTAGTGAAACTCACCTTAGGTCGCAAGTGAAAATCCAAATTCCACGAATAGTAACGTGCTACCGACTCCCTATTACAAATGTCACTATGTGAGTATACGTGCGTAACCAACACACCATGTAACTCGTTTATCCAAGACTTTTAAAAGTTCGAAACCGTGTAGTGACACCTAATGACTCTACATGCTCAAGTATGTCCTACGTATCCCGTTGGTGATCATAGAAATTATTATCAGTTTAATGCATCAAATACATCTCATACAAGTTTCCACACAAGTACATGTCAATTACACACCACATAGAACTCCAAATAGTCACTTAAAGACCCCGTACACAATCTGTGTTTTTAGGACAGATTGTGCGCTGTGAAAAACAATTTATTTAAAATACTTAACGAATGAATTAGAGTCCCAACTTTTTACTGAATTTTATTTGGGATTCACTCGACAATACCTATTTTTGTTTTGTCTTAATTCCAAACACAAAAATTATAAAAATTCGTACAACACAGCAGTGTCCAGAAAATTTCCTCAACAGGTCAGTTTAGTAGGAAAATTCTTAAAAATTGTGTATTCATCCAAACGAGATGAATCCACTTGGAAAAGCTCTATTTATCCAGTATTGACCTACTGTAAAAATTTCATAACCTAACTCCTTGTAAATCTCAAGTTATGACCATTTAAAGTTAGCCCAATTTACAAATCCGAAAATCTGATATGACCCCTAATCAATTAAAATTCCAAAAACGACTCATACGGTGTCCAAAATCGATGGTTTTGCCCATTATGAAAAGCTAAGACCTTGTACATTACAATCATGCAAAGAAAGCATCAAAACAATCGATTTACCAGCACGTTACAGCCCCTTCAACACGTTCAAACAAATCTGTCAGAATCTGAAACTTGCATCCCAAGTAATCTACAAACCCTAATTCTTCATAAACATCCCTAATACATGTATAACACCTATAGTACTGATTAAACACCATATTAATCATAGCAAAACACATATATTATCATGTGAAAACCCTAATCATGGCTGCTAATAACAATTATCATCATCAAATCATCAAGAACATTCAAGAACTCCTACACATGCATGTATGCGATTTTATATATATTATTTTTAGGGTTTTTAAAGTTTTTCAATCATTATAATTTATCAAGAATCGTAAGAACGTATACCTTGTGAAAGATTAAACTCCCTAGAGCCTTGAAATCAAACCCGAACTAGCTTGATTAGTGAAAGATTGCTTGATTGCTTGAAAACAAAGAGAGAGGGGGTGGGGGGTTTCGCACGGCACCAAGGGGGCAAGGGAGTAGGGTTTTTATCTTTTTCCTTGCCTCCTAATTGTAAATGGGCTTTGCTTGTTCCCCAAGCAATTGGTATTAGGGCCCTTCTAGTCCATTAACTTAACCCGTTAACCATGTTCTAGCCCAATACCGGACCCAATATTATTAACCATGCTAAATTATATAAAAACCATTATTTTTATTATTACATAGCATATCATTCATGTTGTGCACGTAATTTGCATAATCTACGCATTACCTTTCAGTTAGGCGATCATTCACAAAAACATGTAATTCACATAAGCACGTACTTCATGTTCACCAAAATTCACTTGTATATATTATTGCTATGTATGTCATATAATTCACCAACGTTCGGGATACAGGACTCATGTGTGTGTTTAACAAGGATTTTCCTACGTATAACATATGTTAGCATCTTCTAACATATGTTAAGCCTACTTAACTAACCCTAGTTAAGTATCTAGCCATGTATGAACATGTAAGTTAACTAGAGTTCAGTAAAAAGTATTTAACCTGAAAATGCGGGGTGTCACAGTTATCTACCGAGATATGATTCAGGAATTTTGGTCAAATGCTAAACTTGACTTCTGGAAGTGTGAATCTTGTTTGACAAGCAAAATTCAAGGACAACGAGTCATTGTGTGCGAAGAGGATTTGAGGGAAGTATTGAATCTGAATGATGATCCGAAAGATCCAAAGGAGTTTACATTCATGGATCAACGAAAGTGCTTTCTCAGGATGAAGTACAACGGACCAATCACTGACGGTTCGTTGCATAAAGGAAAACTGTGCCCACAATTCAAGTATCTGGCACACGTTTTGATTCACGTATTCGGATCTGCGGTAGGAGGTTATGATTTGATGAGGAAGAGCATCAGTTCTATGATGGTTGCTTTAGTATTGAACAAACCGTTCAATGTCTCTGGCATGCTGATGTCTCATTTACTGGAACCTGTAAATGGCACGAGGAATCTCAAGTTTCTACTTTATCCTCGTTTCCTCCAAATGATATTCGATCACAAGTATAAAGAGCTGAAAAGAGATCCTAAACACATTGTTGTTCAGGAACACATGTCACTGAATACACTAGCTAGGATGAAAGCTTATAAGGGTTTGTCTTTTGAAGAACGTCCTCTAGTTAGACGTTTATTTGGACACCTAGCTAGAGTGGATTACACAGATCCGGGTGAGGGGCTGGTGAGGAATGTAAATAGTGATTCTGATCAGGATAATCCTTTACATCATGTTGATCCTGATGCTAAGCGCAAAAGACAAGTTGTGAATGTAGGCGCGAAGAGTGGTAAGACAAAGAAACAAGAGATAAGGATAGAGGTTTCTGAACCAGAGAAGAAGAAAAGTACTCAAAGAAGAAATAAGAGGATGGCGAAAAAGGGTTTACACATAATTGATGAAGCATCTGTTGATTCAGAAGAGACGATAGAGGAAGAACAGTGGAATTCTGATGCTAAAACGGTAGAGACGACCATGCCCAAGGCCACTGAGGCTGGTGCGTCTGCTAGCCAGAATGTTGAGGATCAAGGGAACAAAAGCCCTATTCCTGTTGATGTAGAAGAGCTGGGTTTTAATGTTGAAGAGACGTTTGTTGGTTCTCCTGTGCAAGCTGCTAGAAAAGAGAAGAAGAAACAGGAGAAGCCAAGTATAAAGAGGAAGAAAGAGATAGAATCATTGATAGCTGGTAAGAAACTGCCACCAGCTACAAGTTCTAAATCACCGGTTACTGCACCAGCTCATAAAAAGCAAAAGACTGCGGCAACATCAAGCACACAACAGACTGAAGAAATACCTATGGATGATGTTAATGAGGCATTGGATAATGTGCTCAAAAAGATCAGAAAAGGTAAACTGCCTGATGCTGTTGAACCACCAAAGAAGACAAAAGTTGCAGTGGATAGTGATATTATGACTGCTGTAAATCAGAGACTGTCTGAGATGATGAATCTGATTAACAAACAACAAACGGAGATTGAGCAGTTAAAGTCTAATGATAAGAAGATGTTGGAGGTTGTAGTCACATCGGCAGATGATAATGAAACTTTAAAGAAGACAATTAAGAGATTGAAGAAAGAAAACAAGAAGTTGCTGAAGCATGAGCAACGAAATACCAGGAGGATCATAGTCTTGAAGGAGGAGAATAAACAGCTGAAAAAGAGTAACAAGCATATGGATGATCTGATCAAGAACTTGTACTCTCAAGCTCCTCAACTTCAAGCTGGTGAAGTAGACAAAGAAAGAGAAGAAGATCAAGTTGATTATGAACTGTCTGATGAAGAAGAAGATGATGAACTTGATGAAGATGCTGGAAATGATACAAAGAAAAAGAAGAAGGATGATAAGGATGATGGAGGATCGGATGATGGTTCAAGTGATGGAGACGGCTCTGCGTTTGATGATAGTAGTGATGATGATGATGATGACGCTGATAAATTTACATATGAGAAGCGTGACTCAGATAAGGGTGGTGAATCGAGCTCTAAGGCTCCTGATAAATTTACAAGTATCGTCAGATGCTCACTGATCGAGTCTGGACGATCGACATGACTAGCAGGTTTCCAGAAATATTTGAATCGAACAATAAACTATTCGAGTTGGAGTTGATGACCCTGATCTTGAGGATGGGGAAGTTTCTGCGGCAATTTCGAAAGAAATTCTTGAAGGTTTAGCAAAGCAAGTAGGCAAGACGTTGGAAGAATTACTTGCAGACAACTTTATTCCAAAGATTCCTGAAAAAGAAGCTGGAAATCATTCGGATGATCATGATGTTCATGCATTCGAGGAAGTTGAAATGGAAGACATTACAAGCGAAGAATATCCACAATATTTCAGGACAAATCAAGATTGTGGATTCTCTTTCTCAGATGAACTGCTAAACCATGCCGAGAAGCTAGCGAAAGAAAAGAGCAAAGCATTTGAAGATGAAATCTTTAAAGGGCATGACAAGCCACGGTTCGAGCAGTCAGAAAGTTTGAAAGAGTTTTTGAAGAAGTTGAAAGAAAAGGAAAACAATCGTCCTAAACCTGATATTCAAGGAAGCTTTTACAAACTTCACAATAGTATTTTCAAAGGTCGTGCATTGGCCTGGAAGTTTGTTAAAGAGTTGAGATGCTTCGCAGTAAAGTGGGAGAAGGGGATCTTGTATTTCGACAAGTTTCATCACTTGAAGACCCTTCCTTACTGGGCAATCCGTGATATTTGTCGTCACCGTTTAACGGGAGCGTCAAATAGTCAGATTACTTACTTTGCTGAGAAGATGACTAGAGAAAGCCGAACCAAGTGGGACTTGTTTACACCACAATATCCAAAGCGAATTGTTCATAAGAAGGATATTGATTTGATAACTGGTATGCCCAAGGTGACTTTAAAATACAAACCACCGCAAGTGTTGAAAAAGATTCCTTTGATGCCTATCCCACAACACTTCGCCAAAGACTTCATCTGGTGGTATTATGATTGGAAGATTGCAGAGGCCGTGATTGTGTTGAAAGATGGAGAGACGAATTACAAGAAAGTGCATATCTTTGATCCCATGTGGCTGATAAACTGTTCACATGAGGATATTATCATGTTGTTCTACAATTCAATCTATTCAGATGCAAAAGATGCTGAGCAAGCAGGAAAGTACCAACGTGTGGTATTTCTATGCTTTGCGTATGATATCAATGTTGGGTGTGACTATGATGAGAAGTTGGGAAAGTATGTGGAGAAGCAAAAGGTGCCAGAGCTGAAAACGAAGAAGCAAAAACAATTTCATGAACCGGTGTTGACAAGAGAACAAAGGATTCAAAGACATATCAGACTGATGAACATAAGGATGGACGAACAACGACGAACACAATCCAAGCAATAGTCGAGGGGGAGTTTGTAGATGCAAAAGTGCGACTAAAGCTTTGGATTGTACAACACAATATGTTTTGGTAATATCGAAGGTGCGAAGGAGAGTTTTAAGAGGTGCGAAGGAAGCATGAAAGGTGCGAAGGAAGACAATCTGGACGAATGAAGATTTAGATTATAGTAGAACTTGGTTCGACCAGTTGATTTGGGCGAACCTGCATATTCGCACAAACAGTTTGGGCGAATGTGCAGTCTATAAATAGACAAGTTTGATTTTTGAATGTAACTTTTGATCATTATTATTCCCTCCACTTTCAGAAACTCTCTCTAGTGTTTTGTTAAACCTGTTTATCGTTCATACCTTGATTGTATCTATATTTCAACGTGTAAACAAGTGTTTTATTAATGAAAACGTTTGAAAATGATGATCTGTGTGTTTGAATCTGTTTGATTATTATTTTGTGATAGTTTTAGGGTTTCCGCACCTAAAACTAACTTGTTTGATCAATCTTTGTTTGTTATCGATCCTTTCACGCACATACATATTTAGAAAGCATGCAGGTAAATGCACTTTGCGCATGCACGCTTGATGCTAAGAATCATGGAGGATACGCACAAGGTATGAGAATGGGTCAACCCCACCCGGTAAGTCCGTAGCTAATTAAACACCTTCGGGCGAAGCAACATGGGTACTAAAACTACCCACATGAAGTGTGGGTGCCAATCAAGTAAGTTATTTTCATAACTGTGTCAAATGCGCGCTAATGCGCTTAGAATTGACTAAACAAGTGAAAACTTGAGAAAGGATAAAACTCTAAGTCCGGAAGGACTTGGAGGTTTTTAAACAAGTCATTGAGTCAAAAACATTGGATTTGAAACAAGAAGTTTCGCCACGAATGGCTAAATTGAAAGATTTGGTCATGAGGGGCATTTTGGGGATTTAAAGGATTAATAAAGTTTGATTCTAAGAATCTAAGTCGTAATGAAACAAATCGGACAAACGCTTTTGTTGATCAAGTGTCTAATGACTTGACAACTCAAACGGTATGCAATTTAAGTGGTCAAAAGTGCCTTGTTTGATTCAAGGCCTTAATGGGTCAAATTGGGTAAAAGTCGCCATAAACATTCAATACTAAGAACCGGATCATGGCGACATAAACCGGACCATAATTTCAGTCAAACAAAGGTTTATTTAGTCGGCAAGTCATTACTTAGGCTTCGGGAATCATCAAATGCAGTTGCGATATGATTCCCATGCTTAAAAATCACCAAAAAATGATCAGAAGCTTTGCGCGGCCGCGCGCTTAAACCGACCGGCCGCGCGCTTTGACCTGCATGTCAGCACGATCTTTAAAATTCCATATAAAATCGTAGAAAAATCGTTAGGAGGTGTTCTTGATATGCCTGGAAAGCTCTCGGAGCGTAGAACAATTATCATTTGAAAGTCGAAGTCGGATTTTGGGTTTTAGAAGGGGTAAAAGCGATCCGAACAGCTGCTGCGCAAAAGGCGCAGTAGTTTGTTCTCCTGAATAAGGGCCGTTTGGCCTGGTTTGTTCCGTTTTGACGTGTAACGACTCCCATACTAGTTTAATTGTATTATTGACAACCCACTAACCATTCTTTGGGTGGTGGTGCTAGGTAAACATTTGATGGACGTCCCGGAGCAAGGATCAAGTCACGAGAAGAACCGAACACGCCCGAACACTCATCAAGCTTCCGCAATAGAATTCAAGGAACTCCCGTTAAAACGCTAAATCTTAGAGTATGTTTTAACTACTAAAACGTAAAAATTTGTGGGAATCAAATATGTATTTGATCTTAATGGTTTGAGTTTATAATAAATATCAAAGTTTTAATCGGGAGTGGTTTAAGTAAGGTCCAAACCCGTATGATTTGGGCGTTGATCGCGTGATTACGGGTTAGGGTCTTACATTGTCGAACTATATTTGATATATATATATATATATATATAATTAAGTATATACAGGTGTCGAAACGTATAGTCTCGTAAATCGGAATTGTGGATAAAAGGACTTGGTGACTTGTGTTTGAAAGTTGATTTTGGGGAAAATTGTAGACAACGGGTGTTGTCTGGTTTGTACAAAAACAGAAGAAATTCTGCCCAAATTTTTAAAAAATCAAAGCGTAATGAACTGTTATTTCTATAAATAAATTCCCCTAAGTGTTTTGGACAAATGCATTATTATATACAAATCGAAATGCTTTTAAGGACAATTTATTCGTAGCAATAAAGATGATTTCCAAACAATATTTGAGAAAAAGTAACAAATGTTATTAATCGGTTTCAATAACTAAATTTGTATTTCCTCAAAGAGTATTTTCTAAAATATAATTACACAAGACAAACATATTTATATGATTTACGAGACGACCTACAATTCAGGATAATTATACGTTTCGGGGTACTAGTCCAACATGGTTTATACACAAATAGTAACAAGTGTGCAACTTGGGTGATATGTTGTATGTAATATGTGAATTAAGACAAGTCATTATTGGTTCATTGAGTTGAAACGTATTAGACTTGTGTTGGTACACACGAGTCTAGACAGTCGGGTAGCTATCTTTTAAGCGGTTAATAAGCTAGGCTTATGTGTGATAGACTGTTAAGGTGTCCTTTGTTGGTAATTAGGGCACGAGGAAGTCGGTCGAGGCTTTGGACTTCATTTGCTAGCTGAGCATGGAAATTAAGGTAAGTTCATGACCCCACTTTTACTGTTTTTGTACATGTTGTCGGGGGGGGGGGGGGGGGGGAGGACATGCTTCTTTTATGAAAACCTAACGAATTTAAAGTGTAACAACTTTTGAGGAAATTTTTGAAGTTACAAATTCTTTTATAACGTCGCACATGAACAAAAGGGAAAATAAAAGGTGTGCGTGAGTGTCATAGCCCTATTCTTTACTGTTTTCATACTTTTGGGGGAGAAACATGCGGTGCGAACTTACAAACTTTAGACCAGCATATTACATTATATCACATGGATACTTAGTGACTTTTATTTATCGGTAAAGACCTCTCAAACTTAGTGAACCATTAATTTGTGGATACATAGCGGGGAAAGTGTGAATATATCTATTGGGCCTGATAAGCCCCACTCGGGCCGACTGGAGGTCGGTGGCAGGTGCATATTTGTCCTACAAACTTACGGCACCAGGTGAAGAACCGGTGACGGGTATAGAGGCATTCTAACGTTCAGCAGTGGTTCACGACACTATAGTATCATTTAACGATGTCTAGCTAGCATCAGATATGGATGTAAGGATTGTTGGGTTTGGACTTACGAACATTACTTTTGAAAACTTTATTCCTGGTTTGGAATAACATATCTTTATTCTTGGTTTGGAATAACATAAGTTTATTCCTGGTTTGAAATAACATATCTCTATCCCTGGTTTGGAATAACATAACTTTATTCCTTGGTTTAGGGTTACACAACTACTTTCTGGATTTGGAACTACACATGATTTCGGGTCAAACTTATCTAGCAGATTTCAAATTAAACTTCGTGTCTATTGTTGAACTTAACTTTTGGTCACACAAACTTATGAACTCACCAGCTTTATGTTGACATTTTAAGCATGTCTTTCAGGTTTAAACTTTGGTAACGGCATAATTGGAGTGGGCGACATCTTGGGATCGGGGATCCTAGAGGGTTAGAACTGGCATTCAGGAACAAAAGGTTTTAGATGCATCTTTCCGCTGCGTGGCGAAGTTACCAAACGTCACAACTGATTTGGGAAAAGTCGGGGTGTGACAATCGCATCCGCCAAAATCTGCATCACAAAAAGAAATAAAGTCAAAATTATCATCATTAGGGTACCATAGTCCACACGAGGGACAACCCTTCAAATATCATAGGATTCTCTTGACAGCTGTAAGGTGACTCTGTTTCATCTTCGCTTGAAATCTAGCACAAAGACATGTCGCAAACATTATATCTGGCCAGGATGCAGTCAAATACATCAAAGATCCGACAATGGCTCTATATGTAAAGGGGTCTGTGAGCTCCCCCTTAGCATCAACTTTAATCCCGTGATTGGTTTGAATGGGAGTGTCAAGTGGCTTCGAATCCTCCATCTGGAATCGGCTCAAGACTTCAGAAACGTAATTCGTCTGATGGATGAAAATGCCCGTTGGCAATTGATCCACTTGCAATCCCAGAAAGAATTGCATCTCTTCCATTGAGCTCATCTCGAATTTTTCCTGCATAATCTTTTCAAATTCCCTGCACAAAAGTTCATTAGTAGAACCAAATATAATATCATCAACATATATTTGTATAAGAAGCAAGTCACCCTCTGTTCGTTTTGTGAACAGGGTATAGTCTACCAGTCCTTGTTTGAATCCCTTGGAGAGAAGATACGTGCTGAGCTCCTCATACCACTTTCTTGGTGCTTGTTGTAAACTATACAAAGCTTTATTCAGCTTGTAGACCTTATCCCGTTGGATAGGATCCTCAAAACCTGGTGGTTGCCCAACATATACTTCTTCCTTGACCACACCATAAAGAAAAACACTCTTTATGTCCATCTGATACACCTTAAATTTCATGTAAGAAGCATACACAAGAAACATTCGAATGGCTTCAATGCGCGCTACCGGTGCATAGACTTCATTATAATCAATTCCTTCTGTTTGACAAAACCCTTGAACAACCAATCGAGCTTTGTTTCTGACAATTACGCCTCGATCATCTTTCTTGCATTTAAACACCCATTTTGTGCCAATCTTCTTCCTGTCTGGTGGTAAATCTGTCAGCGTCCAGACTCCGAGTTTCTGAAATTATAGTAATTCTTGCTGCATAGCTTCCACCCATGAGTCGTCTAATAACAAACAAACGACCAATCATTTTGACAACCTGATTTCTGAATTTTTGCATACAGGGCAAGGGCTCCAATATTATCATGTGAAGTTGCACGTCTGAATTGACCACGAGTCATCATACTGCTTCCAGGATCACCAATAACTTGTTCTAGCGGGTGAATCTGATGAATCCGAGATTCCGGATGATCAGGAACAAGAATCACCGCTTGAACATTCACATTTTCTGCCGTCTCCAGATCATTACCCGTATTTGATGAAGATGGAATATCTGGATTAGGGTTCACTGGTGATGATACTGTAGCATTATCCATGACAGCTTCACTAGTAACTTCTTCCTCATCTTCCGACTCAGAAGAATCAAGTGTTGTTGAAGCTTACTGGAAAATTTCTTCTTCAACGACAGGAGCATTGGTATCATTAGAAGCTGCTGCTGGAGGAGTTACGGTGATCGGACGCACTAACGTTGAAGTTACTGTATTCTCACACTCGTAATATAATCGTAAAACAGCTTCTTCAACCAAGCTTTCTAGATTGAATGACTCAAATAGTTTTTTGTAGTCAAACATCCAATCTGGCCCACTTCCTTGAACATTCTGAGTGTAGTGCTGAACATAAACATTCGCCCACTCTTCAACATGTTTAGTTCTTTTGTTAAACACGCGTTTAAGTGGTGTCGCGTATCCAACAAAATAATCTTCTTCAGCTTTTGGTCCAAACTTCTCCTTAGGATTCAGCATTATACATGGCGCCCCGAATGGTTCTAGAAACTCTAAATTCGGCTTTTGTCTGTTAAGCAGTTCATAAGAAGTTTTTCCAAACTTCTTCACTGTCAACACACGGTTCAATGTATAACATGCTGCATGAATGGCTTCATTCCAGAACATAACTGGAAGATTAGAATCTGCAAGCATAGTTCATGCCGCTTCGATTAGAGTCATGTTCTTTCTTCCTGCAACACCGTTCTGTTGTGGAGTGTATGGAGCACTGTACTCATGATGAATAACCTTTGTTTCGCACAATGAATCCATCATAGAATTCTTGAACTCCATCCTGATGTCACTTCTGATACGTTTGATCTTCAATCCGTATGTGTTCTCCAAACGGGTAAACAGAACTTTCAAGTTTTTAAAAGTTTCGCTTTTGTGTAGCATGCACATCACCCACGAGAATCTTGAATAGTCGTCAGTAACCACAAGATAGTAAAGGTCTCCATTGATACTCTTACGCTTAACAGGTCCGAATAGGTCCATGTGTGGACATTCAAGTGGAAATTCAACCGAGTTCACTTTCTTGGGTTTGTGAGAATGTTTGTGCTGTTTCCCCTTGTTGCAACTCACACATTTATCATTCAAATGAAAATGCTTCACATTAACTCCTTCAACAAACCTGTTCTTCACCAAATTGTTCATTTTCCTCAGGTGAACATGTCCCATTCTTCTGTGCCACATAATAGATTCTTTCTTTGTAGCTTTGGACAGAAAACATGTTACTTGGCCCTGAGTTGTGGTTGCCTTGATCATGTCAAGAATGTATAGATTGTTCCCTTTTGGATCTTTTACCATGATCCATTCTTTTGGAATAACGAAACCAGGCTTCAAGATGTAGTAAGATTTGTCGTTAAAGTGTACGGAAAACTTCTTGTCACATATCTTACTTACACTCAGCAGATTATAGTCTATCTGCTTCACATAAGATATTCTTTCAAAACTCACAATTCCATTGCTAACACTGCCTTCCATCGTTATGTAACCTCCTTTGTTTCTAGCGAACGCTACATATCCTCAATTAATATTCTGGATATCAAAGAGGAGCAACATATCATCGGTCATGTGCCCAGAAGCTCCATTGTCGACAATCCAGAGACTGCTAACTGGGCCTGCTGGAGCTCCTTGCAGCAATCAAAGCACAATTAGTTTTTACGAGGGACCCAAGCCTGTTTGGTCTTGGGTCTTTGAGTGTTATCATTCAAAGAATCCTTATCACAAACTTTCAATTTTGAATCAACCCTTTTCTGGTCATTCAAAACTTCTTCACTTTTAACTTGACTCTTAGCAGATGATGTAGAAGCACCTGGAGAACCCTTTGGTGTCCAAGTTTGTTTCGAACGTTTAAGAATCCTTATTTAAGGTTGCTTGACCTCAACAAGTTTCTTTGTATCGTTCGTGAAAGAAACTTTCTTGGCTACCTTATCTGATTTAACAGATACAGGTCCAACCGTTAACTTAACAGCAGGTTTTGGATAAACCTTTTGTTTGTCTTTAGTCGAGTTCACCATTGGTTTCTTTAGTTTCTTCTCCATGGCAATTCGATTTCTATTGTCATAGACAATTGGATGGTTTTTCCTCTTTGGATAAAAACGATTTTGGTTATAAAATTCTTGTCTTTGAGGGAAAAACTATCTTTGTGGGAAAGACTGTCTATGAGAAAAATCATCAACCGAATTCCTTTGAATCTATCTACTCTCAACTTCGTGCCTTTTGTGTCTCACATATGGGCGTTGAGTAAGTAAATGCCCTCTCTCCCCACATTTGTAACACGCACGATACTCTTCAAATGAGTTTTTAGCATAAGGATTAGCAAATGATTTAACCGGATGTTGATCATCAACACACTTTCGCCTTAAACTCTCTGGAACGGGCTCCAATGAGTAAGCTGGTTCATAAAATTCGTTAATCTTATTTTTCGGTTTCACAAATTCAGTGACATGAACCCTGTGTTGTTTAGAATCATCACCATACAGTCACTTAATTAGTTCGGGTGGAATATCATTGGTTCTTTCATGGTTTGCAAATCAAATGGTACTCTCTTGCCAAATTTTCTCAATTTTAGAATAATTAGCAAACTGTATGGGATATTCATCATCTGAGATTATCTTATCGGATCCTTCCATCCGATAAAATACCTTTACGGGTTTGTCACTTGACTCATTCTTTTCAACTTTCTTTACTGACTGAATCTTTTTGTTTTCATTCATATGAGAATGTGGAACCTGAGAAGGTGATACACTCTCATTCGTTCGAATGTGATTTTCCAATGGAATATCATCATTCTTTTTAGGTTCCTCACTCTCGGTATTCAAATCATCAGTTACTGCAACCACTCCCTCATCATTCAATCTAAGAATCGGTCTCACATCGGAATTTGGATCACCAACACTTGAAGTGTTTGATTCGTTATCCGATAAGGAATCCGATTTTACTGAAGTCTCTGGTGTTACTGAATTCAGATTATGATTTTCAAATGACACTGGGGAAGGAATGGATTTGTAATTTGCACTACTGGATTGTGATGGTTCCTCAACAATGTGGTCCAAAACATAAGCCACATGCTTATAACTCTCTAACTTCTTATTGATCTTTTCAGCAAAACACTTGATTTTAGCCATTTCCAATTTAGTTTCCTCAATTTCATTAATGTAATTATTAATGGCTATTTGTTTCAAAGAAAGGGCTTTAGTTAATTCAGAAGCATCCTTTTTATAACCATCAAGTGTTTTGTTAAAATCATGCTCGTCCTTATGATATGACTGAATGATGATTTTAGCACTCTCAAGCTGATGCTTAAGTTGCTTAACCTCATCATTTAGTCTATCACAAGTACCACAATATTTTTCACTAGAAGTAGAGTTAGAACTTACCGGTTTTAGCTCAAACCTTTAACGCCAAGGTAAGTTTATCAATACTGATGTGTGTGCGCCATAATTTTCACTAGGGAGTCAACAGAGAGAAAAATAAATTCAATTCTATTACTGAGCTATTGTTAGAAAAGAACACTAGATCTACTTAAGATCACTTAGGAACACGTTAATTGCAAAACATATGAGGAATTCCTTAAATGATGGCTAACATACTCAAGAGTTTCACGTGGACGACGTGGGTATAAGAGTTAAAACACTTATCTACCTAAACACCTTTAATTAGACCTAGATTAACCACAAATTTTAATTTATGCAAGGAGCAATGTAATCGTAAGATCTTAAAACAACATGGTGACTCATATAACTCTCAAGTGCTTAAATCTTACAATAGTGTCTCCTAATATAATCTTACAGCTGTGTTTATAAGGTATCTCTATATACACTCGCGTTCATAAAGGAACAATAGGCAACACACCAATTGGTTAATAAAGTTTGAAAATAAACTTATAAGTGAGGTCGTATACACAAGACTCGAAACGACCCTTCTAGCAAGATTAGTAGGAATCTTGAAATTTCTACTTAGGACTCTACACTGGGTAAACAGAAATTTTAAGACAATTAGTTTTAAATTTTCAAAACTTCTCGGGCTATGGTGTAAGGTCCTTATAACATCTATAAACTCAGTGATTCTTAGATTTTCTTAGAGAATTCTTTCTCAAACGTAGGTTTCAAATCTCACTCAAGAACTGGATATTTGCTCAAAGATTATAATTTAATAGTCCGAAAATACTTAAGTAAATTTTAGAGATCCAATCGCATTTAAGAATTTTAGAGTACCAACAGATTGGTATGGAATGTATAACCAAGATGGGTTAAGATTGCCAATAGAAATTTGCAACAATGCTTATTCATTGCCATACTAAGCTAACAAATAATTGGCATCTACAATGCTAGGGTGTTGTCACAAATGAGTTAACAATTTGTGTTATAACAGCTGTCAGACATTATTGTGATGAATCAAATACGCAGATCATGTTATGTTTTTGGATAGAGGTAACTGCATATGGAGACCACAAACATAACATGATCTGCGTATTTGATTCATCACGATAATGTCTGACAGTTGTTATAACAAAAAGTGTTAACTCATTTGAGACAACACCCTAGCATTGTAGATACCAATTATTTGTTAGCTTAGTATGGCAATGAATAAGCATTGTTGCAAATTTCTATTAGCAATCTTAACCCATCTTGGTTATACATTCCATACCAATCTGTTGGTACTCTAAAATCCTTAAATGTGATTGGATCTCTAAAATTTACTTAAGTATTTTAGGACTATTAAATTATAATCTTTGAGCAAATATCCAGTTCTTGAGTGAGATTTGAAACCTACGTTTGAGAAAGAATTTTAAGTGAATTGCATTCCAAGATCTTGGTAGAATTTCACCTTCCATAGTCGAGAGCCAATATGCTCCTTTTCCAGCCTCATAATCGATCAAATAGGGTCCTTCCCATTTAGGAGCTAACTTCCCATCACTTGGTTTGGTAGTGTTTTGGAAGGCTTTTCTTAAGACCAAATCTCCTACTTGGAATCTTCTTATCCTTATATTCTTGTTGTAGGCTTTGGCAACCCTTTGTTGATAGGATGCCATCCTTAACCTGGCTACATCCCTAAGTTCATCCACTGTTTCAAGATCTTGAAGCAATACTTCTGAATTGGTAGTTGCATCCTGAAGATGTCTTCTTGCCGTAGGCATCACCATCTCTGTTGGATGCATTGCTTCTGTTCCAAACACCAAGGAAAAAGGTGTATGTCCGGTTGCATTTTTGGATGTGTTTCTATCTGCCCAAAGTACAAATTGAAGCTCTTCTGCCCATTTTCCTTTCTTCTCTCCAAGCTTTTTCTTCAAGTTGTTGATGATGATCTTGTTGGAGGATTCGGCTTGTTCATTAGCTTGAGGATGGACGGGTGTTGAGGTTATCATCTTGATTCCCCAACTTTCGCAAAAGTTAGTTGTTCTATTGCTGATGAATTGAGACCCATTATCACATATGATTTCGGCTGGTACACCAAATCTTGTAAGGATGTTCCTTTTGATGAAGGACACCACTTCTTTGTCTCTGACGTGCACAAATGCTTCGGCCTCGATCCATTTTGAAAAATAATCGGTCATAACTAGCAAGAACACCTTTCCACCAGGAGCTTTGGGTAATTTTTCCACTATGTCCATTCCCCATTTCATGAAGGGCCATGGTGAGATGATGGGATGCAATCGTTCAGCAGGTTGGTGTAGGATGTTGCTGTGTCTTTGGCATACATCACACTTTTGAGAATATTGTATGTCATCCTTCTTCATGGTTGGCTAGTAGTATCCTGTCCTTAGAATCTTTGAATGTAGAGCTCTTCCTCCTGTGTGATTTCCACAATCTCCTTCATGGATATCTTTGAGAACTTCCTTTGCTTCTTCCTTGTTGAGACATCTTAAATATGAACATGCAAGAGATTTTCTATACAATATATGGTTTATAATAACAAATTTGGATACCTTCATCCTAAAAGTTCTTGCATGTTCTCCATCGAGGATGTTACCATCCCCAAGATAGTTTATGATAGGAGTCATCCAGGATGTATCATCTTGATCTCGAATAGCAAGGACAGTGCCATCTTCAGGATGTGCAGTGTTATCCTTATGATGCACCTCTTCAGTTGTTGGCTTCAAGATGTGGATGATAGGGATATTGGATCCTTCTGGTAAATTCAGAGAAGTTCCTAAGTTTGCCAAGGCATCAGCCTCAGCATTTTCTTCCCTAGGTACCCGTGTTATTATAAATTCTGCAAAACAAGATGCCAATTTCTTGACTATTTCAATATATTCAGCTAATTTTTTACCTTTTACTGCATAAGATCCATTAAAATGGTTAGTAATTAACAAGGAATCAACAAATACTTCTTAATTTGAAACATGCATATCCTTAGAAAGTAGTAGACCAGCAATGAGAGCTTCATATTCAGCTTCATTATTGGTTGTTTGAAATGCACATCTAATTGCATGGGGTATTATGTCCCCTTGTGGCGATTTTAATAGTAATCCTAACCCAGTGCCCCTTATATTTGAAGCACTATTAGTATATAAAATCCATTTTCTAAGTTTTCATTTGGTTGTTGTACTTCTTTTTCAACTTCACTTAGGATGTCAATACTGAAATCAGCCACAAAATCAGCTAGAGCCTGTGATTTGATTGCATTTCTAGGCTCATATACCAAGTCGAAAGCACTTAATTTTACTGACCATTTTGCCATTCTCCCTAACATTTCTGGTTTTCTAAGCACATTTTTAATGGGGTAATTAGTTTGAACATGTATCCTATGTGTTTCAAAATAATGCCTTAACTTGGTAAATGCCATGATCAAAGCTAAAATAAGTTTTTCGAGATTTGAGTACCTGGTTTCAGCATCTAATAAAGTTTTACTTACATAATAAACAGGATGATGCTGTCCTTCAAAATCTTTTACCAAGACTCCACTTATTGCATTTCCAGAAACTTCAAGGTATAGCTTGAGAGGTTCACCATCCTCACGCTTCATAAAGATTGGGGCTGCTGGAAGATATTCCTTCAGCTTCTTCAATGCTTCCTCATATTTTTGTTCCCAGTCGAATTTATTATTCTTCTTCAGGATGTCATAGAACTCTTTGCATTTTTCTAAGGACTTTGAGATGAATCTGTTTAGAGCTGCTATCCTGCCTGTCAACCTTTGTACATCCTTGACATTTTTGGAGTTTTTAGATCAAGGATGGCTTTGATTTGTTCTGGACTGGCTTCGATACCTCTCTTGGTTACTAAGTGTCTAAGAAACTAGGTTTTACCCCGTGAGCGCGTTGCGGCGCGCAAAACCGATTAAAATACGTTGTCGGCTGTTACGCAAGGACAATGCTCCATATTATAGGTACTAACCATATGCCTTAGATGGTTTCAGAATGTGTGTATACGTGATATTATTATAACAGTGTCCAGTAATATAGGAAAATATTTATTAAACATACAATATTATTTAATTTAAAACATACAACAAAGCAACAATCAATGACCCCCACATTTCTAATGAGCTGGTTATTAAATAATACAAAAGGAATCTTCCAGGCAAATGGAGATGTAAAAACCTAAAGACTAAAACCATTCTCTTCTAGCTGTACCAACTACCAAACCATTTTCTTTTTTGTACCCAACCGCAACATCATTTCCATCACCATTACCACAACAAATTTCGACCAAAAACTGTCTCATCTCACCCTCTCTCTGCCAGCGTCTTTGAAAGTCGTCGCTGCCAAGACCGTCAGAAAACCCACTTCAAAGTGTAGATCCGGGTCTGTGTTTGACGGAGGAAGCAGACGAAGCGATTTACTGAGGTGATTTACCATAGGCCGACTACAACGCCAGTGACGGACACAAAAAAACGGTAGCGCTGCGTAGATTCCCGGCAACATGCAGATCTGGTATTTATAAGATTCTTGGCCGGATATGTAGACGAAATCAAACGACGATGGCGAAGGTTGAGATTTGATCGATTATTATTATTGTTATTACCGGTGAGAGGGTATATCGAGGTACGTAAGCGAGATGGCGGCAACGGAGAGAAGTCGGAATCAACGACATCGACGATGCGTGTGCGTCAGTAACATGAATGCGACGTCGTTGTAGTATTGCTTAGGAAATGTTTGGAAATGGCAATTCGTAATTACGTTGTAAAGAGAAGGTTTGTTATGTTACTGTTGCGCTACAGTAACTTCTGTGAGTAAGGAGGAAGTTGGTAATTGATATATATACAAATATAAATAAGACCAAACGTCTTCCTATTTTCCACTCGCTAGATATATAAGACCAACCGTCTTCCTTTTTTCCACTCGCCATATATATATAATGCTTCAAACGAAAAGAAAGTTATAAACTTTAATCACTTTTGTCATAGTAAAAAACAATATATCAAACTCCGGTCATACAGTACGGTACCTGGACGCAAAGTTTCCAAAGCCTCTGTTGTTGAGTGATAAAGTGTTGTGCAATGATAATATTATTCCGGTTGTGGTGTTGCAGCATAAGAGTCTGACGTGGCATCTGGAGAGGATGGTGAGGTGGGGGGAGGATCTGATTTGTGGTTTATCATAGAACAAGTTGACGCTACCCGCGCGTTGCGACGGGATGTTAATTATTAAGGTGTATAGTAAATTAAACTTAAGTTTTGGATAACACACAAAATAAATAGAATGACACAAATAAAAAATAAAAAAATTCATCCATGGTTTCTTGCAAAGTCAATATTTGGCATAACCATGAAAACATACATTTCAACCGACAATTACATAACACAAAAGTTTTATTTAATACATATGATTATACATACGATATGTGTTAATACATAGAGTTTACTCATGTTTTTTTTTTCTTAATTTCCTCTTCTAAGACAAATTGATATGATTGAAAATATATTACTGGTAGTACATTATTAATAAAAAAAAAAAGTTAAATATACTATTCTTTTTAATTTAAATTACATTTAATAATGTAATTATTAAATTAACCATTAACTTTACACATAAAATAAGATTTTCTAGTCAAAGTTTCAAACTTTATGGATGATGCTCAATGTTGTCAAATTTAAACTACGTTTATCAATTGTTTATTTTTTAATACTTTATCTGTATGTAGATTTTATAGATAAAACCAAAACCACCCACAGTACCAAAAAACCATAAACTCTATGACTTTTCTTCTTTCTCTTCCCTCAATATCATCAGAACCTAAAATCCTTCACCCTCTCCAAAGTCTCCATCTTCCTATCTAGATGTGACACCGTTAGGCCAATCGTCGTGTTCACTTCTAAGCACCGTACGCCGATAACGTATCCCAAACCCCTTACAAAACTACACCCATCAACATTGTTTCTTCTTGTTAAATCGTGATGGGTGTTTTGAGGTTGAAGATTGGTGTCGAAACTGACACCGTAAATGTTAGCGTTTTGAGGCAACTTGGGTTATCGTTATAGGGTGTGAAATGGTGCCAAACGATAGGAGAAACGGCGGTTGGAGAAGACGTGTCGGTTTGGTTTTAAATGTAAAGTCATGATAGTAGGAACGGTGAACCGGAGACGGAAAAGAAGACGGCGAAATGAAGATTGTAGACGGAAGAGAAGAATCTGTTAAATAACAACTTTAAATTGCAGATGAGAAAGAAACGGTGGTGGAGAAGGAACCGGTGGGTCTTGGAGTTGTGACGGAAACCGATTGTGGGAGCGGTAATGTCAACAGTGATGGGAGCAGTTACATTGACGGTGATGGGAGCGGTTATGTTAACGGTGGTGGCGAATGTAAGCGAAAAAGGGAATAATGGTTAAGTGTCGTTAAGTTACTATTTTTATTATATATAATTTGCCAGCACCAACTCCAAAATTGCACTTAGTAGGATTCAGCTTCATATTATAAGCATCCAGGATGTCAAAGGCTTCTTTGAGATCCTGAAGATGGTCTTCGGTTTTCTTGGATTTCACTACCATATCATCAATGTAGACTTCCATTGTGTCCCCAATCTTTTCTTTGAACATCATGTTGACCAGCCTTTGGTATGTTGCACTTGCATTCCTTAGTCCAAAAGGCATAGCAACATAACAATAAATACCTAAAGAGGTCATGAATGCAGTATCCTCTTGGTCGCCTGGTTCCATCTGGATTTGTTGAAATCCTGAAGATGCGTCCATGAAATTTAACATTTCATGGTCAGCTGTGGCATCCACCATTGACTCGATGAGTGGAAGTGGATATGGATCCTTAGGACAAGCCTTATTGAGATCTGTGTAATCTACACATACTCTCCATTTTCCATTCTTCTTTTGCACCACGACTACATTGGCTAGCCACCTTGGGAATTTGACCTCCTTTATCATATTGGATTTCAACAATCTATCCACTTCTTCTTGTATGATGGAATTTCTTTCAGGTGCAAACTTCCTTTGCTTTTGTTGGATGGTCTTGAAGCTTTTATCGATTCCCAGCTTATGAGTGATGATATCCTTGGAGTGCCAGTCATGTCCTCATGTTTCCAAGCAAATGTTGACATCCTGCATTTCAAAAACGAGATTAAAGATTGTTAAATGTTACTAGGGATATTCTTACCGATCTGCATAGTGATATCCTTGTTATTTTCGTCAAGGCATACTACCTTCACGTCCTGGTCAGGATGTATCTTAGCATCTTGAGGATGGCACTGTGCATCCTGCTGTAATTGCTATGCTTGTCGTGTTGAAGCCTTCATCGATATTGTGTAGCAATCCTTGGCCTCCTGCTGATCACTGTTAACTTTGACAACTCCCCATGGAGTTGGTAGCTTTACACATTGGTGATATGTTGATGGAACTGCTTTCATGTCATGTATCCAAGGTCTCCCTAGGATAACATTGTAACTGGATAATGAATCTATCACACAGAATCTTTGGATAGAGTTCATTCCTTCGACATATACAGGCAGCTTAATATCACCAACTGTGTTTTTGGTCTCTCCACTGAAGCCAACCAAGACAGATGATCTAGCCACTATCTCGGTCTCAGGGATGTTCATCCTTTTGAGGGCTTTCGGCTGTATTATGTTGACTGAACTCCCTCCATCTATTAATATCCTGCAAACAAAATGGTTAGAAATATATAGAGTAATGACCAAACCATCAAGGTGAGGTTCTAGAACGTTTTCTCGATCCTCTTCTTCAAAGCTAATCACTATTTTGGTCAAAAATTACTTGCTAGAAATAACTTTGTTTTCCAAATTAGTAAAAGTGAGGTAGAGTGCTAGTATAGTAAAAACTCAGTGTTATTTTCAAGATGGAGACTTATAAGAATAAATGAACAATAATATGACAACTATGCTCGGGATGGTTAAGGTAAAGTTGAGGATGGACAGTTATATCCTGAGGATGTAACTGTATGGCAGAATTGAGAAGTATGTAAATAAAGTGCAAGTAAATAAAGAACAACACTCGATATACGAGGAAAGCCCTTGACCAGTTGTTGATCGCCGGCATAAAACCTCGGGAGGAGTCTAGGCCCCTGCCTTGTTTGTTAATATTAATAACGTAAAAATGGTACATCTTTGGATGAATGATGAACGAGTGTTCTATGAATACAATGATAAGTGTTTTGTGTGTTTGTGAGTATCAGAGTATCAAGTGGTGTTCAGGTGAATGTTATGTGTCCTATACTCGTCAATCATCCCCTATTTATAATTACATCAAAGCAAACGAGAGATCCCGTTTAATCCGCTAGTTAGTTAAGTTCCTTGAAGGCCTCAGGTGACCGTTATAGTTGTTTCAACTGAATATAGTCGTTGTAGTAGTTGTTTCCTAGTTCTTCGCCGATATTCAATGCACATCGGTTACAACTTTGACTTCTTCTTTGAGCTTGGTCTTATCTTGTGAGTGTAACTCTTCCATCCTTGACTTCCTTGACCGGATATAACAATATAGACGTTATAAGGAGGTTACAAGTCCATATTATAGCTTAATTGTACCTGTAATCATGTCATAGAAAGATAATTCGTTAGTCCATCCTCAGGATGTGCACATGCTAAAATTCAGTTACATTTTGAAATCTGTTGAGTCCTTCATCATCCTGAGGATGCTATACTAAGGATATGAGGTAAAATCATCCTGAGAATTTTCACCACCAACAATCACTTTTGCATTCGTCAGGATGGTAATCTTTGTAGGTCTTTCTCCCTTTTCTGATTTCATTTCTCTTGCATGCCTTTTGGCAGCTGAGTAGGATGTCCCACAAATATCCGATCCTCCCGAAATGAAATTAATGATGCCAGCATGCTTGGGTGGAGATGCTGCCCTTTTTGGGAGGTTAGTGCTATCCTGGATCTTTGACTTCTTTTTGCCTAGCAAATCCTTAAGATGGCCTTTGCTTAGAAGATATGCTATTTCCTTTCTCAAGGCAATGCAATCCTCAGTGATGTGACCAGAATCCTCATGGAAAGCATACCATTTGGATTTGTCTTTCCATCCTGACTTGTTATCTTTCCTCGGCCATCTTGCTTTGTCTCCAAGATCCTTCATAGCATACATTAAACGTGTTACATCCACAGAAAAACAATAATCTGATAGTTTAGGACAATCCTCTTCATCGTCATCCTCAACCACATTGACCTTTTTATTATCAGGTCTAGCATATGGTTTATGCTTATAAGGTTCATATGTGGGAGTGTATTTTCGATTAGGATTGTTGTATCTTGAGAATGCTTCTATCCTCTCCTGTATCTTCTTGTCATCCTCAAGATGGATGAATCTCAAAGCTCTATGTCGAACTTCATCAAGACTCCTACTGTTGGATCAGTATTGCTCTTTGTATGAACTTGCTAGTGAACACTTAAGTGTTTAGCAAGTTCTTTATTAGTTATAGCACAACGGAATGTTTTAAGTTAAAGCTACACTTATCAACAGGAGTTATTACTCCCCCTGGATGTTTGAGAAAACTAAAGACAAGTATTTAATGAGAATCTAAGTATTGAATGAGAATGAATACTTAAACAGATTCTCGGTAAATGAAATGGAAATAACAATGTTAAGCTTTGAAGGATTTCTGTATATTAAAAATCAATGTCTAAAACAGAGGGATGAACCCATCTATTTATAGACTTTACATATACATGAACCTTGTCAAAAAGCAAGTTCAGAAACAAGTTGCAACAAGTTGCAGTCTTGGAACTTGTACATAAAGTTAAAGTAATACTAAACTAATAAACTACTAAAACATAAGGCGGTGGAAAGATTCTTGAACAAGTGCTGATGAATGACAAACTACTGATGAGTAGTTTGTCTTCAGTAGTTCTTCAGTGAACTGTCTGGTTTGAACTTTAGAACTTCTGATGCATTTCTTTTTCATTACTTGTAGAATCCTTCTTCAGTACTTTTGTCTTCTTTCTTCAGTAGTTCTATACTTAGAATATTTTTGACAGAAGTGAATTAGACTTAGGTTTCCAAAAGTGATTTCACCAATCCTCTTTGTCCTAACAATCTCCCCTTGGATTGATGAAGCCAAAACCTTTTCTAATTCTTTATTGTTTTCTTCTGTCATTCACAATCTTCCATATCCCTTTGAACATGGAATTCTTCAATTGATTATGCTGCTCATCAGTGAGAGATCCCCTTTGAGGTTCCAGATGTTGAATTGTAAGCAAGTCCTGAGTTGATAATTTCTTCAGTTCATTCATGGACTTGTAGGTCTTGCTTGTAAGATCTCTCCTTGTCACTAATCCTGAGTTGTCATTAGTAAAGGACCATCTGATGATCAGCACTTTAGACTTGTCAAAGTCTGAAGTATAGGGAACCATGCTGGTCCCTTGGGAAGTTCCTGAGTGTTGGATGTTTTCAGTTTCAGTGACTCTCAGTTGGGATTCACTTCTTTCTTCTTGTTGCACCACATCAGGTAGTTTGAAAGTTGGTAAGTGATGTTCAGTAACTACCTTAGTATGCAGTTTGTCTTTGATGGTCTTCTGGATTTGGTAGGCAAATGTAGAAGGATCCCTGAACTGTGTTAACAGAGACTTTTCTTCAATATCAAAGTCTGAATGGACTACTGTGTTTCCTTCTAGTAGTACCATCTTGAAATCAGTCTTTGTATTGTCCTTTGCCTTCTTCTTCTTGGTAGCAGGTCTTGTAACACCAGAAGTTCTAACTACTGAAGTTGATACCTCAGAAGTTTTGAACTTCTCTGGATTAGCAGCCTTTGTAGCCTTGTACTTCTTGTATGTGTCTAGTAGTCTTTCTTCTTTCCATCTTGACACGGAGGCTTTTGAACCATAGTTATTTGCTACCAGTTCTTCAATCATCTCAGCTCTCTTGGCTTTTCCATCTTTATTTGTTGCAAGTTTGTCTGCAACAATTTGAGCTCTTCTTGTCAGCTCATCCATGGAGAGTCCTTTCAGTGAAAAGGCTTTATTCTTGCTGTTCTTTGTAATGTAAGACATCAGTTGTTGTCTTTTGTCTTCTTCAGCAACTCTTTCAAGGTTAGCCTGCCTTTGTAGCTCTGCTCCATAAGCCTGTAACTTTTCATTGTAGCTTAAGTCATCCCTTGCTTCCAAAGCATTCCAGATCTCATCTTCCTTAGCCTTTCTTTCGGCTGCAATCAAACTCTTCTCAAGTAGTTCTTTGGACATTGATAGTGGAGAAGGGTTCAGCACAGTCATTGTTGTAGTTGTAGTAGGCCTTGGAATAGGAATTGGTTGTTGTTGTTCAGTTGGTTTGGAAGGCTGTTCTGTTGGTTGTATATTGGAAGTGTTAACTTCTGATGTGTTGACAACTGCTGAAGGTTTGTCAACTACTGAAGGATTGTCTTCAGTACTTTCTGAGTCATCATCAGAACTTTCATCAGCATCAGAACTTTCATCAGCATCAGAAGTTTCTTCATTATGGCCTTGGGATGTTTCAGCTTCTTCAATTTCTTGTTCAGAGACACCAAATTGTTGAGCCAGTTTTTGTCTTCTAGCTTTGTCTTTGAGTTCTCTTTCTTGGAGAGCCACTCTTGCTTTTATTCTGGCTTTGAATGACTCGTTTGGTTCCCTAATTTTCTCCCCCTTTTTGGATTCATCAAGTTTGGAAGGTTTGGAGAAAGTACCAGTGAGAATGGTGATCTGTTTTGAATTGTGGTCAATTTTGTTGGACAAATTGTTCATTTTTGTCTTGATCACTTCAAATTGGTTCTTCACAGACAGCTCCAAAGCAGCTGTGTAGGTTCTGAAATGATTGGTGATGAGTGTGTTCATCATATGGTATAAGGGACCATCTGGGCTGCATAGTTGGTTCAAGTCTATGCTTCTTGACCCAGGGAATTGGGTAGGCATTTGTAGTGAGGGGTGTGTTTTGGGGTGATCTTCTTGTTGTACAGAAGATGCCACTTTAGGGGAATCAGGGATCAAGTGGACTTTAACCTGATCTGGTGTGACCAGCTCTTTGAGCTTAGATACACAAGGTGCAGGACCTTCACTAGCAACCTTCAATTCAATGTTTGGTTGTGAAACATCATCCAAATCAATGGAATCATCCGAATCCCTGATTACATCCTCAATGAGGAGAGTATCAGTTACATCATGAGCTGAGCCCAACTCAGTTGTCTCATGTACCCCTTTTTCTTGGTTCAGAGGATTTCCTACCTCAGGCATTAAGCCTTCATCAGTAGTTGCCACAAATGAGGTCTTAGCAATGTTACTTCTTTCCTCAGATCCACCACCGGGTGATATGTGAGTAGTAGCAGCCTCAAATGTACCTAGAGTTTCTAAGTTTGGGCTTAGAGACCCTGGTTCATCCTCATCTCTTTGGTTAGGGCTTTGAGTGTCCACATCCATGTCAAGTTCTGAAGCTATGTCCCCTGTTTGATGTGGTTGTTGGGGACTGACATGTTCGGATGGGATTCTCTCTTTTAGCCCAGAGAGAAGCTTGGCAATTTCAATTTCTGGTTCAGAAGTTTGGGGTGCTGGTTCAGTAGTTTGGACTATGGGTTCAGCAGTTTCAAAAGAAGGGTCTATTGGGATTGTTTTCTTGAATTTCTTTCTTTTGAAAAGGATTGTTATTGGTGCTCTTGGTGGGGTTTGAGATGGATGAGACTGAGAGGATGTTTCAGTCACATCTTTATCAAGTGCAGATTGCACATTAGCAAGTTCAGGCATCTCAACCTCCTGAACTGCCTTTCTTTTTGGGTTGGTGGGTTTTTGTTTTTGTTTCTTGGGTTTCTTGGCCTTTGGGGGTGTAGGTTTGGAAGATGAGGGTTCCATGGGGACTGTTTCTGGTTCCCCTTGGTCATCTTCTAGCCAGGCAGTCGGTTTGTTGTGCCTTGAGTATGCTTGTGAGGATAAAGGGTTTAAAGTTGTGGTTTTACCCACAAGCACCTCTTCTCCAAGTTCTTTTATTACGCATTACATAATAAATGTTGGGTACAACAAAAACTTCTTTTTAGTATTGAGATGATGTAACACCAACTCATTAAAGAAAAGTGATGATGCCCTGAATTTTGTTTCATTCACTATGGAGTGAAAAATAGGTTGAAAAGTTGAGGGCATCTGATCATAAGATTCAGTTTTTGGACTCAAACACATAATAATATAATGAAACAACAGTTTATACTTTGGTTCAAAATATTTCTTAAAAATTGTAGCATGTGAGAGAGTACCTTGGTAACCACACTCTGTCATGGTTAAGTGAATCTCATAGTTTGGAAATTGGTCTGGGGCGTTTACATCATTCAAACCCAGCCTAATCGCCAAAGTAGCCGGTGTGATTGCCATTCTTCTCCCTTGGATGGTTGAGTTGAGGGAGATCACTTTGTTGTTCACCGTCACCGTCTCTGCGTTTGCCCAAAACTCATTTAGAGTTTCAGTGTGGATTGGAGGGTCGATGGTGAGGGCGGTGAAGTATTGGGATTTGACGACCAAATCAATGATTTCGTCGTATTGGGACCAGGCTTCATGTTTTTCGAAGTAGCCTCTTTGATAGTGTCCCTGTTTCAGTATTAGAGCCATGTGGTTTGTGTGTATGTGGATCGAACAGTGCTTTTGCAGGTTTAGGTCTTGAGAGTGTTTTGTGAGAGAGATGGAGGGAATTTTTGCTTTTTGAAAGGATAAGTGTTGGAAAAGGTATTTATTAGAAGTTTATAACCGCCTAGGTCAAACTTCTGATGTGGGAAAAGTCTGATTTACCCTTTTTGACCAAACTGCTGATGAAGAACAATTATCATCAGTAGTTCCCACTTTCTCTTCAGTAGTTTGTTAACAACTGATGAGAATGTTTTATAAATACTTTATTCATAACTTCTGAAGGTTATTTTATCAGAAGTTAATCATTTTTCAGAAAATATTCCCGTACTGATGTTTTGTTCATCAGTAGTTTCTCTCTTTTTGTTTTTCAGAAGTTTTCAGACTTAAAAACAGATGTAAGTGAAAAATGAAAATATGTGCAGAGAAATAAAAAGAAACACTTACAAATTTAGTATCCCAAGCATGGATACTAACTTCTGAAATGTTGATGTGCCAATGGGTTTAGTGAATATGTCAGCTATTTGATTAGCTGTTGCTACATGTTTCACTTCAATCTTGCCTTTTTCATAGCAATCTCTTATGAAATGATACCTGATTTCAATATGTTTGGTTTTTGAAAACTGAACAGGATTTTGATTCCATAATCAAGAAGTTGATACTGGAGCCATTGTATCTGTGATGTACAACTTGCAGCTGCAATGTATTCAGCTTCAGCAGTTGAAGTTGCAACAGATGTTTGTTTCTTTGATTGCCAGGACACTAGACAGTTTCCTAAGAATTGACAACCACCAGATGTTGATTTTCTTGACATTTTACACCCTGCATAGTCACTATCTGAAAAGGCTGATAACTTGGTATTGCTTGAAGCAGGATATCAAATTCCAAGTGTTGGAGTTCCTTTCAGATATCTGAAGATTCTTTTGACTGCAATGAGGTGTGATTCCCTAGGAGCTGATTGATATCTAGCACAGACACATGTTGAAAACATAATATCTGGTCTAGAAGCAGTTAGATATAAAAGGGAACCTATCATACATCTATACATGGTTTGATCAACCTGTTTTCCTTGATCATCTGGTTCAACTTGTGTGGTTGGGGTCATAGGAGTGGAACATGATTTACAGTCTTGTAAAGAAAATTTGATCAATAATTCTTTAACATATTTTGATTGATGTATAAAAGTTCCATTTGTTTGTTGTTTAATCTGCAGTCCCAGAAAGTACTGCAGTTCTCCCATTGTACTCATCTCAAATTTTGATTGCATGAGTATCTTAAATTCATCACACAGTTTTGTGTTTGTTGAACCAAATATGATATCATCAACATATATTTGAACAAGTAAGACATGATTTCCAACATGCTTTATGAAAAGAGTTTTATCAATGGAGCCTCTTGTGAAATTATTTTTGAGAAAAAAGTTAGAAAGTGTTTCATACCAGGCTCTTGGAGCCTGTTTGAGCCCATAAAGAGCTTTGTCTAGCTTGTACACCCACTCAGGATGAGAAGGATCCTCAAACCCAGGTGGCTGACAGACATACACTTCCTCTTTTATTTTTCCATACAAAAATGCACTTTTAACATCCATTTGAAAAACTTTGATTTTGTTGGAAATGGCATAGGCTAGAAATAACCTAATGGCTTTAAGCCTTGCAACTGGAGCAAAGGTTTCCTCATAATCAATTCCTTCTTCTTGAGAGTAACCTTGTACTACCAGTCTTGCCTTGTTCTTTATAATCATACCAGCTTCATCTTGTTTATTCCTAAAAACCCATCTTGTGCCAATTGGTAGCTTGTTTGGTGGTAAGGGACAGATTTCCCAAACCTGTTGCTTCTTGAACTGAAGTAACTCATCTTGCATAGCTTCCACCCAATTGTTGTCTTTGAGGGCTTCTTGGTACTTCCTAGGTTCCAACTGAGAAATGAATGTTGAGAAGTAGCAAAAGTTGGAAAGCTGGTTTCTTGTAAGAACACCTGATGCAATATCACCCATGATTTGTTCAAGTGGATGATCTTTGTGTTCAATCAGTTGTTGTAAACCACTGACAGGTGTAGGTGGCTCTTGTACTTCATCAAACAAACCACTGAGGTTCATAATGTCTGGTTCAGCAGTTTCAGTGTCTTCAGTAGTTTTAGGTGCTGAAGCAGATGTTTGAGTTTGTACATCAGCAGTTGTTGAATCAGAAGTTTGTGAAACTTCTGATGGTTTGGAAGTTGACTTAATGACTGTTTGAGGAGTCCATGGTGTTGGATCCTCATCATCAAACCTTTGATCACCATAATAAGTAGGTTTAGATGAAGTAACAGTCTTTTCAGGTCCGAAATGAAAGCTGTCAAGGTCAAAAAGTTTAGCAGGATGTGCTGGAATAAGAGTGTGTTTTGACTCATTGAACTTGACATTCAGTGTTTCTTCTACTATCTTGGTTCTTGAATTAAAAACCTTGTAGGCTTTTCTAGTGGAAGAATAACCAAGAAAATAACCTGAATCAACTTTGGCAGCAAACTTTGAAATAGAGTCTTTAATGTTTAGAATGAAACATTGACATCCAAAAGCCCTGAAAAAGGAGATAAGGGGCTTTATGCCATGAAGAACTTCATAGGCAGTCTTGGAGCGTCTCTTGTTGACAAGGACTCTATTTTGAACATAACATGCAGTGTTAACTACTTCAGCCCAAAAATATAATGGTAGGCCAGAATCAGCAAACATTGTTCTTGCTTCTTCAATTAAGGTTATGTTCTTCCTTTCTACTACACCATTTTGTTCAGGAGTTCTGGGAACACTGTATTGTCTAATAATCCCTTTAGACAAACAGAATTCATCCAGAGTTTTGTTCCTGAGCTCTGTCCCATTGTCACTTCTAATGGCTTTGACAGACAGAGAATATTGTTTCTCTACTTGTAGAATGAAGAACTTGATGATTTCAGCAGCCTCATCCTTGGAAAATAAGAAGAATACCCATGTAAATCTTGAATAGTCATCAATGATGACCAAGTAGTACTTCTTCTTACCAAGGCTCATGATTTTTACAGCCCAAATAAGTCCATATGGAGTAGTTGAAGACATGCAGTTGTTTTTTATTCTTCAATAGACTTATAGGAGGACTTATGTTGTTTTCCCTTCAAACAGGATACACAGTGTTCTTGACACTGGTTCAAAGGTAGACCTCTAACCAAGCCCATTTTTGTGACTTTATTTATGGTTTTAAAGTTCACATGGCCAAGTCTCCTGTGCCAGAGATCAGTCTCTGAAGTTGATGCCTTTGAGAAGAAACAGGCAGTGTTGTTCAGTACTTTGTCCTTTTCAATGTCCATTGCATAGACATTGCCACATCTTTTGGCTATCTACAAAGTATGATTTTCAATGATCTTCTCTATCAACTTCTGGCCTTCTGGTGATATGATCTTGCATGATGTCTTTGTGAAAAAAGGAAGAATATCCTTTATCACACATTTGTGACACACTCAGCAAGTTGTACTCAAGGTTTTCAACCAGATTGACCTTGTCAAACTGTATTTTGCCAGAGGAGACATTGCCATGTCCTAGCACATATCCCTTAGCATTGTTCCCAAAGGATACAGATCCTTCTCTTTGACTGATAAAATTGTTTATCAGGTATCTGCATCCTGTCATGTGCATTGAGCCTCCACTGTCCACATACCAAATGCTATTTAAGCCTCTAGAAACTCTCTGCACAAGATAGCAAATTAGTTAGATTTGGGAACCCAAGCCAGTTTGGCTTTGGGTTTGCTCTTAAGAACATTTACAGTTTGTTCTTGACCAAGTTGAGGAATCCATGTCTTTTTGGCAATGGATTTTTCATTAAGAGCAATGGTGGTATCCTTTTGAGGACCACCATCAACTTTGGTTATCAGTAGTTGTACCATGTTCATGAGATCTTTAATCTCAGCAGTTTGTGAAACTGCTGATGATTTAGGTCTAACTACTGAAAGAGAATTTTGAGAAAAAGATTTTTGTTGAGATTTTGTCTTTTTCTGAGAAAAGGTGTTTACTGGTTGTTGTTTCCTGGGAGAAAAAGTTTCTACAAAATCATTTCTGATTTGTTTTCCCACAACCAGTTGTTGAATTTTGATGAATACCTTTTCTGTATCTGCAAAATTCTGTCTTGTGGTTGAACAGACCACAGATTTCACATTCTTTTGTCTTTTCTTTTAAAGACAAGTTTCTGACTGTATTGATTGGTTTTAGGTCATCGGTAGTTTTCAGGTTCTCAACTCCTGATGTAGATGAAACTATTGATGGCTTAATGTCAGATTTTATCAGTACTTCTGAAGAACTTTCTTTGTGAGTTTTTAGAAAGTTTTCATGGAAAGATGTGCATTCTTTCTCTTCAGAAGTTTCACCTGAAACAATTTTTCTCCCATCTTCAGTAGTTTTGGGGGAAAAATCTGTTGGTGTTTCAGTGTGATTGTACCCTATGCCAAACCTAACATTTGAAGCACTTTGTTTGTTTAGCAATAGTTGGTACCCCTTACAAGATTCAACCCATTTTTCACAAGTGACCTTGGTGTCAGCAAGCTCTTGTCTGAAATTTCCTAGGTCATTTATCATGATTTTAATTTGTGCTTGGGTTTCAATAGCAGTGTTAGTTAATTTAGAAACTTCTTTTGTTTTTGTAGTA
This sequence comes from Ambrosia trifida, assembly GCA_028751855.1. Taxonomy (NCBI): domain Eukaryota; kingdom Viridiplantae; phylum Streptophyta; class Magnoliopsida; order Asterales; family Asteraceae; genus Ambrosia; species Ambrosia trifida. Next base: position 112,908,094 of record CM054122.1, read on the forward strand.
AGTTTTCTTTCTAAATCACATTTCATCTGAGTGAATTTTCTCTCAGAGTCATTTGCTTTACCTTGTAAGTGCACATTAGTCTCTCTTATGAGAGCAAAAGATTCTTTACAAGAAATTGAACAAAGTTTTGTCAAAGATTCTTTTGATACCTATGACAAGGCAGATTTTGAGGTGCATCCCTCAAATGCCATCAAGGCAAAGTTCTTTCTGCCATTATCAGGCTCTCCCCAGTTGATGTCAAACATCTTGTTGTCTGCATCAGGGTTACACTCAGTAGTGTCAAAAGGAAGACTGCTCCAGTCAACATACCCTGAAGTAAATAAACTTTGTTGTGAGGGTTGCTGAGACTGTGGAGGTGGTTGAGCAGCTGGAAAGGGAGGGATTGATTGTTGGCTCTGCATCTGTTGAGCAGGCATCTGTACATATTGTACTTGTGGCACATATTGGGGTTGTGGGGCTTGTGCCTGTACAAAATGTGCACTCCCCTGTGTTCCATTATTCCTGTTATAACTGGGGTTAAAATTATTTCCAGACTGAAATTGGTTAAAGCTAGAGCTTCTGCACTCTCTAGCAAAGTGTCCCAACTTTTGACACTTGTGACATCTAAGTTTAGATTTGTCAAAACCAATTTTTGTGGAACTGTTGAGTCCTGGAAATTTCCTTCCTGACCTTTTGTAAAATTTGTTTGTTTTTATACTCAACATGGCCAGTTGGTGTAGAATATCCATTTCTTCCAAGTCATCACTACTGAAATTTTTTAAATCATCCTTGATAAAACACATGTTATCAGCAGTTTGACTAAAATCATTATTGTCATAACCTGGGAATGATCTTTCAGATGAGATCCCAGCAGTTATGTCAATATGGTCAAAAGATCCAAAACTATTTGAACAAGTTGGTGAGTCTTGTCCTAATAGTGTTGTACTACCAGGTAGATAGTCATCAGCTGTTTTACCAAAACTTTGTAACTTTTTCTTTTGATCAATTTCTCTTTCAAAAGTAAGTAATCTCCCATGTAGTTTTGTAAGAGTGAGGGAGCTAAAGTCTGGTGAAGATCTTAAGACTATAGAGTATGTTTCCCATTTTTTAGGTAAAGACCTTAAAAATCTATGAAGCATAGATACAGTTGTGTAGGTCTGACCATTTAATTTTAGCTCAGATACTAATGAGGAGAATCTTTCAAATTGTTGTGTTAAAGTTTCCCCATTAATGTGAGCAAAAGTTTCATATTGTTGAGCCAGGATTTCTCTGGTGTTGGCAATCACCTCTTCAGTTCCTCCAAATTGTTCTTTGAGACAGTCCCAAAGCTCTTTGGCACTATCACAATGTAATAGGCCAGAGTAGATTTCATTTGGGAGTGCCATTGCCAACATAGAGAAAGCTTTAGCATCAAGCTCAAGTTTTAGGAAATCATCATCTGTATAGTCTTTTGGGTCTTTTGGTATTTCTTCTTTAGTTTCAAGATTGATATTTTCTGGTTTGTGAGGACCATATATCACAGATTTCCAGCAACCTGTGTTGGTCTGTGATAAGGTATGTGCCATTCTCCTTTGCCAGATATTATATTTATTTCTTACTAGCATAGCAGGTTTATTGGCAGAACCAGTATTATGAGGATCCATTTTAAAGAGTATTGATTTGTCAAATATCTCTTAAAGTGATGGATGTTGATAAAAGTGAACTTTTAATCCTTTATTGAATATCAATAAGAGCCTGTGTCTGATTCTCAATGTGTTAGATTGATATGTGATCAAATAAACCAGTGCTCTGATACCAATTGTTGGATCAGTATTGCTCTTTGTATGAATTTGCTAGTGAACACTTAAGTGTTTAGCAAGTTCTTTATCAGTTATAGCACAGCGGAATGTTTTAAGTTAAAGCTACACTTATCAACAAGAGTTATTACCCCCCCTGGATGTTTGAGAAAACTAAAGACAAGTATTTAATGAGAATCTAAGTATTGAATGAGAATGAATACTTAAACAGATTCTCAGTAAATGAAATGGAAATAACAATGATAAGCTTTGAAGGATTTCTGTATATTAAAAATCAATGTCTAAAATAGAGGGATGAACCCATCTATTTATAGACTTTACATATACATGAACCTTGTCAAAAAGCAAGTTCAGAAACAAGTTGCAACAAGTTGCAGTCTTGGAACTTGTACATAAAGTTAAAGTAATACTAAACTAATAAACTACTGAAACATAAGGCGGTGGAAAGATTCTTGAACAAGTGCTGATGAATGACAAACTACTAATGAGTAGTTTGTCTTCAGTAGTTCTTCAGTGAACTGTCTAGTTTGAACTTCAGAACTTCTGATGCATTTCTTCTTCAGTACTTGTAGAATCCTTCTTCAGTACTTTTCTCTTCTTTCTTCAGTAGTTCTATACTTAGAAATATTTTTGACAGAAGTGAATTAGACTTAGGTTTCCAAAAGTGGTTTCACCAATCCTCTTTGTCCTAACACCTACAAGGGTTCATCACCAATTCTTTATAGAAAGGTGAATCCTTTTGTAGTCCCATCTTGAAGGCTTGCACTACTGTTGTGACATCTAGGTTTGGGATGCCAAGTGCTTCCTTCCCAAACCTTGTGATATATTCTCTTAATGATTTTCCTTGTGGCTGTGTTACCCTTTAGAAATCACTTGTCAAACGTTCAAACGTTCGACTACAAGAAAACGGATTGTTAAACATGTTAATCAAATGAGCAAAGGATGTAATAGAATATGGAGGAACACTTAGCAGCCATTTTAAGGCTGGACCAGTGAGGGTAGAACCAAATCATTTGTATAGGCATGATTTTTTCAAGTTTGCTGGAATGGGGTTTATTTCCATCCTTTCCCTGTATTGTGCTACATGCTCTTCAGGATCAGTAGATCCATCATAAAGCTTCATGCTTGGAGTCTGGAATCTCTTTGGAATCTCAGCATCACATATTGGAGGTGCAAAACGGGACACCCTGTGACATGCTGAGGATACTTCAGGGATGGGCTGTATTATCCGTGGTACACTAGACACCATATCCTTGATTTCTTGAAGCTCTCTTGCCAATTGTGGACTTATACCTGTATCCTGCAAAGAAGAAACATCGTTAGTAGAAAAAGTACTAGAACTTAAATTGTTACCATTGTTGTATCCTCGGGATGGTTCGGTGGCATATCCTCGAGATGGCTCTACAGCATATCCTCGAGATGGCTCGGCAGTATATCCTGTATCTCTAGTTGTTCCCATCCTGGGTGCTGTAGTAGTTTCTGGTGCAGAGAATCCAGTGCTTATGGGGGTGAAATCTCCTTGATGAATGCTCCCAGAGATGCCAGAATTAAAATCTAACACTCTAGGCTGTAATGGTGTCCCCATGTCTTCAGCCGGTCTCTTTGAGGATCTTTTGAGAAATTGAATTTCTCTCATTAGCATCTGGTTAGTTTCTTGTTGTTGCTTTATTTGATCCTTCACCATTGCAAACATGGAAAGGAGCTCATCATTCGACATGGAGACAGGAGGAGTGGATTGTAACACCCCAACCGATGGCGTAATCATCGAGGTGTCACGTAGTGACGATTGTTCAAAAGCACATGGTACTAAAATGTAAATATATTATTGGATAATTTAAATTGTCTTACATAGATGAAATGGAAAAAAAAATACAAAAGTCTGAATGAAACATAAAATTTGAAATAACTTATTAAAACCAAGCACTAAAATCCAATGCTATAGTACTAGGATCAAACTGCACCTGAAACATGTACAAAATAAGTTTTGTCAACATATGAAATGTTGGTGAGAATTCCTAGATTTAATACATATAGTAAGTTGGGAAATGGTACACAATTCAAGTGCAAGCTACAGTGCATTTATGTAAACTATGTATCATACAAATGAGCGAAATCAATCCTGTGACTGTATAATGTACAAAATGAACGGCGGTGTACTTATCCACTAAATGGATAATAACTTAACAATGACCACGGATTCTCCGATGAAAAATGGGGAGAATCAACCTAGGGGGGTTGTCAATCCAATAGCGCTATCCAATGTTAAGGTCGGCTTGTACATGGCTAATGATTTCACTAAGTACAAATGTATTCTACATGTAATGTCTAAGCATAAAGCACGTTTGTAAGCAAATGCACATAGTACTAGAATTGTATTGTAAAAATGTGAACTTGTATTTGTAATTTGTATAAGTGTACATGTAACACCCCAAAAGTGAATAAAAGCAAAAAGGGGATAGGAAATACTCACTTTCGCCAAAAGACTAGATGACTAAGCGAGCGTAAAAATGCGAGCAATCCAAAGATTCAACAACGAAACTAGTCCAATTTAGAAGAAATGAAACCGAATAGGAAAAAAAATATCAAGCTTCCAATTCGCCAATTACAAGAGCTTATAATCAAAGCTTCAAATGTAGAAGTAATATACTCTAGAAGAAATGTATGAGGGAGAGTTTAATCAGATTAAAACAATCGATTTAGAGGTGCAAAGTGTAATGGGTCATAGGTGGGTTTTTATACTAGTTTTGGATTCAATTAGGCTTTAAAATTGGTCAACACAATAAAGTAAGGTTTTAAGATGAATTGCCTATTTGACTAGGACTTTGACTAGGATTTTGACTAAGACTTTGACTAAGATTTTGACTGAGACTTTGACTAGGACTTTGAATAAGACTTTGACTGGGACTTTGACTGTTTGACTGTCTCAGCGGACCGCGAGAGCAAAAAAAAATCATTTTTTTCTAAGTTAGTCAATTTTAAGTTTCGGACTTGTTTCCTTCTGTTTCTAAGTTGGTTTTAGGACCGAAAATTAAGGGCTTTGAGTATCAAGGTCTGAAACATACGTGCTCGGGTGTAGATGTGAGTATAAAACGTGCATACTTTTACTTATAAAAATTATAAGTTTTATTAAATTGTGAATTTTGGTCCTATTAAAATACAAGGGTTAAAAATGAAAATTTTGAAATAGTTGAGGAACCAATTATGCACATTTATGAAAAGTGAAGGGTGCAGGTTGTCACAGTCTCCCCTACTTTAGAAAATTTCGTCCCGAAATTACTTTCAAGTGAAGGTTTTCATGAAACAAAAGACATTTGTAAAAAGGCAAGTAGATTTTAAGAAATGCATCAGCCATGATTTGACAAGTTGAAGTAGTTGTTTAATACCCAAAATAAGAGTTTGAAAATCCTTAAATTTGACCCTAGGTTAGAGAATTAAGAGTTTATAATGAGCAAGGTTTGGGAAAAAGTATGTAACTGGTTAGGGCAGGGTAGTGTTATAGTAGCTTCCCTTACTTTAGAGAAGTTTCTGACTGAACTTTATTAAGGACGTGCATCAGGATTTCGACTAACAGAGAGTGTAAGAGTATACAAAGTTTGTGTTTTCTGTGTGGATGGTCCAGAGAAAGACTCTAGGAAGTCGAATTGAAGCTTGTGTAAGAACATTCTTATCGAAAATGCTAGCTAATAGTCAACGATCTAATAAAGAGATAGTAACGGGTAGGTTCTTGGTCAGACTCCTAGTCCGCTCCCGCAGTATCGCTCGTGCTTATATATAGGGTGTACCGCAGCTAACCCACCACACTACTGATACTTTGGACTCGTACTTATTGTCTACCAATAGCCTAAGTAGAATCACGCACCACCCCCATGTACCTGTAAATCCATGATTGCGTTCCGAACCGTAATCATCGATTTACCTTACACTAGGGTGCTATGCTTTTCCATAACACTAACATAAGTAATACAAGAAACAATGCGTGCAACCAAAATGTGTTAAGTAGTAGATACTGCTCAAGTATAAGATGCGGTTAGAGGTCCTACCCCTTTCAGGTTCACCTTTTAACCGTAATGAGATTAATGTGTAAGTATAAGACATGATTAGGGGTTCTTCACCTTTCGAGTTCACCCTTAACCGGTAAATTTTTGTTCACATCATTGGGCTCTAAACAACCATATTGATAAACTTTGAGGATTACACCGTTCCCCTTGGGTTAGAAGAATACTTTGAACCGAGTCGTACATGGGAACTGGCTTAGATCTCATACGAGCTATCAATTAGTATTTTCGTTGGTCATGATGATGAACAAAATAATGTAAAGTATAATAGGGTTTTGCTCACAACAAAAAAAAATATGCATACCAAATATGCGTTCATGTAAGTATATAAGTATAACATAAAATTTCGATTGAAAGAATAGCATAATGTAAATCGAGTAAATCGCACAATTTGCACAAAATGAAAGTAAACGAGTTAAATTAATGCTCAAAACTAGTGTTGTAAGAATAACTACTAATAACTAGTGCGAGAATAGTTGCGAATAACGCGTGAAAATAACTACCAACAAAAGAATAATACAAAAATAATAAGATAATGTACGAACGTAACTATAAATAGAATGGTGTAAAAAAATAATGAAATTTACTGTAAATGAAAGTGCGCACAACAGACGTATAGTCTACTGGTATGAGGATAACCTTTTGGAAACCGAAGAATGTTTTAATTTCAAAACAGGTTCACTTGAAAAGATTTTGTAGGTACACATTTTCATGTGTTTACGAGAAGTCGAGTTTGAAAAGTGTTATAAGGTATATTATTAGTTTCAAATTCCTTCCGAAAACATATATTGGATACGTTATATGAAAACATGCAGATTTACATTTGATTTGTAAAATATGCAATGCAAGTTTATAAAATGCAAGATGAAACCATTTCATGAAGTGTGTGTAAATCTAATGTGTTTCGAAAGACCAAGATTTAAAATGATGTGAAGGTTGTGAATGATCCCAGATGCCTTGATGAATTTTGGAAAATAAAATTTTCTGTATTTAAACATTTCTTTAACTTGTGGGTTGAAAAGTCGGAAATTTTTAGTTGTTATGAAATGTTGAGAAAATCGAAGTGTTACCCGTTAAGACTGGGTAAATTTGAAACCTTTTAAATTTTCAAACTTTTACGAAATTTATACATTGAAAGATCATTTATTTGCAGGATCGTTAAGGCATCTCTTTAGGCTCACAGCGGGCTATTTGTTTCAAGGCACAAGGTGTATGAAAAGTGTGTTCTAATTTGGCGAATAGGCTTTGTGAAAAGACTTATAGAATAAGTTGTCAAATTTATCCTTTTAGAGAGTAGTGTACTAGTGCGTATCGTGTAGGTAGGCATTTATGTATGAGCTTAGTTTGACTAAGAAGTTCTAACTAATGGTAGTTGGCTATGGCTTAGGAGACTGGGTGCAGCAATATTAGTATTAGGTATATGAGGATATACTGTGACTTCGATCAAGTAAGTTTGTAAACATGAAGGTATAAAACAGGTTGAAATAATAAGTTTGGAAAAATCATGTTCATTTTTAACTGTATGATGACGCAACATTCCTAAAATCAGGATGTGATCAAAGTTAAACACAGAGTTTAAAACTTAAGTCGTGGGTAAAAATGTTTTAACGCAAAACGAGTAATACTTTATAGTGTAAGAATCATGAGCATAAGTGAAATAGTGTAAGCTTTAATGCGATAATATATCGAACAAAAGTTTTAGTAATGATGATAAGGGATTCAAAAGAGAATGATAAATGAATAATGGCATATGAAACATCAAGTGATAAATGGAATCTTCAAATGATAAACAAACATAAATATCAATGATATAAAACATTGGAATTGTTTCTATAGGAAACTTTGACCAACTCAAGTATTTGAAATTTCCTAATGACTTGTGGGGGCGTACTTTAGCCTATAAGTGAATGCTCATCCCAAGAGTTCCCAGGTAGGTATACGGGTCCCTCGTCTGATTGGGATTTATACGAAATACCAGGCCTAGACAGAAAACTCAGGATACAGGCGCTCACCCTTCCAGATTGCACGTGCCCCATCAATAGTGAATTCCAAAACTTTAGCGAGATTAAAAAACGAGATGCAAAAATAGATCCTTGAGATTTGGATTTCACTCCTAACTCAAAGATGTATTTCAAAATTGAAAACGATTGTGGAATGAAACCAATCACTAAGTTACGGATATCACTCCCAGCTTAGTGGTTAAGTTCCTTTTTGAAAGAAATACTTTATGAGGTGTGGATGTCACTCCTATCTCAAAGATATATTCCTAAGATAAATAACATATAGAGGAGTGAAACTAATCACCAAGGTATGGATGTCACTCCTAACTTGGTGATATCGTTTCGTTTGTGAAATACGAGTATCTTCTTCTCTAAACAAAACACCGAAAGAATAACGAGAAAGAATCATAGCGAAAATATCTTGAAAGAAAATAATAGGATAAAGAGAAATAAACACGAGAGGACTCATGAATGTAAGCTTAGTTATAGACTAGGCTAAAAGGCATTCTAATAACCTAATTCCCTATAACCATGGCTCTGATACCAATCTGTAACACCCCAACCGATGGCGGAATCATCGAGGTGTCACGTAGTGACGATTGTTCAAAAGCACATGGTACTAAAATGTAAATATATTATTGGATAATTTAAATTGTCTTACATAGATGAAATGGAAAAAAAATACAAAAGTCTGAATGAAACATGAAATTTGAAATAGCTTATTAAAAGCAAGCACTAAAATCCAATGCTATAGTACTAGGATCAAACTGCACCTGAAACATGTACAAAATAAGTTTTGTCAACATATGAAATGTTGGTGAGCATTCCTAGATTTAATACATATAGTAAGTTGGGAAATAGTATACAATTCAAGTGCAAGCTACAGTGCATTTATGTAAACTATGTATCATACAAATGAACGAAATCAATCCTGTGACTGTATAATGTACTAAATGAACGGCGGTGTACTTATCCACTAAATGGATAATAACTTAACAATGACCACGGATTCTCCGATGAAAAAGAGGGAGAATCAACCTAGGCGGGTTGTCAATCCAATAGCGCTATCCAATGTTAAGGTCGGCTTGTACATGGCTAATGATTTCACTAAGTACAAATGTATTCTACATGTAATGTCTAAGCATAAAGCACGTTTGTAAGCAAATGCACATAGTACTAGAATTGTATTGTAAAAATGTGAACTTGTATTTGTAATTTGTATAAGTGTACATGTAACACCCCAAAAGTGAATAAAAGCAAAAAGGGGATAGGAAATACTCACTTTCGCCAAAAGACTAGATGACTAAGCGAGCGTGAAAATGCGAGCAATCCAAAGGTTCAACAACGAAACTAGTCCAATTTAGAAGAAAAGAAACCGAATAGGAAAAAAAATATCAAGCTTCCAATTCGCCAATTACAAGAGCTTATAATCAAAGCTTCAAATGTAGAAGTAATATACTCTAGAAGAAATGTATGAGGGAGAGTTTAATCGGATTAAAACAATCGATTTAGAGGTGCAAAGTGTAATGGGTCATAGGTGGGTTTTTATACTAGTTTTGGATTCAATTAGGCTTTAAAATTGGTCAACACAATAAAGTAAGGTTTTAAGATGAATTGCCTATTTGACTAGGACTTTGACTAGGATTTTGACTAAGACTTTGACTAGGATTTTGACTGAGACTTTGACTAGGACTTTAAATAAGACTTTGACTGGGACTTTGACTGTTTGACTGTCTCAGCGGACCGCGAGAGCAAAAAAAAATCATTTTTTTCTAAGTTAATCAATTTTAAGTTTCGGACTTGTTTCCTTCTGTTTCTAAGTTGGTTTTAGGACCGAAAATTAAGGGCTTTGAGTATCAAGGTCTGAAACATACGTGCTCGGGTGTAGATGTGAGTATAAAACGTGCATACTTTTACTTATAAAAATTATAAGTTTTATTAAATTGTGAATTTTGGTCCTATTAAAATACAAGGGTTAAAAATGAAAATTTTGAAATAGTTGAGGAACCAATTATGCACATTTATGAAAAGTGAAGGGTGCAGGTTGTCACATGGATCCAGATGTTGCCATCCCAGATCTAGCAGTATTAGGAGCTATACTTCTGGTAACTTATCTAGAACTCTTAGGAAAGGTAGGAGGGGGTGGTAGAGTCACATTTCTGGCAGAGGTTGTTGATGGTGTGGAAGAAGACGCAGATTTTGGGTTTGAGGCCATAGTTGTCAAGTTTTTTTAGATAAATTGATTGGGGAAGAGTTTTTAACAAGTTTTTGTTAAAAATAGCACCACTTGCCCCACGGTGGGCGCCAAATTGTTTTGGTCAAAAATTACTCGCTAGAAATAATCTTGTTTTCCAAATTAGTAAAAGCTTAGTGTTATTTTCAAGATGATGATTTATAATGATAAAGAAACGATGTTATGATAACTATTTTTAGGATGGCAAAGATATGGTTTAGGATGGGCAGTTATATCCTGAGGATGTAACTGTATATCAGAATTGTGAAATAAGCAAGGATAGGTGAATATGTATGTAAAGCAATATAGGAACGACACACGATGTACGAGGAAAGCCCTATATCAATTGATGATCGCCGGCATAAAACATCGGGAGGAGTCTAGGCTCCTGCCTTTGTTTGTTAATACTAAAATGGTAAACAGGTGTTACAACTTTGGATGTATGATGAACAATCTATGATTACAATGATTGCGTAGTGTTGTGTGTGTGTAGAGAGAGTGTATCAGGTGTTCCAAAGTGTCTAAGTGTGTCGAAGTGTTATGTAATTGAGAAGTGTCCTATTTTTGTTCATCAAACCCCTATATATAGTTTACATGATAATAAATAGAGGATCCCACAATATTCTTTGTCTTCAATGATCTTGTGGGCTGTTTCAAGTAGTTGTTGAGGATGTTTCAACTGAAATAGACGTTGGACATCAGTTTTCACCTTTCTCGCCTATCATTCACTATCTTGGCGGTTACACTTTGACTCACTCCTTAAGTCTATACGCGTATTCTTCTTGCATCCTTAAATTCATTGACTTGGTAAGACTTTGTAGCCGTTGGAGAGGAGTTACGAGTCTTATTCATTCATTGATTGTACCTGCAAAAATATTATGACAAGGTAATTCGTTAGTCTATCCTCAGGATGCACACTTGCCAGAATGTTGTTACATCCTGAAGCCTGCTTAGTCCTTCACGATCCTGAGGATGTCACATAGAATATTCAAGGTAAATCCATCCCGAGGATTTCATCACCAACACCCGGTAACCCTTAAAAATCCAGAAAAGGATCCATACGCTTGGAATAACAAAAAAATATATTTTATAAGTGAACATTTGGTCAAATAAGTAAAAACGCTGATTTGGAGTTTTTGTTGCGCTAGTGTCCGGTACAGTACGAATGCACGCTTTTAACCGACAAATTTGACCTAACTAAGCGTCCAGCAGCTAAAATAAATATCATACAGTAAAAATGATAAGATTTAGTGGGTATTAATAATCCATAATTTATTAGGTTAAAATAAATTATTTTAGGGTGTATTTTTATTATTTTTATACCCCTAAAACACCTAAAATACCCCCTAATTATCAAAATTAACCCAACCCTTCAAAAACCACCCCCTTTTTACGATTTTTATAAAAAAAAAAATGCATAATTATTGTAATATGGACACTCATCTTAGGCCACATTAAAACAAGTGTAAACCCTATTACCTTTTTTTTGAAAGGCATAAACCCTATTACCTATGCAATCATTAGAGAGCCTTCTTATACATGCAATCCCTTTCACCAAGACACTCAACCTCTTCTTCCTCCTTCCCTTGATCCCGTCCACCACCACCAAACCCTTATCTTGTATTTACATACATGTTTAAATCTGATATGTTTACTTGAAAAATGGTATATGTTGTTATGAATATTATGTTTATGAGCGTACAAGGTTACATGTCTTGTAAGAAAAATATTTTTTATCTTTCTTTTGTAAGAAAAAGACATGTAACGTTGTATGTAAAAATGGTATATGATTGCATAGGTAATAGGGTTTACACTTGTTTTAATGTGGCCTAAGATGAGTGTCCATATTACAATAATTATGCATTTTTTTTATAAAAATCGTAAAAAGGGGGTGGTTTTTGAAGGGTTGGGTTAATTTTGATAATTATGGGGTATTTTAGGTGTTTTAGGGGTATAAAAATAATAAAAACACACCCTGAAATAATTAATTTTAACCCAATAAAGTATGGATTATTAATACCCACTAAATCTTATAATTTGTACTGTATGATATTTATTTTAGGTGCTGAACGCTTAGTTAGATCAAATCCGCCGGTTAAAAGCGCGCATTCGTGCTGTACCGGACACTAGCGCAACAAAAACTCCAAATCAGCATTTTTACTTATTTGACCAAAATTTTCACTTATAAAATATCATTTTATGCTTTTCCAAGCGTATGGGTCCTTTTCTGGATTTTAAAGGCTTACCGGTTCGTCACCAACGCTCATTTCGGTTAATTATCGCAATGCGATACGGTTATTTCTAAAAATTACCCAATGCAAACCTTTGCATCATAATAACTTGCTAGCCTTAAGAAGACTTTAATTTAACAAAATTAAATCTTATTACAAATTTACCATTAGTGCGTTAATTACAGTATCGATAACGGTTCCTAAACGGCAAGTGTCACATCATACCAGGTGATCATATCAAAAACCAAACACATAGTCATTCAATATTCATACATAAATAGCTTGAAAACCTTGAATAGAACAACAACCCACTTTATAATATCAAACATAGTGCCATTCAAACTCAAATGGGTACATTCAACCATTTCCTTCAATATCTAAAAAAATGTACAAGTTGCTTTTGTAAATAAGGCTTGTATTGGAAGAATTTTCATGACATCTTGGGTGTGAAGTAAAGAACTCTTCATATGTCATCTTAAAAATCATAGGAAATTACTATTGTAGCCACCTTTGGTTCTTTATAATGCAGTATGGATGTCCGTGAGTTGCAGATGTGCATTCGTTTTGTCGCCTTGTATTTATTGGAGTTTGTGGGTTATTCCTTATGGTGACGTGTGATGTAAGTAGGAAGCCACAACCTGGTGGGGAATCCGTGTGTTGCGGCGGAGTCGACAATACGGGGCGGAAACATGATTTAAACCTTAAAATGATTAAAAAAAAGTCACATATAAGTAGTATATATGTATATAAAAGAACTCGCGCTTCATGGTGAGATAAGTTTTTAACGACTACAGGGGCCAATTAAATTATAGCATGCTATGTTTCATATACTGGCACAACAGAATACTTAGAGGGGCTCTACGTTACATATAATGCAGGAGGCAAAATTTGTAGTAAAAAACGTAGTTTCCTTTAGTTTAAGAACTTTTGCCTAGAAGCGGTGGTTTCCAAAAAAGCACGAGGTCCGTTCCCGAATAGCACTTTTATTCACAATATAAAACTTATATAAGTGATGCCTCCCTGGCATGGCTACCTCTCTATATGTTTTATGAGTGACAAGTCTTGTTCTTTCGTATTCAATTAATCTACAAATTGACGACATTTTAAATTCCATGGTTAACTTTTTCAATAACGTAGATTTGTTATCAATGTTTATCTACATGATTTATTAAAAAAAGAGAGCGCTTAAAGTAGAATTGTGTATATAATCACTTGTTTATAATAAGTTAAAACTACCCCATTATTGTGTAACTCATGTAAGTTAAAGTTACACCTAGTTACATTAACATTCTATCCATCCATATTTAGTGGCGGATTCAGGATTGTTTTTCAAGGAGTGCGATCGGGGGCTTTGGGTGCGATCGAGTCCTTTAACCAAACTTTTAAGGGGTGCGATCAGGATTTTAGCCTATTAAATACACTAAATTTTTTTTTCAAGGTGTGCGACCGCACACCTTGGGTTGTACTTGGCTACGCCCCTGTCCATATTTGCTACACACATGCCATAATCCAAGAAATAAATAAAATCATGTGCATTTCCATTAGATAATTCCCATAATAATATAACCTTTCATTATATAATTCCCATTTATCTAAGTTCTTAACTAAATACTCCTTAACCGCCTGTGATGATTAAACACAAGAGCTTTGAAACCGGTTGAATGGAAAGAAAAAAACCAATAATTTCATATTCTCATGCGAGGCCTTAAAATCTTCACCCCTAAAAACAGACAAATTTGTAACAACATTTGTGTAAGCAGAAGTTAATCCCTTTAAGACTTTATGCACAAATTTTAAAATAGTAAGAGTAACACGTAATTGTAGAGCTTTTAATCAAGTTCATTAATTTTATACACCAATAATCAATAGATAATTAAGTTCAAACATATAGAAGTAATAAAAAATGTCTTAGCAGATCGTCATCGGTTATCAATTTTGTCCACATATATCTATGGAGAAGAGATAGTATATTATTAGGTGAAATTAGGTCAATCATAAGCCTTGATCAACAAAGTTAAAACTTGAAAGTTGTTCTCCCCCAAACAAAATCCCTTTTTATACTTTCTATGTTATTAATAACGAACTTGGGGACTGCAAAAATGGAGAGAAAATACGAAGGAAGACTCCCCAATACTGATTTGGCAAGGGTGTTTCTCCTTGCAAAAGAAAGAGGTCTCGCTTTCCATTTGGATGACTTCTTCCTGAATTTATCAATAACTGCTTGCCAAAAGTTCTCCTACTTCACGTTAGCCCCAATGGGAATCCCAAGATAATCAAAAGGAAAGGAGACTACGTAACAATTAGCAATACACGTCATCCTTTCTATCCCCTCATCCTCAACCCCCAACCCATAAAGTTGACATTTTTGATGGTTCACTTTCAATCCCTTAACGAGGTGCAAACATCTAAGAAAACGCTTGATACTAACCACATTATACTCTGACCATTCCCCGATGAACAATACATCTCCGCATAACAAAGATGCGAAATCAATGAACCGTTATTTGGTAGCTTCACGCCATGAAACAAGCCCAAAGTCACCGCCCTCTTCATGAACATATCAGGAACCTCCATTGCCAATATTAAAAAAAGGGGAAAGAGGATCCCCCTGTCTCAGACGCTATTTTAAAGAAAATTTTCCAGTCGGTGAGCCATTGAGGAGCACTGGTCCTTTCCCCAATTCGAGACAACCTTTAATCCATGTGATCCGTTTATTTGGGAACGCCATATAATCCAAAGTTTTGAGAAGGAATTTCTAGTTTAAGGAGTCGTATGCCTTTTCAAAATCGACTTTAAAAATCACCATTTTGAACTTGATTTTCTTTGCCGAAAACACCGTCGCACTGACAATGAAAGGGTTGTCAAGAATATTCTTCCTCAGACAAAAACGGACTGGGAATGAGAGATCAAAGACCCAATGACAAGCTTAATCCGGTTCGCTAAAATTTTTGAGATGATCTTATAAATAGAATCAATTAAAGAGATGGGTCGTAATCCGTTATCACCTTTGGGTCTTGAAATTTAGGGATTAAAGCCACAAAAGACGCATTACACCCCACATTCATATTGTCAGAATCATGAAACTCATCCATAACCGCCATTTGTTAGTATCTAAGTTTGATTGTTTTGATTTGTTTAAGTAATAAGAGAAATGAACGAAGTGAATTATAAATGGAAAGTGCAGCGGAATGATAAACTATAAATCAAAACAAGAGAATAAATGTTTTTCAATCGAATGCTTTCATAATATCAAATGATTACAACGATTGTAGAACTAGTCCCCCTTAGCCTGATCACTATGTGATTGGTTGTCTAAGAGAATGTTTTGAGTGATGAATAGAACAGTACAAGCACTGTTCTATTTATAGACAAATCTAAACCTCTGATGACCTAGGCTGACGTCACCTAAGACAGTGACCTCTAACAGAATAACACCATAAAACATCTGTTGATACAAATAACTGTTACATTGGAAAACTCTGAAAGGCAAACAATTGATAGGAAAACTCTGATGGTCTTGAATCATCTGTTGGAGCCTAAGTGCTGTTGGCTCCAACATACCTTTAGTCTTCAGTACTTTGATCAGCAGTTGTTCTTCATCAAACCTTTGGTCAGCAGTTGTTCTTTAGCAGTTGTTATCTATCAGACCTTTGTAGCAGCAGTTGTTCCAGCAGTTGTTAGGGTCAACAGTCTTTTGGGAGAAGTAACTTGTAAATGCTGTTATTATTAAGGATCAATTGTGTAGAATATTTTGGCTTTCCAATCATCTGTTCTTCTCCAGGTCAGCAGACCCAACAATCTCCCCCTAGAACAGATGATGCCAAAACTAAGCTTTATTTTGATCTTTATTGCTCATCAGACTTTCTCTGATTTGCCCTTTGAATTGTAGTTCAAAGCTTAATGAGAAAAAGTCTTCTGCATCCCTTTCAAGCTCTAAGTTCAGCAATGTTTGGAGATCATCTGCACATAGGCCATGTGCATCATCCATACTTAAATTTTGGGCTTCTCCATCTGATCTGAGCAAAGTAAATTCATGGTTGTCTTTGTTGACCTTCCATTTTATAATTTTTGAATCAGAGGATCTGTTGGGCTGCAAATTTATTGTTGATGAGTTTGGTGATGGAGGTCTCCCAATGAGTTTCCTGAGTTCTTCAGTAGTGGGATCAAAGAAATAGTGTACTTGATTGAAGAGGCCCTCTTTTACAAAAGTATCAGCAAACTTCTTCTGGTCTTCTTCAGACATTTCCTTCTGTTTCTTGAACTGTCTCCTGGCAGCAACAGATAGGTCAGAAGTATCAAGCAAGCTGTCAAGTGTAAAGGCCTGTTGAGGTCTCTTCATCATTGGAGCATCAGGATAAATTGGTTTTCTGGGCAGTGTAGGACCTTTCTTTCTGTTCTCTTCCAATTTCTTGTATGTCTTAACCAGCCTTAGCTCGGACCATCTTGCTACTGACTTCATCTCCCCATATTTTGCAGCCACAATTTCTTCTCTCATTTTTGAACTTCAAAGCTCTGGCTGGATCTCTGCCTTTCCTAAAATCAAGGGCAGAGAACTTTGCTGGGGCTTCTTATCCATTTCTTCAATTCTCATGAGTTCTTCTCGAAGAGCATGAGTGGTCCAGCCTACAAACTGTTTCTTGTTTGACTAGTAGGGCATGGTTGCCAAGATTTGGTCAAGAAGAGATTCCCTAACCACCCTTTCCAAATCACTTCTGAGAGTCATGGTGGACATGGAGTTGCTTAGGGTCTTAGCAAAATCTTCAATCCTTCTCAGTTTGCTAAGCTCTGCTGAATGGATGCCCTGAGCAGTCCTGTCATCTTTCCCTATACATCTCTCCTTGATGATTAAATCTGCCTGTTCAGTCTTGAATTTAAGATATTTATCTAAGTTTTGGGGAACAGGACAATTTGGAAGAGATGGGAAAGATCTTTCAGATGGATGTTCAGTATTGTAGAAGGATTGCATTTCCCCCTTGAGTAGATCAAGCTCAAGAGGATACTGAACAACCAATGGTGTGATGGATGGTGGTGGTCTGTGAGATGTGAATTGAGAAGTGTGTGGTGAGTATGATGAAAGTGGGATGGCTGATATAGGTGTAGGTTTGGTGGTTGAAGTAGGAGGTGGTGATGTTTGTATGTTTCATCTTGTACTACAAAAGTTGATTTTCTCTTCCTTTTGTACAAGATGAGTGGTGATGGTGGTGTTGCAGCAGTGGTTGTGTTAACATTTGTTTGCACTTGTGTAGGACCAGCAGATGTTTGGGATTTGGGTGGTGAAGTGGTTGTAGGTGGTGTATTGGTAGTTGTGGTAGTGGGTTTGGTGGTTGGTTTGGTGATAGGTTTAGTTGTTTTGGTGGCATCGGTGGTTTTGGTGGCAGCAGTGGTTTTGGTAGTAGTTGTTTTAGCAGCAGCAGTTTTTGCAACAGTTTTGGATGGTGGTTGTCTGACATGTTTTGCAGGCATTTTCTTCCTTTTAGAGGAACCAACATCCTCAACTTCTTTTTGTTGCTCTTTCTGTCATTGCACCAGAGCCTCTGCCTTGACTTCAAAAGTGTCAAGCCTTTTCTGCTTAGCTTCAGCAGCCTCTTCAGCAATAACATTTGCAGAGGTGTCAACTTCCTTTGCTTTGCTAGTTTTGACAATTTTAGCATCAGCAGAGGTTTGAACATTGGGTTGTTGTTGTTGTGGTGCTGTTTGAGTAGACCCTGGTTTGTTGGAAGCTTTTGATTTTCCCTTTTGTGAGGGTGGACAACCAAAGGGATCTAACTTTGGCAATCTATCTCTGCCACTCTCCCCCTTTTTGGCATCATCAAAAGTGAATTCATCATCATCTTCATCTCTGAGAATTGTGGTAGGGGCAGAGCCGGTGGTCTTCAGCAGGTGTTCTTTGATGGCTTTAATGTCAGCTTGGGTATCTGTGTACCTAGCATCTACCATAGTTCTGATCTGAGCCATGTATGTTTCATGTGTTTGGTCTGCTAGTTTTCTATGAGCTATGATGATGGGGGAAACTGATTTCCATAGCTCACTAGCAATCTCTTCTTTGGATGGTTGACTTTTGGTTAGGGCTGCCAAAGATCCCATAATTGTCTTGAGATCTGATTTGATATCTGCAACAAAGGTTTCAATGGAGTGGACTCTGGCCGTCAATTCTTGGTATTTTAACCCATCACCTAAATTAATAGGATCATCTGGATTCCTACCAGTGGTAGTTGTATCTGGTTCAGTCCTAGGAGGGGAATCCAAAGAATGAGAACCAGATGCCCCCTTGTCTTGGTTCTGGGGACTTCCAACTGATTTTAGGGACACTATGGTGGCCTCATCAGTTGTTGCCTTTAAGGAAGTCTTAGCTATGTAACCACTGTCCTGTTGTGAGACAATGGTCTCTACATCAGTAGTGGCTGCTTCACTTGAAAACTCACCTAGAGTTTCATTTAACTCCAGGGGTGTAACCTCCTCTGTTTGTGGGATAGCTGATTGATTTTCCTCAGTCCCAGTCACTTGTTGGTGTATACTCTCATTGATGGGTGAAGGAGAGGAACTGGGAATGTCCTGAGTTTTATCAATAGCTTCAAACAATGGTTGCATTGTTGGAAGGACATGTGATGGTGAAGGTGGAGGGGTGAAAAGAGAAGTAGCCCTGGGAGAAGGGCAGATGATCATATGGTCAAGTGACTCATATGTCTCATGATGTGGTTCGCTTTGGCTTACAACATGATCCTTTTGTGAGGATTCATGAGGAGTTTGTTCAGGTTGAGATATATCCAACTGTTGTGAGGAAGTAACAACAGTGGTTTCTTGTTGCTTTTGTGTTGCAACAGGGTTTTCCTCTGGTATCTCATCTTCCAGAGGCACATTTTTGGGTTTTGAGGTGGTTTTTGTAAATGGATGTTTTCTTTTGGAGGTGGCTGGTGTGGGTTTCACAGCATTGGATGTAGTGCCATGATCACCAGTAGCAGTGGGCTCAACAACAGAGGTTTGAACAACAGTTGTTGTCTTAGTCCTCTTTGTTTGTGTTTTTGAAACTTTAGCTTTTGACACTTTTTCTTGGGTATTTGAACCCAGCATTCTTGTAAAATTTTCATCAGCTAGACTCTTCATTTGAAAAGATTTACCCCTTTTAAAATCTTTTTCAGGTAAAACCTTTTGAAGGATTACACTTAAAATTCTTGGGTATATCAGAAAAGCATTATTAGACCCAGACTTTATGGCATTCACATTTGATACTAAATCCAAGAACAGACCCTGGGATAGATTGAAGTCAGATTCTAACAACATAGCATATCCCAAGTACTGAATTCTTAATGGAATTTCATTGAAGGAAGTGGATTTAGCAGAGACGCAGAGAAGGAGTGTATGAAAGAAAAATTTCATGACTGGTGGGAAAAACTTTTTGAAAAGAGTTGACCGAGTCATTTGTGAAACATAACCCCTCTCCTGAAACTCAGTGTGAAGTTCAGCCTTAGGAAAAGAGTCGTTACCTGACAGGTCATTCAGTGAGAAGTTTGTGGATATCAGTTGGGGGGTAATGGCGATATTTGTCTCTCCAATTTTTGAGATAATGGTTGTGGGCTTTTTGTCCTGTAAAAGAACCTCATCATTTAACCAAAATTCTTGTAGAGTATCGAGGTAAATGGGAGCATCGGCGGTTAGAATTGTCAGGTATTTGGAATTGAGGATGATGTCGATGGTGGTATGGAATGGGACGTTTTCATCTGTTTTGACCAGATGGGGAAGGTAATTGTGGGTGGCTTTGGCTTGAAGATCCATTGTAATGGAATTCGAATGTGAGGATGAGAGGAATTAGAGTGAGGTTTGAGTTTGAAGAAGGCGGTTTCAGTATTTTGAATACAATGAGACAGTGTAACAACTGTTGTGGTAAAACAGGGTTTTTATAGCCTCTGGTGAAACCGCTGATGTGGCCAAAACTCTGCTTTTGAGAGCAGACGTGGCAAACATCTGGTGGCATACAGCTGTTGCCAAAGTACTGATTCAAACAGCTATTGTTCTACAAAAGTGCTGATGCTAACAGCACTTGGGTTTTTTTTTATTATAGATATATATATATAATGGAAACAGTTGTTTTATCTGATCAGACATTTGAAAACATATTTTTCAACCAAACAGTGGTTGTTTTATCTGATCAGATGTTTGAAACTGATTTTTCAACTAACAGTGGATAGAATGAAATAGTGGTTGTTTTATCCTTAGCAGATTTTTGAACCAAAATGCTATTTTTAAGGGTGAATTTTGATTTTCTAAAACATTTTAATGTTTTTATTTAAAACATTTTTGTTGTTTAGTCCATGTTTAGCATACCAATTCTAGAAATCAGATTTGTAAAGGTGGATGTGTCTAAAGCTTTTGTCAACACATCTGCCAACTGATCCTCTGTTGGAACATGGTGCAGAGAAATCAAACCTTTTTCATAGCTATCTCTGACAAAGTGATGTCTGATGTCTATGTGCTTTGTGGTTGAATGAGAGACTGGATTTTTGATGATATTTTTTGCAGCTTGACTGTCCAGCATGAGTGGAGTCCTTAGTGCAGTTACCCCAAAATCCAGTAGTTGATTTTGAAGCCACATGAGTTGGGTTGTACAGCTTGCAGCAGCAATGTATTCAGCCTCTGCTGTTGAAGTTGAAACAGCTGCTTGCTTTTTGCTTTGCCAAGAGACTAAGGCATTCCCTAGAAACTGGCACCCTCCTGATGTAGACTTCTTTGTGGTGTGGCAGCCAGCAAAATCACTATCTGAATAACCTGAAAGCTCAATGTTTCCATTAGCAGGATACCAGATACTAAGTGTGGGAGCACCTTTTAGGTATCTGAATATCCTTTTCACAACAATAAGGTTTGACTTTCTAGGTGAAGCCTGGGATCTTGCACAAACACAAGTGGCAAACATAATGTCTGGCCTAGATGCAGTTAAGTACAATAAAGACCCAATCATGCATCTGTAATGTGTCTGGTCAACCAGTTCATCCTTGTCATCAATAGTGAGTAGCTTGGCTGTGCTCATGGGTGTACTACATGGCTTACAATCATTCATCTCAAATTTGGTTAACACATTTTTCACATATTTGTTTTGATGAATGAATGTGCCATTTTGCAGCTGCTTCACTTGGAGACCAAGGAAGCACTGAAGTTCACCCATAGCACTCATCTCAAACTCTGCTGTCATGAGTTCCCTAAACTCTTCACACATTTTGTTACATGTGGATCCAAAAATGATAATATCCACATATATTTGAACAATCATTAAATCTTTCCCTCTCCATTTTAGAAATAAAGTTTTATCAATTTTACCTCTTGTGAAACCAATGGATAAGAGAAAGGTGGAAAGAGTTTCATACCAGGCCCTAGGTGCTTGTTTGAGTCCATACAAGGCTTTGTTGAGCTTGTATACATAATCAGGATGGAATGTGTCTTCAAAACCAGGTGGTTGACATACATAGACCTCCTCCTCAATTTTGCCATATTGGAATGCACATTTAATGTCCATCTGATACACCTTGATGTTGTGGTTGACAACAAAGGCTATGAAGAGTTTGATAGCTTCTAGCCTAGATACAGAAGCAAAGGTTTCATCATAGTCTATCCCCTCTTCTTGTTTGAAGCCTTGAACCACAAGCCTGGCTTTATTCTTGACAGCTATACCCCTTTCATCAGTTTTGTTTTTGAAGACCCACTTTGTGCCAATTGGACAAACTATCTTTGGCAGTGGTACAAGTTCCCATACTTGTTGTCTTTTAAACTGAATGAGCTATTCCTGCATGGATTCTACCCAACTTTTGTCTTTTAGTGCCTCTTGGAACTTGACAGGTTGTGCGAGAGATAGAAAGCCTGCAAAAAGACAGATGTTTGAGGATTGGCTTCTTGTGAGCACACCCTCTCTGATGTTGCCAATGATTTGATCTGGTGGATGAGCTCTTAGGTAGATTAAATCTCCCTGATATGGTATGATGGCATTTTGAGGTGAAGGACAGAGGTTTGGGGGATGTTTGTTTTTTGCTCAGAAGCACTTCTGGCCTCTTTTGTCTGTGCCGTGCAGACGTGCGCAGACGTTTAGGGTCTGCAGATTGTTTGTTTTTTGGAAGACCTTTCACTCAAAAAGGTCTTCCTGACCTCTTCTTGGTGCAGACTTGTTCCAATGTCTTCTAAGGTCTTCAAAGGTCTTCTCCTCTTCCCTTCTCCTCACCCACCACCCACCACCACCATCACCGTCCACCACCACCACGGTCCACCACCACCACCACCCACCACCGTCCACCACTACCACTGTCCACCACCACCACGGTCCACCACCATGATCCACAACCACCACGGTCCACCACCACCATGACGGTCAACCACCACCACGACCCACCTACCACCACCCACCACCACAACCGTCCACCACCACCACCGTCCACCACCCACCACCCACCACCGCCACCGTCCACCACAGTCCACCACCCACCACCACCACCACCACGGTCCACCACCACCGTTTACCACCACCACCGTCCACCACCACCACCGTCCACAACCATTACCACGGTCCACCACCGTCTACCACCATCGTCCACCACCACCACCATCCACCACCACCACCGTCCACCACCACCACCACCGTCCACCACCACCACGGCCCACCTACCACCACCCACCACCCACCCCCACCATCCACCACCACCACCGTCCACCACCACCACCGTCCACCACCACCGTCTACCACCACGGTCCACCACCACCGTCCACCACTACCACGGTCCACCACCACCATGGTCCACAACCCACCACCATTAGCACCACGGTCCACCACCACCACAACGGTCCATGACCACCACCCACCACCACCACGGTCCACCACCGTCTACCACCACGATCCACCACCACAGTCCACCACCACCACGGTCCACCACCACTACCGTTCACCACTACCACCATGGTCCACCACCACCACGGTCCACCACCAGACTGTTGTAAAAAATCAGTTTATTTAAATTTTAGTTTATTTCAGCAGCCTGCAGATGTTAACAAACAAATAGTCTTCTTCTTGCAGACTACAGACCTTTGGTCCACCTCTTCTCTTGTAGATGTCTGCAGATGTGATCCGCAGACTGCAGACCTTTTCCTGTAGAAAAAACAAACAGCACCTTGGTGACTCTGTTGATGTAACATCTGTTTGCACTTCTGTAGTACCAACAGATGTTTGAAATGGAGGTGGGGGAATGGGTCCATGTGGTGTGAAATTGGACTGACTTTTGTCAACAGAGGTTGGACTTTTGTCAACAGATGATTGAGCAGTGGATAAGGTTGGTGAAGCAGTGGTTTGAGGGTAAGACTGGCCAACAGTGGCTGAATCAGATGTGGCAAAGTTTTGACAGGTGTTTTGAACAGGTGCTTCCCCTGATACAGAATAGACTTTATAGTGACTTGGAATCACAACATTTGTTCTGTAATCTTGTTGTGGAGATTGTGGAATACCTGCACTATTAGTTTTGACAGTAATATCTTCAAATTTGAATTTATCTAAATCAAACAACTCAGCAGGATTTGCTGCGATTTTTAAGGATGAAATTTCATTAAACTTTACATTCAGAGTTTCTTCTATTGTCCTGGTCCTTGTGTTAAACACTTTGTAGGCCTTGGCAGTAGAAGAATATCCCAAAAAATATCCACAATCTACTTTGGCCGCAAATTTTGAGATGGAATCTTTAAGATTTAAAATGAAACATGGGCAGCCAAAGATTTTGAAAAATGAGATTAGTTATTTGATTTTGAACAAAATTTCATAAGCAGTCTTTTGATGTCTTGGGTTGATTAAAACTCTATTTTGAACATAGCAAGCAGTGTTTACAGCTTCTGCCCAGAAGGACAGAGGCAAACCAGAATCTGCTAGCATGGTTCTTGCAGCTTCAATGAGAGTTCTATTTTTCCTTTCAACCACCCCATTTTGTTATGGTGTTCTTGGAATACTGTACTGTGTCACAATTCCTTTTGACACATAGAAGTCATCCAACTCCTTATTTTTAAACTCTGTTCCATTGTCACTTCTAAAGACTTTTACTGGCAAGTCATATTGTTTTTCAACTTTGGTGAGAAAGTCCTTCAAGATACCTGCAGTCTCATCCTTAGAGTGTAAAAAGTAAGTCCATATAAACCTAGAAAAATCATAAACTATGACAAGACAAAATCTTTTTCTTCTTAGACTCGTGATTTTAACTGGGCCAAACAACTCCATGTGCAACAATTGTAGACATTGACTTGTTTTGGACTCATCAATGGATTTATAAGAGCTTTTATGTTGTTTCCCTTTTAAGCAGGAAACACAATGCTCATCACATTTGAATTCTTTTGATGGTAAACCTCTTACAAGGCTTTGTTTGGAGAGTGAGTTGATAGTTTGAAGGTTGGTGTGACCCAGTCTCCAATGTCACAATTCTGTCTCTTTAGTGGAGGCAGCAGAAAACAGACAAACATTTGCCATAGGATTGTCCTTCAACATATCAACTACATACACATTGCCACTCCTATGAGCAACAAGTTGTGCTTTGCTCTCAGCAATGATGGTATCAATCTTTTTCACCACTTCTGGCCCAATAATCTTACAAGTTTTCTTAGTGAAGAATGAGCCATAACCTTTATCACTCATTTGTGATACACTAAGAAGATTAAATTTTAGATTATTAATAAGATTGACATTTTCAAGCTTGAGTTTCCCAGCCTGAACAGTCCCTGAACCCAACACCTTACCTTTTGAATCATTACCAAAGGATATATCACCCCCTCCATGAGCTAAGAAGTCCAGAAGAAGGGCTCTGCATCCTGTCATGTGCCTGGAGCCTCCACTATCTACATACCAAAGACTATCTAAGCAAGCAGAAGCTCCCTGCACATCAGTAATGGATCAGTTTTGGTGAGTGTCCAAAGCCAAGTTGGCTTTGGATGGGTCCACAGACTTTTCAGCCTCAAGCTTAGGAAGATGATTAGTGGTTTGAACTAGTTTTTGAATCAAGTTCAACAGCTATTGCTGACCATTTGCCAGTGCTTGGATGTCAACACTTGGTGCAACAGATGTTTCATCACTTCCTGACAGATGATAGTAACCATAGGCATTTCTGTTCACTCTTGGTTTAGAAGGCCTCTTGGGTTCTTCATAAACATGTGACAGACTATGACAAGGAGGTTGTCCATATCCTCTTGGGTACTTGTTGGTGGGTGGAGCATCTGTTACTTGAACATCCCTGGAAGCAGATGTTTCTAGACTTTTGGTAACAGATGTTTGGACTGGAGCAAAAGTCTGTTTGGGTTTTCCTTTTGAAGTACTCACCACCTGACTTGCAAGAGTTTTATCCTTGTACTCTTGTATTTTGACATCAAAATTTTTGAGATACAGACACTCTTTGGTTTTGTGATTCTTTTTACCACATATTGAGCATGTGGTCTTAGAATCACACACACTTCTTCCTTTGTTGATATCATATGCTTTTAGAAGAAAACAGTTTTTAGTAACATGATTCTTCTTTTCAGAGAAATCATAGAACAAGTGAACAGACTTTTCTTTCTGTTTCCCTTTCTCAGCCTTCTTTTCAACAGATGTTTGATCATCTGCTGGAAGGTCTGTCAAAGGAATGCCCTTTGCTTGTGGTGCTTTCTTACCATCAGGGGTTTTGAAGTCAACTGGTTTGAAGTTTTCAAGAGTACCACACTCATCAGACCAAGTAGGTTTAAATTCATATTTTTCAAGTTTAGTGAATGATGAGGAACCTTCTAGTTTTTCAAGAACAATTTTCTTGCCATTAGGTTCTGTGATTTTAATCTCTTGACCCTCCAAATTAGTTGGTACTACCTCAACTAACTGTTGTTCCCTTTTGTCAGTGTTTTCAAAAGCTGGAGCAGTGGTTCCAACACCAAATCCAAACTTCACATGACTTTTGGTCTGTTTGTTGATGAGCATCTCAAAACCTTTACATGATTCCACCCATTTTTCACATTCAACTTGGGTGGCCTCAAGCTCCTTTTTACAACTATGATATTTAGTTATCATAGTTTGAAGCTGGTCTTTGGTTATAGTTGCTTCATGTTTTAAGCTGCTGATTTCAGAATCTTTTTCAGTCAATTTTGATTTTAACTCTTTTGAAAGTTTTTCAAATTGAACTTCATCATCTAAAATTTTCTTCCTAAGGTTTTCATTCACCTCTTTAATGTTAGCAAATGCTATTACACATTTTTCTGAACACAGAACTTTTAGGATTTGAGGAGATACCTTAGCAGCAGCCATCAATGCACAATCACACTTGCACTCACAATCATCAGATGCACCACAGGGATCTGAGAGATTCACAACCTCTTCTTCAGATTTTGTATCTGCAATTACTTCATCAACAATATCATCAGTCACAACATCAGATTCAGTTACCACATCCTCAGATTCAACTTCTTCAACCATAGCCATGAAACGAAAATTTTCTGGTTCATTTTCAGCTTTGGCTACAAGAGCAAAATTTTCATCTGCTAACTCATCTGGTAGACTGCTCCAATCAACAAAGCCTTGTGTGAAGAAACTCTGTTGACTGGTCTCTTTAGGGGCAGAGGGTGGAGCAGCAGTCATTGGCACTTGTGCCTGAGCAACAGGTGTTTGCACATAGTGAATCTGAGGAACAGTGGTTTGGACATACTGGCCAGGAACAATGATTGGGGACTGTGCAAAATGAGCAGTGTTTTGCACATTTGGTCTAGGGGTATTATGGGAAACTTGATAAGTGTTGGTCTGTGGCCTTTGATTTGGATAGGTAATCATATGTGTACCATGTTGACTCCTACATTCCCTAGAAAAATGACCAAGTCTATGGAATTTATAACACTTAATCTTTGATTTATCCAACTCCACTTTTGACCTGCCAGTCAACCCTGGAAACCTTCTGCCAGTTTTCTTGTAAAAATTGTTACTTCTTACACTGAGCAGAGCCAATTGGTGCATAATGTCCATTTCTTCCATGAAGCTTCTTTTTCTGGTTAAGCTCTTTCTCATAGGTCAAGAGCTTACCATGAAGCTGGGTCAGTGATAGGTCCTTAAATCCAATTGAGTTTCTCATAACTATAGCAATAGTGTCCCATTTGTCTAGTAAAACCTATGGTTCAAAGTTGAATTTGGGTAAGTTAGACCAACCAGTTTTAGTTCACTAATTAGACAGTTAAACCTCTCAAATTGTTGAGTTAATGACTCTCCCTTAACATGACTGAATGTTTCATATTGTTGGTTAAGTATTTCACGGTTGTTTTCAATAACCTCTTCCGTCCCACCAAATTGTTCTTTCAATGCATCCCACAACTCCTTTGCACTGTTACAGTGTAACAGCCCAGCATATATATCATTGGGTAGAGCCATGGCCACAATACTGAAGGCCTTGGCATCTAACTCAATTTTTTGAAAATCCTGGTCAGAGTAGTTTTCAAGTTTCTTAGGCTCTTGAACCTTGGGATCTTCAGTACTCGGCACTATCGGAACATGTGGTCTGAAGATAACCGACTTCCAACACCTAGTGTTCTGTTGAGCTAGAACATGGCTCATCCGACGTTGCCAGATATTGTATTCAGATCTGACAAGCATCGATGGCTTGTTGTTCGTGCCGGTGTTATGTGGATCGTGATTGATTGAAGCCATTCTCTTATTGTTTTAAAAACAAAGTATGTTTAAAAATGGTTGAAACGAAAATAAACTATTACTCTGTTTTCAATCCGACAAACAAACGATATCAATAATTGTGAGCTGATCTGTTTATATTAAATTGATTGGTTAGATCGTATTTAATTGACCAAGCTCTGATACCAATTGTTAGAATCTGAGTTTGATTGTTTTGATTTGTTTAAGTAATAAGAGAAATGAACGAAGGGAATTATAAATGGAAAGTGCAGCGGAATGATAAACTATAAATCAAAACAAGAGAATAAATGTTTTTCAATCGAATGCTTTCATAATATCAAATGATTACAACGATTGTACAACTAGTCCCCCTCAGCCTGATCACTCTGTGATTGGTTGTCTAAGAGAATGTTTTGAGTGATGAATAGAACAGTACAAGCACTGTTCTATTTATAGACAAATCTAAACCTCTGATGACCTAGGCTAACGTCACCTAAGACAGTGACCTCTAACAGAATAACACCATAAAACATCTGTTGATACAAATAACTGTTACATTGGAAAACTCTAAAAGGCAAACAATTGATAGGAAAACTCTGATGGTCTTGAATCATCTGTTGGAGCCTAAGTGCTGTTGGCTCCAACATACCTTTAGTCTTCAGTACTTTGATCAGCAGTTGTTCTTCATCAAACCTTTGGTCAGCAGTTGTTCTTTAGCAGTTGTTATCTATCAGACCTTTGTAGCAGCAGTTGTTCCAGCAGTTGTTAGGGTAAAGCAGATGTTAGAGTCAACAGTCTTTTGGGAGAAGTAACTTGTAAATGATGTTATTATTAAGGATCAATTGTGTAGAATATTTTGGCTTTCCAATCATCTGTTCTTCTCCAGGTCAGCAGATCCAACACCATTATAACCGCCTACAGCTATTCCCAATAATGTTTGAATTTTTTTAAGAAAACCCATCGAGTTCCGGTGCCTTCCGACCAATACACCCTTTAATAACTTTCCACACCTCCTTACATGTAAATGGCAGTATAAAGATTTATTTTAATGTCAGTAAATTATATTGTATGATTTTACTGACTATATCAAATGTGTATAATTGGCCTTAAGTTTTCTTGAATTAGGATGTGACACAACGTTTTTCTTTTGCTCTCAACATTAATCTTTCACAAGATCTCAATTATCATAGGATTATAAAATTTGAAGTTCGATCTTGTTGAAAAGATGATATGTTCTTTGTCAATTTCATTACTTAAAATATTGTCAGGTTTGGTGCATTTGGCTTGTTAGAATTTTTGGTATTTTTTGTGTCTATACTTTTACTTTGATATGTTGCATAAGTTGTTTTTTTCAAGTTGGACTACTCTTGGGCTTGGTCTTTTGTAGCTGTCTTTTGCTATTCTCGTGGCCCGACCCAATATGAAGTGATTAGAGTTGTTGTGGTCCAGTGTGAAGCCTAGCTTTGTTGACTAGTTTATAAGATGGTAGTGTCCGGCTGTCTACTGCATTGTGTACCCTTGGATTGGTTTGTTCTTGTGTGATCGTGGCCGTCTATGATCAGGTGTTGTAGAACATTCAAGGCTTCCTATTTAAGCCTCGCATTCTCTCTCCTGATTCACTTTTCGATCACATTATTCACTCGTCGCTCTCATCTGCTCTTTCTAATCTCAGTAGACGATCTAGGGTTTGTGTTTGTATCTTTGATATCATTTTGTATCATTGACTCCCATTGTAGATCATTTTCTAGGAGTGTGTTAGTAAGGTTGTGTTGTGATTACAAAAGTTTGTAATCTTTGGTTCTTGTATTGTTGAGAGAATCTTTGGTTTGGTTTTTCCATTAATAATAGTTTGATCTTCTTTATTCTCTGATATCATGAAAAGTTTACATGGTATCAAAGCCTAGTTGCTCCAATTTTGGTTCTCTTCCACTGAAGTTGTGAAGTTCATGGGTCTCTTGGTTGTTCATCATGTGGATCTGTGTTCTTGAATGAATCTGATTGTTTACTAAGGCTTTCGGTTGGATTGCAAGAGGCTCTGGATCTGGTGGTTTTTTTGGAACTAGGGTCTTGGAGGATTGTTGTTGTTCACCGGCTATGGATTGGTAGCATATTTTCTTTGCTCTCCTGTGATATAACCCTAAGTGAAGGTTATACACTGTGAGTTTTGAGGAGAACCCAAACTTTGGCCTTTCTTGGTGAGTTCTTTATGATTTCTTGTTATTTTTCTTAGAGTTGTCCTAAGGAGTCATTGTTCAGGGTGTGTATCAATGTTTAGCTCTAAGGTTGGTCTAGTTCTAGAGGCTCCCACTCCAAGACTTGCGTTGGCACCCTTGAGTGACGAACCAACGACCTGGACATCGATGTGGCTTCGCCTTGTGTTGTGGTTTGGTTCTTGATTTGTCTTGTTTGATATTACTTGCTTTGTGTGTTTCTGTGTTCTGTTTTGTGCCTAGTTATTTGTGGATGATGTTGCTGCTGCTTCTGGATCTCTTATTACTTTAGTTAATAAAATTGATGCTAGTGATCCTCTGTATCTTCACCCTAGTGATTCTGTTAATCTGACCATTGTGAATATGAAACTAAAATAAACAGAAAACTATAGTGTTTGGGCTAATGCTATGATTTTAGGACAGCAAGTTAAAAACAAATTAGTATCTATAAATGGTGATTGTGTTAAACCTACTAATGACCTTATTTTGGCAAGGCACTGGGATAGATGTAACTCTATTGTTTTAATTTGGATATTAAACTATGTTTCTGATGATCTGTATATGGAGCAGGCCTATTCCAAACTTGCATCTGAAGTTTGGAAAGACCTTAAGGAGACTTCTAATAAGGTTGATGGTTCTGTTATTTGTTAACTATATCAGAAAATTAATTCTTTTACCCATAATGGTATGTTTGTGTTAGAGTATTATCATAAGTTGAATACAATGTTGAAACATTTGAATCAAATCCTTCAATTGCCCTCATGTACTTGTCAGGCATCCAAAGAGTTCAATGATGATAACCATATGATAAAGTAAATGCAGTTTCTAATGGGTCTAGATAGTGTGTATCGACATGTTAGAACTACATTACTTATTGCACCAAAATTACCTTCAATTAAGGAAGCATTTGCAGAGTTTCTAGGAAGGAATCGCATAGAAACTCAATCAATGGTTCTAAGAGTCAAACTGTGAGTTTTCTGTCTAAAGCAAATCAATCAAATGAGATAGGAAACTTTAATTCCAACAATAATAGAAGGTTTTCAAAAAACACTAATCAGTCTTTGAAATTTACTCATTGTAATAAAACTGGACATACTGTTGATAAGTGTTTTGAACTAATTGGTTATCCCTCTTGGCTTAAACCAAGAGGAACTCAAGGAAAGAGGGCAGTTGCAAGTAATAATAGTATTGTTGACTCTTCTACTAATGGTACTAACAGTTTGACTAGTGATCAAGTTTCTAAAATGTTGAGCCTCTTGCAAGAAAGGTCTATTGATGCCCCTAAATCCTGCAATGTGGCTGGTAGGTTTTTTGTGCTTTTGGTGTTAGTACATTTGTGTATTATTTCTCTAGTGCTAACGGAAGTTTTTTAGGAATAGGGTGGATAGTGGATTCTGGGTCCAATGAGTATATGGTTAATACTGATAAGGACTTATTTGACTATGTTGATGTCTCATATTTAAACATTAAAGTTAAACATCCTAATGGTACATTTGCAAAGGTTACTAAAATTGGTAAATTGAAACTTGCTGAAAATGTAATTTACAAGATGTCCTTGTTGTTCCAGAATAGTCCATTAATCTGCTTTTTGTTCACAAACTTGCTAGAAATAATAAATTGTTTGTAGGGTTTGATGAACATAGATGTTATTTATAGGACTTGTTAACAAAGCAAGTCCTGGTGACTGGTGATCAGATTGATGGTTTGTATATGTATGGCAATGCTGGTTCTTTTGCTAAGGTGTGGCTTAGTAGTTTTACTGATTTGAACATGTGGCATGCTAGATTAGGACATCCATCTGATCTTGTTTTTAAAATTTTAAAACTTGGTGTGTTCAAGTTAACCATGAACATGGTCCTTGTGATGTTTGTCGTAGAGCCAAACAACACAGAGAACCTTTTCCTTTTAGTGAACAAAAGACAACCCAACTAGGACAGCTTGTGCACCTTGATGTATGGGGTCCTTATAGAGTTATTGATAGAGAAGGGAACAAATATTTTTTTAACCATTGTTGATGACTTCTCTAGAGCAATGTGGGTGTGTCTTATGAAAAACAAAAATGAGTTATTGGAAAACATTAAAGCTTTTACCAATTTGTTATGAAATCAATTCAATGTTTATGTGAAGGTCTTTAGAAGTGATAATGGACTAGAATTTGTTAATAGTTAAATGAATAGTTTTTTTTGTAAATACAAAGGAATTGTGCATCAAACTACTTATGCCTATACACCACAACAGAATGGTGTGGTGGAAAGAAATCATAGGCACTTACTTAATGTTGCTAGGGCCTTATTGTTTCAAAGTAATGTTCTTATAAGATTCTGGTCTAATTGTGTTCAACTGCCTCTTACTTGACTAATAGAACTCCTTCATATGTGCTTAATAGAAATACTCCATATGCTTTGTTTATGGTTTAGATCTCTTTCTTGATCATTTGAGAGTGTTTGGATGTATGTGTTTTTGTACTGTTCTTAATGAGTCTAATAAACTAGAGAGTAGGGCTGAGAAATGTGTGTTTCTTGGTTATTCTCAAGAAAAAAAGGGTTACAAAGCTTTCAGTTTAGATAGTAAAACAATCTTGTTTTCTAGAGATGTCAAGTTTTATGAAACCTGTTTTCCTTTTAACGAGAAAAATGTTTTTGAAAATTTTGATGCTAATCTTGACAAATCTGTTAATAGTTTAAACTTTTTTTATTGTTTTGAAAACATAGAAATCCAACATATCTTGAACATGAATGATTCCAATGATGATGGAAACGGAATTGTAATGAGGATCTGGGAACACACGAGTCTCAACAACCAGATCATTCAGTTGCTACTAATGGCTTATCTTCCCAAGAGCAGCTAAGTAACAGTTTGAATGACTCTAGAGGGGTAGAGACTATGAATACCGGAGATGAAACAAACACAAAGTCTAAAGGGAACATGATTCAAGAAAATGTTAGGAGATCCTCTAGAAATACTAGTTTTCTAAAAAAAAAAAAAAAAAAAAAAAAAAAAAAAAAAAAAAAAAAAGTGATTATGTTGTTGAGGGCAAGAACAAGTATGGTATTGAAAAGGTTATTAATTATTCCAAACTTTCTAATGAATATAAATGTTTTTCTATGTCATTAGATAAGAATATTGAACCTAGAACCTATAATGAGGCTATTAGGGATGAGAATTCGATTAAGGCTATGAATGATGAATCAGAAGCCTTGTATTGGAATAATACTAGGGAAATTGTTGATCTTTCTAAGGATAGGCACAAGATAGGATGTAAATGGACTTATAAAATTAAATATAAATCCAATGGTGAAGTGGATAGGTACAAGGTTGGACTTGTTTCCAAAGGTTTTAGTCAAAAGGAAGGAGTTGGCTATGAGGAGACTTTTTCTCCTATTGTTAAAATGGTCACTGTTAGGTATATTATTAGTTTGGTTGTTGTTGGGATATTTTCCAACTTGATGTGAATAATGCATTCTTGTATGGTGATCTTTATGAAGATTTTACATGACCCTTCCTGAAGGGTTTTCTAGTAATTCTGGTAACAAAGTTTGTAAGTTAAATAAATCTTTATATGGTCTCAAACAAGCTCCCATAATGTGGAATGAGAAGCCTGTTAGTACATTGATTGAATTTGGTTTTAAAAAAGTAGATGTGATTATTCTATGTTTTATAAAATAAGTGTAGATGTGTTTATTGTTTTACTTAAGTATGTTGATGATATAATCATAACTGGTAATTCAAAGAAAGACATAGAAATAGTTAAAGGGTGTTTTAAAACCAAGTTTATGATTAAAGATATGGGAGAGTTAAAGTACTTTTTAGGGATTGAGGTAGTTAAAAACAGTGAAGGATTGTGTGTAACCCAAAGGAAATATTGTACTGATCTTTTGGCTGAATATGGCATGTTAGGGTCAAAGCTTGTTTCTAATCCTATAGAATAGAATCATGGTTTGACTAATATTGTAGAAAGCCAAAATCAGTTGTTAACCAATGTTGTTGGGTATCAACAGTTAGTGGGAAAACTAATATATCTGTCTCATACAAGACCTGATATATCCTATGTTGCTCGTTACCTTAGTCAGTTCATGCACAAACCTTGTGAAGGACATTTAAAAATTGCTTTTAGACTTCTAAGATATCTAAAGTCTTCTCCTGGAAATGGTCTTTTGTTTTCTAAACACAAAGACTTTAGTCTATCTGCTTTCTCTGATTCTAATTGGGCTAAGTGTGTTAATACTAGAAAATCAGTTACTGGTTTTTATGTCTTTTTAGGAGGCTGTTTGGTCTCCTGAAAAAGTAAAAAAACATGCTATTGTAGCCAGATCTTCTACAAAAGCAGAATATAGGGCTATGTGTAGCTTGTGAAGTTTTGTGGATTAGAAAATTAATGTCTTAATTAGATATTCATGTTAATATTCCTGTGTCTTTGATGCGTGATAGTTTAGCTGCATTGTCTATTGCAGCTAATCCTGTGTTTTATGATAAGACTAAACATTTTGAGTTTGATATTTTTTTCTTAAGGGATCTTATATCAAAAGGTCTTATTAAAGTCTATAAAGTTGATTCTAGTGGCTAGTTGACTGATTTGTTTACAAAAGAGCTTTTAACCCACCAGCATGAGATTTTATGCCAAAATAAGGTTAAAATGTTTAGCATGTTTAAGTAATGAATCTGAGGAGGGGTGTTGAAAAGATTATATGTTCTTGGTTAGTTTCATTACTTAAAATATTGTTAGGTTTGGTGTATTTGGCTTTTCAGAATATTTGGTATTTTTTATGTTTATACTTTTACTTGTTGCATAAGTTGTTTTATTTCTGGTTGGACTAATCTTGGGCTTGGTCTTTTGTTGTTCATGTGGCCCGGTCCAATATGAAGTGTTTAGAGTTGATGTGGCCCAGTATTGAAGCCTAGCTTTGTTTAGTGTATAAGATGGTGGTGTCCATCTATCTCCTGCATTGTGCACCTTTGGATTGGTTTGTTCTCGTGTGATCCTGGCCATCTATGATCAGGTGTTGTAGAACATTCAAGGCTTCCTATTTAAGCCTCTCATTCTCTCTCCTGATTCACTTTTCATTCACATTATTCTCTCATCTATTCTCCCTAATCTCAGTAGGCGATCTAGGGTTTGTGTTTGTATCTTTGATATCATCTTGTATCATCGATTCCCATTGTAGATCATTGTCTAAGAGCATGGGCGTAGGTTTATAGGGGCGGGAGGGGGCGTCCGACCCCCTAAATTTTCGCTCAGAAGTTTCGATTATATAGTATCCGTATAGAATTTTTTGATATATACAGTTTCGACCCCCCGTAACCGGTGACTTCCGACCCCCAAGATTTTCGCTCAAGCTTCGCCACTCTTTAAGAGTGTGTTAGTGAGATTGTGTTGTGATTATAGAAGTTTGTAATCTTTAGTTCTTGTATTATTGAGACAATCTTTTGTTTGGTTTTCCATTAATAATAGTTTGATCTTCTTTATTCTCTGATATCATGAAAAGTTCAGAGATCTTGAATAACTTGATACAATGAAGTAAAACTATGAATGTATTAACTTTGATAAGGAAGAAAATTAAGTTAAATGATCAAGTGAACTATAAGAGTAAATTTTAATTATAAAGTTAATAATTTAACACACGTAAAATATAATTCTTTGATTTACTAATCAAAATCACTTATGTACGTTTTAGTGGTTTTTTTTAAAAAAAAAAAAAAAAAAAAAAAACAGTTTGTTTGTAGCATTGACTGCAGATTGGTTCAAAAAAATCTTAAAACTTTGTTGTTGGAAATTCAAAATCAAAACCTATTCAACATTCCAATTTCCAACCGGCTACCCACCACGCATTTGGTCATTTTGTCCATTGATGTTTTATTATTTAATAAGAGTTAATGTTTTTTTTGTTTAAGATGAGTTAGGTTCATCATCCTTTTCAGGTTGTTGGTGACAATTTTTATTTTTTTTATTTTTTGGAACCCCTTGTAATTTGTTGGTGACAAACTGACAATTGGCCATTTTCTACAAGGTTATTAAGATAATCAAATTAAAGTTTTGGATCAAGTCACCTTAATTAAAACTTGTCTTTAAGTTGAACAAAATTATATGTAAATCAATACTGATTGCAAAAATAAACACAAAACATAGAACCAATATAAATAATAAGTTTGTAAATACTAGTATCAAGAAACCAATAATATTATACCGTTTAGTCCAAACAAACGTACGTTGAACAATAATTAAAACGCAAGAGTACGTCTAGATAGACAAGCGGTTCAAGACTTTTTTTTTTTTTTTTTTTTTTTGTCTAATCAAATATTATTTCATCAAAATATAAAAAACACTGATTCTAGAGTAGAAGATTTTTTCATATATTGAAAAGGAAACTTGATGTACACTGTCTCCGTAAACAATTAAACAAATGATGTACAACGTCTCCGAAAACAAATCTAGTATGGATTTGAATTATCGATTGTAATGGTTTAGATCATGTTAATAAAAATTTATAAAACTTTTTGTGGGGTTTGTAAAATTAAATAAAAACAATAAAAGGGCATGTAACTATGGGTGCAAACGAGCTGAATCGGCTTGCAAGCTACTCGTGATTAACTTGAGAAAAAGCTCGAAATGACCCGAGCCTTATCGAGCCCAAGCTCGAGCTTGGCTTGTGAAGCTCGCTAGGCTCGCTGCCGAGCCTTAAAGTAACCTTATTATTAATATTTAATATTACTTCCGCCTCACTTAATGTTGTTAGGTAAACGAGTCAAATCCTAGCTTCAGTTATCGAGCTCGCAATATTTATATTATCCTTATCTAATATATTGAATAATAAACGAGCCGAGCTTGAGTTTGAGAAACTACCAATAAGCCGAGCTTGAGTTTTGAAAACAAATCTCGATCCGAGCCCGACTCAAACTATCATAAGTTAATCAAATCGGCTCGTTTCCTCGGTAACCATCTTAAAAAATAAATAAATCAAAAGTACATAAAGTCAATTCAAATGTAAAAAGAAATACGAACAATTCAAAGGAAGTGCCCCCCATTCCCCACCACAAGTCCACAACCATATCATGCATATAGTAAGTGTACAATTACAATATATATGACTGTAAAAGTACATGTAGTATTAATGAAACAAGTGTAGCCACACATGTTTTTCTTGATCAAAGGCTATCTATCCCGCCGACAGAATTGATCCCACTTCTTTACGTCATCATTACAATTTATATTACGTGACAAAAAAGTAAAGAATAATAATACTCTCACCGATCACCACCACCATATCCTCTGTTTGCCGGAACAATACATATTCCTAAACACTAAACAACACAACACTTGTCTTTTTCATATTTCCACCACTTGGAATCAATTCCATTATTTACACACACACGAATGGTGCCGACACCATTTTCTTCGATTCAGCCCTTAGTTCAAAAACTACTATGATGCATAAAAATTATAACATCATAATCGTCTTCGTGATATAAATTGTTTGATAGGTGTCTAAACAGTGACGGACCCAGAACTTTTTATTCAGCGCCATCGTATAAGGTCTTTTTTTTTTCTCTATGGGTTACAAACGAATTATTTTATATATGAAATTCTAAGGAATTTGGGTGACCGAGAGTCAACGGACCCTCTTGACCCTCTCTTGGTTTCGTCTTGCGGTTTGTGGATGGATGAAGTACCGGGATCAACGGGGACCAGTGCAGGGTTTGCTCTGAGGCTGGGTCAAACCATCTTTTCCTCTGCTTCTCTTCTGTTCATGTCATTTGGTGTCCAGTTTTACAGCTATACATCTTTCTGGTATGTTACTCCTTTTTAACTTCAATCAAAAGTTATAATCATTATTAAGTGATTAGTTTTGGGCGAACGTTGGAGCAACAGTAAAGTTATTGCCATGTGATATGAGGTCATGGGTTCGAGCTGTGAAAACAGACTCTTGAATAAATACGTGTACATCAGGCCCAAGTTGGCCTGCCACCCCCGGACCCCTGCATAGCACATGCAGGAGCCCGGTGCAACGAGTTTGTCCTTTTTTTATTAGGTGTTTATTTTTTTATGATGATGAATTGGGCAGCTTCTTGGTGACAATTATGGGTCTAGTAATACCATGGAGTTTTGCATTAGCACTGCTTGATGGATACTCGGTTCTTGTAACCAACCCGATTCAGCAAAAGGGGATATTGTTCATAATAGTTATAGGAGATTGGGTAAGTTTATCAATTTCCAATTGTTTTGGGCATTTTTAGCTCTTTATGTACAACAAGGTACTAATGGTTTTGTGTTCGGTTAATTCGGATGCAGTTGTTGTCGACACTCACACTTGGTGCCGCCTCTTCTGCTGCGGCCGTGGTGGATGTCTTGCTGACGGCTAACGGGCCGGTATGCCTTTCGAGAATCTGCAGCCGGTATTTGATTTCGACTATATTTGCTTTCTTATCATGGTTTTTGTCATTGGCTTCTTCTTTGTTCAATATGTGGATTCTTCCATCTTTGTAATTACATATTTTTGTGGAAATATTGTGATAGATTTTTTACAGAAATGATAGATATATAACCATAAATAGTTAAAGAATTGTAGCAGTTTTAATGTATGTTCTAAAAGGTTAGGTTAAAGCTAGATTTAGATTACACTTCATTTCAAATAAGTGTAGAGTAGTCAGTCTACTTGAGATACATGTAGATTTGATGGAAATCCCTTAAAATGGATCTCGAGCACCTAGTTTTAAAGGGTCTTTGGTCTAGCGGGAAAGAGGTTGTTGGAAAAAGGAAGGGCTGGCTCGATAGTGTTGGTAACTCAAGTTAGGACTTGGGACCCGTAAAAGTTGCCCCCCCCCCCCCCCCCCCCCCTATTTAGAAAAAAAAAATATTTATATAGTAGATATTTTTTGTTTTTTTTCTAAAAAATAGTTTATGCGTCAAATTAACTAAAAAAAACAAATTTTGTTTTAACATATTCACACACACGAGATATAACTTTTTAAGTTTTTATTGACTCCGTCTATTAAGTTTTTAGTTTATTATTGGTGGTCACAAGTTTGGGAAAGATAGAGGCTTTATATTAAAGAGTTCCTTTTTTTTTTTTTTTTTTGAAATGGGCCCCAACTTTTTCGTTCGGTTTAGGCCTCCGAAAATGTTGAGCCGACCCTGAAAAAATATGTTTCTTTTCAAGTGGTGAGGGTTTAAGTCCCGTGATGAATAGATGTAGATTTAAAAGTAGGATTAAAATAGGAGTTAATTGTTCTAAACGAGTTAACGTTAACCGCGCGTTGCGGCGGATGTTAAATTATCAATGTTTTTATTATCACTGTATGACATGTGAAAATTCTTAACTAATGCAGAAAAAAAATATATTCATATTCCTTGATCCCTAATCTACCCCATTCTACAACACCGTACTAAACTATTTTATTTTAATATATACAATACTTAAATTTATTTATGTAACCTCATATTGTATAGTAAAGAGGCACAATCAAAAAGGTTTTGAGTGTTAGAGAACCCCACAAACAAAACAACTTTCATATCATGGCTCAAGCGGTTATAAAGTTAATTTAAAAAATTTTAAACATGGATTCGATTCAATAGATTAAATGATATTTCTTCGAATGATCAATCATATCTTTCCATGATTGTTTTGTTTTCATAGGAATTTTGGAACCATACACCCCTTAATTAGGAATGATACACCCTGGCCCACATCATGTACCAATAGAAGCCTGCCACATACCCCAGAATGTGACGTCACACCCCCAAAAGAAAACCATTTGAACGAAAACAAAACAATCTTCAGAGTATTTTATTAAATGATAACACTTCTTTTTATGTTGGATACATAGGAGATGTATACATAAAGGGATTATTGTATAATGTAAATGATAACACTTCTTTTTATATGGAAACATAACTTTGTTCATTGAGATGAAAACAAAACAATCTTCTGCCATAAAATAAACTTGATATAAAACTTAAGAGTATTTTATTAATATACTGTTTCTATAATGTACGAAGTTTTGGATGGTAAAAATGATTCTATATTTATTTTGAACCAAATTCTCCCAAATTTGGACAGTAAAAACCACAAAGCACATAACAATTACCAAAAATCTCAAAACCATGGCTAAAACGCGAAAACCATTTAGATCAAAACATCTAGAAGTGTATATATAGAGAGAACCAAAAGAGAGGATGGGTTGGGGCACCACCACCGGTGGTGGTCGTTTCCGGCGACGGGACACGTTCGACTGAGGCATCCACCACAAAATCGCCACCTCCACCACTACCGTATCACCATCTAACCGTCATCGTGTCCGACGCCATTACATGTTTGGGGTTTTTGAGTGTTTAATGTTTATCGTCTCTCTAAAAAGCCGTTTTCCCGTAACGTACCACCACGGCAGTCAAAAGGCATAGCCGTACTGTTATGTTTTGTTTGTACCCTATCTTTGACGGGGAAACAATAAAACGAAGTTCGAATTCGTAATTTTCGTCTGAAATGAAGGGAAATGTAATTTCGTCATTGCACTGTAGCACTTCGGTGTAATAACGTAAATGTCTTCGGTGAAATCAAAACGCTAATGGTGAAACAATCTTGACTGGAAGTTGTAGAAATCAGAAATATGTGAAACACTGTATTAATGGTAATTCACAGTTGAACAACATGGCCAAAATGTCCAAATAGAAGAGAAAATGAGAGAAGGAAAGGGAAGCAAACATAAAGAGATGAAATTGTGGCGGTTAAAGTGAAATCAGGAGAACACGGAAAAAGTTAACGGCGTTAATTCGAGACTGGACGGTGTTAAGTTGGTTTTTGTATTATTATATAATAAACAAAAGAAAAACAATGTTCAATCACATGCATCATGTATGTATGAAAGGAGAAAATATACATGGAGAGAGCGTTGCAAAGAGAGGTTGGAAGAAAGGTCATGGGTCACCTTTCCTTCTATTAGAGAGTGACCTAACAACCGTGCTAGGTGGACCGGAGCACATGATACTTTTCAATGGATATTAAACCGATGGGGAATCGGAAAGCGCTGTTTATGAACCGATCCAAAACTGATAGTGAAACTGGTCCTACTCGAGTCCGGCTCCATCATTTTGAAATCAGTTTAAGGGTATATCCCTTTGAAGTCGTTTTGAAACCAATTGAAACCGAAGCGGATAAAAACTTGTTTCAAATCCGCATCCAAACCGGATAAAAAACATTCTCAGGTCGAACTGAATTATTTCTCTCATAAACTGATCCAAATCCGGTTTGGGATAATTTGGTTTCGGTTTCCTTTTATCAAATCGGAATCGGTTTAAAGTTTGTCCCAAATCCCGTTTTATGCATTTATAACATAAGAGTACCTCGGCCTAAAGTCTGGGCCACTAAACCAAAACTCTTTTTTTTTCATATGCTTCAACCTCAATTAAGGGAAGTGTCAAAATTCTTCTATCTATATGAAATATGGAAATGAAACCAAGGAAAAATAAATGAGTCTTTTGGGGAATATTGAAGGAAGAATGAGACATTTTTTTTATTTTTTATGTATTTAACAAAAGTAAATCTTATTTACTAGATCATTTTACATTTCAATATGTATTAGCTTATGTATTACAATAAAATGAAGGTGGTTTGTCCATGCGCGATCTAAATACATATATTTTCGTGGCACCGGTAAGCAAGAGCGGAGCATAGTGGAGGCCGGGGGTGGCCTAGCCCCACCGTTTTTTTGGCTCTTTACGATTATTTGTATGTAAATTTTATATGAATTCAATCTGGTTCCCACCGATTTGATCTTCTGGCCCCTACCGATCGTGAAAAAAATGAGTCCGGACCCAATCGATTCGATCTCCAAGCTTCGCCACTAGTACTAAGCACTCTATGCTAGGTTTATTGATAGAGATTAATCGCTTTTTTCATGGATGGATTGACATTCCCCTTTTTATGTTTATTGACGCGGGAAGAAATAAAGAAAATTAGAGATACAATTAAATACCAACCAGACATGATTGTTACCTCAAAATTTCTACGGTATCGATTTGAACGTGAAAAGATATTCCCCTGGTCTCCTGCCTTGAGTGAACTTCTAATGAGTTCTTAATACATTGTAGCCATATCAAACGAATTTGTTGCAACACATGAGAGTATGACTGTATGAGGACACTGATACATATTTTTGGGCAAGATTACGTTATTTTCGCTACCACAAAAGCCAAGAAACTGATATAGATTGATCTTAGAGGAAAACTTTAACAAAATATTTGATTGTATTTATTGAAATTTGATATTGAGTTAAATGTCATTTTCGTCCATGTGATTTGGCCTTTTTTGCTAATTTCATCCAAAAGTTTATTTTTTCTCATCCGAATCCAAAAGTTTTCAAATTCTTACTGGTTTCGTCCAAGTGCCTAACTCCGTTAGTCAATCTTAGTTAACTGGGGGGCAAAGTTGTCAATTCAAATCTCGTCTATATTATAATGATAATGATAATAATAATAATAATAATAATAATAATAATAATAATAATAATAATAATAATCGTCATCGTCATCGTCATCGTCATTGTCCTCAACTCCCAACCATCACCTCTCATCACCAACCACCGTCCACAGTCGCGTACCATCACCAACCACCGTCCACCGTCGCCTACCATCACCAACCACCTCCATTACCAACCCTTCACCTCTCACTCCTCAAAAACCATAACCAACACCCAATTCACCAACCACAATCGACTATTCACCACCATCATCACCGACCCGAACCACCTCAAAAACCCCCAAATTTGTGTTCATGATCAATTACAACAAAAACCCCCAAATCTGTGTTCAAGATCAATCACTGCAAACATCACCACCGCCGGTATCACACCAAACAGCACAACCACCGTCACCAATCAAACATTACCACGACACCTGCAACTAAAACCACCAGGTAGCAGAGCCTCCAACCGTTCCTGATTCTACTCAGCAACCGCATTCTTCCAAACCCGCAACAGTTAAAGGTTTGGTTCTCTAAGTTCTATTTCTGTTTATAAAATTTATCTGGGAAACTGATTTCTGTACACCTGTCATCAAGTCGAGTGGTGTCATATGGTTGGAGTATGAACCTCAAAATATGTTTAGATTGGTGTTCATAGAACATGATCTCTGTATTCTTGTTTAAATTCATATGGTATGACTTGTACGAAAGCAATTGGTGGTGGTAGGTTGAAGAAGATGATGATGGTGATGGTGATTTAAATTGACTATTTACTAACCTTGATTTTTTCTCTGATTGAGTAAAGGTAGGCATTTTCCACTGCATTTTTTTGCACAGCTCAAAAAGTGTATTTCTTGGTCCTCCATTTTTTGTGTTAATTGACTTTATGACTGCAATTAAAATAAACATTTTTTTTTAAATGGCAAATTACTTCATTTCATCACCAATATTTACAAAGTCATCTAATAGCAAGATGCTATGAAGATGTAATATCTTTATAAAACCCAACCCTCATTACAATTCACCCAAGATGATCGATGATACAAGTTATATGTCAAAAGAACACCATTTGTTCCAATCCTTTGAGAAGCCGATTGATCTACTAGTTATCCAAAGGTGCGATTGAGCCTTAATCTCACTTAATAGTTCGTCCAAATTGATTCTTTTGCCTAGAAAGACCTTCTTGTTTCTCCCATTCCAGATTACCCAACATGTTGTAAGAATAATTGCATATATCGCTTCTTTCTTTGATCTTTTGAGTCCATTGACGTTCCCTGCTTCAAAAAGTTCTCTGAAGTTGAATGCAAAGATCGGTGGTATTTTGCACCAATCCGCAACCTTCTGCCAAATATGCGCAGCCACGTAGCAATGAATTAAAAGATGTGCAGCGTTTTCCTGATAGTCACCACATACGCAGCACATAGGAGATGAGTTTAAGATCTTGCGCTTCACTAGGCCTTCCATGGTTGAGATACGATCTTGTTCTGCACGCCACGCGAAGATATTAACCTTTTTTGGCACCAGCTTAGACCATTTGAACGGGAAAAAAGGAACAGCCGATTCTGATAGCAATCTGCGACATGCAGCAGCAGAGTAGCAGCCAGACGAGTCTCCTGCCCAGCTCCAGGAGTCCGGTTCAGCCTTGAAAACAGCAGCCAGCAGTAGTTGTTGACAGCAACTGAGCTCTTCTCTTTCGATATCCAGCAAAGGTTGCCGCTTCCAAACCCAACCCACCACCCGAGAGGTCCCCTGCAAAACCAAACGGGCTGCCACAGAGCAGCCCTTTTCAGATTCTAAAGCAAATAAATTGGGGAATTTGTACCTGAGCGGGGTGCTTCCGAGCCAGCAGTCGAGCCAAAACCGAATGCGCAACCCATTACCAAGTATACCTTTGAATAAATCCTCAACCATAATGTTCCTACTTTCGAAATCTTTCCCTACCTTTATAATTGAGTTCCAAACCCCGGATATGGTCGATTTGATAGGTAAAAAGGCCCAAGAACGCTCATTGTGGTGGATGGATTGTATTACTTGTTTCCATAGGCTTGAATTTTCCGTTTTAAAACGCCACCACCATTTGAGGAGGAGACTTATATTCATGTGCTGGAGCGAACCAATTAAAATAAACATTAACTAAAAAAATTGAAAAATACACAGGTTGTGCTTGTTGAAAAAGAGACAGAGAGAAGTAGGAGAGAGAGAGAAAGTAAAGAGAGGGAGAGCAGAGAGATAGAAAGATGGGGTAGG
The DNA here is from genome assembly GCA_028751855.1 of Ambrosia trifida. NCBI lineage: Eukaryota > Viridiplantae > Streptophyta > Magnoliopsida > Asterales > Asteraceae > Ambrosia > Ambrosia trifida. The sequence goes on from CM054122.1 coordinate 112,952,922, forward strand.
AGAAAGAGACTTAAATTAAATACACAGGTTTATTTATTAAGCAATATAAAATATAAAGATATTTTGGTCTTTTTACAAAGAGTTAACAGAAAAATTGATGGAGTTAACGAGTTGGACGAAACCAGCAAGAATTTGAAAACTTTTGGATTCAGATGAAAAAATAAACTTTTAGATGAAACTCGCAAAAATGGCCAGACTTAAATTAAATACACAGGTTTATTTATTAAACAATATAAAATATAAAGATATTTTGGTCTTTTTACAAAGAGTTAACAGAAAAATTGATGGAGTTAACGAGTTAGACGAAACCAGCAAGAATTTGAAAACTTTTGGATTCAGATGAAAAAATAAACTTTTAGATGAAACTCGCAAAAATGGCCAAACCTTAGGGACGAAAATGACATTTAACTCTTTGATATTTTAACTGATTTAATTTAATTTAAGTGTTTTTTTAGTAATTTAATGATAAGATAAAAACTCCTTTTAATAACCAATCCCGAAATAAAATGGATTGAATAGTTCAATATCTTTTAAACCACTTTTTTTTTATAAAATTAGGAGGATTTTTAATACTACTGATAGTAATCATATTAAAGGCTTAGATCAAATACAAAGCCATTTTTTTAGAAAGTATGGGAAGGATTGTGATCCATTGATCTTATATTTAAAGAGTTGAGATTAGTTTATTTGAAAAAAATAAATAATAAATTAGAGGAAGGGCATTAAAGGAAAACTACATTAGTTGACTTTTTCTTTCCACATTCAATACACATGTCAATTCCCCCCATCATTTAACGTCTATAATTTTTTCATAAATATTTTTTTTTTAAATCACCATATTAACGAGCTTTTTTTATCTTTAATATCAGTGCCACATTGCTACATTTAAATTGGAAAAAAAATCGTGTTAAATGGGTTTTCGTCTTCATTGTGTCTTCTGCTCGTTCGTTGTGTTATACTATGCATGTGTGCTTTATAAATATTTTATTTATGTTTTTTTAGTCTACACAAGATTTAACTTTGTCCATTGTGTTTTTAGTATGCTTTTCATTGTGTTTTATGCAAATGAGTTTTGTATTTAAGTGTACATTGTGTTTTATTACGTTGTTCATTGTGTTTAAGTCTACTATTCATTGTGTTTTAGTCTTCTGTTTATTGTGTCTTTAGTATGTCGTCCATTGTGTTTTATTAGATTGTTCATTGTGTTTTATACCTTATTGTTCTTTGCATATTTAATTGGTACTCATTGTGTTTTACGTTATCTCCATTGTGTCTTACGCAATTGGGTTTTTGACTTTTTTTTTTTCAAAAGTATTCATTGTGTTTTAGTCTTCTGTTCATTGTGTCTTTGTTATATCGTCCATTGTGTTTTACACACTGAGTTTTCGACCTTTTTTTTTTCAAAAGTATTTATTGTGTTTTATTCTTCTGTTCATTGTGTCATAAGTATGTCATCAATTGTGTCTTACGCAACTGGGTTTTCAACTCTTTTTTTTTTCAAAAGTATTCATTATGTTTTAGTCTTTTGTTCATTGTGTGTTTAGTATGCCGTCCATTGTGTTTTATTAGACTGTTGACTATGTTTTATACCTTATTATTCATTGCATATTTAATTGGTACTTATTGTGTTTTACACTCCATTGTGTCTTACGCAACTGGGTTTTCGACTTTTTTTTCAAAAGTATAACAACATGGTACTCATATTAAAGATAAAAAACGCTCAATTTTATGGTATAATTTCTTTTTAAAAGATGACGTATAAAAAAGTTATGGACGTATTAAAATAAAGGTGGAAATGACATGTGGTTTGCATGTGCATATTTTTTTTTGACAAAATTACCGTACCACTTGTTTAATTTTTTAAACACATCATTTTTTAGTGGCTTTTCACCCGTCTCATTTTTTATAGTCTTTGTACAATAACTCAACCCTCCTATTAAATAGAAAATATTTTTTTATAAATTACAAGTTAAACGTCTTCTTCTATTTCACTACTTAAAGATTCCCAAATATATTTTAAGAGAAATATTCTATGAAACAATGATATACAAGAATAATTCAACCAATCGGCCCAAGCAAGATGCAAAAGGCCTAAAAAATATTCCCATTAAATTCTTAGATTCGCGGATTTTGTTATTAATTTTTTTAACAACTCTTTTAGACGTAAATACCACCCACATTACAGTGTAGCGGTAGAGATATTGGTGAACAATGATAAAATACCTGGGTATCCTGGGTTCGATTCTTGAGCTAGGCAGGTTTTACCGGTAATTTCATCGTCGTGTCTACGGGCGAATGGGTTACCGGGTTTTTCTCGGAATTGATGTTTGACAACTCGGGTATTCCCGGAATACTTGAATTTCACAATTAGTCCTACAAGTTAGCAAGTGATAACTCGTGTGGTCCAAATGTTTGAATTTTATAACTACGGTAGTCCATGCCTTTAACGGTCATTAAAATTTCCAATCAAGTGAATATAAAATGTCTATTTTACCCTTGCATATTAGTCTTAATTAAATTATTTATAGACTCAATTATCACATCTCGTAGCCGGCTAGTAATCGCTCATCATCTCTTCATCTTCGGCAACAGTACATAACATAACGATCCAATACTTCATTGTTTTCATTCAATTTGTTGATTTCTGCTTAGACTAAGTGCACCAATTGGATTATGGGATTACTATAACTCTTATTGATTTTTAATCTAGCATATTGACATTGAACTGAGTTGTGCATCGAGTGGATCAAAAACACTGAATATTGATTACAAACAGACTGTAACTCAGAATCTCAAACTGAATTCTCCGATTGCACAATGTATCACCGATCTCAAAGTCAGCGCCAATGTGGTTAACCCAATATCAATGGTGATGTGATTGTTGTTGACCGGCTTCGAGATATTGATGGCGGAGCAGAACCTCCAACAGATAACGCCGGAGGGCGGTAACTGGTGATTTTGGGGAGAAATTTAACCATGGGCAAAAAAGACATTTTGCACTTAATTAACGGAGAAATTTAAGCATCATCCATGGAAAGGACTATTAATGTTATGATAATTAAACCATAGGTAACACATGAGTAATTCGTTATAAACCTTAAGGATCAACTGCGTAATTGTCGAACGTTTGAGGACCAACAGTGTAAGATCTGCAAACCGCAGTTACCAACCAAGCAATTAGCTTTTTACAAAGTGATTACAAGTATCTTAATTGTAACAGGAATTGGATTTAAATCCTTATAGTCAAAATCTCAATTCAATAGATCCAACATCCGAAAAACACAGAAAGAGTGTTTCCTCTCTTTGCTCGGAGTTAGCGTTAGTGAATTGATTCATTAGTGTTGTCAAGTTGCATTGTTATTGTAACGTAAGAGACAGGGGCGAATTTAGGCTTGTTCGGTGGGTTCCGGGAACCCAGTCGGTTTGTAAATTACAGTGTTATTGTGTATAAAAAACTAAAAAGGAACCCATAAGAAAAAAATTAAGGAACCCACTACTAAAGATTGAAAGTGCTCTAGTGGTTGAAACCCTCCTTAATACCGAAACAAACACTGCAGACATCCTCTCTAACTCATCTCCTCCAAACAAACACTACAGCCTCCTCCAAACCCAACTCATCTCCTCCTGACTTCCTCTCCAAACCGTCCTCCCTGCTTCCTGACCCCCTCGCCAAGGCCTTGCATAACAACAAGCTATCGGAGGATATAATCAAGTGCATGTCAGCTATATGTTGTAAACTTGCGGACCCGCCTCTTACAAATCATCGGATTTCATCTCCTACTTCATCTTTGTCATCAATGAGTGCTTTTTCGCCAAAAGACCATTCGGATATGATGCGGAGCCCGGGGCTTAGAAAGGATTCATCGTCTTTTGATGTGAGATTAGTGGACCTAATAGCTCAATGATTAAGATTCAATGTATTTATAAAGATGGACACCAGTTGGGTGATACAAAACATATGTTGCAAGATTTCGGGTAATTAATAACATAAGAAAACAAATTCTTATTGCAATTAATGTTCTTAATATTTATTTAACTAATATGTTGCAATGTTATTATATCCGTCAGCCCTGCCCAGTGGCCCCTGCCTCCTCCTCTCTTGGACTCCGCCACAGCTCTCATCCCTTTCGGCCTCGGCTCCTCCACTCTCCAGATAATCTACTGTCTATAACTTGTTTTAATTAGTTAATGTATTGTCAATTTTTAACTAATTGTGTATTTTTAGTGGCTAATTTCTACAAGTTTATAAACATTATTGTGTATTTTTAACTAATCATGTATTTTTAGCTAACTGAAACCTTAAGTTTATAAACCTTAACTGTATTTTTAGCTAACCAAGTCATCTTGTGCTTGAAGAACCTTGATCCTAGAAGCATGATCCTTAATGTATTTTTAACTTAACAAAATTTACTAGCTGTAGATGTTTGATCCCAACAAAAAGTCACCTAAAACAGTTAATTCTATATTCTGATCACATAATCAGCATACATTATACGTAGAATAGAAAACTTCTTACTACTGATTCCTACAACAATCACTCAAAAAAAAAAAAAAAAAAAAAAAAAAACATAAAAGTATACAAAGTATGATACGATATCAACTTGATTGCATCGTATTTTTATTAGTGATGACCCTTACCCGACACGAACCATCAAACCGACCCGAACCCTTGAACCGACCCGAAATTGTTTTTTCATTATTGCATCGTATTTTTATTATGTGATGACCCTTACCCGACACGAACCGTCAAACTGACCCGAACTGTCAAACCGCCCCGAATCCTTGAACCGACCCGAAATTTTTATGTTTGATCATATGAAATTGGAACACCTAAAAATGGAACCTAGTGAAAAAAATCATGAATCCAGCACTGATAAGATATAGATGTCCATAAGTGTCTAGCATATGAAGAAGAGATAAATGGTCTATCTTTTATAAACATAGATATACTCCATCATAGTATGGCCAATGTAAATATTATAACAAGATTAATTGATTAAACAAAAAATATGGGCATATATTTATCAGTGCATACACTATCATAATGCTTAGTCAATTAGTATGTGATATAGGAGTGTTTAAGTTGGTCGTTGCATAGGTTGAACACAACATATACTTAAAAATCATGTTAGGCAACCGAGTCCAAACACGATCATACTCAAATTCTTGGGTGAACAAATGTATATAAACAATTATGTTCAAACAAACTTGTTTAGACTAAATTTAACCCATAAATTCATTTTAGATTGGTATTAAGTTTTCATGTTGTAACGTAAATTTAATTATACTAGAAGTGATCCCGCGCTACGCAGCGGGACAACCAATTTTGAATAAAAGTTAAATGGAAATGTAGACGAAATAGTAATAATAACACTAATAAAAAAAATCCTAAAACTAAAATATTGTAAAAATAAAAAAAAAAATCTTTAGTTTTCCCCAACGCCAATCGGTTCTAGGAGGTTAATTTGGTTTATTTTTGGCCCATCGTGGTTTCTAGCCCGTGTCGATTTGACCAAAAAACTTAAAAGAACCCAAACTTGTTTTAAACCCAAACTGGTTTGAGAAAAAAAGGGATTATCTCTAGGCTAATTTAATGTAATAGACACTTTTCAAGCCTTTTTTCTCTATTTTGTTGTCAAAGACATTGAAATATAAGTTTTTTTTAAAAAACACTTCAATATCCATTTAGTCTGAATAATTCATTTATTCAGAAGCACGAATAGAGAACTTGAACCAATATGAATATATTTTGTGCAAGGGTAATTTTTTATATAATATTCTTAATAAGTAATGCAATGTTTTTTAGGGCCGTCGGTAGAAAAAGAAGTATAATCTATAGTTTGATTTACTCAATAAATTATAGTCTTTAAACATTTGATAAACAGCTAAATAACTTAATATTATTACATATCATATTAAATATTACTATTTTAATTTAAAGAAATATAATGCATTTGATAAAATGTTAAATAACATACTCTAAGTCTATTTTATTAATGTAATATTAATTTAAAAAATATAATATTTTCAATTTTATGTGTCATGTCAACGTTATGATATTTAGAAATAGGTAACTTTAAGTCTATTTATTTGCTCTTTAGTTGTATATAATAACATAATACTATTACTTATTTTGTTTTTATAATTTTTTTTTATTTTGTTTTGTTCTAATTATATATGTATCTCTACCTTATTTTTTATTTATAAGTATAAAAATTATTGTTAGAGAAAATGCATTTAGTTCATTTAATTATAATTATAAGTTTATTAAATAAAGTATTAATTAATTAAAAGTTTATATTAAATAATGTATTGATGATTTGATGCAAATTACAATGATGTCCTTCTATATTGAAGTTAAATTACCTTGTTGCTCATCTAGAATGCACTAGATAGTAGTATATATTTTTTTTAACGGCAAATTTCTACTCCTTATGAGACTTGAACACATGACCTCCCCCTTAAGTGTTCCTAGAAGCTTTGGTTCTACCCACCAACCCCAATGACAGATAGTAGTATAGATAACTAGAACTCTTCACTTCTTTGCAAGTATGAAACATGAACGAACTAGAATCCATTAAAAAACAAAAGTCCCAACAACAACCAAAAAAAAACACACACACACAAATCCCCTTGTCTTTAAGATCTTGTATTAGAACATGCAGGTTACTTCATGTTTGTGGGTTGAAGGTCATATTCGCCATGAACCCAAAATCGCACCTTTTTTTTTTTTTTTTTTTTTTTGAAAGGCAAATTTCATTAACACAAACCAAAGAACAAGGGATTCCCAAGAAAGGAATCCCCAACATCCACACAATTACATTACATCAAAAGAGAAATTTTTCCACCCCTTCCAATCCACCCCACCAACCTTATCCCTACTACAAAACCAAAGAAAGCTCAAACTCTTAACGTCGGCCACAATTTCCGCAACATTCCGGTTCTTTTGACCAACAAGCCTTTCATTTCTACCTTTCCAAAGACGCCAGCAAGTCACCACTAAAATCCCATATAAAATCTCTTTTCTTCTCTTCGACCAACCCGAAGAACTGACCACTCCAAGGATGTCTTTGATATCGAATAAATAAATTGGCGGAACATGAACCCAGCTAGCAATACCCTGCCACACATCCATCGCTAAACCACAACTAGTAAAAACGTGCTCTGCAGTTTCTTCCACTCCACTACACATATCACAACTATAGTCCCCATGAAAAATATTTCTTCGTCTCAACGCCGCTTTAGTTGGAATTCTATCCAACCATAACCTCCACATGAACACGTTACACTTTAGAGGAACCCATTTAGACCACACAAAATCTGTATCATTAACCTGGGCCCCCAACCTCTCCGTATATAACCATTTCTTTGCTTCAATTACCGAATAATCACTTGGGCCTTGATCGTACCAGGCCCATCTATCTCTAGTCCGCAATAAGACCTGGCCCGCCATTAATCTATGACATCTTATTAATTCATCAATCTCTTGAGGGGAGTTCGGATATATACGCCAATTCCAAGTAACAGCACCACTCCTACCTTCATCACCTATACGATCTGCAACCTTACACCACTTTTGACGTTCAAGTCTAAACAAGCACGGAAACATAACCTTTAACGTAACATTCGAGACCCAAGGGTCCAACCAAAATCTAATCTCCGTTCTACTACCAACAACGCCACGAATCATATTAGTCCCAATTTTGTCACCCACTTTTATATTCGAGCAAGCCTTTATCAACCTGGACCACGTACCTGATAAAGACGCCTTACGCGGATATACTTCCCACTGTCTAACCGAACCATGGATCGCATCAATAACTTTTCTCCATAATGACTCCCCTTCTATACGGTATCTCCACAACCACTTTAACAGAAAAGCATTATTACTATCCCCAAGTTTACTTAACCCCAACCCGCCGTGTTTCTTATATCTCGTGACCTTGTCCCACGCCACCCAGTGGACCTTTCTAATATCCGCATCACCACCCCACAAGAAAGCCTTAATCAGAGATTCCAAACGATTAATAATAGCCACAGGGGCCTTGTACAAAGCGAAATAATATGACGGTAAGCTTTCCAACACGGATTTATTAGCACTAACCGACCACCAATAGATAGCACTTTAGACTTCCATTTTGAAAGCCTAGTCTTGAACACTTTTATCACCGGGTCCCAGTTACTAATCCGACTCATATTAGCCCCCACCATAATACCAAGATAGTTAAACGGAGTCACCCCCGAACTACACCCCATAGTGCGAGCCATATCTACCACCTCTACATTTTCTTTCCCAACTCCAAACAAGGTGGAGTTCATAATATTGATCCGGAGGCCCGAACATAAATGAAACACTCTAAGTAAACGTCTAAGAGTCTCAAAATTGCTAGCCGACCATTCACCCATAATCATAGCATCGTCCGCATAGAATAAATGAGACAAAATCATACCACTATTAGGGAGACTAATACCTCTGAACATGCCCACTTCGCAAGCCCTTCTCATCATACCTGCAAGAGCCTCCATAATAATAATAAATAAGAACGAAGAGATAGGATCGCCTTGTCTAATGCCATTCTCACACGAAAACTCAAACGTCGGAGACCCATTAACTAACACTGACGACCTGGCCGAACATAAAACTCCCTTGATCCACTTACACCATTTATCTGAGAACCCCATCTGACCCATAATCGAGACTAGAAAATCCCAACTGACATTATCATATGCTTTAGCAAAATCAATTTTAAACATAAATAGCTCCTTACCATTCCGTCTAGCCCAGGACAAAATCTCACTTATAATAAGGGGACCATCAAGAATATACCTTCCTGCTATAAAAGCCGATTGTGTTTCAGATATAAGACCATCAATCACCTTTTTTAACCGATTAGCAAGGACTTTGGAAATCACTTTACTGACAACTCCTATCAAATTAATTGGCCTGTATTCCCCCAGCTCCACCGGATCCTTGACCTTTGGCACCAAAGTAATAAAGGATGAACCCACACCCCTATTAATCACACCCGTTTCTGCAAAGTCTTTAAATATCTCCATAAAGTCACCTGAAAAAAGAGACCAGAATTTTTTTATAAAACGAAAATTAAACCCATCTGGACCCGGCGCCTTGTCACTACCACATTCAAAAACCGCGTCTTTAATTTCTTTTTCCAAAAAAGGAGCCGTAAGCCCATCCGCCACCATAGGATCTAGCGTCTTTAACCCATGCACCATAATAGACGGTCTCTCTTTCATGTCTTCCACAAACTTAGCCTTAAAAAATCGATATACCTCTTTCTTTATCTCCTTCGGTCTCGTTTCCCACACACCATTAATATACAAACCAGGAATAGAATTAGACACCCTACGAGCATTAATAACCCCATGAAAGAATGTGGAATTTTCATCCCCCTCCTTTGCCCATCTAACCCTCGCTTTTTGTTTTAAATCCCGAGTTTTAAATAACTCCAGCTCCTTCAATCTCTTCTTAACTTCTTCAAAAACCCAGTATTCTGCTTCAGTAAGATCACGTGATTCCATGGCCAGTTCCAAATCATTTAATTCAGTTCTCAATCCCAGTTCCTCCTCTTTCTCTTTTTGCGACAAAGTACAATGCCATTCCTTAATAACCTGCCGAAGGACTTTAAATCTGGACATCAACGTCACGTCCGGTTTATTACCAGCCGAACCACTAGATAATGCATCCTCTACCACCTTTTCCAAACCGTCCCTGTTAAACCAAGAATTATAAAATCTAAACGGCTTCGGCCCGAAATTACGAGACTCAAACTTCAGGAGCAACGGACTATGATCGGACTCAACCCGGTCAAGAACACGATACTCCGCATTACTCCATTTGTTTATTACCGACCAAGAGACAAAAAAGCGATCAATGCGACTAAGTTTGTTACCAACTATATGTGTAAACTTCCTCCCACGAAGTAAAAATTCATGTAGCTCCGCCTCATACAAAAACTCATTGAACTCCTTAGTCGCCCCTTCATGGAACTTCGAATTACGTCGCTCCGTACGGTCTCTAACACAATTAAAATCCCCCGCAATAACCCACCAATCTTCATTACTCGTATTAAGCGCCTTAAGCTCATCCCAGACCCGTCGTTTATCCACAAGTTTTTGAGGACAATAAACATTAACAAACGAACACATATGGCCATCATTTTTCAAATACCCCGAAACGACAAGCACATTCCTACTCTTTACCACCGAAGATTTCACAAAAAGCTTCGTATCCCATATAGTCAACAAACCTCCAGAACGGCCAACCGCATCAACGAACTCATAATCATACTCGCCATTCCCCCAGAACCTGCTCACTTCTACCCCTTCCAAAGATTGAAATTGAGTTTCTTGAATCATAATACAACTAACCTCGTTACTCACCTTCATGTTGCGAACCCAAGAACTTTTTACAGTCGAACCCAACCCTCTAATATTCCAAGAAATGCAATTCATTGGATAACCGATTGAAAGCCTTCTTCATCAACCATCTTCCGAATAACGTTTTCGTACTTATCAATGTTACTCGCACCCAAGACTTGACCCAAGATAACTGTACCATTTATCTCCCCATCAACAGGTTGCTTGCTGCCGGCACCGCTAATATTAGATCCCGCATTAACATCCGGTGTAACAAACTCTTCATGCTCCTCCACATTACCCATCTCCACATTAGGTCGTTGTTGAACAGTGTATATAAACCGATCAATATCATAAGGATCGTCATTTTCCCTAGCCCTTTTCTTCGGCCTTTCGACTCCCACCGGGGACGGAGACTTATCGAACCTGGACTTTTTTTGGAATAAGCCACGTTTTTTCTTCTTACCACCCTTATTCTCATTAACCTCAGGCAAGTCAATGCTTAAGCCTTCAACCACACCCAACGCTCCCTCAACCCGAATCCTCTCCTCTTGAATAAAACTAGTATCTTCGGTATTGATGTCACAAGTATTCACACCATTATTATCATTATTAACAGTAGGGATAACCTCCACTACCTCGGCCGCATCCTCCTCAACATCACGGTTGTCACCAATATTCTCCATAAATGACTTATTATTAACCTCATGTAACTCATCAACCATCGGTTCCACTCCATCTCCACCAATACAATCCGGGATCCAATCTTCAAGATCTTCTTCCACTAATATCGAGAAACTCTTATTACGCCATTTCAACGTAACCATCTGGTTAATCCTATTAATCGAGGTACAAAGCACTCCAATAATGACATTAGAGTAGTCTTCAAGATCATCCTCAAATCGAGCCGACTTAACCACCTTGCCGAACCTGGCCCCAATAGTATCCACCACCCTGCTATCATATAAACATAACGGAATGCCAAATAATTTCAGCCATGCAATACGTTCCCCTTGACGCCTTTGGCCTTCCCAACTGACCAACGATTCAAATGTAAGGCTCCAGACTTCTTTAGTGTTCATAAACTCAGCCATACACTCCTTTTCTTTAAAGATCAGAATAACCGACAATCCACCAACATACCGAATCCCAACCATATTCAACCGAATAGAATCAAGCCACTCCCGTAAACCTGTCAATTCAACCAAGCCTCTAGTCGTACCAAGTAAACCCAAACCATTCCAGTGAGTTTCCCCAATCACTTCATCATCGATCACAATCTCCTCCACAGTGTTTTCCGCTTCCTTCCCCACCAATGTATCTCTAAACGATCGTCCTACCGACGAACCAGGAGCCGACTGATCATTCACCAACACCGGATCAATCTCCTGCACCTTCCCCGGTTCCTTTTTCTGACCCACCGGTTCCCACCGTTTAGTACCCCTCCAATCCACCTTCTCTCCATCCACAAATCTAGCTAAGACGATGAACAGTTTGAACGAACCGATCCACACGTCTTTCAAATCCCTTTCTAACCCTACCGGATCCTTAACCTGAACAAACGAAACAAAACCAAACTGTTTACCTAGTTTGTCGTATTTCCTTGCAATGTATATCCCATGAATCATTCCAAACCCTTTAAGAACCTCGAACAGATCCGATGACGCGCAACCTCCTGGAAGATTTGATACGAAAAATTTCGTAACCACCGCACCATCCTTCTTGTGTCCATCATCCGTTTTAGCTCTATTGCCTTTTCTTGTTGGTGCATCATACCACGTATCTAGTTTGTATCTTTCCTTGCCCTTCATGTTGATTCAAAAAACCTGTTCGCCTGCCGCCTCCTAACTTTTCGGAGCACTAGGGCTCATGAACTCAAACATGAGTACATGACACGAGTTTGGCGAGTTGACATGACCATGAGACTTGTAAGTTGTAACCGGAATTTTTTTGATTTTATTTTTCATATTATTAATACTATTAGATTATAAATTTATATCCTTTAACTTAAATGTATATAAAATAATTATATTTAAATTATAAAACTTAATACTTATTTATCTATCGCATGTTAAGTTTTGAAATGGAATACCTAAACACACAAACTCATCAGGTTGAAACACGTAAACCAATCAGATCGTTCCAAATTACACCGCTCGTTTAGTTCAACAAGTTTACAGGTTCGCATTAAAACTTATATGAACCTGTTTTGTTCATAAATTTCATGTATAAAAGACATAACTACTGTTACACATCTCTGCTAACTATCACCTTTTATTTTAACAATAAAATTAGATAATTACTATTTTAAGCCATTATTTTGTAGTTTTTTTTAACAGCAAACAACATTTTATTCATCACTCAAAATGTACATTACATTGTATAAGTAAGACACTACTACAATGTGAGACACCTTGAAATTACTACTGTTACATCAAAAATTTTCTACCACATGTCATCAAAAATCGTTCATTTCTTCCACTCCACAGTACGTATCGTCTCCCAATGATTGTAACATAGGAAAACAATGAAATGCATTCCTTCCAAGATACCGTCAATTAGATACATTGTATTCATCCTTTTGTGTTACTTCCCCCGTTCTTATGATTGTTGTACTCCTCACCATTCCCCACGGATACTTGACTTTGTTGGATTGGGCTTCTTATACGTCTGGACCATTTTCTACTAATAGTCTCGCCCCTTTGACCCACTTTACCCATTGACCCAAAAAAATAAATTTGACATTTTTTTGTTATTCTCCAACATTTAACCATCCCTACCATCATTTAAAGAACCATCTCCAATAACCGAACCCCCTTTAATAGTCGCAGCCACCTCCTTATTCACCTTTTCTTCTACACGATTACTCAGGTTCTCCTTATTTTCCTGATCGTCCAGATCCGTATAGTCCTTGACGTTAAGGTCGATGCCTCTACCATCATCCTCCCCACCTGCCTCCTGCCTCTGACCCTCAACCGGAATAAGAATTCCAATAAACCTATTGAGGTCAAACGGGTCTTCCTCGTCTATCCTGGATCTCTTTTTGGGCTTGCAACCAGAACTTAGGCTTGAGACATTTTTTTGGGTCTTCTTTTTTTCACCAATCCCAACCTTTGGTCATCTACTAGAATTATTTTTAGGTTCTCCCAACATCCAAAATAAAAAGCGTTCAAAGTAAGGAGTTAAGTGATTAGTCATAGTGCTTATCCCCATATAAAGCTCCTTCATTTCCCATGCAAGGTAAATTGTTTTTAGTTTTCTCCCAATCTCCAAAAAAAAAAAAAAAAAAAAACATTCAAAGTAGAGGAGTTAAGTGATTGGTCATAATGCTCAACCCCATGTAGAGCTCCTTCATTTCCCATGCAAGGCAAATTATTTTTAGTTTTCTCCCAACATCCAAAATAAAAAAATTCAAAATAGAGGAGTTAAGTGATTGGTCATAGTGCTTATCCCCGTTTAAAGCTCCTTCATTTCCATGCAAGGCAAATTATTTTTAGTTTCTTCCCAGCCTCCGAAATAAAAAACATTCAAAGTAAAGGAGTTAAGTGATTGGTCATATTGCTAATCCCCATTTAAAGCTCCTTCATTTCCCATAAGACAAATTATTTTTAGTTTTCTTCCAACATCCAAACTAAAAAACATTCAAATTAAAGGAGTTTAGTAATTAGTAATAGTGCTTATCCCCATTTAAAGTTCATTCATTTCTCATGCAAGGCAAATTATTTTTAGTTTTCTCCCAACCTCCAAAATAAAAAAAATAAAAAAAACATTCAAAGTAGAGGAGTTAAATGATTGGTCATTGTGTTTATCCCCATTTAAAGCTCCTTCATTTCCCATGCAAGGCATGTCATCCGAATATGACGATTCATTAAACTACACATTTTCCGACGTCTCACGAGCAGCAGTCGGCAATTGTTCTTCCATCTCAACCACCTCCTTGTCTTTGTTTGTACCACCGTTAACAACCGTAGCCGGAGAGCCAGCCACGAAACCCACAAACTCCGGCTCCCAATCACTGATTTCTTCCGATATCCAGAGTTTGAACATCCTATATTTCCACTTGATGGTTAATGATTCGTTAATTCTCTTCCCGTCCCCGATCAAAATCCCCATACACACCATAGAAAGATTATCGTTTTCCAAGTTAAGCTGAGCCAGATGAACAACTTTCCAAAATTTCCGGCTACTAGGTTAAATACATCATTATCCGGAATTAAAGAATTAAAGTGGAAAAACACACCAAAGCTTGCTAAGATAACCAACATGTTTTCGTCCTCTTGGCTTTTGATACCTTTAGCTGCTTGACACCGGAAGTTGTCCGTTTCCTGACAAGGGTCCAACGGGTTATTCATAGAAATGTTTCGACTCCAGGGAGCAGGGGTTTGTGTTTAGTAGATTGGGGTTTGCTATTCAGAAAGGTGTGGTGACGCAGCTTCTTGTCTGTCTACCTGTTTTAATGTAATTTAATAGTTTTGAAATGAAAAACCACTAAATTTAACACAAAAATATTTCGCTAGATGAAGAGGAACACCGTATAGTTTTATCCAAGCAACTCTCTCGAAAGGTAGAACATGGCCTTCCCATACATCAAGAACGATCAACCAACAATTCCATTTCTCCTTGTTGAGAACAAAACTAGTCGCCTCCTTAGTTTCATTGAACGATAAAAGAACCGACAATCCACCTATGTAGTGAATAACCATAGCATACATCCCCTCTTCAACCAACAACTTATCCAGATTGGTTAAAGTATTAACATCTTCCAACCTGCCCACAAGCGTTGTACCATAAAGGTCATTAAAAGCTTTGATATTCTCCGGTACCTCCACCACCGTTTCAGTACATCTACCATTATTATCCAGGGCCTCCATAGTCATCTTAGAAATCGTTTTAGGATCAAAAACATGAAACGTGATCTCACGAATACCAACCGTAGGGTGCGGAATTCCCTCCGGTTGTGCAAAATGATTCAGAAATAATCAGTAAAGATCGTGGTAAAAACAGACTGCGAATCACCGAGCAATTTCCATAACTTTACTCGTGTATTAGATCAAATCAAGAATATTACAGATCAAAAACCTAGACCTAATACAGAGAATCTCACAAACTGGGGAAAAGCTCAAATGATCAACCACTTAACAAAATAACTAACTTTTCCCCTTTATATACACATTCCATTCAACCCTTGCAGGGTTCGAATGAATCCTTCTAGTTTTCGTTCGACCTTTCGTTTTCTATTTGTTCCTTGACATTCAGTACCGGATCACTAGCTGGGGACATACATGAATAATGCACTTACACCATCTCCTTCCTTTTGTTCCCTTCTAGCATGTCTCTAAATGAAAAGCTTTCCCCTTGGTTGTATGTCTTGTAGGCTTTTTGTTATTCGGCACAAGGCCGCCTCCCCTTTGGAGCCAAGTTTTGTTTCTTCTATTGCACCAACCTCTTGATATGAGTCTCATGATGTTCCATTAAACCAACATTCTCTACCGCAAACTTGGCAATGTTAACCCGGAGTTTTGAGTTCCCCGTCTTCACACCGTTCCAACTCAATGGCGTCCCTCACATTGCGAAACAAAATGAAACTGAACCGAATCCCATCTTTGTCTCTTTTCCTGGCAATATACGAACCGATAACATCTCCGAAGTATCCAGGGAACTGAGAAACGTCCCATGGATTGCACCCATTGGGAAGGTTCATCACGAAATACTTTGTTACATCTTTATCTTCCTGTTGAGACTCACCCTTTCCTTTTTGTTTCCTACGGATCGGCTCATCCTGCCAACTAACTAATTTCTTTTTTTTTATCATTTGATTAATAGAATGAAAACTAATTTGTAGTTTTGTAACATTCAAATACAAAGAAACATAATATAACTCTATATATACACATTATTATTGGTTAACATAAGATCTTAATGTTTAATTTAAAATTATTTTGTTTACCATACCCCTTTTTGTCAACTGCAATTCGAAGGAACATATTCCAACTAGGGATAACATGGATATAGTAAACAATAGCGATATCGAATTTTTGAAAAAGTGATAGAGTAACAAATACCATATCAAATCTATTGGTTCATTACCATATTCTTTACAAAATGTTCTCCTTATATGGAATTGGTACCAAACCGGTACCTATACTGAAAATACTGATTCAAAATTTTTGAAAAAAGTGAGTACCAAATACCATATTGAATTTATTGGCACGCCAGTTTTCGATGCCCTAAAACTAGTAACTTTCGATCCCCCGAAGTTGATCAAATACATGTTATAGTCATACAATGGCTACAGGATAAGAGTAAATATGTAAATGAGCTAGAAAATGGTCAAATTTAAAGGAGAACTAACTTTCATTGAAATGTTCATATGACAAAACGGTCAGAGGTGGATATTGAATTATAAGATTTCAGAATATATGTCAACTATAAATAGAGTTTGTTGAATTAGTTTTAATAATCAATAATATTTCATTGTTTCCTATCAAAAGTCACAATCACACAATTCTACTAAGAAGTTTGCATTGGAAACTAGTGTCCCGTGTTTTATAGTGTGAGTAGATCGTTTTAACATATATTTTATAACAAGACGTGGTTAGTAACATATTTTATATCACTATTAAATTTATATTTTATTTATATCATCCGAATATATAAAAGAAAAGAGAGATAAAAAAAAAGTTCTCAGAATTCGATTCTCTTTATCCAATTTTGCTTCATTCCCAAGCAATCAATCAAAATCAACCTCATATCAACACCAAATAACAAAAAAACCTAACCTATACGTTATTGAGTATAATTCTTTTACAACTTCTTTAACAATTAAGACCACCTTCTCCTTTATATACGAATCACTCAACATAACCAACACAAAATCAACCATGAAATACAATGACATCTCCCACTTTAGCCACCCTCAACACCGGCTCAAACCGGGCTACACTGAGGTCCCATTCAAGTGCGACGGCTGCAAGGAAGTCGGCATAGGGTCCAACTACAAATGCACAACATGCAACTATGATTTACATGTCCATTGTGCCCTCCCATCCCCTTCCATCGCCCACCCCTTTTACACCAAGTGTTCATTCCAGTTCCTATCACGCCCTCCTGGCCCTATAGCGCGCTATTGCAATGCGTGCGAGAAGGCAGTGTCAGGGTTCGTTTACCATTGTAAGTTGTGCGGGTTTGATCTTCACCCATGTTGTGCCAAACTTCCAACTATGCTGGATGATGGTGAGGTGGAGTTGTACTTGTATAGAAAAGTGGGGTCGGCCTGCCATAGGTGTGGCAGGAAAGGACGAAGCTGGAGTTACAGGTAAGGGTGTGCATGGGTTCGTTCATGTCAGATATGGGCTAAAACAAACCCATAACCAGTATTTTGTGTAACCATTGGTAAACTTAACTGTTGGCTTTAATTTGGACGTCGGTGAATTCAAGCTAATTAACATTTTTTTTAATTATAAAGGAGAATAAGACACAACAATATGTTATTTATAAAAAACGCAACAAAACCTTTTGGCATATTACATATTATCTAAAAAAAATATGATTGTTAAGGTTGGTGACAATAATTGTTGATTCGGTTTGGTTAATAACTTAATTAGATTATTTACACACGTATAACAATAACCAAATCACCCAAGACCTAGTTGTCTAGTGGTAGGTATAGTGTTTGTCCATTACAAATTGTAAATGCAAAGTTATGTGGTATTTAGATGTACATTATAGTTTAAAAGGGTAAAAACTATAACCAAACCATAAAAATTAGTTACAAAAAATCAGCTTCCCAACCAATTGGATTTCTCTCATGTTTTTAAGTTATGGTTCGATTATTCGGTTTTTATGTTTTGAAGGTCAAAGTGCAAGAAGTACAACCTACATGTGGCATGTGTGAAAGAGATGTTGGTGGAGAGTTGGCATGAGTTATATTTTGGTAGGAGTGGAGTGAGTGGTGATTACCATGATATGTGTGGGCAAAATGGGAAATTTGAGACAAGAATTCCAAGCTTGAAGGGTACATTGGAAAGCTATCACCATAACCATCGTCAAAGCAAAGGAAAA
Organism: Ambrosia trifida; assembly: GCA_028751855.1. NCBI lineage: Eukaryota > Viridiplantae > Streptophyta > Magnoliopsida > Asterales > Asteraceae > Ambrosia > Ambrosia trifida. The sequence continues at coordinate 112,971,360 of CM054122.1, forward strand.
GTGAAGAAATGTTGTGAGATGGCTGGTTTAGCAATGCAGTTTGTGATTTCAGCTGTTCTTGGTGATCCGACCACTCTAATCGCGGGTGTAGTTGGTTCTTTGATGTCTAGATAGATTCCGAATCAAAGAGATCTATGTCGGGTTAATGGTCTCGTTTGTAAATATGCGGACGAAAGTGTTTGTTTATAGATTGTTGGAATAAGAAACATGTTATCTTTATTGATATCATACTTTACGTACTTCACATGGGACATGGGAAAAATGTTGGAATATTTGTGAGCTTCTTCAGAAAATAAAGTTTTATTTCTCATGAATTTTCATGTTATGATTCAAATGGTTAGATCAAATATACACTAAAAAAAATAGAAAGTCGTACGAAAAGTATCAAACGATCTTGGATTGAACTCAATCAAGCAGCATTGGAACTGTCTTATCGAACTCTATAATCTTAGTGTTAAGGTTTTCACTTTTTTGGAATTTAGTTTGTAGTTTTAGAATTTACGTTATATCATTGTGTCTTTTATGTAACATTGTGTCTTTTTCTTATTTTCATCATTGTGTCATTTTAGCAATTCATTGTATCTTTTTTCTTTAGCATTATGCTATATTTTTCGTCATTGTGTTATATTTTGTGGCTCATTATGTCATATTTCGTGATTTATTGTGTTTTTTGTATCTTTATCACCATTCTCATTTTTATTACACTGTATAGGCTAACATGACTCATGATTGAAAGACATTTTATTTTTGTGAAAGGGTAAAATGAGTTTACACATCTAGTTAGGGAACATGCGCTATCGAAAAAGATATAGATAGGGTATGGTATGCAGGAATGGGAGACAGAATGGAATGGAGCATTACAATGGAATTAAAAAAAAGTGTTTGCTGGTCAATCTAACAGAATCATACATTAGCTCTTCCATTCTATTCCCTCTAAAAACCCCTAAATTCATTCCATTCATCCCCGCTGTTATTTTTCTATTCCATTCCCTCTGTCACCCTTCATCACCACCAACCACCAGCACCACTACCACGCATCGCCGCCACCACCCAACGCCACCACCGACCACCGCCACCAACCGCCATTGCCGACCACCACCGCTCACCACCAACGACCACCGCCGCCACTCTCGGTCACCGACTACCACCGTCACCGACCACCACCTCTATGGCCACCGCCACCCACCACCACGCACCGACCGACACCATCGCCACCCACCGACCACCACCACCACCGCTGCCGCCACCACTCACTGTCGCTGTCACTCCATGTCGCCACCCACCGCCCCCGCCCCCGACCACCACCATCATCGCTACTGTCACCACCAAACATCGCCACCCATCGTCGCCGCCACCACTGAACAACACTACCACCACCTTCATCGCCGCTGTAGTTGCCACCGACCGCCACCACCCACCCACCGACGACGACCACCACCACTCACCACCGCCAACTTTATTCCTTTGTCGTTTTCTTTTTATCAAACAATACAAAGTAATGATTCATTTCATTCTTATGTGTTAACAAACAAGACCATAGAATGGTAATCATCTATTTCATTTATTTGTTCATTCCATTACCTTGTTTATTTCATTCACTCGTCATTTTCATTATCCCATATCAAACAGACCCATATAGGTGGACAACCACAATAATAACTACCCAATTGCTATCCCGCCTGATCTTTTTGACCGTTGAAGAATATGATCTCTTAGGAAGGAGCCGTTTGGGACTTAAAAAAGAGAAGCTGCTTATGCCTCACAATTTTTCTCAATCTCACTCAATATTTCTATCTCCCCGACTCAGATCGTTTTTTTTTTTTTTTTCCTTTTTGTGATTAAACGCTTGTTTTAGATTAATGAAATGTCAGTTTGTCTTATTCATTTTTAAATATTTTAAAAAAATGTATGTTAATAAACTAATTTAGTATTCAAAGTTATATTAATTTAATATCTAAAATAAGAGTGAATAAGTTATCGGGATGGCAACGTGTCAGGTATGAGTCGGGTTTAGCTAATACCATACTCATACCCGGTTATAAAATCTCATCACATACCCGTCTCATTACCCGTCGGGTATTTATCAGGTATTACCCGTTAGGTATAGATCATACTCGCGGGTTTCGGGTATACCCGTTGGTATTTGCATGTATATATCTATTTTTACTTTTTTTTTTATAGTTTTATGTTGAAATCTAAATCTTAAATTATAATAAACAACATACGTATGATCATCACCATAATAATCTTTGAAATACTTAGATATTTTGTAGCATATAAATATAAATAATAATATTAAAATATAAATTTTAACAGAAAAGTCTATTTTTCAAATAATGAATCTATTAAAATGAAACATTACTAAAAATAGTTAAGAAAAAATACATATAAAACTTAAAAATTTATGGGTAAATGTTTCGGGTAATCGTGCCGGGTATCACCTAATCCCATACTAGTTTTTATACTGTACACGTTTAGGCCTAGAAACGATTCTACGAGGGTGTACCTAGTGGTTCAATAGATTGTAGCGGCCAGTTTGAACTACAGGTCTATTACCCATAAGTCTTATGAAAAACAGGTTTTACTGATGACCATATGTAATTGCATATCATACCATAAATGATTAATTGTTAATTTTCCCCTTCCCTTTAAAATTTGTTATGTCTCTGAATACGTTCATGCATGCTTAAAAGACGTATAGACACTAATCATACAAATAAATGTTAAGGGCTTAACTGTCATGATCCAAATGTAAAGTTTTAAATTTGGGACGTAGTATGATTAATAGGGGTTATGAGTTGAATATTGACTCAACGACTGAATTTCTCTGCTACATTTTGGGTTTAGAACTAATATGAGTATTAAAATCTGATTAAACTATCTGATGCGCATAATAGATGATTACTCAGGCCAAATAGAATAATGTAAGAATATATTTAATATATTCTATAAAATAGCCATTATAATCATTTATCTAAGAAAATGATCATTGAATTTATTATCCCTATATCATTAATCAGTAACTATTTGATAGATAATTACCCTTATTAGATAAACATAGGGTTTCTCATTCGGTGTATAATTAGGAGTTACTAGAGAGTTTTACGACTAATGAATATATAACACCGTTACACAAAATCATCTCATCTCTCTCCCTAAACTGTGCTCTCAAATCACCTAATACCATTCAAACCGTACATCCTAAACGGGAACTTGACCAACATCATAGTGTCTTCCATTTTTGTGATCGTATACTGAACTGTCTAGCCTATAAGATATTATTTATTATCATGTTTTTCATTATATATAATTATATATAATTAGAACTGATCAACACACCACCCTCTTTTATAATCACAAACAAAGAAATTCTACATAAATATCTTGAATATTCAAAATGTTCTAATATTTACTTTAGAAAACCTCATTCTCACAAGTAACACCCAACGAAATTATCACTAGAAAACAATAAAAAGTGGGTCAATATTTTACTTTCGAAGAAATTCTCTCAATTTATAGATGCAAAAGTAACATACGCAAAATTTGTCCGCATATATATCATGACTGTAAATGTAAAAGTTTACTGATATTAAGGTTAACGTATAAATATATTATAAAAAGTTAAAAACATAAACAATTTAACTGTATAATAATGCTTGTATAAATCTAAAATTGTTTATCTTTCAAAAAAAAATCTAAAATTATTTTCTCCATAATTAAAAGTTCAAAAGAAATGTAATTTTATATAATGATTTGTTAAATTTAAGTAAACTAGTTTATCATATCAAATGAAAGATTAAATACACCAATTTAGTGGTCTTCTAAATCAAATGATTTAAAACTTTATCTTTGGTAAAGTTACTCCGATATATGCTTTCAGTATTAGGGATTTGATGTATGCATAACACAATTGGTTTGGGGATCAGAAAAAGGTTGTGTTTATCGTGATTATTATGTGTTGGAGATTATGAAAAGCTAGAAATGAGAAGCAGTTCATGGATAAAGATGTTAAGATATAGAAGATTATTGAAAATGTCAAATCTTATTGCTTAATGAAGTTCAAGGTTAAAAAAGAAATTGGTCTGTTGCTACAACAAATAATAGCCTAACGCTAGTTCTGAGTCACAGGAAGGGTTAAAGGGTTCAAGGTTTTAAATCTGCCTAACGCAGGTCATGGTGTCCTCCTACGTTGCAAAATGTAGAAGGAGGTTCAAGATAATATTGTTTTTGAGTATTAGAATTCTGGTTTGAGAGTGACTCAAGACCAGAATTGATATTCTAAACTCAGGTGATGTGTTCGTGTGATGGAGATATTCTTCTCACGTGTGTGGACCAAAAGAATAGAAGATTGAGTGTAAGAAAGAATAATCAGGGATGGATCAGATCTGTGGGAATGATCCTGATTATATAGAGAAAGCATCTTCTTATTTAGGTAAGGATATTATCTTGGAACATGGTGCAACAAGAGGACAAGCCACTTTAAGCCGATGGTGGCTTTGGACCTGCGGTCCGATTAGTGCAGTGTTTACACGACAACTGCTTGGGCTGACCGAGGAAAAGATAACAAGACAGGTCATCTTTTGATCTGTGCTTCTCCGTCCTTTGAACCTTCTTAGGTTTCAACCCTTCAAGCATAGATTTGTGATAGTTATTAATCTTTTTGCTTTAGGCTACCCACGTCATTAGCCCCCCAAGTCAGGAGTCTTTGTGGCGTAGCTAAAAGGCTTCTGACTGTTTGCTAGTTTTTGCTTTTGCTTGAAAGGTTAAAAGGTTCGCAGGTTTTGGGCGGTTGTTTTCTCTGGATTTGAATTTTGATTTGATTGTTGATATGACAGGTGTCAGCCGTGCAGTCTTTGTAATAATGTAAGGCATCATTACTTTTTATTAATAGTATAACCGCTTTATATTTGGGTTATTATCTTTTCACCACACAAATTACTTTACTCTTTTTCTTCTTCTTCAATGATTCTCTCCAAATCTTCTTAGGGTTTCGCTTTGCAACTATCAGGTTAGTCTTTTCTTCCTTATTTTTCTTGCCCTTTATCATCCTTCAAGGCATTATGGGTGCTAAGAAGGATATGTCTATCACTTTCTCTTCCTTTACACAAGAGGAAGTTGAAGCATTTTGCTTGGAGTGGGACATTGATCTGTCCTTCAAGCCTGCTACTCCTGGTCTTACATACCCTGTTTCTCGTTATCCTGATGGTTCGATTGCGTTGTGTTGTCGTCATTACAAGTTTTCCAACCTTTGTCATCCATTTTCCGTTTTCTTATTAAATGTACTTGAATATTATAGGGTTTCGTTGGGTCAGATCCATCCACATGGGGTTAGCCGTATTTTGCATTTTGAAATCTTATGTAGGGCTCTTGGTTATGATCCAACCCTTCTTATGTTTAGGCGTTTCTTCCGCCTTGCCAAAAATGGCGATTGGTTTACCTTTGAAGGGTCTTCGGTTGAAACCAACTTGATTTCATCTCATGTGACAACTGTTGGTCAATGGAAAACAAGGTTTTTCTGGGTTTCTGAATCCATCTTTCCTTTCAAGCCTGTGTGGAGACATCCCGAGGCTGTTCTTAATGAAATGGAACCGTTGGAGTCTGAACTAGATGAAAATTTTCTTAAGGCTATTCGGGCATGTCATTCAAGGCTTCGTCCCTTTGGCGAACCTTTTTTGGTTTTATCCGGTATTAGCATTCGATAGGACAAACAGGGTAGAGACCCTGTGTTGATAAAGGGTGATCAAGGTATGCTTATTTTTACTGTTGTTTTTATTTCTTTCCCTTTGCATGTTGTTTATGTTCTTGTTTTCCTTATTGTTTGCTCTGTAGTTATGTCGGCCCTAGATTTCATTAAAGGTGATGATGCTTCAGAAGTTGTTTTTAAAGATGGTGAAGCTGTTGAAAGTGAGGATGCTCTGACGAAGTATGAGAAGGGGAGGTGTGATGGTAGTAATTATGTTGTTGTTCCAAACGTCAAGAGTTTTCTAAAACTGCTTCGACTAGGAGGTCTAGCCAGCGTTTGTTAAAGGCTGCAAAGCCTGCTGATATTTCTGAGGCGGTGCATGTTAGTGATGATATAGAGGATTCAGATGAAGAGAAGGATCAGGATGTTGAAAATGTTGCTGATGAAGTTGTTGGGAAGAAGAGCAAAGGTAAGAAGGTGGCTGCTAAGGTTGTAATGTTGAAGAATACTGAGGGTTCCACAAGTGTTGAACATGAAGGGGTGTATACCCCTGGTTAGAATGTGAAGCCTAGTGCTACATTCAAGTCTTCTTCTGTTTGTGAGGATGTGCTTGCACATCTTGCTACTCCGGGTGCCCAGGATTGCCTGGAGGGGTTGGATGATGATGCCTTGTTGACAAAGATGATGGTTGGGACCTGCAACTTGGCTGCAATGCTTCCTGAAGGTGTTAGTAGGTTTAGAAAGATGATGGGAGAGTATGGTGATTTTGCCAAGAAGAGAAGAGAAATGAAGCATGCTCTTGCTTCTTTGAAGAAGGATTCTCTTGAATGGGCTGAGAAAGAAAAAACCCTTGTTGGTTTAATTGATGAGCTGAAGAGAGGGCATGAAGCAGAGGCTGCTAAACATGAGGCTGCTTGGTTGAAGGTTGAGGTTGACAGGTTGGCACTTGAAGCAGAGAGGAAGGTGTTTGAGGGTGAGAAAATTGGGTTGGAGGCTTCCCTTGCTGGTGCTTTGGATGACAATCAGTGGCTGATTGAAGAGGGTTTTCAGCAAGTTGTCACTTATCTGCTTCATTCTGCTGAATTCAACTCTACTCTTGGGGAGGTTTACACCAAACTCCTTATTCATGGTAAACATGCAGGTTTTGTTGCTGGCTTTAAGGCCCATGAGGCGGGTGAAGTTATGGAAGAGTCTCCTTTATATCAGCCTAAGTCCATGGATGTTTTCAAAGAAACAGTTTTAAGGATGGAGCATTCAACCTATCTTTATGTTTCCCAGGTGTATGCTTGCTATGGGAAACCTCTACAGGTGTTGAAACAGTTGAAGCCCATAGGATTGAATGAAGCTGTGTGTGCTAAAGTGTTTGAGTCGATTTCCAAGAAAAGGGCTCATTCTGGTGATAGTAAGGAGACTTTGGATGTTGACGAGATGCCGTCCAAGGATGCTAGTGTTGAAGCCTTTGAGGCTGGAATTGTTGTTGAGAAGCTACCGAAGAAAGGAAAGAAGTCTAAGAAGGCAAAGGTGGCGAAGGTGGTTGGAGAGGATGAAGCCTCGAAGCCTTTAGGGTCTGGTGGTATTTCTTAACTTCTCTTAGGTCCTTTATTCGTAGCTATCTTAGGTCCTTTATGTTTAATGTTTAAGCCCTTAAGGCTGTGTTAGGTGTCTTTGCTTTGTTGGCTTTCATTGTTTGATTTTTAACCATGTTTGTTTTATGGTGTTTGTCTTTGTAATGTTTGGGAATGTTTAACCGGTAGCACCTTGAAAGGTTGAATGCTGCAGTCATTCATCCTAAAGGTAGTCTAGGCAAACAAGTCACCATCTATCCTATATACACTACTTAGTGTTTTTTGTTTGGTTTTTCGTAAGTTTTGTTTAAAAACTTAAGGAACAATTGGTGTAGGCTGCTCAAACCCGTCGATGAGACATGAAAAGAAAATTTTTGTAAGTCTCATGGAGTTGGATTGATCTAGGAACTCACCCCTTATATAGGTCCATTCAACCTTTGAACCTATTGAGCGATGTGGCATGGGAGCTCATCCCCTTACATGGCCCTTGCCATGGAGTTTCTTGCAAGGTTCTCAACCTGAAAATAGGATAGAAAGACAAATTTTCAAAAGAGGATTTACTGATCCCTTCATTGATTTAACATGTCATTGTTACATCATTCAACAGGTAAAGGACAACGTTTCTTGAAAGCCTAAACAAAGAACCTTTTAAGGTTCTTGCCGTTCCAGTGGCGTGGTAGCTTCTTGCCTTCCATGTTGGCAAGTTTATAGGAACCTCCTTTGTGGGACTCTAGGATGGTGTAAGGACCTTCCCATTTGGGTCCCAGCTTCCCTTGGTTTTATTTCTTGCTTGGTTCATTGTTCCTTAAGACTAAATCTCCCGGCTTGAAGTGTTCATGCTTTACCCTAGCATTGTAGTAGGACTCCATCTTTTGTTTGTAATGAGCTCCTCGAATTGCTGCTGAGTCCCTGGCTTCTTCTAACAGGCCTAGGTTGAGCAAAGCTTCTTCTTCATTAGTCTTAACATCAACATGAAGTGTTCGGGGTGTGGCAACCCCAATCTCAGCCAGGATGACTGCTTCGGATCCAAAAGAAAGGTTGTAAGGCGTTTTCTTGTTTCTTGTTTTTCGGTGGTTCGGATGGCCCATAAGACGCTTGGGAGATTATCCAACCACTTTCCTCCTTTCTCTCCGAGCCTAGCCTTGATCCCTTCAACCACACTTCAGTTCATTCTTTCGACCTGGCCAATTGATTGGGGGTACGCCACAGAACTGAAGACTTGCGTTATTCGATATTCTTTGCACCAAGCACTGAAGGGTTTCTCTGCAAACTGCTTCCCGTTATCTGTGACAAGTACTCTGGGCAAGCCATACCGACAGATAATGTTTTCACAAACAAAGTCGATAATCTTCTTTCCGGATATCTTTCCCAAAGGCTTCACTTCTGGCCATTTTGTGAAGTAATCAACAGCAACCAACTAGAACTTGACTCCTCCTTTTGCTGGTGGGAAGGGTCCAACAATATCCATTCCCCATTTGTAAAATGGCCAAGCTGAGTTGATGGGGATCAAGTCATTCTTGGGACTTTTTGGGACGGGAGCGTGGATTTGACAAGCTTCACATTTTTTCAATTGCTCAGATGCATCACGATGCATAGAGGGCCAGAAGTAGCCGAGGTTCATGAGTTTTGCCACCACTGATCTTGGACCACAATGAGCTCCACATATGCCTTCGTGAACCTCCTTAATTAAATATCTGCTTTGTTCAGGGCTCACACATCGAAGCAATGGAGCCAAGTATCCTCTTTTATAGAGTATGTCTTCTTGGATGATGTATTGCCTTGACTTGATTCGGAACCTTTCAGCTTCAACATGATCTTGAGGTAGCTCACCTTTTCAGGAACGTTATGAATGGAGTCATCCAATTTGGTTCATTTTCAGTGATTACATCTTGCGCTTCGAGTTCGGATATGGAGGGATGTTGGATCACTTCAACCAATACCTTCTTAGTGAGATGGGCAAAATTTAATGAGGCAAGCTTGCTAAGAGCGTCAACTTTCTTGTTGTGTGATCTTGGGACTTGTTTGATTTTGCAGGACTGGAAGGTGTTCATGATTTCCTTCGCCTTTTCTCTGTATTTTTTCATGTTTGGTTCTTTGGCTATGTAGCTATCATTCACTTGGTTGGAAACTAGGAGTGAATCAGTGAACACTTGAAGCTTTTGGACAACCATCTTTTTTGCAAGCATCAACCCTGCTATCAAAGCTTCGTATTCTGCTTCGTTGTTGGTTGTCTGAAATTCCAAGCGAAGAGCATATATAAACTCTAACCCTTCGGCGTTGATTAGGACAAGACCGGCCCCTGATCCTTCAACGCTGGAAGCTCCGTCAGTGTAAAGCTTCCAGGCTTCCGGGTCAAGGGGTTCGTCTGTTGTAATGTTAACTTCTGTAGTTTCCACCTTTAGAATTTCATCTATGAAATCAGCAAGTATTTGTGCCTGTATTGCTTTTCTCGGGATGTAGGTGATTTTGTGGTCACCTAGTTCAACGGCCCATTTGGCCAATCGTCCCGAAGTTTCAGGTCTTTCAAGCACACTCTTGATGGGTTGGTTGATGACCACTTGTATCGGGTGTGCTTGGAAGTATCTTCGAAGCCTTCTGGCTGTTTGTACTAAAGCCAAGGCCAGTTTTTCCAAAGGAGGGTACTTGACCTCTGCCAACTATAAAGTTTTACTGAAGAAGTAGACAGGTACCTAGGCTTTATCTCTTTCAATGGTGAGAACAGCACTGAGGGCTTCGTCAGTAACAAAAAGATAGACAGAGATCGTTTCCCCTGCTTCGGGAGCTGCAATGGTGGGAAGGGAAGCCAGATATTGTTTCATTTGGTTAAAGGCTTCCTCGGCTTCTTCTGACCACCTGAAGTCTTTCTTGTCTGTGCAGCCTTTGAGAGTCTTGAAGAAGGGTAGGGACCTTTCAGCTAGCTTTGACATGAAGCGTTTTAGGGCGGCAAGTTTACCATTCAAGCTTTCCACTTCTTTCTTGGTTTGTGGTGACTTCATGTTTAGGACGACTCGAACCTTGTTGGGGTTGGCCTTTATGCTTTGCTTCCCCACGATATGTCCAAAGAACTTTCCTTCTTCGAAACCGAACGAACATTTTACAGGATTGAGTTTCATATTGATCTCCCTAAGGTTGTTAAACGTTTCTTGTATGTCTTCAAGCATTTGTTCCTCCGTCTTGCTTTTGATGACTAGGTCATCTATGTAAACTTCCATGTTCTTGCCAATTTGCCCGGCGAATGCCTTGTCGACCAACCTTTGGTAAGTGGCACCTGCATTTTTTAAAGCAAAAGGCATCTTTCGATAACAAAAGATACCCTTGTCAGTGTGAAAGGCAGTTTTCTCTTCGTCTTCCTCCTTCATTTGTATCTGGTGATAGCCTTTATAGGCATCCAGGAAACACTTAAAGGGGAAACCTGTCAATGAATCAACTTTTAGATCAACCTCAGGCAAAGGATAACAATCCTTAGGGCAAGTCTTGTTGAGGTCCTTGAAGTCTATGCACATTCTCCATGAATCATCAGGTTTTCGGACCATCACTGGGTTTGCAACCCATGATTGGTATTTGACTTCACGGAGAATTCCTGCTTCAACTAGTTTGTCAACCTCTTGGCATGCAGCCTTGCTTCGTTCAGGAGTGAGGCTCCGTTTCTTTTGAACAACCGGTTTGACATTTGGAGGAATCTTGAGCTCATGTTCAGCAACGTCTCGAGGGATATCAGTCATGTCACTAGGACACCAGGCAAAAACATCAACATTGTTTCGTAACAACCCTTCAAGCTTCGAAAGTGTTTTTGTAGGGAGGTCTGTGTTGACCCGTATTCTCTGTTCTGGGTATTTTGGGTTGATGCTGAGGCCAAGCTTGCCTCGGTCACTGCTGCTTTCGTTTACCACTAGTACCGCGGTTGAGGCTTGGAGGGTTGCGATCCCATCCTTTGTGGGGATCTTTGCACTCTTCCGACTAATGGAGATGGTCATGTCAAAAACCACCACGCCAGGCCTGCTAATGATAACATTATAATTGGATGGCAGGTCTAAGACGATGAAGTTTAGTGGTTCAGTTCTTTGCATCTTTCCATCGGAGAAATTCACATCAAGTGTTATTTCTCCTAAGGGCTTGATGGGTATGTCTGCAATGCCTTTGATAGAGGCTTCTGTGGGTTGGAGCTTGGAGCGTTCCTCCGAACTCAAGAGGTTAAAGTATTTTACAAACATGATCTCGGTGGCTGCTCCCGTGTCTGTGTAAACCTTTTGTGTTTTTACTGAATCGACGAAGGCTTCAAGGATGAGGGGATCACAATGTTTTTCTTCTTTAGTGTGAGGAAAACAGACACCTTGATGCTCCGAAGCTTCCAACCTCTGACGCTTGTTTGGTGTTCCTTGTTCGGACAAGACCATGGCAACTTCTTTTTTTGTTGTCAGCCATGTTTTCTTTGACACCTTTCACCAAGTGAGCTAGTTCCCCTGATTTAACGGCTTCCTCGATCCTCTTCTTAAGTTGGAAACAGTCATTGGTGTGATGTCACTTTTCCTCATGAAACTCACAATACTGGTTGGAGTTTTCATTTCTTTTGCTCTTTGGCAAGGGACGGGGAGGTCGAAAGGTGTGTTTAACTTCTTTTGTTGCCAGAATTTCTTGAGGAGTTTTGGTGAGGACTGTGAAGTTGACATTTCTGTCCCTGCTTGGAGGGTTCCTGCTTTATGACCTTCGAGACTCAGACCCCCCTGGGTCTTCTGTCATATGTCCCATAGTTGCCCCTCTTTCTGTTAGGACTGTTGCTTCTCCAGGTGGAGCTCCTTTTTCTTTGCTCCTTGATGTATATAGCCTCTTCTCCTCGGATGTGGGCTTCAGCCCTTTCTAAGGCTTCTTCAAGAGTTCGTGGGAGACTCTTTTTGAAATCTCTGGTAAGGTACTTCGAATTGATATTGTTCATGAACCCTGCAACCTTCATCTTTTCATCTGCACCGACATAGGTAAGGCCTTCTTTCTTGTATCTTTCGATGAAGCTTCTCAGGCTTTCATCATCTTTCTGTTTGATTTGAAAGATGACTGTTGCATCCTTGACACAACGTCTTTGTTGCGAGAAGTTGGCCAGAAATCCTTTTCCTAGGTCGTTGAAGGTTTTAATGCTTCCCGCGGGTAAATAATTAAACCATATCCGAGCAAATCTGACCAGGGTTTGCATGAACATGAGGCAACATTCGGGGTCGCCCCATTTTTCTATTCGTGTAGCCCCGGAGAAGATCTGTAAATGGTCTTCAGGATCATCGGTACCATCATAGGTTCTGATATGAGCTGGCATCTTCAACTTGTTTCGGAACTCATAATCTTCTATCTCTTGGGAGAAGCAGGATAGACTGTTAGGTTTATACGGTTGATGGGTAGTGTGTTCTACCCTGCTGTTGTTGTTCCCATTAGGGTTCCCCTGTTGGGCAGCAATAGCTTGGCTAATGAGTTGTTTCCAGGGAAAGTGAGCCATCATTTGGGATATCATGTAGGGCATGAGGTTAAAGCCGTGAAGGCTCTCAGTTGTTGCTACGTTGTTTGCTACCATGGGGACACTCATGGAGGCACTACGAGCCATGGGTAGGGTGTCTGTGGCTTGTGCCCATGAGGTGGCAACTGGTGGTGGAACACTAGCAATGGGTGACTACAAGAGTTGATCCAGAGTGAGTTCATACCCAATGGGTGCACTGGTGGTGGTGGCTTGGGTAGTGAATAGGGGAAAGGCAGTAGGATTGGGCCTTGTTGCCTGATAGGAAGTAGGAAGCCTGGTGCTTGGACCTGCTTCATAGTTTCGAGAAGCAGGTTGGTGACCAGGCGGACCTGTAAGAGGACGAGGTGGTCCAGGGGAGAGTGACACTTCCTCTTCGTTGTAATCAAGTCTAATGCGAACTCCTTTCTCCCTTTCCTTCATAACGTGCTGGTTTAAGAGGGATCTGAGGTGCAAGAAGTTGCTTGCAACTCCCTCCGGAGTCAGATCTATACACTGGGGAACTTGTACATCATTGGGGAGAGGAGACATCACCCCTGAACGAGTGGGGGGTGGTGTCTGGAAGAATTTAAACTCAGGATGAGTTGGTGGAGTTTGAGTACCAGAAGGGGTACTTCCTGGAGTGGAAAATGATGTAGGTGCATATGTGCGACTAATGCTTTGGATTAGATAAACCATATGTTTTTGTTTTTTGTCGAAGGTGCGAAGGAAAGTTTTGGATGGTGCGAAGGAGAGTTTTAGATGGTGCGAAGGAAGAATTTTGGGCGAATGAAGACTGTTTATTATGTAGTTTGGTTCGACCGTTCACAATGGGCGAACCTGCACATTCGCATGAACAAAGTGGGCGAATGTGCAGTCTATAAATAGGCAAACTCAGTTTTTGTAGTTAACTTTGAGTCATTTATTTCCCGCCACTTTCTGAATTCTCTCTGTAACTTTTTATAAACTTGTTTTGCGTCTAATCCTTGATTGTAATCACTTTTCTACGTGTATTCAAGTTTGATTATTAATGAAAACATTTGAAAATGATGATTTGTGTGTGTTTATCTGATTAGTTATCATTTTGTGCTGGTTTTGGGGATTCCGCACCCAAAACTAAATTGTTTGATTGTCTTTGTAGCTTATCGATCCTTTCACGCGCATACAAAGTGGTATCAGAGCCATTCTGAATCAAACAACCACAAATTGATAGTTTCTCAGTTGATTTTGACCCAAATTTGATCAAAAATTTTCTGTTTTAAGTGAACAAACTGAAATGATGTGTTTTTGATTGATTTCACCTTGATTTCGTGTTTGAATTGGATAATTCACTTTATTAAAGTTGTTTCAAATTCCATCCGATTCAAAACCTGATTAAGATCATCAAATTCCATCAACTTTTGATAAACATGATCAAATATAACTGATTTTCAAAGAATAACCGTTTTTGAAATCACAGGGGTCGAACGAGAGAATTCGGTCGAAAGTGGGAGTGTATTAGGTCGAACGAGTGTTTTTGTGGTCGAAAGAGTGATTTTAGTGGTCGAAAGTGAACCTTGATTGCTTATATTTTTCATTCGCACTATTGTGTCTCATTCGTATAATCGTTCGGTCGAAGGAGATTAGTAGAACGGTCGAAGGAAGATTTAAGCGGTCGAAGGAGATTTGATATTTGTTTTCCACATTCGTATCAGATTTTTTGGTCGAAAGAGAAGATTTTTCTCATTCGTACCTCCGATCATACGAAGGAGATTTCTGTTTTTGGAAAAATTTTAATTGTTTCGTGTTTGTTTGTTTGATTGTTTGCAGGATACAATGTGGAACTTTCCAACAACCCCTAGACCTACTCAAGCACCACAACAACAACAAGTCCAAGATCCATGGACAGTAGCGGCACAAAAGACTAGTCAACCATCACAGCCGATCAATTATATGGCTATGACTAGTTCGGCACCACAACAAGTTGTTCAATCAGTACCACAACCGATTGATAACTATTGGGGAGTCGCCGCAGCAGCAGTCCATTCCCAGACGACCAACGCTATTTCTACTCTTATTCATGATCTATCTTCTGGAAGCGGCAATCGTCCACCAAAGTTAATGGACATGAAGGAGTATAACACTTGGAAGACGAAGTTTAAGATTCACGTTGAGGGACAAGGACTTGAAGGAGCAGAAGCATGGCAAATGATTGTGAAGGGTTACGTTGCTCCCATCATAGAGAATACTGGAGAACCAATCCCTTTGGAGAATTTGGCGGATGACGAGAAGAAAAGGTTTGCTATAGAAAAGAAAGCATTTTCTCAGCTATCTCAGGCGATCAACACTGATCTATTACATCAGTTTGGATCGTGCACTACATCCAAACAACTTTGGGATGTGCTGAGAAATCGTCATGATGGAAATGAGAAGACCAGAAAGCTTAGGATGGAGGAGCTTCGAAAGGAGTTTGAAAACTTCAGTTATATGGGTAATGAGACCCTAAAAGAGTTGGTTCCAAGGTACTGCCATTTGCTCACCGAATTGTCGAGCTATGAAATCAGCATTCCAATGACGGAATTAGTTGATAAATTTGCTGATGCATTACCACCCTATTGGAATCAACATATTGAAGTGTTGAAGGAGAAGGATGCTTACCAGTATTGGACCATTAATGAGTTCATCCAAAAGCTGGAAAACAAAGAGATGGAGGAAAAGAGAAAAGCTAAGAGAGCTCAAATTCCACAGAATCCTGATTTATATGTGAGTGGAACATCTAACTCTCTTTCTGCTTCAAGCACTACATCTACTGTTGCACCTCACATAGCATGTGTGTCTAATATTGTTGAACCGACAAAAGCACCCATTAACTACCTTGCTCAAACTTCATCTTATACACCATCATACCCACAACAACCATATCAAACACAAAACTTTATTCCACCATTTTCACCATTACAACAAGCCGCATGCTATACATCAAGTCAACAGCAACAACAACAATATCCTCCTCAAGTGAACCAGATGCAGATCACTCAAGCACAATCAAGTCTAAATCCGATTGTGTTAGAGACATCAAACCTTAACAATGTGACTGTTGAAATTGCTCAACAGCATGTTGCTCTAGTATCTGCCATGGTTGCTTCTTACAACGGTTTGGTAGCAAGTCAGATTGGTAACAATAATCTCACCAATGAAGACTATGCTCAAATCGATAAAGAGGAAATGGAATTGATGGACATTCAGTGGGCGTTTGCAAGCATTATGAGGAGAGCCACTGATTTCATTCAGAAGACTGGCAGGACTGATCTCTCAACCTCTCCCAATACCACATATGGATTCAACAAAGCAAAGGTTACTTGCTTTAACTGTGGTGAAAAGGGACATTTTAAAAGGGAGTGCACACAACCAGCACAACAAGGTAACCGAAATCCTTTCAATTCTTCATACCAAAACCGACAAAACCAAAACCAGAATCAAGTGTCTTACAACAATCCAAACATATCAAGCTTTCAACCACAAAATCAAAACACTTACCAGAACCGTCAACAAAACAACAACACCAGACAATCCACAGCACAAAATCAACCTCAACAAAACCCAAACCGAACTATTGTTCCTATTTCTACACCCAACACACAAAACCAAAACCAAACTGATACTCAAAACCAAGCACTTGTTATTCAAAAGGATGAAGGTTTTGACTGGACTGGTATGCAATTGGGGGTAGAGGAAATCACTGCTGGGAATGTTGCATGTGTGGCACAGCAGATGAAGTTGGATGAGATTGAGGAAGTTGAAGAAGAGGCTGTGATTGAAAAAGTGTCAGAATTGAAGATTGAAGAAGTGAATGATGATGTGATTGTTGAAGGTGATGACAAGAGATCGGGAATGATTCTTGATTCCTTCACTGATGTTGGAGATCAATATGACTCAGCGTACTCGGATATGGAGAGCGAATCTGACTCAGAGACTAGTGTGAATTCACTAGATGATGATATTGACCAATTGCTAGCTGAAGCTGACTTCCTGATGACTCGCAAGTCATGTATGGTGGATGATGAATGCACCAAGATTGACTACTCCAAATTTTTTGCAGGAAAGGAAGCTCATTTTGCTCTAATGGCCATGACAGAACCTCCTAAACCGGTAAGTTCTGAAACTCAATCTTGTGTTAAATGTGATAAGTGTGCTGATTTTGAAAAACTGACTGATGAAAATAAGCTTCTCAAGGTTCAACTTGAGAGTGCAAAAATCAACTGTCAGATTTATCAAAAGGACTTAAAAGATTTCAACAAAGTTCTTGATGGTTATAAAAAGGATGTGTCAGAATTGAAAAAGACATTATCTATTAAACAACTTGCCATTAATAATTACATAAATGAAATGGAAAACACTAAATTAGAAATGGCAACCATCAAGTGCTTTGCGGAAAAAGTTAACAAGAAACTAGAAAGTTACAAGCATATTGCATACGTAGTTGATCATATCATTGAGGAACCCTCCCAGACAAATAGTGCAAACTATAAGTCAGTTCCATCTCCGGTATTGTTTGAGAATCACACTTTACATGCAATACCACCGGAGACTTTAATTCATCCTGATCCCACACCAGAAAATGAACCTAACACTTCCAGTGTCGGGGATCCATATTCTGATGTGAGACCAGTATTGGGAAATACAGAGGGTGTGGTCGCTACGGATGATTCAGATGAAGAAGATGAATCATCTGAGACGGTTGAAAGTGATAGTGATATCCCTGATGAAAATCATATAATCACTACTGAGCCAGTCTCACCGTCTCAGATAATCCATCCAATGGCAAATGCTCATCGCAAACATGAGAGTAAGAAAAATGATAAATTTGTTGGTAAAAGTTTTGAAAAGGAAAAGGTTAAGAAGGTTGAAAAGAAAGTTGAAATTAAAACTGAGAAAAATATTGTAAAACCGGTTGAGAAGAAAAATGATTTAAAATCTGAGAAAAATGATTCAAATGTGAGAAATAAAGTGTGTGATAAACCTGTCAAAATCTTCTATCGGATGCAAGGCTCCGATAAGATTTTGTCTGATGATGAGTTTCCGATTCAGTTTGTCAATTACACAAAAATCGAAAAGATCTGGCAGGAAAGTACGATTTGGTTCCCAAAATCTGAAAGGACCAACGACATTCCTCAAGAGATTTTAGACAAAATTTATTCGGAAAAGGATGCAAAGGTCAATGTCACACAGTTTGTTTTGCCTGTGCACAAAGAAAATAGTTTTATTGAACCGACTTACTCGAAGGATCCAGCTCCTGAGAGTTTAAGGAAACAATGCATGGTCGATCGATATCCCATTGCTAGTTTTTCCAAGTCGCCGATCAAGGAAAACTACGAGGAATACCGTGCGTGTTATAAGTGTGGGGAATGGGGACATTTACTTGCCGCCTGCCCATACATACGACACAAAAGGCACGAGGTGGAAATGAGGCAATATCATGGGTATCCGGTTGACAATTATGGCTATCAACAGAGGCGGAATTTTTCCCAACAACATTTTTATAATCAAAACAATTTTTACAACAAAGGGGAAAATCGGCCGATGACGTATGATAAGCACAACCGGAAGATCACTGATAAATCTAGTAAGAAACCTCAGATGAACTCAACTGCTGATACCAAAAAGGTTAATTCTAAACTTAATGGTACACAATCAGTTGGACCTGTCTCTGTTAAATCAGAGAAGGTAACCAAGAAGGTTGCTTTAAAGGAAGAAGTAAAGAAACCGACTGAGACTTCAAAATCTCAGATTCGGATCTTGAAAAGATCTGAGCAATCTTGGTCATCTAAGGAATCTGAAGGAGCTTCTACTTCACAAAGCAAGAAGAATGAGAAAGAGAAAGTTGTCAGTAAGGAGAAAGGGGTTGAAGTAACTCAAGTTGTTTGTGATCAAAAAGACTCTTTGAAACAACCTGTTCAAAGACCCAAGACCAACCAGGCTTGGGTCCCCCGAAAGAACTAATTGATCTACTTTAAATGTGCAGGGAGCTCCAGCTGGCCCTGTTAGCAGTCTATGGATTGTTGACAGTGGAGCTTCTGGTCACATGACAGGGGACCTCGCGCTACTCTTTGACATCAAAAACATTAACGGAGGTTATGTGGCATTTGCTGGAAATAAGGGAGGCTACATCACTATGGAAGGGAGTGTAAGCAATGGGGTCGTAACATTTGAGCGGATTTCTTATGTGAAACAAATAGATTATAATTTGCTCAGTGTTAGTCAGATTTGTGATAAACAATTTTCAGTGTATTTTGATGACAAATCCTGTTATATCTTGAAACCTGGGTTTGAATTACCAAAAGAGTGGGTGATGCTGAAGGCACCGAGAGTTAACAACTTGTATATTCTCGACATGTCTAAAGCAATGACCACCCATGGCCAAGTCACGTGTTTCCTTTCCAAAGCTACAGAAAAAGAATCCATTATGTGGCATAGGAGAATGGGACACATCCATTTGAGAAAGATGAATCAGCTTGTGAAGAATGAACTTGTCACGGGAGTTAATGTCAAACACTTCCATCTGAATGACAAGTGTATCAGTTGCAAGAAGGGCAAGCAACACAAACAATCCCATAGACCAAAGAAAGTTAATTCTGTTGAGCTGCCACTAGAACGTTTGCATATGGATTTATTCGGTCCAGTCAGACGTAAAAGTCATGCCGGAGAGTTATACTGTCTTGTGGTGACTGATGATTATTCTAGATTTTCATGGGTAATGTGTTTGTATCAGAAAAGCGACACTTTTGACAACTTGAAGGTTCTGTTTACACGTCTGGAGAATTTATATGGTCTGAAAATCAAAAGAATCCGGAGTGACAATGGGACGGAGTTTAAAAATGCTCAGATGGAGGTTCTTTGTGCAAACAAAGGAATTCATCATGAATATAGTGCTCCGTACACACCCCAGCAGAACGGTGTCGCAGAGAGAAAGAACAGGACTCTTATAGAGATGGCGAGAACTATGCTTGCGGATTCAAATCTTCCAGTCATGTTCTGGAACGAAGCTATTTACGCGGCATGTTATACTCTTAACCGTGTTTTGACAGTGAAGAAGTTTGGCAAGACTTCTTATGAGCTGTTGAACCGTCGCAAGCCGAATCTTGAGTATCTAGAACCATTTGGTGCCCCATGTACAATGTTGAATCCTTCGGAAAAGTTTGCACCAAAGGCTGAAGAAGGTTATTTTGTTGGATATGCAACCCCATTAAAACGGGTATTCAATAAAAGAACTAGAAAAGTCGAGGAGTGGGCTAATGTCGAAGTTCAAAGATATACACAAAATGTACAAGGTGGAGGACCAGATTGGATGTTTGATTACAAAGATTTCTTTGAATCATTCAATCTAGATAGCTTGGTTGAAGAAGCTGTACTTCGATTATACTACGAGGTCGAAAACGCCGGAACTTCACCGTTAGTGCGTCCGATCACGGTAAACCCCCAAGCAGCTTCTAATGATGCCACTGCTCCTGTATTGGAAGAAGAGGTGTTCCAAGAAGCTTCTACATCGCTTAATTCATCCGAATCAGAATACGAAGACGATGATGCAACAAGTGAAGCTATTCTGGATAATGCTACAGTGATACCAACAGTGAACCCATCTACTAATGATGCTTCAACATCGAATGTGGGTAATGATCTGGATTCTACAGAGAATTTGACAACTCAGACGGGAGTACAAGTACCTGATTATCCGGAATCTCGGATACATCGGATACACCCGCTTGAACAAGTTATTGGTGATCCTGGTAGTAGTGTGATGACAAGAGGACAGCTGAAGAATGCTCAAGCACCAGAAAACATTGGCAATCTTGCTTTATATGCCAAAATTCAGAAATCTGGTTTTCAAAATGACTGGTCATTTGCTTGTTATGTTTCGCAGGTCGAGCCGCGGACATACAAGGATGCTCTTTTGGATGACGCCTGGGTGGAAGCAATGCAGGAAGAGTTATTACAATTCCAGAAACTTGGTGTATGGACCCTGACTGATTTACCTCCTGGAAGGAAGAAGATAGGCACTAAATGGGTGTTTAAGTGCAAGAAAGATGATAGAGGAGTCATTGTGCGAAACAAAGCTCGTTTGGTGGTTCAAGGTTTTCATCAGGTTGAAGGAATCGACTACAATGAAATCTATGCACCGGTTGCACGCTTGGAAGCTATCAGAATGTTCCTCGCGTTTGCATCATGGAAGAAATTTAAGGTGTATCAGATGGATGTAAAGAGCGCATTTCTGTACGGTGTGGTCAAAGAGGAAGTTTACGTAGGTCAACCACCGGGCTTTGAAGACCCAATCCACCGGGATAAGGTTTATGTTTTAAACAAAGCACTGTATGGTTTGCACCAGGCTCCGAGGCAATGGTATGAGGAGCTGAGCACGTATCTTCTCTCGAAAGGATTCAAACGCGGATTGGTTGACTGCACCCTGTTCACGAAAAGATCAGGAGATGACTTGCTTCTAGTACAAATTTATGTTGATGATATTATTTTCGGGTCTACTAACGAACTTCTGTGCAGGGAATTTGAACAAGTTATGCAGGAGAAGTTTGAGATGAGCGCTATGGGGGAAATGCAGTTTTTCCTCGGCTTGCAGGTGGAGCAAAGACCAACGGGGATCTTTATTCACCAAACCAAATATGTTTCTGAAGTCTTGAGCCGGTTCCAGATGGACGATTCCAAGCCGATGGATACCCCGATACAACCCAATCACGGGATTGGAGTTGACCTTAAGGGGGAGCTGACAGATCCATTTACATTCAGAGCAATCATCGGATCTCTGATGTACCTAACAGCGTCTAGGCCTGATATAATGTTCGCGACATGTCTTTGTGCTCGTTATCAATCGAAGCCGAAACAAAGTCATTTAGCAGCCGTGAAGCGTATCCTTAGATATCTGAAGGGTTGTCCATCAAAAGGACTATGGTACCCTCATGATGATAATTTTGACCTAATCGCTTTTAGTGATGCAGATTGGGGTGGCTGTGACAAGGACAGCAAATCCACAACGGCTGGATGTCAGTTTATGGGGAGCAGGCTCGTGACCTGGCAATGCAAGAAACAAACCGCAGTTGCACTATCCACATGTGAAGCAGAATACGTTTCAGCATCGAGCTGCTGCTCACAGGTTCTTTGGATCCAACAGCAGATGGTGGATTACGGTTTGCAATTTCTTAAAACCCCTATTTACTGTGATAATGAGGCCGCAATCGCATTAACAAAAGACTTAGTAAATCACTCAAAGGCTAAACATATTCGGATTAAATATCATTTTATCCGTGATTGTTATGCTAAAGAGTTGATCGATATGGTCAAAATCCACACTGATTACCAACGCGCTGATCTTTTTACCAAAGCTTTTGACAAATCCAGATTTGATTATCTTTTAAAAGCTAATGGTATTAAAGAAAAACAGGACTGATCACCACCTCAGTCTATCACTTTTTAGTTTAAATTTTTTTACTGTTTTTCAGAAAAATTTCGAAAAATCCAAAAACATTGAAAAATTTTTTAAAAAAAAAAAAAAAAAAAATCCATAAAAAAAATAGAAAATTTCTTTGCTGACTGCTATATCTTCTTCCCTTAGATTAATGCCGTCAGATTTCTGTGAACAAACGATATCTGGGCAGTCACATATTTGAAATGCTCCAGCTTATCCTTGGGAACAGTAAATTCGAAAATTTATAAAAATCAGAATATTCTAAAATGATTTCCTGGAGTATAAAGGGAAATGATAGTACATCAGTGGGGATCTGACACATTCTAAATAATGTAATGCTATATAGGGCGTGTGTCTGAGTCTGTGCGATGTGCTGATAGGCTTCGTAGACCTATTACTGCGTGTCTGATACATACATATCAAACGATTTGTTGTGTGGATGAACTCCTCATGGGCATATGGTCTTAGTACCGTAATTTCGTTTGATAGGGTATTTGTACAAAACTCGGAGGTTTAGGGTCGTTATGTTATTAGTTGTCTGGGGATAGCCTCTCTGATCTTCTGCTGTAAGTCATTACGGACCTAGATCAGACAGGGTGTCTTTATAAAAGAGCTATAT
Organism: Ambrosia trifida; assembly: GCA_028751855.1. NCBI lineage: Eukaryota > Viridiplantae > Streptophyta > Magnoliopsida > Asterales > Asteraceae > Ambrosia > Ambrosia trifida. The sequence goes on from CM054122.1 coordinate 112,994,145, forward strand.
GCCAAATCCTAAAGTTACCGAATTGAGGAACTTTTCATGTTATATGATGATCAAAGATTATCTATTACATCGTATTGATCACTGATGCAAATCATGATTAATATCAGTCCTCAACCTGGTATAGTGCATATGTTACTTTGCTGCATTAACTTGCTGACCTGTATACCTCTATGCATTATATCTTGAACAATTACAGACAACAAAAGCATAATCACGCTTTACAATGAGTCTTTGTGCATTTACTTCTTGATACGGGAGTATGTCGTGTGCGTGGGAACCACAGACAATTGCGTTTATACTATAAATATCAGTATCAGTATAAAGCACTGCATAAAAGTCTGCATGTGAGTTTATGTGGATCACAATATCAGCAGTTGCCAGATCACACATTGTCTTTAATGATAATAATTTCAAAAAGATCAACGGTGTGATCAGATTTCTCATAAACTGATATGATCCCTTTTCCGGAATCACAAAAACATTTACAGTTTTTCATTTACATTTTCGCATTTTACTATATTGTCAAAAATTACAAAACCCAAAAAGATTTTAGGTGTGTTTTAGCATAAACTTTAGAAAATCCAAAAAGATTTTGCTTTTTCATCTTATTTTTGATAACTGATGGTGGTTGATGTCGATTTTCTAAAACCTGGTACACCAATTGAGTTTTGTGATCCTTATAATGTGAAAATATGATGATTGGATGCTTAAACGTTGAGAAATAATTGAATCGGGATTCGTTTTTGCAATTTGGAAAATTTTCAAAAAATTCCAGTTTACATTCGCCCATTCGATTGGTCGAATGTGGAATTTTACAGTCTCATTCGAATGTATTGACGGGCGAAGGAGAGTGTTCTTCATCAATTCTTCTTTCGAACCCTTTTGCCTCATTCGAACCCTTTCAATAGGGTCGAAGGAGACAAAAGTTTCTCCTTCGTATGGTCAAAATGGGCGAATGAGATTGCCTATATAACCATCTCTGCACATTCGACCCTCATTATAATTTTTTCTCAGATTTTTCATACTGTGTCACCTTGTTGCTCGTTTGATTTACACTTTACCATTGTGTTCCCCTTGATCTACTGACTCTTTTGCCCCTATTTTTACAGGTAAACATCAAGTATTGAGGGATTAATCGTCAGTTTTGTGTCTCGAACCCTAGGATCTAATCACAGTTCTATGATTGTTTTTAATTACAATTGATAGTGTCCGTTCATTCTTTGTGTGTTTTAGGGGGAGAAGCATCATCAAACAAGGGTTAAATCATATCAGAATGTTGTGGTTGATCAAACCCACATTCGAACCCTTGTTTTGATCAGAAAACATACAAAGAATGATTAATAATGTTTGTTGATTGTTTTAAAAGTTTAATCGGTGTGTTTAGTATCTGTTCTGATCAAATGATCATGTTTTTAATGGTTAAAATTCAGAATTGAAATTTTGAAAAGTTGTTTCACTTTCGCCTGTTTACGAGTGGGCGAAGGAGCCATTTTGGAACGGTCGAATGAAGATAAATGGTCGAATGAAAAACTTTTTGTTTAACATTTTACATTCGTACCAATTTGTCACATTCGAACCATCTAAAACACTCATTCGCACCCCCGATTGGGCGAATGAGGAAGTTATACCAAAATTTTTAATTTTTGAAATTTTACGATTTCTAACTTGTGTTTTTGATTTGTTTTGCAGATTCTAAACATGTCTGAACAGGAGAAAACCACAGAGCAAGCCGGATCTTCTTCCCAACCAGCTAAGACGAAACAGTTGGACTTTGAGAATGCACACAACTGTTGTGCGTATTTGGGAGATGTAAAGAAGCACGTTGAATTTACCGAGATCATTGATTACTTCAAGAGATGCCGAGTACTTGACGCGATTGCTACACCTGCCGTCATTTACAGGGATATCATGCAAGAGTTTTGGGAGAACGCCAAGATGGACTTCTGGAAGTGTCAATCTTGTTTAATAAGCAAAGTCCAAGGTCAGAGAATTATCGTATGTGAAGACGATCTTAGAGAGGCGTTGAATCTTCATGATGAGAAGGATGACCCGAAAGAGTTGGAGTTTATAGATCAAAGGAAGTGTTTCTTAAGGATGAAATACAATGGACCTATCACTGATGGTTCATTACATAAGGGAAAACTGTGTCCTCAGTTTAAATATTTGGCACATGTTTTAATTCACGTGTTTGGATCGGCTGCGGGTGGATTTGATTTAATGAGGAAAAGCATAAGCTCGATGATGGTGGCTTTAATATTGAACAAACCGTTCAATGTTTCTGGGATGCTTATGAATCATCTACTAGAGCCAGTCAATGGAACAAGGACGCTAAAGTTTTTATTATATCCTCGGTTTCTACAGATGGTGTTTGATAATAAGTATAAAGACTTGAAGAAGGATCCAAAACAGATTGTGGTTCAAGAGCATATGACGTTGAACACACTTGCCAGGATGAAAGCATACAAAGGCTTATCTGCTGATGAACGTCCTCCAGTTAGGCGTTTATTTGGTCATTTGGCGAATATAGACTATGAGGATCCAGGAAAAGATGATCCAGGGAAAGGGAAAGTGAGACATGATGATAGCAATTCTGATACTGATGATCCTTTACATCATATTGATCCTGATGCGAAGCGAAAGAGACAGATAGTGAATGTGGGAGCTAAGGGTGGCAAGATGAAAAAGAAGGAGGTGACTATTAAGGTTGTTGAACCTGAGAAGGAGAAACAGAAATCTGCTCCAAGGAGACAGAAGAGTAAAGCTCAAAAGGGTTTACATTTAGTAGATGAAGTGTCTGTCGATTCTGAAGAGACACAAGAAGACGAGAGATGGAATTCTGAGGCTGAAACTGTTGAGACCACCTTGCCCAAGGCCACTGAGGCTGGTGCGTCTGCTGGTGCTGAAGATGAAGGTGTTAGGAGTCCAGTTGAGGACGATTTTGTTTTGAATGTTGAAGAGATTGAAACTGGTTCTCCTGTTCAAGCAAAGAAAAAGAAGAAACAGGAGAAACCAAGTTTGAAGAGAAAGAAAGAACTAGAAATGTTGATGGCTGGAAAGAATTTACCACCAGCTACTAGTTCAAAGTCACCGGTTGCTGAGCAGGCACAGAAGAAACAGAAAACCACAACAACTTCAAGCACACCACAAACAAAAGGAATTCCAATGGATGATGTGAATGAAGCATTGGATAATGTGCTGAAGAAAATGAGAAAAGGCAAAATGCAAGAAGTTGTTGAACAACCTGTTAAGAAAAAGGTTTCTGTTGATAGTGATGTTATGGATGCTGTTAATCAACGACTGACTAAAATGATGAATATCATTAACAAACAACAGAGTGAGATTGAACAGTTAAAATCGACTGACAAAAAGATGTTAGAGGTTGTAGTCACATCAGCGGATGATAATGCATTGATGAAGAAAACCATTAAGAGGTTGAAGAGGGAAAACAAAAAGTTGCTAAAGCATGAGCAACGGAATACAAGAAGAATAATGGCTTTGAAGGAGGAGAACAAAGAACTGAAGAAGAATAACAGGAAGATGGATAGTCTGATTCAAGACTTGTACAGTCGAGCTCCTCAACTTCAAGCTGGTGAGGAAGACAAAGAGTTAGATGAACAACAGGTTGATTATGAACCATCAGATGAAGAAGAAGATGATGAATTAGATGAAGATGCTGGAAATGATACTAAGAAGAAGAAGAAAGACGATAATGATGGTGATGATGATTCGAGTAATGGTTCAGGTGAAAGCGGCTCTGCTTCTGATGATAGTGATGATGATAATGATGACGCTGAACAGTTTTCATATGAAAAGCGTGAAACAGATAAGGGTGGAGAATCAAGTTCGAAAGCTCCTGGAGAGAATGTAGATGATGATGATATTTTCTGGAACGAAAAATTAAAGTCATTGTCTGAAGAAGATAAAACTAAGTATCGTCAGATGTTAACTGATCGAGTCTGGACGATAGACATGACTAGCAGGTTTCCTGAAATATTTGAATCTGATAATAAACTCTTCGAATTGGAATATAATGACCCTGATCTTGAAGATGGGGAAGTGTCTGCAGCTATTTCAAAAGAAATTTTGGAAGGTTTAGCAAAGCAAGTGGGTAAAACGTTAGAAGAATTACTTGCTGATAATTTTATTCCTCAGATTCCTGAGAAAGAAGCTGGAAATCACTCAGATGATCGTGATGTTCCTGCATTCGAGGAAGTCGAGATGGAAGATATTACGAGCGATGAATATCCACAATATTTCAGAACAAATCAAGAATGTGGATTTTCATTCTCAGACGAATTGCTAAATCATGCTGAGAAAATAGCCAAAGAGAAGAGCAAGATGTTTGAAGATCAAATCTTTGAAGGGCATGAGAAGCCTCGGTTCGAACAAACAGACAGTTTGAAGGAGTTGTTGAGGAAGCTAAAGGAGAAGGAGAATAACCGCCCTAAATCTGATATTCAGGGAAGCTTCTACAAACTTCATAGCAGTATGTTCAAAGGCCGTGCCTTGGCCTGGAAGTTTGTCAAAGAGCTTAGGTGTTTTGCAGTGAAATGGGAGAAGGGTATTCTATACTTTGAGAAGTTTCATCACTTAAAGACTCTTCCTTACTGGGCAATCAGGGATATTTGTCGTCACCGTCTAACGGGAGCGCCAAATAGCCAGATTGATTATTTTGCTGAGAAGATGACTCGCGAAAGTCGAACCGAGTGGAATCTGTTTAGACCTCAGTATCCAAAGAGGATTGAACACAAGAAGGAGATTAACGAGATAACTGGGTTGCCCAAGGTTACTTTGAAGTATAAACCACCGCGAGTGCTGAAGAAAATTCCGTTGTTGCATATTCCTCAGCATTTCGCTAAAGATTTTATCTGGTGGTACTATGATTGGAAGAGAGCAGAGGCCGTGATTGTGTTAAAGGATGGTGAGAAGGATTATAAGAAAGTGCTTATTTTTGATCCTATGTGGCTAATCAATTGCTCACATGAGGATATCATTATGTTATTCTATAATCCTATCTACTCAGACGCAAAAGATGCTGAACAAGCAGGAAAATACCAACGTGTGGTATTTCTATGCTTTGCGTATGACATCAACGCTGGATGTGATTTTGAGCAGAAGTTGGGAAAGACTGTTGAGAAGGTTGTGCCTGTGAAGAAATCAAAGAAGAAGATAGTTCAGGAACCGGTACTGACTAGAGAACAAAAGATTATTCGACACATCAGAATTATGAACAAGCACATGGATGAACAGAGAAGATTACAATCCAAGCAATAGTCGAGGGGGAGTTTGTAGGTGCATATGTGCGACTAATGCTTTGGATTAGATAAACCATATGTTTTTGTTTTCTGTCGAAGGTGCGAAGGAAAGTTTTGGATGGTGCGAAGGAGAGTTTTAGATGGTGCGAAGGAAGAATTTTGGGCGAATGAAGACTGTTTATTATGTAGTTTGGTTCGACCGTTCACAATGGGCGAACCTGCACATTCGCATGAACAAAGTGGGCGAATGTGCAGTCTATAAATAGGCAAACTCAGTTTTTGTAGTTAACTTTGAGTCATTTATTTCCCGCCACTTTCTGAATTCTCTCTGTAACTTTTTATAAACTTGTTTTGCGTCTAATCCTTGATTGTAATCACTTTTCTACGTGTATTCAAGTTTGATTATTAATGAAAACATTTGAAAATGATGATTTGTGTGTGTTTATCTGATTAGTTATCATTTTGTGCTGGTTTTGGGGATTCCGGACCCAAAACTAAATTGTTTGATTGTCTTTGTAGCTTATCGATCCTTTCACGCGCATACAAATGACACAGATCTGTTGGGAGAAGCTTGATATGTGCCCAGTGAGATCTGATTCACCTCTTCTTGAGACTCAGGGTCAGACATGCTAGAAAGTTAGAGCTACACGATTGATTTTTCAAAGAGACAATGGCGCAGCCCCATGGTGGGCGCCAACTTGTTGCTACAACAAACAATAGCCTAACACTAGTTATGACTAACATGAAGGGTTAAAGGGTTCAAAGGTTTAAATCTGCCTAACGCAGGTCGTGGTGTCCTCCTACGTTGCAAAACGTAGAAGGAGGTTCAAGATAATATTGTTTTTGAGTATTAGAATTCTGGTTTGAGAGTGACTCAAGACCAGAATTGATATTCTAAACTTAGGTGATGTGTTCGTGTGATGGAGATATTCTCCTCACGTGTGTGGACCAAAAAGAATAGAAGATTGAGTGTAAGAAAGAATAATCATGGATGGATCAGATCTGTGGGATTGATCCTAATTATATAGAGAAAGCATCTTCTTATTTAGGTAAGGATATTATCTTGGAACATGGTGTATGTAACACCCCAACCGATGGCGGAAACATCGGGATGTCACGTATTGATGATTGTTCAGTAGCTCATGGTAAATACATATGTTTAAATAATCCTTTATTACATTACAATATTGAATTACATTAAAGTCTACATCAAATAATCAAACAAAGCTAAAAACTTCAAACATCTCCTCATGCTAGCTCTAGACTTCAAGCATCAGTATTTCCTGTTGAGTTTGGAAAAATGGGGGGGTCAACTAGAAGTTGGTGAGAATACATAATCCATGTTAAGCATATAGTTTAAGTATAAAAGTCTAGCAATTCGTATGTCTATCGTAAAATTTAAGTCTACATGAATAGTATAATATGTTGACATAATCAAACCTCCGACTAGTTTAGGTCCATCCCGTCATCTACGGTTCACCTTAGTAATATGTTGAACGATAACAATCACCCACGTTACCTATGTAGGAGGTACACGTATCCGGGTGGGATTGTCAATCCAATAGATCTATTATTGAGTATCGCCGGCTTGGCCATAGCTAATGATTATGTAAATGTTGAAACTCGTTGAAACTGTTGACTAATACATGAGGCAATAAAGTTTACTACTAGACATATATGTTGAATTGCTTAAAATTGTTGCAAGTATAAAGAATCGCATAAACAGGATTACGTAAACTCACCTGAAATTCACCGTGCAAGTACTAGCAAGTAGCAACAAATCTGAACTTGGATAAATTGAACTCTTGTATCCTAATACAAATAAATGATGTCTTAAATTCTAATGCAAATAAGCTTGTTTCGTTTCTAGGTTGTAAAGATAGTTGATTCAACTACCTAGACACGTATTAAAAGAATACGTGTCTTAATAAGTGTATGACTTAACGAACCGATAGTACTTGGTTTAGTTTCACGAAAGTATATGTGTATGTATAGTTACTATAAATATATACTTTAATGTAGTATTCGAGGTCGCGTTGATTTAATTATACAAATTTAGATTTAAAAGCCCGATATGTTTCTTATATTTTATAAAAATTTGGGCAGAGTTTCCTCTGTTTTCGTAAGAAACCAGACAACGCAAGTCGTCTATTTTATTTCAAAACATCAATTGTCCAATTTCACAAAACAAAATACAATTTAACTAAGTCGTTATACTCGACAAATGGTTCAAGTGATTAAGACTATAGAAAGCGATAACTAAGAGTTTTGATAAGTAGTACATATACATATAGTGCGATGTTTTGACAATTCGTATGAACATAGGATAGCCATTATATTAATTTGTGTAAGTATAGTTTAGTTAATAGTTAATGTTTCAAAAGTAGAGTAGTAAAACGACTAGTTAAAATAAGCATTCAAAGTTAATTTTCGCCAACTAATATATTTGTTTATATATACCAACATATGTTTCGTATAACTACTTTAAGCATTTAAAAATTCGCAACATGAGTTATTTAGTCGCATAGATGTATTTATATACGGATGTTAAGCATTTCATAAGTACAAGTCGGTTTGGTTCGTTTTACTCTTTTATATAAATATTTATATACACAAAAGAAAAATATAACTTTGACTATATAAATATAACCAAAATAAATAAAACAAGACACGGCGCGCGTTATACCTTCCCGTGACGACTCGCGAACTGACACGAACGAGCCTTGAACCGAGTTGATAGGTCTGACCCGGTTGACCAGCTTGACTAATGTTGACCAGAAGGTTGACCAGTTGACCCGATCAGAAGGAGGAAACGAACAGGAATGAATCGAGGCAACAACAAACCTTGCCGCCCTAGCTGCACCATGTCTGACCCGAAGCTATTCACTCGAACCGGTTTGACCCAGAAAGAACCCAACACCGTAGCCTTCACCTGACCCGAGCTAATACTCGACTAGTCAAGAACCCTACGAGCTGCACCACAACAAAGCCACAACCACAGCTAATCGACTTACCGGGTGTCGTCAAACGTGAATAGAACTCGGGTCTGGATGCCTTGTTCGTTGTTGTTGTAACAAGGACAGAGGATGATGGGGCTGGTGGCTTAGATGGTGGTTGGCGGCTGACAGTTTCTGGAGTGGAGATGGTCTTCGGCGGCGGCGCCGCCTAGGGTGATAGAGAGGAGAAGCTGATCGATGGTCTTGAGGGCAAGAGGGCAGGGAGTAGAAGGAGAAGGGAGTAAGGGTGGTGGTCGGTTCCTTGTCCTTGCCGCCGCTGCCATCTAGAGAGGGGAAAGAAAGGGTGGCTCGGGTGGATGGTGGTTGTTGTCTGCTCAGGTGGTGACCGGCGGCGGTGCCGCGTGTAGAGTGAGAGAGAATAGAGGGCAGATGAAGGAGGAGTGGCTTGGATGGAGGCTGTTGGCGGCGGCGGTTGATGTGGTGGATCAAGGAGGCGGTGTTTGGTGGTTTAGCGGCGGCTCAGTGGTGGTTCTGGTGGTTGCTGCGATTTGAGAAAGAAAGGAAGGAGGGGTTGGAGCTTGAGGTGAAGGATGATAGGAGGAGAAGAATTAAGGGGATGGTGAAGAGGTGTAGGTATTGTTAAGGAGGCTAGGGTTTTGTGTTGAGGTTGAAAGGAAGAAGAAGATGTGTTATTATATAGATAGGGTTAAGTGTATAGGTTAGTTGGACACCGCGTATACGAACTTATCACCGACTCGAGTCTCGTTTAAATTACCTGACTTGTTTAACCGCTAAAACAATTATTTTGTTGACTTTATTTATATAATCCTACTTAAAACGAGTGGTAGGACCATATATTAACTATATATATTCATCGTCGCCTTAAGATTTATAAGAATTTAATAAGTGTCAGTTATTTGGCACGTTATTATTGTAACAAGCTATCATTATTTTCGACACCATAAAAGTGCAACGAAATAAATTTGATTTAGTAATGAATTAAAATGTATTACTTGTTAACGGGATATTATTGTTAATGAATTAAAATCGTTTAATGATTAAAATATTATTATATTATTCGGGAAAACGCTGGGCGTTACAGTGTAACAAGAGGAAAAGCACTTTAAGCCGATGGTGGCTTTGGACCTGCGGTCCGAGTAGTGCAGTGTCTACACGACAACTGCTTGGGCTGACCGAGGAAAAGATGACAAGACAGGTCATCTTTTGATCTGTGCTTCTCCGTCCTTTGAACCTTCGTAGGTTAAACCCTTCAAGCATAGATTTGTGATAGTTATTAATCTTTTTGCTTTAGGCTACCCACGTCATCAGCCCCCCAAGTCAGGAGTCTTTGTTGCGTAGCTAAAAGGCTTCTGACTGTTTGCTAGTTTTTGCTTTTACTTGAAAGGTTCAAAGGTTCGAAGGTTTTGGGCGGTTGTTTTCTCTAGATTTGAATTGTGATTTGACTGCTGATATGACAGGTGTCAGCCGTGCAGTCTTTGTATTAATGTAAGGCATCATTACTTTTTATTAATATTATAACTGCTTTATATTTGGGTTATTATCTTTTCACCACACAAATTACTTTACTCTTTTTCTTCTTCTTCAACGATTCTCTCCAAATCTTCTTAGGGTTTCGATTTGCAACTATCAGGTTAGTATTTTCTTCCTTTTTTTTTCTTGCCCTTGATCATCCTTCAAGGCATTATGGGTGCTAAGAAGGATATGTCTATCACTTTCTCTTCCTTTACACAAGAGGAAGTGGAAGCATTTTGCTTGGAGTGACACATTGATCTGTCCTTCAAGCCTGCTGCTCCTGGTCTTATAGACCCTGTTTCTCGTTATCCTGATGGTTCGATTGCGTTGTATAGTCGTCATTTTTAGTTTTCCAACCTTCGCACGTGTTCATTCTTCTCTATAATCTGTGACACTGACACATATTATATTATTATTTACGGTTTTAATAATAATCGCAGACAGGTATTAGAGGATGTATCAAGTCCTCTCATGATTTTTGTAGTTAATCACGATGTTAGACTATAGGGAGTGGGGGGGGGGGGGGAAGAGGGGGATGAAAATTGTGGGGAGTGGAAAGGAGAAGGATTATTATTATTATTATTATTATTATTATTATTATTATTATTATTATTATTATTATTATTATTATTATTATTATTATTATTATTATTATTATTATTATTATTATTATTATTATTATTATTATTATTGTGTGTGTGTGTAAAGTTAAAAAATAAAATCAGCCAATCAAAATTCACAACAAGAAGCCCCACGCCAGTCCACTTCTCCAAGCCAAGCCCTTCGCCCATTCCCCCTGGCGGCGGTGTCCCCCCCCCCCCCCTCAAGCCCTTCCCGCACCTTTCCCTGCCCCCCACTCCTGATGGTCTTACACTATGTTGCAGAGTTTAAAAATAGAAAGAAAGGAAAGGAAGCGGAAAGAAAGGGGAACAATTTTGTGTTCCAGAGTTTCATTAAAGGAAAGAAGTGGAGGAAAGAGAAAGGGAAATTCCTCCAAATAGCAATCTTTCCAAATTGGAAGGAAGCGGAAGGAAGGGAAAGTAAGAAAAATTTAAAGTATATCATTTACCAATTTACCCTCTCATTTAACCTATAATAAAATCTTATGTAACACCCCAACCGATGGCGGAAACATCGAGGTGTCACGTAGTGACGATTGTTCAAAAGCACATGGACTAAAATGTAAATATTAATAGAAAATAACTTCCATTATTCAAAACGAAATACAAAGAGTCATAATAGAAATCTCAAACATAGAAAATAAATAATCAACTTTAATTTAAGCACTAGGTCCAGCCTAAGCGTGAAAAGCATGCAAGATCAAACTTCACCTGAAACATGTACAAAATAATTTGTCAACACATATAATGCATTGGTAAGTATATCCATTTTTGTTCAAACAGTAATTTGCAATTTATATGCCTTGATGTTTGTAATATGTAAAAGGGTCAAAATCAAGCCTCACATCGTTCACTAATCGTTCACACATCGTTCAAGAAAAACCATAACAATGACCAAGGACTTAACTCGTTCACGTAAGTCAAACAAGGGATATAATTCGTAGTACTACTCATTGTTAGGTGCGGCCCAAAGGTTAATGACTTTGACAAATCGTTCATACAATTCACACAAAACATATCAAAGAGCACATTGCTTTGTAAATAATATACGTAAGTTTAATAATAATGGTACATGAATCACCCCAAAAGAGTAAATAGTAAAAAGGGGAAAGATATACTCACAGTTTGCGAAAGCGATCAAAATCCACTTAAGCGGTCGTTAGCTAACTAATGGGAATTCCGAGGAATTCAACCTATAATGTGTAAGCATACTAATAAGGAAATGTCTAAAAGTCTAAGGTATCTAGGATCTAAGGCATTAGGGTTTGCTAAGTCGATTTAGGGAATTAGAGTTTTTATGATAAGTCGAATTAATATGAAAGTTGTGTATCAAAAATAATATACCAAAGTTTGAAATTATAGTTTAAGTAATATATTTATTACCAATTGAATATTTAGATATAAATATGTTTGAATGATTAAGACAAAGTAATTTAATTAATTATTGTAAATAATTACAATAATCATAAATACTGAAACAAATAACTATGAGTTACACAATGATCCATCAATGATAATAAAGACTTTCAAACATAAGATTATTTCTATTTTATAAGAAAAGTTTTTATAAAATAGATGTTAAAATAATATAAATAAATAAATTTTTAATTATGTCCAATTAAACATAACTAAGACTACAATATCAGGATTGCAGCAGACGAATAAGAGTAGTCACATGTAGGCTTAGGGTTATATAAGGTATAGGATAAGGATAGGATTTAGGGAAGCAATTAGGGTTACAAGTAAGAGAAGCAAGTACTGTTTAAGTCCCTAAGGTTATAGTCTAGATTATTTTCTAATAACCTAATTCCCTATAACCAAGGCTCTGATACCAATCTGTAACACCCCAACCGATGGCGGAAACATCGAGGTGTCACATAAGAATGAGTATACAGTAGCACATGGTAATCCAAATTTTAATTGAAATAAATTTAAATTGCAAATATCCAAAAATAGAAATACATAAAGAGTTTTAAATGTGGAAATTTAATACATCACAAAAGACCAAGCAAGCATAGACTTCAAATTATCTTCATGAAATACTCTAGTCTTCATGCATCATTAAGAAGATTGGAGGTTGAGAAAGGAGTATTGGCGAGTTGTGAAGGCTCGCAAATGATCAATTTATAGGGTTTAACACTGGATTGATGAAATGGCAAGAGTTGACCAAGCATTGAAGTTTATACGCGTAATTGGTTAATTGGTTGACAATTGATTGATAATTATCGTGTAGCTTAGTCAGACAGGGCCGGTAATCGCGTAAAGATACCAAAAATGAATCAATTACGAGTTATTATGATGAATTATGGCAAGTCGTATGTCACAGTTGACTTTCCAAGTCAACTGTGACGATTTAAACAAGTGTTAAAATTAAAACGCGCCGGGTTTTGAACAGATATGTTGGCCAGCCCAGATGGTTAGTGTGTTGTGTGTAGTTTGGGCCGGTCTTGGGCGCGGGTTCGATTCCCGGCCCAAGCGGTTTATTTTTTTGATAATTATACAAGACTTAACCATATATATATAATATATATATAGTATTAGGGTTTCTAAAATGCGACAAAAATAATTAATGCGAATATAAACGATAGAACTTGACGTTTTATTAATAATGATCGTGTAACGTACAAGTTTAAATGCGTAATGTTACAGTCTCCCCTACTTTTAGGAACTTCGTCCCGAAGTTGGAGTTGGAGAGTCTGGTGGAAAAAGATGTGGATACTTCGACTTCATCTGGTCTTTACGTTCCCAAGTGAACTCTGGGCCTCGTTTAGATTCCCAACAAACCTTAACGATCGGAATGCGACTGCGCTTGAGTTTCTTGACTCCAGTATCAACAATCTCGATGGGTTTCTCGATAATATGCATGCTTTCATCAATTTGCACATCCTCAAGAGGAACATGAAGGTTCTCATCTGCTAAGCATTTCTTGAGATTCGAAACATGGAAGGTCGGGTGAACATTGCTTAGCTTAGGTGGAAGATCAAGTTTGTAAGCCACTTTTCCAACTCTGTCAAGAATTTTGAAGGGGCCTACGTATCGAGGAGCTAGTTTTCTCTTTCTACCGAAACGAATTACTCCTTTCCAAGGGGATACCTTAAGTAGTACAAGGTCCCCAACTTGAAATTCCAAGGGTTTACGACGTTTATCAGCATAACTCTTCTGACAACTTCTAGCCTTGAGAAGATTATCCTGAATGAGTTGAATTTTGTCTGTGGTTTCCTGGATTAGTTCGGGTCCAGTGATACGAGCTTCACCAACCTCAGTCCAACAGACAGGTGAACGGCATTTACGACCATAGAGTGCCTCGAAAGGAGCCATGTTAATACTGGCGTGATAACTGTTGTTGTATGAAAACTCAACTAAAGGAAGATGAGAATCCCATGCGCCACCAAAATCGATGATACATGCCCTGAGCATATCCTCAAGTGTCTGGATGGTCCGTTTAGTCTGACCATCTGTTTGAGGGTGATAAGCAGTACTCAGGTTCAACTTGGTACCCAAAGCATCTTGTAGAGAATCCCAAAAGTGAGAGGTGAAACGACCATCGCGATCAGAGATAATGTCCAAAGGTATACCATGACGACATACGATTTCACTTACGTACATCTTTGCCAGCCTTTCCACAGAATACTTCTCACGAATGGGCAAGAAGTGGGCTGACTTGGTCAAACGATCGACGATTACCCAAATACTGTCGAAACCTTTGGGTGTACGAGGGAGTTTGGTGATGAAGTCCATAGCTATGCTCTCCCATTTCCATATAGGAATCTCTGGTTGTTCAAGCATACCAGATGGTCGTTGATGTTCAGCCTTGACCTTTGAACAAGTGAGGCATTTTGCAACGAAAAGAGCAATGTCTTTCTTCATACCAGGCCACCAATAAGAATAACGGAGATCACGGTACATCTTGTCAGCTCCAGGATGAATAGAATAACGAGACTTATGAGCCTCGTTCATGAGAAAAGTACGAAGATCATCACGGTCAGGAATCCACAGTCGATTGAGAAAATAAAGTAGCCCATCGGGTTTGGTTTCAAGTTGAGTTTCAGCACTACAAGACATTTCATCGTACATGTTACCTTGGGTGACTGAGGTGTGTTGAGCCTGGAGAATGCGATCTTGAAGATCAGTACGAACTCTCGCACATTGGAGTTTGATACGCTCTTTACGACTAAGTGCGTCAGCCACAACATTCGCCTTGCCAGGATGGTAGCGAATTTCGCAATCGTAGTCGTTAAGTAATTCAACCCAACGTCGTTGCCTCATGTTAAGATTCTTTTGGTCGAAGACATGTTGGAGACTTTTGTGGTCCGTGAACACCACACATTTTGTCCCATAAAGATAATGTCTCCAAATCTTGAGAGCAAAGACAACAGCGCCCAATTCAAGATCATGGGTGGTATAATTCTTTTCATGAGTCTTGAGTTGTCGAGACGCATAAGCAATAACCTTTCCTCGTTGCATGAGAACACAACCAAGACCTTGGTTCGATGCATCACAATAGACCACGAAATCATCATTACCATCAGGTAGAGACAAGATAGGAGCTTCACAGAGTTTCAGCTTAAGAGTTTCAAATGCTTCCTCTTGCTTTGGTCCCCACTCATAGGGTTTACCCTTGTGAGTTAAGGTAGTGAGAGGAACAGCGATCTTGGAGAAATTGGCGATGAATCGACGATAGTAACCAGCCAAACCAAGGAAAGAACGGACTTCAGTTGGAGTTTTAGGAACACTCCAATTTTTCACAGCTTCGATCGTTGCGGGATCAACATGAATTCCGTTCATATCAATGACATGTCCCAAAAATTGAACTTCCTTAAGCCAAAATTCACATTTTGAGAACTTGGCATATAGTTGTTCTTTCTTTAGGAGACCCAAGATGGAGTGAAGATGTTGCTCGTGATCGGATTTTGATTTAGAGTAAATCAAAATATCATCGATGAAAACGATCACGAATTTATCGAGGTAGGGTCTACAAACCCGATTCATCAAATCCATAAATACTGCGGGAGCATTGGTCAATCCAAAAGGCATAACCATGAATTCGTAGTGACCGTAACGTGTGCGAAAAGCTATCTTGGGAATATCTTCATCGTGGACTCTAAGCTGATGATAACCAGAACGAAGATCAATCTTCGAGAAGTGGGTTGCTCCTTGAAGTTGATCGAAGAGATCGTCAATTCTAGGCAGTGGATATCGATTCTTGATGGTGATTTTGTTGAGTTCATGGTAGTCAATACACATTCTAAGAGAACCATCCTTCTTTTTAACGAACAAGACCGGGGCTCCCCATGGAGAAGAACTAGGGCGAATGAACCCTTTATCAGAAAGTTCCTGTAATTGACTGGCGAGTTCTTGCATCTCAGAGGGTGCAAGACGATAAGGAGCTTTAGCGACAGGATTAGCACCAGGAACAAGGTCAATTCTAAATTCCACTTGTCGAGCAGGAGGCAAACCAGGTAAATCCTCTGGGAAGACTTCAGGATAGTCTCGAATAATAGGAATGTCTTGGATACTTTTGCCTTTGTCCTTCTTCTCTATCACGTTAGCTAAGAAGGCTGTATACCCCTTTCGTAAGTACTTTTGGGCAGTAGTACAAGACATAAGCTTAAGCTCGCCACAGGGTTTCTCACCATAGATCTTCAAAATCTCACCAGATTCGAGAGGGATGCGTATGACTTTCTCAAAGCACAGAATTTCGGCACGATGGGTTGACAACCAGTCCATGCCTACTATAACATCAAAACTTCCAAGATGCATGGGAATGAGATCGATAGAGAAGGTATGATCGTCGAGGTTCAACAAGCAGTTACGAATAATAGAGTCGATCGAAATAGACTTCCCATTAGCTACCTCTACCACTAAAGGTTCCTCTAGATTAATGTGGGGTAAGTTAAGTAAAGGTTCAAACTTCAGTGACACAAATGACTTATCAGCTCCCGAATCAAATAATATGGATGCATAGTGGTTATTAATGAGGAACGTACCATTCACCACTTCGTTGTTGTCACGAGCCTGGTTAGCATTGAGATTGTAGGCGCGACCTCGAGCACCTTGGTTCTGGTTGCGGTTCTGGTTTTGGTTTTGGTTTTGGTTGCGGTTTTGGTTGCGGTTTTGGTTCTGGTTACGATTAGGGCAATTGTTGATGTAGTGATCAGGGCTGCCACACTCGTAGCATTGACCACGAGCAGGCCTATTGTTTTGTTGGTTAGGAGCTGGGTTGTTTCTGGCTGGGTTGTTTTGGTCATTTTGGGCAGCAGGGGCTTGACAGGCGTTGGTGTAGTGTCCATACCGCTTACAGTTATTACACTGGCGGCACGGTCTACTAGGAAGATGATGGTATTGACAAGTGTTGCAAAGAGGGTGAGTCCCGCCATATGGCTTCTTGGTTGGGTTTTGGGCAGCAGGTGGAGTTGCAGCAACCATGTAGTTTCTAGCCTTGCGCTTTTTGTTGCTTGAGGTCTCAGGCTTGACTTCAATTGCGGGCTGTGGGGTGTCTTTGGCAACCGTCTTCTTAGTGCCCTTGCGGAAGAGAGTACCGTTCTTCAGGTGATTATCAGTAAGAGTGGCCGCTAGACGTTTGGCCTCTTCCAAAGTTGCAGGATTTCTTCCCCAAACGGTGTCCTGGATTTGCATGGGCAGACCACCGATGTACTTCTCGATGGCTACCGGCAGGGGAGTGACTTTGTGAGGCAACAATAAGCTAAGCTCGTGAAAGCGGGTGTTGTAGGCAAGGTTTTCCCCACTATCTTGAGCTAGGGTGTGGAATTCATCTTCAAGCTTTTTAACCTCATTGCGAGGACAAAACTCTTCCTTCATGACCTCCTTGACTTGGTCCCATGTCATAGCAAGAGCAACTTCGGCCCCACGAGTGCGCTTTTCTTCATTCCATCAAGTGAGTGCTCGTTTGTGAAGAACACTCATGGCGTAACGAACCTTGAAGTTGTCGGGGCATTCACTGTTGATGAAGGTATTCTCAATACCCTCAAACCATTGGAGGAGTCCTGTAGCTCCTTCTTCACCACTAAACTTTGGAGGGTTACAAGAATTGAAGTGCTTAAGGGTACAGGCTGGGAGTCCATTTCCATTCCCGTTGTGGTTTCCATTTCCATTACCATTGCCGTTCCAGTTCCCGTTGCCGTTACCGTTCCCGTTGCCGTTCATTTGGATGACTTGTGCTAGCAAATTGGGAACCAGAGTTGCGATTTGCTGCGCCATTTGTTGAGAAATGATCGCAGCCAGTTGGGCATCGACACCATTGTTGTTGTGGTTAGGACCTTGGTCATGGTTATGGTTGTCACCACCTTCTTCGTGGTTCTCACCATTGCTGTTGCGAGTGCTGCGACGTGGAGGCATGATCTGTAATAGACACAATGAAATGAATGAGATTATATAAGGAATGTAATCATTTATTCATTAATTAAAACGAATAAACGAAAACGTTGACTTATCAAAGATTCTAAATTCTAATAACATATGAAGACATGCTTTAGCCTATAAGTGAACACTCATCCCGAGAATTCCCAGGTAGGCATCCGGGTCCCTCGTCTGATTGGGATATATGCGCAATGCCAGCCTAGACAGAAGACTCAGAATACAGGCGTTCACCCTTCCAGATTGCACGTGTTCGTTATTAAAATCTAGAACTTCGACGAGATCTCAAGGGGGTTCAGGTTAAACCTGAGGATTTTGTCCTATTAATCTAATGGTGGATCAGGATTGCAGCAGACGAATAAGAGTAGTCACATATAGGCTTAGGGTTATATAAGGTATAGGATAAGGATAGGATTTAGGGAAGCAATTAGGGTTACAAGTAAGAGAAGCAAGTACTGTTTAAGTCCCTAAGGTTATAGTCTAGATTATTTTCTAATAACCTAATTCCCTATAACCAAGGCTCTGATACCAATCTGTAACACCCCAACCGATGGCGGAAACATCGAGGTGTCACATAAGAATGAGTATACAGTAGCACATGGTAATCCAAATTTTAATTGAAATAAATTTAAATTGCAAATATCCAAAAATAGAAATACATAAAGAGTTTTAAATGTGGAAATCTAATACATCACAAAAGACCAAGCAAGCATAGACTTCAAATTATCTTCATGAAATACTCTAGTCTTCATGCATCATTATTTCCTGTTGAGTTGTAAAAATGGGGGGGGGGTCAACTAGAAGTTGGTGAGAATACATAATCCATGTTAAGCAAATAGTTTAAGTATAAAAGTCTAGCAATTCATATGTCAATCGTAAGTTTAAGTCTACATGAATAGCATAATATGTTGAATCGACATAATCAAACCTCCGACTAGTTTAGGTCCATCCCGTCATCTACGGTTCACCTTAGTAATATGTTGGAACGATAACAATCACCCACGCTACCTATGTAGGAGGTACGCGTATCCGGGTGGGGTTGTCAATCCAATAGATCTATTATTGAATATCGCCGGCTTGGCCATAGCTAATGATTATGTAATGTTGAAACTCGTTGAAACTGTTGTTGACTAATGCATGAGGCAATAAAGTTTACAACTAGACATACATGTTGAATTGCTTAAATAGAATGTTGTAAGTATAAAGCATCGCATAAACATGGTTACGTAAACTCACCTTGGTATAGTATTAGGTATTGAGGAATAGTATGAGTGTAGCCCAATAGATTGCCAAGTATTACCCTATGTATGAGGCAACAAATAAGTCTAAGTCTATCTAGTCTACAAGTATATTCTAGGGTTTCGATTTGGGGATATCCAATTGTTGAATTTATAATAAAATGTTTAAATAAATAAAGGGAAATTTGATAATTAAATAAATGAAAGTCTTTTTATAAAGTTGAATTTAGGATGCTCACAATAATGTGTTTGAAGTATAAAAATAATTTTTATAAAATTATTTTCCTTAAAATAGATTATTAAATCTATTTATTACAAATATCCAAAACTTAACTTTAATATTTAAAAATACTAAAATTAAAGAATTATTATTTTAAAAATCATATTTCTGTTCTAAATATTCAGAAATAAATTGTATAAAATTTTGGTGCAAAAATATCAAAAATTGAATTTATTATGATTTAATTATGATTAAAACTAACAAAAATTGATTAAAAATATTAAATAATTGATTTTTCAGAATTAAAATTTATTTCAGAAAATTTTATCCTTGTACAAACTCAGGATAATTTTTGTGGAAATTTATAAAATTGTTTTGATATTTTAATGGATTTTTATAAATATAATAGCATAAATCGATTTAATTATTATAAATATTAAATAAATAAATTTCAGAAAACTAAAAATTGTAGGTAAAACTTTTACATCAGATTTGTTAAAAATAATTTTTTTAGAATTTATAAAAAGGTTTTAATAATTAAAAATGAATTTACAAGATTAAATGTAATATATATAAATAAATAAAGTTTGTTGTTTTAAAAATGAAAAAGGAAAGAAAAGAAACGCCACAGCCGGGACTCGAACCCGGGTGGCTTGGGAATAATGCAACAGTCACAACCACTTGGTCCAGACCAGTGGTTGTGATTGTTTCTATTTTAAATTAAATAAATACACTACTCGAATTCAGTTTATCCCCAAATCAACATTCGAAGCCCTAGATTAGCAATTGACTGATTCACACATCAATAGCCCAATTAATCATAGGGCTATTTATGTGTGGATGCCGATGAACATAACCCACTGGAATAATTACACTTACAAGGTTGTTTCGAGTTCGAATGGTCGGTCAACCAAGAAGTCAAAAAATGCGATCGTGGAGATTGAACAGCTTATAATTAAGAAGATTGGAGGTTGAGAAAGGAGTATTGGCGAGTTGTGAAGGCTCGCAAATGATCAATTTATAGGGTTTAACACTGGATTGATGAAATGGCAAGAGTTGACCAAGCATTGAAGTTTATACGCGTAATTGGTTAATTGGTTGACAATTGATTGATAATTATCGTGTAGCTTAGTCAGACAGGGCCGGTAATCGCGTAAAGATACCAAAAATGAATCAATTACGAGTTATTATGATGGATTATGGCAAGTCGTATGTCACAGTTGACTTTCCAAGTCAACTGTGACGATTTAAACAAGTGTTAAAATTAAAACGCGCCGGGTTTTGAACAGATATGTTGGCCAGCCCGGATGGTTAGTGTGTTGTGAGTAGTTTGGGCCGGTCTTGGGCGCGGGTTCGATTCCCGGCCCAAGCGGTTTATTTTTTTGATAATTATACAAGACTTAACCATATATATATATATAGTATTAGGGTTTCTAAAATGCGACAAAAATAATTAATGCGAATATTAACGATAGAACTTGACGTTTTATTAATAATGATCGTGTGACGTACAAGTTTAAATGCGTAATGTTACAAAAATGAATTTATTATGAATATTACAAGTTTGCATGTGTTTAACATGATTATAATATAAAAATAAGAAATAAAGAAAATTAAAAAAAACTGAAAGAATCATGGGGTGTGGAGGAGGATTCGAACCCAAGCCCTTTGTGAAACAAACTCACCCACAAACCACTCCACCATAACCCATCTTTGTTGAATAATTTTAAAAATAAAATTATATAACCATTATCCATTTTCATCTTCTTCTTCCCCAAATACAAGACTAAGAACCCTAACCCTAACACGATCCAATTGAATCTGCTAACAGCACATCATCGACGAATATTATGGGGGTTTTGTTCAGGACCATAAGAAGAGGTGAAAACACTTAGTATTAGACTTACCAAAAATGATTTCGAGGAGGAACAGACGCGACGGCCACGCATGCTCATGTTGTCTAATCAGGAGTTTTTATCAAGTTTATGAACGGATTAAAGAGAGGGTTATTGCTCGAAATGATGGTCTAAATCAAATTTTAGGGTCAATTTATACATTAAGATTCGTTTCAGAACCTCTTGTAATGATTAGTAGTTAAGGGCGACGGTTACGATAGAATGGGTTAAATTCGTGATAATTAACATACCAAAACGCTTGGAACAGGTTTAATGATGATGGAGAAACTAAACTGTACCATAAAAACGATTTGAAACAGCGTAAAACGACCTTTAATGGCTCGCCGGAGCAATTTCCGGTGGCCGGAACTATACCGGCCGGAAAACCGTGTACCAAGTGTAAAGAAGAGGAAATTTCAAAATTGCTTTGGTCTTTTGGCAATATTGGTCCCTCTAGATTTAACTAAGTTAGTTTAATTATTTAACTTGGTTATTTATTCCTTCAATAAACTTAACCAACTAAGCAAAGTTTAACTTAATTTTTTTTTTAACTTTTATAAACTCTAAACTTAAATAAACGAAATGGGACTTTCATAAGCTAACATGATTATACGAGTATGGTACGTTTATATGTCAAAACGTGCGTATACAAAATGTATACATACACCATTTTTAAAAGAAAAGTTAAAATAAAATAAATAATGATTGACGAGGACTAGCAGTGAAACTTCAAAATGGACGAAGGACTAAAATTGACAACCTGATAAAGGATGAGGGTGGCGGTTGTCATAGTCTCCCCTACTTTAGAAAATTTCGTCTCGAAATTTCTTTCAAGTGGAGGCAACTATGAAATTAAAAAAAAACGTTGTAAGGTCAACTAGATTTTTAAAAGAAAATTCCATCATTTATGATTCGACAAATTTAAAATAGTTGTCTAATATCCAAGGTAAAAGTTTCAAAAACTTAGACAGTTGACCCGAGGTTAGGAAGTTGAAAGTTTAAATGAGAAAGGTTTTGAAAATGTGTAACTGGTGAGGGCAGAGATACTAATGAAGCAGTCTCGCTTACATTAGAAAGGTTTCTGACCGAACTTTATTAAGAATATGCAACAGGATTTCGACTAACAAAAAGTGTAAGAGTATACAAAGTTTAAGGTTTTCTGTGTAGATGGTCAAGAGAAACACTCTAGGAAGACGAATTGAAGCTCGTGTAAGAACGTTCTTATCGAAAATTCTAGCTATTAGTCAACGATCTAATGAATAGGTAATTATAAGATACTGGGTAGGTTCTTGGTCAGACTCCTAGTCCGTTCCCGCTGTATCATTTATGCTTATATATAGGGTGTACCGCAGCTGACCCACCACACTCCCGATACTTTGGACTCGTACTGATTGTCTACAAACAGCCTAAATAGAATTACACTCCACCCCCATGTACCTGTAAACCCATGATTGCATTCCGGACCGTAATCACCGATTTACCTTACACTAGGGTGTTATGCTTTTCCATAACACTAACCAACATAAATGACACTAGAAACAAATACGTGCAACCAATGTGTAATAGCCACTGTAATGAAATAATGTTTAAT
Source organism: Ambrosia trifida (assembly GCA_028751855.1). Taxonomy (NCBI): domain Eukaryota; kingdom Viridiplantae; phylum Streptophyta; class Magnoliopsida; order Asterales; family Asteraceae; genus Ambrosia; species Ambrosia trifida. The sequence continues at coordinate 113,016,828 of CM054122.1, forward strand.
CATGACATGGTTAGAGGTCCTTCTCTTTCGGGTTTACCCTTTAATCGTAATGAGAATAATATGTAAGTGTAAGACATGGTCAGAGATTCTTCCCTTTCGGGTTCACCTTCAACCGATAAATTTCTGTTCACATCGTTGGAACAGGTTTAATGATGATGGAGAAACTGAACTATACCATAAAAACGATTTGAAACAGCGTAAAACGACCTTTAATGGCTCGCCGGAGCAATTTCCGGTGGCCGGAACTATACCGGCCGGAAAACCGTGTACCAGGTGTAAAGAAGAGGAAATTTCAAAATAGCTTTGGTCTTATGGCAATATTGGTCCCTCTAGATTTAACTAAGTTAGTTTAATTATTTAACTTGGTTATTTATTCCTTCAATAAACTTAACCAACTAACCAAAGTTTAACTTAATTATTTTTTTTTTAACTTTTATAAACTCTAAACTTAAATAAACGAAATGGGACTTTCATAAGCTAACATGATTATACGAGTATGGTACGTTTATATGTCAAAATGTGCGTATACAAAATGTATACATACACCATTTTTAAAAGAAAAGTTAAAATAAAATAAAAATGATTGACGAGGACTAGCAGTGAAACTTCAAAATGGACAAAGGACTAAAATTGACAACCTGATAAAGGATGAGGGTGGCGGTTGTCACATCTTACAAGGGTATAATTGTAAAATATACGGTTCATTTCTCTTCGTTTCAAATCGGGAACACATAAAATCTTTAGTTTCTTTTCTTTTCCTTTCAACTCGGGAACATGAAATAAAATTATATATTTTTCTTTCTTTTCTCTCCTAATATACCTTTCTCTTCTTTTCTTCTATTTAGTAAACTCGGGAACGCAGCCTTATTGTTTTCTTATAGTGTGACTTTCTAAATATTATATTTGGATTTGATGCTGGATGTGGATGTGGTCTAGGGTTTGTCGTGAAAACCAAGAAGCTAATCAAAGCAACTCACAGGGAAGTTGAAAAGTGGAGACAATATTAGCTTATTTGTCATTGAATATTGCTTTTCGAATTCAAGGTTTTTATGATGTATATAAGATTGACCTATAGTGCATATTTTTTTTTATCGGAAATGACATCACCTCGGTACCCCGTTTCGAATCCCCTCCGTTCATATGTTCTATATGCTTAAGGATTCGTCATCTGTTGTGAAGGTATTTTCTTTATGTCGACGATCCTAATATTTTGGTTATGTTTATAAATATCAGCGGCGAAGGGAGGTGGTGAGTCAGAGGAGGAGGAGACGGCAGCGGAGAAGAGCAAGAGAGTGGCGGAGCTCTGTTGTTTTGATACTTGATCCATTGCAATGGCTCATTGGCTTAAAGCGGCTAAAGGTATACATCATTCACTCTATCTTTGTTCTACTTCTATTTATAAAGTAATTTATAGCTTGATTTGACACAAATTGTGACACCCCAGGAAAAATCCCACATTGGCCGTGGCCAGGAGAGATCCTTGGTTCATAAGTAATGTCTTGTCTCTTAAATCACCAACGCATTTTGGGGCTAAATGTTAGTGGATGAGAGGAGAACTCCACAGTTAAGCGTGCTCAGGTGGGAGCAGTTTCAGGATGGGTGACCTCCTGGGAAGTTTCTACCGGGGCACCCAAAAACAAATCCGTGAGCTCTTGGTGGGCAAAGCGGACAATATTGGTGGTGAGAGGGACCGGATGTTTGCCAATTCTAACCCTCTATGATCCCCGATCCCAAGACGTCGCCACTCCAACCGTGCCGTTACCAAAGCTTAAACCTAAAAGACATGCTTAAAAAGTCAACATAAAGCTGGTGAGTTCATAAGTTTAACAAAAACGTTTCCAAAGGTTACCAAATGTTACCAAAGTGTTACCGTGTGTTACCAAAGTGTTACCATATCCATACTATATCAATGTTACCAAGTACGCTAGCTAGGTGTATGTTTTATTACTACTACGATTGGAAAACCATTAGTAGACACGTTTAACAAATTTAGCATATGTTTAAGCAGCCCGAATAATGTTCAGCACATTTAGCAAAGTTCGAGACAACATGCACCCGCCCGGCCCTCCAAGCCGTCGAGTGGGGCAGGTCATGCCCAATAGATCTATCCATATTTTCCCCGTTGTGCATCCCCGCACATTCATGGTTTCCCCGGGACTTCCAATGATCATATAGCAATGCAAAGTTAGAACCATAGTATGACATATGGCCACTCCTGTGCCATTCGGGATGGTGGGTGCATACCTCATCAGGGACGATGAGACTCTAACGGGGGGTGAATGTGACACCCCAGGAAAATCCCACATCGGCCGTGGCCAGGAGAGATCCTTGGTTCATAAATAATGTCTTGCCTCTTAAATCACCAACGCATTTTGGGGCTTAATGTTAGTGGATGAGAGGCGAACTCCACAGTTAAGCGTGCTCAGGTGGGAGAAATTCTAGGATGGGTGACCTCCTGGGAAGTTTCTACCGGGGCACCCAAAAACAAATCCGTGAGCTCTGGGAGGGCAAAGCGGACAATATTGGTGGTAAGAGGGGCCGGATGTTACAGATGGTATCAGAGCCACTCCTGTGCCGTTCGGGATGGTGGGTGCATACCTCATCAGGGACGATGAGACTCTAACGGGGGGTGAATGTGACACCCCAGGAAAATCCCACATCGGCCGTGGCCAGGAGAGATCCTTGGTTCATAAGTAATGTCTTACCTCTTAAATCACCAACGCGTTTTGGGGCTTAATGTTAGTGGATGAGAGGAGAACTCCACAGTTAAGCATGCTCAAGTGGGAGAAATTCCAGGATGGATGACCTCCTGGGAAGTCTCCACCAGGGCAACCAAAAACAAATCCATGAGCTCTGGATGGGCAAAGCGGACAATATTGGTGGTGAGAGGGGTGGGGTGTTACACAAATCTGAAATTGTAACGTAGCGAATGCTGATTTGTAACTGATTTTGATGATATTGCTGTTGTAGGATGTGTATTGTGTGATTGATATATTAGATTAGTTTATGTGGTTAGGTTAATAGGTGTTAGGTAGAGTAGTTATATATGTGTATGGACCTGGATCTTTGGAGTTGGTATGTGAAAGACTGAGTTTTGTTGTGTATGTAGAGGAAGATTTAATGTTTGTTTTAATCCAATTATTAGTGTTATCTGGTTCATGTTTGTACACATATAAGTGATGGGAATGCAAAACAATAACATGGACTTCATTAGGAGAAGTGTAGTATAAGTTGATTTGAAATATAAATTAGTATGGGATTTAGACTATAATCATGGTCAATATTAGTACCAAAAAATGGATTAAAAACTTTATATAAGGGGCCTTAAAATAAATCTTCCTTTAGGTCTCCAAACAGGTTGACCCGACCCTGGGAACACCAGTTATAGGCGGTGGTTTATGGTGATTTAAAGAGAGATGGTTAAAGGGTTAAGTTTGCTTTGTGAGTTAGGGTGTAGGAGAAAACATGTATCTGATTTGAGTGGTTCTTATTTAATAAGGGTGGTTGTGTTTTATATGGGTTACCAATGTGAAGAAAAATCAAGGTATAGATATTTTTAGGTGAATAAGATGATCAATGAGAATGCGATCGTTGAAATAACCACAAAGGACGTGGAAGTTAGGCAAGTAATCATAACTTAATTCGATGTCGTTTATACATGGCTTTTAGAAATATAGTGCTTAGATGTAGTGGTATTCTATTTTAATTATTAGTGGCTAATATAGGAATCAAATTCATAGGGGACCAATATAATTGAAATCGTTGTGTATTAGGCGGTTAGGGGATACGGTAATTATCGAAATGGTAGTTTTCCTTTGTAGACGTATTTGGTTGAGTTTTTCTTGTGTAAATCATATATTGAAAATTTCATTACGTCATATTAGATTTTTCAACCCAGGGACGCTCCCGGGGTATAAACTAGCTTTATACCCCAGGAGCGTCTCGGGGTTGAAAAATCTAATATGAACTTTCTAAATGACCAACTTAAAGATGTGTTAAAAAAACTTCTTATCTTATCAAAAGTACATGCATAGTTTTTTTAGCCGACCCTACTTTACCTATTATAACATGTTACAGTGAGTCACACTTTAATTAATTAATTAGTTAGGGTTTGCTAACGAAACAAAACGAGAATGTTGACGAAATTTAAAACTAAGAGCAACAGAGTTAAAGAATTAAGTTTCCATTGCAAGAGCTGATTAGTTGATGGTTAAAGTTCATGTTGATTAATATTGTTGGAATTGGTTTGGTTGACATTGAATTTTGAGTGATTCAATTATTAAAGCTAGACATGTTTGATTTACGTAAATTTATTTATTTTTGTCAATTTTGTGAATTATTGGTTTGTGTAGGATGTATCCGTCTAGAAGAAATACTACATATGGCCAGCAGCAGCAAATTAAGTGGCATCATGTGATTACCACAAAACTTGAATGATTGCATCATGGAAGCATAGATTTGTAAGCTGCAGCAAATTAGCGATGCCAAAAAGTTCATTTTGTGGTGAAATGTGTAACTTTTCTATAAATTTCATTTATGTCACTGACTTCACTTTTATCAGGGTGAAGAAGTTGGTGTCTGATGGTGGGGCCTCTCAGATTTCAATGTCATCCATCTGCTAGAGCTCACAATGGTGGTCAATAGCGGCACTCAGCAGTTCTCTACAGGTCAGTCAACTTATGGTATGATATTTAGGATAATTTTCATCTCCTATTGTACGGTAAATGAAAGGATTTTTATGTATCTAATATTTATTTAGAAAATGTTTTGTTTATTTTACCAAATCTAATTGTATGTAAATTCTATGTTTACTTCTGTAGACTCCTGGTGCAAATGCTAAAGGACCTGGATCATTTGGTTTGAAAAGTCAGACTGCTATGGAGACCGCAACCTCATCTGTACTCTTCACCCACCACAGGAGTATGAAGAGAAAACCGAACCTACTGCTTAAGTGAGTTATGAATGGCCACATTTGCTTCAAGGTTCAGGTCAGTGAACGCAAATGAGAATTAATGATCCGTATGACTGAGTTTACGATTGGTATGTTTTCTACTTTTAACATTTTTATTAAGTCATATTAGATTTTCAACCCCGGGACACTCCCGGGGTAATTAGCTAGTAGTTTATATATTATTTAAAACATGTTTCCTACCAAATAGATTTCAACCCATATTATTATTCGTATTAAAATATCTTAAATCTAACTCTTATACAAATAAATTCAACTCAACTCCAACACAACCTGTTTAACCCATTTTTTAAATAATTCATACACTTTGCCGAGTTATAGATGACTTGTTGGGTTACAAAATGCGTAATATGAATATTTTTTCATGAAAAATCTTGAAAATAGATTGGAACTTGCAAGGGTATCTTTAAGCTATAGAAAATAGAAAAAATAAGAATTTAAAAACGTTTGTTTCTTAAATACTTAAACAAAATAGCAGGTTAACCCGAGCCTGACTTATTTATATAACAGGTTAACCCGAATCCAACTTGCTTATATAACGGGTTAAGCCAAAGCAACCGGTTTTTAATTCATGTCAACTAATCCAAAGCCTTTTTTAGGCAAGTTAAGTTTAAAGTTAAATTTTGAATTGTGTCAGAAATTATCGCCCTTAATTAAAACCACGAACACTTCACGTAATAACGTCGCTTTTTACAATCTATATCTATATATATATAATAAAGAAATAGGGTTGTGGCCACATATAATTCATTTAAGGCATCTATTTTCTGGTTTTCTCTCTTTTGTCGCACTTAATTATGGATAATATATAAGATAATATTTATTAACTTATAATCTTTATCTTTATTATGTAATAAATAAAAATCTTATAATTATCTCACTTATATTTCATATGAAATAATGTTATCAAATTATAATTTCATATTTATAATTTAATAAAATTTTAAGAATTCATGGCAATTATTTTTATTGGGTCAGTGATCGATCTCACTACAGTGATTGAGAGATTTAAAGTTTGGAGTAAAGAGTTTTAAAGTTAAAAGGAAAGAAGAATTCATGCCAATTATTTTTATTTTGTTTTCTTATTTATTATTGGGTTAGAAAATCTAAAATTGCATGACGTTGGATCAATGAAATATTATACAGCTATTAATGAGTAACAAAAAGAATTAGTTAAAAAAATAAAGGCAAAATGGAATTTATTAATCTCACCTTTTTGCAGTTGGTCGATAATAATCCCACCTGAATTTATTCTTCCCACCAGTCCCACCTTTCAGACATTTTATTCTTAATGCACCCCTCCCCCCCCCCCCCCCCCCCCGCCCCATTAACTCACACTAACGCCATTAGCTGAAACTCACAATTCTAGGCGATTATTCACCGGATGTGAAAGAGGGAATCGAAACGAAGATATTGGTATGTTTAATGGTAGAAATAAGCATGGTTCGATGGTTTAATCGTTGGTTTCGGTTATCCCATCCGATGAGAACATCAACATAAAACCAACGAACCATGCTTATTTCTTTAATTGAACATAACAATATCTTCGTCTCGATTCCCTCTTCCAAATCCGATGAATAATCGCCTAGAATTGTGAGTTTCAGCTAACAACGTTAGTATGAGTTAACGGGGGTGCATTGAGAGTAAAATGTCTAAAAGGTGGGACTGGTGAAAAGAATAAACTCAGGTAGGATTATTATCGGCCAACTGCAAAAAGGTGGGATTAATAAATTCCAATTTGCCTTTATTTTTTTTTAACTAATTCTTTTTGTATTTTTACTCATTAATAGCTGTATAATATTTCATTGATCTAACCTCATGCAATTTTAGATTTTCTAACCTAAGAATAAATAAGAAAACAAAATAAAAATAATTGGCATGAATTCTACTTTCCTTTTAACTCTAAAACTCTTTACTCCAAACCTTGAATATGTAGCTGAGATCAATCACTGACCCAGCTAACCAAATAAACTCTCATCGATTGTTGTCATCTCTGGTAGCACCATCGTTTTCCATCAATTCATAATTTATCTTATTCACTCACTTAATGTATCTTCCTCACTTATTTGCATAACGTAAGCTTCGTTATCACCTTTTTAATTCACTCTTAATGTAATCATCTGGTCATCAACAATTGAGTTATTATAACATCATCCATCAAATGTGACGAATTTGGTGAGTTTGTTGTTTTCTTTTTCATCACGCTTTATTATTAGGCGGTTATTTTGGCTATTCAAGTATTCAACACCAGCTATACTTAATGTCGTGTTTTATTTGTCACCACGTTATGAATATAAAATTAAGGTTTTTCCTTTTTTTTAATTTCTTTGAATTAGGGTTTTTTTTTTTTTAGTAATTTATGCTCTTAGAAAAAGGAGACAAAAAAGGCAAACAAAAATGTTGCTTACAAGGAATTTTTCTTAAATTTATGATATGTATTTCTGTTTTCATTAACAGATATTCACTACTAGAAAAAAGGCCTTTCTTGACACGCAATGCGTGTCAAGAAAGGGGTCTGATGACAAGAAAAAAAACGTCAAGGATGGCGGTGTCATAAATTTAATATGACATATTTTTGCGTGTCATCTGTTTATGACATACATTTATGACAGCATTTAGTGACATACGTTATGACACTTTTTAATGACACTTTTTTATGACAGTTTTTGTTGACATTTTTTCAACACATATTATGACATAATTTTATGACAGAATTTTATGACGTTCTTTTGCGTGTCATAAATTTATTAATTTAAAAAAAATCCTGTAAAATTACATATTTACCCTCCTGGATTTATAGCTATTTTATTATATGCAAAATAATTAGCAAACTAATAACAAAAACATCATTTCATTATATAATCCGAGACGTTTAACGTTTACAAAAATATTGTATCGACATCACATTGCCTTCAAACAAAAAAGTTTGGATCATTTGAAAATAAATGTTGCGGCGTAGCCTGACCATTCTTCGCGAACGGCATCCATGTCTTCATCCCCGTAATGATCCGCTCCTCCCCCGACCTGAGACAACAATAAAATTAATACATTAATCGAGGCCGGCTAATTATTTTACATAAATCATAACACATCGCTACGTTTATTTTGCCATAACTTACATTGCCCAATATTTCGACTCCTCCTTACACTATCTCTTTCATGAATTTCATGACGTAAAATCCACATTCTGTGCTTCCCGGCTGGCATGGACACTACACATTAAAAAAATAAGAAAAAAATTACTGTCATTTGTTGTGTTAAAATTAGAAAGCAGTTTCTTGTTTTCTTAGGATCAAATTTCTGCAGTGTTATTGAACGTGTTGGTGCTGAGCGTAATTTCACAAGATAAGACAAGAAATAAGTAGACAACCAGAACTACAAAAGGCAATCCTAATGTTACAAGAGCAAACACTATTACAATAATAGAAATAATAGAAGAGTGAAACAACATCATGGAAGCTTAAATAGAAAAATAATTAGTCTAAATGTATCCATTAAATAATTAGTGAATGTACCTTGCTTCCATTACGAAGAGCACCGGCCTCTAATTTCCCACATGCAGAAACCTGACCTTGAGATTGAAGTTTGATGACATCACATATGGGCATTAATAGAGGCTTGGAGTATTCTCTAGCAGGAGGTTGAAGAGCATCAATAGCTTCCAACAAAGTGACAAACTAGGTCCCTTGTACCATTTGGGGTAATCTTAATAAAAACACTAGAGAAGGCAAAATCGGTAGGTTGGGTCACATGCAAAACACCTCTTGTCCTACAATTTCTTTCTTTATAAAGTAGTAGGCCAAATATGATCGCAAATACTATACCATTTCAATAATACCATATTTTTACAATAAAAGGGTTTAAGAAGTTTATGCATTCAATGAACACTTTTTGAGTTATTTTCACCTCATATTTGACACATTCCCTTTCTAAAAAACGTTTTTTTGTTCCAGTTTTGACCCGTTACAGATATGTTACCAACCCACCCAGTTACTTAAGAAGTGGGTCAAAAGTGCCACAACCACAGATACACATAAGAAAACGTATTATTTAAAAACTTGTAAGACTAAACATGCAAATTAAATAACAACTAGTTTTTGACCCGCAGGCGTTGCCCCGCGGACCCGCATTTAAGCTAGCGAAAAGACATACCGAATAAATACGCTAAATATTCTATAGCTTCTAAAATTGTTACTGTTAAGCTTTTGATAGGTTGCATACCTTTTGTTGTAGCTGAAGCAGATGCAGGTTTCTTTTCCTGGATGTTTAGCAAAGGTAGAGCAACATCATACTTGCACAAACAAAACATGGGTTATAATGTATCTAGACACATCAGAGAGCATAAAACAATACACATACATACATATGTACATAATCAAAATACTAAATTTTAGTTCCTAAGAAGCAAATATGACATGTATCATCCGCGCCATCACAGTCTGCAACGACCACGACAGCACATAGGTCTCACATATCCAACACATAAGCCATAAGTGGCTTAGGAATGCTAGTCTCAGTAAGCTATTCATATAAAAGACACCACCATATAACTATCATACATTGAAAGCAATCAATATCCCAATCTCAATTTAAAACTTATTATTCTTTGGCATAACACTATAATAGAACATAAATAAAAAACAATAACTGACACACGTTATTTTGGTCCACCTGCCCTCTTTTTGGTAGTCTGATAAACCGGATTTTTACCTATTCAACACAACACAACACAACACAAACCAAATCTATAGTAATTACACATCAAATAATAACATCATAAATCTAATTAAAATGGATCAAAAAATGAAGATTACCAAGGTTTTGACAACCCGTTGAGCTTATAAACTAAATCAATGTAACTTCCCATATTAAACTGAGCTAACTAAATCACTTGCAATTGGAGTAAGAGAAGGTGGGAAATAGGGTGCATAAAGCAATCACCGGAGAAGGAATACTGAATGGACAAAAATCCGTTTTTTGTGCAATCGTTTACTACTCCAATTGATAAAGTAAAGACGCGTTATCGTCCAACTAAGGACCCAACATCGCGTGTTGCACCAGGAAAAAAACAAATGCAGATATGTAACAGCAAGCAAGAGCACAAAGGCATATATAATATAAAGGGATCACAATCATACTGTATATCACAACACGAAGCAACAAAGTTTGTTGAAGTTGGTCTAGCACGGTGATCATGCTCTCATAACCGTAGCTAACACACACAAAATGTGTAAACATTGTATCTGTCATAGTGTCACATATAGGATCAAAATTACCAGATCAAAACAATTGCGAAACTTACCAAATCATTTAATCATGTGTGTAAACATGTAATAATGTTAAAGAGACTACCGTCTTCTCTGTACCCAACGCGAAACTCTGCCTAAAGCTGTCTCGTCTGAGAGAAATAACAACCAAAAGAACATATTCAAATTATTAATCAAATCAAATACCATGAATAAAAAGGCTAACAAAATTCAAGGGCATCATTATGTGAAGCGTCAATAATCTGTTTGATAGCGTGTAATCTGAAAAATAGACTCGGGAGAAATAACCATACCTTAAATTTCCACAGGAGCACAGCTGGCCAACAAAGTATTTCACCTAAACTGATGATAAAAAAAACTCAGTAACTTAGATGTTTAATTAAAGCAAATGGCATACACAAGTGAAAAAGTAAAGCATATATTTCTTACACAGTGTATAGATCGCTTAGTCCACTTAGATCTGGCATATCCCCAACCAAACCATTAAAACTTAGATCTCTGTATAATGCATATATCGAATAATAAATATCAGCAAATTCTAATAAAAAAAATACATGAATAAAGGGAGAACTATTACAGAAACTTCAACTGTGATCTGTTAAGGCGCTGAAACAAGGTAATATACCGGCAGGTCGGGTTTTACGGCGGTGGCCGCGGCTCCTACATTATCTGACGATTCGTTGCTGCAGCACAAGTATTAGGTTAGGGTTACATTCAGAAAGCTTTCTACAGGTTAGGGATGAAATCAACGAGCAGAGAATGTAACCTAACCTGTTCTGCTGGAAGGGATGAAATCAACGAGCAGAGAAGGGATGATCTACAGCGTTTGATTAATTTGAGAGAGAAGGGAAAGGTTAGGTGAGGGCCGGTTGTATTAATTTGAGAGAGAGGGGAAGGTTTATGGAAAAACGTGCGGGATTGAAAACTTTTGAGACTTTGGGTGACAAAAATCATGACACGCGATTTCAAAACTGTCATGTTTTTTTATTTTATGACGGTAAATTATTGACATGCGTAAAAAAACGTCAAGAAATTATCTATTTTTTCCAAAGATGACATTTTTTTTATGACATGCACTTTTGCATGTCATAAAATGTGGCATGTCATAAAAAAAGTGTCAAGGAAGGCCTATTTTCTAGTAGTGATTATACATTTTTATTTTTATTCATATTTATGTGATTAAATTAAATTGTTGATTTCTCATACTAATATAATACATTATTTTCAATACTACATAGTAACACACGTGTTGTAATTTCATATTAGCTTTCTCTACTACGAAAAACTCGCAGGACATAAATTACTTTTTTTTTATAATTCAAACCCGATATCCTACAATTTCACCCATGGTCCCAAACTACTTTTCATGAATATAAATTTGTCCAAAACCAAACAAATAAATCCAAAATAGAAACCACCCACCCAATTCATTATTCACACCGGCAAAACTCATACACACACCTCTCTCTATACATACACCCTCCCTGTGTCTCACCTCATCACAAGTAAATTATTATTCCACCACGTACAAACTTTATTTAAAAACAAAAACATCTTCAACATATTACTATGGGTACAACTGCATCAACTCATTATAATTCAAACCATCAAACATTATCAACAACAACAACAACAAAGGTGATCCACTCAATCAACGGTCGGTTACAAGAGTTTCAGCATCCTATAACCGTTAGAACCGTGTTATCCGACAACCAACCAGACATGTTCTTCCTATGCAACTCCGAAGACATGTTTGTCAACTGTCACATGCCTCACGTGCCCTTAGACCAGGAGCTGCAGATGGGTCAGTTATATTTTATTATGCCCATATCCAAGTTACACAGACCTGTTTCTTTACAAGAGATATGTTTGTTGGCCATTAAAGCAAGTTCAGTGCTTGAGAAGAGTTCAGAAAACATGAAGAAGAAGAAGAAGATTAGTAGAACGACGTCGTTAAGTGGACGGCGGAAAAGGAATGGTAGTGTGAGGAGACCGGAGAGAGTGGATTTCCAGGTGGCGTTGAAGAAGCTGTGATGGGATCATGACACGTGGCGATTTATTATTTGTGAAATGTGTTGATGGAGAATGGGTCGTGTGTATTGTTTTGTGTTACGCAATGAAAAAGTCGTATTCATTATGTACATTAATTCGTGTTTTAGTAAAAGAGAAGAAAAGAAAACGTGTTATATATACTTTCTTTTTATATGCAGAGCCGATCCAACGTTTTTGGAGGCCCTAAGCAAAATACAAGTTAGGGGCCCTTTAAATTTGTATAGTTCACAAAAAAAACACTTTACACTAGATGGACATTACAATCTCCTTTCTGGTAACTATTAATCAATTAAAGTATTCCGTATTCATTTTATCTACTTACTCGCATTAGGTATATTGCAAATTAAAGACATTTTCCCATTTAAATTTTGAACCCATTTTGTGAATCTACAATTTACTAAGTATTTATTTTGGGCCTGATTTAATGGTTTTCTCAGCATCTACTTTGGTTGAGAAAGTAAATTAACTTTGTATTGTCCAATCCCTCTTGTAAGACTTCAATCCTTGATAACCAAAAAAATTATCAATGACAATCGGCAATACCAAAGAAACTTTCGGGGCCCTTAGTTTTTGGAGGCCCTAGGCCTTAGCCTAGGTTGTTAACACAGTAGGTCCGGCCCTGTTATATGATGGAGTTATGAAGAAATCCAATTTATATATTTTTCGGGGCTAGTGGCATGACTCTTCATAGGAGAGGTATATCCATATTTCTTTAGATGGGATTTCAACTGTCCATTGTTAGTTTGCCGTTTGAGGATGATGCCAAACCGTTCCAGGAGGATACGGACTAGCTTGTAAAACCCCCTAACTTGTGTCATCGGTTTTTTATTAATGTTTTCAAGACTGAACTAATCAGTTAAACTGAAAATTGAAAGTTTTTATATAAGTCATAATTATAAGTTTGGATAAATTAACTTATCTTAGTCACTTTGTTTATGTATTCTAAACCTACAAGCCTCACGCGTTTTCAACGTTTGGGATTTATATGAATTCATAAATCCTGCAACTTTAAATCGAAAATAAGGTAAAGTCAATGGTGGCTAAACATATTTTGCTATCTAAAGGAGATTTCAAAATTCAGATATCTTTTATCACAGAAAAAAAAAAAAAAAAAAAAAAAAAAACCGGTTAGTAGGTGACAACCCTCTTTTTAATAGGTATTTAGGAATCATACACCTTCTATTTATGATTCATATACCCTGACTTACATTACATACTAAAAGAAAGCTATCACATATCTCAAAATATGATGTCACAGTATGAAACCCATAACCCTTTTAATAACCAAGTAGGATCAACAACAATAAATTAAAAGGTTCTTAAGTTGTCAAGTTAAAAAGTTATACTTAGATCACACAATGTATAATGTGTGTATATGTGATTTATTATACTAAAAATATATAATATAAGAGGGTTGTTTTGCTAGTACCCCACCCCCACATTATTTACTTGTACTTTCCATTCAATTGTGAAATCATTGACATTTTGTCATTTGCATACAAAAAAATAAAAACATTCTCCTTGATTTGACATTTTTAACAAGAGGGGATGGTGTAGTGTTTCCCTCTAAATGGTAATTAATGGGCTTCGGTTCTGAATTTATAATCTATATTCTGATGATCAAATCAATTCAACTCAGAGAATAAGGTATGATTAGCCAATCTGGATAAACACTACCAAAAAATTAACTTTCTTATGTTTATGATATGACCGGTTGATGGGATTCGTTGCATGAGTTACGAGAAATAAAATTAGTTATATCATGAATTCTATAATAACAATAATAAGAGTAAACTTCACGTACAAATAGGCTTTATCGTACGAACAGTACGAACTGAAGTAAAAAATACGCGGTGACATTTCTGTAAATATTGGAAACTTTATATAACTAGAGTAATTATATAATTACTCTAGTTATATAACTAGCGTAATTACTCTAGCGTAATTATATAACTAGAGTAATTATAAAATTACTCTAAAGTAATTATATAGCGTAGTTATATAACTAGAGTAATTATATACACTAGAGTAATTATACAACAAGAGTGGTGGTCATTATTTACGAAAATGCCACCGCCACTTTTTTACTCTAGAGTAATTATATACACTAGAGTAATTATACAACAAAGAGTGGTGGTCATTATTTACGAAAATGCCACCGCCACTTTTTTTTTTGTTCCCTTCAGTTCGTATGTTCGCACGATAATTTTATTTGTATTTGATCTTTTGTCATAATAATAATATATCTTCTTATTTGAACAGTAACATGTTGAGGGCATATTTGTAATTTCGGATCTTTTGATTTTTTTTTTTTGAAATTATTTCGGATCTTTTGATAACATTTGTAGATGCTCTTTATCTCTTCTCTTTCTCTGCCTTCGTGACCACCGCCAAACCCACTGCCATACCACCGCCATACCCACCGCCCATTCCTATGTTTGTTTGATACCGGGAGGATTCCCGTCGCTGCCACGATTCCGCCGCCATCAACACCACCATCTGGCCGTACCCATCCCTATGTTTGTTTGATTTTGGGATGAATCGCCTGTCCTATCTTTGTTTGATTTTGGGATGAATCGCCTGTCGTCGCCTCCACGATTCCGGCGCCATCCACACCACCATGACAAAGATTCCGATCAAGATGCATGTCTCTTTTTCGATTAGATCGACAAACTCCAAGGTCAGATTTCGTGGTTTGGGGCATCTGATGATGGTGGTGACTCTTGGGCTGCTGGGCGGAGGTGGTTGGCGGAGACGGTGGTGGTGGCTTGGGTTTCAGTGTTGGTTGTAGATGGCTGTGATGTGTGTCTTGGTTGTGAGGAGTTGAAAGTATTTCTGAAAACTAATGACCATGGCGTGGCAAGGACGGTGGATGGCGGGTTTTAGCCTGCAACCCGCCTTGCAGCCATGTTTTTGAGAAACTCTGAACCACAAAAAGCTCACTTTCTTTTGGATTGTTCTTGCGTTTGATTGATTCAGATTTTTATTATGTTCGTTTCAGGTTACATGTTTATTTTAGGTCGCTTGATTGAGCCTCCTAAACCTTTATTTTCTCTAGAATTCGATGTCTTTTCCGTTTTTTTATTGGTGTTGATTATATAGTATTTCATAAATATATAGTTAGTTAAATCTCCAGTTTTGCTTTTGATCAAATTGTGGTTATGGTTTCTGATTGATTATGTCTATTTTCTTTGCAAATTGGTGGTACACCGTCATGATGCTATTAATTGCCATCGTATTCGCCGCGGTGCAAACGGTTGATAATGTAGTCCCCAGGTATGGATATTTGATGTTTTTTTTTTGTTTTCATAATGGAATTGTGTGCTTTCAAGTCGAATATGTGTGTTTGCAGCTATGAATAGAGGGATTTGTAGTATATCTTTGCTACAGATACAGGGATTTGTAGTGTGAGGTGAAGTTTTCTGCAAGTTGGTAACTTCTAATTGTTATCAGTGATGGTTATTGATGGCGTTCGAGTAATTTTATGTTTCAATAATAAAATGAAATGATCTTTTTTATATTTAGTGACTTGATTTTCTAATTGCTGATTGGATATTGCTAATTTCAAACTTATGTTTTGACTGGTGTTTACTAACTACCATAGGAATGACAAAAAGGCATTTATAATTATGAGTCTTCTACATCCAAGAGATTGTTAGATTTGTATTAATATGTGCGTTCTTATGATTTTTGTGTTTCCTATGTGTTTTCAGTTCGATAACTTTGGCGGTGCCAAGAGCGTTTAGTGACAAGAGAATGAAGAAACACCTGAGTTCTGAACCAGATGACTCTGAATTCATAATATTAGCGGGCGATGGCATTTGGAAGGTTTATTTTTATTTATAGAAATGATCAAGAAAGTTGGTTTTATGATTTTTTTTTGTTGCTTTTGATCTTAATCTTATGTTCGCTTTCAGGTTATGTCGAATCAGGAGGCGGTAGATTGCATCAAGAATGTAAAAGATGTAAGGGCGGCTGCAAAGCAACTAAATGAGGCGGCAAAATATGGTACATAGGTTTTTATAACATAGGTTATGCAAGGATTAGTCATATACTCATATGTATATACTTCGAAGTTATGTTCAGGAAGATAAAATTTGTATTTATGTAACATAGGTTTTTATACAAGTATAAGTTGATATACGACTAATATTAGGAGTGAAAATCTCGCTCAGTATTCATATTAATAATCAGCATTTCTAACATCGAGTCGAGCTCAATATCCCGAAAATTATCATGATGTCGACTAAATGTTTTCTTGTGAAATGACTTTGATCGCAGGGAAACACAATGCTCACACGGATTGAAGACCGGGTATTGCAAGAAAAGCGGAATGTTGGACGTTATGCTTATCCACTGGTATATTTATATACATTTTATTATATATATATATATATATATATATATATATATATGTTTGAATAATAGTTTGGTTTAGTGAAAAGCTTTTATATTATTATTATTATTATTATTGTTGTTGTTTTGATACAGGGAGCAGAAAGCTCAAGGTTTCTAGGTTGCAGGCTGGATTTTGGGAGTCCATTAGGTCTGGGTAAGTCAAATTATCTGTCTGTTTGTCTTTCTTTCTTTCTTTTTCAGATTACTTGCTTGCTGTTTTTAGTTTTGTATGGTAATTCTCAGGTTAATAAATTCTATGAATTGTACCTAATTTGCAGTTTTTTTTTTAACTTTTTAAACCCCTAAATTGTTCGAACACGAACCACCGCCATCAAATTTTTTTTCCTTTGCTGACTTCCTGACTGTTGTACAGCATGTATTCCTTTTAAGTGCTTGATGAAATGTCTGAATGTTTTGTTTATGTTGAGAAACAGCATTGATCTCAGGGTAGTTGTATTAGAAGATATATTTAACTATCATGGCACACAAAAGAGGGTGTAAACGTTTACCACAGTTTTCTTTGGATATTCTGCATTGAGTTAAAAACTTTCGAATGTCATGTTAAGAAACCATTGTGCATTTGTTATTGGATTTTTTTGGGGTAATAGTAATGTTGCTTCTGCCAGGGATAGGGTTTCGTCAGCTAACATGTCAAAATGTGTCGTTTTAAGAAGCACATGTTTGGTTTGGGTTAAAGTGACTTCTTCCTAAATTGTGCCTCAGACAGGTCGATTCAGGAAAAAAAATATGAAAATGGGTTTGTTTGTATGGCGGTGCTCACAGCATTGCCAGTGTCAAGGACATTTGCTGGGCCGGTTGTGAGCTATTTGGACTCACTCTAAGTTTTAGAGTTTTGTAGGAGTGACCATTTTGAGCGATTAGTTAAATAAAACCTGGTAGCTTTATATAAATAAAAGTTACAGGTTTAACTTATTGTTTATTTCCCCACCTATGCAGGTAAACAAGTCATTACACCATCGTTTTTTCCCAACAAAGCGAGGCATGAATCCGAATCAGCAAGCTTCACTTCCATGTTAGGAATTTGTACCATAATTGGTTTTGTATAAAACTAAATTGCTAATGTTATACGTTTTCTCTAGACCCGTGAAATTTGATAATAAACAAGCTTTCAACCCGTTTATTCCGTTGAAATTGGCACCTGACCTACATGACTTATTCTATTTTTTTTAATTTGCAGGCCTCCTTTCAATTCGTTTGCATTTAATTCTCCATGTTAGAGTTTCTCCTATACAATGGTTTCATTGAGTATGGACTAACATCATCGTTTAACAACTTATTTCCAAGTAATATTAGAATTTAAGACGCTTTGATATTTTACAAGTCACATAGTTTTAAATGTTCGCCATGTTTTACACCTTTTCTTCACCTTTACGCCTTAAAGATTGTCATCAAACCACAAAAGGAAAATGGGCCTAACACAACTAAGAACATTCTTATTCGTGTGTTTTCAAATCATATAGAAGTTCCTGGTACAATTTGCTTGGTGATGGTTCGGACCAGGTCATGGATAAACGTAGGGCTTTCTGTTTTTCTTTTGTGGAATTTTGTAAACCACTGGATGCCTCCTGCTGATGCAAGGTAAGTGCTAGCATTTCCCCTGAGTGTTATCAATATAAATCTTGTCATATCACGAGTTTATCTTTCCTCTTTCGGTGTTGGTACCGTTATGAAACAAGTCGATACCGACCACAACGGGGATTCCCGGAGCAGGTTTGAAGCAATTAATTTTGAGGTGTAATTTTTTGGATTGGTTGTCTTTTCTATGGTGTTTTTTGCTTTGTTTGCTATATGTCTCTCTTAGCAGCTTGCTAAAAGAGTTTTGTGGTTTTAAAGAATAAAGTGGTCCATTGATTGTATATATGAAAAACGGGTGAGCCTACGGTTACTCCTGTACGAGAAACAGACTTGGATTTAACCAGTTAACCACCCGTGTTTAACAGCAGCTAACCCTGTTGCTTTTGTTCTAGAATCCGCTTGTAGGGGAAGCAGATTAAAAATTGCTACCTAACGCTCCTTAACGAAGACACAACTCTATTCAGCCTCACGCTCCTAAACGGGTCACAACTCTGGTCAGCCTCTGGTTACTTTTTATTGATTCCGCCAACTGTGGTGGCATAACAGAGTATGTTTTTAGCTTACCTTTGTTAATCTATGGAACCTTAAAACTATTGCCCATTAGGAAAGTGGGGAACTACTGTTGGAAGGTAACGTGATTTGGAGAGTGGGGAATAACTATTGGATGTGGTAGGTTGAAGCATGCGGTGCGTGGCAGTGATGATTTTGTTGTCATGATTTAGTTCATCTTCTTCCTTATCTTAGCTTATTGTAGTTATATGTTGTACGAACCAATTCGGCTGATAGTGTAAACATTACACTTTTTGTGCTGTTATTTCTAAAGTTGCATATGTTGATCACGGATTATGCTTAGAGCCATTTTGTTAGAATGAAAGATGATTATGAAGATGAAGTAAATGCTAATTTTATAGGATAATTATTTTTCATTAGGCTTTTTTACATTGCATGTTCAGTACTAAATCAAAGATGCAGATTACTACGGAGATGAACATTGCTCTCAGTTATATATAAATGAATGGAACTTTGAATCATTCTTTGTTTATTGATTTGAGATGATTCAGTTTTGTATTACAAGCTAATCATGTTTATATTGAAAGTACATGATGCGAACATAAGTAATGTATGTATCAGTGCAGTGATATGCATGTACCAGTGCAGCGATGAACTGGCTTGCTTTCGAACGGAACTGGCATATCACGACTATAATAACAGTGCATATACAATATCACGACTTTAATATGAATGCAATTATCAGTCGAAGTCCCACAACCATATCATGGCTTAGCGCGCCGAAACGCGCACAGGTCAAACTCCCATTACATAACAAATAAATATATATATATATATATATATATATATATATATACAATACTAAAACATGCATACATATTAACTAAATACACAATTTTAACTCGCAGACTCATAAACAACAAGAAAAGCCGCAACACTGCCACAAAGCCTTGTACACTTCTGGATTCCATAACCCTGGACTATAAATATCCACATTTTGATCATATAATAGCACCACTAGATTGTTGGCTGAAATGGATCCAAACTACTTGCTTTATATTACCTAAAATTTTTACTGACTTTATACACCAACTTTTACCTTTTTTTTTAACAACTTCCTTTTTCAACAGCTTCTAATTTCTACCAAAACCATGCTTTCACAACACCACATCCAACAATCCCGCAACGCGCGAATATAAATACCACTAGTTAAGATTAATATATCAAGTTTTAATGACACCTCGAAATCAATGGTAAAATACTCGAATATCAAATTGTTAGAAATAGCCATATCAAAAAAGAGCCGTTAGCTCCTAAAAATAAAAATATAGCCGTTAGACTCATCTCTATAAATAGTTTCATCTTCTCATTCAATTGTATCAATCAATCAATATATACAAAAGAAACATATTCAATCTCAGTTTTTAATTTCTTCTCGGTATTTTCAATTCTTATCATGGTATCAGAGCAGTGAACGATTCTTGACCGTTTCACAAAGCTCTTCATCTACCCTAAGCCACCATGTCTTCCGGCGGCGGCTTAGCGAATTAAAAACAAACCACAACTAACCTGTCAATACAGTTTGCCAACCTCCTAAAAGTTTACCACGATGCCCCAAAAACCGATGAGTCCTGTGAAACCACCGTGAAGGTGGAGCCGGAGGCTGTGGAGCAATTGGACAGTGGACTGTTCGATTTCGACAATAATACTAAAACACGGCATTCTGCAGAAGGAGAAAGCAAGGAACTTGCGGGAAAACCTGCGAAAATTTGCTTTAATGGTGATCAGACGCAGAAACTAAATATGGCTGACCAGTCAACGCCTTCAAAACAGATCGGTGATGAGGAGGGTGACAATGGAGGTACATGGTTTGGGAATAAAACCTTAAACCCCTTTCTTAACCCTAAGTTTTTTACTTACCGAATAATATGACTGATATATGAAATCCTTAATTGCTCCACCCTCCTAGAAAGAAATAATGGTGATGGTTCAGTGGAACCACCTAGAAAACCAACCAATAATTTTTTTGTCCAGGATAGCAAACCAAAAATAATAAAATGGGTATGTATTATGGTAATAGGTATTCAATTCTTTTTTAATTGGGTACTTCAATTTTTTGTATAACTTTTTGACCAAACTTAACCCAATGTAATGAGCTGGAAGAGTTTTTATAATACTCAATGTGTCATAAAGAAAAAAAGAAAACTTTTTCTAAAGGAAAAAACTTTTATAAAACGTGAAAAACGGAAAAAACGTTTTTTAAAGAAAAGTTTCTTTGTAAAAGGTTTGTTTTCTAAATAAAAATATAAAAAAAAGAAGTTTTTTAATAAAAATTTTTTGTTTAAAACCACAAGCTAACATGGCTCAAAATTGTCTTAATACTGACGGATCATGGATTTTTTATTGTGGTGCAACTGACACCATGACGAATGATCCATTAGACATTGTCTCAAAAACTAAACCCAGAATTAACCATACTTTAAAACTATCAAATTGTCTCTACGTCCCGTCCTTGTCACATAAACTATTATCCATTAGTCATGTGACAAAAGAATTGAATTGCACTGTCCTGATGCATCCAACATTCTGCATCCTCCAAGATATCAGGACGGGCACGATCATTGGGCGTGGCACTGAACGTCAAGGATTGTACTATGTGGACGAAGTGACTCAACAGGGTAATGTGATGCTCGCTCACGGGACTAAAGATAGAGAAGCTTGGTTGTGGCATAGGAGATTAGGACACCCATCCACTAGTTATTTACACCTTTTATTTCCAAAACTATTTCCTTCAAATAAAACTTTTAATTGTGAAACTTGTGTCTTAGCTAAGAGTCATAGACATACCTACAAACTAAATAACACCTGTTGGATCAGTTTGCTCTTTTGTTTAAGTAAGAACTTGCTATCTTTGACACTTAAGTGTTTAGCAAGCCCTTGTATATCAGATTATAAGCACAGCGGAATGTATAAGTTAAAGCAACACTTTTTATACTTAGGAAGAGTTATTACTCCCCCTAGATGATTGAAACTAATAATGACAAGTATTTATTATGAATCTAAGCAGTAAATGAGAATTAGATACTTAGACAGATTCACAATAAATACTGAAATGGAATAGAACAGTGAAAGTGTTTGAAGGATTTTCTATTAAAATCAATGTCTAAAATAGAAGGTTGAAGCCTCCTATTTATAGACGTTTACATACATGTATCTTGCCCAAAAAGCAAGTACAGAAACATCAGAAACAAGTTGCACAAGTTGCAACATTGAAACTAACAAATACAGCTAAAAGTAATAATAAACAATAAAACTACTGATACAAAAGGCGGTGGAAAATATCTGATGCTAAGTGCTGATGAATGACAAACTACTGATGAGTAGTTTGTCTTCAGTACTTCTGAAGTGAACTTGTCTGGTTTGGACTTCAGAACTTCTGATGAAGTTTCTTCTTCAGCACTTCTCATATCTTCTCTTCAACAGTTTCTTGTCTTCTCTTCAGTACTTCTATACTTAGCCAAAATGACAGAAGTGAATTAGACTAAGGTTTCCAAAAGTGGTTTCACCAATCCTCTTTGTCCTAACAATCTCCCCCTGGATTGATGAAGCCAAAACCTTACTAATTCCTTATGATTTTCTTCTGTCTTGAACAATCTTCCATATCTCTTTGTACATGGTGTTCTTGAGCTGGTTTAACTGTCCATCAGATAGAGATCCTCTCTGTGGCTCCAGATGTTGAATTGTGAGCAGGTCTTGTGTTGACAGTTTCTTTAGATCACTGATCTTCTTGTAAGCCCTGCTTGAAAGGTCTCTTCTTGTCAACAATACTGAGTTGTTATCAGTAAGTGACCATCTGATGATAGGTACCTTTGACCTGTTAAAGTCAGAGGAATAGGGAACCAGACTTGTCCCTTGGGTTGATGATCCTGAGTGTTGGATGCTTTCTGTTTCAGTTAACCTCAGGTGGGAGTCTCTTCCTTGTTGTTGTTGTTGCATATCAGGCATCTGAATAGTTGGGAGATGGTGTTCAGTCACTACCTTGGTATGCATCTTGTCTTTGATAGTTTTTTGGATTTGGTAGGCAAAAGTGGAAGGATCCCTGAATTGTGTTAACAGAGGTTTCTCCTCAATGTCAAAATCTGAATGGACTATTGAACTTCCTTCAAGTAGTACCATTTTGAAATCAGTTTTGACATTGTCCTCTGCTTTCTTTCTTTGAGTAGCAGGCTTTCTTGTTGATACACCAGAAGTTCTAACTACTGATCTTGAAGGATCAGCAGTTTGAAACTTCTCTGGATTTGCAGCCTTGGCAGCCTTGTATTTTCTATAAGTATCCATCAGTCTTTCTTCTTTCCATCTGGATACTGAGGCTTTTGAACCATAGCCCTCTGCTACTAATTCATCTATCATTTGGGCTCTCTTGGCCTTTCCTTCTTTGCTTGTGGCCAGTTTGTCTGCAATGATTTGTGCTCTTCTTGTTAGCTCTTGCATAGAGAGTCCCTTGAGTGTGTAGGCTTTAGTCTTGCTGTTCTTTGTGATGTAAGACATCAGTTGTTGTCTTTTGTCTTGTTCAGCAATCTCATCAAGGCTAGCCTGCCTTTGTAGTTCAGCTTCATAGGCCTGAAGTTTTTCTTCATGGCTTAAGTCTAGATCATCCCTTTCTTCCAGAGTTTTCCAGATCAGATCTACTCTGGCCTTCTTGTTGGCTGCAACTAAGCTCTTCTCTAGTAATTCAGCTGATTAAGAGATTGGAGAAGGGTTTAGTACAGTCATTGTTGTAACTGTTGTAGTAGGCCTGATAGGATCAGATGTTGGTTGAATAGGAGCAGTTGTTCTGGAAGGGTCAGCAGTTTGAGGTTTGGAAGTGTTAACCTCTGATGGGTTGACAACTGCTGATGGTTTGTCAACTACTGAAGGATTGTCTTCAGTACTTTCTGATTCTTCATCAGAACTTTTGCCATCAGAAGTTTCTTCATTATGCCTTAAGGATTCTTCAGAGGTTTGGGTCTCATCTTCTTTTTCCGTGGCTTCAATCTCTTCTACTGAGACACCAAACTGTTTGGCCAGTTTTTCTTTTCTGGCTTGATCCTTCTGATCTCTTTCAAGGATGGCCACTCTTGCCCTTATCCTGGCTTGGAATGACTCCTTAGGTTCCCTAATTTTCTCCCCCTTTTTGGATTCATCAAGTTTAAGTTTAGAGGTTGAGGGTTGGGAGAATTGACCTTGAAGATGAGCAATCTGTTTGCTGTTGAATTCTATCTTGTTAGACAGATCATTCATCTTTGTCTTGATCACTCCAAATTGATTTTTGATAGACAGCTCCAAGTTAGCTGTGTATGTTTGGAAGTGATTCTTGATGAGAGTGTTCATCATGTGGTACAGGGGACCCTCTGGGCTGCATAGCTGGTTCAAGTCTATGCTTGTTTGCCCAGGAAATTGGGTAGGCATTTGTTGTGAAGGGTGTGTTTTTGGGAGATCCTCATGTTGTACAGAGGATGCCACTCTAGGGGTTTTAGGGATTGAGTGGACTTTAACCTGTGCAGGGGTGACTGGCTTCTTGAGCTTGGATACCCCTGAAACAGGACCTTCATAAAGTGCCGTCAATTCAGTAGTTTTAGTTTTTGAAACATCATCCAAATTAATGGAATCATCTGAATCCCTGATGTTGTCCTCATTGAGGACTGTCTCAGTTAAATCATGAGCTGAGCCCAACTCAGTTCTCTCATGAACCTCTTGTTCTTGGTTCTGAGGATTTCCTACTTCAGGCATTAAGCCTTCATCAGTAGTTGCCACATCTGAGGTCTTAGCTATTTTACTTCTATCCTCAGATCCACCACTGGGTGGTAACTGAGTAGTAGCAGCCTCGGATGCCCCAAGAGTCTCTAAAATTGGGCTTAAAGACTCTGGTCCACCCTCATCTCTTGGGTTAGGGCTAGTGATGTCCACATCCATGTCTGATGTTGTGGTTATGTCCCCTGTTTGTTGTGGTTGTAGGGAACTGACATAATCAAATGGGACTTTCTCTTTTAGCCCAGAGAGAAGTTTGGCAATCTCTATTGCCTCTGGTTCAGAAATTTGAGGGGTTGGTTCAGTAGTTTGGGCAATAGGTGAAATAGGTTGGTCAGCAGTTTCAAAAGAAGAGTGAGTTTCAATAGTTTTTCTAAGTCTTTTTCTTTTGAATAAGATAGTTATGGGTGCTCTTGGTGGGGTTTGAGATGGATGAGACTGAGAGGGTGTTTCAGTCTCACCTATTTGAAGAGCAGATTGCTCATGAGCATGTTCAGGCATCTCAACCTCCTGAACAGCTTTTCTTTTGGGTTGGTGGGTTTTTGTCTTTGTTGGCTTGGGCTGTTTGGCTTTTGGTGGTGTGAGTTTGGAAGATGTGGGCTTCAGGGGGACTTGTTGTTGTTCTCCCTGATCATCTTCTGGCCAGGTAGCCGGTTTGTTATGCCTGGAGTATGCTTGTGAGGTTAATGGATTTAAAGTTGAAACTTTTCCCACAAGCACCTCATTACCCAGTTCCCCTATTATGCATTGCATAATGAACCTTGGGTATAACAAAAACTTTTTCTTGGTATTATTATGATGTAACACCAACTCATTGAAAAATAATTTTGATGCCCTGAATTTGGTTTCATTCACAATGGAATGAAATATTGGTTGAAAAGTAGAGGGCATCTAGTCATAAGACCCTGTTTTTGGACTCAAACACATAATAATATAATGAAACAAAAGCTTGTATTTTGGTTCAAAATATTTTTTGAAGATTGTAGCATGGGAGAGAGTACCTTGATAACCACACTCTGTCATGGTTAAGTGAATATCAGAATTAGCAACTTGATCAGGGGCAGTTACATCATCCAGGCCCAGTCTTGTTGCCAGTGTGGCTGGTGTGATGGTCAGTGGTTTCCCTTGTATTCTTGAGTTGAGGGAAATGATTTCATCATCAGCCATCACCGTCTCAGCGTTTGCCCAGAACTCATTTAGAGTTTCAGTATGAATTGGTGGGTTTATTGTGAGAGCAGTAAAATATTGGGATTTTACGACAAGATCAATGATCTCATCGTATTGGGACCAGCCTTCTTGTTTTTCAAGAAAGGCCCTTTGATTGTGTCCCTGTTTTAGAACGAGAGCCATGTGGTTTTTGTTTTTGTTGATCGAACAGTTGATTTGTAGGTTTAGGTTATTGAGAGAGTTTTTGAGAAAGAAAGAGGGATATTTTGAATTTGAAAGGATAAGTGTTGAAAAAGGTATTTATCAGAAGTTTTTAACCGCTTGAATCTTCTTTATTAGAAGTTTTTAAACCGCCTTGGTTAAAAATCTTTTTATCAGAAGTTTTAAACCGACTAGGTCAAAACCTCTGATGATGGGAAAAGTCAGATTTGCCCTTTTTGACTAAACTGCTGATGAAGGATTATCTTTATCAGTAGTTCCCATTTCCTCTTCAGTAGTTTTAAAAGCTGATGAGAAATGTTTT
The DNA here is from genome assembly GCA_028751855.1 of Ambrosia trifida. Lineage (NCBI taxonomy): Eukaryota > Viridiplantae > Streptophyta > Magnoliopsida > Asterales > Asteraceae > Ambrosia > Ambrosia trifida. The sequence goes on from CM054122.1 coordinate 113,043,097, forward strand.
ATAAATACTTTTATTCATAACTTCTGAAAGTTATTTTATCAGAAGTTTTACACTTTTCAGAAATTTTCCCATACTGATGTTTTGTTCATCAGTAGTTTCTCTCTTTTCAGAAGTTTTGTTTCAGACTTTTGTCTTTTTGTAAGTGAAAAATGAAAAATATGTGCAGAATAATAAAATAAACACTTACAAATTTAGCATCCCAAGCATGGATACTAACTTCTGAAATGTTGATGTGTCAAGGGGTTTTGTGATGATGTCAGCTATTTGATTAGCTGTTGCTACATGCTTCACCTCAATCTTGCCTTTTTCATAGCAATCTCTTATGAAATGGTAACTGATCTCAATATGTTTGGTTTTTGAGAACTGTACCAGATTTTGAATGATGCTAATGGCAGATTTGCTGTCTACAAACAAAGGTGCCTTGGTTTCTTTGATTCCATAATCAAGAAGTTGATATTGGAGCCATTGTATCTGTGATGTACAACTTGCAGCTGCAATGTATTCAGCTTCAGCAGTTGAAGTTGCAACAGATGTTTGCTTCTTTGATTGCCATGACACTAGACAGTTACCCAAGAATTGACAACCACCAGATGTTGACTTTCTTGTCATCTTACACCCTGCATAGTCACTATCTGAAAAAGCTGATAACTTGGTATTGCTTGAAGCAGGATATCAAATTCCAAGTGTTGGAGTTCCTTTCAGATATCTGAAAATTCTTTTGACTGCTATAAGGTGTGATTCCCTTGGTGCTGATTGATATCTGATGGCCTCAAGCCTTGCAACTGGAGCAAAGGTTTCATCATAGTCAATTCCCTCTTCTTGAGAGTACCCTTGAACTACCAGTCTTGCCTTGTTCTTGATTATCATACCAGCTTCATCTTGTTTGTTCCTGAAAACCCATCTTGTGCCAATTGGTTGCTTGTTTGGAGGTAAGGGACAGATTTTCAAGACCTGTTGCTTGTTGAACTGAAGCAGTTCATCTTGCATAGCTTGCACCCAATTATTGTCTTTGAGGGCTTCCTGGTACTTCTTTGGTTCCAACTGTGAGATAAAGGCTGAAAATAGGCAAAAGTTGGAGAGCTGGTTTCTGGTAAGAACACTTGAAGCTATATCACCCATGATTTGATCAAGTGGATGATCTCTGTGTTCAATCAGTTGTTGTAAACCACTGACAGGTGTAGGTGGCTCATGTTCTTCAAACAAACTACTAAGGTCTATAATATCTGGTTCAGATGTTCCTTGATCTTCAGTAGTTGGATCTACTGAACCAGTAGTTTGAGTTTGTTCCTCAGTACTTGTTTGATCAGAAGTTTGTGGAACTTCTGATGATTTTGAAGTTGACTTGATAACTGTTTGAGGAGTCCATGGTGTGGGATCCTCATCATCAAACCTTTTGTCACCATAATAAGTAGGTTTAGATGAAGTAACAGCCTTCTCAGGTCCAAAATGGAAGTTGTCAAGGTCAAAAAGTTCAGCAGGATGTGCTGGAATAAGAGTGTGTTTTGACTCATTGAACTTGACATTCAATGTTTCTTCTACTATCCTGGTGTGAGAATTAAAAACCTTGTAGGCTTTTCTAGTTGAGGAGTAACCAAGAAAGTAACCTGAGTCAACTTTGGCAGCAAACTTTGAAATAGATTCCTTGATGTTCAAGATGAAACATTGACACCCAAAAGCCCTGAAAAGGAGATAAGGGGCTTCATGCCATGAAGAACTTCATAGGCAGTCTTGGAATGTCTCTTGACCACAAGAACTCTATTCTGAACATAACATGATGTGTTAACTGCTTCTGCCCAAAAGTACAAGGGCAGTCCAGAATCAGCTAACATTGTTCTTGCTCCTTCTATTAAGGTTCTGTTCTTCCTTTCTACTACACCATTTTGTTCAGGAGTTCTGGGAACACTGTATTGTCTAATAATCCCTTTAGACAAACAGAATTCATCCAGAGTTTTGTTCCTGAACTCTGTCCCATTATCACTTCTAATGGTTTTGACAGGTAGAGAATATTGTTTCTCCACTTGTAGAATGAAGAACTTGATGATTTCAGCAGCCTCATCCTTGGAGAATAAGAAGAATACCCATGTGAATCTTGAGTAGTCATCAATGATGACTAAGCAGTACTTCTTCTTACCAAGGCTCATAATCTTGACAGGTCCAAATAAGTCCATATGGAGTAGTTGAAGACATGCAGTTGTTTTTTATTCTTCAATAGACTTATAGGAGGACTTATGTTGTTTTCCCTTTAAACAGGATACACAGTGTTCTTGACACTGGTATACTTTCAAAGGTAGACCTCAGACCAAGCCCATTTTTGTGACTTTATTTATGGTTTTAAAGTTCACATGGCCAAGTCTCCTGTGCCAGAGATCTGTTTCTGAAGTTGATGCCCTTGAGAAGAAACAGGCAGTGTTGTTCAATACTTTGTCTTTCTCAATGTCCACTGCATAGACATTGCCACATCTTTTGGCAATCAGCAAAGTATGATCTTCAATGATCTTCTCTATCAACTTCTGGCCTTCTGGTGAGATGATCTTGCATGCTGTCTTTGTGAAAAAGGAAGAATATCCTTTATCACACATTTGTGACACACTCAGCAAGTTGTATTCAAGGTTTTCCACTAGATTGACCTTGTCAAACTGTATTTTGCCAGAGGAGACATTGCCATGTCCTAGCACATATCCCTTAGCATTGTTCCCAAAGGATACAGATCCTTCTCTTTGGCTGATAAAATTGTTTATCAGGTATCTGCATCCAGTCATGTGCATAGAGCCTCCACTGTCAACATACCATATGCTGTTTAAGCCCCTGGAAACTCTCTGCACACAATAGCAAATTAGTTAGATTTAGGAACCCAAGCCTGTTTGGCTTTGGGTTTGCTCTTGAGAACAGTTACAGTTTGTTCTTGACCAGGTTGAGAAATCCATGTCTTTTTGGCAATGGATTTTTCATTAAGAACCATGGTGGTATCCTTTTCAGGACCACCATCAACCTTGGTCATCAGTAGTTGTACCAAGTTCATTAGTTTTTGAATCTCAGCAGTTTGTGAAACTGCTGATGAATCAGGTCTAACTACTGATAAAGAGTTTTGAGAAAAAGATTTTAGTTGAGATTTTATCTTTTTCTGAGAAAAGGTGTTTTCAGGTTGTTGTTTCTTGGGTTTAAAGGTTCTTTCATAATCATTTCTGATTTGATTTCCCACAACCTGTTGCTTAATTTTATGATTGAACTGAATTCCTTTTCTGTATCTACAAAACTCTGTTTTATGGTTGAACAGACCACAAATTTCACACTCTTTTGCCTTTTGTTTTTTATCTAAAGGCAAATTTCTGACATTAGTGTAAAGATTTTGCTCATCAGTAGTTTTCAGGGTCTCAACTCCTGATGTAGATGAAACTACTGATGGCTTGTTGTCAGATTTTGTTAATACTTCTGAAGTACTTTCTTTGAAAATACCAGGATTTCTGTTTAGAAAGTTTTCATGGAAAGATGTGCAGTCTTTCCCTTCAGAAGTTTCATTTGAAACAATTTTTCTCCCATCTTCAGTAGTTTTGGGAGAGAAATCTGTTGGTGTTTCAACATGATGGTACCCTATGCCAAACTTAACATTTGAAGCACTCTGTTTGTTTAGCAATAGCTGGTACCCCTTACAAGAATCCACCCATTTTTCACAACTGATCTTGGTGTCAGCAAGCTCTTTTCTGACATTCCCAAGATCTTCTATCATCATTTTAATTTGTGCTTGGGTTTCAATAGCTGAGTTAGTTAATTTAGAGGCTTCTTTTGTTTTAGCAGTAAGTTTCCTCTCTAAATCACACTTCATCTGAGTGTATTTTCTTTCTAAATCATTGGCTTTTCCTTGTAAGTGCACATTTGTCTCTCTTATGAGAGCAAAAGTTTCTTTGCAAGAATTTGAGCAAAGTTTTGTCAAAGATTCTTTTGATACCTGTGACAATGCAGATTTTGAAGTACAGCCTTCAAATGCCATTAAGGCAAAGTTCTTTCTGCCATTATCTGGTTCTCCCCAGTTGATGTCAAACACCTTGTTGTCTGCATCAGGATTGCACTCTGTGGTGTCAAAAGGGAGACTGCTCCAGTCAACATACCCTGAGGTGAAAAGACTTTGTTGAGAGGGTTGTTGAGGCTGTGGAGGATGTTGAGCAGCTGGAAAGGGAGGGATTGATTGTTGGCTCTGCATCTGTTGAGCAGGCATTTGAACATATTGTACTTGTGGCATGTATTGCTGTTGAGGAGCTTGTGCCTGTACAAAATGAGCACTCCCTTGAGTTCCATTATTCCTATTATAATTGGGGTTAAAGTTATTTCCAGATTGTGATTGGTTAAAGCTAGAGTTTCTACACTCTCTAGCAAAGTGTCCCAACTTCTGACACTTGTGACATCTCAGTTTGGATTTGTCAAAACCAATTTTTGTATTACTGGTCAATCCTGGAAATTTCCTTCCTGACCTTTTGTAAAACTTGTTAGTTTTAATGCTTAGCATGGCCAGTTGGTGTAAAATGTCCATTTCTTCTAAGTCATCACTGCTAAAGTTTTTCAAATCATCCATGATAAAACATAGATTATCAGCAGTTTGACTTTGGTCATCATTGTCATAACCTGGGAAAGATCCTTCTGATGAGATCCCAGTTGTTATGTCAATGTTGTCATAAGATCCATAGGAACAAGTTCGTGAGTCTTGTCCCAAAAGTGTTGTACTACCTGGTAGGTAGTCATCAGCAGTTTTACCAGATGATTGTAATTTCTTCTTTTTATCAATTTCTCTCTCAAAAGTAAGTAATCTCCCATGGAGTTTTGTAAGAGTGAGGGAGCTGAAATCTGGTGAGGATCTTAAAACAATGGAGTATGTTTCCCATTTGTCTGGTAAAGACCTTAAAAATCTATGTAGCATAGATACTGTTGTATAGGTCTGACCATTTAACTTTAGCTCAGATATTAATGAGGAGAATCTTTCAAATTGTTGAGTTAAAGTTTCCCCATTAATATGAGCAAAGGTCTCATATTGTTGAGCTAAAATCTCTCTGGTGTTGGCAATCACCTCTTCAGTTCCTCCAAACTGTTCTTTAAGACAATCCCAGAGTTCTTTGGCACTTTCACAATGTAAAAGGCCAGAGTATATCTCATTTGGGAGAGCCATTGCCAACATAGAGAATGCTTTTGCATCTAGCTCAAGTTTTAGGAAATCATCATCTGTATAGTCTTTTGGTTCTTTAGGAACCTCAACTTTAGTTTCAAGATTTATGTTTACTGGTTTGTGAGGACCATATATCACAGATCTCCAACAACCTGTGTTGGTTTGTGACAAGGTATGTGCCATTCTCTTTTGCCATATGTTGTATTCATTTCTAACAAGCATGGCAGGTTTAGTAGCAGAACCAGTATTATGTGGATCCATTTTAAAGAGTATTGATTTGTCAGATGACTCTTTTAAGTGATGGATGTTTGATAAAAAGTGAACTTTTGATCTTTTATTGAGTATCAATAAGAGCTTTGTGTCTGATTCTCAATTTGTTAGATTGATATGTGATCAGATAAACCAATGCTCTGATACCAATTGTTGGATCAGTTTGCTCTTTTGTTTAAGTAAGAACTTGCTATCTTTGACACTTAAGTGTTTAGCAAGCCCTTGTATATCAGATTATAAGCACAGCGGAATGTATAAGTTAAAGCAACACTTTTTATACTTAGGAAGAGTTATTACTCCCCCTAGATGATTGAAACTAATAATGACAAGTATTTATTATGAATCTAAGCAGTAAATGAGAATTAGATACTTAGACAGATTCACAATAAATACTGAAATGGAATAGAACAGTGAAAGTGTTTGAAGGATTTTTCTATTAAAATCAATGTCTAAAATAGAAGGTTGAAGCCTCCTATTTATAGACGTTTACATACATGTATCTTGCCCAAAAAGCAAGTACAGAAACATCAGAAACAAGTTGCACAAGTTGCAACATTGAAACTAACAAATACAGCTAAAAGTAATAATAAACAATAAAACTACTGATACAAAAGGCGGTGGAAAATATCTGATGCTAAGTGCTGATGAATGACAAACTACTGATGAGTAGTTTGTCTTCAGTACTTCTGAAGTGAACTTGTCTGGTTTGGACTTCAGAACTTCTGATGAAGTTTCTTCTTCAGCACTTCTCATATCTTCTCTTCAGCAGTTTCTTGTCTTCTCTTCAGTACTTCTATACTTAGCCAAAATGACAGAAGTGAATTAGACTAAGGTTTCCAAAAGTGGTTTCACCAATCCTCTTTGTCCTAACAACACCAAAGTTGGTTCACCTTTCTCTCTTATTCATTCAGATGTTTGGGGTCCCGCGGAAACTATTGGGGGACAAAATTTTCGCTTCTTTGTGTTATTTATTGATGATTGCACTCGTATGACATGGATCTATTTTTTAAAACATAAATCTGAGGTCTTTGAAAAATTTACTATCTTTTATGCTATGGTACAAACTCAATTTAAAACTAATATCCAAATCCTTCGATCCGACAATGGAGGTGAATTTGTAAATGAGTCTATGAAGCAATTCTGTCAAAACAAAGGGATAATTCATCAAAAAACTTGCCCCTACACCCCCGAGCAAAATGGTACCGTTGAACGAAAAAACCGTATTTTATTAGAAATAACTCGAGCCCTCTTAATTGAGTCTCAAGTTCCTACATCTTTTTTGCCAGAAGCTGTTGCCACTGCCACATATTTAATTAATCGTCTACCTACCAAAGCTCTTAATTTAAAAACTCATATTCAAACCTTATTTGATTTTACCAAAATCCCTCATCCTCTTACACTACAACCACGAGTTTTTGGATGCACTGTCTATCCTCACATTCCTAAACATGATCGAGGGAAGCTCGGCCCATGTGCAGAGAAGTGCGTCTTCGTAGGCTATGGTATTGACCAAAAGGGGTATCGGTGCTATAGCCCTAAACGACGACATATGTACACTACCCTTGACTGTGACTTCCTTGAAATTGAATTTTTCTATACCTCCCAACACAGTGGTCAAGGGGAGAAGCATATTGACCCACTGGATTGGTTAAAATGGGTTCCTATGCCAACGGAAGTTAAAGTTAATACCACTAATACCCAAGGTGACTCACTTACTTCCTTTGGCTCGCCTACCATTAGTGCTACTGCTCAAGATCTGCCTAGTTCCAAGGTAAGTCATTTACATACACATGAGGACACTCAAAATAGTGGACCTCAAGATCCTCAAGACCCTTCTAGTCCAACTAATATATCTGATAATAATGAATCCCCTATGAATATATTTGATAACAATGAAGTAGCAAGTGATCAGGATATGCAGGAAGAACAAGATGAACCAATATAAGAGAATCAAGATATACAAGACAAGGTAGTTGAAAGATATGTGTTACCTCTAAGAGTTAACAGAGGGGTACCTCCAAAACGATATTCTCCAGAAAAAGAGACAAGATCGACCAGGTACCCCATAGCAAACATGGCCAACAGGAACTTGTCTAAAGAAGCTAAAGCCTTCACCGTAGCCTTGTTTAACGAACAACTTCCTAATTCAATAGAACAAGCATTAAAATCCAAAGAATGGAGAAATGCAATAGAAACCGAAATGGAGGCACTTGGAAAAAATGATACATGGGAAAAGTGCATCCTTCCTCCAGGAAAGAAACCGGTAGGTTGTCGTTGGGTTTTTACGATCAAACACAAATCAGATGGAACCATTGAAAGATATAAAGCTCGATTGGTAGCAAAGGGATACACCCAAACATACGGGATTGATTACTTTGAGACCTTTTCCCCAGTGGCCAAGATTGACACCATTCGTGTCCTTTTTTCTGTCGCTGCAAATGAAGGGTGGCCCCTTCTCCAATTCGATGTTAAGAATGCTTTCCTGCATGGAGAACTAAAGGAAGAAGTTTACATGGAAGCCCCTCCTGGATTCACAGGAGATTTCAAAACCAAGGAAGTATGTCGGTTGAAAAAAAAACTATCTATGGGCTAAAGCAATCTCCTCGAGCTTGGTTTGGAAGATTCACTGAAGCAATGAAAGGATATGGTTTCCGACAAAGCAACTCTGATCACACATTATTCCTTAAACGGAGAGGTAAACTTACAACTTGTTTAATTATATATGTTGATGACATGATCATTTCAGGTAACGATGAAGAAGAAATAAGGAAGTTGAAGGCAAATTTGTTTACTAAATTTGAAATGAAGGACTTGGGAAGACTCAAGTATTTTCTTGGACTCGAAGTTCTAAGATCCAGACAAGGGATCTTTATATGCCAAAAGAAATACGTCCTTGACCTCCTAGCTGAAACAGGGATGATTAATTGTAAGCCATCCGATACCCCAATGATTGCTAACCTAAAACTTTGTATAGAAGAAGATGCAAGATTGGCAGACAAAGAAAGATATCAACGGTTGGTGGGCAAACTTATATATCTCTCGCATACTCGCCCAGATATTGCATATGCAGTTGGAGTAGTTAGTCAATTTATGCACAAACCTCAAGTTGCACATATGGACGCAGTATGGAGGATTATAAGATATCTTAAAGGAACTGCAGGTCATGGAGTTCTCTTTCAACCCAACAAACATCTAAAAATCCAAGCTTATACTAATGCTGACTGGGCAGGAGATAAAGGAGATCGAAGATCAACCTCAGGATACTTTACCTTGGTAGGAGGGAATCTAGTTACATGGAGAAGCAAGAAACAAAAAGTGGTAGCCTTATCCAGTGCTGAGGCAGAATTTAGAGGGATTGCACGGGGCCTGGCAGAAGTTCTATGGATACGCAAGCTCTTGACTGAAATCGGGTGTCCTCAAACTGAAGCCAGCAGGATCATGTGCGATAACAAAGCTGCAATACAAATCTCAGAGAACCCTGTTCAACACGATCGTACAAAGCATGTGGAAGTGGATCGACACTTCATCAAGGAAAAACTCGAAACAGGGGTAATAGAGCTCCCATTCGTCCAATCAAAGGATCAATTAACAGACATATTAACAAAAGCCGTCAATGGAAGAATCTTCAGTCATTGTCTTAGCAAGTTAAGCATTGGAGATCCCACTACTCAACTTGAGGGGGAGTGTTAGAAATAGTCATATCAAAAAAGAGTCGTTAGCTCCTAAAAATAAAAATATAGCCGTTAGACTCATCTCTATAAATAGTTTCATCTTCTCATTCAATTGTATCAATCAATCAATCAATATATACAAAAGAAACATATTCAATCTAAGTTTTTAATTTCTTCCCAGTATTTTCGATTCTTATCACAATGACATTTGTGACTTATGGGTTATCTAAGATCTAAGAAAACAAACAAAATTAAAGAAACCTAGTCAAGCCATGGGACCTACACAACACACGTCAGCAACAAAGTTTAAATTCTCTAGATTTTTTTTAATCATAAGTTACTATCAAGTATCAAGTTAGCTTGTACAGCAGGGTTAGCAACCTCCTTTTGTTTTCATCTTATAGTATCATATAGTATCATAAGGTTAATTTTATATGAAAATTGGTGTTTGGCATGAGAGAATGAAATAGACTGTTCTAACTAAGTTCAATACTTCAATATAAAATAGAATTTGGTAAACACAAACCATACATGAATGAAATAAATTATTTAATGGATTAAAAAGAACTTCAAATCCGTTGAAAACAATTGAAAGATATGCGATGGCTATTTTGTATGGAACCGAGTATAAGAAAAATTACAAAACTTTTCCCGTGTTCCAAACACACATATTATTGATAAACATCTGGTGTTGCCTTCTCCATTCTTGCCCTCTAACCCCGACATCATGCCTGCGCTTGTTGTGGATGAGAACTGTGTGCTTCGATATCTCCGATCTTTCCCTAAAGGGACTTCCTACGGGAGGGACGGTTTGAGGGCACAATACCTTTTGGACGCCCTTAACGGAGAGGGGTTCGTGGCTTCCACGGGTTTGCTCTTAGCCATTACTGAAGTCGTCAACTTATGGCTAGAGGGTTGTGTCCCAGGATACTTGCTGAATTTATTGCTTCGGCCCCCCTTACCCCTCTTCTGAAACCTGATAATGGGATCCGTCCCATTGCAATAAGGGCCATTGGTATCTAAAGTGGCTATGAGAAAGGTTGGTAAGGAAATGGCTAAGTATCTGGGAGGACTTCCAATTCGAGGTGGGGACTCCTAATGGGGCAGAGGCGGTGCTCCTAATGGGGCAGATTGGTATCTAAAGTGGCTATGAGAAAGGTTGGTAAGGAAATGGCTAAGTATCTGGGGGACTTCCAATTCGGGGTGGGGACTCCTAATGGGGCAGAGGCGGTGCTCCACAGTGCGAATAGGTTCCTTAACTCCTTCCATGAAGACGGTTCGCTAGCTATGCTCACTGTGGATTTTTCAAACGCATTCAACATGATCGACCGCACCGCCCTTCTTCGAGAAGTTCTTCAGCATTGCCCGTCTATCTATTTGTGGGTCCAGTTCTTATATGCCCAGCCAGCTAGGTTGTATGTTGGTAATGATTGTATAGGGGCCACTACAGGAGTTCAGCAGGGGGACCCTTTAGGTCCCCTCCTTTTCGCCTTGGCATTACACCCTATGGTTCTTCGGGTGCAAGAAAGATGTAACCTCCCATTTCATGTGTGGTACCTTGATGATGGGACGATTATTGGTGATGCCACTGACGTTGCGAAAGCCTTAGACATCATCCGGAAGGAAGGGCCATCCCTGGGACTTCAACTAAATATTAAGAAAACTGAGGTTTTTTGGCCGACCTGTAATGGGGTGAAACTTAGGGACAGGCTTTTCCCCAGTGGGATTGGCAGGCCAGAAAAAAGGGTGAAGCTCCTTGGAGGGGCTGTTAGTCGGGACTCTTACTTTATACGGGAATTGGCAGTGCGGCGAGCCTCGCGCGCGGTCGATCTTATGAAACTTTTGCCCTGCCTTAGGGATCCCCAAAGTGAACTCCTCTTGCTCAGATCTTGTATGGGGGTCGCTAAGTTACTTTTTGGCTTGCGGACCTGCCAACCCGCCATGATGGATGAAGCGGTATCATGTTTCGACAAGGGTCTGCGGGAAGCCATCGAAGACATAGTGGTATGTGGGGGCCCGTTCTTTGGTGACCTACAGTGGCGACTAGCGTCCTTGCCGATGCGTTTGGGAGGATTAGGGCTCTTCTCAGCAAAGGATGTTGGGGTGTATGCTTTTGTGGCATCGCGAGCTAAGTCTTGGAATCTCCAAGACCACATCTTAAGGAATAACGGGGTTGTCAACATGGACTTGGACTACGTGCAGGCCCTTGAAAGGATAAATGACTATCTCCCAGGTTTTGGTATTGGCAGTTTTTCTAACAAGGACAACCCCCCCCCCCCCCCAAGCCTCAGAAAACTTTGGCGAATGCCCTTTTTGGCAAAATCGCACAGAGCCTGGGTGAAACTTTTGATTTGTCCCCCTGCCAAAAGGCAGTTATTGAATGCTTGCAAAGCCCCCATGCCCAAGATTTCCTGAATGTTATCCCAATCGAAGGTTTGGGCCAAACCATGTCCAGGGTTGAATACAGGGCAATTCTTAAATATCGTTTGATGATCCCATGTACCATGAAGATGAAGTCTGTCTGATTTGCCGTAAGGCATGCTTAGACAAATACGGGGAACACGCGGTTCACTGTAAGGAGTTGCCTGGTTTCAAATATAGGCATGACTGGGTCCGGGACGTTCTTTGGGACATTTTAAGAAGGGCTGGGATCTCAGCTAAGAAGGAGGCTCCAGTGAATTTCCTCTCGGACCCCGCAGAAGGGAGATCCACCCTACGTCCAACAGACCTGCTTGTCTTTGGGTGGGCCATGGGAAAACACGCTTGCGTCGACTTAACAGGTGTATCTCCCCTAGTTGATTTGAGGGATAGTGGTTTTGTAGCAGGGCAAGCAGTGCGGAAAGCAGAGGTGAAGAAAGTTGAGAAGCATGCTAAGGCCTGTGAGGAGAACCAACACGTTTTCGTACCCCTGGCATTTGATACCTTTGGCTCCCTGGCACCGGAAGCTATCCGTTTCCTGACCAGAGTCCAACGAGTTATTCTTAGCAGTGTCTCGACTCCGGGGGGGCATGGATTTGTTTTTAGTAGGTTAGGGTTTGCGGTCCAGAAAGGGGTTGCGGCGCAGCTTGTTGCCCGCCTACCCGCTATCTTGATGTAATTTTTCGCGTTTATGCGTTAAGGAAAGAATATGCAATATATTATTAATATTTTGTTTAAAAAATATAAAAAAGTATATTATTAAGTGACACATATCATATTATTTGAACTCGTTTATCCTCTGCAGACTCTACATTAACTATAATGTTGATGTTGTTATGGTAACAGTGCCTTCAAAACCTATTCAAAACCTATAGGAAAATTTTGAATCACCTTCAAAACCCCGTATGAAGTTGCGAACAAAATACAAAACACCTTACCTCGAATAAAAACCAAAAATATTTTGGGGATCTGACTCAACTCGGCAAAAAAAAAAATTATTTCCATTTAAGTCGGTCTTATCTAACCGTCAGGAAAATTGAATTTTACATGCAATACGGTTGAGAATTTTTGTATATAAATGACGGTGGTGAAAACACAATTCAACATCAACAAAACCCACAAAAATGACTCGCTAGACCGAAAATGAAGAAATTGCTCTGGTCGTGTGCGTTAGAGACGCACAAAACGACCCATCCTTGCAACGACAACGCCGCCAAGGCTCCGGGAGCAGGAACACACGCTTCTGGGACCGTGTCTTGGGTGACTTCAAAGCCCAAGTCGGCGAGAAGGACCGCACAATTGAGAGCCTACAGAGGAAATGGACCGATCTAAAAAACAAATATGATCGGTGGACCACCTGCTATGAGCAAACCATGACCCGGCACCCAGGCATTGTGCCGGAGTTAGCTGTGGAGTTGACCCAGGTGAAGTATGTGGCTCGTTACAACGACAACTTTGAGCATCTCTAGGCCTGGCAACTCATGCGTGAACTCTAATTATCTACTATGTTTTTATGTATTTTATTTATGTTTAATATTAATAAATATTGTTTTATGTTTTTTATTTACTTTTGGTTGAATTTATTTTAACTCTAAACGGTTTACGTAAAAAAAAATAAACAAAAATGTTGCTTCCAAACGGTTATAAATAATTAAAAAAAGAATTAAAGTAAATAAAAAATCAGAAAATACACGGTTACCAGCCTGTTAGATAGAACCAAAAAACGGTCCACGGGACCCCCACCAGCACGGGTGGCGGCGGTGTTACCGTGATGGAAATGAGGTACCCGTGCCCAATTCTGATAGCGCCCCGTCTCTCTAAGAAAACAAACAAAATAAGAGAAACCTAGTCAAGCCATGGGACCTACACAACACACGTCAGCAACAAAGTTTAAATTCTCTAGATTTTTTTAATCATAAGTTACTATCAAGTATCAAGTTAGCTTGTACAGCAGGGTTAGCAACTTCCTTTTGTTTTCCTTTTATAGTATCATAAGGTTAATTTTATATGAAAATTGGTGTTTGGCATGAGAGATTGAAATAGACTGTTCTAACTAATTGAGTTCAATACTTCAATATAAAATAGAATTTGGTAAACACAAACCATACATGAATGAAATAAATTATTTAATGGATTAAAAAGAACTTCAAATCCGTTGAAAACAATTGAAAGATATGCGATGGTTATTTTGTATGGAACCGAGTATAAGAAAAATTACAAAACTTTTCCCGTGTTCCAAACACGTATATTATTAGGTGACCCATATCATATTACTTGAACTCGTTTATCCTTCGCAGATTCTATCTACCATTAGCTATAAGGTTGATGTTGTTGTAATGGTGCCTTCAAAACCTATAGGACAATCTTGAATCACCTTCAAAACCCCGTGTGAAGTTGCGAACAAAATACAAAACACCTTACCTCGAATAAAAACTAAAAATGTTTTGGGGATCCCACTTAACTCGCCAAAAAAATTTATTGTCCCGCAAAATACAAAATACTTTAACTCCAATAAAAATCCAAAATTTTCTTTTGATCAACATGCATACATACACAATTTTTTTTTCCAGATTTCTATGGTTCTTCACTAGTTACTGGGACCAAATACAAGCAAGGGATTTTTAGTATTAACATCATCTTTTATATAATATATAATAATAATAATAATAATAATAATAATAATAATAATAATAATAATAATCTATATCTATATCTATATCTATATATATCTATTAATCTATTAATATATATAAAAGAATTCAACATTGCTGACGTGGCTTGCAATGGTGCCTTCATCCTTTCCATGAAACTGCAACGTGGCATCATAGAAAGATTTTAATGTTTTTTGAATTATTTCCTTTTTTAATTAAAAAAAAATAAACATAAAACCCTAAATTTATCTCTCTATCTCTCAATTCTCAATTACTAAAATTAAATTGAGTTATTTTAGGAAAAAAGAATTTAAAAACAAATTTAAATTTTTCTCTTATGTTCATCCCATAATTTTTAAACGTTAATATCTTTTATATTCGAGATTTTTTAAATAAAAAAATTACACCAAATTAACGAGCGTTTTATTATCTTTCCAACGAGTACCATAGTGCTATATAAAAAACGGAGAAAAAAACGACTATTTTTTGTGGGGTTATGTTCATACAGAAAAAAAAACACAAAGTGTTCAGGTTATTCATTAATCATGTTTTTTCTTTTAAACCAGGTTCTTATCTACGATGTTGAAATTCAGCCCAATCGCCATGCTATCATTGGAATTTTACTCTTCTAAAGATGGATAGGTATACTTCATCAAGAGAAGTTAGGAGAACGAATCACGCAACACTGCAACACATGGTGTCACCTTATAACAATGTTATTTTTTATTTATTTAATTACAAGGGTAATAATTATTACTATTAGGTTATATTTTTCAACCCCCATCATGAATTCTACATCTATATAAGTCAAAGTCAAATTGTAACATATTTTAAATTACGTGAAGATGATTATATGTTGAAGGTTATCCTTTTAATACTGTATTATGTTTAATATGGTTTATGCTTTTTATTTTTTTTTTTAACTTTTTAAATAAATGTTTTTTAGCTAAGATTGATTATGTTTAAGTTATTTACGCTTTTCGTGATTTGAGTTTTCTTCTTTTATCATTTTTTTTATCATTTTTTATTAAATCACATTAAATTTTTTAACCCCGGGACCTTCCCGGGGTACTCAGCTAGTATATATATATTGCAAAGTGATTAATCCTACATGTCATACTCTTATGCAATCTCTCTTTTAAGAGATGCCACATAGGATGTGATGTAGCAACTCTAAACCAATTAAAAACAAGAAATAAATATGATTTAACCTAATCTATTATAATCTTAAACTAATCTTTTAAATACCTAATCTACTAAATCTGAATATTAAAACTTTATTATTTTATCTCTCGTGTTTCCTCCTATAACTTTTAAACGTTAATATCTTTTATATACGAGATTTTTTAAAGAAAAAAATTACACCAAATTAACGAGCGTTTTATTATCTTTACAACGAGTATCATAGTGCTATATGAAAATCGGAGAAAAAAATGACTATTTTTTGTAACCCGACAGGTATTGTGTCGGGTTTGGGATTAGTTTAAAAAAAAATGTGGGTTCGGGTCGGATCTGGGATTAGGTGATACCCGACCCGATTACTCGAAAAAACATACCCAAATACCCGAACTACATACCCGATCATATACCCATGAATTTTTTAACGCATCACATAACCCTTAGACTAATGCGTTCGATATTTCAATAATTAACTTTTTTTTCTTATTTCATATTAGTTCTTTTTAGAATAATCGATTATAAACTTCCGAATTCATTTGTAATGGCACTAGATTTATACCCCGGCGCAGAAATTCGTTTTTTTTATATTTGAATATGATAACTTATGACAAAGATTTGTTTAAACAATAATAATAATAATAATAATAATAATAATAATAATAATAATAATAATAATATATTTTATTATGTTATATTAGATATTTCAACCCGGGACGCTCTCGAGATAAAAACTAGTAATAATAATAAAAGATGGAGTGGTGTGTCGCTTGAGGCCTAAAGAGTTGAAGGTTTGAGCTATCGAGTTTGCATTAAGATCAAATACGGCGTTTGGTCAACATAGATGATTCATATAGTCAAATATCCTGCCAAAACAATAATCCCCTTATTTTTCTTTTTTGAAAATAAGGAACTAATTTTGACTTTTAATATAAGGGTCAAAAGGTTTGGGTTCGGTGAAAGATAACTGATTTCCATTTTATTTTATTACTAACTAGTTTTTATCCCGAAGCGTCCCGGGTTGAAATATCTAATATGACATAATAAAATATCTAATATGACAACATAATTAATGACTTGCCAATATATGATTAATGAATACTATTATTAAACAAATCTCTGTCATAAGTTATCATATTATTATTTTAAAAAATTCATGGGTATCACCTAATCCTAGGCCCGACCCAAACCCACAATTTTTTTTAAACTAATCCTAAACCTGACACAATACCTGTCGGGTTATAAAAAATAGTCGTTTTTTTTCTCCGTTTTTTATATAGCACTATGGTACTCGTTAGAAAGATAATAAAACGCTCGTTAATTTGGTGTAATTTTTTTCTTTAAAAAATCTCGTATATAAAAGATATTAACGTTTAAAAGTTATGGGAGAAAACATGAGAGAAAAAATAATAAAGGTTTAATATTTACATTTAGTAGATTATGTATTTAATAGATGTCACAACCTCAAAATCCACTTGCGGAGTTTTACCGCGAGGCGCATGACAAACCAGGATCCAAACCAACGATCACAATAAACAAGTCTAAATGTAATTAATGCAATACCAAAACATAGTTTTAAAATCCCGTTTACAGCGGAAGCTTATTCAAAATAAAGTTCACATAAATAACCAAAGTTCAATGTTTATGAAATCATGCAACTCTATCTAGACGCCGTGCAGACGCGTGCGCCCTAGTTCCATTGTGCTACCTTAGCGACCTGAGAAAACATGTAAAAGTTTACGTCAGCACACAAATGCTGGTGAGTTTACAGGTTTGCAGATCAAGTACCAAGTCCACCTGTCCATACTATAACAAATAGAAAACCAGTATACGCTAGCTAGGCGTACGTTTTGTTACTACTACGATTGGAAAACCATTACTAACTCGAATACCAGATGTTGTGCCCGAAAAGTTGTTCCTGTTGTTCCTGTTTGAGACAATATGCACTCGCCCGGCCCTCCAAGCCGACGAGCGGGGTTGGTCACTCCCAATAGCGCTATTCACATTTCCCCGTTGTGCAATCCCGCACATTCATGGTTCCCCCCGGGACTTCCAAAGATCGTGTAGTACACAGTATAAACCCATAGTATGACAGTAGTTACCAAACAGTTGTTTTAACACATGTTTTCTCCCCCGAAAGTATAAAACCAGTTTAAAAGAGGGGTCGTAAACTCACCTTAAGTTCCTTTACTCCTTAACCCGAGTAAACTCAGCTGCTATGCTAGTCCCGTAAAGTGGCGACCTAACATACGACAGTTACAAGTACTTAGACTAATAACCCGCAGGTTAATTAGTCCCTAGATGTCCAGACCATAACCAAGTTCGTTTGAAAACACCGTGACTGTTTAACTGACCCAAAGTACAAGACTCGACATCCCATTGGTGACCCGAGACTCCCCGTGTTATGTTTACGTTCCAAAACATACAATAACGCAAGTACACTTAACACACGTTAACGTTCAACAAGTTATAGCACATAGTTCACGTATCACCGAAACACATCCAAATATATGTTACCAAGTTATTAGACATGTTACGAGGTTCCTAGCATGTTACTACATGTCAAATCGGGTCTCGGAATGCTAATTTACACTTACAGCAGCAGTACACGCGATTAGGGAGGCTAATCGCATGAAATGTCACACGACTAGGGCTAATCGCCCCTTAAGTCAGGCGATTAGGGCTACTCGCCCTTGAGGCCATGCGATTGGGCTACTCGCCCCTGTAGTCAGGCGAGTGGGCCTACTCGCCCTTATTACACGCGAGTGGGGGGCTACTCGCCCCTAATACACGCGATTAGCAAGGCTACTCGCCTGTAACCTTGCTGTTCCGGTTTTTCGCGCGTTTAACGCTCCAAATCAGATCCAGAGCGTGTGTAACTACCCAATATCATCCCTAACACTATCCTAAACATGTTTAACCCAAAACCCTTCGTTCATCCTCGTAAAATCAGTCCTGCATGCAACCAAAGCAATCCAAACACATACCCATAGCATGCAACATTCAATTAACGCATGTAATCATAACCCTATTATCCAATTACTGAGATTTCTATCATCATACTAACAATATTAATTCTGACCTAGCATGATAACACATCAAAACATCATCAAGATTCATAAAAATCCTATCTTTCTAATCATACATACCCATAACGCATGTTTATTAGTTATAATCCGATTAATAACTCTTATTGACGATTTTCAGAAAGCTTTTTCGTTTATGAACAGGTCTGGACCATTAGGGATTGATTAAAAACGTTTACAAAGTATTATGGATGAGAATCAAACCTCGGAATTGTAAAAGGATGATGGTTAGACCTTGAAACCTTGTGTTTTTGATCAAAATCGCCTTCCAGAGGTTGTTTAAGTGTTTGGGGCGGTTATGGGACGACTAGGGTTGATATTAGGGAGTTTAGGAGGTTAAGTTTTGTATTTATAGGCGTTTCTAGTCGTCCAGCACGTTATAGGCGAGTATGCAGCAGCTACATGCGATTAGGGCTGCTAATCGCATGAGATTGGGCCTAATCGCCCCTATGTACACACGAGTAGCCTCCTACTCGTGTCTAATGTGCCCTACTCGCCTCCCCTATGGGCGATTAGGCTCCCTAATCGCCTGTAGGGGTTCCTTTTGTGTGTTTTGCGCGTTAAACCCCGTTTTAACATATGTTAATGCATATTCATGTACCGACAAGTCACATAATGATTGTAAACACATAACACAAGTAAATACACATATTTACACTCGTTCACCAATTCCCGGGACTCGAGACTCGTACGTTCCGTATGCCCTGACGATCCTACAAATCGTTACCGTTTGTACACTTGGTTAAGGACCGACATCTAACGAACCTCTAGACCAACATCCAATGATCTTCTAGACTAACCAATAGTTCCCGAACCATATCCCGACTTAACTAACCCAGTTAAGTACAATATACGCGTGACTCGCTAAGGTAGACTTTCATCTAGACAACGTTGTTAACCCGAATTTGCCAGGTGTCACATCATCCCCACGTTAAAAGAATTTTCGTCCCGAAAATTTGTACAAATACAGAAAGAACAAAAGAAGTAAAGAAGGAAACAAGCAAAAGGTAGAAACCAAAAGAGAGAGATTTACCCGAGTTGTCACATCATCCCCACGTTAAAAGGAATCTCGACCCGAGATTCATTCAGCTGCTGAAGAGACGTGTCTCGACTCGAACGCTTCCTTAGGAAAGAGATGAGGATACTTAGACTTCATCTGATCCTCCCGTTCCCACGTATATTCCGGTCCCCGGTTCGAGTTCCACCGAACCTTAACGATACGAATCTTGCTGTGACGTAAGCTACGAATCTTGTAGTCGAGTATCTCCACAGGTTCTTCCACAATCCGAAGACGATCGTCAACCTTGATCTCTTCTAGTGGAACGATGAGAGACTCGTCAGTCAGGCACTTCTTCAAGTTGGACACGTGGAAGACGTTATGTACGTTACCGAGCTCCGTCGGTAAATCAAGACGATATGCCACCGGCCCAATCCGTTCCAGGATCGTAAATGGTCCGACATACCGTGGGTTGAGTTTGCCACGCTTCCCAAAGCGTATGACGCCCTTCCACGGAGAAACTTTCAGAAGCACCTTGTCGTTAACTTGGAATTCCAGTGGTTTGCGACGCTGATCGGCATAACTCTTTTGCCGGTCCCGTGCCGCCGCCAACCGATTACGAATCTGTACGATCTTTTCCGAAGTTTCGTACACTAGTTCGGGCCCAGTGAGTTGACTCTCACCCACCTCAGCCCAACAAAGAGGAGAGCGGCATTTCCGTCCGTACAGTGCCTCGAATGGAGCAGCCTTGATGCTCGTGTGATAACTGTTGTTGTACGAGAATTCTACCAACGGCAGATGAGCTTCCCAACCCTTGCCAAAATCGATCACACACGCCCGCAGCATGTCTTCTAAAGTTTGAATCGTACGCTCACTCTGACCGTCAGTCTGTGGATGGTAAGCCGTACTCATGTCTAGTTGGGTACCCAATGCCTTGTGCAAAGACTTCCAGAAGTGAGAAGTAAAGCGAGAATCGCGATCCGAGATTATAGAAACTGGCACCCCGTGCTTAGAAACAACTTCTTTCAAGTAACGGCGAGCCAAACGATCCATGGTGTCGGTCTCCTTAATAGCAAGAAAATGAGCTGATTTCGTCAATCGATCGACAATCACCCATATCTTGTCGTTCCCGCTTGGTGACTTAGGAAGTTGTGTGACAAAATCCATAGTAATCCGTTCCCATTTCCATTCCGGAATTTCAGGTTGTTGCAGGAGACCCGACGGTTTCTGGTATTCTACTTTGACCTTAGCACAGGTCAAGCATTTGCTCACGTATGAGGCTATGTCCGACCTCATGTTTGGCCACCAGTAAAGCACTTTCAGATCTTGGTACATCTTATCCGAACCAGGATGAATAGAATACCGGGACTTATGAGCCTCATCAAGAACAAGCTCCCGTAGTTCCCCGAATAAAGGAACCCATATGCGTTCTGCGAAGTAGTGCAGGCCATCCGGCCTTCGCTCTAGGTGCTTGTCGGCACCGTGCATAGTTTCAGCTTTAAGGTTTTCCTCCTTCAAAGCTTCCAATTGGGCAGAACGGAGTTGATCAGGTAACGACGAATGGATAGTGAGCTGCAACGCCCGAACGCGACGAGGTTTAGAAGATTCCTTCCTGCTCAAGGCGTCTGCTACAACATTCGCCTTGCCAGGATGGTACTTAATCGCACAATCATAATCGTTCAAAAGTTCGATCCAACGGCGCTGCCGTATGTTCAAGTGTTGTTGGTCGAAAATGTGTTGGAGACTCTTGTGATCGGTGTAGATAGTGCATTTGGTACCGTACAAGTAATGTCTCCAAATTTTCAACGCGAATACCACGGCACCCAACTCCAAGTCATGAGTTGTGTAGTTCTTCTCGTGCACTTTGAGTTGGCGAGAAGCATACGCAATCACTTTCTCGCGTTGCATCAACACGCAACCGAGTCCATGAATGGAAGCATCACAGTAAACGACAAAATCATCAGAACCCTCAGGTAAAGACAAAATAGGAGCAGAACACAGTTTAGACTTCAGTTCTTCAAACGCTGACTCTTGTGATTCACCCCAGTCGAACTTCCTATCCTTCTGAGTGAGAGTGGTGAGGGGTTGAGCAATCTTCGAGAACCCCTGGATGAAACGACGATAGTAGCCCGCAAGGCCTAGGAATTGCCGCACCTCAGTTGGCGTCTTTGGTGCTCCCCAGTCCTTGATCGCTTCGATTTTAGCTGGATCGACATGAATTCCTAGTTCATTAACCACATGTCCTAGGAATTGAACTTCGCGTAACCAAAAGTCACACTTTGAGAACTTGGCGTAAAGTTGTTCCCGTCGCAAGAGTTCCAAGACTAACCGCAGATGTTCCCCGTGTTCGGTCTCGTTCTTGGAGTAGATCAGAATGTCATCGATAAACACAATGACAAACTTGTCCAGATACGGTTTACAGACGCGGTTCATCAAGTCCATGAAAACCGCCGGTGCGTTCGTGAGACCGAAAGGCATGACCAAGAATTCGAAATGGCCATAACGTGTTCGAAAAGCAGTCTTTGCAACGTCAGCCTCCCTGACGCGCAGCTGGTGATAACCGGACCTCAAGTCGATCTTGGAATAATAACTAGAACCCTGAAGCTGGTCGAATAGATCATCGATACGTGGAAGAGGATAACGGTTCTTGACGGTCAATTTGTTCAGCTCTCTGTAGTCTACACACAATCGGAAACTCCCATCCTTCTTCTTGACAAATAAAATCGGGGCTCCCCAAGGGGAAGAACTTGGCCGGATGAAACCTTTGTCCAAGAGTTCCTGTAACTGACTAGACAACTCCTGCATCTCGGGAGGTGCAAGACGATAGGGGGCCCGAGCAATAGGAGCAGCCCCTGGTACAAGATCAATACCGAACTCGACTTGACGATGAGGAGGAAGACCAGATAAATCATCGGGAAAAACATCAGAAAACTCGCGTACCACCGGAATGTCGTCAATCTTCTTCTCATCACTAGTGGAAACAGATAAGAGCGCCAAAACGGCTGGATAACCCTTTCGAAGACACTTAAGGGCTTTCATGCTAGAGATGATGTTTAGCGAAACACCACCCTTGATACCGTACACAGAAAGAAATTCTCCATCAGGGAGGGGAATCCGAATAACCTTATCGTAACAGACGATCTCCGCGCGATACAAAGATAACCAATCCATTCCTACCACGACGTCGAAACTACCCAAAGGTACCGGCATAAGGTCGATGGGAAACGATAAACCCGACAACTCTAACTGACACTCCCGAAGAACACTAGTAGCTTCAATCGTTTTACCGTCAGCCAACTCAATAATATACTTGGTCTCTAATGGTACAGATACTACATCTAGTAGTCGACTAACATTCATGGATACAAAACTCTTGTCGGCACCAGAATCAAACAACACGCTAACAGAGTGATTATTGAGAAGAAACGTACCGGTGACTGTATCAGGGTCCTGCCTAGCCTCAGCAGCTCCAATGACGAAGGCACGTGCATTTCTGCCGCCGCCCCCGTTGTTACCATTCCCGTTGTTTCCACCCTGTTTCAATTTTGGGCAATCCTTCTTGTAATGCCCAGTGTCACCACAGTTGTAGCATCCTTGTTTCCCTGTAGTACCCTGAGTAGTCGGAGCTGAACTGTTGGTCGGAGCCTGAGTCGATGGAAGTGTAACCCGACAATCTTTAGCATAGTGGCCTGTTCGCTGGCAGCGGTGACAACGGTTACTGTCGCAGTTCCCTTGGTGATGGCGTCCACACTTGTTGCATTTGGGCAGTTTTCCCGCATAACCACCCTGCTTATTACCCGAAGACGATGAACCCCCATTATCAAACCTTTTACCCTGCTGTGCAGACCCAGACCCTTTCCCGTCATTTTCCCACTTGCGCTTATTGTTCTCTGGAGCCTTAGCAGTCGAACCTTTCGCCGGCAAAATCCCCTCATTCACCTTTAAATTGGTCATCCTATGGGCCGATCGAACTACCTCCGCATAAGTAGGATGATTCCCAGCGGCCACTAACCCTGCAATTTCCGGCACTAACCCCGAGACATAGTGTTCAATCTTACGATACTCTGGCACGTGCAAATCGGGACACAGCACCGCCAACTCATTTCTCCTCACAGTATACTTCTCGATTTCCGATCCAGTCATCTTGAGGTTCCACACCTCATGTTCCAGCTTCTGTACCTCTTCCCTCGGGCAATACTCCCGCTTCAGCAACTGCACAAAGTTCTCCCAGGGCATAGCATATGCCTCCCCAATCCCCATGTTCTGGGTGATACCATTCCACCAAGTCAATGCCACGTCCTGAAATAACGCAGCCGAATACTTCACCCGATCTTCTGGGAGACAGTTACACATCAGAAATACCGACTCCACTTTCTCCAACCACCTAAGCAAACTGACCGCACCCTCGGTGCCAGAGAATTCCTGGGGCTTGCAGTCCCGGAACATCTTGTAGGTGCACATGGGTGGGGGTGGGTCGACAGGACCACCTGAAATGAAACGTATGAGAAATTACGAATAACGTAAACAAGGTTCACCAATACGGCAAAGAAAACGGATAAAACAACTTACCACCACCGTTGTGCCCTAACTGAAAGGCAGCCTGGAGCAAGTTGTTCAGATCAGCCTGTGACAGGTTAATACCTCCGCCACGACCACCAGCACCACCGCGACCACCACCGTGTCCACCATTGCGACCACCTCCTCGTCCTCCACGCACTCCAGACATGATTCTGGCAGAAAGAACGAGAAAATTTAGTTTCGCAGTTAAAGATAACCACTAATGTTCACAAGATTAAAGCCAGATCCAATCCAGGACTATCCCCTCAAACCCAAAGCTCACTAGGGCTTCCATGCATTTCGTTTTATGATTTTGTGTGCACCCAAAATGATAAAACGCTCTACATGGTCCTCCAAGTGTTCTCTTAGTTCAAAGTTCAAATCACCGAACATAGACTCTTAGCTACACACCGTAATACTACGATAGTTCATGACAAGTGTTTCTATTGGAATGCGAAAGGGAGATGTCCGAGCCTTGGACAAATCTCAAGAGCACACGAGTTACCCCAATAGACCACACTGCCTAGGAAACAAGTAACCCAACCTAAGATAGAACGGATGATATAACGTAGAAAGACCAACGATTTAGAGACACCCCGACAAGACCATACGTAAACCACTATAACGTTTAGTACCATGTGATCGTCTAGTGTGTGCGACTCGGCTATAGACTAGACTCTACATGCAGTCCTAGTTCACTATAACCATTGGCTCTGATACCAATCTGTCACAACCTCAAAATCCACTTGCGGAGTTTTACCGCGAGGCGCATGACAAACCAGGATCCAAACCAACGATCACAATAAACAAGTCTAAATGTAATTAATGCAATACCAAAACATAGTTTTAAAATCCCGTTTACAGCGGAAGCTTATTCAAAATAAAGTTCACATAAATAACCAAAGTTCAATGTTTATGAAATCATGCAACTCTATCTAGACGCCGTGCAGACGCGTGCGCCCTAGTTCCATTGTGCTACCTTAGCGACCTGAGAAAACATGTAAAAGTTTACGTCAGCACACAAATGCTGGTGAGTTTACAGGTTTGCAGATCAAGTACCAAGTCCACCTGTCCATACTATAACAAATAGAAAACCAGTATACGCTAGCTAGGCGTACGTTTTGTTACTACTACGATTGGAAAACCATTACTAACTCGAATACCAGATGTTGTGCCCGAAAAGTTGTTCCTGTTGTTCCTGTTTGAGACAATATGCACTCGCCCGGCCCTCCAAGCCGACGAGCGGGGTTGGTCACTCCCAATAGCGCTATTCACATTTCCCCGTTGTGCAATCCCGCACATTCATGGTTCCCCCCGGGACTTCCAAAGATCGTGTAGTACACAGTATAAACCCATAGTATGACAGTAGTTACCAAACAGTTGTTTTAACACATGTTTTCTCCCCCGAAAGTATAAAACCAGTTTAAAAGAGGGGCCGTAAACTCACCTTAAGTTCCTTTACTCCTTAACCCGAGTAAACTCAGCTGCTATGCTAGTCCCGTAAAGTGGCGACCTAACATACGACAGTTACAAGTACTTAGACTAATAACCCGCAGGTTAATTAGTCCCTAGATGTCCAGACCATAACCAAGTTCGTTTGAAAACACCGTGACTGTTTAACTGACCCAAAGTACAAGACTCGACATCCCATTGGTGACCCGAGACTCCCCGTGTTATGTTTACGTTCCAAAACATACAATAACGCAAGTACACTTAACACACGTTAACGTTCAACAAGTTATAGCACATAGTTCACGTATCACCGAAACACATCCAAATATATGTTACCAAGTTATTAGACATGTTACGAGGTTCCTAGCATGTTACTACATGTCAAATCGGGTCTCGGAATGCTAATTTACACTTACAGCAGCAGTACACGCGATTAGGGAGGCTAATCGCATGAAATGTCACACGACTAGGGCTAATCGCCCCTTAAGTCAGGCGATTAGGGCTACTCGCCCTTGAGGCCATGCGATTGGGCTACTCGCCCCTGTAGTCAGGCGAGTGGGCCTACTCGCCCTTATTACACGCGAGTGGGGGGCTACTCGCCCCTAATACACGCGATTAGCAAGGCTACTCGCCTGTAACCTTGCTGTTCCGGTTTTTCGCGCGTTTAACGCTCCAAATCAGATCCAGAGCGTGTGTAACTACCCAATATCATCCCTAACACTATCCTAAACATGTTTAACCCAAAACCCTTCGTTCATCCTCGTAAAATCAGTCCTGCATGCAACCAAAGCAATCCAAACACATACCCATAGCATGCAACATTCAATTAACGCATGTAATCATAACCCTATTATCCAATTACTGAGATTTCTATCATCATACTAACAATATTAATTCTGACCTAGCATGATAACACATCAAAACATCATCAAGATTCATAAAAATCCTATCTTTCTAATCATACATACCCATAACGCATGTTTATTAGTTATAATCCGATTAATAACTCTTATTGACGATTTTCAGAAAGCTTTTTCGTTTATGAACAGGTCTGGACCATTAGGGATTGATTAAAAACGTTTACAAAGTATTATGGATGAGAATCAAACCTCGGAATTGTAAAAGGATGATGGTTAGACCTTGAAACCTTGTGTTTTTGATCAAAATCGCCTTCCAGAGGTTGTTTAAGTGTGTGGGGCGGTTATGGGACGACTAGGGTTGATATTAGGGAGTTTAGGAGGTTAAGTGTTGTATTTATAGGCGTTTCTAGTCGTCCAGCACGTTATAGGCGAGTATGCAGCAGCTACATGCGATTAGGGCTGCTAATCGCATGAGATTGGGCCTAATCGCCCCTATGTACACACGAGTAGCCTCCTACTCGTGTCTAATGTGCCCTACTCGCCTCCCCTATGGGCGATTAGGCTCCCTAATCGCCTGTAGGGGTTCCTTTTGTGTGTTTTGCGCGTTAAACCCCGTTTTAACATATGTTAATGCATATTCATGTACCGACAAGTCACATAATGATTGTAAACACATAACACAAGTAAATACACATATTTACACTCGTTCACCAATTCCCGGGACTCGAGACTCGTACGTTCCGTATGCCCTGACGATCCTACAAATCGTTACCGTTTGTACACTTGGTTAAGGACCGACATCTAACGAACCTCTAGACCAACATCCAATGATCTTCTAGACTAACCAATAGTTCCCGAACCATATCCCGACTTAACTAACCCAGTTAAGTACAATATACGCGTGACTCGCTAAGGTAGACTTTCATCTAGACAACGTTGTTAACCCGAATTTGCCAGGTGTCACAATAGATTAGGTTAAACCATATTTATTTCTTTTTTTTTAATTGGTCTAGAGTTGCCACATCACATCCTATGTGGCATCTCTCAAATGAGAGATTGCATAAGAGTATGACATGTAGGATTAATCCCTTTGCGGGGTTGAAAAATTTAATATGATTTAATAAAAAATGATAAAAGAAGAAAACTCAAATCACGAAAAGAGTAAATAACTTAAACATAATCAATTTTTAGTTAAAAAAACATTTATTTAAAAAGTTAAAAAAATAAAAAGCATAAACCATAGATAAGAACCTGGTTTAAAAGGATAACCTTCAACATATAATCATCTTCACGTAATTTAAAATATGTTACAATTTGACTTTGACTTATATAGATGTAAAATTCATAAAAGGGTTGAAAAATATAACCATTCTAATAATACTAATAGTAATAATTATTACTCTTGTAATTAAATAAATAAATAAAATAACCTTGTTATAAGGTGACACCATGTGTTGCAGTGTTGCGCAATCCTTTCTCCTAGCTTCTCTTGATGAAGTATACCTATCCATCTTTAGAAGAGTAAAATTCTAATGATAACATGGCGATTAGGCTGAATTTCAACATCGTAGATAAGAACCTAGTTTAAAAGAAAAATCATGATTAATGAATAACCTGAACACTTTGTGTTTTTTTTTTTCTGTACGAACATAACCCCACAAAAAATAGTCGTTTTTTTCTCCGTTTTTTATATAGCACTATGGTACTCGTTGAAAAGATAATAAAACGCTCGTTAATTTGGTGTAATTTTTTTATTTAAAAAATCTCGAATATAAAAGATATTAACGTTTAAAAATTATGGGAGGAACATAAGAGAGAAAAATCTAAATTTATTTTTAAATTCTTTTATCCTAAAATAAATCAATTTAATTTTAGTAATTGAGAATTGAGAGATAGAGAGATAAATTTAGGGTTTTATGTTTATCTTTTTTTTTTTAATTAAAAAAGGAAATAATTTAAAAACACTAAAATCTTTCAATTATGATGCCACGTGGCAGTTTCATGGAGAGGTTGAAGGCACTATTGCACGCCACGTCAGCAATGTTCAATTCTTTTATATATATTAATAGATATATATATATAGATAGATAGATATAGACAGTGGCGGATTCAATGCATGACTACGGTGGGCATGTGCCCACCGTCCATCAACGAGCGGATTCAAGGTTTTTCCGGTGAGGGGTGAGAAACCCATCAAAATCCGTCGAAACAGTGTCAAATTTTGAACATTTGTTTGAGCCCTTTCCCAAAAATCAGAAAGGTCATCGAGTGCCCAGATAGTAAGAAATATAGATGTCGGAGAAGAGTTATGAAGGAATGAGAAGTAATTCCTTAGAAATAATCCATGAAAGCTCTGAGATAAGTTACAGTAGAACTTTTAGGAAGATGGGATGCAGTGTTGATTTGACTTATTCAAAAGGAATTTTCATTTTAAACCCTTTAACTTAAAGTAAAGTAATAAAATAGATTTTTTTAGTTTGGCTGGTATTTTAATCTATCCTAAACTCATATAATCAAAATGGTTTCATTCAATTTTAAAGAATTTTGATATTATTATTATTATTATTATTATTATTATTATTATTATTATTATTATTATTATTATTATAGTTAATCTTTACTATTAAATAAATTTTTTAGTCTGAAATTTAATAAACCTATAGATAAACATTTAATGTTAAAAATTAATGATTACTAATTAAATTGAGCACATTAAATAATGTGTTTTAGTGTTAAGATTTATTCAAGGATTTATACGTGTTTTTCGTTTGCCTATTTTTTGGGTTACAACTTCGTTATACATGTTAAAGTTTTATAAAAAATATTTTCAATTTCATTATATCAATAAATATAAAAAGCACGGATGAGCGGATTTTACACGACTCATGTCATGCCTTTTTTACCAACCAATTTGTGCCCCCCGTAAAAAAACTTTCTGGATCCGCCACTGGATATAGATATAGATATAGATATAGATATAGATATATATATATAGATATAGATTTTCGGTCAATAAACCGGCTCCATATATCTTTTTCTAAAGTTAAACTTTGGCAAAAATGTTACGATCCAAACGAGTGAAGAGTTGGAACCCAAAACATAACTTCTAGAATCTTGGAACCAAAACCGTGATATGATCTTACCATAGTCCACGAGGACTATCAATGTAATTAACTCTATATGTATTTATAAGGGGTTGTTTGGTAGCTTCTGAATGGTCATTAAGAGGCCACATCTGAATGGTTAATAGTTAACATCGTAATGATTGCCTCTTAACGAGGACAAGTTGGTAATTTTAGGTTAGTGCTCGTGTCGTGTTCTATGGCAGGATAGTCACCACTACTCTAGGACGTGGCAAAGCAATCCCCTGTGCTTTCGACCAACCCATTAACATCATATTTAACTCATTTACAGCCAACCCATTTGAAAGTTTAAATAAATACGATACACGAGTCATGATAGGAATAAATGGTACTAGTTATATTTGATGTCTTTAGCGGAAAATAATAATATGTATTGATAATCTTCGTGCTCACCATTTTCAACTCAGCAACACAAACTGATTAGCTTGGCATATTTTCTGGTCTATAATATTTAGGCATTTTATCATACATGATACTATCGAAACTTTGCCTAACAATTTAGGGGTGTCAAAGTACATTTAAGATATTAACACCCAAGGTTTAGCAAGTTGAACACAAATGAAGGGGGTAAAGTTAGAATTTATTGCCAATCTTACAAATTGTCAATCTAACTAAACATTATATCAACAAACAAGATTATTACGGAATCTTTGATTTATAAAGATAGTTACAAACGTTACAACAAGCTGGAATAGCTCAGTTGGTTAGAGCGTGTGGCTGTTAACCACAAGGTCGGAGGTTCAAGCCCTCCTTCTAGCGTTTTTTTTTTTTTCAATTATTACAAAGCCAAAGCGTGGTTCAAAATTAATATGTACAGGCCTGTCTATCCGTGAGTTAATTGACACTAATATATAAAACACCACATAATAAATTATCATGTGTATATACTTTAAAAGGGTCAAGTTATCATACACAAGATCGTAGAATTCGATGATACGGTTTCAATACCGCTTAAATGAATTCA
Organism: Ambrosia trifida; assembly: GCA_028751855.1. Classification (NCBI taxonomy): domain Eukaryota; kingdom Viridiplantae; phylum Streptophyta; class Magnoliopsida; order Asterales; family Asteraceae; genus Ambrosia; species Ambrosia trifida. Next base: position 113,073,491 of record CM054122.1, read on the forward strand.
ATCGGAGTCTGTTTGAAAGTCTTCCTACGACTTTCTATTTTTCTTTCACTTTGTATTTGATCCTAGCCCTACTCTTAAAATACAAAAGAACTACAAATATATACATAAAAATAATAATTAAATAAACTAACAAATAACAAACTAACCCTAAAATTAAGCAATAACAAATAAACATAACGTGGGCTACCAAAAATGACATATCGTCTACATTTGTAGTTATATCAACAACTAAAGCTACAAGTAATGCAACAATGGCAAGCACCATAGACACATCAAAGTTGTCCAGTAAGTCGAAACTACCAAAACTAAACATATAAAGAATGTAAACCTGGAGAAAATAAAAACATCCAAACACATATCTAAACGTTTAGTAACATCAAACGATACAAAAATAAGACAAAAAGAGCTCTTCGAGCTTTAAAATGTGGACACAACTTCGGTCATAGATAAAACAGTCCGGTCCTAAAATAACGGGTGTTTCCCGAAACAGGTCTTTGCCCATCTGTAGTTGCAATGTCATCTTTGATCATCAGTTTCATCAATGTTGGTTCGAAATAAATAATCTTCGTTATCCAATTCATCCTGATAAAGGCATAGAGATGGCGTCTCAACTTTCTTGACATCTGCATTGGCATCTAATGATTTGCATCCCTGTAAATTATTATACATTCTTTAACAAGTCGCAAAATAAGTCTATCAAGCCAGGAGGTTTGGGTAACATATTTTAAGTGCGCTTATTAGTACATGCAAAACAGTAAAAAAAAAAAGGCTGGGCGGTGAGCCGTAAACCATTGTGTTTTTCCATTTCTTGAACTATAATCAATTAATGTTTGTGATTCACTTTTTTGACAATTTGAAAAACAACCATAGATTAGTTTGCATTAGTAAGCTAAACATGGTTTAAAACTAGATCTCTCTTCAACAATCAACAAATATAAATATTTACAAGGCTCTTTAAAGCTAACCTTCTTCAGGATATAAAAGAAATAATGAAATCCATCTCCAAATGTAGTGTAGTCAACAGACCATGTAAACTCGGGGGCACTAAATAGTGGACGCCTGAAATGTGGCTGCAGGACATGTGAATCATCAGACAATGCAAGACAGAAAGATATGGAAAAATGCGCAAGGTAACACGACAAAACATGTATTATTTTCTATTTTTTTTTATTTATTTATTTTTCTACGGGTTGAGTTGATCTAAAAAGCATTTCCCTAACTTCACCGTAAAATCATCATCATCATCATACTCAGTTAATCCCACCAATAGCAAAGCTAAGGTAGGGTCTGAGGAGGGTAAGATGTAGACAACCTTACCTCTACCCCGTGGGAACAGAGAGGCTGCCTCCAGTGAGACCCTCGGCTCGATAGTGGTTTTGTATCAAGCCTTGGACATAAGGCACATAACACTTAGCAATCGGGACAAGCCTGATTGGTGCATGTAACCCCTTGTCTTATGGCTATCAACGTCACCACATGATGCATGACTAACTTCACCGTAAAATGTGATTATAAAATCTATTCTATCACAGTAGTGACTACTTGAAATATAATACGAGGTTGTGTATATGCTGTTGAACCAATTCTTCTTGAGCTAGTTTTTTTTTTTTTTTTATTTGACCCATGTCCCATTGGCCATTAGATATAAAAATATAACCTGAACTGACCATAAGTAAATGAATCAAAACAAGTAACTTTAAATTACAGGTGGGTTGCCCAAGACACTTTTTACCAGTTCTATTAATTGTTTGTTTGTTAAATGTCCTTATGAAAACTATTTTTTACATTAGTAATAAATTTCATTTGAAGAAAGCGATTCAAGAGTTTTTACACATTTGAGTATACTTTGGGTGACAGATTACCCGTTCAACCCATCTGATCTGTTTCTTGTTTAACAAAAATATGTACTTTGGACGAATATCAACTGGTTACTTTTTTAGCCAGTGGTTTTATTTGGCCCATTAAAAAAAATACATCCCAAATCGACCCATTCACAAGCAAATGGGTCAAGATTCCCACAATCCAAATGAAAAAGTTTTTGCTAAGTTTTCATGTCTACTACCTGACCAAAAGCGATTGAGATAAAAATCCCATGGGGTTTCAAAACCCTATGAACACCTTGAAGCATCGCCATTGCTTTGTTTACAGCCTCAGGCCGTGGGTTCCACGGGTCGCCACTGTCCACGAACAAAACATCCTTCATGTTTAACAAGATATAAACTTGACTTGTTAAGATACAAAAAGTAAAAATTTCAGCAGCGTAACACAATTTATAACCAAAAGAATAGCCTTATATGCATCTATGTTCTTAGTTTTTGCGACTTTTTACACTTTACCATGGTTCCTTTCTCTATTACGACATCAAATGATTCATCGGCAAATGAAAGATTCAACATATCGCCTTCCAACACTTTGACATCTGCAAACATAGGTGACAATGAAATGAAATGAGAATTGGATATATTACATAGTACATCATAGATCAAGTAAAATAGCATATCTATGATCTTATAACGACATATAATGAAAGAAGAAAAATTCATATTTACATACAGATTATCAAGAACAAGACAATCTGTATGTAAATATGAAAAAAAAAAAAAAAAAAAAAAAGAGAGAGAGAGAGAGAGAGAGAGAGAGAGAACAAGACAAAGGGGTACATTTTAAGTTGAAATAAACGGAAAAGGTACCATCAAACTTCATAATTATCGAGGAATTACAGCGGCGAACGGTATTAAACTTTGTAACACGTATATAGAAAATAAAATACACAAACCTTTGTAGCCTTTAGAAAACAAGCGTTTTTGCATTTTCTCAACTGCAACCGAAGATAGATCAATGCAGGTTATATTAGTAATCCCTTCTTTATATAACTCATCAGACAGTTGTGAGTTTCCACACCCGAGCTCCAATACCTACAGCAGTACACATTTTGAAATTATTTTTGTATTTGGTTTCATCTTGTTGAAACCAGACTTAAGCACATTCCTTTACAGCTCCAGCGACTATGGTTGCAAGTTTGGTTGCAAGTTTGCAACTCCTGGGCTTCAGTGGCCAGCTTGATTTTAAAAAGCACGTGGCGATCCGATGCATTTTCATCCCAAAATCCAATGCATGATGCACAATGCATGAAACGCACGCATCACATACGCATAGCATTCGTTAATAATAAATACCAAAAAAGTTTATTTATAGAAAATTTTTTAAGTTTTAAACACTGCAACGTAAGATATTCTCGTCATCTATAGTCAGATATGTTCAATCGATGATCTAACTTGCTCAAATTCGCAACCCCATCGTTCAATCAATGGTCTAACCTTGGTTTTAAAAAGCATGAAACGCACAAAAGCGATGAGGTATAAAACCGAGACGCAAAGCGCAAAAGCGGTGGGCGATTCGTACGCGAGGCGCAAGACGAATATATATATTTTTTTATACATGTTATAGGTTTTTAGCATCATTTACCCAAAATATAGATACAAAATTACAAATAGGTTTATATATGATTTAACTTAAATGTACAAACTTTTTAGCTACATGTATAACAATTTTAAGCACAAAAACACCCCGTGTACAACATTTTCGTACGATGCTCGCCTAGTGTTACATAAGGCGCACAGATTGGCGCCTAGACGCGCTTCGCACTTAAGCGCGCCTCGAGCGCGCTTTTTAAAACCAAGTGTCTAACTTGTTCAAGTGTAAGCCATCATTAACAAGTGTGCCAACTAAATAAGGCGCCTCGTCAAACCGCATCATGTGATGCATGCACGCATTTTAAAACCAAGGCGGGCAGGAAGCCAGGACAACTATGTGGTTTTCGATGATTATAGGTATTGAGTATTGACTAATAGTCAAGTATCTTCCCTAATTCTATGAATTAATTAATTATATAAAGAGAAAACAGGTTACCGAAGAATGGGGTTCGATATGCTGCTGAATCAAATGACGAAAATGAGAGTAATCTTTGAGCCATTCGTAATGATCCTCAGAAGTAAACCTCTCATTCCTAATTATTATAATCAAACGTATACATATCAATTAACCAATAATATCAGCAATCATAACTATCAACGGTTACAGATTGAAGGCACTACAATCTGTGATATAAATAACAGTGTTCCATATTTCGATTCAGGAAACCATAAACAGTGACAAATAATAATAATAAGGACAACAAACCAATAATTGGGGTCGAGGTAAGACAAAACGGAGGGTGGTCCGACGGTGGTTCTCTTGGTTTCCGACGGCTTCTCCGTTTCACTCATTTTTTGGAACAAACTGAAAACCCTAAAAGGTCCTTCTGAGTTTTGGTATAGTGACGGTTAAACCCCCAATTTTTTAATTTTTTTTATTATTTTTTTTGTAATTATTATTTTTTTTTTTGTAGTTCACACGAGGGTTTTGGAAATGCAAAAGTACTTTTTTCAAAAGTGTTTATTGGCTTATAACTTTTTGAAAAAGAGTTTTAAAAAAAGTGTTTGGATTAACTTTTGGGATGAGAAACGTCAAAAAGTCAATAAATTGTTGTTTTTATAAGTGCTTCACTTAACTTATTGTGAATATTGGTTGTATGAGTGGTAGATTTGTAATTTTTTTTCCAAAAGTCAAAAGCCAAAAGCCAGGATTTCTAACCTTTCAAAAATAGTTTTTCCACCCTTAAAAGCTAGGGCTGGCATAACAGGTTACACGAACCTGTTAAGACACAAACACAAAACTTGTAAACACGAACACGACACGAAATCTAATCGTGTCATCTTTTTTCAAACACGAACACGAACCTGTGTATAACAGGTTAACACGATAAGGAACACCTAGTAAAATAAGTTAACACGACAAGACACGATAAGACATGACAAGACACGACATGACACGACAAGACATGATAAGAAACACGATAAGACCTGTTAAGACACGTACAGGATAAGACACGAACACGAAACGAAAATAAACAGGTCTTAACGTATCGACCTGTTATAGACACGAAACCTGTTAAAGCCAAACACGAAACCTGCTAAAATTGTGTAGGTTCGTGTCAGGTTATTGTGTTCGTGTCTAAATTGCCAGCCAGCCAAAAGTCAAAACAGAAATTAAAATAAAAATATAATTTATACATCAGCAACAAATAATGTCTAATAAAAATATATTTTATAATTTTTTTTACTAATTAAATCAATGTTATTACCATTTATTCATATACTGATGTATAAAGTTGAAAAATAATTTTGTAAAGTATTTTTTTTTTGTTTTCATTTAATATAAACCATATTTATTTTCCTTAATAATGAATAACTTGATTTAAAATTCTTTCAAACATTAATATATAGTTTTTTTTAAATAATAATTTTTTACATGAGCTAAATATGATAGAATTTTTTTTTTTATAAAAATTTTATTTTGAATCACTCAAATCGGATTTATAATGAATTAATTATGATCTAAAAAAAAAGAAAATATATTAAATATATTAAAAACAAATTTCCCGAAAGTAAAAATACGAATAACGAAATTTGGGATGTAAATAAGCTTCTATAAAATTTATAGCATTTTTGGAGTTATAAATGTATTTTAAATAATTATTAGAATCAATAAAATGAATAATATATAATTAAAGATAACCAAGATATTAGATGGGGTTAGTATAAAGGACTTGTGGTGTGCAAAAGTTTTAAATAAAGGACACGGTGTAATTTTTAAAGATAAAGAACACACGATGCAATTTAAGATAAACATAAAGGACAAAACGTGTAATTCTTCCGAAAAATTATGTAAAAACATATTGTGCTAAAAATGATTTTTATACTATTTCATGAATATTTTATAGAAACGCAACATTTTTTGAAATTTTTATAACGCGGAAATCCAAAGTATTGTCTAATTAACATGTAGTTGCCCTATAATATGTTCACAGGTTGACATGCCAAACCTTACAACGACCTGGAAATTTGCCTCGAACTTGAAAAATCTTGTCTTACAAAAACCCGAATAACCTAGAAATTTACTTTATATTAAAAAGTTTGCATGTTATTTGAAAATTTACAGTCAATTCAAATTTGTATATAACAATAATAACTAGTATTTAGAACCAGCACCATGTGTCAGGATCGTTAAACCAAACAAAATATAGACGTAAAAACGTTGAGCCACATACACGCGCGACAATGTCAGAGGAGCTCATGGTGGTTGTTAATCTCACCGAGCATCTCCAGTTCTCCACTATTGGTCACCATCATTATATGTCGGATTTAAAAGTAGTACCGGATATTTTGTGCTATTTAATGTTGAAAATAAAAATAGGAAAATTGTAATAAGTTAAATAAATATGAAAACCATTAGACCAGGGGGTGTGGGGGGCGGCATAGGAGGGGCAAGCCTATGCCGGGCCTCGCTACACCACCCCCTGGGGCGGCATGGAGGTGGGGCAGCATAGGCGGCCAAATTCTGCCGTTTGTGCCGGGCCTAAGACCCGTTAGATTTGAACGTTGGAGGTGGGCCCCTTTTCCTTTTGTGACCGTTTAAAAAAAAACTAATTTAATTTAAATCCTATATAAACCCACAAAATACTCCCTATTTCCTCACAATCCTCCTCTCTTTTTTATAAAATACTTCTATCTCTTTCTTATTTTTTTATAATTTGCAATGGATCCCTACCAAAACAACCCAAACCCGAATCAAACACCACAACATAATAAAAACAACCCGACTCCAAACCCGTTCACGACACCGAGTTACACGATGCCAATTGATCCAACTTGGGCTACATTTTCGGGTTTCCAACAAAGTCCCAACCCTTTCTCCCAATATTCCCAAATGCACCAAAGCCCCACTACCTTTAACCAATTTAGTCAAATGCAAATGCACCATAACCCTCAATCTTTTACCCAACTTTTACAAACTCCGCCATTCCACCCATCTCTCCAAACACAAACGTCACAACAACCACAACGACAACGACAACCTATTTTTGAACCCGAAGATGAAAAAGAAGATGAGGTGGAGGAGGTGCCCGAAACACAAGTGGAACGTTCGAAGGGGAAGGGGAAAAAAAACAAGGTCAAGATAAAGAAGAAGGGTCGTATAAAAAAACCCCTTGGACGAAAATAGAAGAAGAAGCTTTAGCGAAAGCTTATTTGGCTACTTAGAAAGATCCCATCATTGGTAAAAAAAAAAAATTACGATATGTGTTACATTTAATTTTTTTTATTACTATACAATAGTTGTTACGTTTAATTTTTTTATTTCTATACAATAGTTGTTACGTTTAATTTTTTTATTTCTATACAATAGTTGTTACGTTTAAATTTTTTATTACTATACAATACTTGTTTCATTTTTTTTCTCTAATATACATTTTATTTAAAAACGTAGGTACTAATCAAACGGGAGACAGTTTATACCTTGAAGTGGGAAAGAAGTTTCACGACTTGATGGAGCAAGGTGTTTATCGCAAACAAGAGGCGATAAGTTCTAAGTGGAGGAAAATGAATAATACAATCGGGAAGTTCATCAAGTTTTATAACCCGTTGTATGTGAATCCTCCAAGTGGGTTTAACGAGGATATGATATTCAAGGAGGCGATGCGTAGATATGAAGACAAGCATAGAGCTGTTTTTCCTCATGTTCGTGCATGGATGGTTTTGAAGACAAGTTCCAAATGGTCACCGGTTCCAAACGAGGTTGCAAGCGCCAAGCGAACCAAAACTTCAGAGTCGGGCGATTATAGCATGGGAGGCGGGTCCACCGGTCGTTGTCAAATAAATATAAACGACGACCCAGACCCAGAGTTGGAGGATAATACCGTTCGAGTTCAAGAGGAGCCACGACCCATAGGGAGGGACAAAGCTAAAAGGCAAGCGGCGGCAAAAAAACAAGCCGCGTCAGGGAGCGGGAGCGGGTCAATGCTTGAAGGTTTGGTCGCTGAATTGGCATCCTTCAAAAATACCTTTAGCGAAACTCAAGCAGAGAAGAAGAAATTGAAGGAACGCGAAGTCGAAGAAAAACTTCGCTTAAAGCAAAAGAGGGTGGAGGAAAGCGCTCGCCAAAAGAATGAAGATCGCCAAATAGAAGAATGGCGAATAATGACATCAGATATCAACGAGTACCCCGAAGCAGACCGTCCCGTGTTGCTCAAGATGAAGGAGATGATCGCAAAAAAATATAATTCGTAGTTTTTTATTTTAAGTGTTCGCTATGTTTTTTATTTTTATTTAAGTGTTTTTTTTTTTAATTTGTAGTGTACGTTTTTTTTTTTAAGTGTTGGACGTTTTAAAAATTTTAAGATTACCTTTTTTTTAATTTAAATGTTTGTTTTTTTATTTAAATACATCTTTACTTTTTATTTTATTAATAATATTATTTAATAAAAAATAAAAAAAAAAGGAAAAACAATAAATGATGATGGGCCTCTCTCCACACCCCTAGGACCATCATCTCATGGATGCTCCTACCCCACGCTGACGTGGCAGCTGAGGTGGAGGCAAGGCATGGATGATGGGCCTCCTCCATACCCTATGGTGTTAGGATTATAAAAAATAAAACCAAACCATAGGGTCTGTTCGAATGTTACATATACTTGAGGAGGGCTTTTTTTAAAAACAAATCTATAGTAAAAATGCGTGGTAAATAGATTATGGTTAATTATGTTTAACCTATAAACTTATTCTCTTTTATACTTTTGGTTTGAGTATAAGATCAGAAGTAAAGTATGTCATTTCATTTAGATGACAAAGTTAAATGGGCCAACTCTTAAACTTATTATGTGAACCAATTAGGTCGACCCTAAATCCATTCAGCTTAGGCAAACTTGTTTAGGTATTCACGAGTCAACAGGAAACTAATCAAAACTCGTTTAGATTAAACTCAACTTAGGAGTCTCATGATAGGTTGTGTTAATATGTTACGTCAGAATTTCTAGTCAGAACTTGATAGCGTCTCCATAGTTATTTTAAACATTCCAGTGTCTTGTAATTTTTTTTTAATACGAGACGATAATATTTGATAAAGAAATTTTCCTATAGCTATCGCATTGGAAGTTCGAGAAAGAAATGATCCATAAATGTATGTGCATCATGTACCGATTTCAAGATTACAATGAAAAAATGGGGTGAAATTCGGTTGTTTGTCTAATAATGCCTCTTAACTTTGTTTTACATTCCGGATCGATCTACTATACATATTTATATACTTTTCACATCTCCTTGCATCAATTTCCATCATTTAAAAGTGCACCAAAAGAAATATGAATCCATGCCATTGATTTGAACACATCGTTTATTGAGGAGTGGAAGGAGTTGGAGAACTTGGAGGCTTCAAGTTCTCATACCTACAAGAATATTGTAAAACAATACCATTAGTTCTAAAAAGATAACAATTTGAGTCTGTTTATTAATCTTAAACGGACCAGACAGTTAAGAAAAAAAAAAAACAAAAAACACAAGTTACATGGGAACATATCAAATCGTTAACCGTTGTGCAAGTACCAACATACTATTTTTAACTCACAAGCTCCTAAATCATTTATTTATTTAGAGTTTTGGATATTGTTGTAATATTATTTTTGTAAACTGATGCATTAACTGTATGGGAAACCATCAAGTATTCAACTTTTTTCACTAAGGTCACCAATATACTACCACCGAATAATGTTTAAATTGGTATTAAATGAGAACATATACACCCTTGCCCAAGTTTGAACCTGCCACGTGTCCTCTAAGAGGCATTGTGCCTCTACCAAGTGGGCAACCCCCACATTGGCAAATGAGACCACATACCTACGTATCACTTGTAATTGGCTGTCTTTGGTTTAATATGATTATATATAAGAGTATATTTTGAAATAAAAAAAAAAAAAAAAAAGATAAAAATATTGTTGTGGGTCGACCTAACGCAACCCCTGCAATTTTGGCCCCTAATAAAAGAGTACTCGTTTCAACCCAAACCGGTTTTGACCTGTTACCCAACCCATTCGACCCGTCCATCTTGCTACCTTTAGTTCTAGCTATAATGCAAGAACATAAAAGAACAAAAAATCATCTGATGAAAGAAAACATACATGGGATACGGTGAAAGTGGCCTAGATTTCACTGTTGCGTGAGCTGAGGTGTCTTCTGCGACTTCTGGTGTGGAAGCAACAGGAGACCCGTTATCTACAAGGGAAGGTGGTGGAGGCGGTGGTGGTGATACTGATGGGGTACTTGGACACGGTGATGTAGGAGGCTTCAGATTTTCATATCTAAAAGAAAAAAAATGCCCCCAGTTATTACAATAAACTGAACACAACAGAATGTTTCTTTATACGGGAATGGGTTACTTCGAGCTGTATCTTACTAATAACAAGCCAAACGGATAAACTAGTAAAAATAGCAAAAACTGAAATGGTCGAACTGGTCAATCAGGCTAAAAGTCATCAGGTATAATCAAATGCTTTGGGCGTCCTAGAAAGCTTTATAATCGTATATAACATTAATTATTTACAAAAGACAAGTGCTTCTAAGTCGTTTAGAACCACATAAAGTTACTAGTTTTAGCTCGACCCGCTTTACATGTGAACCCCACCCACATGTTTTGCCACCTCTACTTAAAAAATAAAAAATCAACTGGAAATAGAAAGGTATGCAATGTGAACAATTGGTGTTGGGGATGGAGAGGAAGGTGGTTTCAGGTTCTCATAACTGTCAACAAGTAAAATACGATTGGAATTTAGTCCAATAAACTGAACAATTGTAATAGATTGGAGGATCCGCACTTGATATTGAATTCTAATACAAAAATATTTTTTAACTTAACGCAAAAATAGCAAAAAATAGATCAGATGAAGATCCCAGTCATAAGGCTGTCTCCCCTGCCCAAGCTTAACAGACCTGATTCCTAGCTGAAGCTGAAAGCCTGAAACCTTCTATATAAATTTCTCTAAACGCTCTCTATTCTATACTTGTTAACTATATATAATAGTCCCTCCCTTCTTTCTGCTATGAAATATCCAGGCTCAAGGCCCATTGGTTATTGGCCAAATAAGGGACCCATAGCATTTTCTCTATAAGAAAACCCGACTAGAAATGATGTTTGAGCTTCAAAAAGATTAATTATTATTGAAATGATACACTTCTTGAACAATATCTGACAAATGAATACATAGGCCACCCAAGTATTTAAAAGTTGTTATTAAGGCCACCAAACTATTTAAACAAATTTTAGAGGTCACTCAAGGATCAATTTAGTTTCATTTATGTCGATTCCGGCAAAAAACTTGCTGGCAAACCGTGAAATAACATATTGCAGTTGAATTTACAGTTGAACAAATGACAAAATTGCCCCGGAATCTACTCACAAGAATCAACTCAAGATGAACTGTCATAACATATTTGAGTACAGTGTTGTAAAAATCGCTCTAGGCGGTCGCCTAGGCGCTAGTCTCCATATCGGAATAAGGACCTAGTCGGAATCCTAGGCGTTTTTATTTTTTTTTTAATTCCACAAATTTCTAAGTATTTCTTAGTATTATGTGTATATATCTAAGTATTATGTGTATATATCTTAACATATTTTCAAAAAACACCTAAATTTGTGTGTATATATATAAAATACGTATAAAAAAAATACCAAAAAGCCTAATTCCGTCTAGTCCCGACTAGTCCCTAGGCTAGACGCCTAGACCTCACCGCCTGCTAGCGCCTAGCCCCTTCTACAACCTTGTTTGAGTAGGTTCAAGAGTGTGTTTGTCATGAGAGAGATTGACTGATTGAGGTCGTCATTATTTTTATGTTTAATGTTGATTAGTGGTATTATATAAATGGGAGTGCTGATTTGACCTGTCGAAAGTAAACTATGGGAGAGTAGAAAGTAAACAGTGGGACTGCTAATGGACCCTCTCGAAAGTCGATTAATGTATCTTTTCTATCTGTATGTTCTGTTTTCAGTTTGTTTGCATTCTAACATTGATTTGGTATTTTGGTTCTTGTCAAAAGTGTTATTGGTCAACCCACCCATAAAAAAATTATCCGTGTTGATGTGTCAAACAACATACCCATTTTCCCAACTCTAAGATCAACCTATAACCACACAGATTGACTTACGCAGTATAAGGGGAGAGAGGTCTGGTTTTCTGCAACCCTGCAGCCACTGGAGCAGGTTCGATTGAAATAGTAACTGACTCAGGTTCTGTGCTAGTTTCAAGATCAGCAGGAGGAGCTGATACTGCTTCAACCACAGCCTTACGGCCGCCAGGTGGCGTTGGCATTGGAGATGATGGGGGTTTCAAACCTTCATAGCTGTAACATTGATAATAACAATCAGATTCTAAAGGTAGTGATTTCAACCCACTTTCTTATGAAACGGGTCAACTGGGTTGTGTTTATTCAAACTACAAACCCAAAAAATATATTTATACACCAGAAGGGGAACTGTTTGAATGTCACCAAAGTACATTTCTAAGCCTTTTCTTTCAGTCATATAACTATGTTGTTTCCTTCATTAACACCTTAAATATTTAAACAATTTTAGAGGTCACTCAAGGATCAGTTTAGTTTCATTATGTCGACTCTTGGAAAAAAAAACTTGCTGGCAAACTGTAAAATGACCAAATGAAGTTGAATTTAAAGCTTCTATCAGATCTAGAGTTGTAAAGATGACAAAATTTCCCCTAAATCTACTCTAAATAATTAGCTAAAGATGGACTGTCATAACATATTTGAGTAGGTTCAAGGGTATCTTAGTCATGGGAAAGGTTGAGGTTACAATTTTTTAAAAGTTTAATATTAATTAGTGATTTTATATCATTTGGGGTGTTGGTTTACCTTTCGAAAGAATACTATGGGAGAACCGAAAGTAAACCATGGGAAAGGCAATCGACCTTTCGAAATTTGATTAACTTTTTTTTTATCCCTGTGTTCTATTTTCGGTTCGTTTGCATTCAAATACAGATTTGGGTCTTATAAGAAGTATTATGGGTCAACCCACCCGTACAAAAAATTAACTGTGTTTATGTGTCACACAACCTATCCATTTTGCCACCTCTAAGATCAACTTATACCCACAGAGATTGACTTACGCAGTATAAGGAGAGAGAGGTCTGGTTTTCTGCAATCCTGCATCCACTGGTGCAGGTTCAGTTGTAACAGTAATTGTTTCTGATTTTGTGCTAGTTTCAGGATCAGTAGGAGGAGCTGATACTGCCTCAACCACAGCCTTACTACCGCCAGGTGCTGTTGGAATTGGAGATGAAGGGGGTTTCAAACCCTCATAGCTGTAACATCAATATTAACAATCAGAGTCTAAAGGAAGCAATTTCAACCCACTTATAAAATGGGTCAATTTGGGTTGTGTTTTATTTGCACGGGTCAAAAAATAGATCAAAAGGGCAACTGGTTGAATGTCACCAATTTCCATTTCTAAGCCTTTTCTTTCACTCACATAACTATGTGGTTTCCTTCATCAACAACTGAAATGGTGGTTAACTTATGCATACAGCCTTTAAAATCCAAAGATTTACAGTATTCCTGTAATAAATATTGTTTTGTTATCATAACCAATGAACTTATATGTTCTTTTGAAAAACTGACAAGAAAGTGTTTGTGTGTTAATGATATTGCCCCAACTAAAAGTGATCCTTTTTAGCACAAATACACTTTGACCCACTACCCTACCTGCCCGAATTGTCAATCTTGCCACCTCTAATCAAGACAGTAGTAACAAAGAAATGATGAGATTAATGATATCTAGATTATTATTTGGTCTTGCAAGTGGGAAATACTGACATTTGTTTTGCAGGAAGCATAAGAATAACTACAGGTTTTACAAATCAGAATGGCTTACGCAGTATATGGGGAAAGTGGTCTTGTGGAAGCAATTTTTGACTGGGATTGTGTTTCAGTGGCAATGCTTGAAGTCTCAGATATGGTGCTTTTTTTAGAAACAGGTTCGGGTTCTTTGATAGCTTCCGGTTCCTCCTGATTACATGTATAATTATTTATAGACATGTAAATAGTCAAGAATATTAAGGGAATGCAATTTTTTTAAAAATGATAAGATTAAAAAAAATTCTCACAACTTATTTCGAACTAATAGTTGAATTAAAAAATTATGCACCTTAGGTTGTACAGGTATAGGACGTTGAGGTGGTATTTTTGTTAGGAGGTCACCCATGGGGGTCGATGGTGCTGTTGTTTCTGCAACTACTTCCAGTACTTTACAATATGAAAGATTAGGATTCTTAGCCATAAACGCAAGGAGTTCAGCCACCTGACATCAATAATGATAACAATAAGCAATATTAAAGGAATGAAAGCTCAATAGTGTATGGAAAACAAATTAACAATGTGGCATGAAGCTAGTGTCACACTATTGACTTCTCATATCCTATAAATCATAAAACATGAGCAAAAAGACAATAGTGATACATATGTTGGGTTAAAGAGGATTGACAAGCCAGTATAAACCTTAGTCTGAATCACTCTCTGCATATTTTGCTAAATATAGAATCTACTGAAGAAGAAGAAGACAAAGTACTGAAGAAGCTAATACAAGTGCTGAAAGCTGAACCAAACAAGAACACCTTAAACAACTTTGTCATCAGAAGTTGTTTGGTCTTCAGCAGTTTTAGTAGAAGCTTCCCACCGCCCTTACTTTAGTAGTTTTAGTATTATATTAGTTTTTGTTACTTTATGTACAAGTTCCAATACTACAGCCTGTTGTAGTATTATTATATTGTTTCAATACTTCTAATGTACGTATTGTTCAGTCTATAAATAGATAGATTCAACCCTTCTATTTTGCACTTTGCAGTAAACATTTCTAATATATGAGAATCATTTGAATCAACTTATTCTCATATTAACTGCTTTAGTTCTACAATTGAGGGGGAGCAATAACTCCTGTTAAAAGTGATACTTTAACTAAGAACACTTAATACATTTCGCTGTGCATTTACTTTGATATATCTTACAAGTGTGCTTAGAAGAAACTATGATAAACTGTTAAGAACTGATCCAACAACATAAATACGCAAAAGAAGTTTGATGGAAAATAACCTGTAAATTCGAAACTAGACCACCAAATAAAGTATCTCCTGGAGAGAGGGTAAGATTATGTGTTTCCTTGAAGGAATCTGTAGGACGCTCCATGCCTCCAGGTCTCACTATCTGAAAAGAAAATAGAAAAAGAAAACAATTTAGGTTTGTAAGTGCCTAGGTTACCATGTAAGGAAAAGTTTGAAGTAGAGGTGGCAAAATGGGTGGATTGTGTAAATCGTGTAATAGGTCAAAACTAGTATTTTGTGTGCTTATTAGTTGTTTCTGTAAATGGCATAATTTCCTCCAAATTTTGTTCTATCATTTCAAATTTTCACATGTAACAGGTTTAGGGACTTTTATGTGTCAAAATTCGGTTGAGAGATTTTACATGCAAAATGAAAAGGTATGATGATTGTTTTTACGGTATTAACCCAAAAGCATAACCCACACTGACCCACCCATATGTAAATGAGTCGAAATTGCCACCTCTTGTTTTATCTAACTCACAGTGTAAGGAATCCCACTAGCAAGCAGTGCTTCTTCAGCCTTCCTTTTCCAACATAGGACACCCCAAAACAAACTCCAAATAGAAATAAAAATATAATCAGGGAATCATTTTGTTGCAGAGATTATGATTACTAAAATCTTCAACTAAAGGTGTTTATAATGTGGAATAGCCACATAATCAGAAATTTGAACTCACTTCAATACAGCAGCAGGAAATCCAAACTTGTTAGTTCCCAAAGAAGTAACCAACATAAAGTGTTTCGCTTTTGCAGCAGCAGCTAAACATTTATAAGAAAATACTTTAATTCATCCCTTATATCAGTAACCAGTTTGCTTAAACTCAAATAACATGTCATCATTGGAAAAAGAATGTGAAATATTTTCTATATGCACAAGCAAAATCAGCCAAATTCTAGATATATGCATCGATGTTAATTTTAAGTTGAGAGAAAAAAAAAATATGATACTAAATCCTTTTATAGCTAAAGGTATAAGTATTATTTGTGCATGACCTTTCGAAACTGAACTTGAGATCCTTATTCATTCATACCATGTCAAGTTTACTACAAAAGATAAAAGTATTTAAAACCTTAAATACCTGCATCAATAAGGTTTTTTGTGGCTAGAAAGTCAATTCGGTAGGGCCCAGTAACATCAAATATTTCCTTCTCGCTTGCCCCAATGCAACATATAACTGTTGACGCGTTGGCCAATGCAGGCTTAATTTGCTCTGGTTTCTCCAAATCACACTCCACAAGTTGAAGCTTCTCTATAGCTGGACTACAGAGTGGGCATCGTTCCTTACATACTAACTAACAAAAAACTTTCAAATTATCATCAAAGTAAAATCTTACGCTGACTTCCATCAGATAATGTGTCATCAAGCTTCATCTGCTGCACACTCTACAAGTAATAACAACGGTTTTGTATATTTACAGTTCAAAAATACTGAAAAACATTATTAATCTAATAACTATAAAAGTTATACCTTCACCAAAGGTTCTGCTCTTTGAGTACTTCGTACACCAGCTCGAACATTAAATCCTAATTTCAAAAGCTCCCTGCACAAACCATCAGTCATTAAACAATTTTTAAATTCCAAGTGCAAAAGGGTTAATGAGACTTTATTACCATTTGTAACCAACCTTACTGTTCGTGAACCAACTTTGCCGGTTGCTCCTGCAACAAATACGACATTTACGTCTTTCTCCTCATCTTTTGTTTTCATTTCGGCAGGCTGTAAACCAACTGCTGTTGCACATTTCATAAACCAGCAGATAATTTGTAATTCATACATCATTGAAACCAAATGCAACACAAACATTAGATGTAATTTCCCTTTTACTAGTTATTATTCTAAAAATGACCATTAATTACTAAATAACATCAGTTTCTCAAATTCAGTACTATAAGCCAATGACTCAAAATAAAAATAAAAATAAAAAACATTACACTGTAGGGTTAACAACACCTGCAGTAGCTAAAAGCTACACATCAAATCACATACAATTGGAACTTACTGCTCAAAAACCTTCTAACTAATCAAATAAGATTACCTCAACGGTCAATCACAAACGTAAACTACAAATTCAACCTAAAACTCATCATAATAAACAAATCACATTGCAAAACTAAAGGAAAACATCCAAACAAAACTCACTGCTCATAAACCTTCTAACTAATCAAACCAGATTACGTAAACGGTCAATCACAAAACTTAAACCACAAATTCAACTTAAAACTCATCATAATCAACAACACACACTGCAAAATTGAAGGAAAACTAACAGCATTGATTACTAAACCATAATTTAGGGCCGGAAATTCCTGACCTGTTTAAGACACGGTAAAACCTGTTAAAGAAAAACTACACTAGTCATTTTATACATTTTCTTAATATATATAATTAGGAGGTTAGGGTACATCATTTCTCCTTCTCCGTACATACAACATAGCAGTTAGACGAGTCATATGCATGTTTGTTACTTCCGTCTTAAACCTAACCTTCTAATTGAACAAATCATATTACGTCAACAGTCAATCACTAAACATAAACTACAAATGCAACCTAAAACAATAAAACTCATAATAATGAACAAATCACATTACAAAAGTGAAGGAAAACAAACACTGCATTGATGTAATGTAATAATAATAATACCAGAAGCTTGAACGTTGAGACGAATAGGTTTAGGTTGAAACTTAAGGGCATTTGATCGAGAGGTTTTTTTGGTACGGAAGGAGGTGAAAAGCTTGCAGTAGGATATGAGTTGAGGGTTTTCAATGGAGCCTTTTGTAGGTATGCCGCTAACAACCGGCGACTGAATTGACCGGAGCTCCATTAACGCTTCCGATCAATGTTAATATTATGATTGATATGTGTAAGATTGTGTGTTGTGTGTGTGAGAGAGGGAATAACGAGTGATATGTGTATGGCAGCATGGCAGTTGTGGCATATCTCCTGCTTTGCATCTGGATATGGTGGACCCCTACCCGAAAATTTTGGAATCACACACTGGGTTAACCGGGTCCAATCCAAGCAGTCATGTTGGGCTTAAACATAGTTGGGTCACTAGCCTATTTAATTACTAATTACTTTTTTTTTTTTTTTTTTTTTTTGAGAAAATTACTCGAATGGTCTCCGTGGGTTGCACTTTTTCACCTATAGTCCCTAAGTTTTCAAAATTACAGCCATAGTCCTGAAACAGTGAATTTTTTAACTCAGATAGTCCCTGAAGCTAACTGGTGTTAAATAATCCAGTTAAGTGGGTGTGAAATTACAAAACTACCCTTACTTTAATAAAAAAAAATATACTAATTAATGTGGGTCCCACACTTCATCTTCCCCACTTCATCTTCTTCACCTCATCACCTCCACAAACCACCACCACCACCCACTTCATTCTCCCCACCCACCGTATCTCATCACCATCACCATCTATATCAGAAACACTTGTTTGTCAAACCCTAACCCCAGGACCTTCAAATTCAATAACTCCTCAAAACCCTAACCCTAAAAAACTCAACCGGATGTGGGTCCCGAAGTTTAGTGGTGGAGCTCGACGAGGATGGTGGTTGTGATGGTGGTTTCTGGCCGATGGTGGTGGTATTGGTGGTATACCTGAAAAAGACGACCGACGGCAGTGACAGTGGGTGTCTGGTTCACGTTAGTGGCTCGATCGATGGTTGTAGTGGTGGTTATGGTGTCTTCGTTTGACTGTTAATCTCGTTGGGAGGTGGTGGTTCGTTATGGTGCAGTACAGGGTGAAGCTTGACAGGGAGTGGTGGTGGTTGTTAGCAGGTCAGAGGTGATGTTGGGGGTTACTTACTGGTTGTCCGATGGTGGTGTTGGTTCTCCAGATCTGATGGGTTCAAAAACTCGGGATAGTGCTTAGTCTGATGGTGGTTTTTCGGTAGACCTTGGTGGTGTTTGGCCGATGATGATGGTGGTGGCTGTGGTGGTTGAAAGAAGCGGCAGCGGCGGTGGTAGTTTTGGTTCGGGTTTGGATTGATCGGGTTTAGTCCGGGTGGTGGTGCTCGAGTGTGGTTTGGGTTTTGGTTCGAGTGGGTGGTTGCTGGTTAGTGGTGGTGGTGGGTGGTGGTGATAGGGTGGGGAAGATGAAGTTGGTGGTGGTGTAGGGATTAAAGGTTTTTTTATATATTTAATTATAAAACGTGGGCCCACTAGTGTTTTATTTTATTTGTTTTATAGAAAGGGTAGTTTTGTAATTTCGCACCCACTTAACTGGATTATTTAACCTCAGTTAGCTTCAGGGACTATCCGGGTTAAAAAAAATTCACTGTTTCAGGACTATGGCTGTAATTTTGAAAACTTAGGGACTATAGGTGAAAAAAGTGCAAACCACAGGGACCATTCGAGCAATTTTCTCCTATTTTTTTAAGGTTTAGTTCAATGGAAATCCATGTACAATCCTAACCTAGCGGTCTCAAGAATCCCTACCCACACACCGGTGTTCTTGCCTAAGCTCAGACCATCATGGGAATTTTTTTTGTGGTGTGCATTGATCGAACCTGTGACCTACCCCATGATGGGAACCCCTAAGAGACTACCCATCCTACCTCAAACCAGTTGGGCTGGAGATTATTGACAATTATTACCGTATAATTTTTTGTTACACACACAGGTGGGATTTTGTCAATATTGGTTTGGTTTACCATGATATCGGTATGGTAATAGTATTATTACCACATTTTTTTTGTCTATTTATAGGTTATCTTAAAATGACTTTCTCATATCTATATCTATATCTATACATATAATAAACAAAACCCATTTTTGACACATGTCACTACCACAATTCACCTTCCCTCCTATCTCCTCCCATATTGTGCCACATGGCACAAGTCGGTCAACAATAATTAAATTAGGTCAAAGTTGGTTAAGAATCTTATCTTACATATCTCCTTCTTCTAATAAAGGAGTAGCTAGGGGGACACTTGTCCCCATTCTAGGGCTCCTCACTACTATTGTCCACATGTCATTCATCCCATCTTATAACCCGTTTTATTTACCCGCTCCAATGACCCGACTCGGATTTCATTAACCCACACAACAAAAACCTTTCATTCAAAACACACTCAACAGATTTGTTAGGGTTATCTTTTCATAACCCGATCATCGTCGTCTTCTATCCCTTACAATCTATCTCCTTCATTACACATCTTGTCTAAACCTTCACGCTTCTTCTTCTACTGCATTTGCTCTATTCTCATCCAAACTATTTTTCTTACTTCAGTTGATCCAATGTATGCATTTTTTCATTATACTTTAATCTCATTTTAATTGTTTCGTTTCTGTTGCTTTATATGTATTTTCTGTTATACGCATCCTAATACCGTCGATGTTTAAGGTTGTTAATTTGATATGTTTTTTTAGGGTTCAATCTTTCACGTTGTTGATTTAGGGTTGAACATCGAGGCATCAATTTGTCAAAGGTATGCACTTTTCTATAATATTCTTAATCTTTGAACGGATCTATTTTAATAGATTGTTTTCAGATCTGTTTTGTAGTATATCGGATTGCTATGTGGTTTAGTTTAGGGTTATGTTTTCATATATGTTTTACTATATTGTTATGTTTTTAGATCTGTTTTAATAGATATAGTTTTGAACTATTTGGAATGGTTAACATTTTTTTGACGATCTATAATGTGACATTGCTTCTGCTACCATAAAATGAAACACCTCATAATCTACTGATGCGGATAATATAAGTCACATAAAGGAAAATAATTTTTGTTTTTTTATTGCTGTTTAATTGTCAATTGTAAAATCAAGTAAACTATAAATTGGTAATTCTACAATCTTACATATCCCAGTTGAATCTGTCATTTATCCATTATTTATTGTCAAGATAAAATGAAGGATAATCATTGTTTTGAATACATTTATATTGCACTATAGTAGACTTTATCAATACCTCTTTTGGAATCTAATCCTGTTTATATAACGACCCTTAGTGCTAATGAAATAACAATGCCCTCAGAAAATGAAAAACAGAACACGTTACGGATAACCTGTTTAATTTTCTTTTGTTGCACTAAATATGCTTGACATTCCAATATGATAACCTTAATTGGATTTTTATGCATAATTTTTTTAGGTACTCCATTTAGCTGCATAGCAAGCTTTTGTTCCAACCAGATACGTTAATTTTTCTGGATGGCTTATCGAAAGGGAAACCAATTCTTTGTCGTTGTACATGACCCTTATTCGTTTGAATTGGTAAGATATATATCTTATTAATATTCAATTTTTTTATTACTTTAAGTTATAGTTAGAGACTAAGGTAACCTTATTTAATTTACCAATTATTTGCAGCCCATTCCTAGATCAATGAACAACTTCTTTTGGGCAAACAACCTATATAACACAAATGTTATCATTAGGACTGATGAAGGTCATGTTTGGTCCGTTCGTGTCAAAGCGGTTGATGATTCATTCTGTTTAACTAATGGATGGTCTCGCGTTGTACGTGATTTATGCTTCGGCATATTCTTTTTTATTTTTTATTATATAGGCAATGCTACATTTATGATACGATACTACAATCATTGTCCATCGAAACAATTATCAAACTCATTTTGCAAGATGATTGATCATGAAATAGTTGGTCCATTCGTATGTGCTATTTTTTTTTAACTTCTAACCTATTTCATTAACAATATTAATGTTTAAAAAAATGAAATTAATTTAAACTTACAGTAATTTAATTGTTTTTCAGGTGTTACCAATGTCATTCGCCGAAAGGCATTATGCCGAAGGTCTACCATCTAATCCTGTCAAGCTTTTTGTGTCTAATATCCATCAATGGGATGTGTCCCTCCAAAAAATTGGTACCAAGTACTGTTTTACTGTTGGCTGGGCGAAATTTCTTGAGGATCTTCGGCTTAAAATTGGCGATTTTATTTGTTTTGAGTTTAATGATATTACACGTTTCAATATTATCACGTTTAGCAAGATTGGGCGGCAGATGCTTTTACACAAATTACTTAGGTGGTGTTTGTTTTTTGGTCAGAAGTGCTTCTGACCACTTTTGTCTGCGCCGCGCAGACGCGGGCAGACGTTTGGGGCGCGCAGATTGTTTGTTTTTCGGAAGACCTTTCACTAAAAAAGATCTTCCTGACCTCTTCTTGGTGCAGACCTGGACCAATGTCTTCTACCCTCTTCCTACCTCTTCTTCTTTTTTTCCTTCTTTTTCTCTTCTCCTCTTCTAACATAATCAGACTTTCACCATTTCTTCTTCCCCTTTCTTCACCTCCTCATCCTCTCCCCTCCCCTCCGCTCCTCCTCCCCGTCGCCCTCTGCCGCTACCTCCTCCACCTCCCCTCCGCCCTCCCCACTTCCCCCTCCGTCCTCCTCCCTCCATCGCCTCCTCCCTGTCGCCCTCCGCTGCCTCCTCCACCTCCCCTCCGCCCTCCTCCCCTTCCCGCGGCGGTTTCTCGAGTGGTGGTGGTTGTTGGTGGTGTATGGTGGTTAGGGTGGTGGTTATTATTATTATTATTATTATTATTGTTGTTGTTGTTGTTGTTGTTGTTGTTGTTGTTGTTGAGATTAAAAACATGACATAAATCTAGGTTGATTGTTGTTGTGAATGAAGATGGTGGATAGAGTAGTTTGTTCAAAATTCTTGTGTGTTTGTATTAGTAGATAGTTTTGGCTTGGGATATGTCTGTTGTTATTGGATTGGGGAGGTGGACTGTTTTTGCTGGTGAAGTTTTTGCTTTGGCTTGCAACATGCTGGGCTTTGCCGATTTTGTTATTTCGATGTAATGATTATTATTGTTTTGGATGTTAAAACAAAATGTAAAAGAAGAGCCATTTTAGCATAATTACAACCATCTAAACATATTATTTTTCCTTTAATTACGTGGATATTCGTGGTGGATTATGGTTATGGTTTTAGGTTACACTGCAGACGTTAAAAAACAAACAGTCTTTCTCTTACAGACTGCAGACCTTTGGTCCACCTCTTCCCCTGCAGATGTCTGCAGATGTGGTCCGCAGACTGCAGACCTTTTACCTCTTTAAAAACAAACACCACCTTACTGACGAAATCTTTTCTTCACAAAACATATCTTCTGCCGATAATTTGACATTGTGTATTGAATCAGATTTTCCTACGTTTACTTCAACTGTCACTGATCAACTAGTACAGTTTGTTCTTTCTATCCAACATCAAATATATTATTCTATAATTTTAATTTCATTTGGTTTTACTTGTAGATAATACCAAATGAAGTTGCTTACATTGCTGGGTTAAATGAAACGTTAACTGTTACAATTAAATTTGTCGATGGATTTGCTTGGACAAGGTCTGTCCTTATCAATTTCAATGGTACTTCAACCCGGTAATGTTATATTTCAATATAAACTTTATTTCATGTTCATTTTATTATTTCATATTCTACCCATTCGGACTTAAATTAATATTACTCTATAATTTGGTTAACAAGGTTTATTGTTGATGGATGGCGTTACTTGATTCAAGCCGAGGATATTTCAATAGGTGATGCTTGTGTCTTCAGTTGGTGTGCAAATCAGCGTAAGCTTTTAGTTCATAAGGTTCCAACACCAGAGGTAATAAACTAGAGTATTTTATTTTTTATTGAACCGTCCTATGGATTTTGAATTTCCTTTGTTTTTCCAAGACTTATATTACGTGACTCTCAAGTTTTTTTATTTGAAATAAAGTTTTAATAAAATATTATTTATTGGATGTTTTGTTTCATTTAGTATGTTCGAAAATTTAGCAATTATGTGTTTAATAAGGAGATAATTTGACAATCTATATATAGAAAGATAATTATGGTAATTTATATCTAATTATAAAGTCAATTAAATATAGTAAGTTAATTATGGTTTCTTATTATCAGTTTGACAATATATCTATATAAAGTTATTTATGTACTCGATGCCAGATATAGAAAGTTATTTATAACGTTTTTTAAACTTTCACATTTTATATATTGAAAGTTAATTATAACGTTTTTATTTTATTTTTTAACAATATTATATTCCACTAATCAAATATCGCATACTATATATGATTGGTTTTTATATGTTATTCCCTAATTTATAATCTACAAAAAGTAGTATTTGGGAACCAATTATTTTTAGTTAATTTTGTAATGAAAGTTTAAAATTTACCTAAAAAACAGCTTGACCAATCTATATATTGCAAGTTCATTATTGCCACCTTATTATCAGTTTGACAATATATCTATGGAAACTTTATTATAACGTTTTTTATTTGACAATCTATATATGGAATTTTAATTATTGTGACCTTATTATGTTGACAATCTATCTCTAAAAAGTTTAAACATAGATAGCCTATGTCAACTATACGTTTTGCTATATTAAATTTTTACATATTTGACGTATTGAAACTTAGTATTCTCATAATAAGCTTTATATACAATTTCGTCTTTATTTATGTATGATAACTTAGCTAAAAAAATAGATTTTTACTTTTTTATAGATTTATTTGCAATCAATTCTATATTCCATTAATTAAGTTTCGTATACTATATATGATTGTTTTTTACGTGTGGATGTCTAATTTATAACATACCAAAAGTAGTACTTGGAAACAATTATTTATTGTTACATTTTTTATGAAGGTTTGAAAACCTACCAAAGACACATATGTTTTCTAATTAAGTTTCTTATAATAACTTATATGCACGTTATTAATGAATTTTAAATGCAATTCCCTAATTTATTCCATACCATAAATAGTATTTATCTTAATAAAAATTTTAGTTATAACTGAATTTATGTTGATCATTAACATATAATATTTTATTATTGTAATCATTAAAGTATAATATTTTAATGATTAGGCAGTTACGTTTTTTTTTATAAAAATGTATATTATCAATATAAACATTTCTAAATTGTATATATGTAAATTCATTTATTTACCATCAATAGTCATTAAATAAAATATTTTACTTCACAGAATTCATTAACACTTAAAAACGTTTCCTTAAATATTTTTCCAAATTTTGTATTATATATACCATATATGTTAGATTGAAATTCCACACAACACTATTATTCTAATCACAAATCCAGCAATTCAAAGTAAGTTCACTTCATTCTTTATATATATATATATATATATATATATATATATATATATATATATATATATATATTGAGATTTTACCCTGTTTTAACATTGTTCTATCACCAAAACATTCGTATTGTTTTTATAAAATTTAGATCAATGGAACAAGCAGCAATCACCATGTTAAGTGACCTGGATGTCATGAGGGACAATGTGGTTTTGCGAGTTAGAGTTATAAGAGTTTGGCGACAACCAGATCGCAAAAAACCTAATGAAGACTATTTGATCGAGATGATCCTAATTGATGAGCATGTAAGACATAGCTTATCTGTTTTTTGGTTTTATTTTTATTAATAATATTGAAAATTTATATCCTTATACAAACTTCTTAACGGTGTTTTATCTTTTACAGGGTAATAAAATCCAAGCAAATGTTTTCAAAAGATGGTTCTTTAGGTTTGAAAAGTTTTGTGAAGAAAATGCATGTTTAACCATTACCAGTCCTGGTATTGGATACAATCCATCAAAATATAAATTTTCTGAAAACCCAAACAAAATCTGTTTCAACCCTAATACTCGTGTTTCAAAATGTGAAAACTTTGGAGGTCCCATGTATGGCTTATGTTTTGTTCCTTTTCAGTCAATCATAGATAATCAAATACCCGACAACATCACAATAGGTAACTATCATATCCTGTTTATCCGCAAGTATTATTCAGTTGAAAATATTTATATATCAATTATTATAATATTTATTATGTATGTGTAGATCTTATTGGCCATGTAAAGAGATTTTACAAGAACGAAGACAAGGATGTGACAGTTCAACCCAAAAAAAGATTGACAATGGAAGTTTAAAACCAGGAGTATGTTATCAAAATCCTGTAATTATTTATTAATTTTCTAATATATTTGTATATATATTCTTTAACCTTAATTTTTTTTAATCTTATCAGGGGTTTGTCCGTTTATGTTACCCTATGGGATGAGTATGCAAATCAAATGCAAAAGTTTGTGGTTGGACATCCTAAGGAGGAGCACATTATTGTTATTTTGCAGTTTGCGCGCTTGAAGTTCTTTAATGGTATAATCTATATCTTATTTTATTTTACTGTATATATATATATATATATATATATATATATATATACACAATTAGTCAAGTATGCATACATTGTCAGGTGAATAAACATAAAAAAAAAATATTGATGTTTAGACAAATAGTGAGATCGCACTGTTTATATAAAAAAAAATTATAAATATGTTTTGATATATCGGTTATTTCTTACAAGTAACAAATGATATCATACAATCAAATTATCTAAATGAATCCATTTTTTGCAATACAAGTGTCTACAGTCAGATCCAACTTACCTATGTTTCCACTTACACCTTTAATAAAAGTAATGAGAAGTATAAAGTTTGCACATGTATGTTTAGACAATAAGCATTTACAAATCCATTTTTTGAATGTCGCTTCGAGTGGTATTGCTTCATTACTATTAACAGGCGGTAGGACTGCACACTCAAGATTTTCAATTCCGATCAACCTAACGGAGGATTCTTTATGCTTCATAACACCAGATAGTGACATAGCCCAATTGCTTAAGAAAACAGATTTGGTTATTTGGGATGAAGCACCAATGGTTCATAAACATGCCTTTGAAGCATTAGATCGAACTTTAAAAGACGTTTTTGGTGTTGACAATGATAACAATTCAAAGGTCCTATTTGGTGGAAAGGTAATTGTTTTTGGGGGTGATTTCAGACAAATTCTACCAGTTGTTCCGAATGGAAGTAGACATGATATCGTTAATGCTTCATTAAGTTCTTCATACATTTGGCATGAATGCAAAGTCCTTAAGTTAACAAAAAAATATGTGGTTAAGTTGTGGCAACACTGCAACCGAGATTGACCAAACAAAGAATTTTGCAAACTGGCTTTTGGATATAGGTGAAGGCAAGGTTGGATCTGAATATGAGGATCAATATATGATTGATATACCTGATGACTTATTAATTACTCAATCGTTGGATCCTGTTTCTGATTTGATATCGTTTGTTTATCCATCGATTTTAGAGAATTTTAGTATTCCAGGTTTTTTTCAAGAACGAGCTATTTTGGCACCAAAGAATGAAGTTGTTGAAGATATTAATGATCGTTTGCTTGCTTTGTTTCCTGGTGAGGAAATGGAATATCTAAGTTCAGACAGTGTATGTCAATCAGAAAATATTGATGAAGAAGTCGATGAGAGTTTATATTCACCTGATGTTCTTAATAGCCTTAAGTTTTCGGGAATTCCAAACCACAGATTGATTTTGAAAGTTGGTGTTCCGGTCATGTTACTCAGAAACATCGATCAAAAAAGTGGTTTGTGTAATGGAACAAGACTACAAGTTGTTCAATTGGCAAAACGTGTTATAGAAGCCAGAATTATTTTAGGTAGTAACATTGGAATGCATACATTTATTCCCAGAATTAGTCTTACGCCGACTGATAAAAAGATTCCTTTCAAGTTTAAAAGAAGACAGTTTCCCCTTTCTGTGTCTTTCGCTATGACAATAAACAAGAGTCAAGGACAGTCGTTATCTAAAGTTGGCTTATATTTGAAAGATCCGGTTTTCACACATGGACAATTGTATGTTGCATTATCAAGAGCCAAAAGTAGGAATGGATTGAAGCTATTAATATTAGACAAGGATGGTAGCGTGACTAACCGTACTTTAAATGTTGTTTACAAGGAGATTTTTGGACAGCTATGACAAATTTTTGTAAGCCGCATTTTTATTGTTTCTTTTATTTTTTTTTCTGTTACAATTTTTATTATTATGCTAATGCTACATTAAAAATAATTGATTTCGATATGTTTTTTTTTTTTTTTACTTTTCAATGTGAAGATGCTAGGAAGTTACCCTGCTGCAATGGTAATGCTACAAGTTTTATTATTATGCTAATGCTACATTAAAAATAATTGATGTCGATATGTTTTTTTTTTTTTCAGTTTTCCATGTCAAGATGCTAGGAAGTAACCCTGCTGCAATGGTAATTAATTATTTTTTATGATATGTTTTAAAGTTATAATTTTTTATTTTTTATTTTTTTAATACATTACCAAAAATATCATTCTTTTAATTTTTTGTTAATATGTATTGTAATTAATTATTACTCAAAATATAAAGTTAACAAAAATAAGTAAAACCCTAAACTCTATATCAATTTTCGCGATTATATTTCCATTGCCACATTCTTCCGAAATTCAAATTCATTCATTCTCCAAACAAGGTTTGAGAATCTGCATATTTTTTTTCTTTTTTCTATATTAAATTATTTTGATTGTTTTGTTTTTGTTTATACTTATTTTCATAGCAATACAATATAAGATTTGAAAGTTTGTTTACATTTAATATTACATTACAAAATAAGTTTTTCATTCTTTTGTTTTAAACGATTAAGAAATAATAAAAAAAAATTGGTTTGTTTTTATAGGTACTCATGGATATAAGGTTCTCGCATATGATTGCCAACGGTGCAGTTCTCCAACAAGAGAATTATTGTCCACTTTGTGACGTCCAATGTCCGGACAATGCTCAGTTTGAACAACATGTTAATGGTAAAAAACATCAATCCAAGGTATTAGATTTAATATATATATATATATTTATATAAGTTTTTTTTATATATAAATAACTTATTTCTGTATTGATATTTGTATAGGTTGCACATGCTAACGGCCATGATATGTTCTATTGTGGTCTATGCCATGTCCAATGTACCAGTGAACCAAACCTGAACGCACATCTTGATGGAAGAAAGCATAAGAAGGCTTTGTAGAACGCTGGCTTTGTTAATTTTATTTGATGATTATTTTTTTTAGTAATCTTTTATGTTTTATTTCCGGATTTGGTTTTTTGATACTATAGTTTCGTGTTTGACATAATCTTTGCTTTATTTTTTTTCATTATAATGTTATGATTTGATAACTTTGAATGGTTATTTATTTCTTAATTACTTACCATATTGTTTTTTTTAATTAGTTGGCGATTTTTAAATTATATATATTTTTTTTATGGAAGTTGATTGTTTGGTTTCGAATTGCATGTTAAAACTATTAATTTAATTTTACTTTTTAACTTTGTAAATTTTAATTTACTTTGGTTTGCACCGTGGGTACCCACGGGTCTCCAACCTAGTCATAAATGTAACACCCCGAAATCATCCTTTCGCCTAATTACACAATTAGGCGTGATTAGCAAACTAATAAAGTGAGACTCGAATAATGAGAACTTGGGTTATGTCCTATTATGGGAATAACACTAGTTTTGCTAAATGAGTTTTAACAACAAAAGACTTTGGGAAAAACTTGAGGGGCCATAGTTGCCAATATGATAAAGTGGGTTTTATTAATAAACATAAAACAACAAAAACACACATGTGTGTGTGTGTCGTGTATTTGGCAGGAGAAAACATTCTCCTTCCACTTCAAGCCCTAAACACTCAAATCATGTTAAATCTAAGCCAAATCAAGGGGCTTTTCGATGCTCTAGAAGAAACAGGTCATCTAAGGCCTAATGAACATCAAGGTACCTTCTATTTGGTGTAATTTGATGTTATAATTCATTTATAATCATGGTGAAATTCTAGGGTTTTGGTAAAAATGTGAATTTCTTGGTTTCTATGAGCTTTTATGTGTTAGTAGGCATCACGAGAGCTATAAAACGTGATGAATCATAATATGTTGTTGATTCA
Source organism: Ambrosia trifida (assembly GCA_028751855.1). Lineage (NCBI taxonomy): Eukaryota > Viridiplantae > Streptophyta > Magnoliopsida > Asterales > Asteraceae > Ambrosia > Ambrosia trifida. The sequence goes on from CM054122.1 coordinate 113,103,346, forward strand.
TGCGAAATCATGATCTTGTGTTATGTATATGTAGTGGGTCTTTACCTTAAACATGAATTACACTAGTATGTGGAATAATCTTGCAATTTCTATGTGATTGGTATCATGTATGTGTGCTAATTGTGGAAATAATCATGTGCTAATGGTTCCCTAAGCCATGGCGTAATCTAGAAAGTATTGAACACCTAGAATTAACATGATGAAAATGGTGCATATGAGGTGTTCGATAAAATGCTTGAATAGGGAAATAAATGTGTAATACATTTATGAACATGAATACTTGAAATGTGATGTTGGACTTGAGTTAAAACGAATGCATGATGCCCTGGATAATAAAAGAAATCCATATTATGTATTCTAACAAAACAAGTTTGACATGTCCCTAAGTTAGGTACAAGAACTAGGGATGCAAACGGGTCAAACGGATGCAAGCTCAATGCGTATGGAAGCAAGAACGGATATGAGGTAAGTTTTACTTACACCATTAGACTATAACATAGCTTAATTGTTGTATACACTCGACTTAAATCTAGTGTATGTAATAAAGGTAAACCCCAAGGGGTGGTATTAAATGGGTCGCCTTATGTGCACTCAAGTCAAAACGTGGTTTATGATCTTAATCGAGACAATGAGTTATGACCGAATGATGAAATCCATCAAACGGGTCAGTTAACAAAGACATGTAAGAAATGATGTTTTAATCCAAATGAAATTATTTGAATTTAAGTAAGATGCTAAATGGGTCAATGGTGTGTGTCACTTGAACCATAGGCAAAGAAACTTGGGTAACATAGTATCATGAACTATAGGTCTAAAAGGGTCAAATGGTGAAGTCCTCATCATTTGAATCCAACACTTGATGCTTGTATTCCAAGAATTAAGATTCTTGAGGTTAAACGGATCAAATGGAAAGTATTAGCATTTTAGTTCTGAGAAATTAATGTGTCTATCTAGAAAGCACGCAGGTAAATGCACTAGCACATGCACGATTGATGCTAAGAATCGTGGAGGATAAGGACAAGGTATGGATATGGGTCAAGGCCACCCGGTAAGTCCGTAGCTAATTAAACGCCTTCGGGCGAAGCAACATGGGTGCTAAAACTACCCACATGAAGTGTGGGTGCAAACCAAGTAAGTCATTTCCATAACTATGTCTAATGCGCGCTAATGCGCTTAGAATTTACTAAATAAGAGGAAACTTGAGAAAATGTGAAAATCTAAGTCTCGGAAGGACTTAGAGGTTTTTAAACAAGTCAATGAGTCAAAAGCAATGGGTTGAATCAAAAGTGTTACCATGGATGGCTAAATTTATGGATTTGGCTATAAAGGGGCATTTTGGGAATTTAAAGATTTACTAAAGGTTAAATCTAATAACCAAGTCATAATGAAACAAAACGGACAACACTTTTAGTTGAACATGTGTCCAATGAGCAGGGAATGTTTGCTCAGACCAGAGGAAAAATGAGCAAAGGATGTTTGCTCAGACCAGATGAAGAATGAGCAGAGGATGTTTGCTCAGACCAGAGGATTGCTCAGATCAGAGGAAAAATGAGCAGAAGATGTTTGCTCAAACCAGAGGAAGAACGAGCAGAGGATGTTTGCTCAGACTAGAGGATTGTTTAGACCAGAGGAAAAATGAGCAGAGGATGTTTGTTCAGACCAGAGGAAAAACTGAGCAGAGGATATTTCCTTTATTATTGAAAAATCACTAACCAATATTTGTGTAATGGTTCTAGGTATTCATGTGGCGGGACTTCCGGAGCAAAGATCAAGTCACGAGAAGAACCGAACACACCCGAACGCTCAACCAGCTTCCGCATTTGAAGTTCCCGATTAAAACGCAAGCTTAGTACATGTTTTTAGAAATCTAATTATAAGAGAATTTGTTGGGACCTATAATATAGAAATCATAATGGGTTGGATTTTATAAATATCAAAGTTCGAAATCGGGATTGTTTACTCATTAAGACCAAAGCCCGTAAGTTCTAATGTTAATCGCTTGTTTATGGGTTAGGGTCTTACAATAAACAAAAGCCATTTTTGACACATGTCACTCCCACAATTCACCTTCCCTCTTGTCTCCTCCCATATTGTGATTTGTGCCACATGACACAAGCTTAAAAGTTATTAAATTTTTGTTTTTTTTAAATCGAAAATCATTAAATAATTAAAAGTCAAAATCGGTCAAGAATAATTAAATTAGGTCAAAGTTAGTCAAGAATCTATCTATATACATATAATAAACAAAAGCCATTTTTGACACATGTCACTCTCACAATTCACCTTCCATCCTATCTCCTCCCATATTGTGCCACATGGCACAAGCTTAAAATTTATAAAATTTTTGTTTTTTAAAAAATCGAAATTCATTAAATAATTAAAAGTCAAAATCAGTCAAGAATAATTAAATTAGGTCAAAGTTGGTCAAGAATCTATATCTATACATATAATAAACAAAAACCATTTTTGACACATGTCACTCCCACAATTCACCTTCCCTCCTGTCTCCTCCCATATTGTGCTACATGGCACAAGCTTAAAATTTATAAAATTTTCGTTTTTTTTAAATCGAAACTCATTAAATAATTAAAAGTCAAAATCGGTCAAGAATAATTAAATTAGGTAAAAGTTGGTCAAGAATCTACAAATGGGTTGTTGAGTTAGGATGAATTCGAGAGTGCTCTTAAGGATGCACGTGCGCAATATGGGAGGAATTCCGAGGTTAATTATCATCTGTTTTTTTTTCCTTTTCTTAGGTTAATTGTTGAATGGACAACAATGCAAATTGTGAACAGCAAATTTGTTCAGTTCAGTTGATAATTTTAATTTTTTTTTCTGATTTGTGTTTTTTTTTTCTGATTTGTGTTTGTTTTTCTGCTTTAAGGTATTATGCGGTACATGTGGGCAGCTTTGAGAGGCCTCCGGTTTTTTACCAATTGTCTTTAATTGCCGCCACACTTTTAAAGGTTGTAAGCAGGTGTGCTCCTTCGTCTCCACATAGATTTTGTTAATTAAATCCTTTATAATATTTACTAATTTAATGGTTTGTTCGTTTATCACTTGATGAGTATTTTTTATAACCTAGATATACATGTTTCTCCCAGATCTGGAATAATTGAGGTGAAGTAATGATGATGGTGATGGGATGACGACGTTTAGATGATGTAAGCATCTGTTTAATAGTATGTTTGAATTCCTTGTATTTCTCAATGGTTTCATCAAATTGTGCCACATGAAGTCAAAATTTGAGTAAATGATAATTGATACTTAATATCTAACATTTCTATTATTATCTTCAAGTTTAATGGTAATAACTTAACTTTCGGAATTTGAATTTCAAAATTCAAATTATACAAAATTTCAAAATTTGAGTTTTGGTTAATAATGGTAAGAAATTACACATACTAATTATCCTTTTAATTACACATTTAATAAGATTCAAAGTCTCTACATAAGTAGTGTCAACTCTCCAATTAATAAATTAATTGATCCTATTAATCGTGTTATATTATTATAATATTAGTTTCGCTTATATTGGTAATCAATTAAATATCGAATTTTGAATTTCAAATTTCAAATTAAAATTTGAAATGTTTAATTTCGAATTTGACAAAATTAATAATATAAAAATACATTACTTTAATTATTAATTATAATACAACTTTATGAATATGAAATTTTCCATACCGAACAAATACATAAAGTTACCGATTGTCCATACCGAGAAAATTGCAATATTTTCGCCAGATTAAAAAATAATGAAAATTAATCAATTCTTAATTTATGAACAAAATAAATAATATGCCAAAAATAAACAATTAATCCGTAATAAATATATAAATAAATATAAAATTAACAACTTTAATGATTACTAAAAATATCATTTCTCATTTAGAGGGTGTTTGGGATTGCGTTTTGAATCTGATTTTTAGATTATTGCGTTTTGAAAACGCAGATAATCAGTTTTTAGTGTTTGGATTGCGTTTTGAAAACGCAGATAATCAGTTTTTTAGGCTACCAAAACGCAATAATCTATAAGCAACTACACCCATGCTTTTCCAAAACGCATAATTTATTTTGAATAATCAATCACAAACACCCCCTTAATTCCTTCTTCATTGTTGTCATTTTAGAATTTAAAACACATCGTATTCATTTTACCACTCCAAATAATTATTAGTTGTTGAACCGCGTGTCCACGCGGGCAATAGTCTAGTCTATATTATTATACTACAACAATGGTAGTCTTATATATGGATAGATTTGAATAGTATTTTTTTGTAAAGGGTCAATTATGCTAAGTTAGAAGGGTTAACGACACATCAAATAGGTCATGTGGATCAGCTAGGTTAAGTGGCGAAGCTTGGAGATTGAATCGGCATGAACCGACCACATTTTTTTCTGATCAGTAGGGACTTGAAGATCAAATCGGTGGGGTCCGGACTCAATTCATATAAAAATTACCTACGAAAATCGCAAAATTCCACCACTGCGCCAAAAAACGACGAAGGCCGGGGCACCGCCAGGCTTCCACTATGCTTCGCCCCTCGCTAGGGTTGAAGGTTATCTAATCATTCATATGATTAAAAATCTTTTCAATTACTTTGTTGGTGTGTCCATAGACATATCTCTAATTGCTTTAGTAGTATATGTTAAAATACTATGTTGGCAATCACATAGTTTCAAATATACCATTTACTATATAATTAAAAGAATGAATTAAGGTTATGTTTATAATCTGTACTACATGAAATAATGGGTTTTTAGTCAAAACTTTTTACTAATGTTCTTACTAAACCAGTAAGAGCCTAATTTGAGTCGACTTGACTAGTTGGTGGTGATGGGTTGAAGAGGTGATGGCATGAGTGGTCAGATAGGGTTATACACAGATAATAAGGTAAAATTTTATTCAGCAATATTTTGAAACTTTAATTACTATTTTTATACTTTTTCTTTAAATAGTACCCACTCCTTGTTCCCGCCCTGAATTCCCCTTTCCCTCCATAGAACCCTAGCTCTTTTTTAAGCCATATCGCATCCAATCTATCGACCATGTCTTCATCTCAATCCACAAACAAAAACCTACCTTTTGTTAGGCTTTAGGGTGCGGGGCTCGTCCCTGGGTCGTCGAGGCACAACCTGGACCGTCAACACTGCTCCCCAGGGGTCGGGTGGTCCTCACCGGCACTCACTTGACGAATTGGATGGTCCTCCTCATGACCATTAGGGCTTTTGGGGAATTGTGTCCAACGGCTACTGTATTAAAAAAAACAATTTTACACTTATAAATACCAATCTTTAACTCTCATTTTTTACACCAACTCTTCGAATCTCTTTAATCTTTATAAAACCTCATCTTAAACTCACAATTTTTTTACACTAACTTATCATGGATCCATACCAAAACAACCCGAATCCAAACCCGTTCACGACACCCCATTACATTGTACATATCGATCCGAATTGGTTAACATTTTTGGTTTTCCAACAAACCCCCAATGCTTTCAACCAATTTAGCCGACAAACTCCCAACGTTTTCACCCAAATGCAAATGCACCCAAACCCCCATGCTTTCACCCAAATGAACTAAATGCACCAAAACCCCCCACTCTTTCACCCAACTAATGAAAAACCTGCTTAACATGCCATTTCAACCGAATCAACAAACAAACCACCATCCACGGTAGGACCGTTTCAACCGGAAGAAGAAGATGTTGAAGAATTCGTGGCCGAAACTCAACCCCAAACTTCCAAATGAAAAGAAAAAGAATTGGGTATGTGACGAAGGCACCAAAACGAAGTCGCTTCCTTGGTCTAAATCGAAGAAGACGTATTGGCTAAGGCGTTTGTTGCTTCGTCAAAATGTCCAATAGTTGGTAAATAAATATTATTAAGAATATTTATTAAAATATTTTTACAGTTATTTTTATTAGATAAAATTTTTATTACATAATAAATGTATATATATTCTTGTTACTAATATTTATTACATTTATAAAATGTAAAAAACAATCAAACCGGAGATAGTTTTTTGGCCGAAGTTAGCGACAAATTTCACGAGCTAATAGAGGAAGGTCCATATTGAGAGATCGATTCTATAAGCTCCAAGTTTCGAAATATGAATATTGTGATCCAACACCTTTATGGGTTATAATCCATTATTTGTAAATAAATCAAGTTGGCGGAACGAGGAAAACGTTTTCCAAGAGACAATGCGTAGATTTGAAGACAAGTATCATCATCATTTCCCCCACGTTCGGGCGTGGCTAGTTTTGAAGAGATATAGCAAATGGGCGCCGATTCCAAACGAGGCTGCAAGCGCCAAACAGTCTAAAACTTATGAGTCTGGTAGTTACAATGTGGGAGGCTCGACCGGCCGTTGTCAAATAGATATCAACGACGAGCCGGATTTTGACGATGAACCCGTTCCAGAGAAGCCACGTCCCATAGGTTATCATATTCAATGTGGGAGGCTCGACCGGCCGATTCCACATCCCGTTTTGCAAAGAATGAAAGAGAGGATCGTCAAAAAAATGGAGGTCATAGCTTTTTTAAATTCTAAGCAATCTTGTATTTTTTTTTTTTATTTCAAGTCATTTTTCCTTAAGTGTTTTTAGTGCAATTTTAGGTTTATTAGTTTTACTTTTTTATATATTGAATACTAGTTTTTATCCCGGGAGCGTCCCGGGTTGAAATATCTAATATAACATAATAAAATATATTATTATTATTATTATTATTATTATTATTATTATTATTATTATTTTAAACAAATCTCTGCCATAAGTTATCATATTCAAATATAAAAAAAAAAAACGAATCTCTGCGTCGGGGTATAAATCTAGTGCCATTACAAATGAATTCGGAAGTTTGTAATCGATCATTCTAAAAAGAACTAACATGATTTAAGAAAAAAAAAGTTAATTATTGAAATATCCAACGCATTAGTCTAAGGGTTATGTGATACGTTAAAAAATTCATGGGTATATGATCGGGTATTTAGGTATGTTGTTTCGGGTAATCGGATCGGGTATCACCTAATCCCAGACCCGACCCGACCCAAACCCACAATTTTTTTAAACTAATCCAAAACCCGACACAATACTATTTTTTTCTCCGATTTTTATATAGCACTATGGTACTCGTTCTATTTTTTTCTCCGATTGTTATATAGCACTATGGTACTCGTTGGAAAGATAATAAAACGCTCGTTAATTTGGTGTAATTTTTTTCTTTAAAAAATCTCGTATATAAAAGATATTAACGTTTAAAAGTTATGGGGGGAAACACGAGAGATAAAATAATAAAGTTTTAAAATTTAGATTTAGTAGATTAGGTATTTAATAGATTAGGTTAAAGATTATAATAGATTAGGTTAAATCATATTTATTTTTTTTTAATTGGTTTAGAGTTGCCACATCACATCCTATGTGGCATCTCTCAAATGAGAGATTGTATAAGAGTATGACATGTAGGATTAGTCCCTTTGCAATATATATATATAGAGGGAATGGTTATAGAGAAAACCTTAGTTATTTGGTAAACTATGGAAACCCTATCATGACCATCCATCTCAAAGTATCAATGGTTGAGATTAAACCATTGTACTTCCAACTAGCTATATTAATATTTTAATTGACTAAAGGAACAGGAGGGGTATTTTGGGAAGACAAGAAGTTCCTCTCTCTCTCAAGTACTAGGGTCATGTCATCCTCTCTCATACTTTTTCTTTAAAAAAATATTATAATAATGGGTCATGTCACACCCTCTCTCCTACTTTTTCAAAGTTAATATCACCATTCTCTCTCCTCTCTCCTACTTTTTCTTTAAGAAAATATTATTATAATAGGTCATGTCACATCATCTCTCTCATCTTTCCTACTTTTTGTTTAAGAAAATATTATTATAATGAGTCATGTCACACTCTCTCTCCTACTTTTTGTTTAAGAAATATTATTATAATGGGGCAAGTACGTGTGTTAACATGTGTTAACATATTTTACCAGCCTTATTGAAAAAAAAAATCCTTGGTAGAGATATTAAACCTGTTAACATGTGTTAACCTATTTTACCAGCCTTTTCAAAACCTTGGTAGAGATATTAAACCTGTTAACATGTGTTAACACAAAGCAGCAATTTACGCAACCACATACAGCCTAGATTCTAGAAGGGACACCATGGGCGTCGCACAATTTAACTTATACATATCAAAGGTTTTAAAAAGATCATATGCACTAAGTAACCGCTAGACGTAAAAAACATGGCGACATAGATACCCAATTTTGATATATTAAAACTGTTAACATGTGTTAACATATCTTACCAGCCTTATTGGAAAAAAAGAAAAACCTTAGTAGAGATATTAACACTGTTAACATGTGTTACACATGTTAACAGTTTTAGTAAATCTGTCCCATAAAAATTTGTTAACACTTGTTAATAAGTTGACGTATAAAAACTTTGCTAACACTTTGTTATGACATGTTAACAGTTTTAGTAAATCTGTCCTATAAAACTTTGTTAACACTTGTTAATAAGTTGACGTATAAAAACTTTGTAGATAGTTGGTGCTAAAAACAAGAAATCATAATTGAGATATTAAAAGTGTTAACATGTGTTTACTAAACCTGTTAATACATGTTAACAGTTGTAGTGAATCTACCCTATACAAATTTGTTAACACTTGTTAATAAAGCACACAAACTATTAACACATGTTATTACAAAAGTATCATTACAAACTATTGAACTGCATGGAAGGTTAACATGTGTTAGTTGGTCATAAAGGGTTTAACATGTGTTATCTAATCTGATAAAGAAAATATTATTATAATGGGTCATGTCACACCATCTCTCTCCTCTCTCCTACTTTTTGTTTAAGAAAATATTATTATAATGGGTCATGTCACACCCTCTCTCATACTTTTTGTTTAAGAAAAGATTATTATAATGGTGCAAGTACAAATAATGTGTTAATGTTGCATACGAGGGTAACATGTGTTAGTTGGTCATAAAGGGCTAACATGTGTTATCTAATCTGATAAAGTTAAACATGTTGCCCCCATATACCCATGAAAAGATCTAACATTTGTTAGTATCAGTGGTATGGTAACATATGTTAAACCTGAATCATTTGTCAACCTTTTTGTCTTTCTTACCACTCCTGTTTTCACTTCATAAGTTTACAAAAAAGAAATAAGTAAACATAGCATACAACTATTAACACACATTAGGTTAATAAGTTGACGTATAAGAACTTTGTTAACACTTGTTAATAACAAAAAGAACCTAACTGTTAACATGTAATATCAACACAAGAAATATCATTCTGTAATAATAACATAAACAAAACGTAATTTATAATACAACACAAGAAATATCATTCTGTAATAATACCATTCTGTAATAAATACCATAACCACTTTATTACAAAGTATCATTACAAACAATTAACCACTTTAACAAAATAAATCTAGTAACTCTATACATTGAGTACAAAAAAGAAAACGTTATAAAAAAGTTTTTCTACATATTTTTCTCGGCTTCCTTCGACTTCGTTTGTTAACATATGTTAACCAGTGGGGTCTTCGTTATCAACTGCAAAACAATAGATGAGATATTAACCGGTGTGACCAACTCATCATTTAACATACTAAAACAGTCGTAACATGTGTTAGTCGGGGCCCAAATAACAACTTAAAGTCACAAAATCTAAATTTCCAAATTCCAACTGTTAATATTAATTCAATATTTCTACCTCATAGCTTTCAACTAATAAACACATCATTCTAACATCAATTAACCTTCAATCCTCACTAAACTGAAATCGGCCCAAGTTCAAAACCTAGGGCTCCAAAACTAACAAAATCTAATTAAACAATACGAATCCGAAACTCAAACGAACTCTTGACCTTCACATAAATGATAAACCTACTATATATACATATAACATGCATCAATAACTATCTTTAACATCAAACTGTAGAAGAGAAACCAGATCTACAACCTCATGTCCCCAATCCAATAACAATCTAACATAAACAAAATAATAAAAAAAAATCAAAAAGGTTAAAATAAGTTTTTTTTTTCATTCAAGCATTTGATCAAACACTTGGTATGCAAACAAAAAAAATCTATGATTTGAGTGAAAAAAAGTTAAAACAATCTTATGTTAATCGACCAAAAAGTTTTAGCAACGATCATAAACAGAAAAACAAAGAAAAATCTTAAAAAAACACTACATAAACGAAAAAAAAAATTTACCTTCAATTTCAACATGTGAAGACCTACATAAACGAAAATAAAGCTTTAGCAACGACCAACTCGTTGCTCCTCTCAGATCTGGAAACATCTTCAAAAACCATAGATTAGCAGCAGCTCCAGCTCATCTGGGTTTCAAACAAGATCTAAGAGAGGGTTTCAAACAAGATCTGGGAGAGGGAGACACAAGATATAGAGTTATAAACCCTAGATCCCAACTTAAAAAGAGAAAGAATGAAGAAATGAAAATCCATATAGAGAGAATGAAGAAATGAAAATCCATATAGAGAGAGAGATGAGTTATACAGATATTATAAATTTCAAATTAAGAAACAAGACTAGTCTGACAAAAAAAATGAGAGATGTGATGGTTAGGGGGTAATGACTATCCTACCCTTATCTTATTATTATATTGATTTTGGATTGTGGTGATGTGGCTTCATTGTAGCCACAACTTGGGTTTCAAGAGTTTACTAAATAACTTGGGTTTCTTGTATATACTTATACTATATATAGATATATAGATTAATTAATTAAGGGGGGGGGGGGTAGGGGAGAGGTCCATCCTCCACACTCTATGACCATCTGTTAGGTGATGACCTTGCCCCACGTGATATGATGGCTAATGTGGAGGACCATCCTCCACACCCAGTACTCACTAGCCTTATTTCCATTGCATAGAAGATAGAACCCTACCGATATATTTTAGTATTCCAGAATTCAATATCGAATTATATTATATTCATACAGGTGTTGCATGGCTATCGTCAGAGATATGTTTTGTATCTTTTGATATTATGGTTTCTTGTTTAGCTTTTTGATAATCTGACGTAAGTTAGATAAACTGAAATCATGAAATCAAACGAGATTTACAATTTTATAAGGCTAGGGGTGTGGAGGGAGGTCATCCACATCAGCGTGGGGCAGGACCATCCTTTAAGAGGTGGTCCAAGGGTGTCGAGAATGGGCCTCCCCCTTTTTTAATTAATTAATAATCAATATTTAAAAAACTAAAATTAAAATTAAAATTAATAAACCTAAAATTACAAAAAAAAAAACACTTAAGAAAAAATAACTTAAAAAAATACATGATTTCTGAAAAATTAAAAAACCTACGAATTCCATTTTGTTGGCAATCCTTTCTTTCATTTTTCGTAAAATGGGACGGTTTTCTTCAGGATAGTCGTTTATGTCGGTTGTCATTATTTTCCATTCTTCTAATTACGCCGCTTCCCCTTTAAAAGATAATGAGATATTATTTTAATTTTTTTTTTCATAGGTACATGCATTCTAGACAATCGTAGAAACTTTAATATTTGCAAATTGGGATGAGTGACTTTTTCGAGTTTGTTTACATATCTATACATATAATAAACCAAAGCTATTTTGATGACATGTCATAATATTATGCAATCTCTCTCAAACCAAAGCTATTTTGATGACATGTCATAATATTATGCAATCTCTCTTTTGAGAGATGCCACATAGGATGTGATATGTCAACTCTAGACCAATTAAAAAAAAGGAATAAATATGGTTTAAATATTATTTAACATAATCTATTAAATACCTAATCTACTAAATTTAAATATTAAAACTTTATTATTTTCCCTCTCATGTTTTCTCTCATAACTTTTAAACTTTAATATCTTTTATATACGAGATTTTTTAAAGTAAAAAATTACACCAAATTAACGAGCGTTTTATTATCTTTCCAACGAGTACCATAGTGCCATATAAAAAATGGAGAAAAAACGACTATTTTTTATAACCCGACAGGTATTGTGTCAGGTTTGGAATTAGTTTAAAAAAAGTTGTGGGTTTGGGTCGGGCCTGGGATTAGGTGATACCCGACCCAATTACCGTTTTTATATTAGAATATGATAACTTATGGCAGAGATTTGTTTATAATAATAATAATATTCATTAATCATATATTGGCAAGTCATTAATTATGTTGTCATATTAGATATTTTATTATGTCATATTAGATATTTCAACCCGGGACGCTGTCCAACAGGTAATTGCTATATAGATGCCATTTTTATAGTTTAAATACTTCTAATTTTATTCACTTTACTTAGATTTCTCAACCCGGGACGCTCCCGGGGTATAAGCTAGTGAATAATATTGAGGAAACCCGCAGCTAAGAAAACCCTTTGGGTTAACCCGAAACAAAATGTCTCATGCGATACTCCAACCATAAGCCCCCATTTAGAATGTCATGTGGTTACCACTCAACAAAAATCTCGATTAAAATTGAATGATAATTAATGTAAGTGCATAATGGAACTCAAACTAGGATGTGATAATAGACGTAAGTGCAATTGTAATAACTTCATCCCAATTGAATAAAACCTGAGAATTAGATCATAAGACCATGTGTAATGGTGGGTGAAATGAACATTTTTTGACACTTGGTAATGTGGGGCCATTTGATGGGTGAAAGAGGCTTGAAATGAGCAAGGGGTGTAATGGTGGGTGAAAGGGGGTGATATATAATGATATTAAATTTGAATTAAAAAAAGAAAACTAAAATAAAAATGAAGTGTCAGACCCCCATTGGCCCAACCTTCTCCCCTCTCACGCGAAATATTTCGCCTGGCAAGCTTTAGCGCCCTTTTAACCCAAGGGGGCGGTGTTCCAAGGTGAATGGGCGGGGGGGGGGGGGGGGGGGGGGGGGATTCACCAATTCCCGCCCATTTAACCAACCATTATATATGGTCTAAGAGTTAGAACCTCCCATCCCCATGTAGCTACTATCGCCATTGTAGTTGTCACCATCACAACAATCACCAACATCCTCGCCACGACTACTATTGATATTATCATTATAATACCACATTCAGGGGCTGTTTGTTTTCTTTGCTTAGAAGCACTTTTGACCTCTTCTGTCTGCGCCGCACAGATACGCGCAGATGTTGGGTCTGCAAATTGGTTTTTTTTTTGAAAACCTTTCACTCTAAAAAGTCTTTCTGGTGCAGACTTGTTCCAAGGTCTTCTTTGGTCTTCTTCCCTTCTCTTCTCCTCACCCACCACCACCACCAACGTCCACCACCACCGTTCACCACCACCACGGTCCACCACCACCACAGTCCACCACCACCACCACGACGGTCCACCACCACCACCATCCACCACCGTCCACCACCACGACGATCCACCACCATCCACCATCACCATGGTCCACCACCACCACCACCACGGCCCACCACTAGACTACTGTAAAAAATCAGTTTATTTAAATTTTAGTTTATTTCAGCAGACTGCAGACGTTAAGAAATAAACAGTCTTCAGGGGTGCTTAACGGGTCGGGTTCGCGGGTTGGGGGGTCCAACCCGACCCAAACCCGAAAATTTTACATGAACCCGAACCCGAAAATTGTGACATACAAATGAACCCGAACCCGAACCCAACCTGAATATTCTCAGGTTGACCCGAACCCGACCCGTTCAACCTGATTTTTTTATTTTTTTCGCAAACTAATGTATTAAAATTAAAATTTTACTACAAAAAACACGAACATATATAAAACATTTATGTTTTATTTATAAAATCTCCTACCAATTTCTATTTTATTTTAAGTTATAAATATAGCATAAAATACCTAACCAATTAAATTATAACATAAAACATATTGTAAAAAAAACAATAGATAGCATAAATAACTTAAACGGGTCAACCTACCAACCCGCCCGGGTTGACCCGAACCCAACCCGTTTAGCTATATGGGTTCGCGGGTTCAACCCGAGCCCATTTAGACTAAATCCAAACCCGCTAATTTCGTGTTAGGTTCAGGTCGTGCTTTCAGGTTGTGTCAGAAATTCACACCCTAATCTTCTTCTTGCAGACTGCAAACCTTTAGTCCACCTCTTCTCCTGTAGAAAAAACAAACAGCACCTCAGTAGTGCAATCTCTGGAACAAATCTACAAACCAACCATGATTCTTATACCAAACACATCATATATTCAAATTGTAGTTCATTCAAATCTAAATCTCTATTTACCTTATTAAGTACCAAAGATGGATAAAAAGGTCAAATCATCTCCATTTTAAGATGGGAGTTCAAAGACCCCTTTACAAATCTCTAATTTTGTCCCTTTTTTTCCGCTTTATACCCCTCATGTACAACGTTTAATCTATCTTCTATTACCTTATTAAGTACCAAAAATGGACAAAAGGGTAAAATCATCTCCATTTTAAGATGGGAGTCCAAAAGCCCCTTTACAGATCTCTAATTTTGTCCATTTTCTTTCCTTTATACCCTCATGTACAACATTTGATGACAATTATACAAATCTCTAATGCACACCATTGTGAAAATGAAACACCCAAATCAATGCTTCCATGGATTACGAATTCAGCTTTCATCAATCTTTAAAAGACCCAATTCAATGAAACAATGAAACACCCAAATCAATGCTTTCATGAGCAATTCAATCGTGCAATAATTGAATGAGGCAATTTAATTAATTCCTAAAACAATTGAAATGCGGAGGATAATGAATTGATTGATAATGAATTTCTAATTGAAATATGATGGAGGAGTTAGGCACTACCTGCATCCCGACCACCTTCCTCCAACCACCGACGAGGCCACCAATAGTCCCCAGCATCTTCACTGCATGTACGTTCTGAAGTCCTTTATTTTTGGTGAACATTTAGGGTGCGTTTAGTTCGTGGAATGGTTTGGAATTGGAATTGGAATTAGAAAGAATTGGATTTGGAATTTAAACATTCCAAAAGGAATTGAAAATTGTTGGAATTGGAATCTCAAATCCTTTATTATTGTGTTTGGTTGGTTAATAAACTGGAATCTATCACCCTTGCCCCCACGACCCGCATCGTTTCGACCCGAACTGTTTATACCTCTATCGTTTCGACCTGTACCGTTTCAACCCGTACCGGTCGAAACTGGTACCGGTCGAAAATGGTATGGTCCGAAACTGGTACGGTCCAAAACGGTACCGGTCGAAACTGGTACGGTCCAAAATGGTACCGGCCGAAACTGGTACGGTCCGAAAACGGTACCGGCCGAAACTGGTACGGTCCGAAATGGTACCGGTCGAAACTGGTACGGTCCGAAACGGTGCCGTTCCGAAACGGTGTCAGTCAAAACTGGTACGGTCCGAAACGGTACCGGTCGAAACTGGTACGGTCCCAAACAGTACCGGTCCGAAAACGGTACCAGTCAAAACTGGTACGGTCCGAAACGGTACCGGTCGAAACTAGTACGGTTCGAATCGGTAACGGTCGAAACTGGTACGGTCCGAAACGGTGCCGGTCGAAACTGGTACGGTCCGAAACGGTGCCGGTCAAAACTGGTACGGTCCGAAACGGTGCCGGTCGAAACTGGTACGGTCCGAAACGGTGCCGGTCGAAACTGGTACGGTCCGAAACGGTGCCGGTCGAAACTGGTACGGTCCGAAACGGTGCCGGTCGAAACTGGTACGGTCCGAAATGGTACCGATTGAAACTGGTACCGGTTGAAACTGGTACGGTCCGAAACGGTACCGGTCGAAACTGGTATACCGGTCGAAACCGGTACGGTCCAAAACGGTACCGGTCAAAACTGGTACGGTCCGAAACGGTACCGATCAAAACTGGTACCGGTCAAAACGGTTCGGTGGTACGGTACGAAACGGTTCGGGTCGAAACTGGTACGGATTGAATCGGTTCGGGTCGAAACGGTATCGGTCAAAACCTGTACGGTTTTAATTGGTTCGAGTCAAAATGAAGTCAACTGTTCGAAGATTCAATTAATTGACTTGAAAAATTATGATAGTGGATAGATATTAAAATATTAACTTGTATAACAAACTTCCACTTTTCAGATATGCTTTCCAATATTTTTTTTGCTTTTTCAGAGCTAATATTACTAGTTCAAATTGAAGTTTAAGTTTCATTCATATCACAAACAAGTTCAAACTTCAATCCTAATCTTTTCAAACAAAATGGCCGACTAATTTGGATGTGATTATTGTTAACTCTGCTGGTTAACTCTTTTAAACCTTGGACCACGCCTCACAATCACCTCAACCGACCGACTTGTTCGTTACTTTCGGTCCCGTCACCACCGCGCACACACCTCACACCACCATTTCTAGTTCTATTTTCCGCCGTCCCACCTAGGTCCGCCATCATTTCGTCCGGTCACTCGAGTTTTCCGACAACAATCAGCCACTGAAACGCATTCGTTTTTAGCATTCTTGCGACATTCTCCTATTTGTTTTTGATTCCGCTAGTAAGGTATTGACTCTAAACCCTCTGTACGCGTCTGTTTGTTATGAGCATGAGTTCTGATTTGTCCGCTGACTTTGAAACATAAATGTATAATATTCATAGAGAGAACATTCTCATTTTTATGGAACTGTTAAAAGTTTGTTCAAGTGTTAGTATTATTCGATCATACGTCTAAATATGACCACAAGAGGTAAGAGGTTAGAATTTTAGTTAGTAAAACAAAAAAATTACTATTATCTATTTGCTTCTCTTTTTTTTTTAACTATGCATGCTTACTGTATGTATATAAACACAAGTACACCATGTTGATTATATTAATAAGAACATAAGGTATAAACATAAGATTTGATCATGTGTACCTGATATGCGTAACCGTTCAGGAACCTCAGTAATGGAAGACACCATCATCTTGATCGGGTTCCCTTTAGGGTATGCAGTTTTGATGGTTTGTGTGTTCTTGAGTTATGAACACATTGAGAGAGAGAGAGAGAGAGAGAGAGAGAGAGAGAGAGAGGATGGCTAATGGTGTTATGAATGTGTCTCCCCTAATCTCATAATATCTCTCCCTATTTATACATACCTAGGGGACACCCTAATAAAGCCCATCTAATGATAGTCCGCCCATCAAAGACATATCTGTTATTGGGCTTAGGATAATATTAATAATTGATCATCATTATATAAATGATTATAATGGCTATCGATAAATATACAAACGTTAAGTATATTTATTCCAACATTCTCCCACTTAGCCGAGTAATAATTTATTATGAGTATTACGTAAGTTTGCAGAGATTAATACTCATTTTAGTTCTAAACCCAAAATATAGCAGAGAAATACAGCCGTTAAGTCTTTATTCGACTTAGGACCCCCATTAATCATATTACACCCAAATTTAAAACTTAACATTAGGATCAATTAACGTTATGCCCTTAGTTGACTTGTTATATAATTGTCTTTATGCCATTATGCTAGCTTAGCATACTAATAGACAAACAAATCATAATGAGGAAAATTAATCATTAGTCATTAGTCATAAGTCATTCATAGTACGATATGCAATTGTACATGGTCATTAGTAATACCCTTTTCTCTTAGTTGGCCCGTTAGTAAGACTTATGGGTGATAGACCTTTAGTTATTGGATCCATAAGCATATCATGAATGCATTCGATACAAAATTCTGATTTCCTTTATTTGTTCTTAATCATAAGCGAACAATAATTTCGTATCGAACTCTAATGCAGCTCCTCTCAAACTGTTACTGTTCGAGAAATCAGGGCAGCTGACTTTATCACAGTAAGTCTTCAACTTAGTATTTACATGGAGTTAATAAGTTATGAGTCATCTGATAAATTTACCAACAACATTTAATGACCATTCTGTTGTGATCAGCAACACATTATGTCATGATAACTTAGGTTGTTGTTACAGTTCCTTATGACTCCTCCATAAGGTAGTTATGTCTGCTAACGTTATGATATACCCCGAAATTGACACTTGATTTTCTTTGAATATAACAAAGTTAGAGTAAGAGTAGTCAATCACTTTAGATTCTCACTTCTTCTTTAGATTATAGTCTCTTGTTTCTTAAAGATATTGAAATGTTCCATTAGATGCTTTTCATCAATCTAGACAAGTCTAGTATCAAGCAATACGAACAATATCATAAACAAGTATAGACTTAAATTTACATCAGTCTTCTAATTAATGAAGCATAAGGTGATAATCTCAAATTATCCTATTATCCTCTAAAAGAGAGCAATGTTGTATGTTACATACTTAAGGACCCGCTTAGAGTAAAACTTATGGGATGAAATTAATATCCCGTTGGGTCTATCTCGGTATATTTTGATTCCTATCACGTAAGAGGAATCCCCGATATTCTTCATGTCAAAATTATGCATGAACAATGCTTTGACTTAGGTAACATATACTTGTCAAGAGAAACGTCATCTATGTAAGGATAAGTTTTCATTAGTTGCTCCCACTCATCTTGAGGTAGGTTCTTTAATCCACTTAGTTCTTGATGAAGAGTAATTTCATTATGATTCAAAACACATTTTATGCTTGCATCAACCCATGCATAGATCTTATTGACTTACAGACTAAGTGTTCTTACCCTTCAGTTTAGAACTTTCAGGTTGCTTAATGAACATGTAGGTCATCATTATGGAAAGTTGTCTTAATGTCTATCTAATGTGGCTCTTAGTTGATTATGAGCTACTAGGACGGTAATGATCCTCGAAGAAATCTTTTGTAATACAGATAAGACGATTCTTTGATAATTTAATCCCTCCTTGAGTATAATCTTTTACAATCAATCTTATCTTACAACGTTCTCATTCGGATCTGGTTCAATTATGAATACCTTTAGGTTATTCAACCAAATCCTAAACGTTATTCTAATTTATGGAATTAAATTTTGCTAATAATAGCTTTATTCCATTTAGAAGATTGATTGATACTAATGATTTAATTAGAAGAGGTAGGATCGGTAAACTTTCCAAACATCCATTTTGTATTAGTCAGGTAGGTTACATAATCATCAAAGTTAGTGGGCTTTTAGACCCAAATGACCTCCTGAGTTGAACATTGGGTTTATTATGACACAATCTTAACTTTAGTTAAGTGTTTTTATTTTCAGGTACATAAGGAGCAACATTAGTTTCTAAGTGTGTAAGAGTTGGTGCAGTAAGGTGTACAAGAGGAATAATCGAATTTAAATTCGGAGTTAAACTTAATGAGTCTCGAATTTTAATGAGTCTTTCCCCCGCATCTTGTACTTCTGAAAAGTCATAATAAGGACTTTTACTGCTCTCACTTACCTTAGAGATCTTAATGAATCCAGCATGCTTAAGATCTAACATTTGGAAGATCCATAGATTTTAATAGAGAAAACAACCTAATGATGTTTATTGTCGTTTCTCTTAATGAGGATTACTTTAGTAAGAAATCTAAGTTCGCTCATATTTAGGCATCCACAAAACTTTGTTAGGAGTACGTTAAATGCTAAGGAGACAAGTTGTGATAGAGCGTTGTCCAGTGCAAGAGGTGTAATTTGAGGATAGATCAAATTTCCGTTCCCCCCACCTCTGTAACTTTTGCAAGTCATAAGTAGGACATCTAATGCTCCCACTAATCTTTTAGGTCTCTTAGTATCTCCACATAATAAGTTTTAACGATGCGTGTGAACGAGAATATTTCATATATTTTATATTTGATTTCCCTTATCGTCCAGATTTCATAAGAAATCTTAAGGAGATACTTAGAGGGAATCTTATTAAGTATATATGAATTGATTTCTTTAATACTTTTGGTCTTTAGAAAACGGAATAGATACAATTAGATATTTATCTAAGCTCCACTATTGTTAATTAGTTATGACTTATGATGGAAACCCATTTCTTCCTTTCGCCATTTAATGTTTAGGACGTTTAACACATGCTTTAAAGTCTCCGAGAATGAGATTTGATAGCTAAGCATCCTTTAGTGACCTAATCATGATTTCTCGTGAAATTTTGATCTTAGTGGATGAATTGCATGGGTCTCAATTTCCTTTGTTAAATTCTCATTTTCATGATAACAAAGTTGTGAAAACGTTATTGGATCATCTAGTTTTATTTCATAAGGTTTCTATTCAGATAATGACAACAAACAATACGAGAGTTTAACTTAATAGTGGCTTTGGTTTGGTCATTAAAACCTTGTAACTGTCAAAATTATAGCTTTTAGTATTGATACTAAATTCTGAGTAATCTCAAGAATATCATAAGGTATCATAAAGATTCAACACTAAGATCAGTTATTAATGGTTAGTAGACCCTTAATTTTGCCAGCAACTCTCATATTAAGTACTTGTTG
Source organism: Ambrosia trifida (assembly GCA_028751855.1). Taxonomy (NCBI): domain Eukaryota; kingdom Viridiplantae; phylum Streptophyta; class Magnoliopsida; order Asterales; family Asteraceae; genus Ambrosia; species Ambrosia trifida. Next base: position 113,123,713 of record CM054122.1, read on the forward strand.
AATTATGGTAAGGAAACGTATAAAACTAGACTCAACCATCATGTGTTAACTGGAATTCATTAGCATTTGTGGAGTTAAATATCCTTAATTAGGCACTACATCTCTTAACCAACTGTTCTCCTCTCCTTACTTATGGGTAATCTCATTGCTTATGCCTATTCTTAATGGCACAATTTTGACTACTAAGACTTTCCCTTTAGAGAAACTTATAGCTGAAAGTAGTACTTGTATTTTGTTTCCAGACCTTATAATTATCCTTTCTATGGTAATTATTCTTCCTCTTTTAGGTTTAATGGTACTAAGGTGAATAACATCAAATTTTCTAGTTAAATGCATTCCTTTTCCTGTACGTAATTCACTATCAACACACTCATTTCACTTTGATATTTCTGAGTGTTATAGTTGATTCATAATGCATCTAATCGTACTGATGGAAAAGTTATTATGCACTAGAAATTTATTGTTTTCCATGTATAACCCCTTAGCTTTATGGGTCATGTTATTCAATGTTAAGATGTATTCACATATGCCATTTAACCATAAAGTTAGATTTATTTATTTCATGCTTCTTAGGAATTCGTTATATTCTTTCATTCCATAGATAATACATTAGTCTTAGGAATTTAAGAATCTTTAGTAGCTCACTTGATAGGAATTAGTAAAAGGAGTTCTTAATTTACCATAAGAGATATTTTCTTCCACTTTCTTATGCTCAATGTTATTCTGTAATACTTTATCAGATAGAGCGTAGGAATGTTATGTCTTAAGAGGTAACTTAATAAGAACAAAGTTTAAGATAACTCTTCTTAGTTTTAATAATTAGAGTGGATCACTTAGTTGAGATAGTAACTTATAGAAGAATGTGAGATTAGTTTTGAGTTACGGGTATTGATGTAAGGCAGACTTAAATTATGATCATTATATTAATGAAGGATCATTAATTGTGAGGATCAATTTTGTAATGAAGACGTGATAATATAATAACACCAACATAAGCTACTTAAATAACATGCTCTAGCTTTGGCTATACGCTATTTATTTAAGTATTAAGTTGCTAACAGTGAATGTAACACATCACCTTTAGGCAGAAGTGGGACACTCAAAGTTCTAATGCAATACGCTCAGTTCACCAACATAATCTGTTACACATCACCTTTGGGCAGAAGTGAAACCTTATGGCACTTATGTGAACGAGCTACAATGCTTAACGAGATCTTTATAACGAACTAATGTGACACATCACCTTTGGTCAGAAGTGACACCTTAAAATGTTATTGCAAGTTAAGCAAGGTTTTATAATGTTTTGAATAAACTTGATACATTATGTTTTATCAAAACTGTAAATTTTATTAGAGATCCCGAAAAATAATGGGTTCTCAATAATCTTATGAGTTCCCGAAAAAAGAAGAGTTCTCGAATTAGCTTATGAGTTCTTGAAATAATGGGTTCTCAAAGAATTGAGTTCTCAAAAAAAAAAAAATTATACGAGTTCTCGAATAGCATAAGGGGTTCTCGGAATTATGAGTTCTCGGAAACTTAATGAGTTCTCGAAAGTGATGAGTTCCCGGAAAACTTATGAGATCTCGAATAAATCATGAGTACTCGAAGACTTAATGAGTTCTCAGATATCGTAATGAGTTCTCGGATTCTTAAGAGATTTTGATTGTAATTTCCAAATATCTTAGGTGTATCCATCCAAGTTTAATAATTCGATCATAACAAAAAAATATTATTCGAAAACTTAGATAGGAAGATGCACGATTTTAGAAATCTTAATCAAAATCTAATGTTATCCCAAAATAAGGGGATAATTAATTAAAAAAAAAGATATTATTGATTTTATTACCAAACAAAAAAAATAAGGTTTACCGTAATCAATTATCATCAATTAAAATTATCCAAAATTGTAAATAAAATTAAAGGAGAACAATGTATTCAATACATTAATCACCATTATCATGTCCTGACAACCTCACCAAGTATTTGAGAATAGACATATATCATTAGATTTTTTTTTTGAAAGGCGAATTTCTTGCTCATTGTGAGACTTGAACTCAAAACCTCACAGTTTAAGTGTATCAAAAGGCTTTGCCTTGCCATTGGACCACTAACCCCAATGGTGACATATATCATTAGATGAGGATAAACATACATAAGCAATTTAAGTTCTTCTAGAACAAGATACTGAGATATTAAAACCAATTATGTCCTTTTGATAAACACCACTTGTGGCTCAAACGAATTCAATAATTAGTTTATGAAATTCAATTCAAAAAAACCAACCGCACAACTGATAGAGTGATAGATCAGAAGGAGGAAAAAAAGTGATTTGCGATATCCAATAAACAATCGGTAACGACATTAGGGATTTTGAAACCCGATTAATCGACTAATCCTTATAATTATTTCATTTATTCCTTTTTTTTTATGAAGAAGAAAATCTCATCAAAACAAATCTCTTTTTAATGATTTTCTGTTTCACAAACCGCAAATCGAATTCATGAATTGAATTGATATAATCAACATACGTTCTGATACCACATGTTGATTATATTAATAAGAACATAAGGTATAAACATAAGATTTGATCATGTGTACCTGATATGCGTAACCGTTCAGGAACCTCAGTAATGGAAGACACCATCATCTTGATCGGGTTCCCTTTAGGGTATGCAGTTTTGATGGTTTGTGTGTTCTTGAGTTATGAACACATTGAGAGAGAGGGGGGGAGAGATAGGAGATGGCTAATGGTGTTATGAATGTGTCTCCCCTAATCTCATAATATCTCTCCCTATTTATACATACCCAGGGGACACCCTAATAAAGCCCATCTAATGATAGTCCGTCCATCAAAGACATATCTGTTATTGGGCTTAGGATAATATTAATAATTGATCATCATTATATAAATGATTATAATGGCTATCGATAAATATACAAACGTTAAGTATATTTATTCCAACACACCATAATATATTTCATGAATTAGTATATACATACAAGTTCAGTTAATTAAAATTAAAATTTCTTTTAGAACTGATATCAAGCTTTGAAACCGTGAGGTAATAATTATTATACTATGTATAATTGAAGAGGAGAGATGAACAGTACAAGGCTATTTTCGTAATTGTGATACATAAATTGAGGGTGTTTATGTAAAGTCACCCCAAGCTTTTGTACGTGTCCCTTGCTCTGTTATTTCACTTGCCACGTTTTGCATCCCACCGATTTCTATGTTTATTTCTTTGATGAAAGTGTTTTTACCAGAAGTATCTCTCTCTATAATTTACTCTCTCTTTAATGGTTTATTCTCTCATTCTCTCTCCAAACCTCTTTGTCTTCTCTCCCGGCCTACTATCTCTGGTTCCATCTGCAACTTCTGCTCCCGTCAGCTATGGCGACGACGAACCTATGATGGTCTCATTTTCTGGAGAGAGAAACAGAGATGAATCATTTTCTAGAGAGATAAACAACTTGGGCTTTGTCGATGACGATGACAACTCATCTGAGACATGAATACTTTAGGGTTTTGGCGATGATGATGGCCTGCTACTTGGCATGGCAACTCTGGTTGCAGCCGTGGCGGCCTCTGAGCCCCTTTATTTTGTAATGACGATGATGATTGTAGATCTGAGTTGATTGTGTTGTTTGCCTTAGTTTTTTTTTTACTTTGATGATGGTGGTGGCAGTGGATTCCTTATACGGTGGAGGTGAGACGCTGATGGTGGGTTTTGGTGTTGTGGGTCAGATTGTGGTGGTGGGTGTTCGGTGGTGGTGGAGTGACGATGTGACACCTCGGGTAAATCTCTCTTTTGACTTCTACTCTCTCTGTTGATTCCTATCTTTTTGTTTGTTCCCTTCGTTGTTTCTTTCGTTACTTACGCAATTTTCGGGACGAAAATTCTTTTAACGTGGGGATGATGTGACACCCGGCAAATTCTGGTTAACAACATTGTCTAGATGAAAGTCTACCTTAGCGAGTCACACGTATATTGTACTTAACTGGGTTAGTTAAGTCGGGTTATGGTTCGGGAACTATTGGTTAGTCTAGAAGATCATTGGATGTTGGTCTAGAGGTTCGTTAGATGTCAGTCCTTAACCAAGTGTACAAACGGTGACGATTTGTAGGATCGTCAGGGCATACGGAACGTACGAGTCTCGAGTCCCGGGAATTGGTGAACGAGTGTAAATATGTGTATTTACTTGTGTTATGTGTTTACAATCATTATATGACTTGTCGGTATGTTAATATGTGTTAACATATGTTAAAACGGGATTTAACGCGCAAAACGCACCAAACCAGCCCCTATAGGCGATTAGGGAGGCCTAATCGCCTATAAGGGAGGCGAGTAGGCATCAATAGGGGCGAGTAGGAGCCCAATCGTGTGATGTTAAGGGCGATTAGGCCCACTCACATGCACATTCATGCGATTAGCAGCCCTAATCGCATGAAACTGCTGCACAATCGCTAGTTACGGGCTGGACGACTAGAAACGCCTATAAATACAATGCTTAACCTCCTAAACTTCCTAATATCAACCCTAGTCGTCCCATAACCGCCCCAAACACATAAACAACCTCTGGAAGGCGATTTTGATCAAAAACACAAGGTTTCAAGGTCTAATCATCATTCTTTCATAATCCTAAGGTTTGATTCTCATCCATAACACTTTGTAAACGTTTTTAATAAATCCCTAATGGTCCAGACCTGTTCATAAACGAAAAAGCTTTCTGAAAATCGTCAATAAGGGTTGTTAATCGGATTATAACTAATATACATGCGTTATGGGTGTGTATGATTAGAAAGATAGGATTTTTATGATTCTTGATGATGATTTGATGTGTTATCATGCTAGGTCAGAATTGATATTGATAGTATGATGATAGAAATCTCAGTAATTGGATAATAGGGTTATGATTACATGTGTTTGTTTGATGTTGCATGCTATGTGAATGGCGTTTGGATTGCTTTGGTTGCATGCAGGACTGATTATACGAGGTTGAACGAAGGGTTTCGGGTTAAACATGTTTAGGATAGTGTTTGGGATGATATTGGGTAGTTACACACGTTCTGGATCTGATTTGGAGTGTTAAACGCGCGAAAAACCGGAACAGCATGGTTACAGGCGAGTAGCAATGCTAATCGCCTATAACTCATGCGATTGGGGTGCTAATCGCCAATAATATCATGTGATTAGCCCCAATCGCCTATAATTTCATGTGATTAGCCCCAATTGCTAGTAAGTTCATGTGATTAGCCCCAATTGCTAGTAAGTTCATGTGATTAGCCCCAATTGCTAGTAAGTTCATGTGATTAGCCCTAAATGCTAATAATTTCATATGGTATAGCCCAATCGCCTATAATAGTGGCGATTAGGATTCCTAATTGCTAGTTGACCAACCTAAATGCTAGTTGACTTTTCCTAATCGCGTGTACTGCTGCAGTAAGTGTAAATTAGCATTCCGAGGACCGATCTGACATGTAGAAACATGCTAGGAACCCCGTAACATGTCTAATAACTTGGTAACATATAATTGGATGTAATTCGGTGATACGTGAACTATGTGCTATAACTTGTTGTGCGTTAACGTATGTTAAGTGTGATAGCGTTATTGTATGTGTTGGAGCGTAAACATAACACGGGGAGTCTCGGGTCACCAATGGGATGTCGAGTCTTGTACTTTGGGTCAGTTAAACAGTCACGGTGTTTTCAAACGAACTTGGTTATGGTCTGGACATCTAGGGACTAATTAACCTGCGGGTTATTAGTCTAAGTACTTGTAACTGTCGTATGTTAGGTCGCCGCTTTACGGGACTAGCATAGCAGCTGAGTTTACTCGGGATTAGGAGTAAAGCAACTTAAGGTGAGTTTACGGCCCCTCTTTTAAACTGGTTTTATACTTTCGGGGGAGAAAACATGTGTTAAAACTATATTTGGTAACTACTGTCATACTATGGGTTTCTATTGTGTACTACACGATCTTTGGAAGTCCCGGGGGGAACCATGAATGTGCGGGTTTGCACAACGGGGAAATGTGAATAGCGCTATTGGGAGTGACCAACCCCGCTCGTCGACTTGGAGGGTCGGCGGGTGCATATTGTCTCAAACAGGAACAACAGGAACATACATCGGGCATACTTTTGGTATTCGCGTTAGTAATGGTTTTCCAATCGTGGTAGTAACAAAACGTACGCCTAGCTAGCGTATACTGGTTTTCTATTTGTTATAGTATGGACAGGTGGACTTGGTACTTGGATACAAAACCTGTAAACTCACCAGCATTTTTGTGCTGACGTAAACTTTTACATGTTTTCTCAGGTCGCTAAGGTAGCACGACAGGACTAGGGCGCACGCGTCTGCACGGCGTCTATGTTAGGGTTGCATGGTCTTACAACATTGAACATTGGTTTACTATTTTGGATAATGTTTTGAATAAGCTTCCGCTGTAAACGGGATTTTAAACTGTGTTTTGAAATTGCATTTTAATTCATTTAGACTTGTTTATTGTGATCGTTGGTTTGGATCCTGGTTTGTCATGCGCCTCGCGGTAAAACTCCGCAAGTGGATTTTGAGGGTGTGACAGACGAGGTGATTGGTTGTGTGTTCGGTGGTGGGGTGGTGGAGTGACGGGTGTTGGTATCGATGGGTCATTGACGGTGATGTTGTTGGGTGATTGTGAAAGAGGATCGAGGTGGTTGTGTAAGTTGATAATTGGAGAGAAAAAAAGAGGGATATGGGGAGAGATTATTGGGATGTGAAGATTTGTATTTATTTAGTATGATTTGAATTTAAAAAAAAGATCAAATGTATGTGTTTAATGAAGGAGAAGAGCGATACTGGGTCTGAAGTTTTTCAATCGGAATCTGAAAGATCACCGGAGTAACCGGCGATTCAGACAAAAGCTGTAAAGAGCTTGCTTGGGTTTCGTGCTCATGGGATGGTGGCTTTGAAAATTCAAGCATGGAAAAGCATTAATAATAATAATAATAATAATAATAATAATAATAATAATAATAATAATAATAATTTACGGGGCGATACATGAATCTTCTTTTTTTTGAACGATCAACGACTTTATATATAAATATAAAGGCCCACCGAGGCGGTGACAGGGATACAACAACAGCAAAGAGAACAAACAAACAGAAATTACAACATATCTAGAACATCAAAATCGAGCCATTTCTCCCAAGTCGTGATCTTCAATTTCGAGCGATTGGCAATCCAACAAAAAGCATCCTCCTTAATTAGGTCTATCGTCTTCGCCGTGGGGATGAACACATTATCAAACACTTTCGAGTTGCGGGCCTTCCAAATCCTCCATGTAGTCGCTAAAACAATAACATAAACAATTTTCTTCCACGTCTTCGACCCCGGGCTATTGACTACCATATTCACCAAATCCATTATAGAGGAGCAATCCAAAGGGAAGGGAATGCGAATCCACACTAAGATTTTCCACCATATACTCCTAGCCCAAATACAATTCAAGAAAAGGTGGTTGTCGTCTTCGTCTCCACAAGAACAACGATCACAAGCCACCGATTGCAAGGTGACCCCACGACGAGCTAGGTTAGTTTTGCTAGCGACTCTGTTCAGCATAACTCTCCATAGGAGATAGTTAGATTTCGAGGGTGCCCAAGAATTCAAGATGAAGATAAACGGGTTCTGCTCGTCAACCAGTTTCTTGTGCCACTCCAAACGGATGTAACGAACCGAGAAGGGGCCATTAGGGTTCGAAGACCAGGCCCAAATATCCGGCCCCTGGTGTCTAACAGACGCATTGAGCAGCAGCAGTAGAGAATCTAGGAGGTCTTGAGGCGTTGCTGGTTTCCCACGAGCTGCCAAGAAAATTTCCAATCATACCCCTCGTTAGACTCCACCCAAAAATCTGATATCAGCCCCTCTTTATCAGCAGACAAAAGGAACAAACCGGGAAACGCATCCTTCAGCGAAGGCTGAACCAACCATGGGTCCTTCCAAAACTTAGTCATACGACCATCACCCACCGTCACCTTAAGGGCGTTGTTAATCGAAATCCCAATCTTCAGCAAGTTCTTTTCAGCACTGATAATATCATTCCAAAGACCCGGGATGCTTTTCTTTATAGGGACAATGAGGTTGTTAATTCTGGACTTATGGATGGCTGCAATAACTTTAACCCAAAGCTGGTTGGGATCCGCTTTAAAGCGCCACCACCATTTGGATAGCATGGCGATATTAAAGTCTTCCGTCCCACCAAGACCAAAACCACCCAGGCGCTTCGGACGGGTCACTTTATTCCATTTAATCCACCGGATTTTCTGACCACGAGGCGATTTACCCCACACAAAGTCTCTTCTTAATCTTTCAATTCGTTTAATCACACATTTTGGGGCCGCAAATAAGGATAAGTAGTATGAAGGGACACTCCCAAGAACGGACTTGGCCAAGGTCACTCTCCCAGCAAAAGAGAGGTAGTTCGTCTTCCAAGTCGACAACTTTCGTTTCAGCCTGTTAAGAATCGGTTCCCAATGTTTCGATAGCTTCATGTTAGCACCAAGAGGTATACCTGAAATGAATCAAACTTTAAAATTATAAAATATAGGTTTTTACATGTGATGCATAAATTTTCCTTAGACCCCCTGGAAGCGTTATTTAAATAACGTGAAACAGATATACAATTTCAGAATGAACCAGATTAAACATTTAAAGTGCTGCACAACATTTATATGACAGAACGAACCAGATTAAATATTTGACAGTATAAATTTGAGCCATTAAGTTTTGATACCGCCGCAACTCACGGATTTGGCGTGATCATTATATATATACAATTTCACCCGGAATGACATTTGCGGTGGGTTTGTGATGTAATCATTATATATACACAATTTCATTCGGACTGACATCAAAGGGCTGTATAGTAGAGTGGTTAGACGCGTATGTCAATTGTTAAGCCTAGAACGCGCCGCGAAGCGCGCGAGCATCAATCTAGTTCCATATTATTAACTAAGACTTTATTACATTTAAATACAAATTATAATATTAGAATTTTGAAGCGACTGTCACCGGAAGTTACAAATGGTATCAGAGCCACTCCTGTGCCGTTCGGGATGGTGGGGGCAAACCTCATCGAGGACGATGAGTCCCGAAGGGGGGGGGGGGGTGTGACCTCCTGGGCACGCGTAACTGTGGAGTTCTCCTCTCATCCACTAGCATTAAGCCCAAAACGCGTTGCTGATTTAAGAGGCTTTGGATTACTTATGAACCAAGGATCTCTCCTGGCCACGGCCAATGTGGGATTTGCCTAGGGTGTCATACAAAGGTCCATGTTAATCTCCCAGAAATCAGTACTGTTACAATCACCCCCCCTTAGGGACTCATCGTCCTCGATGAGGTTTGCCCCACCATCCCGAACGACACAGGAGTGGTTCTGATACCATTTGTAACATCCGGCCACTCTCACCACCAATATTGTCCGCTTTGCCCCGATGGGTTGCCCATCCAGAGCTCACGGATTTGTTTTTGGTCGCCCCAGTGGAGACTTCCCAGGAGGTCACCCATCCTGATACTACTCCCACCTGAGCACGCTTAACTGTGGAGTTCTCCTCTCATCCACTAGCATTAAGCCCAAAACGCGTTGGTGATTTAAATGGCTTTGGATTACTTATGAACCAAGGATCTCTCCTGGCCACGGCCGATGTGGGATATGCCTAGGGTGTCATACAAAGGTCCATGTTTGTAACATCTAGCCCCTCTTACCACCAATATTGTCCGCTTTGTCCCCGATGGGTTGCCCATCCAGAAGCTCACGGATTTGTTTTTGGTTGCCCCGGTGGAGACTTCTCAGGAGGTCACCCATCCTGATACTACTCCCACCTGAGCACGCTTAACTGTGAAGTTCTCCTCTCATCCACTAGCATTAAGCCCAAAACGCGTTGGTGATTTAAGAGGCTTTGGATTACTTATGAACCAAGGATCTCTCCTAGCCACGACCGATGTGGGATTTGCCTAGGGTGTCATACAAAGGTCCATGTTAATCTTCTCAGAAATCAGTACTATTACAATCACCCCCCCTACTTAGGGACTCATCATCCCCGATGAGGTTTGCCCCACCATCCCGAACGGCACAGGAGTGGCTCTGATACCATCTGTAACATCCGGTGACGGTCGCTTCAAAATTCTAATATTATAATTTGTATTTAAATATAATAAAATCTTAGTTAATAATATGGAATAATTATTACCTCACGGTTTCAAATCTTGATATCAGTTTTAAAAGAAATTTTAATTTTAATTAACTGAACTTGTATGTATATGCTAATTCATGAAATATATTATGGTGTACTTGTGTTTATATACATACAGTAAGCATACATAGTTAAAAAAAAAAAGCAAATAGATAATAGTAATTTTTTTGTTTTACTAACTAAAATTCTAACCTCTTACCTCTTTTGGTCATATTTAGACGTATGATCGAATAATACTAACACTTGAACAAACTTTTAAGAGTTTCATAAAAATGAGAATGTTCTCTCTATGAATATTATACATTTATGTTTCAAAGTCACCGGACAAATCAGAACTCATGCTCATAACAAACAGACGCGTACAGAGAGTTTAGAGTTAATACCTTACTAGCAGAATCAAAAACAAATAGGAGAATGTCGCAAGAACGCTGAAAACGAATGCGTTTCAGTGGCTGATTGTTGTCGGAAAACTCGAGTGACCGGACGAAATGATGGCGGACCTAGGTGGGACGGCGGAAAACAGAACTAGAAATGGTGGTGTGAGGTGTGTGCGCGGTGGTGACGGGACCAAAAGTAACGAACAAGTTGGTCGGTTGAGGTGATTGTGAGGCGTGGTCCAAGGTTTAAAAGAGTTAACCAGTAGATTTAACAATAATCACATCCAAATTAGTCGGCCAATTTGTTTGAAGAGATTAGGATTGAAGTTTGAACTTGTTTGTGATATGAATGAAACTTAAACTTCAATTTGAACTAGTAATATTAGCTCTGGAAAAGCAAAAGAAATAATCGAAAGCATATCTGAAAAATGGAAGTTTGTTATACAAGTTATTAGTTTAATATCTATCCCTATCATTCTTTTTCATAAGGATTTGTAATACTAATAAAGCAGCGTAATTAAGATTTTGACACTATTCAAGTGTCGTAAATTTAATATAGATACAATACCAAAAGAAAGGATAACATAATTTAGAGTTAAGATCCTGTAAAAACTCTTATTAGTGTAAAAACTGTAGGAACAGATCTGGACTATTGAAAAATGAAATCAATGGTTTGTGTTGGTTACAGATTTATCCTTCAAAATTATAGTTTATTTTAGTGTCATTAAGGGTAGTTTGGTAAATGTGCTATTTAAAATAAAAAAATAAAAAAACACACCCTTATATCAAACGGTTATCGTCAACCTTCCAACAAAACCTCCTGAATATCCTCATTCCAACTTTTTTCAACAAAAACACTCCAACAGACAATAACCCTCAAACCTTTTCCAATACTATACAACTTCTTCAGGGATTAAATAAAAAATTGGTAAGATTGCTAGTACTGATTGAAAATCGAAGAATTTTAAACCATGCGTTGCTCGTTTTGCCTCAAGTTTCGCACATATTGTTCTGATATCTTTCGATCGAGGTTATGGTTGGATTTGTTTTTTTTTTTGCTTAAGTTCCTTTTTTGACTGATAATAGAGAAGTAGCGTGTTGGGGGTTTTGATTCATCATGTTGTTCAATCAATAAGGGTTGTGCTACTGTTACAATTAGTTTTTTTTTTTTTTTTTTATGTATGTTACAATCATCAATGGTTGGTTGTTATGCTATTGTTGTATAATTATAGCTAATGTAATCGTATGGTCATTTTGTTCTAATGGGATGAATTTTTCATTTTTTCTTGAAATGAGAGTAGTATGTTCCCAACGGATAAGGAAGTAGTATTTGGGGTTTCGGATCATCATTCGACTACCGATGTTTTGTTGTTTAGTTCCTGATTCGTCCACGATTATGAATCTGAATCCAACATATGACATACACATCAACACGGTAAAAAATTACATTATTAACTAATATGAGCACAACGTAAGTTTTGACAATAATATCAACACAACCGAACCAACATATTACATAAACATCATCACGATAAAAAAAATACATATTGACTAATATCAGCCCAACATAAGTTTTGACAATAATATCAACACAACTGAACCAACATATTACATAAACATCATCATGATAAAAAAAATACATATTAACTAATATCAGCACAACATAAGTTTTGACAATAATATCAACACAACACAACTGAACCAACATATTACATAAACATCATCACGATAAAAAAAAATACATATTAACTAATATCAACACAACATAAATTTTGACAATAATATCAACACAACCGAACCAACATATTACATAAACATCAACTGCTATAAAAAATTACATATTAACTAACATCAACACAACATAAGTTTTGACAATAATATCAACACAACCGAACCAACATATTACATAAACATCAGCACGATAAAAAATTACATATTAAATAATATCATCACAACATAAGTTTTGACAATAAATTTAGCACACGCGAACCCTAATTAACTATTATCAACACATCATGAATTTGCAAGTGAATATGTTCCCTTGATTTTGAATCATTGTTTTTTACACTAACAAAGAATTAATGATACATCGGTCTGATTTCATTGGCGTGGGCGATTCGGGATTCATTGTTTATTACTTTCTTTGATGAACAACCTAAATATTCTAATGAACACAAATAATAGCGATGAACTGGAATTTATAAATCAATTATATTATTTGAAATGCATGAAGTTATGATTTGATCAAGAATTTTTAACGTAAAAAATTGTGATTGAATAACAAAATTGAATTTTGAATTCCATGATTGTAGGATTATGAATTTCATGAGGAAGTAAGCGAATTTGTGGGTGAAAATAATGTATTTTTATATTAAAAAGAAAAAGTTGGAAAAAGACTGTTATACCCTTATTAATAATTTTAATGAAAGACACATGTCATTACATGGTTGGTTCTCATAGTTTTTAGGAGGAAATGAGTTTTTATATGATCATACACCACATAATTTATTATTATCAATTGTTTGTATTGTTTAGTCAACTTTAGTAACCTGAAATTTTTTTTTTTTATCATATACTCTTTATATTGTATTATTATTATTTAAATTTTCGGGTGTTATAATTCTACCCCACTAAAAAAAATTTTGTCCTCAAAATTGCTAAGTACAGATAACAAGCAAGTTCATATATAACAGATTTCACATATCATAATATCATATACAAAACGGATTGATGAGTTCTGAAATGATAAATGAGATCTAAACAACTAAAAATTCAAACGAGATCAGACAAAATCACACATATTGAATATCAGAGTTCGTAAACAGATTAAGATAATGAGAATAGATGGCAAGTCCTCTCAAATGATATGAAACCTATAACGGACACGATTCGAATTGGAAAATCTAGACTAGTAGGCATAGTCAAAGAGAAAACATATCACATTCAACAATAAGCAATTAACCGAAAACCGTACCTGGGGCATTGGCGCCATCGTTAGCATTAAGTGCAAAAACTCGTCCTCTAGCTGGTCTCGCGTTTTCCCCAGTATTAGCTTGTTGATTACGCTGAGGGCACTCTCTAACCTTGTGCTCTGAACTCCCACAACTGAAACAAAGGCCTTCAGTTCGACGACATATCCCTCTGTGAGCCTTCCCACAAGTGGCACAAGGAGGAATAACTTCAGGGTTCTGTTGTGTCTGATTCTGTGCAGACCGATGATTTTGGTTATTGTGATTCCTGTTAGAACGATGCCTACGGTCTCGAGTTTGATCACTACCATCATGAGTAGAAGAATCATCTTGGTTGTTTTCCCTTGGCCGTTTGCGACTATCATCAAAAGTCTTCGCCCGATGTTTCTTATCATTATTCAAATTCTTGACCGCATCCACAATCTCATTAATGTCATCAAAACGAAGATTCAGAATAAATTTCCTATCCCGATCACACACAGCCCACTTGAAACGGTTGGTTTGCTGCTCATGAGTACCTGCAGTGGGGCCCAGGAAACTCACCAGACGACAGAAACGAGCTTTAAATTCCATGATTGTTTCGTCGTCATCCTGCATGATCGTAGAAAACTCCCTCAAATACTCGCTGCGGTCAGCATCAGTAAAGTACTGCTAATAGAACAGTGTACGAAAGTCATTCCATGGCAACGCAGCAGCATAGTTATCACCTCCTCGAGCATTCTTCAGAGTCATCCACCAACGGTGAGCATCGTCCTCCATCTTATAGCTAGCAAGCCTAACTTTGAACACATCGTCAACTCCCAAAACCTCAAACAACTTCTCGATGTGGGCAATCCAATTCTCTGCCTCGACTGGAGTGGCAGCAGTACTAAAAGTCTTTGGCTTTTGCTTCTGAAAACGCTCAAGCCAAACATGAATGCCATCAGGAGGATTTCCATTGGCATTGGCATTAGCATTAGCATTAGCATTAGCGTTGGCGTTGGCGTTAGCATTAGCATTGGCATTGGCCTGCTGCAACTGTTGGATCAAGTTAGGAACTAAACCAGCAATCGCTGCGTTAACAGCTTCAGCGACAAGGGTCTCAAGGGGAACGTCGCCAGAAGCCTCAGCATCATCATTAGAGTTGTTCGTACGTCTAGGAGCCATTCTGAAAGTAAGCTATACGTGTGAGTAGACAATATTATGCGGAAAATGACAAGGATGAATCCTAACTCAACGTCTACCCATTACCTCGCAGGTTTATTTATTTAATCAGGCTTATGTCTATTTTTCATCCCAAACTCACAATAGTTCATTATTTTTTAGAACATATAATATAGATATTTAAATGAGCATTTTTAAATGCAGACCATGGAAAGTCGGCCTGCTGTTCCTGATAGTAAGCTGCTGGCAAGATTTGTTTTGATCACAGAAGAAGTCTAGCGTGTGATCTTTTGGGAGGTGGTGTTACTAAGTGTTTAGTGATAATAGTTATTTTGGATAATTGTTAGGAGTTCAGGGACTGTTTGTGTCAATTTGTCAAAGTTTGAATGTTAGTTGGTAGACGGTTAGGCCACTGTTTAGTTGGCGGGAACTCTTGATTTGTATATTTGTATAAATACAGATCGATGTATTGATAAAAAGTATCTTGATTGATGATAATTTCCTCTCTTAAGATTCTTCCTCTCTATCAAGTGGTATCAGAGATTCAGAGCTATCTTTCCTTGGATAACTTCTGATTAATAACTGTCATAACCGTCTCAACCACCATACACCACCGTCAACCACCGTAACTAACCACCGTCAACCACCACTACCGCCACCTTATTCCACCATTTTTACACCCATTTTGAGCCTGAAAAACATATCTCTTCAATTCTTTACCATTGTTTGAGCTTTAATACCATTCCTTCGTTTCATAACACCAATTTGAGACTTAATTCTTTTCTTTCTTTTACAATACTCTGTATTCGAATTTTGTTCGGAAACAATGACTACCCATAATACATCTTTGGAACAAAGAATTCAGGATCATGATTTATCATTGATTCGTTTAGAAAAGGCAACTGGACAAAACTTGTCTGAGTTGGAAGCCATTAAAACTATAACCAACCAAAATACCATGGCTGTAACTGAAATGAAATCCCAATTAACTGAAATTCTTAAGAATTTGCAACTTATGACCCAAGGAAACTCTAATGGTACCTTTCACAATCAATATAGATCTACCACAAGCAGTGATGATTCCGATGATCATTCAACATACAAAAGCAGCCAAAGATTAACCAAATTAGATTTTCCTAAGTTTTAATGGGGTTAATGTGGAAGGATGGCTTTGTAGAGCTGAACACTACTTTGCCATTGATGAGACTCCTGACAGATTAAAGGTGAAATATGCAGTTGTTCATTTGGAAGAGGCTGCGTTGCTATGGCATCAATCTTTTGCTAAGTTGGGGGGGGGGGGATCTGTTGATGGTATGGCCTAGATGGAATACAAGAATTTCATCTCTACACGATTTGCAGAAACTATGAATCATGATGCTATGGGAGCTTTAGCTTCAATAAGGCAGACTGGATCTTTAGAAGATCTATGTAAAGAGTTTGATCTTGGATTAACAAAGGTGAATATTCCTGATGAATATGTTGTAAGTTTGTTCCTAAGGGCTGTGAATCCAGACATTGGTTATCCTGTGAGAATTTTAAGGCCAAGAAATATACCTGAAGCTATATGCTTTCAAGAATGCAAGATGATTCAAACAAAGCCATTCAATCTGTTTCTAAAAACACTAAAACCAATTCTAACACTTCTTTTTAAAGAACCAATACCTGTAATACCAAAACAATGCCACATACAACATCTTCAAACCTTCCTTTATTACCTGCTCTTAAACCTAAACCTTTGAATTCAAGATGGCTAACACCAAAAGAAATTGCTGAAAAAAGATCAAAGGGTGAATGTTTTGGCTGTAATGAGAAGTTTTCTCCCACTCACCAATGCAAGAACAAACAACTGTTTTCTATTGAGATCATAGATGAGGAAGAAGGTGGAGAACAAGGTATTCCAACAGATTGTATAGAGGAGTTTCAACTGCAGGAACCTCACATTTCTTTGAATGCTATTATGGGAATTCCTTCCTATTTAACTATGAGAATTAAAGGTACTATAGATACAAGAATTTTGCATATTCTTACTGATTCAGGTTTAACGCATAATTTTCTTGATATTAAGATTGCTCTTAGATTGGGAATTCCTATGAAAGATATTAAATCAATGGATATTATTGTGGCTGATGGGGATCGCATGAAATGTACTAAGATGATAGAGGGTCTGACATGGTCAATGCAGGGTCATGACTTTTCAGGCTGATGTATTTTTGGTTCCACTGTCAAACTATGACATGGTTCTTGGAATACAATGGCTGCATAGTCTTAATGACATTACATGGAATTTTAGGGAATTGACAATGAAATTTCAGATGAATGGGGATACCACTGAGTTGAAAGGAATCAAGACTAGAGGTGTGTCTTTGTGTTCAACTGAAAAGTTGCATGACATGTTGTCTTCAACTGATCGGTTTGCTCAGGGGCAAATGTTCAGTCTTCAATTGCAGGAAGGAGAGTATGCTCAGCATAACCCTCAGGTGAATTCTCCTTCAGTTGATGTTAGAGTGGAAGAATTGTTAGAAAGATTTCAAGATGCTTTTGTTATTCCTAGTACACTTCCACCTGAGAGAGCTTGTGATCATAAGATTTTGTTGAAAGAAGGTACACAGCCCAATATTTTGAAACCATATAGGTACCCTGCAGCTCAAAAGACCATCATTGAGAATATGACCCAAGAATTGTTAGACTCTGGAGTTATAAGGGAAAGTACTAGTTCATTTGTTGCCCCTGTAGTCTTAGTGAAGAAGAAAGATGGGTCAAATAGAATGTGTGTGGACTATAGAAGATTGAATGAGGCTATTATTAAAAACAGTTTTCCAATTCCTTTAATTGATGAACTGTTAGATGAATTAGGGGGTAGTACTGTCTTTTTAAAGTTAGATCTTAGATCTGGCTATCATCAAATAAGGATGCATAGAGATGATGTGTTTAAGACATCATTCAGGACACTTTGAGTTTTTGGTGTTACCATTTGGCCTTACAAATGCCCTAGCCACCTTTCAAGCTCTAATGAATTCCACTTTCAAACCGCTTTTAAGAAAAGTTATTTTTTGATGATATACTTGTATATAGTGCTTCCATGGATCAGCATGTGAAAGACTTACAATTGGTTTTACAATTACTGAAGGCTAACACTTTGGTAGCAAAGAGGTCCAAATGCTCTTTTGCTGGACCACAAGTTGAGTATCTTGGTCATATAATCAACAAAGAAGGAGTGGCCACTGATCCTGCAAAAATTGCAGCTGTAACAGGTTGGCGTATTCCTATGACAGTCAAACAGTTAAGGGGATTTTTGGGTTTGGTTGTCTATTATAGAAGGTTTATAAAAAGTTTTGGGGCAATGGCTAGACCTCTCACTGATTTACTTAAAAAAGAGGCTTTTGTTTGGTCTAATGAAGCACAACAGGCCTTTGATGAATTAAAAACAGCTTTATCCACTTCACCTGTTCTTGCTTTACCTGATTTTTCTAAGGTATTTGTGGTTGAAACTGATGCTTGTGCAAAAGGATTGGGGGCTGTGTTGATGCAGGATGGCCATCCCTTGGCTTTTATCAGCAAGGGTATTTCAGGAAGAAAATTGTCTATGTCAGTTTATGAGAAGGAACTGTTGGCTATTTTGATGGCTGTTAAGAGTTGGCATCATTATTTGGTGGCAAAACATTTTATAATTAGAACAGATCAAAGAAGCTTGAAATACTTGTTGGATCAGAAAATCACTACACCCCTTCAACAGAAATGGTTGGCCAAGCTCATTGGCTATGATTATGTAATTGAATACAAGAAGGGTTCTGAGAACTCAGCTACTGATGCTTTATCTAGAGTGAAGAGTGTTACACTTTTCCAACTCAATATCAGTTCAGTGGACCCTCTTTTGTGGCCAATGATAAAAGAGAGTTGTAATACAGATTGGAAATTGAAAGAGATAATTGAGCAGTTGAAGCAGGGTATTCCACATAAACATTGGACTTGGTCTAATGATATTTTAAGAAGGAAAGGAAAAATTGCAGTTGGTAATGATGCAGTTATAAAGAAACAAGTATTAGAGTTCTGTCATTCTTCTGCAGTGGGAGGACATTCAGGGTATATACCTACTTTGCACAGGCTGCAAAGTCTCTTTTATTGGAAGAAGAGTGATGCTGATGTGAAGCAATTTGCAAAGTCTCTTTTTTTGTTGCTATAGCGAGCGCCAATAGGTGTTCAATCACATTATTAATACATCACATGTATGGCAGAATGAGCTTAATAAACGTCTAACAATAGCTAGACTTTAACCCGCGGAAACGCACGGGCTTCCCACTAGTATTATCAACAAACTCCAATTACAAGCCCTTGAAATCTCTAGTTCGACCCTTCCCATCTTGTTCAAAAAATTATATGAATCGAATACCATCTTAGTATCTATGCTCATTTTTGCAAACATACTTCGGTTGACACATGTTACAAAATTTAGTGACCAAAAGATAAATCATAGTACCATTCATACTCATTCACACCCTAAAACTTTCTTTAAAAATGAATGGCAAAAATCTATGCATATATATGTAATTAATCCCTTAAATTATGCTTTCTATATTATGTGGCGTTAAAATATTCATAATACACCCATTTGTCAAAAACTAAACACTTCTTTTAAAATAAAATATTTAAAAGAAAAAATTGTTAGTTGAAATTTAAAATAAAATATTTAAAAGAAAAAATTGTTAGTTGAAAACTAAGCACTTCTTTTTAAATAAAATATTTAAAAGAAAAAAACGGTTGAAGAAAATATTTTAAAAAGGAAGCGTTAGTTTGAACGTTCAATTATTCCAAATAAGTGTCATCTTGCTAATGAGGTGGTTGTAAAGTGGTTGGAGAGACTCTGGTGTACTTAGTGAGTAGTGACCAATGTTTGATTTTCGCGTCTTACCGTTATTTTTCACGACATCTGGTGATGATTGGAGACTATGCGATGATTGCTAATTCAATCCTTGAACTGAACAGATTTTACCTCACCACATTGTTCTTGGGCTTCCCCCCTAGGACCTAGGTGTGGGTTTTCCCCGATTTAGTTAACGAATGTATCCTGATGTGGTGAATTTCGCCAGTAGCCCATTTGGAGGATTCGTTGGCCATTAAAAAAATCGTCTTCTTAATGTACATTAAAAACTAAAAATATTCTGAATCTTTTAGGCCACATGGTGTGTGTGGGGGGGGGGGGGGGGGGTGAAATGTAGCGTGAGGCAGGTTGGGTGAAGATTTCCACAGACGTAAGACAATCAAACAGACGATGAGAATTAGGTGGATGATTGTGGTTGATCTTAAAAACCACACCGTGTAGTTTTAAAAATCAACATTAAGTCTAAAACAAATCAAGTAATATTTTATATTTATTAAAATCATATCATATTTAATAAGGGTTATGATCAAATACACAGTGAATGAAAAATATGAAGTTGTAGGAAGGGTATCAAACGGACTCCGATTGAACTCATTCAAGCGGCATTGGAACCATCTCATCGAACCCTACGATTTTCTTATTTTCATCATTGTGTCATTTTTGCGATTCATTGTGTCTTTTTTCCTTAGCAATGTGCTATATTTTTCAGCATTATGTTATATTTTGTGGCTCACTGTGTTATATTTCGTGATCAATAGTGTTTTTTGTAGGGGTGCTAAACGGGTCGGGTTCGCGGGTTGGTTGGTCCAACCCGACCCAAAAATTTTACATGAACCCGAACCGAACCCGAAAATTGTGAGATACATATCAACCCGAACCCGACCCATTCAACCTATTTTTTTTTTATTTTTTTGCAAACTAATGTATTAAAATTAAAATTTTACTACAAATATATATAAAACATTTATATTTTATTTATAAAATCTCATATCATTTTCTATTTTAAGTTATAAGTGTAGCATAAAATACCTAACCAAATTAATTTATAACATAAAAATATTGTATAAAAACAATATATAGTATAAATAGGTTAAACGGGTCAACCCGCCAACCTGACCGGGTTGACCCGAACCTGACCCGCGACCCATTTAGACTAAACCCAAACCCACTAATTTCGTGTTAGGTTCGGATCATGTTTTCGGGTCGCGTCAGAAATTTACACCTCTAATTTTTTTGTATCCTTGTCACCCTTATATTTTTGTCGTTAACAATAAATAATAAATATTATACTACTACTATTATAATATTATTATGCGCCAAAAGAGTTGAAAGTTGAAACCAAACGGCATATATGGCAAATGATTCCACTACATCAAAATACAAAATACAAAATATTGAAATTTGATCACCGTCGTTGATCGGAGTTCCGTCCAACTTCCGATGGCGTCTCTTCCATTTATTACTTTCTCAACTTATTATACACAACTTTATTTACCCAAGGTCAAACCGTTCGTGTGCAAGAAGTTGCAGCAGCCTGTATCTGTCCAGTGTTCAACCGGAGATTATTCGGTAACCGGTGGTGGTGATGATGAGTTTGATGCAAAAGTGTTCAGGCATAACTTGACTAGAAGCGATAATTATAACCGAAAAGGGTTCGGGCATAAGGAGGAGACTCTTGAGATCATGAATCAGGAGTTTACCAGTAAGTATATGAGAGATTACTGATTAGTTTGTTTTTTGTTAATTTGTTACTGAATAATGGATATATTTAAGTATATGAGAGATTGTTACTTTGTTAGGTATGATGCATTAGTATGGATTGTATTGGTTTAAATTATAGTTAGTGAGGTTTGAAATATATTAGTAGATGTATATATATTTAGTTGGTTGTATTGCATATAGGAATTGTTGGTAGCATAGTTGTTAAAGGCGCAAATAGTGAGTCTTGGGCCTCAGTACAAGGCGCTTATAAAGCAAAACCCTTTTTAAGCGATGCACACAGTATAAGTATAAAGATACAATTTTTAGGGGTTTTAAACATATTTTAGGCTTCTTGAGGGTTAGTTTAGGTTGTTTTAGACTTTTAGGCTGATTCCAAATTTGTCTAGGGCTGGTATAATTTTTTCACACGTTCAAATGATTCATGGGCGGAAATTGGCATGAAAAATGCGCCCTGGGCCTAAAAGTGGGACTTTTGAAGCTAAGCGAGAAGGTTACGTTGGGCGCCTTGGCCTAAAAAGTGGGCCTAAGCGCGCACCTTAGTGAGCCTTGACAACAGATTTTGGTAGATAACTTTGTCTAAAATGAGGAATGTGAAGTTTATTTGATCTAGGGTAAGAAGAGTTGTTCAAAAAGCTATTGGCTTATTGAAAAAAGGGTTTGTATACATGGCTCACTCGTTAACTAGCTTGTTGGCTGGTTTAAATTAAAATCCGAAATTTTAGTAATAATAATAATAATTATTATATCGAAGAAAAACAAAATAATACGTATAATATTTTGAACTTGACTTGATATTTAGAATTTTTTAAAAATAAAACAAAGTGATACATAGGTGTATGTTAAAAAAGTTATACGTGTACTTTTTTCTAAATAAAAAATAAATAACGAGCCGACTCGACAAGCGAAGAGTTAGCTTGAGCGTTATACGAGCCAAGCTCGAGCTTGACTTTTCAGCTCTACAAAATAAACGAGCTATGTCAAGCCCACATGGCTGGCTTGGCTTGTTTACAACCCTTGCTAAGATTAATGGTTTATCGATCTTATATCGCCTGCTTATTATATATATTGCATGTACGAGTCATTGGTAGATAAATTTGTCTAAATTGATGAATATGCAGTTTATTTGATCAACTTTATTAGCTGAAATTAAAAGAATTAGTGTTTCTTGATTAACTGATGTGTTTATTTACTACAAGCTAGGTGTCATAATAAAGACCCTGAAGGATAATAACTATGAATACACATGGGGAAATGTTACTGTGAAGCTTGCAAAAGCTTATGGCTTTTGCTATGGTGTTGAACGTGCCATTCAGATTGCCTATGAAACAAGGACACAGTTTCCTGATCAGAAGATGTGGATCACAAATGAAATTATTCATAACCCTACCGTTAATAAGGTATTATGAGGAATCTGCTTACTGTTTTTTTTGCAAGAAGATAATCTTGTTAAGCTTTTGATTGTTTAGAGATTACGCTGAGTCGCTGACATAAGCTTATTTCGACAAACTGATTATCTGCTTCTGCTTATTATTAACTATTTGAATTAGTTTTTAGTAGCGACACAACTTGTTGCCCGTTTATATGTCATCCTCATGTAATTTGCCTTGTTTGTGAAATGAATAATTATATGCTATTTAGAAAAATATCCTACATATACTTTTTTAGCGAATACTGGTTAGGTTTTGTTTACAGTTGATCTTTCTTTGTTAACATTATTGAAACATGCACATTGTTGCTATGTCAAACACCTTTTGAGTCTTTCTTTTTTCTTTCCTTATCTTTTTTATATCTTACTACACTCGCTTGTTCGGTTGGTTTATGAACATGTATAATACCTAATTACATGTTTACTTTTGTTGTACATCGTTAAGACCTTCTGCGACAACTCTCTACTTCAATATGCAGCTTCCATCAAATGATATAACTGTTATGTTAATCAATGAGTATCACCAAATAATTGTGTTTAAAGCTTTATCTTGATCGCCAAAAACTACGTTGCATCCTTCTTTTCTGTGGTATTTAGCCATAGGCTCAATGCTTGTCGCTTGTGTATCTTTTACTTTATATTCACATCATCATTGATGTATCATGCATAACTAGTTTTGGCATGAGGTAATAGTTGTTATTGAGTTTTTATCAACGCAATATACCCCCCCCCCCCCCCCCCCCCTCCCCCAATATCTTCATGTATTTCGTGTCATCATGTTTAGCATTACCCTTGCATTGGTTTGTAATTACTGTGACACATTTTTTTAAAACTTATGTAATGTAGAGGCTAACGGAGATGGAGGTTAACATCATTCCAGTTGCGAATGGAGAGAAACAATTTGATGTCGTTGACAAGGGATCTGTTGTAATTTTGCCTGCTTTCGGAGCTGCAGTAAACGAGATGTTGACTTTAAGCAAGAAACAAGTTCAAATAGTTGATACAACATGCCCTTGGGTATCTAAGGTATTCCGTTATCTTATTTATTTACTTTTACCTTATGTAATAATGTTCGCGTATTATGAAGCACTTTCTGTTTTGGTTTGCGGTACAAGGTGTGGACTTCGGTTGAAAAACATAAAAAGGGGGCTTATACTTCTATAATTCATGGAAAATATACTCATGAGGAAACTGTAGCAACTGCATCTTTTGCTGGAAAGTATGTCATTGTTAAGAATATTGATGAGGTAATTTAAAGCGTTTTTCAAATTTTAGATGGTAACGCCTTAGAAAACAGACGGCATCTTATCCATCGTCTTACATTTGAACTAAAGGGTTTACATGTTTATGTTCTGTAGGCGACGTATGTGTGTGATTATATCCTTGGTGGAAAACTTAACGGATCTAGCTCAACTAAAGAAGCTTTTCTTGAGGTGCATACCTTTTTAAACATGTATATGATACCGATTTCTTATATATGGTTTAATGATCTACACGCTTACAACGTTTTGGATACTCGCAGAAATTTAAACTTGCAGTTTCCAAGGGTTTTAATCCAGATACCGATCTAGTCAAAACTGGCGTAGCAAACCAAACTACAATGCTTAAGGGAGAAACAGAGGAAATTGGTTGGTATCATTTACTTCAGTTGATCACAACAATTATCTAGAACTAAGATTTTTTTTTTTTTTTTTTTTTTTTTTTTTTTTTTTTTTTTTTTTTTTTTTTTTTTACAGGGAAATTAGTAGAGAGAACCATGATGAGAAAATATGGAGTAGAAAATGTTACTGAACACTTCATAAGTTTCAACACTATCTGTGATGCTACTCAAGTAAGTACTACTCTGTCAAAGTAGGCGGGTGGGTAATTTTTTTTTACCGGTTGATAATGGTTTATTAACTAACTTTTGATTTGATATGAAACGGATTGGGTTAGCCTGAAAAACACAAAAATATATTCTTACAGAAGTACCAAAGTTGCATTAAGGCAGTGAGTTAATAGGTTGAGTTAACAATACACTTTAGGGGAACTTTGACTCTCTTCCTTTGTAGCTATATTTTGTACCAAGTTGAAAGTTGAAACACAGTAAGTCAGTAACAATGTTATCCAATCCATTTATTCAGTTTACTGTGAAATGTATAAGTAGGACAATATTAGTGTTTACAAATGGTATATATGATAAACTCATAGTTGTCAAAGCGCCTAGGTGCATAGGCTGAGCCCGGAGCCTAGGTGCAAGGCGCATAAAAAACGAGGGCTTTTTATAATTAGGCGCACAGTATAAAATACAATTTTTAGGGATTTTAGAGATGTTTTAGGTTTGTTTACGGCTACTTTAGGATATTTTAGGGTTGTTTAGGACTTGTTCATAGCTCATTTAGGATGTTTTAGAGGTTTAGGCAACTTTTAGCCTGAAGCCTGAAAACAGTCCTGATAGTGCGCCTCGCGCGCTTTTGACAACTATGGATAAATTTTGAACTTTTAACGGGATACATAGGAAAGTAATAGAAAAATGTAACCAAAATTGACCTATTCACAAGTAAACGGGCTTTTGAAATTGCTGCCATGACGATCTTAATTTAAATATTATTTCAATTTTTAGGAGCGACAAGATGCTATGTATGAATTGGCAGATGAAAAAATGGATCTTATGTTAGTAGTTGGTGGGTGGAACTCCAGCAATACTTCACATCTACAGGAGATTCCTGAGGATCGTGGTATTCCATCTTATTGGGTCGAAAGTGTAGACAAAGTGGGTCCGGGAAACCATATAGTCTTTAAGACGAAGGTAAAAACACTTGTAACTATTCATTTAATTTACGCGTACGTAATTTGTTTACATTCTAACCAACTCATTTTTAATAGCATGGCGAGTTAGTTGAAAAGGAAAATTGGCTACCAAAGGGCCATGTGACAATTGGTATCACATCTGGTGCATCCACTCCGGACAAGGTAAATCTTAGAGTAAATTATAGTTTTCGTCCTTTATGTATGCAGATTGAGTTGTTTAATTGTAATTTACTAGATTTAGTGTATGTCGATTTGTTGATTATCATTAACTGAAAATGGACTTTGTGTAGGTTGTTGAAGATATACTTATGAAAGTTTTTGAAATAAAAAGTGAAGAATCCCTTGAAGACGCATAGGTTGGTGTTTTATTTAAAAATAGGAGCAAATACTTGACATAATTTGCTTGAAATTTGGTTGTGGTTTCTCTTAATGTTGTAACAAAGATGATAAAATGTGTTGACTCGCTATACTTATTTGGACATAAAAGATGCAAATAGTTTGCCTTCTCGGCTTTTGTTAGGCCGAAGATAGTGCTTGTTTGGTAGCCTCTTAATGAGGCTCTGAATCATTTAGTTTTGAATAGTTCAGCATTCAGACTGTTTGTTTCAACTTAAAAAAAGCTCTGAATGGAATGGTTAAGAGCTGAACCATTTAGACTTGGTGCATAGCTGAACCATTCAACACTTAATCATTCAGAGCCTCTTAACCATTCAAATCTTTTAATGATTCAGCACTTAATCAACCAAACAACTCTTTAGTAGACTAGATATGTTAAGAACTTGAAAAGAATCAATACCGAACTACCTCCTACCGTCCAATATGTAGACAACTTGGTGCCAGGATTGCGTGATTTGAAAAGTGACTCCTATCAGACTATCCGTTGTCGGCCGCGAGCAAGCATGCACGAGCCATAAACTTCACTCTCAAGTAATCCGATCACTTGACCCCGTTGTGGCTGAGGGTGAGTACCGGTGCGACCTAAGCACTTCTCTCCCGGTGTTCATAAACCATTAAAAATTGTTCGAACTACCCAAGCCTAAATAAGTCAAATGATAGAAACACACTCCTCAAACAAAAAGGTTACGGCTTTGACCCATCTTACTGTCTTAGCACCTATGTTTATTTTATGTTTTTTGTTAATTAAAAGTCACATTTTTTATCAATATTAATAGTTAACACAATTAGTACTTGATATCTATCTAACTAATCTATGTATGCAACTATATCCATTACTAATTACTAATATTTGTAATTATTGATAACTATTTTTTATCATAAATTAATAATCAACACAATTATTACTTTACTAGCCAAACACTTGTGTCATCTCTCTCGATTTAAATTACATCATATCTCTCGATTTAAAATCACGTCAATCTTTTACCAAAGAAAGGTGGGTACCCTTTATATCTTCGTCAAGTTGATGGATATGCACCCGTTGATTATTGAAAACAATATCATTTTTGATCTTTCATAATCATATCACTAATGCAAGTATATAAATAGTTAATTGTTTATTTTCATGGGTGACCACCAATCTACAAGTTATCGAAACCAAGACTTACCAATTTAAACACGGCCCAGTCGCAAGTTACGGGGTCATATACTACTAGTTTGTTTAATGGTACTATAGTAGATTAGTAGGTGATGGTATTAGAAGATAATTGCTTGATTATTTACATTCACAATGTCTCCTTTTATACATATTACAAGGTATCCAATATATGGAAAGATACTAACCACCTATCTATAGTTACGCCATTACATTTAATTTGATTGATACAATTATATTAATTACAGTTGACCACATCTCTATTACACCCCCGCAGTCGAAGCAGGAGGAGAGTGAATGCTGAGACTGGATCTAAAATCGTCAAAGAGCACTCGCGGAAGACCTTTTGTGAATATATCTGCAATCTGGTAGCGAGATGGGACATGAAGAATTCGAACTTATCCACGCTGAACCTTCTCACGGACAAAATGGATATCCAATTCTATGTGCTTTGTCCTTTGATGTTGAACCGGGTTATTTGAGAGATAAATTGCACTAACATTATCACAGTAGATTAAGGTGGCTCGAGTGAGAGGGTGATGTAGTTCAAGTAGCAGGTTACGAAGCCAGCAAATTTCTGCGACGACATTAGTAACTCCGCGGTATTCGGCTTCAGCACTGGAACGAGAAATGGTGGACTGTCGTTTTGATGACCGGATATAAGATTATCACCCATGTAAACACAGTAACCAGACGTCGAACGACGAGTATCTGGGCATCCGGCCCAATCGGCATCGGTATAGGCAATGAAAGACATGTCACGCATTGGACCTAGATGAAGGCCGTAGTCAGAGGTCCCCTGAATATAGCGAATTATGCGTTTTATTGCATTCCAGTGATCAATACGCGGGGCATGCATGTGCATACATACCTACTGAACTGCATAAGAAATGTCTGGACGGGTGAATGTTAAGTATTGAAGAGCCCCGGCCAAACTGCGGTATGTAGTAGGATCGTCATATAAAGCCCCGGAAGTAGCAGAAAGTTTAGCCTGAGTGTCCACAGGGGTGGCAACCGGTTTGCAAGAGTCCATGGATGCACGATGACTTATGTCACGAACATAAGCTTGCTGAGAGAGATACATGGAGTTACTGGTGCGAGTGACCTGTATACCTAGTGTAACAACCGGCAAAAATAAGGTAATTCCGTACAAATTAATTAATATATGATTAACGTAATTAAATGCAATTATGTGTGATTTAATTATCAAGGCCTTAGGAGATAGCAATTTCCAAATAATGCATAGGAATGCATACGTTTAATGGTAAAACATGATTGGATCATGTGCGAATAAACTATCCGGTATGGACGTTGGCAATTACCCGGTAATAATTAAATAAACGAAAGGGATCCCGGACACCCAGGATATAAAATAAAGGGTAGTTTCATAAAATATAATGAGTTTTGGAACTCCAAAACCATAAGTGGAAACGTCTTGTACAAATCTCCCGGTAACGAATAAAATGCGCGTACCGCACCCGATACGCGTATAACTCATAATTTCACCCGGCAAAGGCCTAAATAACCAATCAACGCTTAAATTAGACTATATTTAAGGGTTATTAAAGGTATTTTTAATGTCCGAATAACGCGCGATTAAAACCCGAAAAAAATACCCGAACGACACCCGAACGACGAGAGATTTAACTTAACAAGTATTGGGTAAATATTGGAAGTTGTGGACCCCATCCAAGCCACAAAAGTGGCCGGCCTAATGGCCATAATATGTCCATGCAATTATGTTCATAATAATAATCTACAATCTAGATGTAAAGCATGCTTTACAAAAGACAAAAGGGTGTAAGATGTGATAGTACAAAGCATGCTCTCCCTTGTCTCCCCCTTGTAAAATTTCGGCCCATAGGCCATATAATCCAAGACAAAAGCTAGTAATCATAACCTAAGTATATACACATGCTTGGATAAAAATCTAGTATAAGATCAAGTATGATTACTAGAGATTTTGGAAAGATTACCACCCTTCCTTTGCTCTCCAAAACCCACGGCCACACACACACATATCACACATCCATCCAAGATCATTATTGTACTTCATGGATCTCTTGAATCTTTGGGAAGATTACATGCAATCCATGGAAGATTACATATGATAGCACTATATAAACATGTGTTAGATGCTTACACATTCAAGTTTTCTTCTTCCTTTTCTTCTCTTGGAGCCATGAGTTATACCCCACCCATATACATATTTCTTTCAAGTTTTTACATCTCCAAATCACTCAAAACAATCCATCATCCAAACCCCTATTGTGTGTTTCAAGCTTGGAGCTTAACCATTAAGGAAGAACACACTAAACCCCTCTCAAAATCCAAGGTTTTGTCTTCCCTAGCCTTGTGCTAGTAGTAAGCTTCTTAACCTTGTTTTGATTATTAATATTCATGTATGTGTTCTTAGAAGCAAGTTGTACATGAAGGGTTTAAAATGTGGTTTGAAACATAATCTTTAATAGGTTTTACATGAGTAAAATAAATGATTAAAGATATGTAAATGGATCATGGATTTGATGATGATAAAGTAGTGATCTTGAAAATGTATAAAATTTACACATACACTAAGTAGGATGATGATTTGATTAAGATTTGTGGAATAAACTTGAATGTGTTAAAAGGTAACTTTAATCATCTTAATATGATCATCTAAGACATAATAAATGATGGAACATGTTAGAAGGTCATGAATAAAGAAGTTGAAAAATTAAAGTTTACTTACTTAGAAGAATGATATTTTGATATAATGGACAAATACATAAAACACACAGACAAGTAGCCTTATATATGAAATATAAGACTAATAAAAGTGTTTTGATACAAAAATAACTTACCAATAAAAAGATGGATCTTCAAAGTCCACTATTTTGAGTGAAAAATGCTAACTTTGGAAGTTAGAGTGGAAAAATGCAACATTTGGAAGTTAAGGGACTAATATTGTAACTTTGAAAGTTAGAGGACTAAAATGAACATTTTAGAAACTATCAGTCCAAAAATGCAATAATGAAAAGTTTGGTGTCAAAAGTATAAGTAATAATTTTCCAAGGATGATTTGGGTAAATACTAGTAGATATACTTGGGTATTTTTGTATAAAAAGTATAGTTTTGTAAAAGTGAAAGTTATAAAAATATGGATTGTATTAACATAAGGATTTTTATAAAATGGAGATTTTATAAAAATGTTAAACAAACTTGAGAAACTTATACAAAAATGAATACTTCTATATAAATGGGAATATAAAAGTATTGGAAACATTTTTGTAGTTAAGTTAACAAGTTGGGTTAAAAATACATAAGTATTTTAAACCTTCCAAGTAACATGTGTTAGGAGGAAGAAATATGAATAATATTTCTATAAAACACATGTTGGGAAAAACTTGGAAAGATTGACTATTCGAGCTAAGATATCGAACTAAGACGCGTTAACGAACCGTACACGGACGAAACATGAGAAAAATGCCATTGCGGCAAGATGAGAAAATATATATTTTTAGGAAGTAAAATATATATATACATCATGGGTGAAAACTAATAAACACTTTCCTAAGTGTTGAAGGAATTATTCGTGGGAGAAAAACATAACGTAAACAAGTAAGACGTTAAACAAGCGTATATACTTAACAAGAAAAATTACACATTTATATATATGTACGCTCGTCTCGGCAGAATTCTAGTATATCTACTTAATGGGAAAGTAGATATGTGGGAAGGAAAACGAGACGAGTAGACAAAGATATATATATGTGTATGCCGTGCCGACAAGATCCTAGTATATTTATTTAAATGGGAAAATAAATATACGGCATGGTGAGTTGAATCGGGTGTTGAGAATATACAATCGAACGACAAGATCTTAGCATATTTGTTTAAATGGGAAAACAAATGTGCGGCAAAGTGAGTCGGGTCGAGTGTTGAAATATATATTATATCGAGCGATGCGATCTTAAGTATAATTATTTAAATGGGAAAATAATTATACGTTAAGTGAAGTCGAGTCGATAATAATAAGGTACAAGTTAAGGAAATATTAACAAGAGTAATATATAACTTGTAACACAAAGGGGTAATCTAACGCCAACGAAACCTAGGATACGCGCTTAATTAAACGGGATTTGGAATAACTTGTGGTCGGGAGTTGGGTGTACAACTTGCCAAGGCACATGCACTATAGGGATAGTGACTTATACGTCTAGGACGTTTGTAGGTGCGAGACCCTTTTTGCTATCTGCTTAGTACGCCGGACGTTGATTCAGGTGAGTTTCACGGCCCCATTTTAAACTATTTTTACGTTTTCGGGGGAAAGATATGTTAGGGGAAAATGTTTGACGGATTTATTACTTGAGATGTGACCGCCACTCGGGGTTGAGTCCTCGCCTCTATAATCATTTATTCAGGGAAATGAAACCGGTGGAATCATGGATAGTACTATTGGTGCCTGACAAGGCCCACCCCTAATCGATAGCGTCGATTATGCATTAGTGTATGCCTGGGGTGCATATATTCTGAACTTAAGTCGTAGGATACCGAGTAACGACTTGGAGCGGGGCATATTTATTATACGTCTTGGTTTGATTATAGTCTCAAGTAGAATTATAGGAATTTGCAACTCCTATATATTGTCATAACATGGTATTTCCCAAGGATTCAAGTTTTGGAAACTAAAAACCTGTGAACTCACCAATATATTTATATTGACGAAATTTTAAACATATCTTTCAGGTAATTAGATGAAGGCAATCTGGGCAAGCTGGGTCATGGAATCCTCCGATGCGGCGTTAAATATTTTGCGGGGTTTCACCTTTATTTCCCAAGACCATGGGATATATTTGAGAAACCTCTTCATTTGTGATATAAACAACTTACTTTATATGTAATGTTTCGAACAAGATTTGACGCCTAAACAAATGACCCATTTTCTCAAATTACTTGTGATTTGCGTTAACCTTGACTTTATGCTCTTGAACCGTCGCGCCACGTGTTTCCGCCATTGTCGTGGTGTGACAGAAAGTGGTATCAGAGCCAAGGTTATAGCGAACTAGAGTATTTTCTTTAAAAACTAGACTATAACCGGATTTGGTTCAAAAGATAAAGTTTTCAAAAAAATATACATAGTTGCTAAATGCAATAAAGTAATTTTTCAAGAAGCATTGGGCATGAGGAGATTCCGACCAAGCTAGCCATGGGTATTGCCATGCATTAACGTAGTATTAGAGGTTAGGAAGGTTACTGTTGATGTACGCCTTAACTATCTAATTTAAAATAATTCATATATATATATATGTACGGTTCTTTTGCCAGGAATGTCGGACGCTGGAAGTATAGCGCCAAGTTATGATAGTAGTCTACAGATCATTTCCGCACCTCCGCCTGAGCCAGTCGAGCTGGTTGTACTCGACGCGGAAGAAGACGACGTAGAGATGGACGTCGCAGGAGGGTCAGACGACGATTCGGACGAGACGGATCCTAGCGAGGATCCTGACTGGGCACCCGTAGGGGACGACGCGGCCGCCGTGGTCGACGCACCACAGGCCGACCTACCTATTGTACCTGCCGTACCTTTAGCCCCACGCCCCATCCGAGCCATCAGGGACTTCCCTGAAGGCTGCGCCGGTCCGTCACGACCTATCCCAGCCCAGTCGGAGACAGCGGAGTCTCCGTTCGATAGACAGGCTCACGTTGATCATGAGCCAGCACCCGTACCGCACATCCACATTCCTCCAGGCATGAGGCTCATGCCGATCTCCCGTGGGAGGAACGGGTGGATTTCTGATGACTCGGACGACGAGTCAGTGGCCTCGGTTAAGCACATGCTAGTACCCGAGATCCCAGCCGTCCAGGAGGAGCCAGTGGCTCCAATGATGGAGGACGCCTCTGCTGACCCCGTAGCCCCACCAGCACCACTTGAGCCCGCACCTCAGGAGGGGCCAGCCATAGCAGCACATGTCCTTGAGGGTAGCCCCGCCGGTAGCTCTGAGCTACGCAGGGCAGGTATGGCAGCTTTCGCCACCGCGAGCCCTCCTACCCCCACTGTAGTGGTGTCCACCCCAGAGTGGGCCACTGTTTCAGAGCCCCTTTTGGCCCCCTTGGCCGAGCTTGTACCACCACCCACCATAGCCATGACACTACCGATCCCCACCTTGCCCAGCATGCCACCTGCACCGTATCCTCTGGGTGCAGGGGACCCCTACATGATACCACCACACTTTACCCCCAGACCACAGGGTTTTGCCCCGTTATTTTCTCACATACCGATACCAGCCCCCTTTGGCCCATCCCCGCCAGTTCATCCCGATATACCCGGACCATCCCAGCCACCCAGGATGACACCCCTATCCGGACCAGCATGGTCCACTGCTATCTCCCTAGAGCGAGATTTCCAGACCCTCGCCGACACGGTGCAGCGCACCGTGAACCAGGTAGAGCAGCAGACCCGTTTGATGTGGACGCGGATGATTGATGCACGAGATGCTTTAGCACACTATGCGGAAGAGTTACTGAGCATGGATGCACAGTGTGGGATTACCGGCGATGCGCATTTTGCGCATCGACAGTTCTTATATGAGCGCATCATGGCAATTAGTATGACTATCAGTGTGCACGCACCACAGTATCAGTTCCCGCCGCCACCGCCACAGTAGGGATGCATCAGGGACGCATGGAAGAATCACCTGCATATGTATATAGTAGCAGCAGTATGGTAGTATAGCACGAGTTATGACACTCGGTTGCATTTTGCCTAGCCGTACGGGTACGACGGCATATGATATGATGTTTTATTTATTTCAGAACGATGTATTGTATGAGGGATGTATTCCCCATTTTGTTATTATAAACAAGCATTGTACTCGTACTATTGAAATTAATGAAAAATCTTATTATTATGATGGTGAAATATGTTGTTGTCTACAGTTATTATTGCTTACTCTATATATTGTGATTTGTGTGATTGTGTGGTGATGTTGTATTGATTCTTATTTATTCTGTATGGTGTGTTGGTATGTTGTGTGATGACATGGTGTTGATTATTGTGTTCATATTCTGGGTTGTTATTTATGCTTTATATTGTATAAATGTTTGCCAAATTAACCTTTGATAATTATTATTGAAGAAAAATGGCACCCGCCACCAGAAGCAACAGCGGCGCAGACGGACTGCCCGCTACACCAGCTGAACTTGAAACCATGATCTCGGAGCGCATAGCCCGAGCGATCGCGGATCATGAAGCCGCTCGCTCCGAACGATCACGTGATTTAACGGGGAGCGACCGACGAGAAACCTCCCCCAATGGTAAGAAGGTTTAAAAATAATTGAACAAGCGATTGGAGAATACCCTAAAACTCCTATCCCATAATAACATACTACTTTATTAATGCAGAAACGGCCTCGCGAGAGCGTGGCTGCACTTTCAAAGCCTTCTTAGACTGTAAGCCGATCAACTTCAACGGCACAGAAGGATCTGTTGGCCTGGTCAAGTGGTTCGAAAAGACCGAGGCAGTAATCCGTATCAGTGGGTGTACCCCTCGTCAGTCGGTCATGTACTCCACCAACTTGTTTTTGGACCAAGCACTAACTTGGTGGAACGGCCAAGTGCAGTCATTGGGTGACGATACTGCTTACTCCCTGTCATGGGCGGAACTGAAAGAACTCATGATCGCCGAATACCGCCCGGCAAGCGAAGTGCAGAAACTGGAAACCGAATTCTGGAACCTTACTATGATAGGAGCAGACGTGACTGGCTACACGTCCCGATTTCATGATCTCGCCAGACTAGTGCCTCGATTGGTCACACCTGAGAACAACAAGATAGAGCGGTATTTGTTCGGACTAGCACCGCAAATACGCAGCATGGTCACTGCTTCCAAACCCACGACCATGCGCGCAGCTATTGATCTTGCGCTAAGCCTCACCGAAGATGCTATTCGCATGGGTACACTGATCCGACAGGTTTCGGGACTGAAAATTTCTGAGGCTAGCAGTGTAGAAGCCAAGAATCAGGGGACAAGCTCAGCAGTTGTGACGAATGATCAGGGGAACAAGCCAAGATTTGGGAAACGGAAACGGGATGAAGGGAAGAGGGATAGAGCATCGGGTAGCTTAAACAAGAAAGGGAAAGGGTATGTTGCCACGGGACGTGGTAATGGCGGTAAACAGGGTAATCAGGGAAGGAATAATGGGATAACTTGTGGAAAGTGCCATTTTCTCAAATTACTTGTGATTTGCGTTAACCTTGACTTTATGCTCTTGAACCGTCGCGCCACGTGTTTCCGCCATTGTCGTGGTGTGACACCTAGAAAGTAAGAAAGAGGACCTAAGTCTTTCATTGAAAATTCCCCAGAAAGTGCCTGCATAAGTGTCTGACGAAGAGCATCAGAAGAGGTGGTGAGAATAATGTCGTCCACATAGATAAGCAGGTAAGCAATGTCTGATCCGTGCTTATAAACGAACAAAGAGTTGTCAGATTTACTCTGTTGAAAGCCCTGCAAAGTAACAAAGTCAGTAAAACGCTAGTACCACACACGTGGTGCTTGTTTGAGGCCGTAGAGGGATTTCTTTAGGAGACAGACATGGTTGGGAAACTCCTGGTGGCGGAACCCCATGGGTTGATATATGTATACAGTTTCTTCCAAATTCCCGTGCAGGAAAGCGTTTGTTACGTCAAGTTGATGAATAAACCAGGACTTTGCAAGAGCTAGGGACAAAATAGTGCGTATAGTGGCCAGTTTGACCACCGGGCTAAATGTCTCACCACAATCAATGCCCACCTGTTGTTTTCTACCATCACAAACCAGCCGGGCCTTATAGCGTTCCAAGCTGCCATCAGACCTGAATTTATGTTTAAGAAGCCATATACTGCGAATTATGTTCATGTGTGGTTGTTTAGGTACAAGTTCCCAGGTCTTATTTTTAATAAGGGCACTAATCTCATTGGACATGGCATTATACCACTCTGGAGTGGTTAAGGAAATTTGTGGATTCTTTGGTAGGGGAGCAATAGAGGTGGTGTGAAGGTTAAAGAATGGGTTGGGTTTGACGATACCGTTCATGGAACGGGTACGTATGGTTCGGGTGTTTGGTGGGGGTGGTGGTGTGGGAATAGGAGACGATTGGGGAGTTGGGGTGTTGGTTGAAGAGGAGTCAGAGTAGGCGGGAGTGTTAGAGTTGGGTAATGGGCTGTGGGGGGTCGGTATAGGCTGTTGAGGCGGTGGGCTAGCTGAGGTGTTAGGTGAGTGGGCCGGTGTAGATTGAGTTTGTTGGGCCTGGAGTGGAAATGGATATTGGTTGAGAGGGATGGTCGGTGATGGCTGAGAGGGGGTTGGTTGATGGGAGTTATTGGGTGTAGGGGTGTCGAGTGTGTTTTGGAAGGTTGTTGGACCGGGTGGGTGTTGGGTCGGTGGTGTGGTGTGTCTGTTGAGGTGATCCCAAACGAGAGGATGGATAGTGGGGTTGAGAAAGTCGTAGGAGAGAGATTTAGTTGGTGATTGAATGGTGTAGGGAAAGATGGATTCCTCAAAGTGGACATGGCGAGAAATTATTATTTGATGAGAAGAGAGATCGAGACATTTGTATCCACGGTGATTGGGTGGGTACCCTAAGAATACATATGGTTTTGAACGATGGGTAAGTTTATTAATGGTGGTGGAAGGGGTAACGGGATAGCAAAGGCAGCCGAATACTCTAAGGTGGTCGTATCAGGTGTGCAGTTGTAGAGAAGGTGAGTGGGAGAACGGAAGGCATGATTCTTTCTGGGTAGGATATTAAGAAGGTATGTAACAGTTTCAAGGGCATGGTGCCAAAAATTGGGGGGAAGGGATGCTTGTGCAAGGAGGGTTCGGATCATATTGTTGATGGTGCGGATTTTTCGTTCGGCTTTGCCATTTTGAGAGGAGGTGTATGGACAGGAAAATCGAAACTGCATGCCATTATGGTTACAAAAGTTGAAGAAATTTTGGTTTGCATATTCTTTACCATTGTCACACTGAAATTGTTTAATTTTTCGGTCAAATTGTGTGTGGATTAAGTTGTGAAAGTTGGCAAATATGGTGAATACTTGGGATTTGTTGTAACAACCGGCAAAATTAAGGTAATTCCGTACTAATTAATTAAACGCGATTAACGTAATTAAACGTAATTATGTGCTGATTGTTTAACTGAGGCCTTAGAAAGATAGAAGTTCCCAAATAATGCATAGGAATGCATAAGTTTAATGGCAAAGCATGATAGGATCGTGCGCAAGCAAATCTATCCGGTATGGACATTGGCGATTACCCGGTAAAAATTTAATAAGCGAAACGAACCCCGGACACCCGGAATATAAAATAAATAATATTTTCACAAAATATAATGTGTTTTGGAAACCCAAAGCCATACGTGAAAGCTTATTGTACAAATCTCCCGGTAACGAATAAAGTGCGCGTACCGCACCCGATACGCGCGTAACACGTAATTTCACCCGGCAAAAGCCGAAATAAATTGTCAGTAATTTAACTGGGTAAAATTTAAGGAATATTAATGGTATTTTAATATTCGGGTGACACGCGGTTAAAAACCCAAGAATACCCGGACGGTACCCGAACCAAGTGACTTAAACATAATATTGGACAATATTTAGCAAGGTGGACCCCACCCAAGAGACCAAGGGGCCGGCCTAGGGGGGCCCACCCAAGGAGTAAAACTCTTAATAATCCCCTTTAACCTTTCACCTCCTTAAAAACTCAATGATTAGTGAGATACATAATAATATTAATGCATGGATTAGCATTGGATAAAAATTGACAAATCCTCTCCTCTCTCTCTCTTAAACTCGGCCAAACACCCTCATAATAATCTTCCAAAGATTTTTCCATATCTAGTGTAATCTACCATAATCCTTCCAAGATATTACACAATCCATTGAAGATACATGTAATCTTTGCAAGATTTGGGAAGGGATATTATAAACATTCTTGTGAAGCATACTTGAATCAACACAAAAACTTCTTCTTCTTCTCCTCCCTTGGCCGTAACATTGCACCCACCCACAAACATTGTTCTTTCAATTTTTGTATCTCCAAATCATCTCTAAATCTTCATCTCACAAAACCCCATTGTGTGTTTCAAGAGCTTGGAGCTTAATCACTTGGAAGAACACACTAAACCCCACCCAAATCCAAGGTTTTTGTCTTCCCTAGCCTTGAGCTAGTAGTAAGTATTACCTTGTTTTATTCTTAGATATTCATGTTTTGTGCTTTTCAAAGCAAGTTGTACATTGATGGGTAATAAAATGGATTTTATAGAAATGATGTGTTTTGTTAGATTAAAAATGGAAGAATAATAATAACATAAATGAATCTTGGATTTATATTAATAAATGTAATATTTGGAGAAAATGTGATGAAATGAACATACACTTGAGTTAATAGGTGATTTGACCATGATTAATGAGAAGGACTTGAATGTGATGGAAGATAATTTTAATCATCATAAGATGATAAGTTAATGACAAAAATGGATTAAAATGGGTTAGATAATCATAGGTGAAAAAGTTCCATATTCAAAGTCCACTCACTTGAATAAGTGAAAAATTGATATTTTGGATAAAAATATGGAACAAACATGTTAATAGCATCTAGGATGGATTATAAGATCATTAAAAGTGGAATGAGGTAAAAACAATCAAACATTAAGAAAATGGGTCTTCAAAGTCCACTAGAATGGAAGAGAAATACTAACCTTGCAAGATGAAATGAAAAATGCAACAAATATAAGTTAAAGGACAAATATTAGAACTTGGAAAGTCAAGGGACTAAAATATGTATTTTAGAAACTTTGGTCCAAAAATGTATTAACGGAAAGTTCGGTGTCAAAAACGTAAATAATAGTTTTTCCAAGTGTAGTTTTGATAAACATGAGAAACTTACTTATGTATAAATTAAAAGAGTGATTTTTATAAAAATAGAAGTTTTATAAAAATAAGAAGATAAGTAACACAAGGATTTTATAAAAATAAGATTTTATAAAATATTAGTAAAGACTTGGGAAAACTTGTACAAAAATGGATACTTTTATATAAATGGGAATATAAAAGTATCGGAAATATTTTTGGGTTACAAGTTGGACAAGTTGGGCTAAACATACAAAGTATATTTTCCATAAAAACGCGCAATGGAAACAAATATGAAAAACGCTAACTAACGAACTTAGTTACATGAGCTAACGTAAACGGACATATGAGAAAAATGCCATTACGACAAGATAAAGATATACATATATATTTTAAGGAAATAAAATATATATAACAAGGGTGAAACGTGCGAAACACTTTCCTAAGTGTAGAAAGAATATTCGTGGGGAAAGGAAAACACAACGTAACGAATTAAAAACGCTAAACGACACATGAACTTAACAAGTAGTATCCACGCGATGGTATATGTACATATGCTCGTTTTCGACGAAATTCTAGTATATCTATTTGAATGGGAAAATAGATATGCGAGAAGGAAAACCAAGACGAGTAGGTGAAATATACCTGCAAACGTGTGAGTGACCGACGAGATCCTAGTACATTTATTTAAATGGGAAAATAAATGTACGGTGTGGTGAGTCTAGTCGGGCGTTAAGAATATGTTACCGAACGACAAGAACTTAGCATATTTATTTGAATGGGAAAATAAATATGTGGCAATGTGAGTCGGGTCGGATAATAAGAAATCACATTATATCGAGCGAAACGATCCTAAGTATAATTATATAAATGGGAAAATAATTATACGTTGGGTAGAATCGTGTCGAGAATAATAGTGTACAAGTCACAAAGAATATAAATAAGAATAATATACGACTTGCAAGGAAAGGGTAATCCATCGCCATTGAACCTAGGATACGAAACTATTAAACGGGAATTGGGATAAAGACGTGGTCGGGAAGTTGGGTGTACAACTTGCCAAGGCACATACACCATAGGTGTAGTGACTTATACGCCTAGAACATTTGTAGGTGCGGGAACACAAACTTTACTATTTTCTTCTTTGAGCCGAGCACAGTTACAGGTGAGTCTCACGGCCCCATTTCTAAACTATTTAACGTTTTTACGGGGGAAAGATATGTTGGGATTTGTTTGACGGGTTGGACACTTGAGTTGTGATCGCCACTCGCGGTTGAGACCTCCCCACTATAATCATTAATTCAGGAAAGAGAAACCAAAGGAATATTTGGATAGTACTATTGGTGCCTGACAAGGCCCACCCCTAATCGATAGCGTCGATTATGCATCGGCGTATGCCTGGGGTGCACGTATTCTGAAATCAAGTCGTAGGAATACCGAGTAACGACTTGGGGCGGGGGGCATTATTAATTGTCTTGGTTTGGTTATAGGCTCAAGTAAATTGTAGGACTTTGCAACTCCTATAAATGTCATAACAAGGATATTCCCACTTGATAAAGTTTTATTAAATCAAAACCTGTGAACTCACCAATATTTATATATTGACGATTTTCAAACATATCTTTCAGGTAATTGACTGATGAAGGTTAACGTGGCAAGCAGGGTCGGGGGAATCTCCAAGTCGGGCGTTGGATGTCATGAAGGGGTCTCATCTCTCTATCCCAAGGACTTCGGGATATAGGGAGGAGCCTCCCTATTTATTTCAAAAACAATTTTAAGATTATGTACGAATAATTGGACATGATTTTCGGCGTTGAATAAATGCCCGTTTGTTTAATTAATATTGTGGTTTGCATTAATCTTGGCTTAACCCTCTTGAACCGTCGCGCCACGTGTTTCCGCCATAGGCGTGGTGTGACAGAAAGTGGTATCAGAGCTAAGGTTATAGCAAAATAGCATTTTTAAAATCTAAACTATAACCGGATTTGGTTCAAAAGATAAAGCTTTCAAAATAAATGCGAAACGCAATAAACTAATTTTTCCAACGACCATTTGAGTATGTGGAGATTCCGACCAAGCTAGCCATGGGTAAGAATACGTGTTATTTTAGTATTAGATGGTTAGGAAGAAGTACCGTAGATGTGTGCCTTAACTATCTAACGAATAATACTTAAATATTAGTACGGTTCTTTTGCCAGGATGTCAGACGCAGGGAGCGTAGCACCGAGCTACGACAGTAGCATCCAGATCATCCCAGCACCGCCAGCAGAGCCGATCGAGGTTGTGGTACTCGATCCTGAGGATGACGACATGGAGGTTGACGCCGCCATAGAGGGCGCAGACGGAGACAGCTCCGACGAGACTGACCCGAGCGAGGACCTAGCGTGGGCCCCCGCTGGAGGCGACGTGGCCGCCGTGGCCGACCTACCGATGGCCGAGGCACCACAGGCTGACTTGCCTCTAGTGCCATTCCAGGCAGCACCACTGCCAGCACTTCCCCTCCGAGCCGTCAGGGACTTCCCTGTAGGCTGTGCAGGTCCATCGAGGCCTGTCCCCACACAGTCGGAGACCGTTGAGTCTCCATATGACCGACATGCACCTGTCGATCGTGAGCCCTTACCCACCCCACTTATCCCCGTTCCCCCGGGCATGAGGCTCGTGCCCGTTTCCCGAGGACACAACGGGTGGATCTCGGATGACTCCGATGATGAGTCAACCGCATCGGTAGAGCACATTGCTGTGCCGATCCCACCAGCAGACCAGGAGGAGCACGTCGCTCCGATGATAGGGCATGCCACTACTGCCCCAGCCGCCCTACCCGCCATACCCGAGCCCGTACCACAGGATGGGCCAGCTTCTACTGGGCACATCCTTGAGGGCAGCTCAGCCCGTAGTTCTGAGCTACACCGAGCAGGTTTGGCAGCTCACGCCACTGCTAGCCCTCCCACCCCTACCACCCTGATATCCGCTCCAGAGTGGGTCGCTGTCACACAGCCCCTCATGGTCCCACTCGCCGAGCTTATAGTCCCCTCACCAGTATCCATGACACTACCTATCACCACCTTTCCCACACTACCACCCCTACCCGAGATGCTCCCTACACCACCACCTGCACCATTCACTATGGATGAAGGAGCCCCTTTTCTGATACCCCCACTTGCACCGTATACTCTAGGTGCAGGAGACCCATACCTGGTGCCACCCTATTTCTTCACCGGATTACCGGGCTTTGCCCCACCTTTCACCCCTACCCATACCCGATATAGTTGGCCCATCCCAGCCGACATATACTGACATCCCTGGGCCGTCGCAGCCCCACGGGATGGCCCCACTGCTGGGACCAGCGTGGTCCACGGTGATCTCCTTGGAGAGAGACTTCCAGACTCTCACCGACACGGTGCAGCGCACCGTGAACCAGATGGAACAGCAGGCCCAGCTCATGTGGGCCAGGATCATCGATGCCAGAGACGCGCTGGCGCATTATGCTGAAGAGTTGCTGAGCATGGACGCTCATTGTGGCATTACGGGCGACGCACACTTTGCGAATCGCCAATTCTTGTACGATCGCATTATGGCGATCAGTATGACCATTAGCATGTGCGCACCCCAGTATCAGTACCCGCCGCCGCCGCCACCACAGTAGCGATACTTCAGAGACGCTTGGGGGATCACCTACGAACATAGTAGTAGTAGTAGTAGTATAATAGCACAGCATGGGTTATAGCACCCATCTGCATTTTTGCCTAGCCGAGCGGGATTGTGCCGGTATATGACATTATATTTCTAGTGTATTTCAAAAGAGCAATGTATGAGGAATGTATCCTCGGTTTTTGTTATTATGAACAAATCATTGTACTCATGGTATTGAAATTAATGAAAAATTTTGTTATGGTAAAATATGTGTTATTATTGTCTACGATTATTATTACTTGTTCTGTATATATTGTGATTGTGTGATGTTGTTATGGTGATTATTGTGTTCGTGTGTTGTGTTGTTATTTATACCTTATGTATGACGATATTGTATGAATGATCGCCAAATTAACCTTTGATAATGATTATTGAAGAAAAATGGCACCAGCCACCTGAAGCAACAGTGGAAACGAAAGACTACCCACGACACCCGAGGAGCTTGAAACCCTAGTTTCGGGACGCATCGCCCAAGCTCTCGCGGAACACAATGCCACGCGCACCGAATGGTCGCGAGATCGAAAGGGAGCGACCGACGCGAAACCTCCCCTACCGATAAGAAGATTTCGAATATATGCAACAGGAGTTTTCGTAAAACTCCTACCTCATAATAACATGCTACTTTATTATTGCAGAAACGGCCTCGCGAGAGCGTGGCTGCACATTCAAAGCTTTTCTGGACTGCAAACCGCTCAACTTCAGTGGCACTGAAGGCTCTGTCGGACTAGTCAAATGGTTCGAGAAAACTGAAGCGGTGATTCGTATCAGCAGCTGTACCCCACGACAAGCTGTCATGTACGCCACTAACCTGTTTCTGGACCAAGCACTAACATGGTGGAACAACCAAGTGCAAACACTGGGAGACGATGCTGCTTACTCCTTGTCATGGTTGGAGTTGAAGGAACTAATGATCGCCGAGTACTGCCCGGCAAGTGAAGTGCAGAAGCTAGAGACTGAGTTCTGGAACCTCACCATGGTTGGATCGGACGTAGCTGGGTACACGTCCAGGTTTCATGATCTCTCCCGGTTAGTGCCTCGCTTGGTCACCCCGGAAAGCAAGAAGGTGGAAAGATACCTATTCGAACTGGCGCCACAGATACGCGGCATGGTCACTGCTTCCAAACCTACGACCATGCGCGAAGCTATCGACCTCGCCTTAAGCCTCACTGAAGACACCATTCGAATGGGCACCCTAATCCGAAAAGTGTCAGGGTTGAAGCTTACTGAGTCCAGCAGTGTTGAGGGTAAGAATCTGGGTACGAGTTCAGCCGTTGGGTTAAGCGAACAAGGAAATAAGCCAAGGTTTGGGAAGCGTAAGCGCGATGAGAGGAAAAAGGATGGATCATCAGGAGGTTCAGGTAAGAAGGGGAAAGGGTATGTAGCCACTGGACGTGGAAACAATGGAAATCAAGGTTACCAAGGAAAGAATGAGGTGATCTGCGGTAAGTGCCGCCGTTCTGGGCACAAGACAGAAGACTGCAGGTCAGGAGCACCAAAGAACGGAGGAGCGAGGCCCTGCTTCTCATGTGGATCGCTCGATCATTGGAAGAGGGATTGTCCCAAACTCAACAACCAAGCCCGTGGGCGGGCATTCGTGATTGGTGCCATTGATGCACGACAAGACCCTAATGTTGTCACTGGTACGTTCCCTCTAAATGGTCATTATGCTTCAGTATTGTTTGATACTGGCGCCGATTTTAGCTTCGTATCTGTCGAATTTAAAAGATTACTTGGACTAAAAACTAGTAAGCTAGACACACCATACTCTATAGAACTGGCTAACGGTAAGACTATAGAAACTCGAGAAGTAGCGAAGGATTGTAAGTTGGATCTCTGTGGTCACGAGTTTGGCATTGACCTGTTGCCAGTCGTGCTGGGTAGCTTTGACATAGTTGTTGGCATGGATTGGCTATCCGCACACCGCGCCGTCGTTGTTTGCAACGACAAAGTGATTCAAGTTCCCCTCGCAAGCAGTGAAACCCTATCGATCCAAGGGGAAAGGCGTGGAACGCCGTTGAGAATTATTACCAGCATGAAAGCCCGGAAGTGTCTAAGAAAAGGTCTCGTCGCATTCTTGGCGCACATGGTAGATAAGAAGGCCGACGAGCGAAAGTTAGAAGACATTCCAATAGCCAGAGACTTTCCAGATGTGTTCCAAGAAGATTTGCCGGGACTGCCACCACCCCGACAAGTCGAGTTCCGCATCG
Source organism: Ambrosia trifida (assembly GCA_028751855.1). Classification (NCBI taxonomy): domain Eukaryota; kingdom Viridiplantae; phylum Streptophyta; class Magnoliopsida; order Asterales; family Asteraceae; genus Ambrosia; species Ambrosia trifida. The sequence goes on from CM054122.1 coordinate 113,168,568, forward strand.
ACCTTGTTCCAGGATCTGCACCCGTAGCGCGATCGCCATATCGCTTAGCTCCATCTGAGATGCAGGAACTATCTGGTCAACTGCAAGAGTTGTTGGACAAAGGTTTCATAAGACCAAGCTTCTCACCCTGGGGAGCCTCCGTCTTATTTGTAAAGAAAAAGGATGGCACTTTTCGAATGTGCATTGACTATCGAGAACTGAACAAGTTAACCATTAAGAATCGCTATCCTCTTCCCAGGATCGACGATCTGTTTGATCAACTTCAAGGATCCAGTTTCTACTCCAAGATTGATCTAAGGTCCGGCTATCACCAGTTGCGTATCCAAGAAGAGGACGTGCCGAAAACAGCATTCATGACTCGTTATGGGCACTATGAGTTTCTGGTTATGCCATTCGGTTTAACCAACACACCAGCCGTTTTCATGGATTTGATGAATCGCGTGTGTAAGCCATACTTGGACAAATTTGTCATTGTCTTCATTGATGATATCTTGATCTACTCACGCACTAAGGAAGAACACGAGGATCATCTTTGGTTAATCCTCGAGGTACTACGCAAAGAGAAACTCTATGCCAAGTTCTCGAAATGTGACTTTTGGATTCGAGAGGTTCACTTCTTGGGCCACGTAGTGAATGAAAAGGGTATACATGTCGATCCCGCCAAGATCGAAGCAATCAAGAATTGGGACGCCCCTAGAACTCCTACTGAAGTATGACAATTTCTTGGCCTTGCGGGTTATTACAGAAGGTTCATCGAGAACTTTTCTAAGATAGCACAGTCTTTAACCATGCTAACCCAAAAGGATAAGAAGTTCGAATGGACAGAAAAGCAAGAAGCGGCATTTCAATTGCTAAAGGATAAGTTATGTGGCGCCCCGATACTATCACTCCCCAATGGTACGGAGGACTTCGTGGTTTACTGTGACGCCTCTCATCAGGGATTGGGTTGTGTATTGATGCAACGAGAGAAGGTCATAGCATATGCTTCCAGACAACTAAAGCTCCACGAGAAGAATTACACCACACATGACCTGGAATTGGGAGCCGTGGTATTCGCGCTCAAGATATGGAGACATTATTTATACGGAACCAAGTGTACAATCTTCACCGATCATAAAAGTTTGCAGCACATCTTTGACCAAAAGGAATTGAACATGCGACAACGGCGATGGGTCGAGTTATTGAACGATTACGATTGTGAGATAAAGTACCATCCCGGGAAGGCGAACGTTGTAGCCGACGCCTTGAGTCGCAAGGAACGGGTTAAGCCATTGCGTGTCCGAGCCTTGGGTCTAACCATCCACACGAACCTGACTAACCGGATTCGTGAAGCTCAAACTAACGCTCTTAAACCCGAGAATGTCAAAGGTGAAAGATTGCGGAAGATGGTTGATTCACTAGAGCCAAAAGCGGATCAAGCCCAGTATTTCATGAATAGAATTTGGGTACCAGTGTACGGTGGATTGCGTGAACTGGTAATAGCCGAAGCCCACAGTTCGCGATATTCAGTTCACCCTGGAGCAGACAAGATGTTCCATGATTTGAAGGAATTTTACTGGTGGCCAAATTTCAAAAGAGATATAGCGGCATATGTTGCGCGATGCTTGACTTGCGCGAAGGTCAAGGCCGAGCATCAGAGACCATCTAGCTTGCTTCAGCAACCGGAGATACCGGAATGGAAATGGGAACGAATTACTATGGATTTCATTACCAAGTTACCTAAGACAACAAGCGGCCATGACATGATCTGGGTAATCGTTGATCGATTGACAAAATCTGCACACTTCCTCCATGACATGATCTGGATAAGTTGGAGAAACTGACCCGTTTGTACATAAAGGAAGTAGTATCTAAGCATGGTGTACCTATTTCCATCATCTCCGATCGAGATAGTCGTTTCACCTCAAGATTTTGGGAATGTTTGAATGAAGCCCTCGGTACTCGCCTTGACATGAGTACCGCATATCATCCACAAACCGATGGTCAGAGTGAACGAACCATCCAGACTTTGGAAGATATGTTGCGAGCATGCGCAATCGATTTCAGCGGTAATTGGGATACACACTTGCCACTGGTAGAGTTTTCGTATAACAACAGTTACCACACGAGCATTCAAGCTGCACCTTTTGAAGCTCTATATGGACGCAAGTGTAGATCGCCTCTATTGTAACATTTCACATTTATTCTTGTACGTTACATGGGCATAATTAATAAAACGTCAAATTCTATCATTTACATTCGCATATAATTATTTTTGTCGCATATTTGGAACCCTAATACTATATATATATATATATTATATATGTGGAGGTGAGTGATAAATATCAAAAAAATAAACTGCTTGGGCCGGGAATCGAACCCGCGCCCAAGCCGGCCCAAACCAAACACACATCCATGTTTTACCAACTGGGCTGGCCATCAACCTTGGATAAACCCGGACGCGTTTTAAATTTATATTTGATTTTTAAACCTGCACAATTGACTATGGAAAGTCAACTGTGACGCGTATGCTTAATCAATCACAATTAACTTGTGATTGATCAAAATATGGCAACAATACTCGATGACCGGTCTCATCCAACTATGATTACACGCTAATTATCAATTATCGTTGACCAATTGAACTCGTGTACGCGTTTGACATTGAATTTTGGTCAAACTTGCCAATTAATCAAACCATCGATCCCCTATATAAATTGGTCTTCTGCGAAGCTTTACAACTCGCTCATACACTCTTCTCAACCCTCAATTTTCTTCAAATCACTCTGCTTATTATTATTTTGATCGCTGTTTGACTTTATCCTTGACCGGGCAATCAAACACGAATCAACACTGTAAGTTTAATGTTTTACGTGGGTTATGTTCATCGGCAATCACACATCAATAGCCCTATGTTTAATTAGGCTATTGATGTGTGAATTGATCAATTGCAGAAACTAGGGTTCGTGCATATTGATTTGGGGATAAACTGAATTTGTCATCGCGTACTTATTTATTTTAAATGGAGTTAACCACAACCACTAGCCTAGGCCAAGTGGTTGTGACTAAGGCTTATAACCCCAGCCACCCGGGTTCGAGTCCCGGCTGTGGCCTTCTTTTCCTTCCTTTTTCATTTTTAAACAACAAACCATAATATATATATATATATATATATATATATATATATATATATATATATATATATTATACATTTAAATCTTATAAATTCGTTTTTAAATATTAAAACTTTTTTATAAATTGTAAAAAAATTATATTTATCAAATCTGAGGTAAAAGTGTTATTTACAATTTTTAGTTTTTTGAAATTCATTGATTTAATATTTATAATATTTAAATCAAATTTATACTATTATATTTATAAAAATCCATTAAAATATCAAAACAATTTTATTAATTTCTACAAAAATTATCCTATGTTTGTAAAATGTTAATCTTTACTGAAATGATTTTTAATTCAGAAAAATCATTTATTTTATATTTTTAATCAATTTTTGTTAGATTTAATCATAATTAAATCATAATAAATTCGATTTTTATTATTTTTGCACCAAAATTTTATACAATTTATTTTTAAATATTTAGAACAGAAATATGATTTTTAAAATAATAATTCTTTAATTTTAGTATATTTGAATATTAAAGTTAAATTTTGGCAATTTGTAATAAATAGATTTAAAAATCTATTTTAAAGGAAATAATTTTATAAAAATTATTTTTATACTTCAAACACATTATTGTGAACATTCTAAATTCAAATTTTATAAAAAGACTTTCTTTTATTTAATTATCAAATTTCCCTTTATTTAATTAACATTTTATTTTAAATTCAACAATTGGTTATCCCCAAAATCGAAACCCTAGGATATACTTATAAACTAGTTAGACTTAGACTTATTTGTTGCCTTATACACAGGGTAACACTTGGCAATCTATTGGGCTACACTTATACTATTCCTCAATACCTAATACTATACCGAGGTGAGTTTACGTAATCCTGTTTATGCGATTCTTTATACTTGCAACAATTTTAAGCAATTCAACATGCATGTCTAGTAGTAAACTTTATTGCCTCATGAATTAGTCAACAGTTTCAACGAGTTTCAACGAGTTTCAACATTTACATAATCATTAGCTATGGCCAAGCCGGCGATACTCAATAATAGATCTATTGGATTGACAACCCCACCCGGATACGTGTACCTCCTACATAGGTAACGTGGGTGATTGTTATCGTTCAACATTTTACTAAGGTGAACCGTAGATGACGAGATGGACCTAAACTAGTCGGAGGATTGATTATGTCAACATATAATACTATTCATGTAGACTTAAATTTACGATAGACATACGAATTGCTAGATTTTTATACTTAAACTATATGCTTAACATGGATTATGTATTCTCACCAACTTCTAGTTGACCCCCCCTATTTTTACAACTCAACAGGTGATAATGATGCATGAAGATTAGAGTATTTATGAAGGAAATTAGGAGTCTATGCATGCTTGATTCTTGTGTGATGTATTAGATTTCCACATTCAAAACTCTTATGTATTTCAATTTTTGGATATTTACAATTTAATATTTATTTCAATTAAAATTTGGATTACCATGTGCTACTGTATACTCATCAATACGTGACACCTCGATGTTTCCGCCATCGATTGGGGTGTTACAGATTGGTATCAGAGCCTTGGTTATAGGGAATTAGGTTATTAGAAAATAATCTAGACTATAACCTTAGGGACTTATACAGTACTTGCTTCTCTTACTTGTAACCCTAATTGCTTCCCTAATCCTATCCTTATCCTATACCTTATATAACCCTAAACCTACATGTGACTACCCTTATTCCTCTGCTGCAATCCTGATCCACCATTAGATTAATAGGACAAAATCCTCAGGTTTAACCTGAACCCCCTTGAGATCTCGTCGAAGTTCTAGATTTTAATAACGAACACGTGCAATCTGGAAGGGTGAACGCCTGTATTCTGAGTCTTCTGTCTAGGCTGGCATTGCGCATATATCCCAATCAGACGAGGGACCCGGATGCCTACCTGGGAATTCTCGGGATGAGTGTTCACTTATAGGCTAAAGCATGTCTTCATATGTTATTAGAATTTAGAATCTTTGATAAGTCAACGTTTTCGTTTATTCGTTTTAACTAATGAATAAATGATTACATTCCTTATATAATCTCATTCATTTCATTGTGTCTATTACAGATCATGCCTCCACGTCGCAGCACTCGCAACAGCAATGGTGAGAACCACGAAGAAGGTGGTGACAACCATAACCACGACCAAGGTCCTAGCCACAACAACAATGATGTCGATGCTCAACTGGCTGCGATCATTTCTCAACAAATGGCGCAGCAAATCGCAACTCTGGATCCCAACTTACTCGCTCAGGTCATCCAAATGAATGGCAACGGGAATGGTCACGGCAACGGGAACGGGAACGGGAACGGCAATGGCAATGGAAATGGACCCCCAGCCTGCACCCTTAAACATTTCAACTCTTGTAACCCTCCAAAGTTTAGTGGTGAAGAAGGAGCAACAGGACTCCTCCAATGGTTTGAGGGTATTGAGAATACCTTTATCAACAGTGAGTGCCCCGACAACTTCAAGGTTCGTTACGCCATGAGTGTTCTCCACAAACGAGCACTCACTTGGTGGAATGAAGAAAAGCGCACTCGTGGGGCCGAAGTTGCTCTTGCTATGACATGGGACCAAGTCAAGGAGGTCATGAAGGAAGAGTTTTGTCCTCGCAATGAAGTTAAGAAGCTTGAGGATGAGTTCCACACTTTAGCTCAAGATAGTGGGGAAAACCTTGCCTACAACACCCGCTTTCACGAGCTTAGCTTATTGTTGCCTCACAAAGTTACTCCTCTGCCGGTAGCCATCGAGAAGTACATCGGTGGTCTGCCCATGCAAATTCAGGACACCGTTTGGGGAAGGAATCCTGCAACTTTGGAAGAGGCCAAACGTCTAGCGGCCACTCTTACTGATAATCACGTGAAGAACGGTACTCTCTTCCGCAAGGGCACAAAGAAGACGGTTGCCAAAGACACACCACAGCCTGCAATTGAAGTCAAGCCTGAGACCTCAAGCAACAAAAAGCGCAAGGCTAGAAACTATATGGTTGCTGCTACTCCACCTGCTACCCAAAACCCAGCCAAGAAACCCTATGGTGGAACACACCCTCTTTGCAACACCTGCCAGTTCCATCATCTTCCTGGTAGACCATGCCGCCAGTGTAATAACTGTAAACGGTATGGACACTACACCAATGCCTGTCAAGCCCCTGCTGCCCAAAACAACCAAAACAACCAAAACAACCCTGCCAGAAACAACCCTGCTCCCAACCAACAAAACAACAGGCCTACTCGTGGTCAATGCTACGAGTGTGGCAGCCCTGATCACTACATCAACAACTGCCCTAATCGTAACCAAAACCAAAACCAAAACCAAAACCAAAACCAAAACCAAAACCACAACCGCAACCAGAACCAAGGTGCTCGAGGTCGCGCCTACAATCTCAACGCTAACCAGGCTCGTGACAACAATGAAGTGGTGAATGGTACGTTCCTCATTAATAACCACTATGCATCCATATTATTTGATTCGGGAGCTGATAAGTCATTTGTGTCACTGAAGTTTGAACCTTTACTTAACTTACCCCACACTAATCTAGAGGAACCTTTAGTGGTAGAAGTAGCTAACGGGAAGTCTATTTCGATCGACTCTATTATTCGTAACTGCTTGTTGAACCTCGACGATCATACCTTCTCTATCGATCTCATCCCCATGCATCTTGGCAGTTTTGATGTTATAGTAGGCATGGACTGGTTGTCAACTCATCGTGCCGAAATTCTGTGCTTCGAGAAAGTCATACGCATTCCTCTCGAATCTGGTGAGATTTTGAAGATCTATGGTGAGAAACCCTGTGGCGAGCTTAAGCTTATATCTTGTACTACTGCCCAAAAGTACTTACGAAAGGGGTATACAGCCTTCTTAGCTAACGTGATAGAGAAGAAGGACAAAGGCAAAAGTATCCAAGACATTCCTATTATTCGAGACTATCCTGAAGTCTTCCCAGAGGATTTACCTGGTTTGCCTCCTGCTCGACAAGTTGAATTTCGTATTGATCTTGTTCCTGGTGCTAATCCTGTCGCTAAAGCTCCTTATCGTCTTGCACCCTCTGAGATGCAAGAACTTGCCAGTCAATTACAGGAACTTTCTGATAAAGGGTTCATTCGCCCTAGTTCTTCTCCATGGGGAGCCCCTGTCTTGTTCGTGAAAAAGAAAGATGGCTCTCTTAGAATGTGTATTGATTACCGTGAACTCAACAAACTCACCATCAAGAATCGTTATCCACTTCCTAGGATTGACGATCTCTTCGATCAACTTCAAGGAGCAACCCACTTCTCGAAGATTGATCTCCGTTCTGGTTATCATCAGCTTAGAGTCCACGATGAAGATATTCCCAAGACAGCTTTTCGCACACGCTATTGTCACTATGAATTCATGGTTATGCCTTTTGGATTGACCAACGCTCCCGCAGTGTTTATGGATTTGATGAATCGGGTTTGTAGACCCTATCTCGACAAATTCGTGATCGTCTTCATTGATGATATTTTGATTTACTCTAAATCAAAATCCGATCACGAGCAACATCTTCACTCTATCTTGGGTCTCCTAAAGAAAGAACAACTGTATGCCAAGTTCTCGAAATGTGAATTTTGGCTTAAGGAAGTTCAATTTTTGGGACATGTCATTGATATGAACGGAATTCATGTTGATCCCGCAAAAATCGAAGCTGTGAAAAATTGGAGTGTTCCTCAAACTGCAACTGAAGTCCGTTCTTTCCTTGGTTTAGCTGGTTATTATCGTCGATTCATCGCCAATTTCTCCAAGATCGCTGTTCCTCTCACTACCTTAACTCACAAGGGTAAGCCCTATGAGTGGGGACCAAAGCAAGAGGAAGCATTTGAAACTCTTAAGCTGAAACTCTGTGAAGCTCCTATCTTGTCTCTACCTGATGGTAATGATGATTTCGTGGTCTACTGTGATGCATCGAACCAGGGTCTTGGTTGTGTCCTCATGCAACGAGGAAAGGTTATTGCTTATGCGTCTCGACAACTCAAGACTCACGAAAAGAATTATACCACCCATGATCTTGAATTGGGCGCTGTTGTCTTTGCACTCAAGATTTGGAGACATTATCTTTATGGGACCAAATGTGTGGTGTTCACGGACCACAAAAGTCTCCAACATGTCTTCGACCAAAAGAATCTTAACATGAGGCAACGACGTTGGGTTGAATTACTTAATGACTATGATTGCGAAATTCGCTACCATCCTGGCAAGGCGAATGTTGTTGCTGACGCACTTAGTCGTAAAGAGCGTATCAAACTCCAATGTGCGAGAGTTCGTACTGACCTTCAAGATCGCATTCTCCAGGCTCAACACACATCAGTCACCCAAGGTAACATGTACGATGAAATGTCTTGTGGTGCAGAAACTCAACTTGAAACCAAACCCGATGGTCTTCTCTATTTTCTTAATCGACTGTGGATTCCCGACCGTGATGATCTTCGTACTTTCCTCATGAACGAGGCTCATAAGTCTCGTTATTCTATTCATCCTGGAGCTGACAAGATGTACCAAGATCTCCGTTATTCTTATTGGTGGCCTGGTATGAAGAAGGACATTGCTCTTTTCGTTGCAAAATGCCTCACTTGTTCCAAGGTCAAGGCTGAACACCAACGACCATCTGGTATGCTTGAATAACCAGAAATTCCTGTATGGAAATGGGAGAGCATAGCTATGGATTTCATCACCAAACTCCCTCGTACACCCAAAGGTTTTGACAGTATTTGGGTAATCGTCGATCGTTTGACCAAGTCAGCCCACTTCCTACCTATTCGTGAGAAGTATTCTGTGGAAAGGTTGGCAAAGATGTACGTAAGTGAAATCGTATGTCGTCATGGTATACCTTTGGACATTATTTCTGATCGCGATGGTCGTTTCACCTCTCACTTTTGGGAGTCTCTACAAGATGCTTTGGGTACCAAGTTGAACCTGAGTACTGCTTATCACCCTCAAACAGATGGTCAGACTGAACGGACCATCCAAACACTCGAGGATATGCTCAGGGCATGTATCATCGATTTTGGTGGCGCATGGGATTCTCATCTTCCTTTGGTTGAGTTTTCATACAACAACAGTTATCACGCCAGCATTAACATGGCTCCTTTCGAGGCACTCTATGGTCGGAAATGTCGTTCACCTGTCTGTTGGACTGAGGTTGGTGAAGCTCGTATTACTGGACCCGAACTAATCCAGGAAACCACAGACAAAATTCAACTCATTCAGGATAATCTTCTCAAGGCTAGAAGTCGCTAGAAGAGTTATGCTGATAAACGTCGTAAACCCTTGGAATGGAGTAATTCGTTTCGGTAGAAAGGGAAAGCTAGCTCCTCGATACGTAGGCCCCTTCAAAATTCTTGACAGAGTTGGAAAAGTGGCTTACAAACTTGATCTTCCACCTGAGCTAAGCAATGTTCACCCGACCTTCCATGTTTCGAACCTCAAGAAATGCTTAGCGGATGAGAACCTTCATGTTCCTCTTGAGGATGTGCAAATTGATGAAAGCATGCACATTATCGAGAAACCCGTCGAGATTGTTGATACTGGAGTCAAGAAACTCAAGCGCAGTCGTATTCCGATCGTTAAGGTTCGTTGGGAATCTAAACGAGGCCCAGAGTTCACTTGGGAACGTAAAGACCAGATGAAGTCGAAGTATCCACATCTTTTTCCACCAGACTCTCCAACTCCAACTTCGGGACGAAGTTCCTAAAAGTAGGGGAGACTGTAACATTTCGCATTTATTCTTGTACGTTACATGGGCATAATTAATAAAACGTCAAATTCTATCATTTACATTCACATATAATTATTTTTGTCGCATATTTGGAACCCTAATACTATATATATATATTATATATGTGGAGGTGAGTGATAAATATCAAAAAAATAAACTGCTTGGGCCGGGAATCGAACCCGCGCCCAAGCCGGCCCAAACCAAACACACATCCATGTTTTACCAACTGAGCTGGCCATCAACCTTGGATAAACCCGGACGCGTTTTAAATTTATATTTGATTTTTAAACCTGCACAATTGACTAAGTCAACTGTGACGCGTATGCTTAATCAATCACAATTAACTTGTGATTGATCCAAATATGGCAACAATACTCGATGACCGGTCTCATCCAACTATGATTACACGCTAATTATCAATTATCGTTGACCAATTGAACTCGTGTACGCGTTTGACATTGAATTTTGGTCAAACTTGCCAATTAATCAAACCATCGATCCCCTATATAAATTGGCCTTCTGCGAAGCTTTACAACTCGCTCATACACTCTTCTCAACCCTCAATTTTCTTCAAATCACTCTGCTTATTATTATTTTGATCGCTGTTTGACTTTATCCTTGACCGGGCAATCAAACACGAATCAACACTGTAAGTTTAATGTTTTACGTGGGTTATGTTCATCGGCAATACACATCAATAGCCCTATGTTTAATTAGGCTATTGATGTGTGAATTGATCAATTGCAGAAACTAGGGTTCGTGCATATTGATTTGGGGATAAACTGAATTTGTCATCGCGTACTTATTTATTTTAAACGGAGTTAACCACAACCACCGGCCTAGGCCACGTGGTTGTGACTAAGGCTTATAACCCCAGCCACCCGGGTTCGAGTCCCGGCTGTGGCCTTCTTTTCCTTCCTTTTTCATTTTTAAACAACAAACCAAATAATATATATATATATTATACATTTAAATCTTATAAATTCGTTTTTAAATATTAAAACTTTTTTATAAATTCTAAAAAAATTATATTTATCAAATCTGAGGTAAAAGTGTTATTTACAATTTTTAGTTTTCTGAAATTCATTGATTTAATATTTATAATAATTAAATCAATTTTATACTATTATATTTATAAAAATCCATTAAAATATCAAAACAATTTTATTAATTTCTACAAAAATTATCCTATGTTTGTAAAATGTTAAACTTTACTGAAATGATTTTTAATTCAGAAAAATCATTTATTTTTTATTTTTAATCAATTTTTGTTAGATTTAATCATAATTAAATCATAATAAATTCAATTTTTATTATTTTTGCACCAAAATTTTATACAATTTATTTTTAAATATTTATAACAGAAATATGATTTTTAAAATAATAATTCTTTAATTTTAGTATTTTTGAATATTAAAGTTAAATTTTGGCAATTTGTAATAAATAGATTTAAAAATCTATTTTAAAGGAAATAATTTTATAAAAATTATTTTTATACTTCAAACATATTATTGTGAACATTCTAAATTCAAATTTTATAAAAAGACTTTCTTTTATTTAATTATCAAATTTCCCTTTATTTAATTAACATTTTATTTTAAATTCAACAATTGGTTATCCCCAAAATCGAAACCCTAGGATATACTTATAAACTAGTTAGACTTAGACTTATTTGTTGCCTTATACATAGGGTAACACTTGGCAATCTATTGGGCTACACTTATACTATTCCTCAATACCTAATACTATACCGAGGTGAGTTTACGTAATCCTGTTTATGCGATTCTTTATACTTGCAACAATTTTAAGCAATTCAACATGCATGTCTAGTAGTAAACTTTATTGCCTCATGAATTAGTCAACAGTTTCAACGAGTTTCAACGAGTTTCAACATTTACATAATCATTAGCTATGGCCAAGCCGGCGATACTCAATAATAGATCTATTGGATTGACAACCCCACCCGGATACGTGTACCTCCTACATAGGTAACGTGGGTGATTGTTATCGTTCAACATATTACTAAGGTGAACCGTAGATGACGGGATGGACCTAAACTAGTCGGAGGTTTGATTATGTCAACATATTATACTATTCATGTAGACTTAAATTTACGATAGACATACGAATTGCTAGACTTTTATACTTAAACTATATGCTTAACATGGATTATGTATTCTCACCAACTTCTAGTTGACCCCCCCCCCCCATTTTTACAACTCAACAGGTGATAATGATGCATGAAGATTAGAGTATTTATGAAGGAAATAAGGAGTCTATGCATGCTTGATTCTTGTGTGATGTATTAGATTTCCACATTCAAAACTCTTATGTATTTCAATTTTTGGATATTTACAATTTAATATTTATTTCAATTAAAATTTGGATTACCATGTGCTACTGTATACTCATCAATACGTGACACCTCGATGTTTCCACCATCGGTTGGGGTGTTACATCTATGTTGGGCTGAAGTTGGTGAAAAGCAACTTACCGGGCCCGAAATTGTTCAAGAGACAACGGATAAGGTCTTTCTGATAAGAGAACGTCTCAAAGCGGCACGCGACCGGCAGAAAAGCTACGCGGATATGAGGCGAAAGCCTTTGGAATTTCAAGTCGGAGACAGGGTCCTACTAAAGGTGTCACCTTGGAAAGGTGTCGCGCGCTTTCGGAAGCGCAGGAAGCTGAACCCACGGTATGTTGGACCGTTCGAAATCCTGTCCAGAGTAGGCCCCGTAGCATACAAGCTCAAGTTACCACAAGAACTTAACGGTGTACATGACACGTTCCACGTGTCGAACTTGAAGAAGTGCTTATCCGACGAAACTCTCATCATCCCCGCAGACGAAATCCACATTGATGACAAGTTACACTTCGTCGAAGAACCAATCGAAGTAACCGATTGGATGGTCCAAAAGTTAAGACGCAGTAAGATCAGATTGGTCAAAGTGCGTTGGAATGCCAAGCGTGGACCGGAGTTCACATGGGAAAGGCTGGACCGGATGAAGCAAAAATATCCCGCCCTTTTTGAGAAGACCCCTATACCGGAGAGCTCGAAGTGAATTCCGGGACGGAATTCTCTTAGCGGGGGGAGAATGTAACAACCGGCAAAATTAAGGTAATTCCGTACTAATTAATTAAACGCGATTAACGTAATTAAACGTAATTATGTGCTGATTGTTTAACTGAGGCCTTAGAAAGATAGAAGTTCCCAAATAATGCATAGGAATGCATAAGTTTAATGGCAAAGCATGATAGGATCGTGCGCAAGCAAATCTATCCGGTATGGACACTGGCGATTACCCGGTAAAAATTTAATAAGCGAAATGAACCCCGGACACCCGGAATATAAAATAAATAATATTTTCACAAAATATAATGAGTTTTGGAAACCCAAAGCCATACGTGAAAGTTTATTGTACAAATCTCCCGGTAACGAATAAAGGTGCGGGATCACAAACTTTACTATTTTCTTCTTTGAGCCGAGCACAGTTACAGGTGAGTCTCACGGCCCCATTTCTAAACTATTTAACGTTTTTACGGGGGAAAGATATGTTGGGATTTGTTTGACGGGTTGGACACTTGAGTTGTGATCGCCACTCGGGGTTGAGACCTCCCCACTATAATCATTAATTCAGGAAAGAGAAACCAAAGGAATATTTGGATAGTACTATTGGTGCCTGACAAGGCCCACCCCTAATCGATAGCGTCGATTATGCATCGGCGTATGCCTGGGGTGCACGTATTCTGAAATCAAGTCGTAGGAATACCGAGTAATGACTTGGGGCGGGGGGCATTATTAATTGTCTTGGTTTGGTTATAGGCTCAAGTAAATTGTAGGACTTTGCAACTCCTATAAATGTCATAACAAGGATATTCCCACTTGATAAAGTTTTATTAAATCAAAACCTGTGAACTCACCAATATTTATATATTGACGATTTTCAAACATATTTTTCAGGTAATTGACTGATGAAGGTTAACGTGGCAAGCAGGGTCGGGGGAATCTCCAAGTCGGGCGTTGGATGTCATGAAGGGGTCTCATCTCTCTATCCCAAGGACTTCGGGATATAGGGAGGAGCCTCCCTATTTATTTCAAAAACAATTTTAAGATTATGTACGAATAATTTGACATGATTTTCGGTGTTGAATAAATGCCCGTTTGTTTAATTAATATTGTGGTTTGCATTAATCTTGGCTTAACCCTCTTGAACCGTCGCGCCACATGTTTCCGCCATATGCGTGGTGTGACATTTGTTGCCAATGGGATACGTCCACAAGAAATTGGTAAAGTCATCTAAAAATATAATGTAATAACGATGACCAGCGGTGCTAAGGACAGGAGATGTCCAAAGATCGCTGTGAATGATGTCAAATGGTAAACGTGTACAATTGATAGAATCATAGAAGGGCAATTTCACACTTTTACCAAAAATGCAAGGTTCACATAAAGTTTTATTTGGTTTTCCGTAATCAATAAAAGACGAGAGTTTTAAAGAACGTAGTAAATTATTGCTAGGATGTCCTAATCGTTGATGCCAGCGATCTTGAGACATGGCAACAAAGACAGTAGGTTGGTGTTTCTTGAGTGGAAGCGGTTCAGTGAGAGGGTAAAGATCTCCAGTGCTATTGCATCGTAGGATAGGTGCTTGGGTTTTGAGATCCTTCACAAGAAAACCAAAAGGGTCAAATTCAACAGACACAAGGTTATCAGTGGTTAGGCGACGAACAGATATTAAATTTTTAATTATGGCAGGTGCAAAAAGGACATTGTTAAGTTTTAAAGGAGGAAAGGGTGGTGGGAGGTGTTGATTGCCTTGTGCCACAACAGGTATAGACATGCCATTTCCAACAATAATATTTTTATTAGTGCACTTATTAAAATTAGACGGGGAATATATACCTTGTTCATTGGCCGAGTGAGAGGAAGCACCAGTGTCCATGACTCCATGATCGGGTGGGTTCAATGCCATAGTATAGAGAGCCTGTTCAATGTCAGTGGAGGTATAACCGGTGTAGTGGGCCTGGTCTGGTCTTGGGCCCAAAATCCCTTGAGAGTTTTGGTTTGTGGGCCTAGAAGGATAGGTACAAGGGGGGTTGGGCCGCCACTTGGTTGAAATGATTTTTGTTTTGGGTATTTAACATGTGGGCCCATTGAGAAGAGGTCCAATTGGGTGGAAATACAATGTACGGGTGTGGGCTAGTATTATTATGTTGATAAGAAGTAGATATGTTATTAGGTGGATAAGAAGCAAAAGTATATGTGAGTTGACAGGATTCAACAAATTAGCAAAATAAAATCACTACATGGGTGAAATCTTAAGAAATTTAAGGTAAATTCAGCTTTGTGTATATATTAGCAAAAACGAATCAATAATGTTGTTAATAGGATTCTAGTCCCATGGTAAAAATGATGTTCCAAGATGAAAACTGTTCCAATATCTTAAATATGCATGAATATGATACCTGAAGGTCATATTTCTTTCAATATCTTGGGTTACTAATCCCTTCAAGCCATAATCATTTCAGCTAAGGATCTGAAGCAAGATGACAAACTGAGACTAAGAAATCACATTTCTTTCAAAAATATAAGAATATACAGACAAAACCAACAACAAATGACAATTTTACCTTCGTATTTGTTGTACAATTCCTGTAAATGTCACAAATCCACGAACGATTTAGCATGCATGAGGATGTAATAGATATCAAATGCACCATCAAAGATGCCAACAACTGGTCTTCAAGGCTGCAATCATGTAACGAACCCATTTACACCTGTTGGGACGGTTTTTCTGTTTTTCTTTAACCCGCCCGTCTTTTTTCCTTTCCCACGTGCAACCATTTCATTGATAACAATAGCAATATTTAAGCAATTACACCTCATCCTGCTTTAATATCATGATTAATATTTTGATTTCCTTAGTCGATTTTTTTATTAACTTGAGAATTGAGATTAGTATCAAGCGCAATTGATCTGTCAAAAAAAAAAAAAAAAAAAAAAAACCCCAATGCTGGTCCAGATCCTACCATATCTTTTTACATGAACATTCAACACAATTCCTAGTAACTTACTTTCAGTCTGTTGAAGATAAATGGAAGAAGTCTGATTACCTAAAGCCCACATGCCTCATAGTTATACATGTGATAAGACTATCAGGAGCCGCCGGTAGGGGCGGGAATGTGGTGTGGGGGGTGGGGCGGGAGGGAAAGCACCGGCGTGGGGGAGAAAGGGGAGGACACGTGGCATGCTTTGGTTGGCCCAATTAATTATCATGTTACCGTTAAAAAAAAAATATATTACCGTTGTTAACGGCTAGTTTAAAAAAAAAATTTATTATATATATATATATAAATAATACCATCTTCTACACAAACACACACTCCTTTTTTTTCATAAAATCCTCTCCAAACTATCATATTTTTTCAAAAAAAATTGCAAGATGTCGGGCGACTCTTCGAGTTCAGACGATTTGTTTGATCAGCTCGCTTTGGATGACTTGGGCGAAGGTGCCGCAGAGTTGTTAATGGCGACCGTTCAGAACGTCGTTAAAGTTATAGCGGACGACGAAGGGACCTCCGAACCACCCAAGCGTAGAAAGTATATAGTTCGTGAACGCCAAACCGGAAATGAGTCATTGGTACGTGATTACTTCTCACCCGAATCAACATACGATGAAAGAAGTTTTAGGCGGCGTTTTCGTATGAGTCGTAATTTATTTTTAAGAATAACAAATGATTTAGAAAATAATTTTGAATATTTCAAACAAAGGCCCGATGCACGTGGTCAGATGGGATTTACCGCGATGCAAAAGGTCACAGCCGCGCTTAGATCATTGGCTTACGGAACCTGTTCCGACGTAATGGATGAGTATCTAAGGATGGCCGAGCGAACGGCTAGAGAAAGTACTCAGCTTTTTTGTGCGGGCGTCATTGATTTATATTTAAAAAAATATTTGAGAAAACCAACATTTAGTGACGTCCAACAACTTTTAGAGTTTCACGAAGAAAAACATGGTTTTCCCGGTATGCTCGGGAGTATAGATTGTATGAAATGGGAGTGGCAACTTTGTCCAACTGAGTGGCAAGGCCAACACGCTAGCGGTTTTCATAAAACGCCGTGTATGATGCTTGAAGCGGTTGTGTCACAAGATCTTTGGATTTGGCATGCGTTTTTTGGTGTGCCCGGTTCGTTGAACGATAGGACTGTTCTTAATCAATCCCCAATCTTCAATGATCTTATAAACGATGTTGCACCAAAAGGAACTTTTTTCTTAAACGAGGCAGAATACAAGTACGGGTATCTTCTAGCAGATGGAATTTACCCTGATTGGGCCGTGTTCGTAAAATCGTTTACACGGAGGACTACGTTAGACCCTAAGAGAAAAAAGTTTAACAAAGCTCAAATGGCTGCACGGAAAGATGTTGAGCGTGCTTTTGGTGTGTTGAAAAAAAGATGGCGCATTTTGGCCCAACCCTGCCGACTGTGGGAAAAAACGCATATACGAAATGTGATGTACGCATGCGTAATTTTACATAACATGATTTTGGAGGATGAAGGACGTGCAATATGCGAGTACTTTGGTGAGGAAACGCAGCAAAGTCAAGAAAACATTACGGATGAAGAAAGAAACGCCAACAACTTTGAAATCAAGAATAGCCAAACACATCACAACCTTCGAGCGGATCTGGTTGATCATATTTGGAGTATACCAAGAGATTACCCATCTGATGAAGACGATAGCGATAACTAACGTGTATTTTTTTATGTTTTTTTTTAAAATTTCATGTATTTTTTTATTTACTTTGTAGTTTATTAGATGAATTAATATTATGTTTTTTATGTTTTTTATTTTAAAATTGTGTTTTATATTTATTAAAAAAGAAAATTAAAAAAAAAAAGAAAAATAAATTCCACATGTCACTTCCCCCTTCCACTCCCCACAATTATTTTCCCCCCCTCAAGGGTCCCACAAGTGCCACATGGCGCTTCATCCCCCTCTTCCCCCCCCACCACTCCTTATAGTCTAAGTGTAATGCAAAGATATCAGAATGAGCAGTTATTTCATAATGGTTTGATTCAAGTAATAACAGGAACCCATTTAAAAAGAAACCCACACTATATGTACCCTATATACAACTCAAACAGCAATCATAGTGATGTAGGCATAAACCTGTTGTGTTGTTTATCGGATTTGTACAAACCTCAGCTGAGCATCAACACATCATGAAAATTTCCTAAATTCTTCAATGTGTCCTCAACCATACAGAATTCATGCCATGAATCAAAACCAGCGAAATCACTTCTATTGTCATCGCGTGCCTTGCAATCATTGTTAGGATTCCGATCAAAACTTCCCAAAATCAGTTCCCTCGCTGGTTTGTTAGAAGATAAATTATTAAACTTGATTTTATCTTATGTTATGTACATAATAAACATATGTTAAACATTATATCCTAAGTTAGATAGTTAGTTATAAACCGGTATGTGACACACCGGTTAGTAGATTAATATGTCCTAAGTCTGATTAAGTTTAACAGTCACGTCTGTACATATTGCACCGGTTCTGAAAGTATAAATAGGCCGGTAACATTCAGTTGTATGTGTGGAAAGTTTAAGTTTATTATCAATAACTAACTTTCAAAAACCTCTCTCTCTATTTCCCTCCACTTTTAACCGTTCGCATACATTCATAATCAATCAGAAAGATCGAAGACCTGTGCAGAAAATTGAACATGGCATCAGAGCCAGATTACCGAAGGAAGATATATGGTATATTTGATATGGAAGAGAAATCCGAGGGTGTTTTTATTGACAAAGGGAAGATGCCGATGTCCGAAGAAGAAAGTGATCATGTGGATCATAGACTTCTGGCCGAGAGGGTCGAAGAACTCAAAAAGGATTGTTTTAATCCTTCAAATATCAATTTCTCTCGTTTCCATATTGGATCAGCACCGCAGAACAAAGTAGACAAGAAACAGAAGGCGCAAAAGCCGCAAAAGGAGTTCAACAAACAAGTAAATGATGTCCCCGAATACCTGTTGGATATATAGGATGTCCGATGTAATTAAAAGTCGAGGTCAATGTAACCCAACCTGGTACGATCCGAAGAGTTACACGTTGGTACACGAATCAGATAAGTTCATGTGTTGGTGGATTATTATTTGTGAAATAATAATAGTTTTGAACTCGAGGGACTTAATAGTAAAGTTTACACTTTGACTAGTGAAATGGTCAAGTGTATCACTTTGACTAATTAAGGGGTCAAGTCTTTGACTAGTCAAATGGTCAAGTGTATGACTTTGACTAATTAAGTGGTCAAGTCCTTGACTAGTCAAATGGTCAAGTGTATGACTTTGACTAATTAAGTGGTCAAGTGTTTTTTTATCTTTATAAATAGGTGTGATAGATCAAACTCTAATCACATGTTTTTTGAAAAAGATAAAACAACATAACCCTTGTCTCCTCTTCAAGATTTGCGGCCACCCTTAGGAGCCACCGCCCCTTTGTCCGCCGCAAACCACCATCATCGCCGCCTCCGTCTTGCAAAGTGTTGCTTTCGGTTGGCCATGTGAACTTCCTACTAGCGAGGATTCGTTGTAACCCGCGTGTTACAATTCCGGTGTAGTCGTCAAAGGTTGATTACTAAACCCCCTATGGTTGTTCATTATTTATTTGTTTATACGCGTTTAACCGAGATCCTGATTGGGAATATTTTGTTAATTGGATTAATAAAATTAAACTTATATTTTATATATATAAATCGGCTCATATTATATATTGTATATAATCGATTTTATTAATAAATAAAACTGCTTCCGCTGTGTATTTGATACCATGATTCCCAACAGTGGTATCAGAGCCACGGTTACGCGCGTATAGATGGTAAAGTTATAATTTTGATCTATGTTTTATTTGTCAAAAATTTATTTTTTTTGACAAAAGATCATAAGCTTTTTGTTGTTCATGGATTGTAATGTGAATCGAGCCCTAGGTATTTTGACCCTTGTCATGGTTGTGTTTGTGATGTTTTAGTTTTTTTTTATTGATTTGTATTTTTTATTACGGATATTGGATCCGGTGTAATAGATAGGATTAGAATAGATTTGTTTTATTTGTATTTCAAATTTATTTGTAATCCTACAAGTACAAGATCAAGACGATGATAAAAAGGCGAACAGGTTCCATGAAGATAGAGATCTCGGGTCAAGTGGGAGCTATATCAAAAATAGTTTTGAAACCCTTTTGACTGGTTCGTTTCGTTTCTGGCTAAAATGAAACGGACAACCTATTAGGGGCTCGATTCGTTTAATTTTATTATTATGTTTTGTGGTTGTGGTTTATTTATTGTAAATAATTTAGATAACCCAAAATAAATAAAATTTTCACAATCATGACAACGGTTTTATTAAAACAAGTTTTATAAAAACCGAAAAGCATATTTAATAAAAGGAGTTTTATTAATATTAAAACAAGTCCATTCGCGATAATACGACCAACGTAGTTTAAATAGGGTATTTAAAACTATACCGTGTCGAGTGTTGAAAGGAGTTTCAATTATCACGAACAATATAAAATTGGATTTTATAAACTATTGTGTGACTCACATCATGCTAACGAGTCATTCAAAATATTTATGGTAAATATTATAATTAAATCCCAGTTTTAAATTGATGTTTTATGCCACCCTTAACGAGTTAACACTTCGTTTTAAATCAAACCCAAATGTTAGTGCTGACCCTGCATCTGGGCGTTGATCATGAGTGAAGGTAATCATCGCGTTTCCTGTGTAACATAGGCCGATGTTACAGTTAATAGTAAAGGACCAAACATCGCTTGTTTGACAAGTGGGCATAGTTGGGGTTAAATATACATCGCTCTTAGCGATAACCCCAAATGGAGAGTTCTGTAGTGGACACAATTAACAATCGTTGTTTACCTACCTAATCGTACCAGTGGACAGTGCTAAGCTAGTTCACTGTGTATTGATGAATCGGGGTCTCATCCTAATTAATTTTGCTTTTGGGTCATAAGATAAATTAGGATATTTGAAACATAAAATACTAATAAATTAGATTTTGAACTTTGTAGATGTCAACTGAAAACAAATCCGCCTCCCAATTCTCTCTCAAGTCCATCTTAGAGAAGGACAAACTTAACTACTCCAACTTCATAGACTGGCACCGCAACTTGAAAATTGTTCTCAAGGTGGAGAACAAGTTGTATGTTCTAGAAACGCCAGTTAGCACTCGCGTGCTAAAAATGAAGACATATGTTGATCACTTGGCTCGTCTGGAATCCCCTTGAGCGATGAGTTAGCTGGGGATATTATCCTAAACTCATTGCCTAAGTCATATGGCCAGTTCATTATGAACTACAATATGAACGGGATGGAAAAGACACTTGCAGAACTGCATCAAATGCTCAAAACTGCTGAGGTGAACATACCTAGCAAGACTGCACCAGTGCTAGTGATCAAAGAGGGTCAAGTTAAGAAACCTAACACCAAGAAAATTGGCAATCAGGGCAAAGGGAAGGGCAAAGTCAAATCTGTTGCCAATAAGAAACCTCGGAAAGATGCCAAGTGTTTTCATTGTGATGAAACTAGGCACTGGAAGAGGAACTGTGCTAAGTATTTAGCTGAGCTGAAGCAAGCTAAGGCTTCAGGAGGAGAGTCCTCAAGTATATATGTTATTGAAATCTTTGCTTTTCCTAGCAAAACATAGGTGTTTGACACAAGATGTGGTTTCCACATTTGTAATGTTTTGCAAGGACTAAGAAAAATTAGAAAGCTGAAACAAGGCGACTTGGAGGTCCATGTTGGCAATGGACAAAGAGTTGTTGTGAAGGCTATAGGAGAATGTATTCTCTTACTTCCTTCTGGTTTAGAACTTGTTTTGAACAAAGTTTATTACATTCCTAGTGTGACTAGAAATATTGTTTCAGTTTTGGCTTTGCATGGACAAGGTTTTAATTATCGTTTCAATGGCGAATTTATTTCTGCTTATTTTAACGATGTATTTTACTTTGATGCAAAACCTAACAATGGGATCTATGAGATAGAAATCCAAAACGATAACATATTATGCAATATCTCCCATAAACGTAATAAGTTGGACTTTAATGATACGTATATGTGGCATTGTAGACTTGGTCACATAAGTGAGAATCGTGATAAACAACTCAAAACCGCAGGAATCCTGGATTCCAAAGGTTCGGAGTCGTTTGGGAAATGCGAATCATGCTTAAGTGGAAAGTTAACAAAAGCACCTTTTTCAAATGTTGGGGAAAAAGCCAATGGTCTGTTAGGACTTGTACATACAGATGTATGTGGTTCATTCAGAACAATGTCAAGACATGGAGAAAGATACTTTGTTACATTTACTGATGATTTCAGTAGATATGGTTATGTTTATCTTATGAAGCATAAACATGAAACTCTTGAAAAGTTCAAGGAGTACCAAAACGAAGTAGAAAATCAGCTAAATAGAACTATTAAAATGCTTCGATCAGATCGAGGCGGTGAATATCTTAGTCAGGAATTCATCGACCATCTAAAGGATTGTGGAATAGTTTCACAACTCACTCCACCTGGAACACCGCAACATAATGGTGTGTTTGAGCGGAGAAATCGAACTCTATTAGATATGATTCGATCAATGATGTGTCGAACAAACCTTCCAAAATCCTTTTGGAGTTATGCTTTGGAAACTGCCGCAAGACTTGTGAATATAGCTCTAACGAAAAAGGTTGATAAAACGCCCTATGACATATGGCATGGAAAAAAACCTCATGTATCCTACCTTAAAGTCTGGGGATGTAATGCTTATGTCACTCTAGAATCTTCGGATAAACTAGATCCCAGAGGCGAAAAAGTGGTTTTCGTTGGATACGGTAAAAAGATCGGTTACCTGTTCTACCACCCCACTGAAAATAAGATTTTCACCAAACGCAGAGGCACTTTCTTAGAGGAAGAGCTTCTGGTGTGAGGGATTGGAGATAACCATGTGGATCTTGAAGAAATTCGAGAATCACAAGTGACTGAACCATCTGTTCAGACAGAACCAGATGTAACTGATCCAGTTGTTGAAGTTGAGCCTGAGAGGACTCAAGAAACAACAGAAACACCAAGTGTTCGGAAAAGTATTAGGGATCGTCGTGCGCCGGTAAGGTATGATGATATCTTCATGATTGATGAAGCTGAGCCTACTACTTACAAAGCTGCAATCTTGGATTCAGAATCCAAGAAATGGCAAGAAGCCATGAATGCAGAGATGCAATCCATGTATGATAACCAAGTCTGGGATTTGGTTGATCTTCCTACCGAATGTCGGACTGTGGGAAACAAATGGATCTTCAAGAAGAAAACTGACATGGATGGGAATGTGCAAACCTACAAAGCAAGGCTTGTAGCGAAAGGTTTTACTCAGACTCAAGGAATTGATTATGAGGAAACTTTCTCGCCAGTAGCCATGGTTAAGTCTATTAGAATTCTACTTGCCATTGCTGCATATTATGACTATGAGATATGGCAGATGGATGTCAAAACCGCGTTCCTTAATGGACACTTACTGGAAGATGTCTATATGGTTCAACCTGAAGGTTTTGTCGATCCAAAGAATCCTAATAAGGTGTGCAAGCTGAATAAATCCATCTATGGATTAAAGCAAGCATCTCGCAGCTGGAATCTCCGTTTTGATCAGAAAATCAAAGAGTTTGGTTTTATCAAGAACAAAGATGAACCGTGTGTTTACAAGAAATCTAGTGGGAGCTATATCACTTTTCTTATACTGTATGTAGATGACATACTAATCATTGGAAACAATATCCCTATGCTTAAAGATGTTAAGACCTGGTTGGGTAAATGTTTCGCAATGAAGATCTTGGTGAAGCCGCTTATATTCTGGGAATAAAGATTTATAGAGATAGATCAAAGCGGTTATTGGGTTTGAGTCA
This sequence comes from Ambrosia trifida, assembly GCA_028751855.1. Lineage (NCBI taxonomy): Eukaryota > Viridiplantae > Streptophyta > Magnoliopsida > Asterales > Asteraceae > Ambrosia > Ambrosia trifida. Next base: position 113,192,412 of record CM054122.1, read on the forward strand.
AAGTACATATATTGATAAGGTCTTACGACGCTTCTCAATGCAAGACTCAAAAAGGGGGCTCTTGCCTATGGCACATGGAACCATTATTAATAACAAGCAGTGTGCAAACACTGAAGAGGAATGGAAGAAAATGGAAAGAGTTCCATATGCTTCTGCTATTGGTTCCATCATGTATACCATGTTGTGTACTAGACCTAATGTCTCGTATGCTCTTAGCATGACGAGTAGATATCAACAGAACATTCTTAAGTACTTGAGAAGGACTAATGACATGTTCTTAATATGTGGAGGACTGGATGAGGAGCTGTCAGTTAAGTGTTAAACTGATGCAAGCTTCCAGACTGATCGTGACGATTCAAGGTCACAAATGGGATATGTTTTCATTTTGAATGGTGGGGCTGTAACTTGGAACAACTTTAAGCAAAGTGTGGTTGCTTAATCCCCCCGTGAATCAGAATACAATGCTGCATCGGATGCTGCAAAAGAGGCTGCCTAGATGAAGAAGTTCATTGGTGATCTCGATGTTATGCCTAGCATAAAGAAACCAATCGAGATACTGTGTGACAACACTGGTGCCATTGCTCTTGCAAAGGAACCAAGGTCACATCAGACCGCAAGGCATATACTCAGAAGGTTCCACTATATTAGAGAAATAGTAGAACGTGGAGATGTCGTGATGAACAAAGTTCATACAGATCTAAATCTGGCTTACCCCTTTACTAAGCCTTTACCTCAAGCTAGACATGAGGAGCATGCTGGAAATATAGGTCTTAGAGTTGTTAGACAATGGGCATGATCTGTAATTAGTATTGGTGTTTTATTTTGAACTATAACAGTTACATTGAATATTTATTTGATTTAATGGGTTAAATGCAAATTTAAATATTTTGTGACCGTGTTCATTATTTGTATGTTTAAATCCTTGAATAATAGTATTCTAAATATCCGTAGTCGATCAAATTACATGGGAATGAATTTGAATGTAAGACTATTATGAATTGAGATGATTGTATTCATGAGATGAATAACTCAATGGTTTGGGAATCATAATTCACAGATATCATTAGGGAATGATATTGGATGTAACTCGCTTTAAAACGATCTCCATGGATCTGTGTCATGAGATGTTTTGATATTGATATGTTCAATCTGTCCTTTTTCCTAAGGCACATATTAAACTGCATTGATCAAGGACTATCTTCGATGTTATCTTACACTATCCTGATACATGGGTAGCTATAAGGGTAGCGTTGGGAGAAATTCGAGATTAAGTGGGAGTTGTATGACGCTGATGGAATTCTGTACTTCTATGGGATTAGAAGCCTAGACATTCTGGCGCCCTCGTAAAACTCAAACTGGTATAAACGCGTGGCCACGCTCGGACTAAGATAGTTCGTTAGACCACTTTGAATTAGAGACGAGAATAGAGAATAGTTGATCACTATATAAGAATGAATGATCCATGTCTTATGATCAACGGATGTCTATACAGAAGGGACTTATTGATAGAATTATCAGGGCTATAGTATTTGGTTAAGTAAAGTGTTACTTGAACTTAAAGAACTAGTTGACGACTGTAAAGTGTCATACTGTGTTGGGTGCAATGCGATGCAGCTAGGCGTCAAACTTTGCGCACGTTGACTCATTTAATTAAAATCGTCCAAGTGGGAGATTGTTGGATATATAGGATGTCCGATGTAATTAAAAGTCGAGGTCAATGTAACCCAACCCGGTACGATCCGAAGAGTTACACGTTGGTACACGAATCAGATAAGTTCATGTGTTGGTGGATTATTATTTGTGAAATAATAACAGTTTTGAACTCTAGGGACTTAATAGTAAAGTTTACACTTTGACTAGTGAAATGGTCAAGTGTATGACTTTGACTAATTAAGGGGTCAAGTCTTTGACTAGTCAAATGATCAAGTGTATGACTTTGACTAATTAAGTGGTCAAATCCTTGACTAGTCAAATGGTCAAGTGTATGACTTTGACTAATTACGTGGTCAAGTGTTTTTTTATCTTTATAAATAGGTGTGATAGATCAAACTCTAATCACATGTTTTTTGAAAAAGATAAAACAACTTAACCCTTGTCTCCTCTTCAAGATTTGCGGCCACCCTTAGGAGCCACCGCCCCTTTGTCCGCCGCAAACCACCATCATCGCCGCCTCCGTCTTGCAAAGTGTTGCTTTCGGTTGGCTATGTGAACTTCCTACTAGCGAGGATTCGTTGTAACCCGCGTGTTACAATTCCGGTGTAGTCGTCAAAGGTTGATTACTAAACCCCCTATGGTTGTTCATTATTTATTTGTTTATACGCGTTTAACCGAGATCCTGATTGGGAATATTTTGTTAATTGGATTAATAAAATTAAACTTATATTTTATATATATAAATCGGCTCATATTATATATTGTATATAATCGATTTTATTAATAAATAAAACTGCTTCTGCTATGTATTTGATACCATGATTCCCAACAATACCCACACGCTATGTGTTGTGGAAAATGTAAAGAGCCCTTCCATTATAGAAGAAATTGCCCCAAAAGGATAGGGAAAACAGAATTCATGGTGAAAGGGACGGATGAAAAAGGATGGGACGATGTGTGGTATGCAAGCCTAACAAGAAAAGAACATGGGTGTGGTTATAAAGATCAATTTGCTATCTTTAGCAAATCATTTGGAGTAGAAGGCCAACCAAGTGGATATAGGAGGGAGTACTTTAGAGAAAAAGGATCGGTGATAATTACAAGCGGAGGACAAGTACACAAGATTAAATCGGTATACTATGTTCCTACACTTCGAAAAAATGTGTTAAGTATAGATAAATTAAATCAAGAAGGATTGGAAGTTGAATTCGATGGAGATGTTTGTCACATCCATCGGCCGATCATACAAGAGAAGAGGAAGATGATATTATGCCGAATATGTGATAGTGAAGATCACTTCACATTTAAATGCCCCGAAAGAAAGAATATTGTTGAAAAAGATGGAAAAGGCGCGCTAGAAAGGTTCTCAAATAAACAGGCCAGATTTGAAGGCATAAAAGAAGCACTAAATGATGAAGACAAAGAAAGGGCTTATATGTTCAAGCAATTTCAAGAATTCTCTATTGATAAGGACAATTATGAAGGTGTTATGGAAAAAGGTCCTATCATGTACCCAACCAATGGTTCTCGCATACAAGATTGTTTAGTTTTCATGGATTTGCTTCATGTTACTACTATGGTTGAAAGGTACAAGCGTAAATTTGAATTAGAGTTTGAAAAGATTGTAGAATGGTTTATGTATGAATTCTTGAAAATAAAGAATAAAGCCCCTATGCCACCAAGAGATGGAACCGGATATCCAATATGTTTGTTGGATTTATACACTAAAGTGCAAGTGTTTGGTGGATATGATAAAGTCACAAAGGATGAAAATTGGGCGATTGTTGCAATGAGTATGGGTTATGGAAGAGGGCTACCAAGTTTAGCAAAGAAAGAAGACATAGCATTGACTCTTAGGCTAGTGTATGTCCGATATTTGGAGATGATGGAATGGTACCATCTCAAATACAAAGGCCGCGAGTTAGTCGTTGAAATCAACAATGAAGAAGGTAGCACAAGTGGTAGAAACAAATAGAAAGATGAAGAGATGCCGCCCAAGAAACGTAGCCGATCATCCTCAAGTGATGAATGAAGAAATTAATCGAAGGCTGAAAATCAAGTTTAAGGGGGAGAATGTTAGAAGATAAATTATTAAACTTGATTTTATCTTATGTTATGTACATAATAAACATATGTTAAACATTATATCCTAAGTTAGATAGTTAGTTATAAACCGGTATGTGACACACCGGTTAGTAGATTAATATGTCCTAAGTCTGATTAAGTTTAACAGTCACGTCTGTACATATTGCACCGGTTCTGAAAGTATAAATAGGCCGGTAACATTCAGTTGTATGTGTGGAAAGTTTAAGTTTATTATCAATAACTAACTTTCAAAAACCTCTCTCTCTATTTCCCTCCACTTTTAACCGTTCGCATACATTCATAATCAATCAGAAAGATCGAAGACCTGTGCAGAAAATTGAACATGGTTATCATCCTCTGCCATTCTATCCAGCCATCGGACAGTCTCCACAACAACTGAAAAAAAAATCAATATAATGATTCTAAAGGGACCGTCGAAAGCCGCTACCGATTCCAGTTAAAAACACAGCGTATACAAAAAGAAAAAAATTCCTGTATTGATTGTTATAGATAGCATAACCGTATAAACATTTCATTCAACAAATTTACTTGACATTCGTGAATAATCAAAGTCATAAGAATAGAAAAAAAGAAGGCTATAGGAATCGATAACCTGAAATGGACGATACCCAAAACTATGCGGACCAAGTACTTTATGTCGAAAGCTCCAATCACTGTTTTGCGTTTACACCAACATTTATAGCCTACTCATCTATAGTAGGAAACGATTTCAAAGTCATCACAGCCAAGAAAGATGTGTGGTACGATAGTGGAGTGCTACAGCGATGGGCATGAAGTTGAGGGAGACGGTGATGTACGGTCTTTGGATTGGAACATATGATTGAGAGAGAGTGTGTGTGTTCTAGATGTTTAAAGAAAGAGAAGACAGATAAAAGAGATGTATTGTTCAACCATGCTAATGCCACTTGTACACTTTAGTACAACAAAATATGCACAAAAGACTTGTTAAATGTATATATATATATATATATATAATTGGCCATTAGACTTTAGTCATCGTCTTCATTAATGAATGCAATGAATTCGGTAGTTATGAACTAATAGTTAACGGGTCATTGGTAAGAAGTTGTCGTTTGACTGAGTTAATTAGCTAGAATAATCGGGTTCATTTACGGGTCACACATGTCAAGAGGGTTTAAACCATTCAGTCACATGTCTACGTGGAATAAGTGAATAAGTGAAACTCCAAGGTTATGTCTAACTTGGAGTACAACATGTGGATTCTTTATATAAATTTAATAATAGTAATAGGTGGACTTAGTATTAGGTTTGACCAAGAGTTGTTGAGGAAGTGTACGTTGGTGGTATAGAATTGGTCTATTATTTTACCTTAGGTAGGTTAGTATTTTATTCCTAAATTTATGTTCCCACATTCCCTTATTGTATGGCTATTTATAGGCTTTGTTTATTCAATAAATAATAACCTTTTCATTTGGAAGCCTTTCCTTTTCTTTTCACTTTTACAAACCTTCTGTAACTTTACATCCATATTACACAGTGAGTTGTGAGTGTGTTGCGTATACAAGGGGCCTGAATCCAACATTTGGTATCAGAGCCTAGGGCTCGTACCGGGAAGCCTCCAACGTTGGCGGGCATGTCGGTTGGTGGAGGGCAAGCGTGAAAGAAGAAGGTTCGAACCAGCAGTGGGCTGTTTCAGAGTGTTTTACAGCAGAAAACGGAGGCCGTTAAAGTGTTTCGGTTAAACATTGTCATCGTGGAAGTGCGGTTTCGGATGACGGGGGTGACCGGTGATAAACATTGGTGTTCTGTGGCTGTTAGTGGTGTTGAAAGGGACGATGATTCAGGGCTGTTTGGTTGTAGTTGTGTGTTTGCGCAGCTATTATACAACCGGTAACAATAGCAGGTTTCGAAGGTGCTTTGATCGGCTTGTTTTGTGATAAGAGGAGACCGACATTATAACGTGATAAGCGGGCAGAAAGTATCCATCAAAGCAGGTGGCTTTGGATCGTCTCGTTTGCTAAGGTTGAAAGAAAAAGTAAAAGCGGGTGGCTTTGTTTTCTTTGTCGGTGGGGTGGCCTCTTTGAACAAGTGTGATCGGCAAAAGGTAAAGCGTGTTAAGTTGTTAAAATCTGGCAGAAAGTTGTGGGTTTCACCAGAAGGAGAGGTTAACCAGGTTGCGGGAAAAACGGGCTGGAAAAATCAAGCGAGTGGCTATGATTTAATCGTTTAGCGGGTGATAGAAAACGGTAAACAGGTGGTTTTGTTTTCTTGATCGGTAGAAGAACGCTCTAACGGAAGTGTTTTGTGCAAAACGGGTTCCGTGTGGTGAAAAACAACAGTCGGTAGTGGTGGTGTTATACGGCTTTGGACTGGCTGAGGTAGAGGCCGGGTGTCCAGGATAAGTTGAGTTAAGGGAGGACTTTGGACGTGACCAAGGTGATGGTCGGGTGTCCGGGATAAGTCGGGTCGAGTTAAAAGCTTGGGTGTGACCGAGGAGATGGTCGGGTGTCCTGTAAAGTTTGGAAAAAGTTAACATGGCTTGAGAAGGCGGGTTGCTGCAGTGAAGGCCGTAAACAAAACCACGATTATGGGGTGAATGTTGGAATAATCGGGTTCGTTTACGGGTTACATAGGTCAAGAGGGTTTAAACAATTCAGTCACATGTGTACGTGGAATAACTGAATAAGTGAAACTCCAAGGTTATGTGAAACTTGGACTACAACATGTGGATTCTTTATATAAATTTAATAACAGTATTAGGTGGACTTAGTATTAGGTTTGACCAAGAGTTGTTGAGGAAGTGTACGTTGGTGGTATAGAATTGGTCTATTATTTTACCTTTTCTTTAGGTAGGTTAGTATTTTATTCCTAAATTCATGTTCACACGTTCCTTTATTGTATGGCTATTTATAGGCTTTGTTTATTCAATAAATAATAACCTTTTCATTTGGAAGCCTTTCATCTTCTTTTCACTTTTACAAATCTGTAACTTTACATCCATATTACACAGTGAGTTGTGAGTGTGTTGTTATATAGAAGGGGCCTGAAACCAACAAAGGGAGGGGAGGTTGAGATGGTTTGGACATGTTTGAAGGAGGCATGTGACGGCCACGATCAGAACTGTTGAAACTCTCAATGTTAAGGCGAGGAGGACTAGAGGCAGGCCGAAATTGACTTGGGGGGGGGGGGGTATTAAGCATGATTTGCTAGACTTGCACCTTTCTGAAGATATGGTCAAGGATAGGACTTCATGGAGAATGTCAGATTAAAGTTAATGACTTTTTGCAACATGATACAATATTTGTATTAATTTCTCGATGTAGGAGCTTAGCATCATTAGTTTGCTTTAGTGGTAGGTGAATATGTTAATTATAGCTTGCACTTGTGCCTATTTGATTTAATATTTTGTCATTACTTTCCTTGTTTAATAGCGTAGTTAAGAATATCTTTAGTACCTGTATATGGTTATATGTGTATATTTTTTATTATTGTTTTATTTTTTTTTAACTTGACTCTTTTGTCTGGTTATAAACTTGGAGTCAAGAGTTTTACCGGAAGCAGTCTCTCTACCCTTTAAGATAGAGGTAATGTTTGCCTACATTCCACCGATCTTCAGACCCTACAATGATATCATATACACACATGACGATAAATTTTAAATGATTCTAATAAGATAAATAGGATATATATTCTTAAGTTATAAACATCTTATTGTCTTCTATGTTGATGCTGAATTGCTGATGCTATAGTCATAACTAATATTTTGTTAATATACATCAAAAAACACAAAATAAGAATATAAACTGTTTAAATAATAAAAGTTATTTACCAACAAAATAGTTAGAATGTAATGTCATTATACTACACGGCATGATGGACATAAAAAAAACAAAGTGGGTGTGAAGAGGAGGGGGCAACACCTGTTTTGATTCCCATGGAGAAAAAGGCAATCCTAGGCAGAAAGGAGCAAATGGGTTAGAATATAGAGCTTGTTGATGAACCCGATGAAGATGTCCAAGTTAATGTTGCAGATGGGTTCAATGAGGATGAGTTTATGGACATTGAGCAATAAGAATAATTTGTTGTTGATATATAAAACATGTAACATTTTGTTGTGATGTGTAAATACTAAATTTGATTAGAATTCTGACTATACAAATTATAACTTGCGTTTTAATATGAAATCAATTGCGTTTTAGTATTAAAGAAATAATCTTGAATTATTTATTTCATCATTTTAATGTGTTATATTTGCGTTTAAATATAATTAGAATTTTATCAATAGAATTTATATTTGCTGATTTTGCTGACTGCAAACATTATGTCGGGTCTTGTATTTGTTAAATACATGAGACTTCCAACTAAACTACGATATAGACTTGGGTCAACATTTTCATCGTTGCTGTTCTTGGTTAACTTTAGTCCATATTCCATTGGAGTTGAGGCTTTAATACTATCCGCCATTCGAAATCTTTCAAGTATATCTTTTGCATACTTGGTTTGGGAAATTCTTATAGTTTCTTGATCATAGGTAACTTCCATTCCTAAGAAATAATGTAGTTTTCCCATGCCCGTCTTCTCAAATTCCCTTTTCATGGATTCCTTGAATGAGGTAATTTCCTCCATGCAGTCACTAGCTATAATTAAATCATCTACATATAGACATACTACAAGTCTAGAGGTCTTTGTTTTCTTTAAGAACAAGGTATGTTCAAATGTGCATCTTTTGAAGTTATGTTGTTCAAAATACTGACTGATTCGACTATACCATGCTCGTGGTGCTTATTTCAAACCATACAGTGCTTTCTTTAGAAGACATACCTTATTTTCATTTCTCTTCTTTATAAATCCCAGAGGCTGTTCTATATACACCTTTTCTTTTAATTCTCCATTCAGAAATGCAGTTTTCACATCCATTTGATATGGATACCATTTATATTGAGCTGCTAAGGCAAGTACTAGTCTTACAGTCTCAAAACGAATTACTGGTGCAAAAACTTCCTGATAATCTATCCATATTTTTGCTTATAACCCTTTACTACTAGACGAGCTTTGTGTTTATCTATATTTCGATGTTCCTTATATTTGGTCTTGTATATCCATTTTACTCCTATGGGTTTTTGATCTTTTGGTAAATCAACCAACTCCCAGGTTTCATTATTTTGTATAGATTCTATTTCCCTCTTCATTGCTTCCTTCCATTTTTCATCCTTACTTGCTTCATCATAATCAATTGGATCTGAGTCAGTGTAAAATGCAAAGTTTGCAGCTTCTTGATGTCTTTGATATAAATCTTGTACTTCTGGACCGCTCATTGGTTGGGTTCTACTATGAATATCAGCTAGTGTACGTATTTTTAAAGGTGGACTTTGATTGGATGTTGTAGCATCCAGATTTTCATCCTCAATTTGTATTTCTTGCTCTTCCTGCCTCTCATTTTCAGATGCATTGTGTATGGGTGAGTATTCTTCATTCCTTGATGTCTGATCGTGTGTATTGTTCTCACTGCTTTCTGTGTTTTCATTGTCGTCTAAAGTAATGACATCTTCATCTTCATTTTCTTCCCAAGTTTTGTTCTCATCAAATATGACATCTCGGCTGACTATGGTCTTTCTTGTAATTGGATTGTATAATTTATAGGCTTTGCTATTCTCACTGTATCCAACAAAGATTGCCCTTTCTGTTTTATCATCAAGTTTACCCCGTTTTTGTTCTGGAACGTGTGCATAGGCAAGACAACCAAATATTCGTAAATTTGACACATCAGGTTTTATTCCGGTCCATGCTTCTTCAGGAGTTTTATCACTGATACTCTTAGAAGTTGTTCGATTTAAGAGATATGTTGTGCAACTTACAGCTTCTCCCTAAATTCATTTGGGAGTTTCTTCGTTTTCAACATGCTCATACTTAATTCCATTATGGTTCTATTTTTACGTTCGAAAACTCCATTTTGTTGTGGTGTGTAACTTGTGGTCAGCTGATGATGTATTCCATGTTCTTGTAAGTATTCTTGGAAGTCATTTCCACAATATTCTCCACCTCTGTCAGTCCTAAGATATTTGATTCTTTTGTCTGATTGATTTTCTGTTAAGGCTTTAAATGTTTTGAAGAAGTGTAGTGCTTGTGATTTTTCTTTGAGGAAGTATATCCAAGTTTTCCTTGTAAAATCATCAATGAAAGTAATGAAATATCTGCATCCTCCTATTGTCTTCGTTCTCATTGGTCCACATATATCTGAGTGAACAAGTTGCAAAGGGTTTTCTGCTCTCCATTTTTCTTGTTTACTAAATGGTTTTCTTGCATGTTTTCCTAAAGCATAATCTTCACATACGTTTTCTGTCTTATATATCTTAGGTAAACCTTTCACTGCGTGTTTGTGCTCCATTTCAATCAATGTTTCATAGTTGATGTGACCATATCTTTGATGCCATAAATCAGAACTGTTTTTTGTGGATGTGTACAGTACTTTAGGATAGTCTTGATTTGGGTATAGAGGAAACATCTTATTTTGAGTCATAGGTGTTTCTGTGATTGTCTTCCCTTCATGATTTTTTATGGCGCACATTCCTTTTTCAAAAAATACATTATATCCCTTCTGCAGTAATTGTCCCACACTAAGAAGATTATGTCTTAGTCTTCTACGTAAAATACATTTGGTATCTTGTTAACCTTATCGTTTACTCTTATGCATACTTCGCCACTTCCTAATACTTGTAGTCTTTTATCATCACATGTTCTAACTTCTCGTCTATCTTGATCATTAAATGTGATAAATATGCTCCTATTTCCTGTCATATGATTACTACATCCGATGTCTAAGTACCAACAATTTGTGTCCTTATTCTCTTCCATGTTAAATATCATGAACATGCTATCTTGTTCTGATTTACATTCTTCTTTACACACCATTGCGGATTCATCTTTCTCATTTTCTTCCTTATGTGGACAATTTCTAGCTATATGACCTAACCCTTGACAATTGTAACATACAATAGGTCCATATCACCCTGATCCACCTTCTCTTCCACTTCCTCTGTAACTGTTATTATATCTATTTCCTCCTTTATTTCTTACTTGAGTCCCGCTTTGTACTTGGAAGGCTTGATCCATGACATGTGTGTCATATTGTTTAAGTCTTAGTTCATGGGATTGTAGTATTCCCATAAGTTCTTCAATTGATAAATTTTATAAATCTTTGGACTCTTCTATAGCTACTACTACGGATTCATACTTTCTGGTCATACTACGCAATATTTTCTCAACTACTCGCTTATCACTTAACTCTTCTTCATTCATCCTTAATTGGTTAACTATTGTGGTAACCCCATCGAAATATCCTTCTATTGTTTCTGTCTCTAGCATTCTTAAAGTATCAAACTCACATCTAAGGGTTTGTAGTTTTACTGTTTTTACTCGACGCTCTCCATGGTATGATTTGTATAGTATTTCCCATGCTTCCTTAGATGATTTTGCATTAGCAATTCTTTCAAATATTGTTTCAGTCGATGCTTGGAATAAATAATGGAGTGCCTTCTTATCTTTCTTATTTTGTTCCTTATGTTCTTTTCGTAAGGCATCACTTGCATCGTTGGGTAATTCCCTAACACCATCCTCTACAACACTCCACAAATCTTGGGACTCTAGGAACACTTTCATTTGAATGTGTCAATGGTAATAATTTTGTCCCAAAAGTTTTGGAATTTGGGTTTGTACCCCTCCTTGCATTGTCATAGGTCCTTTTCTTTAATAATTGTGTTTAGTATATGTTGAAGAAAAACAAAATAATCCCGTACTCGAGAAATAATATAATATCCTTAAAAATTATACTATATTTGTTTTCCTGCGTAAATCCGAAGAACTCCGACAACGATAAACCATTTGATTCTTGAATATGTTTTCTAATTCTGTAACTTAAATTCTAATAGAACTATTCGTGTGCGATTCTTGTATAATTGATAACCGCTTGATAGTCGTGCGCCGAATAATATGCTCTGTTATGCGTGGGAACAAAAAATCAAAACTGAATAGAGAGATCAAGGGATTTACAGACTAGTTTTTCTCGTAATTTGATAAGAGATCCTTGTTGTAGTGATACGCGTAAATCCTCTTACAGTCTTATCGATTCTTTGTATCCTTCTGAATGATTGGATTTATTCCTTTGTTTTTCGTTTGAATACGATAACCGGATTTGACAAATGTTTCTGAATGATTCTTGGTTTTTCTTGGCTCTGATACTAGTTTTGTTGGAAGATTTCCAAAAGAATATGCAAATCAATAACAAAAACTGATAATAAATTGAATTGATCGAATTGATCGAATTGATCGTATGATTACAATATGTGTTTCGTATCTTTTGGTTAGTGATAATGAAACTTGATAACTGAAAATGATAACAAACAATGATTATATATACATACTAACTATAACTATAATAACCGCCGGCCTTTGAATCGGTACGACTTGTTCAATGAACTGACGTGTCTTGTACTTGAACCGGTTCGTATATTACTGAACCGGGATGTATGGAATCTAGCTTATATTATGATAATGTCCAATAAATGCAATGACTAACCAAACAAAACAAGAAACCAAGAATTTATATGACATTAAACTTCCCCACAAGTGAATGAAACGTTAGAATTTTTTTTTCCTAATTGTTTCAAATTAGATTGATTATTAAAAGTCGTAATGACTGAATGTTAGTGAACTTTTTGAACCTATTCTGACTGAAAGCTTAAGTATTAAAGCATTTGAACTACTTGATGACCTTCTTATAGACCCTAAGATGGTTGACAATTCTGTCATTGAATCTTTTCGATTAAGAGCATTTAGTGAAATCATGCCAAGATGGAGGTTTCGCGACTGTTTTTTCTTCCGCAAATTTAATGTATCTTGTCCTGGTGTTTTCTGCTATAGAAAATCCGATGTGGGCGTTTCATACAAATTATTCTATGTAATCTAATATTTATTCATCTTAATTTCTATCTTTTTGAAGATGTTAGTCAAAGGCTCCTTAAATATATTATCCTATGAATGTCATTGTCATATAATTCCTTTTCTCAACAACTTAATGTCGTACAAATGTTATATACTAAGAAAAAAGTACATAGAATATAGAGCAACAACAAATCATATAAGGTTATTCATGAAATGAAAACAAGCATATTATGATATTGAGTAGGTAGTAATAAATATTTGCATGAATGATTCCTCTCCAAGGTTCAGGTAGAGATCTTGTTCGTTTTGGCAACTTGCGTCAGAGTAATATCCTTCATTGATGGCCTAGACTGAGGGCTCCTATGTATGCATGAGATTGCTACCTCAACAAGTTGTTCCACTTGATGAGCAACTTGTTGCACAGGGGGAGGAAGACGTTGGTCCAGAAGTTCAGTGTGAGATATGCCTTTTGTGTCTTGTAACAGTGTGAGTAGATCTCCTGGATGCTTACCCATTATAATTTCTAGTGTTAGTACCCCGAAGCTGTAAACATCACACTTCTCATTCACTTCCATTGTGTATGCAAGTTCTGCAAAACAAAAACTCGAATCAACATCTTGTGAATAAATCAGTTGAAAGATTGGTTAATACCTGGCGCAATGTAACCAAACGTTCCGGCAAAAGAAGTCCAGTTCGATGAGTCTGGTTTTAGTAGCCTGGCAGTGCCGAAATCAGAAATATGAGCAACCCAATCAGAATCGAATAAAACATTGTTGCTTGATAAGTCCCTATGGATGATTGGTTGTGAACAATCATAGTGCATATACGATAAGGCCTTTGCAATACTTCTAACAGTCATCTCCCTTTTTTCCCAATCAAATTCAATAGCTTGTTCCATATTATTCAGTACATTCCTTAAGCTCCCGCCTGACAAAAATTCATACACCAAAAACGAGTGACGTGAATGTGAACAAAATCCGTAGAGTTTGACAATGTTCTGGTGGCGTATTTCTGTCAAAGCTCGGATTTCATTTTCAAAACTCTTGAGATTTTGCACCTCACCATCTTCGGGTGCGTGAATTTTTTTCACCGCAAAAACTTCATTTGACATTTCTGCTTTATAAACAGTTCCATATCCACCAACCCCAACAATATACGTTGAGTTGAAGTCCTCCAAGGCATGAATAATTCTCTCATACACCAATTTCCCATCGTAACTCCAAATGGTAAAAGGTTTTTCTCTTGTCTGGTGGGGCTTAATGTTTACCTTAGGGTTTCTTTTACGGAGATAGCCGAATATGATCACCATAAAAACAATAAGCAAGATGAATGTGAATGTAGGAATTATGATTAAAACCACAATCGAAACCTTGTGTTTATTACCTTTGTTTCCTGTTGGGATGGGGCAGTCTAACCCTGTGTTATTTCCACATAACCCCTTGTTATGTGCAAGTGCCTCCTTTGGAGCATTTTGAAACGCTCTCATCTTTGGAAGGGGGCCCTCTAGCTGATTGAAAGATACATCCACTGTGGTTAAACTTAACATGGCAGTGAAACTAGAAGGAATAGAGCCTGAGAGGTTATTGTGAGACAGGTTCAACATTTGTACAACTGTCAAACCCCCAAGTTGTGGCGGAATCATCCCCATCAAATTATTTTCACTAAGATCTAGGGTTTCTAACTTTGCCAACTTCGAAATATGTATAGGAATAGCTCCCTCAAGTTTATTACTGCTTAAGTTCAAGATCCTTAACTTTAAGCATTCTCCTAAACTTTCAACGATTTGGCCGTTAAGAGAATTTTGTGCAAAATTAAGTTCTTCTAAGTTGTACAAATTTCCCAACTCTGAAGGAATTGTACCTGACAACTTATTGTCATCCAGGTACAAGTTCACCAGTGAAGTTAATCTTTCAAAGCTCGTTGGGATTTCACCAACTAAGTGATTTGATGAAAGATTAAGCCGGACTAATCTTGTTGCTCCTCCTAGCTCTGTAGATATTTTTCCAGACAAATTGTTGTTGGATATCTTTAAGCTAGTCAAATTAGGACAGGATCCCCAGTTGCTAGATACCAAACCATAGAACTTATTGTAACTCAAATCCATATAATCCAACTCTGGATATATGCCAAAATCTTCAGAGATGTTTCCAGTCAACTGGTTATTTTCAAGACGGACTCTTACTAAGCTGCTACAGTTTTTCAAGCTCTTTGGTACACCACCGGAGAAGAGATTCTGACCCACCGTGAAATGACTAAGAATACCAGAGTCACAAATTCCGTTTGGTAAAGGACCAGAGAGCATGTTATCGTATAGCATGAACATTTGCATCTTAGTTAAATTCATTTCACGGGGAATGAAACCTACAAGATTATTCATGAATAGGCTCAAAGCAGAAAGGGCCGTTCTCCTACCTAATTCAGGAGGTATTAAGCCACTGAATTTGTTATCAGCTAAGTGCAATTCTGTAAGCTGAGTGTAATTTGCAAAGTAATTGGGAATTGGCCCAGATATGAAGTTATCACTTAAGTATATCCTTCCTAGCCTACTGAAATTTTGGAAGGCAGTTGGGATGGTACCTGTGATAAGGTTCCTACCAATCTCAAGATCGATGAGATCCCGAGCCCCAACAAGTTCGGATGGAATGGACCCCGAAAGTTGATTACTATACAGAAAAAGGAAAGAGAGATAGGTTAAATTTCCCATTGAAGAAGGAATGGCTCCAGTGAGATAGTTAGAAGATAAGTCAATGTTTTGGAGCAAACTCAATGTCCCAATTTCTCGAGGGATGGGTCCCTCTAGCTCATTGTCATGCAAGTCCAGGAAAACTAGTTTTTTGAGGTAACCTATGCTATCTGGGATATGACCATTAAGACGGTTACTGAACATATGAAGGTTAGTTAAGTCTATGAGGTTACCTATGCTATATGGGATGTGACCAGTAAGACGGTTATTGAACATATAAAGGTTAGTTAAGTTTGTGAGGTTACCTATGCTATATGGGATGTGACCAGTAAGACTGTTATTGGCCAGGGCTAAATATCTGAGATTAGACAGGTTCCCGATGCTAGAAGGAATGGAGCCATAGAGCAAGTTATATGAAAGATCAAAAGCTTCAATATTTCGTAGTGGCCATGCATCAAGATCATCAAGTGTACCTGTTAAGTTTACATTTTGCACTGTGATGCCTGTTACAATTCTTTCTGCAGCTGCAGTAGCGTTACTGCAACTGATTCCGGTCCAGTTGCTATGGCATGGGTTGCTTCCAACCCATGATGAGAGAGCTGATTGGCTTTGCTCATCAAGGCTGGCTTTCCATTTCAAAAGAGCAGATGCTACAGTTGTTGGTGTAGCGGTTGCAAGTGAAGGAACACACAAAAGATTATGACAAGATAACAGTAATACTACTGCAATGGAGTGGGACATGAAAGATCGTATACCAAATGATATACCTCTCATGTTATGAACGACAGAAACAAAGAGTTGAGATTTGTAAAGACTTGCTTTACTAACCGAGAATAGATGTTACTTATATAGAAAATATAATTACACATTGACCCCCTAAGGACCTATCACTTCATCAATATAACCCTTTACATTGGGCATGTCTGCAGGTTTTTAGTTTGGAAAATATTAACAGGCTGTTGTTCTCAGCTTGCATAGTTCCGTGATTCTTCTAGCCATAATGAACCTTGCCATTAGCTATTTTTTTTGAACGACAAATTTTTATACCACCTTATTTCCACCTAACCTTGACCACTAGACCAAGAGGTCATGGGTATTAACTATACTATATAAGAAGAAATATTACGCCCCACCTACGGTGTGCGCATATAATGTATATATATGTGTGGCCCTTGGGGGGCAAAAGTAAAGTTGCACTAGTTTTAACGTTATTTTACTAATTTCGTGAAAATAACGTTAAAAACGACGGACGGTTAATCATGCATCATGTGGTGGCGTGGATAGCCAAAAGACAAAGGGGTACATGCACCGATTGGGTTTGTCCCGATTGCTAAGTGTTCTGTGCCTTATGTCCAAGGCTTGATACCAAACCACATCGAGCCGGGGGTCTCACTGGAAGCAGCCTCTCCATTCTTAAGGGTAGAGGTAAGGCTGTCTACAACTTACCCTCCTCAGACCCTACCTTAGCTTTGCTATAGGTGGGATTAACTGAGTATGATGATGATATAAGAAGAAATATTAAGTTGGAGATAGCTGAGATGAGGATGTTGAGGTGGATGTGTGGACACACTAAGCTAGACAAGATTAGAAATGAAGTTTTTCGGGTAAGATTAGGGGTGGCTAGTATACCGGATAAGATAACGGAGGGGAGGTTGAGATGGTTTGGACATGTTCAAAGGAGGCATGTGACGGCCACGTTCAGAACTGTGGAAACTCTCAATGTTAAGGGGAGGAGGAGTAGAGGCAGGCTGAAATTGACTTAGGGGGAGCGTATTAGGTAGGATTTGCTAGACTTATACCCTTTTAAAGACATGGTCGAGGATAAGACTTTGTGAAGACGTAGTATTAAAATTAAGGACTTTTAGCAACATGATACAGTTTTGTATTAGTTTCTCGATGTAGGACCTTAGCTTCTTTAGTCTGCTTTAGTGGTAGGTGAATATATTAATTATAGCTTGCATTTGTGGCTATTTGGTGAAATATGTTGTCATAACTTTCCTTGTGTAGCGTCGTTAAGAATATCTTAGTACATTTATGTGGTTATATGTGTATTTTTTTTTATTTTTATTACTATTTTATTTTTTTAACTTGACTCTTTTGTTTGTTATGAATTTGGAGCTGGGGGTTTCACTGGAAGCAGTTTCGCAGTCCTTTGGGATAGAGGTAAGGCTTGCTTATATCCCACCATATCCAAACTCTATAATGATATCATATACACACACGACCATTAGTGATTTGAAAATAAATTTTAAATGATGCTAATAAGATAAATAGGATATAGAGTTAATAGCCAAAATCGTCCCTAAGGTTTGGCTAGTTTTGCTACATCAGTTCAAAATCGAAACTTTTTACATCTGTGTCCTTCTGTTTTACATTTTGTTGCCAAATCAACCCTGATATTAAACCCAAATAACTATTGTCGTTAACTCTGGGTGTATTTTTGCTTTTTGGCTGCACCCTTTTTTAAAACCGAATTTAAACAGAGTTATTCATACCTCCATAAGACAAAAATACCCAGATGCAAAAAGTAAAAGTAATGAAAGGTTGTAATGTTTTCTATGATCATTATTGATAAACAATGTCCCTTTATATAGGGAGAGATACAACCATAATATAAGGAAAGGATATATACAAATAATACAAAGATTATCTCTAAATAACTAACCACAATCTATTCCTAATATATAATAATGTCGGCTGCTAAGACACCCCCTCAGTTTGAGCGGGCGGAGGACAGACGCTCAAGCTGGACCGAAATGATTGGAATAGCTCTCGAGATAATCCTTTCGTAAAAATATCCGCATACTGCATAGAGGATGGAACATGAAGAACTTTGATGTGCCCGAGGCGAACCTTCTCGCGTACAAAGTGGATGTCAATCTCTATGTGTTTTGTCCGTTGATGCTGAACCGGATTATTAGACAAATAAACGGCTGAAACATTGTCGCAAAAAACAACCGATGCTCGTGCCAAAGGAGTGTGAAGTTCGAACAGTAGATTATGAATCCAGGTTGCCTCGACAACGGCATTAGCAACACCCCTATACTCAGCTTCTGCACTGGATCTGGAAACGGTAGGTTGACGTTTGGCGGACCAAGAAATTAGATTGTCACCTAGGAACAGACAATAACCTGATGTAGATCGCCTAGAATCCGGGCAACCTCCCCGGTCAGCATCCGAATAAGCCACCAAGTCACGCGAAGGCGATTTAATTATGCGTATACCATAGTCAATGGTTCCTTGCAAGTAGCGGATGATACGCTTCATAAATGCAAAATGAGGATCTCGAGGTTCAAGCATAAAGAGACACACCTGTTGAACCGCATACGATAAGTCGGGACGTGTAAATGTTAAGTATTGAAGCGCACCCTCTAGGCTCCGATATAGAGTAGGATCCGAGAATAACTCCCCCTCTGCAGCACTCAACTTAGAGGAAAGATCAACCGGTGTGGAGCACGGTTTGCAGGAGGACATGGAAGCGCGGGCAATTATTTCCTTGGCGTACTGAGCCTGTGACAAGAAAATACCATTATTCTGCGGAGTAACCTTTATCCCCAAGAAATGGTGCAACCGACCCAAATCTGTCATGGCAAACTCCCTCGAGAGAGTAGAAATAATATCATGTAGCAGTCGATCATTAGAAGCAGTCAACACTATATCATCAACATATAACAATAAATATACAATATTAGACGGGTCCCGCTGATACACGAATAAAGACTGATCACAGGTGCTGCTACGAAAACCCTTAGAGGTAATAAAAGTAGCAAACCGGGTGTACCATGCCCGCGGTGCCTATTTCAGGCCATAAAGTGATTTTTTCGGTCGACAAACGTGCTGCGGAAAACGCTGATCATAAAAACCCGATGGTTGGTGCATATAAACTGTTTCATGAAATTCCCGTGAAGAAAAACATTCTTGACGTCCAACTGATGAATGGGCCAAGATCTAGACACAGCCAAAGATAAAACAGTACGTATGGTGGCCGGTTTGACCACAGGACTAAACGTCTCATCATAACAATACCAACAGTCTGTGAATTACCATTAACCACCAATCTAGCCTTATAACGTTCCAACGAGCCGTCTGATTTAAATTTATGTCGAAAGAGCCACATGCAACGGATGATGGGATGGTCACGTGGTTGGGGAACGAGCTCCCATGTTTCGTTGTCTTGTAAAGCCGAATACTCGGCTTGCATGGCATGCAACCAATTTGGATCAGACAGGGCTTTGGTATAGGACGTAGGAACAGGTGAGAGGGAAGTGGTGTGATGTATGGCTGACGGGTTGGCTCGGGACTTGGAACGGGTAGTCATTAGGTGTAGGTTAGGTTTTGGGCTGGTTGTTTGGGAAGGCTGGGTAGGGCCGGATGTTCGGGTCCGTTGTGGAGCCGGGTGGGGTTGGGTGTGGGCCGATGTAGGTAAAGGGGACGGTGTTTGGTTTGATAGGCTAGACGGGCCAGGAGTAGAGGCGGTGGTAGTTGGGCCGGTAATTGGGCCTGGATGAGGCATTCGGTGGTATGTGAATTGGTAGGGGGCCATAACCGGGTTGGGAGTAGGTGGGTTAACTGTCCTATGGAAAGTGAATCCGGGTGGTATGTGGTCATCCAAAAAATTGTAGGATGTTGGGTGATGAGGAAGTGTAAGGGGAAACACATGCTCATCAAAGGTCACATGTCGGGAGATGTGAACCTTCCCGGTGGCGGGGTCTAAGCCACGGTAGCCACGAAAATCAGGTGGATATCCGAGGAACACACATCGAATGGAACGATGGTGTAGCTTATGTGGCTGTGTGGCAGAGGTGTTAAGGTAACACGCACAGCCGAACACTCGTAAGTGTTCATAGTCAGGGTGTCGAAGATAAAGGGCAAAAGTAGGGGTATAAAAATTTAGGCGTTTAGTAGGCAAGATGTTATGTAGGTTGGTAGCAGTGTGTTGGGCTTCAACCCAAAACGAGGGGGTAGATTCGCATGAATTAAAACTGCCCGAATGATATCATTTAGGCGGCGAATCATGCGTTCTGCCCTCCCATTTTGAGGGATGTTTGAGGGCAGGAAAAACGGAAAAGTAAGCCGTTTTGTTGGGAAAAGGTTTTAAATGCTAAATTGTCAAATTCGCCCCCTAAATCACATTGGAAGGTTTTTATTTTGCGGTTAAATTGGGTAAGTATTAGTTGATGAAATCTGGCAAAAGTAGGAAAAGTTTCAGATTTGTATTTTAGGGGGTAAACCCACACGAAGTGTGAGAAATTGTCAATTAGCACCATATAGTACTTATATCCTGTTTTACTTGTGATTAGCGAAGTCCATAAATCGCAATGAATAATATCAAAAAGAGCAAAAGTAAATGTATTTGACGAATAAAAAGGCAATCTTTTACTATTCGAAAGTTGACAAGAGTTGCAAAGAGTATTACTTTTGTCCTTATTACATTGAAAATTAAAATTACGATTTAAAATATCAAAAACTTGCACCCCGGGATGCCCTAAACGATCATGCCATGGAAGATGATGAGAAGTAATGAAGGTGGCTTGAGGCGGCAGTTGAGGCGGCGTGAACGTGTAAAGTGTCCCGGTACTATTATGACGAGATAGTGTCTTCTTAGTTTTGAGGTCCTTCAAAGAAAAACCAAACGGGTCAAATTTGACAGACACTAAATTATCACGAGTAAAACGTCTAACGGAAATAAGATTTTTAATTATTTGCGGGCTATAAAGGATGTGAGGGAGTATGTAGGTTCGGTTTGGTAATGGGTGAAAGCCCGTACCTGATCGTTAATGGGTAAAAACATGCCATTACCAACCAAAATATTACAACAAACAGGATTAGAATCAGGGATTATAATTTTACCTGGGTCCTTAGTCACGTGGAACTCAGCTCCTGTATCCATAACATCAGATGTCCAAGCCATAGATGGGGAATTAACCTACATATTAGACATGGCAACACTTAAATTTGTGGGAAAGAGGGGATTATACATAGTCGGAGCATAACCAGGCGGCAGAACAGGGGAGTATCCTGCCGGAGCAAAACCCGAGTACTGCACAGAGGGGGCCGATTGAGTTTCTGGTTGTTTAGTTGCTGGTAGGTAGCCCACGAAGAAGATTGTTGAGCCCGTCCTCTGCCCCTGCCTCTGTGAGTTGAAGCGCCTCTGCCGTGGCTTCCTCGGCGGTTGGTGTAGGAGGTGGGTTGGTCCGAACTAGGGTTAGGGTTTTGTCCACCAGAAGGCGGTGCTGCAGTGGCGGCAAGAACAGTTTGATGAGATCCCTTCTGTGCTTCAATCCTGATAACTTCATCATTCAACATAGCAATTGCTTCATCCCAATCGACACCCTATTGGTTGATCAAAGAAGCTGTGGTGTTATACTCTACTGGAAGGCCACGAACCAGCTGCAAAACGAGTCTTGAATCGGAAACCGGCTTATCAACATCAACCAGTTGATTGGCCAGATCTGACAGCTCTTGACAATAATCATCTACCGACGAGCAAGCTGTGAGTGTGAGGTTGCAAAACCTAGTATCGAGCGCCGCAGCACGAGCCTTTTTGTTACTCAAGAATTTCTTTTTGAGTTTTAACCAAGCCGCTCTGGCTACAGTAGTGTCCATAAGGCGTTTCAGATTATTGTATGAAACGGTACTATAGATCCATTGCAAGACCAAGGCGTCGAGTTCTTTCCATTGGTCGTATTCCGGAGAGTTAGCAGTTGGAGGGGCTGAATCGTCTATGTGATTTTCCACCTTGTATGCGACAGCATGAAGGCGAAAAAGCTTAACCCATTGCGAATATGTAACCTTAGTTCCGTCCAAAGTCTAGATTTTAGATTGAATATTCGACACAGAGTAGGCAGAGTGAAGGGGGGACTGGTTTGATTGACGAGTCAGCAGCAACATCATCTTTTGTCATGATGACGAAAACCGAACGCATCCGGTGGATATGGAAACGGAAAAAAAGAAAAGAAAGGAA
Organism: Ambrosia trifida; assembly: GCA_028751855.1. Lineage (NCBI taxonomy): Eukaryota > Viridiplantae > Streptophyta > Magnoliopsida > Asterales > Asteraceae > Ambrosia > Ambrosia trifida. Next base: position 113,214,716 of record CM054122.1, read on the forward strand.
GGAAATTAAGAATCGATTATGGCTGTGATACCATAAAAGTAATGAAAGGTTGTAATGTTTTCTATGATCATTATTGATAAACACTGTCCCTTTATATAGGGAGAGAAACAACCATAATTAAGGAAAGGATATATACAAATAATACAAAGATTATTTCTAAGTAACTAACCACAATCTATTCCTAATATATAATAATGTCGGCTGCTAAGAAAAAGGGGGCTGCTAAAAAGACAAAAATACCCTAGAGTTAACAACAATAATTATCTGGGTTTAGTGTCAGGGATGAATTTGGCAACAAAATGTAAAACAGAAGGATCCAGATGTAAAAAATTTCGATTTTGGACTGATGTAGTAAAACTGGCCAAACCTCAGGGACGATTTTGGCCATTAACTCTAGGATACATATTCATAAGTTAAATCTTATTGTCTTTTATGTTGATGCTGATGCTATAGTCATAACTAATATTTTGTTAATATAAGTAAAAAACACAAAATAAGAATATAAAAGTTATTTACCAACAAATAGTTAGAAAGTAATGTCATTAGACTACACAGCGTGATGGAGGTAAAAAAGACAAAGTGTGTGTGAAGAGGAGGGGGCAACACCTGTTTTGATTTCCAAAGAGAAAGAGGTAATGCCCATGCAAAAGGGAAGGCAGGGCAGTGTGGGTGACGAGGTGGGGTCCGGTCGAACTAAACCGGCCCACGCCACAAAAATAATGACCACCCGGTCCACCAGGTTTAAAAATAAGTGATAGAGATAAAACTCGACTGATAGGTCAGTCTCTTTATCACAAACAACTTATTCAGCCTTTTGTGGAAACAAACGTAATAGATAAGGCTTATCTCCACCATCTTCGGGGAGTATCATATTTGAAATACAACTCTCGAAGGTTATCATAAAGGTAGACAGGAAACTATTAAAGGAGGTCGAAGGTAAACCCTAAGATTCATTCCAACTCTCAATACTCTCACATTTAATCTTACCTTCACAAAATACTTATTCTCACGTCGGATGGTAGTCACAGGGAAACCCCCCTTTGTCTCTCAAATGTGGTTGTTTCTCTCTCAATTCCTTCTGTTTTGTGCCATTTTTCACTTCTTTTCCCCTTTCGACCTCAAATCCTGCAATTATCAACAAAGAAAGATAAATCATGATAAAAATATGATAAAAACACGATTTTGGGTGTAAAATAGGTGAGAATACTCGTAGAAAATATATTAATTTCTCGGCGCATCATGGAGTCACATCGGATGTCCAATAGATTTTGGGACACATATTCTGGGAGAAGTGAAAGCTCTACAAAGCCCAAATTTTACTACCCTGAATTAACGAAGAATCCTTCCCAAATATTGGAGACAAAGAACTTGAAGCTAAATGCACCACGCCCTATTAAGGATTCCCCCTCACGGGATAAGTCCAAATACTACGAGTACCACAAGGGTAACGAGCACGACATGAATGACTATTTCCGGTTGAAGAGGCAAATTGAATACTTCGTGAAGTCAGGGAAGTTGGCACACTTGGTAAAAGACGTAAAGACAGGCCCCTCCTCCGCGGGAGCAGATAAAGCAGCGGGGAAAAGGCCGTGGGAAATGAACATGGTCCGGGAAAATGTCACGTCTGGTAGGAAAAGAACCTTTGAGCGTTTCGAGCCATGGTTGGAAGCTGTTATAACGGTTCCTCCACATTATAAAGTGCTAAGCATGGAGGCACTGGTAATATCTGCCACGGTGGTGGACTACAGCATGAGGAGAATTTTGGTGGACAATGGCAGCTCTGAAGAGATAATATACGAGCCATGCTTCCGCAGGATGCGGGCGGAAGATCAACGAATGTTGGAACCCGCCCGAGGTCCAGTCAGGGGTTTCACGGGAGAAAGTGTCGAACCACTAGGACAGTTAACGTTCCTGGTAACGATAGGAGACGGACGATGAGAACGGACCATACTGGTAGCATTTCTGGTTATACCAGCTGACTCCCAATACAATGTTATCATAGGTCATTATACACTGGGTCGTATCGATGCTCTGGTTTCAACCGTCCGAGGATTTCTGATGTTTCCTACTCCTCAAGGAGTGGCCACCGTACCCGAAGATAAGGTTTGTGCTGCAATTGACAACAAGCCATGTCGCCAAGCGTCCACAGGTCTGCGGGGCCTAGAAAGATGGGTGCTCAATGCAAAATATCCTAATTAGACGGTACTGATCGGAGACACTTTATCATCGGTCATACAGGGCCGACTTATGAGTTTGCTAAAGGATAAACTTGATGTCTTCGCCTTCAAACATGTTGATATGATAGGGATATCCAGGTTAAAGGCAGAACACAAGTTGTCCACGTTCCCGGTGGTAAAGCCAGTCGCACCGGAAAAGGCGCAACATGGCTCCGGATCGCCGCGCCGCTGTAATACATGAAGTAAAGAAGTTTGAAGAGGCCGGAATCTTACGAAAAACAAAGTACCATACTTGGGTCGCCAACTCGGTCATGATCAAGAAACATGGCGTATGTGTGGTGATTATAAAGATCTCAACAAAGCATGCCCTAAGGATGCATATCCGCTTCCCGAGATCGACCTCAAGGTGGACTCCTTACCACTGTACAGGTTCAAGTGCTTCCTGGATGCTTACAAAGGATACCAACATATCCAGATGGCCCGAGAAGATGAAGATAAGACTGCTTTCCATACTGACGCCGGCATCTACTATTACACCAAGATGCCTTTCGGATAAAAAAACCGTAGGCGCAACGTATCAGAGGCTCCTGGACCAAGCATTCGAGGGGAAGATTGGCCGAAACATGGAAGTCTACATAGACGACATGATAATCAAGAGCCAGACAGAAGAGCAAATCCTGACTGATATAGAAGAAACTTTCAAGACGTTCCGAGAATATAACATCAAGCTGAATCCAGGCAAGTGTTCATTCGGGATAGAAATGGGAAGTTCCTGGGGTAGTAGTTTCCAGGGACAGGTTTCGGGTGAATTCGGAAAAGGTCGTTGCCATTACCAACATGCCTTCCCAAAAACACTAAAGGAAGCACAAACGCTTACCGGCCGGCTGGCGGCCATTAACCGCTTCTTGGCACGGCATGCAGAACAACACCTTTCTTTCATTTCAACACTCAAGGACTGTCTCAATAAAAACAAGTTTAGATGGACTTCGGAAGCAGAAAAGGCGTTCCAGGATATGAAGGTATTCGTCAGTAACTTGCCAATACTCACCGCCCCGAAGCAAGAAGAAACTATGAAGATGTATCTGCCTGCAGGGCATCATGCTGTTAGCGTAGTTTAGCTAGTTGAGAGAGGTGGGTTACAGACACCTATATATTATATTAGCAGGGTTCTCTCCGATCCAGATTCCAGGTATCCAACCTTGGAAAAATTACTGCTAGCCCTAGTACACGCATCTCAACGGCTACGCCGATATTTTCAAGCACATAAAGTTGAGGTCTTAACCAATTTCCATCTAGCACAAATTTTGAACAGATCGGAAGTCTCTGGAAGGTTTGCAAAGTGGGTCATCGAACTGGGGGCACTCGACATATGTTTCAAGAAAAGAACATCGGTCAAGGGACAGGTGATCGCCGATTTCTTTGCAGAAATTTTGGAGGGCGAGGAAATTTCACAAGCCGCCGATGTATCCACTGTCCCTCCAGATGATCATGCCCCGTCATGGCAGCCGTACACAGATGGCTCTCCTAATAGCAAAGGTGCAGGGGAAGGGTTGATGCTCGTAAGTCCAGACGGGGCGTAATTTCTATACGCTCTGCGTTTTGAATTCGAGCGCTCCAACAATCAATCAAAATATGAAGTGAACCTAGACAGCCTACAAATGGCCCTGGCAATGGGCGCAAAGAAGGTAGATGCACACGTGGATTGCCTGCTGGTAAACAATCAAGTCAATGAATCATATGAAGCCCCGGATGATACTATGGCAAAGTGCTTGGAAAAAAATAAGGAACTAATGTCCAAGTTCCATAAAGTAACGTTGATCCATGTCCGTCGAGAAGGAACGACATTGCTGATGCTCTTTGCAAATTGGCATCTTCAGGAATGGAAAAGGATGTTCACGTCGAAACTTTGAGCCTACCATCCACACATGTGTCTACGGTTCATAGCATCCATAAGTCGAGATTTTATGGAAGACCCCCGTCCAGAAGTATCTAGAAGACGACCACCTGCCGGAGAATAAAGGGGAAGCTATGAAAATCCGTACCAAGGCCTTGCAATATGAACTACACAATGGCGTACTCTACAGGATGTCATATATAGGTCCTGCACTGCGTTGCGTGGCTCCATCAGAAGCAAAATACTTAATACATGAAATTCACGCAGGCAAATGTGGGATACACGCGGGCCTCCGGCAGTGGTCACTAAAATAATGAATGCAAGATATTTCGGGCCGAGAATGCACAATATGGCTGTGGAAGAATAGCATAAGTGCATGAGTTGTCAGAAATATGCTCCACAGATGATACAGCAGAAGAATAACTTGATACCAGTTACAGCCGCATGGCCTTTCTAGAAGTTGGGTTTAGATTTAGTGGGCCCTTTTCCTTTGGCCCCAGAAAGCTCAATTACTTAGTAGTCGCCATTGATTACTTCACAAAGTGGATTGAGGCTAAATTGTTGGCCAAGATTGAAGAAAGCTATATTCAGAAATTCCTATGGGAACACATCATCTGTCGTTTCGGTGTCCCTTTATACATTGTCAACGATAACGGAACACAATTTGCTAACAGGGCATTGCAGGAATAGTGCAAAGAGCTACACATACAGCAAATTTTCATGTCCGTGGCACATCCCCAAGGCAATGGCCAGGTAGAAAGGGTAAACCGGAGTATCCTGGAAGGGATAAAGAAACGACTGGATGCGGCAGGAAAGTCATGGGTCGAGCAGCTTCCCCATGTCCTTTGGGCTCACCGCACCATGCCAAAAACAAGTAACGGTGAAACACCATTCAACTTAACAGTTGGATTAGAAGCCATGATTCCAGCTGAAATAGGCATGCCGTCTTTACGGAGGGACAACAAAGAAGCTGATAATGAGCAGATGTTGCGGCATAACTCGGAAATATTGGAAGAGCATCGGGAAGCAGCATGCACTAATGAGGCCAGCTACAAAAGACTCCTGGAAAAATACTACAACATGCGGGTCCAAATGCAATCTTTCAAAGTAGGTGACATGGTGATGCGAGACAATGAAGCAAGCTGGTCACAATCGCAGGGCAAGTTGGGGCTGGTCGGGGAAGGCCCGTACCAAATAGCAGAAACATTGGGAAAAGCGGCATACTCCCTAAAACAGCTTAATAGAGACCCAGTGCCCCGCACCTGGAACGCGGCACGACTCAAAAAATGCTGCATTTGAATACGTTGATCTTTTGGTCGTGTAGTTAGTTCACAATTCTTTTTTCGACCTGTTGGTCACTTTGACTGTTTGTCTTTGTTTTCCCAAACGACTTGTTGGTCACAATAGGGTACATTTATGCTTATTATTTCTAATAAGATGCCTGCACAACAACATTGAATTTAGTTTTTAACAACGAGTTTTCATATATATTCACATATTCATACACAAAAAATTACATGATGACATCATTATTGCTAAACGGTTCATCATCTAGGTAGGGGCAGGACAAAAATCCATAGACATAACAAAAATCGCCTACCGTCGTACAAAATTTAAGCGCTATCATAGTACCCTTTTCAAGGGTTAACTATATACTATTCACAAGTACTTGGTCCAACTAGACATTACCGTCTAGGATTGCTAACACCTCTACAAGGGTGTATAGCTGATCATCTTCGGGTGCAAAATCAGGGAGCAATAAACTAAACTCCCCAAAAGGATGACCCTCATCATGCCCTGCACCAGCAGCGTCACCTACTGCTTCATCCGCTTCAACATTTCCACATACTTCCACCACAGGAAGCACAACACCATCATGAGGAGGAACAGCAATGGCCTCAACAACCGACACAATGATGTTTTCCCCTGCATGAGCTGTAATCCCAGGAGGAAGATGTTCATCAGCGATAACCTACTCAACGACTCCCATCGCCGGCTGGGTTGCATGAATAAATGACGAGGACCACGTTTGTACGTCAGCTCATACTTCCTAGTTACTACCATCCCTTCAGTCCTTCGATTCAACTCCTCTATCCTGCTCATTGCAGCATGCTGAGCATCAATGACTCGAGCCCTACGTTGTAGCATTCTAAGTGCATCCAAGGCATCGAGTTTACCAAAGTATTCGTTGAGTGACACGTAACGTCGACACATTCTTAAAAGCAGATATAGCATGAGTGCATAAAGTGGATTCGTTTTGATATGTTACCTGACTTATATAGAAGCTTCTAAGCTTGGACTAAGGGTTGTTAAAACCTTGCTATTATTGCCTGACAAACGCCGACTGACATTGGCAGTGATGGATGGTGAGCATTGCAAACGTCATAAACATGATGAAAGATATTAATAGTGATTTGAAAGGACATGATGACAACTGTCTAATCAGCAAATTAGCTATCATTACATCCAAGTTATCAGTACGTACTCGATATCAGTGAAAATACATTAACTCCCATTGGAATTCACCATCTAAGTTTACAAAATAATTTCCCACATTACAAAAACAACTACACTCGATATCTGTTGGAAAAGAAATAATCAAGTAATATTAATCTTAGAAGTATTATCAAACTGTTGACTTCAGAAAGTCAAACGACACAGAAAAAAGGCGCCAAACAGAACAGTTGTGTCGGTTATTAGTTACGTGTCGGTTAGTATGTTAGCGGTTATTAAACTGCTCTAAACCATGGCTATATAAAGCCTCATATGTATCAGTTTGTATTATGTGGGATAATATTATTAGTTTGTGTGTATAACAAACTTCCCCATCCTCTGTTTATTATCGAGTCACTACACAATTCTGTTGTGCATACTCATGTTCATCATTCATCATTAATCCAAGTATAATATAGGCGAAACAGGGAAACAACAATTGGTATCAGAGCGAGACGCTCCTGGGAGAAGAAGACAAAGATCGAGACCTGTGCGAAAAATCTGATTACATCCCCTGTTTTTGCAAAAAATGAATCGAAAGTTCATCCAGAAAAGAAATCGAACAACAGTGATTGTTTGTTCAAATCAGACTTGGTTATTAACATCAATTGATCAGAAAAACGCAGTCAAGAAGGGACATAACAGATTCAAAAGACGAAAACAGAGTAGAAATGTTTTCCGGCCAAAAGTTCCGGCGAAGTCCGAAATAAGTTTTAATCAAGAGGAACCATTTAGAATAGAAGAAAGATGTTCAGTAAAGGGTTTTAAAGACGCAGAGGCGTTACCTGTAAAGAAATTCGATACAAGGTAGAAGGCCCGGAGAAGTCGAATATAAAGGATGCAATTTGGAAAGAAGAAGATGGACGTGTGATACCCATCTTTCCCTCATCACTTTAGGACCAGGCGGGTCAGAAGAAAGCGTTAGCCGATCATGTGGATCAAAGGGATTAGTCGTGAAGACTTATTATGCATCAAAGTTTAGAAGATTAGAAGATTGGTTCAAGATTAAACAAGAGAAGAAGAAAAGGACTGCATAAACGAAGATGGACAAGAAATAGAGTAAAGAAGATTAAGATTACTTGATTAGGGGAGTGAATGTTGGAAAAGAAAAAATCAAGTAATATTAATCTTAGAAGTATTATCAAACTGTTGACTTTAGAAAGTCAAACGACACAGAAAAAAGGCGCCAAACAGAACAGTTGTGTCGGTTATTAGTTATGTGTCGGTTAGTATGTTAGGGGTTCTTAAACTGCTCTAAACCATGGCTATATAAAGCCTCATATGTATCAGTTTGTATTATGTGGGATAATATTATTAGTTTGTGTGTGTATAACAAACTTCCCCATCCTCTGTTTATTATCGAGTCACTACACAATTCTGTTGTGCATACTCATGTTCATCATTCATCTTTAATCCAAGTACAATATAGGCGAAACAGGGAAACAACAATTGGTATCAGAGCGAGACGCTCCTGGGAGAAGAAGACGAAGATCGAGATCTGTGCGAAAAATCCGATTACATCCCCTGTTTTTGCAAATAAATGAATCGGAAGTTCATCCAGAAAAGAAATCGAACAAAAGTGATTGTTTGTTCAAATCAGACTTGGTTATTAACATCAATTGATCAGAAAAACGCAGTCAAGAAGGGCCATAACAGATTCAAAAGACGAAAATAGAGTAGAAATGTTTTCCGGCCAAAAGTCCCGGCGAAGTCCGGAATAAGTTTTAATCAAGAGGAACCATTTAGAATAGAAGAAAGATGTTCAGTGATGTGTCATAAAACACATCTATTCTCCTATGTATTTTGAGATATAAATGAGTCTTTTGTATATAGTTTTTATTAGTTTTAGGCTTGTACCGGTCTATTTTATTTAGTATAGGATTTTATAGATTTTTATTAGTTTTGTGTCTTTTTAGTACTTATTTATTTATTTTATATTTTGGTAGGTATTTGAATGGACGTTGGAGCGTAAACGAGCAACTTTGGTCGAGCTAAGAACACCTGATACGAGAACACAGAGTTATAATAATACTACTACTACTACTACTACTAATAATAATAATAATAATAATAATAATAATAATAATAATAATAATAATAATAATAATAATAATAATTAAAAGAAAAAAAATAAAAAATAAAGTCAAAGAAAGTTTCGTGACCTTGGGTCACTTCCCAAAGCCCAATACATTAAGGGCAGAAGAAATATATTAGAAGGTGGATAGCCATATTTATTGGGGGGAGCCGCCAGAAGAAAAATCGGGGGACAGCGACATTCATACATCATTGGAATTCTTTGGAACAACAAAAAAAAAAGGCGACCGACCAAGAAGCGGTGACGAGCGAAAGGGCACGGAAGGAGAAAAGGCCACGGGCACGTTAAAGATCAAAAGCCAACGAGCCTTGGGTTAGGTTTAGTTTTCGCTCTATATTTTTATAGACATGATGAAATTGTTTTTTATAAACTTTGAATTTATGTTTCTAAATATTATGAGTAGCTAGACTTTTATGGTTGCATAGGTTTATGAACTAGACACGTAATTTGCAGTATTTAATGATTTTTGGTTTTTAGTTTGATGTGTAGAATTACATGATTTTAAGTTTATTGTTTGATTTGATATATGTGTGTTGGTGTTAATTTTATTTGAAGTTTGTTTATTGGTTTTGTGGAACTAGGCATGTAGAGATACCCCCTAGGTCTTGAAATCAATCTAGTTCGTCAACTTAGGTTAGTGTGCTAGTATTTGGAGTTGGAGTACGACACAAGTATAACAAACTAATATAATAAATTAACTAAGGCGTGCAGTCCATTCTTGAGGGTGAGAAATCTAACTCGAGTTTGCTAGGTAACTAACTAGGCATTGTTCGGTAGTTGGCAAGCGCTAGGGCGGGAGTCGCTACTTGTCCGTGTTTAGAGTTTTCCTAGGTTTTCTTCAGTAGAGTTTAAGTCTGCTTCATAGTTTGAGGGTTTTAATCCAGGAGAGGTTTTAATCTGATTTCTATGGGATTTTGGTATGCTAGGGCGATCCAGGTCCATCTTAGCATTTCTACACTTGTCCCGCCTTGAGTCTAGTGAGCTATCTTTGACAGGAGGTTTATTAGATAAGAATAGGGTCTCAAGTTAATTACCGGATCCAGGATTTATTGCTAGTGTCTAGGGATTTTAACTAAGTAACCAGCCTTCTTCCTATCCGATTTCTCCAAGTTCCTAGTTCCCATAAGCAGCTGAGGTTACTTTATTTATATTTAGTTTCTTTTAAGTTTATAATTAGTAGTTTAAAATACCCCCATTTAAGTATATATTTATTTAGGCTAGTATTCGGTATAGGGTGTGATCTAGAGTTGCATTCGCGTCTTTGGGTTCGATACTCGGTCTTACCTGTTTACTGCTTTGCGACCGGTACACTTGCCGTGCGTGTGTAGTTTTTAGGTGAGTCGTTTTAATAAAAGCTTGTGTTATTTTTATATATACATTTACACCCATCATTCAGTAAAGGGTTTTAAAGACGCAGAGGCGTTACCCGTAAAGAAATTCGATACAAGGCAGAAGGCCCGGAGAAGCCGAATATAAAGGATTCAATTTGGAAAGAAGAAGATGGACGTGTGATACCCATCTTTCCCTCATCGCTTTAGGACCAGGCGGGTCAGAAGAAAGCGTTAGACGATCATGTGGATCAAAGGGATTAGTCGTGAAGACTTATTATGCATCAAAGTTTAGAAGATTAGAAGATTGGTTCAAGATCAAACAAGAGAAGAAGAAAAGGACTGCATAAACGAAGATGGACAAGAAACAGAGTAAAGAAGATTAAGATTACTTGATTAGGGGAGTGATTGTTGGAAAAGAAATAATCAAGTAATATTAATCTTAGAAGTATTATCAAACTGTTGACTTCATAAAGTCAAACGACACAGAAAAAAGGCTCCAAACAGAACAGTTGTGTCGGTTATTAGTTATGTGTCGGTTAGTATGTTAGCAGTTATTAAACTGCTCTAAACCATGGCTATATAAAGCCTCATATGTATCAGTTTGTATTATGTGGGATAATATTATTAGTTTGTGTGTGTATAACAAACTTCCCCATCCTCTATTTATTATCGAGTCACTACACAATTCTGTTGTGCATACTCATGTTCATCATTCATCATTAATCCAAGTATAATATAGGTGAAACTGGGAAACAACAATATCATAACATGATCGATTAGTATGTTATGATAGGTTTGTTATGAAATGATATGTGGCATTTAACATGATACGGCGTATGTATGAATGTGTAAGTAAGGACCTATGGGTTAGGTGATTAAATGCTAAATGAACCATGCGAAGTCTAAACTTAACCAATCGTCAAAGTCACCAATGGGTCGATACGGTATGGGATAATGAAAATTCAAAGCTTTTGGTTTAACTAAGTCGAGGAAGTTTGGTGAATAACTTGATTAGACTTAGAGTGGTTCCTAAAATGGGCCTACAGATTTTAGGGTGTAGTTAAGTAAAGGATTGTGATTTGGATTGGAAGATTTCACAAGTTGCTACATTGAGGTGAGTTTCAGAGCCCCTTTTCTTTTAAATGTTTTAGAACGTTTTTACAATCGGGGGATTAACATGCTTGTATGATGAGTTAGACTAGAATTGTAGAACGCTTGATGGCCTTAGGTCGGTGCGTTAGACGTGACACCTGTCCTTTCAGGAGGACGCTTTCCCCGCACTTCTTAATCATTAGGTCTTAGTTACTGTCACACCCTCAAATTTCCACTAACGGAGTTTTACCGCGAGGCGCATGACAAACCAGGATCCAAGTCAACGGTCACAATAAACAACTCTATATGAAGATACATGACATTCAAAAAGACATAGTTTTCATAAACTCAAAACCAGTAGCAGAAGCATTAGACAAGTTACAAATCATAGACCCAATGTACCAAGTGTTTATTACAAAACATGAACTAAACCTAGACGCCAATCCAGACCCGTGCGCCTAGTTCCGTTTGTTGCTACCTTGGCGACCTGAGAAAAACATGCCAAAAAGACGTCAACATATAATGCTGGTGAGTTCACAGGTTTGTTCAATATGTTACTAACTGATACCGAAACGTTGCCATGTCCATACTATATCAATGTTACCAAGTACGCTAGCTAGGCGTATGTTTTATTACTACTACGATTGGAAACCATTACTAGACATGTTTAGCCATGTTTAGCATATGTTTAAGCAGCCCGAATGTTCAGCATGATACCAATGTTCCTGTTCGAGACAACATGCACCCGCCCGGCCCTCCAAGCCGACGAGTGGGGCAGGTCACGCCCAATAGATCTATCCACATTTCCCCCGTTGTGCATCCCCGCACATTCATGGTTTCCCCCGGGACTTCCAAAGATTGTATAGCAATACAAAGTTAAAAACCATAGTATGACATATGTTACCAAAATAGTTTAGCGCATGTTTTCTCCCCCAAAAGTTAAAGCAGTAAAAGTGGGGCCATGAACTCACCTTAGATAGCGTTCTGCGGTTACAAGTAAAAATGCTAAGCCCTTGATAATCCCTCTACCAGAGATCTATCAAAATGTTCACATAAGTGTTCCGACTAATAACCATAAGGTTATCTAGTCCCCGATTGTCCAGATCGTAACCAAGTATGTTTTAAAGCGTGTTTAAATGTTTAACCGACACACTAGACCGACCCGACATTCCGTTGGTGACTCATTACCCTAACTAATCAAGTACACATAGATTACACACAAGGTTCAAGCATAAAACACTTAGTTTGTATCGAAAATCTCATTTCTGCATCAGAACGGTCAAACCAGTCAGATAAAATCTCCTTCGCCCATTTTAAATCTCCTTCGCCCGTTTTTAAGTTCTCCTTCGCCCGTTTTTTCCACGTTCGACCGTTTGATCAGGTTCGCCCAACATTTTCCAGGTTCGACCCTGGATTTTCTCATTCGCCCACCCGATTGGTCGAAGGAGTCCAGGTTCGCCACTGTTGTACAAATTTTCCTAAAAACGCTTCAAACACATTCGAAACACCTCGAAACATCATCAAACACAGCAGTCAAGTATGAATAACTTATCCCTACGAAACCCCACCGATTTCCCCCAATAATACGTCCATTTCAGCCCTTTCCCAAAATGGTAAGAATTATGGAAACGTCACAATCATGCATGGATTCTTTACCCAATTTTGAAACTTTTGAAATCGATCCATATTCAACTTAAAATGCTCAGTTTGTCGAGTATTCGATTTTCCTTAATAGTTCTATTGATCATAAATATCATGCATCAAGTCTAGATTCGTTAAAACCCCAAAATACCCACAACATCACCATCTATCCAATTCTAACCCTAAGCAACAATAATCTAGCATCAATAACAATCCTATATCATGTTTCTATCATAGATACAGCAGCAAATCATTGAACAACACATAACACCACATAATGCACAATTCACATATGTTTATCATCATGAAGACCTATGTTTAAATGATAAGGTTTTGATTTAGAAAGATGTTTAAAAGGTTTTTAATCATGAAAACACCCTTAGAACAAATCCGGACAATTAGGGTTAGATGAAAACGAATTAAAATGCTTTAAAAAGATTTAGGATCAAGAACACACCTTGGATTCTTGTTTAGATGTTGTAGATAGGTTAGATTATGAAAAAGAAGAGCAAAAACTCCTTCCATAGTGATTAAAATCGTTTGTAAGTGTTTTGAGACAGTTAGGGTTTGTGAAATGGTGAAAAAATGACAAAGTTTGGTATTTATACTAATCCTCCTTCGCCCCCTATCAGTGGTCGAAGGTAGCCTCCTTCGACCCTTCCACAGGGTCGAATGATCCCTGTCCTGGTCGAAGGGAATTCTTTCAATTCCACATCCCAGGTTCGCCCATTTACAAAGGGTCGAACCAAAGCAAAATTCTTCCTTCGACCACTCGAAGTGGTCGAACCAGAATCCATGTTTATCTAGTTTTCCAGTTTGTCGTGTTTAGCGCATTCTAACATACCTTAACATATGAGCATGCAACCTTAGTCTATGTTTAACATATTTAAGCACGGATAATCATTTACACATCATTTAAACACATCTATGTATATAATCCACCACACGACCCATAATCTACACATACACTTAATTAGTTCATGTAATGTCACCAACAACGGAACCCGGTACTAGTGTATTACCAAAACGACTCCCAATGATCCTCCAGATCATTGAACCCTGGACAATCCTAACTTGACCCGACTCAACTAACCCAGTTAAGTCCGTTTATAACGTTTCCCGCTAAGGTAGACTTAGATGTTACTAAAAATGTTTAAGCCAAATATGCCGGGTGTCACATCATCCCCACGTTGAAAGAATTTTCGTCCCGAAAATTGCGCAAAGCCCCTAAAATGAAAGAAACCAAAATGAAAGAAACGAAAAGAATGAAACGAAGAGGAAAATTACCGGTTGTCACATCATCCCCACGTTGAAAGGAATCTCGACCCGAGATTCATTCCGCTTCGGCAGTAACATGCTTCGATTCGAACACGCGTTTCGGAAAAAGATGAGGATGTTTAGCTATCATCTGATCCTACCGCTCCCACGTGAACACCGGTCCACGATTCGAGTTCCAACGAACTTTGACGATGCGGATTTTACTCCGACGAAGGCTACGAATCTTGTAGTCGAGAATCTCGACAGGTTCCTCCATAATGCGGAGACGATCATCAATCTTGATCTCTTCCAGTGGTACAATGAGAGATTCATCAGCCAAACACTTCTTCAAGTTAGACACATGGAAGACGTTGTGCACACTACCGAGCTCCGCCGGTAAGTCAAGTTTGTATGCCACCGGTCCAATCCGATCCAGGATTGCGAATGGTCCGACATATCGAGGGTTAAGCTTGCCACACTTTCCAAAGCGTATGACGCCCTTCCATGGTGAAACTTTCAGAAGTACCCTGTGCCCAACCTGGAACTCCAAAGGTATTCGACGGCGATCGGCATAGCTCTTCTGACGATCCCGTGCAGCAGCCAAACGGTGACGAATCTGTACGATTTTCTCTGAAGTTCCGTACACAAGTTCCGGACCAGTGAGCTGGCTCTCGCCCAATTCGGCCCAACAAAGTGGTGATCGACATTTCCGTCCGTAAAGAGCCTCGAACGGAGCTGCCTTGATACTAGAGTGATAGCTGTTGTTATAGGAAAACTCCACCAACGGTAGGTGAATTTCCCAACTTTTGCCAAAATTGATGACACATGCCCAAAGCATGTCTTCCAAGGTTTGAATCGTCCGCTCACTCTGCCCATCAGTTTGCGGATGATTAGCCGTACTCATATCCAACTGGGTACTCAAAGCCTTGTGCAGAGCCTTCCAGAAACGCGAAGCAAAACGAGAATCACGATCGGAGATAATAGAAACAGGCACCCCGTGCCGAGCAACCACCTCCTTAAGGTAAAGTCGAGCTAACCGCTCGAGTCCATCGGTTTCCTTAATAGGTATAAAACGTGCCGATTTTGTCAATCGGTCAACAATCACCCAGATCATATCATAACCACTAGGTGACCTTGGTAGCTTGGTGACAAAATCCATCGTGATTCGCTCCCACTTCCATTCTAGAACCTCTGGTTGTTGCAGGAGACCAGACGGCCTCTGATACTCCACCTTGACTTTAGCACAAGTCAAGCATTTGCTGACATAAGAAGCTATATCAGCTTTCATGTTCGGCCACCAATAAAGTATCTTCAGATCCTGATACATCTTTTCGGAGCCAGGGTGAATAGAATACCGGGATTTGTGAGCTTTATCCAAAACAAGCTCGCGCAATCCCCCGAACAATGGGACCCAAACACGTCCCGCAAAATAGTGTAAGCCATCGGTCCTGAGTTCAAGATGCTTGTCAGCACTGTGCATAGTCTCAGCCTTAAGGTTTTCCTCCTTCAAGGCTTCCAACTGTGCAGAACGGATTCGGTCAGGCAATGACGAATGAATGGTGAGCTGTAAGGCTCGAACATGACGAGGATTCGCAGACTCCTTCCTGCTCAAGGCGTCCGCCACAACGTTCGCCTTGCCAAGATGGTATTTGATAGCACAGTCATAATCGTTCAGGAGTTCAACCCAGCGACGCTGCCGCATGTTCAACACCTTCTGGTCAAAAATATGCTGAAGACTCTTGTGATCGGTGTATACTTCACACTTGGTACCGTACAAGTAATGTCTCCAGATTTTCAACGCAAAGACCACCGCACCTAGTTCCAAGTCATGAGTAGTGTAGTTCTTCTCATGAACCTTGAGTTGACGAGAAGCATAAGCAATAACCTTCCCGCGTTGCATCAACACACAACCGAGACCACGAATAGAAGCGTCACAGTACACAACGAAGTCATCCGTACCCTCAGGTAAAGATAAGATAGGTGCAGAACAAAGTTTAAGCTTCAGCATCTGAAATGCTGATTCTTGTGGTTCATTCCAGTCGAACTTTCGGTCCTTCTGGGTAAGAGTAGTGAGGGGTTGAGCGATCTTTGAAAATCCCTCAATGAAACGATGATAGTAACCCGCAAGACCTAGGAATTGCCGCACCTCAGATGGCGTCTTTGGTGCTTCCCAGTCCTTAATAGCTTCGATCTTAGCTGGATCGACATGAATTCCCAGTTCATTAACCACATGTCCTAGGAATTGAACTTCACGTAACCAAAAATCACACTTTGAGAACTTAGCATACAACTGCTCCTGTCTCAAAAGTTCCAAGACCAACCGTAGGTGTTCCTCATGATCCGCCTTGTTCTTAGAATAAACCAGAATATCGTCAATAAACACAATGGCGAACTTATCAAGGTAAGGTTTGGAAACGCGGTTCATTAAATCCATGAACACCGCCGGTGCGTTAGTGAGACCAAAAGGCATGACTAAGAACTCAAAATGGCCATAACGAGTGCGAAATGCAGTCTTCTGAATGTCAGCTTCCCTGACGTGCAACTGGTGATAACCGGACCGCAAATCAATCTTCGAATAGTAGCTGGAGCCCTGGAGCTGGTCAAAGAGATCATCAATGCGAGGAAGAGGATAACGGTTCTTGATGGTCACTTTGTTCAGCTCACGATAGTCAATACACATGCGAAGACTTCCGTCCTTCTTCTTCACAAACAAAATAGGAGCTCCCCACGGGGAAGAACTCGGTCGGATGAAACCCTTTTCCAAGAGTTCCTGCAACTGGCTGGACAACTCTTGCATCTCGGGGGGTGCAAGATGGTACGGAGCTCGGGCAATAGGAGCTGCACCCGGAGTAAGATCGATACCAAACTCAACCTGACGATGGGGAGGAAGACCAGGCAAATCATCAGGAAACACATCAGGAAAATCACGAACCACCGGAATATCCTCAATCTTCTTCTCATCGTCAGTAGAAACGTTATCAAGTGCCAGAATGGCTGAACAACCCTTCCGAAGGTACTTACGGGCCTTCATGCTAGAAATGATACTCAGCGGAGCACCGCTTTTCTCGCCATGAACCGAAAGAGTCTCTCCATCAGGAAGAGGGATCCGAATAATCTTATCGAAACAAACGATCTTCGCACGATACAGCGATAGCCAATCCATGCCGACAACGACATCAAAACTACCCAGGGGTACCGGCATAAGGTCAATGGGGAAAGACAAACCCGACAGTTCCAAGCGACATTCCCTAAGGGTGTGTGTCGCTTCGATTTTCTTACCATCAGCCAATTCTATTAAGTACTTAGCCTCTAAAGGTGTGGGTACTATATCTAGCAATCGTCTAATGTCCATAGACACGAAACTCTTATCGGCACCAGAATCAAACAAGACAGAAACATAGCGATCATTAAGAAGGAACGTACCTGTAACTGTGTCTGGATCCTGCCTAGCTTCTGCAGATCCAATGACGAAAGCACGTGCAGTCCTGCCTCCGCCGCCGTTGTTCCCATTACCGTTCCCGCCCCTCCCATTATCGCCCTGCTTCAGTTTAGGACATTCACGCTTGAAGTGTCCCGTATCACCACAGTTATAGCACCCCTGCTTTCCTGGAGTCCCCTGAGCAGCAGGAGTAGGAGAAGCAGCAGGAGTCTGAGTTGGGGTGAGTGCCACCCTGCAATCCTTAGCATGATGCCCCAACTGATGGCACCGATGACAACGAGCCCGATCACAACTCCCAGAATGATGAAAACCACACTTGTTGCACTTGGGATGCTTCCCAACATACCCACTTGACTTCTGCCCGGAAGAAGACCCAGATGAATCAAACTTCTTTGCCGGCTGAGATGGCGCTGGCACAACACTCTTCCCCGCACTATCCCACTTCCTCTTGTTCCCTTCAGTAACCTTTACATCCGCACCCTTAGGAGGCAAAACACCTTCTGCCACTTTCAGGTTAGTCATCCGATGAGCTGATCAGACAACTTCAGCAATAGTGGGAAGATTCCCAGCAGCCACCAATCCAGCAATCTCCGGCACTAGCCCCGACACATAGTGCTCAATCCTCCTATACTCGGGTGTGTGCAAATCAGGGCACAACACCGCCAGCTCGTTCCTCCTCACAGTGTACTCCTCTATCTCTGACCCAACCATCTTGTAGCTCTAGACCTCGTGTTCCAACTTCTGTATCTCCTCTCTCGGACAGTACTCACCTCTCAACAGCTGCACAAACTCCGCCCAAGGCATAGCAATAGCCTCCCCTAACCCCATGTTCTGAGTAGTAGCATTCCACCACGACAATGCAGGCCCCTCAAATGTCGCAGTAGCATACTTCACCCGGTCCCCAGCAGGACAGTTACACATGACGAACACAGACTCAACCTTCTCCAGCCATCGGAGCAGTACCACCGCTCCCTCAGTTCCAGCGAAGTTATGGGGCTGACAGTCCCGAAACTTCTTATAAGAGCACTGACGTGGGGGTGGATTGGCACCAATACCTGAAACACGGTATACGAGTAAAACACAAACGAAAGGACATGACACCCAAGAATGAGGCAAGGTCGACAGAAATCAACTTACCACCCATGGCATTAATCCCAGCCTGGAAATTAGCCATAGCCATGTTCACTTGCTGCTGTAGCAAGTTGTTCAGCTCAGCTTGGGTCATGTTGATGTTTCCACGACCACCGCCTCCAGCACGACCACCGCCGCCAGCACGGCCACCGCCGCCACCATGACATCCACCATCGCGAGCACCAGACATGATCTAACAAATCAATAAATCGAGGGATTCAGATTCACTTCTAGTGTCAACCACTAGAAATTTACAAGAGTTAGCTTAGGGACAAATCCAGGACCATACATCCAAACTCGAAGTCCCTCGGGATTTTCATGCATTTCAGTTTATTATTTCGTGTGCACCCGAAATGATAAACTGCTCTACATGGTCCTCCAGATGTACCCCTAATCCAGACTCCGGTCACCGAATATCGTCGCCTAGTAACGTGTTACGATAGGTGCAAGTGTAAGAAGGCATGTGTGTGCTAGAACCAACAAATCAACCCCTCCTTCTTCAATCCAGAAGAAGAAGACAAGAGTAGGTAAGAACCCAAATAAAAGTGAATGATGTAACAGAGAGGTATGATGATGATGTAAGGACACCCGACAACATTAGCACGTATCCCACTAACAGACTCAAAGTATGTGACCGTCTAGTGTGTGCGACTCGGCTATAGACCAGACTCTACATGCAGTCCTAGTTCACTATAACCATTGGCTCTGATACCAATCTGTCACACCCTCAAATTTCCACTTACAGAGTTTTACCGCGAGGCGCATGATAAACCAGGATCCAAGTCAACGGTCACAATAAACAAATCTATATGAAGATACATGACATTCAAAAAGACGTAGTTTTCATAAACTCAAAACCAGTAGCGGAAGCATTAGACAAGTTACAAATCATAGACCCAATGTACCAAGTGTTTATTACAAAACATGAACTAAACCTAGACGCTAATGCAGACCCGTGCGCCTAGTTCCATTTGTTGCTACCTTAGCGACCTGAGAAAAACATGCCAAAAAGACGTCAACATATAATGCTGGTGAGTTCACAGGTTTGTTCAATATGTTACCAAATGATACCGAAACGTTGCCATGTCCATACTATATCAATGTTACCAAGTACGCTAGCTAGGCGTATGTTTTATTACTACTACGATTGGAAACCATTACTAGACACATTTAGCAATGTTTAGCATATGTTTAAGCAGCCCGAATTTTCAGCATGATACCAATGTTCCTGTTCGAGACAACATGCACCCGCCCGGCCCTCCAAGCCGACGAGTGGGGCAGGTCACGCCCAATAGATCTATCCACATTTCCCCCATTGTGCATCCCCGCACATTCATGGTTTCCCCCGGGACTTCCAAAGATCGTATAGCAATACAAAGTTAAAAACCATAGTATGACATATGTTACCAAAATAGTTTAGCGCATGTTTTCTCCCCCAAAAGTTAAAGCAGTAAAAGTGGGGCCGTGAACTCACCTTAGATAGCGTTCTTCAGTTACAAGTAAAAATGCTAAGCCCTTGATAATCCCTCTACCGAAGATCTATCAAAATGTTCACATAAGTGTTCCGACTAATAACCATAAGGTTATCTAGTCCCCGATTGTCCAGATCGTAACCAAGTATGTTTTAAAGCGTATTTAAATGTTTAACCGACACACTAGACCGACCTGACATCCCGTTGGTGACTCATTCCCTAACTAATCAAGTACACATAGATTACACACAAGGTTCAAGCATAAAACACTTAGTTTGTATCGAAAATCTCATTTCTGCATCAGAACGGTCAAACCAGTCAGATAAAATCTCCTTCGCCCGTTTTTAAGTTCTCCTTCGCCCGTTTTTTCCACGTTTGACCGTTTGATCAGGTTCGCCTAACATTTTCCAGGTTCGACCCTGGATTTTCTCCTTCGCCCACCCGATTGCTCGAAGGAGTCAAGGGTCGCCCCTGTTGTACAGATTTTCCTAAAAACGCTTCAAACACATTCGAAACACCTCGAAACATCATCAAACACAGCAGTCAAGTATGAATAACTTATCCCTACGAAACCCCACTGATTTCCCCCAATAATACGTCCATTTCAGCCCTTTCCCAAAATGGTAAGAATTATGGAAACGTCACAATCATGCAAGGATTCTTTACCCAATTTGGAAACTTTTGAAATCGATCCATATTCAACTTAAAAATGTTTAAGCCAAATATGTCGGGTGTCACAGTTACAGCCGTAGTTATGTTAGTAGATCTATTGGTGTAACACCCCCAACCAATGGCGGAAACATCGAGATGTCGCGTAATGACGATTGTTAAAAAATTCATGGTACTAAAATGTAAATATTTATTATATCAAGATTAAATGTCAACATCAATTTCCCAAACAATACATCAAGTCTCAAGAAAAGAAAACATAAGTTTATTCACAATGTCTAAGTCCAAGCCTATGTGATAATCATCAAGCATTTCCTGAACATGTACAAAATAATGTTGTCAACATAAAGCATGTTGGTGAGCAAACTCAGTTTGTATACGTATAATATAATTTTTACAAAAAAAAAATCTACAATTCATGTGTAACGTCTCATTCAAGGCAAATATGGAAATCACGAAAGTACACAACGCGGGCCAAAATCAAACCTCTTATGCGACAAAGTTTAAAGCATTAAGAATGACCTAGGACTTCCCACCACCATAGGTACTTTCCACTAAGCGGGTTGGTTGTCAATCCAAATAGCGCTATCCATTGTTAAAGTCGGCTAGCTATGTTAATGATTGCAAGTATACTACGTTTACGTTTAACCACAAAGCACAAGAATTCAAGCATAACACGTATATGAATTGTATGTAAAACGTTTATGAATAAGTGCATTTGTATGTTTAATATGTGTACATGAATCACCCCAAAAGTGTAAAAATAAAAACGGGGATAAGTATACCCACATAGATTGTGATGATGAACTTGCGAGAATCAATTAATTATCCTTGAACCTTAAACGCGTAGAACAACTTGGCAAGCATTTCAAACGTCTTACGCGAAAATTAAGGCAGCCTTAATATAAATATATTCGAGATTAGATTTTCTATAGGATTCGTTGACTTAATGATTGTCCGGCGACTAAGATCTTTACAAGTCTTGAATAACTACTATAATGAGTCTAAACCGGTTTCAACCTAACATAAACTGATTTAAATAGAATTATAATATTTTTCAACCAAACCAATTTTGACCAAAGCGATTCGGTTTATAACCTAAACCAGTATTTAAAAAAAGTGATTTGCGCACCTCTACGGGCCAGAAAGTCTGTGGGTTGTTTTTGTTTGAAGAATCTTGAAGTAATCAGGTCGTCAAGAACCTGGTGGCCGTCTGCTCGTAGGTGTACTGCAACATAGTAAAGATGAAAACCCACAAAGAATGAACAAAAACATAATTTCTTTGACAGATTAACAAAATGAAAATAAAAAATAAATACCCACAAATATTTATCAAAAACCCACCAACATAGACGAATCTTTATATGATTTTGTACATATTTAATACCCAATAATCTTTATAAGGAAACCAACAAAAAAGAATGAATCTTTACCGGAATTAAATAGTTTTTCGGCCGCCATGAACCACCAAACACCACCATATGTTTTGCCTTCCAACATACCCACTGTTGTCCATGTCTAAAAACGACCACAAAACCACAGATCGGGAGTTATCAAGCATTTATAGGGCTGGAAACTTATTAGGGTTTAGAGGTTTACCTTAGCCGGATCAAAGACGCAGCTTCCGGTGTAAGCCGGAGATCCTTCGGTTGATGTGGATGAGGTGGGTAGAGACGATGATGACCGGAAACCCACCGCCTCCTCCCTCTGTCTTCCCTGATCTCTCTCTGTCTCTGTCGGTCTCTTTGTGAGTATGTGTGTAAGGTTTATGCTATTATTGAGGGTAGGTTGAAATGATATCGATGCCCCTGAAAAACCGCTAAATTACGAAAGTGGCATATCACTGTTCATCTTCGGTTTTCTATTATACATAGTATAATTTTGTAGCCATTCCATTGTAGGTGCATGCCTATAAATTCAATTAAGACAATGACACTCAAATATAATAACGAGTTCATAACATATTTTGAAACAATTGTTGTTTACATAATTATTGTTTCAAATGCAACTATCTAAATGTAGGAAATAGGGTTCACAATTTTATTAAATTAATAATAAAAAGAAATAATAATGATACTCTCGTTATTCGTAGGAAATAACATAGTACCATACCGATTACAAAACTAAATGTAAATGAAAATAAAAACAAATACATATACCGAATCTTGATCCAAGTCGAATACTTTAGTAAACTTCAACCTAACCATCTTGAGTAGCACTCCGCTGCAAGAATAACAAACTTGTTGTAGACGGTTTTTGGTTGAGGATCGTGTTTGACACGGGGCCCTTAAAACAGATTCCGTGCCTCCTCTCAGACGGTCTGTTTCCCAGGGTACAACAACCGGAACAGTAGTCGTACTGCTGGAGATGGTCTTGAGCCCGAGATTACACCATGTTATTTGTGTTTTTAAAATAGGAAAATGAAAGTTATGGAACACTTGAGAGTACTCCTCTCAATGTTTTCTAGAGTTATTTTGTCATGAGATTGTTGTTCTTCCACCCTTGAAAATATAGCTCACAACACCTCTTTATATATTGACAAAACAAACATGAAACATTTTTTATATTTAATATTGTAATTAAGAAGATCATAAATCTTGTAATTAACAATAATAAATACTAATAAAATGGACTTTAGTGGTGAACTTGAAACCGTCAGGTTGCTTAATGGCATGACTTGAAACAGTCGGTTTGACCAAGTCAACTGACTCGTAACAAACTCCTGCTCCAATGCTGTGTGAGCCGCGTGCTGACCAAGATGACGCGCACTAACCAGGGTGCTACCTGGTCATGCGCCACTATAGTCCTGCGCAGCTACGTCATCTGCGGATGACCACCAGTGTCATATGGAACCCATCACGTGATCACGCACACGCCACGTCATCCGCGGACCGCTATGTCATCTGCGCGCGGACGCCAAACGGCTCAGTGCCCATGCGCCACTTGTTACGCGGAGACCAGGACGCTACCTGGTGTTTCACCATGTACTAGACCACGCGCACGAGGTCAAAAATACAAAGGCGGCTCTCAAGCGGCGATGCGAAGTGCAAAGTTTGCCATCAAAGCGTCACATGCGCCCATAGCCCACGCCACGCACGCGCGTGCGAGTTAAGGTGCCTCACACCCTTTAGGGTCCCACTAGTGTTTGGCTCATGCTAAACAATATACAAGGAGTGCTCCTCCTTATAAACCACTTCATGTTTTGTCATCCCATCAATGTGGGACAAAACTTAATCCATTTTCTCATCTTTGGTTGTTTCAACTTACAACTTTCAAGCTTCGATATCTCATTCATCTTAGCTCTATTTTGGACATAGTTTGATTCGTTGTGATGCTCTCACAATATAGTACACAAACCCATAAATAAATATTTATATAACACATATATAAATATATTTATTTAAGTCCAAAATTAGGGAAAAATCAATTTCCACTACTATTTTTCCAACACTAAATAAGTGTTATTTGTAAAAGTCTCAAAACCATATTAATATCATAATACTATTAGACAAAATGTATTTAGAAATAAATAAATATAAGCATATGACCTAACTCCATTCTGCCGCATATGTCGAAAAAAAGGGAGCGTGCCTGCTGTGCCAGTGAAAGGAAGACTTGTTCAATAAAAGAAGAACATGAGGAACAAAAACGGTTTTGACTATAAGATTTAACCAAAGTTTTTTTAGGTCCAAATTGTTAAAGGGTACGCATAAAAGAAATAAGAACCATACTAGACTCAATATAAGACTAACAAGCAATTAGACTAATAGTTATGTAGTCGCCGGAAATAGATCAAGGGTCGAACAATTTAAGCATACGAAACATAGATAAAAAGTGTGGCATTCAATACCGTAATAGTATAAAGAATCCAAGTACAAGAGTGGTCGATGTTCACGCTGGTGTACGGACTGAATAGTGAGTCAGAGACCAATTGTGGCGACGTGTAGTTGCGGTGGTGGTCTGAGCTTGAACGGATTCAAAGATCTCTAGTACAATCATAGGAACTTGTAATATGGAGATGGGTTTGGATCTTTTACAATGGTTCCAAGTTGTTTAAATAATAAAGTGGGTTGTTTTTTATCGAGATGATTCGGATTAATATTATTAGAGAGATTGGCAATATGAAGAAGAGTAGAAGCCAACATGTGAGGTCAAGAAAATGGTTCGTGAAAAGAATATGTAGCTTCGTTTTTTTGTAAGAATAGAATAACATTGAAGGTCGTGAGCGGTGGTGTAACTAGCGACCCATAAATTATGTAGACTATTTGACCCATTTATATGTAAACCATGTGTTTCTAACTTAATTCTCAATTATTGTCATGTCAGTTTTTTTTTTTTTTTTTTTTTTTTTTTTTTTTTTTTTTTTTTTTTTTTTTGAATAACACACATTCCGTAGAAGTTTGACTTCCACCTACATTTGCTCATCTACTTTAATATAATAATAACTATTGCATTTAAATATACTAAATATGAATCGTTGTAACCTTTTAGTAAAATATAAATACATATTATTTTATGTTGTTCTATGTTTATAATTGATTGCATATATAATAAACTTTATAAAACTTAACCTTTTAAAAATGTTATCAATTTACATCACAAGTTTATGTTTTTATAAATTTTTAACTTAAAACTTTGATATTTCCTCCAAACTTTTACTAAACTTTTAATGTTTAAGTTTAACAAAGTCAAACAACTTTAAATAAAATAAAATAGATTGTATAAATGTCAAATTATAATACATTGAAATAATGTTTCAATATACGTATTCAATTAAATGTTGGCACAATCCAAATAAAATGTATTTGATGGGATTGGGTACCGAATACACTATTCCGCATACCCAAACCCGGAACAATATCGCCACGCGGAGAAAAACCTATGCGCAGGAAGTGGTCAAAGCACATTAATGACCGGTCAAGGGTCAAGTCTCGGTCAAGGCGGATATCATGCATGGTCAATTGCCATGCATAAATCACGTAGACTCAATAATAAAGGCGGTACAACGTTCCATCATTCCCATTAATCTAGCTTTCCTTATATCACCATACTAACACAATTAAGGGTGAGGGAGACAACCTAACCACGGTTAGGACTTGGGTAATGGTGGCATACGGACTCTCCGATAAAAGGGATCACATCCCCAATAGGAGAGGACACTTTCTACTGACCTGAGAGCTATCACACTTGATAGTATCCCCATTCACCCCGTTTTTGTTATAAACAACTACCTTGTGTAGTCGTCTCCCCACCCACATATTCTCCCTTGTTTGCAGGTTCCTCCATCCATAGCTGTTAGTGAAGGATCAACCCTGTGGAACACTCATAATCTTATCATCCGTAATCGGTGGTAAGGCTATTTGTTTCTTCATTGGCGCCATCCCTTACGGTTTTAATAAATCTTTCAAACTAGCAACATGGCTTTCTCAAAGGATGCAAACAACAATAACACTGCTGAAGTAGATGCCACAATCAACGACGAAATCCAGGATGTTACACCGAACACTATCATGAAGAATGTGGCTCAGAAGCAACCGGCTTCGACATTCCAGTTCCACCCAATCAAGGGAGGATCTACTGGAGGAAAGAAGAAGCAAGATAACCTATCTCTGGTTGACCCAGACGAATAGCTGGCTCGACAAAATTCAAAGACAATCGCTGAATACCAGAAGATGGTAATGAATCAAGCCAAACTCAACGTCCAAAAGACGTTAAGTTTCGACACATGGGAGGAAGATTTAGAATCTCCTCGTGAAAACAACAATGGCCGTCACACTAAGGGACCTCTTCAGGCGGTGCGTGGTGGAGGCCGTGGTAGAAATACTCACGGTCAGGACCCCGCCAACCTGAATGAGGAACCAGACGGCTATGAATCAAAAAATGAGGTGCATCATGATTCTAATAAAAAACAGAATTCTAAATCTGTTGCCAGCAGTCTGGCACCCAAAGATGATGACCTCTATAAGCCATACAGGCCGAAGACTTTTGCCGAAAGATCAAAATTCTGTGCGCGTATTGCGCTAGCACCAATGCCCCAAGAGTGCAAGCTACCAAACACCATCGGGAAATACGACGGTTTGCGCGATCCAGACGATCACTTACATGCTTTTGATTGCGCAGGTAGCTCCAAGCTGTGGCCGGTGCAAGCCTGGTGCCATCTGTTCGTGCAAACGTTAACAGGGGCAGCCAGAGTCTGGTATGAAAGCCTGCCTGTAGGAAGTCTGGTGGACTTCGATGATCTAATAAGAAAATTCAAGAACCACTTCTCACATCTGCGTAAACACAAGAAGTACAAAGCTCACATTCTCCTGTGTACGCGCCACGAGAACAAATCTCTAGAAGATTACATCGTCAGATATAACAAGGAAGCCCTTCAGCTAGGATGCGGAGAAGAACTTACCCGCGCAGCATTTATACACGGGGTAAGAAATGACGATCTGATGAAGTGCCTAACGGGAAAAGATGGCGTGCAGCAAGCTTGGGATGAAGTGATCGAGGCTGCCAAAGTGTATGCATCTTCCAAACGATCCTTTCACCGAAACAAAAACACGCACCAAAGTAACAGTCACCATCCATCATCAAACAACAGAGGGAAGGGCAAACAGTCTGTCTGGTCAAGAATTTCAGGCACAGCGGAGGAAGGAAAATATTCCTCTGCTCAAGACGCAAGAAAGATACTTAGCTGAAGAGGATCCCGTGATCACAAAGGACACTCAAAGAAGAATTACGAGTGGACACCATTGTCCAAAACGCCATCTGAGGTGTTAAAAACTGAACAAATTCAATTTCCGAAACCGCAAGAACTCCGAGGTGACAGATGGAACGTGGATAGATCAAAGTACTGTGAGTATCATGAAGACCACGGACATATGACAGACAACTGTTACAGTCTAAAGATGGAAATAGAAAACGCCATAAAATCAGGGCAGTTAACGCACCTCGTGAAGAACATGCGAAGAAAGCAGAGGGACAACACAGAAGGAGGCGAACCCTCTCAGAAAAAGATACGCAATCTTAATGCGCATCACGTGTATAGCACATTGCGCAACACATACAACATGATCCATAGAAACGCAAGCTACAAACGCACCTTTACGGAGGCAAGAGATGATTCATGGAAAGAAGAACAAGTGATTATGCCAAAAGTAAAGGGCGGGGCTTCGTCCACAGCTCCATTGATCATCACAGGCGTTGTTGGCCATTATCGAACAAGATACATGTTCTTGGACAATGGCAACAGCACCGATATTATGTACCAGCAATGTTTCGACCAGCTGGACGATGATGACAAAAGAAGAATAATACCAACAACAGAGCCAATTTCGGGCTTTATCCATGAAACAGTTTACCCACTGGGTATGCTCACTTTCCTGGTAACACTCTCAGACGGAAAGCACTCGCGCACTGAAACGTGCGACTTTATAGTTCTTCCCGTTAATTCCTCACATGACATCCTACTGGGGCGAGAAGGATTAGCAAAGTTCAACTGCAACGCATCCACGCCACATCAGATGGCAGGTTTCCCTACGCGAAAAGGAGTCGCATTTATCCGCGGAAACAAAACATGTCATACAACAGAAGCGCCGAGGCCTTCAAAGCAAACAAAACCAACTGTCAGAACCGAACCGGAAAAATGGGTCATTAACCCTGCATTCCCAGAACAGACAGTTGTCATCGGCCATGAAATCTCTGACTCCATTCGTGCTCACTTGAAGCAGTTGCTAACAAAGAACATGGATATCTTCACTTTTAAACCATCAGACATGGTTGGCGTCTCGCGTCACATCGCGGAGCACAAGCTCAACGTCTACAAAAACGCCGAGCCAGTTGCCCAGAAAAAGCGCAGCATGGGGCCAGAGAAAACAAAGGCGATGAATGAACAAGTGATGGAACTTTTGAAGGCCGGTATCCTCCGCAAGAGCAAATACCAAACTTGGGTGGCAAATCCAGTCATGGTAGGAAAATCCAATGGCACCTGGCGTATGTGTGTCGATTACAAGGACCTAAACAAGGCTTGCCCAAAAGATTGTTTCCCACTACCCGAAATTGACCTGAAAGTCGATTCCTTAGCACCCTACAGGTTTAGATGCTTCTTGGACGCTTACAAAGGCTATCATCAAATTCAGATGGCCAAAGAGGACGAAGACAAGACAGCATTCTGCACAGACATGGGCACCTTCTTCTACACCAAGATGTCGTTCGGGCTAAAAAACTCAGGGGCAACATATCAACGTTTAATGGACACCGCATTTGTAAAACAAATCGGTGTAAATTTGGAGGTGTACGTTGATGACCTGGTGATTAAAAGCAGAGAAGAAGACTAGATGTTACTTGACATTCAGAAAACCTTTGATCAATTGCGCAGTGTGCGGATGAAACTAAACCCGGGAAAATGTTCCTTCGGGATGGAAGAGGGAAAGTTCCTCGGAGTCGTTGTAACAAAAGATGGTTTCCGGCCCAACCAGGATAAAGTACAAGCAATTGAGCAAATGTCATCCCCATCTTCAGTCAAGGAAGTTCAAACTTTGATGGGGCGACTTGTAGCTTTGAACAGATTTCTGTCAAACTACGCGTCTAAATCTTTCCCCTTCGTGGACACGCTCAAAAATTTCCTGAAGAAATCAAACTTCAACGGGACGGAAGAGGCAGAAGCAGTGTTTCAAGACATGAAGAAGTGTTTGAGCAACCTGCCAACACTCACCGCTCCGCTACCAAAAGAACACTCACCCTATACCTGTCTGTCACTGATAAGGAAGTAGGTGCGGTCTTATGGTCGATCGAAAAGGGATACAAACCCCAATATACTATGTCAGCCGTATGCTGCTCGACGCAGAAACCCACTACTCAACAATGGAAAAGCTGGTTCTCGTGCTAGTTCACGCTTCAAGAAGGCTGCGCGGATATTTTCAAGGACATCCGATCAATGTCCTCATAGATTTCCGCATCAACGACATCTTGTGCAAACCGGAACTTTCTGGACGTTTGGCCAAATGGGCAATAGAATTGGGTGAACATTCAATCTCATACAAAGCAAGGCCTTCCTTCAAGGGACAAATCCTTGCAGATTTCATAGCGGAAGTCCCAGTAGACAAAGTTGAAGAATGTGCAAAAGAGACATCATCAAAATCAACTCCGCCTAATGAGACTCAAATATGGAAACTATTCACCGACGGCGCTTGCAATGACGAAGGGGCCGGCGCAGGCTTACGTCTGATAACTCCGGAAGGGAAAGAGTACATCTATGCAATCTGGCTCGAATTCCAAACAACTAACAACGAGGCAGAATATGAAGCACTAATCGCAGGCCTACGCATTTCCAAAAATATGGGCGCTCAATACATCGAAGCCCATGTTGATTCAATGTTAGTCGCCAATCACATCGATATCCTATATGAAGCCAGAGAGCCGTCCATGATTTTATACTTGCAGCACACCAAGGAGCTGATGAATAGTTTCCTCCACTGCAAAGTGACCCACGTGCACAGAAGCCAGAACAAGCCAGCGGACGCTTTAAGCAAAATGGCGTCAACCGTATTTGATCATATGGCAAAAGACGTACGAGTCGAGGTGCTGGCCAAGCCGTCTGTTCCGCCAAAGCAAGTAAACGTGATTCAAACAGGAAAGGAATCTTGGATCACCCCGATAATGGCCTTCCTGACCAAAGGCATCCTCCCATCGAACAAAGCGGAAGCAAGGAAGCTGCAACACAAAGCCTTGCATTATGAGGTCAATGATGGTATCTTATACCGGCGGTCTTATCTTGGACCATTGCTCAGATGTCTAGATTCCGCAGAGGCCACATA
This sequence comes from Ambrosia trifida, assembly GCA_028751855.1. Classification (NCBI taxonomy): domain Eukaryota; kingdom Viridiplantae; phylum Streptophyta; class Magnoliopsida; order Asterales; family Asteraceae; genus Ambrosia; species Ambrosia trifida. The sequence continues at coordinate 113,245,210 of CM054122.1, forward strand.
TTTAATAAAAGATATTCACGAAGGCACGTGCGAATTACACGCAGGGCCTAGAATGGCCGTCGCCAAACTTATGAACGCTGGATACTTTTGGCCTGGAATGCACCTCGATGCATTAAGTGAGCTGCGCATATGTGATGCCTGCTAGCGGCATGCACCTGGCACACTTAGACCAAATAACAACTTGATACCAGTCACCACAGCATGGCCATTCCAAAAATGGGCCATTGATCTAGTGGGACCTTTCCCTACGGCGCCAGGCAACGTCAAATACTTAGTTGTCGCCATTGATTACTTTACTAAATGGGTGGAAGCGAAGACGTTAGCCACAATTGATGGGCGCAACATCAAGAAATTTATATGGGAATTTATCATTTGTAGATTTGGTCTACCACTGGAAATTGTAAGCGACAATGGAACGCAGTTTGCGGACCAACACTTACAAGAATGGCTCTCTTAAATGAAAATCAAACAGATATTTACTTCCGTAGCGCATCCTCAAGGCAATGGCCAGGTAGAGCGCGCAAACAGAAGTATCGTTGAAGGCATTAAAATACGCCTGGGAACGAGACGTAGTGGCTGGGTAGATGAATTACCCCATGTCCTTTGGGCTCACCGCACACTTTCCAAAACAAGTACTGGGGAAACACCGTTCAGCCTAACATATGGAACTGAAGCGGTAATCCCAACAGAGGTCACAAATCCGTCCCCAAGAGTTTTGCTCGCACAAAAAACTGACAATGATAAAGAGTTGAGGATGAATCTAGACTTACTAGATGAATGCCGAGATTCGGCCTGTGTTCGTGAAGCCTCATACAAGAGACAGTTAGAAAAATACTACAATGCGCGAGTCAAAGAACAAGCTTTCCGCGTTGGCGGCTTCAAATGCGGAAAAACCAGGGAAGCTTGCTCCAACTTGGGAAGGACCTTACAAAATCCAAGAGGTATTGGGAAAAGGAGCATATGCTCTAGAACGCCTAGATGGTTCACCGATACCACGTACTTGGAATGCAGCGCAATTGCGTATATGCTACATGTAATCTGCTATTTCATGATTTCGTAATAAGGACTTTATGTCCAACGTCATTTATATTACAAAAAGCATTTATCATACAAGCTATTGATCGACAGTACAATCTACAAACCTAATACGTAGATTGTTGCTACACATACAAAAAGGGGGTCAATACAAAAACAAATTACACCCCATAGACATGACGATTCAACAGCAATTTCAAAAGACTTTACATATAATATACACATAAGGGCTCCAACATACTGGAAACACATATTAACCCCTAACCTTCCTGGTTTTAGCTCTGGTTACATCTCCTAACTCTGACAACTTCTTCATCTTCAACGGCTTCCCATCAGAAGTACCTTGATCATCCAAATTATCAGGCCGCATATCTTCTTGGAACATCAAGTGTTCACAATATTCGGCTAAACGATCAAGAGCATCAGTCGAGGGCTGATCATGCCTAGGATGCTTAGATAGCCTCATCATCCCTTGTAATGCTAATCTCTCCATGACACCAAGATTGTTGTTGGAGGAGTTAGTCACCATTTTTCAAGAAAGAATGGTGTGGTTTTTTAAATAAGTGAATAATGGAGAAGATGAAAGATGCACTTACTATATATAGAAGAGAGAGGTTATGGCCATTAATTACTATTAATGGTAACCACTCAATTACCCTAGGGAAGTGTGACAGTCGCCCTGACAATCGCCGGCACAACCGTCACATCAATCATGAGGTAATCTGACAGACACTCGTGTCAGAAGCGAAGATGACATCACCAAATAATTAGCACACACACGTGTAAAACAAAGGACATGTTACATTAAGTTCTACAATAAGAACAGTGAAATAAATTGTTCATCAGAAAAGTTATAAGCAAAGACAAGGAAAGGAATAAATCATTCAACCAAGGTTCAAATACTGAGATATATCATCAGCATTAGAACCGTCTACACGCTTGTCGCTGGCCGCGGATGATGTCCCGACCCCACCATCAGCAGCCACTGTTTTGGCTTTCTCCTCTCTTTGCGCCTTTTCGGCAAGTTCCGCACTAAGGCGATTTGATTTGATAAAATAGTTGCGCAATTCACCTGCGGGGTCATCGGTCTTCATACAAGCCTCCAACAGGTCGAATACTTCAAATTTCAGATGCTCATAATCGTCATAGGCCTTCAGCAAATCATCATCGTACGACTCGTTCTCGTACAGACCGGCCTCCTTCTTCTTACCATCCGCGTGATGGCAAAAGCCTTCGCAGAAACCAAGTTTCAATCCCTGCTTCCCGGAGGAGCTGGAAATGCGGGCAATTGCCTCTATCAGCGTAGGATCATTCCAGACACGCTTAAATATCTGCATGACAGAAAGTATTTCATCAAAAGTTGAAACAGTCAATAATCAGTTATGCAAAAGGGGGATTTCTAGCTTACTCCAGCGACACCATCGCTCATCAACCAAGCTATCCTCTCATTAGCAGCAACGGCCATATCAGTGGCTTGTTCAAACAAAGCTTACACTTTGTCCAACCTCCAACTTTGCCTGTGAACAAGAAGACTCCGCCAAAGTCTTTTCTTCTTGATGCTTGGAATTCTCCAACACCAAATCTTTTATCTTGGCCTCCGCATCAGACAATGAGGTGGTCGCCTTGAGAAGATCATCATGTTGAGCATTGTACTTCTGGATAGTATCGGCAAGTTCTGCCTGCTTCTCTTCATAAGATTTCTGGCTTTGATCCATTTCTTTCTTCAAACGAGCTTTCTCAAGCTTTAAATTCTCAATAGTGGATCGCAACAGCTCAATTTCTTAATTTGTCCTCTTACAAGTAGCGGGCCAGGCCTTGGAGGCTTTAGCTTTATCTTTCTTGACCTTCTCCATCTCTTCGACAGCATCATGGGCCACTTTCTTGTGATGATCAATCTCTGACCGAATCTCATAACGAGCGCGTTGAAATTCTTCTTCGCGCCCCAGCAAACTGGCATCTGAATCTTTCAGATTTTGATAATCTTGCTGGAACTCGTTTTCACGCCTGATAAGAGATCCAAGGCCGCTCATACCCAATGAGAGATTCATCGCCATGTCAATGAACAAAGATCGTCGATCAACACTATCTTGATAATCGCGCTCAGCAGGAGGAACATATAACATGACAAACTCCTGCGCATCAAGCGCATTTGTAAATCGAGTAGTGTCAAGAATGTCCCAACGCGGCTGATATAGCTTTGGCGAATCAGCTTGACGTGATGAATACATTCTTCGCCGGTGACCAGTCTGACCGGAACTATCACCACCACCTGCAGAAGCATCCGTATAAACCACAGTAGAGTCCACTACTGTGCGCACAAAACTGGAAGGATTCTCACCTACAACTTCATCTCCTTTCCCTTTCTCCAACACAACTTCGAATTCCCGCGAAGAACTTGGCTCGTGCACTTGCTTCAGTGATAGGTCAGGGCAATCAATATTCAAATTTGGAGTTAGAGATTCATCCACCTTCTTTCCTGCATCCTTCCCCGCATCAATCACCAAGTCATCTGGGGTGGGCTCAACCTGTGGTGCCACATCCTCCTCCACAACCACCTCAGCAACCTTGACGGCAGTTGTATCCTCTGTCGAATCCGCAGCCACGCCAACATTCTCAATAGGCTGGTCAGACGAAGATACCTTCTCCAACACCGTAGTGGATTGCTTCATGCGAGATTCTGCAAAAGGATGTTGTCCTACATAAAAAGCTATTCACAATATTACAACACATATTTTTTTACAAATACACAAAAAAAAGAAACAAAAATATACACACCAGACAAGTGCCTCAACGTCTTCATTGGAAGATTCTCACGCACCGGCGGAGGCTTCACAGGAATTTCGAGCTTATCACTCGTTGGCCAAGACAATGGTTTGAAAACCTCAACCGGAACCGCCGCAATAGGCTCTAGACGTGGCATACTGACCGCTTCTCCCGAAGACTGAGGGATTTGAACCTATTTCCGATTCAGCTCGGTAACCCTTTGCTGGTATAATTCTTCGGTAACACTCTGTGACTGACGGATAGGAGACGAGCGCCTAGCGCGTTTATGCTCTAACTCTGAGTCCGACTCTGTTAATTCTTCATCTACCTCCTCAACGATAATGGGAGTAGCCGGCGGTTTGGTCTTCTTACTTGCTATGGCACGCTTCCTAGATGTACCCATGCTTGGCGCGGAAATCACATCTGTGTACATTAAACTATGTGAGAGGAGTTAATAAAGGAGTTATAAAGACTAACCAATGGGTTTCTTACGCTCAGAAGTAACTTCCTCGACATCAATTATGGCCTTTATGTGGAGTTGTATACCCGCACCTACCACGAAGAATGCGCTAAATCAGTACGCAGGACGCGTACCTACTGCGCTTCCTTCGCGGACAAAAGAAACTCATCAATTATAAAAGAAATGGACGGGATTCATAACCTGTTCTGACATATTGCTTCGGAGGATCAACGAGATTTGGGAACAGAAAATTTGAACCAACTCTCTCCGATAACCGCTGCGCGCCTGCGACAGTTGGAGTGTACAACACTTTTGCCTCACCACGCTTAGCAAATAATTCAAACAGAGAAACACCTGGATACAATAGCACAACATAATCACTAATACAAGAAAGGATATAAACAAAAAGCATGGAAGACCTCATTACCTTCTGGAGGATTCGGATCATGACCTTCAGGACAGATAAGGCTGAGTCCCAGCAAATTCAAAACACTTTCTGGACATTCGTCCATCATCAACGGAGTAGCATGATCACAGAGCGACTTATACCAATCCTGCTAGGGGTGAGCAACTTTCGGGTAACCCGACCAAAAACCGAAAACCTGGACCTAATATACCCAAAACCGGAACGAATTATAGTTGATCGGGTAGTCTCCGGTTCCTGTATCCAACTACAATCGGGTTTGGTCCGGTTCTCGGTCCTTGCCTGTTAAAACCCGAAAAATTAAGGACCGACCCGAAAATATAAAGGCTTTGTATTTCCATCTGTTTTCCAAGACTCGGGTGATAGCATATATGAGTGTTGGTGGGCTGTTGGATTCGACATATATTGGTGTTAGTGGTTGATGGTTTCGACAACGTTGGCCATGGCAACCGGTGAAAGACTTTGTAAGAAAGATATGAAATATGGTGAAGAAGATGGTGTTGGTGCCTTGGTGGTACCAATGTAAATATCGGATGTTATGAGCCTTTTTATTACTTTTTGATTGATTATAATTTATAATAACACAATTTAGTGTTTTTCATTTCCGAGATCGGGCTACTACTTTTCTTTTCTTATATTATTTTATTAAAACAAATTCAATATTGAAAAAACTTATAATAATTATAATAAATGAATAAATGATACACGAGGGTACACGTGGGTAGTTTTATTACCCCAAATTTTTTGTTGCCCAAGAAAGTAGAAAAGAACAAACCATTCCAAATAACCTCACAATATCAGTTACTTATTTATTTACTATATCATCATAACCTCACAATACTCTATTTTGTTACCATCAACCACCCTCATCACTAATAACCCTACGTCAGTTTTCAAAAAATTCACAGGGAAGAGACTTCAAGATTAAAGATGCTTTAACCATGTCTTTCTTGACATTCTTTACAGATAGAGATTGCGGGAAACTCCATTGTCAAGTTGATTTAGAGTTTGTAGCTGTCGGGTCGGGTTTTGATTCTAGGACCGACGGAACCGAAGGTCCAGGAACCGATGACCGAACCTCGTTATAGGGTTTCATTTCGATTTTGATTTTATAGGCCTGTCGGGTCTCGGGTCGGGTCGGTTCCTATCGGGTCGGGTCGGGTTTGGACCAATGCTCACCCCTAAATCCTGCTCTTTGAATCCTGCCATTGAGGGGAATTCAACAATTTTTTCCTTCAAACCTACCATCATCCATTGAAAAGCAGCAGGGATAACACCACGGTTGATATAGAAAAACTTATCTTTCCACTCATACATGGACTTCACCTTCTCCGATACAAGTTGCTTCATCTTCCGGCGAATGCCTAAGCTATACCAACCGCTACCACCACGAGCTGCTTCAAGAATATAAAACACATTCAGCCTCTCAAATGTAGCTTCAATCTCCAAAGCTCTACAAGTGGCTTCAAAATGAAGCAAACGCACCACCCATAAGGGGTCAATTATGTAGGGTGAATGCCATATTTCAACAAAGCATCCACCACAGACTTGGTAGTCGGTAGACGGAAACAACATTTAGTAAAAGCTGCTGCATACAACGTTATCTTCCCAGGAGGTGCTTCTAAAGCATTTTTCCCTTCGGCTGGAAGCTCTGGCTCCCATTCAGGTAGAACGCCATACTGATCAAGGAAATTCAAATACGAGGGTTTGTCCCACTTAATAGTGGTGGCTTCCATACTTTTTGATGATTCTTTCCCAAGATCTTTGACAGAATCGGACGTCTTACTAGATTCTAGAACATTTTGTGAATCTTGAGACATGGTCAAAAGAAATAACGATATTTGGGAGAAGAGACGTTGAAGAAAGATTTCAAATTTTGAAACAATTGGAAATGGGAAAAGCCATAATTAAAATTCAATATATAGGCTTTGCAATTAATACTGCTGACATCATGCTCAGTGGTCTAGCCCGACTTTTTCGAGGATAAGTCTAATAGGGAAGCGACACGTGTACACCTGATGACAAACAGATGTCACACGCGCCCCACGCGCCCACACGCCTAACAACCGCCGCTCAACGTGCCTGCACACGTCTCAAACTGCAACCAGTCACATCAGGCCCACTCGCCATATGGGCCACAAGTTTTCAAGATCATGGAGAACTGCCAAGTGTCCATAGCAAACCACTGACGTGTCCCACACCTGCGGAATTTTGACGTAAAATCCTATCACTCGTTCTCCGCATAAAAGTCTCCGCAACCAAAAAAAAACATTCAGCAACCACATATGCGCAAGTTACCATGCAAGACAAGCTCTCATCAAAAACACACATCTTATAAGTCCAGCAGCCCTACCATCTTATCATAACTTCTCAGATAAGAGACACACTGGACTGGGGGGACTTGATGGGATTGGGTACCGAATACATTATTCCGCATACCCAAACCCGGAACAACATCGCCACGCGGAGAAAAACCTATGCGCAGGAAGTGGTCAAAGTACATTAATGACCGGTCAAGGGTCAGGTCTCGGTCAAGGCGGATATCATGCATGGTCAATTGCCATGCATAAATCACGTAGACTCAATAATAAAGGCGGTACAACGTTCCATCATTCCCATTAATCTAGCTTTCCTTATATCACCATACTAACACAATTAAGGGTGAGGGAGACAACCTAACCACGGTTAGGACTTGGGTAATGGTGGCATACGGACTCTCCTATAAAAGGGATCACATCCCCAATAGGAGAGGACACTTTCTACTGACCTGAGAGCTATCACACTTGATAGTATCCCCATTCACCCCGTTTTTTTGTTATAAACAACTACCTTGTGTAGTCGTCTCCCCACCCACATATTCTCCCTTGTTTGCAGGTTCCTCCATCCATTACTGTTAGTGAAGGATCAACCCTGTGGAACACTCATAATCTTATCATCCCTAATCGGTGGTAAGGCTACTTGTTCTTCAGTATTGATCAACATAAATTCAAGTTTTTATTAAATTTCAAAAACGAAGAAAATACAGAGACCATAAATGTAAACACAAAAGAGTATAGCAAACGCATAGATGTTACAGTCTCCCCTATTTTAGGAAATTTTGTCTCTAAATTTTATTTACAGGAAACTATTTTGGTTAAAGGAAAAAGATAAAATGCTACTATTAGTATTGTGATTGGGCTTAGAAAGAAACGAGACTTGAGGAAATTAAGGATTTTTTTTAGCAAGCGATATAAGTTGAAATAGAAGAATAGTAAAGTTTTTATGTATGTTGTTCAATTAACTAGGAACACCCAAAATTAGAAAAAACTTCGTAGAGCCTATCACCAGACTAAAAGAACACAATGTTAAAGGTTTAGATTTGAAACGAATGATTCAAACTAGAGACTCAGTAGGACTTGTTCTTGGTTTGACTCTGAGTCTCATTCCCGATGCACCATTAGTGTTTATATATAGGGTGTATCACAGCTAACCCACCCACCTTTGATATTTCAGAAAAGTACTGGAAATATCTCCTAAAACTCTAATAGAATTACACACCACCTCAATGTACGTGTAAATTCATGATTACGTTCCGGACCGCAATCGCCAATTTACCTTACATTGGGGTGTTATGTCCTTCTACGACACTAACTCAAAACATTAAAAACGACTGAAAGTTTGAAGACTATGCAAAAAGAGGGGTGTCATATTTTGTGCACACCTAGGGTATGATTAGGTCCTTCCCTCATCCAAGTTCACCTCTTATGCTAACCCATTCACTGTGTTGGACTATGAGATACTAGACACACACTGCGATATAGAAAATGATTTGCTTAGTTTCCCTCAATTCCAACCTGAGAACTAGCTTTCCTCGTAAGTTTCTATGTTAAAAAAATAATACTTTAACGCGTCAACACGAGCACGAACACTAACTTGGTTCACTAAGTCATGAGTGAAAGGAATACTTTAACACCAAAGCTTTAACATGAACACTAGTTTAGTTCGTCAGTTCTCAATGTCATTTGGTTTATCAGATCTCCACAGTCCAAGCGTTTACGCCAGAAGAAAGTTACATAAGTCTAGTTCAAGGATATGAATAAACTAACTTGTTAACGAAATATGAATCCAAAAGAATGCAGATATTATGATTGCTCATAAGTAAATCATATAAGTAATATTCACATATCACGCATTACAAAAATGAGGCTTGAACAAGGCATATAAAAATTTACGCAACACAACAATGTATTAAACCATTATATCCACAAATTTGTAAGTATAACTTCAAATATGAAGAGTGTAACATAGGTAAGCACATAGGTCGTTTATGTGTAATCAAATATCACGTAATTTCTAGCTATGACATGCAGACTAGGATATAACTCAAGACATAGAAGATTTGTGTAAAGATAACAAACAATTTGCAATATCGGGAAACACTTATGTAATGTCATGATGAAATGATAGTATGTAAATAATTTCCATTTATGAACATAAAATACGAGTTGGTCTTGTCTAATGATTCCGAGTTTAATAAAAATATGAGTGTGGAAGTGTTATGAATAAGATCAGATTTAAAGTGAAATTCAAATTTCGCCGAGAATGTCAAAAATGCAAAATAAAATAAATTTGTAGGTTTTAAGGAAATTCATTTTCTTCAAACATCATGAATGACCATGCTAATTACTTTGAACAAGAAAATTGAGTCTCACATTTCGAGAAATGTTATAATTTTTTTGTGTTACAAGATACTCATACACCACATGATACGGGTTACAACTATCATCAAATATAAGAGAACACATGATTAACACATTAAACTTGAAAGTCGAACATATCAAAAAATAAATTAAAATCCAAACATACGAGAAAACATTTCGTGAACTAAAATGAATACGTTAAATGTAATCACCCTGCGTTAATATCGAGGTGATGAAACTGCTCCCTAATTTGACCAACAAGGCTCACGTCTTCTGGTTCGCTTGCTTCAATGACCTTAAGATTGCATACTATTACTTGGAGTGTGCTGAAAAGTGTGTTGTTGTATGGTTTAAGAACATATCTGGAGAAGGTAATGCGTAGGTGTACAAGAGTTTGAATTGAGCAACCCATATGTTCTGTATTAGAAGAAGTGATTAATCGGTTGTCCAAAATGCGAAGTGTGGCCTGAATTGTTTTGTTTACACAATCTTGATGGTTTTGAGAAAGTACAAATCTGGGTGTTTGGATAATATTAAGTATGATCCCTCGTGCCCTGATAAATTTTAAGAAAATCTTTGTATTGCTAATTTTTCTAACAGTTTTGTAAACCCTATTTTATTTATTGAAAATCATTATTTATTTGCTTTAAATGTGAAATGTTTGACGAATTCCAAACTACAAGTTAGACTTGTGAAATTTCAAGATATTTATTACCACGACTCGTTAATGATTGGTAGTTTGAAGAAACCATGAGTTGATAACGTATTTGATGAGGCTAATATGGAAATTGTCAAGGCAACCTTTTTGAGATCAGACTGTGTCCCCACACAAGGTTAATGTAAGGTATAGTGTACTATGGTTGTATAAAATGCGTACTGAATGAACGTGAAAACCATTCCAATCTTGGATAGTGAGGTGTTGTGCCTATGGAATATGATAATGGGATATGGAGGGTTGTTCGTATAATGTATTGAGTATGGAAAGTGAGTGTGTATAGGTTTTGCTTAAATATATGAGTTTTCTTTGTTGTGGTTGATCATGACGTCCCAAAACTTTGCATGTTTGCAACTAGGTTAAGTGCTGGTAAAAATCTATTTACGACAGTGATGGTGACGGATTAACCCTGGGTATGAATTAAGACTTCCACGAAAAATTCAATGAAAAGAATTTGAAGTACAAGAAAAGCATAAATGATAAGGACATAGACCAGGTCAAATGGGATTACAAACCTATGTAAAACCATCACAAAAAAAACATAAAGGAATCATGAGTTTTGAGTTCATAATTGGTTTGACTGAGTACAGTGACATAACATCACCAAACGACCATCATGAAAACGAGAGATCAATGATAAACATAAAATATTGGATTGTTTTTGTCTAGTCACAAGACCCAACAAAAATTTTGACCGTTCAAAGGAATCGAACTCAATTGGAGATTCATGAAGACATGCTTTAAACTATAAGTGGACAATCACTCCAAGAATCCCCAGGTAAACATAACAGGGCCGTTGGTTGATTTGGATATTACACTATGCTTGCCTATGCTAGAAAACCCAGTGTACAGGCACCCACCCTTCCCGATTGCACGTGTTCTCTTACGTAGGGTTCAACACTTTGAAGGAACGAAAAATCAATGGTAAACGAGGGTAGGCAATTAAGCCAAGAATATCTAGCATGCTCCGAGTTATTGTAAGTCTTCCCTCTAAGTGAAGCTACCCCTCATTGCACAAGATGTAGTTGTAAGGAAGGAGGGTAAGAAACATAGTGAGGTAGAAGAAAGAACGAGAGATGACAAAAGGAGAAAAGATAGTACAACAATTAATACGTAAACACAATAAAGGTCAAGTATGGAACTTAGTTATCTATAATACATTATAAAGGAGGAGTGATGTACAACATAGTCATTTTCACCTCCGTACAACTTAAGAAGCAACATATACAACATATTTAAGCAAAAAAATTAAGGGTATTATTGGCATAGTTGTGACAATTAAGACACTTAGGAGGGTAGATTAGTAAATTTAACATAATCCAATACCTCACATCCTAAAATCTTATCTCAATTATGCCCTTATGTCCAACTTTTAAAACACAAAATACAACTTAACTTATGATGCATCTTAAATGTGAGACCTTTCAACCCTCATCTATATTATTATATATACTTCATTATAATCCATTTTTTGAATGCTAATAGTCTTTTCATAACCCCAAACAAAATCTTAGAGCTATATTTCATGCTTTGAAACATTGTTTTGTCCAAAAATTTTATGTCTTCATTAGATGAGAAGAGAAAAAAATCAATGAGAAGTTAAGACGCTTGCAAGATATGGTTCCCGGATGCTACAAGGTATAAAGATATGAGTTAATCTTTATATACATATATACATTTTTTTTCTACTTGTTCATATTTTCTTTGACAATTACAAAAATTCATCTTCATAATATATCATTTTTGCTCCATTTAAATTTAGTTATTTGTTATATACAATGAGAATGCCAGTGATGTTAGATGTAATAATCAACTATGTTGGATCGTTGCAGAATCAAATTGAGGTAATTTAATTGTGCAACTAACAATTAAAACAATAAACAAACAATATTCAAAATTATTGATGAGAAAATATTTTTCAAAATTAATTAGTACAGTTTTTCTCTTCTTTGTGCATTTTTATTTTCTCTTCATGAAGCTTTCAGAAGTCAGGATGTTCTATAACCTATTGACCTCAACTCTACTGAATTGGATGATATGGCCCCTATGAAGGTGACAGGTGGCTTTCTTAACTATCTTTGTTAAGAAGTTGTTTATCTTGAATCATATATATTGTTAACTAAATACAACGGACAAAATTATAAATATAACATTCTAGATTTGCTAATACGTTTCTAATATATTATAAATATTACTTCCACTTACTGCATTGGATGAAACCTGATGTTGTAGGGAACAAATGGACATGAAGGACAGATGATGGAGAGGATGGTTGGAGAAGGGTATGGAGACATTCCTCAATTTCAATCAACATGGTCTCCTTGAACGCCATGAAATAGTTAACTCTATAAATCTATATATGCATGCTTAAATATAACTTTATACGTAAACTATATTTGTTGTAAGATTTTTAAGGTATTTGTTTATCTATTTAATGTTCTTGTTAAACGTTGTATGACGTGTGGTTTACAATATTATTTTGCTTTCGGCAATTGTATATTGTTTAAGTTCTAATTCTAATTAATAAAATAAATTAAACACTAGCATAAAAAAGAAAACAAAAACTTTTAACTATGTGTTAGTTACTTATGTTATTTGTATTAAGAAATAAGAAATCAAAACGCCATAAATTCACGCTCACGCTAATGAATCAACCCGAATCTTTATCTTCTATACTATATATTATAAAGCATCAATGAAGGATACCCGCAAAATTTAAGTAAATACAACCTTTATTGCTTATAGTACAATGCTTATTGAAGTCATTTAGAGCGAAAAATTGTCTTTCTACCTAAATATTAAATTGTTGAAGAAATTAATTTAAACACAATTATAAAATTGATGAGGAAATTAACAATAATGTGGTGACTCTTTACATTCATAACCTCCATGTCTTTATTATGTTTGTATCAATGTTAAAGTCTTATAAATAGTTGTCATGTATTTAGTACATAAATAATGTGGTGACTCTTCACATACATAACTTACATATCTTTCAATGTTTATAGTAAATAAATTACATCATATATTATGTATTTATATCTTCTTTTTAAATTTATGTGGCTGCAAGATGGTATGATGTGACACTTCTACACACAAATGAATATGTAGGCTTGAAGTTTTCCAACACACCCAACTCATGACACGTTTCAACCCATTAAAGTGAACGATATATGTAGGCTTGACTTTTATACAAGCAAATATGGTAGAGATACGTCATGAGCAACGTCATCATCTTCCTCGATGGTTTTTTGTTTTCTCCGCTACTATAAGCTTCTAGGAATAGAATTTAAGTTTCTGATCTCACAAAGTCACCAATTGTTTACATATCCAAAAGAAGACAAGTTCTTATCAGTCGATTTGGTAGTTTTAACTATATTGATTACTAATTTGTTTGGTCCAATATATTTGTTACCACACTTGTCAAACTAACATAAAACGAGAGTATCTATGTAAATCATTGACTACGCTGCATCTCGCGGGTGCCCTAAAATAATAGAAATATGTTGCACACTACAAACTGCATTTTAGTAATTACATCACTTCCACTACAATCTTATGGTCATTAAGAGATACAACGCCACTTCACTACGCTAAGTACCGCTCTACGATGGCATACTTATCTGCCTTCGAGATACATAAAAGGGTCCTACCGAAGGACGTGGGCCAATCTAAGGGTGTTGTAAAGAATAGTACGACCTATTGTGATGTACCCATTTAAAATATTCAGAAGATATACTTATGAGTTTCAGTTTTTGATAACATATATTTTATACATCGTTGTTTTCTACTTTAACATAACGAATAATCAACAAACACAATGCACAAGGGGCAAAACAGATGCACCCGCCGCAACGCGCGGGCATTCCTACTAGTAGTCCATTGTTAACGGCTAGCTAAGTTAATGATTTTGTAATGATTACAAGTATACTACGTTTACGTTTAAGCACAAAGCACAAGAATTCAAGCACGTATATGAATTGTATGTAAAACGTTTATGAATAAGTGCATTTGTATGTTTAATATGTGTACATGAATCCCCCAAATTATACTCACATAGATTGTGATGATGAACTTGCGAGATTCAACTTGACAAGCATTTCAAACGTCACACGCGGAAATTAAGGCAACCTTAATATAAATATATTCGAGATTAATTTTTCTATAGGATTCGTTGACTTAATGATTGTCCGGCAACTAAGTTCTTTACAAGTCTTGACTAACTACTATAATGAGTAAACTGGTTTATAATTGTATAAATTTTGTATCCATTCCACTGTAGGTGCATGCCTATAAATTCAATTATGACAATGACACTCAAATATAATAACGAGTTTATAATCTTTGGAGTACTAACATATTTTGAAACAAATGTTGTTTACATAATTATTGTTTCAAATGCAACTATCTATATAAGTGTTATTTGTAAAAGTCTCAAAACCATATTAATATCATAATACTATTAAACAAAATATATTTAGAAATAAATAAATATAAGCATATGACCTAACTCCATTGCTCATCTTTTTGCGATTTATAAGCCACCGTGAGGAAAAAAACGGTTTTGACTATAAGATTTAACCAAAGTTTTTTTTAGGTCCAAATTGTTAAAGGTTATGCATAAAAGAAATAAGAACCATACTAGACTCAAAATAAAACTAACAAGCAATTAGACTAATAGTTATGTAGTCGCCGGAAACAGATCAAGGGTCGAACAATTTAAGCATACGAAACATAGATAAAGAGTGTGGCGTTCAATACCGTAATAGTATAATGAATCCAAGTACAAGAGTGGTCGATGTTCACGCTGGTGTACGGACTGAATAGTGAGTCAGAGACCAATTGTGGCGACGTGTAGTTGCGGTGGTGGTCGGAGCTTGAACGGATTCAAAGACCTCTAGTACAATCATAGGAACTTGTAATATAGAGATGGGTTTGGATCTTTTACAATGATTCCAAGTTGTTTAAATAATAAAGTGGGTTGTTTTGTATAGAGATGATTCGGATTAGTATTATTAGAAAGATTAGCAATATGAGAAGAGTAGAAGCCGACATGTGAGGTCAAGAAAATGGTTCGTGTAGCTTCATTTTTTTTTTTTTTTTTTGTAAGAATAGAATGACATTGAAGGTTGTGAGCGGTTAGGGTGAGCAAATGTCGGTTCGATTCGGTTTTTACATATAACCGAAACTGATAACCGAAGTTCGGTTTTAGAAAAAACCATAACCGTAACCGATCGGCTATGTCGGTTTGGTTAATTCGGTTAATATGTCGGTTATCGGTTCGGTTTTGGTTATGTTCGGTTAATATCCAAACGTAAAACTTTTGCAAACTTGTAAACTTAAAATAGTTAGTAAAGTGTTTGGATTTTTTTCAAGAATACAAATATATATGAAAACGCAAGTAAAATACATGAAGTGCCTAGGAAACAAATAAAAAAATGCTTCAACTATATGGATATACATGAAAAATACATGAGTTATATAATTTCAAGTACATAGATGTATATAAAAGATACATGAAATATACCGGAAATATATGAAAATATGTTCCAAATACATGGATATATGTATAAAAAATACTTAAGTATATAACTATCGGTTCGGTTTCGGTTATTTCGGTTACGGAAGAAGGGAAAACCAAAACCGTAACCGAATGGTTCGGTTTTGTCCGTATGTTAACCGTAACCGATCAGTTAATTCTATTTCGGTTATTTTCAGTTCGGTTTCGGGTTTTTCGGTTATCGGTTTTTGTATGCTCACCCCTATTAGCAGTGGTGTAACTAGCGACCCATAAACTATGTAGACTATTTGACCCATTTATATGTAAACCATGCGTTTCTAACTTAATTCTCAATTATTGTCATGTCAGTTTTTTTTTTTTTTTTTTTTTTTTAATAACACACATTTAGTAGAAGTTTGACTTCCACCTACATTTGCTCATCTACTTTAATATAACTAGTGGGAATACCCGCGCGTTGCCGCGGGTTTTTATTATTTTTTTTGTCGCATGTTGTGTAGCAATTTCACATTTTGCACCGTTATGTTAATTTTTCCATTGTTCCTTTTTATTTTTGTTTATGTGCCTCATGCGGAGTACCTACGCAATGGATTGCCGTGAACAGAGAAT
Source organism: Ambrosia trifida (assembly GCA_028751855.1). Classification (NCBI taxonomy): domain Eukaryota; kingdom Viridiplantae; phylum Streptophyta; class Magnoliopsida; order Asterales; family Asteraceae; genus Ambrosia; species Ambrosia trifida. The sequence goes on from CM054122.1 coordinate 113,261,413, forward strand.
TCGTAATATTTTCGAGTAAAAAAGCGTATAGTCAAAACAGGTTCTGACCAGATAGGTCTAGTTAAAATTGATGCAATCGATGAACGATAGAGAAGATTTCAAGTTGGGATGTAGAAGCGGTGAGATTTTCTTTAGTATATTGGAGTCCATGTAATAAGAAGAGGAAGCAGGGAAGTTTTTTAGCCGGCCAATATGACTTCCTGTGCAATGCTTTACTTCTACCCATTTTGACCCATTCATTGCCTTAGGGCTGCACATATTGAATCGTCAACATCTTATACTCTCGTTACTTCAAGCCATATAGACCCAAATGCAAAATACTTAATGACCCAACTTGGCCCAATACGATATGACAAGGCCCGTTGTGTCCCAAAAGTTGATAGTGAAATCCGAGCCCTAAAGTATACATTTTTAAGTTTTTATTTTTATTTTATAAAGATGCTTAAAATGCATTAAAAATCTTAAAATATATGAAAAATTCAAATATATATGTATATATATAATTTTTTTTAAAAACAATTAAACCTTAAAATATATTTTGTTATAAAAATATATTTCAACCGTCGCTCGACCCGCCCTACCCAAAAGCCGGACTTGACCATGAGCTATACATCGAATAATAATTTCAATAGTCATCGCATAATCACAGTGACATTTTTATCTTGGGCAAGCATCCACGCAGCTAACAATGCATATATGTGATGATCCGTCCCTTCCAAGCATACATGCAGATGCTTAGAAATGCAGTCTTGAACACTTTTGGTCTTTGCACATTCAATTAATCCTCAAAATGTACCTAGAGACATTACAACAATCAATTACTCAGAAATGTATCATATAAATACAACAACACACCTATACAAACAAACACACATATTTGTGCATATAAGTGTTTACATAAAGTGATGAAGAGTGAAACTTACCTAATTGATCATGAGACTTCTGCTTATAGATGAATGGTATATGAAAAGTTGAAACCCAAATTAAGTTAAGTACCTTGCTTTCTAGGGCTGACCATGAATTTGAGAACCCCCCTTCAACCCCTACATAGTGATTATTTAAATATACAGTAAAGAGATGAATAGAACTGTAAAGAGATGAAACTTACCATCGATACAGTGCAAATCTACTTCACAATCGATACAGTGCACTGGGCATTAACAATTTATCTTTGGCTATTAACAAAGGGCCTTGAATTATATAGAAGGGTATGGAGGTTACAATTATATATATTCTCATTTGATTATCATCATTACTGAATTTAATCAAAGCAATTTAATTGACTATTCAATCCGTTTGAATTGTGCATTCATTACGTTCTCTAATTTGTAACTGTTGAGTTGGTGAACGATGATAATAATATCAAAGAAGAAATAAGAGAAATTACGTATTACTTAATGACTTAGTAGATGATGAATTTGGGTTGTACACGGGGTTAATGCAATAAAGGGGTATTTTGGGAAAACTTTATATGACATTTGGGGTCTAAAGCATGAGACCTTTGAGATACCATCTTAAAATGTATGTAGAATTACCTTTTTAGACGTCTTTCCTCCTTAATAAGGTAAGAAAGATAATAACTATTGTATTTAAATATTGTAAATATGAATCGTTGTAACCTTTTAGTAAAATATAAATACTTATTATTTTATGTTGTTCTATGTGTCACACCCTCAAAATCCACTTGCGGAGTTTTACCGCGAGGCGCATGACAAACCAGGATCCAAACCAACGATCACAATAAACAAGTCTAAATTAACATATGCAAATTCAAAAACATAGTTTAAAATTCCCAAACACAGCGGAAGCTTATTCTCAAAACATAATCCAAACGTAAACCAAATTATTCAATGTTTGAAAACTATGCAATCCTAACTAGACGTCGTGCAGACGCGTGCGCCCTAGTTCCATTGTGCTACCTTAGCGACCTGAGAAAACATGTAAGAGTTTACGTCAGCACAAAAATGCTGGTGAGTTTACAGGTTTTGTAATCAACGTACCAAGTTCAACCTGTCCATACTATAACAATTTGCAAACCAATGTACGCTAGCTAGGCGTATGTTTTGCTACATCTACGATTGGAAAACCATTACTAACTCGTAACCCAGATGTTGTGCCCGAATAGTAAACCTGTTCCTGTTTGAGACAATATGCACTCGCCCGGCCCTCCAAGCCGACGAGCGGGGTTGGTCACTCCCAATAGATCTATTCACATTTCCCCGTTGTGCTAACCCGCACATTCATGGTTTCCCCCGGGACTTCCAAAGATCGTATAGTAAACCATAGAAACCCATAGTATGACAGTTGTTACCAAAACATAAGTTTAACACATGTTTTCTCCCCCAAAAAGTGAAACCAGTTAAAAGAGGGGCCGTAAACTCACCTTAGGTTGCGTTACTTCGATATACGAATAATATCAGCAAGCTATGCTAGCCCCGTAAAGCGGCGACCTAACATATGACAGTTACAAGTACTTAGACTAATAACCCGTAGGTTAGTTAGTCCCTAGATGTCCAGACCATAACCAAGTTCGTTTGAAAACACCGTGACTGTTAAATTAACCCAACGTACAAGACTCGACATCCCATTGGTGACCCGAGACTCCCCGTGTTATACTTGCACTCACAAACATACAATCATGCAATCACACTTAACATACGTTAAAGTCCAACAAGTTATAGCACGTAGTTCAAGTATCGCATAAATAAGTCCGAACACATGTTACCAAGTTATTAGATATGTTACGGGGTTCCTAGCATGTTCCTAGGTGTCAAATCGGGTCTCGGAATGTCAAAATATACTTACAGCAGCAGTATAGGCGATTAGGAAAAGTCAACTAGCGATTATGAAAGTCAACAGGCATTTAGGAATGCTAATTGCCTATACTATAGGCAATTAGGTCATAAGACATGCATTTCAGGAGTCTATAGGCAATTAGGTCATAAGACATGCATTTAACTAGCAATTAGGTCATAAGACATGCATTTAACTAGCAATTAGGTCATAAGACATGCATTTCAGGACTTAACTAGCAATTAGGATCACAATTGCATGCAACGAAGGCAATTAGCCCCCAATTGCCTATACTATAGGCGATTAGGGTGTCATATCAGGCGATTAGCCTCCTAATCGCCTATAGCATAGGCGATTAGGGTTGCTAATCGCCTACAGCATTGCTGTTCCGGTTTTTCGCGCGTTTAACACTACAAATCAATCCCAGAACGTGTGTAAACATCAAATATCAACCAAACAACTATCTCAAACATATTTCCATCAAAATCCTTCGTTTAACCTCGATCTATCAGCCCTGAATGCAATCATGTATCTTAAAAACAATACACATAACATGAAACATCACATTAGCATGCAAAACCGTAACCCTAATTAACAATAACTCAGATTTCATCATCATGCCATCATCATCAATCTGTAACTACCTTAATAACATGTTAATCATCCTTCTTGAATCATAAAAACCCTATCTTTTAATCATAAACACAGATATAACATGCATGATAGTTAGACTCCGATTAACAATGCTTATTAACGATTTTCAGAAGACTTATTTGTTTTAAAACAGGTCTGGACCATTAGGGATTCAATAAAAACGTTAATAAAGGTTGCATGAATGAAAACCACACCTTAGATTTGTGATAGATTGATGTAATAGGCTTGAAATCTTGTGTTTTGATCCAAAATCGTGTTCCAGAGGTTGTGTGTGTGTTTGGGCGAGTTGTGGGACGACTAGGGTTTCTAATATGAAATTTAGGAGGTCAAGTATTGTATTTATAGTCGTTTTTAGTCGTCCAGCACGTTCCATGCGATTATGCAGCAGTTATAGGCGATTAGGGTTGCTAATCGCATGACATTTCATGCATTTAGGGTCTAATCGCCCCCTAGGGCATGCGATTAGCACCCAATCGCCCCCCAATGAGGCCCAATCGCATACCCTATAGGCGATTAGCCTCCCCTAATCGCCTATAGGGGTTGGTTCCGTGTATTTTGCGCGTTAAACTCCATTTTAACATATGTTAACACATTTTCACATACCGACAAGTCACATAATGATTGTAAACACATAATACTTGCAATCAAACATATTCACACTCGTTCACCAATTCCCGGGACTCGAGACTTGTATGTTCCCTATGCTCTGACGATCCTACGAATCGTCACCCTTTGTACACTTGGTTAAGGACCGACATCTAATGAGCCTCTAGACTTACATCTAATGATCCTCTATACTAAACTGATAGTTCCCGAACCATAACACGACTTAACTAACCCAGTTAAGTATAATATACGCGTGACTCGCTAAGGTAGACTTTAGTTTAGACAACGTTGTTAACCTGAATTTGCCGGGTGTCACATCATCCCCACGTTAAAAGAATTTTCATCCCGAAAATTGCACAAGTACCAAAAGGAATAACAAAAGAAACAGACAAAAGATAGAAACCAAGAGAGAGATTTACCCGAGTTGTCACATCATCCCCACGTTAAAAAGGAATCTCGACCCGAGATTCATACAGCAGTAGTGGTAACATATCTTGATTCGAACGCTTCTTTAGGAAAGAGATGAGGATACTTAGACTTCATCTGATCCTCCCATTCCCAAGTGTACTCTGGTCCCCGGTTCGAGTTCCAGCGAACCTTAACAATACGAATCTTACTATGACGTAGGCTACGAATCTTGTAGTCAAGGATCTCAACAGGTTCCTCCACAATCCGAAGGCGATCATCCACCTTGATCTCTTCTAGTGGAACAATAAGAGACTCGTCAGCCAGACACTTCTTCAGGTTGGACACATGGAAGACGTTATGTACGTTGCCGAGCTCCGTCGGTAAATCAAGACGATACGCCACCGGTCCAATCCGTTCCAGGATTGTAAATGGACCGACATACCGAGGGTTGAGTTTGCCACGCTTCCCAAAGCGTATGACGCCCTTCCACGGTGAAACTTTCAGAAGTACTTTGTCATCAACTTGGAATTCCAATGGCTTGCGACGTTGATCAGCATAACTCTTTTGCCGATCCCGTGCCGCTGCCAACCGGTTACGAATCTGTACGATCTTTTCCGAAGTTTCGTACACTAGCTCAGGCCCAGTGAGTTGACTCTCACCCACCTCAGCCCAACAAAGAGGAGACCGGCATTTCCGCCCGTATAGTGCCTCGAACGGAGCTGCCTTGATACTCGTGTGGTAACTGTTGTTGTAAGAGAATTCTACTAACGGTAGATGAGCTTCCCAACCTTTGCCAAAATCGATCACACATGCTCGCAGCATGTCTTCTAAGGTTTGAATCGTGCGTTCACTTTGACCGTCAGTCTGTGGGTGATAAGCTGTACTCATGTCCAGCTGGGTACCCAAAGCCTTGTGCAAAGATTTCCAGAAGTGAGAAGTAAAGTGGGAGTCACGATCCGAAATAATAGAAACCGGCACCCCGTGCTTAGAAACCACTTCCTTCAGAAAGAGACGAGCCAAACGATCCATGGTGTCGGTCTCTTTAATAGCGAGAAAATGGGCTGATTTCGTCAACCGATCAACAATCACCCATATCTTATCATTCCCGCTCGGTGACTTAGGAAGTTGCGTGACAAAATCCATCGTAATCCGTTCCCACTTCCACTCCGGAATTTCAGGTTGTTGCAAGAGACCTGACGGTTTCTGGTATTCCACCTTGACCTTAGCACAGGTCAAGCATTTGCTCACGTATGAGGCTATATCCGACCTCATGTTTGGCCACCAGTAAAGCACCTTCAGATCTTGGTACATCTTATCCGAACCAGGATGAATAGAATACCGAGACTTGTGAGCCTCATCTAGGACAAGCTCCCGAAGTCCCCCGAATAAAGGAACCCATATGCGTTCTGCGAAGTAGTGCAGGCCATCAGGTCTTCGCTCGAGGTGCTTGTCGGCACCGTGCATAGTCTCAGCTTTAAGGTTTCCCTCCTTCAAAGGTTCTAACTGAGCAGAATGGAGTTGGTCGGGTAGAGAGGAATGAATGGTGAGTTGCAACGCCCGAACGCGACGAGGTTTAATTGACTCCTTCCTGCTCAAGGCGTCTGCTACTACATTCGCCTTGCCAGGATGGTACTTAATGGCGCAATCATAGTCGTTCAGAAGTTCAATCCAACGACGCTGTCGTATGTTCAACTGTTGTTGGTCGAAAATATGTTGAAGACTCTTGTGATCGGTGTAGATGGTGCATTTGGTACCGTACAAGTAATGTCTCCAAATTTTCAACGCGAAAACCACTGCACCCAACTCCAAGTCATGGGTGGTGTAGTTCTTCTCGTGCACCTTGAGTTGACGAGAAGCATACGCAATCACTTTCTCGCGTTGCATCAACACGCAACCGAGACCATGAATAGAAGCATCACAGTAAACAACGAAATCATCAGGGCCTTCAGGCAAGGACAAAATAGGAGCAGAACAAAGTTTAGACTTCAGTTCTTGAAATGCCGACTCTTGTGGTTCACCCCAGTCAAATTTTCTATCCTTCTGAGTAAGAGTGGTGAGGGGTTGAGCAATCTTCGAGAACCCCTTAATGAAACGACGATAATAGCCCGCAAGGCCTAGAAATTGCCGCACCTCAGTTGGCGTCTTTGGTGCTCCCCAGTCCTTGATTGCTTCGATCTTAGCTGGATCGACATGAATTCCTAGTTCATTAACCACATGTCCTAGGAACTGAACTTCGCGTAACCAAAAGTCACACTTTGAGAACTTAGCGTAAAGTTTTTCCCGTCGTAAAAGTTCCAAAACCAAACGCAGGTGTTCCTCGTGTTCGGTCTTGTTCTTGGAGTAAATCAGGATGTCATCAATAAACACGATGACGAACTTGTCAAGATATGGTTTGCAAACGCGGTTCATCAAATCCATGAAAACCGCCGGTGCGTTTGTGAGACCGAAAGGCATGACCAAGAATTCGAAATGGCCATAACGTGTACGAAAGGCAGTCTTTGCAACGTCAGCTTCCCTTACGCGCAACTAGTGATAACCAGACCTCAAATCAATCTTAGAGTAGTAACTAGAACCCTGGAGTTGGTCGAATAGATCATCAATACGTGGAAGAGGATAACGGTTCTTGATGGTCACTTTGTTCAATTCTCTGTAATCCACACACAATCGAAAACCTCCATCCTTCTTCTTAACGAACAGAATCGGGGCTCCCCAAGGGGAAGAACTTGGTCTGATGAAACCCTTGTCCAAGAGTTCCTGTAACTCACTGGACAATTCCTGCATCTCGGGAGGTGCAAGACGGTAGGGGGCCCGAGCAATAGGAGCAGCCCCTGGTACGAGATCAATACCGAACTCAACCTGACGATGGGGAGGAAGACCAAATAAATCATCAGGAAATACATCAGGAAACTCGCGTACAACAGGAATATCGTCGATCTTCTTCTCATCGGTAGAGGAAACAGATAAAAGTGCCAAAACGGCCGAGTAACCCTTTCGAAGATACTTAAGGGCTTTCATGCTGGAGATGAGATTTAGCGGAACACCGCCCTTGATACCGTACACAGAAAGGAATTCTCCATCAGGGAGAGGAATTCGAATAATCTTGTCGTAACAAACAATCTCCGCGCGATACAAAGACAACCAATCCATGCCTACAACAACGTCAAAACTACCCAACGGTACCGGCATAAGGTCGATGGGAAATGACAAACCCGACAACTCTAGTTGACACTCCCGAAGGATACAAGTAGCTTCAATCTTTTTACCGTCAGCCACCTCAATTATATACTTAGCCTCTAATGGTACGAGTACTACATCTAGCAGTCGACTAACTTCCATGGATATAAAACTTTTATCGGCACCGGAATCAAATAAAACACTAACAGAGCGATTATTGAGAAGGAACGTACCGGTAACTGTGTCAGGATCCTGTCTAGCCTCTGCGGCTCCAATGACGAAGGCACGTGCATTCCTGCCACCGCCTCCGTTGTTCCCGTTACCGTTGTTCCCGCCCTGCTTCAGTTTCGGGCAATCCTTCTTGTAATGCCCAGTCTCCCCACAGTTGTAACATCCCTGTCTTCCCGTAGTCCCTTGAGTAGTAGGAGCCGAGTTAGTAGTTGGGGTCTGGGTCGATGGAAGTGTCGCCCGACAGTCCTTAGCAAAATGCCCCAGTCGCTGACAACGATGGCAACGATTACGGTCGCAGTCCCCCTGATGATGACGCCCACACTTGTTGCATTTAGGTAATTTCCCCGCATAACCACCCTGTTTGTTACCAGTAGAAGAAGAACCCCCGCTATCAAACCTCTTACCCTGTTGTGCTGGCACAGACCCTTTCCCCTCATTTTCCCACTTACGCTTGTTATTCTCCGGGGCCTTGACAGTTGAACCCTTAGCAGGCAAGATACCCTCATTCACCTTCAAGTTTGTCATCCTGTGAGCCGATCGGACCACCTCTGAGTATGTAGGATGATTTCCCGCAGCCACTAACCCTGCGATCTCTGGTACTAGCCCCGAAATATAGTGTTCGATCCTCCTGTACTCTGGCACATGCAGATCAGGACACAGCACTGCCAACTCATTACGCCTTACCGTATACTTCTCAATATCGGACCCAGTCATCTTGAGGTTCCACGCCTCGTGCTCTAGCTTTTGAACTTCTTCCCTGGGACAGTACTCTCGCTTCAGCAGTTGCACAAAATTTTCCCAAGGCATAGCATACGCCTCCCCTATACCCATATTCTGGGTGATGTTGTTCCACCAGGTCAAAGAAACATCCTGGAATAACGCAGCAGCATACTTGACTCGATCCTCTGGGAGACAGTTACACATCAGAAACACTGACTCCACCTTTTCCAGCCACCTGAGCAAGCTCACCGCACCCTCAGTGCCAGAGAATTCCTGGGGCTTACAGTCCCGAAACATCTTGTAGGTACACATAGGTGGGGGTGGGTTAACAGGACCGCCTGAAATAAAAACGCATGAGAAACCATGAGGGATGTAAACAAGGTTCACCAATGAGGCAAAGGAAATGGATAAATCAACTTACCACCACCATTGTGCCCTAACTGAAAGGCAGCTTGCAGCAAGTTGTTCAGATCTTCTTGTGATAGGTTTACACCTCCACGACCACCACCACCACCGCGACCACCACCACGTCCACCATTGCGACCACCTCCACGTCCTCCTCGTACTCCAGACATGATTCTGACAGAAAGAACGAGAAAATTTAGTTTCGCAGCTAATGGTAACCACTAGCATTTACAAGATCAAAGCTAGATCCAACTCAGGACTATCCATTCAAACCCAGAGCTCACTAGGGCTTTCATGCATTTCGGTTTATGATTTTGTGTGCACCCAAAATGATAAACCGCTCTACATGGTCCTCCAAGTGTTCTCCTAGTTCAAAGTTCAAATCACCGAACATAGACTCTTAGCTATACACCGTAATGCTACGGTAGTTTATGGCAAGTGTTTCTATTGGAGTATGAAAGGGAGATGTCCGAGCCTTGGACAAATCTCAAGAGTACACGATTTACCCCAATATACAACACTGCCTAGAAAGCATGTAACCCGACTTAAGATAGGACGGATGATGTGACATAGGAAGGTCAGATGATTTAGAGACACCCCGACAAGCCCATACGTAATCCACCATAATGTTTAGTACTAAGTGATCGTCTAGTGTGTGTGACTCGGCTATAGTCTAGACTCTACATGCAGTCCTAGTTCACTATAACCATTGGCTCTGATACCAATCTGTCACACCCTCAAAATCTACTTGCGGAGTTTTACCGCGAGGCGCATGACAAACCAGGATCCAAACCAACGATCACAATAAACAAGTCTAAATTAACATATGCAAATTCAAAAACATAGTTTAAAATTCCCAAACACAGCGGAAGCTTATTCTCAAAACATAATCCAAACGTAAACCAAATTATTCAATGTTTGAAAACTATGCAATCCTAACTAGACGCCGTGCAGACGCGTGCGCCCTAGTTCCATTGTGCTACCTTAGCGACCTGAGAAAACATGTAAGAGTTTACGTCAGCACAAAAATGCTGGTGAGTTTACAGGTTTTGTAATCAACGTACCAAGTTCAACCTGTCCATACTATAACAATTTGCAAACCAATGTACGCTAGCTAGGCGTATGTTTTGCTACATCTACGATTGGAAAACCATTACTAACTCGTAACCCAGATGTTGTGCCCGAATAGTAAACCTGTTCCTGTTTGAGACAATATGCACTCGCCCGGCCCTCCAAGCCGACGAGCGGGGTTGGTCACTCCCAATAGATCTATTCACATTTCCCCGTTGTGCTAACCCGCACATTCATGGTTTCCCCCGGGACTTCCAAAGATCGTATAGTAAACCATAGAAACCCATAGTATGACAGTTGTTACCAAAACATAAGTTTAACACATGTTTTCTCCCCCAAAAAGTGAAACCAGTTAAAAGAGGGGCCGTAAACTCACCTTAGGTTGCGTTACTTCGATATACGAATAATATCAGCAAGCTATGCTAGCCCCGTAAAGCGGCGACCTAACATATGACAGTTACAAGTACTTAGACTAATAACCCGTAGGTTAGTTAGTCCCTAGATGTCCAGACCATAACCAAGTTCGTTTGAAAACACCGTGACTGTTAAATTAACCCAACGTACAAGACTCGACATCCCATTGGTGACCCGAGACTCCCCGTGTTATACTTGCACTCACAAACATACAATCATGCAATCACACTTAACATACGTTAAAGTCCAACAAGTTATAGCACGTAGTTCAAGTATCACATAAATAAGTCCGAACACATGTTATCAAGTTATTAGATATGTTACGGGGTTCCTAGCATGTTCCTAGGTGTCAAATCGGGTCTCGGAATGTCAAAATATACTTACAGCAGCAATACAGGCGATTAGGAAAAGTCAACTAGCGATTATGAAAGTCAACAGGCATTTAGGAATGCTAATTGCCTATACTATAGGCAATTAGGTCATAAGACATCCATTTCAGGAGTCTATAGGCAATTAGGTCATAAGACATGCATTTAACTAGCAATTAGGTCATAAGACATGCATTTAACTAGCAATTAGGTCATAAGACATGCATTTCAGGACTTAACTAGCAATTAGGATCACAATTGCATGCAACAAAGGCAATTAGCCCCCAATTTCCTATACTATAGGCGATTAGGGTGTCATATCAGGCGATTAGCCTCCTAATCGCCTATAGCATAGGCGATTAGGGTTGCTAATCGCCTACAGCATTGCTGTTCCGGTTTTTCGCGCGTTTAACACTACAAATCAATCCCAGAACGTGTGTAAACATCAAATATCAACCAAACAACTATCTCAAACATATTTCCATCAAAATCCTTCGTTTAACCTCGATCTATCAACCCTGAATGCAATCATGTATCTTAAAAACAATACACATAACATGAAACATCACATTAGCATGCAAAACCGTAACCCTAATTAACAATAACTCAGATTTCATCATCATGCCATCATCATCAATCTGTAACTACCTTAATAACATGTTAATCATCCTTCTTGAATCATAAAAACCCTATCTTTTAATCATAAACACACATATAACATGCATGATAGTTAGAATCCGATTAACAATGCATATTAACGATTTTCAGAAGACTTATTTGTTTTAAAACAGGTCTGGACCATTAGGGATTCAATAAAAACGTTAATAAAGGTTGCATGAATGAAAACCACACCTTAGATTTGTGATAGATTGATGTAATAGGCTTGAAATCTTGTGTTTTGATCCAAAATCGTGTTCCAGAGGTTGTGTGTGTGTTTGGGCGAGTTGTGGGACGACTAGGGTTGCTAATATGAAATTTAGGAGGTCAAGTATTGTATTTATAGTCGTTTTTAGTCGTCCAGCACGTTCCATGCGATTATGCAAAAGTTATAGGCGATTAGGGTTGCTAATCGCATGACATTTCATGCATTTAGGGTCTAATCGCCCCCTAGGGCATGCGATTAGCACCCAATCGCCCCCAATGAGGCCTAATCGCATACCCTATAGGCGATTAGCCTCCCCTAATCGCCTATAGGGGTTGGTTCCGTGTATTTTGCGCGTTAAACTCCGTTTTAACATATGTTAACACATTTTCACATACCGACAAGTCACATAATGATTGTAAACACATAATACTTGCAATCAAACATATTCACACTCGTTCACCAATTCCCGGGACTCGAGACTTGTATGTTCCCTATGCTCTGACGATCCTACGAATCGTCACCCTTTGTACACTTGGTTAAGGACCGACATCTAATGAGCCTCTAGACTAACATCTAATGATTCTCTATACTAAACTGATAGTTCCCGAACCATAACACGACTTAACTAACCCAGTTAAGTATAATATACGCGTGACTCGCTAAGGTAGACTTTAGTTTAGACAACGTTGTTAACCTGAATTTGCCGGGTGTCACACTATGTTTATAATTGATTGCATATATAATAAACTTTATAAAACTTAACCTTTTAAAAATGTTATCAATTTACATCACAAGTTTATGTTTTTATAAATTTTTAACTTAAAACTTTGATATTTCCTCCAAACTTTTACTAAACTTTAAATGTTTAAGTTTAACAAAGTTAAACAACTTTAAATAAAATAAAATAGATTGTATAAATGTCAAATTATAATACATTGAAATAATGTTTCAATATACGTATTCGATTAAATGTTGGCACAATCCAAATAAAATGTATTGATCAACATAAATTCAAGTTTTTATTAAATTTCAAAAACGAAGAAAATACAGAGACCATAAATGTAAGCACAATAGAGTATAGCAAACGCGCAGATGTTACAATTGGGTTGACGCTCCCTTTCCTTTTTACAGACAAGGTCTCATGAGAAAAGCATAATCTTCAAAAAGTTCAAGAGAGGTCACCCCGGGAAGAAAAGTTATGGTTTGATTAGAGCCTTTGGATACATCATACTTGTTAGATTTTCGCGAGTCTACTTGGTTCTGTTTTAGTAATACTTGATCATACGTTTTCTTTAAACTTGAATGTTTGTTGATTACTTTTAAACCTGTGAACTCGCCAAAATGATGTTGATGTTTTTAAGCATGTTTTTCAGGTACTGATGCTTAAGGGTTTAAAGAGTGGGTTTAGCAGGACAATACTATAAAACCCTAGAAATCAACAACACAAAACATACCAGCGCGGATCATCAACGAGAGTGTTTTATATTCAACAAAAAATGAGAGGGTTTTTATTAGATAAAATACAAAACGACTATCACAAACCAATTACTACACATTTGTAACACAATTTTCAACGCATTTCCTACGAAAACATGGTGTAGGAAATTTGTGACGCATTTCCTCTGCAATTTCCTAAGAATTGTAGATATATTGTGACGCAAATTTGCTAAAAAAAGTATACATTTTTTTTCGTCACAAATGAGTAGCAACTTTGTTAAAATTTGTGACGCATTTTTTTTTCGTAAGAAAATTTTATAGCAAAATGTCACTTTTCGAGTTGTATTACTAGGTAGAATCCCGGCCCTTTGGTATGCAAAACACAAATGTTATAACAGTCGTTACAAAATTCAGATTTCAAAATGGACAGATGACACGACTTATTCTTGGTATCCTTACTTTCATAACAAGACTGTTGAAAGTTCATTTTCTTCAAGGGATATGAGATTGATACACCCACTGATGTCATCATGGCATCATTTCATGATTAATACACCCCTATCTAAATTAATGAAGAGAGAGAGTGAGTGGTGGTTGTTAAGTTTTAGGCATCTTTTTAGATGAGTGTACATCTCTAATTACTTATTTATTTTTTTACCATGTTTTTAGAGAAAAAATAACTTACTGAAATAAAATATGTTACTGACAGATATTAGACGTGCATACTTTATAGTGTAATTTGTTTTTCAACTATAAATTGCATTTCTATTTTTGGAAATGAATATTTAATTTGAGACAACAAAAATGGAAAGATTGACATTTAAATTGGGACGGAGGTGTACAATTTTTCACCATGTTAAGAATTAATATATGTTTTTCTACACACTTGGCGAGGGGAGGTGGTCTTTTTTTCTCCAACACAATGCGAGGGGAAGTTGACCATTATCAATTTGGCTTGTAAAAAAAAAAAGCGAACACATATACCGTACCGGCAACGATATCGTTCTTTATTAAGCGGTTGGGTGCGTCATGGCGGTATCGCAACTGTAACATCATCACGGAAATATGAAATTATTAGAAAGCTAAATGGACGGTGTGTTTGTGCGTTACGAAGGAAACGTAGTCGATTGTAGGTTTAGTTAACAATCAATCGATATGATTTTGCCTTTTTTTAGTTTTTTTTAACTTCTACAACCGTTATAAGAGAGAATTTTATTATATATTTACACTTTGTGACGGCATGACGAGTTTTACAAGCAACTTGTTTCTTTTCTTTTATTTACACGTGGTGTCCGCCTGTTGGCTTGATGGGGCGGTGTGTAGTCATTCCCTTGTTCTGAATCCAGAGACAAGTGCGGGTTGGTAAAGTCTTCTGTCAGAAATGTTTTGGCTGGGGAGTTGCCACATCATCGTCTTTGCTGATCTGTCAGACCGGCGCGGCCTCTGGTTGGTTACAGACTCTGACGGGCAATTCTTGTGCAAAACGGGCGGAAGGACTGGCGTCATGGCCCTGGCGTAGTTTGTCTCCGCCGATGTAAAACGGACGGAAGAGCTGGCGCCATTGATGCTGCTGTCTTCGCTGATGTAAAACGGGCGGAAGTGGGTTTTTTTATATAGCACTACGGTATTCGTTGGAAAAATAATAAAATGCTCGTTAGTTTGGTGTAATTTTTTAAAAACAATATCGTATATAAAAGTTTTTAACGTTTAAAAATTATGAGGGGAAACATGGGAGAGAAAATGACTTGTAGACGGAAAGTTAACACAATCGATCGATATGAATTTGCCTTTTTTAGTTTTTTTTAAACTTCTACAACCGTTATAAGAGAGAATTTTTATTATATGTTTACACTTTGTGACGGCCTGTCGGGTTTTACAAGCAACCTGTTTCTTTTCTTTTATTTACACGTGGCGTCCGCCCGTTGGCTTGATGGGGCGGAAGTACTTGTAGGCGGTAACCATTACGTAAGGGTATAATTGCAAGGAGAGTACCCAATGACTAATACAAACAACCTATGGACACTAAAGAGAAAAAGTAGTGCAGACGGTTGGAAATATACTTTTGAATCACGTTAAAATATGTATAGAGATTAGGTAACAAATCCTTCTGAATATGTAAATACAGATTAAAACTCAGTATATATTTATTACTATTTTTTTTGGTATTTTATACTAGTATTTTTTAGGCAAAATTTAAGACCCGTATATTTTTATATAAAAATTCACCAAAACCCCGTATATTTTTATATAAAAATTCACCAAAACATAGTTATATATATAATTCGTTTTTCTTTTTTTTTTTCAAAAGTAAAAGAAAATATGAAAAGCACTTTTTGATTTAGTTGCACGATGGAGTTAATATTTATTCGAGGAGAAAAGACATGAAAAGAATGGAAAAGTCTGACACAATTTAGACTTTTTGGAAGCTAGATCATAGGGTGTATATATTCTAAACTAGGTGGTGTATATTTCCACTATCCCTTTTTTCAAGTCTTCCCACTTAAATTGATGAGTTACGATGCCACTTAAATTGAACAAGTCTTATTTCAAGTCTTCCCACTTAAATTGAATTGATGAGTCACGATCCCACTTTCAGCTTTAATAGTAAGGTTTTGTAAATCTATCTATATAATAAATGAAAACACTAGGGTTGAATCCTAGATTTTTAGAGGGTCTTGAAGGATCCAAATCCTAAATGGGGCTCCAAGACTAAGTCTTATATAAACCTCTTTTTATTTACTTTTGTCAACATCCATTTCCCATTCCTCATTCCTCTCCTACTAATTCCTTTCTCATTCCTCATTCCTCTCTCATTGTCATTTTTGCAAGTTATGTTCTTCATCAATCTTAGATGAATCTCGAAAATGTTTTTGAATCTTTTTCTTCATTTTTATTATATTGATACATAATGTTTGCAATCATTTTACATAAAAGATAAAAACAATAGGATTGTATCGTTATTTTTATACAAAGACAAATGACAATCCTATATCTATCAACCTGCTACAAAATATGTGATTATCAACAAGTTTTCGATTATGTTTCTGACCCTTTATAAAATCCCTAAAGTAAATGTTTGAAACCATCTTACATAAAATATAAATACAATCGGTTTCTTATTAAAATAACTTTCTAATCCTATTGTTTGTCGATTATGTTTCTGACAATTTTTGAAATCCATCCACATCGGTTTACTAACATATTAAACCAAACAGAATCGTTTTTTTTTTTATTAAAACCATTTGATAATCTGTTTACAATCAACTCTCTGCTTTGGATGTAATCGATACGCGAGTAATTCTGCTCAGCTTTAATCATTGAATATATGATTGTGTTTTTTAATAAACAGATTGCAATTGAAATCGGTTTTGAGTATGTGTGAATATAAAAAACAAGTATATAAAAAAAAACAAAATACCGGATTTCATAAAACAAGATAATTAAAATCAGTTTTTAGTATGAGTGACTTTATGTGTATTTTAACAAAAGTTTGTTTTTTGCATACGAAGAACCGGATTTCATTAGGACAAATAACTTCAATATGGCTTATCACAAGGGTGACAAATTCTTCAAGGTTATTCATGACCCTTCCGCACGAGTTTTGGTATGACGTTTCTAATATTTTTTAAGTAAAAAAAACCTTATTTGTTATTATAATGTTGGTTTTTACGTGTTTGTGCAGACATTGCCTAAATCCATGAACAGGTTTTTGTTATCTAAAAACTTACGAAACAACAACATTAAAGTTTCGACATACCATGGTCAATCTTGGTTTGTTTTGTTAGAATTTATAGATTTTTATATTTCCTTTTGAACTTATTTTAAATAAATTTTACTGATTATTAAAATGTGTTTTGACCTTTGAATATGCTATAAATTTTCAAACTTCTTATTAATTTTAATTTAAATGTGTAATTATTCACATTGACTAAGATTTAATTATGGTCAAATCAATAAATGAGTACGACAATGTGTGAATCAATAATCATTAAAATTTTGTGTTTTTTTTTTCATTTGGTATATTGACATGGAGATGTCTAATTTTACCGAATATTTAGTATGTTGTAATTGTAACAATATGTATACGTTAACCCGTGGTGGCAATACGGTATAATTTAGAATACATATTCACAACTGAATTTACTCACAACATTCATAATGAATTGATAAATGTAATTGCAAAATTTATGGTTTCCGTATACAATACCAAATTTACTTTGAATACGCATTTACTTGTCCAATATTCAAGCATGTTAGTAAAGCATATAATAACATATAAAGAACATTTACTTAAATAACATTGAATAGATAAAAAAAACACAACTAGGTATAATCCTTGACATGCGGCATTAAAGGTTTCAATCATTGTTTTTGACTAAATTCAATCAATACATTAATTTATAACAATAATAACAATTCTAATTTGGATGCTAATTACCCTCCACTCTTTCATCCATTTCTTATTATTGAATTGATTGAATACCTATATAATGTTTTACATAACATGTAAATAACATTTAGTTTAGTAACATTGAATAGATCAAAAAAAAAATCACATCACAAATATGTATAATCATATAAATTCGGCATTAATGGTTTAAATTCTTGACTTTGACTAAATTTAATCAATACATTAATTTATAACAATAATATATAAGAGGTAATTCGAATGCTAATTACCCTCCACTCTTTCATCCATTTCTTATTATTGAATTAATTGAATACTTATATAATGCTTTACATAACATGTAAAGAACATTTAGTTTAATAACATTGAATAAATAAAAAAAATCACAACTAGGTATAATACTTAAAATTCGCAATTAATGATTTCAATGCTTGACTTTGACTAAATGTAATCAATACATTAATTTATGACAATAATAACAATGTTAATTCGGATGCTATGTGACACCCGGCATGTTCGGCTTAAACATAATAGTAACATCTAAGTCTACCTTAGCGAGAAACGATTATAAACAAACTTAACCGGGTCAGTTGAGTCGGGTCAAATTAGGATTGTCCAGGGTCAATGATCTGGAGGATCATTGGGAGTCGTTTTGGGAATACATTAGTACCGGGTTCCGTCGTTGGTGACATTACATGAACTAATTAAGTATATGTGTAAATTATGGGTCGTGTGGTGAATTGTATGCTTATACTTGCTTAAATGATGTACAAATGATTATACGTGCCTAAACATGCTAAGTATAGACTATGGATGCATGCTTATGTGTTAAGATGTGTTAGAATGCGTTAAACACGACAAACTGGAAAAAGGTTAACATGTGTTAAAAGTGCTGATAACATGTGTTAAAAAGTGCTGATGACCTGAATGTGGAAATAATGGGCGAATGTGGAAATGGGACTTGAGAAATGGGCGAATGTGGAAACAAAGTGGGCGAATGTGGAAAGATTCCACATTTGACCATTAAAAAGGGCGAATGTGGAAAAGTTCCACATTCGACCACATAAAATGGGCGAACCTGGACTGGGTATAAATACCATCCTTAGCCATTTTTCACCATTTCACAAACCCTAAACGCCTCCAAACACTCTCTATCAGCTATTATCATTGGGGAAGGAGTTTTTGAGCTTGTTTTTCATAACCTAACTCTCTAAATCATTACAAGTGAAGATCTAAGGTGTGTTCTTCATTACAAATCCTTTTTAAACAATTTTGACTTGTTTTAATCTAAACCCCAAGGGTCCAGATCTGATATCAACCTATTTTATGAATAAAAACCTTTCCTAACCAAAACCTATTCATAAACAATGAGTTTTTATGCAAATAAACATGTGTTAGTATGATATTATGCATTGTTTGATGATTACTTGTTGTATAGATGATATGACAACAACCTAGGGCTGTTATTAATGATGGGTTATGATTGAAACATGTTACCTTTGATTGTTGATGGGGTTTTGGCGATTAAAGGGGTTTTTAGTTAGATTTAGGGTTTGTTTTTGGATGATTATGATAAGGTTATGATAGGGGTTTCTTGTTCATGATGATTCGAGTATGATGGACGGATTATTGATCGATTTCAGAAGTTTCCTAATTGGGTAATATTTTCATGCATGGTGATGTGACATCTCCATAATTTACTATTTTAGGAAACTTGTAAAACGGATAGATTTTGGGGTAAAATTGGTAGGGTTTCGTAGGAATATATTAATGATGCTTGACTACTGTAACTCGTGATGTTTCGTGATGTTTTCGGATGTTTTTCGACGCGTTTTTGGAAAAATCTGACATCAGGGGCGAACCTGGAATACCTTCGACCAGTCGAACGGTCGAAGGTGGGTTCCAGGGGGCGAACCTGGAAACTAAAAGGGGCGAATGAACTAAAAGGGGCGAAGGTGGGAAGAAAAGGGGCGAAGGTGGAGGTTCAAAGCCACATTCGACCAGTTAAGGCCACCTTCGACCTCCCAGGACTACGTTCGACCCTACGTTAACAAAAATGAGATTTTTGATACAAACTAAGTGTTTGATGCTTGAACCTTGCGTGTAATCTATGTGTACTTGATTAGTTAGGGTAATGGGTCACCAACGGGATGTCGGGTCGGTCTAGTGTGTCGGTTAAACATTTAAACACGTTTTAAAAACATACTTGGTTATGATCTGGACAATCGGGGACTAGATAACCTTATGGTTATTAGTCGGAACACTTATGTGAACATTTTGATAGATCTCCGGTAGAGGGATCATCAAGGGCTAAACATCTTTTACTTACATTTGAGGAACGCTATCTAAGGTGAGTTCACGGCCCCACTTTTACTGCTTAAACTTTTGGGGGGAGAAAACATGCGCTAAACTGTTTTGGTAACATATGTCATACTATGGTTTTGAACTTGTGTACTATGCGATCTTTTGAAAGTCCCGGGGGAAACCATGAATGTGCGGGGTTGCACAACGGGGGAAATGTGGATAGATCTATTGGGCGTGACCTGCCCCACTCGTCGGCTTGGAGGGCCGGGCGGGTGCATATTGTCTCGAACAGGAACATTATCGTGCTGAACATTACGGGCTGCTAAACATGCTAAACATTGCTAAACGTGTCCAGTAATGGTTTCCAATCGTAGTAGTAACAAAACATACGCCTAGCTAGCGTACTTGGTAGCATTGATATAGTATGGACATGGTAACACTTGGTAACTCTTTTTGAACAAACCTGTGAACTCACTAGCATTATATGTTGACGTCTTTTGGCATGTTTTTCTCAGGTCGCTAAGGTAGCAACAACTGGATCTAGGCGCACGAGTCGGCACGGGCGTCTAGGGTTTAGAACATGGTCTTCAGTAAACATTTGAACTGTGTCTTTTGAGTTGTAAACATTTAAAGCTTCCGCTACGGTTTATGTTTCTATAATTATATCTTTTGGGTTTTGTGGTATGCATATAGTGTTGTTTATTGTGACCGTTGACTTGAATCCTGGTTTGTCATGCGCCTCGCGGTAAAACCCCGCAAGTGGAAATTGAGGGTGTGACAGATTGGTATCAGAGCCAATGGTTATAGTGAACTAGGACTGCATTTAGAGTCTAGTCTATAGCCGAGTCGCACACACTAGACGGTCACATACTTGAATCGGTTTGGAACATGTACTAACTTTGTCGGGGTGTCTTTACATCATCATCACACTTCTCTGTTACATCATCCGTCCTCACTCTTGGCTTTATACACTCGTGTGTTCTTCTTCGGGGTTTGAAGGAGAAGGGGTTGACTCGTTGGTTATTGCACGGCAGTGTTGTATATTGGGGTAGTCTTGCGTACTCTCGAGGTTTGTCCAGGATTCGGACATCTCCTTTTCGTACCCCAATAGACGCACTTGCTCACACATTATCTTGTGCACTTATGCTTGTGATAGCATGATGCTAGATGCCGACATTCGGCGACTTGAGTTCAAGCTGAGGGAAAGCTTGGAGGACCATGTAGAACAGTTTATCATTTCGGGTGCACACGAAATCATAAACTGAAATGCATGAGAATTCAAGTGGACTCTGAACTTGGATGCATAGTCCCGGATTGGGTCTAGGCATAACTTTTCTAGCTACTAGTGGATGACACTAGCAGTGAATCTGAATCTCTCGATTTTTGATTTGTCAGATCATGTCGGGCGCACGCGGTGGTGGACGTCGTGGTGGTGGTCGTGGCGGCGGTGGCCGTGGCGGTGGTCGTGGTAACATTAACATGACCCAAGCAGAGCTGAACAACTTGCTTCAACAGCAAGTAAACATAGCCTTGGCTGCTTTCCAGGCTGGGCACAATGCTATGGGTGGTAAGTTGGTTCTTACCTGCCTTGCTTCGTTCTTGGGTGTCATGTTTCCTTTGTGGTTTATCTTTGTGTCGTGTTTCAGGTGCTGCTGTCAACCCGCCTCCACCCCAGTGTTCTTACAAGAAGTTTAGGGACTGTCAGCCCCACAACTTCGCTGGAACTGAAGGGGCAGTGGGACTGCTCCGATGGTTGGAGAAGGTTGAATCTGTTTTCTTGATGTGTAACTGTCCTGTTGAGGACCGGGTTAAGTATGCCACTGCAACATTTGAGGGTCCTGCTTTGACATGGTGGAATGCTACGACGCAGAACATGGGCTTGGGGGAAGCTCATGCTATGCTTTGGGCGGATTTTGTTCGGTTATTGAAGAGTGAGTATTGTCCCAGGGAGGAAGTGCAGAAGTTGGAACATGAAGTCTGGAACTGCAAGATGGTGGGGTCCGAGATTGAAGAGTATACTGTGCGACGCAATGAGTTGGCGGTGTTGTGTCCTGACATGCACACACCTGAGTACCGTAGGATCGAGCACTACATCTCTGGATTGGTGCCGGAGATTGCTGGGTTAGTAGCTGCTGGGAACCTTCCTACACTGGCTGAGGTCGTCCGTTCTGCACACAAGATGACCAACATGAAGATTTTGGAGGGCGCTTTACCTCCTAAGGGTTCAACTGCGAAGGGGTCTGATGGCAACAAGAGGAAATGGGAGAACATGGGTAAGAGTGCAGTGCCGGCGCCGTCTCAACCGGCCAAGAAGACTGAGGGATCTGGGTCGTCTTCTTCACAGAAGACAGGTGGATACATTGGGAAGCATCCCAAGTGTAACAAGTGTGGCTTTCACCATTCTGGGAATTGTGATCGGGCTCGTTGTCATCGGTGCCATCAGTTGGGGCACCATGCTAAGGATTGCAAGGTGGCGCTCACCCCAACTCAGACTCCTGTGGCTACTCCTGCTCCTGCTGCTCAGGGGACTCAGGGGAGACAGGGGTGTTACAACTGTGGTGACACGGGACATTTCAAGCGTGATTGTCCCAAGCTGAACCAGGGCAATAATGGGAGGGGCAGAAACGGTAACGGTAACGGGAATGGCGGCGGAGGCAGGACTGCGCGTGCTTTCGTCATTGGGTCTGCGGAGGCTAGGCAGGATCCAGACACAGTTACCGGTACGTTCCCTCTCAACAATCGCTATGTTTCTGTTTTATTTGATTCTGGTGCCGATAAGAGCTTCGTATCTGTGGATGTTAGTCAGTTTCTAGATATAGTACCCACACCTTTAGAGGCTAAGTACTTGATAGAATTGGCTAATGGTAAGAACATCGAGGCGACTCATATCCTTAGGGAGTGTCACTTGGAACTGTCGGGTCTGTCATTCCCCATTGACCTTATGCCTGTACCTCTGGGTAGTTTCGATGTCGTTGTGGGCATGGATTGGTTATCGTTGTATCGCGCAGAGATTGTTTGCTTTGACAAGGTTATTCGGATCCCTCTCCCCGATGGAGAGATTCTTTCGGTTCATGGCGAGAAAAGCGGTGCTCCGCTGAGTATCATTTCCAGCATGAAAGCCCGTAAGTATCTTCGAAAGGGCTGTTCGGCCATTCTGGCACTTGTTAACGTTTCTACTGACGATGAGAAGAAGATTGAGGATATTCCGGTGGTTCGTGACTTTTCTGATGTGTTTCCTGATGATTTGCCTGGTCTTCCTCCCCATCGTCAGGTTGAGTTTGGTATTGATCTTGCTCCGGGCGCAGCTCCTATTGCCCGAGCTCCGTATCGTCTTGCACCTCCTGAGATGCAAGAGTTATCCAGCCAGTTACAGGAACTCTTGGAAAAGGGTTTCATTCGACCGAGCTCGTCCCCGTGGGGAGCTCCTATTTTGTTTGTGAAGAAGAAGGATGGGAGCCTTCGTATGTGTATTGATTACCGTGAGCTGAACAAAGTGACCATCAAGAATCGTTATCCTCTTCCTCGCATTGATGATCTCTTTGACCAGCTTCAGGGCTCCAGCTACTACTCGAAGATTGACTTGCGGTCCGGTTATCACCAGTTACGCGTCAGGGAAGCTGACATACAGAAGACTGCTTTTCACACTCGTTATGGCCATTTTGAGTTCTTAGTCATGCCTTTCGGTCTCACTAACGCACCGGCAGTGTTCATGGATTTGATGAACCGTGTTTGTAAGCCGTACCTTGATAAGTTCATCATCGTGTTCATTGATGACATTCTGATTTATTCCAAGAACAAGGCGGATCATGAGGAACATCTGCGGTTGGTCTTGGAACTTTTGAGACGGGAGCAGTTGTATGCTAAGTTCTCAAAGTGTGATTTTTGGTTACGCGAAGTTCAATTCCTAAGGCATGTGGTGAATGAACTGGGAATTCATGTCGATCGCTAAGATCGAAGCTATTAAAGACTGGGAAGCACCAAAGACGCCATCTGAGGTGCGGCAATTCCTGGGTCTTGCAGGTTACTATCGGCGTTTTATCGAGGGATTTTCGAAGATCGCTCAACCCCTCACTGCTCTCACCCAGAAGGACCGAAAGTTCGACTGGGACGAACCACAGGAATCAGCATTTCAGATGCTGAAGCTTAAACTTTGTTCTGCACCTATCTTATCCCTTCCTGAGGGTACGGATGATTTCGTTGTGTACTGTGATGCTTCCATTCGGGGTCTTGGTTGCGTGTTGATGCAGCGCGGGAAGGTTATTGCTTATGCTTCTCGTCAACTCAAAGTTCATGAGAAGAATTACACTACTCATGACTTGGAACTGGGTGCAGTGGTCTTTGCGTTGAAAATCTGGAGACATTACTTGTACGGTACCAAGTGTGAAGTATATACCAATCACAAGAGTCTTCAGCATATTTTCGACCAGAAGGTGTTGAACATGCGGCAGCGTCGCTGGGTTGAACTCCTGAACGATTATGACTGTGCCATCAAGTATCACCCTGGCAAGGCGAACGTTGTGGCGGATGCCTTGAGCAGGAAGGAGTCGGCAAAGCCTCGGCGTGTCCGAGCCTTGCAGCTTACCATTCATTCCTCCTTGCCTGACCGGATCCGTTCGGCTCAGGCAGATGCCTTAAAGGAGGAAAACCTTAAGGCCGAAACGATGCACAGTGCGGACAAACACCTTGAGCTTAGGTCTGATGGCCTACACTACTTCGCTGGGCATGTTTGGGTTCCTTTACTCGGGGGATTACGGGAGCTTGTCTTGGACGAGGCTCACAAATCCCGGTATTCTATTCATCCAGGCTCCGATAAGATGTATCAGGATCTGAAGATACTTTATTGGTGGCCGAACATGAAGGCTGATATAGCCTCCTATGTGAGCAAATGCTTGACCTGTGCTAAGGTCAAGGTGGAGTATCAGTAGCCGTCTGGTCTCCTACAGCAACCTGAGATTCCAGAATGGAAGTGGGAGCGGATCACGATGGATTTCGTCACCAAGTTACCGAGATCACCAAGTGGTTGTGACATGATTTGGGTGATCGTCGACCGGTTGACGAAATCGGCACATTTCATACCTATTAAGGAAACGGATGGACTCGAGCGGTTGGCTCGACTCTACCTTAAGGAGGTGGTCTCTCGGCACGGGGTGCCTGTTTCTATCTATGAGCGTTGGATTTTATCTAAAACAGGATATTATGATCATACAAGTCACAAATCTAGGTGCGGAAACCCTAGATCTGAACAAATTGATAAGATGCTAATCATGACACAATCAAGATCATTTTCAATATCATTTTCATAGATTAACTTTCAATCAATAAGCATTTACAACGTTTATGTTAATCTAGAATCACAAAGACACTTTCACAAAAACACTACTGAACCTGCACAGAACCTGGACACAAATGATAACTCTCTTCCATAATCAAAAACTCAAAACCTATATATAACATCTGCACATTCGCCCCTTTCTGTAGGTCGAATGTGAGATTTTCCACATTCGCCCACTAAGAGTGGTCGAATGTGGTCTTCTGTTCACATCCATTCTTCATTCGTCCAGTATTGATCTACCTTCGCCCAGTCTTGATTCACCTTCGCCCATATTATCTTCCTTCGCCCCATCAGAAGTACCTTCAACTACCCACTAACATGTGTTAATTATGTATATCCAATCCTTAGTCGCAAAATGCATCAACAAACTCCCCCTCGACTATTGATTGGATATTCCTCTTTGATAGTCCATCGTCTTGTTCATCAGCTTTATTCTGAGCTGCTTCTTTTGTTCATCAGTCATTGGCGGCTCGAATGTTTTCTTCACAGGCTTTGATACATTGGCGATCTTCACAGTCTTGCCAAGTTTACCCTCCAAGTTGCTTCCAGCGTTTATGTCATACGCAAAACAAACTCCCACAACTTGAGTGTACTTCCTCGCCTGAGCAAAGTCGTTTGGTTCATAATAGATCGGATTAAAGAACAACATGATGATGTCTTCGAATGTGCAGTTTATCAGCCACATAGGATCAAATACATGAACATGCTTGTATTTGTCCTTTCCATCCCTCAACACAATCACTGCTTCTGCCTTCCTCCAATCGTAATACCAGAATATGAAATCAGCACTGAAATGCTGTGGCATTGGCATCAATGGTATCTTTCTCATCACATTTGGTGCTTTGTAGATTAAAGTCACACGCTTCATATTAGTTTGAGGATCAATATCCCTATGAACTTTTCTGCGGGGATATTGAGGCTTAAACCTGTTCCATCTTGTGCGACTCTCCCAAACTAGTTTATCTGCACACCAACCGACATGCGAACCATTTACCTCGGCACCAGACATCGGGAATCTGCATAAATCTCTCACCGCCCAGTACGGTAGAGTAAGCAAATCACAGAATCTGTTAAAGTACAGAATTCCGGTTTCCCATTTCGCTGCAATACACTTTAATCTGCCAAGATAGGTCCACCCGAGAGCTCTGCCTTTGAACTTGGCATTATGAAATCGATAGAAATTACCTTGAGCTTCAGGTTTGGGTCGGTTCTCATCCATCTCCCTCAACTTCTTCAGATAGTTCTTCAACTCATCAGACTGGTTGGAAGAATCTTTCTTTTCATCACCAAACACCTTCTCAACAAACTCTTCGCTTCTTTTCTTCGCTTTCTGTTTCGCTGACTTGTTTGGTATCTCTGTGAAGTCAGGAAATACTTCGTTCTCATCTTCTTTTCTGAAATATTGGGGAAACTCCTCATGTGTAATATCTTCAATCTCAACCTCATTGTTTTCTGGAGTCTGCACATCATCAGAATGATTTCCCATATCCTTTTCAGGAATATCAGGAATCGATTCATCCACCATAAACTCCTCAAATGTCTTACCTACCCTCTGTGCGAGACCATCTAGTATTTCCTTCGCCACAGATGCAGGTAGTTCCCCTTCTTCAAGATCTGGATCTTCATATTCCAGCTCGTATCTCAGATCATCAGTCTGGAATATTTCAGCGAAGCATCCAGTGAACTCAATGGTCCACTCCCTCTTCTCCAACATATTCTTGTAAATCTGTTTAGCATCATCAGAAAGAGATCTCACCTTTTCGTTCCAAAAGATACTTTCATCTGAATCTACATTTCCTCCTTTCTTCTTAGAACTAGATTCTCCAGTATCTTTCTTCTTCTGCGATGTTCTCTTCTCATAACTATACTTAGAAGTATCATCTCCTCCATCATGATCACTTCCACTGCTAAACTCATCACCCTTCTTCTTCCCTGTACCCTCAGCATCATCATCATCATCATCATTGTCATCATCATCATCATTGTTGTCATCATCACTTTTATCCGAACCATCATCATCCTCATCATCATCATCATCTTTCTCAGAGTCAGAATATTCATAATCAACTTTCTGCTCATCTTCTTCTTCATCTTCCTCACCCTCTTTCAACTGAGGTGCTCGGCTATACAACTCTTCAATCAAACCACAAAGACGTTTGTTTTCTTTCTTTAACTCTTTGTTATCAGCTTTGATTAGTTTGATCTTGTTCTTGTTTCTATCACATCTCCTCTCAAGCTTCTCATTCTTAGCTTCTAACAACTGAATCTTTTCATTAATATCATCCTGATTCGCTTTTGAAGCAACTACAATCTGGAGCATCTTCTCCTCATTCTGCTTGAATTTAGTGATTTCAGCTTGTTGAGCAATCAGCATTTTCATCATGTCCTCCATCTTCTTATTGACCTGTTTCATCACATCATCATCAACAGTCATTTTCTTTGACTTTGATCTGGAGGGCTCAACTTCAACAGCTTTCTCCTTTTGAGGCTTCCTAAACATATCGAGCACTTTATCCATATCGATATTGAACTGATCGATTGGTAAAGTCTCTGCCTCCTTTCCTTTCTTCTGCTTCTTAGTAACTGGTGAAGATAACTTAGATGGTGTTCCAGCATCAGGCAATCTTTTACCTTTCAACAACTGAGCCAACTCCTTCTCTCTCAGTTCTTTCACACTAGATTTCTTTGCCATCGTCTTTTGTTTCTTTGACTTCTTAGGCAAATTCACAACTACAGTGTCACCAACACTCAGCTCAGCTAAATCAACTCCCAAACCTTCATCTTCAACTGATTTCCTTCTCCTCTCAGATTCTTCAATCGACTGATTCAATAATTCAGACTCACCAACCATAGTGGCCTTACGTTTGGTGGTCCTCACGTTCTCGTCATCAGAATCCCACTGTTCATCAACCTCAGTTTCTTCCGAATCCATAGACTCTTCATCCACCAAACTCGTACCTTTCTTTGCAGTCGATTTCTTTCTAGCAGCCTGTTGCTTTGTGCTTCCCTGATCAATAGCCTTTCCTTTGCCCTTCCCTTTGGCTCCAGGATTGACTACTTGACGCTTCCGCTTAGTGCTTGAATCAGCATACACTAAGGGATCGTCGTTATCTGAGTCACTATCATCATGTCTAGCTTTGTTCTTTCCTGGATCAATGTAATCCGGACGAGCCAAAGCCCCAAACAATCTCCTATTTGGTGGTTTCTCATTATCAGCTACACCCTTATAACCTTTCATCCTCATCAAGGTTCTAATATTCATGTGATCTTGCCCTAGAATCATTGTCGGATCCTTCTTCAGCATTGGATACTTGTGGTCAAAGATCATCATTAGAAACCTTGGATACAACATGAACTTCTTAAACTTTATCCCCCTCAGCATCTCCAACATGTGGTCAAGTATCATCCCCGAAACATTAAATGGTTTGTTGAGTGTCAACGCAACCATTAATGAACTCAAACTCTTCCTCATCACGTCATAGCCACCACTAACACAACCAAAGACATGGATCAGAACATGTGCAAAGTACTTGTACTGCACTCCCAGCTTCCCTTTATACATCGATCCGTCAGTGATAGGACCTTTGTATTTCATCCTTAAGAAGCACGCCTTCTGTTCTGTCCACGACAATTCCCTGGGATCCTCTCTATCTTCGAACTTAATCTGTAAGGCTTCCCGGATGTCGGCTTCAGTCAAGAACATATCTATATCCTGAATCTTGCTCTTGATGATAGTTTGATTATCCCAGTAATCATACTTAGCGTTCTGGTAGAAATCTTCTATTATGTCTTTGTAGATGATGGTTGGTGTGGCTAGAGCATGTACAATCCTGCTCCTCTTCAGAAACTCAATAATGCCAGTAAACTCCGTGTTCTTTTCCACGTCTCCTAAATACGCGCAGCAGTTGTGCGACCGTTCGAAAGGCCAACTGCTCGGTGTAGATGTTTCAGCTGCGGGGACTGGATCTTGAACAGCTATCTCTGCTGGAGTCTCAATATTCACTGCTGGAGTGTCAATATTCTCTGGTTGTTCAGCCATCTGCACATAAAAATCAATAAAACGCGTCAAAACACAAAAACGACAAAAATATAAAAATTTTGGTCAAAACACATCTACACATTCGCCCCTTTTGAATTGGCCGAATGTGGAAATTATTGGTCGAATGTGAATTTGTATGGACGAAAGTGAAAATGATCTTGATAAAAGTCACATTCGTCCGTTTTTGTTTTCATTCGCCCAAACATTCTCACCTTCGCCCGGTTTTACCAACCGAAGGTGAAAAATTTTCCCCCAAAAAATTTGAAAATTTGCCATTGTTAGTTTTAATCCGTAATTTTGATTCTAAAACGTTCTAACAGGGCCGACTAACACTTGTTTATAACCAATTTTATCAAATCATCAATTTACATCGGTTTTCAAATGGAATTAGGGTTCATCGAGTCCAATCGATCAAAACAGTCATCTAAACATGTTATTTTCCTAATTCCTTTCACCATCTCCCCCTAAAACCTATGTGAATTGATCGGCAAACAAAATCATTCATCAATAATCATTAAAAATCCCCAGATTGAAAACCCTAGGCCGTGTTCTTAAACAATCAATTCAGAACTGTTTTGTTGTCCAATACCTGTAAAAATAGGGTTAAAATGATCAGCAATCACAAGGGAATGAAAAGCATAATCACAGAAAAACACAGCAACAAGGTCTTGTTATGAGAGAATTTTTTTTAAAAAATTTCAGAATGAGAACTCGAAAGTGACAGGTCTATTTATAAGGTGCCACCTTCGACCGGTTCTGATGGACGAAAGTGGGAAATAATCACATTCGCCCGTTTTAATGGCACGAATGTGAAAGATGGTCCACCTTCGCCCCTAATGAAAGACACGAAAGTGAAACTTGGATACCCGGAAATGGAAATCTCACCCGAAAGTGAAAAATCCACCTTCGCCCAAAATAAAAACGGCCGAAAGAGATAGTTTTTCCACATTCGACCCAATTAAGGGGCGAATGTAAAATGGAAAAACTGAAAATTTCGCCAAATCACGAATTCGAATCCCGTTCAACATTTTTGAATCCGTTAAGCTTCCAAAACTCAAATTTTCACATTTTGAATGTCACAAAGTCCAGATGGTGTTATCAAATCTCAGAAATCGACCATCAAGCATCCCCGGATATCAAAAATAAAGCAGAAATGCAAAATCTTTTGGATTTTCTGAAATTGATATCAAAACACACCTAAAATCTTTTTGGATTTTGTAACTTTTTGACAATAAAAATAAAATGCAACAAAGTAAAATGCATTAAAGTAAATGAAAGCAGTAACATTTTGTGATTTCCGGTAAGAGGATCATATCAGTTTTCTGAGAAATCTGAACACAGCGTTGATCTGGTTCAATATTATCATTAGAAACAATATGTGACACGGCAACTGCTGATATTGTTGTCCACATAAGCTCACATGCAGACAAATACGCAATGCTTTAAAATGATACGAATTAGATGTATTAGACTAACACATTGTGGTTCCCACGCACACGACATACTCCAGTATCAAGAAGTAATCTGCACAAAGACTCATTGTAAAGCGTGATTATGCTTTCGTCGTCTGTAATTGTACAAGATATAATGCATAGAGGTATACAGGTCAGCAAATTAATGCAGCAAAGTAACATATGCACCATACCAGGTTGAGGACTGATATTAATCATGATTTGCATCAATGATCAATACGATATTATAGATAATCTTTGATCATCATATAACATGGAAAGTTCCTCAATTCGGTAACTTTAGGTTTTGGCATAAAGCTCTTTAATAAAGACATCCTGTCTGATCTAGGTCCGTAATGACTTACAGCAGAAGATCAGATAGGCTATCCCCAGACAACTAATAACATAACGACCCTAAACCTCCGAGTTTTGTACAAACACCCTATCAAACGAAATTACGGTACTAAGACCATATGCCCATGAGGTGTTCATCCACAAACGCGTAGTTTGTTATGTTTGTATCACTAATGCACGCAAAATAAAGTCTACGAAGCCTATCAGCATATCACACGTAATCAACATACATCTCATTAAAACTATACAATTCTTTAGCCTGTGTCAGATCCCCACTGATGTACTATCATTTCCTCTTTTTATCCAGGAAATCATTTTGGGTTTTTCTAATTTTTAGGTATTTTGAAAATTTTTCAATGTTTTTGGTTTTTCTGATAAAATGACTCCCCCTAAAGTAAAGAACATATTTTTGGGTTTTTAATTTTTCTGAAAAACAAAACAAAACAAAATTTGAAAGAAACAATCCACTTGAAAGCATCAACTTCTTTGAGGATTAAACAACCCCCTCGAAAGCATCAACTTCTTTGAGGATTATGATAGTAAAGAGAAATTCCCAATTAGCAAAGAGAAATTCCCAATTAGCAAAAATTTAAAACTAAAACTAAAAATGAAAAATGATAAACCGAGAAGCCGATTAGTCCTGTTTTTCCTTTATATTGTTTACTTTCAAAAGATATTCAAAGCGGGATCTGTCAAAAGCTTTTGTAAACAAGTCTGCACGTTGGTAGTCAGTATGGATTTTGACCATGTCAATCAATTCCTTAGCATAACAGTCACGGATAAAATGATATTTAATCCGGATATGTTTAGCTTTAGAATGATTTTCAGTATTTTTAGTTAAAGCAATTGCGGCTTCGTTGTCACAGTGTATAGGGGTTTTAAGAAACTGCAAACCGTAATCGACCATCTGTTGTTGGATCCAGAGCACTTGCGAACAGCAACTCGAGGCTGAAATGTACTCGGCTTCACATGTAGACAGTGCGACGGAAGTCTGTTTCTTGCATTGCCAGGTAATTAACCTGCTCCCTAAAAACTGGCAACCGGCTGTTGTTGATTTGCTGTCTTTGTCACAGCCGCCCCAATCTGCATCACTAAAAGCAATAAAATCAAAATCATCATCATTAGGGTACCAAAGTCCTTTTGATGGACAACCCTTCAGATATCGAAGGATACGCTTGACCGCCGTCAGATGACTTTGTTTCGGCTTCGATTGGTAACGCGCACAGAGACACGTTGCATACATAATATCTGGTCGAGATGCTGTCAAATACATCAGAGATCCGATGATTGCTCTGTATGTAAATGGATCTGTCAGCTCCCCCTTAGCGTCGACTCCAATCCCGTGATTGGGTTGTATCGGGGTATCCATTGGCTTAGAATCCTCCATCTGGAATCGGCTCAAGATGTCGGCAACATATTTCGTCTGGTGGATGAAGATCCCGTCGGGTCTTTGATCCACCTGTAAGCCGAGGAAAAACTGCATTTCTCCCATAGCGCTCATTTCGAACTTCTCCTGCATAACAGTTTCAAATTCCCTGCACAAGAGTTCGTTAGTTGAACCAAATATAATATCATCAACGTAAATCTGTACTAGAAGCAAGTCATCTCCCGTCTTCTTCGTAAAGAAAGTACAATCGACTAGACCGCGCTTGAATCCTTTGGAGATGAGGTATGTACTTAGCTCCTCGTACCACTGTCTTGGAGCCTGGTGCAAACCATATAAAGCTTTGTTCAGCACGTAGACCTTGTCCCGGTGGATTGGGTCCTCAAAGCCCGGTGGTTGCCCGACATAAACCTCCTCCTTGACTTTACCATACAGAAATGCGCTCTTGACGTCCATTTGATAGACTTTAAATTTCTTGTACGAAGCAAACGCAAGGAACATCCGAATAGCTTCCATTCGTGCTACTGGTGCATAGATTTCGTTGTAATCAATTCCTTCAATTTGATGAAAACCCTGCACAACCAATCTGGCTTTGTTCCTTACAATAACCCCACGGTCATCCTTCTTGCACTTAAACACCCACTTAGTGCCAATTTTCTTTCGTCCCGGCGGCAAATCTGTGAGCGTCCAGACTCCCAATTTCTGGAATTGCAATAACTCCTCCTGCATTGCCTCAACCCAGGCATCTTCTTGCAAAGCGTCTTTGTATGTCCTTGGCTCTACTTGGGACACGTAACATGCAAACGACCAATCATTTTGGTCACCAGATTTCTGAATTTTGGCATACAATGCTAAAGCACCAAAACTCTCTGGCGTATTAACGCTTTTAAGCTGCCCTCTGGTCATCACTCCACTACCAGGATCTCCAATTACTTGCTCCAGCGGGTGAATACGATGAATCCGAGATTCCGGATTAACAGGTACAATCACTCCCGTCTGAGCAGTCAAGTTCTCTGCAGCATCCTGATCATGACCCGTGTTAGATGATGAAGCAACATCTGGATTTGGAGTTGGGTTCACAGTTTGCTCTTCTAAGTCTTCAGCATTTTCAAGAACGGCTTCTTCAAATTGTTCATCTTCAGATTCTGAAGTGTCTAACGAAGTTGAAGCTTCTTGAAACAACTCTTCTTCTTGTGTAGGAACACTGGTATCACTAGAAGCTGGTGGGGGGTTTACGGTAATTGGATGCATCAACGGTGAAGTTGCCGCGTTTTCACATTCGTAAAGTAATCTGATCACAGCTTCTTCAACCAGGCTATCTAGGTTGAAAGATTCAAAGAAATCTTTGTAATCAAACATCCAATCAGGGCCCGTACCTTGCAAATTTTGAGTGTAACGTTGAACTTCCACGTTTGCCCAATCCTCCACTTGACGAGTTCTCTTGTTGAATACCCGTTTGAGCGGGGTTGCATATCCAACAAAATATCCCTCTTCAGCTTTAGGACTAAACTTCTCGCTTGGATTCAACATCGTACATGGCGCCCCAAATGGTTCTAGATACTCTAAATTGGGCTTTCGTCGGTGTAACAGCTCATAAGATGTTTTTCCAAACTTCTTCACTGTCAAAACCCGATTTAATGTGTAGTTTGCTGCATAAATCGCCTCATTCCAGAACATTACTGGAAGATGTGAGTCAGCGAGCATTGTTCTTGCAGCCTCAATCAGAGTCCTATTCTTTCTTTCAGCAACACCGTTCTGTTGCGGGGTATACGGAGCTGAATATTCATGATGAATTCCTTTGCTTTCACAAAGTTCATCCATCTTTGCATTTTTAAACTCCGTCCCGTTGTCACTCCGGATCCTCTTGATTTTCAAGTTGTAAATATTCTCCAGCCGAGTGAACAGAACTTGTAAATTGGTAAAAGTGTCGCTTTTGTTCTTCAAACACATCACCCATGAGAATCGTGAATAGTCATCAGTGACGACTAAACAATAAAGCTCTCCAAGATGACTTTTGCGCTTGACCGGTCCAAAAAGATCCATGTGCAATCGCTCAAGTGGCATCTCAACAGAGTTAACCTTCTTCACTTTATGGGATTGTCTGTGTTGTTTTCCTTTCATGCAGCTCACACACTTGTCGTTCAGATGGAAATGTTTCACGTTTACTCCATCGACAAGTCCACTTCTCACTAACTGATTCATTTTCCTCAAATGAATGTGCCCCATCCTGCGGTGCCACATTATTGATTCTTTTTCGGTCGCCTTGGAAAGAAAGCATGTTATCTGTCCCTGTGGTGTCATTGCCTTAGACATATCAAGAATGTAAAGATTGTTGACTCGAGGTGCCATCAACATAACCCACTCCTTTGGAATCTTGAAGCCCGGTTTGAGGATGTAGCAGGATTTGTCATCAAAATGCACAGAAAATTGTTTGTCGCATATTTGACTGACGCTCAACAGATTATAGTCTATCTGCTTGACATAAGATATCCGCTCGAAAGTCACAACTCCGTTACTCACGCTTCCTTCCATTGTTATATATCCTCCTTTATTACCCGCGAACGCAACATATCCACCATTAATATTCTTCACATCAAACAGCAACGCCAAATCCCCCGTCATGTGGCCTGAAGCTCCACTATCAACAATCCAGAGACTGCTAATAGGGCCAACTGAAGCTCCCTGCACACAGAAAATAGACAATTAGTTCTTTCGGGGGACCCAAGCCTGAGTCTTGGGCCTTTGAACTTTGGCTTTCAAAGAATCATTCTCAATGACTTTCTCAACAACTTTCTGTTTTGAATCAACCGTTTTCTGATTTTTCAAAACAGATTCATTCTTATCACTCACCTTTGACGTAGAGGCTCCTGGAGAACCATTAGGTGTCCAAGATTGTTCAGACCTTTTGAGAATACGGATTTGAGATTTTGGTTTCTCAACAGGTTTCTGAACATTGTTACTGAAAGTAACTTTCTTAGCAACCTTATCTGATTGAACAGACTTAGGTCCAACATTTGACTTGACAATAGGTTTTGGTGGAACCTTTTGTCTATCAGCTGTTGTGTTCACCACTGGTTTTCTCCAAGATTGTTCCATTGCAATCCGATTCCTCCGATCATAATGAAATGGACGGTTGTTCCTCATTTGAAAATTGTTTTGATTATGAAAATGTTGTTGTTGAGGAACAGTCCGTCTATGCGGTGGAATGTAATGATCAATCGGCTTTTTGATGGAATTCTTAACCTCAACTTCATGTCTCTTGTGCCTTACATATGGACACTGAGCAAGTAAATGCCCGCGTTCTCCACATTTAAAGCACTTTCTATATTCCTCAAACACATAATGAGCATTTGGTGAAGCAAATGTTTTTACAGGAAATTGATCATTATATTGTTGATTTCTTAAACTCTCAGGAAGTGGTCCTTTCGAGTAAGAAGGTTCATGAAAACCATTTGCTTTATCATCAGGTCGAATGAACTCAGTGACATGTATTTTTGGCTCTTGAGGAGTTTCTGAAAACAGTTTCTTTAAGATTTCTGGTGGAATTTCATTGGTTCTTTCATGTTTTGGGAACCAAATTGTGCTTTCTTGCCAGATTTTATCAAGTTTAGAATAGTTAACATTTTTAATCGGAAATTCCTCATCAGCAATGATTTTATCGGATCCTTCCATCCGATAAAATACCTTTACAGGTTTGTCACTGGTTTCATTCAGCTCATTCTTTTCAATCACATTCTTAACAACATTCTTTTTCTTAACATCAACCTTTTTCTTAACATCAAACTTTTCAGATTTCTTATCATGAATAGCTTTTGCCATCGGATGAATATGATCAGATGGTGATACTGGTTCGGTAGTAATGATGTGATTTTCTTTTGGAATCTCACATTCATTATCAGATTTATCACTACCAGTATCATCATTATCTGAATCTGAACTATCACTCTCAGCATAAACACCCTCATTGTTCAAGCCCAAAATCGGTCTCACATCTTCAGGATATGGTTCACCAATACTCGAGGTATTAGATTCCATATCTGATGATGAGTCTGATTTCACCGAACTCTCCGGTATCACTTGATGATAGTTATGGTTCTCAAAAAGAACCGGAGATGGTACAGACTTATAATTGGTGGTGTTATCATCAATTATATGATCCACGACATAAGCAACATTCTTATAGCTTTCTAACTTCTTGTTAACCTTTTCAGCAAAGCATTTAATGGCAGCCATTTCTAACTTGGTGTTTTCAATTTCATTGATGTAGTTATTTATGGCCAATTGTTTCAATGACAAAGTGTTTTTCAAGTCAGAAATGTCCTTTTTATAGCCATCTAACACTTTGTTAAAAGCATTTAACTCTTTGCGAGTAGATTGACAGTTTTGAATAGCACTATCACGTGAAATTCGGAGTTGTTTATTCTCCTCTGTCAACCTATCACAAGTCCCACAATATTTATCACTCATGACATTAGTGCTAGATTCAGAACTTACAGGTTTTGGCGGTTCGGTCATGGCCATCAAAGCAAAATGAGCTTCCTTTCCAGTGAAAAACTTTGAGTAGTCGATCTTGGTGAAAGCATCATCAGCTATGCACGACTTCCTCGTCATCAAGAAATCAGCTTCTGCCAGCAACTGGTCAATATCATCATCCAAAGAATCAACACTTCCCTCTGTGTCTGATTCGCTCTCAGAGTCTGAATAGACTGATTTACACTCCTCGGGAACATCAGAAACTGAATCAATTACCATCCCAGATCTCTTCTCCTCAGCTTTAACCTCAACAGGTTCACTCTCCACTTCCATCTCAGTCTCAGAATCATCACTCTCACTCTCCTCAGTTTCTTTCTTCTCATCAACTACCACCGACTCTTCTAAATCAACCTGATAAGCAACACATGCCACATTCCCACCAGTAGTTACTTCTTCAACCCCTATTTGCATACCCGACCAGTCAAACCTCTCATCCTGCTGAGTTACCAAAGCTTGGTTCTGATTCGCATTCTGTTGAGTCTCAGTAGGTGTAGTGATTGGTACAACTGTTCGGTTTGGGTGATTAGGAGATTGGTTTTGAATCTGGTTTTGAGTGTTTTGTTGTCTGTTTTGGTTGTTAAAGTTTCGGTTTTGGTAGTTGTTGGTTTGGTAAGAAACTTGATTTTGTTGACGGTTCTGGTAGTTTGCATTGAAAGGGTTTCGGTTACCTTGTTTAGGTGGCTGGGTACATTCCCGTTTGAAGTGTCCTTTCTCTCCACAATTAAAGCATGTGACCTTCTCCTTATTGAAACCATAGGTCGTGTTGGGAGAAGTTGCCAAGTCAGTCCTTCCAGTTTTCTCTATGAACTCTGTTGCTCTCCTCATTATACTTGCAAAAGCCCATTGAATGTCTATAAGTTCCATCTCTTCTTTATCGATCTGTGCGTAGTCTTCGTTGGTCAAGTTGTTGTTCCCAATCTGACTAGCAACCAATCCATTGTAGGATGAAACCATAGCAGAGACCAGTGCAATGTGTTGCTGAGCAACCTCCACAGTCACGTTTCCTAAGTTGGATGTATCCAAAACCACCGGTTGTTTATGTTGAGTAATTTGGTTTGATGGTTGTTGTGTTTGATTAGCAGTGTAAAAACTAGCTTGTTGCATTGGAGAGACTGGTGAAATGTAGGAAGTATATTGTGGTGGTGTGTATGATGGTTGTTGTGTGTAGGAATTGTATTGTGGTGGTGTGTAGTTGGTGGTTGGTTTTGATGAATCCATGACATTAGAAATGCATGCAACATGTGGTGCAACACTTCCAGAGCTCGAGTTTCCAGCTGAAACTGAAGTACCTCCAAAATACAGACTTGGATTCTGAGGAATCTGCGACCTCCTAGCTTTCCTCCTATCCTCCAGCTCTTTGTTCTCCAACTTCTCAATAAACTCTGAAATGGTCCAGAATTGATAAGCATCCTTCTCTCTAAGTACCTCCACATGCTGATCCCACTGTGGTGGCAAAGCATCTGCAAACTTATCAACCTGCTTGGTCATGGGAATCTGTACACCATAGCTAGACAATTCAGACAATAAATGCATATATCTTGGTGTTAGTTCTTTCAAAGTTTCATTATTAATAAACGAAAAATTATCAAACTCCTTAACCAACTCCTCCATTCTCAAACTCCTGGTCTTTTCATTACCATCATGCTTCCTCTTCAGCTTATCCCAAAGCTGCTTCGACGTTGTACATGTCCCAAACTGATGCAACAGGTCACTTGTGATCGCCTGTGTCAGTTGAGAGAACGCCTTCTTCTCCACCACGTATTTCTTCTTTTCATCCTCAGTCAAACTCTCCAGAGGAATCAACTCACCGGTATTCTCCAGAATCGGTGCTGTGTATCCTTTCACGATCATGCTCCATGCCTCAGCTCCTTCAACTCCCATGCCCTCCAGATGGATCTTGAACATGGTGTGCCACTGGTTGTACTCTTGCATATCCATGAGCTTAGGTGGCCGAGTTCCACTACCTGTAGACAAATCCTTAATCAAGGTAGAGATAGCGTTAGTGGTTTGAGTATTTACCGCCGCTGCAGCTACTCCCCAATAATCTGATTGTAATGTCGGATGTGCTACATTCTGAGGCATCGTGCTCGATGTTGTCATGTAGTTCAGTGGTTGTGAGGATTGCGTGTTCGTCTTTTGAGCTGCAACAGTCCATGGGTCCATTGTCTGCTGTTGTGGTTGTGTTGGTGCTGATCCCTGAGTAGTCTGATAACGCCACATGATCAAAATCTGAAAATCACAACACTTAGAAAAAATTTTCAGCAAAAATATCCTAGGTTCGCCCAAAAATAACACTTTCGTCCAAAATTTTCTAGGTTCGTCCAATTCTGTCACACTCTCGTCCCTTTTCTCTCACTTTCGTCCAAACAGTGTCAACCGAAGGTGGAAATGACCAGAATGTAAACAAAAACAATCACAATTCCACTTTCGTCCGAAGCAAAACGGTCGAATGTAGAATATGTCATCCGAATGTGAAAAATGTCAAACAAGATTTCAGATTCGTCCACTCAAACTCTCAGGTTCGCCCACTTTTCAGTCAGGTTCGCCCACAAACTCAGTCCAGGTTCCAGGTTCGCCCCATATCAGCAGATCTCACTTTTGAAAAACGGTTATTGTTTGAAAAACGGTTATTTTGAGCTCAAATTTTCAAAAGTTCATGGAATTCAATGATCTTAATCAGGTTATGTTTCGGATTTGATTTGGAACAACTTTAAGTCTTGGAAAACTTGAATTTGACCACAAAATCACCTTTAAATCGATCAAAAACTATGTTTTATAAGAGTTTTTGTAAAAACAGATGATAATTTGTCTAAAACATGTCCAAATCAACTCTGATCTTATCAAACTTGTTGTTGTATGATCCTCTATGCTCTGATACCACTTTGTGAGCGTTGGATTTTATCTAAAACAGGATATTATGATCATACAAGTCACAAATCTAGGTGCGGAAACCCTAGATCTGAACAAATTGATAAGATGCTAATCATGACACAATCAAGATCATTTTCAATATCATTTTCATAGATTAACTTTCAATCAATAAGCATTTACAACGTTTATGTTAATCTAGAATCACAAAGACACTTTCACAAAAACACTACTGAACCTGCACAGAACCTGGACACAAATGATAACTCTCTTCCATAATCAAAAACTCAAAACCTATATATAACATCTGCACATTCGCCCCTTTCTGTAGGTCGAATGTGAGATTTTCCACATTCGCCCACTAAGAGTGGTCGAATGTGGTCTTCTGTTCACATCCATTCTTCATTCGTCCAGTATTGATCTACCTTCGCCCAGTCTTGATTCACCTTCGCCCATATTATCTTCCTTCGCCCCATCAGAAGTACCTTCAACTACCCACTAACATGTGTTAATTATGTATATCCAATCCTTAGTCGCAAAATGCATCAACACTATCATTTCTGATCGTGATTCCCGCTTTGCTTCGCGTTTCTGGAGGGCTCTTCATAAGGCCTTGGGTACTCAGCTGGATATGAGTACGGCTTATCATCCGCAAACTGACGGCCAGAGTGAGCGGACGATACAAACACTGGAGGACATGCTGCGGGCATGTGTCATCGATTTTGGCAAAAGTTGGGAGATCCACCTGCCGTTAGTGGAGTTCTCCTACAACAACAACTATCACTCTAGCATCAAGGCAGCTCCGTTCGAGGCTCTTTACGGACGGAAATGCCGATCACCACTTTGTTGGGCCGAGGTGGGCGAGAGCCAGCTCACTGGTCCGGAACTCGTGTACGAAACTTCGGAGAAAATCGTACAGATCCGTCAACGTTTGGCGGCTGCACGGGATCGTCAGAAGAGCTATGCCGATCGCCGTCGAAAACCTTTAGAGTTCCAGGTTGGGGACAAGGTACTTCTGAAAGTTTCACCATGGAAGGGCGTCATACGCTTTGGAAAGCGTGGCAAGCTTAACCCTCGTTATGTCGGACCGTTCGCAATCCTGGATCGGATTGGGCCGGTGGCATATAGACTTGACTTACCGGCGGAGCTCGGTAGTGTGCACAACGTCTTCCATGTGTCTAACTTGAAGAAGTGTTTGGCTGATGAATCTCTCATTGTACCACTGGAAGAGATCAAGGTGGATGATCGTCTTCGCATTGTGGAGGAACCTGTCGAGATTCTCGACTACAAGATTCGTAGCCTTCGTCGGAGTAAAATCCGCATCGTTAAAGTTCGTTGGAACTCGAACCGTGGACCTGAGTTCACATGGGAACGGGAGGATCAGATGAAATCTAAGTATCCTCATCTCTTTCCGAAGCGCGCGTTTGAATCAAGGCATGTTACTGCTGAAGCGGAATGAATCTCGGGTCGAGATTCCTTTCAACGTGGGGATGATGTGACATCCGGTAAGTTTCTTTTTGTTCGGTTCTTTCCATTTCTTTCTTTTTGGGCTTTGCGCAATTTTCGGGACGAAAATTATTTCAACGTGGGGATGATGTGACACCCGGCATGTTCGGCTTAAACATAATAGTAACATCTAAGTCTACCTTAGCGAGAAACGTTTATAAACAAACTTAACTGGGTCAGTTGAGTCGGGTCAAATTAGGATTGTCCAGGGTCAATGATCTGGAGGATCATTGGGAGTCGTTTTGGGAATACATTAGTACCGGGTTCCGTCGTTGGTGACATTACATGAACTAATTAAGTATATGTGTAAATTATGGGTCGTGTGGTGAATTGTATGCTTATACTTGCTTAAATGATGTACAAATGATTATACGTGCCTAAACATGCTAAGTATAGACTATGGATGCATGCTTATGTGTTAAGATGTGTTAGAATGCGTTAAACACGACAAACTGGAAAAAGGTTAACATGTGTTAAAAGTGCTGATAACATGTGTTAAAAAGTGCTGATGACCTGAATGTGGAAATAATGGGCGAATGTGGAAATGGGACTTGAGAAATGGGCGAATGTGGAAACAAAGTGGGCGAATGTGGAAAGATTCCACATTCGACCATTAAAAAGGGGTGAATGTGGAAAAGTTCCACATTTGACCACATAAAATGGGCGAACCTGGACTGGGTATAAATACCATCCTTAGCCATTTTTCACCATTTCACAAACCCTAAACGCCTCCAAACACTCTCTATCAGCTATTATCATTGGGGGAGGAGTTTTTGAGCTTGTTTTTCATAACCTAACTCTCTAAATCATTACAAGTGAAGATCTAAGGTGTGTTCTTCATTACAAATCCTTTTTAAACAATTTTGACTTGTTTTAATCTAAACCCCAAGGGTCCAGATCTGATATCAACCTATTTTATGAATAAAAACCTTTCCTAACCAAAACCTATTCATAAACAATGAGTTTTTATGCAAATAAACATGTGTTAGTATGATATTATGCATTGTTTGATGATTACTTGTTGTATAGATGATATGACAACAACCTAGGGCTGTTATTAATGATGGGTTATGATTGAAACATGTTACCTTTGATTGTTGATGGGGTTTTGGCGATTAAAGGGGTTTTTAGTTAGATTTAGGGTTTGTTTTTGGATGATTATGATAAGGTTATGATAGGGGTTTCTTGTTCATGATGATTCGAGTATGATGGACGGATTATTGATCGATTTCAGAAAGTTTCCTAATTGGGTAATATTTTCATGCATGGTGATGTGACATCTCCATAATTTACTATTTTAGGAAACTTGTAAAACGGATAGATTTTGGGGTAAAATTGGTAGGGTTTCGTAGGAATATATTAATGATGCTTGACTGCTGTAACTCGTGATGTTTCGTGATGTTTTCGGATGTTTTTCGACGCATTTTTGGAAAAATCTGACATCAGGGGCGAACCTGGAATACCTTCGACCAGTCGAACAGTCGAAGGTGGGTTCCAGGGGGCGAACCTGGAAACTAAAAGGGGCGAATGAACTAAAAGGGGCGAAGGTGGGAAGAAAAGGGGCGAAGGTGGAGGTTCAAAGCCACATTCGACCAGTTAAGGCCACCTTCGACCTCCCAGGACTACGTTCGACCCTACGTTAACAAAAATGAGATTTTTGATACAAACTAAGTGTTTGATGCTTGAACCTTGCGTGTAATCTATGTGTACTTGATTAGTTAGGGTAATGGGTCACCAACGGGATGTCGGGTCGGTCTAGTGTGTCGGTTAAACATTTAAACACGTTTTAAAAACATACTTGGTTATGATCTGGACAATCGGGGACTAGATAACCTTATGGTTATTAGTCGAACACTTATGTGAACATTTTGATAGATCTCCGGTAGAGGGATCATCAAGGGCTAAACATCTTTTACTTACATTTGAGGAACGCTATCTAAGGTGAGTTCACGGCCCCACTTTTACTGCTTAAACTTTTGGGGGGAGAAAACATGCGCTAAACTGTTTTGGTAACATATGTCATACTATGGTTTTGAACTTGTGTACTATGCGATCTTTTGAAAGTCCCGGGGGAAACCATGAATGTGCGGGGTTGCACAACGGGGGAAATGTGGATAGATCTATTGGGCGTGACCTGCCCCACTCGTCGGCTTGGAGGGCCGGGCGGGTGCATATTGTCTCGAACAGGAACATTATCGTGCTGAACATTACGGGCTGCTAAACATGCTAAACATTGCTAAACGTGTCCAGTAATGGTTTCCAATCGTAGTAGTAACAAAACATACGCCTAGCTAGCGTACTTGGTAGCATTGATATAGTATGGACATGGTAACACTTGGTAACTCTTTTTGAACAAACCTGTGAACTCACCAGCATTATATGTTGACGTCTTTTGGCATGTTTTTCTCAGGTCGCTAAGGTAGCAACAACTGGATCTAGGCGCACGAGTCGGCACGGGCGTCTAGGGTTTAGAACATGGTCTTCAGTAAACATTTGAACTGTGTCTTTTGAGTTGTAAACATTTAAAGCTTCCGCTACGGTTTATGTTTCTATAATTATATCTTTTGGGTTTTGTGGTATGCATATAGTGTTGTTTATTGTGACCGTTGACTTGAATCCTGGTTTGTCATGCGCCTCGCGGTAAAACCCCGCAAGTGGAAATTGAGGGTGTGACATGCTAATTACCCTCCACTCTTTCATCTATTTCTTATTATTGAATTGATTGAATACCTATATAATGCTTTACATAACATGTAAAGAACATTTAGTTTAATAACATTGAATAGATCAAAAAAAAATCAAAACTAGGTATAATACTTAAAATTCGCCATTAATGATTTCAATGCTTGACTTTGACTAAATTTAATCAATACATTAATTTATAACAATAATAACAATGCTAATTCGGATGCTAATTACCCTCCACTCTTTCATCCATTTCTTATTATTGAATTGTTTGAATACCTATATAATGCTTTACATAACATATAAAGAACATTAGTTAAATAACATTGAATAGATCAAAACAAATTACAATTACAACTAAGTATAATGCTTGACATCCACACTTGACTTTGACTAAATTCAATCAATACAAAAAGTTATAACAATAATAACAATTGTAAGTCGAATCCTAATTACCCTCCACTCTTTCATCCGTTTTTTATTATTCAATTGATTGAATTCCTATATAATGCTTGACATAACATATAAAGAACATTACTTAAATAACATTGAATATATCAAAACAAATTACAACTAACTATAATGCTTAACATACGGCTGTTTTGCTTTGGCTAATTGACTTTGACTAAATTCAATCTGTACATAAAGTTATAACAATAATAACACTCTTAATTCGGTTCCTAATTACCCTCCACTCTTTAATCTATTTGTTATTATTGAATTGATTTAATTTCTACATCAATACCTATATAATGCTTGACATACGCCATTTAATCAATAAATGATTGACCTTGACTAAATTCAATCAATACATAATGTTATAACCTTTAAAACAATGCTAA
This sequence comes from Ambrosia trifida, assembly GCA_028751855.1. NCBI lineage: Eukaryota > Viridiplantae > Streptophyta > Magnoliopsida > Asterales > Asteraceae > Ambrosia > Ambrosia trifida. The sequence continues at coordinate 113,306,265 of CM054122.1, forward strand.
TTCAAATGCTAATTAACCGCCCACCATTTCATCCATTTCTTATTATTCGGTAAATTCAATAACTATATAAACAAGTCAAACCAATTCACATACAATTGTAATAAGACACGTTGGAACCACTTTGAGTAATCGCAAAGATATATTATTAGGTTAATTTCTGTTTCTCATATTTAATTACTTAAACATTAGTTATTTTGATTTTGATTTGTTGTTTTATTGAAGTCATCTTTTGGTTTTTACATCATTTTTTCCCAGTTAACAAGATCAATGGCTGTTGTAGATGCAAATAAGTTTACAATGGTTAACCAAATTCATGTAAACCGAAACAGTGTGGCGTTAAAGCTAAAGATTATTCGGGTTTGGCGTCTACCCGATCGTCGCAATCCTAATGATGTGTACTCAATTGAAATGATCCTATGTGATGAAAATGTAAAAGTTAACAACACGTTTTTTTTTATATCCTATTATTTTTAAATTTCATAACTTTTTTTTTTAATTGTGATTCTTTTAATTTTAATGTATATCAATTATCTTATTTTTTTTATAATCAACAGGGTGACAGGATTCAAGCGAATGTATTTAAGCGGTTGTTTTTTAAATTCGAGAGGTTTCTGATTGAAAATTCTTCTCTTATTATAAGAAATCCAGGAGTTGGGGTCAATTCCTCTAAATACAAGTATGCTCCAAACCCAAACAAACTCTACTTGAATATGAATACTCAAGTTTCTGAATATCATGGTTTCCAAGGTCCAGATTTTGGTTTCTCTTTTGTGCCCTTTCAAAGAATTCTGGATAAGGAGGTTGATGAATATGTTACAATAGGTATATTTTAAGCGGTTCTAAAGTTTTTTATATTTGTAGTTTGTTAATATGATTACTTATATTACTATGTATATATATATATATATATATTTATACAAAAGATAAATGATTAAATAGTTCATTCTTTAACTTTTTTTATATAGATTCTTTGCAAAACATACATTCAAATGTTTATTTAAGTTATACATTCACTATTTATTTTATGTGTACTAATTATTTTTTTTTAAAACTATGTTACGAATAAAAAATTCATTTTTAAGTCAACTGATTACACATCAAACATGTTTGTATATTTCTATTCATGTATGTTTCTGTTTTATAGTATAAAATTATTTGCAAATTATACTTTGATATGTAATTTTTCAATTATTTAGGGATTCAAAGCTCAAGGAACAATATCCAACAGATTGGTTAGACTATTTGAAAGTGAAATACGGGAACAACTTTCTTTTGTAATTCACTTTGTTAGAGTTGGATTTGATTTTTCAAGAATCAAATATGCTACCAGTCCATATAAACTTTCAAATAAAAATAACACCCAAGTCTTGAGATGTGATAATTGGATTGGTGATAAGTTTGGTTTCTGTTTCTCGCCTTTTCAATCAGTTAGAAGCGGAGGGTTTTTTCCCAATGTTTCAATTGGTATGTTATTTAATTTTTTAAGTTTTCTATGTTTCTATGAAGTTAATTATTCTAATATTGTATACTTACAATTTAAATATGCAACTTTTACAAATATCATTGGACATGTTAAGCAGTTTATTAATGTAAATGACAGTAAACCTACTCAGTTGAACACAAATAAAGGACTGTTATTGGAGATACAAGATTTTGAGTTTGTGTTTTTATTTATTTATTTTTTTAATATATACCATTTTCAACTATTTAAACTGCTTTGTACTAATTTGTATCTCCAATTAATAGGGGCCTTACTGTATTTGTTAAGCTATGGGATAGATTCTCTGATCAACTTGCTAGATATCTTGAAGTTCATAACAATGCAGATCCTCTGATTTTAATCTTGCAGTTTGGATTATTGCACCATTATAATGGTAAAAAAAATATATAACTATAGTCTATTTTGTTTTGATTATTAAATCTAAAATTACCTATTGGCTTATACGTTTGTTATAATCAGGTTACCCTTATGTTTCTAATTCACCAAAGGTTAGCAAGTTGTTCATAAATGAAGAAATTGATGCCATCAACAATTACAGAACAAGGTTTTAAAATTGTACAGTACTTTTATATCTACATATCAAAATTATTGTTATAATATAAGTCTGATTATTTTTAATTTACATTGTAGTTTGCTGCAAAAGCCAATACAATATCCATTATCAAATTTTCGTTCATTGGGTCTGCCTGTGTTTTCAAATATTGAAAACGAATTTTTGGTCAACAACTGTTATTGTAACATTGGAGACATTTGGGAGATTGACATGGTAAAGACATATTACATTATTGTTATATATTTTTTTTAATTTTCATTTACAAAAAATGTTTTGTTAACTAGCAACACAATTTTACTATTATAATAGGAAAAGAGTATCATTATTGTTGGGACTGTGATTGATGTCTGTAAAGATCGTGGTTGGTTCTATATGGCTTGTCCAGATTGTAACAGCAAGGTGTCTTTATACTATATCAATTCTAGCAAGAATGATGGTTCTCGGGACTATAAAGTCCGAGATGCATATGATTGCATGAATGAAAATTGTAAGCAGAAAGATATCATTCCAGTACCAAGGTGCTTTTATCATGATAAAGTCTATATTTTATTTTGAAAATATAAATTCTCACATTTTTACATAAAGTTGATCTACATGTGGTAATATTTAATTTTACTTTTTATATATCAGGTTTAGACTTCATTTACGTGTTCAAGATGCAACTGGTGATGTTGAACTAATTTTATTTCATAATGAGTCAACTGTAGTAATTCCAATGTCTGCAAATACTTTGATTGAGGAAAATACACAGGTTATATAATTATTATAATACAAATCTATTAGTGTCTTATATATTTTTTTTGTTAATAACTAAAACAATAATATACATTTTAATTTTATACAGGTTGATCACATTGTCAAATTTCCAGATGAATTATACTATTTACGTGACAGAGTTTTTGCATTTAAAATTTCCATCACTGATTTCAACTTGAAAAGCTTTGATGAAGTTTATGGAATTTCTAACCTAACTGATGACAAGTTTATTATTTCTGAAATTACAAAAAAGTTTCAGTCTTTTGATCAAGTAAGTTAATTATGGCTAAAATTTAAATTTTTATAGTTATTTGTTAATTTCGTTATACTTTTTTTTTGTATCAAGATACTAGCAAAAACATAATGAATGAAAATTTAACTGAGGCAGAATGTTCGATTATCTCTGGTAAAGATGGTAAAACTAAACGCAAGCTGACAGCAGTATATGAATTGCTTGGGAACAATACAGTATCAACTCTTAACAACAATGATGAGGCAAATGAAGCTTAAATGGAGTCTGATGTGAAGTTTAATAATGTTTATTACAAATAAAAACTTTGTTGATTACTACTATGCTATAAAACCGTTGTTTGTCTTAATTTATTTTTTGCTTCTCTTTCAGTATACTTATATCATCTCATCTATGGTTTTTGTTTTTGTATTTCATTTGTACGTGCAAATTGTGTTTAATTTCAATTATGACCACTAATTTGATAATATATATCTAAATTTGATACAAACTATATAATCTAATGATTGTATTTACATAACAATCATTGAGTTTTATGCTAAAGTAAATTACATTTATCGTAAAAAATAAAACCTAAATACTAACAATTATGTTAATTTGTAAACTCAAATATATCTAATTTTATATTTATATTTTCTAAGTTCTAACAAAGGTTGACTAATCAATCTGCTTAGTAGGGGTGACCATACGAAAACCGATAACTAAAAATTACCGAAACATAACCGATAACGGCACCGAAAAAAAACCGAATCCGAATTAACCGATCGGTTGCGGTTAACATATGCCTTAAACCGAACAATTTGTAAGTATTTCATATATTTTTATTGCGTTTTCATATATATTTGTATCTTGAAAAAAGGTCCAGACAATTTACTAAATACTTTAAGTTTATAATTTTGCACAACTTTTATGTTTGAATATTAACCGAACATAACCGAAACCAAAACCGATAACCGACAAATTTACGTAACCAAAGTAACGATCGATTTAGGTTGTTGTTTTTCCTAAAACCGAACATCGGTTTTCGGTTTTTGTTATATTTAAAAACCGAACATAAGGGACATTTGATCACCGTTACTGCTTAGTATGATTAAAATATACATTATTTGATAATATTAAATCTATATACTAAAAAAACAAATTAATCTGATTTAATTCTACTAATTACACAACAATTATTGAGGTATAATTGATATTTTGAAAAGATCCTCATTCAAAGACCAGTCAATATATTTTGACAACATTTTATGCACTAAATGTGCTCATTTATGCACTAAATGTGCTAATTTTAAGTTCTTTTACCAATCAACCTACAAATTTTATTAATCACATATTTCTACTTTACCTATATATTTACATGAATACAAGTCTTTCACACTTATGCAATAACATTATCACATTGTTATCATTCAATTATATAATTCTCTCTTTCGAACAAGTTATGTACTAATTACAATTACATTAAAAATAAAAATATGATAAAAAGTCATTTACAAAAACATAAATATCCACTTTGACGTTTATATAAGAAAAAAAATTTCAGGCTAACCATTATTTTTAACACTTTACGTTTGTGTCACACCCTCAAATTCCACTTGCGGGGTTTTACCGCGAGGCGCATGACAAACCAGGATTCAAGTCAACGGTCACAATAAACAACACTATATGCATAACACAAAACCCAAAAGATATAATTATAAAAGCATAAACTGTAGCGGAAGCTTTAAATGTTTACAACCCAAAAGACATAGTTCAAATGTTTAATGAAGACCATGCTCTAAACCCTAGACGCCCGTGCTGACTCGTGCGCCTAGATCCAGTTGTTGCTACCTTAGCGACCTGAGAAAAACATGCCAAAAGACGTCAACATATAATGCTGGTGGGTTCACAGGTTTGTTCAAAAATGTTATCCAAATGTTACCATGTCCATACTATATCAATGCTACCAAGTACGCTAGCTAGGCGTATGTTTTATTACTACTACGATTGGAAACCATTACTGGACACGTTTAGCAATGTTTAGCATGTTTAGCAGCCCGTAATGTTCAACACGATAATGTTCCTGTTCGAGACAATATGCACCCGCCCGGCCCTCCAAGCCGACGAGTGGGGCAGGTCACGCCCAATAGATCTATCCACATTTCCCCCGTTGTGCAAACCCGCACATTCATGGTTTCCCCCGGGACTTTCCAAAAGATCGTATAGCAATATAAAGTTAAAACCATAGTATGACATATGTTACCAAAACTGTTTAGCGCATGTTTTCTCCCCCAAAAGTTAAAGCAGTAAAAGTGGGGCCGTGAACTCACCTTAGATTGTGTTCCTCAAATGTAAGTAAAAGATGTTTAGCCCTTGATGATCCCTCTACCGGAGATCTATCAAAATGTTCACATAAGTGTTCCGACTAATAACCATAAGGTTATCTAGTCCCCGATTGTCCAGATCATAACCAAGTATGTTTTTAAAACGTGTTTACGTGTTTAACCGACACACTAGACCGACCCGACATCCCGTTGGTGACCCATTACCCTAACTAATCAAGTACACATAGATTACACGCAAGGTTCAAGCATAAACCCTAAATCTAACTAAAGACCCCTTTAATCGCCAAAACACCATCAACAATCAAAGGTAACATGTTTCAATCATAACCCATCATTAATAGCAGCCCTAGGTTGTTGTCATATCATCTATATAACAAGTAATCATCAAACAATGCATAATATCATACTAACACATGTTTATTTGCATAAAAACTCATTGTTTATGAATAGGTTTTGGTTAGGAAAGGTTTTTATTCATAAAATAGGTTGATATCAGATCTGGACCCTTGGGGTTTAGATTAAAACAAGTCAAAATTGTTTAAAAAGGATTTGTAATGAAGAACACACCTTAGATCTTCACTTGTAATGATTTAGAGAGTTAGGTTATGAAAAACAAGCTCAAAAACTCCTTCCCCAATGATAATAGCTGATAGAGAGTGTTTGGAGGCGTTTAGGGTTTGTGAAATGGTGAAAAATGGCTAAGGATGGTATTTATACCCAGTCCAGGTTCGCCCAGTTTATGTGGTCGAATGTGGAACTTTTCCACATTCGCCCCTTTTTAATGGTCGAATGTGGAATCTTTCCACATTCGCCCACTTTGTTTCCACATTCGCCCATTTCTCAAGTCCCATTTCCACATTCGCCCATTATTTCCACATTCAGGTCATCAGCACTTTTTAACACATGTTAACAGCACTTTTAACACATGTTAACCTTTTTCCAGTTTGTCGTGTTTAACGCATTCTAACACATCTTAACACATAAGCATGCATGCATAGTCTATACTTAGCATGTTTAGGCACGTATAATCATTTGTACATCATTTAAGCAAGTATAAGCATACAATTCACCACACGACCCATAATCTACACATATACTTAATTAGTTCATGTAATGTCACCAACGACGGAACCCGGTACTAATGTATTCCCAAAACGACTCCCAATGATCCTCCAGATCATTGACCCTGGACAATCCTAATTTAACCCGACTCAACTGACCCAGTTAAGTTTGTTTATAAACGTTTCTCGCTAAGGTAGACTTAGATGTTACTATTATGTTTAAGCCGAACATGCCGGGTGTCACAGTTTGTAGCTACTAAACTTGAACAATACAACTTTTAGTTTCATATAATTTTTTTATTTACTATGGTTTGCACCGTGGGTCCCCACGGGTCTCAAACCTAGTATATAATGAAAAGGCGTCATCAATATTTATGTGATTAATTATTGGTTGATCTAAAAATAATTTTTAGTAGTAACGTTTTTTATTTTTTTCATTTTTTTTATATTAGTAACAACGTTTTCCAATTTCCGTTAAAAAAACAAATTTTCCACTAATGTTCACTACGTGTGCGAAGTTAAGCAGCAACGGACGCGACACCTTGTTATACACTAGGTCTGCCCCTGTTATTAGTATAGGGTTAGGATCAAATACAAAAGACATTTTTCCTAGGAAGGGTGAGAAGGATTGTGGTCCATTGATCTTATATTTGAAGGGTTGAGATTAGTTTGTTTGAAAAAAATAAATAATAAATTAGAGGAATGACATAAAAGGAAAACCACATTTGTTGACTTTCTCTCTCCACATGCAATGCACATATCAATTTCCCCCTTCATTTTTAAACGTCTATAACTTTTCATACGATTTTTTTTTAAAAAAAAAAATTCACCATATTAATGAGCGTTTTTTATCTTTAACATGAGTACCACATTGCTACATTAAAATTGAAAAAAAAAATCAGGTTAAATGGGTTTTCTTCTTCATTGTGTCTTCTGCTCGTTCATTGTGTTATAGTATACACGTGTGCTTTATAAATATATTATTTATGTTTTTGTAGTCTACACATGATTAAATTTGTCCATTGTGTTTTTAGCATGTTTTTCATTGTGTTTTACGCAAATGGGTTTTGTATTTTGGTGTACATTGTGTTTTATTATGTTGTTCATTATGTTTAAGTCTAATATTTATCGTGTTTTAGTCTTCTGTTCATTATGTCTTTAGTATATCGTCCATTGTGTTTTATTAGACTGTTTATTGTGTTTTATACCATATTGTCCATTGCATATTTAATACTCATTGTATTTTACGTTATCTCCATTGTGACTTACGCAACTGTGTTTTAGTCTTTTGTTCATCGTGTCTTTATTGTGTCGTCCATTGTGTTTTACGCAACTGGGTTTTCGATTTTTTTTTCAAAAGTATTCATTGTGTTTTAGTCTTCTGTTTATTGTGTCTTTATTATGTCATCCATTGTGTCTTACGTAAATGGGTTTTCAATTTTTTTTCAAAAGTATTCATTGTGTTTTAGTCTTCTGTTCATTGGGCATTTAAATATGTCGTCCATTGTGTTTTATTAGACTAACTATTGTGTTTTATATCATATTGTTCATTGCATACTTAATTGGTACTCATTGTGTTTTAAACTCCATTTTGTCTTACGCAACTGGGTTTTTTTTTTTTTTTTTCAAAAGTATAACAATATGGTACTCATATTAAAGATAAAAAGACACTCAATTTTATGGTATAATTTTTTTTTTTAAAAAAAGATGACGTATAAAAAAATTACGGACGTTTAAAAATGAAGGTGGAAATGACATGTGACTTGCATGCGCATATTTTTTTTTTGACAAAATTACCTTTGCCATTTGTTTAATCCTTTGAACACATGTCATTTTCTAGTGGCTTCTCCTCCTTCTCATTTTTTGTAGCCTTTGTAGAATAACTCAACCCTATTAGTATAAGAATGAAATACAAAATAAGTTTAACCTACTAAATATGAGAAGTAAAAAGGGTAAAAAAAATAATTTTTTTTCCTATCAGCTAAAACATGTGTTCTAAATGAATAATATAAAGAAATAGAGTAATTACATTAGTTTACACTAAAGTAATTACGTAATTACTCTACAAGGGTAATTACACTAATGTTTTTTTTCTTTTTTTAGATTTTAGTATTTTTTTTCTTTTGAAATACATGTTTAACAAAATTGAAATATATATATATATATATATATATATATAGGGTAAGGATCCTGTACAAAGGGAGTGTTTTGTAAGAAGGCTAAGAAGGATTAATGACCATTGGATGTGTTAGATCTAAGGCGTAGATTAATTTGATGGCATTTCTATAAATAGTGTTATAATTATAATAATTAATTAGACCATTTAAGGGTATAATAGTAAAACTCACTAGACTTGAGAACAAAAAGCTGAAAGAAACCAACAAGAGCATGAATAATCTTATAAAAGATTTATACTCGAAAGCTCCACAACTGAAAGCTGGAGAGGAAGATAAAGAACCTGAAGAAGAACAAGTTGATTTTGAACCATCAGATGCAGAAGAAGATGATGATGAATTGGAAGAGGATGTCGGTGATGCTCCTAAGAAGAAAGATGATGGTGATAATGATGGTTCAGGTGATGATTCAGGTGATGGTAATAGCTCTGCTGATAGAGATGATGATGATACTGATAAATATAAGTGTGAATAGAGGGGATCAGGAAAATACGCAGGAAAGTCTAGTTTGAAAGCTCCTGGTGGAAACACTAACGATGATAATATTTTCTGGAACGAGAAAATCCGAGCTTTATCTGAAAAAGATAAGAAGTTATATCGCCAGATGTTGACTGATAGAGTCTGGACGATTGAGATGACCGGTAGATTTCCAGAAATATTTGAGTCGAATGACATGCGTTTTGAGCTTGAATATAATGATCCTGATCTGGAAGACGGAGAAGTTTCTGCAGCCGTGTCTAAAGAGATATTAGAGAGACTGGCTAAACAGGTTGGTAAATCTTTGGAAGAGTTGATGAGTGAGAACCAAATACTGAATATACCTGAGAAAGAAGCAGGTAATCACTTTGATGATAGAGATGTTCCAGTGTTTGAAGAAGTAGAAATGGAGGATATTACAAGTAAGGAATATCCAGAATACTTCAAGAATGATAAAGTTTCTGGATTTCCTGAATTCTCAGACGAGTTGTTGAGACGGGCTGAGAAACTTGCTCGTGAGAAAAGCAAAAAGTTCGTTAAAGAAGTGTTTAAGAATTCAGACTATCAGAAGCCAAATGTTGAACAATCTTATGATTTGAAAGAATTATTGAGGAAACTCAAAGAAAAAGAAGCTAACCGTCCAAAGACTGAAGTTCAAGGTAGTTTCTACAAATTCCACAACGAACTATTCAAAGGAAAAGCTCTCGGATGGAAGTATTTGAGACAGCTTAGGTGTGTCGCTGTGAAATGGGAGAAAGGAATTCTGTACTTTGACAAATTCCATGATATAAAGACACTACCGTATTGGGCTGTTCGCGATATCTGCAGACATGAAATGTCAGGTGCTTCAGTAAATAACAATCTCGTTGGATACTTTGCAGATCGCATGGCGAGGGAGAGCAGAACGAAATGGAATGTATTTACCCCACAATATCCTAAGAGGATAGTACACAAGAAGGAGAAAGATGAGATAACGGGGTTAAACAAGGTGACTTTGAAGTATAAACCACCAAAAGTGTTAAAGCATATTCCTTTGATGCCGATTCCACAACACTTTTCAAAAGATTTTATGTGGTGGTACTACGACTGGAAGACGGCAGAGGCTATTATTGTTCTGAATGATGGTATGAAAGATTTCAAGAAGATTCATATTTTCGACCCAATGTGGTTGATCAATTGCTCGCACGAGGATATCATCATGCTATACTATAATCCGAATTAATGTGAAGAGAAAGACAGCGAACATGCAGCTAAATACCAACGTGTGGTATTTCTATGTTTTGCGTGGGATGTCAATGCGGGTTGTGACTTTGATAAGAAGCTGGGGAAGTTTGTTCAGATTTAGAAAATTGAAAAGAAGAAACCAAAGCAAACTCATGAACCAGTGATGACGAAAGAACAAAAGAAGCTATTGCATATCAAACTGGTGAACAAAAGAATGGATGAAGACCGAAGGCTGAAGCAATTCAAGCAATAGTCGAGGGGGAGTTTGTAGATACACGAAGTGCGACTAGTGCTATTGAATTGCGAATTCTAATATGTATTGCTGATTACGGACGGCCGAAGGTGGCTTTCAGAAGGTCGAAGGTAGTTTGGTTTGGTCGAAAGGAGCTCTGGGAGGTCGAACGTAGTTTTGGATGTATATATGTCTTGGTTCGCCCAATTTGAATGGTCGAACCTGCACATTCAACCAAGTCAATTGGGAGAATGTGCAGGTCTATATAAGGCTGAATCATTTTTGAATGTTTAACTTTTGGTCATTTTGTTTCCCTCTCAGAGTGTGTGTCTCCCTAGTGTTTTTGTCAAGTCTGTAATTGAGTTTAATCATTATAAACAAGCTTTGTAAGGATTATTAACAATGTTTATGAATGAAATGAAAACGTTTGTGATGATTTGTGTGTTTTGCTAGTTTTATTATCATTTCGTGATCAATTCAGGGATTCCGCACCTGAATTGAACTTGTTTGATCATATTCTTTGTTTGAATAGCCGATCCTATACACATACATGAGTTGTCAACAGACTTTTAAAAAAACTACAATATCAATTACACTTATTATTGAAATTCCTTAATTTTACTGAAAATATATGAGTTACTCAAACATAAAAGATACAAAATACAAGCAAAAACCACAAAATAAAACTGTTTACAAACATATAAGAAGGAAGTCTTCTAAGAAAAAACTCCAATATACATACAAAAGGGAAGTAATGCTAACTATGACATTTCTTCCATCAGACTAAAAAATACACACAAAATACAGGCAATACATGACAAAAAAAACCAAAGAAGACAAACACAAAAAGAAAAAAAAAACTACACGATAATGTCACTAACTCCTCAAGACCAGAGACATATTATTTCTCTATACACCCATCTCTAGTTAGACAGGCTCTGGATGTGGTCGTGATACAAGTAATATTTTTCTTTGATTGTAAGAATCTTCCAAGAACACCAATTCCAACTTGATTACCAAGGCTTTATTGGTAATACATTTTTCTTTCATTGGCAGAATTTTTGAAAAGGGTGTTAGTAGGAAATTTAAACGAAATAACATAATATTGCAATCATCGACGGTTGCTTTATTTATCAAATAAATGAAGAGATATAAAGTTGGAACCTGAAATGACGATTGGCTCGCGTTTTATAGAGGGAAAAAATATCTTACGTATTTTAATAAGATTTTTGACCCCTTATCATGTCAAGTGTAAAAAAATTACAAACGCAAATAATAAAATAATGTTATAAATAGTTTACTATTATTGTCACTATTATATTATAAATTTAACTATATTATTTTAATAATTAACATTCAAGAAATATAAATCTAAACAAACTAATTTTGAATATCTTAATGATTAAATTTGTATTTCCAACCTCTGTTGAGTTTAAGGGTATACAATATCGGTTGACTTGTCAACAGATGTTCTCAAACAACTGTCATCAATTACAATTACAATTACAATTTTACAATCAGTTGTTAACATGTGCAGTTGATATTATAATTCAGACTTATTGTATACTAATATTACTAAATTACAAGTAATATAAACGTGGTTAAATTAAAAACAACAGTTATTAAATTTGTACCGTAACTATTATTATAATAATAAAATAATAAAAAATATTATTAATAATTTAATAATATTGTCACTATTGTAATAATTAACATTCAAGCAATATAAATTTGAATAAACTTATTTTCAATATCGTAATGTGTCATACCCCGACTTTTCCCCCATCGGTTGTGATGTTTGGTAACTTCGCCACGTCGCGGAAATATGCATCTAAGACCTTTTGTTTCCCGAACGCCAACTTTAACCCTCTAGGATCCCTAATCCCAAGACGTCGACCACTCCAACTGTAACACCCCAACCGATGGCGGAAACATCGGGGTGCTACGTATTGATGATTGTTCATAAGCTCATAGCACTAATAAAGTTGAAATATCATTAAATACCAAATTAAAGTTTCATACATGTTACAAATGAAGTCAAGCAATACAAAATTCTAATTTTTATTAACTAAGTCCAAAGCCTTATGTGATCATCAAGCAAGCTTTTCCTGAAAATGCACGAAAATAATTTTGTCAACAATAATGTTGGTGAGCATTACATAGTTTAGTACATATAGTATAAGTTTTAAAAGTTGTAGAATTCATGTGTCATTTGATACCAATGCGTTATGTAAACATGTAAATAACAAACAAGAATCCAAGTAGATAGTTCACAAAAGTATATCGAGCACCTTAACACGTGTAAAGTCTATTAGAGCACCATGACCGAAGTCATGTCTTATAGAGCACCATAACCGAAGTTATGTCTAATTGAGCACCATAACCGAAGTTATGTCTGATAGAGCACCATAACCGCAGTTATGTCTGAGTTTAAGTATAAGCATGTAAGTTACGTTCACGTTCAAACACAAGCATGAAGATAAACAAGACACGTATATGAATTGTAATTGATAACGAGTATGTGTATGTGAATGTGCAAGTTTATAATAAGTGTGCATGAATCACCCCAAAAGTGTGAAAAACGAAAAAAGGGATAAGTAACACTCACAGGTTGCTCAGCAGATAAATATCCAACACGCAGCGCACCACTAACAATGTGATTCACAAAGAATCGTCCAAGATTCACGTAAACAAAGTCTAAGAATAACAAGTCTAAAGTCTATGGTTTTCTAGATCGAATGATTGTGGTTTTCTAGTTTTGGGGAAAGACGCTTAAATGTTAATGCTTTAGTTAAAATATAATAATAATATTTAAAATATTATATTTTTTTACATAGGCTAAGAAATATAATTTTTACATATATATATATATATATATATATATATATATATATATATTCTATTTATTATGAATAAAACAATTTATTTTATACAAAGGATTTGAATTAAATAATATATATAATCTTTCAAAAAAAATTCATATCTTTAATTCATTAGATTAGAAATAATTTTAGAAAAACTTTAGCTTTTGAATCGTCAAAAACGGAGTTTTTATGAGTTATTTATGAATAAAAAAAGGTTAATATTATTACATACAAAAATAAATATATCCAAAATATAAGAATAAAGAGTTGTATAAGGTTTACAAAAAAAAAATGATGCTGACCCTAGGATTTGAACCAAGGTCTGGTATGTGTAACTCAAGCAGCATAACCAACTGATCTAGGATCAATTTTGGTTTATTATCATTAAATAAATGTTAATACCTATTTCAGACTTGATCATCTTTAAACATAAAGATAATTAAAAAGAAGAAAAATGGAGCAGAAGAGGCTCGAACCCCAGACCTGATCTGTGATGGACAAACGTTTTACCCACTGATCTGGATTATTTCTTTCGTTTTATCTCTCAGAAACTTTTATTTTAAAACCATGCGCTGCAAACATCAATTTCTAATAGATAATGAAAACATTATTTGTATATTTGGTATAGATTAGCTTTATATTTAGAAGATATTCATTGTAGCTTGATCTCCGAGCAAAGGAGATTTACTTATAATCTATAAAAACCCTTCATGGGATCAATGAGAAATCAAGCATTGAACCATATCATTCTACAATTTCCCCAAACTAAAAATATATAAACCCTAACTATTCAAGCTTCAATTAACGTTTAATCTGTCAACGATTTATCAATATAAGTTACGGGTTTTATTAACAGGTTGAAGTCGACTAACTAGAAAGGATTAATTGAAAAGAAACTTACCAGTTGGTCTTGATTAGGACGCGATAAATGAACATAGGACAAGGCACGATTTATACCGATCAGCTTGATGTTTGCAGAAATAGTTTTGGGGTTTAATGAGGTGATCAGGGTCTGTGAAGGTTTGTGGGTTCAATTTATAGCCAAGGAATCGAATTGATAAGGTTTGTATTTAAAGATAGATTCGAAAAAAAATTGGGCCCACAAGCTATATATAGTTACTACAAACCACAGATCCAAGCTATGGATGATATAATGACATAAACAGATAACGATCTAAGCAAATAAATCAGATTAAATCTAAACAAAATGCAGTAAGCAGGTAAATTGAAGATCTAGGGGAGATGAAGAAGAATATGACGAGTGAGATGAAGATGATGAGTTGATTGAAGCTCCACTCCATCTTCTTTGTAAAACAAATCTTCATTGATCGAGGAAGGAACCAGAAGAAAAAGAAGGAATGGGAGTTTCGTGTGATGTTATTTTTATACAAGTCTCGGATTGTTCGACAGTCACAAAAACTATCGAAACTGAAACAGGGAAGAAAATACCACCACTACACAACACTACATACAACCACCATCTACCTCCACACACTGACTAAACACGGTGCCACATACCACGGCCGTCAACGTCCATCACACACAGACTATGAGATTGCAACGGGAATGGCGGTGATGTTGATGCGTCTGTCGTAAAAGACTAATCTTGCACCCAAAGATGAAAGACCCGATTGATTGCGTGTGTTGGCGATGATGAAGAAAGACAGTAGAGAATAAAAAGAAAAAAAGAGAGAGAGAGAGAGAGGAGAGACGCAGGATGGGTTGTGAGGAGAGAGAGAGGTGAGGTTGAAGAACATGTTGAATACACGTGGTCACAAAAAGTAAGTCAAACAAAGCTTCTTCTTCTTGACAACACATGTGTTTCTACACTTGGGACGCGATTATCACTACCTAAATCAACCGAAGAATCAAATTTACATTTTCGACACTTGTCTCTTTAAACCTTTCTCCCGACACTTTATCTACTTTACCGACAACTAGCGGTTATACCCGCGCTTTGTGGCAAACGGATTTTTGATAAAATTTGAAAAACGAATAAATGTTGAGAGATAAAAAGTCGCAACAGTGTATTCAAAAATAAAGAATGCATTATGGCCTAGAAAGTTAGCATTAAGAAACACACAAGTATATTTAAAAAAATAAAAATGTGTGATATATTTGACCCGACTTGTAAAAAAAACATGTTATATATAACTTCTGTTTTTATCTTCAAATTGTTACTAAACGTTCATTATTGATTACTTTTCTTAAATATATAAAAAAATATTAGAATTAAAGGTTCAATTTGCTTTTCTATTAAATATAACTTTACCTAAACAACTTAGTATGTAAATTTGAACTAGTTGTATAAAATCACACGCGTTGCGCGTTTTACAATCGAGATTTAGATGAGGTGTTGATCAATCAATGAATTATACAATCGAGATTCCATTTTGGTTGTAAGATAATGTAACACCCCAACCGATGGCGGAAACATCGGGATGTCACGTATTGATGATTGTTCAGTAGCTCATGGTAAATAATAAATTTCAATAATTGATTTAATTACATTATATACAATTGCTCTACAAGAATTCGTACATCAAAATGAATAATACTAAGTACACATCTTCAAGCATTAACTTAAATCTTCAAGCAAGCTATAACCTGAAACATGTTAAGTTTGAAAATATTTTGGGTCAACAAAAGTTGGTGAGAATACATAGATTTTCGGATATAATAGATAACAATAGTTTGTACAACAATCACAGTTGTATAATGAAAGAGTATGAGTCCGACATGTAACAATGCGTCTTTTGTACAATCAAACCTTGTGTCGACTGAGACCTAACTTGTAAGTTAGTAAAAGTGTAAGTGTTATCGATCATCCCTGAATTTATGCGGGGGGATGGGTTTGTTAGACCTATAGCGCTATAATCTAAACAGGCGGCTTGATCAATGTTAATGATTGTACTGTGTCTTTTTGTTACAGTCAAATGATAGAATGAGTAAATGATAGTATAGTTGAATCACAAGTTTCAACAATGTAAGAATGAGTAAATGATAGTGTATAAAATGTTTAAACATGTTTCACCCCAAAATCTAAAACAGAAAAAGGGGCTATGTAAACTCACCTTAGTGCTAGAATTGAACCCCTTGATATAGAATAAATGTGGCTCGAAAGTATCCAAGTATCACCCTATGTTTAAGGCAATATTATAAGTGTAAGGAAAACTTAAAAGTCTAAGTTTTCTATTCCAAAGGTATTCTAGGGTTCCTAATTTGGGGATTGATAATTGATTGGTAATTATTTTAGAATAATTGTTAATTACATAATTAAATAAAGAAATAATTAATAGAAAAGGATTTTTGGCAATTCTCAATTAAATATGGTTGTATTAAAACGTAGTAAATATGAAAGTAATTTTTACAAAATTATTTTCTTAATTAATGAATATATAATATATAATATATAATATATTAATAATTATTTGACAAAATATAGACTTAATATTTAAAAATATTAAAACTACAAATTTTGAATCAAAAATTTATATTTCTGATCTAAATGATTAATAATAATTTGTGTGAAATTTTGATGCAAAAATAATGAAAAATGAATTTATTATGATTTATTCATTATTAAAATAACAAAAATCGATTAAAAATATTAAATAAATGATTTTTCCAAACTAAAATTTATTTCTGAATTCTTCATTGATTTATAAGTTTAGAATAATTTTTGTGGAATTTTATAAAGTCGTTTTGATATTTTTGTAGAATTTTAAAATTTCTAAGGAATAAATTTGTAATATTTATAATATATAATAAATAAATGATTTTTGAAAAACTAAAAGTTGGATATTAAACTTTATCATAAAACTAACTTAAAATAAATTTTGTAGAATTTATAAACCATGTTTAGTATTTAAAATCTATTTTTAAAAATAATCGTAGATTATATAAGTATAATGAAAATCAAAAAAGATAGTTTTATGTGCCAAGGATCGAACCCGGGCCTCTGGCCGGTTCGTGGCTTAATCACAAGCCTAGCCACCAACTGGGCTAGACCCTGAGAACGATTAGAGTTGGTTTCACTTAATTATATAGGTTACTTGATTAATAAAATGAATGTTTATTATATGGAATAAATAAGAAAACGTTGGGGGCCGGATTCGAACCCAATGCTGACGGTTCAACAACACATGACACAACCACCTGTTCTAGATCAGGTTGTTGTTGTCAAATTGTTTTCAGAAACTTTTAAATCAACCTAACCTGGTATCATCTTCCCCAAAAATTAACTAAGAACCCTAGAGTTTCTAATTGACAAAATTACCAACTGATAACCCCCGAATTCATGGGGTTATTAATCGGAACACATCAAAGAATGAAAACACTAGTTTGATTGAAACATACCGGACTCGAGGGACTTCGATTCGCCGGTCAAAGAAAGTTTCAAAACCCGAACGATTCCACGAAATAATAACAAAGAGCAGTAACAATTTAAGGTGGGAATGTGTTTTTCGGCATTCTTAGTCACAATCCAAGAATTCAATTTATAGTATTACGTCTGTAATGGCGAATTAGGAAGGTTTGACCCATTCAAAGTAAATCACGCAATTAGATCTATAATTGGTATGTGTTAATGCGTTTTTGGCGTGGAGAAAACGCGTTAGGATCTGTCATACCTTATCAATGGATCGATTTAATGCTAATTTCCATATTTGCTTTAAATCATTTGGTCAACAATATTGTTGTTTGACTTTGGATGGTGCACAGCGAAAGAAGCAGCAACAGAATTTTTTTTTTTTCTTAGGTGGGCCGGGTTTTGTGGGCTCAAGGGCTGGGCTCCGAAAATAATTAGATGGGGGTGTTGGTTTGGGTTAAATTTTGTTATGGTTCTAAAAATAAACATGTATATATATATATATATAGATAAACTCCATATCTTTAAAAAAAATCTGATTTTATTATTATTATTATTATTATTATTATTATTATTATTATTATTATTATTATTATTATAAAAAATATATAATAATAAAGAGGATTCAAATATCGAGTAAGGTTTGTGTTAAATAATAATAATAACAACTTTTGACACGTCTAAAATTCATAGAAATGGAAGGTAATAATGTTATAAGATGAATTGGACTTGAATGAATAAAAGCGGAAATTTTATTAATTCAAAATTTTCGAAATGTTACAGTCTCCCCTACTTTTGGAAACTTTGTCCTGAAGTTTATTGAAAACACAGGGTTTAAGGTGATTGGGTAGAAATGAAAACAATTGTGATTTGGAAAAATTTGGGTTATAGCATGACATGAATAGAATAAACTGTCTCAAATAGTTTGGATAAGAGGCGTGTGATGTGTGAGTTGATTGACTAAATGAACTACCAGATAACTAGAGTTTACATTTGGTTATCTCCCGAAACCTTGATAGAATTTCACACTACCTTAACGTACCTGTAAATTCATGATTACGTTCCGGACCGCAATCACCAATTTACCTTACATTAGGGTTTTGTGTCCTTCTATTACTCTAACACACATGTAAGTGATGCAGAAATAATCATGTGGTTGAACCTTTGTATTTAATGAGTCCAACTGTTGAGCAGGAAAAAGACTCCTACCAGTTAGTGAGTAGGAACCTCTACCGATTGTTGAGCAGGCTCGATAGCCTCCACCAGTCGTGGAGCAGGTTGTAGGGCCTCCCCTGATTGTTGAAAAGGTATGATGACCTCTACCAATCGTTAAGTAAGTTATTTGGTACTCAACCAACTGTTGAGCAAGTACTTTATCCTCTATTAAGTGTAGCAATTATTATACACATAAATTGCAAATTGATATTATGTTTATGTAAGCAAGTTTATAAGTATAACGAGTATAGTATATGAGTTGTAGGTGTATAGATTTAGATATTGATATAGCAATTAGTTCACATTCAAACAAGCATGCATCCAGGTGTTATGATAATACTAGAATTTATTACTTGAATCAAAAGCGTCAATACATAAAATAAAAAGCAAACAACATTCAAATGGTGGGGCTTGCTGTTAGGTAGCTGGAGGGTCTTGATCTCTGTTCAGTTTAGGGCATTGGTTACGGAAGTGATTTGGGTCTCCACATTCATAGCATTGACCATAGTTGTATCTACCAGGACGATTAGGATTAGCAGCCTGAGCAGGGTTGGCTGGTTGGTTGGTATTAGGGTTTGGGGTCTCACGGCATGTGTTGATCAGTTGGCCATACTTACCACAATTGGTGCACAAGCGACATGCTGAAGCAGTGGGATGATGTCGTTTGCATGTGTTACACAATGGAAAGTTTCCTGTATAAGGTTTCTTGTTAGAATCTTGTGTAGTGAGGTTTACATCAGGATCCCTGGTCTTACGCTTCTGGTTCTCAGTAGTTACCGCGGCTACAATGTTTGCTTTCTCGCCTTTCCGAACTAAGGTCCCGTTCTTTACGTGATTGTCAGTTAAGGTAGCTGCTAGACGCTTGGCCTCTTCGAGGGTAGCAGGGTTCCTTCCCCATACCGTGTCCTGAATCTGCATGGGTAAACCACCGATATATTTCTCAATGGCTACAGGTAGCGGAGTGACCTTATGGGGCAACAACAGACTGAGCTCATGGAAGCGGGTATTATAAGCAAGGTTTTCCCCACTATCCTGAGCAAGGGTGTGAAACTCGTCCTCCAATTTCTTAACCTCGTTACGGGGACAAAACTCAGCTTTCATTATCTTCTTGACTTGATCCCAGGTCATAGCAAGTGCAACTTCAGCTCCGCGGGTGCGCTTTTCCTCATTCCACCAAGTGAGTGCTCGTTTGTGAAGAACACTCATGGCATAACGGACCTTGAAGTTATCGGGACACTCACTGTTAATGAAGGTATTCTCCATACCCTCGAACCATTGTAGAAGACCAGTAGCTCCTTCATCTCAACTGAACTTAGGAGGATTACAAGTATTAAAGTGTTTGAGAGTGCAGGTTGGAGACCATTCCCGTTTCCATTCCCGTTTCCATTATGGTTTCCATTGCCGTTTCCGTTTCCATTGTCGTTCCCATTCATTTGGATGACTTGAGCCAGTAAGTTAGGAACCAGAGTTGCGATCTGTTGCGCTATTTGTTGAGAAATGATCGCAGCCAGTTGGGCATCACCTCCATTGTTGTGGTTAGTGTCGTGGTTATGGTTGTGGTTGCTACTCCCTTCCTCATGATTCCCACCACTGTTATTGCGGGTGTTGCGACGTGGAGGCATGATCTGTAAGAGACACAATGAAGGCTCAATGAGGCATGAAACGAATGAGGTAATATAGGGAATGTAATCATTTATCCATTAATTAAAACGAACAAATGAAAACGTTGACTTATCAAAGATTCTAGATTCTAATAACATAGTGAAGACATGCTTTAGCCTATAAGTGAACACTCATCCTGAGAATTCCTAGGTAGGCATCCGGGTCCCTCGTCTGATTGGGATATATGCGCAATGCCAGCCTAGACAGAAGACTCAGAATACAGGCGTTCACCCTTCCAGATTGCACGTGTTCGTTATTAAAATCTAGAACTTCGACGAGATCTCAAGGTAGTTCAGGCTAAACCTGAGGATTTTATCCTATTAGTCTAAGAGTAGATCCAGTGATGGAGAAGCAATCTTCTTGTAGGGACTAAGATAGGGATAAGAAGTGGGAGGAAGATAGATATTAGAAACAAGTAGGGTTGCAAGTAAAAGGAGCAAGTACTGATTATAATCCTATGGTTATAGACTAGATTATTTTACTTATAACCTAATTCCCTATAACCATGGCTCTGATACCAATCTGTAACACCCCAACCGATGGCGGAAACATCGGGATGTCACGTATTGATGATTGTTCAGTAGCTCATGGTAAATAATAAATTTCAATAATTGATTTAATTACATTATATACAATTGCTCTACAAGAATTCGTACATCAAAATGAATAATACTAAGTACACATCTTCAAGCATTAACTCAAATCTTCAAGCAAGCTATAACCTGAAACATGTTAAGTTTGAAAATATTTTGGGTCAACAAAAGTTGGTGAGAATACATAGATTTTCGGATACAATAGATAACAATAGTTTGTACAACCTTCACAGTTGTATAATGAAAGAGTATGAGTCCGACATGTAACAATGCGTCTTTTGTACAATCAAACCTTGTGTCGACTGAGACCTAACTCGCAAGTTAGTAAAAGTGTAACTGTTATCAATCATCCCTGAATTTATGCGGGGGGATGGGTTTGTCAGACCTATAGCACTATAATCTAAACAGGCGGCTTGATCAATGTTAATGATTGTACTGTGTCTTTTTGTTACAGTCAAATGATAGAATGAGTAAATGATAGTATAGTTGAATCACAAGTTCCAACAATGTAAGAATGAGTAAATGATAGTGTATAAAATGTTTAAACATGTTTCACCCCAAAATGTAAAACAGAAAAAGGGGCTATGTAAACTCACCTTAGTGCTAGAATTGAACCCCTTGATATAGAATAAATGTGGCTCGAAAGTATCCAAGTATCACCCTATGTTTAAGGCAATATTATAAGTGTTGGGAAAACTTAAAAGTCTAAGTTTTCTATTTCAAAGGTATTCTAGGGTTCCTAATTTGGGGATTGATATTTGATTGGTAATTATTTTAGAATAATTGTTAATTACATAATTAAATAAAGAAATAATTAATAGAAAAGGATTTTTGGCAATTCTCAATTAAATATGGTTGTATTAAAATGTAGTAAATGTGAAAGTAATTTTTACAAAATTATTTTCTTAATTAATGAATATATAATATATTAATAATTATTTGACAAAATATAGACTTAATATTTAAAAATATTAAAATCTACAAATTTCGAATCAAACATTTATATTTCTGATCTAAATGATTAATAATAATATATGTGAAATTTTGAGGCAAAAATAATGAAAAATGAATTTATTATGATTTATTCATTATTAAAATTACAAAAAATCGATTAAAAATATTAAATAAATGATTTTTCCGAAATAAAATTTATTTCTGAATTCTTCATTGATTTATAAGTTTAGAATAATTTTTGTGGAATTTTATAAAGTCGTTTTGATATTTTTGTAGAATTTTAAAATTTCTAAGGAATAAATTTGTAATATTTATAATATATAATAAATAAATGATTTTTGAAAAACTAAAAGTTGGATATTAAACTTTATCATAAAACCAACTTAAAATAAATTTTGTAGAATTTATAGGCCATGTTTAGTATTTAAAATCTATTTTTAAAAATAATTGTAGATTATATAAGTATAATGAAAATCAAAAAAGATAGTTTTATGTGCCAAGGATCGAACCCGGGCCTCTGGCCGGTTCGTGGCTTAATCACAAGCCTAGCCACCAACTGGGCCAGACCCTGAGAACTATTAGAGTTGGTTTCACTTAATTATATAGGTTACTTGATTAATAAAATGAATGTTTATTATATGGAATAAATAAAAAACGCTGGGGGCCGGATTCGAACCCAAGGCTGACGGTTCAACAACACATGACACAACCACCTGTTCTAGATCAGGTTGTTGTTGTCAAATTGTTTTTAGAAACTTTTAAATCAACCTAACCTGGTATCATCTTCCCCAAAAATTAACTAAGAACCCTAGAGTTTCTAATTGACAAAATTACCAATTGATAACCCCCGAATTCATGGGGTTATTAATCGGAACACATCAAAGAATGAAAACACTAATTTGATTGAAACATACTGGACTCGAGGGACTTCGATTCGACAGTCAAAGAAAGATTCAAAACCCGAACGATTGCACGAAATAATAACAAAGAGCAGTAACAATTTAAGGTGGGAATGTGTTTTTCGGCATTCTTAGTCACAATCCAAGGATTCAATTTATAGTATTACGTCTGTAATGGCGAATTAGGAAGGTTTGACCCATTCAAAGTAAATCACGCAATTAGATCTATAATTGGTATGTGTTAATGCGTTTTTGGCGTGGAGAAAACGCGTAAGTGTAACACCCCAACCGATGGCGGAAACATCGAGGTGTCACGTAAGAATGAGTATACAGTAGCACATGGTAACCAAATTTTAATTGAAATTAATTTAAAGTGCAAATATCCAAAAATGGAAATACATAATGAGTTTTAAGTGGAAATCTAATACATCACAAAAAAAAACCAAACAAGCATAGACTTCAGTTTGTCTTCTCATGTAAATACTCTAGTCTTCATGCACCATTATTTCCTGTTGAGTTGTAAGAATGGGGGGGTCAACTAGAAGTTGGTGAGAATACATAAGCCAAGTCAAGCAAATAGTTTAAGTATAAAAGTTTAGCAATTCATATGTCTATCGTAAGTTTAAGTCTACATGAATAAACATAATATGTTGAATCGACATAATCAAACCTCCGACTAGTTTAGGTCCATCCCGTCATCCACGGTTCACCTTAATAATATGTTGGAACGATAACAATCACCCACGCTACCTATGTAGGAGGTACACGTATCCGGGTGGGATTGTCAATCCAATAGATCTATTATTGAGTATCGCCGGCTTGGCCATAGCTAATGATTATGTAATGTTGAAACTCGTTGAAACTGTTGTTGTTGTCTAATTCATGAGGCATTAAAGTTTACAACTAGACATGCATGTAGAATTGCTTAAGTATAATGTTGCAAGTATGAAGAATTGCATAAACATGGTTACGTAAACTCACCTTAGCAAAGTATTAAGTCTCGAGAAATAGAATATGTGTAGCCCTAAAGTTGCCAATTACAAAAGCTTATAATCAAAGCTTCAATTGTAGAAGTAATAGACTATAGAAGAAAGGTATGAGGGAAAGTTTAATCGGATTGAAACAATCGATTTAGAGGTGCAAAGTATAATGGGTCATAGGTGGGTTTTTATACTAGTTTTGGATTCAATTAGCCATTAAAATTGGTCAACACCATAAAGTAAGGTTTTATGATGAATTGACTATTTGACTAAGACTTTGACTGTTTGACTAAGACTTTGACTGTTTGACTCAAGGCTTTATTTAAAAAAAAAAATCTTGTATGTGAAAAAAAAAAGAATTTAGAATCATATTATTATTATTATTATTATTTATATACATTTATGTATGTATATAAGTTGTGAGTTAGGATAAATAAAGACTTAGGCACATTTGTATAATATTAATGATAAAGGTGTAATAAATAAATATATATATATATATATATATATATATATATATATATAAGGGCTTTTTATGTATTAAAATTTTGGGGAAAATTTTGCGATGTTACAGTAAGGATCTGTCATACCTTATCAATGGATCGATTTGATGCTAATTTCCATATTTGCTTTAAACCATTTGGTCAACAATATTGTTGTTTGACTTTGGATGGTGCACAGCGAAAGAAGCTGCAACAGATATTTTTTTTCTTAGGTAGGCCGGGTTTTGTGGGGTCAAGGGCTGGGCTCCGAAAATAATTAAATGGGGGTGTTGATTTGGGTTAAATTTTGTTATGGTTCTAAAAATAAACATGTATATATATATATAGATAAACTCCATATCTTTTAAAAAAAATCTGATTTTATTAGAGTT
Source organism: Ambrosia trifida (assembly GCA_028751855.1). NCBI lineage: Eukaryota > Viridiplantae > Streptophyta > Magnoliopsida > Asterales > Asteraceae > Ambrosia > Ambrosia trifida. Next base: position 113,331,227 of record CM054122.1, read on the forward strand.
AATAGCCGTTTTCGTCCCTGAGGTTTGGGCCAGTTTGCCACTCCAGTACAAAAGTTTATTTTTTTGCAATTCCTTCCCTGAGTTTTGGATTTTTTTTGCCAAATTCGTCCTTTTCACTAACCCAGTTAAAAAAGGTCGTTAGTGTCCGGGGTATTTTTGTCTTTTTACCTGCAATTTAAAATTTTAATAAAAAATCTTACCCCACCCCCACCCTACCCCCTACATATATCTCTCACACACACACACACACTCTCTCTCTCTCTCTCTCTCTCTCTCTCTCTCTCCACTCTCTCTCTGACCAACGACACACACTCTATGTCTGTCTCTCCTTGAAACCACCGGCCATGAATGGATCTTGGCATCTGGCCCTCCTCCGGTTATCACCTTCCCTTTTTATAACCACTTCTATATTCCTATCGAATCCTATCCCCAATCCCAACCATTTCCTCTGTTTCTGTCATGAATCCTGATCACCATTCCTGTTTCTCCTGCGGCGAGTTATGGTGGTGGGTTTCAGGTAGATTCCGGTTATCCTCCGGCGGGATTCCGGTTATCCACCAGCGAGTTCTGGGTTGGATGGATCTAGAAGGGTGGTTTAGGTTTTATTATTATTATTGAATGTTTATAACAAAAAGATAAGATTAAGATTTAATAATAGTGGGTGAGAAAATATAAAAATCTTGTTGGAGGTTTGCCCATTGAAAGGTTGATTGATAGAACTTAAGTGTTTATGTGAGATGGAGATGGAGAGACATGGATGAACGAGAGAGAGAGAGAGAGAGAGAGATATGAGGGTTGAGGGGTGGTTCAAATGGATGGTTGGGTGGTTCGATAGGCCAGGTTTGATGGTGGTTGATGGTTTGAAGGAGGGGGTGGGTGGATCTGCCGTCGTATGGAAGTGGTGGGAGTGGTGGTTATAAGGAGGATCTGAATGTGGTGGGTAGGGGGCGGAGGGGGGTGGATCTGATGGTGGGGGTGCTGAACGATGGTGATTATCGTGGTTGTTGATGGTGGTGGCCGACAAGGTTATCTTATCTTTCTGGTTCAGATCTGGTTGTGGAGAGAGGGAGAGAGAGAGAGAGAGAGAGAGAGAGAGAGAGAGAGAGAGAGAGAGTTGTGTGTGAGAGAAAGAGAGAGAGAGGGGGTGGGGGGTAAGGGAAGACTGATGGTTTTCTTTTTTAATTAAAATAATTATAGGGTATCAAATGACAAAATTGTCCTTCATTAAAGTGGCAAAAAGACAACCCTACCCCTGACCTTAACGAGATTTTTTAACTGGGTTAGTGAAAATGGCGAATTTGGCAAAAAAATCCAAACCTCAGGGAAGGAATTGCAAAAAAAAAAAAAAAAAAAAAAAAAAACTTTTGTACTGGAGTGGCAAACTGGCCCAAACCTCAGGGACGAAATTGGCTATTAACTCGATTTTATTATTATTATTATTATTATTATTATTATTATTATAAAAATATATAATAATAAAGAGGATTCAAATATCGAGTAAGGTTTGTGTTAAATAATAATAATAACAACTTTTGACACGTCTAAAATTCATAGAAATGGAAGGTAATAATGTTATAAGATGAATGGGACTTGAATGAATAAAAGCGGAAATTTTATTAATTCAAAATTTTCGAAATGTTACAGGTAACACATGAAATTTGTAAAGAAATTACATAATATTATGTTATTTATATTAATAGTATATAGTATAATAAAGTTTTGGAATAAAATAATATGAATAAAATAATATTGAAATTACATAATATTATGTTATTTATATTAATAGTATATAATCATAATTGTCGTTTTTTAAAGAATTTTTTTCTTTAAAGATCAACACCTAATAACTCATAAAACCTACTTTTAGTTTTATGTGTGCACATCTTGCTCAAGTGGAGTTTTTGTACAACCTTGCCACTTCCTCAAGACATTCTAAAGTTTTGTTGTGAACATAGGAAAAAACAACCAAATTGGTATTAAATGATATGTCATGATGATAATTGATTAAGGCGTGCATGGTAGGGTGATTAATTATCAATTATCAGCTAGGGATTTCCAGGTGTCTAAGAATCATAAGCTACATTTAATTGTCTTAGTAACCTTTTTAATTAATATTCCTAGCAACACCAATAAAAATACAAATAAACTGATTCTTACCGAACATAAATATGTGAATATATATGTAGTTAGCGGGTTCATATGTAACAGTAGGTTTAAAAGCATATATACTATCATAACACGATTAGTGACTTGCCTATATATGATTAATGAATTACCTAAACACATTGTGTTTTTGTTTCTGCATGAACAAAAACTCACTAAAAAAACATTTTTTTTTCGTTTTTTGTATAACACTATGGTGCTCGTTGGAAAGATAATAAAGTGCTCGTTAATTTGGTGTAAATGTTTTTTTTCCAAAAAATGTCATATATAAAAGTTGCTAACGTTTAAAAATTGTGAGGGGAAAATAAGGGAAAAAAAAGATAAAAATATTAATTAACATATTTGAAATTTTAAAATAATAATTAATAGTTTAGTAACATTTAAAAAAACGTGGGGGAAATAAGGAAAAGATATTAATTAACATATTTGAAATTTTAAAATAATATAGATATAGATTTTATTTAAAAACAAAATAAATAAATTTAAAAATGAGATTCACATGATGTCACATGGCACATTCATAGGATGGGAGGTTGCCCCATTGAATGTCATGTCATCATAGTGCAATTCTTTTATATAGAGTTACTAGGTGAAATCCATATGAAAACACGGGAACACTAAATCATATTTTAATGCATGTTTACTAAAAACAACAATAAGAAGCCAATCGTCTGTTGTAAGGAAAACCTTTTTAGTAACATATTTTCCTTTCACGCTACCAATTAATAGTACTGATCAAATGTTTAGTTTTGAAAGATGTTACAACCACAGAAAGATAAATCAACAGACGGATTAAAGCTCTGTTGAGATAACACATATTAAAAACAAAAAGAGCATCCCCTAAATATCAACCCCTTTACTTGATTTGCACAGAAAATAAAGAGTCGGGAAATTAATACATTTAAGATCATCAATAATTTCATTCAATAATAACGGAAAATAACATTATTCTTTATAAAACAAAAATACATAATAATATATAAAACAAAAAAACAGAATAAACCTACTTAAATGATACAAAAATTTAACATAACATAACTAATCTGAATATACTTCGTCTGATGACTGATCATCATCAGATGCAGGCAATTCCATTTCTTCCTGTTCAGCTTCCTCTTGCAACATAATTATTCTTGATTGAATCATTCGTTCAAGATCCAACACTGTTGTAGTTTGATTAACGTTAGCCATCCCGACTTCCATCAATTCCTGCAGAAACTCCAAACCATTGGAGTTTACTATCTCATTTTGATGGTACATTTTTACCGAACCATCATCAAAATTCACTGATACACTACTAACTGATTCAGCATAAAACCACCTCACCACATGCAGCTGCTCTTTGTCTTCGTATTCTCCAAACCTAATATCTAACTTTCCCTGTAATTTGAATTCTTGAAAACAACAAAGTTCCCTTATTTTTCCAACTTCATAAACTTGTCGTTGGAATTCATCATCCATTTCCAGGATGGGCTTCCTTGACCCAAATACGAAACGCGCGTTATCACTCATATCAACCATGTAACGACGACAGAATTCATCGAAAAGCCAATAAACAACTTGTGCCATTTTGATTAGATTTTTTTCCTAGAAGTGTAATCGATAGATTATTTCATATTGATAATTACAATCAATAGAAAAAATTACTTAAATACAAATAAAATACCGCGTTAGTTTAATAAATCGAGTTTCTAGGTCGTCATTATTATTTATCCCTCACGACTCTTAATATTCTACACTGAGTTTCATTAGAAAACAAAACACTGTTTTATTATATTTTAAGGTCTGTTTACTAAAAACAACATTAAGAAGCCAATCGTCTGTTGTAAGGAAAATTTGTTTAGTAACAACTGTTCCTTTCACGATATCAATTAATAGTACTGATCAGATGTTTAATACTGAAAGGTGTTACAACCATGGAAAGATAAATAAACAGACGAATTAGAGCTCTGTTGAGATAACAGATATTAAAAACAAATAGAGGATCCCCTAAATATCAACGCATCTACTTCGTTTGCAGAGAAAAATTTCAGTAACTTTAATACAGTCACAACTAAACAACACTTTAAACATCTAAAAAATATATAAATACTTGAACATGTAGGTATAACCCCATGTGAAAACACGGGAAGAGTATATCTTTATCTAAAACAATTACTCACCAAAATAGAAAAAAAAAACATAAACAGATCAACGCCTATGGAATGTTTAGTAAACAACAAATTATAAATTAAATTATCTAGAGTCAGTTCAGGAGATATTTTTAAAACCGCTGTAACTACAAACAGTTGTTGATTCAAACAGATGATCCTCAAAACAGTTTCCTTTAAACAGTTGTTGTCTTAAACTTCATTTTATGTAATGTTATTCTATATTGTCCTTACAAACATGTGTTGAGTTGTCAACAGACTTTTAAAAAAACTACAATAGCAATTACACTTATTATTGAAATTCCTTAATTTTACTGAAAATATATGAGTTACTCAAACATAAAAGATACAAAATACAAGCAAAAACCACAAAATGAAACTGTTTACAAACATATAAGAAGGAAGTCTTCTAAGAAAAAACTCCAATATACATACAAAAGTGAAGTAATGCTAACTATGACATTTCTTCCATCAGACTAAAAAATACATACAAAATACAAGCAAAACATGACCAAAAAAACCAAAGAATACAAAAGAAAAAAAAAACTACACGATAATGTCACTAACTCCTCAAACCCCAGACTTGATCTGTGATGGACAAACGTTTTACCCACTAAGCTGGGTTATTTCTTTTGTTTTATCTCTCAGAAACTTTTAATTTAAAACCATGCGCTTCAAACATCAATTTCCCCAAACTAAAAATATATAAACCCTAACTATTCAAGCTTCAATTAAAGTTTAACCTGTCAACAATTTATCAATATAAGTTAGGGGTTTTATTAACAGGTTGAAGTCGACTAACTAGAAAGGATTAATTGAAAAGAAACTTACCAGTTGGTCTTGATTAGGACGCGATAAACGAACATAGGACAAGGCACGATTTAGACCGATCAGCTTGATGTTTTCAGAAATAGTTTTAGGGTTTAATGAGGCGATCAGGGTCTGTGAAGGTTTGTAGGTTCAATTTATAGCCAAGGAATCGAATTGATAAGGTTTGTATTTAAAGATAGATTTGAAAAAAAAATTGGGGATAAACACATATTAACCGACTTAATGTTGTTTTTATCGCTTAATTCACAGCAGTTAGAGCTGTTTTAAGGAATCGATCAAGATCTAATAAGTAGATTTGCATTATCCAAACGATAAGAATGCGAATTTGAATCGATTTGAATGAGGATAAGGCTAGTTTGATTATAATATAATTATATCATATTTATTTATTCACTTAATTTATAATGAATAATTAATAGGAAATTACGAGAGGTTACACCAACCGTGCCGTTACCAAAGTTTAAACCTGAAAGACATGCTTAAAAAGTCAACATAAAGCTGGTGAGTTCATAAGTTTGCGAAACCAAATGTTAAGTTCAACCCGAAATCTTTTCAATCCGAAATTTATGTAGTCCAAATCCAGGAACTAGTTGTGTAACCCCAAACAGGGAATAAAGTTATGTTATTCCAAACCAGGAATAAAGTTATGTCATTCCAAACCAGGAATAAAGTTTTCAAAAATAAGAAATGTTCGAAAACCTGACCCAAAAATCCTTACATATATACCTGATGCTAGCTAGACATCGTTACATGATACTATAGTGTCGTGAACCACTGCTGAACGTTAGAATGCCTCTATACCTGTCACTGGTTCATCACCTGGTGTCGTAAAGTTTGGTAGGACAAATATGTACCCGCCACCGACCTCCAATCGGCCCGAGTGGGGCTTGCCAAGCCCAATAGATCTATTCACACTTTCCCCGATGAATAAATATCACTAAGTATCCATGTGATATAATGTAATATGTGTTGGGAATCATGGTATCTAATACACAGCGGAAGCGGTTTATATATATTAACAAAACCGGATTATATATACAATATATATTAGGCTGATTTATATATATATAATCTATATATGTTTAATTTCATTAATCCGATTAATAAAATATTCCCAATCAGGATCTCGGTTAAACGCGTATAAATAAATAAATAATATAAACAATCAAAGTGGGTTACAATGAATCCTCGCTAGTAGGAAGTTCACAACCGAGCACAAGCCAACCAAGAGCAACACTTGCAAGAAGGAAGGCGACGATAGTGGTGGTGACCGATTATAGAGAGAATGATACAAAGAGGTCTACAGTTTTTGATAAAACTTCTCCTATTTATAGGACAAGCCATTTGGAATATTCTCATAATATTCCATATGCTTTGGAATATTCTCATAATATTCTATATGCCTTGGAATATTCTTAGAATATTCCATATCCTTTGGAATATTCTCTTAATATTCCATATGCCTTGGAATATTCTTAGAATATTCCATAATATTAATCTAATTAATATTAAATCTATCTAATTTAAAATATTATTATTTCACAAATAACAATCCACCCACACGTGAACTTGTTCTTATTTGTGTACCAACATGTAACTCTTTGGATCATACCAGGTCGGGTTACGTTGATTTTGACTTTAATTACTATCGGACATACCATATGTCCAACAATCTCCCACTTGGACGATTTTAATTAAACGAGTCAACGTGCGCAGAGTTGGACGCCTAGCTGCATCGCACTGCACCCAACACAGTATGACACTTTACAGTCGTCAACTAGTTCTTTGAGTTCAAGTAACGCTTTACTTAACCAAATACTATAGCCCTGATATTCTATCAATAAGTCCCTTCTGTATAGACATCCGTTGATCATAAGACATGGATCATTCATTCTTATATAGTGATCAACTATTCTCTATTCTCGTCTTTAATTCATAGTGGTCTAATGAACTACCTTAGTCCGAGCATGGCCACGCGTTTATACCAGTTTGAGTTAACGAGGGCGCCAGAATATCTAGACTTCTAATCCTATATAAGTACAGAATTCCATCAGCGTCATACAACTCCCACTTAATCTTGGATTTCTCCCAACACTATCCGGATTGCTACCCATGTTTCAGGATAGTATTAGATAACATCAAAGATAGTCCTTGATCAATGTAGTTTAATATGTGCCTTAGGAAAAAGAACATATTGAACATATCAATATCAAAACATCTCATGACACAGATTCATGGAGATCATTTTGAAGCGAGTTACATCCAATATCATTCCCTAATGATATCTGTGAATTATGATTCTCAAACCCTTGAGTTATTCATCTCATGAATACAATCATCTCAATTCACAATAGTTTTATATTCAAATTCATTCCCATGTAATTTGATCGATTACGGATATTTTAGAATACTCTTATTCAAGGATTTAAACATACAAATAATGAACACAGTCACAAAATATTTAAATTTGCATTTAACCCATTAAATCAAATAAATATTCAATGTAACTATTATAGTTCAAAGTAAAACACCAATACTAACTACAGATCATGCCCACTGTCTAGCAACTCTAAGCCCTATCTTTCTAGCATGCTCCTCATGTTTAGCTTGAGGTAAAGGCTTAGTAAAGAGGTCAGCCAAATTCAGATCTGTATAAACTTTGTTTATTACGATGTCTCCACGTCCTATTATTTCTCTAATAAAGTGGAATTTCTTGAGTATATGCCTTGTGGTCTGATGTGACATAGGTTCCTTTGCAAGAGCAATGGCACCAGTGTTGTCACACAGTATCTCGATAGGTTTCTTTATGCTAGGCATAACATCGAGATCACCAATGAACTTCTTCATCTAGGCAGCCTCCTTTGCAGCATCCGATGCAGCATTGTATTCTGATTCACAGGTGGATTAAGAAACCACACTTTGCTTAAAGCTGTTCCAAGTTACAGCCCCACCATTCAGAATGAAAACATATCCCGTTTGTGACCTTGAATCATCACGATCAGTCTGGAAGCTTGCATCAGTATAACACTTAACTGACAGCTCCTCATCCGGTCCGCCATATATTAAGAACATGTCCTTAGTCCTTCTCAAGTACTTAAGAATGTTCTTCACTGTTGCCCAATGACTCTCTCCTGGGTTCTGTTGATATCTACTCGTCATGCTAAGAGCATACGAGACATCAGGTCTAGTACATAACATGGCATACATGATGGAACCAATAGCAGAAGCATATGGAACTCTTTCCATTTTCTTCTTTTCCTATTCAGTAATTGCACACTGCTTGCTATTAAGAACGGTTCCATGTGCCATGGGCAAGAGCCCCCTTTTTTAGTCTTGCATTGAGAAGCGTCGTATGACCTTATCAATATATGTACTTTGACTTAAACCCAATAACCGCTTTGATCTATCTCTACAAATATTTATTCCCAGAATATAAGCGGCTTCACCAAGATCTTTCATTGCAAAACATTTACCCAATCAGGTCTTAACATCTTTAAGCATATGGACATTGTTTCCAATGACTAGTATGTCATATACATACAGTATGAGAAAAGTGATATAGCTCCCACCAGATTTCTTATAAACACATGGTTCATCTTAGTTCTTGATAAAACCAAACTCTTTGATTTTCTGATCAAAACGGATATTCCAGCTGCGAGACGCTTGCTTTAATCCATAGATGGATTTATTCAGCTTGCACACCTTATTAGGATTCTTTGGATTGACAAAACCTTCAGGCTGAACCATATAAACATCTTCCAGTAAGTGTCCATTAAGGAACACAGTCTTGACATCCATTTGCCATATCTCATAGTCATAATATGCAGCAATGGCAAGTAGAATTCTAATAGATTTAAGCATGGCTACTGGCGAGAAAGTTTCCTCATAATCAATTCCTTGAGTCTGAGTAAAACCTTTCGCTACAAGCCTTGCTTTGTAAGTTTGCACATTCCCATCCATGCCAGACTTCTTCTTGAAGATCCATTTGTTTCCTATAGTCCGACATTCGGCAGGAAGATCAACCAAATCCCAGACTTGGTTATCATACATGGATTGCATCTCTGCATTCATGGCTTCTTGCCATTTCTTGGATTCTGAATCCAAGATTGCAGCTTTGCAAGTAGTAGGCTTAGCTTCATCAATCATGAAGATATCGTCATACCTTTCAGGTGCACGACGATCCCTAATACTTCTTTGAACACTTGGTGTTTTTGTTGTTTCTTGAGTCCTTACAAGCTTAACTTCAACAACTTGATCGATTACTTCTGGTTCTGTCTGAACAACTGGTTCAGTCACTTGTGATTCTCGAATTTCTTCAAGATCCACATGGTTATCTCCAATCCCTCGCGCCAGAAGCTCTTCCTCCAAGAAAGTGCCTCTACGTTTAGTGAAAATCCTATTTTCAGTGGAGTAGTAGAATAGGTAACCGATCTTCTTAGCGTATCCGACGAAAACCACCTTTTCGCCTCTAGGATCTAGTTTATCCGAAGATTCTAGAGTGACATAAGCATTACATCCCCAGACTTTAAGATACGATACATGAGGTTTCTTTCCATGCCATATCTCATAAGGCGTTTTGTCAACCTTCTTTGTTGGAGCTATATTCACAAGTATTGCGGCAGTTTCCAAAGCATAACTTCAAAAGGATTTTGGAAGGTTTGTTCGACACATCATTGATCGAATCATATCTAATAGAGTTCGATTTCTCCGCTCAGACACACCATTATGTTGTGGTGTTCCAGGTGGAGTGAGTTGTGAAACTATTCCACAATCCTTTAGATGATCGATGAATTCCTGACTAAGATATTCACCACCTCGATCTGATCGAAGCATCTTAATAGTTCTATTCAGCTGATGTTCTACTTTGTTTTGGTACTCCTTGAACTTTTCAAGAGTTTCATGTTTATGCTTCACAAGATAAACTATAACAACCCGCAAAAATAAGGTAATTCCGTACAAATTAATTAATATATGATTAACGTAATTAAATGCAATTATGTGTGATTTAATTATCAAGGTCTTAGGGGATAGCAATTTCCAAATAGTGCATAAGAATGCATACGTTTAATGGTAAAACATGATTGGATCATGTGCGAATAAGCTATCCGGTATGGACGTTGGCAATTACCCGGTAATAATTAAATAAACGAAACGGATCCCGGACACCCAGGATATAAAATAAAGGGTATTTTCATAAGATATAATGAGTTTTGGAACTCCAAAACCATAAATGAAAACGTCTTGTACAAATCTCCCGGTAACGAATAAAATGCGCGTACCGCACCCGATACGCGTATAACTCATAATTTCACCCGGCAAAGGCCTAAATAGCCAATCAACGCTTAAAATAGACTATATTTAAGGGTTATTAAAGGTATTTTCAATGTCCGGATAACGCGTGATTAAAACCCGAAAAATACCCGAACGACACCCGAACGACGGGGGATTAAACATAACAAGTATTGGGTAAATATTTGAAGTTGTGGACCCCACCAAACCCACTTGGGGGCCGGCCTAGATGGCCTCCTTGTGTTCAAGCATGTGCTAATAATAATAATCTCCTAATCTATATGTAAAGCATGCACATACATAAGACAAAAGTGTAAGAAAAAGGTATAAGTAAACATTAGTACAAAAAGCAACTCTAACCTTGTCCCCTTGGTGATATTTTCGGCCATATGGCCCTAATAAGCCAAGACAACACTTAGCTAATTATGACACTAGTGTATGCATGCATGTGTGAGGTCTTGTATGTAAGGATCATGATGCCTTATAAAGATTAACCAAGATTTGCAAGTAACCTCCTACTTACATACATACATACACGGTTACATATACACACACACTCATCATATTTTCAAAATCTCCCAAGTACACATACAATCCTCCATAAGATCTCTTGAATCTTTAGCATCATTACATGTGATAATTATATATAAACATGTGTTAGAAGGTTGAATAACAAAGCAAAACAAATCCTCTTCTTTCTTCATTTGGCCGTGGGTTTCATACCATCCCCATACTCCATTCTTACAAGTTTCTACACCTCCAAAACACTTAAAACAATCCATCATCCAAACCCCTATTGTGTGTTTCAAGAGCTTGGAGCTAAACCACTTGGAAGAACACACTAAACCCCTCTCAAATCCAAGGTGTTTGTCTTCCCTAGCCTTGTGCTAGTAGTAAGCATTCTTGATCTTGTTTTCGATTATTATTATTCATGTATGTGTTCCTAGTAGCAAGTTGTACATGAAGGGTTTAAAAAAGAGGTTTGAACATAATCTTTAATAGGTTTTACATGTGTAAAATGGATGATTAAAGATATGAAAATAAATCATGGATTTGATGATGATGGAGATATAATCTTGAAAATATGTAAAGTTTACATTTAAAGCTAAGTAGGATGATGTTTTGGGTAAGATTATGGAATGAACTTGAATATGTTAAAAGTAACTTTAAATCATCTTATTATGATCATTCATGTTATTAGATGTGGTAAAACATGTTAGAAGTTCATAAATAAAGAAGATGGAAAATTAAAGTTAGCTCACTTAGGTGAATGAAATTTGGCTATGTTGAAGAAATACATAACACACACATATAATTAGTCTTCCATATGGAATACAAGACTAACATAAGTGATTTAATACAAAAATAACTTACCAATAAAAAGTTGAATCTTCAAAGTTTACTATTTTGAGTGAAAAATGTTAACTTTGGAAGTTAGAGTAGAAAAATGCAACTTTTGGAAGTTAAGGGACTAAAGTTGTAACTTTGAAAGTTAGAGGACTAAAATGGATATTTTAGAAACTATTAGTCCAAAAATACAAGTATGGAAAGTTTGGTGTCAAAAATGTAAGTAATAAAGTCTAAGGATGATTTTTGTAAATACTAGTAGAAATACTTGGGTATTTTGTATAAAAGTGTATTTTTGAAAGTTATAAAAATATAAAGGGCTTTAACACAAGGATTTTTATAAAATAGAGAGTTTATAAAAATATTAAACAAACTTGGGAAACTTATACAAAAATGAATACTTTTATATAAATGGGAATATAAAAGTGTTGGAAACATTTTTGTAGTTAAGTTAACAAGTTGGGTTAAAAATACATAAGTATTTTAGACCATCCAAGTAACATGTGAAAAGAGGAAGAAATATGGTTAATATTTCTATAAAATACATGTTGGGAAAAACTTGGAAAAATTAACTAATCACGTTAAGATATCGAACTAAGACGCGTTAACTAACCATACACGGACAAATCATGAGAAAAATGCCATTGCGGCAAGATGAGAAAAATATATATTTTAAGAAGTAAAATATATATATATATACATTGGGTGAAAACTAATAAACACTTTCCTAAGTGTTAAGAGAATTATCCGTGGGAGAAAACACATGACATAAAACAAATAAGACGTTAAAACAAACGTATATACTTAACGAGAAAAATTACACATTTATATATATGTACGCTCGTCTCGGCAAAATTCTAGTATATCTACTTAATGGGAAAGTAGATATGTGGGAAGGAAAGCCGCGACGAGAAGACAAAGATATATATATGTGTATGCCGTACCAACGAGATCCTAGTATATTTATTTGAATGGGAAAATAAATATACGGTATGGTGAGTTGAATCGGGTGTTAAGAATATACAATCGAACGACAAGATCTTAGCATATTTGTTTAAATGGGAAAACAAATGTGTGGCAAAGTGAGTCGGGTCGAGCATTGAAATATATATTATATCGAGCGATGCGATCTTAAGTATAATTATTTAAATGGGAAGATAATTATATGTTAAGTGAAGTCGAGTCGATGATAATAAGATACAAGTTAAGGAAATATTAACAAGAGTAATATATAACTTGTAACACAAAGGGTAATGTAACGCCAACAAAACCTAGGATACGCGCTTAATTAAACGGGATTTGGAACAACTTGTGGTCGGGAGTTGGGTGTACAACTTGCCAAGGCACATGCACTATAGGAATAGTGACTTATACGTCTAGGACGTTTGTAGGTGCGAGACCACCCACTTGCTATCTACCTTTTGAGCCAGACGCAGTTTCAGGTGAGTTTCACGGCCCCATTTTAAACTATTTTTACGTTTTCGGGGGAAAGATATGTTAGGGAAATGTTTGACGGGTTTATTACTTTAGGTGTGACCGCCACTCGGGGTTGAGTCCTCGCCTCTATAATCATTTATTCGGAGATTGAAACCGGAGGAATATTCGGATAGTACTATTGGTGCCTGACAAGGCCCACCCCTAATCGATAGCGTCGATTGTGCATTAGGTTATGCCTGGGGTGCAAATATTCTGAACTTAAGTCGTGGGAAACCGAGTAACGACTTGGAGCGGGGCATTTTATTTATATACGTCTTGGTTTGATTATAGTCTCAAGTAGATTTATAGGAATTTGCAACTCCTATATATTGTCATAACATGGTATTCCCAAGTATTCAAGTTTTAGAAACTGAAAACCTGTGAACTCACCAATATATTTATATTGACGAAACTTTTAAACATATCTTTCAGGTAACTAGATGAAGAAGGACCAGGCGAGCTGGGTCGGAGAATCTCCCAATGCGGCGTTGTACATTTTGCGGGGTTTCACCTTTATTTCCCAAAGCTCGGGATATATTTGAGAAACCTTGATGTCACTTTAAAAACAATTTACTTTTGTGTAATGTTTGGAACAAGTAATGACGCCTTAATAAATGACCAATTTTCTTAAATTACTTATGTTTAGCAATAACCTTGACTTTATGCTTTTGAACCGTCGCGCCACGTGTTTCCGCCGTTGTCGTGGTGTGACAGAACGTGGTATCAGAGCCAAGGTTATAGCGAACTAGAGTATTTTCTTTAAAAACTAGACTATAACCGGATTTGGTTCAAATAATAAAGTTTTAAAAAGGAAATATATAAAGGTGTTAAATAAAAGTAATTTTCAAGAAGCATTGGGCATGAGGAGATTCCGACCAAGCCAGCCATGGGTATTGTTATGCTTTAGCGTGAAATTAGAAGTTAGGAAGTTTACTATAGAGTACGCCATAACTGTCTAATTTAAATAATTCATATATATTAGTACGGTTCTTTTGCCAGGAATGTCGAACGCAGGAAGTATCGCGCCGAGCTACGACAGTAGCTTGCAGATCATCCCAGCACCACCACCAGAGCCAGCAGAGTTGGTAGTGCTCTCCTCAGGAGATGAGGACGTAGAGATGGGCGTCGCCGCCGACGGAGCAGGCGACGATAGCTCAGATGAGTCAGACCCCAGCGAGGACCCCCACTGGGCACCGGCCGTGATTGACGCGCCACTGCCCATTGTACCGGCCGCACCTTTGGCCGTACACCCCATTCGAGCCATCAGGGACTTCCCTGAAGGCTGTGCCGGTCCGTCGCGACCAAACCCAGCCGAGTCGGATGCGGCAGAGTCTCCATTCCGCCGACAGGCTCACGCCGAGCACGAGCCAGCACCGGTACCCCACATTCACGTACCTGCAGGCATGAGACTCCTGCCTATCGCCCGTGGGAGGAACGGGTGGATATCCGATGACTCCGACGACGAGTCTGTAGGTTCGGTGGAGCACATGTTGGTGCCCGAGATTCCGGCTGATCAGGAGGAGCCAGTGGCTCCAATGTTAGAGGATGCACCTGCTGATCCCATACCCCCACCAGCACCACTCGAGCCCGTACCACAGGAGGGACCAGCAGCACATATACTCGAGGGTAGCCCCGCTGATAGCCCTGAGCTACGCAGGGCAGGCATGGCAGCTTTTGCCACCGCGACCCCTCCTACCCCCACTGTCGTGGTATCCACTCCAGAGTGGGCCACTGTCTCGGAGCCGTTAGTAGCCCCACTAGCCGAGCCTATGCCACCACCCCCAGTAGCCATGACTTTACCCATCCCCACCATTCCCAGCATGACACCTGCACCATACCCTCTAGGTGCAGGGGACCCTTATATGATGCCACCCCACTTTTCCATCAGGCCACAAGGTTTCACTCCATTACTGCCACACATACCGATACCAGCCCCCTTCGGGCCATTCCCATCCACACACCCAGATATACCCGGACCATCCCAGCCACCTAGGATGCCACCCTTGTCTGGACCAGCATGGTCCACTGCCATCACTCTAGAGCGGGACTTTCAGACTCTCGCAGACACGGTGCAGCGCACCGTAACACAGGTGGAGCATCAGACACGTCAGATGTGGACGAGGATGATAGATGCGCGGGATGCTTTGGCGCATTACGCGGAGGAATTGCTGAGCCTGGACGCTCAGTGCGGTATCACAGGGGATGCGCACTTTGCGCATCGACATTTCTTGTACGAGCGTATCACGAAGATCAGTATGACGATCAGTACGCACGCGCCGCAGTACCAGTATCCGCCACCGCCGCCACAGTAGGATGTATCAGGGATGCACAGAAGACCCACCAGTTTATGTACATAGTAGCTGCAGTATGGTAGTACAGCACGGGTTATGACACTCGTCTGCATTTTGCCTAGCCGTACGGATATTACGGCATATGATATGATGTTTTATTTATTTCAAAAACAATGTATTGTATGAGAAATGTATTCTCCATTTTGTATTATGAACAAGCATTGTACTAGTATTATTGAAATTAATGAAAAATCTTATTATTATGGTGAAATATGTTGTTGTCTATGATTATTATTGCTTACTCCATATGTTGTGGTTTGTATATTTGTGTGGTGATGTTGTGTTGATTACTATTTATTTTTGTATGATGTGTTGGGATGTTGTGTGATGACATGGTGTTGATTATTGTATTCATGCTTTGGTTTGTTATTTATGCCTTGTATTGTATAAATGTTTGCCAAATTAACCTTTGATAATTATTATTGAAGAGAAATGGCACCAGCCACTAGAAGCAATAGCGGAGCAGACGGACTGCCCACAACACCAGCCGAACTCGAAACCATGATATCTGAACGCATAGCCCGCGCGATCGCGGAGCACGAAGCTGCACGCTCCGAAAGATCTCGCGACTTGACTGGGAGTGACCGACAGGAAACTTCCCCCACTGGTAAGAAGTTGATAGTAATTGATAAAGCAATGGGAGAATATCCTAAAACTCCTATCCCGTAATAACGTACAACTTTATTAATGCAGAAACGGCCTCGCGGGAGCGTGGCTGCACTTTCAAAGCCTTTCTCGACTGCAAGCCACTCAATTTTAACGGCACAGAAGGATCAGTTGGTCTGGTCAAATGGTTTGAAAAGACCGAGGCTGTTATTCGCATCAGTGGGTGTACCACACGTCAGTCGGTTATGTACTCTACCAATTTGTTCTTGGACCAAGCACTGACCTGGTGGAATGGTCAAGTGCAGTCTTTGGGTGATGACGCTGCCTACTCCCTGTCGTGGGCAGAACTGAAGGAACTGATGATTGCTGAGTACCGTCCTGCGAGTGAGGTACAGAAATTGGAAACTGAGTTTTGGAACCTCACTATGGTGGGAGCAGACGTTACTGGATACACGTCTCGATTCCACGATCTTGCTAGATTAGTGCCGCGATTGGTTACCCCTGAGAACAACAAAATTGAGCGCTATTTGTTCGGCCTAGCACCGCAGATACGCAGCATGGTCACTGCTTCTAAACCTACGACCATGCGCGCGGCTATTGATCTTGCGCTCAGTCTCACCAAAGATGCCATACGCATGGGTACACTGATCCGCCAGGTTTCGGGATTAAAAATTTCTGAGGCAAGCAGTGTTGAGGCCAAGAATCAGGGATCAAACTCAGCTGTTGTGACGAACGACCAGGGTAACAGGCCGAGGTTTGGGAAAAGAAAACGGGATGAAGGAAAAAGGGACCGAGCGTCGGGTAGCTCGAACAAGAAGGGAAAGGGATATGTCGCCACGGGACGTGGTAATGGTAACAAGCAGGGAAATCAGGGGAGAAACAATGGATTAACTTGTGGGAAGTGCCACCGCACAGGGCACAAGACTGAAGAATGCCGTTCTGGAGCACCGAAAAATGGAGGGGCTAGACCATGCTTTGCATGCGGGTCGTTAGATCATTGGAAGAAATATTGCCCCAAGATCAACAACCAGGCCCGCGGCCGGGCATTTGTGATTGGAGCCGGTGATGCACGGCAAGACCCCAATGTGGTCACTGGTACGTTTCCTCTAAATGGTCATTATGCCTCTGTATTATTTGATACCGGTGCTGACTTTAGCTTCGTATCCATTGAGTTTAAAAGACTACTTGGTTTAAAAACTAGCAAACTAGATACACCCTACTCTATAGAACTGGCTAATGGTAAAACTATTGAAACGAGAGAGGTAGCAAAAGATTGTAAATTAGAACTCTGTGGGCACGAGTTTGGGATTGATCTATTGCCGGTCGTATTGGGAAGTTTTGACATCGTTGTCGGCATGGACTGGTTGTCCGCGCACCGTGCCATTGTGGTTTGCAACGATAAAGTTATTCAAGTTCCCCTCGCAAGCGGTGAAACTCTCTCAATTCAAGGGGAAAGACACGGGACGCCACTAAGGATTATTTCGAGCATGAAGGCTCGTAAGTGTCTGAGAAAAGGGCTTGTCGCATTCTTGGCACACGTAGTGGACAAGAAGGCCGACGAGCGAAAGTTGGAAGACATTCCAGTAGCCAGAGACTTTCCGGATGTATTTCCAGAAGATTTGCCGGGGTTGCCGCCACCTCGACAAGTCGAGTTCCGCATCGACCTCGTTCCCGGAGCAGCTCCTGTGGCACGATCGCCATACCGCCTAGCTCCATCAGAGATGCAGGAACTGTCCAGCCAGCTACAAGAATTATTGGACAAAGGTTTTATAAGACCGAGTTTCTCACCTTGGGGAGCTCCCGTCTTATTTGTGAAGAAGAAGGATGGCACATTTCGCATGTGCATCGACTATCGAGAGCTGAACAAGCTAACCATCAAGAATCGCTATCCTCTCCCCAGGATCGACGATTTTTTTGATCAGCTCCAAGGTTCCAGCTATTACTCCAAGATCGATTTGAGGTCAGGCTATCACCAGTTGCGTATACAAGAAGAAGATGTACCAAAAACGGCCTTCAGAACCCGGTATGGACACTATGAATTTTTGGTGATGCCGTTCGGCTTGACCAACGCACCAGCGGTTTTCATGGACCTAATGAACCGCGTGTGTAAGCCATACCTGGATAAATTCGTCATCGTCTTCATTGACGATATTTTGATCTATTCACGCACGAAAGAAGACCACGAGAATCACCTTCGGTTAATTCTTGAAGTATTACGCAAAGAGAAGCTCTATGCTAAATTCTCGAAATGTGACTTTTGGATTCGGGAAGTTCACTTTTTAGGCCACGTGGTAAACGAGAAGGGCATACACGTCGATCCCGCCAAGATCGAGGCAATTAAGAATTGGGAAGCCCCTCGAACTCCTACCGAAGTACGGCAATTTCTAGGCCTTGCGGGTTATTACAGAAGGTTCATCGAGAACTTTTCAAAAATAGCACAAGCGTTAACCATGCTAACCCAAAAGGATAAGAAATTTAAGTGGACGGAAAAGCAAGAGGCAGCATTCCAATTGTTAAAAGACAAGTTATGTGGCGCTCCGATACTGTCACTTCCAGACGGTACGGAAGATTTCGTGGTGTACTGTGATGCCTCGCATCAAGGTTTGGGATGTGTATTGATGCAGCGAGAAAAAGTAATAGCATATGCTTCCAGACAACTGAAAATCCATGAGAAGAACTACACTACACACGATTTGGAATTAGGTGCAGTGGTGTTCGCTCTCAAGATATGGAGGCACTATTTGTACGGAACCAAGTGCACGATTTTCACTGACCATAAGAGTTTGCAACACATCTTTGATCAGAAAGATTTAAACATGCGACAACGGCGATGGGTTGAATTACTAAACGATTACGATTGTGAAATTAAGTACCATCCCGGTAAGGCGAATGTCGTAGCCGACGCCTTGAGTCACAAGGAACGGGTTAAACCATTGCGTGTTCGAGCTTTGGGCCTGACTATCCACACGAATATGACTGAACAAATTCGTGAAGCTCAAGTTAACGCCCTCAAACCCGAGAATGTCAATGGTGAAAGGTTACGAAAGATGGTTGATTCACTGGAACCAAAAGCGGACCAGACACTGTATTTCATGAATAGAATTTGGGTCCTAGTATATGGTGGATTGCGTGAGCTAGTATTGGCCGAAGCTCACAGTTCTAGATATTCGGTTCACCCTGGTGCAGACAAGATGTTCCACGATTTGAAGGAACTTTATTGGTGGCCAAATTTCAAGAGAGATATAGCGGCCTATGTTGCGCGATGTCTAACATGCGCAAAGGTCAAGGCCGAGCATCAGAAACCTTCCGGTTTGCTTCAACAACCGGAAATACCGGAATGGAAATGGGAACGAATCACCATGGATTTCATTACCAAGTTACCTAAGACGACAAGTGGCCATGACACGATCTGGGTAATCGTTGATCGATTGACGAAATCTGCACACTTCCTTCCGATTCGCGAAACGGACAAGTTGGAGAAACTGACCCGTTTGTACATTAAGGAAGTGGTATCTAAACACGGTGTACCTGTATCTATCATCTCCGATCGGGATAGTCGCTTCACTTCCAGATTTTGGGAAAGTTTAAATGAAGCCCTCGGTACTCGCCTCGACATGAGCACCGCATATCACCCCCAAACGGATGGCCAAAGTGAACGAACCATCCAGACCTTGGAGGATATGTTGAGGGCATGCGCGATTGATTTCGGAGGTAATTGGGATACACACTTGCCGTTGGTAGAATTTTCTTATAACAACAGTTATCATACGAGCATTCAAGCCGCGCCGTTTGAAGCTCTATATGGACGCAAGTGCCGATCGCCATTATGTTGGGCGGAAGTTGGAGAAAAGCAACTCACCGGGCCCGAAATTGTTCAAGAGACCACGGATAAGGTCTTTTTGATAAAGGAACGCCTCAAAGCGGCCCGGGACCGCCAGAAAAGCTATGCTGATATGAGGCGAAAGCCTTTAGAGTTTCAAGTCGGAGACAAGGTCCTGCTGAAAGTGTCACCTTGGAAAGGTGTCGCGCGCTTTGGAAAGCACGGAAAGTTGAACCCATGATATATTGGACCGTTCGAAGTCTTGTCCAGGGTAGGCACAGTGGCATACAAGCTCAAGTTGCCTCAAGAGCTTAGTGGAATACACGACACGTTTCATGTGTCAAATTTGAAAAAGTGCCTATCCGACGAAACTCTCATTATTCCAGCTGACGAAATCCAGATTGACGACAAGTTACATTTTGTTGAAGAACCAATCGAGGTAACTGATTGGAAGGTCCAGAAACTTAGGCGCAGCAAGATCAGATTGGTCAAAGTGCGCTGGAATGCCAAGCGTGGACCGGAGTTCACGTGGGAAAGGCTGGACCGGATGAAGCAAAAATACCCCGCCCTATTCGAGAAGACACCTGTACCGGAGAACTCGAAGTGAATTCCGGGACGGAATTCTCTTAACGGGGGGAGAATGTAACAACCGGCAAAAATAAGGTAATTCCGTACAAATTAATTAATATATGATTAACGTAATTAAATGCAATTATGTGTGATTTAATTATCAAGGTCTTAGGGGATAGCAATTTCCAAATAGTGCATAAGAATGCATACGTTTAATGGTAAAACATGATTGGATCATGTGCGAATAAGCTATCCGGTATGGACGTTGGCAATTACCCGGTAATAATTAAATAAACGAAACGGATCCCGGACACCCAGGATATAAAATAAAGGGTATTTTCATAAGATATAATGAGTTTTGGAACTCCAAAACCATAAATGAAAACGTCTTGTACAAATCTCCCGGTAACGAATAAAATGCGCGTACCGCACCCGATACGCGTATAACTCATAATTTCACCCGGCAAAGGCCTAAATAGCCAATCAACGCTTAAAATAGACTATATTTAAGGGTTATTAAAGGTATTTTCAATGTCCGGATAACGCGTGATTAAAACCCGAAAAATACCCGAACGACACCCGAACGACGGGGGATTAAACATAACAAGTATTGGGTAAATATTTGAAGTTGTGGACCCCACCAAACCCACTTGGGGGCCGGCCTAGATGGCCTCCTTGTGTTCAAGCATGTGCTAATAATAATAATCTCCTAATCTATATGTAAAGCATGCACATACATAAGACAAAAGTGTAAGAAAAAGGTATAAGTAAACATTAGTACAAAAAGCAACTCTAACCTTGTCCCCTTGGTGATATTTTCGGCCATATGGCCCTAATAAGCCAAGACAACACTTAGCTAATTATGACACTAGTGTATGCATGCATGTGTGAGGTCTTGTATGTAAGGATCATGATGCCTTATAAAGATTAACCAAGATTTGCAAGTAACCTCCTACTTACATACATACATACACGGTTACATATACACACACACTCATCATATTTTCAAAATCTCCCAAGTACACATACAATCCTCCATAAGATCTCTTGAATCTTTAGCATCATTACATGTGATAATTATATATAAACATGTGTTAGAAGGTTGAATAACAAAGCAAAACAAATCCTCTTCTTTCTTCATTTGGCCGTGGGTTTCATACCATCCCCATACTCCATTCTTACAAGTTTCTACACCTCCAAAACACTTAAAACAATCCATCATCCAAACCCCTATTGTGTGTTTCAAGAGCTTGGAGCTAAACCACTTGGAAGAACACACTAAACCCCTCTCAAATCCAAGGTGTTTGTCTTCCCTAGCCTTGTGCTAGTAGTAAGCATTCTTGATCTTGTTTTCGATTATTATTATTCATGTATGTGTTCCTAGTAGCAAGTTGTACATGAAGGGTTTAAAAAAGAGGTTTGAACATAATCTTTAATAGGTTTTACATGTGTAAAATGGATGATTAAAGATATGAAAATAAATCATGGATTTGATGATGATGGAGATATAATCTTGAAAATATGTAAAGTTTACATTTAAAGCTAAGTAGGATGATGTTTTGGGTAAGATTATGGAATGAACTTGAATATGTTAAAAGTAACTTTAAATCATCTTATTATGATCATTCATGTTATAATATGTGGTAAAACATGTTAGAAGTTCATAAATAAAGAAGATGGAAAATTAAAGTTAGCTCACTTAGGTGAATGAAATTTGGCTATGTTGAAGAAATACATAACACACACATATAATTAGTCTTCCATATGGAATACAAGACTAACATAAGTGATTTAATACAAAAATAACTTACCAATAAAAAGTTGAATCTTCAAAGTTTACTATTTTGAGTGAAAAATGTTAACTTTGGAAGTTAGAGTAGAAAAATGCAACTTTTGGAAGTTAAGGGACTAAAGTTGTAACTTTGAAAGTTAGAGGACTAAAATGGATATTTTAGAAACTATTAGTCCAAAAATACAAGTATGGAAAGTTTGGTGTCAAAAATGTAAGTAATAAAGTCTAAGGATGATTTTTGTAAATACTAGTAGAAATACTTGGGTATTTTGTATAAAAGTGTATTTTTGAAAGTTATAAAAATATAAAGGGCTTTAACACAAGGATTTTTATAAAATAGAGAGTTTATAAAAATATTAAACAAACTTGGGAAACTTATACAAAAATGAATACTTTTATATAAATGGGAATATAAAAGTGTTGGAAACATTTTTGTAGTTAAGTTAACAAGTTGGGTTAAAAATACATAAGTATTTTAGACCATCCAAGTAACATGTGAAAAGAGGAAGAAATATGGTTAATATTTCTATAAAATACATGTTGGGAAAAACTTGGAAAAATTAACTAATCACGTTAAGATATCGAACTAAGACGCGTTAACTAACCATACACGGACAAATCATGAGAAAAATGTCATTGCGGCAAGATGAGAAAAATATATATTTTAAGAAGTAAAATATATATATATACATTGGGTGAAAACTAATAAACACTTTCCTAAGTGTTAAGAGAATTATTCGTGGGAGAAAACACATGACATAAAACAAATAAGACGTTAAAACAAACGTATATACTTAACGAGAAAAATTACACATTTATATATATGTACGCTCGTCTCGGCAAAATTCTAGTATATCTACTTAATGGGAAAGTAGATATGTGGGAAGGAAAGCCGCGACGAGAAGACAAAGATATATATATGTGTATGTCGTACCAACGAGATCCTAGTATATTTATTTGAATGGGAAAATAAATATACGGTATGGTGAGTTGAATCGGGTGTTAAGAATATACAATCGAACGACAAGATCTTAGCATATTTGTTTAAATGGGAAAACAAATGTGTGGCAAAGTGAGTCGGGTCGAGCATTGAAATATATATTATATCGAGCGATGCGATCTTAAGTATAATTATTTAAATGGGAAGATAATTATATGTTAAGTGAAGTCGAGTCGATGATAATAAGATACAAGTTAAGGAAATATTAACAAGAGTAATATATAACTTGTAACACAAAGGGTAATGTAACGCCAACAAAACCTAGGATACGCGCTTAATTAAACGGGATTTGGAACAACTTGTGGTCGGGAGTTGGGTGTACAACTTGCCAAGGCACATGCACTATAGGAATAGTGACTTATACGTCTAGGACGTTTGTAGGTGCGAGACCACCCACTTGCTATCTACCTTTTGAGCCAGACGCAGTTTCAGGTGAGTTTCACGGCCCCATTTTAAACTATTTTTACGTTTTCGGGGGAAAGATATGTTAGGGAAATGTTTGACGGGTTTATTACTTTAGGTGTGACCGCCACTCGGGGTTGAGTCCTCGCCTCTATAATCATTTATTCGGAGATTGAAACCGGAGGAATATTCGGATAGTACTATTGGTGCCTGACAAGGCCCACCCCTAATCGATAGCGTCGATTGTGCATTAGGTTATGCCTGGGGTGCAAATATTCTGAACTTAAGTCGTGGGAAACCGAGTAACGACTTGGAGCGGGGCATTTTATTTATATACGTCTTGGTTTGATTATAGTCTCAAGTAGATTTATAGGAATTTGCAACTCCTATATATTGTCATAACATGGTATTCCCAAGTATTCAAGTTTTAGAAACTGAAAACCTGTGAACTCACCAATATATTTATATTGACGAAACTTTTAAACATATCTTTCAGGTAACTAGATGAAGAAGGACCAGGCGAGCTGGGTCGGAGAATCTCCCAATGTGGCGTTGTACATTTTGCGGGGTTTCACCTTTATTTCCCAAAGCTCGGGATATATTTGAGAAACCTTGATGTCACTTTAAAAACAATTTACTTTTGTGTAATGTTTGGAACAAGTAATGACGCCTTAATAAATGACCAATTTTCTTAAATTACTTATGTTTAGCAATAACCTTGACTTTATGCTTTTGAACCGTCGCGCCACGTGTTTCCGCCGTTGTCGTGGTGTGACATAAACATAACCATATCTACTGAAATCATCAGTAAATGTAACAAAGTATCTTTCTCCATGTCTTGACATTGTTCTGAATGGACCACATACATCGGTATGTACAAGTCCTAACAGATCATTAGCTCTTTCTCCAACATTTGAAAAATGTGCTTTTGTTAACTTTCCACTTAAGCATGATTCGCATTTTCCAAACGACTCTGAACCCTTGGAATCCAGGATTCCTGCGGTCTTGAGTTGTTTAACATGATTCTTGCTAATGTGACCAAGTCTACAATGCCACATATACGTATCATTGAAGTCCAACTTATTACTTTTATGGGAGATGTTGCATAATATGTTATCGTTTTGGATTTCTATCTCATAGATTCCATTGTTGGGTTTTGCATCAAAGTAAAACATATCGTTAAAATAAGCATAAATAAATTCACCATTAAAACGATAATTAAAACCTTGTTCACGCAAAGCAGAAACTGAAACAATATTTCTAGTCACACTAGGAATATAATAAACATTGTTCAAAACATGTTCTAAACCAGAAGGAAGTAAGAGAACACATTCTCCTATCGCCTTCACCGCAAATCCTTTTCCATTGCCAACACGGACCTCCAAGTCGCATTGTTTCAGCTTTCTAATCTTTCTTAGTCCTTGCAAAACATTACAAATGTGGAAACCACATCATGTGTCAAACACCCATGTTTTGCTAGGAAAAGCAAAGATTTCAATAACATATATACCTGAGGACTCTCCTCCTGAAGCCTTAGCTTGCTTCAGCTCAGCTAAATACTTAGCACATTTCCTCTTCCAGTGCCCAGTTTCATCACAATGAAAACACTTGGCATCTTTCCGAGGGTTCTTATTGGCAACAGATTTGCCTTTTCCCTTCCCTTTGCCCTGATTGCCTTTCTTCTTGGTGTTAGGTTTCTTAACATGACCCTCCCTGATCATTAGCACTGGTGCAGTTTTGCTAGGTATGTTCACCTCAGCAATTTTGAGCATCTGATGCAGCTCTGCAAGTGTCTTCTCCATCCCATTCATATTATAGTTCATAATGAACTGGTCATATGACTTTGGCAATGAGTTTAGGATAATAATCCCAACTAACTCATCGCTTAAGGGGAATTCCAGACAAGCCAAGTGATCAACATATGCCTTCATTTTTAGTACTGGCGTTTCAAGAACATACAACTTGTTCTCCGCCTTGAGAAAAATTTTCAAGTTTCGGTGCCAGTCATGAAGTTAGAGTTGTTCAGTTTGTCCTTCTCTCGGATGGACTTGAGAAAGAATTGGGAGGCGGAATTGTTTTTAGTTGACATCTACAAAGTTCAAGATTAGTATTTTGTGTTTTAAATGTCCTAATTTATCTTATGACCCAAAAGCAAAATTAATTAGGATGAGACCCCGATTCATCAATACACAGTGAAATGGCTTAGCACTGTCCACTGGTACGATTAGGTAGGTAAACAACGATTGTTAATTGTGTCCACTACACAACTCTCCATTTGGGGTTATCGCTAAAAGCGATGTATGTTTAACCCCAACTATGCCCACTAGACAAACAAGCGATGTTTGGTCCTTTACTGTTAACTGTAACATCGGCCTATGTTACACAGGAAACGCGATGATTACCTTCACTCACGATCAACACCCAGACGCAGGGTTCAACACTAACATTTGGGTTCGATTTAGAATGAAGTGTTAACTCGTTAAGGGTGGCATAAAACATCAATTTAAAATTGGGATTTATTTTAATATTTACCATAAATATTTTGAATAACTCATAGCATGACGCGAGTTATACAACGGTTTATAAAATCCAATTTTATATGATTCGTGATAATTGAAACTCCTTTCAACGCTCGACATGGTATAGTTTTAAATACCCTATTTAAACAATGTTGGTCGTTTTATCGCAAATGGACTTGTTTTAATATTAATAAAACTCTTTTATTAAATGCGCTTTTCGGTTTTATAAAACTTGTTTTAATAAAACCGTTGCCATGATTGCGAAAATTTTATTTATTTTGGGTTATCTAGATTATTTACAATAAATAAAACACAACCACAAAACATAATAATAAAATTAAACGAATCGAGTCACTAGTAGGTCGCCCGTTTTGTTTTAGCCAGAAACGAAACGAACTAGTCCAAAGGGTTTCAAAAACTATTTTGACAACTCCCACTTGACCCGAGATCTCTATCTCTTACACTGGATTCAATATATGTAATAAAATAAAATAAAACCATCACAATCACAGCCATGACAAGGTACAAATACCTAGAGCTCGATTCCCATCACAATCCATGAACAACCAAAAGATTTTGATCTTTCGTCAAAATAAATATTTTTTTGACAAATAAAACATAGATCAAAATTATAACTTTACCATCTATACGCGCGTAACCGTGGCTCTGATACCACTGTTGGAATCATGGTATCTAATACACAGCGGAAGCGGTTTATATATATTAACAAAACCGGATTATATATACAATATATATTAGGCCGATTTATATATATAATCTATATATGTTTAATTTCATTAATCCGATTAATAAAATATTCCCAATCAGGATCTCGGTTAAACGCGTATAAACAAATAAATAATATAAACAATCAAAGCGGGTTTAGTAATCAACCTTTGACGACTACACCGGAATTGTAACACGCGGGTTACAACGATTCCTCGCTAGTAGGAAGTTCACAACCGAGCACAAGCCAACCAAGAGCAACACTTGCAAGAAGGAAGGCGACGATAGTGGTGGTGATCGATTATAGAGGGAATGAGGCAAAGAGGTCTATAGTTTTTGATAAAACTTCTCCTATTTATTGGACAAGCCATTTGGAATATTCTCATAATATTCCATATGCTTTGGAATATTCTTAGAATATTCCATATCCTTTGGAATATTCTCATAATATTCTATATGCCTTGGAATATTTTTAGAATATTCCATATCCTTTGGAATATTCTCATAATATTCCATATGCCTTGGAATATTCTTAGAATATTCCATAATATTAAATCTCTTTAGTTTAAAATATTATTATTTCACAAATAACAATCCACCCACACGTGAACTTGTTCTGATTCGTGTACCAATGTGTAACTCTTCGGATCGTACTAGGTCGGGTTACGTTGATTTCGACTTTAATTACTATCGAACATACCATATGTCCAACAATATGTTGGTCTAAAAGTTTGTAAGTTCGTACCGCATGTTTCTCCCCCAAAAAGTATGAAAACAGTAAAGAATGGGGCTATGACACTCACGCACACCTTTCATTTTCCCTTTTGTTCATGTGTGACGTTATGAAAGAATTTGTATTTTCAAACGTTTCCTCAAAAGTTTGTTACGCTTTAAATTCATTAGGTTTTCATAAAAAGAAGCATGTCTTCCCCCGAAAACATTTACAAAAACAGTAAAAAGTGGGGTCATGAACTCACCTTAATTTCCATGATAAGCTAGCCAATAAAGTCCCAATCCTCGACCGACTTCCTCGTGCCCTAGTTACCAACAAAGGACACCTTAACAGTTTATCACACATAAGCCTAGCTTATTAACCGCTTAAAAGATAGTCTATTCGTCTGTCTAGACTCGTGTGTACCAACACGAGTCTTAATACGTTTCAACTCGACGAACCGATCATGACTTAACTTAATTTAATTCTCGTATTACATACAACATAGAACCCAAGTTGCACACTTGTTACTATTTGTGTGTAAACCATGTTGGACTAGTACCCCGAAACGTATAATTATCCTGAATCGCAGCTCGCCTCGTAAATCATATAAATATATTTGTCTTGTGTAATTATATTTTAGAAAATACTCTTTAAGGAAATACAAATTTAGTTATTAAAATCAATTAATAACATTTGTTACTTTTTCCCAAATATTGTTTGAAAATCATCTTTATTGTTACAAATAGTTAGTCTTTGAATACATTTCGATTTTGTATATAATACACTTGTCCAAAACACTTAGGGGAATTTATTTATAGAAATAGTAGTTCGTTACGCTTTGATTTTATAAAAATTTGGGCAGAGTTTCCTATGTTATTGTACAAACCAGACAACACCCGTTGTCTAGAACTTTCCCCAAAATCAACTTTCAAACACAAGTCACCAAGTCATTTTATCCACAATTCCGATTTACGAAACTCTATACATTTCGACACCTATATATACTTGTATATATATATAATATAGTCCAATGTTATTTAGTTCGATATTCGATATCATAAGTCACGTCAAGTTAACCATTTACCAAATCGTCCGATATAATATATAGTTACCGTTTATTATTCGGTTCGTTTGCGAGTCAAAACTATTTAGTCCGTATCAATATATTTATAAATATATAATGTTTACAAATATACAATTATACATAATGTCTACAATAATAATAAATACGAATTAAAGTATACCGAACCACACGTGCATAACCCGAAGCCGCCTCGAACGCCACGTTGACCCAATTGTTGATCCGAGATGTAACCCCAACGAAAACGAACTAGAATCTGACCCGAACAACAATCAACCAAGACCACCATAACCCAACCCAGGTCTGACCCGACTTAAACCCGTCTCGAACCAGACGTGAACCCGGATCTGGAACTCGAGGCCCCCACCATCAAGAACCAATACACCCGAACGAACTCACCCGGATTGAGACCAGACTTGAGACCACCAATGTCATCATCTTAATCATAACCAGTTGTCACATACCACTCCTTAAACCGAGCCTACGACCAATCAGAAACCCAACATCAAAACCCATCGTCCGAACCACCCTGGTCCGACGCCAACCACTCAAAACAACCAAACCGATAATCAGGCCCAACCTAACCCGAGACCATCTTCATCGATGCCCCATGGACTACCGGAGGTGACTCCATCTGCACCACCACTACCCGACGTGAACCACTCCAAACACCACGAGCCTGACGTGAACCTACCAAACACCATCATTCGACCCTAACACAACCATCACCGACTGTCACCATTCACACGAGCAATGGTTCCAAGTTGTTTAAATAATAAAGTGGGTTGTTTTTTATCGAGATGATTCGGATTAGAGATTAGCAATATGAAGAAGAGTAGAAGCCGACATGTGAGGTCAAGAAAATGGTTCGTGAAAAGAATATGTAGCTTCGTTTTTTTGTAAGAATAGAATGACATTGAAGGTTGTGAGCGGTGGTGTAACTAGCGACCCATAAATTATGTAGACTATTTGATCCATTTATATGTAAACCATGCGTTTCTAACTTAATTCTCAATTATTGTCATGTCAGTTAGTTTTATTTTTTTTTTTTTTTTTTTTTTTTTTTGTGAATAACACACGTTCAGTAGAAGTTTGACTTCCACATACATTTGATGCACCTACTTTAATATAATAATAACTATTGCATTTAAATAATGTAAATATGAATTGTTGTAACCTTTTAGTAAGATATAAATACATATTATTTTTATGTTTATAATTGATTGCATAATAAACTTTATAAAACTTAACCTTTTAAAATTTTTATCAATTTACATCACAAGTTTATGTTTTTATAAATTTTTCACTTAAAACTTTGATATTTCCTCCAAACTTTTACTAAATTTTAAATGTTTAAGTTTAACAAAGTTAAACAACTTTAAATAAAATAAAATAGATTGTATAAATGTCAAATTATAATACATTGAAATAATGTTTCAATATACGTATTCGATTAAATGTTTAAGTTTAACAAAGAAAATACAGAGACCATAAATGTAAACACAATAGAGTATAGCAAACGCGCAGATGTTACAATTGGGTTGACGCTCCCTTTCCTTTTTACAGACAAGGTCGCATGAGAAAAGCATAATCTTCAAAAAGTTCAAGAGAGGTCACCCCGGGAAGAAAAGTTATGGTTTGATTAGAGCCTTTGGATACATCATGCTTGTTAGATTTTCGCGAGTCTACTTGGTTCTCTTTTAGTAATACTTGATCATACGTTTTCTTTAAACTTGAATGTTTGTTGATTACTTTTAAACCTGTGAACTCGCCAACATGATGTTGATGTTTTTAAGCATGTTTTTCAGGTACTGATGCTTAAGGGTTTAAAGAGTGGATTTAGCATGACACTACTATGGACAATACTATAAAACCCTAGAAATCAACAACACAAAACATACCAGCGCGGATCATCAACGAGAGTGTTTTATATTCAACAACCAGTGTGTTTTATATTCAACAAAAATGAGAGGGTTTTTATTAGATCAAATACAAAACGACTATCACAAACCAATTACTACACATTTGTAACACAATTTTCAACGCATTTCCTATGAAAACATGGTGTAGGAAATTTGTGACGCATTTCCTACGCAATTTCCTAAGAACTGGTGGATATATTGTGTCCCAAATTTGCTAAAAAAATTATAGATTTTTTTTCGTCACAAATAAGTAGCAACTTTGTTAAAATTTGTGACACATTTTTTTCCGTAAGAAAATTTTATAGCAAAATGTCATTTTTCTAGTAGTGCATTCTTGTTTGTATTACTAGATAGAATCCCTTTGGTACGCAAAACACAAATGTTATAACAGTCGTTACAAAATTCAGATTTCAAAATGGACAGATGTACACGACTTATTCTTGGTATCCTTACTTGCATAACAAGACTGTTGAAAGTTCATTTTCTTCAAGTCTTCCCACTTAAATTGATGAGTCACGGTCCCACTTTCAACTTTAATAGTAAGGTTTTGTAAATATATAATGAAAGGAATAAGATCAAATACAAACTCTATTTAATATAAAAACAGTAGGAACCATTAACAATCTACCACTTGTCACACTCTAATTTTTGGGTAAAGGATATTTTTGTACTTTTGTTTAAAATTGGTTAATGAAAATTCCTATAATCGTGCATGTTTCACTGAATATTTAAAGTGAATTTAATTTCTTTTTTACTTTTTCCTATTAGCAAATCAAATTTTAAACAATTCTATATGGGAGGGTAAATTATTAAAGATCGATAAGGTTTTTTTTTTTTTTTTTTTATAAAGCTATTTGATTTGATGTACCAATATATTTTTTTTGCACTGAAACTTTTTTTACATACTACTCTTCCTTGTCTATGAAATCTTTATTCGTCTAACATTGATTTTCAAATTCAACAATTGTGCTGGTATAAAGGAGATGTGCTACTATGTTTAGAGACATATTAACACATATTGTGTTGACGTAAATCAAATGTTTTGGTATAAACCGAATGTGCTAATATGTTTAGAGAAAATATTTAATTTACATTAAAATTAAAATAAAATTAAAAATTGATTTGTGTAACTAATTTCCTCATAGTTTTATCTTGAATTGAAACAACCAATATCCTAAATAAAGTTTACATATTTTGATGTTTGGTCCACGAAATATTCGTCCAACATTAATTTTCAAATATTTAAAATTATCAACATTGTGGTGGTAGAAAATAAATGTGTTGATATAAACCAAATGTGCTAAGATGTTTAGAGACAATATTTAAACCTATATTGTGCTAGTATAAAACAAATGTGTTGGTATAAACCAAATGTACTGATGGTTTTTGAAACAATATTTAGACGACCTATATTAAAAGTAAAAAATAAAATAAAAATGCTAACCGATTAATTTATAGATATAATTTCCTCAAATATTTTATCTTGATTTTAAATTTGATTTTGTTTTAATATCTTAAACCGTTTTAAAGACGTGGTGTGCGGTTTTGTAGGAGTTTCTTTTACTAAACCAACACATAATTCCAATTATGCCCTTAAATCTTTTTTAATATTGTAATCAATGTAGTTTGATGATGTGTCATAAATCTTATCCCTAGATGAAAAAAGTGGATGAACAAGATTTGTTCCTACTATTTTTTGTAATCAAATCTGTTTGTACAGGATCTCATCTCTATAATGAAAAGGCGTCATCAATATTTATGTGATTAATTATTGGAGTGGCGGATCCAAAATAATTTTCATTAGTAAAGTTTTTTATTTTTTTTCATTTTTTTATTTTAGTAGCAACATTTTTCAAATTTCGTAAAAAAAACAACCAAATTTTCCACTAATTTTTTACTACGCGCGCGAAGTTAAGCAGCAACGGACGCGCGACACCTTGTTATACACTAGGTCTGCCCCTGTTATTAGTATAGGGTTATGATCAAATACACAAGACATTTTTTCTAGGAAGGGTGAGAAAGATTGTGGTCCATTGATCTTATATTTGAAGGGTTGAAATTAGTTTGTTTGAAAAAAATAAATAATAAATTAGAGGAATGGTATAAAAAGGAAAACCACATTTGTTGACTCTCTCTCCACATGCAATGCACATGTCAATTTCCCCCATCATTTTTAAACGTCTATAACTTTTCATACGATTTTTTTTTGAAAAAAAAAATCACCATATTAACGAGTGTATTTTTATCTTTAATATGAGTACCACATTACTACATTAAAATTGAAAAAAAAAATTCGGGTTAAATGGGTTTTCTTCTTCATTGTGTCTTCTGCTCGTTCATTGTGTTATAGTATACACGTGTGCTTTATAAATATGTTATTTATGTTTTTGTAGTCTACACATGATTAACTTTGTCCATTGTGTTTTTAGCATGTTTTTCATTGTGTTTTCCGCAAATGGGTTTTGTATTTTGGTGTACATTGTGTTTTATTATGTTGTTCATTATGTTTAAGTCTAATATTTATCGTGTTTTAGTCTTCTGTTCATTGTGTCTTTAGTATATCGTCCATTGTGTTTTATTAGACTGTTCATTGTGTTTTATACCATATTGTCCATTGCATATTTAATACTCATTGTATTTTACGTTATCTCCATTGTGTCTTACGCAGCTGTGCTTTAGACTTTTTTTTCAAAAGTATTCATTGTGTTTTAGTCTTTTGTTCATCGTGTCTTTATTATGTCGTCCATTGTGTTTTACACAACTGGGTTGTCGATTATTTTCAAAAGTATCCATTGTGTTTTAGTCTTCTGTTCATTGTGTCTTTAGTATGTCATCCATTGTGTCTTACGTAAATGGGTTTTCAACTTTTTTTTTTCAAAAGTATTCATTGTGTTTTAGTCTTCTGTTCATTGGGCCTTTAAATATGTCGTCCAGTGTGTTTTATTAGACTAACCATTGTGTTTTATACCCTATTGTTCATTGCATACTTAATTGGTACTCATTGTGTTTTACACTCCATTGTGTCTTACGCAACTGAGTTTTTGTTTTTTTTTCAAAAGTATAACAATATGGTACTGACACTCAATTTTATGGTATAATTTTTTTTTTTTTAAAATACGACGTATAAAAAAGTTGCGGACGTTTAAAAATGAAGGTGAAAATGACATGTGACTTGCATGTGCATATTTTTTTTGACAAAATTACCCTTCCACTTGTTTAATCCTTTGGACACATGTCATTTTCTAGTGGCTTCTCCCCCTTCTCATTTTTTGTAGCCTTTGAAGAATAACTCAACCCTATTAGTATAAGGATGAAATACAAAATAAGTTTAACATACTAAATATGAGAAGTGAAAAGGGTAAAAAATTAATTTTTTTTTCGTATCAGCTAAAACATGTGTTCTAAATGAATAATATAAAAAAATAGACTAATTATAGTAGTTTACACTAAAGTGTTAGGATCTGAGTTTGTTTGTTTTGATTGTTTAACTAGATGATGGTAATAATGAAATGAAAATAGAATGAAAGTGCAGCGGAATAATAAACTGTAAATCAAAACAAGAGAGTAAATGTTTTTAGATCGAATGCTTTCATTAATTCAAAGATTACAATCGTACAAGTTACTCCCCCTCAGCCTGATCACACAGTGTTTGTCAGAGAGAATGTTTTGTGTGTGATGCAATAGAACAGTACATGCACTGTTCTATTTATAGACTGACTCAAACCACTGATGACCTAGGCTGACGTCACCTAAGACAGTGACCTCTAACAGAATAACAAACTTAAACATCTGCTATACAAACTACTGTTACATTGAAAGCACTGATAATAAACAGCTATTAAAGATAAACTCTGATGGTCTTGTATCCACTGCTGGAGCCTAAGTGCTGTTGGTTCCAGCAGTGCTTTGGTCTTCAGTACTTGTATCAGCTGTTGCTCTTCATCAGACCTTTGGTCAGCAGTTGTTCTTCATCAGTTGTTTCCTCAGCAGTTCTTTATATCAGCAGTTGTTGAGCAGTTGTTTGGATAGAACAGTAGTTAGGGTCAGCAGTCTTTTGGGAGAAGCAAGTTGTAAAGACTGTTTATTCAAGGATCAAATAGATAGCATATTTTGGCTTTCTAATCATCTGTTCTTCTCCAGGTCAGCAGACCCAACAATCTCCCCCTAGAACAGATGATGCCAAAACTCAGCTTTATTCATTGATCTTTATTTCTCATCAGACTTTCTCTGATTTGACCTTTGAATTGTAGTTCAAAGTTCAAAGCAAATAGGTCTTCTTCATCTCTTTCTAGATCCAGATTTAGCAATGCTTGGTGATCTTCTGCACATAGGCTGTAAGCATCATCCATGCTGATCTTCTGAACCTTTCCATCTGACCTGAGCAATGTCAATTCGTGGTTGTCTTTGTTGACCTTCCACTTTAGAATTTTTGAGTCAGTGGATTTGCTGAGATGAACCTTTATTCTTGATGAGTTGGGTGAAGGTGGTCTTCCAATGAGTTCTCTGAGTTTCTCTGTTGTAGGATCAGAGAAATAATGTATTTGATTGAAGAGCCCTTCCTTGATAAATGTATCAGCAAACTTTCTTTGGTCTTCCTCTGACATCTCCTTCTGCTTTTTGAACTGTCTACTTGCAACAGCTGTGAGATCAGAGGTTTCAAGTAAGCTGTCTAGATTAAAAGTCTGTTGGGGTCTCTTCATCATTGGCTCATCAGTGTAAATTGGTTTTCTTGGAAGGCTGGGATCCTTCTTTCTATTCTCTTCCAGACTTTTGTAGGTTTCAACCAATCTTAGCTCTGACCATCTGGAAACAGACCTCATCTCCCCATAATTGGCAGCTACAATCTCCTGCCTCATCCTTTTGAATTTCAAGGCTCTGACTGGGTCTCTGCCTTTGCCAAAATTGGGAGTGGAGACTTTAGCTTTGGGGTCTTTGGCCATTTCTTCAATTCTGATCAGTTCTTCTCTCAAAGCATGAGTAGTCCAGCCATTGAACTGCTTTTTGTTTGCTTTGTAAAGCTTGGTTGCCATTATCTGTTCAAGAAGGGATTCCCTTACCTCCTTTTCCAAATCTACACTGAGAGGCATGGTGGACATGGAATTGCTCAGGGTCTTAGCAAAGTCTTCAATCCTTCTGAGTTTGCTAAGCTCTGCTGAATGGATGCCCTGAGCAGTCCTGTCATCCTTCCCTTTGCATTTCTCCCTGATGATGGCATCCACCTGTTCACCCTTGTATTTTAGATAGGTATCAATGTTGAGGGGAACAGGGAAGTTTGGGAGAGATGGGAAGGATCTTTCAGATGGTTGTTCAGTATTGTAGAAGGATTGTAATTCCCCCTTGAGTAGATCAAGTTCAAGGGGATACTGAACAACCAATGGTGTAATGGTTGGTGGTGGTCTATGAGTTTTGAATTTGGATGTATGTGGTGAGAATGATGTGAGTGGAATGGCTGTGATGGGAGGAGTGGATTGGGCAGTTGAAATGGTGGTTGGTGATGTGTGTATATTTTCATCATGCACAACAAAGGTTGATTTTCTCTTCCTTGTGTACATGATTTTTGGTGAAGGTGATTTGGTAGCAGTGGTTGGATTAACATCTGTTGGCCTTTTAGAAGAACCAGCAGATGTTGGGGTTTTGACTGGTGATGTAGGTTTGGTGGTTGTTTGTTCAGGTGTGTGTGTTGGTTTGGTGGTTTCAGTGGTTTGGGTGACAGTGGTTTCAGTAGCAGTGGTTTTATCAACAGAGGTTTTCAACTTAGAAGGTGGTTTTCTAACATGCTTGGCAGGTCTTTTCATCCTTTTAGAGGATCCCACATCTTCAGTTTCCCTTTGTTGTTTCTTTTTGAGTTCAACTAATGACTCTGCTTTTACTTCCAAAGTGTCAGCTCTTTTCTGTTTCTCTTGAGCAGCCTTTTCAGCTTCTAAGTTTGCAGAGTCATCTACTGCTTTATTCTTCTCAGTGGTTTGTTGTGGTGGTGCTGTTGGTGTTGCTTGTTGTTGTTGTTGTGGAGCTGATTTGGTAGACTCTGGTTTCTTGGCAGACTTGGCTTGACCTTTTTGAGAAGGAGGACAACCAAAAGGATCTAGTTTTGGTAGCCTATCTCTGCCACTCTCCCCTTTTTGGCATCATCAGCCGTGAAAGCATCATCATTTTCATCCCTGAGGATGGTGGTAGGGGCAGAGCCAGTAGTCTTCAGCAGGTGGTCCTTGATGGCTTTGATGTCAGCATGGGTATCTTTGTACCTTGCATCTACCATATTCCTGATCTCAGCCATGTAGGTTTCATGTGTCTGATCAGCCAATTTTCTGTGAGCTATGATGATGGGGGAAACGGATTTCCATAACTCATTGGCTATATCAGCAGTGGATGGTTGACTCTTGGAGAGATCTGCAATTGAGCTCAGTAGAAGCTTGACATCAGATTTGATGTCAGCAACAGAGGTTTCAATAACAGAAACTCTGTCCGTCAATTCTTGGTATTTTGACTCATCTCCTAAATGAATAGGATCATCTGAGTCCCTACCAGTGGTAGTTTTACCTGATTCAGGCCTAATAGGTGAATCAGATGCCCCTTTGTCTTGGTACTGGGGACTTCCAACTGTTTTTGGAGACACTATAGTGGCTTCAACAGTTGTTGCCTTCAAGGGAGTCTTAGCTATGAAATCACTGTCCTGATGTGAGACAGTGGTCTCTACATCAGTAGTGGCTGCTCCACTTGAAAACTCACCTAGAGTTTCATTGAACCCAGGTGGTGTAACCTCCTCTTCTGTTTGTGGGATAGCAGATTGAATATTCTCAGGGCCAGTCACTTATTGGAGTATACTCTCAGTGACAGGTGGAAGAGAGGAACTGGGATCTTCCTGAGATTTTTCAATTGCTTCAAACAGAGGTTGCATTGTTTGTGGGACATGTGATGGTGAGAGTGGTGGAGTAAGAAGAGAATTAGCCCTGGGAGAGGGGCTTGTGAACATATGGTCAAGTGACTCATATGCATCATGATGTGTGTCCCCTTGGCTTACAACATGATCCTTTTGAGAGGATTCATGAGGAGTTTGGTCAGGTGGAGGTATGTCCAACTGTTGTGAGGAAGTAACAACAGTGGTTTCAGGTTGCTTTTGTTGTGCAACAGAGGTTTCTTCTGGTACCTCAACATCCAGAAGCCTCATTTGTGGTTGAGTGGTGGTTTTTGTGGATGGATGTTTCCTTTTGGAAGTGGCTGGTGTGGGTTTCACAGCACTGGATGTAGTGCCATGATCACCAGGAGCAGTGGGCTCAACAACAGAGGTTTTGACAGCAGTTGTTGCCTTTGTCCTCTTTGTTTGTGTTTTAGAAACTTTTGACACTTTAGACACTTTTTCTTGGGTGCTTCCACCCAGCATTCTTGTGAAAGTTTCATCAGTTAAGCTTTTCATTTGCATAGCAGCACCCTTTTTGAAAACTTTTTCTGGTAATAATTTTTGTAAGATTACACTAAGAATTCTTGGGTAAATAAGAAAAGCATTGTTTGACCCAGACTTGACTGCTTTCACATTTGATACCAAGTCCATGAACAATCCCTGGGAAAGATTGAAGTCAGAGTTTGACAACATAGCATATCCCAGATATTGCATCCTCAATGGAATTTCATTAAAGGATGTGGACTTAGCAGAGACACAAAGAAGAAGAGTATGGAAGAAAAATTTCATGACTGGAGGGAAAAACTTTTTGAAAAGAGTTGATCCAGTCATCTGACCATCATACCCTCTTTCTTGGAACTCAGTGTGAAGCTCTGTTTTAGTAAAGGAATCCTTACCTGCCAGGTCATTCAGTGTGAAGGTTGTGGATATGATATCAGGGGTAATGACGATACTGGTTTCTCCAATTTTGGAAATAAAGGAGGTAGGCTTTTTGTCTTGTAGTAAAAACTCAGCATTCAACCAAAATTCTTAGAGTGTATCCAGATAAATGGGGGCGTTGGCGGTTAGGATGGGTAAGTATTTGGAGTTAAGGAAAATGTCGATGGTGGAATGAAATGGAGTGTTGTCATCTGTTTTAATCAGATAGGGGAGACAATTGTGTGTAGCTTTGGCTTGAAGATCCATTGTAATGGATTTCGAAAGTGAAAACGATTGAAGATTGATGAAGGGTTTGAAAGTGAAGAAGGCGGTTTACAGTATTTTGAATACAATGAGACAGTGTAACATCTGTTGTGGTAAAACAGGGTTTTTATAGCCTCAATGAAACCGCTGATGTGGCCAAACCTCTGCTTATATGAGCAGACGTGGCAATCATCTGATGGATGTAACATCTGGTGGAGAACAGCTGTTTTGGTAAACAACTGATACAAACAGCTGATGAATCCAACCGTTGGGTTTTTTTTTTTTTTTTAAATATAGTATATATATATATAGGCGGACAGTTGTTTTATCTGAACAGATGTTCTGAAACAGATTTTTCAACTAACAGTTGTTTTATCTGATCAGATGTTTTGAAACAGACTTTTCAACCAACAGTTGTTTTATCTGATCAGATGTTTTGAAACAGACTTTTCAACCAACAGTGGATATGAATGAAACAGTGGTTGTTTTATCTGATCAGATGTTATAAACAGATTTTTCAACCAAACAGCTATTAAAAAATTGAATATCTGAACCATTTTATTATATTGTTTTTTTTAAAAAAATTTATTTGTTTAATCCATGTTTAACATACCAATTCTGGAAATCAGATTTGTAAAGGTAGATGTGTCTAAAGCTTTTGTTAACACATCTGCCAACTGATCCTCTGTTGGAACATGGTGTAAAGAAATCAAACCTTTTTCATAGCTGTCTCTGACAAAATGATGTCTTATGTCAATGTGCTTGGTAGTGGAATGAGAGACTGGATTCTTGATAATATTTTCAGCAGCTTGGCTGTCCAACATGAGTGGAGTCCTAAGTGCAGTTATCCCAAAATCCAGTAGTTGATTTTGAAGCCACATGAGTTGGGCTGTACAGCTTGCAGCAGCAATGTATTCAGCTTCAGCTGTTGAAGTTGAAACAGCTGCCTGCTTTTTGCTTTGCCATGAAACTAAGGCATTCCCTAGAAATTGGCACCCTCCTGAAGTGGATTTTCTTGTGGTGTGACAGCCAGCAAAGTCACTATCTGAATAACCTGAAAGCTCAATGTTTCCATTAGTAGGATACCAGATACCAAGTGTGGGAGCACCTTTGAGGTATTTGAATATCCTTTTCACAGCAATAAGGTTTGACTTTCTGGGTGAAGCCTGGGATCTGGCACAGACACAGGTAGCAAACATAATGTCTGGCCTAGATGCAGTTAGGTACAATAAAGACCCAATCATACATCTATAATGTGTTTGATCAACCAGTTCATCCTTGTCATCAATAGTGAGCAGCTTGACTGTACTCATGGGAGTGCTACATGGCTTACAATCATTCATCTCAAATCTGGTTAATAAGTTCTTTACATATTTGTTTTGGTGAATGAATGTGCCATTTTGTAGTTGTTTCACTTGAAGACCAAGGAAACACTGAAGCTCACCCATGGCACTCATCTCAAACTCTGCTGTCATGAGTTTTCTGAACTCTTCACACATTTGGTTACATGTGGATCCAAAAATGATGTCATCCACATATATTTGAACAATCATTAAGTGTTTCCCTTTCCATTTAAGAAATAAAGTTTTGTCAATTTTACCTCTTGTGAAGCCAATGGATAAGAGAAATGTGGAAAGAGTTTCATACCAGGCCCTTGGGGCTTGTTTGAGTCCATACAAAGCTTTGTTGAGCTTGTAGACATAGTCAGGATGGAATGTGTCTTCAAAACCAGGTGGCTGACATACATAGACCTCCTCCTGAATTTTGCCATAAAGGAAAGCACATTTGATGTCCATCTGATACACCTTTATGTTGTGGTTGACAGCAAAGGCTAAAAAGAGTCTGATGGCCTCTAGTCTAGCTACAGGAGCAAAGGTCTCATCATAATCTATTCCTTCTTCTTGTCTGAAGCCTTGAACCACAAGCCTGGCTTTATTCTTGACAACAATACCCCTTTCATCAGTCTTGTTTTTGAAGACCCACTTTGTTCCTATAGGACAAACATCCTTAGGAAGTGGTACAAGCTCCCATACTTGTTGTCTTTTGAATTGAAGGAGTTCTTCTTGCATGGCTTCTACCCAACTGTTGTCTTTCAGTGCCTCTTGGTACTTGACAGGTTGTGTGAGGGATAAGAAACCTGCAAAAAGACAGATATTTGAGGATTGGCTTCTTGTGAGCACACCCTCTCTGATGTTGCCAATGATCTGGTCTGGTGGATGAGCTCTTAAGTAAATAAGATCTCCTTGATATGGAACAATGGCATTTTGGGGTGATGGACAGAGGTTTGGTGACTCTGTTGGTGTAACATCTGTTGGTACTTCTGTAGTGCCATCAGATGTTTGAAATGGTAATGGAGGAATGGGTCCAAGTGGTGTGAAACTTGACTGACTTTTGTCAACAGATGATTGACTTTTGTCAACAGATGATAGGTCAGTGGTTGTGAGGGGTGAGGCAGAGGTTTGAGGATAGGACTGGCCAACAGTGGTTGACACAGCTGTAGCAGAGTTTTGACAATTGTTTTGAACAGCTGCTTCCTCTGATGCAGAATAGACTTTGTAGTGATTGGGGATCACAACATCTGTTCTGTAATCTTGCTGTGGAGACTGTGGAATACCTGCATTGTTAGTTTTAACAGTGATATCTTTAAATTTGAATTTATCTAAATCAAATAATTCAGCAGGGTTTGCAGGGATTTTCAGAGATGAAAGTTCATTGAACTTAACATTCAAAGTTTCTTCTATTGTCTTAGTCCTTGTGTTAAACACTTTGTAGGCCTTAGCAGTAGAAGAATATCCCAGAAAATAACCACAGTCTACTTTGGCTGCAAATTTTGAAATGGAATCTTTAAGATTTAAAATGAAACATGGGCAGCCAAAGATTTTGAAAAATGAGATTAATGGTTTGATTTTGAACAAAATTTCATAAGCAGTTTTTTGATGTCTGGGGTTGATCAAAACTCTGTTTTGAACATAGCAAGCAGTGTTTACAGCTTCTGCCCAAAAGGACAGTGGCAAACCAGAATCTGCTAGCATGGTTCTTGCAGCTTCTATAAGAGTTCTATTTTTCCTCTCAACTACCCCATTTTGTTCTGGTGTTCTTGGGATGCTGAACTGCCTCACAATCCCTTTTGACACACAGAAGTCATCCAACTCCTTATTTTTAAACTCTGTTCCATTGTCACTCCTGAAGACTTTTACTGGCAAGTCATATTGCTTTTCAACCTTGGTGACAAAGTCCTTCAATATACCTGCAGTCTCATCCTTAGAGTGTAAAAAGTAAGTCCATGTAAACCTAGAAAAATCATCAACTATGACAAGACAAAATCTCTTTCTTCTTAGACTCATGATTTTAACAGGGCCAAACAAGTCCATGTGCAACAGTTGTAAGCACTGACTAGTTTTGGACTCATCAATGGATTTGTAAGAGCTTTTATGTTGTTTCCCTTTTAAACAAGAAACACAATGCTCATCACATTTAAATTCTTTTGATGGTAAACCTCTGACAAGGCTTTGTTTTGAGAGTGTGTTGATAGTATTAAGGTTGGTATGACCCAATCTCCTATGCCACAATTCTGTCTCCTTAGTGGAGGCAGCAGAAAACAGACAGACATTTGCCATAGGATTGTCCTTTAACATATCAACAACATACACATTGCCACTTCTATGAGCAACAAGCTGTGCTTTGCTCTCTGCAATAATGGTATCAATCTTTTTCACCACTTCTGGCCCAATAATCTTACAAGTTTTCTTTGTGAAAAATGAGCCATAACCTTTGTCACTCATTTGTGAAACACTCAGAAGATTAAACTTGAGATTATCAATAAGATTGACATTTTCAAACTTGAGTTTTCCTGCCTGTACAGTCCCTGAACCCAACACCTTACCTTTAGAATCATTACCAAAGGATATATCACCCCCTCCATGAGCCAAGAAGTCCAGAAGTAGGGCTCTACATCCGGTCATGTGCCTGGAACCTCCACTATCTACATACCAAAGACTATCTAAACAAGCAGAAGCTCCCTGCACATCAGTAAATGATTAGTTTTGGTGAGTGTCCAAAGCCAAATTGGCTTTGGATGGGTCCTCAGACCTTTCAGACTCAAGCTTTGGAAGGTGATCAGTGGTTTGGACCAATTTTTGAATTAAGGTCAACAACTGCTGCTGACCATTTGCCAGTGCTTGTATGTCAACACTTGGGGCAGCAGTTGTTTGATCACTTCCTGACAGATGATAATACCCATATGGATTTTTGTTCACTCTTGGTTTAGAGGGTCTTTTTGGCTCCTCATAAACATGTGGCAGACTGTGACATGGAGGTTGACCATAACCTCTTGGGTATATGCTTGTGGGTGGAGCATCTGTTACTTGGACATCTCTAGAAGCAGATGTTTCAAGCCTTTTTGTAACAGATGTTTGGACAGGGGTGAAGGTCTGTTTGGGCTTTCCTTTTGGAGTACTAACCACAGGATTTGCAAGAGTTTTTGCTTTGTATTCTTGTATTTTTACATCAAAATTTTTGAGATACAAGCACTCTTTAGTCTTGTGATTCTTTTTCCCACATATTGAGCATGTGGCTTTGGAATCACATTCACTTGTTCCTTTGTTGATATCATATGCTTTTAGAAGAAAACAGTTTTTGGTGACATGGTTCTTCTTTTCACAGAAATCACAAAACAAGTTAACAGTCTTTTCTTTCTTCTTCCCCTTTTCAGTTTTCTTTTCAGCAGATGTTTGAGCATCTGCTGGAGAATCTTTCAGGGGAATGACTTTTGCCAAGGGAATGACCCTTGCCTGAGGAGCTGTCTTTCCCTCAGGAGTTTTAAAATCTACAAGTTTATAATTCTCAAGAGTATCACACTCATCAGACCAAGTAGGTTTAAATTCATACTTTTCAAGTTCAGCAAAAGATGAGGAACCTTCTGGTTTTTCAAGAACAATTTTCTTACCATTTGGTTCAGTGATTTTAATCTCTTGACCCTGCAGGTTTGTTGGTACTATCTCAACAGACTTTTGACTCTTTGTGTCAGTGTTTTCAAAAGCTGGAGCAGTGGTTGCAAAACCAAATCCAAACTTCACATGACTTTTGGTTTGTTTGTTGAGTAGCATCTCAAAACCTCTACATGATTCCACCCATTTTTTACATTCAACTTGGGTGGACTCAAGCTCACTTTTACAACTTTGATATTTTGTTATCATAGTTTGGAGCTGGTCTTTGGTTATAGTTGCTTCATGTTTTAAACTGCTAATTTCAGATTCTTTTGCAGTTAAACTTGTTTTCAAATCTTTTGTGAGTTTTTCAAATTTAACTTCATCATCCAAAATTTTCTTTCTAAGGTTTTCATTCACCTCTTTGATGTTAGCAAATGCTATTACACATTTGTCAGAACACAATTCTTTAAGAATTTGAGGAGATACCTTAGCAGCAGCCATCAAAGCACAATCACACTTGCACTCACAGTCATCAGATGCACCCCAGGGATCTGAGAGATTCACAACCTCTTCTTCAGGTTTTTCACCTGCAACAGCTTCACTAACAATATCATCAGTCACAACATCAGATTCAGTTACCACTTCCTCAGATTCAATCTCATCTACCATAGCCATGAAACAAAAATTTTCTGGTTCATTTTCAGCTTTGGCAACTAGTGCAAAATTCTCATCTGTTAGCTCATCAGGTAGACTGCTCCAATCAACAAAGCCTTGTGTAAAGAAGCTCTGTTGACTGGTCTCTGCAGGAGCAGAGGATGGAGCAGCAGTCGTTTGTACAGGTGGTTGAGCAACAGGTGTTTGCACATAATGAATCTGAGGAACAGTGGTTTGGACATACTGGACAGGAACAGTGTTTGAGGACTGTGCAAAATGAGTAGTGTTTTGCACATTTGGTCCAGGGGTATTATAGGAATTCTGATAAGTGTTGGTCTGTGGTCTTTGATTTGGATAGGTTATCATAGGTGTACCATGTTGACCCCT
Organism: Ambrosia trifida; assembly: GCA_028751855.1. Taxonomy (NCBI): domain Eukaryota; kingdom Viridiplantae; phylum Streptophyta; class Magnoliopsida; order Asterales; family Asteraceae; genus Ambrosia; species Ambrosia trifida. The sequence goes on from CM054122.1 coordinate 113,376,033, forward strand.
ACATTCCCTAGCAAAATGACCAAACCTATGACATTTATAACACTTGATCTTTGATTTATCCAACCCAACCTTAGATCTGCCAGTCAACCCTGGAAACCTTCTCCCAGTTTTCTTGTAAAAATTATTAGTTCTTACACTGAGAAGGGCCAATTGGTGCATAATGTCCATTTCCTCCAAATCATCAGGGTCAAAGTATTTCAGGTCATCATACTCAAAGGATATATTGTCAGATGCCTGTATATCACCACCACTTGCTGTGAAAGCATAGTTTGGTGAATAAGAATCAGAGTTAAAACCAGAGTTAAAACCTGAAGTTATGTCAATAAAATGATCATAACTCTGATCCTTTGTGTTTCCAGGCACCTCATCATGACCCAAAAGTGTTGTATTCCCAAACACATAGTCATCAAACACTTTTCCAGAGTCCTGGAGCTTCTTTTTCTGGTTAAGCTCTCTTTCATAGGTCAAGAGCTTACCATGAAACTGGGTCAGTGATAGGTCTTTAAATCCTATTGAGTTTCTCATTACAATAGCAATAGTGTCCCATTTGTCTGGTAATGATCTTAAAAACCTATGGTTCAAAGTTGAATGAGGGTAAGTAAGACCAACCAATTTTAGTTCACTAATTAAGCAATTAAATCTCTCAAACTGTTGAGTTAATGACTCTCCTTTGACATGACTGAATGTTTCATATTGTTGGTTAAGTATTTCACGGTTGTTTTCAATAACCTCCTCAGTCCCACCAAACTGCTCTTTCAGTGCATCCCACAACTCCTTTGCACTGTTACAGTGTAACAACCCAGCATATATATCATTGGGTAGAGCCATGGCCACAATACTGAAGGCCTTAGCATCTAGCTCAATTTTCTGAAAATCCTGGTCGGAGTAGTTTTCAAGTTTCTTTGGCTCAAACACTTTGGGATCTTCAGTACTCGGCACAGTCGGAACATGTGGTCCGAAGATAACCGACTTCCAACACCCAGTGTTTTGTTGAGCTAGAACATGGCTCATCCGACGTTGCCAGATATTGTATTCAGATCTGACAAGCATCGGTGGCTTGTTGTTCGTGCCAGTGTTATGTGGATCGTGATTGATAGAAGCCATTCTCTGATTTTTCAAAAAACAAAGTCTGTTTAACAACGGTTGAAGCGAAATTAAACTATTACTCTGTTTTCAATCAAACTGACAAACGATATCAATAATTTGTGAGCTGATTATTAAATTGATTTGTTAGATCGAATTTAATTGACCAAGCTCTGATACCAATTGTTAGGATCTGAGTTTGTTTGTTTTGATTGTTTAACTAGATGATGGTAATAATGAAATGAAAATAAAATGAAAGTGCAGCGGAATAATAAACTGTAAATCAAAACAAGAGAGTAAATGTTTTTAGATCGAATGCTTTCATTAATTCAAAGATTACAATCGTACAAGTTACTCCCCCTCAGCCTGATCACACAGTGTTTGTCAGAGAGAATGTTTTGTGTGTGATGCAATAGAACAGTACATGCACTGTTCTATTTATAGACTGACTCAAACCACTGATGACCTAGGCTGACGTCACCTAAGACAGTGACCTCTAACAGAATAACAAACTTAAACATCTGCTATACAAACTACTGTTACATTGAAAGCACTGATAATAAACAGCTGTTAAAGATAAACTCTGATGGTCTTGTATCCACTGCTGGAGCCTAAGTGCTGTTGGTTCCAGCAGTGCTTTGGTCTTCAGTACTTGTATCAGCTGTTGCTCTTCATCAGACCTTTGGTCAGCAGTTGTTCTTCATCAGTTGTTTCCTCAGCAGTTCTTTATATCAGCAGTTGTTGAGCAGTTGTTTGGATAGAACAGTAGTTAGGGTCAGCAGTCTTTTGGGAGAAGCAAGTTGTAAAGACTGTTTATTCAAGGATCAAATAGATAGCATATTTTGGCTTTCTAATCATCTGTTCTTCTCCAGGTCAGCAGACCCAACATAAAGTAATTACGTAATTACTCTACAAGGGTAATTACACTAATGTTTTTTTTTTTTTTTAGATTTCAGTATTTTTTTCTTTTGAAATACATGTTTAACAAAATTGAAAATATATATATATATATACACACACACTAGTAGGAAACCCGCGCGATGCCGCTTCGATAACAATTTTCAACGCAGTTCTTGTTTTCTAGTTAGTTCATAAATCCTTTCGTTATATGTTGTATGGCACGTCTATTAGTTGTCTTAGTCATGGCATTGGTGTAGCCTTTTTTTTTGCAATAAGTCTTACAGATCTCAATAATCATATCCAACAAAGTCATAGTGTCCGTAAATCTGTAAAACATTACGAGTATGTTTTTATGTATACAAAAATAGTCTTTTGTATGTTGCATAGTGAGGTTTAAATGTGAAACTTTACTCATTCTACTAAAAATTAGGTAAAATTGTAAGCATGTAGTACATAGTAGGAAAAAAAAACATTTTTAGCACAATTAAAGGCACTAGGGTTAAAAAGAAATACAAAGTATAAAGCATAAAAATTAATTTTGATGTTTAGTTGATCATGCTTTTTTAAGGAAAAAAACAAAGTTAAATTTAAAACTAAACATATTTAGTGTAACATTCATTCCTTCTCACCACCAATATTGTCTGTTTACCCCCGATGGATTGCCTATCTAGGAGCTCACGAATTTGTTTTTTGTTACCCTGTCATAAACTTATATATGACTTGTTTTTGCATAAACTCATTTAACACACTATCTAAAAAGTCCACTGTTTTGGGCTCTTTTTGTTAATCACTTAGGCTAAATTACATATAAAGTTAAAAAGGGAGTTTTCGAGAATCTGCAGGTCAAATCCTAATCTTGTAGATAAGGTTACAATTGCTTATCACCGTTTTTTTTATCGCGAACTGTTGGGTTATTTTGAGACCACAGTTACCAGAATAGAGACTTTTGAGTGTTTATTGTAAAGACTTATAGTTGAAGGGCTTAGAATGTAATTAACACATGTTTTTGTACACAAACCCTAGGGCTGCGCACTTATTTACACGGGCCCTGCGCACTTATGCTAAGTGCGCAGGCCCAGGGCTCTCCTATATATAGATAGTGTGTGCACAGCTCTAGGTTTGGGGTTTTGGAGTTTTATCTTTGTAGCACACTTTGCATACGTGCGTACTTAATCATATTCCAAGGTTATTCATCTTCAAATCTGCTATGGAATTATTATGTTATTCATTGTGTGTGTCGGGTCTTTCAATGTTCATCTAGTTTTATTTGTTTCTTGGATTAATCACTTGAAACACCTAACTAATAGGTGTTTCTAAGTGATAACAATCTATTGCATTCAACAAGATCTAGTATTTCGGGACTACACGAACAATTGTGTGGCAACCACCCTTGCGGGGCGCTGTGCCCAAAAATCGACTACTCGACCTCCGGCAGCCCCCGCCTTCTCCCGATGCGCGGAAACCCGGCCCCACCCGCCCGAAGGCACGACGGTGTTATAGAACTCGGTAAAGCCTCACCGCCCGTCAGATTCGAACCGGCGCTACCCGTATTCGATCTTCACCCGGATACCAAACCATAAATGATGGAAGTGGGGATTGTACCTTTGATCACATAGGTGAAACAAAAGCCACTTCACCACTCACCACAAAAGTATGTTGTTAGCAACCCCAAATAGTAATCTCGTTAAAGCAGTTATGGTTCTTGTATACTTTTTGACAGTTGGATATGATTTAACAAAACACCTCTAGCAATATACAAGAAATTTGAATCATTTATTGATATAACACTGATGCCTAAGAGGCTAAGTAATCAATTCGTTCTGCTTGTAGCTTACAATTCATACCAGATTGTCTTACAACTCTTACATGTACACATTTCTTTTAAGAGAACAAGCATGCCAAATCTATATATCCATGCTTTCAAAAGCTTAGACTTCAACAATAACTGTACTTTATATAGAACCATGTTTTCTACCAAACAACCTTGGTGACAATACAATCAAATTGAATCCTTAGTTCCTAAAAGCTGTCATATGTTGACCAGTGAGTATAACTTAGTACTACAATCCCAACTCAAAAATTATTTTGTTTTTTAAAGCAACTTTTGAACACTCAGGTTGTAATCAAAATTTTTTCAGCAAACAGAATATTTATTTCACCAAAATAGACCACCTCCAAGCTTAGCCAGACGCTAAAACCAGAAGGTACATTACAACCCAAAAAAAAGCATATACATCACCTCCAACAACCAGACAATATTAGGACAAAAGGTATTCCCCCTGACCCATTTTAACTCTAACCTTTATTAGTATTACTACCCAAACTTTGACCATTTGACTTCGGATGGATACATATGGGAGACGTTAACAACCCCATTTATCGGAAATGTTAGAGGAATAGGGAATAAAAACCCCTTTTTAGGGATTTTGTTTCTCGATCATATCGCGGCCGTCTTCATCATCTCTTCCTCCAAACTCAAGGGTCCGACCTTCTACAAAACAGGGGCAACTTTGCTAAGCACAAGTTGACAAAATGACTATATAAAATTTTAATAAATAAGGATAACTGTGTATTGTTATACTGATGAATAACGCCGTATTAGCTCTTTTCCCCTTCCTAGAAAGATGTCGATAACAGAGTCTTGAAAAGCTTCAAGATAAGCTTAGGTAAGGCGTTGAGAATAAATCAATTTAGTATAAATTCGGATGCATTGAAAAGGTCCTATACTGATGAATTACATGTATCGAGAGTATAAAAATAAAGTCTTTTATCTTTGTCACACTTGATTATGATCTATTCTGAGATTAATTTATTAAAAGAAATAACCCACTTTTATCCAAAATCGATAATTTGGAAGCTAGACAAAGATACAGTTATCCGAACATGAATCGAAGCATAATTATTTGAAAAACCAATTCCGAATAGTCTAGACTGCAATGACTCATTAGAAATCATCATTGATTAAATTTAAGCAACAATAAAATTCTAAAATATTTCAAGTACCTTGTGTCAACTTGTTCAGTAACCACAATAGCTTGACTTCCATCTTTCTTTAAAGTTAACTCCTGGACCTCCCTGTTTATACACATAACCAAACAAATAAATGACTTTCTATAGAAAGTTAAGTTGTATTGTATTGCTTGCATAGTACATAAACCATGAATAGGAAAAACATTAAAACAATAAACTAAACAAAGGACCATCATGAAATCAAAACATACACAAATTTATAAAGATAAAAAGTTTGCATTGATCATATGGTTCAGTCAAACAAATAACATTAAACCTTAAAAGATAAAATTTAAAACCTAGATTGTCTAGAGCATTCTAAATCCATGTCATCCAATTAGTCACCAGACTACATAAAGAACACATATCATTCTAAACTCTTCCACTAAAGTGTTATAACTATTAACACATCCCCTAACAATGATAGTTATATAATACAAACTATAACTAACAATGATGCGATAAATATTCTAACCACACAGACTAATTAAATGAAGTGATGATGCAAATTAAATGAAACTAAAAAAACATAATGAAAGACTGGAAAAACCTGAACCTGAACAATGCCTTGTGCTTTGCACAACCTGAGCAACAATTGCAACAGCAACCTCAGCAGCTCCATCTGATAAAGCTTCAACAATATATGGCATGAGTTTGGGAATATATTCTTGCCTAAAAAACAAATTTAATCATTTAATTTATATTACAGTTTATGTCAAATTCATATTTGTTTAGTTTGACTCCTAAAGTCAAAGTAACATTGTTTGATTATTTGAATGAGTATAGTGACCTTATGAGTTTTAATTAATAAATAACATCAAACTTGTAAAACAAACTACATACCATACAATTTGTTCAATCAAATTAATATCTATTTTAGAAACTCCATTGTAGTAGAAAAAAAATACATAAAAAGGCAGTAAATGTATCACAGACTGTAAACCTCACTATCTAAAATATCATATTATCAATAAAAGACAGTAAAACATATTAGACACTGGGAAACTTTGACCCGTTACCCTTTTAGATATTAATTTTATTATTAGAGTCGCTTGACATGGAGCATAAACCATTTGAGATAAAACAATAACCATAGTCAACGAGTTTAGAGGCATATGCATTGACTTGCTACCTCTTTAATTATAAAGTACTAACTAATCACAAGTTGTTAACTAACAATTAAAAAAAATTAACGTGCTTACATTGTGATAGTGTAAGTGATTTTGATGACAACCAAGTTCAGCGTCCCCAACTCTCAGGCAATGTTTTTTTTTTTTTTTTTGGACTGACAAGTAAAACAAGACCAGTGAGATAATAATCAGTAATACAGAAAGAAAACATTTGAAACAAAAGGCATAAACATCACCTTGAACACAGGAGGTTCATTCATATCATCCATATACCATCCACACTATCAGATACAAAATCCTTAACTAAATTAGCCCACCATGAACGATCTTTCTCTTGAGTAAAATCAGGGAAACCACAAGGTCTTGGTCATACTTATCTTGTAAAAATGGAGAAACCTGAGAATCGGTATGAGGCTTGGATGGAAGCTAAGTGACAGGCTTGGCCAGCTTTACTAGCAACCGTTACCTACATCCCGTTCACTGCTGAATAATGGCTTTCAGCTACTATAAGTGGTTTTAAGATGGAATGTTGAGCACCAACACTCGCAACAGGCCCATTTGGTCCTCTAAAAACAATGGGCAGGTTAATCTGCCTAGCAAACATGTAGTTTGAATTTGCTGCTGCATTGATAACATGGTTAACTGCTTACAAAAAGATTACCAATAGTTAAAAACCAAGTTCATTTTACGTAAAACTGCAAAAAAAAAAAAAATTATATTTGTTGAACTTGATGTAAGTAACTTAACTCTTTCATACCATATAATGTTAAAACACATTGATTGAAACAACTTCTAATAATATGTAAATTATGTAATAACAAAAATGGAAGATTAAACCACAATCACGAGCTCTCCAGACCATGATACGCATAACCAACTCCAATCCTGGCAAATCCAGCCTGAAAATATGAAGCATTTTCAAATACAGAAGCTGTAAAAAGGTAAATATACCAACACAGAACACAAATCTACAATGAGATAAAAACACGGAAAGATGTATGTTAATTGTAGAGTTGGTAGTTTGCAACGTGTTGACTCGCCTATTTTACAACATTTAGTTATTCTTCCAAAGAAACCCAGAGGTGCATAATATTCTAACCTTTTATGCACCTTTGTATTCTCCTACCTGCAGTACATAAAAGGATGAGCATCAAAATGAAAATGGTGCTCTCATGGCGACCTTTATAAAAAAGAGTTTTACCTCCTCACCCATAACGTCAAGAACACAACTTAAAGCATCTCGCAGCGTCATCTGTATAAACATGAAATACAAATCTAAAATTTAAGTTTCTGAAGAATATTCTGTGTGTTTCAATTGGAACCATATATCCTGATTTAGTGGTCCTTACTCCTTTTGAGTTTCAGTCAATGACAAAAAAAAAAAAAAAAAAACCACAAACAACTCACCTAGCTGACCAGATTTACTCAGCCTCGTTGATATAGTGTTAGGTAGTCGATACTTACGAAGTGTTGTCTTCGAATTCCCACATGATCTATATTTTCTATCTTATGTTGTGTGAAGCTTTCCAACCTTAGATGGCTGAAACAAATCAAAAGCAGTTAAACAATCAAAGGCCGAAACCCAGATCTAAAGCTACACTAACCAAAAATGGTCAAACCCCATGTAACCTAGCTTCTTCGTTCTACCTATCAATATGGTACACCAGATCTCATGTAACTATGATTCAACAAAGCTGCAGGAAAAAAACAAAAGATGTCACATTTACATACCAAAAGTGACGAATCCTCCTTACAACAAAACCCAACCTTCGCCAGAGCTTGGCTGCCATCACCAAAGTACGCCATCTGCTACCAAAGAGACAAAACATTAACCTAAATCGAAACAGAAACATAGTAGAATGAAGAAAAAATAGAACTAACCCCGCTTCATGAATTTGTGCCATCTGTTTCGGACACCACCAACATCATCAGAGCCGACATCGTCCAATCAATTCTCGTCATCTCTCTTAATCGGCTCGCCTTCACTAGAGATTTCGTGTCACACTTAGATCTGTGAATACCTCAAATGGAAATGGGTAAAAATTGAAACTAACATGAAAAGAAGGCCATTAAGAACAAATTGGTACTCACCAAATAAATCTGAGGCTGTTACTACCCCATTTTTACCATTGAAGCTGATCTTAGCAGCCGATGTTCTTGAATTGCCTAGAGAGAGAGAGAGTGGCGGATTAGTTTTTGAAATGTGTGAAATGATGAATCTGAAACCCTAGATGTGTATGCGAGTGTTTTTTTCTTTCAATGCATGTAGGCTTGTACATGATGCATCATAACTTGCACCCTTTAAATGTTTAAGAGTTTTTATGCATTGATTCTTGTACAACATGCTTCAAGGTTTGTACATGTGGCAAATGACCATTTCTGTCCTTCCTATATGCTTATTAATATAGTATATATATATATATATATATATATATATATATATATATGGCGTGGTTATATAGGAAATCTCATCAAATTGAAAACACCTTGCAAAGCCTACTATAGCCATTGATCAAGATGGATCAATGGTGTAGATCAATCATCTAGTATTATAATGTAAAGTAATGTGATAAAGTAAGAGAAATGGTGTAAGAAGAGTAGCATGGTAAAAGACCGCCACCTTATCTATTCACCAATCACATCCCTTTCTCTCTCCTCACATTCTTTCTGTTACCTTTCTGTCTCTTACTTTTCTTTTATATTAATTTAAAATTGCTGATTTATTAATTTTGTTTTATTAAAACAGAATTTTATTTCATTTTTATTATACCAGTACCATTGTAGCATATGTAACAACAGTTACTTGTATTGTTGCATACGTAACTGTATCTCTTACCTTCCTGTACCCCAATGTTGTTTCATATGTAAAAAAGTTACCAAGCTGATCTCACATAAGACTTGTATAACAAAATAAAAGCACAAATAAAAAAGAATGGCATACGAAAAAGAATTGATATTGTAGGTATATTATCATGTGTAATTATTTATAAAAAAAACATTACGAATCAACATTAAGAAAATGTTAAAAACGATCATTACACTCAACAATAAACATATCAAACGTTTCATACAAATCAACACTAAAAATGATAAAAAAAAAACGATCATTACAATCGACAAATAAAACGTATCAAACGTTTCATGCAAAAAAAAAACAATAATTTTAAAAACGATCAGCTTCTTCTTTAACACACCACACAACAGGTATCTTCATTCTTCGTAATCAGCTTCGTCTTTTACACACAAAAAATCTCTTCGCCTACGAAGAAAAACAAATTCCTCAATTTACATATTCGAAAAAAAATGTTTACCGTACGTTACAGACGTGTGTTGCATGTGTTACAGACGTGTTGTTGCATGTGTTAACATATGAAAAACCTGTTAGCATACGTTACAGACGAGTTATTGCATGTGCTAACGTATGCAAGACTTATAAGTTCATAACCAATACACCGCTTGTTTCATATATCACAGCAAACATATTACATAACAACAATCTTTAAAACATATTACATAAGCATTAGAGATAAAATACAATGTCAAAACACAAGATAAAATAGCACAAATTCCACACCTGAAAACTAAAATCTTGTTTTTTTACAGGAGAGATTACAGTAAAAAAATTATAATCAGAGTAAAATGATAACTTTCAAGATTATAATGATATCCCACAAAACTCTTTATAGATCAAAACAAACATACCACATAAATCATGTTAATAATAATAATAATAATAATAATAACAACAACAACAACAACAACAACAAAAGATTAACTCATCATCCTCAAAAACGTGTTCTTCAACAACAACAAAATAACAATAATAACAACAAACCATTAAAATATATAATACCCTTTTTTAGGTTAAACTTAAAAACCCTATGGGATTTTTATACATAAAAAAACTATAAAGTACTTCATCCCCACTACATCCAGCACGTTCTAAAAATTAAAAACACACAACACAAAAATTAATCAAACCATTAAAATATATAATACCCTATTATTATACAGTTTGATCTGTAAACAACTTAAAACATAAAAACTATAAAGTACTTCAACAAATATACATAATATAAAATTTGTAAACAACAAAAAGAAAATTAAAAAAATAAATTACCAGCCATGAATGTGTGATAACTTGTGACCTTCGATGAACAAACTTGTACATCTCTGCCCCTCAAACCCTCATTCGTCAAAGCCACCACCAAAACCTAACCGGGTTACCTCCTACCTTACACCTCCGCTCTTGTGACACCCACACCCAGATAAGGATGCATCATACACAATTGATACCAACTTACAGATAACACCTCTTATTTTATTAACATAACTATAATGTACAAATTTGGTAACTTAAAAGTACAAAGCATGATCAACTATTCTTAGCCGGAGACATAACTTTTCCATCGTACACACGAACTAGCATATCCTATTCCACTGGTCATGTACCCCCAAGAGAAACCGCATGCACAAGAGCTATAAATCACTACCTGTGATACATGCTTAAAAATGACGTCAGACAATGCTAGTGATTTCATGAATATACACAAGTTATAAGCCACATTAGTTTATCATTCATGACTTGTATCTGCCCATGTCACTATAATCTTTCCGTCACGTCGACACCCAAGCATGGCCCCCGTGACGGTGTTACAGGACTTCAAACATCATACAGTCAATGCTCAATATACCCTAGACATAGTACCGACAAATCCTGCCGTAGCAGCACGTATAAGGGACCACAAATATCGTGTGTATATGTGATTAGATTATATACATGCTGCTTACATTTGAAAACATTCATAGAACTCACATGTTTCACGGTTGCTTAACACTTGCTATTCCAATCAGGTACTACCTCAGGGTCCTAATACAATTACATCATCTTAGGTTAGGTAATGGTTTACCTAACTAGTTATTATCATGGTTTGATATTGATTAACATTGCCTTATTTAAGCATAAACTGAAAAGAGAGCATACCTCTAACAATCTACGATCAGCTGATGTAGAGTCTCCCTACTTGGGCTCTTACTCGTGCTCTAATCAAGTAATCTAATAATATTGAGTGTTTCGGATTTCAGTTGGGTGTTAATTTCTATATGTTCAAATATCAGTTTATCTCCCCTACTTATAGCAAGTTATTAAGCTACTTCCAAACTTAGTAACTAAGTTTTCTTCTTGATCGATGAGTTTCCTTGTTGACAGCTATGTGCATACATGCACTATCCAGTGGCGGATCTAAAAATGAATTTCAGTAGTAATGTTTTTCATTTTCTTTTTCATTTTAGTAGCAACGTTTTTCAAATTTCGTAAAAAAAAACAAGTTTTCTACTAATTTTCCACTACGCGCGCGAAGTTGAGCAGCAACGGACGCGGCACCTAGTTATACACTAGGTCCGCCCCTGGCACTATCTTATGATTACCATAATATCATAATATAACTAAAAACTTAACCATGAAGAATCATCTTATATCCATACGTACATATGACATTTCAATGTATGTTTTTATTATATATATTATACTATAATAATTAATTCAACTCCTTCACTCGTTTTTCTCACATAACTTTTAAACTATAATGTTTTATAAAATTTTAAATGTACTCTTAAGACGAGCTTGTTTTTATCTGCTTTTTGACCTAAGTTTCATTAAAAACGGAGTAAGGTCAAATATAATATGTTTTATTACTATAACTAAACGATCTCTTATAACACTAAATGCTAGGTTTGGTCTCATATATCAATTATAAGTCCTGCTATGCGTCACTAAAAAATGTAATTTTCACAAACATCTCTATTTTATTTGATCACAAAACAGGGTGTTACAGCTCCACTCAACCCATAACCCTCTCCATCCAAACCCAATTAGATCAGAGACGGCCCCAAACGAAAACGACGTCATCAGGCTCCTTAACAAGGTGAAGAACAGAGACAACTTTTGGATCCATCTGGAACTTTCATTTGTCATCACAGTAGGGCTTGAGGGGACCGGAAGAACAGAGGCGAATAGGTCTTAGGGACCGGAAGCTATGGTGATGGTTGATGAGGAAGAAGGCATAGATGTTGACGGCCACCCCCTCCCCCATCGGAAGCTATGATGGTGGTTGATGAGGAAGAAGTCATAGCTATGGTGGTGGTTGATGTGGAAGCAGGCATAGATGTTATAGAGAGAGAGATGGAGACAAAGGGATGAGAGAGAGGGATCTAGTGAAATAAATTATGAAAAAATAAAGAGATATAAGATAAAGGGGAAACATATATATTAGGAGAGAGAGAGAGAGATGGGTGACAATGAAATTGCCTAAAATACTCTTTCCCTCCCATTTGTTATAATTTGAAAGTTGATGAGGTAGAACAATCATAGCCACACATTGGCTTTCTTGAGGTTTTCTCAATTTGAAGGGTTTCTTGTATATACTTAGCCATATACATATATAGGACTAGGATCAAATAAGAACAAGTGTATAGTTGAGAACCATGAGAACCAAATCCAACCATTCATTTTTCATCTTAATTAAAAGGGTATAGATGTCATTTTACAAAAATACAAAATTCTCATGTGTCAGTTACCAAAATAAAATTAACTCATTCTTTTCATCAACTCTATTTCTCCGGTTCCAATCTTTGATATCTCAAAGAAAAAACCATAATTTGATCTGCAGTATCTTGAAGAGGAAATCAAATACATGTTTTCAAATTCCGATCATAGAATACCAAATATCATGTAAGTTTGCAAAACTCGTTATGCAATATCATGGGAAACCTACCGAATTCTCAACCGATTCATGAACACAAACTCCGTGGGGCAATATCAATGATACGTGCATGACCAGATATTACTTCCCATGTAACCATACAACTGCCTTAAACCACCGTTCAATACATGTTTTCTTTGTTTAGCCCCATGTTTCCCTTGTTTAGTGTAGTCATGATCTCCATATTATTAGGTAGTGTTTAATTCTTTCTGCATATTTAAACTGATGTAATACAAGTGTTTTGAGATATGGAAAATATTAGAAAATTGTCCCAAGTTTGGATCTTAATCTTCAGCTTTATTTCTTGGAGCCTAACCCACTCTACGGGTATCTATCGGGAGATTGACCATCTCGAATCGGTCTCTATCATATAGTGCTTTCATTCCCGAATTCACCTCCATCATGACCTCTAAAATCCAGTTGTTGCTTGACGAATGGTGGGATAATATTGAGAAAAACCAAAAACTCCTCGAAGAGTATAATGCTAGCCGTGGTCTACCTCCACCACTTCCATTGCCCGCTCGACTACCACTACCTTCAATTCCCACTCGACCACCACCTGCGACAACCCTCACCAAAATGACCCGGAAACCTCCCATCCACCACCATCAAAACAAAAACCACCAGCTACATTTCCCGAACCATATGTATCACTTGTTGAAATTTCAACAAGCAACAAATCATCGCCACCTTCATCAATACATGTTGTGCCTAAACCCACACTAGCAAACTAGCCAAAAACCAAACCAATGCAACCACCATCGCCTCCACCTTCTACGCCACCAAACCTGCCAAATACCGAACCGCCAATACCACCGACGTCATCTCTTGGAAGCCGGTGCTCCAAGTTAAACAATGCAAACCCCAATGCTATCGTCAAAAGGGAATGGAGACCACCGTGGTTTCCACAACCGCTACCATCAACACACCTACTGCCTCCATCATCGGCCTTACATCAATCATCACCACCTGTTCACGGAACTCCCCACCAGACCCAAACTAAACCACCATACCCCTGTTTCATAATTTGTCCATTAATTTTCTCATTCCTCATATATGATGGCCCAACCACATTTGCAAACCAGTGTTCACCGTTGAACAACAAAGAAACGCATTCAATGAGAAGATGGAAATGGCGACCACCTTGGCGCCTTACGGACACTACTCCAAATGCTATGGGACGGACCGAATGGCGACCGCCATGGTGTTTGCATACCGTTCTTGAAGACAAGAACATTTTGTAGCGGTGGGAAATTGATACGCGCATGACCACATATTACTTCCCACGTAACCATACAACTGCCTTAAACCCACGTTCAATACATGTTTTCTTTGTTTAGCCCCATGTTTCCCTTGTTTAGTGTAGTCATGATCTTCATATTATTAGGTAGTGTTTAATTCTTTCTGCATAATTAAACTGATGTATTACAAGTGTTTTGAGATATGAAAAATATTAGAAAATTGTCCCAAGTTTGGATCTTCTTCTTCAGCTATAGTTCTTGGAGCCTAACCCACTCTACGGGTATCTATCGGGAGATTGACCATCTCGAATCGGTCTCTATCAATCAATTTCATTTATCACTACATAGATGATCTATATTCGTGTTCGATATCACAATTAGTTTCAATCCCCTCCATTTATTGCAGTCCACCTATCATGCATTTTTTATGCTTTCCATCCTTTCCAATTTCAATCTCAAGGATCTTCATATTTTGAATGCACAAAGAAACTCCTCGTTTATTTCTTACATTAAGGATTATTTGTAGAATAAAACTTATTTGTATAAGAACCTTACACTTAATTAATAAATAGTAAAAACAAAATAAAAAAGCAAATGACATGTAAAAGAATTAAATTAAATTAGTGTTTAAAATTACATGTAAATTATTATCAATTTTAACAAATAGTAATCCTATTCTTTGACCCGCAAAAGGTTCTTAATTACATATTTCTCTTAACTAGATGACAACTATTGTATAATTACTAGTGGGTAACTCACGCGTTGCGACGGAACTAAAAATTGCATCAAAGTGTATCAATTCATTAGCACGTAAAATACATCCAAAACTTTCCATTTAAGTGAAATATAAAAGAATACTTGTAACAACATAATATAGGTATTCTCATGTCAAATCAAGAATAATTGCATCAAACTATATGTATTCATTAATTTCATTGTTAATTCTCATCTTTTTTAAAATAATTAGTAAGATAATAGGATGCAACGTGAGTTGGGCTTTACAAAAACGTTAACCTAAAAAATGTATAACATGTATGGATTCTTTTATTAACCAAATTGCTTAATTTATTTTATTTATTTATTTTTTTTTTTACAACTCATAATGCCTAGTATTACTTTTGACCCGCAAAAGGTTCTTAATTACATATTTCTCTTAATTAGATGACAACTATTGTATAATTATATATTCACTCAAATATAATGAACTCGGCCATATATGCGTCGTTGTCAAAGTCCACTCAAGTGTGCAACTAGGCCCACTTTTCAGACTCAACGCAGCCTTCTCGCTTCGCTTCAAAAGTCATACTTTCATACCTTCAAACACATTTTTTAGGCTAAGCTCTGATGGGATTCTGGCCAAGAATTACCTAAACCAGTCCAAAACAATTGTACTAGCCCTAAACAAGTGTATAATCAACTTAAAAAACCTAAACTAACCTTAAAGAATCATAAAACATGTTTAAAACCCCAAATTGTATTTTTATACCATGTGCCTAGATTAAAAAAGTTTTGGCTTTTTAAGCGCTTTAAACTGAGACCCAAGGCTCACCCTTTATGCCTTGAGTGTAACTTGCACCTTTAACAACTATGGTCTAGAAGCACCATCCATGTATAGTAATACTTCTCCGTACCTCAATTGTTATATATAGTAATATAGAAAACAAATTTGTTTAGGCTACTAGGTGAGCAGACACCAAAAATGTCATGTCTCAGTGCCACGTAGGCTGCCACATCACTAAAGTGGTGTCTCAACATTTTTGAGACATGGGTGGGGTGTGCAGACATGCAAAACCCATGTCTCAAGCATTTAATATTTTTTTTTGTTTTATAATATTAAATGTAATTAGTTTAATAAAAGTAATAAATAAAAAAATAATGTTCAAATAAATACTAAATTATATAAAAAAAATTACAAAAGCATGATAAAATTAAAAAAAAAAAAACGAACACACTTAAAAAAAAAACATACGATTTCCTAAAATTATATAAAACTACTTCCATTTTTCAATAAACTTTTCTTGCAATTTCTTCATCGCGGCGCGTTTTTCTTCGGGATACTTCGATATATCCGCCTCCATAACTCTCCACTCTTCAAGCGCCTTCGATTCATCAATCAACCGAATCTTCTCCTTCTTAAGCTTTATTTTTTCGTCGTTAGCTTTGTTGAAAGCTTCCATTGCTTCGGTTAATTTATCAAGCTTTGAAGCGCTCCCGCTTGTGGTATTCGACGCCGCCGCTTTCTTTCCTGCCGCCGCTTCCTTTCTTGCTTTATCGCGACCTACATAAAAAACGCAACCATTTTATAGTCCGAAAAAGAAACGCTACAAATTATATAAAAAAAATATAAATTTATAAACCTATGGGGCGTTCCTCCTCTACATAAATTGGTTCTTCTTCATCAGGGTCGTCGTTCATATCAATGTCGATTGGAACGGACGGGCCTGCTTTTTTAGCTTTGGTCTTTCGTTTGGCCCGTGCAACCTCGTTTGGGACCCGCCCACTTTTGTTCATCTTTCAAAACTTGCCAAGCCCGTATCATCGAGAATGCTCTGCGTGTGTCACTTTTATAGTCCGACATCGCTTTTTCGAAAATCATTTGCTCGTTCCATCCACTAGGCGTGTTCGCCTTAATACGGTTGTAAATTCCATTGAATTTACCACAATCCGCATTCAACTTTCTCCATTTCGAGCTTAGAGCATCGTTTAGTCGATACGGCTTAGCTTGCATATACTTATGAAAGAATTCGTTCGCCGTTTCCCATAACTTCTCTATGTTTTGGGCGGTACCTTTGAATATAAAAAAAATGGTAAATATATATATAATCCGAATTTATAAAAAAAAATACACATATATATATATATATATACACATTTTCGGAAAAAAAATACATAAATATAAATTTTGCGCAAGTTTAAAAAATATACCGACTGTGGGGCGTTTTGAAGCCGCGAGCCACGCCTTAGCTAAGGCTTCCTCTTCAACATCGGTCCATGGTTGCGCGACTCCTTGTAGTGGTTTACCACGTCCCGGTCCTGGCTCTCTTTGTTTTCCTTTGCGTTTCCCTTTTGCTTTTTGGGTGGGTGGTATCTCTTGGGTTTCGGCAACTATCTCCTCATCGGTTTCGTTCTCATCGTCTTCGGGTTGTGATGTTCCGATAGGTGTAGTGGGTTGTGATGTTCCTCTAGGTGTAGCGGGTTGCGATTGTGGAGAAAATTGTTGTGAAAATTGTTGCGAAAAACCGTGTGAAACTTGTTGCGTAAAACCCCCTTGCCTTGCTAGTTGCATATAGTTTTGCATTTGCATGAAGCTCACCGGGTCTAATTGGGCAAAAGCCGTGGGGTTTTGAAGCATTTGGGCTACATGTGGATTTATTGGAACGGTTTGCGATATGGGTGGATCAATGACCGGTGTGTAACCGGGTGTGGTGAAAGGTGTATTCGGGTTAGGTTGATTCGGGTTTCGGTTGAATTGTTGGTAAGGATCCATGAAGTTTTTTTTATAAAAATAGTGGGAGTTTATAAAATAAAGGGATTGAATAATGAGTTTGAGTGGAGAAAAATGTTGATTTGGATTAATATTTATAGTTTGATTTTATTTATATAAAAAAATTAAAAAGTTGACCGTTCAAATTAAAAAGCCGTTCAAATTTTCGAGCCGTTTGAAATTGTTCCGTTATACAACGTTTTAAAAAAAAAAAAAAAAAATCAAGAAAATTTCCTATTGGGCCGTCTCAAATGTCTCTTCAAGGACGGGGGACGGGGGTGTCCGAGACGGGGCATCCGGGGCGGTGTAGCGAGGGAGACGGGGCAAAAAAAGGGGGACGGGGGGGGGGGGGGGGGGGTGGTGCTGTCTGCTCACCGTTCAGTCTTAGAACGCCAAACTCGCACGCTCTCCAAATCTATTTCAAGAAATTACCCCAACTGTTTACTACAAGACTAGAACCCACGTTACTAAAGGGGAAACACCTTACTATGCTCGTTGGTACCGCTAGCTATAAACCATTTGGTACACAAAATACACATGTTATAAATCTCTTTTCATTAAGATTTCAAAATGGACAGATGTACACGACTCACTCATAGTATCCTTAAGACTTTTAAAGTTCTTTCTACCTTAACAAAGACATTTTTCTTTAGTGATATGACTATGACTAGGGGTGTTGAAAAATCCAAATTCGAATTAGAATCTGATAACCCGTATCCAAAATATCCGAAATTTCGGATTCGGATGTGAATTTTGAAAATTTTGGGAAATCCAATTTTATCCGAATCCGAAATCTTAAAATATATATATATATATATATATATATATATATATGGTAGGGTTAGCATACAAAAGATGTGTTTTGTGAGAAGGGTAAGAAATAAATATGGCCATTAGATCATGTAATTGGATGGTTAAGATTAAAGGAGTGGCAAAAGTGTAAATTATGTTATAATTTTAATAACTAAATTAATGGTGTGAGGGTATACTTGTAAAAACACACCTATTTAAATTAAATAATCTACATTATCACTCATCAATCATCAATTATTAAGAGCAAATTAAGGAATTTCTCTCTCTATCTATCTCTCTCTAACCCCATATTCATTCCCCTCATTCATTTACCTCAACCCAACACTCAATTTTTTTTTTAATCCTTCCATCATCTAGGTAGGTTTCAAACCAGAAAACGCATCAACGAATATTATTATGAGTTTTTGTATACCACATGGAAAAAGTGTCTTGATGTAGTCTGTGCTTTTAGTTTGGTTTTGTTTATTAATGGTTTTTTTTTTCAAAAGAAAGATCTTTGAATAACATTTACCAATTTAAATTAGTTGGTATCTCTACTTTAAACTTCGACATTTTATTTTCTTTTTGTGCGTAATTTAAAACACAATGTAAAACCAATGTAAAACACGATGGGTTTAATGTTTAACCAATAGCGTTAAAACACAACGGGTCTATGTTAAAAAAACGATAGTCTTGTTATTGTTTGTGTGTTTTATGTTTAAACGATAGTTCAAACAATACTTGTTTTGTGTGTTTTACGTTTAAACGATAGTGTTGATTTTTTTTTTAAAACACAAACGAATTTGGGTTGGTGATAAAACACACTGGATTATTGAGACGATGGTGATAAAACACAGTAGATTGTTAAAACACAAAGTTGATCCGATAGTAGTAAAACACACTGGATTGTTGAGATGATAAAACACAGTGGATTGTGATAAAACACAAAGTTTATCTCTTTAAGAAATCGAAAAAATGCAAAGTGATTTTAGATAAAAAAAAATAAAAAAAAAAGTAGACGTTTGAATTGTATAAGCAACATGTGTATATTAAGATGAAGTTTAAAAAAAAATTTCCTATAATTACTCCAATATTAATGAAAAATTTCATGAAATCGTTAAAACCAAAAAAAATATCTTGGCATTATTAAACTTAAATCCCTAAAATCACTCCTTAATTATAAAAGATTAAAAGTTAATAAATTATTAATTATTTGAGTCTAATTACTTTTGTATCATTTACCATAGGGACACTTGTCATGATGAGAGCCTTTCTTACCCTTCTCACAATATTTAGTTTTTGTATGGGAACCTTTATCTATATATATATATATATATATATATATATATATATATAGGTAAGGGTTCCCATACAAAAACTTATTATTGTGAGAAGGGTGAGAAAGAATCTCATAGTGACACATGTCTACAAGGTCATGGATAAATTAGTAAATTTACATTAATAATTAATTTATCGAAATTCGAATTATTTTAACAAAAGAGCAATTATAGGAAATAATATAAATATTTCGGTCAAACTTGTTTAATTTGTTCCGATTTCTTTTTTATAATTATACAATGATTATAGGGATTTGTTGTTTCAAATCTTTTATCTTAAAATAAACAAACTCCATATTATTGTGTTCATCTACAACAAGTTTTTTTTAAATTCATTTGAAGAAATACAATAAAGTGGTTTGTGTTTACTCCATTTTCTTGACCATCATGAACAATACAATGGCAGATGACATTCAAGGTCAGTTTTATAGTTTTTATTTCATTAAAGTAGATTTGTGTTTTACCCATCATAAGTTGTCGTACGTGTTTTTTTTTTTATCCAAAGACCAATGATGTTTACATGTATTAAGTTAAAGTAAAATAGTAAGCGTATAACATTATAAGACATACGTGTTAGTCGATATGTGTTTTAATTAAAGTAAAAAAATGAGCATATAACATTATAATAGTTACGTGTTTAGTCGCTATGTGTTTTAAAAAAGTATACGAAGGTCTTGGTGTGATAATTGAATCATTTCCGAATCATGTTATTTTTATATTTTTAGTGAGATGAAACGAACACCCGAATCATGTCCACATATTTTAGTATTTTTTTTTTTTTTTTTTGTTATAGGTCAAGAATGTTTAAGAATTTATTATGTGTTTTTTCTTTGTAGTGCATGAACTTTTTATTTTAATTTTTTTTATTGGTTCCTTTTGACAGTAACAATATAGGGTATTTGCATGTTTTTGTAGAAATTTTATAACCTTTTCTAATGTGTTTTTTGTATAAAACAGAAAAGTGAATGTTGTTTTTTTAACGTTTTCTTTTATCATTATTGTTTGTTTTTTAAGTTTTTTGTTTTCTATTTATTTAGAGTTATTTTGTTGATTATGTTTTACAGTCTTATATTTTATGTCATTTTCGATGACAGCTGGACCTTCATACATGCCGGTTGGTATTTTAACCGTTTCCGCTAATTCTGAAAAAAAAAGTCGTATTCACCGATTGTAGATGTCTTGGCGAAACCACAGGTTGGTATGGTGTTTAGGACACTTGAGGATGCTTGCAATTTCTATAAAAAATATGCTAGTGATGGAGGTTTTACTGTTAGGAAAAGCACCGACTACAAAGATAAGGGTTTGATTAAGAGCAAGTATTTTGTATGCTCAAAAGAGGGTTTCAAACAATTCAAGGGTTTTGACAGCTCAAATGAAGACTCTAATAGCAAGCAATTTCAAAAAATACCTTCTATAAGGACCGGGTGTTTGGCTCGCATGTGCATAAAGTTAAACAAAGATAATCTTTATGAAGTTTCTCAGTTCAAAGAAGAGCACAATCATTCATTGGTTGACGAGAGTGACAGATACTTACTACCTTCATCCCGAGGGCTAACATATGTACAAGAACAGGTCGTTAATGCGTTATCAGCTATAAACGTTGGACCTGTTAGAGCTTTTAACATAATGAGGACACTGTACGGAGGTTTTGACAAAGTTGGTGCGACGAAATCCGATTTTAAAAACTTCAAGAAAGACTTGAATTCTTATGTTGGGGAGCATGACGCTGACATGTTGATTAAACGTTTCAGGAGGAAGAAAGAGTACATGCCAAATTTTACATTTGAATTTCTAACTTCTAATGAGGGTGTTTTACAGGCTTTGTTTTGGGCTGATGAACAAGCGAAGTGAAACTATTATACATTTGGTGATGTGGTATCATTTGACGCTACATACAGACGAAACAAGTTAGTCCTATTCCTAGTTATATTTTGCTAGTAATACATAATATATATTTTTTTTTCACTTGTTTGTTAATAATTTCTTTTTTTTTAGATACAATATGATGTTTGTTCCATTTACCGGGATCGACAACCACAATAGGAATGTCACGCTGGGGGGTGCAATTATTGGGAATGAAACTGCAGAAACCTATAAGTGGTTACTTTGTGTGTTTGAAAAATCCTTTGGTCATGCACCTCCGGTTATTGTTACAGATCAAGATCCCGCTATGAAGAGGGCAATCGAAGATGCGTGGCCTCACACTAGACACCGCCTTTGTATGTGGCACATTATGGACAAGCTAACCGGAAAGGTGTATATCAATTTAACCATTCAACGTTTCGATATTTGTGTTATATAATTATTCCTGTTGGTTTTAACCATTGTGTTTTATAATTGGTTCTTCAGGTTGGAGCCGTGTTGTGTAATACTACGGAGTTTAAACAAAAGTTATGCTTCATTGTTTGGACTGATACACTTAATCCAGAAGAGTTTGAGGAGCAATGGTCTGCCATTATGAATGAATTTAATTTGACAGATCATGAGTGGCTCAATTCTATTTATGAAATAAGACATTCATGGATCCCAGCATATTACAGAGAAGAAAGAATGTCTGGCTTAATGCGCACCTCATCACGATCGGAGAGTGAGAACCATTTTTTCGGCAAGTTTTGCAACCCTAAGTGCACTTTGGTTGAGTTTATGTCTCATTTTGATTCAGCAATTGAGGCACAAAGGCATGAACACAGGAAGAATGACCATGAAACTAGAAACACACAACCCGATATATGGACCGATTTTGTTATGGAGAAGCAAGCTGCGGCGATTTACACACGCACCATTTTTTTCGACGCTCAGTTGGAAATACATGCTTCATTTCACAGTTGCCAAAGTGTTAAATTTGAGGAAATCGGCGATTTCGTCAAGTTTTATATAAAGGATTGGGAGAAATTAGCCACATCATTTTATGAGGTTTGTTATTTATATATTTTTTAAATAGTATATGTTGTTTTGTTTGTCTTATTTTTACTAACATTAATTCTTATATCAATAATCTTATGATTAATTTTTTGTAATGTCCTTCAATACAAAATTTAGGTTATGATCCGGAAGGGAGATGTTACTATGTTTTGTAGCTGCAAAAGGTATGAGCAATTTGGGTTGTTATGCAGCCACAGTTTTTGGGTTCTCAGGTTCCTCGATATCAGAGAGTTTCCCAAGCAGTACATACTACGTCGTTGGACTTGGGACGCTGTGCCAAACGGTGACCCCGGTGCTATTATCAGATATGAAGGAGATTCTGAACACAGCATAGATGTAAAACGTGTTGTTAGGGAGATTTCATATGGTTGTGAGTCGATGGTAAACAAGTTGGTTACTAACTTTGAAGCGTTGTGTTCCTTCAGAGATTATGTTAACCATTTCCACTCAAAGGCTGACGAAGCACAGATTAATGCACCACGCAAGAGTCGTAGGGATCGTTTGGCTGAACTTACTGGTAATTGTCAATCACGTAATATTACGGTTCGCGTACCAGTTGCTACAAGATTCAAAGGTATGGGTAAACCTAAGCGTTTGTTGTCAAAGAGGGAACAAGCCATCAGCCAAGCCGGGAAAAAACAAAGACAATGCCAGAATTGTATGGAGTATGGTCACAACATTCGCACATGTAAGAAATCTAAGAAGGTTGTTAATGATGATGATAGTCATGAATCCGAAGCATATGACGATGACGACGAGGACGAGGAGGAGGACGTGGCGGAAGAGGAGGAACACGAAGAGAATGAGGAGTAGCGTATTTTTTTTTTCTTGCGAATGTTTTTATTTCTAGACTTTGGGTTTTTTTTTTTTTTTTTTTTTTTTTGGTATCGTCGATTTCCTATTTTGATGTTTTTTGAATATATTTTGTTTTGAACCTTTAGGTTTGTCTTTGAACACAATGTTGTTACGTGCTATTAGTTTATTTTCTTTATTCATGCGGTTAGTAAATGTAACATGACTACACATTTTAAAAATACATATAAAATATAATTCATACACACATGTTAGATGTTAACTTTGGTGTTTTAAATTCACACTTTAAGCAAAAATAATAAGTGGCATAGACTGTCACACTTTAAGCTAAAAAGCTTGAGGCTGTAAGTTTTGGTTCCTGTTTGTGTGTTTCTGCAGTAACAATTACTACAGCAGTGTGTTTTATGCACTAACGTTGCAGTAACTTTTGTTGACAGCAACGTGAAGCAGAAAATATACGGCTGCACCTTTATACGGCTGTTCATGCAGAAAACGCGCAGCAGAAAAATACACTGTTTTTAAACGCATAAACTATTATCGTGTTCATCTCATCGTCAATCTATTTGAACTTAACAAATCTTTCAAAGAGAAGCATAAACTATTATCCAAAAACAAAACTACCAGTTCAATTACGTCAAACAAAAAAAAAACTAAAATAAAATAAAAAAAAGTCATAAGTATTTTAAACCATAAATTAGACCTAACAAAAAAACTTAATAAGGTTTCATAAACTAAACACTGTTTAAACGCCTTAGTATTTTTTTATGCGCACGGCCATCCAACTGCATTCTGTAGCTTTCACTTAGCCCCATGTACTTGCTTACTCCCGCCTCCACTACGTGTTTTGACCTGTTTATGTCACATAGCAGGATTTTTGCAATGTATTTTCTGCGTAGATCATCAAGCTCACGACCTTGCTTGGCGGACAACTCCCCTTTGCTGTTGAACTCGGGCGAAAAGCCACATCGTCAATCCTTCAAACTCCCCGTGTAAGTTTCCATATGCCGCATGAGGAAAACTCCACAATCTATTCCATTTTTCGTGGTTTTCCATGGTACGTCCAAAACTGTTGGCTTGCTCTTTAAGATGTTTGCAGCCGCAACAGGTGAAACAGACTTAACATACCATGAAAATGTGTCACGCTGCGAAATACAAAACAAAAATGTTACTTGGTAAATGTGTTTAAATATTTTTTAATTGAATATGTATAATACAATTTTTTACCATCTTCTCCGGCCATCCGTGGTATCTAATAGCGAATTCCTTAGTCGAGTCAATGTTGTCGATGACAACGATCTCAAATGTTATCATGTTAAAGCTCAACAGGTAGAAATGATCCGAGTAGTGCATTGGAATTTGAACAAGCTTCACCCCTTTTATAGACTTCGATTCCGTCATCTGCAACACCGAGTCCATGTTTTCCTTGAAATGTATTCTTCGTGTCTCCTCAGACGCTTCATAATCATCTTTCCACTATTTTTTTTAATAAATAAATGTAAATGTTTAAAATCATAATTTGGTAAAACAAAACATTTCACTTTTAGTATAATAATGCTATTAAAAAAATAGTCTATACTTACCAACATCACCGGCGAACAGAAAAGTTGTGGCATGGTGCCTTTGCGCCGGTACCTTTCTTCATAATTAAGCACGTTTGACCAGGCACTGATAACATGCACATGGATTGCTATATCTGGTCGCAAAGACTCCATGGGTGATCTCATAACGGTATCGCCCGGAACAGCAGCGTACACCACATCCCTAAACAAAAACCAATTTTTTATGTTAGGGTAACTTTATATCATTAAAACATTTAAGATAATAACTAAAATACTTTGTTATACTTTCTTAGCATTCACTATCCAACGCTGAAAACATGTAATTAGATACTTCTTCCTCAGCTTTTACAACCTTTTCATGCAAGCCCACGATCCGTTTAACATACGGCGACCTCATGGCGTCCGGTAGCTGTTTAGCACGTGCTGGCCTTGGTGTTTTTGCTCCCATTTTTTTATCAACCTGTTCGTCAGACCATGCTATAGGATCGACATCAAAAACATTCACTTGCTTTTTTGGTGTTTTTTCATACCCTGCGCTCTTAAAAAGCTCGTCAATACTCGCAGCCAGCGTAGCAGTGATTGGGCTTAGTGGATGCATGTCTGTCGAAGGCGCAGGCGTGTTTTGTACACCCTGATTTCCAAACCCCGTATCCATGTCATGACATAGATGTTTCATCTGCAACTGCTCCCATTCTTTTCGTTTCTCGAGTATTTGAAAATGTTTAGGGTATTTGGTCAGGGCATCCTCTAAACTTGTATTCACCCTACCGATTAAGTTTTCAAACTCAAAAAAAATATTATCCAACATTTTCGCATGCACCTACCAATTATAAATAATATCAAATATGTTTTAGCTGAGAGTTATAATATTATGTGTTTTTTAATATGTAGTTTTAATACCTCGGCCTCGTCCAAAGTAGTATCATCAGTATCCGCAAGTGCAATCGGTGGTTCTTCCTCAACTTGTAAACAAAACAACATACACATGTTAGACAACCAAAACGACTAACATTTTTATGTTAAACGATTTAATTTACATCATTGACAGAATCATCCTTCTCATTTTCGAACTCGGAATCTCTAACACCGCCAACACCATCACATGATTGTCTTTTTAACCCTTCATCAGCCATCTACAACATGATTTGACAACAATAGACATGTTTGAAAATGGTATAAATCTATGAAATAATATAAAAAAATTCAAATAAATTAAACATCAAACAACTTACCTCATGCTCAGAGTCATCCATATACGTGTTTTCTGTTTGAGTATCAAGTGCCAAGACAACCGGGATTATGTACTCTCCATCCTCGCCAACGTATGGTTGTATAGCTTGTGAATTGTCCTGTGATATAAAGTAGTCTTTGCAATGTCGATAGATCCCTAGATGGTCATCATCATCCTCTACAATATTATCCCAAACTTCATCAACATTTTTGCCAGTTACATCATCACCTCGGCAACAACTTGTGTCAAACGCCTTACATTCTCCTGCTGATAATGTATCCGTTGCAGCAGTTAAAAAATCAATAAAACAAGCAGATTTGTGTTTTAAAAAAATAAGCATTAAAATGATTTATACCTGCAACAGTTTTGCTATCTTCATTTCCATGTATTCCCGCCACAAAATCCACAACTTGCTTAGCTTTAAGCACTGTCGGTTTAGCTTTCTTTTTCTCCTTCACAGCCCTTTTCAAATTCGCCTTTACTGCAATATTACACGTTCCACCATCTCTTAAAGGGCTCGTAAAGGGATCACACTGTACATGCTCCAAGCCGTTTTCCCGCGCCAGTTGTTGCTCGAACAGTATCTTGTCCAACTTCAAAACAAGGTTCTCTAATACATCATCTGTAATCCACTCAATAAGATGTGTATCAGGATGCAACGACATATCAACAACCTCCTGATCGTGTGCTAAGGCGGCCTGCATGTTCATCATATAATATCATATCATATATGTGTTCTTTATATCATAAATGTTTACAAAGACAACAATATAAATTATTAAGATAAACGTTAAATACGTACCGCAAGCAATGTAAGCGAGCCATGGAAATCTTTTTTGGTAGCTAACCATTTTTTTGTTGTCCGGTTTAAACACCTAATCATGTACTCGCACCGGTTGAAGTTCCTAATATTCCTTCCCTTTTTTATTGAAGGAAGGAAAAACAGATTAACACTATTGTTAAATGTCGTTACCCCCATCAACGTGTTGTACACAACCAGGAAATTTAGAATAAATAATCTTCGAGATTCATTCGATTTTTCCATGTATTCACGAAATGGAACCAGCAAAACCCTACTAACATCCCCATCAAACTGTCCCCTCCACTCCGAAACTACTTCATCACTATCGCGCGGTCGTTTGTGTTCCTCAACTTCAACTTTACCCAATGGGACGCCAAAGATTTCATGCACTAGATCGTGTGTTATACGAATCTGATGGCTCCCCACATTCAGAACACATGTATTTGGGTTGTAGTTTGTAACTAACCAGTACCCCAATTTAGTAGGGATTGAACTCAACTTAATCCCCAAAAGTGACCCAAACCCAATATCAGCCACTGCTTTTTGTTGTGAACCATTCAAAGAACACACCAAACTGCTTAAGTTCTGAGGCACACTCCTCATCTTAATTTTTTCACCGGTATAGTGTATCTACGGTTGCTCACAATCTGGAGGACCTCGCGCCCCCTTTGGAGTATGCCTAGTGTGTTTTTTTCCCTTAGGTAATTCTCTATGAGTGGGGGCGTGTACATCAGCAACTTTTATCAAAGGCTTTGGCCTTTCCCCTTTTCGTGGTACAAATTTTCCCATTAGAGGGTTAGGCTCGTCAACAAAGTCATCATCTGGATCATTGTTTCCTGTAATATTTAATTGTTATATATAACACATATTCACTGAAATACAATATAAAAAACTTTCAATCATTAGATGAATATACTCTGACCTCTTTCTCGTATATCGCGATGCATCTTCTCTAATGAACTTTTCATGTGTTCTTTTTTTGTTGTCTTCACTTCTAGGAGTGATTCTTTTGTTTTCGATTTGTCCACACCTTGTTTTCCTGAAATGTTATTAATTTTTTCGGTCAGAATCTTATGTTTTCCTGACATGTTTTCCTGACTTGTAAACATAAGTAAACAAAGTTAACCTAACAGTTTTATATTGTATACCTGCGATGGCTACTTCATCACCATTGTCATCCAGGATTATTGGATTCTGACTGTTGTTTGTAAACTTTTTTCCAGTATATTTTTTAGCTATCCTCCCACTCCTCCTAACTGGTCATAAAACACATTTGTTTGAAACATATAAAACATTTGTTAAAACAACAAAAAAAATATCTAAAACACTTCTGTTGAAACCGGTAAAACACATCTGATTTCAACACATATCAATTATCAAGCACGGTATACAAATCAGTAAAACACATATCAATTATCAATAAAACACATCTGATTTTACAACAAATTAATAATACACTTGTTAAAAAAACACATAATACAGAACACCTTTATATAAAACATCCTAAAACACACTTGATTGTCTAACACTGTCATTTAATAGCTATAACACCAATATTAAAGCCATTTCAATTCAATTCTAAAAACACCTAAAACTAAACAGTGTGTTATTAAACACAATTAACAAAACACATTGTCTTATGAAAACTGTAAGAAACATCATATTTAGGTTTAAATCACTTAATAAAACATCCTAAAACACATATAATTGCCGGACACTGTCATTTAATTGCAGCAAACAACACATTTCCCACGTATAACACAAATTATTAAACACAATTAAAAAAAATAACAAGAATCAACACACTGTTTTCGTAATCTAATTGTATCTTCCCCAAAAACACCTTTACATCTATGTTGTGTTCAGATTTTTTTTCCCCAAAAACACCTATCGGATTTTTTTCCAACCCTAATACACTATTTTGTTTGAAAACACATCAGAAAACATACCTAAACCAAATCGAGCCGGCAGAAAAACACGATTAAGACCTGCTTTCATCTTCTTTTTCTCAATCGTCGGTGAACCCTTAATCTTCCCAACCATTTTTAGTCCTTGAAGAAGTAGGAAAAGTGGAAAACAATCTGAACACGGTTATGTTGAAACGAAAACACAACGACTTGAAGATTATATACAATCGGCCTATTAATGTGGGAATCAATTATCATTCTTTCAGGGATTATCGGGTGTGGTAGTTGCCTAATTTTTGAGAGAGAGAGCTTTATGATATTTCCGAAGATGAAGCCTAATTGACGGTTTTTTATTTTGCTATTTAAATGGTTTTTATCTAGTTTGATGTGTGATATTACCCAAATACCCTTACAACATTAATTTATATAATATATTTAAAACACATATTACAAAAATGCCACTACTATCATCTCATCCATCCATCTAATTGATCCAATGGTTAAAACTCCTTCTCACCTTTCTTACAAAACACCCCTTTTGTATACTAACCCCACCCTATATATATATATATATATATATATATATATATATATATAATATACACACATTATATTATACAACCTTAACCCTAAACATAAAACATACACCTCCTTCTCCAAGACACTTCATCAACCACCATTAATCTCCAATCTATTCCACCTTCTCATTCCACCATGACCACCAGCCACTCTGCCCTCCGTCGACCAGTCTCCACTCATAATCTTTTTTTCTGTTACTTTGTTCCTCCATGATGAGTTTTTTTTTTTTTTTTTTTTTTTTTGTTAACGTCCCCACCACTAAATCTTTTGAAATTCCCATCATTGTATGAGTTCTATTCGTAAGAAGGCTCCATCGACCATTATTTCTCCATTTTTTCTATGACTTTTTTTTGTTGACATAGTTGACACTAGTTGATTTTTTTTTTTTTTTTTTAAGACTTCGGATATTCGTTGTATTATCTGAATCCGAATCTAAAATTTCAGATATTTGATTTTCACTATCCAAAATTTTCGGATATCGGGTTTTCGAATATCCAAAAACTGGATAATTCGGTTTTAAACACTCCTCACTGTGACCATCCAATATTTTAAGTGTATGAAAAGTACAAGGCCACTGGGTCTATATTATCTAATCTAATATTAGTTTACCAACGTTGATGATTAGTGTTTTTTTATGTCTTGTATATGTGTTTATAGGATTTAGTTGCTGTAGTTAGTTTGTATCTATTGGCGTGGCGTAGTGGTCTTGGTTCGAGCACCTATCATACTTATTTTGCCGTTGTAATTTTTTTCATTAACATGCGGTTTCGCACATGTTCATCATTTATCTATGATGTGTATTTGGACCCACACTTAATTGGTGGAATTCGGCAGTGGTGGGGTTAAACACAAAACCTGATCATTTTAATACTATAGAGAGAGACACCAGAGAGAACGGAAAGGATGAGTGATAAAGATAAGGGAAAATGACCAAAATGGCCCGTTGACCGGGCGTTTTGCACAAATAGCCCTCTCCACCCTCTTTGGAGAGAGGGGTCACGATTCCCAAAGAGCCTGAACCGTCTCCCGAGAGGTCTCCCGTATGGACCAATAAAAAACCAACACCTCATCACTCTCTTTCTCTTTCCTCTCTCCTCACTCTCTCTCTCTCCATTTCTCTTTCCTCTCTCTCTTTGAACCGTCTCCTCACTCTCTCTCTCTCCATTCCAACCATCTCTCTCTCTCCTTTCTAAAAAACCAAAAAGAAAAAAAATGAAAGTAGAAATAAATAACAATTAAAACTGCATGCTGTTTTCTAACCTTGTGAGGAACTCAGAAATAGGGTGAGATGAGAGTATAGGAGACCGATCTCCATTAGCAATACGTTGGATATACGGTTGGAGATCCTCGTACGACACAACCGGAACCTTTGACTTAAAAGTTTTCCGGTCGGTAGCGCCGTTGTTGATCCCAACAGAGGACCGCCACTGCCACCCACAAGCACCGGTGAGTTTTCCGGTCGGTAGCGCCGTTGTTGATCCCAACAGAGGACCGCCACTGCCACCCACAAGCACCGGTGAGTTCTTCGTCTTCTCCGGTCGTCTTCTCCGGTCGTCTTCTCCGGTGAGTTCTTTGTCTTCTCCATTATCCTCTGTGTTTTTTTCTCGTCGTTGTCGTGCTGCAACAGTCTCGTTCGTTTTACGTTTTGAATGGATGATGGAAAGCACCGGTGAGTTCTTCGTCTTCTCCGGTCGTCTTCTCCGGTGAGTTCTTGTTCTTTGTCTTCACCGGAGACGTCTTCGGAGACGTCACCGGAGGCGTCTCTAAGACGTCACCGGAGGCGTCTCTAAGACGTCACCGGAGGCGTCTCTGACGTCACCAGAGACGTCTCAGTCTGTCTCGGGATCAACAACGACACGTGGCGGTCCTCTGTTGGCTGAAATGGGAAGCCTCTCGGGAGACGGTTCAGGCTCTTTGGGAACCGTGACCCCTCTCTCCAAAGAGGGTGGAGAGGGCTATTTGTGTAAAACGCCCGGTCAACGGGCTATTTTGGCCATTTTCCCTAATGATAACCTTGGTTTCCAGTCACCACAGCGGATTTACTTAAAATTTAAATAATCTAATAAACATAAAACTTGAGAACAAAGGTTACATAAAATTACCTTAATTAAATTATAAAACTAGATTATCCCCCGGGTGCTTCCCAGGATAGACAAATCTAACATGAAGGGACAAAATGTGTGTACTGTAAAAAGGAATAGGTCTTTTTTTAAAGAATTTTTTTCTTTAAAGATCAACACCCAATAACACATAAAACCTACTTTTAGTTTTATGTGTGCACATCTTGCTCAAGTGGAGTTTTTGTACAACCTTGCCACTTCCTCAAGACATTCTAAAGTTTTGTTGTGAACATAGGAAAAAACAACCAAATTGGTATTAAATGATATATCATGATGATAATTGATTAAGGCGTGCATGGTAGGGTGATTAATTATCAATTATCAGCTAGAGATTTACGGGTGTCTAAGAATCATAAGCTACATTTAACTGGCTTAGTAACCTTTTTAATTAATATTCCTAGCAACACCAATAAAAATACAAATAAACTGATTCTTACCAAACTTAAATTTGTGAATATATATGTAGTTAGCGGGTTCATATGTAACAGTAGGTTTAAAAGCATATATACTATCATAACACGATTAGTGACTTGCCTATATATGATTAATGAATTACCTAAACACATTATGTTTTTGTTTCTGCATGAACAAAAACTCACTAAAAAAACATTTTTTTTTCGTTTTTTATATAGCACTATGGTGCTCGTTGGAAAGATAATAAAGCGCTCGTTAATTTGGTGTAAATTTTTTTTTCTAAAAAATGTCATATATAAAAGTTACTAACGTTTACAAATTGTGAGGGGAAAATAAGGATAAAGTAAAGATAAAAATATTAATTAATATATTTGAAATTTTAAAATAATAATTAATAGTTCAGTAACATTTAAAAAAATGTGAGGGGGAAATAAGGAAAAAATATTAATTAACATATTTGAAATTTTAAAATAATATAGATACAGATTTTATTTAAAAATAAAATATATAAATTTAAAACAGAGATTCACATGATGTCGCATGACACATTCATAGGATGGGAGGTTGCCCCCATTGAATGATTATAATATTAATATTACAATAAAAAAGTTAATATTCTAATATTAACTAGTAGTATTTATATTCGTGCGTTGCGCGATTGTTGGATGTAGTGTTGTGAAATCGTGGTTTTGGTAGAAATTTGAAGCATTGAATAAGGAAGTTGTAGGGTAGAAGTTGTTGTATAAAGCCAGTAAAAATTTTAGGTAATATTAAGCATGTAGTTTGGATCCATTTAAGCCAACAATCTAGTGGTGCTATTATTTGATCAAAATGTGGACATTCATAGTCCAGGATTATGGAATCGTGTCAGCTCGGCCAGAAGTGTAGAAGGCTTTTTGGCAGCGTTGCGGCTTTTCTTGTTGGTCATGAGCCTGCGAGTTAAACTGTGTATTTAGTTAACATGTATGCATGTTTTAGTATTGTATATTTTCTTTTGTATTTGTTATTAACTTAAATGGAGTTGTAGTTGTCTTTTGACGGTTGTTGCGATGGTAGTTTTGTTATCTGGTGTTGCTATGGAGTCTTGATTGCTTTTCAGCAGTTGTTGTTGCCTTGTGTTCTACATCCTGATTGTTTAACCTGTGCATAGAAGGTTTAAAATGAGTTTTTTATTTAAGAATCAGTTACTGGTCACTGGATGAGCCCTGCACCTCTATTGTTCTGGTAAGTGAATTGCCTCTGAGTTAAATTATGGCAAAGAAACTAAAACAAAAGACGACAAAAAATGGAAGTAAAAATTATGGAAACTATTCTTAACCTTTAACAAATGTTAACATCTCTTAAAAACTATTTGACAAATAAAGCTATGCAATTTTCATATGACTACCATTCTACCAAATAATGAAAGCAAAATATCTTTCACTATTCCAAGAATCTATACTGTGCAAAATTTAGGAAAACAAAGCAAGAACACAAACATCAATTAACCATTTATATTGTTAGTGTGCATACTTGTACCCTCACATTAACAATAACATATACATAGAGAAGTAAAGTGCTGACACTTAAATTATCATCAATTAACAATCAACAGAAACATTGAACAACAATTAACCACTTAATAAGCAAACATGGTAATCAACAACACAAAAAATTAATATTAAAAACATATTAATCACCAACATCAGTAACCTTAAAAACATACACAAACATAGTTTTGTCCCAAGTGCATGTGGAAAAGTACTGACCTCGGGACGTTGTCGGAAATAAAGTAGTGTTACACACGGACGACGCCGTTAACCAATGACCTCGTAACATTTCCGGAAAGATGGAACGACTGAAAATAGTCCCAATTAGGAAAAAATTGAGCGATTTAAGGGGAAATGGACATGAAGGTGAAGGTGGACTTACCGGAGCTTGACAGGAACCTCGCCACCCTAGAATAAGTCTTTTCAACAGTCATTGGTAAACAACCATCTCTGTAGCCACTAATCGTCGGAATAGGACGGTCGTCCGGAGAACACGTCGCCTACTCTTTCCTTCTATGATGTCGACCGATTGGCCGGCATAGTCCGTAGATAATCAACATCAGAAGATTATAATTTCAATCGAGTTGACATATATACCTCCATGAATTCAGTTAATCGATGCCGAATTACTGCAACCACATTTTCAGCAAACAGATTGATGTAAACAAAAAAATATTAATAACAAAAAAAAGGATTTGAAATGAAACAATCAAATACGGATATAATGATTAAAATACCTTTACGGTGAATTGATGAACATCAATTACAATTTTCATAGACCACAGCCAGTAAGCGGACCAAACCATCCTCACCATCACCTCTGGCGCCTAATGGGTCAAGCCAGAATATATATATTTATTTCTTAATTAAATAAATAATGTGTCAAATTTAACCTGAACAGTCGGATTCCCGTGCGCTTCGCTGCGCGCTCACAATCATTATCTCAAACTTAGTCAGGTGATGTGTGTATCTTGCTTAATAACATCCCTTGTGTTATAGCATAGTTACAAAAGATTAAGTTTAATTACATAGGTGATGTGAGTTTGACTACAAAAGGCAACATGACATACGAAGGAGAACAAAGTTTGTCAAATATAAACATACATATCTATGATTCAAGTTTTATTTTCTGAATAGCCAAAACAAAATTTCATCTACCTAAGACAATTACAATTCTAATTGTAGTCCAGCGAAATGTTGACTGCAATTTGCATCCACACCAGAAGATTGATTACGTACTTGACAATTCAAAAATCACAACCTATTATGCTGATTACATAACCTACTAAAGAAGTTATACCCATATAAAATATGCCGATTACACAGCCTAATAAAGAAGATATAACCACATAAGCTTTCTTAAACAGAGGTGATGAGCATCCAACGAACCTGGAACAAAAGCCAAGAATAACCACCACATTAGTCATTTTCTAACGCAAAAAAAGCGAAGCCACTACAAGAATTTTGGGCAATAGCGGCGACGTCGCCGCTATTGCTCAAATCCGCGTCAACATTTTACGAGACTGATCTGGCCATTGATTAGCAAAGGAATCCAATGGCTGGGATTAAAAAAGTACAAAAGAGCAATAGCGGCGACATCAATAGCGTCGACGTCGCCGCTATTGCTCTAACCGGGAAATAAAACCCTTCTTCCCTCCTTTTCTTCCCACCAAACACAAAACCCTCTCTCCTTTTACCACCCCGGCGACCCACCACCACCATCACCTCCGCACCTTCACCACCCCGGCGACGCACCACCGGCGACCCACCACCACCGGCTCTGCTCTCTCTCTCCAGCTCTCCTCTGGTAAGGTTTTGTGACATCCGTCACTTTTTATTTATTTATTTATTTTTATAATAATAATAATAATAATAATAATAATAATAATAATAATAATAATAATAATAATAATAATGATAATAATAATAATAATAAAGTTGGACAACCATCCCTCACCATTAACAAACCCATTAACCTACCTAAGCCCAACACACACAAACACCCACCTTTTCTTCTCTTCCCTAGCCTGCTACCCGGCCCAGCCCAACAGGTACCCGGCCCAACAGCACAAGCCCATCCTTTCCCTTTAATCTGTTAAAAAAAAAAATAAACTCTCCTGCAGGACTCGAACCCGGGCAGGAACCGGGCCAACCCTTAACAACACACGCTCCAACACCACCTGAGCTACGGCTCGTTCTTGACATAAACCCAACCTTAATTTTATTTAACCCCACCTGAACGCAGATCTGCTTCTTCCTCCTCTTTCTGTTCGAGCGCCACATATGAACAACACCAAGGTCCATATGTCTGATCCAATACACACGCGTATAGACAAATCAAACCCGAAAATTATGCACATCATCATCTCCGCTTTCTAAAATAAAAAAACGCGTAATTTAACGCGTTTGAAATTGACCACAATTCGATTAAAGGCTCATTATTAAACTTTCCTAAATAACTCAATTGAAACCAATATAAATACTCGTTTTTGAAGCAATTGGACTCGCACACCATCTTTGAATAGAACGATTAACAAACCCCCACCCTTAAATCCTGTAAACAACTCGTTCCTAGCTAAGAATCACACGCGTTTGACTTTTAGTTTGACTCGTGTTCTTGCTTCAACTCGGCTTGGTAAGAATCGATTCATTCCATGTTTTTGATCCTTAATTCATTCCGACCAATAACCCTATGAATCCAGGGGTTATTGGTTGATGAATTAGTGTATTGAAAATTCTAGGGTTCTAATTACGAATTGGGGAAGATGACAGGTTCAATAATCGTATTTATTTAAAATGATCTGAGGTTAAACACCAACTGACCTATAGGTCAGTTGGTGATACCCGTGTTGTTTAAAAACAAGGAACTGGTGGTGGACAAGGGATCGAATCCCGTCTCAAACCACCCTTTTTTCTAACATTTAACGATTTAATCACCCAAACCTATATAAATATTTCAAATCCAGTTTAATACGTTCTCAGGGTGTGGCTCAGTTGGTGGCCACGCTTGTGATAAAACTCGAACCGGCCAGAGACCCGGGTTCGATTCTCATAACCAACAACATTTTTTTTACCTTCTTTATATATATATATATATTTAACATATAAACCTTTTAAAATAGTTTTTAAATACTAAAAGTGATTTATAAATTCTATAAAAATTATTATATGATCTTCAAATGATAAAGTTCATTACCCAATTTTTAGTTTTTCAAAAATAATTTATTTAATATATATTATAAATATTGCAAGTTTATTCATTTAAAATTATAAAATTCAATAAAAATATCTAAACGATTTTATAAAATTCCACAAAAATTATCCTAAACTTGTATAACAATACACATTTCAGAAATAATTTTTTATTTCTGAAAAACCGCTCATTTTATATTTTTAATTAATTTTTGTTAGTTTTAATCATAAATAAATCATAATAAATTCATTTTACAATACTTTTGTACCAAAATTTTACATAAATTATTTCTATTCATTTGGAACAGAAATACAATTTTTTTAATTCAGAAATTCTTTAATTTTAATATTTTTAGATATTAAAGTCATATTTTGACAATTTGAAATAATTAGATTAAATATTCTATTTTCAAGAAAATAATTTTATAAAAATTATTCTCATACTCAAAATCTTATGTTGTGACTATATTCAACTTAAAATCTTACAAAGAGACTTTTATTTATTTATTTATTAAATTTCTTATATTTAATAAACAATTTGTTTATTAATCAAATAAACGTTTATCCCCAATTCGAAGCCCTAGAAAATACTTATAGACCAAATAGACTTAGACTTATTTGTTACATTATACATAAAGTGATACTTGGCAACGTTGGAATATACTTATTCAATTACACAAGACTTACCACCTTGCTAAGGTGAGTATTACTTATCCCCTTTTTCGTTTTTACAACTTTTGGGGTGATTCATGCACAAGTATACAAACTTTGATATTAATTTACACATACATTTTTATTCATTTACAATTCATATACGTGTCTTGTTTATCTTTGTGCTTATGTTTGAACATGAACGTAGCTTACATACAAAATCATACATCTAGACATAACTTATGTTATGGTGCTCTTTACATATAGACGTAACTTATGTTACGGTGCTCATTTAGACATAACTTTATGTTATGGTGCTCTTTTAGACTCACACGTGTTGAGGTGCTCTTTATCAACTTCATTGTACAAACTTTACATGTGATCTTTGTCTTGTTTGGTTACTTGCGTGTTTACATAATGCCTTGGTGATACTAGACACATGAATTGTACTACTTTTCAAACTTATACTATATGTACAAAACTAAGTAGTACTCACCAACATTATATGTTGACAAAATTATTTTCGTGCATGTTTCAGGATAAGCTGCTTGATGCTTCACATAGGACTTTGGACTTAGATTAAATCAATCAATTATCTTTATTTTTGTTGTCTTGTATTTAATTTCACATGTTGTAAAGCAATATTCAATAATCATATATTTACATTTTAGTACCATGAGCTTTTGAACAATCGTCACTACGTGGCACCTCGATGATTCCGCCATCGGTTGGGGTGTTACAGATTGGTATCAGAGCCAGGTTATAGGGAACTAGGTTACTTGATGAAATAGGCCTAGACTATAACCGAACTTCATCTTTCATGGATTATACTTCCTAAATTACCTTACCCTCATTTCCCTCTACTTTCCTTCCTCTATCTTTCTCTTCTTCTCCATTTCTCCTCATCTTTCATCCTGGTGCATAGAGATGGTGTCCTACAAGGGGTGGAAAGTCTACATCATCATGGAACGGGAGTAGTACCTTTCATGAAGACACTCTTAGGCATAATGCCTACTCTTATTTTGCTCCTTCAAAGTTGTTGAACTTTAATGAGTGTGATAAGGACACGTGCAATCTGGAAGGATGGACGCCTGTACACTGGGTTTTCTGGCATAGGCAAGCATAGCGCATAAATCCATTTACGGACCTGTTATGCTTACCTGGGGATTCCTGGAGTGAGTGTCCACTTATAGGCTAAAGCATGTCTTCTTTGATCACCATTGGGTTCAACTCCTTTGAAAAGTCAACGTTCTTGTTGGGCTTTACAGCTAGACAAAGGGCACTCCAAGCATCTTATGCAAGTTTTTCAATAATACCCTCTCGTTTCATATACAATATTCTGTATTTCATGATTTTCATATATTGCTTACAAGTTCATACTTTCATAATCATCTGTACGGTTATACACTTACATTTTCTAATCTTATGATTATTCATTGACTACCTCATAGATGTCTGCTCGCCGCATGCTCCGTGATGCCAGCCAACGTCCTGTTCGTGCTTCTGGACAACGTTCTGACCGTCGCCTTGCATCTTTAGTCGCTGAGCAAATTGCTGCAGTGATCCGAAACCTTGTTAGTGAGCTAACTCAGAATAGTAACAGTGCCAACACAGGGAGTACAACCCAATTTCGGTGCACTTTCAAACACTTTAACTCCTGCAACCCCACAAAATTCTTTGGTGAGGAGGGTGCTACTGGCCTCCTCCAATGGTTTGAAAGCATGGAGAGCACCTTTGTGAACAGTGAATGTCCTGATGAACTCCGCGTTCGCTATGCTACTAGTGTCCTTCAAAAGGGGGCGCTAACCTGGTGGAATGGCGAAAAGCGCAATCGAGGAGCTGATGTTCCATTATCTTTGTCTTGGACTGAGGTTAAGGAACTCATGATCGCCAAATTCTGCCCTAGGAACAAAATCAGGAAACTAGAGGAAGAGTTCCATGGGCTGAAACAAGACAGTGGTGAGAATCTTGCGTATAATACTCGATATCATGAACTTAGCATACTGGTTCCACACATGGTCACCCCAGTCTCTCGAGCAATCGAAAAATATATTGAGGTATTACCTGACCTGATTCAAGACGTTGTCACTGGAGGCAAATCCACTACGGTAGAAGAAGCCATCCAGCTTGCAGCCACTTTAACAGACAAACACGTAAGGAAAGGAAACTTGGTTAGGAAGAGCACCAAGACGTCTATTGAGAAAACCACCCATGTTGTTGAACAACCTAAGACTGTTTTAGCAAAGGCCGCCACTACTTCTTCGAACCCTAAGAAATGAATGGGCGATAATCAGAACCAGACTGTTGTGACTCAACCTCCTATCAAGAAAGCCTACACGGGAATCCATCCTCAATGCAACATTTGCAAGTATCATCACCCTGCAAATCTTCCATGTCGTCAATGCACTAGATGTGGAAGGTTTGGACACTTTGTCACCACTTGTCGTGTAATGGATAGAGCACAGGATAATCATCAAACAGCTGCCCAGGAACTACTATCGATTACTAACGGTCGGGCATGTTATCATTGTAGAGACCCTAACCACATGCGACCTCAATGCCCTAAATTGAATAATGTAAACCTGGTGGCACATGGACGAGCTTTCAACATCAATATCAACGAAGCAGACGATCAGGATGACGTTAATCCCACTAGTTAAGCCATGAATGGGATCTTCCTAAGACTCGAGAATCCAATACTTGTGTTTTCATTTTCATGATTCTATTTTCATTTAGTACCCAATTTTGTCGCACTCAGTAGCATATAACATCTAGAAATTCCTTGCATACAATTGTGTATGAACGCAGTTGGAAATTTATCATATTCGGTTACGTTTATTTTATATCGTATAAGTTTCAGACTCTACCTTACATTTTATTGAAACATTTGGACTTGATTTCCAAACTACTAAAAACTCGATACTTGGTCCCACGGAGCTTTTCTAAAAACATCATTGGTTATTACATGAAACTTGATTTTTCCCTTAATTTGACTATTCATTGAACATTTAATTATTCATGATACTCGTAAACTATTTCTATAGGCCACTAAGATAACACCTACACTTAATGGTTGTAGTACTTACAAACTTGCTTACGTGTGTGTATTATCCACGCGAATCAGATAAACATTTCATTTAAAGGGCTCCTCGGACGAGTGGTAGCCCATACTTAAATACTGTTATGCTTACAAATCATTGCAAACCAATGCAATTGACCTCATTATTACATGGCATCATTTCATTGATAACATCTCATTGTAACTCAACGTGTTTGTTGTATCATCTTCTTGTGAAACTTATTTGCTTTAATGTGTGTTAGATTAGGATCATAGAAGGACATAAAACCCTAATGTAAGGTAAATTGATGATTCCGGTCCGGAACGTAATCATGAATTTACAGGTACGTTAGGGTAGTGTGAAATTCTATTAGAGTTTTTGGTAGACGTCCAGTACGTTTTCAAGGTATCAAAGGTGTGGTGGGTTAGGTGCGGTACACCCTGTATACAAACACTAATGATGCATTGAAAGTGAGACTGGAAGTCGGACCAGGAACAAACTCTAGTTACTTGGTAGTTCATTAGTCTTTCTATAATCAATCAACTCATGCACTTATTTTAGGATTCATAAAACTTGAAATTTAAATGATTTACTAGATTCTTATTCT
Source organism: Ambrosia trifida (assembly GCA_028751855.1). Classification (NCBI taxonomy): domain Eukaryota; kingdom Viridiplantae; phylum Streptophyta; class Magnoliopsida; order Asterales; family Asteraceae; genus Ambrosia; species Ambrosia trifida. The sequence goes on from CM054122.1 coordinate 113,417,155, forward strand.
CCTTATTATTCGAGATGAACCTAATCCAATCCTTAACTCACACCTATCAAACTTCTTATCTAAATCATTCGAATTTTCCAAACCACAGTTATCTTAATTTTTACCCAAGCATCCATAACCCTATGTTTCTAATAACTTCGGGACGAAGTTTCTAAAAGTAGGGGATGCTGTGACATCCGTCACTTTTTATTTATTTATTTATTTTTATAATAATAATAATAATAATAAAGTTGGACAACCATCCCTCACCATTAACAAACCCATTAACCTACCTAAGCCCAACACACATAAACACCCACCTTTTCTTCTCTTCCCTAGCCTGCTACCCGGCCCAGCCCAACAGGTACCCGGCCCAACAGCACAAGCCCATCCTTTCCCTTTAATCTGTTAAAAAAAATAAACTCTCCTGCAGGACTCGAACCCGGGCAGGAACCGGGCCAACCCTTAACAACACACGCTCCAACACCACCTGAGCTACGGCTCGTTCTTGACATAAACCCAACCTTAATTTTATTTAACCCCACCTGAACGCAGATCTGCTTCTTCCTCCTCTTTCTGTTCGAGCGCCACATATGAACAACACCAAGGTCCATATGTCTGATCCAATACACACGCGTATAGACAAATCAAACCCGAAAATTATGCACATCATCATCTCCTCTTTTTAAAATAACAAAACGCGTAATTTAACGCGTTTGAAATTGACCACAATTCGATTAATGGCTCATTATTAAACTTTCCTAAATAACTCAATTGAAACCAATATAAATACTTGTTTTTGAAGCAATTGGACTCGCACACCATCTTTGAATAGAACGATTAACAAACCCCCACCCTTAAATCCTGCAAACAACTCGTTCCTAGCTAAGAATCACACGCGTTTGACTTTTGGTTTGACTCGTGTTCTTGCTTCAACTCGGCTTGGTAAGAATCAATTCATTCCATGTTTTTGATCCTTAATTCATTCCGACCAATAACCCTATGAATCCAGGGGTTATTGGTTGATGAATTAGTGTATTGAAAATTCTAGGGTTCTTATTACGAATTGGGGAAGATGACAGGTTCAGTAATCGTATTTATTTAAAATGATCTGAGGTTAAACACCAACTGACCTATAGGTCAGTTGGTGGTACCCGTGTTGTTTAAAAACAAGGAACTGGTGGTGGACAAGGGATCGAATCCCGTCTCAAACCACCCTTTTTTCTAACATTTAACGATTTAATCACCCAAACCTATATAAATATTTCAAATCCAGTTTAATACGTTCTCAGGGTGTGGCTCAGTTGGTGGCCACGCTTGTGATAAAACTCGAACCGGCCAGAGACCCGGGTTCGATTCCCATAACCAACAACATTTTTTTTACCTTCTTTATATATATATATATATATATAACATATAAACCTTTTTAAATAGTTTTTAAATACTAAAAGTGATTTATAAATTCTATAAAAATTATTATATGATCTTCAAATGATAAAGTTCATTACCCAATTTTTAGTTTTTCAAAAATAATTTATTTAATATATATTATAAATATTGCAAGTTTATTCATTTAAAATTATAAAATTCAATAAAAATATCTAAACGATTTTATAAAATTCCACAAAAATTATCCTAAACTTGTATAACAATACACATTTCAGAAATAATTTTTTATTTCTGAAAAACCGCTCATTTTATATTTTTAATTAATTTTTGTTAGTTTTAATCATAAATAAATCATAATAAATGCATTTTACAATATTTTTGTACCAAAATTTTACATAAATTATTTCTATTCATTTGGAACAGAAATACAATTTTTTTAATTTAGAAATTCTTTAATTTTAATATTTTTAGATATTAAAGTCATATTTTGACAATTTGAAATAATTAGATTAAATATTCTATTTTCAAGAAAATAATTTTATAAAAATTATTCTCATACTCAAAATCTTATGTTGTGACTATATTCGACTTAAAATCTTACAAAGAGACTTTTATTTATTTATTTATTAAATTTCTTATATTTAATAAACAATTTGTTTATTAATCAAATAAACGTTTATCCCCAATTCGAAGCCCTAGAAAATACTTATAGACCAAATAGACTTAGACTTATTTGTTACATTATACATAGGGTGATACTTGGCAACGTTGGAATATACTTATTCAATTACACAAGACTTACCACCTTGCTAAGGTGAGTATTACTTATCCCCTTTTTCGCTTTTACAACTTTTGGGGTGATTCATGCACAAGTATACAAACTTTGATATTCATTTACACATACATTTTTATTCATTTACAATTCATATACGTGTCTTGTTTATCTTTGTGCTTATGTTTGAACATGAACGTAGCTTACATACAAAATCATACATCTAGACATAACTTATGTTATGGTGCTCTTTACATATAGACGTAACTTATGTTACGGTGCTCATTTAGACATAACTTTGTGTTATGGTGCTCTTTTAGACTCACACGTGTTGAGGTGCTCATTATCAACTTCATTGTACAAACTTTACATGTGATCTTTGTCTTGTTTGGTTACTTGCGTGTTTACATAATGCCTTGGTGATACTAGACACATGAATTGTACTACTTTTCAAACTTATACTATATGTACAAAACTAAGTAGTACTCACCAACATTATATGTTGACAAAATTATTTTCGTGCATGTTTTAGGATAAGCTGCTTGACGCTTCACATAGGACTTTGGACTTAGATTAAATCAATCAATTATCTTTATTTTTGTTGTCTTGTATTTAATTTCACATGTTGTAAAGCAATATTCAATAATCATATATTTACATTTTAGTACCATGAGCTTTTGAACAATCGTCACTACGTGGCACCTCGATGATTCCGCCATCGGTTGGGGTGTTACAGGTTTGTTTTCTTTTTTTTTTTGTGTTTTTTAGTTTATTTTCTATTTTTTGTTTTTATTTTCTTTTTTTATGTTTTTTCTATTAGTTATTTATTTTTCTTTTTTTTTCAGTTTTTTTCCTTTTTTTCTATTTTTATTTTTTATTATCATTTTTTTATTCTTTTTTTTTCTGTTTTTAGGTTAGTTTTTAATTATTTTTTGATAATTTGTTTGTGGGTTTGTAGAAAGGACCGATCTGGGAAAGAACGCGTGGTTAGTCGCCGCTAAAGGTTAGTCGCCGCCGCTAATTGTTTTTTTTCTTTTAAATCTTCATGCTTTAAGTAGGTTGTATATATATATATATATATATATATATATATATATATATATATATATATATATATATATATATTTGTGTAAGTAGGTATATATGTACATACATGTGTGTATTTTGCTATGTATTTGGTTTTTATATTTTTTTCTGTTTTTTTATATTTTTCTGTTTTTTTATATTTTTTTCTGATTTTTTTATTTTTTCTGTTTTTTATATATTTTTCTGTTTTTATTTTTTTTCTGTTTTTATTTTTTATTTTTATGTATGTATGTATGTGTGTATGTATGTATGTATGTATGAGTATGTATGTATGAGTATGTGTATGTGTATGTATGAGTATGTATGTATGAGTATGTGTATGTGTATGTGTATGTGTATGTGTATGTGTATGTGTATGTGTATGTGTATGTGTATGTGTATGTGTATGTGTATGTGTATGTGTATGTGTATGTGTATGTGTATGTGTATGTGTATGTGTATGTGTATGTGTATGTATGAGTATGTATGTATGAGTATGTGTATGTGTATATATAAGTATGTATGTATGTGTATGTGTATGTGTATGTATGAGTATGTATGTATGAGTATGTATGTATGAGTATGTGTATGTGTATGTGTATGTGTATGTATGAGTATGTATGTATGAGTATGTGTATGTGTATGTATGAGTATGTATGTATGTGTGTATGTATGTATGTATGTATGAGTATGTGTATGTGTATGTATGAGTATGTATGTATGAGTATGTGTATGTGTATGTGTATGTATGAGTATGTATATGCATGAGTGTATGAGTATGTGTATGTATGAGCGTATGTATGTATGTATGTATGTATGAGTGTATGTTTGTTTATATTTGTATGTTATTACATATTGAGACTAGAAAGATATGCCCGAAAATGAATCCCCATTTAAAACATAGTGAGCTTAGAAATACCCGCCCGAAATTGATTTAGTAATTAATTTCGGGTAGTCCCCGTTTTGGGACTGCTTTTTGAATACTTTATCTCATTTAGGATGTGAATGTGTACTACATGATTGTTTGTTTTTGAAAGATTCGGTTGGCGTTTCCTCTTTGCTCCTCGGGTATATATTTATATTATATACTTGGGGGCTAAGGGGAAATGCTGCCGAATTTTTCTTAAACAAACAATCATGTAATACACATTCGTATATGAGATAAGGTATTCAAAAAGTGGGTTTAGCAGCCTACCCTTTAGGTGCCAATAATATGTTTCATTTAAATTATCGTGCCTCAAACCCAAATTATGTTTCAGTCACATTATCATGTCGATCGATAAAAGCTGGATTAAATTGCAACGTTCGGATCCTAATTACATTAAAGGATTGAATTCTTTTATCGAGATGAGCAAACAATATGTCGACGATGAAGGCAAAATTAGATGTCCGTGTAATAAGTGTCATAATTCTGGCTTAATACCCTTCACAAAAATGTCATATCATGTGCGTATATTGGGTTTCTATCGGCAATACACGACATGGACCTATCATGGTGAAAATTCAATCCGCCCCCATGTAGTTGTAGATGAGGACGTTTTGCGAAGAAATGATATGGGTGACGTTATCGAAGACCTTATAGGGGAGCGTATGGAAGAAGATACGGACTTTAACAAAGGTAACTTGGCGGGTGAAGAGAGTAGTGGTGTTCTTAATGATTTTGAATCCCTGATAGATGAAGTCGAATCAGAATTATATCCTGGTTGTACTAATTTTTCTTCCCTTGACTTTATATCAAAGCTTATGAATATCAAGGCAAGGAACAAATGGACTAATGGTTCGTTTGATCAACTTCTCGAGGTGTTGCAATCTTCACATCCACCAGGTAACAGGGTCCCCGCTTCATATTACGTAGCTAAAAAACATTAAAGAAGATTGGGCTGGGATATGAGATGATAGACGTGTGTAAATATGATTGTGCTCTCTTCTGGAAGGAAAATAAATCGTTGCAGATTTGTCCGGTTTGTAATGAGAGTCGGTGGGTCAATAAGGACACAAATGGCAAGAAGGTGCCTCACAAGGTGTTACGGTACTTTCCTTTGACCCCAGACTACGACGTTTGTATTGCTCAAGGCACACAGCCAAAGATATGATATGGCACAATACCGGACGATCAGAAGATTGTATTATGCGTCATCTGGTTGATGGATCTGCATGGAAGGAATTTGATTTAAAATATCCCAACTTCTCGAGGGAACCTCGAAATGTTCGTCTAGGGCTTGCAGCTGACGGTTTTAATCCATTCGGTAACAAAAGTACGACTCATAGCACTTGGCCGGTTATACTAACCACATATAATCTCCCTCCATGGCTATGCATGAAAGAGTCCACATTCATGTTGACTTTGTTGATTCCTGGCGCTAAATCCCCAGGGAAGGACATGGATGTTTTCCTTAGGCCGTTGGTGGATGAGCTTAAGGATTTGTGGCAGTCAGGTGTACGTGTTAAAGACGCACCGACAGACACATACTTCACAATGAAGGCAGCGTTGTTATGGACCATAAACGACTTTCCAGCTCGTAGTAGTCTCTCAGGTTGGAGCGGGCAGGGATACAAAGCATGCTCGACTTGCAACGAAGATACTTCCTCAATGCGTGTAATAGGTAAATGTGTGTATGTAGGCCATCGTCGGTTCTTAGATGCCGACCATCCGTGGAGAATGAGTTGTGAGTTTAACGGGGCACCCGAGACAAGAGCCCCCTGAGACAGTTTAGTCCCGCTGACATAGATGCTCAACATGCTCTTTTACTCGATCGTCTACCAGGCAAGCATCCACAATTTGGAGGTGCTAACCCTAATCGGCAAGACTTCGAGTTGAATTGGTCTAAACGAAGCATATTCTATGAACTTGAGTATTGGTCTTCTCTGCAGCTGAAACACAACTTAGATGTAATGCATATCGAGAAAAATGTGTGCGACAGTTTGCTTGGTACTCTTCTAATGAACGATAAGAGCAAAGACACACCAAACGCACGGGCAGACTTAGAAAAGCTAAAGATTCGGAAGACGCAATGGTTGAAAAAAAAGGGAAACAAGTTCTTTAGTCCCCACCCAAAATACTCATTTAAGGTCGGTGACCGAAAGCTTTTCTGTAGGTGGTTAAAAAAGGTTAAATTACCAGATGAGTTTGGATCTAATATCAGTAAGAGGGTGACAGATAATGATTCTAATATTACTGGGTTGGAATCTCATGACTGTCATATTCTCATGCAAAAATTGATACCCATTGGGATTAGTTTTGGCCAAAGATGTTTATACGCCAATAGTAGACCTTTGTGCGTTCTTTAAACAACTGTGCTCCAGAACACTATCAGCGGAAGATATGAAGAAAGCGAGGGAAGCTACTCGTATAATCTTGTGCAAGTTAGAGTTGATTTATCCTCTGGCGTTTTTTGACATTATGGTTCATGTGGTTTTGCATTTACCTGATGAAGCAATTCTTGGAGGTCCAGTATATATGAGATGGATGTACCCATTTGAAAGGTATATGAAAAAACTAAAAAACTATGTCAGAAACCCGACAAGGCTAGAAGGTTGTATAGCTGAAGGTTATGTAGCTGAAGAAGCTCTAACATTTTGTTCAATGTACCTTCAAAATGTTCAGACTAAGTTCAATAAGACTGATAGAAATGAGGATGTTGTTGTTGAAAAAAGAAAGTTGTGGGTGTTTGAGTCTAAATGTCGCCCGATAAGCGCAACCAAGGTCAAACATCTTTCACCCGACGACAAACTCAAGATAGAATTGTTTGTCTTTGATAATTGCGAAGAAGTCAGGGGCTATATGAAGTAAGTGTTTCTATCTTTTATGTAATTTTCAACACATTTCGAAGATCATATTAAAACTAAATTTCCTTACTTGTATAATTTTTTATTAAATGTAGTGAATTCAAATCTAAATATCCCGAAGATGATATTAAAACTAAATTTCCGGAGTGGTTTCTCGAGAAGGTAATACATATATAACACACATTACTCTATATTTGTTAGGTAATACATATATAACAAACACTATTACTCCGTATTTGTTAGGTTTATCTTATGAAGAAAGAAAATTCTCCCGAATTCCATCCAGAGTTGTATGCTCTTTCATTGGGTGCAAAAGTATTGGCTTCTACATACACTGCTTGCATAGTCAATGGTGTTAGGTTTATGGTATTTGAGCGTGACACAAAACGAACAACACAAAACTCCGGGGTTCTAACGGAGGGAGAGAACGGTGAGAAATATTACGGCATATTAGAAGAGATTATTGAGCTACACTATCCAAATGATTATTCAACTGTCCTATTTCGATGCAAGTGGTTCGATACTCAAGTGGGTGTTACAAATGAAAATAACATCACCAGTATCAGCACTCAACACGAATGGGACAAAGAAGACCAACTCATATTTGCTTCGCAAGCCAAACAAGTGTTCTACATCGAAGAACCTTCTCGAGGAAACCAAACCAATAAACATAGGTGGGTCGTCGAGAATGTTAATCACCGACAAATTTGGGATCGACCTCAGCAACCTGAAAATGTTCAAAATGTCGACAATGACTTAGTCGAACATCTTGACGTTGTTCATAGTAACTCTTCATCTAATAGTCCACTTTTCATCGACTTCCGCCAATACTTTCAAAGCATGTCTTCTCATGTTAATGAAAGTGAGAATTTAATTGAAGTTAGTGCCCCGACGGCAGTCGATAACCAAGTGGTTGACTATGAGATTGATTATGACGAGGACGATCCTGATTATGACACGGGAGCATCCGACAAAGAAACTGGAGTATCTGACGGAGAGTGTGATTAAAAAAAAAAAGAGTTATTGTAATTAATATTGAGAAACACTTGTTGTAAGTCTTAGAATAAATCAATGTTTACTATTTTTACTTCATTTGTTATATATAATAATGTGACTAGCTAATAATTTTTAATTCTGATTGTAGGAAATGTTATCGTTTTGGATTGTTCTCGTTTATATGATGGCCGATGTCATCGGTCGTGGGCACGGCGGGGATGGAGCCGAGGAGCCACCACCTCCTGGTGGTGATGACTTCTGGCGAGGCCATGGGGCGGATGGTAAGCTTTTTATAATAAATCAGTGTTTACTATTTTTACTTCGTTGATTATATATAAAGTGACTAATAATTTTTAATTGCAATTGTAGTTCCTCGAAAGAAAACAAGGGGCAAGGCTAAAAACCTTGCATTACGCAATTTGGTTGACGAAGGTGGTCGACCATTAGATCTGACGTTTGATGAGGAGGCAACAAATATGCCTATTGGCACAAATGGACGTCTTTTTGCTCGGGAGTTGGGTTTGTATATGTGGCGCCACATACCATTAGATAGAGAAGGGTTTAGGAATGTCCCCGAACACTACAGGAATGCTTTATTTGTGCATCTGAAGGTAAATGATTTATAATAATATTTTATATTTAACTAACTTGTTTCATTTACTTGACTAACTTGTTTTATTTAATTTTTAGGAAAACTTTAATCTTACAGCGATTGAAAAAGATGATCTAGCCAGCTAGAAAAAAGGTGGCATCAATTGTAAGATCCAAAAGACATACAACAACCGCAAGTCCATGGCAAAAGCTGAGTTTCTTCATCGGGGAGGTTATGCTGACGTGGAAAGAGCAAGGGCCAGTGTCCCCGATGATATGACCAATGCAAACTGGCAGAAGGCAGTTGATCATTTCTTGACCATAGAACATCAGCGAAAGTCGGTTATTAACGCAGCAGCCCGCAAAAAACAGTTGCATACGTACCGAGGTGGAACAACCTCTTATGCTAGTGCTTGTTTCAAGCAGGTAATGCTTTATACACACACGCACACACACACGCGCTAATGTTTATTTAATTTTTAATCTAAGTTCTAATGTTAACAGAACCTAGAACGGTATGATGGATACCGTGCTGGTCATACTGATGTTTGTAGTTTTGACCCAATTGGTATGTTAGTAGGTTTGACCTATTTGGTATATGTTTGTAGTTTTGACCCAATTGGTATGTTTGTAGGTTTGACCCATTTGGTATATGTTTATAGTTTTGACCCATTTGGTATATGTTTATAGTGTTAACCCATTTGGTAAATGTTTGTAGTTTTGACCCAATTGGTATGTTTGTAGGTTTGACCCATTTGGTATATATTTATAGTTTTGACCCATTTGGTATATGTTTATAGTGTTAACCCATTTGTTAAATGTTTTCGTAGTTTTGACCCAATTGTTATATGTTTGTAGTCGCGACCCATTTGATTGGTGTTGATGTTATGTGTTTATAGTTTTGAAAAAATTGATTATTGTTGATGTTATTGTAGGAGCAAATTGCGAGTTTGTTGGCAAACCCGCAATTTAGAAATGGAATATTCCGGGCGATTCTTGAAGATACTACGACACCGGACTTGGGAAACCAAAATCATGAAGAAGATCAAGGGAATGATAACACCAATGATGATGATTATGATATGTAGGTGCGATATTATGTGTTTAGAATGGTAATGTAAACGATTTTAGGATGATATATTCGAAATTGGGATGCGTATGTAAAATATTTTATGCTTTTTTTGGTTTTTTAGTATTTTATGCTTTTTTGGTATATGTTTAGGTTAAAATCAGCAGGTACCAAAAAAAAAAAAGTTATTAGCGGCGACATGTCGCCGCTAATAATATGGCCATGAAGTGACGTGGCACAAGAAATAGCGGCGGCTGTCGCCGCTATTGATGTTGAGCAATAGCGGCGACTACAAGCAATAGCGGCCACACAAGGAGCAATAGTGTCAAGGCAATAGCGACAAGACAAATAGCGGCGACCCGCGTTAGCAATAGCGGCCACTTATGTGGCCGCTATTGCTCTGTTTTGTTGTAGTGAGCAACAACCGATGGCATGCTTAATAATCAACATTACTTAGCTGTTGATTTGAGGGATTAAGAGCTCCCTTGAACCGAAGGCGGCATTCCTTAAACAAATTTTAGCCACCGGTGACCGTACATTATGTTCCGAGGGTTTTATAACTTCCTCCATAAGTTGGATCACACATCAATCAACTAAAAGTCAAACAATATGTATCCTGGGGTTTGAAAAAGTTTTCTTTCTAAACACTTTCTATACATAATCAGGCTCAGAGGTACAGAACCCGTTAGCACGCAATGCTTACAAGGGGGTTGCGGGTAAACACCCACCGTCCTCCATCCTTGCAATTCAACGTGTACACACTGTTCGTATAAAATCATCACATCCCTGCGAAGGAACTAAACACCAAAGGGTAAACACATCAACAAGCACCATACCCCAAATCATTCAAAGACAACCAATATAAAGATGAACAAAAGCAGTAGGTATCAATGGCCATGCCGAACAACGGCTGACAACGACAAAATTTTGGTCTCAGGAAACACAATGACAACCATCATAGACCGTTGCTGCCACAGATATCATTAAGATTCAAATCAAGAAAGAGAGTCAAAAAGGTGTTACAGTGGACCGTGGCCGCCATAGACAGACGTGAACCGCCGCCTTCCAAACCCTCTCTCAAACAAAATCGAAAACGAAGGAGTGGATTAACCCCGCTGCCATGCCTAACGTTTTAGGGTTTTGAAGGTAGCGAGTCACCACCATCCATCCTCGACGCCGTAACCCAGCCAAATCATGAAATCTGACCTTGGAGTTTGTCGATCTGCTCGAAAAAGGGACATGCATCTTGGGGTTTGTCGATCTGCTCGAAAAAGGGTTTGTCGATCTATTCGTTAATCGGAATATTTGTCGGGACCTGGCCAGAGATCACCGCCCCATCTCTCTCATCGGTTGTCAAGTGGAAGAAGAAACAATAAAGGTGAATAAGAGATTTCAGAGAGAAGACAGATACATATAAACACCACCCCATCTCTCTCATCGGATGTCAAGTGGAAGAAGAAGAGATTGCAGAGAGAAGTTTTTAAAAGTTACAAATATGCCATCAAAATACTGTTCAAATGATGACAGTGTTCAAATTGGTTCTATTATTAATATAGTATAATATTAAAAAGTTAATATTACATTAAAACCATTACAAATAATTTAAAAAAAAAACATAACTAAAATTAAATTAACCTATTCGACATAAAAAAATTACAAATAATCTACGCTTGTCCGTTATCCAAATATATTCAACCAAGTCCGCTTGAAGATTTTGATGCGTGTACTCGTTATGTAACGAGAACTCGTTTAAATCTTATTGATGTGGGTCGACAGACACGGTATTCTCCGGCGGGGCATTCTCGTCATACTCACAGATGACGGAGCCTTCGTCTTCGAGTATCATGTTATGCAACAAGATACAAGCAGACATACAGTAACGCAACCTTTTTGGAGTGAACATACGTGCCGGGTTTGCAATGATGTGCCATCTTTGTTGTAGAACCCCAAATAACCGTCAATATCCTTTCTTATCGCCTCTTGAAACTTGGCAAATTTCTTTCTTTTTTCATCGAACGGGTGGTGAATACTTTTAACAATCGTCGCGTAAGATGGGTAGAACCCGTCAGCAAGATAATAACCGCGCCTATACTCCACCCCCGATACTGTAAACCTGGTATTCGAACTGGTTCCTTTTATGACATCGTCAAAAATCTCTGATTGGTTGATGACATTATTGTCATTGTTCGAACTAGGAATGCCAAAGAAAGCATGCCAAACCCATAGATCTTGTGAACACGCAGCCTCCAAAATTATTGATGGATGTCCTTGATCCCCTCGTGTGAACATTCCGCAACATGCATTCGGGCAGTTTTTCCAAGGCCAATGCATGCAATCAATGCTTCTGATCATTCCTGGAAAATCATGTCTTTGGTGGTGGAACTGATACAATTGTTGGACCTCACTAGAGTTTGGTTTTCGCAAATATTTCTTGCTGTAAAGCTTCACTACACACTTGCTAAACTTGTAAAGACATTCTCGTGCAGTTCTTTCCGAAATCCTTAAATACTCGTCCCACGCATTCGCCGTAGTCCCGTACGCTAGTTGCCGAAGTGCAGCTGTGCATTTTTTGTAGTGTGGTGAACCCCTTTTTCTTTCTAGCATTGTATCGTAAGGTAAAAAATGGGTAAAAGTTCGCCACATCATCGGCTATACGTAGGAAAAGTCTTATACTCATTCGGAACCTACGCCTAAATAGTTCCGCCGAGTATAAGGGTTCGTCGGCAAAATAATCGGCTACCAATCTATCATGGCACCTACACATATGTTAACAAATATAAACACAATAAAAATCTACACTCTTAAAAAATTTAAATATAATAAACAAGTAAAATGTTAAAAAAAAATATAATATACATAAATAATCTAAAACAAATATAAAACTTGCCTAGTTCGAGGTACCGATTCGACTTCTTCTCCTTCCTCCTCGGCAATGATCTACGTCGCTTGCGCCACGACGTTTATAACAAACATTACGGCTTCGTTCGTAGATGATGAACCCGAAGACGACGAAGAAGATGATAATGACATGGTTTTTTTTTAGGGTTTAGTTTTTTTAAAAATAATGGGTTGGTTTAAATATATTGAGAGTGTTTGAGAGGGTGTTTAAAATTTTGTAAAAGAAAATGAAATGGTTTGGTTGTCTAAATAATAAAAAAAAACCTTTTTTTTTATTTTTAATTTGCAGCGGTCAAAAAAAATCCTCCAACGTTCAAAAAGTGTCCAACGTTCAAATAAAGGGGCCGGCATCACAATCCTCTCCTTGCCGCCCATGCCGTGCCGGGCCTAGGGGGCCGGTGTTTGCCAGGCCGGCATAGGTATGCCTTGGCTATGCGGGTTCCATACCCAAAGGACTTATCTATACTATATTATAATGCATGAGGGAGGGGTATTTTAAGATACCCAAAAGTTAAGAACTAATTTTTCATTAACAACCTTAAAATGAGGGTAAAATAGTCATTCATACATTATTTACACTTTAATACCCTATCTTATTTACACTTTAATTCCCTAATTTTTAGTTAGTAATTATATTTTCCTCCCCTCCCCTATAATATTATAATTTATTTTATTTAATTCTATCATAACTTAAAAACTATTATATTTTAAAAACATTCGAATATACCATGACGACCAGCTCATTTTTGTCGATGTGTCGGTGTTTGTCGTAGTCAATACCAATGTGTGGATTGAAATGTACAAGAAAGAATGCCTTATATACAAGTGATTATTGCATTTTATGTTTTAAATACTAACTAGATAAAATATAATATGAATTTATTGTTAATATCGATGTTGAATCATAACACCATTTAATGATCAAGTAAAACTCAAAATTGTAAAATTGAATTTGGTGTTAAATACTGTTCCGCCCAATAATGAAAAATTCACATAAATCAAATTCAACGATTTAAAAAACCAAGCAGGGCACTCGAAATCTACATATCAGTTTTGGTGATTCTTAAAATATGATAATGTTGTTAAACATTATGGTTCATCCTTGCTTTGAAAGACAAATAATTTGTCACACGGTAACAAAACTGCAACACAAGACTGGGCTCTAAGAATGCTTTATCACGTTTGTTACTGATAGCTTCAATTGTAGTAACCTATTTAAATAATCAACATTAGCAATATGTGCATATGTATATTGGTATGCATGCATATATTAATAGGTATACACATAAATATAATTAACTAAAAGAAATCTCATTAACCTTTTAAATATACATAATTAGCTAAATATATAAAACTTTAAAATAATTAAGTTTAGAAAAAATATAAAAATGCATTGTACATATTAATTGTAGGTAAATTTCTTTTAAAAACCTTAGCTGCATCAATTTGGTAGAAAACACATGATGCATATTATATATCCATGTGATATGAATATCTATGTTAATAACAACAAAACTCCCTAATTTGAAGGGGTTCTTTTTAACAAAGTAAAAAAAAAAGATAAATGCACTGAATTCAGTATTCACATAAAACATAAAAAAATTTTACACTTTAGTCAAAGATAAACAAAATTTCCTAATTTAAAGGGGTCGGAAAATCATCAATTTCAAATTTTAAACCATGTGCTAACCTACTAAAGTTTAACAAGATTTCATAATTTAAAGGGGTAGGAAATCATGAATTTGAAAATTAAACCATGTGCTACCCTACTAAAGTTTATTCTATAAATACATACTAATGCACACCTATTTCACTTGCTTAAATACATAGGCATGGATACTTAATTCAAAAGTTGAAGCTTCTAATGTTGGTTATTTGTTAGTTTATGGTTTTCATTCGTCCTATTTTACTAATTATACCTTTTTATACATATCTTAATCATTTAAGTGTTAACTTCTTGGTTTTGCATATTCATTTAGATGAAAAACATACGGAGATGAACAAACCAATAGCCATACAAGCGTCTAAAGTAGCGTCTAAGGTTGTATTTATTAATGTTTAATTTTTTAATATTAACATGACTGTTATTTTATGTGGTATATTGTATGTGTTTTATTGCAGGATAATGGTGATAATAGTGTTGAGATTATTTGCTATGGTGCAATGTTTAGTCCCTACAAATCTGATCTTCAACATGAATTTAGTGAATAGTTAATATCAACATTTATTTCATCTTCTATTAACTTGTATATTAAATTTTTTTAATTTAGTTTAAGGATCAGATGCATGAAATTAATAGGAAGAGATCCAAGAGGCTCTCTTAATGGAAATGGAGTCAAGTTATTGATCTAGACAGTTCTGATGAAAATGACAAAGAAGACATATTTGATGACACTTTAGATAGGAGAAAATGGAGGAAACTCATCCTCACCGAAAGATGTAATAATCAAACATGGAGATATACAAGAAATTTCAGTGATCGTTCTTGATGATGAATGGTGAGCAAACAATATAGATGAGATCATGAAGACTTGGAACCTGTATGACTAAATTGATCTCATGATTCAAGTAGTTCACTAGCTTTTATTTTTCTCAACTTTTATGTTTATTAATACTTATTTTTCCTTTCGTATGTTACTTTATTTTATCAAATGTTTCTTAAAAGTACTTTACAATTTAAATGTTAAATCTTTTTAGTTACTAGACATGTGTAACATTTATGACGTGTATCCACCGCAATGATGCTACAACAAATACTATACGAATTTGAAATAAGTACCGAAATAAAAAGTATCACTCCCGCCGCGGGTTGGGTTATTCTACAAAGGCTACAAAAAATGAGAAGGGTGAGAAGCCACTAGAAAATGACATGTGTCCAAAGGATTAACAAGTGGGAGGGGTAATTTTGTCAAAAACATATGCACATGCAAGTCACATGTTATTTCCACCTTCATTTTTAAATGCCCGTAACTTTTTTATACGTCATCCGTTTTTAAAAAAAATTATACCATAAAATTGAGCGTCTTTTTATCTTTAATATGAGTACCATATTGCTATACTTTTGAAAAAAATTTCAAAACTCACTTGCGTAAGACACAATTGTCACACCCTCAAAATCCACTTGCGGAGTTTTACCGCGAGGCGCATGACAAACCAGGATCCAAACCAACGATCACAATAAACAAGTCTAAATGAACATATGCAATTTCAAAAACATAGTTTAAAAATCCCCAATTACAGCGGAAGCTTATTCAAAACATAATCCAAAATAAACCAAGTGTTCAACGTTTGAAAACCATGCAATCCTAACTAGACGCCGTGCAGACGCGTGCGCCCTAGTTCCATTGTGCTACCTTAGCGACCTGAGAAAACATGTAAAAGTTTACGTCAGCACAAAAATGCTGGTGAGTTTACAGGTTTTGTAATCACAGTACCAAGTTCAACCTGTCCATACTATAACAAATCGAAAACCAAAGTACGCTAGCTAGGCGTATGTTTTGTTACTACTATGATTGGAAAACCATTACTAACTCGCAAACCAGATGTCGTGCCCGAATAGTAAACCTGTTGTTCCTGTTTGAGACAATATGCACTCGCCCGGCCCTCCAAGCCGACGAGCGGGGTTGGTCACTCCCAATAGCGCTATTCACATTTCCCCGTTGTGCTAACCCGCACATTCATGGTTCCCCCCGGGACTTCCAAAGATCGTATAGTAAACCATAGAAACCCATAGTATGACAGTAGTTACCAAACATAAGTTTTAACACATGTTTTCTCCCCCGAAAAGTGAAACCAGTTAAAAGAGGGGCCGTAAACTCACCTTAGGTTGCGTTACTTCGTAATACGAATAAACTCAGCAAGCTATGCTAGTCCCGTAAGGCGGCGACCTAACATGTGACAGTTACAAGTACTTAGACTAATAACCCGCAGGTTAGTTAGTCCCTAGATGTCCAGACCATAACCAAGTTCGTTTGAAAACACCGTGACTGTTAAATTAACCCAAAGTACAAGACTCGACATCCCATTGGTGACCCGAGACTCCCCGTGTTATGCTTACACTCTCAAACATACAATCATGCAACCACACTTAACATACGTTAACGTCCAACAAGCTACAGCACGTAGTTCAAGTATCACGTAAATAAGTCCGAACATATGCTACCAAGTTATTAGATATGTTATGGGGTTCCTAGCATGTTCCTAGGTGTCAAATCGGGTCTCGGAATGTCAAAATATACTTACAGCAGCAGTTCATGCGATTAGGAAAAGTTAACTAGCGATTATGAAAGTCAACAGGCATTTAGGAATGCTAATTGCCTATACTATAGGCAATTAGGTCATAAGACATGCACTTACTAGCAATTAGGTCATAAGACATGTATTTCACTAGCAATTAGGTCATAAGACATGTATTTCACTAGCAATTAGGTCATAAGACATGCAACGAAGGCAATTAGCCCTTACTCGCCTATACTATAGGCGATTAGGGTACCATATCAGGCGATTAGCCTCCTAATCGCCTATAGTATAGGCAATTAGGGTTGCTACTCGCCTGCAACATGGCTGTTCCGGTTTTTCGCGCGTTTAACACTCCAAATCAATCCCAGAACGTGTGTAAACATCAAATATCATCCAAACAACTATATCAAACATATTTCCATCAAAATCCTTCGTTTAACCTCGATCTATCAGCCCTGAATGCAATCATGTATCTTAAGGACAATACACATAACATGAAACATCACATTAGCATGCAAAACCATAACCCTAATTAACAATAACTCAGATCTCATCATTATGCCATCATTATTAATCTGAAACTAACCTAATAACATGTTAATCATCCATCTTGAATCATAAAAACCCTAGCTTTTAATTGAAAACCCACATACATCATGCATGCTAATAAAAACCCAATTAACAATACTTATTAACGATTTTCAGAAAGCTTATTCGTTTTAAAACAGGTCTGGACCATTAGGGATTTAATAAAAATGTTAATAAAGATTGCATGAATGAAAATCACACCTTAGATTTGTGATAGAATGATGAAATAGGCTTGAAACCTTGTGTTTTGATCCAAAATCGTGTTCCAGAGGTTGTGTGTGTGTTGGGGCGGGTTATGGGACGACTAGGGTTGATATTATGAAGTTTAGGAGGTTAAGCATTGTATTTATAGTCGTTTTTAGTCGTCCAGTACGTAACACGCGATTGTGCAGCAGCTACACGCGATTAGGATTGCTAATCGCATGACATTACATGCAATTAGGCCTAATCGCCTGTTATTACATGCGAGTAGCACCCCAATCGCATGTAATGATCCCCAAATGCATACCCTATAGGCGATTAGCCTCCCCTAATCGCCTATAGGGGTTGGTTCTGTGTATTTTGCGCGTTAAACTCCGTTTTAACATATGTTAACACATATTCACATACCGACAAGTCACATAATGATTGTAAACACATAATACTTGCAAATAAACACATTCACACTCTTTCACCAATTCCCGGGACTCGAGACTTGTATGTTCCCTATGTTCTAACGATTCTACGAATCGTCACCACTTGTACACTTGGTTAAGGACTGACATCTAATGAACCTCTAGACTAACATCCGATGATCCTCTATACTGAACTAACAGTTCCCGAACCATAACACGACTTAACTAACCCAGTTAAGTACAATATACGCGTGACTCGCTAAGGTAGACTTTCATCTAGACAACGTTGTTAACCAGAATTTGTCGGGTGTCACATCATCCCCACGTTAAAAGAATTTTCGTCCCGAAAATTGCACAAGTATCAAAAGGAATAACGAAGGAAACAAACAAAAGATAGAAACCAAAAGAGAAATTTACCCGAATTGTCACATCATCCCCACGTTAAAAAGGAATCTCGCCCCGAGATTCATTCAGCAGCAGTGGAAACATATCTCGACTCGAACGCTTCCTTAGGAAAGAGATGAGGATACTTAGACTTCATCTGATCCTCCCGTTCCCAAGTGTACTCTGGTCCCCGGTTCGAGTTCCAGCGAACCTTTACAATGCGAATCTTGCTATGACGTAGGCTACGAATCTTGTAATCAAGAATCTCAACAGGTTCCTCCACAATCCGAAGACGATCGTCAACCTTGATCTCTTCCAGTGGAACAATAAGAGACTCGTCAGCCAGACACTTCTTTAAGTTGGACACATGGAAGACGTTATGTACGTTGCCGAGCTCCGTCGGTAAGTCAAGACGATATGCCACCGGTCCAATCCGTTCCAGGATTTTAAATGGGCCGACATACCGAGGGTTGAGTTTGCCACGCTTCCCAAAGCGTATGACGCCCTTCCACGGTGAAACTTTCAGAAGTACTTTGTCATCAACTTGGAATTCCAATGGCTTGCGACGCTGATCAGCATAACTCTTTTGCCGATCCCGTGCTGCTGCCAACCGGTTACGAATTTGTACGATCTTTTCCGATGTTTCGTACACTAGTTCAGGCCCAGTGAGTTGACTCTCACCCACTTCAGCCCAACAAAGAGGAGAATGGCATTTCCGCCCGTACAATGCCTCGAACGGAGCCGCCTTGATGCTCGTGTGATAACTGTTGTTGTATGAGAATTCTACTAACGGTAAATGAGCTTCCCAACCTTTTCCAAAATCGATCACACATGCTCGCAGCATGTCTTCTAAGGTTTGAATCGTGCGTTCACTCTGACCGTCAGTCTGTGGGTGATAAGCTGTACTCATGTCCAGCTGGGTACCCAAAGCCTTGTGTAAAGACTTCCAGAAGTGAGAAGTAAAATAGGAGTCACGATCCGAGATAATAGAAACCGGCACCCCGTGCTTAGAAACAACTTCCTTCAGATAAAGACGAGCCAAACGATCCATGGTGTCGGTCTCTTTAATAGCGAGAAAATGGGCTGATTTCGTCAATCGGTCAACAATCACCCATATCTTATCATTCCCGCTCGGTGATTTATGAAGTTGCGTGACAAAATCCATTGCAATCCGTTCCCATTTCCACTCCGGAATTTCAGGTTGTTGCAAGAGACCCGACGGTTTCTGGTATTCCACCTTGACCTTAGCACAGGTCAAGCATTTGCTCACGTATGAGGCTATATCCGACCTCATGTTTGGCCACCAGTAAAGCACCTTCAGATCTTGGTACATCTTATCCGAACCAGGATGAATAGAATACCGGGACTTGTGAGCCTCATCTAAAACAAGCTCCCGAAGTCCCCCGAATAAAGGAACCCATATGCGTTCTGCGAAGTAGTGCAGGCCATCAGGCCTTCGCTCGAGGTGTTTGTCGGCACCGTGCATAGTCTCAGCTTCAAGGTTTTCCTCCTTCAAAGCTTCTAACTGAGCAGAACGGAGTTGGTCAGGTAGCGAGGAGTGAATGGTGAGTTGCAACGCCCGAACACGACGAGGTTTAATTGATTCCTTCCTGCTCAAGGCGTCTGCTACTACATTCGCCTTGCCAGGATGGTACTTAATGGCGCAATCATAGTCATTCAGAAGTTCAATCCAACGACGTTGTCGTATGTTCAAATGTTGTAGGTCGAAAATATGTTGAAGACTCTTGTGATCGGTGTAGATGGTGCATTTGGTACCGTACAAGTAATGTCTCCAAATTTTCAACGCGAAAACCACTGCACCCAACTCCAAGTCATGGGTGGAGTAGTTCTTCTCGTGCACCTTGAGTTGACGAGAAGCATACGCAATCACTTTCTCGCGTTGCATCAACACGCAACCGAGACCATGAATAGAAGCATCACAGTAAACAACGAAATCATCAGGGCCTTCAGGTAAGGACAAAATAGGAGCAGAACACAGTTTAGACTTTAGTTCTTGAAATGCCGACTCTTGTGGTTCACCCCAGTCGAATTTTCTGTCCTTCTGGGTTAGAGTGGTCAGGGGTTGAGCGATCTTCGAAAACCCCATAATGAAACGACGATAGTAGCCCGCAAGGCCTAGAAATTGCCGCACCTCAGTTGGCGTCTTTGGTGCTCCCCAATCCTTGATCGCTTCGATCTTAGCTGGATCGACATGAATTCCTAGTTCATTAACCACATGTCCTAGGAACTGAACTTCGCGTAACCAAAAATCACACTTTGAGAACTTAGCGTAAAGTTGTTCCCGTCGCAAGAGTTCCAAAACCAAACGCAGGTGTTCCTCGTGTTCGGTCTTGTTCTTGGAGTAAATCAGGATGTCATCAATAAACACAATGACGAACTTGTCAAGATACGGTTTGCAAACGCGGTTCATCAAATCCATGAAAACCGCCGGTGCGTTTGTGAGACCAAAGGCATGACCAAGAATTCGAAATGGCCATAACGTGTACGAAAGGCAGTCTTTGCAACGTCAGCTTCTCTTACGCGCAACTGGTGATAACCGGACCTCAAATCAATCTTAGAGTAATAGCTAGAACCCTGGAGTTGGTCGAATAGATCATCAATACGTGGAAGAGGATAACGGTTCTTGACGGTCAATTTGTTCAGTTCTCTGTAATCCACACACAATCGAAAACTTCCATCCTTCTTCTTAACGAACAGAATCGGGGCTCCCTAAGGGGAAGAACTTGGTCTGATGAAACCCTTGTCCAAGAGTTCCTGTAACTGACTAGACAATTCCTGCATCTCGGGAGGTGGAAGACGGTAGGGGGCCCGAGCAATAGGAGCAGCCCCTGGTACAAGATCAATGTCGAACTCAACCTGACGATGGGGAGGAAGTGATGTATTGTAAAATACATATATTTCCAATGTAAAGTTTGTACAGTTTTCGAGTCGTTTAGATAGTGTTCTCATTAGTTTTAGGCTTGTAGTCGTCTATTTTATTTAATTAGCGTTTTGTAATTTTTTATTAGTTTTGAGTCAGTTATAGTATTTATCTATTTTATTTTATATTTAATAGGTGTTCATGGATGTTGGAGCGTAAACGAGTAACTTTGATCAAGTCAAGAACACCCGAGTCAGAAGCACGAAGTTATACTACTATATATAATAATAATAATAATAATAATAATATAAAACAAAACAAAAAAGAAAAGAAAACCAAATTGTGACTTTGGTCACGTGTGTAAGGGCCAAAGCCCAAGAAAAAATAATTAAACCTAAAATTCCTTTGAGGATAAAAGAGGGGAGCACATTAGTATTTGGATGGGACAAAGCGCCGCACATATTATATCTAGAGAGGAGAAGAACACATTAACTGAAGAAGAGCTGCGCACAAGACAAGCTTCTAGGAATAGGCGCATAATATTCTTTTGGAGGAAGCTGACGCAAATATTTATTCACGAAGGAGACTTTTCTCTTGTAGTATTATCAAGAGGAAGGGGTCAAGGGTTGAGGTATAGGTGCCAGCACGGGTCGGTTCTAATTTATTTATTTATTATTTATTTATTCTAACCCGTTGTGAACGCCATTAATATGTTTAGCCTTTATTGTTTTGATTTTGTCATGACAATTATTGGCTAGATCATAGAACTACCTAGGCGATGATGATTGCACTTGTTTGATTTGTTTTCTTTTGGTTCTTGGAACTTCTGGTTGTGGGTGAATTTTAAAGTAAAGAACTCTTTATTTTCTGGTTTGATGTGTATGCGTATTTAGTTTTGTTTAATTAATTTTTATAAACTCCACTTGCGTTTTTGTGAATGTCTTTCATGTATGAATGCGGGTTAGGTTGCGGACTGGGTGTTAGCAACTAGTTTATGGTTAATTTCTGCAGGTTATCCATAGGAGTTGTAATTGTTAGTTAGATAATTCTAAGTATTCTACCAATTCTCAATAGCTGTGAGGTGCGAGATTGTTGGTCTATCTAGGGTGTTAAATTGCTAGTTCTAGAGGCTTTGTGAGAAGATCTTCCTAGTTTCCCTAGCATTCCTTGTAGGCCAAGTCTTATCAGAAATATTGTAGTTACCCCTTGCACTTTAGGGTGTATTGTGACTTTCGCGCTGTGAGGTAGACTGTCTAGCGGGTACTTTAAGATTCGAGTAGGTAAGCCTGTGAGGGTAACCTCTCAACCGGTGGTTTAACAGCACAACAGTATTCTAGGGTTTCCCCTTGAGAAGGGTCGAGGGTGTCTAGTCTATTCTTGATGTTTAGTATTTTAAGATCCCGGTTCCACACCAGTTCCATAGCCATTAGAAGCTTTATCATTCATGTGTAGGATTCTAGCCTAGGTAGTTCCTTCCCATCCATCTGATCTCAGTTGCAGTCTCCAGTTTGTGTATTTAGTTATTTTAGTTTTATTATTTTATTTATTCGCATTAGTCGTTTAGAAAACCCCCCTTTAAGCAATAAAACATTATTAAGTCAGTATTTAGGATAAGTAATCGAGTCTAGTTTACGTTTTCCAGTAGAGTCTCGTGGGTTCGATACTCGGACTTACTTTAGCTGTACTGCACTGACCGGTACACTTGCCGGTTGTGTGGTTTAGGTTTAGAGAGTCTTAGGTTATAAATTTAAAACTTAGAGTGTCTAGTTTAGGTTAATTTAGTTAGTTTTTACTAAACCACTTTGAGCACATCAGGAAGACCAGATAAATCATCGGGAAATACATCAGGAAACTCGCGTACAACAGGAATATCGTCGATCTTCTTCTCATCGCTAGAGGAAACAGATAAAAGTGCCAAAATGGCCGAATAACCCTTTCAAAGACACTTAAGGGCTTTCATAATAGAGATGATATTTAGCGGAACACCGCCCTTGATACCGTACACAGAAAGGAATTCTCCATCAGGGAGAGGAATCCGAATAATCTTGTCGTAACAAACAATCTCCGCGCGATACAAAGACAACCAATCCATGCCTACCACAACGTCAAAACTACCCAAAGGTACCGGCATAAGGTCGATGGGGAACGACAAACCTGACAACTCTAGTTGACACTCCCGAAGGATACAAGTAGCTTCAATCTTTTTACCGTCAGCCAACTCAATTATATACTTAGCCTCTAATGGTACGGGTACTACATCTAGCAGTCGACTAACTTCCATGGATATAAAACTTTTATCGGCACCGGAATCAAATAAAACACTAATAGAGCGATTATTGAGAAGGAACGTACCGGTAACTGTGTCAGGATCCTGTCTAGCCTCTGCGGCTCCAATGACGAAGGCACGTGCGTTCCTGCCACCGCCCCCGTTGTTCCCGTTACCGTTGTTCCCGCCCTGCTTCAGTTTCGGGCAATCCTTCTTGTAATGCCCAGTCTCACCACAGTTGTAACATCCTTGTCTTCCCGTAGTTCCTTGAGTAGTAGGAGCCGAGTTAGTAGTTGGGGCATGGGTCGATGGAAGTGTCACCCGACAGTCTTTAGCAAAATGTCCAAATCGCTGACAGCGATGGCAACGATTACGGTCGCAGTCCCCCTGATGATGACGCCCACACTTGTTGCATTTAGGCAATTTCCCCGCATAACCACCCTGTTTGTTACCAATAGAAGAAGAACCCCCGTTATCAAATCTCTTACCCTGCTGTGCTGGCACAGATCCTTTCCCCTCATTTTCCCACTTACGCTTGTTATTCTCCGGGGCCTTGACAGTCGAACCCTTAGCAGGCAAAATACCCTCATTCACCTTCAAGTTGGTCATCCTATGAGCCGATCGGACCACCTCTGAGTATGTAGGATGATTTCCCGCAGCCACTAACCCTGCGATCTCTGGTACTAGCCCCGAGATATAGTGTTCGATCCTCCTATATTCTGGCACATGCAGATCAGGACACAGCACTGCCAACTCATTACGCCTTACCATATACTTCTCAATTTCGGACCCAGTCATCTTGAGGTTCCACACCTCGTGCTCTAACTTCTGCACCTCTTCCCTTGGGCAGTACTCTCGCTTCAGCAGTTGCACAAAATTTTCCCAAGGCATAGCATACGCCTCCCCTATACCCATATTCTGAGTGATGTTATTCCACCAGGTCAAAGCAACATCCTGGAATAACGCAGCAGCATACTTGACTCGATCCTCTGGGAGACAGTTGCACATCAGAAACACTGACTCCACCTTTTCTAACCACCTGAGCAAGCTCGCCGCACCTTCAGTGCCAGAGAATTCCTGGGGCTTACAGTCCCGAAACATCTTGTAGGTACACATGGGTGGGGGTGGGTTAACAGGACCACCTGAAATGAAACGCATGAGAAACCACGAAGAACGTAAACAAGGTTCAGTAATGAGGCAAAAATGGATAAATCAACTTACCACCACCATTGTGCCCTAACTGAAAGGCAGCTTGTAGCAAGTTGTTCAGATCTTCCTGTGATAGGTTTACACCTCCGCGACCACCGCCACCACCGCGACCACCACCACGTCCACCATTGCGACCACCTCCACGTCCTCCTCGTACTCCAGACATGATTCTGACAGAAAGAACGAGAAAATTTAGTTTCACAGCTAATGATAATCACTAGCATTCACATGATTAAAGCTAGATCTAACTCAGGACTATCCATTCAAACCCAGAGCTCACTAGGGCTTTCATGCATTTCGGTTTATGATTTTGTGTGCACCCAAAATGATAAACCGCTCTACATGGTCCTCCAAGTGTTCTCCTAGTTCAAAGTTCAAATCATCGAACATAGACTCTTAGTTATACACCGTAATGCTACGATAGTTTATGACAAGTGTTTCTATTGGAGTATGAAAGGGAGATGTCCGAGCCTTAGACAAATCTCAAGAGTACACGATTTACCCCAATATACCACACTGCCTAGAAAGCAAGTAACCCGACTAAGATAGAACGGATGATGTAACATAGGAAGGTCAGATGATTTAGAGACACCCCGACAAGCCCATACGTAATCCACCATAATGTTTAGTACTAAGTGATCGTCTAGTGTGTGCGACTCGGCTATAGTCTAGACTCTACATGCAGTCCTAGTTCACTATAACCATTGGCTCTGATACCAATCTGTCACACCCTCAAAATCCACTTGCGGAGTTTTACCGCGAGGCGCATGACAAACCAGGATCCAAACCAACGATCACAATAAACAAGTCTAAATGAACATATGCAATTTCAAAAACATAGTTTAAAAATCCCCAATTACAGCGGAAGCTTATTCAAAACATAATCCAAAATAAACCAAGTGTTCAACGTTTGAAAACCATGCAATCCTAACTAGACGTTGTGCAGACGCGTGCGCCCTAGTTCCATTGTGCTACCTTAGCGACCTGAGAAAACATGTAAAAGTTTACGTCAGCACAAAAATGCTGGTGAGTTTACAGGTTTTGTAATCACAGTACCAAGTTCAACCTGTCCATACTATAACAAATCGAAAACCAAAGTATGCTAGCTAGGCGTATGTTTTATTACTACTACGATTGGAAAACCATTACTAACTCGCGAACCAGATGTCGTGCCCGAATAGTAAACCTGTTGTTCCTGTTTGAGACAATATGCACTCGCCCGGCCCTCCAAGCCGACGAGCGG
Organism: Ambrosia trifida; assembly: GCA_028751855.1. Classification (NCBI taxonomy): domain Eukaryota; kingdom Viridiplantae; phylum Streptophyta; class Magnoliopsida; order Asterales; family Asteraceae; genus Ambrosia; species Ambrosia trifida. The sequence goes on from CM054122.1 coordinate 113,443,124, forward strand.
GGTTGGTCACTCCCAATAGCGCTATTCACATTTCCCCGTTGTGCTAACCCGCACATTCATGGTTCCCCCCGGGACTTCCAAAGATCGTATAGTAAACCATAGAAACCCATAGTATGACAGTAGTTACCAAACATAAGTTTTAACACATGTTTTCTCCCCCGAAAAGTGAAACCAGTTAAAAGAGGGGCCGTAAACTCACCTTAGGTTGCGTTACTTCGTAATACGAATAAACTCAGCAAGCTATGCTAGTCCCGTAAGGCGGCGATCTAACATATGACAGTTACAAGTACTTAGACTAATAACCCGCAGGTTAGTTAGTCCCTAGATGTCCAGACCATAACCAAGTTCGTTTGAAAACACCGTGACTGTTAAATTAACCCAAAGTACAAGACTCGACATCCCATTGGTGACCCGAGACTCCCCGTGTTATGCTTACACTCTCAAACATACAATCATGCAACCACACTTAACATACGTTAACGTCCAACAAGCTACAGCACGTAGTTCAAGTATCACGTAAATAAGTCCGAACATATGCTACCAAGTTATTAGATATGTTACGGGGTTCCTAGCATGTTCCTAGGTGTCAAATCGGGTCTCGGAATGTTAAAATATACTTACAGCAGCAGTTCATGCGATTAGGAAAAGTCAACTAACGATTATGAAAGTCAACAGGCATTTAGGAATGCTAATTGCCTATACTATAGGCAATTAGGTAATAAGACATGCACTTACTAGTAATTAGGTCATAAGACATGTATTTCACTAGCAATTAGGTCATAAGACATGTATTTCACTAGCAATTAGGTCATAAGACATGCAACGAAGGCAATTAGCCCCTACTCGCCTATACTATAGGCGATTAGGGTACCATATCAGGCGATTAGCCTCCTAATCGCCTATAGTATAGGCAATTAGGGTTGCTACTCGCCTGCAACATGGCTGTTCCGGTTTTTCGCGCGTTTAACACTCCAAATCAATCCCAGAACGTGTGTAAACATCAAATATCATCCAAACAACTATATCAAACATATTTCCATCAAAATCCTTCGTTTAACCTCGATCTATCAGCCCTGAATGCAATCATGTATCTTAAGGACAATACACATAACATGAAACATCACATTAGCATGCAAAACCATAACCCTAATTAACAATAACTCAGATCTCATCATTATGCCATCATTATTAATCTGAAACTAACCTAATAACATGTTAATCATCCATCTTGAATCATAAAAACCCTAGCTTTTAATTGAAAACCCACATACATCATGCATGCTAATAAAAACCCAATTAACAATACTTATTAACGATTTTCAGAAAGCTTATTCGTTTTAAAACAGGTCTGGACCATTAGGGATTTAATAAAAACGTTAATAAAGATTGCATGAATGAAAATCACACCTTAGATTTGTGATAGAATGATGAAATAGGCTTGAAACCTTGTGTTTTGATCCAAAATCGTGTTCCAGAGGTTGTGTGTGTGTTGGGGCGGGTTATGGGACGACTAGGGTTGATATTATGAAGTTTAGGAGGTTAAGCATTGTATTTATAGTCGTTTTTAGTCGTCCAGTACGTAACACGCGATTGTGCAGCAGCTACACGCGATTAGGATTGCTAATCGCATGACATTGCATGCAATTAGGCCTAATCGCCTGTTATTACATGCGAGTAGCACCCCAATCGCATGTAATGATCCCCAAATGCATACCCTATAGGCGATTAGCCTCCCCTAATCGCCTATAGGGGTTGGTTCTGTGTATTTTGCGCATTAAACTCCGTTTTAACATATGTTAACACATATTCACATACCGACAAGTCACATAATGATTGTAAACACATAATACTTGCAAATAAACACATTCACACTCGTTCACCAATTCCCGGGACTCGAGACTTGTATGTTCCCTATGTTCTGACGATTCTACGAATCGTCACCACTTGTACACTTGGTTAAGGACTGACATCTAATGAACCTCTAGACTAACATCCGATGATCCTCTATACTGAACTAACAGTTCCCGAACCATAACACGACTTAACTAACCCAGTTAAGTACAATATACGCGTGACTCGCTAAGGTAGACTTTCATCTAGACAACGTTGTTAACCAGAATTTGCCGGGTGTCACAACAATGGAATGTAAAACACAATGAACACCAATTAAATATAGGGTATAAAACACAATCAAGAGTCTAGTAAAACACAATGGACGATATACTAAAGATACAATGAATAGAAGACTAAAACACAATGAATACTTTTGAAAAAAAAAAAAGTTGAAAACCAGTTGCATAAGACACAATGGATGACATACGAAAGACACAATGAACAAAAGACTAAAATACAATGAATACTTTTGAAAAAAAAAGTTAAAAACCCAATTGTGTAAAACACAATTGACGACATAATAAAGACACAATGAACAGAAGATTAAAACACAATGAATACTTTTGTAAAAAAAGTTGAAAACCCAGTTGCGTAAGACACAATGGAGATAATGTAAAACACAATGAATACCAATTAAATATGCAATGAACAATAGGGTATAAAACACTATGAACAGTCTAATAAAACACAATGGACGACATTCTAAAGACACAATGAACAGAAGACTAAAACACAATGAATAATAGACTTAAACACAATGAACAACATAATAAAACACAATGTACACCTACATACAAAACTCATTTGCGTAAAACACAATTAAAATCATACTAAAACACAATGGACAAAGTTAAATCATGTGTAGACTAAAAAGCACACATGCATAGTATAACACAATGAACGTGCAGAAGACACAACGGAGATAAAAAACCCATTTAGCACGAATTTTTTTTTTCAATTTTAATGTAGCAATGTGGTACTCATATTAAAGATAAAAAAACGCTCGTTAATATGGTGAAATTTTTTTGAAAAAAAATGTCGTATGAAAAAGTTATAGACGTTTTAAAATGATGGGGGGAATTGACATGTGCATTGCATGTAGAGAGAGAAAGTCAACAAATGTTGTTTTCCTTTTATGTCCTTTCTCTAATTTATTATTTATTTTTTTCAAACAAACTAATCTCAACCCTTCAAATATATGATCAATGGATCACAATCCTTCTCACCCTTCCTAGAAAAGGTATCTTGTGTATTTGATCCTAACCCCTCCCGTCGCATCGCGCGATTTTCCTACTAGTAGTAGTTAACGTAAACTCAAATAAATAACCACGTAAATCCAAATCTTAAATAGATTGCCTAATAATAATATTATATCCTTTAGGGTTTCTAATCTGGTACCATTAATCGGATATGGTTTTATCACAGAAGCTTCACGAAGCATTTAAAGGTACGGTAGAGAGGATCACAAACCCTAGGACTGTCTCAGCTTTCAAGGAGAAAGGCGTTCTTAGCGTTAACGAATTCCTCATCGCTGGCGATAATCTCGTCTCCAAATGCCCTACTTGGTCATGGTAGATTCGCTTTCCTTTTCGGGTGTGGGCTAGTCTTGTTTTATCCTTGAAGCCGAACATTTGAACGGGTTGATATGTTTTTCTTACACAAAATGGTCGTCGAATGAGGACTACCGAGATCATGTTTTCATTGTTAACCCTAGCACGCATAAGATATTTAAAGTCCCAGATCCTTACCCTGATGGAATGTGCTATGTCCCATACTTATTTGGGTATGATGAGTCTAGAAATGAATTTAAGATTATAATGACCAGGAGATTTGATACACCTATTAGAATGGAAGTTATGATCTTCTCTCTGTCTACTTATTCATGGTGCCGCCTCCTGTTGGGTTTAGTTGGGATGTTTTGTTCTTCGGAAACCACAATATATATCGCGTTTGTGTCAATAGTGTAGTGCATGTAGTACTGCTTAGTCGCTCGTTTGACATTTTGGCTTTTGACTTAAGAACGGAGAAGTTTTCAATAATTAACGCTCCTCAAGGTGTTTTAACCAACGAGGGTAATGTGTATAAAAAGCCATTCCTCGTAAAAATCAATGGCTGTTTCTGGTGATTGGGTGGAGGAAAACAACACCAAAATGCGTATTTGGATATTACAAGACTATAAAAACCGTGTTTGGGTCAGAGAATTCATTACATTCCCCCAACCTTGGTTCAAGTTAGATGATTTCGCTCTTCCTGTGGATTCCGTTAATATGGATGAGATTATCTTTACACCAAGCAGGAACATGAAGAGTGTGCCTGTCTATAACAGGAAGAGTGGAAGTTTTAAATCATTACAATTCACTTCTGGTCATCAATTTCCGTTGTCAAAAACATTGGAGTTGACTAAGATCAGGTGCTATGTTGAAAGCATGGTGCATTTATAGAGGAACATGACAAGAGTTGATACTCCAACAAATGCAACTTCTTCTATGGGAAAAGCTCTTTGATGTATGTTCTTATGGAGTTTCTGCTATTAAATAAGTAGTGTTTTAATGCCTTTAATTAATTCTTGTGTTCCTAAACAAGCTTTGTTAAACTTTAAAATTATGTTATGTTTTGGAAGGATCCTTTTCTACAAAAAAAAAAGATTCAGAAATATGGTTTTTCTACAGACCTGACCAACAACTTTTACCCTTTTTATAGTGTTAGGAATCTTTTTTTAAAAGCTGAAAAATATTACATGTAATGGCATAAATTAGTTCATGAATACGTTAACCCTGGTTCTATCATTCAAAATGGTCGATTTTTAGGAAACTTCAAACAGGTTTTACATTTTAAGCACATCTCCAATGTTTGCTGCATACGCGTCATCAAACCTATCTACACTGACTGCTAAATCATACTTTAGTGATGTTAGATCATTATTTCACAATTTATTCTAGTAATCTTATCGATTAAAAATGTAATACAGCTAAAACTGAAATAAAACATAGTGATGTTAGATCATTATTTTACAAGACTTGTTTATATTATAACTAGTTAGTCTTATTTGTATTTTATAACAGGAGACTCTATTCTGGATTGATAATTGGGTGGGGGTAGGGCCATTTTTGCACTCGAGAAGGATAAACTTTGCGCTATTAGGGAACGGCCTCACAATGTGGGAATATTGAATATGCTCGGTTGGAATCGGAAGAGATAAGTTGCAATAGCATCACAAGGCTGAACTCGCAGTGAAAGCGATGTACTCGATCAGTAGGTGTGTGGATATTGAAAGTAATGAGATTAATTGGAGAATAATTGTCTGCCTTTTCCATTAGAAAGCATACCAATATATAGTTACATTCGTGTCCTATGTTTGGACAGTTTGACTATTTACAATGAATATCAATAATTACAAAATAATTGTGGAGGCATAATTGACTCCATGTTTGACTCCATGTTTGACTCCTATTACACCCCCGCAGTCGAAGCGGGAGGAGACCGGATGCTGAGACTGGATCTGAAGTCGGTAAATAGAATCCGAGGTAGCCCTTTGGTGAAGATATCTGCGATTTGGAAGCGAGAAGGCATATGTAGAACACGGACTAAGCCCTTTTGAACATGTTCCCGGACAAAGTGGATGTCTAGTTCAATGTGCTTGGTTCGTTGATGTTGTACCGGGTTCCCCGACAAATATATGGCACTTACGTTGTCACAGTAGACCAAGGAGGCTTGGGAAAGGGGCCGGTGTAGTTCCAGAAGTAGGTTTCGAAGCCAACATATTTCTGCGACAACATTGGCGACACCTCGGTATTCGGCTTCAGCACTGGACCGAGCAATAGTGGTTTGACGTTTGGAGGACCAGGAGACCAAATTGTCTCCTAAATAGACGCAGTACCCAGACGTGGAGCGTCTCGTGTCAGGGCAACCAGCCCAGTCTGCGTCAGTGTAGGCGCGAAGGCTGAGATTGGGCGATGAAGATAGGTGTAAGCCAAAGTCAATAGTTCCCTGTAAGTAGCGAATGATCCTTTTCAAAGCATTCCAGTGAGCCAGGCAGGGGGAGTGCATGTGCATACAAATCTGTTGCACCGCGTAAGTGATGTCAGGGCGGGTAAAAGTAAGGTATTGCAAGGCGCCAGCTAGGCTCCTATATGTGGTAGGGTCATCATAAGGAGAATCAGGTTCAGTGGATAATTTACTTTGAGTGTCCACTGGGGTGGCAGCTGGCTTGCAGGAATCCATCCCTGCACGATGAATGATGTCCTTAGCATAAGACTGTTGAGAGAGAAAAAGTGTTTTACCCGTCCGGACTACAGAGATGCCTAAGAAATAGGAGAGAGGGCCCAAATCCTTCATTGCGAACTCGCCGGCTAAGATAGTCATGAGGTTCTTTCGTAACTGATCCGAGGAAGTGGTGAGAATGATGTCGTCAACATAGAGGAGAAGGTAGGCGACATCCTTCCCATGGTGATAAATAAACAAAGAGTTGTCTGACTTGGATTGAGTGAATCCATGCTGAACAACAAAGTCAGTAAACCTTTGATACCATGCCCTTGGAGCTTGTTTAAGGCCATATAGAGATTTTTTGAGGCGGCAAACATGGTCGGGAAAATCACGGTGTCGAAATCCCATGGGCTGGTGCATGTATACTGTTTCCTGGAGGTGGCCGTGCAGAAAAGCATTGGTAACGTCCAGTTGATGAATTGGCCAAGACTGAGATAGGGCCAATGTAAGAACAGTCCGAATGGTGGTTGGTTTGACCACCGGACTGAATGTTTCACCACAATCAATACCAACTTGTTGACTACGACCATCACACACCAATCGTGCCTTGTATCGTTCTAAAGTGCCATCCGAACGAAATTTGTGTTTAAAGAGCCACATGCATCTAATAATATTCATGTTGGGGTGACGTGGTACTAGTTCCCAGGTCTCATTTTTAATAAGTGCACTAAATTCGTTTTGCATGGCAGTTGACCATTCAGGTGTGGACAAGGCAAGGTGGGGTGTTTTGGGAATAGGGGCAATGGATGAGGTGTGAAGGTTGAAGATTTGTTTCGGTTTGAGGATGCCATCCATCGCTCGCGTACGCATGGTACGAGCGTTGGTGGGAGCGGGAGGGGGTGGGGGTGGGGGTGGATGAGACGGTGACGTGATTTGGGATGAGGCTGGTTGCGTGGGGCGGGAGGTAGATGTGGAGGTGGTTGGGCCGTGTGTAGGAGTAGGGCCGGGTGAGTCAGAGTTGTATTGGGTATTTGGGCGAGATGTAGATGTGGGTGAAATTGGGCCGGATGGAGGGTGTGGGCCAGTGGGATTGGATTGTGGAGTTGGGTTATGTGAGGAACGTGGATCAATGTGATTCCACAGCAGGGGGTTGATATTGTGTTCAAGGAACGTGTATGAATGAGTGGTGGTAGGGTGTTGAATGGCGAAGGGGTAGATAGATTCTTCGAATTCAACATGTCGGGATATAAACATTTGATTTGTAGAAATATCAAAACATTTATATCCACGATGATTGATGGGGTAGCCAAGGAAGAGACATGGTTTGGAGCGGTTGGTAAGTTTGTTAATTGTGGAGGCAGGAGTGATCGGATAGCAGAGACATCCAAACACTCTAAGATGTGTGTATATGGGGAGAACGTTGTATAGGAGGGTGGTTGGGGATAAAAATTTGTGGGATTTCTTGGGAAGTATATTAAGGAGATATGTGGCAGTTTCTAGAGCGTGGTGCCAAAATGAGGGGGGGAGGGAGGCTTGGGATAGAAGCGTGCGAATCATATTATTTATTGTCCAGATTTTTCTTTCGGCTTTACCGTTTTGGGACGAGGTGTGGGGGCATGAGAAACGAAATTGCATCCCATTTGTGAGGCAGAAGTTTTTGAAATTATTATTTGTGTACTCCGTGCCATTATCACATTGGAATTGTTTTATTTTTCGTTCAAATTGTGTGAGAATGTGGGTATAGAATTGGGTGAATGTGGTGTAGACGTCAGATTTGTTAGATAATGGAAAAGTCCAAAGAAAATCCGTTTTATCATCTAGAAACAAAATGTAATAGCGGTGTCCGCCGGTACTAAGTACCGGCGAGGTCCATAAATCACTATGAATAATATCAAATGGGCACGCAGTTTTATTCATAGAATTATAAAATGGAAGTCGCACACTTTTGCCAAACACACATGATTGACAAAGTACATTGTTTGTTTTATTAAAATTAATTGAAGAACTAGATTTTAACGAATGCAATAAAGAGGTGCCCGGGTGCCCAAGCCGTTGATGCCAACGATCCTGAGAAACAGCAGCTAAAGCAGTAGGTTTGGTGGGAGATTTTATGAAGTTGGTGGTGAGAGGGTATAGATCGCCCGAGCTATTGCATCGTAGGATAGGTTCCTTGGTCTTGAGATCCTTCACAAGAAAACCAAACGGGTCAAATTCAATGGATAAAAGATTGTCTGTCGCTAGGCGACGAACAGAAATTAGGTTTTTGATGAGGTTTGGTGCATAGAGTATGTTGTTTAATTTTAGGGGTGGAAAGGGTGGTGGTAAAATTTTGTTGCCTTGTCCAACAACGGGAATGGTGTTGCCATTTCCCACGAGTATTTGTTTATTAGTGCAAGTATTAAAAACAGACGGAGAATTTATACCTGGTTGCTCCATATGACCAGAGGCGCCCGTATCCATGTAACCAATCGGATCCGTGGGTTGACTCATAGATAGAGTGTAAAGCGCCTGTGCGATATCTGTTGGGGTAGGGCTGTAAGTGGCAACGTGGGCCTGTGCAGGGTGTGGGCCGAGGATTCCCTGAGATGGGTTGGACCGTGGGGTTGACGGGTATGGGCAGGGTGGGTTAGTTTGTTGTGAGTTGGATCGGTTTTGATTATTAAGCAGGCCGGCCCATTGGGTGGAGGCCCAATTATGTGGGAAGATGATGTAGGGGTGTGTTGAGTTAGAGGCTTGGGTCTGTGAGTTTCTGGGCCGACTTGATTGAGATGATTGGCCGCGGCCTCTTCCACGACCGCGTCTGGAGGATGAAGGAGGGCGGCTGCGGGCCGGGTCCGAAGCAGGTGGTGTGGCAGCGGGTTGGGATTGGACATGTAGAGCCGTGGCGGCCTTGTTTGCGGAGTGGAGGGCTTGGTTTGTTTTTGTGGTTTCGTTCATACAAAGTTGAGAACGAACCTCAAAGAAAGAGGGTAAGGGTTTGGTGTTTTGTAGAATGGTCCCCACGGTCTCGTACTGCTCGGTTAGGCCAGCGATGGTCTGCAAGACAAGGTCTTGTTCATCAACGGGTGCATCAACATTATTTAGTTGGTCTGCCAAAACTTTGATTGATTGGCAATACTCATGCATAGATGAGAAGTTTTCAAGACGGGTGTTTGCGAACTTTTGTTTTAAGTAAAGAGCACGAGTAGCTTTATTATCTTGGAACAGATTTTCTACCACAATCCAGGCGTCATAGGCGGTGGTGCCCTTCTTGATGATGGTTTTTAGAAGACCCGGGGTGATGGTGCCGTAAATCCATTGTTTTACTATGGCATCGAGACGTTCCCACGAGTCGGGTTGGGGTGGTGGGGGTTTGGATTTTCGGTGGATGTGGCCGCAGCCGCGGGAGTAATGCGAGGTTCCAAATGATCGGCTACAAGAAACGCCGTGCAATGAATCCGAAATAGTTCTGACCACATATTGTAGTCAGCGGCTTCATTGTCAAGCGTGATAGGGACGAAGTTTTTGATGTTTGAGACGGTTACGGCAGGGTGGATTTTGTTATCAGCCATGGATATGAAGAGGAGATTGGAAAATGGGAAAAGAAATGGTGATCGGAAAGGAAATGGTGATCGAAAAAGGAAGTATTGTGGAGGCAGAATTGGTTGCGGCCGCACAGAATGTTGATGATTGGTCTTAGGATTCAATGGCAAATGATACCATGAAAGTAATGAGATTAATTGGAGAATAATTGTCTGCCTTTTCCATTAGAAAGCATACCAATATATAGTTACATTCGTGTCCTATGTTTGGACAGTTTGACTATTTACAATGAATATCAATAATTACAAAATAATTGTGGAGGCATAATTGACTCCATGTTTGACTCCATGTTTGACTCCTATTAGATATGCTACAAACTGTGATTGTCTTTTACTTAAGCACTCGCTCTAGCTACTACATTTATGATTGTCTATTATTCCACCCTCTTATTTTCCGAAATTTAATCCTTTTTATTATTTTCTTGGTTATGTGTTTCCGTTTGAAGCTGACCCGTGTGACCGGCCAGGTCTGCTATTTTGATATGGTTTTAGGATATTTTGAGCAGGAGGATGGAACAAATCAAAATCATTGTGAATCCACCCTTGATTTCACATTTTTAATTTAGCACAAAAAAATGTCTGCCTTTATCTATTTGAATCAGTGTTGTTTGCTGATTGTTGTTATATGTTCTTTCATGTGTGCGAATGGCTTAATTAAGCAGGTCACTAGTTTAAATTTAGTGGTCAACTGTTTGTTGTTAATAAATAAGGTCAAGATTGTATCAATCAAATTAGAGTGGTGGTTAATGGCGTCAAAGTTCCTATACTGTCAGCAATTTAAGGGTGTTCTTCGGGTTAATTTTTTTTTGAACGATCAACGAAAATTTTATTCACCCAAAGCTAGCGGGAAACTAGCAATACACCATACAATTCAAATACAACATAACGTCACCAACCTATTCTAGAAAGATTAAAATTACGCCAGATATTCCAATCTAGTTCAACTTGCTTCGCCCTAGATTTGATCCAAAATAAACTAGTCGCTTTGATATCACCTAAAATTCTTGAGATATGAACCTGTTTTTGGTTGAATACCGCCTCATTCCTATGCTTCCATATACACCATAAAGTAGTTAAACAAACGGCATAAAACGCCTTTTTTCTCTTCTTTGAACCACCTATGTAATGATGTAGTTTCAATAAATCCCTGAAATGAAAAGCGAAAATCGGTCCGATATTACACCATTGCGCCACAAGTTGCCAAATAATCTGCGCACAGCCACATGATACAAAAAGATGTTCTGAAGTTTCTTCATAATCGCCGCACATCGGACAAGCCGCTGTCCCAGTTAAAATATTCCTTATCTGCAGGTTAACTCTAGTCGGCAGCCTATCGAAATCTGCTCGCCACGCCAGGATCCAGCACTTTAAAGGAACCCAAGAATTTTTCGGCACCAAGAAGTCGCGCTGCTCGAATCTGAATGGTTGCAGCCTGTGTTTAACATCAGCAACAGAGAAGTTAACTCCCGAGCTCGATCCCCACCTCCACCCATCTGCAGCACCTGTAAGAAACGGAACCGCCACCACGTCGCACAGCAGCTGCAGCGCAGCCTGATCTGCAGCAGACAGAGACCCAACCCAGTCCCAAACCCAGCCCAACCCTGAAGCAGAAACCCGGTCAGAAATAGCCACCCTTTTATGCCTCTCAATGGCGAACAAAGCTGGAAACGCCACAGCCAATGGAATGTCCATGGCCCAGCTGTCCAACCAAAAAGAAATGTCCAACCCATTCCCAACCACCCCTTTAATTGCCCAACCCACATCCCACCCACACCGTCTAATAGAATGCATAGCCGAATGAATTTGTTTCCATGGTCCAGAAATCGAAAGTCTAGTCGGGATAGGATTCCAATCCCGATTAGAACTATGAATATTCCAAACCACATTTCGCCATAAAGCGTTTGAGTCAATTTTGAATCTCCACCACCATTTAGCCATTAGAGAGAGATTTGCGTCATTAAGGGAGCCGAATCCGAGACCTCCAAACTCAACAGGGGCACTAACCTTTTGCCATGCTACCCAATTCGTTTTCGCCTTTTCTTCCGACCCTCCCCAAAAAAACACCCGTCTTATTCTATCAAGTTCATCAATGATCGAACAAGGTGCCCTAAATAAGGAAAAGTAGTACAAAGGTAAAGCATTGAGGACCGATTTGATGAGGGTCACTCTCCCGCCAAAAGATAATGTCTTCGCTTTCCACAACGAAAGCTTATTCTTGAAAGCATCCACAACCGGCTTCCAATTCTTCCTTAGGTTCATGTTCGCGCCAACTTGCAACCCAAGATAAATAAAAGGAAATGAACCAGCCCTACATCGTAACACGGCTGCCATATTCTGAATTTCGTGATCCGTGACCCCAATACCGAAAATACTACACTTCCCCAAGTTAATCTTCAAGCCCGAAGCCAAGTAAAAGCATCTAAGGATTCTTTTAAGTCGCTTGGCATTCTCAACGGACCACTCGCCAAGAAAAATAACGTCGTCCGCATACAATAAATGTGATAAGCACATCCCACCCGGACCACACGTCAAGCCTTGAAACAAATCAGCTTCAACAGCCTTCTTCATAACATCCGTAAGAGCCTCCATCGCAATAACAAAAAGGAACGGCGATAGAGGATCACCCTGCCTCAGACCCCGACTACACCCAAACTCTTGGATCGGGGAACCATTAATCAACACCGAGGCTCTAGCCGAGCGGACTATCGCCATAATCCATTTACACCACCTTTCCGGAAAATTCATTTGAAGCATAACCGATTCCAAAAAATCCCAACTCAATGAATCATAAGCTTTGTCAATGTCCACCTTGAACAACATACCTTGCTTCCTAGCTCTCTTCATCCACCCAATAATCTCATTAAGCATGAGCGGCCCATCCGTTATATTTCGTCCAGCCAAGAAAGCCGACTGTTCCGGGGAAATGAGCTTGCCAATAACAGTCTTAATTCTTGCTACAAGGACTTTGGAAAGCACTTTGTTCACACACCCAATCAAGCTAATCGGACGGTAATTAGAAAAACCAATAGGGTCCTTGACTTTAGGAATAAGAGCAATAAACGACGATGCACACCCCGGACCAATCGCAGCCCCTTCGTAAAATTCATTAAAGAGTCGAACGAAATTTGCCTCGAAGCTACCCCAACATCGCTTAAGGAATTTGAAATTGAACCCATCCGGGCCCGGAGCTTTCCCACACCGCATCCTTAATTTCCCTTAACGAAAAAAGAGACACTAGCGAGCACGCATCCATATCGGAGAGCCGGTTGATATTAGAACATAATAATTTCGGCCGAATAGGAAGCGGCTCTCGAAACTTCTCCTCAATGAAGACAAACACGTTATCCTTGATAAACGTAGGATTCGATACCCATTCCCCATCCACCATTAACCCATGTATTCTTTTTGAAGCAATGTTCGCATTAATGATCCCATGAAAATACTTGGAGTTCTCATCCCCATCAATCGCCCATTTAATCCTAGCCTTTTGACGCAAATCCGATTGCTTTCGCCTATCAAAATCCATGACATAGGCTTTTGCACGGTCCCTATCCTCAAGCTCCTGTTGTGTTAGATCCCTGTCCTCCGCAGCCTTATCTAATCGATCTAATACCACCATTTCTTCTTTGTAATGGCCATCCTGAATAAGTTTTTCATCCGCCACCCACTTTTTGATCTTATTTTTAAGGAATTTCAACTTAGTAGCTAAGGCCAAATCTGCCGGACCTGAGAAAGAGAACCCGAGACACACATTCGCCACAAATTCCAAAAACCCCGGTATCTCCATCCAAGAGTTGAAAAAACGAAAGGGGGTATGCCCAAAGTCCGTCGCCGCCACAGATAAGATGATAGGGCTATGGTCAGTAATATACCTGGACAACGCCGTAACCGAGGCATTACCCCATTTTGACATAAACCCATTGCACACCAAAAACCTGTCTAGCTTGCTCAATTTCGCCCCATTATCTGACATATACGTGAATTTATGTCCACCCATGTTGTACTCCATCAACTCGGCCCTACCAATAAAGTTATTAAAAAAATTCCGCGTTTAACGCCACAAACTCTGAGTTCCTCCTTTCGTCAATGCTCCTTACATCATTAAAATCACCTAGAAAACACCATAAACCAGATCTGGAGCCTTTAAACCTTAACAGCTCCTCCCATAAGGCTCTTCTAGCAATCGGCTCATTAGGAGCGTAAACGTTCACCACATTTAAACATTCACCACACGAGAGTAAAATACCAGATGTAACCAGAAAATTTCTGTTTTTTGAGACAGACGTTACCTGGAATATAGACGGATCCCACATACTAATGATGCCTCCAGATCTGCCCTCCGCTGGGACCTGATCCGAACAAAAAGCTGACCGACCCCAAAAACTATTAAGTTGAAAAAATACCCCAGCCCCCAATTTTGATTCCTGCAGACCCACAAAGTGTGCCCCATGTGATGTTTTTAACCCTCTGATCCATGACGACTTCCGGTCATCTCTCGCCCCTCTAATATTGATGCTGAGGATATTCATTGATTAACCATAGTGGCACCCTCACCATCAATTACATCAGTCACATGATCAACGAAGTTACCCAAATCGATACCAACCACCGTACCCGTTTCCACTGTGAGATTAACTTTGGCTGCATGCTCAGAAAAATTCACAGGATTTCCCCTCAATTCCAACCCTCCGTCATCCGTTGTATCTGCTAAGTTCGGCTCCTCATCCAACACCATGTCCACACTATCCCTTCCCACCACGTCCGGCTACTATTGACATCCCCCGTCGCCCCAACCTCTACATCCTCCATTGGAGCCCCCATGTTCAAATTTAGACTGTTACCTTCCTTATCCCCTTGCTGAGAAACCCCCGTATCTTCCATTCTACCCATTAGATTTGTTGGATTGACCCCAGGCCCACCCAAACCAAAACTAATATCTTCATCTTGTACCGGGCTCCTAACAAACCTTGGCCTTTTCCTAGACTTATGGGCCAAGCCCGAAGAGCATCCCTGGCCCAATGAAAAACTCTGTGTAGGAATGTTCAAATCCAAAGACTTTTCTTTGTGGCCCCCACCTTGAGGTCCCCCACCATTAATTGGTCCCCCCTTTAATACATTAATGCAATCCCTAGATGACTTACTAGCTTCCCCATGCACGTTCCCCACACCATGCATGTAACATTACGCATTTAAGCTTGTACGTTACACGATCATTATTAATAAAACGTCAAGATTCTATCGTTTACATTCGCATTTAATTATTTTTGTCGCACTTTGGAAACCTTAATACTATATATATGTTAAATACATGTGGGTAAGGCTTGGAATAATTATCAAAAAAAAAATAATGCTTGGGCCGGGGATTGAACCCGCGCCCAAGTCGTCCCAAACAACACACTCAACCAGCTGATCCAACCATATTATCTGTTTGTAACCCAGTACGCTTTCCTTTTAACCCGACCTAGACTTGGTCACAGTTGACATAGAAAGTCAACTGTGACAGCCCACTCCATCAATCATCAAGTCAAACGCATAATTGGATCCAGGAATGGAAAGGATTGGTGATTTCCGGCCCTGTATGACTCGGACACACAGCAATCACAATTAATCATTGCCAAATTTGAACCCAAAGACGCGTCCCTCATTATTATGCGGTCAATCCTTACCATAACATCAAACCAGTGCTTAGCACTATAAATTGACCATCCTCGAATCATTTCAACTCGCTCACACATCTCTCTTAACCACCAATTGCTCTGAAACATCCTCTGAACCACCCACGCGAACACGATTTGACTTTTTAAGTTGACTGTTCAATCGAGATCAAAACAACACTGTAAGTCCAATTTTTTTTTTAGGGTTTTGTTAATCGGCATCCATACAACGAAAGCCCTAACATTAATCGGGTTAAAGATGTGTGGATTGCTTGATTGGAAAAGCTAGGGCTCGTAATGTGATTTGGGGATAAAACTGGATCGATACAGTATATTTATATTATTTAAACAGAGGTTAGTCACAACCACAGGCCTAGGCCAAGTGGTTGTGATCGTTGTTGGTGAGCAAGGGCACCCGGGTTCGAATCCCTGCTTGGGCGTCCTTTTTCCACTTCTTTTTTTTACCTTTTAAAAACAAACCAAATTATATATATATATTCATTTAAATTTGTAAATTCATTTTTAATTATTAAAACCTTTTTAAAAATTCTAAAAAAATTATCTTTAACAAATCTGATGTCAAAGTTTTATCTACAATTTTTATTTTTCTGAAATTCATTTATTTAATATTTATAATAATTAAATCAATTTTACACTATTATATTTATAAAAATCCACAAAAAATATCAAAACGATTTTGTAAATTTACACAAATATTATCCTGAGTTTGTATAAAGATAAACTTTACTGAAATGATTTTTAATTCTGAAAAATCATTTATTTTATATTTTTAATCAATTTTTGTTAGTTTTAATCATAATTAAATCATAATAAATTCAATTTTTTATTATTTTTGCACCAAAATTTTATACAATTTATTTCTAAACATTTAGAACAGAAATATGATTTTTAAAATAATAATTCTTTAATTTTAATATTTTCAAATATTAAAGTTAAATATTGGCAACTTTTAATAAATAGATTTAATAATCTATTTTAAAGAAAATTATTTATTAAATTATTTTTATACTTCAAAAACATTATTGTGAATATCCCAAATTAAAACTTTATAAAAGATTTTCATTTATTTAATTATCAAATTTCCCTTTATTTTATTATAAAATTCAACAGTTGGGTATCCCCAAATTCGAAGCCCTAGAATGTATACATTTGTAGACTAGATAGACTTATTTATTACCTTATTATAGGGTGATATTTGGCATTGTTTGGGCAACACTATTATTTCATCTTTTCAAGAAGTGTAACATTTGCTAAGGTGAGTTTTACATAGCCCCTTTTATTTATCACCATTTTTGGGGTGAAACATGTTATAACATCATTTATGCAATTCAATCATCAATGTGTCTATGTGTTTTCTATGTTGCATTATGTCTTGAGCATGATTAGAGTAAGCACCATTCTAGCATAATCATTAACTCCGTACAAGCCGACGGTATACATTGATAGATCTATTGGACTGACAATCCCACCCGGATACGTGCCTCCTACAAAGGTAGCGTGGGTGTTTGTTATCGCATAACATATTCAAGTGAACCATGAGCGTATGGGATGTACCACATTATAACAGTCACAAGGGTTGGTTATGCACTCGATTTATTTCTAGTATGTTCTCACATATGGACTAGATTGACATGACACATGAATTGCACAACATTTTTATTCAATTATCAAAAACCTATGTAATTCTCACCAACTTTTGTTGACCCAAAAATATTTTCAAAATTAACATGTTTCAGGTAACAATGAAGATGAGGCTTGAGTATGCATGAGGATTTAACATGAAGCTTTTGTTTGAAGTTATTTGAAGTTGTTGCTTTATTTTGATATCATGTATTTAAATTTCTAGACATCACTTTATTTTGGATATTTATATTATGAATAAATTATTTAAAATTTAAATTATACCATGTGCTACTGAAACAATCATCAATACGTGGCACCCCGATGTTTCCGCCATCGGTTGGGGTGTTACAGATTGGTATCAGAGCCTTGGTTATAGGGAATTAGGTTATTAGAAATAATCTAGACTATAACCTTAGGGACTTAAACAGTACTTGCTCCTCTTACTTGTAACCCTAATTGCTTCCCAAATCTTATCCTTATCCTATACCTTATATAACCCTAAACCTACATGTGACTACTCTTATTCGTCTGCTGCAATCCTGATCCACCATTAGATTAATAGGACAAAATCCTCAGGTTTAACCTGAACCCCCTTGAGATCTCGTCGAAGTTCTAGATTTTAATAACGAACACGTGCAATCTGGAAGGGTGAACGCCTGTATTCTGAGTCTTCTGTCTAGGCTGGCATTGCGCATATATCCCAATCAGACGAGGGACCCGGATGCCTACCTGGGAATTCTCGGGATGAGTGTTCACTTATAGGCTAAAGCATGTCTTCATATGTTATTAGAATTTAGAATCTTTGATAAGTCAACGTTTTCGTTTATTCGTTTTAACTAATGAATAAATGATTACATTCCTTATATAATCTCATTCATTTCATTGTGTCTATTACAGATCATGCCTCCACGTCGCAGCACTCGCAACAGCAATGGTGAAAACCACGAAGAAGGTGGTGACAACCATAACCATGACCAAGTTCCTAACCACAACAACAATGGTATCGATGCTCAACTGGCTGCGATCATTTCTCAACAAATGGCGCAGCAAATCGCAACTCTGGTTCCAAATTTACTCGCTCAGGTCATCCAAATGAATGGCAACAGGAATGGTCACGGCAACGGGAACGGGGACGGCAATGGCAATGGAAATGGACCCCCAGCCTGCACCCTTAAGCATTTCAACTCTTGTAACCCTCCAAAGTTTAGTGGTGAAGAAGGAGCTACAGGACTCCTCCAATGGTTCGAGGGTATTGAGAATACCTTCATCAACAGTGAGTGCCCCGACAACTTCAAGGTTCGTTACGCCATGAGTGTTCTCCATAAACGAGCACTCACTTGGTGGAATGAAGAAAAGCGTACTCGTGGGGCCGAAGTTGCTCTTGCTATGACATGGGACCAAGTCAAGGAGGTCATGAAGGAAGAGTTTTGTCCTCGCAATGAAGTTAAGAAGCTTGAGGATGAGTTCCACACCTTAGCTCAAGATAGTGGGGAAAACCTTGCCTACAACACCCGCTTTCACGAGCTTAGCTTATTGTTGCCTCACAAAGTTACTCCTCTGCCGGTAGCCATCGAGAAGTACATCGGTGGTCTGCCCATGCAAATCCAGGACACCGTTTGGGGTAGGAATCCTGCAACTTTGGAAGAGGCCAAACGTCTAGCGGCCACTCTTACCGATAATCACGTGAAGAACGATACTCTCTTCCGCAAGGGCACTAAGAAGACGGTTGCCAAAGACACTCCACAGCCTGCATTTGAAGTCAAGCCTGAGACCTCAAGCAACAAAAAGCGCAAGGCTAGAAACTATATGGTTGCTGCTACTCCACCTGCTGCCCAGAACCCAGCCAAGAAACCATACACCGGACCTCACCCTTTGTGCAACACTTGCAAGTACCATCATCCAGCACAGGTGCCATGTCGTTTTTGTACTAAGTGTCAAAGTTATGGTCACCTGGTGAACGTCTGTCGAGCCCCTCCTACTGCCCAAAACAACAATACCCCAGCTCCCAACCAACAAAACAACAGGCCTGCTCGTGGTCAATGCTATGAGTGTGGCAGCCCTAATCACTACATCAACAATTGCCCTAATCGTAACCAAAACCAGAACCAGAACCAAAACCGCAACCAAAACCAAAACCAGAACCGCAACCAGAACCAAGGTGCTCGAGGTCGCGCCTACAATCTCAACGCTAACCAGGCTCGTGACAACAATGAGGTGGTGAATGGTACGTTCCTCATTAATAACCACTATGCATCCATATTATTTGATTCGGGAACTGATAAGTCATTTGTGTCACTGAAGTTTGAACCTTTACTTAACTTACCCCACACAAATCTAGACAAACCTTTAGTGGTAGAAGTAGCTAACGGGAAGTCTATTTCGATCGACTCTATTATTCGTAACTGCTTGTTGAACCTCGACGATCATACCTTCTCTATCGATCTCATCCCCATGCATCTTGGAAGTTTTGATGTTATAGTAGGCATGGACTGGTTGTCAACTCATCGTGCCGAAATTCTGTGCTTCGAGAAAGTCATACGCATTCCTCTCGAATCTGGTGAGATTTTGAAGATCTATGGTGAGAAGCCCTGTGGCGAGCTTAAGCTTATGTCTTGCACTACTGCCCAAAAGTACTTACGAAAGGGGTATACAGCCTTCTTAGCTAACGTGATAGAGAAGAAGGACAAAGGCAAAAGTATCCAAGACATTCCTATTATTCGAGACTATCCTGAAGTCTTTCCAGAGGATTTACCTGGCTTGCCTCCTGCTCGACAGGTGGAATTTCGAATTGATCTTGTTCCTGGTGCTAATCCTGTCGCTAAAGCTCCTTATCGTCTTGCACCCTCTGAGATGCAAGAACTCGCCAGTCAATTACAGGAACTTTCTGATAAAGGGTTCATTCGCCCTAGTTCTTCTCCATGGGGAGCCCCTGTCTTGTTCGTTAAAAAGAAGGATGGTTCTCTTAGGATGTGTATTGACTACCGTGAACTCAACAAACTCACCATCAAGAATCGTTATCCACTTCCTAGGATTGACGATCTCTTCGATCAACTTCAAGGAGCAACCCACTTCTCGAAGATTGATCTCCGTTCTGGTTATCATCAGCTTAGAGTCCACGAAGAAGATATTCCCAAGACAGCTTTTCGCACGCGTTATGGTCACTACGAATTCATGGTTATGCCTTTTGGATTGACCAATGCTCCCGCAGTATTTATGGATTTGATGAATCGGGTTTGTAGACCCTATCTCGACAAATTCGTGATCGTCTTCATTGATGATATTTTGATTTACTCTAAATCAAAATCCGATCACGAGCAACATCTTCACTCTATCTTGGGTCTCCTAAAGAAAGAACAACTGTATGCCAAGTTCTCAAAATGTGAATTTTGGCTTAAGGAAGTTCAATTTTTGTGACATGTCATTGATATGAACGGAATTCATGTTGATCCCGCAAAGATCGAAGCTGTGAAAAATTGGAGTGTTCCTCAAACTCCAACTGAAGTCCGTTCTTTCCTTGGTTTAGCTGGTTATTATCGTCGATTCATCGCCAATTTCTCCAAGATCGCTGTTCCTCTCACTACCTTAACTCACAAGGGTAAGCCCTATGAGTGGGGACCAAAGCAAGAGGAAGCATTCGAAACTCTTAAGCTAAAACTTTGTGAAGCACCTATCTTGTCTCTACCTGATGGTAATGATGATTTCGTGGTCTACTGTGATGCGTCGAACCAGGGTCTTGGTTGTGTTCTCATGCAACGAGGAAAGGTTATTGCTTATGCGTCTCGACAACTCAAGACTCACGAAAAGAATTATACCACCCATGATCTTGAATTGGGCGCTGTTGTCTTTGCACTCAAGATTTGGAGACATTATCTTTATGGTACCAAATGTGTGGTGTTCACAGACCACAAGAGTCTCCAACATGTCTTCGATCAGAAGAATCTTAACATGAGGCAACGACGTTGGGTTGAATTACTTAACGACTATGATTGCGAAATTCGCTACCATCCTGGTAAGGCGAATGTTGTGGCTGACGCACTTAGTCGTAAAGAGCGTATCAAACTTCAATGTGCGAGAGTTCATACTAATCTTCAAGATCGCATTCTTCAGGCTCGACATACTTCAGTCACCCAAGGTAACATGTATGAAGAAATGTCTTGTGGTGCTGAGACTCAACTTGAAACCAAACCTGATGGTCTTCTTTATTTTCTTAATCGACTGTGGATTCCCGACCGTGATGATCTTCGTACTTTCCTCATGAACGAGGCTCATAAGTCTCGTTATTCTATTCATCCTGGAGCTGACAAGATGTACCAAGATCTCCGTTATTCTTATTGGTGGCCTGGTATGAAGAAAGACATTGCTCTTTTCGTTGCAAAATGCCTCACTTGTTCCAAGGTCAAGGCTGAACATCAACGACCATCAGGTATGCTTGAACAGCCAGAGATTCCTGTATGGAAATGGGAGAGCATAGCTATGGATTTCATCACCAAACTCCCTCGTACACCCAAAGGATTTGACAGTATTTGGGTAATCGTCGATCGTTTGACCAAGTCAGTCCACTTCCTACCTATTCGTGAGAAGTATTCTGTGGAAAGGTTGGCAAAGATGTACGTAAGTGAAATCGTATGTCGTCACGGTATACCTTTGGACATTATTTCTGATCGCGATGGTCGTTTCACCTCTCACTTTTGGGAGTCTCTACAAGATGCTTTGGGTACCAAGTTGAACCTGAGTACTGCTTATCACCCTCAAACAGATGGTCAGACTGAACGGACCATCCAAACACTTGAGGATATGCTCAGGGCATGTATCATCGATTTTGGTGGCGCATGGGATTCTCATCTTCCTTTGGTTAAGTTTTCATACAACAACAGTTATCACGCCAGCATTAACATGGCTCCTTTCGAGGCACTCTATGGTTGGAAATGTCGTTCACCTGTCTGTTGGACTGAGGTTGGTGAAGCTCGTATTACTGGACCCGAACTAATCCAGGAAACCACAGACAAAATTCAACTCATTCAGGATAATCTTCTCAAGGCTAGAAGTCGTCAGAAGAGTTATGCTGATAAACGTCGTAAACCCTTGGAATTTCAAGTTGGGGACCTTGTACTACTTAAGGTATCCCCTTGGAAAGGAGTAATTCGTTTCGGTAGAAAGGGAAAGCTAGCTCCTCGATACATAGGCCCCTTCAAAATTCTTGACAGAGTTGGAAAGGTGGCTTACAAACTTGATCTTCCACCGGAGCTAAGCAATGTTCACCCGACCTTCCATGTTTCGAATCTCAAGAAATGCTTAGCGAATGAGAACCTTCATGTTCCTCTTGAGGATGTGCAAATTGATGAAAGCATGCACATTATCGAGAAACCCGTCGAGATTGTTGATACTGGAGTCAAGAAACTCAAGCGCAGTCGCATTCCGATCGTTAAGGTTCGTTGGGAATCTAAACGAGGCCCAGAGTTCACCTGGGAACGCAAAGACCAGATAAAGTCGAAGTATCCACATCTCTTTCCACCAGACTCTCCAACTCCAACTTCGGGACGAAGTTCCTAAAAGTAGGGGAGACTGTAACATTACGCATTTAAGCTTGTACGTTACACGATCATTATTAATAAAACGTCAAGATTCTATCGTTTACATTCGCATTTAATTATTTTTGTCGCACTTTGGAAACCTTAATACTATATATATGTTAAATACATGTGGGTAAGGCTTGGAATAATTATCAAAAAAAAAATAATGCTTGGGCCGGGGATTGAACCCGCGCCCAAGCCGTCCCAAACAACACACTCAACCAGCTGATCCAACCATATTATCTGTTTGTAACCCTGTACGCTTTCCTTTTAACCCGACCTAGACTTGGTCACAGTTGACATAGAAAGTCAACTGTGACAGCCCACTCCATCAATCATCAAGTCAAACGCGTAATTGGATCCAGGAATGGAAAGGATTGGTGATTTCCGGCCCTGTATGACTCGGACACATAGCAATCACAATTAATCATTGCCAAATTTGAACCCAAAGACGCGTCCCTCATTATTATGCGGTCAATCCTTACCATAACATCAAACCAGTGCTTAGCACTATAAATTGACCATCCTCGAATCATTTCAACTCGCTCACACATCTCTCTTAACCACCAATTGCTCTGAAACATCCTCTGAACCACCCACGCGAACACGATTTGACTTTTTAAGTTGACTGTTCAATCGAGATCAAAACAACACTGTAAGTCCAATTTTTTTTTGAGGGTTTTGTTAATCGGCATCCATACAACGAAAGCCCTAACATTAATCGGGTTAAAGATGTGTGGATTGCTTGATTGGAAAAGCTAGGGCTCGTAATGTGATTTGGGGATAAAACTGGATCGATACAGTATATTTATATTATTTAAACAGAGGTTAGTCACAACCACAGGCCTAGGCCAAGTGGTTGTGATCGTTGTTGGTGAGCAAGGGCACCCGGGTTCGAATCCCTGCTTGGGCGTCCTTTTTCCACTTCTTTTTTTTACCTTTTAAAAACAAACCAAATTATATATATATATTCATTTAAATTTGTAAATTCATTTTTAATTATTAAAACCTTTTTAAAAATTCTAAAAAAATTATCTTTAACAAATCTGATGTCAAAGTTTTATCTACAATTTTTATTTTTCTGAAATTCATTTATTTAATATTTATAATAATTAAATCAATTTTACACTATTATATTTATAAAAATCCACAAAAAATATCAAAACGATTTTGTAAATTTCCACAAATATTATCCTGAGTTTGTATAAAGATAAACTTTACTGAAATGATTTTTAATTCTGAAAAATCATTTATTTTATATTTTTAATCAATTTTTGTTAGTTTTAATCATAATTAAATCATAATAAATTCAATTTTTTATTATTTTTGCACCAAAATTTTATACAATTTATTTCTAAACATTTAGAACAGAAATATGATTTTTAAAATAATAATTCTTTAATTTTAATATTTTCAAATATTAAAGTTAAATATTGGCAACTTTTAATAAATAGATTTAATAATCTATTTTAAAGAAAATTATTTATTAAATTATTTTTATACTTCAAAAACATTATTGTGAATATCCCAAATTAAAACTTTATAAAAGATTTTCATTTATTTAATTATCAAATTTCCCTTTATTTTATTATAAAATTCAACAGTTGGGTATCCCCAAATTCGAAGCCCTAGAATGTATACATTTGTAGACTAGATAGACTTATTTATTACCTTATTATAGGGTGATATTTGGCATTGTTTGGGCAACACTATTATTTCATCTTTTCAAGAAGTGTAACATTTGCTAAGGTGAGTTTTACATAGCCCCTTTTATTTATCACCATTTTTGGGGTGAAACATGTTATAACATCATTTATGCAATTCAATCATCAATGTGTTTATGTGTTTTCTATGTTGCATTATGTCTTGAGCATGATTAGAGTAAGCACCATTCTAGCATAATCATTAACTCCGTACAAGCCGACGGTATACATTGATAGATCTATTGGACTGACAATCCCACCCGGATACGTGCCTCCTACAAAGGTAGCGTGGGTGTTTGTTATCGCATAACATATTCAAGTGAACCATGAGCGTATGGGATGTACCACATTATAACAGTCACAAGGGTTGGTTATGCACTCGATTTATTTCTAGTATGTTCTCACATATGGACTAGATTGACATGACACATGAATTGCACAACATTTTTATTCAATTATCAAAAACCTATGTAATTCTCACCAACTTTTGTTGACCCAAAAATATTTTCAAAATTAACATGTTTCAGGTAACAATGAAGATGAGGCTTGAGTATGCATGAGGATTTAACATGAAGCTTTTGTTTGAAGTTATTTGAAGTTGTTGCTTTATTTTGATATCATGTATTTAAATTTCTAGACATCACTTTATTTTGGATATTTATATTATGAATAAATTATTTAAAATTTAAATTATACCATGTGCTACTGAAACAATCATCAATACGTGGCACCCCGATGTTTCCGCCATCGGTTGGGGTGTTACAATGCAACCCTTGACCTTCCAACCAATCAACATCCTCCTGACTGTTGTCCCCGGCCGTCGGCGTAGCAACATGCTGGTTCGCCGGAACATTTTGCGACGGCCGATATTCCCCTTCCTCCATCTCCTCTACACCAGCAACAGAACCAGCAGACTTAACTGGTGAAGCCACCGTAGTAGAAGCCAATTCTTGACTAAGCTCCGACATTAACGAGTCCTCCACCTCAGTAACCCATACCTTCGAATCCAATCCATTCCAGTTAATAATAACTTCTCATCAATCTTAGTGTTCGAACTAACCAACACCCAAACCTTCCCAACGATATTCTCAGCCGACAGCCACGAAAAATCCGAATGACGGACCACTCTCCCAAACAATTGCCCAACCTTATCAAAAAAGGATCCATCTCTTAATTGTAACGGCATATGACTTATCTTCAAACATACCACCCGATCAAACACCAATCGTTCCCCATTCCACAATGATGCAGAAGTGAGAATGTTGCCCCATAGATCCTCCTTCCGATTAATGAAATCAAGAGCACAATGTTTATTACGAAAGACCATCATCACCTTCATGCCCCTAATCAAACTAACCGGACTCTCTACGTATCCCCCCATACTCATCATCTTCTTTACTTCCCTGAGTGCTTTGACATCTTGAGCTTCACCAACGACCGTCCTCATAACACAATGTTCCGGATATAAAGCACCATTTTCATTGACCTGGAGCACTTTGGTTGTTGTCGAGGAAGGATTATTCTCAGCCATCTCCGCCGCCCTCGAAGAACCAGCCACCTTATTAACCGGAACGTACCCACTAGATTTGTGCAAAGGAGGCCATGCCTCCTCCCGTTGGCAGTGAATAGGCTGCCAAGTCGCACCAGGTTGCTGGCGTTGGAAGCTTACCGGACCCGGCAGCCTCCTATTATCTTTGCCGTACTTCGCCACCGATACTCCAAGTTTTACATCGCCAATCTTCACCGTATTCATATTCTTTAGTACCTCGTTCAAGTTCGTCACCCCCAAATATCTAACAAAACCAAACCAATTCCCCCTAGCATCTGTTTTCCGGGCCACGTACGCATCCTTAACGATACCGTGTGGTTGAAACGCCATCCACAGCATCGAATCAGTCACCCCTGTAGGAAGATTAGACACGAAAAAGGTTGTCACAGGCCTCGGATCAGTGGTTCCCCTGTTTTTCCGATGACGGAAATTTGAAAAGTCCCTTCGGCTCCTCATGACGCTCACTCTCCCTTGGCTTTCCTCTTCGGGTTAATTCTATGGGGTTTCTGGGTAGTCGGCTTTTAAAAATTTTAAATCAACCCCATAACCAACCCATATCTTTATTCGATTAGTCAGGTTTGGGTTGTTCGGATTTTGTTCAAACTGGGTCAGGTTAATCGGGTATTTTATTTGCAGGAGACTTAAAGCATAAATAGTCTCGACTTGCTGTCCAACAAAAAATAATTAATAGTTTACTTTTACTTAAACACTCATCCTCTTATTTTAGGAAATTTAGACTATCCCCATTCGTGACCAAAAGTTTGGTTGTTCACCAATAAAGCAAAAGAAGACAAAGAAAAATTCATTTAAAAAATTAAAAAAGATATTAATTTTGACAACCAAGGTTGGTGGAGCAACCATGGTTGCAACCAAATTAAACCCCCCACCAACCTATTTTCGTAAATAACTTAAAATATTTAAGTTAAAAAATAAAACTAAAAACACTGTATTTCTTAACTTTTTTTGTGAACATCCTGATATAAATTTTATTAAAAACTGAGTACGTTCAAAAAAAAATATTTTTAGGTTGGGTTGGGTTGTGAATGGGTGTTAAATTGTGAGTAGGGTTGGGTTGTGTAGGTGAAAGAAAGAGATAATATTTTTTTAATAAAAAGGTTGGGTTGTAATGGTTGCTAATGGGGATAGTTTTAGAACCCACGGCCCATGAGAAAACTTATGTTATTGGCAGGGCTAAAGAGGGAGAGCCTTGGAGGGCTAGGATTTTTAATTGGCTGTTGTCTGTGCCACAGAAAAAAAAAATAAAGAAGCAGCCTCGGCTTTGACTTGTTGGTTGGTGCGACTATGGAGACCAAAGAGGCTGTTTGTTTTTTAGAGCAAAACTTGCAAGCCATTATTGAAATTTCTACTAGGATAAGTTTATTATAATTATATTTATTTCTTTTGGTTTACATTATACATTTATACTTATTAGCCATATTTTCGTAACCAGACCGCACATCGAACCGGACGCCCCACCGGATCACCGGTCCGGCCTGGTCAACGAACCGATCAACAACCAAACAAAAAAACAAAAAAAATCTATAAAATTCCGGTATGACCCCTATTTTTCCGGTCTGACTGGCCGGTTCACCGGTCCAACACTGGTTCGCTAGATTTCCGGTCCAACCCTCCGACCTGAACTGGCCCAGGTCCTAGAACCCGGTCCGACTAGGGCTATTTGATAATGATTCTATAAAGAGGTCATTTTATAATGATTTTATAAAGAGGCATTAAGTGTGTTTCGTCTAAAATGATGTTGAATGAAAATTTATGTCTTTATCTATTCACTTGTATTCATAACCTCAGTTGGCCACTCACGCACCAGCTCTTCAACATCTTAGGTGCTGTTTGTTTTTTGCTCAGAAGCACTTCTGACCTCTTTTGTCTGCACCACGCAGACGCGCGTAGACGTTTGGGGTCTGCAGATTGTTTGTTTTTTGGAAGACCTTTCACTCAAAAAGGTCTTCCTGACCTCTTCTTGGTGCAGACTTGTTCCAAAGTCTTCTAAGGTCTTCAAATGTCTTCTTCACTTCTCTTCTCCTCACCCACCACCACCACCACGGTCCACCACCACCCACTGTCCACCACCACCGTCCACCACCACCTACCACCTTCCACCACCACCACGGTCCACCACCACCACCCACCACTACCACCGCCACTCACCACCACCCACCACCACGGTCCACCACCACCCACCACCACCACCATGGTCCACCACCACCACCGTCCACCACCACCCATCACCGTTCACCACCACCACCATCCACCACCACCGTTCACCACCACCATGGTCCACTACCACCACCACCACCGTCCACCACCACCACCCACCATCACCACCGTCCACCACCACCCACCACCACCGTCCACCACCACCGTCTACCACCACCACCAACCACGGTCCACCAGCACCATCCACCACCACCTACCACCGTCCACCACCACCACCGTCCACCGCCACCTACCACAGCCCACCACCACCGTCCACCACCACCCACCACCACTATCCACCACCGTCCACCACCACAATGCTCCTCCACCACCACCCACCACCACCACCATGGTCCACCACCACCACCGTCCACCACCACCCATCACCGTTCACCACCACCACCATCCACCACCACCGTTCACCACCACCATGGTCCACTACCACCACCACCACCACCCACCATCACCACCGTCCACCACCACCGTCCACCACCACCACCGTCCACCACCAACCACCACCACCGTCTACCACCACCACCAACCATTTAATATATGATCAGTCAGGATCGTGAGTCGTTTGTATCGGAGCCGGGTACAGCACAACCTTGTAGGTGATGCAGTTGAGGTTGGGTTGGCTTATGTTGTTGAGGCGAAGGGGGGCGACACTGAGAGGGAGGTCGAGATGGCTGATCTGGAGCCTGATGTCGTGCAGGTTCCACCGCGCGTTTATCACTCCACCACCATCCACCACCACCTACCACCGTCCACCACCACCGTCCACCGCCACCTACCACGGTCCACCACCACCGTCCACCACCCACCACCACTATCCACCACCGTCCACCACCACAATGCTCCACCACCACCGTCCACCACCACCACCGTCTACCACCAGACTGCTGTAAAAAAATCAGTTTATTTAAATTTCAGTTTATTTCAGCAGCCTACAGACATTAACAAACAAACAGTCTTCTTCTTGCAGACTGCAGACCTTTTCCTGCAGAAAAAACAAACAACACCTTACTGGTTCGAAGTTTTTTAGCCAATTAGGGCTCTAATGGCTTAAGCGTAGCCAAACAACCCTTCTTGTTTTACAAAACCTTAAATACAACTATTTATGGAGTAAGATTTAAGAACGTTGAGTATCATGTATATATATATATATGGTTGAGTAGTTGTCCTTCACATGTGGTCTAGTGGTTGGCGACCAAAGATTCCTTTGGGATATCTACGGTTTGATCCCCCACAGGCAACATATGGGGGACATTTGCTAAGTGATGGTCGAAACTAGCCTGCTTGCAGGTGCCAGGTTCGATTCTGATAGCCTCCCGGTTTTCTAGTACCGTGCATTTACTCTAGAGAGGCTTGCCTCTTGTGGAGGGTGCAACATCTGTCAAGTGGCAGGTAGCGGGAAATTTTCCGGTTAAGACAACATAGTCTGACCATTGGAGAGTGGCTAGGAGACTCCCCTTCTGAAAGGTTGTGATGATCTCTGCCACAACATAGAAAATTCGCCTTCCAAAAAAATATGGTTGAGTAGTTCATTTGTTGCGACCATAACCATTGTTGTAAATGTATTCATTAAGCTGTATTAAACATGGGTATGATTTTGTTATTTTTTGTTATCGAATTATTAATTTTTTTTAAAATAAACTTCAATAAAAAAACGTCAAACTGGCCCTCAAAACAAGGACCGCCGGCAAAACACAATTACAACATGTACAAAGGGGGAGCGGCACCAATGTTTCCACCCTAGCCTATTACACTTTGACCTATTCTTAACCCATAAAAAGTAAACGACTTGACACTAGCCACTATATCTCCAATACTAGGCTTCTTCTCATTAAATACCGTGCCATTTCTCGCTTTCCATAAAACCCACATAGTCACCATAATCACACCATGAACTATCTTTCGTTTTACCTTGCTTCCCTTGACCGTCTTGTACACCTCCAGAAGGTCCTTAACATCAAAAGCATAAATAGGGTCCAAACTAATCCAAGTACTAATACGATCCCAAACATTAATCGCAATAATGCAATCCGAGAAAACATGGATCGCCGTCTCCTCACAATCATCACACCATAAACACCTTGTATTCGGGATATCAATATTTCTCTTCACCAATTCCGCTTTTGTAGGCAACCGGTTCATTTTCGCCCGCCACACCTTGATGGCGCATTTTAACGGAACCCAAGAGACCCACTTTATAACAAAATTAGACCCAAATTCTATACCATTTTGCATAAACTTCCTCACTGATTGAGTAGAAAACATATTATTCTTTTCTGCAGCCTAAAACCATTGATCTGAACACTCCGAAAGTTGCACATCTTCAACAGCAACATTAAGCTGTTGTAGCTGCTCAAACTGATCTGCAACCTGCAGCAACTCCACCCAACCCGCAGAAAAAATCCATCGGTTATTAACATAACAAAACCGACCTGCAACTGAGCATTGTTTATTAACTTCCTTCCGGTATAGATTAGGCCATCTATGCTTAAACGCACACTCTCCCATCCACACATCAAGCCAAAAATGAACCGAGTCTCCTCTTCCAATCTTAGCCCGGACATAAGTATATAATAACACCTCATTTACCTTTAAAGAAGCAGCGACTTTAACTATCGTCTTCCAACAACCCGTCGCATATTTGTTAATCGGCAAAATCTCCCACATATTATTTTTATGGCATACTTCCACCACCCGACGCCACATCGAAACCGAATTCGAGCGAAACCTCCAAACCCACTTAAACAAATGCATTTCATTTACATCCTTCAATCTTTTGATTCCCAACCCACCATGTTTTTTTGGCGTAGTAACTCTATTCCAATTCACCCAATGAATTTTATTATTATCACACGACCCCGACCATAAAAACCTCTTCATTATCCGCTCTAAATTATCAATAATTTTCCCCGGAGCTTTGTACAAAGAGAAATAGTAAATCGGGAGGCTTTCAAGAACCGACTTGATAAGATTAACCCACCCACCTATGGATAAAAGCTTCGCCTTCCAAAGCGCTAATCTCGCCTCGAACACCTCAATTATTTTCTTCCAATTGCAACATTTGTTCATATTAGCACCCATCCTTATACTCAAGTAATCAAAAGGTAACCCCCCCCCCCCCCCCCCCCGTTTACACCCAAGAATCATAGTCATATTATCCATATCATCCTCGCCCGTACCAATCCCATACAAATTAGACTTGTTAATACTTATTTTCAAACCTGAGCAAACATGGAAGCACCTCAAAATTCTGGCCATCTGAATCACATTAACCTCCGACCATTCACCCAAGATAAGAGCGTCATCGGCATATAACAAGTGCGAAAGAACCAACCCCTCGCTTTCCATCTTCACTCCTTTGAACTCTCCTAACCGAAGCGATTTATTTATAACACAGGAGAGCGCTTCCATCATCATCAGAAACAAAAACGGAGACAACAGATCCCCTTGTCTAAGCCCTTTTTGACAATTGAACTCAAACGTAGGCGACCCATCGACTAAAATAGCGGAGCGAGCAGCGGACCTCAAAATCCCCAAAACCCACATACACCATCGATTAGGGAATCGCATTTGTTCCAAGATAGAAATTAAAAACTTCCAATTGACATTATTATAAGCCTTTTCGAAGTCTATCTTCAACAAAAACGCTTTCTTGGACTTTCTTTTCAACAAGCTAAAACTTCATTAAGAATGAGCGGCCCATCCAAGATATATCGGTCTTTAATGAAAGTCGATTGGGAATCCGAGATCACATCACCCATAACAGTCTTAATTCTATTCGCCAAAATCTTCGATATCACCTTTGTTGGTGGTGAAATCTTCAGGATATAACTAACCTCTATTTTCTGTGTAGCATCCTCAGGATACCGAAGGACTGAACAGGGTTCAGGATGTAACAGTGTTTTGTTTTATGTGCATCCTGAGGATAGATTAACAAATTATCTTATTGTTATGTAATTGTAGGTACAATTAGATAATACCAAGACTTGTAACTCTTCCCTAACGGCCATATGGTCTTATTCAAGTCAAAAGAGCTAAGGATGGAAGAGCTATACGTATGAAAGAAAACCTTCGCTAAAGAATTGGTCAAAGATGTAACCGCCCAACATAAATGAATGGCGAAAATCATGGAAACTGTTATACCAACGTCTATGTTGGTTAGTTCTACTTCAACGTTCACCTGAAACAGTCAAGGAGCACAATTAAGGAAGAGGATTTCATGGGATTTTTTATTATTCACTTGTAACTATATAAATGGGGTGATAAACGAGTATAGGACACTTGACACTCACTTGATAGCTACTTGCTTATTATAGAACACCTGATACTCTCTATATTCACACACACAACACAACATTGTAATCTTAGCAACTCGTTCATCACCCATCCAAAGTTGTACTCATTTTTACCATTTTTAATATTAACAAACAAGGCAGGGGCTTAGACTCCTCCCGAGCTTTTGTGTCGGCGATCATCAAGTGATCAAGGGCTTTCCTCGTACATCGAGTGTTGTTCTTTTATTGCATTACAATTACATTCATATATTTTTGCTTATTAAATCATTCTATCAGACAGTTACATCCTCACTTTTCCCTTTGTCATCCTGAGCATAGTTGTCAATTATTGTTTCTTTGATATTTTAGCGTACCATCTTGAAGATATAACTAAGATTTTAACATATTACACAGTTTTAGCACTCTACATCACTTTTACTAATTTGGAATACAAAGTAATTTTTATCAAGTAATTTTTGACCAAAACAACCTTGCTAATCATACCAATGAGATTAATGGGCCTATAATCCTTCATACTAATCGAGGTTTTACATTTCGGGACCAAAGTAATGAATGAATGAATTACTACACTCCGGACTTATGTAGCCCGAATCATAGAACTCAAACATAATATTAAAAAAATCATCTTCCAGTTCATTCCAAAATTTATGGACAAAGTGGAAGTTGAACTCATCCGGACCGGGAGCCTTGTCCTCAATCGAAAACAGCAGTCTTTATTTCTTCCTTAGAGAACCTTCGAACCAAGTGTTCACTTTTATCACTCGGGACCGAATTCAAACCTTCACAGATCATCGTCGGCCAAATCCTCACATCTACCTTAAAATGATCCCGGATGTGTCGCAGCACTTCTCATTTAACTAGTTTCGGATTCATTGTCCACACACCATCTACCTCGATCCCCGGTATAGCATTAGTCGCACGGCGACTACTAATGATTCTGGGAAAATAACCTGTATTTTCGTCACCCATGGCAGCCCACTTCAGCCGAGCTCGTTGCTTCAAGTCTCTATTTTGAGCTTCATTTATTTTAGCGATTCTACCTTTACACTCCTCCATCACCCACACCTCTTCTTCACTAAGGTCCCTTGCTTCCATCCAAATCTCTAGTTGGTCCAGCTTGACAAGAGAGTAATTCTTCAGCCTTGTTATCGAATTATTTGAGTAAATATATGGATGTGATGGCAGTGATGTATGAGTGTGCTACATGATATGATATTTATGATATCATTTTAGCAGATATCTTTTATCAGTCCTAACATCATGATGTTATATTGTGGGGTTATGGTTATTTGTTGAAAGTTGTTTTGATTTCATCTTAGCATGTCCTTTATTGGTCTTGAATTGTTTAATAGCACTATGCTAGATTACTAAGTGATTTTCCATCATCCAATATATCATCCAATGTATTGAACATGACTAGGAATGCTAATCAAACCTGAACCCGATGGGTAAACTCGAAACCTGACACATTTTGGATAGGTTTGGGGTCGGGTAATCGGGTATGGGATTATTTTATATTTTTTCATGGGTTTGGAACTTGATGATATACGCATTTACCCGACCCGATTACCTGATAAAGTATACCCGTTTACCCAATTAGAAACCCGATATAATTTCTTATATATCTTTTTAAATATGTATGCATAATATATCTAATTGTCTATCTAGATTGTCATCTTATGTTAAAAAAAACACCAATAATTGGTGTATACTATCTGTTGTGTTTTTTTAGTGTTTTTATATGATTTAAGTATTTTATATTTAAACATTATAATCATTACATACATATTGAATAATGTTAAATGTATTGGTTAATAATTACCCACTAGATACCCAACGTGTTTTTAGTCGGATATACCCAATGGGTAAATTTTAAAAATTAACGGGTTTACCCGAAACCCGTGGGTAAACCCGATACCCGATGGGTAATTGCCCGATACATACCCGATTGGTTTTGGGACGAGTTTGGGACAAACATACCTAATCAGGTATGAGGTTGGGATTACCTAAACTTGTCCCAAACTTGACCCATTACCATCCCTAAACATGACTATATTTATGCAGTTTACAAGTAAAGTGAATTAAGTCAGATTGTACTTAGTGTTATCCACTAGAACCCGAATTAGGTTTCTAATCTTATATTTTTGTATGTCATTTGTTTGTGTTTCTTTGTTCTGTTATGAATTAAGTTAACATTAGGCTAATTTATATCGATTAAATCTTCGTGTTTTAATTTTCAAAATCAAATAATATATGTAATATTGACAACACCTACTTACCGTATGATACGGATCCGGCCCCGCTAGAAGACCCGCCCGACAATCGTAACTTGGTCCATCCATTAGTGGCTAAAGGAAACCGGCTTTATCATAATCCCATCCAACCGATTTCTTTTAAATTATCATTATCTAGTTTAACTTTCTTTATCTTTGAATTCATGATTACCTTTTCATAGTTATAGGAGTTTAGTTTATCTTTCAATTCGGTTGGCTGAAGGAGGTATTCACAAGCTAGAAGGTTTACTTCTAGCTTCCACTAATATAAACCCTTATCACCGTAGCTATTCAAGTTAATTAGTTTTTTTTATGACTTGACGATGATCATCAGTATCACCGTGACTATCACCACATTCTAGTCTCTTTAAAATACTTACAACCCAAACATGATTGTCTTGTCAAACACATCATGGATTTAAATTATGGTTCATTTAAACATAAACTTGATTGGCAAACTCCAATTCTAATTCCTTTAATTTCAATTATTGCTACCTTTTACAACCTATTAAAAGAATTTTGAGTCAAATGTCCTCATAGCATTTAAGTCCAACATTGTGGTATGCCATAAATGATATGATCATATGGCATATTTTTTTGTTTTGTTTTCAAAACATTTTCGACAATAGTTTTTAACGTAAAACGTATATATAAAATCTTTTGATGTGTAACCCATGCTTGTTTGTTGTGTGTTGTAGCCTCGATACTGACTTCCTAGTGTACTTGTTTTAATCATAGATTCATAGTCGTCGCTTGAAAAAAAAAAAAAAAAAAGAAGTTGCTTCCAAAATCCAAATAAGACATTATATGTTACTAAATAATTTAAATATTAGTAGTGTTAAAACTAATCTTGTATTATATGTCACGCTACTTATAACTAGACCTGACAATTTCAACCCATCTAGTTGAGTTTGAGTTGTTTTGGGTTTAAAATTTGACCTTGTGGGTTAAAATGGGTTTAATATAATTTTCAAGGGGGTTAAGATGAGTAATTTTAATTGTAGGAAATAAGTAATTGGGTCAGGATAGGTATATTAAAAAAACAAATGGGTCAGGATGGGTATTCTTAGATAACCATATAACCATATACAAATCTAAATCAAAACTAACCCAACACCAAAAACGTAGATGCCTCATAGAATTCAATGTCAATAAAAACAAAAAATTATATCTTTTGAATTTGTTGATAACTCCAGTCCGGTCGAAACAGTACAGGTCACTACGGGACGGGTCAGGTCGAAACGTTCTGGATCGCTATCGGGCTCGGCCGGGCCGAAACAGTCTGGATCACTACGGGACGGGTCAGGTTGAAACGGTCTAGGTCGTTACCGGACCCGGTCGGGTCGATACTGTCCGAGTCGCTACCGGGCCCGTCCGGGTCAAAACGTTCCGGGTCGCTACGGGACGGGTCGGGTTGAAACAGGCTAGGTCGTTACCGGGCCCGGTTGGGTCGAAACTGTCTGGGTCGCTACTGGGCCCAGCCGGGTCGAAACGTTCCGGGTCGCTACCGGGCCAGGCCGAGTCGAAACGGTCCGGGTCGTAACGGTCCGGGTTGATAACCACCCCGATAGGGTCGAACCGGTCCGGTTCGAAATGAAATATTTTGGATCCCTTAATAATAATAATAAAAATAATAATAATAATGTTAGTCTTTACTTAAACGAGTAAACCCAACACCATCCTTCACCATTAACAAACCCATTAATCTAAACCAAACCATAACCAAACCATAACCCACCTCTTTCTCTTCTTTTTTTTTTTTTTTTTCTTGGCCCAGTACACAGCCCAGACCAGCAGCCCATTTGAAACAAGGCCCATTAGCCCCTTCCTCCTATCTGTTTTTGTAAAAAAAAAAAAAAAAAAAAAAAAAAAAAAAGCACAGACCGGGACTCGAACCCGGGTCTGTATCCTAACAGCAGTACGCAACAACCATCTGAGCCAAGGCTCGTTCTAGTTTAAACCTTGACTTGAGTTATATAAATCCCTTTTCAAAAACTGACCTGTGTTCTTCTTCTTCTTGCTGGTTCGAACGCGTAAACAAGAAAAGAAAAAGGAAAGTCAACAGCAAGCTGAAATCACGCAAACAATTGATTCTTTGACCTCGCCAACGGCTACACATCAATCCAACGAATGTTCAGCCTCTGATTTACGCAAATATAGCGTGATCAGAAGCCTATTCACGCGTTAATTAATCAAACCGGGTCAACCTTCTAATTTGGCCAATACGAATGTTAAACTATAAATTGAAGCTTTTGTTAAACCCTAAACGTGCCGTATATCAAACCCTCACCTCAAATTCCTGTTAATAAATCGTTTTTAATCAAGAACTAGTCGTCGGTTGACTTCTTGTTTGACCGGGCATTCATCTTCGTGTCGAACCTGTAAGTTACGATTCTTGTGTTGTTTTCAATCCTCGTTCAAGTTCGGTCAATAACCCTATGATTTCAGGGCTTATTAATCGTTGATTTGATCGATTAGAAATTCTAGGGTTCTAAGATAAGAATTGGGGAAGATGACTCCTTGCAATCAGATACATATTTAAAACGATCTGAGAATAACCACCAACTGACCTATAGATCAGTTGGTGGTACCCTTGTTGGTTAAAGTATAGAACCGGGTCTGACCCAGGTTCAAACCCCACAAAACACCATTCTTTTTTGAAACTTTCTTTCTTTTATATTTATTGTTTTATCTTTCAAATTAATTTTAAAATACTAAATCTATATTATAAATTCTACAAAATTTATCCTATGTTGTATAAACAATAAACCTTGTTATAAAATTTTTAGATTTCCAAAAATTATTTATTTATTATATATTATTAATATTACAAGTTTATTCATATAAAATTGTAAAAATCTATAAAAATATCTAAACGATTTTATAAAATTCCACAAAAAATATACTAAACTTGTATAACAATAAACATTTCAGAATTTATTTTTATTTCTGAAAAACCGTCCAATTTATATTTTTAATTAATTTTTGTTAGTTTTAATCATAAATAAATCATAATAAATTCATTTTTCAATATTTTTGTACCAAAATTTTACATAAATTATTTCTATTCATTCGGAATAGAAATACAATTTTTAATTTAAAAATTCTTTAATTTTAATATTTTTAGATATTAAAGTTACATTTTGACAATTTAAAATAAATAGATTAAATATTCTATTTTCAAGAAAATAATTTTATAAAAATTATTTTCACACTTAAACCTTTATATTGTGATCATCTTTAGTTTAAGATTTATAAAAAGACTTTTATTCATTTAATTATTAAATTTCTTATATTTAATAAACAATTTGTTTATTAATCAAATAAACGTTTATCCCCAATTCGAAGCTCTAGAAAATACTTATAGACTAGATAGACTTAGACTTATTTGTTACATTATACATAGGGTGATACTTGGCAACGTTGGAATACACTTATTCAATTACACAAGACTTAACACCTTGATAAGGTGAGTATTACTTATCCCCTTTTTCGCTTTTACAACTTTTGGGGTGATTCATGCACAAGTATACAAAACTTTCATATTCATTTACACATACATTTTTATTCATTTACAATTCATATACGTGTCTTGGTTATCTTTGTGCTTATGCTTGAACATGAACGTAGCTTACATACAAAATCATACATACAGACATAACTTATGTTATGGTGCTCTTTACATACAGACATAACTTATGTTATGGTGCTCATTTAGACGTAACTTATGTTACGGTGCTCATTTAGACATAACTTTGTGTTATGGTGCTCTTTTAGACTCACACGTGTTGAGGTGCTCATTATCAATTTCATTGTACAACTTTACATGTGATCTTTGTCTTGTTTGGTTACTTGCGTGTTTACATAATGCCTTGGTGATGCTAGACACATGAATTGTACTACTTTTCAAAAACTTATACTATATGTACAAAAACTAAGTAGTACTCACCAACATCATATGTTGACAAAATTATTTTCGTGCATGTTTCAGGATAAGCTGCTTGACGCTTCACATAGGACTTTGGATTTAGATTAAATCAATCAATTATCTTTATTTTTGTTGTCTTGTATTTAATTTCACATGTTGTAAAACAATATTCAATAATCATATATTTACATTTTAGTACCATGAGCTTTTGAACAATCGTCACTACGTGGCACCTCGATGATTCCGCCATCGGTTGGGGTGTTACAGATTGGTATCATAGCCATGGTTATAGGGAATTAGGTTATTAGATAAAATGGCCTAGACTATAACCGAACTTCAACTTTCATGCATAATATTTCCTGAATTACCCTACCCCTCATTTCCCTATACTTTCCTTCTTCTATCTTTCCCTTCTTCCCTCTCTCCATTCTTCTCATCTTTCATCATGGTGCATAGAGATGGTGTCCTACAGAGAGTGGAAAGTTTACATCATCATGGAACGGGAGCAGTACCTTTTATAAAGACACTCTTAGACATAATGCCTACTCTTATTTTGCTCCTTCAAAGTGGTTGAGCTTTAATGAGTGTGATAGAACATGTGCAATCTGGAAGGGTGGACGCCTGTACACTGGGTTTTCTGGCATAGGCAAGCATAGCGCATAAATCCAATAACGGACCTGTTATGCTTACCTGGGGATTCCTGGAGTGGGTGTCCACTTATAGGCTAAAGCATGTCTTCTTTGATCACCATTGGGTTCAATTCCTTTGAAAAGTCAACGTTCTTGTTGAGATTTACAGCTAGACAAGAGCACTCCAAGCATTTTGTACAAGTTTTTCAATAATACCCTCTCGTTTCATATACAATACTTTGCATATCATGATTGCTTACAAGATCATATCTTCATAATCATCTGTACGATTATACACTTACATTTTCTAATCTCATGATTATTCATTGACTACCTCATAGATGTCTGCTCGCCGCATGCTCCGTGATGCCAGCCAACGCCCTGTTCGTGATTCTGGACGACGTTCTGATCGTCGCCTTGCATCTTTAGTCGCTGAGCAAATTGCTGCAGTGATCCCAAACCTTGTCAGTGAGTTAACCCAAAATAGTAACAGTGCCAACACAGGGAGTACAACTCAATTTCAGTGCACTTTCAAACACTTCAACTCCTGCAACCCCACAAAATTCACTGGTGAGGAGGGTGCTACTGGCCTCCTCCAATGGTTTGAAAGTATGGAGAGCACCTTTGTGAACAGCGAGTGTCCTGATGAACTCCGCGTTCGCTATGCTACTAGTGTCCTTCAAAAAGGGGCGCTAACCTCGTGGAATGGCGCAAAGCGCAATCGGGGCGCTGATGTTGCATTATCTTTATCTTGGGCTGAGGTTAAGGAACTCATGATCGCCAAATTCTGCCCTAGGAACGAAATCAGGAAACTAGAGGAAGAGTTCCATGGGTTGAAACAAGACAGTGGTGAGAATCTTGCGTATAATACTCGATATCACGAACTTAGCATACTGGTTCCACACATGGTCACCCCGGTCTCTCGAGTAATCGAAAAATATATCGAGGGATTACCAGACCTGATTCAAGACGTTGTCACTGGAGGCAAAGCCACTACGGTAGAAGAAGCCATCCAGCTTGCAGCCACTTTAACAGACAAACACGTAAGGAAAGGAAACTTGGTTAGGAAGGGCACCAAGACGTCTACTGAGGAAACCACCAATGCTATTGAACAATCTAAGACCATTTTAGCAAAGGCCGCCACTACTTCTTCGAACACTAAGAAACGAATGAGCGATAATCAGAACCATGTTGTTGATCCTGTGACTCAACCCCCTATCAAGAAAGCCTACACGGGAATCCATCCTCAATGCAACACTTGCAAGTATCATCACCCTGTAAATCTTCCATGCCGTCAATGCACTAGATGTGGAAGGTTTGGACACTTTGTCACCACTTGTCGAGTAATGGTTGGGACACAGGGTAATCATCAAACAGCTGCTCAGGAACCACTACAGATTACTAACTGTCGGGCATGTTATCATTGTAGAGACCCTAACCACATGCGACCTCAATGCCCTAAATTGAATAATGTAAACCTGGTGGCACATGGACGAGCTTTCGATATCAATATCAACGAAGCAGACGATCAGGATGACGTTAATCCCACTGGTTAAGCCATGGATGGGATCTTCCTAAGACTCGAGAATCCAATACTTGTGTTTTCATTTTCATAATTCTATTTTCATTTTGTACCCAATTTTGTCGCACTCAGTAGCATATAACATCTAGAAATTCCTTGCATACAATTGTGTATGAACGCAGTTGGAAATTTATCATATTCGGTTGCATTTATTTTAAATCGTATAAGTTTCAGACTCTACCTTACATCTTATTGAAACATTTGGACTTGATTTTCATGAAAACCAAAATACTAAAAACTCGATACTTGATCATACAGAGCTTTTCTAAAAACATCATTGGTTATTACATGAAACTTGATTTTTTCCCTTAATTTGACTATTCAATGAACATCTAATTATTCATGATACTCGTAAACATTTAATTATTCATGATAACACTTACACTTAATGGTTGTAGTACTTACAAACTTGCTTGCATGTGTGTATTATCCACACAACCCAGATAAACATTTCATTTAAAGGGCTCCTCGGACGAGTGGTAGCCCATACTTAAAAACTGTTATGCTTACAAGTCATTGCAAACCAATGCAATTGACCTCGTTATTACATAGCCTCATTTCATTGATAAACGTGTCGTTGTGTCATCTTCTAGTGAAACTTATTTGCTTTAATGTGTGTTAGATTAGGATCATAGAAGGACATAAAACCCTAATGTAAGGTAAATTGATGATTCCGGTCCGGAACGTAATCATGAATTTACAGGTACGTTAGGGTAGTGTGAAATTCTATTAGAGTTTTTGGTAGGCGTCCAGTACGTTTTCGAGGTATCAAAGGTGTGGTGGGTTAGCTGCGGTACACCCTGTATACAAACACTAATGATGCATTAAAAGTGAGACTGGAAGTCGGACTAGGAACGAACTCTGGTTATTTGATAGTTCATTTGATCTTTTTATAATCAATCAACTCATACAATTATTTTAGGATTTCTAAGCATAGTGTTTTACTAGATTCTTATTCTCCTTATTATTCGAGACGAATCTAATCCAATCCTTAACTTACACCTATTAAACCTCTTATCCAAATCATTCAAATTTTCCAAAACCCGGTTATCTTGATCTCTACCCAAACACCCATAACCCTATGTTTCTAATAACTTCGGGACGAAGTTTCTAAAAGTAGGGGATGCTGTGACATCCGTCACTTTTATCCCTATTATTATTAAATATATATACATTTTTTTTACCACCTATCTTGGACGTCACATTTTATCCTTATTTATAATAATAATAATAATAATAATAATAATAATAATAATAATAATAATAAAAATAAAAATAATAATGTTAGTCTTTACTTAAACAAGTAAACCCAACACCATCCTTCACCATTAACAAACCCATTAATCTAAACCAAACCATAACCAAACCATAACCCACCTCTTTCTTTTTTCTTTTTTTTTTTCTTGGCCCAGTACACAGCCCAGACCAGCAGCCCATTTGAAACAAGGCCCATTAGCCCCTTCCTCCTATATGTTTTTGTAAAAAAAAAAAAATAAGCACAGACCTGGACTCGAACCCGGGTCTGTCTCCTAACAGCAGTACGCAACAACCATCTGAGCCAAGGCTCATTCTTGTTTAAACTTTGACTTGAGTTATATAAATCCCTTTTCAAAAACTGACCTGTGTTCTTCTTCTTCTTGCTGGTTCGAACGCGTAAACAAGAAAAGAAAAAGGAAAGTCAACAGCAAGCTGAAATCACGCAAACAATTGATTCTTTGACCTCGCCAACGGCTACACATCAATCCAACGAATGTTCAGCCTCTGATTTACGCAAATATAGCGTGATCAGAAGCCTATTCACGCGTTAATTAATCAAACCGGGTCAACCTTCTAATTTGGCCAATACGAATGTTAAACTATAAATTGAAGCTTTTGTTAGACCCTAAGCGTGCCGTATATCAAACCCTCACCTCAAATTCCTGTTAATAAATCGTTTTTAATCAAGAACTAGTCGTCGGTTGACTTCTCGTTTGACCGGGCATTCATCTTCGTGTCGAACCTGTAAGTTACGATTCTTGTGTTGTTTTCAATCCTCGTTCAAGTCCGGTCAATAACCCTATGATTTCAGGGCTTATTAATCGTTGATTTGATCGATTAGAAATTCTAGGGTTCTAAGATAAGAATTGGGGAAGATGACTCCTTGCAATCAGATACATATTTAAAACGATCTGAGAATAACCACCAACTGACCTATAGATCAGTTGGTGGTACCCTTGTTAGTTAAAGTATAGAACCGGGTCTGACCCAGGTTCAAACCCCACAAAACACCATTCTTTTTTGAAACTTTCTTTCTTTTATATTTATTGTTTTATCTTTCAAATTAATTTTAAAATACTAAATCTATATAATAAATTCTACAAAATTTATCCTATGTTGTATAAACAATAAACCTTGTTATAAAATTTTTAGATTTCCAAAAATTATTTATTTATTTTATATTATAAATATTACAAGTTTATTCATTTAAAATTGTAAAATTCTATAAAAATATCTAAACGATTTTATAAAATTCCACAAAAATTATACTAAACTTGTATAACAATAAACATTTCAGAATTTATTTTTATTTCTGAAAAACCGTCCAATTTATATTTTTAATTAATTTTTGTTAGTTTTAATCATAAATAAATCATAATAAATTCATTTTTCAATATTTTTGTACCAAAATTTTACATAAATTATTTCTATTCATTCGGAACAGAAATACAATTTTTAATTTAAAAATTCTTTAATTTTAATATTTTTAGATATTAAAGTTACATTTTGACAATTTAAAATAAATAGATTAAATATTCTATTTTCAAGAAAATAATTTTATAAAAATTATTTTCACACTTAAACCTTTATATTGTGATCATCTTTAGTTTAAGATTTACAAAAAGACTTTTATTCATTTAATTATTAAATTTCTTATATTTAATAAACAATTTGTTTATTAATCAAATAAACGTTTATCCCCAATTCGAAGCTCTAGAAAATACTTATAGACTAGATAGACTTAGACTTATTTGTTACATTATACATAGGGTGATACTTGGCAACGTTGGAATACACTTATTCAATTACACAAGACTTAACACCTTGATAAGGTGAGTATTACTTATCCCCTTTTTCGCTTTTACAACTTTTGGGGTGATTCATGCACAAGTATACAAAACTTTCATATTCATTTACACATACATTTTATTCATTTACAATTCATATACGTGTCT
The DNA here is from genome assembly GCA_028751855.1 of Ambrosia trifida. Lineage (NCBI taxonomy): Eukaryota > Viridiplantae > Streptophyta > Magnoliopsida > Asterales > Asteraceae > Ambrosia > Ambrosia trifida. Next base: position 113,487,066 of record CM054122.1, read on the forward strand.
TGGTTATCTTTGTGCTTATGCTTGAACATGAACGTAGCTTACATACAAAATCATACATACAGACATAACTTATGTTATGGTGCTCATTTAGACGTAACTTATGTTACGGTGCTCATTTAGACATAACTTTGTGTTATGGTGCTCTTTTAGACTCACACGTGTTGAGGTGCTCATTATCAATTTCATTGTACAACTTTACATGTGATCTTTGTCTTGTTTGGTTACTTGCGTGTTTACATAATGCCTTGGTGATGCTAGACACATGAATTGTACTACTTTTCAAAAACTTATACTATATGTACAAAAACTAAGTAGTACTCACCAACATCATATGTTGACAAAATTATTTTCGTGCATGTTTCAGGATAAGCTGCTTGACGCTTCACATAGGACTTTGGATTTAGATTAAATCAATCAATTATCTTTATTTTTGTTGTCTTGTATTTAATTTCACATGTTGTAAAACAATATTCAATAATCATATATTTACATTTTAGTACCATGAGCTTTTGAACAATCGTCACTACGTGGCACCTCGATGATTCCGCCATCGGTTGGGGTGTTACACCATCCAGACCCAAACCCATCCTGACGTAACCCATCCTAACCTAGTTTTTTAATCTACTCATCTTAACCCATACCCATCCTAACCCAAATCTATCCTGACCCAACAACCAAACCCACCCAACCTACCCATTTTGCCACCCATACTTATAACCAAGCTTTGACTTCCCACTTTTTTTTTGAACGATCAACTAAAGTATTACCGGGTACTCTGTACGCGGCCCCCAATGGCCGAAAGGGGCCCTAGACGGCCTCTAGTCCGTACGGACAGAGCCCTTCGACCCACCCATCTCCTATTCCAGGGAAAACCCGGCCCACAAACCCGCCCGAAGGCACGACGGTAATGAACCGGTAAAATCTGGAGGGATCAGGAGTCGAACCCATGACCACAAGGGTCAAGGGTCTCTCCATCACTTCTCAACCACCTACTCCACCACAAAGGTGAGGGTATCCATCACATACCTCCCGTGAGAATCGAACCCGGCTCCCCCGCAAAAAAAAACCAGCTCTTTTACCACTAGGCCCTATGATCAGGATCTTTGACTTCCCACTTAGCAGTCTATTCATTCAAACCCTCAAAATAGACTTTTTTGCTATGTGACATTAAGTATTTATAGTAGGTTTATTTGCTGAAACTATACACTCTGTTGCCCTTAAAATTATTTAATGTTAATTAAGTATGCATCTTTTTCGCTAGTTGTCTATGACTAGTAGTGTGCCCGTGCGATGCGGCGGGGAACACAATGATATGATTTTTTTTACTGTGGTCTCTGTTATGCTAAAAAGCCTCAAATTTAAAATTCGGTTTAGGCCCCTAAAATAGTTAAGTTGGCCCTGGTAAATCACATAATACCTCAACTTTTTAAAATAAAAAAAAAAATTAGCATTACTATACTCAAATTAAAGAGAATAAAATTCTCGTTTTTATGATATATATTTTTTTTAACTAACGTATGAAAAAATTATGGCCGTTTAAAAATCGTGAGGTTAGTTTCTTTAAAACAAGGGAAAACATGTAACTATTATTTTTCATCTAATTCTGTTCGTTTTCGTTCCAGTTATTAAACCTATCATATCATTTTTTTATATAAAAAAAACTACACCAATACTATACTCAAATTAAAAAGAATAAAATGCTCGTTTATATGGTGTAATAATATTAAGAAAATATTAGCGCACGAAAAAGTTGTGGACGTTTAAAAATAATGGGGGTAGTTGGTTAAATTAAGGGTGCAAAAGTATAATTACTATTTAAATAAAAAAAGTTGAGTAAAGATGAAGAGGAACATGTGTAAGTATTTTTTAAAAGACATGTTTGCCTAAAAAAAAGTAGTTAATATCTGCATTGTATTTTGTACTCTAATCAATATACTTGTAAAACTTGATTTTTAATAGATCATTCGTTTTTTTCTTTGTTTTCATTCCGGTTATTGCTTAACCCTAACATATAATTTTTAAAAAATTGAAAACTAAAGCAATTATATACTCAAATTAAAGAGAATAAAATTCTCTTTTATACGGTGTAATAATATTAAGAAAATATTATCGTCTGAAAAAATTATGAATGTTTAAAAATCGTGAGGGTAGTTGGTTAAAAAATGTGCAAAAGTGTAATTATTATTTAAATAACCAAAAATTGAATAAAGTTGAAGGGGTAAATATGTAAGTATCGTATAAAATTATAATGTAGTATAAGTAGATAAAGGGGGAAAACTGTAACTAATAAGGGGTATATGTGAAATTTATGTTTGAAAAGACATAAATGACTTTAAAAAGTAGTTACTACATGCATTATGTGTTGTACTTTAAGCATTTATAATTGTATTACTTAAAAATTAAGAGGTCCTTCTGAAATGCTTTATAAGATAGTATAGATATAAATAGTATAGATTGGTTATTACTTAACCCCAACATATTATTTTTTAAATAAAAAAAAACTATAGCAATACTATACTTAAATTAAAAAGAAAAAAATACTCGTTTATACAGTGTAATAATATTAAGAAAATATTAACATGTGAAAAAGTTATGACATTTAAAAACCGTAGGGTAGTTGGTTAAAATAAGGGTGAAAAGTGTAATTATTATTTAAATAAAAGGAATTGAGTATAGTTGAGGGGACAAATGTGTAAGTATCGTGTAAGTAGTTTAACATGTGCATTGTGTGTTGTACTCTAAGCAATTATACATGTACAACTTGAATTTTAAGATATCAATGGGAAATGTATTAATAAAGTTTAGATGATTTCAGTTCATTTTCGTTTTTGTTTCGGTTATTGCTTAACCATAACATATATTTTTTTAAAAAAAAATAAAAAAACTACAGCAATACTATACTCAAATTAAAAAGAATTAAATGCTCTTTTATACGGTGTAATAATATTAGAAAATATTATCTTCTGAAAAAGTTATGCACGTTTAAAAATCGTGGGATAGTTGGTTAAAATAAATATTCAAAAGTGTAATTAGTATTTAAATAAACAAAAATTGAGTAAGTTGATGGGGTAAATATGTAAGTATTGTATAAAATTATAATATAGTATAGATAGACAAGGGATGGAAACTGTAACTAATAAGGAGTATATGTGCAAGTTATGTTTGAAAAGACATAAATGCCCTTAAAAAGTAGTTACTACATGCATTATGTGTTGTACCTTAAGCATTTATAATTGTATTACTTAAAAATTAAGAGGTCCTTGTGAAATGCTTTATAAGATAGTATAGATTATTTTATCTTAATATACAATTACCCTGAAAAAAATAAGAAAAGAAAATGAGGGCCCTTTTATCCGATAGATTGCCCTAAAATAATACTACAAATCCGGGCCATCTAGGATGCAACATTCTAACAACTTGACACTCGTATCGCTCAAGTATTAGCTTAAGCTACCTGGGGGAAGGGGGGGGGGGGGGGGGACCATATGTGGAGCACATCCACCCTGCCACCTTGATCACCATCCGTAAACCCCTTCCACCGGCAGCACCACAGGGGGGGACCATATGTGGAGCACATCCACCCTGCCACCTTGATCACCATCCGTAAACCCCTTCCACCGGCAGCACCACCTGTGAAGTTTTCTGGTAGTCTGCACACGTAAGATAAACCACAGAAACTCTCCATAGAACTACCAGAAATCCACTACTTGTTGACTACGGCGACGGTGTTATTGTGTGAGTACAGGGGTACGCATGACCTTCACTGGTAGTTGCTCGCCCCCCTAACAAACTAGGTTAAAACTATATGTATTACGCTATATTTGAAGTCAAATATCTCGCATCATATATTAACTAACAATTCAATATATCGTGTTTTATCTACTCTTGTTTCTTAATTAATTTACGAAATATAAAAAGGGTGAAATAAGATAACCGAAAGGGAAAAATATAACGCTCACTAACTTATACTACGTGACACATTTATTATTTATTCGAGGCAAATATTATTAAAACTATATTGTTAAGTTATATTATTAAAATTAAAATTAAAACAATAAATTATTTTTTATAACACTTAAGGCCACCCGCATTTGTATACCGCACAATGCCCTCTCCCCATTTTGTGATTGGCTCAACACTCACATACATTTGTTGGATGGGATGTGAGTGCTCTAAGACTATGTGTTGCGTCTTAAGATAGGCACAAATATTATCATATCATTTCACGCCACCTAGACGTTGACATGACAATGTATAAAGCTTGAGCTTACTCACCTGACCCTGTTGTGGCTCAAGGTGAGCGATGGCTTTATCCAATTTTTTTTTAACATTAATAAACAAAATTAAAAACTTTATATTACATCAAATTAAAAACATTGCGATAAATAGTATCCTCTAAAAACAAATTTTAAAACATGTAATATTCCATTAACAACCACTTAAAAAAAACACACAAACCACATTAAACCAACTCATCTTCTTCCTTCAACTCAAACCACCACAAAACCCGATTTGTTTTTCCAAGCAACCATAGCCCGCCAACGGTCGAAAATCGCCAACGGTCAACTGTTTCCTCGCTATCCCACGCGATTGGCTCGCGTCTGCTCGTTCGCGCTGTCGTTCACGTATAGTTGTTGTGGTGCCCACGAGCCACGTGGCTCGTGAACTTGCTTGCTCGTGGCACACAACATAGTCTAAGGGATTGGTTTGCCTCGACGTTATGGAGTGTTGTTGCCCTTTCCACATAGGGATAAGCTCGAGACGGTATCAGTACCAAACGATACCGATCCCGAAAAAACCGATACCGAAAACACCCTAAACCCAATACCGATACCGAGCACATACGATACGGTATCGGTACGGTATGGGTATGGTATCGGTATCGGTATTTTATCTTAAAATACCGATACCGATAATACCGAAACTGAAAACCTCTAATTGTAGGTGTTGATACTAATACCGAACACCCTCGATTTAATATCAGTTCGATACGGGATTAGAATCAAGACGGAACAGTATCAATATTTGGCTCTGTATTCTCATCCCTATTTCCACGCCTAGTGACCACTACACTGGGCTAAGGCTGAAGGGTGTGGAGACGCCCCCACCCCCCCGTCCTCACTTTTTGCCCCGTCCTCCCCCAGCACACCGCCCCCTTGCCCCGTTCTCCCCTCCCCCGTCCCCCACGTCCCTCAGAGGACATAAAGGATGGACCAATCAGAGAATTTTCCTTTTTTTTTTAAATTCCAACCAATAGGGTGTTTTCCTTTTATTTTTATTTTTATTTTTTTTTTGAATGCTTGAGACATGGAGTGTTGGTGTCTCCACACCCCACTCATGTCTCAAGAAGTTTGAGACACCAATAATCCAATGTGGCATCCTACGTGGCATCCTACGTGGCATAGAGACATGACCTTTCTCATGTCTCCACACCCAATAGCCTAATAATATCTGATTTTCAAAAGAAATACACTGATAAGGATAGGATAGGATATATTTTAAATTTTCCATATTATCATTCGCCCACGTTTCCTAACACACCTGCCTGCCTTTACTTTCTTGTTCTTTTTTTCCAAACAGGACCGCCCGCGCCTGTATTAGTTGAAAACCTAACGCCATAAATGGCTAACCATTCCATATCAAATCAAATCAACCAACATTATTATTATTATCATCATCATCTGATCATTACTATTAATATTATTACTATTAATATTATCATTCATCCACTCTCTAAACAACCGCCGTTCCGTACACTTTCCGATGGCGTTGTCTCTCCGATTCACTCCTCTCTCAACAACCTGTACGCAACCGTCTCTTCCTGACGTTAAACTGCTCCGGTACCGGAAGCCTGTTTCTGTCCGGTGTTCTACTGGAAATAATACTTCTTCGTCACCGGCTGTAGCCGGTGGTGGTGAGGACTTTGATGCCAAGGTGTTTAGGCATAATTTGACTCGAAGCGATAATTATAATAGGAAAGGATTCGGACATAAGAAGGAGACTCTCGAGCTCATGAATCAGGAGTATACTAGTAAGGATTGTGCTATTACTTTGTTTTTTTTTTTTTGTTATAATAATAATAATAATCCTGAATTGTTGATAGTGTATTAGGGTTTATTATTAATTTTTTTTATATATATTTCATAGCATTTGAAAAACAACAGAGAATAAGGGAGTACAAGTGATGAATCAGTGAATTTATGTTAACTAATGTTCGTGATTAGGTTTATTGAGAGTATATGAGTTAAGGATTAAGTGATTAGTTTGTTTTTTTGTTAACGTATTTTGGAATTGTAGATGAATTGAACTATATGAGAGGTTTTTAGGTATGATGATGAATTATTGTGGATTGTATCGGTTTATAGTGAGATTGAATTTCATCGGTAGATGTATTCGGTTGATTGTGTTTCTGCATAATTTATAGAGATAAGGCTGTAAAATCAATGACTCAAAGACATTAGGTTAGATGTTAAATCATTTTATTACCATAATCTTGATTAGCTTGTTTTTTGTTAACATAATCCTGAATTCTACATAAACTGAACTATGACTGTTTGTTAGATATGACGAATTAGTATGAAATTTATTGGTTTACAGTGAGATCGAATGTATTCGGTTGATTATGTTTCTATATATTTTTATTTTAAAAAACAGATAATAAGGCTGTACAATGACTACAATCAATGAATCAAAGAATTTATGTTAACTATTATTTGATATAAGGTTTATCGATCTTATCGCTCGCTTATATTGCATGTATGAGTTATTGGTAGATAAATTTGTGTAAATTGGTGGATTTGCAGTTAATTTGATTAAGTTTATTGGCTGAGATCAATAGAATTGGTGTTTATTGGTTTACTGATGTGTTTATCTGCTTAAGGTGACATAATAAAGACACTTAAGGAGAATAATAATGAATACACATGGGGAGATGTTACTGTGAAGCTTGCAGAAGCTTATGGCTTTTGCTGGGGTGTTGAGCGTGCGGTTCAAATTGCCTATGAAGCAAGGAAACAGTTCCCTGAGGAGAAGATTTGGATCACCAATGAAATTATTCATAACCCTACTGTTAATAAGGTAATATGAGGAATCTGCTTATTGCTTTTCCAGAAGAAGATAAGCACTTTTGATTGTGGAGACCGCTTAGTATAAACTGATTAAGTTTATTTCAATAAGCTGATTATATGTTACTGCTTATTATTAATTATTAGGATTAGCCTTCTAGTCCTCAAATATAATAACCTTCATGTACTGTTTTAGTGATGAACACTGGTTAGAGCATATGCTAGGTTATGTTTTTAGTTGATTCATGATTCTTTTCATTTGAATACATTTCAGTAGATCTTTCTTTGTAAACACTACTGAAGCATGCACACTATTGATATGTCAAACACCTTTGAATCTTTCTTATGATCATTTCATTTCTTATTGCATCCACTTCTTTGGTTGGTTTATGAACCTGTACAAGGTTTATGATCATTTCATTTCTTAATGCATCCTTTCCTTTGGTTGGTTTATGAAGCTTTATAATAAAAGCTGTTATTACATGTTTTGTTCTGTTCTGAATAGTTAAAATTTTATGGAACAACTTTCTACTTCGATATTCAGCTTCCATCACATGAGATAACTCTTATATAGTTAAATGATTATAACTGAATATTTCTGTTTAAAAGTTAAAACTATATCTTAATCACCAAAAACTATACCACATCCTTTTTTTCCTGTAGAATTTAATCATGAAGTCAATACTTTGTTGTATCTTTATTTTATATTCACATCATAATTTATGTATCCTGCAGAACTTGTTTTGACATGAAGTAATAGTTGCTTTTGAGTTCCATCCACACAACATTCTTATATTTCGTAGTTCCTAAATTCTCATGTGATTCGTGTAATCGTGTAATCATGTTTAGCATTCCCCTTGCATCGATTGTATCCTGATCTTGTGTCAAATTTAGTAAAACTTGATTTCTGTAATGTAGAGGCTAGAGGAGATGGAGGTTAAAGACATCCCTGTTCAGAATGGGGAGAAACAATTTGATGCCGTTGATAAGGGTGATGTCGTGATTTTGCCTGCTTTTGGAGCTGCAGTTAATGAGATGTTGACTTTGAGTAATAAACAAGTTCAAATAGTCGATACAACATGCCCTTGGGTATCTAAGGTATTTCTTTTTCTTCATTCTTTAGTTAGCTTGAAGCTCCTAAAAGCTCCTTGCCAAACATACCCCTTATGTAATGTTCTCATATTATTATATACTTGCTGTTGGGATACAAGGTGTGGAATTCTGTTGAAAAACATAAAAAAGGGGCTTATACATCTATAATTCATGGCAAATATTCACATGAGGAAACTGTAGCAACAGCATCTTTTGCAGGAAAGTATGTCATTGTTAAGAATATGGATGAGGTATGCTTCTTATTGCTTATTTCTTCAGTTTTTCCTTTTTTCATACATTCTTCTCGTTTGGCTTGTTCCTTTATACGGTTGTAGTCATCCACTTATTAAGATGTCATGTGAGGGTATTATTTTTACTTTTTCCGAACATTTAGTGACACTTCATTTTGGGGCAATTTTACATATACCTCTCCAAACGTGCAACATATTATACATATACTCAAATCACACTTATTTAGCTAAAAAACAAAAGGTATAAATTAATTTTTCTTTTTCCGGCACTGCCTTTCATAATTTATAAGTGGTTTTAAGATTTCACACGGTAACGTCTTAGAAAAAACCACCTTATCTACCATCTTACATCCGAACTAAAGGGTTTTCTTTTCTGTCCCCTAGGCGACATATGTGTGTGATTACATCCTTGGTGGTAAACTTAACGGATCTAGCTCAACAAAAGAAGCTTTTATGGAGGTATGTGCTTTTTTAAACCTATTTAATATTTATTTCTTGTTTATGTTTTAAAGTTCTAAAATATTTCAAAATTTTGGCTACTTGCAGAAATTTAAGTTTGCAGTTTCCAAGGACTTTGATCCAGACACTGATCTAGTCAAAACTGGTGTAGCAAACCAAACTACAATGCTTAAGGGAGAAACAGAAGAAATTGGTTGGTATCTTTTTCTTGGATTTATCACAATAGTTGTGTAGAAGTTACAACTTCTGATGCTTAGTTTTTTCTTTTTTTGCAGGGAAATTAGTCGAGAGGACCATGATGAGTAAATATGGAGTAGAAAATGCCACTGAACACTTCATAAGTTTCAACACTATTTGTGATGCTACTCAAGTAAGTGCTACTCTGTTAAAATGGGCGGGTGGGGCGAATAATGGGTAAGTAGATGATTTGCAGTAAAAGTAATAATATTCTTCTATCCGATTCAATGAAACACAGTTTGAAGCAACTTTGATTCAATTTACTAAGACATGGATAATTATGAGCCCTTTAGCGTTTAGGAATTGGTAATATGATAATATTTAACTTTTAGTAACAGGATATATATATGGAATTAATCCTAAAACGTAACCATAACCAACCTATTCACAAGTAAACAAGGTTTGAAAGAGCCACCGTTACGATTTTTATATTAAATATTATTTCATTTGATAGGAGCGACAAGATGCTATGTATAAGTTAGTGGATGAAAAAATGGATCTTATGTTAGTAGTTGGTGGGTGGAACTCGAGCAATACTTCACATCTACAAGAGATTCCAGAGGATCGCGGTATTCCATCTTATTGGGTCGATACTGTAGAGAGACTGGGTCCCGGAAACCGCATAGCCTATAAGACGATGGTAAAATCATTTGTAACTTTACTATTATCTTATTCTTATGTAAATATTTTACATTCTAACCGTCTCAATTTTAACAGCATGGTGAGTTTGTTGAAAAAGAAAACTGGTTACCCAAGGGTCCTGTGACAATTGGTATCACGTCTGGTGCATCTACTCCTGACAAGGTAAATCTTATTCAGGAACCTTAATTTCAAATTCGTGGATTTTCAAGAACATATAGTGTGTAGATTTCTTGTTTTTCATTCGTTGAAATTGGATTTTGTGTAGGCTGTTGAAGATGTTCTTATGAGGGTATTTGAGATCAAGCGAGAGGAGTCCCTGCAAGTCGCGTAGTTAGTGTGTTATTTAACAGGAGGGTCGATTATATTACTTAATTTCATCTGTTGAATCATACATATGCATAATATTTGGTTGTGGTTCGTCTTTATGTTGTAACAAAGATAGTAAAATGTGTCGACTTGGCGTAACCATCTGGAAATAAAAGTTGCAAAATAGTTTGCCTTCCCATTTTCTGTTGGGCCCAAAATAGTGTTCATAGACTAGAATGTTTAAGAACAGGCAATTAATCAATATCGAGATAGCGTTCAAGTTGATGCCAAGCTTGGGAGTGTTGAGATAGAACTGACTTTGCCGAGTAGATACTGGTCCAACTATCCAAACCGAAAAAGAGTCCACGGCTTAAAACTTGAACTTTGAGCCGGCACTGTAGCTTTTTTTAGTTTATTTTTTCATCTTCATAATAAGCAATTCATTAACCTTCTTTATGATTTAATATATATTTTTTAATATAGACAGACTTAAGCTTTTGATTAAAAAAAAAAAAAATCAGTTCAAACAGCCGAACCCACAGTGGCGGATCTAGGCCACAAAATCAGTAGTAACGTTTTTCATTTTTTTTCATTTTAGTAGCAACGTTTTCCAAATTTCGTAAAAAAAAAAAACCAAATTTTCCACTATGCGCGCGAAGTTGAGCCGCAACATCCGCGACCCCTTCTTATTCATTATGTCCGCCCCTGCGAACCCATAAAACCAAAACATCAGACTGCTAAAGTCCAACCTGTGTTGGCTTGTTGTTTGCAGATCATAGTTAGCGGTTTGACTCGGGATTTTTTGCTAAAACTAACTGAATCTGACTGTGAACACTACTATTGACTGACTATGTGATCAAACTTGAACTAGTGAAGGTGGTATGCCACTTTAACCCGATACTCAATTGAAGTAACATCTTTTATATCATTATGTTGTTTCAATAGTCAAACATGGTCCTCTTTAAAATCATAAAAAACATATTAAAGGACAAAGATAGCACATGGTGTCATTATGGTTTCTTAAACAATTAACAGAACAACTTAATATAGTTAGTTATATCAGAAAGTAACAAGAACATCAATAAGGAAAGCAGATGAACATATGAATAAAAAAACCTAAGTTAAAACAGATGAGGTTGAACACAGCCATACCGAAAGCTTTCATTGATGGTGTGGCGGTTTGATGATTCGTTGCAAGACAACGGTCCTAGCCCGCCTAACATCACGGCTACAATTATCTGCCTGTGTCCCTAAATCATCTACATTTTTCATAAACGAATTCAACTTCATCTTAATCTCATCGATTGCAACTTTCACCATTTCATCCCCTTCAATCACATGATCAGCATTCTTCATCAACTCCTCTATATCCATTTGAAGTCTATCAACAAGAACCCTAATCGAATCAAGATCCCTAATTGCCACAATACCCCCAACCTGCATCGAGCTAATTATCTCCTTTTGCCCTTTAATCACATTTTCATAGTTTTTCAAAAGCGAGTTTATCCACTTCCCCGTTGACCCCAGAGGGATAGAAGTGGCTGCCGCTAGAGCAGCAGCCACTGGCGGTGCTGCTATCGTTGCCGCCACCACAGAGCATATCAGCACCGCGGCAAAAGTAGCAACAAAGATAACCGATGACACTTTCCTCCATATCTGAATATACTTCACTTTCCTATCCAACTTTGTCTTTTTGGCCTGTAACTTGTCAAGCATTACCATCTGTTGTTTATAAACCGAATAGAAGATTTTATAAAACTCCTCGTTAAACGGGTCGCCCGCGTCTTTAAAACTCTTCAAATCGTCAAGAGTTTTCTCATACCTATTTTCCTCCACACCTTCATCTTCATCAAAATGCTGCAAAGCTACAAGAATCAACAGCTGGCTGCCTCGAACGCGTTTCAAACATTTATCCAACGCCGAACAGAAATCTACGGTCTGCAGGCTATTCTCAAAATACTCCTCAACCAATTCAAACAATTCTTGATTCTTCCATATGTCTTTCTTGCAATGCAAGATAACCTTCACAACTTCTTGGTTCATTTCCAGCAAACACTCTGTAACTTCCTTTAGCGTCTCGAATGATAAAGCGCGAACTTCGACTCCTGCTGCCAATGTATTGATCACATTGTTGGCACGCGTGTGCAGAGTTGTATCGAATGACTGCAGATCAGCATCTGATCTGCAGGCAGCTTCATATGCATTGAGTTCTGTAATAAAATGTTGAGTATCTTTCAAAGAGATTGATTGTGAACTAGATGCAGCACCTGCAGAAGAAGCAGATTTCTTGCTGACATGTGCTCCCATTTCTTTATTTATTTATTTATTTTTTTTAAAAAAAAACAAGTAGATTTAAAGTAGCTTGCAAAGTTGTCAACTTTTTTTATAAAATACTGAATGAAATGTGTGAATATGATAAAGATTTGAGAAGCCCAGAAAGGAAATGGGAATATTATTGAATGAGAGATGATGAAAGAGAGAGAGAGAGAGAGAGATAATGGTGAAATGGTTAAGGAGGGATTAAGATGATGATGATGATGAAACAAAGGGAAATGGTGTATTGGCTTTAGCTTGCACGCATGAGTTAATACTTAATAGGAGGTGGAAAATGCTGAAAGCAATGTTTTTTAGTTTACCACTTTCTCTCTCTCTCTCTCTATCGATATATTGTTTCTCTCTCTAGAAACTGCCATGGGAGAAGGTGAGGAGAAGGTTTGGTGACAGTAACCAGCTGTGAAAACGCGGAACTAAGGTTTAAACTCTTGAGAAACTTGAGCTGAAAGTATGGTGAAAAGGACAAAGTGTGTGTGTGTTTTGAATAACTCATAGTTATGTGTAAAAATAGGAAGCTTACTAAACAAGGGATAATTAAGCATAGAAAAATTTGTATCACTTTTAATCTAGTAATTCGAAAAATAGAAGGCAAGCGGGTAACTGGGTTACAAGTTGCGTTGAAGCCCCTTTTTTTGCTATTACCCCAAGCTCTATGAATATTGTTTTTAAAAACTTAGTTTTGCTGTTATGTAGTTTTGTATAAAATCAATGAAAAAATTACTGAATCATTTACATAAGTAGTAGAGTTATTTTTTTAGAAATTACTTTTGGGGGGTATTGGGGAAAAAAACCAAAAATGGTGATGTGTGGTTCTCAATTGGCGGCATCTAATAAATCAAACCTTGATGCCGCCAATTGATAAGTTAACATTGAAGCCGCCAAAATTAACACTCTTGATGCCGCCAACCAAGTGTGAGGCATCAATGGTGATGCCGCCAATTGAAATATGATGCCGCCAACCAAGTGTGAGGCATCCCTTTGATGCCGCCAATTGATAATGAGGCATCCCTCATATAAATATAATCCCACCAGATTACCATTCTCCATCCACATCCAAACCACACACTCAAACCACACATACTTAAATGCCACCTATCGTAGAAAACCAAAGAAAATACCAATTGTTCTGGAGGGAACGATTTTTTATTGATATTAGGTCGATGTTACATTCACATGGAGTTTTAACTGTTTTCTGCGGGGATAAGCCATACTGTGGCTTCCCTCTTTCTGGGGTCCAAGAAAGCTCGGTCTTTGGATCGGTGTTACATCCACATGAAACTACTTGGATCGATGTTACATCCACACGTGGTATAACACGTGTTGAATGCAACGTTGTCTTTGTAGTTTATAATATTATAAAGTCGGTTGTCGGTGGTGCTCTCAATCTCCAGTGTACCACCTCTATTAATGGCAACAGACTCTTTAGGGGGGACAACCTTCCAGGCAAAGCCTGTAGCACAAGGCCATCCTATGTTGAAGAATCACGGTCAGTCATTAGCGACGTTGGCGACAACGGATGATGCGATTCTTCATCGTGCTACTTCGGTGTGGCAGCCTGGGTTGATCATTAAGTACCTGTAGATCTGGTACCAATGTTCAACATATTGATATGCTTCCCCTGCCGCATTCAGATGGGTTTGAATCTGAATGCGGTCCTTATTTACCGCTGACTGGAAGAACGCCTTTCTGTGCCCACAGCTACAGGTTTGCCTTCAATAAAGCAATTATTGATGTCACTGAAGCAATGGAGATGGAAGGCGCAAAATAGAAACTCAATGAAGCAGCGGTAGAATATTGGGATTGGTGATCTCGGGAGACTGGAATAGTGATGGCATAACTGAAATGATCAGAAACATTCCAAATAACTGTTCAATTTCAGCTTTTGTTTAACTATTCTAGCAACTTCCATAGAGAAGTTATCAATCTGACTGTACCTGTGTCCAAAAGAACTAGGCTTCAAACACTACGGGCTTGGTTTCTTTTAGATAAGGAGGTATATGTACAATGATGTCTTTACGTAGCTTCCAAAACACGACGTCATTGTAGCTCATATGTTATTATCTCTTCTCTTATTCTCTGTTTCTCAAGTTCTCGATGGATTATTCCTCTCATATCATGGATCAGAGATATTTAAGCTAATAAAACTTACACACAAGCTATTGGAATTGGTGATCTCGGAAATAGATTGTCTTGTAACTCGGTAGATTGTATAGTTTGTTCGGTTGACTAGTTTGGAAAAATAGTTGTTAAATAAATTTGTATTATGTGTTTTAAATAAATCTATCATTACTACATGTATTTATTTACTTTTATTTTAGAAAAGTTCTGATAATAATAGTAGTGGTATTAAAATTAACAGTACCATAATAATTCTGCCATTATTAAATAAAGCTAGTACAGAACATGATGAGATGAGTCACCCAACTCATCCATGAAAGCAAAAGGTGATTGACGATACAGATAATAAAAAAGTAAACAACATAAAAAAGATGACCGTGATGATAGGACTGACACAACCCTGTAGGGTCATTCACTGATTTCGTTGACGCCTTGCATTTCCACAACTCTTCCTGTTATGGCCTGTTTCTCCACATCGAGTGCATGCATGACGCCTCGGGCGATCGTCATAATTCACATCCATCTCATTTTGCATTCTTCTCTGACGTACTCTGCCTCGGTGTGTAGTAATCATCGACGGGTCCCCTTGAATTCTCCACTCTGCCGCCGGCCATTCAGACTTCTGCCCCAAGGTGTAAAAATGACTGTTGTACTGTTGAATGTACGTGTCTGTGTGGAATTTCCAACTAGTAATACTGTGAGGGCTTTTACCCAACCAATTGCAAACAGCAATTGCATGTGAACATGGAAATCTTTGCATTTGCCATTTTCCACACGAGCATACCCTTTTTTTGTACTCAACGGTGTAGTCATTTCCGCCCCTGTCATTTGTCTCAACCCTTGAAAGAACATTGCACCTTAACGCATTCGCATCGTACATCGTCACTTCATGCTGCATAGCAACTCCCAAAAGGCTCTCATACCTGCTCCATATGCGAGGGGGTAGAGGTGTGTTGCAAACGCTCGAAATTTGAGTGTGCTTAACATATTGTTCGACGTCTCTGCGAAAGGTGTAGTCAATGAGAGCTGTGATAGGCAGTAGTCGCGCTTCACGCAAGACGTTGTTCATGGACTCCGAGATGTTCGTCGTTAGGTTACCCCACCGACGACGCTCTTTATCATACCTAACCGTCCACTTAGTCTTATCAATGTTGTTAAGGTAGTCCCATGCCTCTTGATTTTTCAGCCTCATTTCGCTAACAGCCCAGCGATACTTTAGGTTCTGAGATGTGCTACCAATTGACCAACACAGTTTCCGTAGGGTTTTGTTTCGGAACCTCCCGCTGAAATTGCTTCTGATGTGACGAAGACAGTAACGATGGTAGGCGTTGGGTTCCTTCCACTGTGGAAGGTTTTCCATAGCATTAATTATGCCGTTGTGTCTGTCTGATATCACACACAAAGGCCCCATGCTATCAAGGGTAACGTACTCAGAAAGGTTTTGGAAAAACCAACACCAGCTGTGTACAGTCTCTTCGTCAACGACAGCATACGCCACAGGCAGGATGTAGTTGTTTGCATTCTTTGTTACCGCAAGGATCAGCTTACCCCGGTAGGGTCCTTTGAGATGAGTCGCGTCCACCGATATGACAGGCATGCATCGATGGAATGCACGGATACAAGGAGCGAACGCCCAAAAAATATATTTAAACGTGGGGTAATTCGGATCCCCGTTCGGATGATTAAAGAACGAAACAATGGTACCTGGGTTCCTCGACTGCAGCCGCATAAGGTATGTGGGTAACTCCTTGAAATTGCTGTCCCAGTCACCATAGATAGTTTCTATGGCCTTTCTTCTTGCTCGCCACGCCTTGGAATACGAAACATCAACATTCAGGGCCTGCTTGACATGGGTTTGGATATGTTTTACCTTAATCTTTATGTCCGTACGTATCTGCGGTAAGATGTGTCTTGCAATATCCTTTGCCTTTAAACTTCTGTTGCTATTACGTACGGCCGAAGAATAACAGCTGTGTTTTGTAGCCCATACAGTAATTCGCCAGTAATGTGAGTCAGACCGAATCGATGCCGTGCAACGCCACTCACAGTTGCGGCCACTAGAGAAAGGATTTACAAACTTTGGGTGTCTGGTGTAACATACGACCGTGTATACCTTCGGTTTGCTTGACTTGACATACATCTCCCGTCCACGACGGATGTTCCACTGTCTAACCGCACGGTCTACCTCTTCTTTTGATTTGAAATACATACCAAGCCGGATATTGTCCCCTGCTTTTGGGTTCCATAACACGAACTCATCCTCTTCGTATTCTTGAACCATGTAATCTGTTAGCTCCACATCATCTTGAGGATCGTAGTGTTGACGTGGACCTAACTGGAGAGCCAGGTTGTCATTTGGTGGTGTCTGTTGGGTCGTCGCCTGAGTAGGATCGGCCTCGTTTGCGGAGTCTTCAGAGTCTTCTGATGCCGGTTGTTCGTCATCACTATCTTCCGTGTCTTTAGAGTCTCCGCTTCCGGATTCATCAAACCCGTCATTGTTGTCATTACCGGCAACATATTGAGGTTCTTGTAAACATTCTTCGTCCGTCATAGGGGATCCTGCCTCGTCATTGACTTCGTTATCGGCATCATGTTCCATTGGGGGGAAATCATGCTGAGACCCAAAGGGTGGTACATTTACGTTCGACACGTCACGTAGCAGGTTAGTAAAAGTAAGCTGTTGTAACGGAGGGTCTTGTTGCCATTCAACATAGATCTCCGCAACAAAGTCGCCACGTCTCTCAGCGGCTAAATAATCCATCATATCAACCCCGTCGTTGTTGAAAATTTGGCTGGTTTGAGAGTACCCAGCATAAGTGTATCCGAGCAGGAGTTTGACAGTAACAGCTTCCTTGTTGATATTAACATGAGCACATACACATTCAACCAGTTGTTCAAAAGACATCTTCTGTCGCATAATAAAGCTCGATGATTCCAACGAGTTATCATCTTGAACAACCCCGTTTACGTATGAAAACTTACCACCCCAGTATAATCTAACCAGGTATGGAACGAAAGTAGCCATTTGATGGATTGGGTTTGTGAGATATAGAGATATAGAGATAGTTTAAGAAGAAATTTTGGTGTGTTGATGGATTGGGATGAGTATCCCTTAAATAGGAATCAAGTTTGTATGATGCCGCCAAACCATTCTAAGGCATCATGATGCCGCCAAACCATTCTGAGGCATCATGATGCCGCCAAACCATTCTGAGGCATCATGATGCCGCCAAACCATTCCGAGGCATCAACTTTTCATGATGCCGCCAAACCAGTATAAATACCATATCAAGTCTCAATCTAAGTCACAATTTCCTCTATTCATCGGGTTTAAAAACTATGGGTGGCGGTTATCACGAATGTGACGGATCTTCAAATGTCCGGCGATACTCTCGCCGGGGACGGAGAGTATCATTTTCATCTCCTCCTACTCCTGCACAACCTTCATTCTATAATCCTCCTACTGCACAAATAACTCCTCCTGCTCTTACTCAAATAACTCCTCCTCCTGCTCCTACTCAAACAAGTCATCCTACTCCCCCAGCAGATGATGAGTTAACGGAAGAGGAGTTGGTCTGGGTTGTGGATTATGCCACGGCTCTACGGGATTTGGACCGTTTAAGGTTGTCAGCACCCACCCCCCGGATGCAAGAGAGTACACAGATCCCCCAAAACCAAGGTACAACCACCCCCCCACCAGCAGGCTACACCAGCAGGCCATCACCACCATCACCACTGGCTACTCCCAAGTAATTTAGGATTTTAGTATGTGTTTATGTAAGCTTTAAATAAGTTCTTTGGGATTAGGATGTATGTATTATGTGTTTATGTATTATGTGTTTATGTATTGTGGATTTATGAAATGTGCGTTTTTTGAAAAATGACCTCCTGGCCGTTTTCGGGCCGCCTGGATCAGGCCCCGGAGACCCGAAAACGGCCCGGACATGGTGCGACACCCGTGTACTAGCCAAGGACAACGCGTCCGAAGGTCCGGTTACCTGACTGCCAGGCCCTGCCAGACTGTATAGACAGCCAAACACGTCAGCCCGGGCCATTTTCCACTTTGTGGGTTTTTTGAAAAATGACCTCCTGGCCGTTTTCGGGCCGCCTGGATCAGGCCCCGGAGACCCGAAAACGGCCCGGACATGGTGCGACACCCGTGTACTAGCCAAGGACAACGCGTCCGAAGGTCCGGTTACCTGACTGCCAGGCCCTGCCAGACTGTATAGAGAGCCAAACACGTCAGCCCGGGCCATTTTCCACTTTGTGGGTTTTTTGAAAAATGACCTCCTGGCCGTTTTCGGGCCGCCTGGATCAGGCCCCGGAGACCCGAAAACGGCCCGGACATGGTGCGACACCCGTGTACTAGCCAAGGACAACGCGTCCGAAGGTCCGGTTACCTGACTGCCAGGCCCTGCCAGACTGTATAGAGAGCCAAACACGTCAGCCCGGGCCATTTTCCACTTTGTGGGTTTTTTGAAAAATGACCTCCTGGCCGTTTTCGGGCCGCCTGGATCAGGCCCCGGAGACCCGAAAACGGCCCGGACATGGTGCGACACCCGTGTACTAGCCAAGGACAACGCGTCCGAAGGTCCGGTTACCTGACTGCCAGGCCCTGCCAGACTGTATAGAGAGCCAAACACGTCAGCCGGGGGCATTTTTCACTTCATGTAGAAGCCGCTTAACCATTTAGCGGCTTCAACTTTTTATGATGCCGCCAAACCATTACGAGGTATAGAAGCCGCTAAACCATTACGAGGCTTCATGTAGATGCCGCCAAACCATTACAAGGGTTCACCTCTTTAAAAGCAAGCAGGTAGCTGATTCACAAACAACACTCACTCAACTTCTTTCTCTCTTACCCACTCATATTTGAAATATATAACAATGGAAAACAATGGAGACGGCTTTTACTGTTCACAACCAGCTCCTAAAACGGTAAAATCGACCGAGCACATTTGGAGGCGTTTACGCAAGCCATCAACAACATTCACGGCTGGTTCGACTTCAAGTAACCCACAAGTGAAAGCAGCCGAAAACGACCAAGACAAGCCCAAAGAAAACCCGCAAGAAAACCAACAGTGCAGAACCAACTGGTCTGCTGATGTTGTCGACTTTTATACAAACGGGGATGCCCCATTTTGCTACACTCGCTTCATTTCCGCCAAACTAGACAGAAATTTTTGGGGTACACTTCTAGGGTGCCAACCCAACAGGGCGCTATCCGCAATGGTAATTTTCACGTTAATTTAACTTGAAAGTAAATTGATTTGCTTAACTTAATAACGAACCTTATGCATTATTATGATTTCAGCACGTTGAGGCGTGGACGGTAAGACTGATGCGACTTAGACAAGCAAAGCTTTTAAGAGATCCTGCTTCACAGCTACGTTGGACAGTTTTACCCCCTGCCTTCTATGATGAAATGAAGGACTCGAATTCTTCAGTTGCCCTCGACATGGCTGGAAGAATGGAACCCTACCCGCCATTCTGGGAAGTTGACCGCATTTACCTTCCTTTATCGATGGGGGTGGGAGACTGGCTGCTTATCCTAATTGATCTAAGAAACATGGTAATTACCCAATATTGGACTGATAAGAGATGGAGAAACGAAAGGCGACGCGAAGTTTCTCACTATATGGAGATGATTAGGCTTTTTTTCGAATGGTTTCTAAAACGTATTCGTTACTGGCTGAAGTCTAATCGCGTGGACAAAACACCAATTTCTGTTGGTTTAGTTGAATTAGATGTGCCCCAAGACAAGGGAAAGGTTGATAATGCTGGTGTCTTGGTTTGTATGATGATGGATAGGCTTGTGAGAAAAAAGTCGTTGTCGCTAGAAATCGACGTCGAAGATGCTTGTGTGAATTATCGACGACACATGGCAGATGAGCTATACAAATGCTGTTGTGAAGCAACTTCTCGTCATGTTACTTGATTATGTATTGTTGTTTCTCCTATTAATGTTTATGTTTAACGATGTTAGTGATTTACATTACCATCCCACGCATAATGATGGGTATGGGAATCAAGGACCACCACCCAACGATTGAAAACGGGCAAGTTAATAATGATAGATTTATTTAAAACAAATAATACAAATTTACTTAACAACTATTTTTCCAAACTACTCAATCAAACTATATAGCCTACCGAGTTACAAGACAATTTATTTCCGAGATCACCAATTCCAAACTACTCAATCAAACTATACAATCTACCGAGTTCATTAAGTTTCCGTTTCTCACATTCCAGGGGAAACCATCTGAATCAAACAGGGGAACATCAATCAATCTGTTGAACATGTGTACGAAATCTACAGGTACCCAATGGTTTCCGTTTCTCACATTCCAGGGGGAACCCATCTGAATCAAACAGGGGAACATCAATCAATCTGTTGAACATGTGTACGAAATCTACAGGTACCCAATGGTCAACCCAGGCTGCCATACAAGAATAGCACGGTGAAGAACCGCATCATCCGATGTCTTCGACGTCGCTAATCACATGATGTGATTCTTCAACACCGGATGGCCTTGCCCTACAGCCTTTGTCTGGAAAGTTGACTCCCCTAATTATGCCGTTGGAATGTCCGGGTTTGGTAGACTGGATATTGAGAGCACCACCGACAACCAACGGCAAAATATTATAAACTACAAAGACAACGTTGCATTCAACACGTGTTATACCACGTGTGGATGTAACATCGATCCAAGTAGTTTCATGTGGATGTAACACCGATCCAAAGACCGCGCTTTCTTGGACCCCAGAAAGAGGGACGCCACAACATGGCTTATCCCCGCAGAAAACAGTGTGTTGTAAATGGGGGTTTTATTGTGGTTATAATGTATTTGTTTAGGTGTGGAATGTGATGGAGAGAATGGGCAGAGGCTCGGTTTATATAAGAAATGAAAGTGAGAAATGAATTGGCGGCATCAATGTGGACATCTTGGTTGGCGGCATCAATATGGCCATCTCAATTGGCGGCTTCAATGTTAACTTATCAATTGGCGGCATCAAGGTTGGATTTATTAGATGCCGCCAATTGAGAACCACACATCACCATTTTTGGTTTTTTTTCCCAATACCCACCAAAAGTAATTTCTAAAAAAATAACTCTACTACTTACGTAAATGATTCAAAATTACTAGAATAGTCAAGTTTGACTTTGACTTTTCCAAAATAAAATAATAAACCGGGTATGTAAGCAATTTAGAGGCTAAGCCGGTAAATTTGGACGTTTAGCCGACTCCGCGTAAATATTGCACCCTAGGTGTATATATTATGCAACAATCTTATGTACATAGTCGCGTAGTCATATTTAATTATATTAACTTTTTACATACCGTATAATAAACCTTAGACCCACCGTAATGGTTACAAAATAGGGCGCTATTTTTAAAAATAAAGCCTCTCACACCGTTATGGGAGGGCTTTATATTCTAAAAAGTGGTTGTGGCGTGATACAAATAACGCCTGGAACAAAATTCCCCCACCAATCATGGGTTGCCACCTCATCTCTCTATCTTTTTATTATTATTTTAGTATTTTTTTTTAATTTAAAAGATAAAATAAAATATTAATAGGGTACACCCCCTTTTCACTTTCTCTCTCTATGCTGACTCAGCTGTCACATGGACCAATCAGAAAGAGGAGCTTTATAAATAAAGCCCCCCACTACACATGGTCTTACGAAAAACTGCTTTCTAATATAATGCTTTCTAATATAATAATACTATACAAAAGTTAAAGATAAAAATATCTGATCTTGATTGTTGATTTGTTATCCTTTTCATTTTCTTTTTTACTTTATAATTTTATTTTGATAATATTGTTAGGATTAATATAAATTTAGATAGGAATTGATTCAAATAAAAACCTTTGGTCAAATTAAGAACTAAGAGAACCATTTTTGACCACACATTTTCTATAAAGCAATTTTTTTTAATCGTTGCTTTTTATACAGGAATATTTTTTTTTACTTTTTATTTTATTTTATCTTTTCAATATACACACGTGTATAATTGCAATATACACATATGTATAACTGAAAATGTAATATACACATATGTATAAATGAAAAAAAAAAATTCCTTGCATAAAAACACGCGATTAAGCAAATAAATTTTTTTTTTGCCTTTATAAGAAATGTGTAGTTCATAATGGTTCTCTCAGTTCTCAAATAGGGGTTGGTTCTCTTAGGATCCCTAGCCAATTTAGATATATATAGTTTTTCAACAAAATATATTGAAAAGTTAGTTGTATTATGTATTTTGGATCTTGAAAGATGGGTTTGTTTATATAGTCATAAAGTTTTGTTTTTGTTAATTAAAGTGGTTGCGATCAGTATTTTTGGTATTGAGATATTAAATTTTATTCGATTATTCAGGTGCTCTAGACATTACAAGGAGTATGGCATATATATCGCGTTGGTCTAATCTATTAGCATGGTTGCATGATCATGTTGTTATCCTAATTGGGTTTGTTAGCATGGATCGTTTTGCTAAAGACTTAAACTAGCAAATAAAAGGAGAACTAATATCGGATGCCTACAATTATACTATAGTGTATTTACTTCAACATGCATGATTGTACAATGTGTGACTTTACTTCGTATATATATCGAATAAGCACTTGTATTTATTTCCTCTATTGATGATGTGATGTTATAATGGTTTAAGGTGATATGCTAATTGAGTTGCACAAAATTTTTAAATCTTAATTTATGTCAATTCATGTATTGATATATAATATATTAAGTTATGTAAAGTTCTATATATCGGTTTTTGCCAAGAATGTCATAAAGTTCTAAAAAAAAAACATGTGAAAACCACACCTGCATTAATATAAACTAAAATATATTAGAATTAAAAAAATAAATGGTATTTGATACGACTCAATATAATTTGTGATGTAATCTTTGTCTAAATATAGCTAAAATTAACATATCACTAAATTGTAACCAAATTTATATAAATCATAAAATTAACATTATCACAAGAGATAAATAGAATTACATTGTAGATCACCACAAAAGAATTGGTGTGAGTGTACATGATTATAACTTTTTAAACAAGATAATGTATTGACACATTAAAAACATTGCTTACACATATGGACATACGAGTTTCTTCATCATGATTTGTTGTGTGCTAACATATCACTTATCATCTTCATACCTAAAATAGAAAGTGTAGACATGTCACATACAAATTTAATCATGATTTCGTGTGCCTGATTGTCAACTAATTATAATTACAAATAAATAAATAAGCAATGAGTTAGTTAGCAACTTGGATAAAATACGAATGGGTGTAATTAAAAATAATGTCCAATGTGGTTGCTGCCTTTGATAAAACAAAAGGTTTTCACGTCACGCCAAGCAATTATTTTCGTCACGTGACCTATGACGCTCTTTTCATAATCTTGCAAACAAGGTCTAAGTGTTTATTCAACATATTTTATTTGTTAATCGTCGGTCACTAAGGAAGCTTTTATTTTACGAAATGATTTGTAGCCTTTTAGGTAGATTTTTTATTTAACAGCAGTAATAATATAAGATTGACCCATTCATAAACAAATTAGTCAAAATAATGATCAGTTCTATAATTTTAGTATACTCTAGTGTGTTAGGCTGGGGCAAAATGTCTGGTTAACTTCTAATTTGCGCCTTGGTTTAAAACTCTCCAAGACTTAAGGATGAGCAAAAATCGTATAATCTAACATGAATCAAAAAAATATAACTGAATTTTATAGTTCTGTAATGATTATTTTTATATAGAGTGTGACATCCGTCACTTTTTATTTTTATATAATAATAATTATGATAATAATGATGATAATAATAATAATAATAATAATAATAATAATAAAAAAATAAATTCAGATTATATATAGATATATATTTATAACCACACTGACTTGAAACACCATACAAAACCAACCCAAACCATAACTCACCCTTACTATTACAGCAGCCCACCATCTGAGCCCATCACCCTAGTCCAGCCCAACTGAAGCCCATCCCTCCTTTCCCCTTATCTGCTAAAAAAAAAAAAAAAAACAGAACCCCCCAGGACTCGAACCCAAGTCTGGGGCGGTTCGAGCCTTAACACCTCCAACACAAACCACTACTCCAAGATGCTCCTTGTGATAGAATACAGGGGCATTAAATATTTAACCCAAAGTTAAACGCTGTCTGTTTCTTTCTTCTTGGTCGCTGCAGAAGACCCACGCCAAATCCTCCATGTTTGACTTTGATTGAGCCTAAATATGGTAACCATTGACTAATTAACCTCACCTAACGATTTACACATCATTAACGCGTCCTATTCACGCTAATATGCTTGATTAGCGGCCAAATTTGTCAATTCAAATTCGTTTTTAAAGCTTCCAAACCCAATTATCAATCTATATATATAACGATGTTTTAACGCAATTAAACCCACACACAAACACTAAAGGGGCCGATTAACACACCTATACTTTCAATTCCTGATAATTTTTCGTAATCAAGTATATGCCTCGCATCCTTTGACTTTTTAGTTGACCGACCTTTCTGCTTCATTCTTGGGTTTGTAAGTTTGATTTCTGCTTTGATCTTGATTCATATGCTTATGTCAAACAATAACCCCATACAATTCGGGGTTATTGTCAAATCAATCGCTTGATTTAAAAACCTAGGGTTCGATATATGTAATTGGGGAAGAACATGATCTTGAGTGTAGTTATAAATTTTAATCGAACAGAAACCAAACACAACCACTGGTCTAGACCAAGTGGTTGTGCCTGGTGTCTTTGAACAGGCCCACACGGGTTCGACCCCTGGCATCAGCAAGGGTTTTTCTTTTTGAAACATTCAAGCTTTGTTATATATATATAATTACTAGTATTTTAAAATTAATTTTAAAATACTAAAACTCTTTTAAAAACTCTACAAAAATTATTTTATGTTAATCTAGTGAAAAAGTTTAACATACAATTTTTAGTTTTCAAAAATTTATTTATTTAATATATTTAATAAATAAATCGAGTTTATTCTGTTATATTTATAAAATTCTATTAAAATATCTAAACGATTTTATTAATCTCACAAAAATTATCCTAAACTTGTACAACAATAAACATTTCAGAAATTATTTTTATTCCAGAAAAACCGCCCATTTTATATTTTTAATTAATTTTTGTTAGTTTTAATCATAAATAATTCATAATAAATTCATTTTTCAACATTTTTGTACCAAAATTTTACATAAATTATTTCTATTCATTTGGAACTGAAATACAATTTTTAATTCAGAAATTCTTTAATTTTAATATTTTTAAATATTAAAGTTATATTTTGACAATTTGAAATAAATAGATTAAATATTCTATTTTCAAAAAAAAATTTATAAAAATTATTTTCACACTTAAAACTTTATATTGTGACCATATTTGATTTAAAATTTACAAAAAGACTTTTGTTTATATATTTACCAAATTTCTCTTATTTATTAAACATTTTATTTATTAATTAAAACGAATACTTATCCCCAATTCGAAGCCCTAGGAAATACTTATAAACTAGATAGACTTAGACTTATTTGTTACATTATTACATAGGGTGATACTTGGCAACGTTGGATTATACTTATTCAATTACACAAGACTTACCACCTTGCTAAAGTAAGTATTACTTATCCCCTTTTTCGCTTTTACAACTTTTGGGGTGATTCATGCACAAGTATACAAAACTTTCATATTCATTTACACATACATTTTTATTCATTTACAATTCATATACGTGTCTTGTTTATCTTTGTGCTTATGTTTGAACATGAACGTAGCTTACATACAAAATCATACATCTAGACATAACTTATGTTATGGTGCTCTTTACATACAGACGTAACTTATGTTACGGTGCTCATTTAGACATAACTTATGTTATGGTGCTCTTTTAGACTTGACACGTGTTGAGGTGCTCATTGTCAATTTCATTGTACAAACTTTACATTTGATCTTTGTCTTGTTTGGTTACTTGCATGTTTACATAATGCCTTGGTGATGCTAGACACATGAATTGTAATACCTTTTCAAACTTATACTATATGTACAAAGCTAAGTAGTACTCACCAACATTATATGTTGACCAAATTTATTTTCGTGCATGTTTCAGGATAAGCTGCTTGACGCTTCACATAGGACCTTGGACTTAGACTAAATAAATCAACTATCTCAATTGTTGTTGTGTATTTATTTTCACATGATGTAAAAACAATATTCAATAATCAAATATTTACATTTTAGTACCATGAGCTTTTGAACAATCGTCACTACGTGGCACCTCGATGATTCCGCCATCGGTTGGGGTGTTACAGATTGGTATCAGAGCCATGGTTATAGGGAACTAGGTTATTAGATAAAATGGCCTAGACTATAACCGAACTTCAACTTTCATGCATAATATTTCCTAAATTACCCTACCCCTCATTTCCTTCTACTTTCTTCCTCTATCCCCTCCTTCTCTCTCTCCCTTCTTCTCATCTTTCATCATGGTGCATAGAGATGGTGTCCTACAGGGAGTGGAAAGTTTACATCAATCATGGAACGGGAGCAGTACCTTTCATGAAGACACTCTTAGGCATAATGCCTACTCTTATTTTTGCTCCTTCAAAGATGTCGAACTTTAATGAGTGTGATAAGGACACGTGCAATCTGGAAGGGTGGACGCCTGTACACTGGGTTTTCTGGCATAGGCAAGCATAGCGCATAAATCCATTTACGTACCTGTTATGCTTACCTGGGGATTCCTGGAGTGAGTGTCCACTTATAGGCTAAAGCATGTCTTCTTTGATCACCATTGGGTTCAACTCCTTTGAAAAGTCAACGTTCTTGTTGGGCTTTACAGCTAGACAAGGGCACTCCAAGCATCGTATGCAAGTTTTTCAATAATACTCTCTCGTTTCATATACAATATTTTGTATTTCATGATTTTCATATATTGCTTACAAGTTCATACTTTCATAAGCATCTGTACGGTTATACACTTACATTTTCTAATCTCATGATTATTCATTGACTACCTCATAGATGTCTGCTCGCCGCATGCTCCGTAATGCCAGCCAACACCCTGTTCGTGCTTCTGGACAACGTTCTGATCGTCGCCTCGCATCTTTGGTCGCCGAGCAAATTGCTGCAGTGATCCCAAACCTTGTCAGTGAGATAACCCAGAACAGTAACAGTGCCAACACAGGGGGTACGACTCAATCTCGGTGCACTTTCAAACACTTTAACTCCTGCAACCCCACAAAATTCACTGGTGAGGAGGGTGCTACTGGCCTCCTCCAATGGTTTGAAAGTATGGAGAGCACCTTTGTGAACAGCGAGTGTCCTGATGAACTCCGCGTTCGCTATGCTACTTGTGTCTTTCAAAAGGGGGCGCTAACCTGGTGGAATGGCGAAAAGCGCAATCGAGGAGCTGATGTTGCTTTATCTTTATCTTGGGCTGAAGTTAAGGAACTCATGATCGCTAAATTCTGCCCTAGGAACGAAATCAGGAAACTGGAGGAAGAGTTCCATGGGCTGAAACAAGACAGTGGTGAGAATCTTGCGTATAATACTCGATATCACGAACTTAGCATACTGGTTCCACACATGGTCATCCCGGTCTCTCGAGCAATCGAAAAATATATCGAGGGATTACCTGACCTGATTCAAGACGTTGTCACTAGAGGCAAAGCCACTACGGTAGAAGAAGTCATCCAACTTGCAGCCACTTTAACAGACAAACACGTAAGGAAAGGAAACTTGGTTAGGAAGGGCACCAAGACGTCTGCTGAGAAAACCACCCATGTTGTTGAACAATCTAAGATCGTTTTAGCAAAGGCCGCCACTACTGCTTCGAACTCTAAGAAGCGAATGGGCGATAATCAGAACCATACTGTTGTGGATCCTGTGACTCAGCCTCCTATCAAGAAAGCCTACACGGGAATCCATCCTCAATGCAACACTTGCAAGTATCATCACCCTGCAAATCTTCCATGCCGTCAGTGCACTAGATGTGGAAGGTTTGGACACTTTGTCACCACTTGTCGAGTAATGGTTGGGACACAGGGTAATCATCAAACAGCTGCTCAGGAACTACTACAGATTACTAACGGTCGGGCATGTTATCATTGTAGAGACCCTAACCACATGCGACCTCAATGCCCTAAATTGAATAATGTAAACCTGGTGGCACATGGACGAGCTTTCAATATCAATATCAACGAAGCAGACGGTCACGATGACGTTAATCCCACTGGCTAAGCCATGGATGGAATCTTCTTAAGACTCGGGAATCCAACACTTGCGTTTCATTTTCTTGATCCTATTATCATTTTGTACCCAATTTTGTCGCACTCATTAGCATATAACATCTAGAAATTTCCTTGCATACTATTGTGTATTAACACTGATTGGAAATTTATCATATTTGGTTATGTTTATTTTAATCGTAGAAATTTAAAGACTCTACCTTACATTTATTTGAAACATTTGGACTTAATTTCCATGAAAATCAAACTACTAAAAACTTGATACTTGATCTTACAGAGCTTTTCTAAAAACATCGTTGTTTGAAACTTGACTTTTCCCTTAATTTGACTATCCATTGAACATGACACTCGTAAACTATTTCTATAGGCCACTAAGATAACACTTACACTTAATGGTTGTAGTACTTACAAACTTACTTGCGTGTGTGTAATTACCCACGCAACTCAGATAAACATTTCATTTAAAGGGCTCCTCGGACGAGTGGTAGCCCATACTTAGATACTGTTATGCTTACAAGTCGTTGCAAACCAATGCAATTGACCTCGTTATTACATAGCCTCATTTCATTGATGTGTCATCTTCTTGTGAAACTTATTTTCTTTAATGTGTGTTAGATTAGGATCATAGAATGACATAAAACCCTAATGTAAGGTAAATTGATGATTCCGGTCCGGAACGTAATCATGAATTTACAGGTGCGTTAGGGTAGTGTGAAATTCTATTAGAGTTTTTGGTAGGCGTCCAGTACGTTTTCAAGGTATCAAAGGTGTGGTGGGTTAGCTACGGTACACCCTGTATACAAACACTAATGATGCATTGAAGGTGAGACTGGAAGTCGGACCAGGAACAAACTCTACTTACTTGGTAGTTCATTTGGTCTTTTTATAGTCAACCAAGTTAAACACTCATTTTAGGATTCCTAAAACTTGAAGTTTAGTGTTTACTAAATTCTTATTCTCCTTATTATTCGAGATGAACCTAATCCAATCCTTAACTCACATCTCTCGAAACAATTCACTCTGTTACCTATAAATTTACGTCGTGCTTTAACTCAAATTTTCCAAACCACAGTTATCTTAATTTTTACCCAAGCATCCATAACCCTATGTTTCTAATAACTTCGGGACGAAGTTTCTAAAAGTAGGGGATGCTGTGACATCCGTCACTTTTTATTTTTATATAATAATAATTATGAAAATAATGATAATAATAATAATAATAATATTAATAATAATAAAAAATTCAGATTATATATAGATATATATTTATAACCACACTCACTTGAAACACCATACAAAACCAACCCAAACCATAACCCACCCTTACTGAAGAAACAAAAGTTCTCACCTCTAGTGGGTATGAACTAGTTGTCTCTGCAAGAAGATCCTTCACTAAGATAGCTGGCTCTCTGACGATGAGTACCTGAGAAACACAATATCCGGTGTGGGGCGACCGCCTCGAATCCAAAGGATTCTACTTAGCAGACATAAAAACGTGGTTAGCCTTAGTGTGTTCTTCAGGGATTTCTGAATGGCCTATTTGAGGAGACGAAGTGCTCCTTAAATAGGTTCCACACGGGCCTCGACATTCACCCTTAACTTACCCAATGGGCTGAGGCCCAGTTAAGGGTTTGCCTCCACACCGGCCCACAATTAGGCCCAACAGAAGATATCATACGACGAGTGAGAAATCATAGAGAAGATCGTACCTTTTCTTGTGACGTGTCGTCGTGTGATTGGTCGCAGGCCTGGGCTCATACGATTGGCCATTGAGTGTACTACTGTCCCTTCTGCTGGCCTTCGTTAGTGGAGATCCCTGCTGAGGTGGTCCCGTGCATTCTTATTGGTCGATATGTACGGAGACCGTACTGTTTGTCTCCTGCGGGTCTGGTCTCGGACACGTGTGATTCCCCTGTTAGCCGATCGTGCCGCATGCTCCTTGCCACACGTCGTTGGACTCTGGTTGGCTCGTACCATGTTGTACGATCATATGGGTTATCGCCACGTGTTTGCTTTGGCTTTGTCCTCAAACCCTGGCGGATGTTGGTCCAACATCCGCGTTTAGTGGTTGCAACCCGCATCCGGGTTGATATGGCAGGACCCGCAGGTGATGGGCTTACCCTGCCCATGGTTGACGTTGTAATCACTTGGGCTTTGTGGGCCTGCTCCCGTGTTTGGGCTTTGGCTTTGGGTAGGGGCCCAAGTAAATTTGGGTCCCTACCCCTTCAAGTCCCCCTAGTCCAGTGACGCTCTTGGTTGTGCGTAGCAAAAGCGTGAGCGGTGATGGACTGATTGGGAGAGAATAGTTGGGGTGTTTGCGGCGGATTTTTAACTTTTTGCGGATTATATGTTCTGGCGGGTTTTTACGTGTTCCGTCAAGCGGGTCGTCATCCCGCTGCGACTGTTTTGTTTGGGATTATGGATGAGCTTGCCCTTGGGGGAAATTCAGAAGGTTGTCATCATTGCGTTTTGGTCTGACAGTTGAAGTGACTGACTCTTTGTCTGCCGCGTCTGTTTTGCCGTCATGTCAGTTATGGGGAAACGACTTTTGGAGTACTCGTGTCAGGTGCGCGTGGGCGACGCGCTGCGCGTGGCAGGATTTTTCGCTGTAGTGGGCCACGTGTCACGTTGATGATGAGCCTGGGTGTGTCAGTGTGGCCCACTGTAATTAATGTGGGCAGTATATATAGCCCTTCATTTCCTCATTTGTGCATTTTCTTGCTTCCTGTTCACTTAAAATTTTTTCACTTCTTTCTTTCGTGGTAACCGTCTGCCAGTTTTTAGTCCAGAAGTTTATCCGAGTTTTCCGTTTAATCGAAATGGCCGATACTGATGCTAGGGGCAAAAAAGAAGCCGTTTGTATGGCTGACGCTCTGATCAAGTGGAAAAGGGATTCGTTCGAGCAATTTTTAGAATTATATGAGATTCCGGCGTGTTGGGAGCCAACGTTGCCGGCTGACGGAGAAACTGTCCTCCATGCGGGGCCTGGTATGATGGCATTGTATGCTGCGCGCTTTCAATTGGCCGGCTTTCGGCTACCGGCGACACGGTTCGTCTGCGACCTGCTCCTCTGGTATGGAGTGTATTTGACTCAGGTGACTCCCTTGGGCATGACCCGAATGGTGCATTTTGAGTTCGTGTGTCGTTCTCAGGGTGTTGAACCGACCTTTGAGATGTTCAATGCCTTCTACCGGCTCACCCGTGGGGGCCCGCAATGGTTTTCCTTTACGCAGCGGAGTAGGATTAGGCCTGTTGGAAATGAACCGCCTCGTAGTATGCACGACTGGAAAACGAAATTCTTCTTTATCCGGCAGGGGGTTGTGCCGGTGTCTTTGCAGTGGCTGGCTGTTTCCGCCAAGTCGAAATTGAAAGATTTCCCAGTTGTCAATTACTCCGATTTCGATTGGTATGAGAGGATTACACAGCAGGTGACTTCCATTGAGATGGCGAACGTGAGGCCGGAGGCGTTGCTGATGGCGGGTGTCAGCCGTGTTGGCGGGAGAGCTGACCAGAACCCGCACTTTTATGTGGATGGTAAAGGTACGTCCGGCTTACGTTGTTCGTTCTGTCGCATTAACTTAGTTTCGACCGTTCGTTTGACTTTGATGTTGTTTTTGCAGAAACAAGCTGTTTCTACTCAATTGTGGCTGGAGTGGATGGGAAGTTCAGATGGGTGCCGCTTCGAGCGGATGAAGAACCTTTGGTGGAGCAGACGCTCAAAAACTTTGTGGCCGTCAACGTGAAGGATTTTCCCGGACATACCCTGATTCCAGGTGATGTTCCTATTAATCCCCGCTCTCAAAATGCAGTCTCTGCGGGAGGGGTTAATCTTATGTTTATATCCGATGATGAGTCTGAGGATGATTCGTACTCGTTATCTCACCGCGGTCGGGCTCGTGCAGGTATCAGTCGTGGCGGCAGTTCTTCTCGACAGCCGCCTGCATCTGGCGGTGCCAATGACAAAGGGGATTATGTGGAAGTGTTCACCACGACACCTGTATCTAGTCGTCCCGGTGGGGGGTTGGGGAGCGGTGGTCATGGTGTTGGGAATAGGCTGCGGGATGTGGTGAGCATGATGGATGCGGGCAAGCGAAAGATGCCCGAAGGGGATGCTTCAGCGTCTAACTTGAAGGTTAAGTTGGCTGTGTCCCACAAGCGGCCTCGTTTGGCCTCGAAAATTGTGAAGGAAGTTCACCCAGGTATAGCCCTGTTTAGCATTCTGTTCCTGTTCCCTTATATTCCTTTCCTCATGTTCTGTGTTCTTGTAGGTGCATCCTTGCTTTTTCCTGGCGGGTCGAAGTTGTCCGAAGTAACTGGTGGACGATCTACTGGGCCTACCCCGCCCGGTGCCCCGACAACGGGTGGGGATGGCGAACGACCGCACGAGACTGAAGTGCGTCCACAGCCTTCGCCAAAGGAGGTGACCGGTCCACCGCAGAGAAGCAGTCTGAGGTAGCTCGTGAGGCTGAAACAAGATGAAAGGAGAAGGAGAAAGGGAAGGGTGTTCAGGTTGGTGAGGATGTGGGTGCAGGATTGCAAGCTAAGTCTCCGAGCGGCATGGAGCAACCGCATGATCCTGGTTTTTCAAGTGGAGCCTTTGAGAGTACGGGATATGTTGATTTATCATCTGGTGGCGGGTCAACGGGTGGCAGCGATGGTGGAGAGTCCGTGAAAGAGAACATGCCCGCTAGCGGCAGTAATCCCAAAAAGGCTGATACCACAGGGATAGCGTCCAGCGGTCTTAGGCTGGATGTTGCTACTGGGCCAATATACAGGCCTGACTGGTCTGTTCATGAGGATGGCCGCTTTTTCCAAATAGAGACCTGTGAAGAATGGTTATCGGGTTCTATTCCTCCCGCCGAGCGAGCATATGCTGCTAAACGGGACCGTCTGGCGCTTCTTCAAGACGGCGCCGCTGGGCTGGCGATGGCTGCGGCTACGCTAAGTGAGGTGCGGCGCGGGTAACAGGAATTGCTTCAGGCCGAGCAGGAATTGGCGGCGCGCAAGGCGGCCTTTAAGAATGTGCTTGACAAGCATAACAAGGATTGCGTGGCCCAGTCTAAAGCTTTATCTGATGCTTTGGCGCAGGCTAAGTCCGCTGAGGAGCGCCATGCCAAATCTTTCCAGGAATGGAAGACGTCTTGTGAAGCTACAAACCAAATTATCGCCAAGGAGCGTGACCGCGCCCGGGGTTTAGAAAGTGAGCTTGATCGCCTTAAAGCTGTGTTAGAAGCCAAGGACCTTGAGTTGGAGAAGGAGAAATCTGAAACCGCCAGTGCTCGCGCGGATTTAGCTAAAAAGGAGGACGAGGTGTTGGTTCAATCTTCGCGCGTATCAGGTCTGGAAAATGACATTATGCTGCTGAAGCGTGAGGTGGATGCCCTCCGCGACGAGAAGTAGACCCTTAGCACCGACGTCCAGGACCTTACTGCCTCCCGCGACAGTGCCCAGGACATGTTACGTATTGCCCAAGATAGTCAGGAAGAAGCATTGAATGATGTGAACTGGTTAATGACTACTGGGATCTAAGGGGTATGTGTTTCTGCCTTCCCTTCCATTGCTTTGATGTGTAGTTGCGTACCCTGTCATTTGTTAATTCTCTGTGTTGTAGGTTTTTTCTCGCGTGTGGGAGGAACCGGCGATGGTTCAGGCCGTTGCCCGCTTGTTGGAGAAATCGAAGCAATTTGGCGCTGTCCTTGGCTTCAAACAGGGATTCAACTTTTGTCTCAGCGGGCGTGCCTTGGAAGACAACCCTTATCGTGACGTGGACGCGGAGGCGGAATATGATGCGGAGGTTGCGGCGTATGATGAATTAACTTTCCCCATGATGGATGTGGTCGCTGAATGTGCTAAGTCGACTGATGGGGTGCGGCTTCTTCGTGCTGCCTTTGAGGAAGCGGAAGAAGAGTTACAAGCGGAGAAGGTAAAAGAGAACCAAGAAGAAGCTGCTCGGGTGGCGGCTGCGCTCCGTGGTGAGGGCCCTTCGACCGCAACACTAGATGCGAGTGCTTCTTTCGCGCCGCTTGCCGACGACACTGAAGATGATTTTATTGACCGCGTTGACTTCGGGTAGGAATGAGTGTTAAACTCTTTTAATTTGTTTGAATTTGCATGTTGAACATTTATGTTTTGTGATGACGCTTTGTATGCCTTTTGCCCTTTCATTTGTGTATGTCTTTTCAACTTTCTTGTCATGATTGCTTTAGGGATTTTAGGCGTCAGCCGTCAGTCATTAATGACTTCTGACGGCTTGACAGACGGCTGCAGGTGACACTTGTCACTATTTGTCGGTTGAAGTGACCTCCGGTATTAATGGCGACTCATGATTACCCCCTTTAATTGTGTATAAATAGGATCAGTTTGTGCTGATTTGCTCATTGATCCATTCTCTCTTATCCTTTTTCTTTCCTCCGGTGTTTCTCATCACAATGGCGAATCTCCGTTCGTGTGAAAAAGTTTCCGGTGATGCATTTGAAGATAATCTAGTAGTTGAATGCTTACTAGCTCTCAGAAGTGGAGTTCCTCCGGGTAACCCACCGGAAGTGATAACCAGCCCAGTCGATCCGGAGAGCCGGATGAAGATCTTAGCCAATGTTTGCATGCAAGCAGCTGCCGGAGCTGTGCCTCCGGCCACCGGCGAAACCTCCGCCGCTGGGGAGCAGCGCATGAGGGCCTTAGCTGATGTTTGTGGGCAGCTTGTCGCCGCGGAGCGTTCCTCCTCTGTGGGTTCCAGTGATCGGCCGACGGCCATCCTGGCATGTCCGGCGGTGGTCCGACCTACCCCTAAGGTCCGGTTCCGTCGCAACGGCGATTCGTGGGACCATCTTATCGTCTTAGATTAGGTGTTGGCGTCGCTTGGTTGTTGCTTTTGATGATGTATGTAATAGTTAGGATTATCGGGCATCTATGTTGTGCTCCTGCGGGGCTTGTTTTTTGTTAATGTACCCGGGTGCCCGATGTTTTGTTGATGTTTGTTTGATATGGAATGGACTTAATATTATGGCTTTTTAACTGTTTTGTTGTGTACATAGCCCATGTCCCTGTTTGCTTTCTGACCTGCTCAGTTCGTATTGCCTTTCTTTTTGCAGGTGAACTTTGCGGGCCCAGGTGGC
Source organism: Ambrosia trifida (assembly GCA_028751855.1). NCBI lineage: Eukaryota > Viridiplantae > Streptophyta > Magnoliopsida > Asterales > Asteraceae > Ambrosia > Ambrosia trifida. The sequence goes on from CM054122.1 coordinate 113,522,981, forward strand.
TATGTTGCATGAAAATGCCAACGTGCTTCTTGTTCGCTTGGACCGCGATGAGTTGTCTATGAAGGCAAACTTCGCGGGCCAAGGTGGCTACGTTGCGTGAGAACGCCAACGTGCCTCTATTCTGCTTAGTCCGTGATGAGTTGTCTATGAAGGCAAACTTCGCGGGCCAAGGTGGCTACGTTGCGTGAAAACGCCAACGTGCCTCTGATCTGCTTAGTCCGCGATGAGTTGTCTATGAAGGCAAACTTCGTGGGCCAAGGTGGCTACGTTGCGTGTAAACGCCAACGTGCCCCTGGTCTGCTTAATTCGCGACGAGTTGCTTGTTAAGGCAACTTCGCGGACCAAGGTGGCTATGTTGCGTGAAAACGTCAACATGCCTCTGATCTGCTTAGTTCGCGACGAGTTGCTTGTTAAGGCAACTTCGCGGACCAAGGTGGCTATGTTGCGTGAAAACGTCAACATGCCTCTGATCTGCTTAGTTCGCGACGAGTTGCTTGTTAAGGCAACTTCGCGGACCAAGGTGGCTATGTTGCGTGAAAACGTCAACATGCCTCTGATCTGCTTAGTTCGCGACGAGTTGCTTGTTAAGGCAACTTCGCGGACCAAGGTGGCTATGTTGCGTGAAAACGTCAACATGCCTCTGATCTGCTTAGTTCGCGACGAGTTGCTTGTTAAGGCAACTTCGCGGACCAAGGTGTCTATGTTGCGTGAAAACGTCAACATGCCTCTGATCTGCTTAGTTCGCGACGAGTTGCTTGTTATGGCAACTTCGCGGACCAAGGTGGCTATGTTGCATGAAAACGTCAACATGCCTCTTTAGTGTTAGTATTGACGCTAACGTTATGTCGTGGACTGTAAGTTAAAATGCTAACATATACCATTGATAGGGCATAAAGCCAATTTGGAGTGTTACATGACATTGTTGGAACTAAAACTATTACATGTAACAAATACGCAGCTGGGCCGCGTTCCATGACCTTGGGATTGGGGTGCCATCTAAGCGTTCCAGCGCATATGCACCCTTTCCGAGTATTTCATGGACTCTGTACGGGCCCTCCCAGGTCGGTGCTAATTTTCCGGGTGCTTCAGCCGTCGATGCTTCGTTGAGACGGAACACAAAATCCCCAACATGGAAATGCGTCTTCTTTACCCTGGCATTGTAGTATTACTCCACCTGTCTTTTATATTTGGCCTCTTTGAGTGCCGCCAACCCTCTTCGTTCCTCTAGAAGGTCTAGGTTGAAGCGTAATTCAGTGTCATTGTCAGTCTTTGAGGCTAACAGGACGCGTGCAAATGGGCACCCTATTTCGGCGGGGATCATGGCCTCAGTGCCATATGTTAGACTAAAGGGTGTCTCCCCATTGCTGCTTTTGGTTAGCGTGCGGTGCGCCCATTAGACGTTTGGAATCTCGTCCACCCAGCCTGTCCGCCTGGTGTTTAAGCGGGTTTTGATTCCATTGACAATGCTGCGGTTTGCTCGTTCGACCTGTCCGTTGGCTTGCGGGTGAGCCACGGACGTGAAGGTCTGTTCCACCCCCATGCTTGTCAGCCATTCTTGGAGCCCGGAATCTGTGAACTGTAGGCCATTGTCGCTGACGATATTCATTGGCAAGCCAAAGCGACAAATGATAAACTCCCAGATGAAGCGCTTTACTGCACGGGCATCGATGGATACGAGTGGCTTGGCTTCGATCCATTTCGTGAAATAATCAATTGCCACGATGAGGTATCTAACGTTTCCTGGGGCTGTAGGGAATGGTCCCACTATATCGATTGCCCATTTTTGGAACGGCCATGCCGATGTGACTGGCACTAAGTCGTTCTTGGGACGCAATGTGCTTGGAGCGTGACGTTGACAGGCGTAGCACCTACGGAGTATTTTGACGGCATCCACATGCATGTCAGGCCAATAATATCCCGCATTCATCAGTTTCGCCACTACCATTCTTGGTCCAGCGTGCAGACCACAGATCCCTTCGTGCACCTCTTTAATCAGGAACACAGCTTTTTCTGTATCAACACATCTTAGTAGGGGTCCCAAGTACGACCGCCTATATAAGGTACCGTCTATCACTTGATAATGCATGGCCTTGTGCTGTATTTTTCGTGCTTCGAATTTGTCTGTCGGTAGAGAACTGCTTGTGAGGTAGGCGATTATCGGGGTCATCCATGACGACATGCCCACCTGCACAACGTTTACTTGATGTGCGGATACGGACGGTGCACTTAATACCTCAACTCTGACGTCCTTGGCCATGTGCTCGAAAACGGAGGCTGCCATCTTACTTAGAGCGTCAGCGGGTTTGTTTTCACTCCTGTTGATGTGGAGGACCCTGCAATGTGTGAACCGCTGCATGAGCTTTTTAGTTTGCTCCAGGTACAGGGCCATCTTGTTATCCCTCGCCTCGTATTGTCCGTTTACTTGCGCAGCTACGAGCATCGAGTCTACATGCGCGTCGAGGAAATGGGCGCCCATCTTGTCCGCGATTCGGAGTCCTGCTAGCAGGGCTTCGTATTCCGCTTCATTGTTTGTACTTTCAAAGTTTAGGCGGATTGCATATGTGAATTCGGCACCTTCTGGGCTGATGAGCCGTAATCCTGCCCCCGCGCCATTCTCGCTCTTCGCACCATCGGTGTAGAGCGACCACTTGTCGCTTTCGGCCGTCGGTGACGGGGATCTTGCTCTATTAGACATTCTGCTACCTTGTCGGCGGGGACTTCTGTCGCGAAGTCCGCCAGAACTTGCCCTTTGATGGCTGGTCGTGGCTTGTAGAAGATTTCGTGTTCTCCCAACTCGATTTCCCACTTTGCTAGTCTTCCCGAGAGTTCTGGCTTTTTCAGGACATCACTTATGCGGTAGTCGGTGAGTACGTTTATTGGGTGTCCCTGAAAGTATCGTCGTAAGCGTCGTGAAGCGTGTACCAAAGCCAATACGAGCTTTTCCATGGTGGAGTAGCGTGTCTCTGCGTCTAACAGTGTTCGGCTTACATAGTAGACGGGCGTTTGCACTCCTTTGCGGTCTACCAGTAAGGCCGCGCCTACCGCCTTATCCGCTACCGCTAAGTATAGGGTGAGCGGTTCCTTGGGCCGCGGGGCTGTTAGCGTTGGTAGATTCATGAGGCACTGTTTCATATCCTGGAATGCGGTTTCTGCTTCGGGTGTCCATCTGAAATTTGTTTTCTTCAAGCAATTGCGGAGCGTGCTCACGAATGGGGAATGACCTTGATGCGTAGTTTGATAGGAAACGGTTCAGGGCTACAAGTCGGCCCATCAAGGTCTGTACCTCTTTGACTGAAGCCGGTGATGGCATGCGCTCTTTTGCTTGCACCTTTTCAGGGTTTACTCGAAAACCCTCTTTTGTGACGACGACCCCCAAGAATTTGCCTTCTTCCATGCCAAAGGAGCATTTGCTTGGATTCAGCCTCATGCGGACTTGTCGTAATTGGTCAAAAGTTTTTTGTATATCGATTAGCATTCGATCCTCTTCTGTACTTTTGATTACGAGGTCATCTACATATACCTCCAGGTTCACTCCAATCTGTGTGGCGAAGACCGAGTCCATGAGACGCTGATACGTTGCTCCCGCATTCTTGAGTCCGAAGGGCATCTTCGTATAACAGAACGTGCCGATGTATGTTCTGAAGGAGGTTTTATCTTCGTCGCCCTTCGCCATCTGAATTTGATGGTAGCCTTTGTAGGCGTCAAGAAAGCATTTGAAGCGGAACGGAGCCAGGGAATCGACTTTCAGATCTATTTCAGGTAGTGGATAGCAATCCTTCGGGCAGGCTTTGTTTAAATCCTTGTAATCCACGCACATTCGCCATCCTCCGTTAGCTTTGGCGACCATTACGGGGTTGGCGACCCATGTTTGGTATTTCACTGGACGGAGTATGCCGGCGTTTAATAGTTCAGTGACCTGTTCATGCATCGCCTTGGTTTTCTCTGGTCCCATGCTTCGCTTCTTTTGTACCACTGGCTATGATGACTTGTATGTAGCGAGCCGATGTTCTGCTATCTCGCGAGGGACTCCTACCATGTCCGCAGGGGTCCATGCGAAGATGTCTTTGTTCTTGATTAGCAGTTGCTTTAGGTGCGTCCGCACTGTGTTTGACAGTGCGGGTCCAATCGTTACCGTTTGTTCTGCGAAACTGGGATTGAGTATCCATTTCTCTGGCTCGGTTGGGTGTGGTGTTTTGGCGGATTTAGCTGGCTTTGGGGTCTCGGCTGTGTGGCATTGGCGATTGCCTCGAATAAACGCCACCCCCTTTCGGGTTGGGAAGCCGACCATTTGATGCGGAGCGGATGCGTTGCTATTGAATTTGGCCAGTCCCTCTCTTCCTATCAGTAGGTCGTGTGCTGAGTTCACTGGGAGTACCATGAATTCGCATTCTTCTATCCGCGACAAATTACCATCTGACCAAGTAACTGGGAACGTGATGACCCCTCGGGGCAGTATTGACTCGTGAATGAATCCTGATATTGGTTCGCTCACTGGTACCAAACGTTTCTTGTCCGCCTCATCGAGCTGGTTAAAACACTGATCGTACATGATGTCCGCACTGCTTCCCGGGTCGAGAAACATGTATGGCGTGCGATAATGACCGAATACCCCCGTGATAATGAGCGGGGACGTAGATGACGCTCCCCCTTTGGGGATGGGCAAAATGACTGGTTGTTCCTTCCATGCATCTTCGCTTGTTTCTGTCAGTTGACGCTTGTTTCGTTTCTGTCCACTTGTTCGTTTGCCTGTCATGTTGCAGCTGTGTCTTGGGGCGTGCTCTATGAGATGCGTTTGCAGGTTGCGTATCCGCTTGTTCGGTCCTTCTCCGCGATCATCGTTCTCGCGGCCGCGGCCATTGCGCTGTACATTTTTGACTAAGTGGCCCAATTGCCCCGATTTTAAGGCAGATTCAATCTCCATCTTTAAGCTGTAACAGTTATTAGTGTTGTGCCCAAAGTCGTTATGATAGTTGCATCGTTTGCTAGTGTCCGCATTCCTCCGCTTGCCCAGTGGGCGAGGTTCCTTGAAGTTATGCTGTTCGGTGGCGAGTACCTGTGACGGTGTTTTCGTCAGCGGCGTCCACTCTGTATTCTTCTTAGATCCTCCCCGCCCGTCGCGGGTATGTTTGTTATTGATGATCTGGCGGGCATCTTCTTGTGCGGAGTACTTGCCCTCTTCTGTGGATCCGGTGATGCGGGACCAAACTGATTGTTTCCCTTTATCCCTTCGCCCCCCCTGATTGTTGGGGTACTGGTGGTGACGAGCATGGCGGAAAGATTTCTTGGATGCTGCGTAAATTTTGGCCGCTTTTATAACCTCATCCCAAGATTATGGGATTCCGTCTTTTCCTGTGAGGCATTTCATGAGGTCGTCGTGGTTGACCCCATGAATGAAAGCTGCTCGCGTGAGTTCTTCCCCGCATCCTATTTGCATTGCTTCGCGCGTATATCGGGTGATGTAATCTTCGATTGCTTCGTTGTCCCTTCTTGCGCAGAGTAGGATGTGGGCCTTGTCTTTTTTGTGTTTCCTCTGATGTGAGAAATGTAGTGAAAACTTGGACAGCAAGTCATCGAAGTCTAAGATACTGCCCGCTGGGAGGTTGTCAAACCACACCCTAGCTGCGCCCATTAGCGTTTGTGCGAAGAGGTGGCACCACACTTGCATTGGCCAATTCTGACTGTGAGCTGCTGTGCGGAAGTCGTGCACATGATCGTCCGGGTCACGTATTCCGTCGTATTTTCCGATGCTGTTTGGTAGCTTAGCCTTTGCCGGTATCGGTGCTAGTGCGACGTGGGCACAGAATTTTGACTTTTCTGCCAGGTCCTTGGGCCTGTAAGGTTTGACTAGGTCGTCATCCCCCTCAGCCTGTGAACTTGATTCGTAGCCGTCCTCCTCCTCAGTGGGAGCGTTGCCCTGGCTGCGGGATCCCTTCCCACGGCCTCCGCAACGACTCCCGATTGTGTTATCTTTATGAGAACGGCTTGTTGTTTTGTTTTTGTTCATTGCCCCTGGCACTTTGTTGGTGGTGTCGAAGTTGAGCGTCTTTTGGACCCGTTGTGCTGCTTGCTGCATTACCCGTTTTTGGTAACCTGCAGTGAGCTCTGCCTGTTGTTTGAAGAGCCATTCGTCTGGGTCTTCCTCTTCTTCGGCCTCATTGTTGTCCAAGTCGACGGTATTCTGAGCTATGGCTTGAAACACCATACAAAACCAACCCAAACCATAACCCACCCTTACTGAAGAAACAAAAGTTCTCACCTCTAGTGGGTATGAACTAGTTGTCTCTGCAAGAAGATCCTTCACTAAGATAGCTGGCTCTCTGACGATGAGTACCTGAGAAACACAATATCCGGTGTGGGGCGACCGCCTCGAATCCAAAGGATTCTACTTAGCAGACACAAAAACGTGGTTAGCCTTAGTGTGTTCTTCAGGGATTTCTGAATGGCCTATTTGAGGAGACGAAGTGCTCCTTAAATAGGTTCCACACGGGCCTCGACATTCACCCTTAACATACCCAATGGGCTGAGGCCCAGTTAAGGGTTTGCCTCCACACCGGCCCACAATTAGGCCCAACAGAAGATATCATACGACGAGTGAGAAATCATAGAGAATGATCGTACCTTTTCTTGTGACGTGTCGTCGTGTGATTGGTCGCAGGCCTGGGCTCATACGATTGGCCATTGAGTGTACTACTGTCCCCTCTGCTGGCCTTCGTTAGTGGAGATCCCTGCTGAGGTGGTCCCGTGCATTCTTATTGGTCGATATGTACGGAGACCGTACTGTTTGTCTCCTGCGGGTCTGGTCTCGGACACATGTGATTCCCCTGTTAGCCGATCGTGCCGCATGCTCCTTGCCACACGTCGTTGGACTCTGGTTGGCTCGTACCATGTTGTACGATCATATGGGTTATCGCCACGTGTTTGCTTTGGCTTTGTCCTCAAACCCTGGCGGATGTGGGTCCAACATCCGCGTTTAGTGGTTGCAACCCGCATCCGGGTTGATATGGCAGGACCCGCAGGTGATGGGCTTACCCTGCCCATGGTTGACGTTGTAATCACTTGGGCTTTGTGGGCCTGCTCCTGTGTTTGGGCTTTGGCTTTGGGTAGGGGCCCAAGTAAATTTGGGTCCCTACCCCTTCACTTACTATTACAGCAGCCCATCATCTGAGCCCATCACCCTAGTCCAGCCCAACTGAAGCCCATCCCTCCTTTCCCCTTATCTGCTAAAAAAAAAAAAACAGAACCCCCCAGGACTCGAACCCGAGTCTGGGGCGGTTCGAGCCTTAACACCTCCAACACAAACCACTACTCCAAGATGCTCCTTGTGATAGAATCCAGGGGCATTAAATATTTAACCCAAAGTTAAACGCTGTCTGTTTCTTTCTTCTTGGTCGCTGCAAAAGACCCACGCCAAATCCTCCATGTTTGACTTTGATTGAGCCTAAATATGGTAACCATTGACTAATTAACCTCACCTAACGATTTACACATCATTAACGCGTCCTATTCACGCTAATATGCTTGATTAGCGGCCAAATTTGTCTATTCAAATTCGTTTTTAAAGCTTCCAAACCCAATTATCAATCTATATATATATAACGATGTTTTAACGCAATTAAACCCACACACAAACACTAAAGGGGCCGATTAACACACCTATACTTTCAATTCCTGATAATTTTTCGTAATCAAGTATATGCCTCGCATCCTTTGACTTTTTAGTTGACCGACCTTTCTGCTTCATTCTTGGGTTTGTAAGTTTGATTTCTGCTTTGATCTTGATTCATATGCTTATGTCAAACAATAACCCCATACAATTCGGGGTTATTCTCAAATCAATCGCTTGATTTAAAAACTTAGGGTTCGATATATGTAATTGGGGAAGAACATGATCTTGAGTGTAGTTATAAATTTTAATCGAACAGAAACCAAACACAACCACTGGTCTAGACCAAGTGGTTGTGCCTGGTGTCTTTGAACAGGCCCACACGGGTTCGACCCCTGGCATCAGCAAGGGTTTTTCTTTTTGAAACATTCAAGCTTTGTTATATATATATATATAATTACTAGTATTTTAAAATTAGTTTTAAAATACTAAAACTCTTTTAAAAACTCTACAAAAATTATTTTATGTTAATCTAGTGAAAAAGTTTAACATACAATTTTTAGTTTTTAAAAATTTATTTATTTAATATATTTAATAAATAAATCAAGTTTATTCTGTTATATTTATAAAATTCTATTAAAATATCTAAACGATTTTATTAAATCTCACAAAAATTATCCTAAACTTGTACAACAATAAACATTTCAGAAATTATTTTTATTCCAGAAAAACCGGCCATTTTATATTTTTAATTAATTTTTGTTAGTTTTAATCATAAATAATTCATAATAAATTCATTTTTCAACATTTTTGTACCAAAATTTTACATAAATTATTTCTATTCATTTGGAACTGAAATACAATTTTTAATTCAGAAATTCTTTAATTTTAATATTTTTAAATATTAAAGTTATATTTTGACAATTTGAAATAAATAGATTAAATATTCTATTTTCAAAAAAAAAAAATTATAAAAATTATTTTCACACTTAAAACTTTATATTGTGACCATATTTGATTTAAAATTTACAAAAAGACTTTTGTTTATATATTTACCAAATTTCTCTTATTTATTAAACATTTTATTTATTAATTAAAACGAATACTTATCCCCAATTCGAAGCCCTAGGAAATACTTATAAACTAGATAGACTTAGACTTATTTGTTACATTATTACATAGGGTGATACTTGGCAACGTTGGATTATACTTATTCAATTACACAAGACTTACCACCTTGCTAAAGTGAGTATTACTTATCCCCTTTTTCGCTTTTACAACTTTTGGGGTGATTCATGCACAAGTATACAAAACTTTCATATTCATTTACACATACATTTTTATTCATTTACAATTCATATACGTGTCTTGTTTATCTTTGTGCTTATGTTTGAACATGAACGTAGCTTACATACAAAATCATACATCTAGACATAACTTATGTTATGGTGCTCTTTACATACAGACGTAACTTATGTTACGGTGCTCATTTAGACATAACTTATGTTATGGTGCTCTTTTAGACTTGACACGTGTTGAGGTGCTCATTGTCAATTTCATTGTACAAACTTTACATTTGATCTTTGTCTTGTTTGGTTACTTGCGTGTTTACATAATGCCTTGGTGATGCTAGACACATGAATTGTAATACCTTTTCAAACATATACTATATGTACAAAGCTAAGTAGTACTCACCAACATCATATGTTGACCAAATTTATTTTCGTGCATGTTTCAGGATAAGCTGCTTGACGCTTCACATAGGACCTTGGACTTAGACTAAATAAATCAACTATCTCAATTGTTGTTGTGTATTTATTTTCACATGATGTAAAAACAATATTCAATAATCAAATATTTACATTTTAGTACCATGAGCTTTTGAACAATCGTCACTACGTGGCACCTCGATGATTCCGCCATCGATTGGGGTGTTACAGATTGGTATCAGAGCCATGGTTATAGGGAACTAGGTTATTAGATAAAATGGCCTAGACTATAACCGAACTTCAACTTTCATGCATAATATTTCCTAAATTACCCTACCCCTCATTTCCTTCTACTTTCTTCCTCTATCCCCTCCTTCTCTCTCTCCCTTCTTCTCATCTTTCATCATGGTGCATAGAGATGGTGTCCTACAGGGAGTGGAAAGTTTACATCAATCATGGAACGGGAGCAGTACCTTTCATGAAGACACTCTTAGGCATAATGCCTACTCTTATTTTTGCTCCTTCAAAGATGTCGAACTTTAATGAGTGTGATAAGGACACGTGCAATCTGGAAGGGTGGACGCCTGTACACTGGGTTTTCTGGCATAGGCAAGCATAGCGCATAAATCCATTTACGTACCTGTTATGCTTACCTGGGGATTCCTGGAGTGAGTGTCCACTTATAGGCTAAAGCATGTCTTCTTTGATCACCATTGGGTTCAACTCCTTTGAAAAGTCAACGTTCTTGTTGGGCTTTACAGCTAGACAAGGGCACTCCAAGCATCGTATGCAAGTATTTCAATAATACTCTCTCGTTTCATATATAATATTTTGTATTTCATGATTTTCATATATTGCTTACAAGTTCATACTTTCATAAGCATCTGTACGGTTATACACTTACATTTTCTAATCTCATGATTATTCATTGACTACCTCATAGATGTCTGCTCGCCGCATGCTCCGTAATGCCAGCCAACGCCCTGTTCGTGCTTCTGGACAACGTTCTGATCGTCGCCTCGCATCTTTAGTCGCCGAGCAAATTGCTGCAGTGATCCCAAACCTTGTCAGTGAGATAACCCAGAACAGTAACAGTGCCAACACAGGGGGTACGACTCAATCTCGGTGCACTTTCAAACACTTTAACTCCTGCAACCCCACAAAATTCACTGGTGAGGAGGGTGCTACTGGCCTCCTCCAATGGTTTGAAAGTATGGAGAGCACCTTTGTGAACAGCGAGTGTCTTGATGAACTCCGCGTTCGCTATGCTACTAGTGTCTTTCAAAAGGGGGCGCTAACCTGGTGGAATGGCGAAAAGCGCAATCGAGGAGCTGATGTTGCTTTATCTTTATCTTGGGCTGAAGTTAAGGAACTCATGATCGCTAAATTCTGCCCTAGGAACGAAATCAGGAAACTGGAGGAAGAGTTCCATGGGCTGAAACAAGACAGTGGTGAGAATCTTGCGTATAATACTCGATATCACGAACTTAGCATACTGGTTCCACACATGGTCACCCCGGTCTCTCGAGCAATCAAAAAATATATCGAGGGATTACCTGACCTGATTCAAGACGTTGTCACTAGAGGCAAAGCCACTACGGTAGAAGAAGTCATCCAACTTGCAGCCACTTTAACAGACAAACACGTAAGGAAAGGAAACATGGTTAGGAAGGGCACCAAGACGTCTGCTGAGAAAACCACCCATGTTGTTGAACAATCTAAGATCGTTTTAGCAAAGGACGCCACTACTGCTTCGAACTCTAAGAAGCGAATGGGCGATAATCAGAACCATACTGTTGTGGATCCTGTGACTCAGCCTCCTATCAAGAAAGCCTACACGGGAATCCATCCTCAATGCAACACTTGCAAGTATCATCACCCTGCAAATCTTCCATGCCGTCAATGCACTAGATGTGGAAGGTTTGGACACTTTGTCACCACTTGTCGAGTAATGGTTGGGACACAGGGTAATCATCAAACAGTGTAACACCCCAACCGATGGCGGAAACATCGGGATGTCATGTAGTGATGATTGTTCAGTAGCTCATGGTAATAATAAATTTCATTAATTGATTTAAATAAATTACATACAATTGTTCTACAAGAATTCGTACATCAAATAAACAATGCACATATCTTCAAGCAATTCTTCAAGCAAGTAGAACCTGAAACATGTTAAGTTGAAAATATTTTGGGTCAACAAAAGTTGGTGAGAATACATAGGTTTTTGAAAGTAATTGATAACAATAGTTTGTACAACATTCAAAGTTGTATGATGATAAAGTATGATACCGACATGTAACAATGCGTCTTTGTACAACCAAACCTTGTGTCGACTGCTGACTAACTCGCAAGTTAGTTAAATGTTATTACTGTTATCGATCATCCCTGAGTCTACGTGGGGGATGGGTTTGTCAGACCTATAGCGCTATAATCTAAACAGGCGGCTTGATCATTGTTAATGATTGTACTGTGTCTTTTTGTTACAGTCAAATGATAGAATGATGATGTACTTGAATCACAAGTAAATATGAGTAAATGATAGTATAAAATGTTTAAACATGTTTCACCCCAAAAATAGTGAAAATAGAGAAAAGGGGCTATGTAAACTCACCTTAGCAAAACGTTATCTCTTGAAAAATAGTGTGTTGCCCAATGTATCAAGTATCACCCTATAATGAGGTAATATATATGTCTAAGTCTACCAAGCCTATAAATGTATAAGTTTCTAGGGCTTCGAATTTGGGGATATCCAATAAAATGTTAATTAAATAAAGGGAAATTTGATAATTAAATAAAAGAAAGTTTTTTTTATAAAATTTGAATTTAGAATGCTCACAATAATGTGTTTGAAGTATAAAAATAATTTTTATAAAATTATTTCTTTTAAAAATAGATTTTTAAATCTATTTATTACAAATTGCCAAAATTTAACTTTAATTTTCAAAAATACAAAAATTAAAGAATTATTATATTAAAAATCATATTTCTGTTCTAAATATTTAAAAATAAATTGTATAAAATTTTGGTGCAAAAATAATAAAAATTGAATTTATTATGATTTAATTATGATTAAATCTAACAAAAATTGATTAAAAATATAAAATAAATGATTTTTCTGAATTAAAAATTATTTCAGTAAAGTTTAACTCTATACAAACTCAGGATAATTTTTGTAGAATTTAATAAAATTGTTTTGATATTTTAATGGATTTTTAGAAATATAATAGTATAAAATTGATTTAATTATTATAAATATTAAATAAATGAATTTTAGAAAAATAAAAATTGTAAATAAAACTTTTAACTCAGATTTAATAAATATAATTTTTTTAGAATTTATAAAATAGTTTTAATATTTAAAAACGAATTTATAAGTTTTAAATGTATAATATATATAATAATGATTTGTTGTTTTAAAAATGAAAAAAGAAAAGAAAGGAAGGCCACAGCCGGGACTCAAACCCGGGTGCCTTTGGTTATGCACCTCAGTCACAACCACTTGGCCTAGGCCAGTGGTTGTGATGAACTCCGTTTAACAATAATAATATACACGATGTAAAACTTAGTTTATCCCCAAATCACAAAGCACGAACCCTAGCTTCTACAATTGATAAATTCACACATCAATAGCCTAATTAATCATAGGGCTATTGATGTGTGATTGCCGATGAACATAACCCACACAAAAATAATTAAACTCACAGTGTTGATTTGTGTTCGATTGCCCGGTCAAAGCCAAAAGTCAAATAGCGATGAAATCATTAGAACAGGAGATTATTAAGTGGAATTGGGGATGGAGAGTGAGTATTCGGTGTGGATTGAAGGTCCAGCAACCTTCAATTTATAGTGTTGAGGTATGGTTGTTTGAAATGGCAAGTTTGACCCGTTTGAATGTATATGCGTGAAGTTAGGCCATAATTGGATCGAATTGACGTGTAATGGACGCGGGTTTGATGTGTTAATTATTTACGCGAGCTCTATAGTCAATTGTTTCCAATATTAAGCTCAATCTAAGGTCAAATGTTGAGAAATGCTAGCTGGTTCGCGTGTCTGTTCATGACAGCGTTCAGTAGCAGCAGCATTAAAAAAGCTATTAATACAATTTGATTTGGATATAAATCAAATAACCCACATAGCTTAGCTGGTTGGTGAGTGAGGGTGGCGTGTGGTTGACCCCGGTTCGAGACCCGGCTGAGACATCATTTTTTTTTCTTTTTTTTTATATATAACAGACAAGGGGTTGGGCCAGTGTGGGCTGGGCACTGATGTTGGGCCAGGCTGGGATGGGCTCAAGAGGTAGATGGTTGGTGGGTTTGGGTAGACTTAGAGGTGTTGGGTTAACTAACTAGTTTATTGTTTCTACATTATAGTTATTTTTATTATTATTATTATTACTATTATTATTATTATTATAAATCTATATATGTATATATATATGTGAATAATTATCATTGTATTGGGGTCCAAAATATCACCAAAAATAATAATAATAAGACTTGTCGTTTTATTCCAACTTATACGTAACGTACAACTATTTAATGCGAAATGTTAGAAACAGCTGCTCAGGAACCACTACAGATTACTAACGGTCGGGCATGTTATCATTGTAGAGACCCTAACCACATGCGACCTCAATGCCCTAAATTGAATAATGTAAACCTGGTGGCACATGGACGAGCTTTCAATATCAATATCAACGAAGCAGACGGTCAGGATGACGTTAATCCCACTGGCTAAGCCATGGATGGAATCTTCTTAAGACTCGGGAATCCAACACTTGCGTTTCATTTTCTTGATCCTATTATCATTTTGTACCCAATTTTGTCGCACTCATTAGCATATAACATCTAGAAATTTCCTTGCATACTATTGTGTATTAACACTAATTGGAAATTTATCATATTTGGTTATGTTTATTTTAATCGTAGAAATTTAAAGACTCTACCTTACATTTATTTGAAACATTTGGACTTAATTTCCATGAAAATCAAACTACTAAAAACTTGATACTTGATCTTACAAAGCTTTTCTAAAAACATCGTTGTTTGAAACTTGACTTTTCCCTTAATTTGACTATCCATTGAACATGATACTCGTAAACTATTTCTATAGGCCACTAAGATAACACTTACACTTAATGGTTGTAGTACTTACAAACTTACTTGCGTATGTGTAATTACCCACGCAACTCAGATAAACATTTCATTTAAAGGGCTCCTCGGACGAGTGGTAGCCCATACTTAGATACTGTTATGCTTACAAGTCGTTGCAAACCAATGTAATTGACCTCGTTATTACATAGCCTCATTTCATTGATGTGTCATCTTCTTGTGAAACTTATTTGCTTTAATGTGTGTTAGATTAGGATCATAGAATGACATAAAACCCTAATGTAAGGTAAATTGATGATTCCGGTCCGGAACGTAATCATGAATTTACAGGTGCGTTAGGGTAGTGTGAAATTCTATTAGAGTTTTTGGTAGGCGTCCAGTACGTTTTCAAGGTATCAAAGGTGTGGTGGGTTAGCTGCGGTACACCCTGTATACAAACACTAATGATGCATTGAAGGTGAGACTGGAAGTCGGACCAGGAACAAACTCTACTTACTTGGTAGTTCATTTGGTCTTTTTATAGTCAACCAACTTATACATTCATTTTAGGATTCCTAAAACTTGAAGTTTAGTGTTTACTAAATTCTTATTCTCCTTATTATTCGAGATGAACCTAATCCAATCCTTAACTCACATCTCTCGAAACAATTCACTCTGTTACCTATAAATTTACGTCGTGCCTTAACTCAAATTTTCCAAACCATAGTTATCTTAATTTTTACCCAAGCATCCATAACCCTATGTTTCTAATAACTTCGGGACGAAGTTTCTAAAAGTAGGGGATGCTGTGACATCCGTCACTTTTTATTTTTATATAATTATAATAATAATTATGATAATAATGATAATAATAATAATAATAATATTAATAATAAAAAAAATTCAGATTATATATAGATATATATTTATAACCACACTCACTTGAAACACCATACAAAACCAACCCAAACCATAACCCACCCTTACTATTACAGCAGCCCACCATCTGAGCCCATCACCCTGGTCCAGCCCAACTGAAGCCCATCCCTCCTTTCCCCTTATCTGCTAAAAAAAAAAAAAAAAAACAGAACCCCCCAGGACTCGAACCCGAGTCTGGGGCGGTTCGAGCCTTAACACCTCCAACACAAACCACTACTCCAAGATGCTCCTTGTGATAGAATCCAGGGGCATTAAATATTTAACCCAAAGTTAAACGCTGTCTGTTTCTTTCTTCTTGGTCGCTGCAGAAGACCCACTCCAAATCCTCCATGTTTGACTTTGATTGAGCTTAAATATGGTAACCATTGACTAATTAACCTCACCTAACGATTTACACATCATTAACGCGTCCTATTCACGCTAATATGCTTGATTAGCGGCCAAATTTGTCAATTCAAATTCGTTTTTAAAGCTTCCAAACCCAATTATCAATCTATATATATAACGATGTTTTAACGCAATTAAACCCACACACAAACACTAAAGGGGCCGATTAACACACCTATACTTTCAATTCCTGATAATTTTTTCGTAATCAAGTATATGCCTCGCATCCTTTGACTTTTTAGTTGACCGACCTTTCTGCTTCATTCTTGGGTTTGTAAGTTTGATTTCTGCTTTGATCTTGATTCATTTGCTTATGTCAAACAATAACCCCATACAATTCAGGGTTATTGTCAAATCAATCGCTTGATTTAAAAACCTAGGGTTCGATATATGTAATTGGGGAAGAACATGATCTTGAGTGTAGTTATAAATTTTAATCGAACAGAAACCAAACACAACCACTGGTCTAGACCAAGTGGTTGTGCCTGGTGTCTTTGAACAGGCCCACACGGGTTCGACCCCTGGCATCAGCAAGGGTTTTTCTTTTTGAAACATTCAAGCTTTGTTATATATATATATATATAATTACTAGTATTTTAAAATTAGTTTTAAAATACTAAAACTCTTTTAAAAACTCTACAAAAATTATTTTATGTTAATCTAGTGAAAAAGTTTAACATACAATTTTTAGTTTTTAAAAATTTATTTATTTAATATATTTAATAAATAAATCAAGTTTATTCTGTTATATTTATAAAATTCTATTAAAATATCTAAACGATTTTATTAAATCTCACAAAAATTATCCTAAACTTGTACAACAATAAACATTTCAGAAATTATTTTTATTCCAGAAAAACCGGCCATTTTATATTTTTAATTAATTTTTGTTAGTTTTAATCATAAATAATTCATAATAAATTCATTTTTCAACATTTTTGTACCAAAATTTTACATAAATTATTTCTATTCATTTGGAACTGAAATACAATTTTTAATTCAGAAATTCTTTAATTTTAATATTTTTAAATATTAAAGTTATATTTTGACAATTTGAAATAAATAGATTAAATATTCTATTTTCAAAAAAAAATTTATAAAAATTATTTTCACACTTAAAACTTTATATTGTGACCATATTTGATTTAAAATTTACAAAAAGACTTTTGTTTATATATTTACCAAATTTCTCTTATTTATTAAACATTTTATTTATTAATTAAAACGAATACTTATCCCCAATTCGAAGCCCTAGGAAATACTTATAAACTAGATAGACTTAGACTTATTTGTTACATTATTACATAGGGTGATACTTGGCAACGTTGGATTATACTTATTCAATTACACAAGACTTACCACCTTGCTAAAGTGAGTATTACTTATCCCCTTTTTCGCTTTTACAACTTTTGGGGTGATTCATGCACAAGTATACAAAACTTTCATATTCATTTACACATACATTTTTATTCATTTACAATTCATATATGTGTCTTGTTTATCTTTGTGCTTATGTTTGAACATGAACGTAGCTTACATACAAAATCATACATCTAGACATAACTTATGTTATGGTGCTCTTTACATACAGACGTAACTTATGTTACGGTGCTCATTTAGACATAACTTATGTTATGGTGCTCTTTTAGACTTGACACGTGTTGAGGTGCTCATTGTCAATTTCATTGTACAAACTTTACATTTGATCTTTGTCTTGTTTGGTTACTTGCGTGTTTACATAATGCCTTGGTGATGCTAGACACATGAATTGTAATACCTTTTCAAACTTATACTATATGTACAAAGCTAAGTAGTACTCACCAACATCATATGTTGACCAAATTTATTTTCGTGCATGTTTCAGGATAAGCTGCTTGACGCTTCACATAGGACCTTGGACTTAGACTAAATAAATCAACTATCTCAATTGTTGTTGTGTATTTATTTTCACATGATGTAAAAACAATATTCAATAATCAAATATTTACATTTTAGTACCATGAGCTTTTGAACAATCGTCACTACGTAGCACCTCGATGATTCCGCCATCGGTTGGGGTGTTACATAGAGTTAATTTCTAATTCGTGTTGGTTTAAAACTCTCCAACACCTTAACGTCAGTTTTTAACTGAGTTAGTGTAAGGGACAAAAATAGCAAGAAAATACAAACATCAGGGCTTCAATTGCAAAAAAAAAAAAAAAAAAAAAAAAAAAAAAAAAAAAAAAAAAAAAAACTTTTTTGTACTTAAGTGGCAAACTGAACCAAACCTCAGGGACAAAATTGCCGTTTAACTCTTGTATATAAGTAGTTATATTAACCGAATGTGAAAATTGCTCAAATCGTCCATGTGGTTTGCTCCGATTTCAACTTTAGTCCAATTATTTTTAAAATTATAATAATAAATAAAGACTCATGAAATGTAATTACCCCCCCCCCCCCCCCCCCCCCCTCCCATTTGCAGAAGACAAAAGAGAGATCATCTCAGTCAAAAAGCTCATACAATTACAATAAAGCATCCAAACTCTTTGTACACTTTCTAATGCCAACAAAAGTTTTTACATTCATTCCCAAACATATGATCTTTTGAGAAAACCTTTGAACACAATGATCAAATCTTCTACAAACCAATTGTTCAAAATCATCTAGCTTTAACCGCAAACCTTCAAATAAACGAAACCACTCTTTCTAAAAACATCAAGAACGCGCGATACAACCACTTTACTCATTGTCACTAAGTCTTTGTGAGTCTACTTGCAATTCCCATGGGGGTAAACATCCTTTGTAGAGTGAATGTTTATACAGTGAGGATATCGACACTTTTCTCAATTTATTAGGCGTCGAAAATGATGTGAAACAACTAAATGAGCTTGTTAAACTCCTCTTTTCGTTGTCTTGAGAGTTTGATTCATTTCTAACAGAAGAACCCTTGATGGCCGTCGGAAGAATGCAACGACAACATGAACCTAAAGAAACGCATAAAAAGATGAGCTCACAACGCCAAAATAACCAAAAGTTAAAGTAGGATCAAAACAGTTCGGGTTGAAATGGTTCATTTAAAATAATAATAAATAGTTACTAAATTAAAATATGATTAATATAAATCTTTAAATAAAACGATTAATGTGACATTTTGTTTGACCCGTTAGAGATAAAAGGGTCATACTGACATCCAACCGGTGCATATGTAAACGGGTCAATATTGAAATCCATAACCAGAGGGGGGGTTGATTAAGTACCTATTCTGGCGAGCCGGTTGACCCATTTGGGAATTTTGTTCCCTGTTAACTGGTAACACATATCTTCACAAAAATGATTGCAATTCTTTCCAAACAAATGGTATGTATCACCATAGTAGTTATTAGACTGTAGTTGAATGAATCTATGAACTTGGGTTGGGCTTAATTTTGTGGTGCCCATAAAAATTGTCTCCCTAAACTTGAACCCGGGGCACTTTCGAGGCTCGATTTCAAAAACACCACTTTCTGATTCTTGATGACATCCAAAACCATATTCCACACCATGAACTGCCATCAATCACAGCAAACAATCAGCTTTAAAATTGGTAAATTGTTGATGTGCCACATGATATGCAAAAGAAACTTATGTGCAGATTTTTTTTTTTTGAAATATTTTAAATATATATTTTACCAAAAAAATTAATCAGCTATATAGCGTGGTTGTTTGCTATAGTGGGCGCTATGCTCGTTATTAACAACTATGCTACAACCGGTCGCAGATTTTTTTTTTTTTTTTTTGAAAAGCATACTTCATTAAAAACGGCAAAAACACTCGTCTCCAAGGGGGAGAACGAGCCGCCATCAAACAATTACATCAAAGTAAATTTACACCATGATTCCCAATTACAGTTACTATCCTTATGTCTATGTTTGTACCACAAAAAAACATACAATTTCACCTCCGCAATGATATCTACCACTTTAGTTTCTTTATCTCCAAAAACCAAATCATTTCGGGCCTTCCAAATTCACCAACCGGTCGCAGAATGTAACTTGGTTTGCTAAAACTGGTAATAAGGTTTAAGTTGATTTTTATTTTAATGCCCAACTTAGAGTTGGTTGCTAAAATTAGAAAAAAAGCTGGTTTTTATATTATGCAGTCTGCGCTAAATAAAGAAAAAACATCTAACAAAACAGATGAAAATTGATTAAAAACAAATAGCTGACCTTCCAAACCGGTGTGAAATGCACCGATTCCAGTCCAAGATATACAACTGTTGATGGTGGAAATGTCATACACATTAAGGTAAACAGGGGCGGTTCCAGGAGGGTAAAACCGCGAAGAATCATCTCTTGGCAATATGCAAAACAGGCTCGATGGATTTCCGTTCATATAGTAAGGAACAATCTTTGATTTCATGCCTCTAAATGGTACAAAACTAGAAAACATCATTCACCTTAACCTGCAGGATCAATTGTCACAACCATAAGACACTCAAAACAAAAATTTAAAATAATATTTAAGAACAGGAGAATGAGACCATTAACTAGATTTTTAACAAAAATATATCCAAACAAAATGGTAATATGCTTTGAATAATAATAATAATAATAATTAACCAACATCACAAGCCAAAACAAGGAATATGTATATACACAATATATATATATAATAGAGACAACTAACAAGAAGATGAATAGGAGTAAAATGTAATATTCCCAAATTATGACATGTAATTTAACTTTTGTGATCATTAAACCGTAAAAGGTTAGCGGGATTCTGCACTGCCACCTCACTTTTACCCTCAACGATCTGAAAACATCTTAATAGGTGTCGCCAGACGCCAGTGTTACCAAATTAGTAACCATAGCCAATGGTCAAATTTGACCAACGAATAAAAGTCTGGCTACCCAATGGCAAATGGCAAAAGGCAAATCGCATACAGCGCTGGGTAGCCCACCATCAACGAATAAAACCCGCAGCTCGAAGGCTCACTGCGGGTTTGAATCGGATTCGAACTTGATAACTTTGGCATTAAACCCAAATATTATATTTCTAACAATGTTGGATACCCAAAGCAACAAGTTTTTACCTTAAAAAGATAAACTTTGTACCTAAATATGGAAATGTTAATAATAAAGCAATCAATCAAGAAAATGTATAGTAAAATGAAGTTACTTACAAGAGATATTTAAATCCATATCATGAAGAAAACAAGAAACAGTTGAGATTTAATAACCAAATGATTCAACATATTTAAAGATTCTTGAAAATAATACTAAACCCAAGAAATGGGTTTATTGTTGTTAAATTACCGTGAAAGATGAGTGGGTGGCCTTGGAGACAAGGAAAGAATGATGATTGAGTTTAATAATATTAATATTAATAATATTAATAATAATAATGTGTGTGTAAATTATGATGAGGAATGGAGGAGGGCTAAAATAGGTAAGAAAAAGGAGTGAATTTGATGGGGTGATGATTTAGGGAATAAAGTGAAAGTGAGTGGTCAAAATAGATTTCAAACTTTGAAAATTGTGTCAATCATGGAAACATATCTGGTTTATGTTTACACCCTTTTGTTTGTTTTGGTCTCAATTATCAATAAAGAGTCCCCCCATGACCCATGGGACATGTATTCATGTGGTGTAAGGGTTTCTTCTTCCCCTTGATGGTGCTTATGGGGTGCACCTAGTGTACCCTAATTAGAAGCTATGTTAGAAATAAAAGGTTCAACAATAAAGTTACAAAATGATGAGGGAGCTTGTAGTTTGGTGATATCAACGAAAGTGTTATCTAGTGTGTCATTTTTATGAGGGTTGAGGGTTTAAGTTTCACGACAGATAAATATAGAAATTTAAGAGTAGGATTAGTCAATGTGTGAGTTTCTCGGTCTCTGTCTATCTCTAATATACACGCAGACATGAAAGATAACTATATGTGGTGGAAAAAATTTAAAAGAAAGGTTAAAAATCAACTTATAAGTGTATTATTTATATCAAATCGGGACGTGCTTAAGCGAGTTGGGATCTCAGCAAAAAGATAGGCGCCTCCGTGAACTTCTCAATTGACCCGCTTGAAGGGAGGTCCACCATCCACCCCACATATGTTCTTGTGTTAGGTTGGGTAGACGAAAAACAAGCTTGTGTGGACCTCACCGAAGTGTCCCCCTGTGTAGGTTGGGAAAGCAGTTCTGTGCCAGGGAAACGGTTTTGAAGGCGGAGTCAACGAAGGTTGCCAAGCATGAACAAACATATATTGAGAATCAACACACCTTCTTTCCTTTTTGCCTTCAATACGTTTGGATCTTTCGCTCACGAGACCATCAGATTCTGGATTGAGTGCAAAGAATCCTCCACAACAATTCATTGACCTTCAGAAACTAAGGGTTTGTGTTTAGTAGAATATGTTTTGCAATTCAAAGGGAGATAGCAACTCAACTTGTTGATAAATTATTTATTTGAGGGTTAATCTATTTTCACCCTCACCTTGTTACGTGACATTTTTTTTTTTTTTTTTTTGAGCTTCTTGTTTAACATACAAACATATATTTCTTTGTAGCTAAATTTATGGTATTTTATGTTAATTCGAACACGTCCTTGTATTTCATTATTTTTCTTTACATTTTGATGTAAAATGGTAATAAAATCAAGCTCAATAAGTTGTATCTCTATACAACTCATTGAACTTGTTTTTAATAAAATTAAAAGCAAAACGTTGATGAAAACAAATACATTCTTACTCAGATTTTGATTTATATAAACATAAAAATTAAATGCATTAAGAGAATAATTAAATTAAATATTTCAAAGAATGCTTAAAAACTAAATAAAAACTTAATGAATCACAACAAATGAGTATAATACTAAATTTATAAGCTTAAAGGCCCTGTTTGTAATGATCGATAGGGTCCATAAGGATAAAAGTGATATTTCATGTTGTACATGGGATCGTGTTTCTGATTTATTAATTTGAATTTGAAAGAAAACACGATTAAAGTGTATTTAAAATTATTGAGGAGTTATGGACTTGACCAATCAATGAAAATATAAGGACAAAAAACGAATAATTTAACGTCTTATCAAAGTTATTCTATATTTTAACTTTATCATTTGTATTCAAACTTATCCGTTGAAATATATATTTTTTGTAATACCTTTAAACACACATCCCGCCGTTCCATAAATCAAATTAGCTCGTAAATTATAATTTATTTTCGTTTAATTATAACTTATTTTCTAAAAGCAAATAACTTGAACCACGTTACTTTCAATTTAAATCATCTGTCGATAGTGATTTAATTCTTGAATATTCACTGATTTTTTTATTATTATTTTGAATGACTTTATCTACTATAGATTTTAACTTGCTACTACAAAAATAAATAAAAAATAAAAACGTTACGGTAAACAATTAGATGGTTAATAAAATTTTGAATGCTAAAGTACTTTGATACCTTTTACATATATTACAAAATTTATTAGTTTTTGGAAAATAATGACAAAATTTCGAAGCAAGAGAAAGTCTGAAAGTGGGTAGATATTGGATGATCTTCCTCATATCGCTTTTTTGACCCCTTTGTAACCTGTCACGTTCCTGTTTCCCTTGATTTATCTAACAAATGCTAACTTTTTAAATAAAATATTAACCATCTTTTGCAATAACATATATCATAATCTAGTCAATCCGAGAGAGACATAGAGGGTGTTTGGGATTGTGTTTTAAATCTGTTTATTAGATTATTGCGTTTTGAAAACGTAGATAATTAGTTTTTAGTGATTGGATTGCGTTTTGAAAACGCAAATAATCAGTTTTTTAGGCTACCAAAACGCAATAATCTATAAGCAGCTCCACCCCTGCTTTTTCAAAACGCATAATATGTTTTGAATAATCAATCCCAAACACCCCCATAGTATGGTTGTAAGGTATTTTTCCCTCTTAACCACAAGGCCGGGTTTGGGCCGGGTTAAGGTCTTACCTCCATTCGGCCCATGTAATTAGGATAAAGATGAATGATAATTTATGATGATAAGAGAGAAAGAGAATACTCCCCTACCACGGCGCCATGTGGGGCGACGAGGCTGGTCGTAGG
This sequence comes from Ambrosia trifida, assembly GCA_028751855.1. Classification (NCBI taxonomy): domain Eukaryota; kingdom Viridiplantae; phylum Streptophyta; class Magnoliopsida; order Asterales; family Asteraceae; genus Ambrosia; species Ambrosia trifida. The sequence goes on from CM054122.1 coordinate 113,546,762, forward strand.
TGATTCCTTTTTCTGACAACAACATGGCTGACCTTGCTGGGGGCGTCTGATGTGACGTCTGGCCCCTTACAGGGCGACGTGCAGTGTACAATACATCTGACAGTACTGTACAACATGGCTGTAGCGTGTGCAGCATGGAAGTTGTCACGTCGTTGTGCTTGGGGCAGAGTTGTTGGACCAACTTGCCACGCGTCACTGTTTGATTGGCTGAACATGCGCCCAGGTCTAACAGGATCTTCCTGAGTCAGGATCTTCCGTACATCCTCGTACTTGCATACGATGTTGCCTGTTTGTCTGCGCGTGAGGGCCACGCGCATTGAATGTGTTGTTGCTGACATCTTCTGCGTTGAGAGCTGTTGCGCATGTACTCCGTAACCAGTGACATGTACCCGCGTTGAGAGTTGTCTGCGCATGATCCTCCGCAGGATGCTGCGCAAACTACTTGACTTGAGCTGTTTTATGGGATTGGGTTATCCTTAATTGCGTCAGGATTTGGTACCCTATCCCTTCAGGTAGAAAAGACATGAAATATTCCTCCTGTATTATAGAAATGGAAGGTTCATATATTGCAAGATACACATATATAAAATATTTAAAAAATAATAGTTCTCTATTAAATATACATATATATATATATATATATATGGGAAAGTTAATTTGAGAACACCTATATTTCGTGCGAACCGTGAGAACGGTATCTAAAACCATTCAAATTCAAAATTTCTTTTTACACTTATCTTTATTACTAAAATACAATCCCAAAAACACAATTTACGCGTAGAAATTCAAACGTATACGAAAATAAATTGTTTTTACACATGTGTAAATTTACTGTTTATACATGTGTAAACTGTTTCATTTACATATGTGTAAAAAGTTAACTTGAAAGTGTTTTAGCAAGAAAAGATGTATTATTTAGAAAGAAAATTCATTTATTAATGTTGTATTTTGATTTATAATGAGGTTTGTATTAAAAAATGTTGATTTTTATTGATTTTTTTACTTGTTCTCACGGTTCTCACAATATTTAGCGTTCTCAAGATAACCCTCCCCTATATATATATATAGGAAAAAGATCAAATAGGAACCAAGAGCCTAGTTAGGAACTTAGGAACCAATCTGAGCCATTCATCTTTGATCTTGATCTAAGGGGTAGTTATGTAATTAGACAATTAAATATTATATTTTAATTTAATTAAAAGTTTTATATATGGCAGTTAATTATCTTTCTGCAATTAATATGCAAGTTTTTTTTGACTTTCCTTAAATCTCTCAACCTATTATCATCTCTAATCCCAAATAAAAAAAACACGTTCGATCGAATTCGATTGAATCGAAATAACTTCCAGTCGAATTCAGAAGATTTAAATTGATTGAATTGAAAAAACTTTCGATTTAAAAGAATCTAAAATCGGCCAACGATTCAGATTTCCAAGTTATGGATAATAATTCTATACATGAAAACATTGAATCACAATCTCATGTGATAGAAGATCATGAAACACAATCACAAGCTTTGTTTCTAAATAGTGTTGAAAATCAAGATATTTATGTATTGTTTTTATTTTTTTTAATTGTTTTTCGTGTGAGAATCATGTTTTTTTGTGATTTCCATTTGGATTAGCCTTATAGTGTGGTTTATTATTGATTTGCAAAATAGTTGTTTTGTATTCTGTAAGTCATATTTTACGCACAGAATTGGAATGAGTAAAGAGTTATATACTGGTGTATCATATATAGTTATTGGGGTTGTACAGATACAATAAGATTTGTTCTTAGTTTCTTAGTTGTTATACACCAGTGTATAACAACAAATCTATTAATTATTATACACAAGTGTATTATAGGTGGTAAAAGACGTTATAATAAACTGATAGTATTTTGTTTGACGTTAAATATACACAGGTGTATATTCATTATAAAAAATGGAATGTGCAGTATGACACAGCCTGTGTGTTACTCAATATACACAGGTGTATCGTATATGAGTTGTAGCATGTCTAACTATAATACACTTGTAGGTGCTAAGTTTAGAACGTATATGAGTCTCCCGGTGGGACGAGATATTGGACGCCTGTTGTACCAGACGATGTTAAACCATTTGTAGGTGCCAAGTTTAGAAAATTGGACGAAGCTATCATAATGTATGAAAATTATGAGTTTCTTATCATAATGTATATCTGTGTTGATGATGTTGAATAAAAAGAAAAAAATGATATACATCAATGTATAACTGATGTACACCATTGTATATATGTGTTTGATGATGATGATGATGAATGAACAAAAAAAACTGATATACACCAATGTACACTTCAAAAACGAATATACACCAATGTATATCTGTGTACATCAATGTATATATGTGTTGATGATGATAAATGAAAAAACCAATATGCACCAATGTATATCTGTGTTGATGATGTTGAATGATGATGAATGAAAAAACGAATATACACCAATGTATATCTTGTGTTGGTGATGATGATGAATGAAAAAATGAATATACACCAATGTACACTGTTGTATATATACCGAGATATAATTTTAATAGTATATACAATAAATACGTTTGGGTATACCATAAACACTAATTTGTTGTTTCCAAATATACATAAGTTTATTATTAATTACCTAATAAATGATATTGAACAAAAGACATTAATACCCCTTTATTAAAATAACAATTAATTAAAGTTTTATTTATTTACAATCATGCCATTGAAGATGGATGGCTCAGATTGGTTCCTGTAGTTCCTACTTAAGGGTTGGTTCCTATTTGAACCCTACCATATATATATAGGGTAAGGATCCATGGAAAACCCCCCTAAACTGGAAAACTCTGGAAACTCTGACTTCCCAAGGTTTTTAGGCCCTGAAAATTTTAGGGTATGTAATATACATGATTTTAAGCATTTTGAGCAAAAAAAAAAATCAAAAAAGCGCCGAACACTTTTTTTTTTTTTTAAATAAGTTTTCGGGTAACACATGTTAAGCGAAATTAACATGTGTTAACAATGTGTTACCCAAAAACTTACTTATTTTTTTTAAAAAAAAAAAGTACTCGGCGCTTTTTTGATTTTTTTGGCTCAAAATGCTTAAAATCATGTATATTACATACCCTAAAATTTTCATATAAAAAAAAGCTCGGGAAGTTAGAGTTTCCAGAGTTTTCCAGTTTATGAGGGTTTTCCATTTATCCTTATACTATATATATATATATATATATATATATATATATCAAATTTAAATAGCACATATATATATATATATATATGTATATACAAAATACCTTACTTGTATATATCACTATTAAAATAATTTGTATAATTGTTAAATAGTTTACTTAAAATTGGTTTTATATCAAACTAGTTTTCTCCCGGGTGTTTTTCGGGATAGAAAATTTTAACATGAAGTGATAAAATGTGTGTACCGTAAAAGGAATATGTCGATTTTTCAAGATTTTTTTTTTAAATGATCAACACTTGATAACTCATAAAACCTACTTCTATTTCTACGTGTGCACAGATTGCTTTAGTGAAGTCTATGCACAACTTTGTCACTTCCTCAAAACATTCTAAAGATGTGATGTGAACCTAAAAAAACAACCAAATTGGAATAAAATGATATGTCATGATGATGATTGATTTAAGAGGCGTGCATGGTAGGGTGATTAATTATCAATTATCAACTAGAGATTTACATGGTGTCTAATTGTGACACCCGGCAAATTCTGGTTAACAACGTTGTCTAGATGAAAGTCTACCTTAGCGAGTCACGCGTATATTGTACTTAACTGGGTTAGTTAAGTCGGGTTATGGTTCGGGAACTATCGGTTTAGTCTAGAAGATCATTGGATGTTGGTCTAGAGGTTCATTAGATGTCAGTCCTTAACCAAGTGTACAAACGGTGACGATTTGTAGGATCGTCAGGGCATACGGAACATACAAGTCTCGAGTCCCGGGAATTGGTGAACGAGTGTGAATATGTGTATTTACAAGTGTTATGTGTTTACAATCATTATGTGACTTGTCGGTATGTGAATATGTGTTAACATATGTTAAAACGGGGTTTAACGCGCAAAACACACGAAACCAGCCCCTATAGGCGATTAGGGAGGCCTAATCGCCTATAAGGGAGGCGAGTAGGCATCTTAGGGGCGAGTAGGGGACTAATTGCATGATTGTTCATGCGATTAGGCCCCAATTGCATGAACTTACATGCGATTAGGCTTCCTAATCGCGTGTTACGGGCTGGATGACTAAAAACGACTATAAATACCATACTTGACCTCATAAACTTCATTATACAAACCCTAGTCGTCCCATAACCCGCCCCAACACACACACAACCTCTGGAACACGATTTTTGATCAAAACACAAGGTTTCAAGCTTAAGCCATCATTCTTTTACAAATCTAAGGTAGGTTTACATCCATGCAATCTTATAAACATTTTTATTCAATCCCTAATAGTCCAGACCTGTTCTAAAACGAAAAAGCTTTCTGAAAATCGTTAATAAGTGTTGTTAATCGGATTTTAACTAGTATACATGTGTTATGTGTGTTTATGATTAGAAAGCTAGGGTTTTTATGATTCTAGATGAATGAATGACATGTTATTATGTTAGATCAGAATAATAATGATATTATGATGATAAAAATCTGAGTAACTGATTATTAGGGTGATAGTTACGCATGTTAGTGTGATGTTGCATGCTATGTGAATGGTGTTTGGAATACGTGATTGCATGCAGGACTGATAATACGAGGCAATACGAAGGATTTTGGTTTAAACATGTTTAGAATAGTTGTTGGGATGATATTGGATGGTTACACACGTTCTGGATCTGATTTGGAGCGTTAAACGCGCGAAAAACCGGAACAGCAAGGTTACAGGCGATTAGCAACCCTAATCGCCTATGTTAGAGGCGATTAGGAGGCCAATCGCCCATCTTTCATGCGATTAGGCCCCAATCGCTAGTATTTACATGCAATCAGCCCTAAATGCTAGTATTTACATGCAATCAGCCCTAAATGCTAGTAGTTACATGCAATCAGCCCTAAATGCTAGTTGTTACATGCGATTAGCCCTAAATGCTAGTAGTTACATGCGATTAGCTTTCCTAAATGCCAGTTGACCAACCTAAATGCTAGTTGACTTTTCCTAATCGCGTGTACTGTTGCTGTAAGTGTAAATTAGCATTCCGAGACCCGATTTGACATGTAGGAACATGCTAGGAACCTCGTAACATATCTAATAACTTGGTAACATATGTTTGGATGTAATTCGGTGATACGTGAACTATGTGCTATAACTTGTTGTGCGTTAACGTATGTTAAGTGTGATTGCATGATTGCATGTTTGAGAGCGTAAACATAACACGGGAAGTCTCGGGTCACCAATGGGATGTCGAGTCTTGTACTTTGGGTCAGTTAAACGGTCACGGTGTTTTCAAACGAACTTGGTTATGGTCTGGACATCTAGGGACTAATTAACCTGCGGGTTATTAGTCTAAGTACTTGTAACTGTCATATGTTAGGTCGCCGCTTTACGGGACTAGCATAGCAGCTGAGTTTACTCGTGTTAAGGAGTAACGCTACTTAAGGTGAGTTTACGGCCCCTCTTTTAAACTGGTTTCATATTTTCGGGGGAGAAAACATGTGTTAAAACGATTATTTGGTAACTACTGTCATACTATGGGTTTCAATTGTGTACTACACGATCTTTGGAAGTCCCGGGGGGAACCATGAATGTGCGGGTTTGCACAACGGGGAAATGTGAATAGCGCTATTGGGAGTGACCAACCCCGCTCGTCGGCTTGGAGGGCCGGGCGAGTGCATATTGTCTCAAACAGGAACAACAGGAACAACTGGTTTACTTTTCGGGCACAACATATGGTATGCGTGTTAGTAATGGTTTTCCAGTCGTGGTAGTAACAAAACATACGCCTAGCTAGCGTACACTGGTTTTCGATTTGTTATAGTATGGACAGGTGGACTTGGTACTTGGATTACAAAACCTGTAAACTCACCAGCATTTTTGTGCTGACGTAAACTTTTACATGTTTTCTCAGGTCGCTAAGGTAGCACAATGGAACTAGGGCGCACGCGTCTGCACGGCGTCTAGTTAGAGTCGCATGGTTTTCATATGTTGAACAATTGGTTTACTTTTGAGATACTGTTTTGAATAAGCTTCCGCTGTAAACGGGGATTTTAAACTATGTTTTGAAATTGCATTATATTCATTTAGACTTGTTTATTGTGATCGTTGGTTTGGATCCTGGTTTGTCATGCGCCTCGCGGTAAAACTCCGCAAGTGGATTTTGAGGGTGTGACACTAATAATCATAGGCTACATCTAACTGGTTTAGCAATTTTGTAATCAATGTTCCTAACAACACCAATCAAAATACAAAAAAAAAAAAAAAAGATTCTTAGCAAACTGACTACATTTGTGAATATATATATATATATAGTTAGCGGGTTCTTATATGTAATAGTTGGTTTAAAAACATATATAATATCTTAATATGATTAATGAATTACCTGAACACGTTGTGTGTTTTTTTTTTGCATGAACAAAAACCCACTAAAAATCGTTTTATTTTTTCGTTTTTTATAGCACTATGGTGCTTGTTGGAAAGATAATAAAAAGCTCGTTAATATGGTAAAGAAATTTTTTTATAAAAATATCGTATATAAACGTTACTAAAGTTTAAAAATTGTGGCCACCCTTATAAGGGAGAACAGAACTTGGTTGTGTAAGGGAGAACATAACTCCTTATAAGGAAATGGCCACACTCATTCTCATGACGCGTTTTAAATCCGTGAGCTACGGCAAAGCGGACAATATCATGGTACGGGTTACCTTTGGCCGTTACAGATGGTATCAGAGCCGAGGCCCAGATCAGGTGAGCCAGTGCTCCCACATTGGTTGTGTAAGGGAAAACAGAACTCCATATAAGGGAGTGGCCACCCTCACTATCATGACGCATCTGGACAATATCTAAAAGGACTTGCTTCCACTGCCACCCTGAATGACGTGTTTTAAATCCGTGAGATGCGGTAAAGCAGAAAATATCATGATACGGGTTATATTGGCTTGTTACAAGCAACCACGAGTGACAACCCTAACTACCGCTTCCAGGTATTTACGCTTGTTGTTTCTTCATTAAAAAACCTAACTTTCAAAGTTAAGGGTCTAAAAAGCAAAGTGTAGAGTTGAGGTAAAAAAAATCTTTGAAAGTTGAGAAGTTAATATATTTTTGCAGCTCATTAATGGACTCAAAGAGTCTTCAAACACTATAGAAGTATAGAATATATTAATATAATGAAAGAGAAACAAATAGAGTTGAGGGGTTGAAAAACATAATGTAAAGGTTGAGGGTAGCAGTGGAAATACCACCGGCACACCTACTTAAGATATAGATAATAAAATATCATACTTAACACGGGCTTATAGCTCAGTGGTTGGGGGATATGATGGAAGACTTCTGGCCGCTTGGTCAGGAGTTCGATTCCTGATTCAACCAGTTTTACCGGCTCTTTACCGTTGTGCTCTTGGGCGGGTGAAGGGTCGGGTTTTCTCCGGAATTGGTGGCTTGGTGTGTGTTAGCTACCCGGCGCATTCTAGGGTGGGCACCTAAGACGTGTCTTCACCTAGGAGCGTATGGGTACTTTCACGATTGTTGGGTGCCCGAGTAGCTGGCACGTCAGTTTGTTGGCCGTTCAAAAAAAAAAACACTTTAACAAAACAATTTCATAATATAACTATTTTATGATTATCTATTCTATAAACATATAAATTTCATACTTTACATCTCAGAGAGGCGACTAGGTATCTTAATACGTATCTTAAGACTATGCGGAGTGGGGGCGGGAGAGAGGGCGGGAGGGGCTGGAACACCGCCGCAGAGTGGCGTGGAAGGGGGCGGGAGTGGGGGGGGGGGGGGGGGGAGGGAAGCCACTGGCGTGGGGGGGGGGGGGGTGAGATTGGACACGTGGCGCGCGATCATTGGGGGAGGAGTAATTATTACCGTTTAAAAAAAAAAAGAAAAAAAATGTATCCGTTGGTATAACGGCTAGTATTAAAAAAAAAATTTATTATATATATATATATATATATATAACAATAACATCCTATACACAAACACACTCATTTTTTTCATAAAATCCTCTCAATACTATCATATATTTTAGGCGTCGTTTTCGTATAAGTCGTAATTTATTTATAAGAATAACAAATGATTTGGAAAATAAGTTTGATTATTTCAAACAAAGGCCCGATGCACGTGGTCAGATGGGATTTACCGCGATGCAAAAGGTCACAGCCGCGCTTCGAGCATTGGCTTACGGAATGACTTCCGACGTAATGGATGAGTATCTAAGGATGGCCGATAGAACGGCTAGAGAAACTACTCAGTTTTTTTGTGCGGGCGTCATTGATTTATATTTAAAAAGATATTTGAGAAAACCAACATTTAGTGACGTCCAGCAACTTTTACAGTTTCACGAAGAAAAACATGGTTTTTCCGGTATGCTCGGGAGTTTAGATTGTATGAAATGGGAGTGGGAAGTTTGTCCAACTGAGTGGCAAGGCCAACACGCTAGCGGTTTTCATAAAAGGCCGTGTATGATGCTTGAAGCGGTTGCGTCACAAGATCTTTGGATTTGGCATGCGTTTTTTGGTGTGCCCGGTTCGTTGAACGATAGGACTGTTCTTAATCAGTCCCCAATCTTCAACGATCTTATAAACGAAATTTCACCAAAAGGAAGTTTTTTTTAAATGGGGTAGAATATAAGTACGGGTATCTTCTAGCAGATGGAATTTACCCTGATTGGGCCGTGTTCGTAAAATCGTTTACACGGAGGACGACGTTAGACCCTAAGAGGAAAAAGTTTAACAAAGCTCAAATGGCTGCACGGAAAGATGTTGAGCGTGCTTTTGGTGTGCTGAAAAAAAGATGGCATATTTTGGCCACACCCTGCCGAATGTGGGAAAAAACGCATATACGAAATGTGATGTACGCATGCATTATTTTACATAACATGATTTTGGAGGATGAAGGGCGTGCAATATGCGAGTACTTTGGTGAGGAAACGCAGCAAAGTCAAGCAAACATTACGGATGAAGAAAGAAACGCCAACAACTTTGAAATCAAGAGTAGCCAAACACATCACAACCTTCGAGCGGATCTGGTTGATCATATTTGGAGTGTACCAAGAGATTACGAATCTGATGAAGACGATAGCGATAACTAAAGTGTATTTTTTTTTATGTTTTATTAAAATTTCATGTATTTTTGGTTTGTAAGTGTTTTTTTTTATTTAACTTTGTAGTTTATTATGAATTAATATTATGTTTTTTTAAAAATTTGGTTTATATTTATTAAAAAAGAAAATTAAAAACAACAAAAAAAAAAGAAAAAAGAAATGCCAAGTGTCACTTCCCCCCACCTCTTCCCCCCCCCCTTCCACTCCCCACAATTATTCCCCCCCCTCACAAGGGGCCCACAAGTGCCACATGGCGCTTCATCCCCCTCTTTCCCCCCACCACTCCTTATAGTCTAATCAAGGGCATCTTTGAAACTTGTCAAATCGTTTTGGATATAGAGCTAATAAAAATAAATCCAACCCTTATAATTTAAACCAGATAATCATGGTTTTTAAATATACATATTTATTTTTTTTAAAACGCCTCTGATTTTAATCTAACAATCGCCTTTCCCATCATTCTTAAAATAGTTTTTTCGTCAATATTCAAGTTCGAGTTGTGACCTGCAAGTAAGGTTGTTCACGAGCCGAGCCGAAAACCGAGTTATCATATTCGAGCGCACATTTTTTCGAGTGAGCGATGAGCGGCAAGTTTTTCAGGCAACCATAAATTGGGGATGTTTTCTTTAATGTTTCCGCTGCCTAGTGATAACTGAGGTTCGACCGTCCGAGGATGACACTATGTCTGAGGTCAAGTTATCCGAGAATGAGGCTCAGGTTGAGGCTAGTGAGGCGATGAGCATACTATAAAGAACAAGTGTCACATTGTGGCGTAGGTTGATAGCGGGAGACGATTGATGACCGATAACTAATAGAAATAGAAAGTCAAGCATGTCTTTTCACGACTTAGGGTTTTACAATTAAACTTAGTGTTATCATATCATTGGGTTGACTAGACCAATAACTATAAATATAATTGTATATATGCATATATTGAGCCAAACCCAATAAAATGGTATGCGTAAAACTATATATATATATATATAATTGTAATTAATGCGTATATCTATATCTATATTATCTTATTAAGGAAGAGTGATATACCATATTGTAATTTTGTCATTGGTACAAGTTAACAAACAACATGTACAACATATTTAAGCAAAAAAAATTAAGGGTATTATTGGCATAGTTGTGACAATTAAGACAGTTAGGAGGGTAGATTAGTAAATTTAACATAATCCAATACCTCACATCCTAAAATCTTATCTCAATTATGTCCTTATGTCCAACTTTTAAAACACAAAATACAACCTAACCTATGATGCATCTTAAATGTGAGACCTTTCAACCCCTCATCTATATTATTATATATACTTAATTGTAATCAATTTCTTGAATGCTAATAGTCTTTTCATAATCTCAAACAAAATATTAGATCTAATTTCATGCTTTGAAACATTGTTTTGTCCAAAAACATTATGTCTTCATTAGATGAGAAGAGAAAAAAATCAATGAGAAGTTAAGACGCTTGCAAGATATGGTTCCCGGATGCTACAAGGTATAAAGATATGAGTTAATCTTTATATACATATATACATTTTTTCTACTTGTCCATATGTTCTTTGACAATTACAAAAATTTATATTCATAATATTTCATTGTTTTGCTCCATTTAAATTTAGTTATTTGCTATAGACAATGGGAATGCCAGTGATGTTAGATGTAATTATTAACTATGTTGGATCGTTGCAGAATCAAATTGAGGTAATTTAATTGTGCAACTAACAATTGAAACAATAAACAAATAATATTCAGAATTATTGATGAAAAAATATTTTTCAAGATTAATTAGTACAGTTTTTTCTCTTCTTTATGCATTTTTAGTTTCTCTCCATGCAGCTTTCAGAAGCCAGCATGTTCTATGACCTATTGACCTCAACTATACTGAATTGGATGATATGGCCCCTATGAAGGTAACAGAGTGCTTTCCTAACTATCCTTGTTAAGAAGTTGTGTATCTTGAATCATATATATTGTTAACTAAATAAAACGGACAAAATTATAAATATAACATTCTAAATTTGCTAATATGTTTCTAATATATTATAAATATTACTTCCACTTACTGCATGAGATGAAAACTGAAGTTGCAGGGAATAAATGGACATGAAGGACAGATGATAGAGGTGATGGTTGGAGAAGGGTATGGAGACTTTCCTCAATTTCAATCAACATGGTCTCTTTAAACGTCATGAAATAGTTAACTCTATAAATCTATATATGCATGCTCAAATATTACTTTATACCTAAACTATATTTGTTCTAAGACTTTTAAGGTATTTGTTGATCTATTTAATGTTCTTGTAAAACGTTGTATGAAATGTGGTTCACAATATTATTGTGCTTTCGGCAATTGTATATTGTTTAAGTTCTAATTCTAATTAATAAAATAAGCTAAACACTATCATAAAGAGAAAACAAAAACTTAACTCTGTGTTAATTACTTATGTTATTTGTGTTAAGAAATAAGAAATCGCCATAATTTCACGCTGGAGCTAATGAATCAACCCGAATCTTTATCTTCTATACTATATTATAAAGCATCAATGAAGTTATTTAGGGGGTAAAATTGTCTTTCTACCTAAATATTAAATTGTTGAAGAAATTAATTTAAACATAATTATAAAATTGATGAGGAAATTAACAATAATGTGGTGACTCTTTACATTCATAACCTCCATGTCTTTATTATGTTTGTATCAATTATAAATAGTGGTCATGTATTTGGTATATAAATAATGTGATGACTCTTCACATACATAACTTACATATCTTTCAATGTTTATAACCTTATAAATAATAGTCTTTCATTTGGTATATAAAACATATCAATGAATAAAGTTCTCCCTTCTTTCATTATTTCTTTCTTTCCATACATGATGTCTAGATTCTTTTTCTTATGTTTATATAACTTGTATGTTGGTTGCTACTAGATTAACTTTATACGTAAACTATATTTGTTCTAAGACTTTTAAGGTATTTGTTGATCTATTTAATGTTCTTGTTAAACGTTGTACGGAGTGTGGTTTACAATATTATTTTGCTTTCGGCAATTGTATATTGTTTAAGTTCTAATTCTAATTAATAAAATAAATTAAACACTATCTTAATGAGAAAACAAAAACTTAACTATGTGTTAATTACTTACGTTATTTGTGTTAAGAAATAAGAAATCGAAAAGCCATAAATTCACGCTCACGCTAATGAATCAACCTGAATCTTTATCTTCTATATCTATATCTATATCTATACTATAGTATAAAGCATCAGTGAAGGATACCCGCAAAATTTAAGTAAATACAACCTTTATTGCTTATAGTACAATGCTTATTGAAGTCATTTAGGGGGTAAAATTGTCTTTCTACCTAAATATTAAATTGTTGAAGAAATTAATTTTAACATAATTATAAAATTGATGAGGAAATTAACAATAATGTGGTGACTATTTACATTCATAACCTTTGTGTCTTTCATAACTCGATATTTATATTATTTACACATGTTGGTTATAAATGCAAAGAATATATGGTGGTTAAATCTAGAGTAACAACCCATTTTTCACAAATTGGTTAAATAGATATTTGTTTAAAAATTAAAACCACTTAACTTGTTTGTTTAATTAAAAGTTACTCATAGTTTTATAAAACATATAAAACCAATATTACCGGTAATGACAATATGATATTTACTGGTAATGACAATATGACATAATTTTTTGTCATATTCTCAACTAACTTTAGTAGTTGTTACCTAAATTAATAGTTTGTTTATATTTATTTTCTACAAGTCCAAGAACCATCTTAAAAATAAAATCCATTAACAATATATTTACTAGATCTAGCACGCCTTTAAAATCAAATACTACACAATATTTCATGAGATGATCGATAAACTAACAGTAACATGTATCGTGCTACAAATTGTCTCTCCGCAGCAACGCGCGGGGTTCCCCACTAGTTATCTTATTAAGGAGGAGTGATGGCTAAGATTGTCATTTACATTTCCGTACAACTTAAGAAACAACATGTACAACATACTTAAGCAAGAAATTTTAGGGTATTTTGGGCATAATTGTGACAATTAAGACACTTAGAAGGTTAAAATTGTAATTTTATCATAACCTCATACTCACAACTTAAAAACTTATTCCAACCTTACCCCCATGGTATATGATTGATCAAAAAACCATTATTGTAATAAATTTCTTAAATGTAAGAATGTGAAGAGCCTATGAACATCATAAATTATGCCTAGATTTTTTAAATGGCTTGGCTTGGTTGGTTTAAGAAGAAGAAGTTGATTCAATATATTGGTGGAATGGCAATGAAAGGAAGGATATACCTGAAAAGGAATTGGTAAACCAGAGAGGGCAAGGTCTTTGAGAAGTTCACAGCCTAATCCACTAGCACCTACTACACATATTCTTGAAGATCGTCCCTTAACTACATAAATAACAACAACAGAGAGGTTAGCTTATTAGCTTAAATACATAAATAATTAATTGATTTAATATAATATTGGTGAATGAACAATTCAACCTTTCGTGGATTTTTTTTTGTTTTTATAGGCCCCTAGCCCAATTTACAGCCCCTTCCTATCACCGTCTTAATTCTTTGCTCCTAAAAAAGCCATATCTATATTATCTATATCTATATTTAATGTTTTTTTTTGTTTTTATTAATTTGGGTGCAGAATTTCAAGATGGTTACAAAAAACATGTATGAGGTACCTTTACAATCAGTATTAACGGATTTACATAAATCAGAATTTCAAGATGGGTGCAGAATTTCAAGATGGTTACAAAAAAAACATGTATGAGGTACTCTTTGACCTGATTTCTAATTTGTTGACTTCTTTTTTTCTTTTACACATTTGATCTCATATCTAAAGCTGCAAAACTTTTGTATTTCGTGTTTTTATTTAGTTGCTTGCTGTGAAGAAGTTGGGACAAAAAGGTAATCAGTCGACAAAAGGAGGAAGAGTTTATTGATCTTATTAATGATTTGATAAAATTCGGCATGCGAATGTTGTTGAACTCATGGGTTACTTGTTCTGAGCATGGTCAACGATTATTAATTTACGAGTATTGCGGCGGTGGGGCCCTCTAGGATGCGTTACACGCGGATGATGATTATAAAAGCAAATTTTCATGATGTATGCGCATAAGATTGGCAAAGGAATTCTCTTGCAACCAGCAGGTTTGATACCTAGATTTACTTGCTAATATCAACGTGAATTATTTGATTATTCGTTTGTTGTTCGATTTTTATACCTTTTATAGTAGTTGATGATTGTCTTGTGCTAAGTGATGCTATTAATTTCTATTTTTTGATTCGTCAACCCGGTGTGCATATATTTGTAGTTTCTATAAAATTTAATGAACTCTCACAATCTCACTTTCATATGGTGTCTTAGCATAACTACAGTAATCATATTTCTTATTTTCGCTTTTATTATTTGGTGATTTTTATTGACTATCTGAATCTAAGATGACAAAAAAAAGGGAACTATGGCACCAAGCAGTGGAAATCAATCTCTAGATGATACTAATATTTTTGGCACTATAATTATCTACAAAGTTTTATTTGGTTTGTTGTGCTAATATTTTTGATACTATATTTTGTTGAATAAAGTAAAATGTCGTAAACCCGGGTTGTGGTTCGTAATCAACATCATAATTGAATATAATATAAATCGAGACACCCGCCGCAACGCGCGGGCATTCCTTCTAGTATATAATTATATATATAGTAAATTAATAAAAGTTATAGAGCGGACATTTGCTCGTGCTTGGCTCATTTACAAACCGAACCGAACAGATAATCGAGCAAGCATTTTCCAAATAAATTCCAAGCGATCGGCGAGCGCCGAGCGGTTTGAACAACCCTACCTGCGAGACTAAACATTATTTATCAATCTCAAAATCTCATCCTTACAACACATTATATTTGTATTTCTTAATCTTGTAAATGATCATCCTTCTGGCCTCTTGTGCTTCTTCATTCACTTTTTAATCAATTGTCAATAACCTTCGAAAAGGAAACCGAGCTACCAGTGAATTGGTATCTAGATTGTTGGAATCAGTAAATTGGTCTCTGATAAGATTTCTACAAAACAAAATTCCATGAGTCTCGTCACAAGAAGAGTTCTCTTGTCATCACCCCTGACGTGGAAATAAGTATTCTAGATGAATAAGTGTAAAGTATGAAGTGAGAGTTCACTAAACGACGTACATGAATATCTCTTTTGCATTAACTATTTATATGAACGAATCTTGGGTTGATGTCACGATTATAGTGTAGTCCCTTCATAGATGATAACTTGTTTGATAGTGATATCTCCCTTCATTTTATCATGATTGTACATTTTCTTCCATGTCACCATAACTGAAGGGTACCTAATTTTGTGTGGGTTATTCCAGGTTAACTTTGGGGGAACAGCGTATCTTAGGGGGCAGGGTTGTTCACCAAGGAAACACCACAACCTTTACACAATTACCCCGACGATTCCCACTCGTTAATACATTGAGTGTTGGTGCATAAATGGGAATCTCCGATAGTTGGAGACAAAGATTCATATGAGAAAACATAAGTAAATGTGCCTCTGCTTGAGTTTCTAACGATAAAGGAATAAGAACAGCCATTTGCGACCTGTCAAAGTCTGCATTAAAGCCCTTAGATACTAATGGATGCAAACAAGTAGCACGCCCTTCCACTAAACAGAGAGTAATGCTTGTATGCCTAATGTATGCAGAGTAGACGCTCTATTAAGCAATATAGGATGATCATCTGGAATTTCTTGAAGTATTTCCCATACAATAGTTTTTTTTTCCGAAGTTGACTCTTTGGTGCTATGTCGACTACTTGCCCAAACCAGATCGAAACCCGTCCAGATACCACTCACACATCTCCCTCGCCTCCCTCGCTTTCTCTTTCTCTCCCTCTCTCTCCAACGCACACACACAATTAGGGGTGTTCAAAAATCCGAAATCCAAAAAAAAAAAAACGAAATTCGAATCCAAATTACTTATTCAGATATTCGGATCGGATTCGAATTTTAGAGTTT
This sequence comes from Ambrosia trifida, assembly GCA_028751855.1. Lineage (NCBI taxonomy): Eukaryota > Viridiplantae > Streptophyta > Magnoliopsida > Asterales > Asteraceae > Ambrosia > Ambrosia trifida. Next base: position 113,563,103 of record CM054122.1, read on the forward strand.
AAAATTTTGGGTTATTCGGATATCCGAATAAGCTTCGATTGAGTTTTAGTAGGGGAACGACCAATTGTTTGAAAAGTAGTTCAACTCATGAGGCTAATACTAGACCCTAATTCTTCAACATCGCCCATCTATATAGAGTAGTTTGTGTCACGTTTCGTAATGCTTGATTTTGTGTTAATGTTTTGAAGTTTGATTTTGTGTTTAAGTTTACGTTTTGAATGCTATATTTTGAAGTTTGAACTTTGTATTTGTGTTTAAGACTAATCTCTATTTCCGCTTTTGTATGTTTATTGATTTTAAATTAATAAAATGTTAAGAACCATAAATTAGGGAAAATAAAAAAATTGAAATTGTTGTTTACCATAATTTGGATTATTCGGATATCCGTTCGGATTATTCGGATTTATCTGAATCTGATCCGAATTGAATTCGGATGGATTTGGATCAGATGGGTATACATCCAGTTCGGATTGGATCGGATTTCGAATAAGTTCCTAAAATTTCAAAATCCGAATAATCCGATCCAAGTAATCGGAATAACCCGTTATTCGATCCGATGAACACCCCTACATGCTCCTGTTGATTTTTCAAGGCCCATGGGATTTTTAGAGGTTCAAGAATGGGTTGGTCTTTCTACGCTGCTAGGACAGGTTCAAATGACGGGTGCTATAGACTCATGGGAGTGGGATGGTTCTTACTGTTTCACCGTTGCAGAAGTAAAGAGTAAGCTGAAGGTTTATTTGGCCAGTACTAATATTTTTAAGTTTAAATGGGTAGCGTGGGTACTCTTAAAGTGTCATATTTTCGCGTGACGGGCAGAAATGGATAGGATTGTTACTGAGGAAAAGAAACGTCCGAGTAAATCAAAACAACAGGACATAAGAAAGTCATGTTCAGTATCATCATCAACTAAACAATCCAACAAAAATCTTGACCCATGGTCTATTCCAACACCCTCGACCATTCATGTCTCTCACTACTCAAACACTGCAAGACCCTCACCTCTCTCAAACAACTCCACACCCATTTCCTCAAAACCGGTCAACACTCCGACCCATTCATCACCGGTAATATTATTCTTCACTGTGCCATAATAATATCCGACGCCCTTCACTATGCCCACTCTCTCCTCCATTCTTTCCCAAACCCAGATGCATTCATGTACAACACTCTCATACGAGGCTTCTCTGACTCTGATCTTCCGTATAACTCTCTCACTACGTTCATTGACATGCGTCGGAGCTTAAATAATGTTAAACCAGACAGTTTTTCTTTTGCTTTTGTTCTTAAAGCTGTAGCGAATTTACGGTGTTTTAGTACTGGGATTCAACTGCATTCCCAATCAGTGACGTATGGGCTCGATACCCATTTGTTTGTTGGGACGACACTTGTTAGTATGTATGCTGAATGTGAGAAACTTGGGCATGCACGTAAGGTGTTCGACGAAATGTTTCAACCGAATGTTGTGGCGTGGAATGCTATGATTACAGCGTGTATTAGGTGTAATGATGTAAAGGGTGCGGAAAGGTTGTATAAAGGGATGCAAGTTAGGGATTTGGTCTCCACTAATATTATGATTTCTGGGTATATGAAAGTTGGGGAGATTCGGCTTGCGAAAAAGCTGTTTTTCGATGAAATGCCGTTGAAAGATGGGGTTTCTTGGAGTACAATGATTGTGGGGTTTGCTCACAATGGGTGTTTTAATGAAGCTTTTGATTTGTTTGTTGAATCGCAACGGGTTGGATTGACACCGAATGAAGTAAGCTTGACAGGGATTCTTTCGGTTTGTGCACAAGCCGGTGCGTTTGAGTTTGGCAAAATTGTTCATGGTTATGTTGAGAAATCCGGGTTTGGATCGAGAAGTACTGTGAACAATGCGTTGTTGGATACATACGCGAAATGTGGGCATATTAACATGGCCCGTTTGGTTTTTGAACGAATGCCCGGGAAAAAGAGCATAGTTTCGTGGACAACGATGGTGGCGGGATTGGCAATGCAAGGGTACGGTGAAGAAGCGTTAAAACTGTTTCATCGAATGGAAGAGTCGGGAATCAAACCGGACGGGATTACCTTCATTTCCATTTTGTACGCTTGTAGCCACGCGGGTTTGGTTGATCACGGGTATAGGTACTTTTCCATGATGAAAACTCACTATGGCATAGAACCGACCTACGAACACTACGGTTGTATGGTTGATTTATACGGTCGGGCAGGCGAGCTTGAAAAGGCTCTCGATTTCATAACTCAGATGCCAGTTAAACCAAACGCGGTTATTTGGCGAACACTTTTAGGCGCTTGTAGTATTCATGGTAATGTTGACTTAGCTGAGTTTGCTTTAAACAAACTAGCTGAACTCGACCCTAATGACTCGGGTGACCACGTTTTGTTATCAAACATATACGCGGTTGCTGGGAAATGGAAGAACGTGGCGACCGTGAGAAAGTCAATGAATAGCCAACGTCTAACGAAAAGCCCAGGCTGGAGCATGATTGAAGTTGATAAAATCATGTACAGTTTTGTCGCGGGTGATGAACAAAACGAGGCTACAAACGAGGCATATGCGAATCTTAAAAAGATTATGTTACGACTTAGAGTTGAAGGCGGGTATGCCCCGGAGGTGGTTGGTAGCGTGTTACATGATATCGAAGAAGAGGAGAAAGAAAACGCGGTAGTTACACATAGTGAAAAACTTGCTCTTGCGTTCGGGATGTCAAGATTATGCGATGGACAAGTAATAAGAATCGTTAAGAATTTGCGGGTTTGCAAGGACTGTCATACGGTTATGAAACTCGTATCGAAAATCTTTAGGGTGGAGATCGTGTTGAGAGATAGAAGCCGGTTTCACTCGTTTAGTAACGGTTCTTGTTCTTGTAGAGATTATTGGTAATACTCGAGTTAGACAAATTTATGGGGTGTTTAACTATGCAGGATTGCTTATTAAGCACCCTGACCAGGTTTGATGAAAGGTGCCTAATAGGCCGTGTGGGTTAGCAAGTCGATCGCGCTACCTGAATTTTTGACACAAACCTGAAAATCATGTCAGACCTATGAACCCGAACATGACACGAGTTTTACCATGTTAAAAAAACGAACAAGAGCTTTTTAACATAGATTTTTATTTTATTTAATTTTTGTTTTATTTTACATATATACAACCACAAATGTAAATGAATGTAAAGTATATCATTTGATCAGTTTTATCTTAGAAAATTTGCCATAAGCTATCTAATCAATCAATTTAAGTTATCACATAAAAAGTATTTTAAGAATAGGTATAAAACTAACCAGGTCAAACGAGTCAACCACAAACCCGCTACCTTGACCTGAACATGACCTGTTTAGCTATATGTGTCCACAGTTCTCTTACCGAACCCGTTAAGACTAAACCAAAACACAGTCCATATTGTGTCAAATTCATGCTCTCAAACAGTACTTTTAAACTTCAAAAACATCAAAAACAGACTTGAATCTTTTCATTTTCTTTCATTTCCATAATCAGAAACTGCAAAACATCACACAAAGTTTCATTTTCTAAACGACGCGGGTCACCAGACGTAAAACTATGAACTTGACTCCCAACATGAACCCAACTACAACCTGCAGTCTTACCAACCTCATTCCCTCTCATCTTCTTCCTTATCCTCCCCATATCGCCCCATCGCCCCTCAGATGCATAAACATTCGCCAACTGTACATACCGCGTCCCACTCTCCCCCCCAATTCTCAACAGTTCATCTTCAACCTCGCGCGCCAACTCAAGATTCCCATGCAGCCTACAAGCACTTAAAAATGTCCCCAATATAACCACATCAAGTTCTATAGGAATCTTTCTCATAAACTCCATTGCTGCTTCTAGTTCATTCGCTCTCCCATAAAGATCAATCATACACGCATAATGATCGATTTCAGGCGTTATGTGATACCTTTCCGTCATCAGTTTGAAGTAGTCTTGACCTGTTTTAACTAGCCCGGAGTGACGACAAGCTGACAGGACTGCAATGAAAGTTACATTATCAGGGATGAAACCGTCTTTAACCATTTCATCAACAAGGTCAAATGCTTGCTCTTCATAACCATGGTGAGCAAAACCAGATATCATAACATTGTAGATGACTGAATCCTTATCCTTGAGTCGTCTGAATATCCTTTGCGCGTATAGTATGTTTCCACATTTCGAATACATGTCAATTAACGAACTTATTGTTTTCTCGCTCATGTGATTCTTTGTTCTTAATACATAACCATGAATTTGTTTTCCAGGATCTATAATCGCCTGCATCGCACATGCGCCTAGTAAGGTGGACCAGATTGAATCATCAGGAACAACAGTTGGTTCTTGGCGTTTGAACATGTGAAATAATTCAAACACATTTTCACAACAGTTGCAGTTTAAATAACCAGAAAACATCGCAGACCAGACAACCGAATTCTTTGATTTTAAAGAATCAAACATCCGTCGCGCTTGTGACATGTTCTGTTGTGAAGAGTAACCCACGATCATCGATGTGGTGGAGAACATATTATCAACACCGATTTGTGAATGGATTAATTCTGCATACTTCATGTTGCCACATTTGCAGTATACATCAACAATCCCACTACTAACAAAAGGATTCAAATTCAAGTTTATCATCTGTTTCAAGATTCTGGCATGAAGTTCTTTCCCCATTTTCAAACACTTTAAAGATGAACACGCGTTTAACACGCTAGTGAATGTGTGCTCATTCCATCTAAACCCGTTTCCTTCCATACAACGAGCTAATTCAATGGCGTTTTCATCATACCCGTTTTGGGCATAACCCGCAATCATCGTATTCCAAGAAACCACATCGTTTAACTCCGGCTGATTTAAAAAAAGCTCCATGGCCATATCTAGCTTCCCTTCTCTGCAACACGCAGCAACGATCGCATTTTTCGAAACCACATCCACTGACCCATGACTGCAGCCATTAAACGCGTTATAAGCTTCATCAAAGCACCTGCATTTCGAATACATATCAACTAACGCACTTACTGCGAACCCGCTTATATCATTCCCAGTTTTCACCATAAACGAATGCAATTGTTTCCCGAACCACGAATTCCCTAACTTTGCAGTCAAGTTACACATTCTTGTAAGCGAAAACTCATCGACTCGTGCTTCATGCCTCACAGAATGCATCTGTTTAAACAAACCAACCGCCTTTGTTTCGTATCCCTCACTGTTTGCATACCCTGACAACATTGAATTGTAAGTCACTGAATCTTTATATGGGGCTGCATTGAATAGAGCTTCTGACTGATCAAGATTATTGGACTTAATATGGGCAGATATTATGGCATTCCAAGTGAACACATTTCGGTCAGGCATTTCATCGAACAGCTTGCAGGCGTCTTTTATAAGCCCATGTTTTGAGTATAAATGTATGAGCTGGTTGCATGCATATACTGTAGGGTTATGACCGGACTTTATGGTGTTACAGTAAGATTTTAGACTGTCAATGAGTAAACTCATAGTCATTCAGTCATTAGTTAAGAACATGTTAAGGTAATGAGGTATGTGTTGGGATTTACAGTAACAATGAACAAAACAACCGGATAATTGAAATTTGAAAATCTAAAGGCACCTAATCGCTTTCAGATTGAATCAATTCGACATTTCAATCGAAATATTCAATCGGATACAATCAGAGATTGAGAATCTTCTATCTGCTTATGATTGAGAGAAGAACCATAGCATTTTTGACCAACATCAAAAAACGTATTTGAATTCAGACCCATTAACTGCCTTTTAGGCCGTTATTTCCAAGGTTTCAACATTGGCAAATTTAGTCCCTCTAATTCCGAAAATTAATTTTCGGAAAGATTTTTACCATAGCAATTATTAATATATTGTTCCCCACCTATGTAACCACCAATTTAAGACAAAAAAACTGTTTTTAGCTTGATCTCAACCATCCAAACTATTCAGTTTTTTTTAACATCAAATCTGGACCACAATTAATGGGTGGTTAATCTCAAATTTTGGCAGTTACATTTTTCATTTGGCAGTTTTTTTTTTTTACCCCACTACTTCTCCCCAACTACATATTCCAGCAAACCCATTCCCTCCACATCACACATTCCATCAAAATCATTCCCTGCACATCTCAATATCGTTGTAAGTTTAATCTAACCGCATCTCATTTCATCCCTCAATGATTCGATTTATTCTTTTATTCTATATATACATGTTAATTGATCCAATGATTTGAGATTTTTTTTTTTTCATTCATTTAGAAGACATAGAAGCATCAATTTGGTTTATACCCAAATTGAAGAAATTAGGGTTCGCGTTGCTGAAAGCACTCTCAAAATGGTATGATCTGATTTAATTAGTTATCAATGTTCTTCCTTTGTAGAATTCTATGATTATAGTTTGTAATTAACTGTAGGACATCCATCGAGGGTAAGCGGAGGTAAATCAATGGCGGATCTAGCCTGAGAAGAAGTTTCATGAGGGAATAGCCTCATTTCAAGTACGTTATCTGATCTTTTAAGTTGAAAATATAAGTTCTATATCTTTTTTTTTATCCATGTTTCTTTTCATTTGTCGATTCTTGAAGTTTAATAGCTAATGAGATTATTATTCTTTGCAGGTTTTAATGTGGAGACTATTAAGTAAAAAATTTCTTATATTGCCTTTCATAAAAAACATAGGTGAACTAAAACCTTAAAAGTTTATTCATGTTCATAGTTTGATATTTCTGCGTTTAATTATTTGAATGCTATATATACTTACTATGTCAGGATGAGTTAAGAGATGCAGCTCTCCTTGTGTTCCGATAATGATTATCGGAAGCGCTTTTTCGATCGAATGCGAAGGAGATTTGATGCGTAAGTTTTTTTTTCTCTATTTTGATTTTTATTTAAACTAAGTGTGTTTCAAGGCGCGCTTTGCGCGCCTTACAATTTTGTCGTAGCGCGTTGCGCGATATGTGACTGTGACTTTAAACATAATTTTGCACAGTATGTAATCTAACTATACATTAAAGTGCATTAAGGTTGGATGTGTAAGGGTGCTTGTAAAGTTGTCGGGGTTAACACAGGCGCAACTCTTGATCTGTGTTGTTGCCTTTCATCATTGCCTGTATACGAAAACCCTGTTTTAAGCATTATTCACAAATAAATTTTAGTTAGTGTGAATGACAAATAGTATATTTAGACAATAATAGATGAGTTAACGACATTTTGTTGAGCTGGATATGGACATGGTGGTGGCCCATCCCACCATGGTCAGGAACTGCAGCTGCCGTAGCCTTGGGTACCGCTGTCGGTACCATTGCGATTGCCAGAGAACCTGCTACGACCACGTCCCTTCCGCTGGTTTCGACCAGGACCTCTGCCCCGATAATTTTGTCGCTGACCCGATTGTTCCTATGGCATGTCTACTGAATGAAAATCAACCTATTGCTGCTGTTGACCCGTGAACTGCTGCTGACCCGTAACCTGCTGATGTCCTGCAACCAGCTGATGACCCACCACAGGTCCGTTTGGTGGGTTGCCCTGATTCGCAACAAAGACAGACCCATTATTTTGTCGGGCCGATTGTCGTTGGTGCTCCAGTTGAACCATGTCAACAGCCTCATCCCAAGTTGTTTTTGACTGATTGATAAATGACACCGTGGTGTCGTATTCCTGGGGGCAGCCCGCGAACCATTTGAAGAAGTTGCTATTTCTGCAGGCGTCAAAGCACAGATCCTATTGTCGTTGTTTAAAACCTGTTTATAAATGCAAGCACCTTATGGATTTAGTATTAGGACATGACATGCAGACAATTAATACCACAATCAGACATGAACTTTAACACAACTAACCATAAGGTTATTTCAAGTGTTGACTAACCTGAATGATGTCCTCATCATACTTTCAATCAGTTTACATAAGGCGCATGATGTCCAATAGGCGACCAAAACGCACAGAAAATTGACATAAGACGCATTCCATTCAATTTACTCTGCAACATACATGAGAAGTTTGTGCATTAGGATGTTGTTCAGTAGGCATTTTTAGGTTGTACACGTAGGTTATTCAAATATTAAAGCATGAGCTTATTTAGTGCTAGAAAACTTTAAGAACTAAATAAAAAAATCATACAATAAATTGCGCCTCACGTACAAAAAGCAATGCACCAAGCGCCTCGGTTTCATACATCGTTGTCATTCTCACTTCTCAGGTTTTAAAACCAAGTTGGTCCTAAAGTACTCATTGCAGGAAAAAGCCAGTAATAGCCACCTAAATACACAATAGCACCGACGAACGCAGGAACCACACACATGATCGAAATCGCCATCTAGTCCGCCCCTAATTTTTAAGTTCCCGAAACAGAAATGTTAATAGAATAACCCTGTCTTATTCTAATACAATTAATTAACCAAACTTACATCCATTAAACTCAAACATGATATCTTCTCTCTCTTTTAATTTAGAATCCTATACAGTTACGAACTTCTTTCAAATCAATAACCTATACATCTAATTATCTAAATTGAATTAAGCTAAGGAATGACACTTCAAATTGTTGGATCAAACTTTAAAACAGAAGGCCGAAACATTTAAACTAATAATAATAATAATAAAAACTATTGGGAGATATATATACTTTCTAGAATATTTGGATATGAGTAATTAAGTAGTGATTCCTAATGTGCTAAACATGATTACTAATGTGCATTACCGTTTTGCCGTTTGTTTCAAGGTTGGTGAAGACTCAGTGCAGTATCAAGTCGCGGGGCAGAAGTAAAAGCACAGCTTTATTATGCAGCTCAAATGATGGGATTTTGCGCAGATTTATATGGTTTTTCTGGGTATATAGGTAGGAGCGCCGACGACTTAAAGTGCAGTTCCTATGACTCGCAAAGGGTAGGTTGCGGACTGCAGGGTAAAGGCTTATGGAAGGTGCAGCCAGTATAGGTTTTTATGGTCCCGGCATATCACATATAGGAGCGCAGGTGACTTATAGTACAGCTCCTATAAATTTCTATGGGTATGGTGCGGACTGCAGTGTAAAGGATCTTTTGTAGGAGCAGCCCGTTTTGTTGTTATGGTTCCAATATATCATGAAAGGGATGCAAATAGTCTGCAGCAAAAGATGGTGACGCCCATGCCACCGTCGATAACTTAGGTAAGTTCCGCCTGACTTTTCGTTTTCTCCTCAACTTATTTATGGACATGATTTATTTTTGCAGATTAGTTGAGGAATCTACATGATTGTAATAGTTATCTGTAAAATTAATTGCTGGAATTTAACTCTCGAAGCAGTAATTTTAGTTGTAAACGCAGATCTTCAGCTTCTTAGTATTCATCTTCTACATCAGGTGGTGTTAGTTTTTTTTCTTCAATGACAAAAGTCAAAGCTATGTTACGCTTAAGACTTAAGTTGTTGAATGTGCAAGATGAAATGCAGGGAGAACAATTGAAATTATAGGGGTAAGAGGTGTTGGATTTATAATTGTGGTTTCGTTGATTCCAACTGAGTGTTCATGACCTGATATAATTCTTTGCTCCCTTCTTCTAACGTTAGAGCAGCCCTAAACTACTCTACGTCGATCTTTCGATTATAAATTACCATTCGTGGTGCTAATCGGATATTAAATGGTTTTTTTAATTTTAATTTCTAGGTGTAACATCCGGTCAGAGAGTTTAATCATTGTGAGATCCACTCCCGGAGGTGCGACCGCCCCTGTGGAGAACGAACGACGACACAATTCGATTCTTCTTCATGGTATATTTTGATTTTTTAAAGTGTTTTATCCGAGTTTGGGTACAAATGTTAACGCAATGGGTACAACGACGAACAACCTAATGAAACTTAGACACAACTTCAAAATATGCTTTTGTTTAAAGCTTTTCATGATGGATGCCTGATGAAACTGTATTTTGGTATATGAAACTGAAATTATTTAATAATCTTAGTTCACACCATCAGATAAAATCTAACAAAACAATCTTAAGTTAAAGTTGAAATGTAACATTTATACTTACATCACAATCTTTATTTGGGGACTTCATGTCTAAAATAGATGGGTTATTAAGATTGTTGAAACATGATATTATAATGCGTCAGAATATAATTATAAATACTATTGAGTGTAGCTATGTTTTCGGTTTAACCCGGTTATAAAGAGAAACAACCCGAAATCATATATATGTATTAACAAATACTTCTGCTTTGATTTCAGGTTTAATGTTCGTATCAGCTCTAGCCGTTTCATTCTAATCTTTCGTCATTGACAAATAAGGTAACCCAAATATTCCATTCACATAGTTGTCGACACCATTCCTATTTGAAGTTATTTTTTTAACCATGTATATGTAAGATGCCATTTATAAGGTATATTTTGTTAAAAGTTATTGTTTACTGTTGTATTAGACTATCATTAGTATTTATATTCTTTTTCCCAATTTGCAGTTTACTTTGGTGTCTGCTGCTCCTAGAACCACATAATATTAAGGTGAACTCCTGGTGTCTGTATCATTATGAGATTTATTGTATTTATAGCATATGCGAATTTGTTGTGCAGCTTGGTCATTATCTTTTGCTAAACAATATCAAGGTCAACAGATGCTTTTCTTTTGTGACATGTCAGATGATACTTATGGCTTATTCCACAGTCCCAAAAGAAAAGATTATTCCATTATTAGAAGTAGACATAGAATGTAGAAATGCCACATGGGTTTTCGTAATTTTAGCATTTCCAGGGGCATGGCATTTTCAGAGTAAACATATTAGGTGTTGTCCTCTAATTGCAAGTGACAGGATGGGTGTGGTGCTGGTGCCTTCTGGTTCGGCTACGAGGGCGGTACCGTGGTACTTTGTAATAGATATGATGTATTATATGAATAAACCAAGCAGTTCAATGTTTCCAACTTGACTTTGTTTTACTCCAAACCGAAAGTCAAAGGGGAAATTACAGGTCAACGAAGAGCATTCTTGATGTTTTGAATCTATCATTAGATGGTGTCGCTGACTGACCTACATGACGAATGAGGTGAGATTTATTTTCCATCCGAACCCATCTCTTTATTGGTATCACTTTTGATATACTTTTAATGCTTAATTTACTGTATCAATTTAGAATCTCAAAATTCATAAACTGCCGGTTAATGCATTGGGTGAGCACCATCAGTAGTCCAACCAAAATTGTTGTGGACGAAGCGAATCCCATACAATGTGGCCGGAGAATTAAAGCAATGCTGATTGAAAAAAAAAATTATTGATGGTATAGTAATCATTACTATTAGCACGAAACTCAGGAGTTAACCGATGATTAAGACGGGTCAATTTGGATTAAAAAATGGCCGTAATTAATTTTTTTTATAACAATGCAGGGTGTCACATCCATGGTTTCATCTACTACCAAGATATGAGTGGTCAGGTGTGCATCTTTGCATTTACTTACCTAAAGGATACGGTTGAATTTCGTTTCATCATGACATCGAAATAAGTTTGGCAAAATCAACAACATGCTTCTTTTTGCTTACATTATTAATTTATTATATAGTGGCCTATGATGTAATTATAATGGTCGCTGACATTCTAAGCACCAATTGAATTTGGTTTCTGTGGTTAAAAGTTAAAGACTTAAGATGATGTAAATTGTTAGTTTGTATACTGTATTTTTTCAATTGATCTTTTGAAGAAGTTGATACAATGGTTAATCTTTTATACATACATATGTATCTGAGTTATTATGACTGACGATGATTGTTGCTAATAATTTGAATGGAGATGCGATGAAGTATTTAATAGATATGGTTCATCATAGATGCACATACTGTTAAAAATATTAGTATATGAGTTACCGCATCTGATATTACAAAGTGAAGTTATCTGTTTGACGCTGTTTGTACAGGTGAGAATTGGGGATATGGTAGCGACAAGAAAATCTGCGGTCGCGCTTCCAGCGAAGGAAGAATCGGTGAGAAACAGCCAAATGGAGAGAGATCGCATCCTATTGACACAGGAACCACCAAAGCCAAAGCCCCAGTCGAGTGCGGAGGATGGGATTGAACCACCATTTTTTCATATAGTTTTATTTAATGAAACAGATTATATTTGTCGAGAAGTATACGAAGAACAATGTACAGTTAGCTGTGAGGGTGCTGTAAATGCAGCCGACCGACCGCTGTTGTGGTTTGTTTGTTATAAACTTTAATGTCTGAGCCTTTGTGAAACACATAAAGCGCTATTCGTCTGTGTTTGTTAGTGCCAATTTACCGGTTTTTCTTCGTCTTAATATGACATGTCACATTGCACATTCTCCCTTAACATTTGCATTTATTTGCTAACTGTAATTCTTTAAAGAATTGTTTGTTGCGGGTTACAACAGGTAGCTGGCGACGAGGGTGAGGTGTCGTTGTGGGCTAGGTGATTATAATTGCCATTTACTTCTCAACCCACTCCAGAGGCGGAGAGTTAGACCGAGGGTGGCGTTCCCATCCGACGCAATGAGATGACGGCCATGATTACGTTACGCACTACGGCTATATATGACGCAGTAACCCGTTCGCCCCCGCCGCGGCAACGCGCGACGGGTATAAACCTAGTATATATACAAATCGTAACATTTGATGTGAGGGAGACTTACTGTTTCCCTCAATACAAGTCATTCAAGCGCTGTCGATCCGGAGTACAATTCTATAAAGCTGCCACCTCTCCATATATATCCACCTCTCTCTTTCTACGAGAACCGTTCTTTCTCTGTGCCGGTTCTAAGGCAGCGGCGACGTCGTCTTCCACCCCCTCTTCTTTCTCTCTATTGCTTCTTTGTCAGAGGACCGCTTCTCTCGATACAATCACTATACCTGGATGCTTCTTTTGTACAACTCCTGTTTGCGTCTTATTCACCGATTACGCCGGTTGCCGGGCTTAAGACTATATCAACATTAGTAATGAATCATGTATGCGCCAGCTACATAACTAAATTTGAGATATCATATACATGATTTAATAAACTTTCACGCTTTCTAATCCCCGTTCGAAAACCCGTCCCAACGGACGGGTATCTCACTAGTTTTATTTATCTTCAAAGCAATGAGCTATAATTTCATCTTTTATAATTTGATAATGACTTTTGATTTATTTTTCATTAAAAATAAAAAGATAAATTACATAAGGATGGTAGGTAGGCGGGCAACAAGCTGCGCTGCCGCCCCTTTCTGGATAGAAAATCCAAATCTCCTAAAAACAAAACTCCGCCCTTGAGGGATGAAAAAGTTGTTGTGCACCTGAGCCAAAAACCGCACCACTTCCGGTGCCAAGGAACCAAACATGTCGAAGGCCGGAAATTCTTGTGACAATTTGCCTTTGATTAACCTAAATCTTTGAGACAATTTGCCGGAGATTCTTTTTTATATTGGAGTTGTATTTGTTCTATGTATAATCCGATCATAGTAAAAAATCACAGAGCAGGTCACAACAAGTTCATGACATGATGGCAACCCGAAACCGATTTCAAAAGACAGATCTAGAAAGTTATAAATATCTGAATAAGAGCATAGTCAGTTAAATGTTATGTAACAATGATAAAAGAGTAAACAAATGTTCAACAATGCTTCATTTGATGTTTAGGAATCTCTTGATGACAATCTTTTACAACATCGATTCGCAAAAAACAACCTTGGCACCCAAGTACGCTGATCTTGCATCGGCTGCAGTATATACAAAAAAAGTTACATTAGAGATAAAGCGTAACCACACGAATTTACCTACTTTTAAACGGGTCGAGGTTTTAAAACTGCAACAAACTTTTAAAGCATACCTGCGATTTGATCCAAATTATAATCGTTGGGTACGTTTGTCTCCACCTCAACAGCACCTTTAGCAGCTGCAATTCCAACCGCAACACTTTGCATAACATCTAAACCTGCACAAATTGAAGCAACTGCTCCACCAACTAAACAGTCGCCAGCACCCGTCAGCCTCACCACCGACGCACATTCTACAGCTGGAAAATGCACCACATATGGGCTAATACTAGACCTTTCTTCAAGCCTTAAAGCACTAAAAAACCGGTCAGATGGGCAGAGCTGACTTATGGTTTCGTGTAACTTTTTGCCAATTTCATGTGACCTGTGGTTTCTTTTTGGCCCGATATGCTGTAAGTCGAATCTTCCTTTAGAGCATAATAATACTCCTTTTGAACCAACGGTTAGAATAACCACTTTGATGCCGTTTTCAAGTAAAACCCATATTGCAGGTTTTAATTGTTGAAATAGAGAGGATATTGTGGTGTTATTATTTTTTGTAATTGGGGAAAACTTTTGTTTAGAAGATAGAGAATTTGCCATGGAAATTAGCTCGTCTTCATTAGGTGAAGTAAACGTTACCTGTAACGAATTTACGTGTCAATGTAAAAGATTGCATAAGATAGAAATATAAACATCAACATTTGAGATTGTATAAAATCAATGAAACATCAAAATGTAACTGTTTGTAATGAATGGAATGAAACTAGAGGTGGCAAAACGGCGGGTTGAGTGACGGTCCAAAATGTTATTGTTAAATTGTATATTTCAGCTTACAGATTTAAAACAAGCGCTTTTGAATTAGAGACTCACATACTTGGCAACCGAAGCGATTCTTTTTGACTTTGCTACAGAAACAGGCTCAAACCACACCGGGGTACCAACCTCTGCAGCCACTGCAAGAAGAAGATTAAAAAAATGTTCAAAACAAAATTATTTTTTTGTTTATAATTTTTTAAATTTAATTTGGGGGTACATACGCTGACAAGACGTTTTGAGAGCTGGTGGACTTAAGTTTGCATCAACCATCACGATAGGAGCTGATGCTATATTGCGTTTAAATTGTACAATCCACTCAGGTGTAAGAAAGCGTTCCTATGACGGACAACAAAAAAATCACTTAATTTTGTCTGTTAGTTGTAGAGGTGGCAAAATGGGCAGGTTGGGTAACAAATTTAGGTTGAAAGTTGAAACAGGTCGACTCGAGTCTGGTTGGCCCTCAAAAAAATCGTTCATTTCTTATAACTAGTTAACGCGTTAACTATAAATAAAACAACTATGTTATTAGTTAATAACTTATTACATTATAAATCGAACCTCAAATAATGATGTAGGAGATTGTAAGCATTAAAACGAGATTTTTGGTGACTTTTAACCCGTTTGACCCTTTACTCTTGTCAACTAAACCATAACCAATATCGTCATATCAACCCATAAATAAGTATATAACTAAAGTACTAAACTTGTCAACTTTAATTATTTAGAACTAATGCTATGCAAAATCCATACAATTTAAAAAAAAAAAAAAAAAAATACTTACAAGTGATCCAACACTTGCAACACCAGCAGCTGGTTCTCCTTCAGTATCAAACACAATGCATACAACTGGAGTCTCAATCTCATGGCCCATCCGAATGCCTTATAAAAATAAATAAAAATAGATACAAATTTATATTTATATCAACATTGAAGGTCTTTTCTTCACAAAAATGTAATGTAATATATAATATCAGAATTGGTCAGAATGCGTCTACCTTCTAATGATAATCCTGCCGACTTCCAGTATTCCAGCAGCAAATTCCCTATCGAATTTAACAATGTAAAATCCTTTGAACTTCTCATAAATAAACAGCGTGTCAGTTGTCAAATATAACTACAAAAGTTATAACATTACATTATTAATATAACTCTCGAATAAAATCATTTAGGAGGTTTTATGCTTAAACAAAACACTTTGTGCACCTTTCTACCCGTTTGACACGTGTCCATTTAAGCTAAAACATTTCTACCCGTGAGAGATAAACATAACTTGATTGCTACATGTAGTGGATACTATTGACATTGCTGACCTGGCATGTCCAACCCTAGTGCACTTATCATGTAAGGCTTTGTTCCAAGTTTTGATACACACTCAGCAATGTTCCTTGCTACACCTCCTGCTGCATATTGCACCTGAATACAACTTGCAGCTTAAAGTCAAAATAATCATTTTGGAGCATAGTTGTCAAAGCGCCTAGGCGCATTCAAGGCGCATAGGCCAAGCTCGGAGCCTAGGCGCAAGGCGCATAAAAAACGAGGGCTTTTTATAATTAGGCGCATAGTATAAAATACATTTTTTTAAGGATTTTAGAGATGTTTTAGGCTTGTTTAGGGCTACTTTAGGATGTTTTAGGGTTGTTTAGGACTTGTTCATAGCTCATTTAGGATGTTTGAGAGGTTTAGGCAACTTTTAGCCTGAATTTGGCCGGAAATCAGCCTGATGAGTTTAAGTTCTCGTTTTGTATCGCCTGCGCCTGGTTCCAGGTGCGCGTCTAGGCAGCATTTTTCACAAAAAAGCCCAGATTTGCACCTAAGCCACCACCAGGCGCTATAGGTGCGCCTCGCTGCGCCTGAGGGGCTTTTGACAACATAGGTTTGGAGTGTTTGGAATTTAGATAAAGATGATTCTGACTCTAATTATCCTGCTGAGTGTTTGGGATTTGTTCCTTATAAGCATAACCACTTTTCTTCATCCAAACACTGAAAAGTATAGATCTTTTGTTTTTAAAAAAACGTAAAACTGTTTATATTAAGTAATCCAAACAACCCCTAATCAATTGAATCTGTGATCATCTAATTATGGGTTTTTAAGCCGCAACAATCACTTTCAAGTTTCAAATACTCATACAAACACTAGAGGTGTAAACGAGCCAAGCCGCTCATGAACTACTCTAGATCAGCTCGCTAAAAGCTTGAACCGAGCCGAGCTTATACGATCTCGAGCCTAAAAATAAACTTGTTTAATAAACGAGCCCAAGCTTCACTTATTGAGCTCCGGCTGGCTAACGAGCCTGTTATTTGTATAGTTTTTATTTGATATATTTAATATATATTTACATAGTTTTTTTTTTGTTTAACTTGTTGGATTATAAAACAAAATACGAAAGTTACATCACAATAGAAGGTAGACGGGCAACAAGCTGCGCTGCCACCCCTTTCTGAATATAATTATTTTATAGAAAATTTCAATAAAAATAGCTAAAAAATGATTATAGGTGTATATAAATAAAATAAAAAATAATAAACAAGACAACTTGAGCTTTAAAATTAGAGTTCGAACTCTCATAAGTTAAATTAGCCAATCCCGGACAGTGACGGATCTAGAAAAAAAAACAAGGGGTAACATTTTATATAAGTTATTTTAAGGGGTAACAAAAAATTTGTTTTAGGGGTAACATTTTATAAAAATACCTTAAACAAAATTTTCCACATAGGAAAATCGAGGGGTAACAGATGTCCACCTGCTTCTATGCTGCATCCGCCCCTGGTCTACACCCCTACCAAACACTCCCTATTATAATCCTCCCTATGTATGTTTTGAGAATAACACGCATTTAAACTAAGGTTTGTTTAAAATTGATTATTTCCTACTAATGTTGTCACCATTTTCCAAAGTGAAGAGTGCATATAATCAGATACATCATAATAAGTAACAACTATTAAAGTCCTGAAATAGAATACCTTGCCAGGAGCTGTAGTTCTAGGGTTTGGAGGAATGGAAGGAGTGGCATGTATATCCAGCACCATACCCCCTATTATCACTGCCTCTGCTTCATCCTTTCCATTTCCCACCTGCAATCACTCCACCACAACACCTCTACATAAGTTTATTGTATCAAAGAAACATTTAAAACTTAATTGATTGATGTACGTGTGGTTTTTGACGATCCATCATGCTGCCTCTCCCCTCAGGTTTGTTGCGCTATCGGACCGGTAGGACTGGCCTCCAATGAATTATTAGTTATTAATAATATATATTTTTTTTAACAGCCAACAAAATATATTAAGCACCCAAAGCTGAAAAAAAGACAAACACAATAGTTGAAACTTAAAACAACTCCAATTTATGTCGTTAAATATTTGGTTTGGCTTGTTTTCTAACAAAATTTACGTCGAAACCTAAAACAACTAAAATTGCACATAAAAACAACATGAAAACATATTATATTTTAGGAACCTAAGGGATGTAAGTGCAACTTCCGAAAGTTAAAAGATTGAGGTATACAAAAAGAAAAAGGAAACTAAAAAAAAAGGGTGGTTATATTTAAACCCCCCACCTTCTATTTTCACCCTTTCAAAGCGTCAGCGAGGCGCTTTGAACTCATTCCGAGGAGGTCAGTACGAGGGGCAGAAAAAACTGATTTTTAAATTCGAAGCGCCTCGCTTAGGCCTGAGCGAGGTGCTTCGAGGGGGTAATTTATTTTGGTAGTTGTTTTGATGTTTTGAGTTGGTTTTTTTATTTTTTTTAATTTAATAATTATAAAAAGTTAAAAAAAAATTAAAAAACAAAGTAATAACCCTAATCATTGTCAATGACTTAAATTTGACATCATCAACCACGTATAGTCAATGAATGCGGTATGCGCGTTAAATTTCATTAAATGCGGCAATACTTGGATCCGGTTGGAGTCTAAAGCTTCGTGTGTCATCTTGGTCGAACTCATGTTGCAACATTCGTCTTGTGTGTCAACGATGAAGGCAACATACTTGAAATCAATGGGAAGATAAACAATCCTCATCCACAATGTTCTTACCTATAGCTACCAACCATCCGGTTGTTTTCAGGTTGTCTTCATCGTTGACCGCTATCTCTCGGATAACAACTGAAAAGTTGTCTTCAATGATTATAAAGAAACTTGAAAGTAATTACAAGAAGATGATCAAAGATGCTACAACATAACTTGCACCGGCTTGAGATATGAGTTTGATTAGCTTAAATCTCTCTGATCCATGGTATCCACTTTCAGGTTGTTTTCATCGTTGACCGCTATCGTTGACCATGGATCAGAGAGATTCAAGCTAATCAAACTCATATCTCAAGTTGGTCTAACAACTGAATTTGACTTGCTTGCATAGGAATCTTGTACGAAATCATTCTCACATGAATATCCTTTGATGAATGTATTAGGGGTTGGAAACTCTAGAAGTTGCTAAAATAGTTAAACAAAAGCTGAAATTATACAGTTATTTGGAATGTTCCTGATCATTACAGTGAGATTGATAACTTCTCTATGGAAGCAACAAATTCAAAACAGAGGTAGGTTTGCCAGAGGGTCACTATTCATACATAAAGAGTATAATCAAACAAGGGTTGTTATCGGAGAGATATCGGTCAACGATGAAGGCAACCGTAGCGAGTGTGAAGATCAAGATCAAGAAGAACAGTACGGTCAACGATGAAGGTGTGTTGTATGTATAAAATTGTGAATAATTGTGAGAGTCGATTTTCCTACGAGGGTGTGTTGTAAGTACTAACGCAGACCTTGATCTGCAATATTTGAAAATTATCATTTCTTGACATGCTTGGTAACAGAGAGGAACACTTTCTTCTTTTGTTGTACAATATTTTTTGTTAGTTGTTAAATGTTTTTATAGTTTTTTCTACCTTTAGGCCTCGGTTTGTCCACTCCAATTCCTAACATTAATTCCAATTCCAATTCCAATTCCACCGGATACCGCATTCTCACATGAATATCCTTTGATGAATGTATTAGGGGTTGGAAACTCGGAAGGCAACATACTTGAAATCAATGGGAAGATAAACAATCCTCATCCATAATGTTCTTACCTATAGCTACCAACCATCCGGATGTTTTCAGGTAAAGCGATCGTTTTACTCATATAAAGTGTTCGATGTCACTGTGAGTACACATTGTGCATGACATTACATTCTGCATGTGTCATTTCATAACTTGCACCGGCTTGAGATATGAGTTTGATTAGCTTAAATCTCTCTGATCCATGGTATCCACTTTCAGGTTGTCTTCATTGTTGACCGCTATCTCTCGGATAACAACTGAAAAGTTGTCTTCAATGATTATAAAGAAACTTGAAAGTAATTACAAGAAGATGATCAAAGATGCTACAACATAACTTGCACCGTCTATATAGGCGTTTTCGATTTCCAAATGAATCAACGAGTTAAACTTGACATCATCAACCACGTATAGTCAAAGATTTATTCTACATATCCATACCTTGTTTCAAGTATCTTGTAAAATTCATTTCGTCTTCAAGACTCCTATGAGTCAAAAGGTTGACTTTTTGAGCATTAACCATGACTATATTACATTATTATTATTATAATTTTTTATTATATTTGTAATTTAGTTCCTTTGTTTTATTATTATAATAATTTATTATTATCAAGAATCGGAAATTAGTAAAACGATTTATGAAAGTATCAAGAATCGGGAATTAGTAAAACGATTTATGAAACTAACAATAAATAAGTTAATAATAATAAATCATTGCTCAGACGTTAGGGTTTGATAAACACAAAACTTATTATTTAAAAAGCAACAAAAACACAAATCGTACCGTGAAATAAAGAGAGGCCCATTAGGAGTGCCGTGGAGGAAGATCGTCGATTTGCTGTAGTCGATGATGGCACAGAGGTTAGCGGTAACTTTAAATTTTGAATGATCGTCGGTTTGCTCTCTATATACCAATCAACAGTCGATCCGATTGTTGATTTCTCTCTATAACCGGTACAACTTTTCAGGCAAGCAAGTAAAATTCAGTTGTTATCGGAGAGATATCGGTCAACGATGAAGGAAACCTGAAACGACATAAACATTTATAACCATTCTGTACCTGTGGCTAAAAGAACCTGATAAAGATGTACACGAGTATAATCAAACAAAGGTTGCCCTGAGTTTGATTAGCTTGAATCTCTCTGATCCATGGTATCCACTAACCGTAGCGATCATTACAGTTATTTGGAATGTTTCTGATCATTACAGTAACGAAATCATTCTCACATCAATATCCTTTGAAATCAATGGGAAGATAAACAATCCTCATCCACAATGTTCTTACCTATAGCTACCAACCATCCGGTTGTTTTCAGGTAAAGCGATCGTTTTACTCATATAAAGTGTTCGATGTCACTGTGAGTACACATTGTGCATGACATTACATTCTGCATGTGTCATTTCATAACTTGCACCGGCTTGAGATATGAGTTTGATTAGCTAAAATCTCTCTGATCCATGGTATCCACTATCAGGTTGTCTTCATCGTTGACCGCTATCTCTCGGATAACAACTGAAAAGTTATCTTCAATGATTGTAAAAAACTTGAAAGTAATTACAAGAAGATGATCAAAAGATGCTACAACATAACTTGCACCGGCTTGAGATATGGGTTTGATTATTATCGTATTTGCAACTTAGTTCTTTTTTCTCGAAAAACAATCCGATTGTTAAAAGTATCAAGACTATGAAATTAGTAAAACAACTGAATTTTACTTGCTTGCATGAAAAGTTATTTTTAAATGTTTGGTAATATATTTTTTAATGTTTGGTAATATATTTTTAAATGTTTGATCTGCAATATTTGAAAATTATCATTTCTTGACATGCTTGGTAACACCTTGATCTGTAATATCTGAAAATTATCATTTCTCAAAAAGTAATTAAAAACACTTAAAAATGAATTAAAAACAATTGTTGCGAGTTAGGTTTAGTCGGAGGACCACGTACAATGATTCATCAAAGTTGTACAAAGCTGGATGTTTTTACTGGAAAACCAAAACGAGCA
Organism: Ambrosia trifida; assembly: GCA_028751855.1. NCBI lineage: Eukaryota > Viridiplantae > Streptophyta > Magnoliopsida > Asterales > Asteraceae > Ambrosia > Ambrosia trifida. The sequence goes on from CM054122.1 coordinate 113,584,673, forward strand.
ATTAACGAAGCGAAACAGAGAGATATAATTTTCTTGGCTTGGAAACAACTTAAAAGAACCAAAAATGAATTAAAATTATTTTTTGGTGACTAACAGATAATTTTAAAGAATTAAAAGAAATTCAAATTTTTTTAAAAAAGGCCAAAGCGCCTCGCTTTGGTCAAAGCGAGGCGCTTGAGTGCCTCGCTTTGGCCAAAGCTAGGCGATTGAGTGGTTTGATTAGACCACAAGCGCCTCGCTTTGACCAAAGCGAGGCGCTTTGGCCTTTTTTTTAAAAAAAATTGAATTTCTTTTAATTCTTTAAAATTATCTGTTAATCACCAAAAAATAATTTTAATTCATTTTTGGTTCTTTTATGTTGTTTCCAAGCCAAGAAAATTATATCTCTCCGTTTCGCTTCGTTTATTACTCGTTTTGGTTTTCTAGTAAAAACATCCAGCTTTGTACAACTTTGATGAATCATTGTACGTGGTCCTCCGACTAAACCTAACTCGCAACAATTGTTTTTATTTCATTTTTAAGTGTTTTTAATTACTTTTCGAGAGAAAGGAACTAAGTTGCAAATACGATAATAATGTAAATAATAATAATAATAATGTAAAGGTAGATCATGGAAAGTTGAACTCAAGAAACAAAGATGAAACCGATTAAAGCCACATATAGTCCTTTACGCAGGTTTGTCAGAGGGTCACTATTCATATATAAAGAACATAAAAGTTGTGTGTATGAATAGTGACCCTCTGGCAAACCTGCGTAAAGGACTAAAGCCAAATATCTTGCCATTAATACCAACGATGATTGCCAGTGAGATTGATAACTGGACAGGTTAGCCAGGTGTTTGTCAAAAAGGTAGAGCACACCACTAGAGCAAAAAGTTGTGTGTATGAATAGTGACCCTCTGGCAAACCTGCGTAAAGGACTAAAGCCACATATCTTGCCATTAATACCAACGATGATTGCCAGAGGGTCACTATTCATATATAAAGAACATTAATCGGTTTTATTTAGCGTAAAAAGTTCATTGTACATATACCTCTTTATCTAAAACAAATCACATCATTGTACATATACCTCTTTCATCGTTGAGATAACAACTGAATTAGTAGGTTACTCATTACCGTTGGACGTTGAAGGTAAACATGGACTAAAGCCACATATAGTCCTTTACGCAGGTTTGCCAGAGGGTCACTATTCATATATAAAGAACATAAAAGTTGTGTGTATGAATAGTGACCCACTAGCAAACTCTGAAGACCAGATATCTGTCAACGATGAAGGCAACATACTTGAAATCAATGGGAAGATAAACAATCCTCATCCACAATGTTCTTACCTATAGCTACCAACCATCCGGTTGTTTTCAGGTTGTCTTCATCGTTGACCGCTATCTCTCGGATAACAACTGAAAAGTTGTCTTCAATGATTATAAAGAAACTTGAAAGTAGTTACAAGAAGATGATCAAAGATGCTACAACATAACTTGCACCGGCTTGAGATATGAGTTTGATTATTATCGTATTTGCAACTTAGTTCCTTTCCCTCGAAAAACAAAAACGAAGGTTTGCGCGTTAGCGCCGATCCGATTGTTAAAAGTATCAAGACTATGAAATTAGTAAAACAACTGAATTTTACTTGCTTGCATGAAAAGTTCATTGTACATATACCTCCTTATTTAAAACAAATCACATCATTGTAAAGGTTACTAGGTTACTCGTTACCGTTGGACGTTGAAGGTAAACATGGACAGTGAGAAGTGAGATTGATAACTTCTCTATGGAAGTTGCTAAAATAGTTAAACAAAAGCTGAAATTGAACAGTTATTTGGAATGTTCCTGATCATTACAGTAAAATTCAGTTGATGGACAGTGAGATTGATAAACTGGAGAGGTTAGCCATACGTTTGTCAAACGAACAATTAAAATAAACTTTTCATGCAAGCAAGTAAAATTCAGTTGTTGGATAGTGAGATTGATAACTGGACAGATGCACCACTGCATTAACATCATTAATTCCCAGTTCAGTTACTAACCCCTTCAACCAGATTGCCTCTTTAATAGCTTCAGTCAAGGCAATGTACTCAGCTTCTGTGATTGAAATAGCAACTACTGATTGAAGCTGAGCCTTCCAACTCACAACATTCCCAAGAACTTTAAACACATATCCTGTAATGTACCTTCCTCTGACTAAGTCCTTAGCATAATCTGAGTCCACAAAACCTTCAACCTTGGTCTGAATCTCTTCTATTTTACCAAACTCCAAGCCCCAATCTTCTGTTCCTTTTAGAAACCTTAAGATCCACTTGGCAGCTTCCCAATGATACTTTCCAGGATTGGATAAGTATCTACTCACCATACTCACAGCATACCCAAGATTAGGCCTTGTGCATACCATGAGATACATGAGACTTCCTACCAGATTGGCATAGGGCACATTCTCCATATACTTCATTTCTTCTTCAGTTATTGGAGAATGCTGCATAGACAACTTGAAGTGATTTGCTAATGGAGTTCTAACCATTTTACAATCTTCCATAGCAAAATTCTTGAGCACCTTCTTAGCATAAGTTCCTTATGTCAATTTTAATCTGTTCACTTCCCCGTTTCTTTGAATTTCCATGCCTAAAATCTTCTTTGCATCACCAAGCTCCTTCATTTCAAACTCCTGCTTCAATAACTGTTTTATTGAATCCACTTCTTCTTTATGCTTACATGCCACCAGCATATCATCCACATACAACAGGAGATAGCTATAATAACCAGATCTGTACTCTCTAAAATAGACACATGAATCATAAACACTTCTTCTGAACCCATGAGTTACCATAAACTCATCAAATCTCCTATACCACTGTCTAGGAGATTGCTTTAGGCCATATAAAGACCTTTTCAGAAGACACACCTTATCTTTATTCTCTTCTTGTACAAAACCTTCAGGTTGTGACATATAGATCTTTTCCTCCAAAAAACCATGTAAGAAGGCTGTTTTAACATCCAATTGTTCTAACTCAAGATCCTGAGCAGCAACAATTGACAATAACACCCTTATTGAAGTGTGCTTCACCACAGGAGAAAAAATTTCTGTATAAGCTATCCCAGCCCTTTGAGTGAAACCCTTGGCCACAAGTCTGGCCTTGAATCTTTTACTCTCAACTCCTGGAATACCATCTTTAACTTTGAATATCCATTTACATGAAACCGGCTTATGATCCTTGGGTTTGTCAACAAGAACCCAAGTCTCATTCTTTGTTAAAGAATCCATTTCCTCCTTCATGGCTTCCCACCACTTACTCTTCTCACTTGAACTCATGGATTCATTGAATGTAAGGGGTTCATTTACACAGTCATTCTCAGCTGCAACAAATGCCACAACAGACATGGATTCATTTGTTGCTCCTGCTGAATCCCTTAGTTTTAAAGGTTTCACAATGGTTCTTTTAGGCCTATCTTTAGCAATACTATATGGTGGTGAAACCTGAGAAGTCTCACCTCTTTCTGAACTTTCAGTATTACCCAGATTACCCCTACTTGATCCAGTCTCAGCACAAGCTTCTTCAGCACTTGGCTCCACCTCAATTTGGACTGGACCATGATTAGACTTAGCATTTTTTATCCCTGAAACATCACCTTGAATAACATCTTTGTACATAATTTCTTCTCTGATTTCCACATTTCTGCTTTTGATAATTCTAGGCCCTTCTCCTTCTAGTTTCCACAACCTATACCCTTTTACACCACCTTCCTGATAACCTAACAGTATGCACTTATATGACCTTGAATCCAACTTATCTTGGCTCACATGTGCATAGGACAATGACCCAAACACTTTAATTTTGTCATAATCAGGCTTCTTCCCTGTCCACATCTCCATTGGAGTCTTCATATTGATGACTCTAGATGGAGATCTATTAATTAGGTAGGCTGCTGTGGAAACCATCTCACCCCAGAACTTTTTAGGTAAACCTGAACTGAGCCTCATACATCCTACCCTTTCCAAAAGAGTCCTATTCATTCTCTCAGCCAACCCATTCTGCTGAGGGGTACCAGGTATTGTTTTATGCCTATCAATCCCATATCCTTACAAAACTGATCAAATTCTCTATTACAGAATTCTAATCCATTATCAGTTCTTGACTTCTTGATCTTTCTACTGATTTGATTCTCTACCAGTGCTTTCCATTCTTTAAACTTAGGAAAAGCACTATCTTTGCTTTTAATCACAAATACCCAAACCCTCCTAGAAAAATCATCAATGATTGACATAAAGTGCCTTGCCCCTCCCAATGACTCTACCCTGGCTGGTCCCCATAAGTCAGAATGAATATAGTCTAGAATTCCTTTTGTAACATGTTTTCCAACCCCAAACTTAACTCTCTTCTGTTTACCCATTATACAAGCCTCACAGAATCCTATATCACAATCTTTTACATCTTTAGGATATGTTGTTTCTTTAATTTAACCAAACCTTGACTGCTTATGTGACCTAACCTTTTATGCCACAAATAAGCCAGTTCACTATCTTTATCAGTTACAATTAAGGCTGCAACTGATCCTTCAACTGCACTACCATCAAGAACATACACATTGTTGTTCTTCCTAGTTCCAGTTTACATAACTAAAGAACCTTTTATTACCCTGGCCTTCCCATCTTTAAGACTAACATGACAACCCTCCCTTTCAAATGTACCTAGAGACAATAAACTCCTTTTTAAACTAGGAATATACCTGACATCATGCAGATCCACAGTACTTCCATTTTTCAACTTGAAAGTAACTGTACCCTTGCCAACTATCTTACAAGGCCTGTCATCTCCAAGCTTGACATATCCATACTCTCCATATATCAAATTTTTAAAGAAACTTTTGATAGGAGTCATATGAAAAGAACCCCCTGAGTCCATCACCCATTGTTCCAATATATTCATTATGTCTTCACTCATAGCACACAATACATCAGAACTCTCATACCCTTCAAAAAGATCATCCTGAGTATTATGATTAACATGACTCTTGGGACCTGCATTATTATCATTCTTCCTTTTCTTGAGTTCTAGATAGTCTCTTTTCAAGTGCTTCTCTGAATTACACAAGAAACACCTTCTTTTAAACTTAGACTTCGATCTTGATCCTGAATTCTTGAAATTCTTTGAACTGCTCCTCTGTTCTGGCCTTCCTCTTACAAACAGACCCTCTCCACCTTCATCTTTAGAATCAGATTTCTTCTTTAACTCTCTTGAGTTTAAAGCTGCAAGAACTTTTTCCATATACAGTGTTTCACGAGCATACATCAAAGTATCTACAAAATTATCATAAGTTTGAGGAAGAGAAGTCAAGAACAAGATGGCCTTGTCTTCATCTTCCAACACAACTTCAATATTTTCAAGATCAAGTACTAATTTGTTATATTCATCTGTGTGTTCTTCTATAGTTTTTCCAGAACTCATCTGAAAGGTGTATAACTTCTTCTTCAAATAAAGCCTGTTGGCTAATGACTTTGTCATGTATAACGTCTCCAATTTAGACCAGATACCAGCAGCTGTGGTTTCTTTTGAAACTTCTCTAAGAACTCGATCACCAAGGCTCAATATAATTGCACTATGAGCCTTTTCCATCATCTCCTTCTTTTCTTTATCAGTCAAACCTTCTCCAATTCGATCTTCACCTTTCAAGGCATCAACACAACCCTGATGGACAAGTAATGCCCTCATCTTCAACCTCCAGAGACTGAAATCGTTTCTGCCATCGAATTTCTCTAATTCGAACTTCATCGACACCATCTTGATCAACAATCAACTGTTGAACACCGTCGTCTTCTTCAATCGAGCCAACCTGGCTCTGATACCAATTGTAGTAAAATACACCAGAAAACAACACTAATGCGGAACAATTAACCTCAACTATTATTGATCAAAAGGTTACGAATGATTACTGAGAATGAATTGAAACAAAAGAAAGAAACAATTGAGAATACAATAGAGTGATTAGAAAGCCCTAATCCCCAATTCTTATATAGAGCTGATGACCTAATGACCGTTATTAACTAACTCATGAAAGATTAGTCAATCTTGTCATGTTTGCCCCCTCTACTTTTGTTCATTAGGCTGCAACACCCTCGAACTTATTATGACTTATTAGGTTTGACTTTTATATACAACATTAAAAAACTTTTGCACCGATCCAAATCTAACTTCAAAAGTTGAAGCTTCTAAGGTTAGTTGATATTATATATCAATCTAATGTATTAACATGTTTTCTTATGAACGACAATACATATATGATTTTATTCTATTCCTATGTAAATGATAACAATTTTTTGTTTTATAGATTCCTTTCGATGAAGAACATGTTGACATGAACAAACCAATAATTATACAAGCGTCTAAGGTTGCGTCTAAAGTTGCATTTTTTTAATGTTTAATGTTGGTGTGTGTAACACCCCGCCCCTCTCACCACCAATGTCCGCTTTGCCCATCCAGAGCTCACGGATTTGTTTTTGGTTGCTCCGGTGGAGACTTCCCAGGAGGTCACCCATCCTGAAACTGCTCCCACCTGAGCACGCTTAACTGTGGAGTTCTCCTCTCATCCACTAACATTAAGCCCCAAAACGCGTTGGTGATTTAAGAGGCAAGACATTACTTATGAACCAAGGATCTCTCCTGACCACAACCGATGTGGGATTTTCCTGGGGTGTCACATGGTCTGATGTAAAACTTCTATGTTTGAAGTAAAACTTCTATAAATTAATTTCTATGTTTAATTTATAGAAGTTTTACATCAAACATGGTCTGATGTAAAACTTCTATGTTTATATCTATACATATAATATTTAGGAGCAATATGGGACACTTGACAATCATTTAGGCTCCTAGCATTTAATGGCCATCCCTCATGGCACAATGTGGTAATTTATAAAATTTTCTTTTTTTTTTAATCAAAAATCAAGTAAAAATATATATACTCTTTTAAAACATATACAGACATTACGTAACCCCAATTTCATCGTCGCCTCCACTTTGATACCGAAACCCTAATCAGGGCGATTGAAGTTAATCGTTCATCTACAATCCAAGGTAATCTCAACTTGATTCTTATTTCAATTAATCCACGTTCATCTATCTTTATTCTGTTTTTTCATTCACTGATTCTCCATAACTGTTTTTAAAGTTTCGATTAAGGTTAATTTTTTTTTTCTCTGTGTTCTGTTTTACTGTTTTGTTCTTGAGTTTATGTTTATTATTGTTGAGTGTTATTAATTGTTTTGATTTTGTATAGATTTTTTAGGGTTTATGTTTTAGGTTTAGATTTAGGGATTTTTAAGGTTCAATTGATGTTTTAAAGGTTTCACTTATTGTTCTTTATTTTTCGTTTATTATTGTTCCGACTTATTAATATTTAGTTTTAGGGTTCATGTTTTAGGGTTCTTCTTTTAGGGTTGATGATGGGTTACGGATCTGTGATTAGAGTAATAATAGGGGTTTTGATTACCGGGTATTTTATAGGGGTTTTGATTACTGGGTAAATCACATTGGGTTTTTTTAATCTTTTTCGATTAGGTTTTTTATTGCTTCATATCCTATAAAGATTTTTATTCGTAGTAATATGTTTTAGGTTTGCATTTAGAAAAAATGGTTCAATTGATTTTGTCTTCAATTTATGTTATAAGGAACATAGGAATGGATTGTTATCATACATGGTCTCGATTAGGTTTGCATTTAGTAAAAATTGTTCAATTTATGTAGTCTTCAATTTAGTGTTCAATTTATATTCTTTATTTATGTTATACTCATATAAACATTACTTTGCTGATATGTATTTGCGATTATGTTTTGCTGTTGCTACAGGTGCATACACGTTTGGAATACAATGGTTTATGGATTTTGGATTGAGTCGGAGGGTAACAACCGTGTTTGTATTGTAAGATATCTGTTACAGGCTAAAATGTATATAGTACATTATGTTTATACTTTTCCTAATAATATTTTAATGTTTGTAATTCTTATCAGGCGTTACCAAAACTCTATCAAAAGTGGATCGAAGATTATGGTTATCCTACCGGTAACAGCAAAATCCGTACCTTGGACTCTAAAGTCTATGATATTAAAGTGTTGAATATTGCTGGCAAGTGGTTCTTCTACAATGGTTGGAGAACAATGATTACTGAATTGAAGTACCCATCTGGGTGTAACTTTCTATTTCAGTATGAGGAAAATCTTCGCTCTTTCAGGATGATAACTTTCCATCAAGATGCAGTGTATGCAGCTGGTAACTTTTTTTACTGCAGATTGTCCGATCCTTATACTAGTGAGAAGCGTCTGGTATGTGTTTTTTAATCAAATAACATCATTATATTTTATTATACAATTTTTTGATAAAAAAACTTATTTTAACCCCTGTCAACATTTTTGGTGTTTTTTCCAGCATGTTAGTTGTTACGTTGTTCATGGTTTAATGAACAGACAACTCCCGTTGGACCAAATTGCAGTTAGAGCTCCTCCACGTAAAAAGTTTAAGATACAGCTAGCAGTTGATGATGGTTTCTTTTATGTCACTAAAGGATGGCTTTTCATTAAGGAAACTTTTTCAATCACACCTGATCATCTCATTGTCTTCGAAATCATTGATGAGGTCTTCTCTGTTTTCTTAAATATAAATTCTAAATCTTTAGCTTTATATTTTTTGCTCGCTGTATACGTCATAAGGCTGATAAAATGTATATACTTCTTTTTGGTTTAACAGAGCACATACAATATGTCGGTTTTTGAGAAAAACAAGCTTACTCTTCCTCCTGAACTTAAATGGGAAGCTGAAGTTAAGGAGGAGGATGATGATGAAGATTACTCTGATGAAGATATCATTGTCGTTTCTACTGATGATAGTGAGGAGGTTGTCGTTTCTGATGATTTCAGCGAGGAGGATGAAGAGGACACTGATATGGAGGAAGAGGATGATGATTCTGAGGAAGAGGACGATGTAGGTGTGCCAGTGGTGTTCGTTGTTGACAGGCACTATGTAAGTAATAATATTTATTTTTTAAATGTATTAACTTAGATGTATTTTAGTCCTGTTTACATACTACACTGATTTTAATTAATCGATTGTTTTAGGGTTTTGATTTAGGATTATGATTTAGGTTTTAATTAATTCTGTTTACATACTGATGATTATTATGGAAAATATGTTTTTGGTCTCTATTTAGCTTTCATGTTTTAGGTTTATGATCCGATTGATGTTTTATAGAAACCTTAGAATGGATTGTTATGATTTAGTATTTGATTAGTGGTTTATGTTTTAGGTATACATTTATGGTTTAAGAAATACTTTATTGGTTTGTTACTATTTAAGCGTTCAACTTAGAATGATTATGCATTTATGTTATAGGTTTGTATTAAGCTTGAATGTTTTAGGTTTGCATTTAGTAAAAATGGTTCAATTGATTTAGTCTTCAATTTATGTTATAAGGAACCTAGGAATGTTTCAGGTTTTGATTTAGTCTTCAATTTATGTTATTGGTTTGTAGTATGTCCGAAAATGGTTCAATTGATTTAGATGTATTTTAGTCCATCAGGTTTATTATAAGTCTTTATATGTTAGTGCAGCCATATTAGTGGTTTATAAGTTGACGACCTCCTAATATGTGTCAACTGTTGTTACTTAGTATTATGTAGATCTTAGATGTTAGGCTTATAACAGATATGGGTCAACTGTTGTTGGTTATTAAGATGTTAAAAATGGGTGAAGTGGTCTAAATGTTAGATTTTACTTTATGGACAAATTAACCACACCTGTTGTTACTTATGTAGACTTCTCAAACAAATATCGGTCAACTGATTTATTTGTTAGATGTCAAGTAATTTAGATTCATTTTAGTTTCAGCTACACACATAGGTCAAATCTGGTCAAATCATCAGATTACACAAATTGGTTACCAGTTGGTATAAAATATATATTTGATTCAAATGGGTCATCTGTGGTCATCGTTCTCAACTGCACCAATTTAGTTGTTTATTTAGACTTTGTTGACCTTATGAGGTCAAACTGCACTCAAATGGTCTTTACTTGTCATATGGGTCAAATGGCATTTACTATGTAAGTGCAATCATTTATTTTTTAAATCTATTAACTTAAATGCATGTTAGTCGAACAGTTTTATTATACGCCTTTAGATGTTATTGCAGCCATAGTAGTGGTTTATAAGTTGATGACCTCCTAATATGGGTCAAGTGTTGTTACTTAGACTTATTTAGATGTTAAATGTTAGTCTGTTGTCAATTATGGAAAAACTGTTGTTGCTTATTTAGATGTCCACTTATGTTATATCCAAATGAGATGACAAGCTATATTTATATATTATTATTGTATAACTTTCTATTATTTGTTATTTGCGTAGCGTATGAAGACCCATTGGGCAAGGGAAAACGGGTTGTGCAAGGGTTTTAGTTGGGGAGTGTCTGTTGGGAGGGAAGGTGAACCTGGAAAGTACCGTTACAACATAAGAGGTATGTCAACTTTCGTAGGTGATAAGAACTTTCAGCTTGGTGATCAAATGCATTTCCAGTTTTTCCAAAAGCAAGGTGTGTTCGAGTTCTCTAATGTTGTTAGCGGTAATGGTAGTTAGTTTGGTTAGTGGTGGTTGTTATGTGGTTTGAAGACAATACTTTTTGGTGGGTAACTTTTTTAAGTTAGAACATGATCTATCGTTGGTAGTCACAAACATTTCCACGTTTACTGCTCATGTGGTAAGTCGTGGTTTTTGGGTTTATATATATGTTGATAAACAATAAATTAGTAGGTTATGTATATTGTAATGTTTTTGGGTTGTTTAGCCAGTAAGTTAGCAATGTTTGGATAAGTTAGTAAATCTATTACCTAAGAATCTAAAATAACTGAATTTTCATCTTAAAATTTTACATTTTGATACAAAAAACTATATTTTGTAACATTGGTTGTCCAACTCTTTTTAAGAAAAAGGTTTTTTTGAACATTAATTTTGTAAACTTTTGGTAGGTTTAGTTGTCATGTATGATTGTGCATATGATGTTTGGTTTGTCGTGTTATATGTTTATGCTAATCCTATTTTGTTGTTTATTGAGTAATTATGAATTGTGTACTATTTAGGTAGTAGTATTACAATTACAATCATATGGATTTTTATACAAAAAAAAAGTCATCATACATTTTTATATCAGAAAATTTTTTTAACAATCATGTGACATTTTATATTTTTTAAATTTGATAATTTTTTTTAAAAGTCAAATTTTAGCAACATTGACTTTTCCAAGTCAATCATATTAATGACAGTTTTCCTAAAATATTTTAATTTATTAATTGTAAATAAATATAAATTCCGTTTATATTAAGAAGTTTAACTTATCTCAATCATTGTTAACAAAATAAATTTAAGATTATTACAATTAACTAACAATCAATATAATTGTATCATCAAAATATTTTTGGTACATTTCAATTATTTAAAACATAAGTTGAATGACTTTGTTTTAAAAAAATTTAAAACCAACCCTTTATAAACTAAAACCAGTTTTGTAACATAAGAGGTATTTAAATTCAATGTTTGGCTATTTTAATTAAATTGTATTACAGTTTTACAATTCTTTTAAATCGCTTAGTTTAAAAAACGAATAATAAACAATTTTTTTCCAAAAAATAAATTCTTGATGAATAAACGAACTTTACCTATAAAAATTGGACAAAGTTAAATGTAAATTACTTTTCTTTTATAAAGCCGTTAGTTAAAAAAATTTATAACAAACAATTTTATTAAAAATATAAAATGAATTATACAAAGTTTAAAATGTACCATACCAAAACGAAATTTAACTTAATAATGGAAACAGTTAAAATATTTCATCTTATAATAAGATTACAGTCAACTTCCAAAGGGAACAATTCCAAATAAGCGTATGTTTCTCAAAGACCATCAATAAAATCCAAGGACAGTCTTTATCGAAGGTTGTATTATATTTAAGAGACCCAGTATTGTCACATGGTCAACTTTATGTCGCATTGTCAACAGTTAAAAGCAAGACAGGCGTCAAGTTACTTATACTTGATGCTGATGGGAAAGTCAAGACTAAAACAAAAAAATCTTGTGTATAAAGAAAAATTTTGTGATATTTGAATAGAATGTGTATTTATTTGTTTTAAATCTTAATAAAATATTTCTGCTACATTTTTTTATATGTTTTACCCCTCAAAATAATTGTACGTTGGTGAGCCGCATGTAACGCGGGCAAAGATCTAGTATGTTTATAAAGTAATATGAGATATTAATTTATGTAAAAGTATATGATAATTATTTAGAATTTCTTCAAAGTTGACGTTAGAAATTTTTTTATAGCTTGAAGCTATAAATAAACAAGAAAGATACAATGTCACAATAAAATGAAGGGCACGTGTACATATTAATGCTTGGAAGTCTAAAAATAAACTATGTAGTGAATACAAGAAATTCATATAGTTACGATGGTGTACAGTTGGGATCAAAATTTAAGTAATTGTTATTTTTTATTTTTATTCAAGTTAATTACATTTTTTATTTAGCCAAAATAACATGTTTGAGTACTTTGGTTTTTTAGTTGCAAGTATGGGACTCATGGTACTAATATGAAAACGAGCAGGGTACTAATATGTTGATAAGCAACATCGCATGGGTATCTTATGAGTATATATAATGCATTTCACAAGATTATTTTAAGATACCTAGAAGTTAAGATTTTTTTTTTTTTTTTTTTTTTTTTCATTTAATGCATAAGGTATAAGGTACAATCATAAAATGATGGTAAATTAGTCTTTTAAACACTTTCACACTTTAATACCCTGATTTTAATTACACTTTAACTCCCTCAAAACTAAAATTTCAAGGCAACTAACGAGTAACGACCTAATTTTTTCATAGGTTAATGCTTTAAGAAAAACATCATGAAAATAAGCATTTTGTCCTCTTTAGTTTAAGTGTAATCTTGCTATCATTTTTCAATTTTAAGAAAATGATGTATTACGTGATTAACAATATATAGGGTGGGCAATAACTGAAAGCATAAGAAACCAAACCAAATCAATTGAAAACTATATTAACCAAAGACCTAATTAACTTAAAATTGGTTATCGTTTTTTTTGTTCCATTAGGCAATCGAAACCGAACAATTCATATATTCATATATTCTTAACTTTCATACCTTATATTTTTATATCCTCATTTCTTGTACTTCTAAGCAAAAATTTTAGGAAAAGTTTGGTTTCAGTTATTAAAATAATTAACTACACCAAAAATCTTACAAAATAAACTTAACCAACTAACTGATTAGTTAATAAGATTGATTAACTGGTGACTTTGTTTTTGGTGGTGACTAATAACCAAACTAAACCAAACCATACATACCTTTAGAGGTGTATGTGTTCCCCGCCGCATCGCACGAGCACTCTACTAGTATTTAATAATAGGGTTGTTCAAAATTTCGATTAACATCAGTTGTCACCAATTCCCATTTCATAGTGTCGATTAAGAGACTTCATTTGTATACAATCTGTGTAATAAATACAAATATTAAAAAATGCAAAATATTCAAAACAATTTCTACAAAAGCAATATTAAAGCTAAAATATTTATAAATATTCAATTCTTTTGCTTGTTCACGTTATCTTAGAGTACCCAAAATGGGGTTAAATCGGACCATCCGGAATATTGGACTTCAATTCCAAACCTTTTGCCCCATTGGAGAAGGTGATATGGCATTGGTTTGATTGGGTTTGGTTAATTGTACGAGTCCAGAATTGAAATGGTGCCCCCCCCCCCCTCCACCCACCCTATCATATAATTGGTTTTAATTAAAAAAAAAAAAACCTCATAAATTTTTAACCCACATTTATAAATAAATAAATAAAACCTCATTTAATTAAAAATAACATACAAATTAATTTAGATATAAGGTTAAATAAAGAATATTAGGCGATGAAGTGGATGTATAGGATAGTTTATGATTGTAGAAAAAAAAGTTTTAAATGATGTAGCAGGTTGATATTGCAATTTGGAATTCCAAACCAGCAAATGCATTGTGGATACGTTCTTAGAATTTTAAAATCCAACAGATGATACATATCTTATTTGAAATTTTGAACATATATTTATCTCAAAACAATCATATTATCTATTAATATATATAAAAGAATTGAACATTGCTGACGTGGCGTGCAATGGTGCTTTCAACCTCTCCATAAAACTGCCACGTGGCATCATAATTGAAATATTTTAGTGTTTTTGAATTATTTCCCTTTTTAATTAAATTGAGTTATTTTAGGAAAAAAGAATTTAAAAATAAATTTAAAATTTTCTCTCTCATGTTTCCTCCTATAATTTTTAAACGTTTATATCTTTTATATACGAGATTTTTTAAAGAAAAAAATTACACCAAATTAACGAGCGTTTTATTATCTTTCCAACGAGTACCATAGAGCTATATAAAGAACGAAGAAAAAATCGACTATTTTTTGTGGGGTTTCGTTATACAGGAAAAAACACACAAAGTGTTCATTTTATTAATTAATCATGTTTTTTTCTTTTAAACTAGGTTCTTAACTACGATGTTGAAAATCAGCCCAATCGCCATGTTATCATTGGAATTTTACTAGGTAGACTTCATCAAGAGAAGCTAGGAGAAAGAATCGCGCAACACTGCAACACATGGTGTCACCTTATAGCAAGGTTATTTTTTTATTTATTTAATTACAAGAGTATTAATTATTACTATTAGTATTAGTATTATTAGAATGGTTATATTTTTCAACCCCGGGACGCTCCCAGGAAGAATTGATAGTTGTTGTCGTGGCGTTCAATGGTGGCCTCAACCATCTCTTGATTATGCCACGTGGCATAATGAAATGCAATGGTTACAACTTCCAACTTAAGTGTTTGTTTAGTTGATTAGGTTAGGAATTATAAGAGCCATTAGAATGTGAGAAATTAGAGAGATGTGATGAGTTTTTGAATAGTTGCAGCGTACATAAGTGATTCTTTACATGATTACTGATTAGGTTTTAGATTAGGGATTATGAGTTATTACTGATTAGAATACTATGAACATGCAATGATTGAGAGATTTTGTGGTTAGTTAACATGAGCCATTTGCAATAGGTTATGACGTAAAAGTAGATTTTTCAACCCCGGAACCCTCCCGGGGTAATCAGCTAGTAATCCATATCTACAAATAATAGAATTCACCATACATACGAATACCATTAAAATAAACCGAAAATTCCAATATCAATAAACCAAAAAGTCCACATAAAAAAAAAGTACCGAAAATTCCAAAAGAAAGAAAAGAAAAACTAGTTATTAACAATTAATCAACCTAAACGATCAAACGGTCCAGTCGGTTCAAGCTGCTTGCACAACCCTAAATAGGTCAAGAAAAGAACCCGGTCCTTTGCACCGGTTCGATGGTTCCTAGTATGCTTACAAAAATACTTAAGTTGAGCCAAAGTACAACAACCAAGCATCTGTCCCAACAACAAAAACAACCAATTTATTGCTTTCTTGTTTTGTGCCATTATAGGCTTCACACAATTCTCTTGACCACAATACCTACAATTAGGCAAAGTAGGATACAACCATGCACTTGGAGCTCTATCATTCAACTTATATTTATTCTCCTTAACATAGGATGATATTTCCATGAACCGGTCTTTAACATCGTGTTGGATTTGGTATTGTCGGTTGCAACGCTTGCATTGCACGTCTCCAGTGATTACGGTGATGCCCGAATCGGTTAGGTGTTTGAGGGTGTGAACTATGGCTCGGTGGTTTGTTGCCCATGGAAAAGGTGGTGGGATAGTTGGAGATTTGCCTTGCGGGAGGACTTGTCTTGGGTTTCTTCGGTTGTGACGAAGGGGTTGTGGCCGCGGTTGCGGTTGTTGGAGGGTTAGCTTGAGGTCGGCTTGGGCGACTTGGTGGTGATCGCTGGCTAAGGCTAATGGTGCTCTCATAGTGTAAGGTTTTTTTGGTGATGAATTGAAGGAATTAATGGTTAAGTTATAGGGTTAAATAGTTGAATTTATAAGTAGCGGGTGAGGAGAAAAATGAGATAAGTTTTAAATTTCAAAAATTTTTATTTATGTAATCCGTTTTTATCTCTTTTTAACAAACAACAAACTGAATATTACATAAAAAGACCGGGTTTTCCTCATCATAACTAAGATATATAATACATGTGTTTCAAATTTCAAATTTTTGTATAGTTATCTATTTAGTGTTATCTTGGATGGTTTAAATCAATTGTTTAAGTTGAATATTACACGTCATTGGGGAGGGATGTAACTTTTAAGTGCACATATCCAAATTAGAAGGATTAGAATAAAAGTAGTTAACTACCATAACTAATTAATCAATGGATACTTATATTTAGGGGGTGTTTGGGATTGATTATTCAAAACAGATTATGCGTTTTGGAAAAGCAGGGGTGGAGCTGCTTATAGATTATTGCGTTTTGGTAGCCTAAAAAACTGATTATCTGCGTTTTCAAAACGCAATCCAAACACTAAAAACTGATTATCTGCGTTTTCAAAACGTAATAATCTAATAATCAGATTCAAAACGCAATCCCAAACACCCTCTTAAACCCTCAGAAATTATTTTCACCTCCAAGGCGTTTTGGCAAAAGCGAGACGCTTAGGGTTACTTTTTCAGATTTTAAGTCCAATCAGTCATACCTTGAGTTGATAATTTGCATTTTATAATGTGTAACTTGCATTTTTTTATCAGATATAACCTGCATCTTTTTATTAGGTATAACTTGCATTTCATCAGGTATAACATGCGTTTTATCATGTATAACTTGCGTTTTATCAGGTATAATAAAACTGGGTTGGGAACCGAGCCCGATTTGAAAGTCGTTTGGTTGAGAAACAGTAGGGTTGAAATTGGTTTGAAACCTAATATATACTTTGAAATCGGATCGGAACCACTCTTCAAATCCGAACCTAACCGGTTAAAACTCAGTTTCAAACCTATCAAACTTGATATTGTTCCCCTAAAAAACTTGTTTTAACATTTTGACCAAACCCGGCCTGATTTCAACCCAAACCGGTTTGAGCCTTGAACCTGATTTATGCACCTCTAGAGAAAGGTCCGTATTTTATATCTTTTTGTTATTGTTAATGCATGTGACATGAGCCTGAGTGCCTGACCCAGTTAGCATTAGCCCATCAACACACTTATGATTTTATTTACAAAGTGTTTTTTAATGTTTACACTTTCTAAGGCCCAAATAGTATAGCTCAGCCCATTAGATTATTCATCTAACGCTGTACTCATAACTCATGCAATTTTATCGAGAGTAAAACTATGAGCCCACAAGTCCACAACCAATATGGTACCAAGACATGTCCAATAACAACTCTTTATCTCTAATAAAATGTGAACCAATCTAAACATGTCCAATAGATGAACAATCCACCCTTAACGAGCCGGTCCTATACCCGGTTCTTGGTCCGGTCTAGTCGTAACAACACTGCTTATAACACATTTGACAAACCTAATAGGTATACATATATCTTAACTCGGTTTAAAGGATACAATGATACAATATATGTTAAAATCCCTACCTACTATACATATCACACACATACAAACATACTTTCTGATCGATATATATTACATACAACATTCCGATATGCATCTATGGTGACGGTATCCACACGATATTATCGGCCGGGAGAAAATGGCACACCGGCGAGCTGCCAGGCTGGCCTCCAAGCACTCGAAACGCCACGTGATCACTATCCCAATGGGTAGTGTCCATGTGGCAGACAGCAATTGCATCCACTATATTTCCATTTTCACCCCCTAAAGAGATCTCAAAAACCCTATTATACCCCTTTTGACCATGACAATAATAAACAGTATAAGGATAAGCCATGGTGTGACAAGCCACCATATCAGAAACATTAATTTCCATTGGCTCCTTCAAAAAGGTATATTCTTGCAAAAGGGTATTTGACATATTATGAATATTAGTTGTCAACGCCTTAAGTTTAACCATACCCAATATGCCACGTGTCAAATCCAGAATAGACTCAAGGGAGCTAGCACAAAACCTTGTCTCACCCGGAGTTGCCTCAAGTTCACACTGTTTAAGTGTTTGTTCCATGGCTATGGCTTGTGGTGAACCCGCGTCTAATGATATGAGCTCAAGTAGATACGCGAGCCTTTTGGAAGAAAATGGTATTGAATCGGATTTTTCTTTTGTTAACAACCTAGGTGTTGTCAAAGGATCATTAACCGCGAAATAAATAGGCATTTTTTTGCCTAAATATAAATCATTTACATGAAAGAACACATTTAAAGCTGGATCCAAATCATAAACATCATTCTTCCCGTAAATATTTATATGATTCTCTTCGTTGTGATCGGTTTTTTGATTTTTGTCCATGATTTCACGCGCACTGCAAAACTGTCACACGTCGAAAAATTAGATTTAAATCAACATGTAAACAACTTCGTTCATGTGTCAAACCAATATCATTAATAAAATATGTTTCAACGAATTCAAATAGATATTATTATAACCAAATGATGCATGAAGTTAAATAAAAGGAAAGAGTGTAGATAGAAGCATACTTGGATAAGCAATAGAGCATAGAAGATGAAGCTGCAAGTGGAAGAAGCCATGGCTGTTTTTCTTAGATGAGATGCAAAGATGAAGAGTTGAATAAGTGTTGGAGTTATAGGGAGAGGGATAAGCATACCAATTTCTTTTATAATGATAATAATGATAAAAGTTGTTATTATTATTTATTTTTCTAAAGTTGGAAATGTTCATCAATATTTTATTATTATTATGGGAATTTAAGATTTTTGAAAGTCAGAATATAACTGTAGCGAATATATCGAATATAAGAGAAGCTATTGTACAAAGCATCCTTAAAATATAAAGTGTAATAAGCCATCCTCACCATCCATCTGCGTTTTAATCAAGATCATCGTACATTAATTACAATCGCGTGTTTTTAATGGCAGTTAACAAGAGAGGGCAAATTAGACAAATTGCCACTATAATAATTTGAATTTTTTAATAATAGCGCCCAAATCATCTCATTTTATGAACGGTTACATAATCAAACACTATAATCGTGGAATTCACACACATAAAACACACACAAAATCAATCTCTCTGTAACAAAAAAAAACAGAACATTCCATTAACGAAGAAATAACAATCGATCAAAGCAGGATTATGGCTCCAAAACACAAATCAAGTAAGTAAATGTTCATATTGTTATTTTCATTTTGATCGTATGAGAAAATAAATTAAACAATTGTGCCTGTTAATTCTAAAACCCTAAAAAAATGAACCAGGTGAAGGAAGAGAACAAAGAATCAAACTGAATCATGACAGGCCTTCGAAGGGAACTAATACAGGTATGGTTTAGATCTGTTTTATGAAATTAGTAAAGGCATTTTTGATGTTTTGAATGATGAACATCACGATTTAATTTTTTTTTTTTGATGAAACTAGTGGGAAACCCGCGCGTTGCTGCGGGACGGTTAAGATAAATATATTTTTTTTGAACAATGCACAAGCGTAGCCGTGTTAGCCCACCAAGCTGTAGGAAAAGTGTAAAAACGTAATTGTCTTTGAATGCGAAACGATGTATATGAAATTAATCAATTTCTCTTCATTCTTTAAACTTTGAAAAGAAACTATATTTTTTTATATCCAACATATTCGTTCTTATAACTTTTCATGCCACACTATGTAAATCGTCCAACCATATGTCCTTAACTTCCAACATCTAAGAGATGATGTGTACACAAGACAGCCATGTATAAAAAAATATTTCACTATATTTGAAAATGAACTTCTTTGACCATCAAAATTCAGTCATCAGCACTGTTCTTAAAACCAAATATGAGCATAGATAATTTTTATTTCCAAATCTTTCTATATAATTTTTCACAAATTTAGACCAAACCACCATATGGATACATATTGTCAAGCATGAACTCAAAACCAAATATGAGCATAGAAACCAAAATAGAGTAGATAAACCAAAACACAACCATTCGATATCAGTATAAACAAGTAAACAGATAAGTAAAGAAGTATCAACAAGACATTTATTTAATAAAGACTGAATTACAAGTTTGTCCTTTAAGTTTATACCATTTTTCAACGCCTGTCCTTTAACTTTAAAGTTGATTAGTTTTGTAACACCCCAACCGATGGCGGAAACATCGGGGTGCCACGTATTGATGATTGTTTTCAGTAGCACATGGTATAATATAAATTTTAAATAATTTATTCAAACATAATATCCAAAATGTGAAATAATGTCTAAGAATTCAAATACATAACATCAAACAATAACTTCAAAAACTTCAAATAAACTTCAAGATAAATCCTCATGCTAACTCAAGCCTCAGCTTCATTGTTACCTGAAACATGTTAATTTTGAAAGTATTTTGGGTCAACATAAGTTGGTGAGAATTACATAGGTTTTTGATGATAAATGAATAAAATGTTATGCAATTCATGTGTCATGTTAATCTAGCCCATATGTGAGAACATATTAGAAATAAATCGAGTGCATAATCAACCCTGCTGACTGTTATAAAATGATACATACCATACACTTATGGTCCCAATATGTTATGCGATAACAAACACCCACGTAACCTTGGTAGGAGGCACGTATCCGGGTGGGATTGTCAGTCCAATAGATCTATCAATGTATACCGTCGGCTGATCAATGTTAATGATTATGCTAGAATGGTGCTTACTCTAATCATGCTCAAGACAATATGCAACATAGAAAACACATAAACACATTGATGATTGAATTGCAATGAAAAGTGTTATAACATGTTTCACCCCAAAAGTGGTGATAAAAGGGGCTATGTAAACTCACCTTAGCAAATGTTAACTTGTTGAAAAGATATGATAATTATGTTGCCCAAAGTGATTCCAAATATTACCCTATAATGAGGTAATATATAATAAGTCTAAGTCTATATAACTAATATGTGTATCCTAGGGTTTCGATTTGGGGATAATCAATTGTTTAATTTAAAAATGTTAGTTAAATAAAGAAAATTGGATAATTAATGAAAAATAGTCTTTTTATAAAATTTGAATTTTGAGTGTGCACATTAAAGTGTTTGAAGCAATAAAATAATTTTTATAAAATTATTTCATTTAAAATAGATTTTTAAATCTATTTGTTTATAAATAGCCAATTATTAACTTTAATATTCAAAAATACTAAAATTAAAGAAATCTATTTTTAAAAATCATAATTCTGTTCTAAATGATTAAAAATAATTTGTATAAAATTTTGGTGCAAAAATGATGAAAATTGGATTTATTATGAATTAAATATGATTAAATCTTACAAAAATTGATTAAAAATAATAAATAAATGATTTTACTGAATTAAAAATTATTTCAGTAAAGTTTAACTTTATAAAAAGTTAGGATAATTTTTGTGGAATTTAATAAAACTGTTTTGATATAATAATGGATTTTTATAAATATAATAGTATAAAAATGATTTAATTATTATAAATATTAAATAAAAGAATTTCTGAAAAATAAAAATTGTAAATAAATCTTTTATATCAGATTAACCAATAATAATTTTTTTAGAGTTTATAAAATAGTTTAGGTATTTTAAAAAGAATTTAAAAGATTAAAGGATTAATATATATATATATATATAATTAATGTTTGTTTAATAAAAAGAAAAGAAAAGAATGGACAAAAAGCCGGTCAGAGCCGGACTCGAACCCGGATGACCTCGGAACAGGACCAGAGTCACAACCACTTGGCCTAGGCCGGTGGTTGTGTGATCCTTTGATTTAAAATAAATAAATACCATATGCTAACCCAGTTTTATCCCCAAATTACCACGACGAACCCTAGATTTATAATTGAGCAAATCAGACAACTATAGCCCGATTATTGTTAGGGCTAATGTTGTCTGATCGCCGATGAATATAACCCACAATCTTAATCGTACTTACAGTGTATAATTGATGTTTATGGTCGGGTCAAAGAGAAAAGTCAACCACGAACAAAATCAGCAATTACAGAGTGAATTAGTGAGAAATAGGGATTGAGAGAGAGTTGTGAGCGATTAGACAAGGTCCAGAAAGCCTCAATTTATACTAGAGGATTAGGGTTAGGGTTAATTAGATAGTTGACTTTCCTTTTAATAATACGCGGCCAATTTGATTATTAGGGCAACGATTGCCGTGTTATAGCTGTGCAATTGTGTTGTATTGGGCCGGATTATACACGAATTTACCAATTATGGCTTGATTACGCGTTAAAAACTTGGATTGATTAACAAGGAATTCCCACAGTTGACTTTTCTTGTCAACTGTGAGGATTTTAATCGTGTATAAGTTTAATATATGTCCGGGTTTATCACAAACAAGTGGCCAGCCCAGCTGGTTAAGCTCGTGTGTTGGTTTGGACCGGCCTTTGGCGCGGGTTCGAACCCCGGCCAAGGCAAATCATTTTTTTGATTTATTTATACACTCACACACATATATATAATATTATATATAGTATTAGGGTTCCATAATAGCGACAAAAAAATAATAAATGCGAAGATAATTATGAAACTTGACGTTTTATTAAATGTCATGCGTAACGTACAAGTATTTATTGCGTAATGTTACAAGTTTTGTCCTTTAGATTTTAAAATGTTGCACGTTATGTCCTTTAGTGCTAACTCAGTTAATTTTTTTCGTTAAGTGGAGGGTAAAATTATCTTTTTACCCATTTATTTAGAAAAACACTACCCACCCCTTTATTTCTTCCCCATTTGACCTGCACACTAGACTCTCTCCCTCACTTTTTCTTTTATTTCTCTCTCTCTCTCTCTCTCTATATATATATATATATATATATATATTTCTCTCTCTATATATCTCAAAAGCTGCCTTCTACCACCACCCTCGATAATCACCACCATCACCGACCCCACACCCTCTCTTTGTTCATGTTCTCCGTCCGACCACTTGCCACCACCTCCGGCCGATTACCGGCACCACCATCCCTACCAACCCCACACACTCTCTTTTCTGAACTCACAATCGAGCAGCTGGATTCGTGAAAGGTTAACCCTAAATCGAATTGTTGTCTAGGGAATTGTAATATAAACCATGACACTCGTTAGATCTGTGGAGGGTCTAATCCGGGGGCCACCCTCGTCAGAATCTTAATTCAGAATTGCAATAGGGCACTTTAATCAAATTTTTTCGGCTATTTGGTGGAAGGTTTGTTGTTTTTGTTATCTGTTTTTGACGAACCTGCTTTTTCAGGTTGTGTTGGTGGTGGTTGTCGTCGTAAAGGGTGGGGCTTTGTTGTTTTTGTTAAAGAAGAAAACGTGGGGGGAATGCGATGGTGGATGTGGTGGTGTTGAAAGTGGAGGGTGGCGAAAGGTGGGGGCGGTAGTGGGTTGTTGTAGGTGATGGCAACGGTGGAGGAGATGACGGTGGTGGATCTGAGTTGAGTGAATCAATGGGGGTTAGCGAGGGTTGGTTAATCGAAGGGGTTTTATCAAGATGGTTAACCGTTGATGGTCGTCGAAGGAGACAAACAGTGGTGGGTTTGCGTGGAGAAGACGATGGTGGTCTCGTGGTTAACAGTGGTGGGTTTGCTGTGATGGCGGCGGAATGTTAAAAGAGGGACGGGTATGGAGGGTGCAGGGGGTGGCTGCGGTGCTGGTGAAGGGTGCAGGGGGAGACAATCGGGCTTGGCGTGGTGGTTTCGTGTTGGTGTTGTTGTTCTTGGTAGAGAGAGAGAAAGAGAGAGAGAGAGAGAGATGAGAGAGATGAGCAGATTTTTTTTTATTTATAAAGTTTTTTTAAGAAACAATTTATAAACATGTTATCATTTTGGTCCCAATTTTTAAGTTAGCTACATAAATAGTCCCTAAAAGAGTAAAAAGACGAATTTACCCTCCACTTAACGAAAAAAATTAACTGAGTTAGCACTAAAGGACATATCGTGCAACATTTTAAAATCTAAAGGACAAAACTAATCAACTTTAAAGTTAAAGGACAGGCGTTGAAAAATAGTATAAACTTAAAGGACAAAACTTGTAATTCAGGCTTTAATAAACAAATCAAGTTTAACCTGGAAGATGAACTTGCAGATACAATCCACTTTCGGATTGTGTCGACGTTTTTGCCAGATTCGTTACAACATGATTACTCTTATCAGCGTCCTCGGTCGCACCTTGTCGTTCTTATTAAATAATTAAAATAAAAAAAACCTTATCAACAGAAAATCAAAACGTACCGTACTACTTGGTGTTGTGTGTGCGTCACTTCGTACCACCATTAACTCTCTGCAAAGATAAAGATAAAGTAAGTTATTTCAGCAATTCTCATGATAAACGACACTGTATATTTATATAAACATATGCAATTTTAAAGAAAGAAAGAAAATGTAAAATTAATATTTGTTGAATATAATTATTTGAAGCTTGTGGTCATACCACATCACATGATATTATATATAACAATTTGAACGGATTTTTGTGAGCAAATATAGAAACTTAATTATCTAGAAAATAAACCTTTATTTATCTTTACTACATGGTACATGTATCTTAATGCATTGAAGAGCAATTTGGGGAAGATTTATATGACTTTTGAGTGTTGAAGCACATGACTTTTCACATCCCATCTTACAAGTTTAGCAATTTGGGGAACGAGTATTTAAAGATGTCGGAAAGAACTGCACGAGAATGTCTGTACAAGTTTAGCAAGTGTGTGGTGAAGCTTTACAACAAGAAATATTTGCGAAAACCAAACTCCAGTGAGGTCCAACAATTGTATCAGGTCCACCACCAAAGACATGGTTTTTCAGGAATGCTCGGAAGATTGATTACATGCATTGGCCTTTGAAAAACTGCCGAATGCATTGCGTGGAATGTTCACATGAGGAATCAAGGACATCCATCAATAATCTTGGAGGCTGCGTGTTCACAAGATCAATGGGTTTGACATGCTTTCTTTGGCATTCCTAGTTCGAACAACGACATTAATGTCATTAACCAATTAGAGGTTTTTGACGATGTCATAAAAGGAACCGGTCTGGATACCAGGTTTACAGTATCGGGGGTGGAATATAGGCACGGGTATTATCTTGCTGATGGGATCTACCCATCTTACGCTACGATCGTTAAAAGTATTCACCACCCGTTCGATGAAAAAAGAAAGAAATTTGCCAAGTTTCAAGATATGGCAAGAAAGGACATTGAATGGTTATTTGGGGTTCTACAACAAAAATGGCACATCATTGCAAACCTGGCACGTATGTTCACCCCAAAAAGGTTGCGATACTGTATGTATGCTTGTATCTTGTTTCATGACATGATACTCGAAGACGAAGGCTCCGCCATCTGTGAGTATGATGAGAATGCCCCAGCGAAGAATACTGTGCCTGTTGACCCACATCAACAAGATTTAAACGAGTTCTCGTTACATAACGAGTTCACGTATCATAATCTTCAAGCAGACTTGGTTGAATATATTTGGAACAACGGAGAAGAGTAGATCATTTGCAATTTTTTTATGTCGAATAGGTTAATTTAATTTTAGTTGTGTTTTTTTAGATTATTTGTAATGTTTTTAATGTAATATTAACCTTTTAATATTAATATTAGAATATTAACTTTTTATTGTAATATTAATATTAGAATATTAATTAATTAAAAAAATATTAAATGATGATGGGCCTCCTACCACACCCTTGGACCATCATCTCCATAATGCTCCTACCCACGCTGACGTGGCAGCTGAGGTGGAGGACCATCATGGATGATGGGCCTCCTCCACACCCAAAGGCCTTACAATTTTTCAATTTTCATATTCATTTAGAGAGAGAAATTAAGCATCGTTAAAATTTTACACGTTACTTATACTTTTTTTAACGATTAAACGAGACACTTTTATTCATTATCACCAAAAATCAACCATCATAGTTACATGGTTACACCCAAATGCCATTTAAGGAAATACTACCCGGGCCATAAAATACTTGACCCATATAGATACTACAATACATACTTGCCCGAAAAGTCTCGCCCAACCCACCTAAATTATCCTGTTACCCGTTATCATACACCGAAAACTCCCACTGCTTTGTTTTGTCTAAATCCGGTTGTCATCCTCTCTTGATCATCCACATATAAGACTCCAACTTGACTTCTTCAAGGATCTTTGGTGTTGATTTGTTGACGTCGTTAAATAGTTTTTCATTCCTCTCCAACCAAAGCTTCCACAAAGTAAGAAGAATTACCGCATAAACGGTTTTGATAACCTTGGAGCATCGATTTAACTTCATGCACGATTCGGTGATGTGTTGTACTGAAGTAAACTCTGGAGCATCATTGATCTTCAGCCGGTTTCAGACATTCCACCACAAAGCCCTCGCCCACACACAATCAACAAGGATATGGTTCGTCGTTTCTAATTCAACTCCACATCTTTTACATAAGCCGTCGCCTACATCGATACCTCTATACGTCAGAGTTTCCGCTATTGGGATTTTGTTTTCAAGTGCACGCCATACAAAGCAATTAAATTTTGGAGTCGCAATACGGCTCCAAATAAAACATGACTGATGAAGATTCGGACCTGCAATATTAGTTCCATCTGGTTTTTCTACACTCAAGCTAACTATACAAAACAATTTTCTTGAAGAAATGAGAGATAAGAAAAAGAAACAATTAAAAAGACATAAACTACCTCAAGAAAATCCATTTGAGCTCAGGCAACTAAGTCACGAATTACATTCGGAACTAAAATTAAATGCGTCAACTCAAAACAGGACATGCACAAGACACAAATTTAAGTGGGTGTGCCCTAGAGTTTATCTTTTTTGGCATGAATAAATATATGTGCTTTATTTTGATTCACCTATTTAATTCGACTACAAAAAAATATTGTATTTAAACGAGTTGACGTCATCCCGCGCGTTGCGACGGGTTGTTGATTATCATTTTTTTTTGTTTAAGCAAAACCGTTTTCTTTTGTTGCTTTATTCATAACTGCATTACCAAGCTAAATCAACTTACATATTATTAGGCATAATCATTAGAGCATACATATTCAACCAACAATTATGTAAAACGAACGTTTTGTTTAATACATTTGCTAACATTGATGACACAGGCTAAATAGTTAGTCTAATGGGAAAGAAAATTGTGAGGGGTTCTCATCTGCTAAGCATTTCTTGAGATTCGAAACATGGAAGGTCGGATGAACATTGCTTAGCTCAGGTGGAAGCTCAAGTCTGTAAGCCACTTTCCCAACTCTGTCAAGAATCTTGAAGGGGCCTACGTATCGAGGAGCTAGTTTTCCCTTTCTACCGAAACGAATAACTCCTTTCCAAGGGGATACCTTAAGTAGCACAAGGTCCCCAACTTGAAATTCCAGGGGTTTACGACGTTTATCAGCATAACTCTTTTGGCGACTTCGAGCCTTGAGAAGATTATCCTGAATAAGCTGGATTTTGTCTGTGGTTTCCTGGATTAGTTCGGGTCCAGTAATACGAGCTTCACCAACCTCGGTCCAACAGACAGGAGAACGACATTTCCGACCATAGAGTGCCTCAAAAGGAGCCATGTTAATGCTGGCGTGATAACTGTTGTTGTACGAAAACTCAACCAAGGGAAGATGAGAATCCCATGCGCCACCAAAATCGATGACACAAGCCCTGAGCATGTCCTCAAGTGTCTGGATGGTTCGTTCAGTCTGACCATCCGTTTGAGGGTGATAAGCAGTGCTCAGGTTCAACTTGGTACCCAAAGCATCTTGTAGAGATCCCCAAAAGTGAGAGGTGAAACGACCATCGCGATCAGAAATAATGTCCAAAGGTATACCGTGACGACATACGATTTCACTTACGTACATCTTTGCCAACCTTTCCACAGAATACTTCTCACGAATAGGTAGAAAGTGAGCTGACTTGGTCAAACGATCGACGATTACCCAAATACTGTCAAAACCTTTGGGTGTGCGAGGGAGTTTGGTGATGAAATCCATAGCTATGCTCTCCCATTTCCAGACAGGAATCTCTGGTTGTTCAAGCATACCAGATGGTCGTTGATGTTCAGCCTTAACCTTGGAACAAGTGAGGCATTTTGCAACGAATAGGGCAATGTCTTTCTTCATACCAGGCCACCAATAAGAATAACGAAGATCTTGGTACATCTTGTCAGCTCCAGGATGAATAGAATAACGAGACTTATGAGCCTCGTTCATGAGAAAAGTACGAAGATCATCACGGTCGGGAATCCACAGTCGATTAAGAAAATAAAGGAGACCATCGGGTTTGGTTTCAAGTTGAGTCTCAGCACCACAAGACATTTCATCGTACATGTTACCTTGGGTGACTGATGTGTGTTGAGCCTGGAGAATGCGATCTTGGAGATCGGTACGAACTCTAGCACATTGGAGTTTGACACGCTCTTTACGACTAAGTGCGTCAGCCACAACATTCGCCTTGCCAGGATGGTAGCGAATTTCGCAATCATAGTCGTTAAGTAATTCAACCCAACGTCGTTGCCTCATGTTAAGATTCTTTTGGTCGAAGACATGTTGGAGACTTTTGTGGTCCGTGAACACCACACATTTGGTCCCATAGAGATAATGTCTCCAAATCTTGAGTGCAAAGACAACAGCACCCAATTCAAGATCATGGGTGGTATAATTTTTCTCGTGAATCTTGAGTTGTCGAGACGCATAAGCAATAACCTTTCCTCGTTGCATGAGAACACAACCAAGACCTTGGTTCGATGCATCACAGTAGACCACGAAATCATCATTACCATCAGGTAGAGATAAGACAGGAGCTTCACAGAGTTTCAGCTTAAGAGTTTCAAATGCTTCCTCTTGCTTAGGTCCCCACTCATAGGGTTTACCCTTGTGAGTTAAGGTAGTGAGAGGAACAGCGATCTTGGAGAAATTGGCGATGAATCGACGATAGTAACCAGCCAACCCAAGAAAAGAACGGACTTCTGTGGGAGTGGTAGGAACACTCCAATTCTTCACAGCTTCGATTTTTGCAGGATCAACATGAATTCCGTTCATATCAATGACATGTCCCAAAAATTGAACTTCCTTAAGCCAAAATTCACATTTGGAGAACTTGGCGTACAGTTGTTCTTTCTTTAGGAGACTCAAGATAGAGTGAAGATGTTGCTCGTGATCGGATTTTGATTTAGAGTAAATCAAAATATCATCAATGAAAACGATCACGAATTTGTCGAGATAAGGTCTACAAACCCGATTCATCAAATCCATAAATACTGCGGGAGCATTGGTCAATCCGAAAGGCATAACCATGAATTCATAGTGACCGTAGCGAGTGCGAAAAGCTGTCTTGGGAATATCTTCATCGTGGACTCTAAGCTGATGATAACCAGAACGAAGATCAATCTTCGAGAAGTGGGTTGCTCCTTGAAGTTGATCGAAGAGATCGTCAATCCTAGGAAGTGGATAACGATTCTTGATGGTGAGTTTGTTGAGTTTACGGTAGTCAATACACATCCGAAGAGAACCATCCTTCTTTTTAACGAATAAGACAGGGGCTCCCCATGGAGAAGAACTAGGGCGAATGAACCCTTTATCAGAAAGTTCCTGTAATTGACTAGCAAGTTCTTGCATCTCAGAGGGTGCAAGACGATAAGGAGCTTTAGCAATAGGATTAGCACCAGGAACAAGATCAATACGAAACTCCACTTGTCGAGCAGGAGGCAAACCAGGTAAGTCCTCTGGAAAGACTTCAGGATAGTCACGAATAATAGGAATGTCTTGGATACTTTTGCCTTTGTCCTTCTTCTCTATCACGTTAGCTAAGAAGGCTGTATACCCCTTTCGTAAGTACTTTTGGGCAGTAGTACAAGACATAAGCTTAAGCTCACCACAGGGTTTCTCACCATAGATCTTCAAAATCTCACCAGATTCGAGAGGAATGCGTATGACTTTCTCGAAGCACAGAATTTCGGCACGATGAGTTGACAACCAGTCCATGCCTACTATAACATCAAAACTACCAAGATGCATGGGAATAAGATCGATAGGGAAGGTATAATCATTGAGATTCAACAAGCAGTTACGAATAATAGAACCGATCGAAATAGACTTCCCGTTAGCTACCTCTACCACAAAAGGGTCTTCTAGATTAGTGTGGGGTAAGTTAAGTAAAGGTTCAAACTTCAGTGACACGAATGACTTATCAGCTCCTGAATCAAATAATATGGATGCATAGTGATTATTAATGAGAAACGTACCATTCACCACTTCATTGTTGTCACGAGCCTGGTTAGCGTTGAGATTGTAGGCGCGACCTCGAGCACCTTGGTTCTGGTTGCGGTTCTGGTTTTGGTTTTGGTTCTGGTTCTGATTTTGGTTTTGGTTACGGTTACGGTTAGGGCAGTTGTTGATGTAGTGATTAGGGTTACCACACTCGTAGCATTGACCACGAGTGGGCCTGTTGTTTTGTTGGTTGGGAGCTGGGTTGTTGTTGTCTTGGGCAGCAGGAGATCGGCAGACGTTCACCAGGTGACCATATCGTTGACACTTAGTACAGAATCGACATGGCACCTGTGTGGGATGGTGATACTTGCAAGTGTTGCACGGAGGGTGAGGTCCGGTGTATGGTTTCTTGGCTGGGTTTTGGGCAGCAGGTGGAGTAGCAGCAACCATATAGTTTCTAGCCTTGCGCTTCTTGTTGCTTGAGGTCTCAGGCTTGACTTCAATTGCAGGCTGTGGAGTATCTTTGGCAACAGTCTTCTTGGTGCCCTTGCGAACCAGAGTACCGTTTTTCACATGATTATCAGTAAGAGTGGCCGCAAGACGTTTGGCCTCTTCCAGAGTTGCAGGATTCCTACCCCAAACAGTGTCCTGGATTTGCATGGGCAGACCACCGATGTACTTCTCGATGGCTACCGGCAGAGGAGTGACCTTGTGTGGCAACAATAAGCTAAGCTCATGAAAGCGGGTGTTGTAGGCAAGATTTTCCCCACTATCTTGAGCCAAGGTGTGAAACTCATCCTCAAGCTTTTTAACTTCATTTCGAGGACAGAACTCCTCCTTCATGATCTCTTTGACCTGGTCCCAAGTCATAGCAAGAGCAACCTCGGCCCCACGAGTACGCTTTTCTTCATTCCACCAAGTGAGTGCTCGTTTATGGAGAACACTCATGGCGTAACGAACCTTGAAATTATTGGGGCACTCACTGTTGATGAAGGTATTTTCAATACCCTCAAACCATTGGAGAAGTCCAGTAGCTCCTTCTTCACCGCTGAACTTTGGAGGGTTACAAGAGTTGAAATGCTTGAGGGTGCAAGCTTGGGGTCCATTGCCATTGCCATTGCCATTCCCGTTCCCGTTGTTGTGACCATTCCCATTCAATTGGATGACCTGAGCAAGTAAATTGGGAACCAGAGTTGCGATTTGCTGCGCCATTTGTTGAGAAATGATCGCAGCCAGTTGAGCATCGACCCCATTGTTGTTGTGGTTAGGAACTTGGTCATGGTTGTGGTTATGGTTATCACCACCTTCTTCGGGGTTCTCACCATTGTTGTTGCGAGTGCTGCGACGAGGAGGCATGATCTGTAATAGACACAATGAAATGAATGAGAGTTCATATAAGGAATGTAATCATTTATTCATTAATTAAAACGAATAAACGAAAACGTTGACTTATCAAAGATTCTAAATTCTAATAACATATGAAGACATGCTTTAGCCTATAAGTGAACACTCATCCCGAGAATTCCCAGGTAGGCATCCGGGTCCCTCGTCTGATTGGGATATATGCGCAATGCCAGCCTAGACAGAAGACTCAGAATACAGGCGTTCACCCTTCCAGATTGCACGTGTTCGTTATTAAAATCTAGAACTTCGACGGGATCTCAAGGGGGTTCAGGTTAAACCTGAGGATTTTGTCCTATAAATCTAATGGTGGATCAGGATTGCAGCAGACAATTAAGAGTAGTCACATGTAGGTTTAAGGCATAGGATAAGGATAGGATTAGGGAAGCAATTAGGGTTACAAGTAGGAGAAGCAAGTACTGTTTTAGTCCCTAAGGTTATAGTCTAGATTATTTCTAATAACCTAATTCCCTATAACCAAGGCTCTGATACCAATCTGTAACACCCCAACCGATGGCGGAAACATCGGGGTGCCACGTATTGATGATTGTTTTCAGTAGCACATGGTATAATATAAATTTTAAATAATTTATTCAAACATAATATCCAAAATGTGAAATAATGTCTAAGAATTCAAATACATAACATCAAACAATAACTTCAAAAACTTCAAATAAACTTCAAGATAAATCCTCATGCTAACTCAAGCCTCAGCTTCATTGTTACCTGAAACATGTTAATTTTGAAAGTATTTTGGGTCAACATAAGTTGGTGAGAATTACATAGGTTTTTGATGATAAATGAATAAAATGTTATGCAATTCATGTGTCATGTTAATCTAGCCCATATGTGAGAACATATTAGAAATAAATCGAGTGCATAATCAACCCTGCTGACTGTTATAAAATGATACATACCATACACTTATGGTCCCAATATGTTATGCGATAACAAACACCCACGTAACCTTGGTAGGAGGCACGTATCCGGGTGGGATTGTCAGTCCAATAGATCTATCAATGTATACCGTCGGCTGATCAATGTTAATGATTATGCTAGAATGGTGCTTACTCTAATCATGCTCAAGACAATATGCAACATAGAAAACACATAAACACATTGATGATTGAATTGCAATGAAAAGTGTTATAACATGTTTCACCCCAAAAGTGGTGATAAAAGGGGCTATGTAAACTCACCTTAGCAAATGTTAACTTGTTGAAAAGATATGATAATTATGTTGCCCAAAGTGATTCCAAATATTACCCTATAATGAGGTAATATATAATAAGTCTAAGTCTATATAACTAATATGTGTATCCTAGGGTTTCGATTTGGGGATAATCAATTGTTTAATTTAAAAATGTTAGTTAAATAAAGAAAATTGGATAATTAATGAAAAATAGTCTTTTTATAAAATTTGAATTTTGAGTGTGCACATTAAAGTGTTTGAAGCAATAAAATAATTTTTATAAAATTATTTCATTTAAAATAGATTTTTAAATCTATTTGTTTATAAATAGCCAATTATTAACTTTAATATTCAAAAATACTAAAATTAAAGAAATCTATTTTTAAAAATCATAATTCTGTTCTAAATGATTAAAAATAATTTGTATAAAATTTTGGTGCAAAAATGATGAAAATTGGATTTATTATGAATTAAATATGATTAAATCTTACAAAAATTGATTAAAAATAATAAATAAATGATTTTACTGAATTAAAAATTATTTCAGTAAAGTTTAACTTTATAAAAAGTTAGGATAATTTTTGTGGAATTTAATAAAACTGTTTTGATATAATAATGGATTTTTATAAATATAATAGTATAAAAATGATTTAATTATTATAAATATTAAATAAAAGAATTTCTGAAAAATAAAAATTGTAAATAAATCTTTTATATCAGATTAACCAATAATAATTTTTTTAGAGTTTATAAAATAGTTTAGGTATTTTAAAAAGAATTTAAAAGATTAAAGGATTAATATATATATATATATATATAATTAATGTTTGTTTAATAAAAAGAAAAGAAAAGAATGGACAAAAAGCCGGTCAGAGCCGGACTCGAACCCGGATGACCTCGGAACAGGACCAGAGTCACAACCACTTGGCCTAGGCCGGTGGTTGTGTGATCCTTTGATTTAAAATAAATAAATACCATATGCTAACCCAGTTTTATCCCCAAATTACCACGACGAACCCTAGATTTATAATTGAGCAAATCAGACAACTATAGCCCGATTATTGTTAGGGCTAATGTTGTCTGATCGCCGATGAATATAACCCACAATCTTAATCGTACTTACAGTGTATAATTGATGTTTATGGTCGGGTCAAAGAGAAAAGTCAACCACGAACAAAATCAGCAATTACAGAGTGAATTAGTGAGAAATAGGGATTGAGAGAGAGTTGTGAGCGATTAGACAAGGTCCAGAAAGCCTCAATTTATACTAGAGGATTAGGGTTAGGGTTAATTAGATAGTTGACTTTCCTTTTAATAATACGCGGCCAATTTGATTATTAGGGCAACGATTGCCGTGTTATAGCTGTGCAATTGTGTTGTATTGGGCCGGATTATACACGAATTTACCAATTATGGCTTGATTACGCGTTAAAAACTTGGATTGATTAACAAGGAATTCCCACAGTTGACTTTTCTTGTCAACTGTGAGGATTTTAATCGTGTATAAGTTTAATATATGTCCGGGTTTATCACAAACAAGTGGCCAGCCCAGCTGGTTAAGCTCGTGTGTTGGTTTGGACCGGCCTTTGGCGCGGGTTCGAACCCCGGCCAAGGCAAATCATTTTTTTGATTTATTTATACACTCACACACATATATATAATATTATATATAGTATTAGGGTTCCATAATAGCGACAAAAAAATAATAAATGCGAAGATAATTATGAAACTTGACGTTTTATTAAATGTCATGCGTAACGTACAAGTATTTATTGCGTAATGTTACAAGTTTTGTCCTTTAGATTTTAAAATGTTGCACGTTATGTCCTTTAGTGCTAACTCAGTTAATTTTTTTCGTTAAGTGGAGGGTAAAATTATCTTTTTACCCATTTATTTAGAAAAACACTACCCACCCCTTTATTTCTTCCCCATTTGACCTGCACACTAGACTCTCTCCCTCACTTTTTCTTTTATTTCTCTCTCTCTCTCTCTCTCTATATATATATATATATATATATATATATATATTTCTCTCTCTATATATCTCAAAAGCTGCCTTCTACCACCACCCTCGATAATCACCACCATCACCGACCCCACACCCTCTCTTTGTTCATGTTCTCCGTCCGACCACTTGCCACCACCTCCGGCCGATTACCGGCACCACCATCCCTACCAACCCCACACACTCTCTTTTCTGAACTCACAATCGAGCAGCTGGATTCGTGAAAGGTTAACCCTAAATCGAATTGTTGTCTAGGGAATTGTAATATAAACCATGACACTCGTTAGATCTGTGGAGGGTCTAATCCGGGGGCCACCCTCGTCAGAATCTTAATTCAGAATTGCAATAGGGCACTTTAATCAAATTTTTTCGGCTATTTGGTGGAAGGTTTGTTGTTTTTGTTATCTGTTTTTGACGAACCTGCTTTTTCAGGTTGTGTTGGTGGTGGTTGTCGTCGTAAAGGGTGGGGCTTTGTTGTTTTTGTTAAAGAAGAAAACGTGGGGGGAATGCGATGGTGGATGTGGTGGTGTTGAAAGTGGAGGGTGGCGAAAGGTGGGGGCGGTAGTGGGTTGTTGTAGGTGATGGCAACGGTGGAGGAGATGACGGTGGTGGATCTGAGTTGA
Source organism: Ambrosia trifida (assembly GCA_028751855.1). Lineage (NCBI taxonomy): Eukaryota > Viridiplantae > Streptophyta > Magnoliopsida > Asterales > Asteraceae > Ambrosia > Ambrosia trifida. The sequence continues at coordinate 113,620,182 of CM054122.1, forward strand.
GTGAATCAATGGGGGTTAGCGAGGGTTGGTTAATCGAAGGGGTTTTATCAAGATGGTTAACCGTTGATGGTCGTCGAAGGAGACAAACAGTGGTGGGTTTGCGTGGAGAAGACGATGGTGGTCTCGTGGTTAACAGTGGTGGGTTTGCTGTGATGGCGGCGGAATGTTAAAAGAGGGACGGGTATGGAGGGTGCAGGGGGTGGCTGCGGTGCTGGTGAAGGGTGCAGGGGGAGACAATCGGGCTTGGCGTGGTGGTTTCGTGTTGGTGTTGTTGTTCTTGGTAGAGAGAGAGAAAGAGAGAGAGAGAGAGATGAGAGAGATGAGCAGATTTTTTTTTATTTATAAAGTTTTTTTAAGAAACAATTTATAAACATGTTATCATTTTGGTCCCAATTTTTAAGTTAGCTACATAAATAGTCCCTAAAAGAGTAAAAAGACGAATTTACCCTCCACTTAACGAAAAAAATTAACTGAGTTAGCACTAAAGGACATATCGTGCAACATTTTAAAATCTAAAGGACAAAACTAATCAACTTTAAAGTTAAAGGACAGGCGTTGAAAAATAGTATAAACTTAAAGGACAAAACTTGTAATTCAGGCTTTAATAAACAAATCAAGTTTAACCTGGAAGATGAACTTGCAGATACAATCCACTTTCGGATTGTGTCGACGTTTTTGCCAGATTCGTTACAACATGATTACTCTTTTCAGCGTCCTCGGTCGCACCTTGTCGTTCTTATTAAATAATTAAAATAAAAAAAACCTTATCAACAGAAAATCAAAACGTACCGTACTACTTGGTGTTGTGTGTGCGTCACTTCGTACCACCATTAACTCTCTGCAAAGATAAAGATAAAGTAAGTTATTTCAGCAATTCTCATGATAAACGACACTGTATATTTATATAAACATATGCAATTTTAAAGAAAGAAAGAAAATGTAAAATTAATATTTGTTGAATATAATTATTTGAAGCTTGTGGTCATACCACATCACATGATATTATATATAACAATTTGAACGGATTTTTGTGAGCAAATATAGAAACTTAATTATCTAGAAAATAAACCTTTATTTATCTTTACTACATGGTACATGTATCTTAATGCATTGAAGAGCAATTTGGGGAAGATTTATATGACTTTTGAGTGTTGAAGCACATGACTTTTCACATCCCATCTTAACTTTACCAAGTTGGACATGTTTACCCATTGCTCACTCTTTATAATGTAGTAGAGATAGAGATTAGTAAAGGCGTTTTAGATGTTTTGATGAAAGTAGTAAAGGCGTTTTAATGATTCTAATGATTAATAAGAATTTGTAAGTGCGTTTGTGGTAAATAATAAAGACGTTTTATTGATTTTAATGATGAATGAGATGATTTGTTGATTTGTTGTGTTTAAAAATTGGGCGAATGTGATTATAAATGCGTTTTATGTAATTACTGAAGGCGTTTTATTGATTTTAATGATGAATGAGATGATTTGGTGATTTGTTGTGTTTAAAAATTGGAAGATTGTGATGAATGCACTTTGAAAAATTAGTAGATGCGTTTTACTGATGTTAATCATTAGTATCAATCAATCAATCATACCCAGTATATCCCACGAATAGATAAACTATTGGTAGGGTCAGGGGAGGGTGATATGTAGGCACACCTTTCCTCTACCCATACGGGTAGAGAGGCTGCTTCCAGAGAGACCCCCGGCTCAGAAAGAGAGAACAGGCAACAGGCAGGCATACAAGTAACGAGACAAGCACCACAGGGATATATCGCTAACGGCTAGCGGGCCAAGTGCAGTAATAAGCTAGTAAGATAGTGCATAAAAATATAATACAATGAACATCATACAAACATGTAAACGGGACTACAACCACATGTAAGTTTCACACTAGCCTATAGGTAAATAGACACATGAATCAAAATAGGTTTAGAAAACCTATAGGTAAGGCCTCATCATACAAACATGAAAACAGGATAAATAGACACATGAAATCAAAATAGGTTTAGAAAACCTATAGGTAAGGCCTCATAATACCCGGTTATGCTACCTAGGTGTCAAATCCTAAAAGTTACTTACTTTAATCCTACTTCTCCACGAACTCCTTTCTTGGACCATGTCCTCAGAGAGGTGCAACTCTATGAGATCCTGTCTAATTCGCTCATCCCAGGTCAATTTAGGTCTGCCCCTATTCCTTCTCCCCTCTACAACGCATGCTTCCACTGCTCTCACTGGCGCTGTTGTTCGTCTCCTCTTCACATGTCCAAACCATCTCAATCTCCCTTCCTTTATCTTGTCTGATATCCTAGCCACTCCAAACCTCTCCCTAAAGACCTCATTTCTAATCCGATCCATCCTTGTGTGCCCGCCCATCCACCTAAGCATCCTCATCTATGCGACCTCCATCTTGCGTGTGTGTGTCTTCTTGATTGCCTAGCACTCTGTCCTATACAACATAGCAGGTCTAATTGCGGTCCTGTAAAATTTCCCCTTCAATTTATCTGGGAACCTTTTATCGCACAATACCCCCGTGGCTGCTCTCCACCTACACCACCCGGCTTGTATGCGATGTGTTACGTCACTATCTATATCCCCATCCTTTTGAACAAATGATCCTAAGTACTTAAACCTAGTTACCTGCGGGACAACCTGGCCCTGGATAGTGATATGAGTGTCCTCGTCATCGTTAACCCTACTGAAATCACAATAGAGATACTCCGTCTTTGAGCCACTAATCCTTAAACCCATTCCCTCCAAAACTTCTCGCCACTCCTCTAGTATCATTAGTAAAGGTTATCATATACTGATCTCATACAATCATATGAAAAAAAGGTATGTATGTTTCACAAACTGCAGTCATATGAAAAAAAAAGCATGTATTATGTTGTTTTTCAGTAATTATAGTAAATAAGACCTCCTTCTGAATTTGCCATAAAATTAATATGACCCAAAACTATAATTCTAACCTTATTAGTAAAATTTGTTTATTAAAATCAGTGTAAAATATAGTAAAACACATGCATAATTAGTAAAACGCATGTTGTGTTTTCTGCGGGTTTGGATGAAAAAAATGGACAAAAACATTAAGAAGTATCTACACATATAGGAGGAAATGGATTAAATGGTTTCACAGGCAAAAGATAAATACTTTTGGTTTAGAGAATCGATAGAGAGGTGTCAGAGATGTGACGAAATTAGAAGTAAATCTTATAAAGGCAAGAGATAACATTTATATATTACAAAGTATCAATGTTCAAAAAAAGTAAAACGCATTTGTAAACCCATAAAACGCATGTGTATCAATGTTCATCAGTAGTTTGCTCATCAGAAGTTAGGCCATCAGTGGTTTGATTCAGCACTAGTTATTAACTTCTTCTTCAGTAGTTACAAACACTTCATCAGAAGTTATCAATCAACAGTAATCGGTAGTTTCATTAATCAGATAAAACGCATTTGTTAATACTTAAAACGCATGTATTTATTTTTTTGACAGTGTGTAAATGTCGAATATGCTACATCAAACATACTGTATGAGAATGTTGCAGGGAACAATGTTATTGATGAAATTGTTGGAGACAATACATCAAATAGGGTTGACGAGAATGTTGCAGGGGATACATCCAGGTTGGTAAAGATGATGGAAACTTCTTACACGAAGGTGCTAAAGCGAGTATATAATATGAGATGAAAGTTTTAAGATTGATAAGTTTGTTAATTTTGCATCTTTACATTGTTGAATGTTACAGTGTTAGACCTGAATTGCTCTTTTGGTATAAAAATGCATGTTTCATTTGATGTTTTGTATGAAGCATATTAAAACGCATTCAATAAATACTAAAACGCATTTGATATATGGAAATCTATTTAACTGGTGATATAAAACCAATACATAAAACGCATTTAATATCACTTAAAACGCACATACATTATTATTCATGCCACATTTTACATCATGAAAAACAAACAACACAAACATTACTTAAAACAAAATGATAATAAAGTAGCATAGAACATAGACACCAAAGACATTATGAAGGCTAGAAGGTTTAAAGTGATTTGAGAAAATTAATCTTCATTTCCATTGAGCACCTTAAAAGAGCTACGGATTTAGTAATCTCTTCAACAAGATTCATATCTTTTTGTTTTGAATCAATCATGAACATCAATGCCAATTCATGAAGACTAGAATCTGGCATCGTCTTAAGAATGTTACAAACTTTATCTTTTCTAGAAATGCCTTCATGGACATTGTTCAAATCATTCATCAAAACACTCTCCGAAGAATGATCCTTGATGATTTGTTCCTCAATCCTCTTAATAATGTTTGACTCCGTCAAAACACATTAACAGTGACATCTAACAGAAATAAGTCAATAACAACATAAAACATCTGCCCCATTACAAACATTGTTACATTGAAAACTCTGTTTACTAAACCTCTGATTTGTAAACTACTGTTGTGTAACAGCTGATGGAATAAACTCTGATTACTTGAATAATCTGTTGGAGCCTAAGTGCTGTTGACTCCAACAAACATTTGTTACATTGAAAACTCTGATGACTAAACCTCTGATTTATAACTGAATGTTTCATTTGATGTTTTGTATGAAGAATATTAAAACGCATTCAAATAAAAACTAAAACTCATTTAATATATGGACATCTATTTAACTGGTGATATAAAACCAACACATAACACGCATTTAAATATTTTGTTTAAAATTTATTTAACAAAATATCAAAACGCACTTTAAAATATCATAAAACGCATTTGACCATTATCAATTACCTAAAAACCACCAGTTACCTCAAAACGCATGTTACATATCATAAAACGCATTTGACCATTATCAATTACCTAAAAACCGCCAGTTACCTCAAAAAGCATGTTACACATCATAAAACGCATTTGCTTATTATCATATACAGAAAACAACAAAATTACATTGCATCCTTCTGTGTTCAACCATGAAATCAAGCCTCTCGCCGCCATGTTCATCAGTGTTATTAAACATCTTCTTGTATAATATCTACATTCAAAATTAAACACTTATCGCTCAACCTCTGTTCATCTCTGACTTTTTTGATCTGCAAAAATACATCAAAACAGTAAAAACTAACCTTCAAAATGTAGATTATGAGCATCGACGACATCATCTTCTTCTCCGATTATGATTTCAGGTTCGTTGTTTAGGTCTGATAAACAATTAAAAATCAAAATAAGATTACGATTATGTGAAATTAAAAAAACAGAGTAACGTACCAAACATGATGATCAACTCTGCAATTGAGTATGATTTTGGTGAAAATTTTGATCGAGTGATGCAATGTGAATAGAGTTTTTGAATAAGGTAAGAATTGATGATGAAGATCGTGAAATCAGTTATAAAAATTTGAATTCTGATTGAACGATAAAACAGGGAATGTGAAAATCATAATTATGAACGTGATTAATTGATGGATGCAAATGTCTATAATACCCCTCTCATAATTGAAAATCAATTTTTTTTGTTTTAACAGACATCTTACACGTGGCATATTTTTGTGGCTTCCTACACTTTGTATGTTAAGGGACTTTGTACCCAATACAAACCTAAAAAGTTAATAAATTAGTAGATATTTATATATGTGGGGGGGGGGGGGTATGTGACCTTTCTCAAGACAAAAGGTAAATTGATTTGTAATAATGCTAAAGGGTGTATTGCCTATAGTTTATTTTTATTGAGAAAGTTTTAAATGTAAAGTAACTTTAACGTTACGAAAGAATCATCAAGCGTCACTTTATACTTTAGGATTTCCTTTGCTCTCATCTCATCATCGCTTAAGTCATTAATACTTAGCAAACAGTGAGTATTACATATCTGTTTTTCATTTTTACACTTCGGATGATTCATATACATATACAAATACACATACACGTACAGATACATACTTTTCAGTTACAATTCATACATGTGCCTTGTTACCTTTATTTCATTATGCTTATACATTAAATGTAGTTTACAATTGTTCTTAGCAAAATCATTAACCTTGTGTACATGCTGACTTTAACAATAGATAACGTTATTGATTTAGCAACCCGCCTTGTTTGATTTTCCTTTTTGAGGGGACGCCCTTAATCATTGCAATTGCATATTCCTGACCTACTTATTAGGTGTGCTTATGGTATTACATTTAGGTTTAATTTCTACCTTTGGATGCTTACGTGTTAAGATAATTGCAATGGTATACTTAGCACTTGAATTATACTTTTTCAAAATTATACTATATCTACAAACTCTAGGTATGTTCATCAACATTTCTTTATCAACATTTCTTTATTGACGATTTATTTTGTACATGTTTCAGGAATGCATTTTTATGATTTCACATAAGGCTTTTGGACCTAGTCAATTATATACATTTCTTTAATGATGCTTAATAATTATGATCGTGCCACCGTGTATAAATTAACTATCGAACAAACCTAATCGACGGCTGAAAATCCTTCGTACTATTTGTACGTTAACCATTTAACCTTTCTCTATTTTTATTTATGGGAGTTTGTCAAAATTAACTATCAAAACTCGTTAACGCTAATATTAAACAAAAGAATCATATAAATCCGTAAATATAACGCGCATATGGTAGGTTGCCTTCAAATCAAACACAACTCATTTAATAAAAAGGTTAACCCATATAAGTTTAACCGTTTAAGAAAGGTTCATATTTAGATTTTAATTAGTGAGCATCAATTAATTATGTTCATATCTTGACAGTTTGATTTAGACCAATCGGTGTGGGGCCGGTATAGGGTGGGCAAGGCGATGCTGCCCTGAAAAACACCGCCCTCTATGCCCAGCAACAGCATGGGCGGCATGAATATGACTTTGGTGCTGGGCCAAGAATCGAACGTTGGCATTTATGACCGTTACCAAACGGTCCAATTAAAAAAAATGTTTTTTTATTTAAACATCCAAACCTTTCTATTTTCTTTTACAATTTTTTAAACACTCTTTCAAACACTTTCAATATATTTAAACCTTATAAAAAATCCAAACCCTCAAACAACCATGTCATTATCAACTTCTTCGTCGTCTTCGGGTTCATCATCTACAAACAAAGCCGTAAATTTTGTTATAAACGTCGTGGCGCAAGCGGCGCAGATCATTGCCGAGGAGAAAAGAGATGAAGTCGACTCGGTACCTCGAACTAGGCAAGCGGCTATAAACAGAGACCGAGAAAGTACGTTTTATATTTTTTTAGATTATTTATGTGTATTATATATTTTTTTAAGATTGTAGTTGTTTATTATATTTAAATTTTTAAAGATTGTAGATTTTTATTGTGTTTATATTTTTCTAAATATGTGTAGGTGCCCATGATAGATTGGTAGCCGATTATTTTGCCGATGAAGCCTTGTACTCGGCGGCCCTATTTAGGCGTAGGTTCCGAATGAGTAGAAGACTTTTCCTGCGTATAGCCGATGATGTGGCTAAATTTCACCTATTTTTTACCTTACGATACGATGCTAGAAAGAAAAGGGGGTTCACCACCCTACAAAAATGCACAGCGGCACTTCGGCAACTAGCGTACGGGACTACGACGGATGCGTGGAACGAGTATTTAAAGATGTCGGAAAGAACTGCACGAGAATGTCTGTACAAGTTTAGCAAGTGTGTGGTGAAGCTTTACAACAAGAAATATTTGCGAAAACCAAACTCCAGTGAGGTCCAACAATTGTATCAGGTCCACCACCAAAGACATGGTTTTTCAGGAATGCTCGGAAGATTGATTACATGCATTGGCCTTTGAAAAACTGCCGAATGCATTGCGTGGAATGTTCACATGAGGAATCAAGGACATCCATCAATAATCTTGGAGGCTGCGTGTTCACAAGATCAATGGGTTTGACATGCTTTCTTTGGCATTCCTAGTTCGAACAACGACATTAATGTCATTAACCAATTAGAGGTTTTTGACGATGTCATAAAAGGAACCGGTCTGGATACCAGGTTTACAGTATCGGGGGTGGAATATAGGCACGGGTATTATCTTGCTGATGGGATCTACCCATCTTACGCTACGATCGTTAAAAGTATTCACCACCCGTTCGATGAAAAAAGAAAGAAATTTGCCAAGTTTCAAGATATGGCAAGAAAGGACATTGAATGGTTATTTGGGGTTCTACAACAAAAATGGCACATCATTGCAAACCTGGCACGTATGTTCACCCCAAAAAGGTTGCGATACTGTATGTATGCTTGTATCTTGTTTCATGACATGATACTCGAAGACGAAGGCTCCGCCATCTGTGAGTATGATGAGAATGCCCCAGCGAAGAATACTGTGCCTGTTGACCCACATCAACAAGATTTAAACGAGTTCTCGTTACATAACGAGTTCACGTATCATAATCTTCAAGCAGACTTGGTTGAATATATTTGGAACAACGGAGAAGAGTAGATCATTTGCAATTTTTTTATGTCGAATAGGTTAATTTAATTTTAGTTGTGTTTTTTTAGATTATTTGTAATGTTTTTAATGTAATATTAACCTTTTAATATTAATATTAGAATATTAACTTTTTATTGTAATATTAATATTAGAATATTAATTAATTAAAAAAATATTAAATGATGATGGGCCTCCTACCACACCCTTGGACCATCATCTCCATAATGCTCCTACCCACGCTGACGTGGCAGCTGAGGTGGAGGACCATCATGGATGATGGGCCTCCTCCACACCCAAAGGCCTTACAATTTTTCAATTTTCATATTCATTTAGAGAGAGAAATTAAGCATCGTTAAAATTTTACACGTTACTTATACTTTTTTTAACGATTAAACGAGACACTTTTATTCATTATCACCAAAAATCAACCATCATAGTTACATGGTTACACCCAAATGCCATTTAAGGAAATACTACCCGGGCCATAAAATACTTGACCCATATAGATACTACAATACATACTTGCCCGAAAAGTCTCGCCCAACCCACCTAAATTATCCTGTTACCCGTTATCATACACCGAAAACTCCCACTGCTTTGTTTTGTCTAAATCCGGTTGTCATCCTCTCTTGATCATCCACATATAAGACTCCAACTTGACTTCTTCAAGGATCTTTGGTGTTGATTTGTTGACGTCGTTAAATAGTTTTTCATTCCTCTCCAACCAAAGCTTCCACAAAGTAAGAAGAATTACCGCATAAACGGTTTTGATAACCTTGGAGCATCGATTTAACTTCATGCACGATTCGGTGATGTGTTGTACTGAAGTAAACTCTGGAGCATCATTGATCTTCAGCCGGTTTCAGACATTCCACCACAAAGCCCTCGCCCACACACAATCAACAAGGATATGGTTCGTCGTTTCTAATTCAACTCCACATCTTTTACATAAGCCGTCGCCTACATCGATACCTCTATACGTCAGAGTTTCCGCTATTGGGATTTTGTTTTCAAGTGCACGCCACACAAAGCAATTAAATTTTGGAGTCGCAATACGGCTCCAAATAAAACATGACTGATGAAGATTCGGACCTGCAATATTAGTTCCATCTGGTTTTTCTACACTCAAGCTAACTATACAAAACAATTTTCTTGAAGAAATGAGAGATAAGAAAAAGAAACAATTAAAAAGACATAAACTACCTCAAGAAAATCCATTTGAGCTCAGGCAACTAAGTCACGAATTACATTCGGAACTAAAATTAAATGCGTCAACTCAAAACAGGACATGCACAAGACACAAATTTAAGTGGGTGTGCCCTAGAGTTTATCTTTTTTGGCATGAATAAATATATGTGCTTTATTTTGATTCACCTATTTAATTCGACTACAAAAAAATATTGTATTTAAACGAGTTGACGTCATCCCGCGCGTTGCGACGGGTTGTTGATTATCATTTTTTTTTGTTTAAGCAAAACCGTTTTCTTTTGTTGCTTTATTCATAACTGCATTACCAAGCTAAATCAACTTACATATTATTAGGCATAATCATTAGAGCATACATATTCAACCAACAATTATGTAAAACGAACGTTTTGTTTAATACATTTGCTAACATTGATGACACAGGCTAAATAGTTAGTCTAATGGGAAAGAAAATTGTGAGGGGTTCTCATCTGCTAAGCATTTCTTGAGATTCGAAACATGGAAGGTCGGATGAACATTGCTTAGCTCAGGTGGAAGCTCAAGTCTGTAAGCCACTTTCCCAACTCTGTCAAGAATCTTGAAGGGGCCTACGTATCGAGGAGCTAGTTTTCCCTTTCTACCGAAACGAATAACTCCTTTCCAAGGGGATACCTTAAGTAGCACAAGGTCCCCAACTTGAAATTCCAGGGGTTTACGACGTTTATCAGCATAACTCTTTTGGCGACTTCGAGCCTTGAGAAGATTATCCTGAATAAGCTGGATTTTGTCTGTGGTTTCCTGGATTAGTTCGGGTCCAGTAATACGAGCTTCACCAACCTCGGTCCAACAGACAGGAGAACGACATTTCCGACCATAGAGTGCCTCAAAAGGAGCCATGTTAATGCTGGCGTGATAACTGTTGTTGTACGAAAACTCAACCAAGGGAAGATGAGAATCCCATGCGCCACCAAAATCGATGACACAAGCCCTGAGCATGTCCTCAAGTGTCTGGATGGTTCGTTCAGTCTGACCATCCGTTTGAGGGTGATAAGCAGTGCTCAGGTTCAACTTGGTACCCAAAGCATCTTGTAGAGATCCCCAAAAGTGAGAGGTGAAACGACCATCGCGATCAGAAATAATGTCCAAAGGTATACCGTGACGACATACGATTTCACTTACGTACATCTTTGCCAACCTTTCCACAGAATACTTCTCACGAATAGGTAGAAAGTGAGCTGACTTGGTCAAACGATCGACGATTACCCAAATACTGTCAAAACCTTTGGGTGTGCGAGGGAGTTTGGTGATGAAATCCATAGCTATGCTCTCCCATTTCCAGACAGGAATCTCTGGTTGTTCAAGCATACCAGATGGTCGTTGATGTTCAGCCTTAACCTTGGAACAAGTGAGGCATTTTGCAACGAATAGGGCAATGTCTTTCTTCATACCAGGCCACCAATAAGAATAACGAAGATCTTGGTACATCTTGTCAGCTCCAGGATGAATAGAATAACGAGACTTATGAGCCTCGTTCATGAGAAAAGTACGAAGATCATCACGGTCGGGAATCCACAGTCGATTAAGAAAATAAAGGAGACCATCGGGTTTGGTTTCAAGTTGAGTCTCAGCACCACAAGACATTTCATCGTACATGTTACCTTGGGTGACTGATGTGTGTTGAGCCTGGAGAATGCGATCTTGGAGATCGGTACGAACTCTAGCACATTGGAGTTTGACACGCTCTTTACGACTAAGTGCGTCAGCCACAACATTCGCCTTGCCAGGATGGTAGCGAATTTCGCAATCATAGTCGTTAAGTAATTCAACCCAACGTCGTTGCCTCATGTTAAGATTCTTTTGGTCGAAGACATGTTGGAGACTTTTGTGGTCCGTGAACACCACACATTTGGTCCCATAGAGATAATGTCTCCAAATCTTGAGTGCAAAGACAACAGCACCCAATTCAAGATCATGGGTGGTATAATTTTTCTCGTGAATCTTGAGTTGTCGAGACGCATAAGCAATAACCTTTCCTCGTTGCATGAGAACACAACCAAGACCTTGGTTCGATGCATCACAGTAGACCACGAAATCATCATTACCATCAGGTAGAGATAAGACAGGAGCTTCACAGAGTTTCAGCTTAAGAGTTTCAAATGCTTCCTCTTGCTTAGGTCCCCACTCATAGGGTTTACCCTTGTGAGTTAAGGTAGTGAGAGGAACAGCGATCTTGGAGAAATTGGCGATGAATCGACGATAGTAACCAGCCAACCCAAGAAAAGAACGGACTTCTGTGGGAGTGGTAGGAACACTCCAATTCTTCACAGCTTCGATTTTTGCAGGATCAACATGAATTCCGTTCATATCAATGACATGTCCCAAAAATTGAACTTCCTTAAGCCAAAATTCACATTTGGAGAACTTGGCGTACAGTTGTTCTTTCTTTAGGAGACTCAAGATAGAGTGAAGATGTTGCTCGTGATCGGATTTTGATTTAGAGTAAATCAAAATATCATCAATGAAAACGATCACGAATTTGTCGAGATAAGGTCTACAAACCCGATTCATCAAATCCATAAATACTGCGGGAGCATTGGTCAATCCGAAAGGCATAACCATGAATTCATAGTGACCGTAGCGAGTGCGAAAAGCTGTCTTGGGAATATCTTCATCGTGGACTCTAAGCTGATGATAACCAGAACGAAGATCAATCTTCGAGAAGTGGGTTGCTCCTTGAAGTTGATCGAAGAGATCGTCAATCCTAGGAAGTGGATAACGATTCTTGATGGTGAGTTTGTTGAGTTCACGGTAGTCAATACACATCCGAAGAGAACCATCCTTCTTTTTAACGAATAAGACAGGGGCTCCCCATGGAGAAGAACTAGGGCGAATGAACCCTTTATCAGAAAGTTCCTGTAATTGACTAGCAAGTTCTTGCATCTCAGAGGGTGCAAGACGATAAGGAGCTTTAGCAATAGGATTAGCACCAGGAACAAGATCAATACGAAACTCCACTTGTCGAGCAGGAGGCAAACCAGGTAAGTCCTCTGGAAAGACTTCAGGATAGTCACGAATAATAGGAATGTCTTGGATACTTTTGCCTTTGTCCTTCTTCTCTATCACGTTAGCTAAGAAGGCTGTATACCCCTTTCGTAAGTACTTTTGGGCAGTAGTACAAGACATAAGCTTAAGCTCACCACAGGGTTTCTCACCATAGATCTTCAAAATCTCACCAGATTCGAGAGGAATGCGTATGACTTTCTCGAAGCACAGAATTTCGGCACGATGAGTTGACAACCAGTCCATGCCTACTATAACATCAAAACTACCAAGATGCATGGGAATAAGATCGATAGGGAAGGTATAATCATTGAGATTCAACAAGCAGTTACGAATAATAGAACCGATCGAAATAGACTTCCCGTTAGCTACCTCTACCACAAAAGGGTCTTCTAGATTAGTGTGGGGTAAGTTAAGTAAAGGTTCAAACTTCAGTGACACGAATGACTTATCAGCTCCTGAATCAAATAATATGGATGCATAGTGATTATTAATGAGAAACGTACCATTCACCACTTCATTGTTGTCACGAGCCTGGTTAGCGTTGAGATTGTAGGCGCGACCTCGAGCACCTTGGTTCTGGTTGCGGTTCTGGTTTTGGTTTTGGTTCTGGTTCTGATTTTGGTTTTGGTTACGGTTACGGTTAGGGCAGTTGTTGATGTAGTGATTAGGGTTACCACACTCGTAGCATTGACCACGAGTGGGCCTGTTGTTTTGTTGGTTGGGAGCTGGGTTGTTGTTGTCTTGGGCAGCAGGAGATCGGCAGACGTTCACCAGGTGACCATATCGTTGACACTTAGTACAGAATCGACATGGCACCTGTGTGGGATGGTGATACTTGCAAGTGTTGCACGGAGGGTGAGGTCCGGTGTATGGTTTCTTGGCTGGGTTTTGGGCAGCAGGTGGAGTAGCAGCAACCATATAGTTTCTAGCCTTGCGCTTCTTGTTGCTTGAGGTCTCAGGCTTGACTTCAATTGCAGGCTGTGGAGTATCTTTGGCAACAGTCTTCTTGGTGCCCTTGCGAACCAGAGTACCGTTTTTCACATGATTATCAGTAAGAGTGGCCGCAAGACGTTTGGCCTCTTCCAGAGTTGCAGGATTCCTACCCCAAACAGTGTCCTGGATTTGCATGGGCAGACCACCGATGTACTTCTCGATGGCTACCGGCAGAGGAGTGACCTTGTGTGGCAACAATAAGCTAAGCTCATGAAAGCGGGTGTTGTAGGCAAGATTTTCCCCACTATCTTGAGCCAAGGTGTGAAACTCATCCTCAAGCTTTTTAACTTCATTTCGAGGACAGAACTCCTCCTTCATGATCTCTTTGACCTGGTCCCAAGTCATAGCAAGAGCAACCTCGGCCCCACGAGTACGCTTTTCTTCATTCCACCAAGTGAGTGCTCGTTTATGGAGAACACTCATGGCGTAACGAACCTTGAAATTATTGGGGCACTCACTGTTGATGAAGGTATTTTCAATACCCTCAAACCATTGGAGAAGTCCAGTAGCTCCTTCTTCACCGCTGAACTTTGGAGGGTTACAAGAGTTGAAATGCTTGAGGGTGCAAGCTTGGGGTCCATTGCCATTGCCATTGCCATTCCCGTTCCCGTTGTTGTGACCATTCCCATTCAATTGGATGACCTGAGCAAGTAAATTGGGAACCAGAGTTGCGATTTGCTGCGCCATTTGTTGAGAAATGATCGCAGCCAGTTGAGCATCGACCCCATTGTTGTTGTGGTTAGGAACTTGGTCATGGTTGTGGTTATGGTTATCACCACCTTCTTCGGGGTTCTCACCATTGTTGTTGCGAGTGCTGCGACGAGGAGGCATGATCTGTAATAGACACAATGAAATGAATGAGAGTTCATATAAGGAATGTAATCATTTATTCATTAATTAAAACGAATAAACGAAAACGTTGACTTATCAAAGATTCTAAATTCTAATAACATATGAAGACATGCTTTAGCCTATAAGTGAACACTCATCCCGAGAATTCCCAGGTAGGCATCCGGGTCCCTCGTCTGATTGGGATATATGCGCAATGCCAGCCTAGACAGAAGACTCAGAATACAGGCGTTCACCCTTCCAGATTGCACGTGTTCGTTATTAAAATCTAGAACTTCGACGGGATCTCAAGGGGGTTCAGGTTAAACCTGAGGATTTTGTCCTATAAATCTAATGGTGGATCAGGATTGCAGCAGACAATTAAGAGTAGTCACATGTAGGTTTAAGGCATAGGATAAGGATAGGATTAGGGAAGCAATTAGGGTTACAAGTAGGAGAAGCAAGTACTGTTTTAGTCCCTAAGGTTATAGTCTAGATTATTTCTAATAACCTAATTCCCTATAACCAAGGCTCTGATACCAATCTGTAACACCCCAACCGATGGCGGAAACATCGGGGTGCCACGTATTGATGATTGTTTTCAGTAGCACATGGTATAATATAAATTTTAAATAATTTATTCAAACATAATATCCAAAATGTGAAATAATGTCTAAGAATTCAAATACATAACATCAAACAATAACTTCAAAAACTTCAAATAAACTTCAAGATAAATCCTCATGCTAACTCAAGCCTCAGCTTCATTGTTACCTGAAACATGTTAATTTTGAAAGTATTTTGGGTCAACATAAGTTGGTGAGAATTACATAGGTTTTTGATGATAAATGAATAAAATGTTATGCAATTCATGTGTCATGTTAATCTAGCCCATATGTGAGAACATATTAGAAATAAATCGAGTGCATAATCAACCCTGCTGACTGTTATAAAATGATACATACCATACACTTATGGTCCCAATATGTTATGCGATAACAAACACCCACGTAACCTTGGTAGGAGGCACGTATCCGGGTGGGATTGTCAGTCCAATAGATCTATCAATGTATACCGTCGGCTGATCAATGTTAATGATTATGCTAGAATGGTGCTTACTCTAATCATGCTCAAGACAATATGCAACATAGAAAACACATAAACACATTGATGATTGAATTGCAATGAAAAGTGTTATAACATGTTTCACCCCAAAAGTGGTGATAAAAGGGGCTATGTAAACTCACCTTAGCAAATGTTAACTTGTTGAAAAGATATGATAATTATGTTGCCCAAAGTGATTCCAAATATTACCCTATAATGAGGTAATATATAATAAGTCTAAGTCTATATAACTAATATGTGTATCCTAGGGTTTCGATTTGGGGATAATCAATTGTTTAATTTAAAAATGTTAGTTAAATAAAGAAAATTGGATAATTAATGAAAAATAGTCTTTTTATAAAATTTGAATTTTGAGTGTGCACATTAAAGTGTTTGAAGCAATAAAATAATTTTTATAAAATTATTTCATTTAAAATAGATTTTTAAATCTATTTGTTTATAAATAGCCAATTATTAACTTTAATATTCAAAAATACTAAAATTAAAGAAATCTATTTTTAAAAATCATAATTCTGTTCTAAATGATTAAAAATAATTTGTATAAAATTTTGGTGCAAAAATGATGAAAATTGGATTTATTATGAATTAAATATGATTAAATCTTACAAAAATTGATTAAAAATAATAAATAAATGATTTTACTGAATTAAAAATTATTTCAGTAAAGTTTAACTTTATAAAAAGTTAGGATAATTTTTGTGGAATTTAATAAAACTGTTTTGATATAATAATGGATTTTTATAAATATAATAGTATAAAAATGATTTAATTATTATAAATATTAAATAAAAGAATTTCTGAAAAATAAAAATTGTAAATAAATCTTTTATATCAGATTAACCAATAATAATTTTTTTAGAGTTTATAAAATAGTTTAGGTATTTTAAAAAGAATTTAAAAGATTAAAGGATTAATATATATATATATATATAATTAATGTTTGTTTAATAAAAAGAAAAGAAAAGAATGGACAAAAAGCCGGTCAGAGCCGGACTCGAACCCGGATGACCTCGGAACAGGACCAGAGTCACAACCACTTGGCCTAGGCCGGTGGTTGTGTGATCCTTTGATTTAAAATAAATAAATACCATATGCTAACCCAGTTTTATCCCCAAATTACCACGACGAACCCTAGATTTATAATTGAGCAAATCAGACAACTATAGCCCGATTATTGTTAGGGCTAATGTTGTCTGATCGCCGATGAATATAACCCACAATCTTAATCGTACTTACAGTGTATAATTGATGTTTATGGTCGGGTCAAAGAGAAAAGTCAACCACGAACAAAATCAGCAATTACAGAGTGAATTAGTGAGAAATAGGGATTGAGAGAGAGTTGTGAGCGATTAGACAAGGTCCAGAAAGCCTCAATTTATACTAGAGGATTAGGGTTAGGGTTAATTAGATAGTTGACTTTCCTTTTAATAATACGCGGCCAATTTGATTATTAGGGCAACGATTGCCGTGTTATAGCTGTGCAATTGTGTTGTATTGGGCCGGATTATACACGAATTTACCAATTATGGCTTGATTACGCGTTAAAAACTTGGATTGATTAACAAGGAATTCCCACAGTTGACTTTTCTTGTCAACTGTGAGGATTTTAATCGTGTATAAGTTTAATATATGTCCGGGTTTATCACAAACAAGTGGCCAGCCCAGCTGGTTAAGCTCGTGTGTTGGTTTGGACCGGCCTTTGGCGCGGGTTCGAACCCCGGCCAAGGCAAATCATTTTTTTGATTTATTTATACACTCACACACATATATATAATATTATATATAGTATTAGGGTTCCATAATAGCGACAAAAAAATAATAAATGCGAAGATAATTATGAAACTTGACGTTTTATTAAATGTCATGCGTAACGTACAAGTATTTATTGCGTAATGTTACAAGTTTTGTCCTTTAGATTTTAAAATGTTGCACGTTATGTCCTTTAGTGCTAACTCAGTTAATTTTTTTCGTTAAGTGGAGGGTAAAATTATCTTTTTACCCATTTATTTAGAAAAACACTACCCACCCCTTTATTTCTTCCCCATTTGACCTGCACACTAGACTCTCTCCCTCACTTTTTCTTTTATTTCTCTCTCTCTCTCTCTCTCTATATATATATATATATATATATATATATATATATATATTTCTCTCTCTATATATCTCAAAAGCTGCCTTCTACCACCACCCTCGATAATCACCACCATCACCGACCCCACACCCTCTCTTTGTTCATGTTCTCCGTCCGACCACTTGCCACCACCTCCGGCCGATTACCGGCACCACCATCCCTACCAACCCCACACACTCTCTTTTCTGAACTCACAATCGAGCAGCTGGATTCGTGAAAGGTTAACCCTAAATCGAATTGTTGTCTAGGGAATTGTAATATAAACCATGACACTCGTTAGATCTGTGGAGGGTCTAATCCGGGGGCCACCCTCGTCAGAATCTTAATTCAGAATTGCAATAGGGCACTTTAATCAAATTTTTTCGGCTATTTGGTGGAAGGTTTGTTGTTTTTGTTATCTGTTTTTGACGAACCTGCTTTTTCAGGTTGTGTTGGTGGTGGTTGTCGTCGTAAAGGGTGGGGCTTTGTTGTTTTTGTTAAAGAAGAAAACGTGGGGGGAATGCGATGGTGGATGTGGTGGTGTTGAAAGTGGAGGGTGGCGAAAGGTGGGGGGCGGTAGTGGGTTGTTGTAGGTGATGGCAACGGTGGAGGAGATGACGGTGGTGGATCTGAGTTGAGTGAATCAATGGGGGTTAGCGAGGGTTGGTTAATCGAAGAGGTTTTATCAAGATGGTTAACCGTTGATGGTCGTCGAAGGAGACAAACAGTGGTGGGTTTGCGTGGAGAAGACGATGGTGGTCTCGTGGTTAACAGTGGTGGGTTTGCTGTGATGGCGGCGGAATGTTAAAAGAGGGACGGGTATGGAGGGTGCAGGGGGTGGCTGCGGTGCTGGTGAAGGGTGCAGGGGGAGACAATCGGGCTTGGCGTGGTGGTTTCGTGTTGGTGTTGTTGTTCTTGGTAGAGAGAGAGAAAGAGAGAGAGAGAGAGAGATGAGAGAGATGAGCAGATTTTTTTTTATTTATAAAGTTTTTTTAAGAAACAATTTATAAACATGTTATCATTTTGGTCCCAATTTTTAAGTTAGCTACATAAATAGTCCCTAAAAGAGTAAAAAGACGAATTTACCCTCCACTTAACGAAAAAAATTAACTGAGTTAGCACTAAAGGACATATCGTGCAACATTTTAAAATCTAAAGGACAAAACTAATCAACTTTAAAGTTAAAGGACAGGCGTTGAAAAATAGTATAAACTTAAAGGACAAAACTTGTAATTCAGGCTTTAATAAACAAATCAAGTTTAACCTGGAAGATGAACTTGCAGATACAATCCACTTTCGGATTGTGTCGACGTTTTTGCCAGATTCGTTACAACATGATTACTCTTTTCAGCGTCCTCGGTCGCACCTTGTCGTTCTTATTAAATAATTAAAATAAAAAAAACCTTATCAACAGAAAATCAAAACGTACCGTACTACTTGGTGTTGTGTGTGCGTCACTTCGTACCACCATTAACTCTCTGCAAAGATAAAGATAAAGTAAGTTATTTCAGCAATTCTCATGATAAACGACACTGTATATTTATATAAACATATGCAATTTTAAAGAAAGAAAGAAAATGTAAAATTAATATTTGTTGAATATAATTATTTGAAGCTTGTGGTCATACCACATCACATGATATTATATATAACAATTTGAACGGATTTTTGTGAGCAAATATAGAAACTTAATTATCTAGAAAATAAACCTTTATTTATCTTTACTACATGGTACATGTATCTTAATGCATTGAAGAGCAATTTGGGGAAGATTTATATGACTTTTGAGTGTTGAAGCACATGACTTTTCACATCCCATCTTAACTTTACCAAGTTGGACATGTTTACCCATTGCTCACTCTTTATAATGTAGTAGAGATAGAGATTAGTAAAGGCGTTTTAGATGTTTTGATGAAAGTAGTAAAGGCGTTTTAATGATTCTAATGATTAATAAGAATTTGTAAGTGCGTTTGTGGTAAATAATAAAGACGTTTTATTGATTTTAATGATGAATGAGATGATTTGTTGATTTGTTGTGTTTAAAAATTGGGCGAATGTGATTATAAATGCGTTTTATGTAATTACTGAAGGCGTTTTATTGATTTTAATGATGAATGAGATGATTTGGTGATTTGTTGTGTTTAAAAATTGGAAGATTGTGATGAATGCACTTTGAAAAATTAGTAGATGCGTTTTACTGATGTTAATCATTAGTATCAATCAATCAATCATACCCAGTATATCCCACGAATAGATAAACTATTGGTAGGGTCAGGGGAGGGTGATATGTAGGCACACCTTTCCTCTACCCATACGGGTAGAGAGGCTGCTTCCAGAGAGACCCCCGGCTCAGAAAGAGAGAACAGGCAACAGGCAGGCATACAAGTAACGAGACAAGCACCACAGGGATATATCGCTAACGGCTAGCGGGCCAAGTGCAGTAATAAGCTAGTAAGATAGTGCATAAAAATATAATACAATGAACATCATACAAACATGTAAACGGGACTACAACCACATGTAAGTTTCACACTAGCCTATAGGTAAATAGACACATGAATCAAAATAGGTTTAGAAAACCTATAGGTAAGGCCTCATCATACAAACATGAAAACAGGATAAATAGACACATGAAATCAAAATAGGTTTAGAAAACCTATAGGTAAGGCCTCATAATACCCGGTTATGCTACCTAGGTGTCAAATCCTAAAAGTTACTTACTTTAATCCTACTTCTCCACGAACTCCTTTCTTGGACCATGTCCTCAGAGAGGTGCAACTCTATGAGATCCTGTCTAATTCGCTCATCCCAGGTCAATTTAGGTCTGCCCCTATTCCTTCTCCCCTCTACAACGCATGCTTCCACTGCTCTCACTGGCGCTGTTGTTCGTCTCCTCTTCACATGTCCAAACCATCTCAATCTCCCTTCCTTTATCTTGTCTGATATCCTAGCCACTCCAAACCTCTCCCTAAAGACCTCATTTCTAATCCGATCCATCCTTGTGTGCCCGCCCATCCACCTAAGCATCCTCATCTATGCGACCTCCATCTTGCGTGTGTGTGTCTTCTTGATTGCCTAGCACTCTGTCCTATACAACATAGCAGGTCTAATTGCGGTCCTGTAAAATTTCCCCTTCAATTTATCTGGGAACCTTTTATCGCACAATACCCCCGTGGCTGCTCTCCACCTACACCACCCGGCTTGTATGCGATGTGTTACGTCACTATCTATATCCCCATCCTTTTGAACAAATGATCCTAAGTACTTAAACCTAGTTACCTGCGGGACAACCTGGCCCTGGATAGTGATATGAGTGTCCTCGTCATCGTTAACCCTACTGAAATCACAATAGAGATACTCCGTCTTTGAGCCACTAATCCTTAAACCCATTCCCTCCAAAACTTCTCGCCACTCCTCTAGTATCATTAGTAAAGGTTATCATATACTGATCTCATACAATCATATGAAAAAAAGGTATGTATGTTTCACAAACTGCAGTCATATGAAAAAAAAAGCATGTATTATGTTGTTTTTCAGTAATTATAGTAAATAAGACCTCCTTCTGAATTTGCCATAAAATTAATATGACCCAAAACTATAATTCTAACCTTATTAGTAAAATTTGTTTATTAAAATCAGTGTAAAATATAGTAAAACACATGCATAATTAGTAAAACGCATGTTGTGTTTTCTGCGGGTTTGGATGAAAAAAATGGACAAAAACATTAAGAAGTATCTACACATATAGGAGGAAATGGATTAAATGGTTTCACAGGCAAAAGATAAATACTTTTGGTTTAGAGAATCGATAGAGAGGTGTCAGAGATGTGACGAAATTAGAAGTAAATCTTATAAAGGCAAGAGATAACATTTATATATTACAAAGTATCAATGTTCAAAAAAAGTAAAACGCATTTGTAAACCCATAAAACGCATGTGTATCAATGTTCATCAGTAGTTTGCTCATCAGAAGTTAGGCCATCAGTGGTTTGATTCAGCACTAGTTATTAACTTCTTCTTCAGTAGTTACAAACACTTCATCAGAAGTTATCAATCAACAGTAATCGGTAGTTTCATTAATCAGATAAAACGCATTTGTTAATACTTAAAACGCATGTATTTATTTTTTTGACAGTGTGTAAATGTCGAATATGCTACATCAAACATACTGTATGAGAATGTTGCAGGGAACAATGTTATTGATGAAATTGTTGGAGACAATACATCAAATAGGGTTGACGAGAATGTTGCAGGGGATACATCCAGGTTGGTAAAGATGATGGAAACTTCTTACACGAAGGTGCTAAAGCGAGTATATAATATGAGATGAAAGTTTTAAGATTGATAAGTTTGTTAATTTTGCATCTTTACATTGTTGAATGTTACAGTGTTAGACCTGAATTGCTCTTTTGGTATAAAAATGCATGTTTCATTTGATGTTTTGTATGAAGCATATTAAAACGCATTCAATAAATACTAAAACGCATTTGATATATGGAAATCTATTTAACTGGTGATATAAAACCAATACATAAAACGCATTTAATATCACTTAAAACGCACATACATTATTATTCATGCCACATTTTACATCATGAAAAACAAACAACACAAACATTACTTAAAACAAAATGATAATAAAGTAGCATAGAACATAGACACCAAAGACATTATGAAGGCTAGAAGGTTTAAAGTGATTTGAGAAAATTAATCTTCATTTCCATTGAGCACCTTAAAAGAGCTACGGATTTAGTAATCTCTTCAACAAGATTCATATCTTTTTGTTTTGAATCAATCATGAACATCAATGCCAATTCATGAAGACTAGAATCTGGCATCGTCTTAAGAATGTTACAAACTTTATCTTTTCTAGAAATGCCTTCATGGACATTGTTCAAATCATTCATCAAAACACTCTCCGAAGAATGATCCTTGATGATTTGTTCCTCAATCCTCTTAATAATGTTTGACTCCGTCAAAACACATTAACAGTGACATCTAACAGAAATAAGTCAATAACAACATAAAACATCTGCCCCATTACAAACATTGTTACATTGAAAACTCTGTTTACTAAACCTCTGATTTGTAAACTACTGTTGTGTAACAGCTGATGGAATAAACTCTGATTACTTGAATAATCTGTTGGAGCCTAAGTGCTGTTGACTCCAACAAACATTTGTTACATTGAAAACTCTGATGACTAAACCTCTGATTTATAACTGAATGTTTCATTTGATGTTTTGTATGAAGAATATTAAAACGCATTCAAATAAAAACTAAAACTCATTTAATATATGGACATCTATTTAACTGGTGATATAAAACCAACACATAACACGCATTTAAATATTTTGTTTAAAATTTATTTAACAAAATATCAAAACGCACTTTAAAATATCATAAAACGCATTTGACCATTATCAATTACCTAAAAACCACCAGTTACCTCAAAACGCATGTTACATATCATAAAACGCATTTGACCATTATCAATTACCTAAAAACCGCCAGTTACCTCAAAAAGCATGTTACACATCATAAAACGCATTTGCTTATTATCATATACAGAAAACAACAAAATTACATTGCATCCTTCTGTGTTCAACCATGAAATCAAGCCTCTCGCCGCCATGTTCATCAGTGTTATTAAACATCTTCTTGTATAATATCTACATTCAAAATTAAACACTTATCGCTCAACCTCTGTTCATCTCTGACTTTTTTGATCTGCAAAAATACATCAAAACAGTAAAAACTAACCTTCAAAATGTAGATTATGAGCATCGACGACATCATCTTCTTCTCCGATTATGATTTCAGGTTCGTTGTTTAGGTCTGATAAACAATTAAAAATCAAAATAAGATTACGATTATGTGAAATTAAAAAAACAGAGTAACGTACCAAACATGATGATCAACTCTGCAATTGAGTATGATTTTGGTGAAAATTTTGATCGAGTGATGCAATGTGAATAGAGTTTTTGAATAAGGTAAGAATTGATGATGAAGATCGTGAAATCAGTTATAAAAATTTGAATTCTGATTGAACGATAAAACAGGGAATGTGAAAATCATAATTATGAACGTGATTAATTGATGGATGCAAATGTCTATAATACCCCTCTCATAATTGAAAATCAATTTTTTTTGTTTTAACAGACATCTTACACGTGGCATATTTTTGTGGCTTCCTACACTTTGTATGTTAAGGGACTTTGTACCCAATACAAACCTAAAAAGTTAATAAATTAGTAGATATTTATATATGTGGGGGGGGGGGGGTATGTGACCTTTCTCAAGACAAAAGGTAAATTGATTTGTAATAATGCTAAAGGGTGTATTGCCTATAGTTTATTTTTATTGAGAAAGTTTTAAATGTAAAGTAACTTTAACGTTACGAAAGAATCATCAAGCGTCACTTTATACTTTAGGATTTCCTTTGCTCTCATCTCATCATCGCTTAAGTCATTAATACTTAGCAAACAGTGAGTATTACATATCTGTTTTTCATTTTTACACTTCGGATGATTCATATACATATACAAATACACATACACGTACAGATACATACTTTTCAGTTACAATTCATACATGTGCCTTGTTACCTTTATTTCATTATGCTTATACATTAAATGTAGTTTACAATTGTTCTTAGCAAAATCATTAACCTTGTGTACATGCTGACTTTAACAATAGATAACGTTATTGATTTAGCAACCCGCCTTGTTTGATTTTCCTTTTTGAGGGGACGCCCTTAATCATTGCAATTGCATATTCCTGACCTACTTATTAGGTGTGCTTATGGTATTACATTTAGGTTTAATTTCTACCTTTGGATGCTTACGTGTTAAGATAATTGCAATGGTATACTTAGCACTTGAATTATACTTTTTCAAAATTATACTATATCTACAAACTCTAGGTATGTTCATCAACATTTCTTTATCAACATTTCTTTATTGACGATTTATTTTGTACATGTTTCAGGAATGCATTTTTATGATTTCACATAAGGCTTTTGGACCTAGTCAATTATATACATTTCTTTAATGATGCTTAATAATTATGATCGTGCCACCGTGTATAAATTAACTATCGAACAAACCTAATCGACGGCTGAAAATCCTTCGTACTATTTGTACGTTAACCATTTAACCTTTCTCTATTTTTATTTATGGGAGTTTGTCAGAATTAACTATCAAAACTCGTTAACGCTAATATTAAACAAAAGAATCATATAAATCCGTAAATATAACGCGCATATGGTAGGTTGCCTTCAAATCAAACACAACTCATTTAATAAAAAGGTTAACCCATATAAGTTTAACCGTTTAAGAAAGGTTCATATTTAGATTTTAATTAGTGAGCATCAATTAATTATGTTCATATCTTGACAGTTTGATTTAGACCAATCAGTGTGGGGCCGGTATAGGGTGGGCAAGGCGATGCTGCCCTGAAAAACACCGCCCTCTATGCCCAGCAACAGCATGGGCGGCATGAATATGACTTTGGTGCTGGGCCAAGAATCGAACGTTGGCATTTATGACCGTTACCAAACGGTCCAATTAAAAAAAATGTTTTTTTTATTTAAACATCCAAACCTTTCTATTTTCTTTTACAATTTTTTAAACACTCTTTCAAACACTTTCAATATATTTAAACCTTATAAAAAATCCAAACCCTCAAACAACCATGTCATTATCAACTTCTTCGTCGTCTTCGGGTTCATCATCTACAAACAAAGCCGTAAATTTTGTTATAAACGTCGTGGCGCAAGCGGCGCAGATCATTGCCGAGGAGAAAAGAGATGAAGTCGACTCGGTACCTCGAACTAGGCAAGCGGCTATAAACAGAGACCGAGAAAGTACGTTTTATATTTTTTTAGATTATTTATGTGTATTATATATTTTTTTAAGATTGTAGTTGTTTATTATATTTAAATTTTTAAAGATTGTAGATTTTTATTGTGTTTATATTTTTCTAAATATGTGTAGGTGCCCATGATAGATTGGTAGCCGATTATTTTGCCGATGAAGCCTTGTACTCGGCGGCCCTATTTAGGCGTAGGTTCCGAATGAGTAGAAGACTTTTCCTGCGTATAGCCGATGATGTGGCTAAATTTCACCTATTTTTTACCTTACGATACGATGCTAGAAAGAAAAGGGGGTTCACCACCCTACAAAAATGCACAGCGGCACTTCGGCAACTAGCGTACGGGACTACGACGGATGCGTGGAACGAGTATTTAAAGATGTCGGAAAGAACTGCACGAGAATGTCTGTACAAGTTTAGCAAGTGTGTGGTGAAGCTTTACAACAAGAAATATTTGCGAAAACCAAACTCCAGTGAGGTCCAACAATTGTATCAGGTCCACCACCAAAGACATGGTTTTTCAGGAATGCTCGGAAGATTGATTACATGCATTGGCCTTTGAAAAACTGCCGAATGCATTGCGTGGAATGTTCACATGAGGAATCAAGGACATCCATCAATAATCTTGGAGGCTGCGTGTTCACAAGATCAATGGGTTTGACATGCTTTCTTTGGCATTCCTAGTTCGAACAACGACATTAATGTCATTAACCAATTAGAGGTTTTTGACGATGTCATAAAAGGAACCGGTCTGGATACCAGGTTTACAGTATCGGGGGTGGAATATAGGCACGGGTATTATCTTGCTGATGGGATCTACCCATCTTACGCTACGATCGTTAAAAGTATTCACCACCCGTTCGATGAAAAAAGAAAGAAATTTGCCAAGTTTCAAGATATGGCAAGAAAGGACATTGAATGGTTATTTGGGGTTCTACAACAAAAATGGCACATCATTGCAAACCTGGCACGTATGTTCACCCCAAAAAGGTTGCGATACTGTATGTATGCTTGTATCTTGTTTCATGACATGATACTCGAAGACGAAGGCTCCGCCATCTGTGAGTATGATGAGAATGCCCCAGCGAAGAATACTGTGCCTGTTGACCCACATCAACAAGATTTAAACGAGTTCTCGTTACATAACGAGTTCACGTATCATAATCTTCAAGCAGACTTGGTTGAATATATTTGGAACAACGGAGAAGAGTAGATCATTTGCAATTTTTTTATGTCGAATAGGTTAATTTAATTTTAGTTGTGTTTTTTTAGATTATTTGTAATGTTTTTAATGTAATATTAACCTTTTAATATTAATATTAGAATATTAACTTTTTATTGTAATATTAATATTAGAATATTAATTAATTAAAAAAATATTAAATGATGATGGGCCTCCTACCACACCCTTGGACCATCATCTCCATAATGCTCCTACCCACGCTGACGTGGCAGCTGAGGTGGAGGACCATCATGGATGATGGGCCTCCTCCACACCCAAAGGCCTTACAATTTTTCAATTTTCATATTCATTTAGAGAGAGAAATTAAGCATCGTTAAAATTTTACACGTTACTTATACTTTTTTTAACGATTAAACGAGACACTTTTATTCATTATCACCAAAAATCAACCATCATAGTTACATGGTTACACCCAAATGCCATTTAAGGAAATACTACCCGGGCCATAAAATACTTGACCCATATAGATACTACAATACATACTTGCCCGAAAAGTCTCGCCCAACCCACCTAAATTATCCTGTTACCCGTTATCATACACCGAAAACTCCCACTGCTTTGTTTTGTCTAAATCCGGTTGTCATCCTCTCTTGATCATCCACATATAAGACTCCAACTTAACTTCTTCAAGGATCTTTGGTGTTGATTTGTTGACGTCGTTAAATAGTTTTTCATTCCTCTCCAACCAAAGCTTCCACAAAGTAAGAAGAATTACCGCATAAACGGTTTTGATAACCTTGGAGCATCGATTTAACTTCATGCACGATTCGGTGATGTGTTGTACTGAAGTAAACTCTGGAGCATCATTGATCTTCAGCCGGTTTCAGACATTCCACCACAAAGCCCTCGCCCACACACAATCAACAAGGATATGGTTCGTCGTTTCTAATTCAACTCCACATCTTTTACATAAGCCGTCGCCTACATCGATACCTCTATACGTCAGAGTTTCCGCTATTGGGATTTTGTTTTCAAGTGCACGCCACACAAAGCAATTAAATTTTGGAGTCGCAATACGGCTCCAAATAAAACATGACTGATGAAGATTCGGACCTGCAATATTAGTTCCATCTGGTTTTTCTACACTCAAGCTAACTATACAAAACAATTTTCTTGAAGAAATGAGAGATAAGAAAAAGAAACAATTAAAAAGACATAAACTACCTCAAGAAAATCCATTTGAGCTCAGGCAACTAAGTCACGAATTACATTCGGAACTAAAATTAAATGCGTCAACTCAAAACAGGACATGCACAAGACACAAATTTAAGTGGGTGTGCCCTAGAGTTTATCTTTTTTGGCATGAATAAATATATGTGCTTTATTTTGATTCACCTATTTAATTCGACTACAAAAAAATATTGTATTTAAACGAGTTGACGTCATCCCGCGCGTTGCGACGGGTTGTTGATTATCATTTTTTTTTTGTTTAAGCAAAACCGTTTTCTTTTGTTGCTTTATTCATAACTGCATTACCAAGCTAAATCAACTTACATATTATTAGGCATAATCATTAGAGCATACATATTCAACCAACAATTATGTAAAACGAACGTTTTGTTTAATACATTTGCTAACATTGATGACACAGGCTAAATAGTTAGTCTAATGGGAAAGAAAATTGTGAGGGGTTCCATGCTTAATAATTATATGAATATGCAGGTTTATTAAATAAAGATTTTAAAATTATGAAACTAAAAGAAAAATTAAATCAAAGTCTCAAAAGTAGTGATGTGTATGCCTTTTAAACTTCCACACATTAAACACAAATCAAAATAAAGGAACCATTTGAACTTGAAAGGTACACCCTATTCCATAACTTAATTTACCCACATGCTCTTCATCCCTACCATCAAAGAAGGCATGTTGCACCCTGGATCTAGCATCGTCACCATGACTCCAAATATACGATTTTTTCATAGGTCTCATTCAAGTTCGGCATCATTGCATCAATTCACATCCGATCCGATCCGAACCGGATGATTATTTTAAGATGAATGAACACATGCAACCGCACCTGCCAATTGCCGGATCCCGGTCCGATCCGGTCGTCAAAATATTGATTGTAACGCCAATTGAAAATTTAGTGTTTTCGATGTTATTATATACACATGTGAATTTAAAATTTGACTTTATATCTGAAATTGTATCGATGAACAAAGTATTCAAAAACAGAAAGCAAAAAATTGCGGAAAGAACACATTATTTCGTAATTTGGAATCTGTGGAAGTGTCTTCTTCGCTTAATTTGTTTGTCTGAAAGTTTGAATATATGTTTGTTTATATATAAATATGAAGGAATAGGATGGTTGTCTGATTGTAGGGGATGCGATAACCTTAATTTGTATGACGATAATTGCTTAACTGCGATCATTCGAAGATCTGTGACTATGAAAGTTAATGGTTAAGGGTGGTCATCCACTCCGCATCCGTGGCGGTTATATATGTTGAGTGATAGTTACTTTCTGTGTGTGTGTGTATATATATATGTGTGTGTGTGTGTGTGTGTGTGTGTGAAACTATAAACAAATCTGGTGCCATCAATCAAAAAAGAACGAAAACAAATCGATGCCTGAATTGAAGGAATATATGACTGGAGATAAGGAATAAGATATGAGGCAGTGGTTAATAAAACATAAAAGAAGTAATAAAAGTAAAAACGGTTACTAAACTGTATAGTAAATGTCGTTAAGATGCCGTTAAGTTAGTAATTGTATTATATATAATATTATGTAATATATATATATATATATATATATATATTGCAAAGGGATTAATCCTACATGTCATACTCTTATGCAATCTCTCATTTGAGAGATGCCACATAGGATGTGATGTGGCAACTCTAAACCAATTAAAAAAAAGAAAAATAGATATGATTTAACCTAATCTATTATAATCTTTAACCTAATCTATTAAATACCTAATCTACTAAATATAAATATTAAACCTTTATTATTTTATCTCTCGTGTTTCCTCACATAACTTTTTAACGTTAATATCTTTTATATACGAGATTTTTTAAAGAAAAAAATTACACCAAATTAACGAGCGTTTTATTATCTTTCCAACGAGTACCATAGTGCTATATATAAATCGGAGAAAAAATGACTATTTTTTGTAACCCGACAGGTATTGTGTCGGGTTTGGGATTAGTTTAAAACAAATTGTGGGTTTGGGTCGGGTCTGGGATTAGGTGATACCCGACCCGATTACCCGAAACAACATACCCAAATACCCGAACTACATACCCGATCATATACCCATGAATTTTTTAACGCATCACATAACCTTTAGACTAATGCGTTCGATATTTCAATAATTAACTTTTTTTTTTATTTCATGTTAGTTCTTTTTAGAATGATCGATTACAAACTTCCGAATTCATTTGTAATGGCACTAGATTTATACCCCGGCGCAGAGATTCTTTTTTTTTTTATATTTGAATATGATAACTTATGGCAGAGATTTGTTTAAAATAATAATAATAATAATAATAATAATAATAATAATAATAATAATATATTTTATTATTTTATATTAGATATTTCAACCCGGGACGCTCCCAGGATAAAAACTAGTTAAGTATATGTAATATCATCATGTTCTTGATTCCGCTCTGACCAGTAAACACGTAAGGCGTCCAGTTTGATATACGGTTTAGTTACGAAAACATTGAATAAAAGTGGTGGAGTGTAATGTTTAAATGCGATTAGTATGTGTAATATTAAGAAAAAGTAAAAAAAAAAAATTATATGTGTAAAATCATGTTGATAGAGGATTTTACATGAAGAAATCAAACAAATGTTTTAGTTATTTGAAAATTACAATAATTAAATGAATAAATAATGTTAATGATTTAAGAAGAACCTATGATATAAAATGTGCAAGATTACAAGGGTCTGATTGGAAGTTGACTTTCTAGATAATTGAAAATGGTTTTATTGCCGACCATTGAATTGTATAGAGACACATGCGCACCATATCTTGTCACAACTTTCACAAATTTTTATATCTGATACCTCCAACCCCCGCTCTCTCTCCTCCCTACATATATAGAGAGAAATATTTATAAAATACAGAGTGTGCTTTTCGGTGCCATTTGGAATTTCGCGCCCCACACAACGTTACGGTGGGGCGTTATGAAACAAAATCAAGCCTGGGCGTTATTGTTTTGGCGCTGGAAACCATCGATGCCCATCCAATAAAATGTTGCCACGTACTCGAGCTCAAATGTACGGTCGAATATTCATTTCAACGGAGACTTGAAAAACGCGTCGTTTCCGGATGAGTACACGTTTATTTCTACGTATTACCGAAGACTTGGAAAACGCGTTTCCTTACTTTCAACAAAAATTGGATGCGAGGGGGTGATGGGATTTACCCCTATTGAAAAGTGTACATCGGCACTGCGTATACTCGCATACGGTAACACGACAGATATCAATGATGAGTATTTAAAAATGGCTGAGAAAACAACACGCGATTCTTTGGAGTATTTTTTGTCAAGGTACATCACATTTTTTTAAAAGTAAATTCATTTACCTTTTTTATATTTAATCTAATAACATATATATATATATATATATATATATATATATATATATATATTTGTTTTTTTTGAATAGTACAGTTGTACGGAGCTCGTTATCTTAGAAGGCTCACTTGATACGACTTACAAAAAATTTACGAGGTGCATACGAATGAACATGGGTTACCAGGAATGATTGGTAGCGCCGATTGTCGTCAATGGAGGTGTTATAATTGCCCAACCGCTTGGCTAGGTCAACACACACGTGGTAACAAAAAAGGACCATCGGTTATTCTTCAAGCGGTGGCTTCAGTCGAACTTTGGGTTTGGTTGGCCTATTTTGGTGTTTCGGGTTCATGAAACGACTTAAACGTTTTTTAGCAGTCGCCTATTATTGAGGATTTTATTTCCTGCTGAGTAGCAAAGACGTCGTTTTATGCTAACGGAAACTACTACCCACAAGGATACTATTTGGCTGACGGAATATATCCAAGGTATTCCATTATCATTAAGACGTTCAGTAACGCGTACGATGAAAAACGGGCACACTTTAAGAAAGTTTAAGAGGCTGCGCGAAAGGACATAGAGAGATGCTTTAGGGTTCTTCAACATCGTTGACATTATTTAATATTATTTGTGTTTTTTATATATTATTTGTATGTTTTTAATATTATTTGTAACTTTTTTTTTAATATTGTTGATGTTTTCTTTTAATTATTTTGACTTCATTAATTAAAAAAATAATAAAATAAACAACCAATCATAAAGAGGGGCCTTAAATTTCCTCCCCTCCCCTCCCCGACTACACCCCATTTTGAATTCAAGCCACATGCTGACTCAGCTGTCACGTGGACCAATCAGAAAATGAGGCCTTAAATTTTTCACCCCTTACTACACATGGTCTTAGGAGCTGTTTGGTAAGCCTCTTAATGAGGCTCTGAACCATTCAGTGATGAATGATTCAGCATTCAGCGTGTTTGTTTCAACTTCTGAATTAAGGCTGAATCATTAAGATTTGAGATGTTGCTGAACCATTAAGCATGAACTAGGCTGAACCTTAATGGGGCTCTCCTACCAATGTGGGACAAAAATACTAACAGTTAAGATGTCCAAATTAATAATTCAACACTTAACCATTTAGACCTCTTAATAATTCAAGACTTAATCAACCAAACAGCCCCTTAATCTTATAACATATTCTTTACTGCTTACTAAATTCAACAGGGACTTTGAACACGTAACCTTAAAACACATAACCTTAAAATATCAATACCTTAGCTTTAGTGATTTTGTTAATTAAATCCAACGCCCTAACATGTATGCAGAATTTTGAACCATTAGATAAAAATCAAGGGTTATGGGTTTCATACACACATGACATCACATTTTCGGGGGTATGACATCACATTCTGGGGTTTGTGGCAGTCTCCTGTTGCTGTATGATGTGGGCCAGGGTGTATGTGTCACACCCTCAAAATCCACTTGCGGAGTTTTACCGCGAAGCGCATGACAAACCAGGATCCAAACCAACAATCACAATAAACAAGTCTAAATTAACATATGCAATTTCAAAAACATAGTTTAAATCTCCAGTTACAGCGGAAGCTTATTCTCAAAACATAATCCAAAAGTAAACCAAATGTTCAATGTTTGAAAACCATGCAATCCTAACTAGACGCCGTGCAGACGCGTGCGCCCTAGTTCCATTGTGCTACCTTAGCGACCTGAGAAAACATGTAAAAGTTTACGTCAGCACAAAAATGCTGGTGAGTTTACAGGTTTTGTAATCACAGTACCAAGTTCAACCTGTCCATACTATAACAAATCGAAAACCAAAGTACGTGTGACACCCGGCATGTTCGGCTTAAACATATTAGTAACATCTAAGCCTACCTTAGCGAGAAACGTTTATAAACAAACTTAACTGGGTTAGTTGAGTCGGGTCAAGTTAGGATTGTCCAGGGTACAATGATCTGGAGGATCATTGGGAGTCGTTTTGGTAATACACTAGTACCGGGTTCCGTTGTTGGTGACGTTACATGAACTAATTAAGTATATGTGTAGATTATGGGTTGTATGGTGGATTATATACATAGATATGTTTAAATAATGTGTAAATGATTATCTGTGCTTTAATGTGTTAATTATAGACTAAGGATGCATGCTTATGTGTTAAGGTGTGTTAGAATGCGTTAAACACGACAAACTGGAAAACTAGTTAAAAAGACACTCTGGTTCGACCACTTCGAGTGGTCGAAGGAGAATAAAAATGTCTGGTTCGACCCATGCAAGTGGGCGAACCAGGGAAGTGGAAATTGGGAAATTTCCTTCGACCAAACAGGGCTCATTCGACCCTGTGAAAGGGGCGAAGGAGCCTACATTCGACCAATAAGTTGGTGCGAAGGAAGACTAGTATAAATACCAACCTTTGTCATTTTTCATCATTTCACAAACCCTAACCGTCCCAAAACGCTCTCAAACGATCTTAAACACTAAGGAAGGAGTTTTTGCTCTTCTTTTTCATAATCTAACCCATCTACAACATCTAAACAAGAATCCAAGGTGTGTTCATAATCCTAAATCTTTTAAAAGCATTTTAATTCGTTTTCATCTAACCCAAATTGTCCAGATCTGTTCTAAAGGTGTTTTTTTATGATTTAAAACCTTTTAAACATCTTTCTAAATCAAAACATGATCATTAACATAGGTTTTCATAATGAATAACATGTGTTAGTTGTGTGTTATGTAGTGTTATGTGTTGTTCATTGATTTGCTGCTATATCTATGATAGAAACATGATATAGGATTGTTGTTAATGATTGGATTATGGTTGTCTAGGGTTAGGATTGGATATATTGATATTTGGGGGTTTTATTGGATTAACACTTGATGCATGAATATTTATGATCAATAGAATGAATAAGAAAGATCGGATAATCGACAAACTGAGTATTGAACCGATTTCAAAAGTTTCCAAATTGGGTAAATAATTCATGCATGAAAGTGATGTTTCCATAATCTTTACCATTTTGGGAAAGGGCTGAAACGGACGTATTATCGGGGGAAATCGATGGGGTTTTGTAGGGATAAGTTATTCATGCTTGACTGCTGTGTTTGATGATGTTTCGGGTCGTTTTGAATGTGTTTGAAGCGTTTTTAGGAAAGATAATACAACAGGGGCGAACCTGGCCTCCTTCGACCAGTCGATGGTGCGAAGGAGGGATCCAGGGTCGAACCTGGGATTTTTATTGGACGAATGTGAATAAACGGGCGAAGGAAGCATCAAACGATCGAACGTACTGTAAATGGTGCGAAGGAGACAAAAAGGTGCGAAGGAGACTCAAAACTGACTGGTTCGACCGTTCTGATGCAGAAATGAGATTTTTGATACAAACTAAGTTTTTTATGCTTGAACCTTGTGTGTAATCTACGTGTACTTTATTATTTAAGGTAATGGGTCACCAACGGGATGTTGGGTCGGTCTAGTGTGTCGGTTAAACATTTAAACACGTTTTAAAACAACCTTGGTTACGATCTGGACAATCGGGGACTAGATAACCTTATGGTTATTAGTCGGAACACTTATGTGAACATTTTGATAGATCTCCGGTAGAGGGATTATCAAGGGCTAAACATCTTTACGTATATTTGAAGAACGCAACTTAAGGTGAGTTCACGGCCCCACTTTTACTGCTTTAACTTTTGGGGGAGAAAACATGCGCTAAACGGTTTGGTAACTTATGTCATACTATGGTTTTAACTTTATATTGCTATACGATCTTTTGGAAAGTCCCGGGGGAAACCATGAATGTGCGGGTTGCACAACGGGGGAAATGTGGATAGATCTATTGGGCGTGACCTGCCCCACTCGTCGGCTTGGAGGGCCGGGCGGGTGCATATTGTCTCGAACAGGTACATTGGTATCATGCTGAACATACGGGCTGCTTAAACATGCTGAACATTGCTAAACGTGTCTAGTAATGGTTTCCAATCGTAGTAGTAATGAAACATACGCCTAGCTAGCGTACTTGGTAACATTGATATAGTATGGACATGGTAACACTTTGGTAACATTTTTGAACAAACCTGTGAACTTACCAGCATTATATGTTGACATCTTTTTGGCATGTTTTTCTCAGGTCGCTAAGGTAGCAATGAACGGAACTAGGCGCACGAGTCTGCATTGGCGTCTAGATTTTAGTGCACGTTTTGTAATAAGTGTCTTGGATACTTGGAAACACTGTTTTGTAGAGATTAAATTCTTTAAATGCTTCCGCTTATGAAAGTTATATTTTTGGGTTTACGTACTTCATATAGTGTCGTTTATTGTGATCGTTGACTTGGATCCTGGTTTGTCATGCGCCTCGCGGTAAAACCCCGCAAGTGGTAATTTGAGGGTGTGACAGATTGGTATCAGAGCCAATGGTTATAGTGAACTAGGACTGCATGTAGAGTCTGGTCTATAGCCGAGTCGCACACACTAGACAGTCACATTCTTTGGGTCTATTAGTGGGATATGTACTAACGTTGTCAGGGTGTCCTTACATCATCATCATGCTTCTCCGTTACATCATCCGTTTTTATTTGGGTTCTTACCTACTCTTGTCTTCTTCTTCTGGACTGAAGGAGGAAGGGTTGATTTGTTGGTTCTAGCACACACATGCCTTCTTACACTTGCACCTACTGCCACATAGGCGACAATGTTCGGCGACTGGGGTCTAGATTAGGGGTACATCTGGAGGACCATGTAGAGCAGTTCATCATTTCGGGTGCACACGAAATAATAAACTGGAATGCATGAAAATCCCGATGGACTTCGAATTTGGATATATAGTCCTGAATTTGTCCCTAGGTTAACGCTTGTAAATTTCTAGTGGTTGACACTGGAAGTGAATCTGAATCTCTCGATTTCTTGGTTTGTTAGATCATGTCTGGTGCTCGCGGTGGTGGACGTCGTGGTGGAGGCGGTGGCCGTGCTGGCGGCGGTGGTCGTGCCGGAGGCGGTGGTCGTGGGAACATCAACATGACCCAAGCTGAACTGAACAACTTGCTCCAGCAGCAAGTGAACATGGCTATGGCTAATTTCCAGGCTGGGATTAATGCCATGGGTGGTGAGTTGATTTCTGTCGACCTTGCCTCATTTTTGGGTTTCGTGTCCTTTCGTTTGTGTTTTACTCGTGTATCGTGTTTCAGGTGTTGGTGCCAATCCACCCCCACCTCAGTGCTCTTATAAGAAGTTTAGGGACTGTCAGCCCCATAACTTCGCTGGAACTGAGGGAGCGGTGGGACTGCTCCGATGGCTGGAGAAGGTGGAATTTGTGTTCGTCATGTGCAACTGTCCTGCTGGGGACCTGCTACTGCGACATTTGAGGGGCCTGCATTGTCGTGGTGGAATGCTACCACTCAGAACGTGGGGTTGGGAGAGGCTATTGCTATGCCTTGGGCGGAGTTTGTGCAGCTTTTGAGAGGTGAGTATTGTCCGAGGGAGGAGATACAGAAGTTGGAACATGAGGTCTGGAGTTTCAAGATTGTTGGGTCGGAGATTGAGGAGTACACTGTGAGGAGGAACGAGCTGGCGGTGTTGTGCCCTGATTTGCACACACCCGAGTACAGGAGGATCGAGCACTATGTGTCTGGACTAGTGTCCGAGATTGCTGGGTTGGTGGCTGCTGGGAATCTTCCCACTATTGCTGAAGTTGTCCGATCAGCTCATCGGATGACTAACCTGAAGGTGGCGGAAGGCGTTTTGCCACCCAAGGGTGCTGCTGTGAAGACTGCTGAGGGAAACAAGAGGAAGTGGGAGAGTGTGGGGAAGAGTGTGGTGCCAGCTCAGCCGGCAAAGAAGTTTGATACATCTGGGTCTTCTTCTGGGTCGAAGATGGGTGGGTATGTTGGGAAGCATCCCAAGTGCAACAAGTGTGGTTTTCATCACTCTGGGGGTTGTGATAGGGCTCGTTGTCATCGGTGCCATCAGTTGGGGCACCATGCTAAGGATTGCAAGGTGGCGCTCACCCCAACTCAGACTCCTGCGGCTGCTCCTACTCTTGCTGTTCAGGGAACTCAGGGGAGGCAGGGGTGTTATAACTGT
Source organism: Ambrosia trifida (assembly GCA_028751855.1). Classification (NCBI taxonomy): domain Eukaryota; kingdom Viridiplantae; phylum Streptophyta; class Magnoliopsida; order Asterales; family Asteraceae; genus Ambrosia; species Ambrosia trifida. Next base: position 113,657,660 of record CM054122.1, read on the forward strand.
GGTGACACGGGGCATTTCAAGCGTGATTGTCCCAAACTGAAACAGGGCGATAATGGGAGGGGCGGGAACAGTAACGGGAACAATGGCGGCGGAGGCAGGACTGCACGTGCTTTCGTCATTGGATCTACAGAGGCTAGGCAGGATCCAGACACAGTTACCGGTACGTTCCTTCTTAATGATCGCTATGTTTCTGTTTTGTTTGATTCTGGTGCCGATAAGAGTTTCGTATCTTTGGATATTAGTCGATTGCTAGATATAGTACCCACACCTTTAGAGGCTAAGTACATAATAGAATTGGCTGATGGTAAGAAAATCGAAGCGACACACACCCTTAGGGAATGTCGCTTGGAACTGTTGGGTTTGTCTTTCCCCATTGACCTTATGCCGGTACCTCTGGGTAGTTTTGATGTCGTGGTTGGCATGGATTGGTTGTCATTGTATCGCGCGGAGATCGTTTGTTTTGACAAAGTTATTCGGATCCCTCTCCCTGATGGAGAGATTCTTTCGGTTCGTGGCGAGAAAAGCGGTGCTCCGCTGAGTATCATTTCTAGCATGAAAGCCCGTAAGTATCTTCGGAAGGGCTGTTCGGCCGTTCTGGCACTTGTTAACGTTTCTTCTGACGATGAGAAGAAGATCGAGGATATCCTGGTGGTTCGTGACTTTTCTGATGTGCTTCCTGATGATTTACCTGGTCTTCCTCCCCATCGTCAGGTTGAGTTTGGTATTGATCTCACTCCGGGCGCAGCTCCTATTGCCCGAGCTCCGTATCGTCTTGCACCTCCCGAAATGCAAGAGCTGTCCAGCCAGTTACAGGAACTCTTGGAAAAGGGTTTCATCCGACCGAGTTCTTTCCCGTGGGGAGCTCCTATTTTGTTTGTGAAGAAGAAGGACGGAAGTCTTCGTATGTGTATTGATTATCGTGAACTGAACAAAGTGACCATCAAGAATCGTTATCCTCTTCCTCGCATTGATGATCTCTTTGACCAGCTTCAGGGCTCTAGCTATTATTCGAAGATTGATTTGCGGTCCGGTTATCACCAGTTGCGCGTCAGGGAAGCTGACATTCAGAAGACTGCTTTTCGCACTCGTTATGGCCATTTTGAGTTCTTGGTCATGCCTTTTGGTCTCACTAACGCACCGGCGGTGTTCATGGATTTGATGAACCGCGTTTGCAAGCCTTACCTGGATAAGTTCGTCATCGTGTTCATTGACGACATTCTGATCTATTCCAAGAACAAGGCGGATCACGAGGAACATCTGCGGTTGGTCTTGGAACTTTTGAGACAGGAGCAGTTGTATGCTAAGTTCTCGAAGTGTGATTTTTGGTTACGTGAAGTTCAATTCCTAGGACATGTCGTGAATGAATTGGGAATTCATGTCGATCCGGCTAAGATCGAAGCTATTAAAGACTGGGAAGCACCAAAGACGCCATCTGAGGTGCGGCAATTCCTAGGTCTTGCGGGTTATTATCGTCGTTTCATTGAGGGATTTTCGAAGATCGCTCAACCCCTCACTGCTCTTACCCAGAAGGACCGAAAGTTCGACTGGGATGAACCACAAGAATCAGCATTTCAGATGCTGAAGCTTAAACTTTGCTCTGCACCTATCTTATCCTTGCCGGAAGGCACTGATGATTTCGTTGTGTACTGTGATGCTTCCATTCGCGGTCTCGGTTGCGTGTTGATGCAGCGAGGAAAGGTTATTGCTTACGCTTCTCGCCAACTCAAAGTTCATGAGAAGAACTACACTACTCATGACTTGGAGCTGGGTGCGGTAGTCTTTGCGTTGAAAATCTGGAGACATTACTTGTACGGTACCAAGTGTGAAGTATATACCGATCACAAGAGTCTTCAGCATATTTTCGACCAGAAGGTGTTGAACATGCGGCAGCGTCGCTGGGTTGAACTCCTGAACGATTATGACTGCGCCATCAAGTATCATCCTGGCAAGGCGAACGTTGTGGCGGACGCCTTGAGCAGGAAGGAGTCTGTTAACCCTCGCCGTGTTCGAGCCTTACAGCTCACCATTCATTCGTCGTTGCCTGACCGAATCCGTTCTGCACAGTTGGAAGCCTTGAAGGAGGAAAACCTTAAGGCTGAAATGATGCACAGTGCTGACAAGCATCTTGAGCTCAGGACTGATGGCTTGCACTATTTTGCGGGACGCGTTTGGGTCCCATTGTTCGGGGAATTGCGCGAGCTTGTTCTGGATGAAGCTCACAAGTCCCGGTATTCTATTCACCATGGCTCCGATAAGATGTATCAGGATTTGAAGATACTTTATTGGTGGCCGAACATGAAAGCTGACATAGCTTCTTACGTCAGCAAATGTTTGACTTGTGCTAAAGTCAAGGTGGAGTATCAGAGGCCGTCTGGTCTCCTGCAACAACTAGAGGTTCCGGAATGGAAGTGGGAACGAATCACGATGGATTTTGTCACCAAGCTGCCAAGGTCACCTAGTGGTTACGACATGATCTAGGTGATTGTTGACCGGCTGACAAAATCGGCACGTTTTATACCTATTAAGGAGACCGATGGACTCGAGCGGTTAGCTCGACTCTACCTTAAGGAGGTGGTTGCTCGGCACGGGGTGCCTGTTACTATTATCTCTGATCGTGATTCTCGTTTCGCTTCGCGTTTCTGGAAGGCTCTTCACAAGGCTTTGGGTACTCAGTTGGATATGAGTACGGCTTATCATCCGCAAACTGATGGACAGAGTGAGCGGACGATTCAAACCTTGGAAGACATGCTTCGGGCATGTGTTATCGATTTTGGCAAAAGTTGGGAGATCCACCTGCCGTTAGTGGAGTTCTCCTACAACAACAGCTATCACTCTAGCATCAAGGCAGCTCCGTTCGAGGCTCTTTACGGACGGAAATGCCGATCACCACTTTGTTGGGCCGAGGTGGGCGAGAGCCAGCTCACTGGTTCGGAACTCGTGTACGAAACTTCGGAGAAAATCGTACAGATCCGTCAACGTTTGGCTGCTGCACGGGATCGTCAGAAGAGCTATGCCGATCGCCGTCGAAAACCTTTAGAGTTCCAGGTTGGGGACAAGGTACTTCTGAAAGTTTCACCATGGAAGGGCGTCATACGCTTTGGAAAGCGTGGCAAGCTTAACCCTCGTTATGTCGGACCGTTCGCAATCTTGGATCGGATTGGACCGGTGGCATATAGACTTGACTTACCGGCGGAGCTCGGTAGTGTACACAACATCTTCCATGTGTCTAACTTGAAGAAGTGTTTGGCTGATGAATCTCTCATTGTACCATTGGAAGAGATCAAGGTTGATGATCGTCTTCGCATTGTGGAGGAACCTGTCGAGATCCTCGACTACAAGATTCGTAGCCTTCGTCGGAGTAAAATCCGCATCGTTAAAGTCCGTTGGAACTCGAACCGTGGACCTGAGTTCACATGGGAACGAGAGGATCAGATGAAATCTAAGTATCCTCATCTCTTTCCGAAGCGCGCGTTTGAATCGAGGCATGTTACTGCTGAAGCGGAATGAATCTCGGGTCGAGATTCCTTTCAACGTGGGGATGATGTGACATCCGGTAAGTTTCCTTTTGTTCGGTTCTTTTCGTTTGTTTCTTTTTGGGGCTTTGCGCAATTTTCGGGACGAAAATTCTTTCAACGTGGGGATGATGTGACACCCGGCATGTTCGGCTTAAACATATTAGTAACATCTAAGCCTACCTTAGCGAGAAACGTTTATAAACAAACTTAACTTGGTTAGTTGAGTCGGGTCAAGTTAGGATTGTCCAGGGTACAATGATCTGGAGGATCATTGGGAGTCGTTTTGGTAATACACTAGTACCGGGTTCCGTTGTTGGTGACGTTACATGAACTAATTAAGTATATGTGTAGATTATGGGTTGTATGGTGGATTATATACATAGATATGTTTAAATAATGTGTAAATGATTATCTGTGCTTTAATGTGTTAATTATAGACTAAGGATGCATGCTTATGTGTTAAGGTGTGTTAGAATGCGTTAAACACGACAAACTGGAAAACTAGTTAAAAAGACACTCTGGTTCGACCACTTCGAGTGGTCGAAGGAGAATAAAAATGTCTGGTTCGACCCATGCAAGTGGGCGAACCAGGGAAGTGGAAATTGGGAAATTTCCTTCGACCAAACAGGGCTCATTCGACCCTGTGAAAGGGGCGAAGGAGCCTACATTCGACCAATAAGTTGGTGCGAAGGAAGACTAGTATAAATACCAACCTTTGTCATTTTTCATCATTTCACAAACCCTAACCGTCCCAAAACGCTCTCAAACGATCTTAAACACTAAGGAAGGAGTTTTTGCTCTTCTTTTTCATAATCTAATCCATCTACAACATCTAAACAAGAATCCAAGGTGTGTTCATAATCCTAAATCTTTTAAAAGCATTTTAATTCGTTTTCATCTAACCCAAATTGTCCAGATCTGTTCTAAAGGTGTTTTTTTATGATTTAAAACCTTTTAAACATCTTTCTAAATCAAAACATGATCATTAACAAAGGTTTTCATAATGAATAACATGTGTTAGTTGTGTGTTATGTAGTGTTATGTGTTGTTCATTGATTTGCTGCTATATCTATGATAGAAACATGATATAGGATTGTTGTTAATGATTGGATTATGGTTGTCTAGGGTTAGGATTGGATATATTGATATTTGGGGGTTTTATTGGATTAACACTTGATGCATGAATATTTATGATCAATAGAATGAATAAGAAAGATCGGATAATCGACAAACTGAGTATTGAACCGATTTCAAAAGTTTCCAAATTGGGTAAATAATTCATGCATGAAAGTGATGTTTCCATAATCTTTACCATTTTGGGAAAGGGCTGAAACGGACGTATTATCGGGGGAAATCGATGGGGTTTTGTAGGGATAAGTTATTCATGCTTGACTGCTGTGTTTGATGATGTTTCGGGTCGTTTTGAATGTGTTTGAAGCGTTTTTAGGAAAGATAATACAACAGGGGCGAACCTGGCCTCCTTCGACCAGTCGATGGTGCGAAGGAGGGATCCAGGGTCGAACCTGGGATTTTTATTGGACGAATTTGAATAAACGGGCGAAGGAAGCATCAAACGATCGAACGTACTGTAAATGGTGCGAAGGAGACAAAAAGGTGCGAAGGAGACTCAAAACTGACTGGTTCGACCGTTCTGATGCAGAAATGAGATTTTTGATACAAACTAAGTGTTTTATGCTTGAACCTTGTGTGTAATCTACGTGTACTTTATTAGTTAAGGTAATGGGTCACTAACGGGATGTCGGGTCGGTCTAGTGTGTCGGTTAAACATTTAAACACGTTTTAAAACAACCTTGGTTACGATCTGGACAATCGGGGACTAGATAACCTTATGGTTATTAGTCGGAACACTTATGTGAACATTTTGATAGATCTCCGGTAGAGGGATTATCAAGGGCTAAACATCTTTACGTATATTTGAAGAACGCAACTTAAGGTGAGTTCACGGCCCCACTTTTACTGCTTTAACTTTTGGGGGAGAAAACATGCGCTAAACGGTTTGGTAACTTATGTCATACTATGGTTTTAACTTTATATTGCTATACGATCTTTTGGAAAGTCCCGGGGGAAACCATGAATGTGCGGGTTGCACAACGGGGGAAATGTGGATAGATCTATTGGGCGTGACCTGCCCCACTCGTCGGCTTGGAGGGCCGGGCGGGTGCATATTGTCTCGAACAGGTACATTGGTATCATGCTGAACATACGGGCTGCTTAAACATGCTGAACATTGCTAAACGTGTCTAGTAATGGTTTCCAATCGTAGTAGTAATGAAACATACGCCTAGCTAGCGTACTTGGTAACATTGATATAGTATGGACATGGTAACACTTTGGTAACATTTTTGAACAAACCTGTGAACTCACCAGCATTATATGTTGACATCTTTTTGGCATGTTTTTCTCAGGTCGCTAAGGTAGCAATGAACGGAACTAGGCGCATGAGTCTGCATTGGCGTCTAGATTTTAGTGCACGTTTTGTAATAAGTGTCTTGGATACTTGGAAACACTGTTTTGTAGAGATTAAATTCTTTAAATGCTTCCGCTTATGAAAGTTATATTTTTGGGTTTACGTACTTCATATAGTGTCGATTATTGTGATCGTTGACTTGGATCCTGGTTTGTCATGCGCCTCGCGGTAAAACCCCGCAAGTGGTAATTTGAGGGTGTGACAGATTGGTATCAGAGCCAATGGTTATAGTGAACTAGGACTGCATGTAGAGTCTGGTCTATAGCCGAGTCGCACACACTAGACGGTCACATTCTTTGGGTCTATTAGTGGGATATGTACTAACGTGGATAAATCACGAAGAATGTAAACAAGATTAACTAATGAGGTAAAAGTGGATAAATCAACTTACCACCACCATTGTGCCCTAACTGGAAGGCAGCTTGTAGCAAGTTGTTCAGATCATCCTGTGATAGGTTTACACCTCCACGACCACCACCACCACCACCGCGACCACCACCACGTCCACCATTGTGACCACCTCCACGTCCTCCTCGTACTCCAGACATGATTCTGACAGAAAGGACGAGAAAATTTTAGTTTCGCAGCTAATGATAACCACTAGCGTTTACAAGATCAAAGCTAGATCCAATCCAGGACTATCCATTCAAACCCAGAGCTCACTAGGGCTTTCATGCATTTCGGTTTATGATTTTGTGTGCACCCAAAATGATAAACCGCTCTACATGGTCCTCCAAGTGTTCTCCTAGTTCAAAGTTCAAATCACCGAACCTAGACTCTTAGCTATACACCGTAATGCTACGGTAGTTTGTGACAAGTGTTTCTATTGGAGTATGAAAGGGAGATGTCTGAGCCTTGGACAAATCTCAAGAGTATACGATTTACCCCAATATACCACACTGCCTAGAAAGCAAGTAACCCGACTTAGGATAGAACGGATGATGTAACATAGAAAGGTCAGATGATTTAGAGACACCCCGACAAGCCCATACGTAATCCACCAAAATGTTTAGTACTAAGTGATCGTCTAGTGTGTGCGACTCGGCTATAGTCTAGACTCTACATGCAGTCCTAGTTCACTATAACCATTGGCTCTGATACCAATCTGTCACACCCTCAAAATCCACTTGCGGAGTTTTACCGCGAGGCGCATGACAAACCAGGATCCAAACCAACGATCACAATAAACAAGTCTAAATTAACATATGCAATTTCAAAAACATAGTTTAAATCTCCAGTTACAGCGGAAGCTTATTCTCAAAACATAATCCAAAAGTAAACCAAATGTTCAATGTTTGAAAACCATGCAATCCTAACTAGACGCCGTGCAGACGCGTGCGCCCTAGTTCCATTGTGCTACCTTAGCGACCTGAGAAAACATGTAAAAGTTTACGTCAGCACAAAAATGCTGGTGAGTTTACAGGTTTTGTAATCACAGTACCAAGTTCAACCTGTCCATACTATAACAAATCAAAAACCAAAGTACGCTAGCTAGGCGCATGTTTTGTTACTACTACGATTGGAAAATCATTACTAACTCGCAAACCAGATGTCGTGCCCGAATAGTAAACCTGTTGTTCCTGTTTGAGACAATATGCACTCGCCCGGCCCTCCAAGCCGACGAGCGGGGTTGGTCACTCCCAATAGCGCTATCCACATTTCCCCGTTGTGCTAACCCGCACATTCATGGTTCCCCCCGGGACTTCCAAAAATCGTATAGTAAACCATAGAAACCCATAGTATGACAGTAGTTACCAAACATAAGTTTTAACACATGTTTTCTCCCCCGAAAAGTGAAACCAGTTAAAAGAGGGGCCGTAAACTCACCTTAGATTGCGTTACTTCGTTATACGAATAATATCAGCAAGCTATGCTAGCCCCGTAAAGCGGCGACCTAACATATGACAGTTACAAGTACTTAGACTAATAACCTGTAGGTTAGTTAGTCCCTAGATGTCCAGACCATAACCAAGTTCGTTTGAAAACACCGTGACTGTTAAATTAACCCAAAGTACAAGACTCAACATCCCATTGGTGACCCGAGACTCTCCGTGTTATGCTTACACTCTCAAACATACAATCATGCAATCACACTTAACATACGTTAACGTCCAACAAGTTACAGTACGTAGTTCAAGTATCACGTAAATAAGTCCGAACATATGTTACCAAGTTATTAGATATGTTACGGGGTTCCTAGCATGTTCCTAGGTGTCAAATCGGGTCTTGGAATGTCAAAATATACTTACAGCAGCAGTTCAGGCGATTAGGAAAAGTCAACTAGCGATTATGAAAGTCAACAGGCATTTAGGAATGCTAATTGCCTATACTATAGGCAATTAGGTCATAAGACATGCATTTCAGGAGTCTATAGGCAATTAGGTCATAAGACATGCATTTAACTAGCAATTAGGTCATTAGACATGCATTTACTAGCAATTAGGTCATAAGACATGCATTTAACTAGCAATTAGGTCATAAGACATGTAATAGAGGCATTTAGCCCCCAAGCGCATGTAACATAGGCGATTAGGGAGTCTATTCAGGCGATTGGCCTCCTAATCGCCCCTAACATAGGCGATTAGGGTTGCTAATCGCCAATAGCCCAGCTGTTCCAGTTTTTCGCGCGTTTAACACTCCAAATCAGATCCAGAACGTGTGTAAACATCAAATATCAATCAAACAACTATTCCAAACATGTTTAAATCAAAATCCTTCGTTTAACCTCGTTCTATCAGCCCTGCATGCAACCATGTAATCCAAACACAATACACATAGCATGAAACATTACATTAACATGCATAACCATAACCCTAATGAACAATTACTCAGATTCCATCATCATGCCATCATTATTAATCTGAAACTAACCTAATAATATGTTAATCATCCATCTTGAATCACAAAAACCCTAGCTTTTAATTGAAAACCCACATACATCATGCATGCTATTTAAAATCCAATTAACAATACTTATTAACGATTTTCAGAAAGCTTATTCGTTTTAAAACAGGTCTGGACCGTTAGGGATTTAATAATAACTTTAGTAAAGATTGCATGGATGAAAATCACACCTTAGATTGTGATAGATTGATGAAATAAGCTTGAAACCTTGTGTTTTGATCCAAAATCACGTTCCAGAGGTTGTGTGTGTGTTGGGGCGGGTTATGGGACGACTAGGGTTGATATTATGAAGTTTAGGAGGTCAAGCATTGTATTTATAGTCGTTTTTAGTCGTCCAGTACGTAACACGCGATTGTGCAGCAGCTATACGCGATTAGGGCTCCTAATCGCATGAAACTTCATGCAATTAGGGCCTAATCGCCCCTAAGGCATGCGATTAGCATGCTAATCGCCTCCAATGAGGCCCAATCGCCTCCCCTATAGGCGATTAGCCTCCCCTAATCGCCTATAGGGGTTGGTTCCGTGTATTTTGCGCGTTAAACCCCGTTTTAACATATGTTAATACATTTTCACATACCGACAAGTCACATAATGATTGTAAACACATAACACTTGCAAACAAACATATTCACACTCGTTCACCAATTCCTGGGACTCGAGACTTGTATGTTCCCTATGCTCTGACGATTCTACGAATCGTCACCACTTGTACACTCGGTTAAGGACTGACATCTAATGAACCTCTAGACTAACATCCGATGATCCTCTATACTGAACTAACAGTTCCCGAACCATAACACGACTTAACTAACCCAGTTAAGTACAATATACACGTGACTCGCTAAGGTAGACTTTCATCTAGACACGTTGTTAACCAGAATTTGCCGGGTGTCACAGTATGAATCCTAAATAGATGGTGTATGATTCCTAAATACCAAAATCAATAGTCAAGATCTCCTCATATCACTTTTCACATAAATAAATGAGCTTTGAGTGATAAAGGGTATGTTTGGTAACGAGCATTTAACTTTAAGCTTTTAAGAAAAAGACTTCTACAAGTTATAAGCTTTTAATGAGGAAATGACACAAATACTTATTCTACCATAAAAAAAACATGCATACAAGCTTTTAGTTATATCCATTTTGGTCTTTTTATAAAGGATAAATTACAATTTTCATCCTTTACGAATTGGGCATTTTTCATTGGATGTCCTTTCGCGTTTCAATTGCTGTGTTTAGTCCTTAACGACCTAAAATCATTACACTCCATGTCCTAAGGGCCTAACCTGGTTAGTTTTTAACGTTAAATCTGGTCATGTGCCTTACACATGAGGGTATTATGGTAATTTCAATTATATATAAAAATAAAGCTTTAACCCCCTTTCATCTTCATCTTCTCTCTCTCCTCAAAACCCTTCTTCCACCACCACACCACCACCACCCTATGGGCAGCTCCACCCACCGACCACCCTGAAACCAACCGTAACCATGAAAACTCTGCTGTTCGGCGTTCTAAAAGACAAGAAACCCTAAAAACCCTCAACAAAAATACCCATTTGAACGGTTCTTCCCCAGATGACAACCTCTCTATTGGTGACAAAGGAGCTCATTTACAAAACAATCAGGACCGTAATCGGTCTCCACTTGCAAAACAATCAGGTCTTGCAACGGTGTTGCAGCGCAATGTCGAAGACTAAGGGAACTTGTTCAGCGAACTTACCGGTTGTTGTGAAGGAAAATATTGATCTGACTGATAAAGAAAAACAGATATTTGATCGTTTGCTTGAAGTTCTTCGTCATTTTAGTCTTGAAACGAAGCTTCGTGTTGCTGGAGGGTGGGTTCGAGACAAGCTGTTAGGGAAAGAGTGTTATGATATCGATATTGCTATTGATAATTTGTTGGGGAGGGAGTTTTGTGAAAAGGTTAATGAGTATTTGACGTCTACAGGGGAAGAAACACACGGAATTGGTGTTATTCTAAGCAATCCGGTCTACCTTCCCTTTCTCTCTCTTCGACACCCCCTTCCCAGATCTGCTCCTTCTCTCTCTCTCTCTCTCTCTCTCTCTCTCTCTCTCTCTCTCCTCTGAATCGTTCTCTTAACCATACAATCAAAGAGTGTGATTGATATGAGCAGATCATGAGTAGATCTTGTGTGACAGGTTGAGAGTTTTGGATTGTTATACTGATCCACTGGGTTGGAAAGAACTCCATTAACAGAAGCTTCAGTTAATGTTACTGTCTGCAAAGATGTAGAGAGAGAGGGTAGAGAGAGAGTCAGAGAGCTCTCTTTTACAGGGAAGGGATTTATTTTATTTATATATAAGTAAAATTACTAGACTACCCTCATGTGCAAGGCACATGACCAAATTTAACTCTAAAAACTAACCAGGTTAGGCCCTTAGGACATGGAGTGTAATGATTTTAGGTCGTTAAGGACTAAACACAGCAAGTGAAACGCGAAAGGACATCCAATGAAAAATGCCCAATTCGTAAAGGACGAAAATTGTAATTTATCCTTTTATAAATTTTATTAAAAGCTTCAGCTACTCTGCCAAACACCAAATATATTTAAAAGCTACAACTACCAGCTATCAGCTTCCAACCACCAGTTAGTTTTGCCAAACATCCCCGAAATTGGTATAGTATGTTGATCCCTGCTTTTTTTTTTTTAGGTTCCCTTGTCTTTTAAACACATGTAACTTTTTTTCCGACATTATTATTATGAAAAAGGTTACACCATAGAATTGGATATTTTATTCTTTTTAATTCTAGTGCATGTTGCTTAATTATGTTATATTTTTGCGTAATTATAGCGCAAATGAAAAATGAAGTTACCATTTGCCATTTGACAGAGGTCACAACTAGCGGGCTTGTATCCTTTGATGGTTAAGGGACTTTTGTACAACAACTTGTATATACACTACACACACAAATATGTGTGTGCGCGCTCGTGCGTGTGCACAAGTGTGTGTAAAGGTAATTGGGAAACTAAAAAATGTGGGAACTGACTCAAACAAACTCTGATCACACTTATTATAGTGGGTTAGAAATGGCTAGTCGAACAATATATATATATACATATATAGGGTGAGAAGGTGTTTTGGCCATTAGATCATTTTAATCTATGGTGTGGATTAATTGGATGACATTTTTGTAATTAATGTTATAATTTTTTTAATGAATTAGACCATTGAGGGGTAGGATAGTAAAATACACACTCTCTTTTAATGACACTCATTAAAACAAACCAAATATAACCGTATTCCTCACCATCTTTCATCCTTGATTATCGCCCTCCCAAAAACAAACCCATCTATTACCTGCAACTATCTCTAAAATTCATGGAATGTGAGCAACTATTTGGGATAAAAATGAAAGCGCAAAGTTCAAACAAATTGAAAAAAAAAACCACTAACGTGCTAGAGAAGAAGAAAAAAGGATGATGCTTATAGAAGAAATCTATGTGAAACTGTGAAATTATCTTGCAATCCACTTTTTGGCTTTGAATATTATGATTTATTTTCTCTGGTTCCAAGATGAGGGGTTTTATTTTCCAAGATGAGGGGTTTTATTTTTTCATCTATGTATTATGTTTTATATTCAAGTCATAGTGTGTTAGCATTTTGGAAGATTGTATTGCGATTTAAAGTTATGGTGTTATATTACATTCGGAAGGATTGTGTAAACGATTCATGGTGTTATGTCGTCTGATCAATCAAAATTGTTTGAATGTGAGATCTTCATGTCAGTGTGTTTTATCTTCATTACGGATGATTGTGTAACATTCATATTAGTGTGTTATTTTTATTGTGGTCTTGTCGGTGTGTTTTATTTATACACCTTAAAATTTCTGGTTGATAAAACACCACGTATGACTAACACACACCATTCATATATGATAAAACACCATATGTTGTGTGAGAAAAAAAAACTAACTTAAACATAAAACACCACAATTAGAATAAATACAAAAACAATGTTGTGTGCAGATCTAGATTACTAATCCTGACACTCTCTCTTTCTTTGTTTTTTTTCTCTCTCTCTCTCCCTCTCTCTCTCTTTTTACCTATTTTTATGCTCTCTCTCACTTCTCTTACCAAAAATATAATTTTAATCATTATTTAATAGTATGTAAAAATTACTATAATGCCCAAACATCTTGTGCCACATGTCACTCCCATGTTGGTTCTCACACTTCTCACAAAAAATTGGTTTTGTACAAGAACCTAAACAAAATAGTTTTGTGTAGGAAGTGTAGGAAGTATTTTCAACCATTGGATTTAAAAATGGATGGTGGAGATTAAAAGTTTAGATGTATTTAAAATTTAGTTAATATATTATAGAAATTCATGGTAGGATTGTGAATATATGTTTTAAATGTTGGTATAAATGTCATTTTGTGTTTAACTTCTAGAAACCTTTTTAATGCTCTCTATAAATAAAGGTTTCTCTCTTTTTCTCTCTCTCATAATTATATTTGCTATAATCATTCATAAGTAAACATTAATTCTCACAAAACAAAAGAAACCCACCTACTGATGATATAAAACACAGTATAATGTTGATATAAAACACTATTTAGAAGCTAAAAGTGTTATGGCTTAAAACATTTGACTTTGTAGTTTTGTGTTGACATAAAACACAGTTGTAGGTTCAAATAAAACACAGTATATTGTTCCATCTAAAAAAAACCTTTGGAAAACATTACGTTTGTTGGTTGTCATACAACACTCCTGATGTTGTTATATAACACTCCTGATGTAGCCTGTGATGAAATGATATATAAAACACTATTGATGGTATTATAAAACACTCTTGATGTTAACCTTTGATGATATCACGATCGTAAGAATTGATGATATGAATGTCTTAAAATGTTTATATGTTGAAATTAAATGACATAGAATTGGATAATATATTGAAAATAACTTGCTAAATTAGTGGGATTTTTTTTAATTTTAAAAATTGGTAAAAAGTCTTAAATGCCCTTAGTCTCAAAAGTTGATCTTATGGCTATAATTCATTCCTACACTTCTTACACAAATCAATTTTCCTACAGGATCCTCTACATATACATATATATATATATATATATATATATATATATATATATATATATATATATATATATATATATATATATAGGGGAATGTTCAAATAAAAACCCACATAAAACGAAGAAACCCGGTAAACCCAATCTAGACCATTGATCTAAAGTGATAAATGGCCTAGATTCATTCTACAATATTTTAATAGATTTATTAAGGCAGATGACAAAAAAAGGGCATAATTGTCAATTGCCATTTTTCTAAAAAAGCAAATATGACAAGTGGACCCCCACACATGTCACATCATCTCTCTCATACTTTTGTGACCATGGTTCTAAATCTGTCAGCACGTCATGTTACATATGTAACATATGCAGTGTTGCGTACGTTAAAACACATAGATTGTATATAATCAGTTAAAATCTTTATAGATCAAAAAAACATTCAAATGTACATAAGAATTGTTTCTTACAAAGTGCTAAAAACAAACAAAACGGTCATTACAAATCGACAAATGCTAAAAAAAACTATCATAAATTAAAAAATTGTCTACACTTCATTCTTGATAATCATCTTCATCTTTAATGCAAAAAATATGCTCACCTGCAAAAATAAAACAAAATTCATCAGTTTACATGTAAAGCCCCCCCCCCCCCCCCCCCCGTCTTAACGTATGTTAACCATCTGGATTACAAAAAAAAAAAAACATACGAAACTGATACAAACAAACATTGTTTTATTCATTTAGTTATCAAGAAACATACGAAACTGATAGCAACTTAGTTCTGCTGTTACATACGAAACAGACGCAAACATAGATTTGATCCCATGATTAGTGACTTTTGTTTTAATTAATATATGGTAAAAAAATCAGAAGCTAATTTATACCAACTTAGTTCTGCTGTTACATACGAAACAGACGCAACATAGATTTGATCCCATGTGTAACTGATGAAAGTCAAAAAATGTCACACCCTCAAAATCCACTTGCGGAGTTTTACCGCGAGGCGCATGACAAACCAGGATCCAAACCAACGATCACAATAAACCAGTCTAAATGTAATTAATGCAATACCAAAACATAGTTTTAAAATCCCGTTTACAGCGGAAGCTTATTCAAAATAAAGTTCAACATAAATAACCAAAGTTCAATGTTTATGAAATCATGCAACTCTATCTAGACGCCGTGCAGACGCGTGCGCCCTAGTCCATTCGTGCTACCTTAGCGACCTGAGAAAACATGTAAAAGTTTACGTCAGCACCAAAATGCTGGTGAGTTTACAGGTTTGCAGTTCAAGTACCAAGTCCACCTGTCCATACTATAACAAATAGAAAACCAGTATACGCTAGCTAGGCGTACGTTTTGTTACTACCACGATTGGAAAACCATTACTAACTCGAATACCAGTTTTGTGCCCGAATAGTTCCAAATGTTCCTGTTGTTCCTGTTTGAGACAATATGCACTCGCCCGGCCCTCCAAGCCGACGAGCGGGGTTGGTCACTCCCAATAGCGCTATTCACATTTCCCCGTTGTGCAAACCCGCACATTCATGGTTCCCCCCGGGACTTCCAAAGATCGTGTAGTAAACGTTAGAACCCATAGTATGACAGAATTTACCAAACAATCGTTTTAACACATGTTTTCTCCACCGAAAGTATAAAACCAGTTTAAAAGAGGGGCCGTAAACTCACCTTAAGTTGCTTTACTCCTAATCCCGAGTAAACTCAGCTGCTATGTTAGTCCCGTACAGTGGCGACCTAACATACAACAGTTACAAGTACTTAGACTAATAACCCGCAGGTTAATTAGTCCCTAGATGTCCAGACCATAACCAAGTTCGTTTGAAAAACACCGTGACTGTTTAACTGACCCAAAGTACAAGACTCGACATCCCATTGGTGACCCGAGACTCCCCGTGTTATGTTTACGCTCCAAAACATACAATAACGCAAGTATACTTAACATACGTTAGCACACAACAAATTATAGCACCTAGTTCACGTATCACCGAAATACATCCAAATATATGTTACCAAGTTATTAGACATGTTACGAGGTTCCTAACATGTTACTACATGTCAAATCGGGTCTCGGAATGCTAATTTACACTTACAGCAGCAGTACACGCGATTAGGAAAAGTCAACTAGCATTTAGGTTGGTCAACTAGCAATTAGGAATCCTAATCGCATGAATTACTAGCATTTAGGGCTATACCACATGTAACTACTAGCATTTAGGGCTATACCACATGTAACTACTAGCAATTAGGGCTATACCACATGTAAAACTAGCATTTAGGGCTATACCACATGTAAAAACTAGCAATTAGGGCTAATCACATGAACTTACTAGCAATTGGGGCTAATCACATGAACTTACTAGCAATTGGGGCTAATCACATGAAGTTATAGGCGATTGGGGCTAATCACATGATATTATTGGCGATTAGCACCCCAATCGCATGAGTTACAGGCGATTAGCATTGCTACTCGCCTGTAACCATGCTGTTCCGGTTTTTCGCGCGTTTAACGCTCCAAATCAGATCCAGAACGTGTGTAACTACCCAATATCATCCCAAACACTATCCTAAACATGTTTAACCCAAAACCCTTCGTTCATCCTCGTAAAATCAGTCCTGCATGCAACCAAAGCAATCCAAACACATACACATAGCATGCAACATTCAATTAACGCATGTAATCATAACCCTATTATCCAATTACTGAGATTTCTATCATCATACTAACAATATTTATTCTGACCTAGCATGATAACACATCAAATCATCATCAAGAATCATAAAAATCCTATCTTTCTAATCATACACACCCATAACGCATGTATATTAGTTATAATCCGATTAACAACCATTATTGACGATTTTCAGAAAGCTTTTTCGTTTATGAACAGGTCTGGACCATTAGGGATTTATTAAAAACGTTTACAAAGTGTTATGGATGAGAATCAAACCTTGGAATTTGTAAAAGGATGATGGTTAGACCTTGAAACCTTGTGTTTTTGATCAAAATCGCCTTCCAGAGGTTGTTTAAGTGTTTGGGGCGGTTATGGGACGACTAGGGTTTGTCTAATTGAGTTTAGGAGGTTAAGTATGGTATTTATAGGCGTTTCTAGTCGTCCAGCCCGTTCCATGCGATTGTGCAGGTTTATACGCGATTAGGAATCCTAATCGCGTGAACAGTAACGCGATTGGGCCTAATCGCATGAACAGTCATGCGATTAGCCCCAGTCGCACCATATGAATCCCAGTCACACCATATGAACCCCAGTCACACCACATGATTCCCAGTCACACCACATGATTCCCAGTCACACCACATGAACCCCGTTTTAACATATGTTAACACATATTAATGTACCGACAAGTCATATAATGATTGTAAACACATAACACAAGTAAATACACATATTCACACTCGTTCACCAATTCCCGGGACTCGAGACTCGTATGTTCCGTATGCCCTGACGATCCTACCGATCGTCACCGTTTGTACACTTGGTTAAGGACTGACATCTAACGAACCTCTAGACCAACATCCAATGATCTTCTAGACTAACCAATAGTTCCCGAACCATAACCCGACTTAACTAACCCAGTTAAGTACAATATACGCGTGACTCGCTAAGGTAGACTTTCATCTAGACAACGTTGTTAACCCGAATTTGCCAGGTGTCACATCATCCCCACGTTAAAAGAATTTTCGTCCCGAAAATTGCACAAGTACCAAAAGAACAAAAAAGTAACGAAGGAATCAAACAAAAAGATAGAAACCAGAAGAGAGATTTACCCGAGTTGTCACATCATCCCCACGTTAAAAGGAATCTCGACCCGAGATTCATTCAGCTGCCGAAGAGACATGCCTCGACTCGAACGCTTCCTTAGGGAAGAGATGAGGATATTTAGACTTCATCTGATCCTCCCGTTCCCACGTATATTCCGGTCCCCGGTTCGAGTTCCACCGAACCTTAACGATACGAATCTTGCTGTGACGTAGGCTACGAATCTTGTAGTCAAGGATCTCCACAGGTTCTTCCACAATCCGAAGACGATCATCAACCTTGATCTCTTCTAGTGGAACGATGAGAGACTCGTCAGCCAGACACTTCTTCAAGTTTGACACGTGAAAAACGTTATGTACGTTACCGAGCTCCGTCGGTAGATCAAGTCGATATGCCACCGGCCCAATCCGTTCCAGGATCGTAAATGGGCCGACATATCGTGGATTGAGTTTGCCACGCTTCCCAAAGCGTATGACGCCCTTCCACGGTGAGACTTTTAGAAGTACCTTGTCATTGACTTGGAACTCCAGTGGTTTGCGACGCTGATCAGCATAACTCTTTTGCCGGTCCCGTGCCGCCGCCAACCGATTTCGAATTTGTACGATCTTTTCCGAAGTTTCGTACACTAGTTCAGGCCCAGTGAGTTGACTCTCACCCACTTCAGCCCAACAAAGAGGAGAGCGACATTTCCGTCCGTACAGTGCCTCGAACGGAGCAGCCTTGATGCTCGTGTGATAACTGTTGTTGTACGAGAATTCTACCAACGGCAGATGAGCTTCCCAACCCTTCCCAAAATCGATCACACACGCCCGCAGCATGTCTTCTAAAGTTTGAATCGTACGCTCACTCTGACCGTCAGTCTGTGGATGGTAAGCCGTACTCATGTCTAGTTGGGTACCCAAAGCCTTGTGCAAAGACTTCCAGAAGTGAGAAATAAAGCGAGAATCGCGATCCGAAATAATAGAAACTGGTACCCCGTGCTTAGAAACAACTTCTTTCAAGTAAAGGCGAGCCAAACGATCCATAGTGTCGGTCTCCTTAATAGCAAGAAAATGGGCTGATTTCGTTAACCGATCGACAATCACCCATATCTTGTCGTTCCCGCTTGGTGACTTAGGAAGTTGTGTGACAAAATCCATAGTAATCCGTTCCCATTTCCATTCCGGAATTTCAGGTTGTTGCAGGAGACCCGACGGTTTCTGGTATTCCACCTTGACCTTAGCACAGGTCAAGCATTTACTCACGTATGAGGCTATGTCCGACCTCATGTTTGGCCACCAGTAAAGCACTTTCAGATCTTGGTACATCTTATCCGAACCAGGATGAATAGAATACCGGGACTTATGAGCCTCATCAAGAACAAGCTCCCGTAGTCCCCCGAATAAAGGAACCCATATGCGTTCTGCGAAATAGTGCAGGCCATCAGGCCTTCGCTCTAGATGCTTGTCGGCACCGTGCATAGTTTCAGCTTTAAGGTTTTCCTCCTTCAAAGCTTCCAATTGGGCAGAACGGATTTGATCAGGTAACGACGAATGAATGGTGAGCTGCAACGCCCGAACACGACGAGGTTTAGTAGATTCCTTCCTGCTCAAGGCGTCTGCTACAACATTCGCCTTGCCAGGATGGTACTTAATAGCACAATCATAATCGTTCAAAAGTTCAATCCAGCGACGCTGCCGTATGTTCAAGTGTTGTTGGTCGAAAATGTGTTGGAGACTCTTGTGATCGGTGTAGATGGTGCATTTGGTACCGTACAAGTAATGTCTCCAAATTTTCAACGCGAATACCACGGCACCCAACTCCAAGTCATGAGTTGTGTAGTTCTTCTCGTGCACTTTGAGTTGACGAGAAGCATACGCAATCACTTTCTCGCGTTGCATCAACACGCAACCGAGTCCATGAATGGAAGCATCACAGTAAACGACAAAATCATCAGGACCCTCAGGTAAAGACAGAATAGGAGCAGAACACAGTTTAGACTTCAGTTCTTCAAACGCGGACTCTTGTGATTCACCCCAGTCGAACTTCTTATCCTTCTGAGTGAGAGTGGTGAGGGGTTGAGCAATCTTCGAGAACCCCTGAATGAAACGACGATAATAGCCCGCAAGGCCTAGGAATTGCCGCACCTCAGTTGGCGTCTTAGGTGCTCCCCAGTCCTTGATTGCTTCGATTTTAGCGGGATCGAAGAACACTAGTAGCTTCAATCGTTTTCCCGTCAGCCAACTCAATAATATACTTGGTCTCTAATGGTACAGGTACTACATCTAGCAGTCGACTAACGTCCATGGATACAAAACTCTTGTCGGCACCAGAATCAAATAACACGCTAACAGAATGATTATTGAGAAGAAACGTACCGGTGACTGTATCAGGGTCCTGCCTAGCCTCAGCAGCTCCAATGACGAAGGCACGTGCATTTCTGCCGCCGCCCCCGTTGTTACCATTCCCGTTATTTCCACCCTGTTTCAGCTTTGGGCAATCCTTCTTGTAATGCCCAGTGTCACCGCAGTTGTAGCACCCTTGTTTCCCTGTAGTACCCTGAGTAGTCGGAGCAGAACTGTTGGTCGGAGCCTGAGTCGATGGAAGTGTAACCCGACAATCTTTAGCATAGTGGCCTGTTCGCTGGCAGCGGTGACAACGGTTACTGTCGCAGTTCCCTTGGTGATGGCGTCCACACTTGTTGCATTTGGGCAGTTTTCCTGCATAACCACCCTGCTTATTACCCGAAGACGATGAACCCCCATTATCAAACTTTTTACCCTGCTGTGCAGACCCAGACCCTTTCCCGTCGTTTTCCCACTTGCGCTTATTGTTCTCTGGAGTCTTAGCAGTCGAACCTTTCGCCGGCAAAATCCCTTCATTCACCTTTAAATTAGTCATCCTATGCGCAGATCGAACTACCTCCGCATAAGTAGGATGATTCCCCGCAGCCACTAACCCTGCAATTTCCGGCACTAACCCTGAGACATAATGTTCAATCTTACGATACTCCGGCACGTGCAGATCGGGACATAGCACTGCCAACTCATTCCTCCTCACAGTATACTTCTCGATCTCCGATCCCGTCATCTTGAGGTTCCATACCTCATGCTCCAGCTTCTGTACCTCTTCCCTCGGGCAATACTCCCGTTTCAGCAACTGCACAAAGTTTTCCCATGGCATAGCATATGCCTCCCCAATACCCATATTCTGGGTGATACCATTCCACCAAGTCAATGCCACGTCCTGAAATAACGCAGCCGAATACTTCACCCGATCTTCTGGGAGACAGTTACACATTAGGAATACCGACTCCACTTTCTCCAACCACCTAAGCAAACTGACCGCACCCTCGGTGCCAGAGAATTCCTGGGGTTTGCAGTCCCGGAACATCTTATAGGTGCACATGGGTGGGGGTGGGTCAACAGGACCACCTGAAATGAAACGTATGAGAAACCACGAATAACGTACACAAGGTTCACCAATGAGGCAAAGAAAACAGATAAAACAACTTACCACCACCGTTGTGCCCTAACTGAAAGGCAGCCTGGAGCAAGTTGTTCAGATCAGCCTGTGACAGGTTAATACCTCCACCACGACCACCAGCACCACCACGACCACCACCGCGTCCACCATTGCGACCACCTCCTCGTCCTCCACGCACTCCAGACATGATTCTGGCAGAAAGAACGAGAAAATTTAGTTTCGCAGTTAAAGATAACCACTAATGTTCACAAGATCAAAGCCAGATCCAATCCAGGACTATCCCCTCAAACTCAGAGCTCACTAGTGCTTCCATGCATTTCGTTTTATGATTTTGTGTGCACCCAAAATGATAAAACGCTCTACATGGTCCTCCAAGTGTTCTCCTAGTTCAAAGTTCAAATCACCGAACATAGACTCTTAGCTACACACCGTAATACTACGGTAGTTCATGACAAGTGTTTCTATTGGAGTGCGACAGGGGAGATGTCCGAGCCTTGGACAAATCTCAAGAGCACACGAGTTACCCCAATAGACTACACTGCCTAGGAAACAAGTAACCCAACCTAAAATAGAACGGATGATGTAACGCAGAAAGACCAACGATTTAGAGACACCCCGACAAGACCATACGTAAACCACTATAACGTCTAGTACCATGTGATCGTCTAGTGTGTGCGACTCGGCTATAGACTAGATTCTACATGCAGTCCTAGTTCACTATAACCATTGGCTCTGATACCAATCTGTCACACCCTCAAAATCCACTTGCGGAGTTTTACCGCGAGGCGCATGACAAACCAGGATCCAAACCAACGATCACAATAAACCAGTCTAAATGTAATTAATGCAATACCAAAACATAGTTTTAAAATCCCGTTTACAGCGGAAGCTTATTCAAAATAAAGTTCAACATAAATAACCAAAGTTCAATGTTTATGAAATCATGCAACTCTATCTAGACGCCGTGCAGACGCGTGCGCCCTAGTCCATTCGTGCTACCTTAGCGACCTGAGAAAACATGTAAAAGTTTACGTCAGCACCAAAATGCTGGTGAGTTTACAGGTTTGCAGTTCAAGTACCAAGTCCACCTGTCCATACTATAACAAATAGAAAACCAGTATACGCTAGCTAGGCGTACGTTTTGTTACTACCACGATTGGAAAACCATTACTAACTCGAATACCAGTTTTGTGCCCGAATAGTTCCAAATGTTCCTGTTGTTCCTGTTTGAGACAATATGCACTCGCCCGGCCCTCCAAGCCGACGAGCGGGGTTGGTCACTCCCAATAGCGCTATTCACATTTCCCCGTTGTGCAAACCCGCACATTCATGGTTCCCCCCGGGACTTCCAAAGATCGTGTAGTAAACGTTAGAACCCATAGTATGACAGAATTTACCAAACAATCGTTTTAACACATGTTTTCTCCCCCGAAAGTATAAAACCAGTTTAAAAGAGGGGCCGTAAACTCACCTTAAGTTGCTTTACTCCTAATCCCGAGTAAACTCAGCTGCTATGTTAGTCCCGTACAGTGGCGACCTAACATACGACAGTTACAAGTACTTAGACTAATAACCCGCAGGTTAATTAGTCCCTAGATGTCCAGACCATAACCAAGTTCGTTTGAAAAACACCGTGACTGTTTAACTGACCCAAAGTACAAGACTCGACATCCCATTGGTGACCCGAGACTCCCCGTGTTATGTTTACGCTCCAAAACATACAATAACGCAAGTATACTTAACATACGTTAGCACACAACAAATTATAGCACCTAGTTCACGTATCACCGAAATACATCCAAATATATGTTACCAAGTTATTAGACATGTTACGAGGTTCCTAACATGTTACTACATGTCAAATCGGGTCTCGGAATGCTAATTTACACTTACAGCAGCAGTACACGCGATTAGGAAAAGTCAACTAGCATTTAGGTTGGTCAACTAGCAATTAGGAATCCTAATCGCATGAATTACTAGCATTTAGGGCTATACCACATGTAACTACTAGCATTTAGGGCTATACCACATGTAACTACTAGCAATTAGGGCTATACCACATGTAAAACTAGCATTTAGGGCTATACCACATGTAAAAACTAGCAATTAGGGCTAATCACATGAACTTACTAGCAATTGGGGCTAATCACATGAACTTACTAGCAATTGGGGCTAATCACATGAAGTTATAGGCGATTGGGGCTAATCACATGATATTATTGGCGATTAGCACCCCAATCGCATGAGTTACAGGCGATTAGCATTGCTACTCGCCTGTAACCATGCTGTTCCGGTTTTTCGCGCGTTTAACGCTCCAAATCAGATCCAGAACGTGTGTAACTACCCAATATCATCCCAAACACTATCCTAAACATGTTTAACCCAAAACCCTTCGTTCATCCTCGTAAAATCAGTCCTGCATGCAACCAAAGCAATCCAAACACATACACATAGCATGCAACATTCAATTAACGCATGTAATCATAACCCTATTATCCAATTACTGAGATTTCTATCATCATACTAACAATATTTATTCTGACCTAGCATGATAACACATCAAATCATCATCAAGAATCATAAAAATCCTATCTTTCTAATCATACACACCCATAACGCATGTATATTAGTTATAATCCGATTAACAACCATTATTGACGATTTTCAGAAAGCTTTTTCGTTTATGAACAGGTCTGGACCATTAGGGATTTATTAAAAACGTTTACAAAGTGTTATGGATGAGAATCAAACCTTGGAATTTGTAAAAGGATGATGGTTAGACCTTGAAACCTTGTGTTTTTGATCAAAATCGCCTTCCAGAGGTTGTTTAAGTGTTTGGGGCGGTTATGGGACGACTAGGGTTTGTCTAATTGAGTTTAGGAGGTTAAGTATGGTATTTATAGGCGTTTCTAGTCGTCCAGCCCGTTCCATGCGATTGTGCAGGTTTATACGCGATTAGGAATCCTAATCGCGTGAACAGTAACGCGATTGGGCCTAATCGCATGAACAGTCATGCGATTAGCCCCAGTCGCACCATATGAATCCCAGTCACACCATATGAACCCCAGTCACACCACATGATTCCCAGTCACACCACATGATTCCCAGTCACACCACATGAACCCCGTTTTAACATATGTTAACACATATTAATGTACCGACAAGTCATATAATGATTGTAAACACATAACACAAGTAAATACACATATTCACACTCGTTCACCAATTCCCGGGACTCGAGACTCGTATGTTCCGTATGCCCTGACGATCCTACCGATCGTCACCGTTTGTACACTTGGTTAAGGACTGACATCTAACGAACCTCTAGACCAACATCCAATGATCTTCTAGACTAACCAATAGTTCCCGAACCATAACCCGACTTAACTAACCCAGTTAAGTACAATATACGCGTGACTCGCTAAGGTAGACTTTCATCTAGACAACGTTGTTAACCCGAATTTGCCAGGTGTCACAAAAAAATTAAACCTTTGTATCTGGTAAAAAAATCAGAAACTAATTTATACCAACTTAGTTCTATTGTTACATACAAAACAGGCGCAATATAGGAAACAGAGGCAAACATACATTCCACACATTATAATACTCATACAAACATGCAATGCACATACTGGTAAAAAACAAATCAGACATATTGTTGCATATGTTAAGAGACATTAAAAGTCACCAATTTTGATTAAAAAAACATATTAATGATAATAACATATAAAAAAGGTTAATTAATATGTAAACCTACGTGTTAACGTATGCTACCTACGTGTAAACATGATTAGTTATGGTGTTACATACGAAACAGATGCAAACATACATTTTCAAAACCATCACAAACAACTTCTTATTACCAAACACTAATTAGCTCAAATTCAAACTCTAATCATTAAATGTTTTCCAACCCTTTTTAAAATCATATTAAAAATCAAAACTTGATGATCACCATTTACCAAAAACCATTTTCTCAAACACCCACCAACAGAGGAGGTATCACCTTCTGTTAAGAAAAATCAATATTTATGAATAATAATAATAATAATAATAATAATAATAATAATAATAATAATAATAATAATAATAATAATAATAATAATAATAATAATAATAATAATAATAATAATAATAATAATAAACAGCTAATAACGAAATAAAGCATTTGTATTTTAAAGTGCCATTCAAAGTCATTCAAAATACAACTAATAATGAATTTATAATAATAATCCAATCTTTATTTTTACATTTAATAAAGTTGATTAGAACATAACGAGTAAACAAAAAGAAAAAGAGGAGTTAGGTTGAGATTGAGGAGCATATGTGCAGAGCTGACAAGATCCATATGGTGCTCTTAACTGATCTATTACGAATTTAAAGCTAATAACGAATTTAAGGGTTAACTGGTTGATTTAGGGCTTTTTCTTGAAGAAGATGATGTAGAGTATTGGTGGTGGTGGATCTGGTTATATCCATGGAGACGGTGATGGATGACGGTGGATGGAGGATGAAGACGGTGGTGGTGGTGGTGGTGGTCAGGTATGGTGGTCAGGATGGTTTTAATAAAGAGAATATTGGTGGTGGTTGTGATAATCTTGATGCAGAAAGGTGTGTGTGTGTGTGAGAGAGAGAGAGAGAGAGAGAGAGAGAGAGAGAGAGAGTTGTTTATATAGGAGGGAAAAGAGAAAGATTCAAACCAAAAAGAGGGGGAAGTGTAAATTTACTAGATTACCATTTTTTATTAAAATAATAGAGGGTGGTGTGGATTAATTTAGACCACAAGATGGGTTTTTGGGAGTTTCTTCATTTTAGAGGGTTTCTTGTCTACCCTTAGCCTGTGTGTGTGTGTGTATATATATATATATATATATATATATATATAGGGTAAGGTTCCGGTAAGAAAATGTGTTTTTGTAGGAAGTGTAGGAAGTGTTTTTGGCCCTTAGATCTAGAAATGGATGGTTAAGATTAAACCATTAGTTTTAATTAAATTCAAGTTAATTATTGTAAAAGATGGGGCTAAATCTGTCCAATAAGTATTTTATTTGAGGGTAAATTTGGTATTGTTTTATTTTTAATTAAGTAAAGTTTATAACTCCTCCACCATTTTAGCTACTCTATCTCTCTCTCTCTCTCTCTTTCTAATATTCTGTTATAAAAATGTATTTTTATAGATGTTTATAAAACACTTTATTGTTATATGAGAAGAGTTTTTTGTTTTCTTGGTTTATGATATAAGAAGTGTTTTAATGTTATACACTTGTAACGTAAGAAGTGTTTTATTTCTGATATGTATTCTTGGTTTCTTTTATACAAAAGTGTTTTTTATAGATGTTTGTAAAACACTTTATTGTTATATGAGAAGAGTTTTTGTATTCTTGGTTTCTGATATGAGAAGTGTTTTTAATGTTATACATTTGTAACATAAGAAGTGTTTTAATGTTATACACTTGTAACGTAAGAAGTGTTTTATTTCTGATATGTATTCTTGGTTTCTTTTATACAAAAGTGTTTTTTTATAGATGTTTATAAAACACTTTATTGTTATATTAGAAGAGTTTTTGTTTCTTGGTTTCTGGGATGAGAAGTGTTTTTAATGTTATACACTTGTTACATAAGAAGTGTTTTATTTCTGATATGTATTCTTTAGTGTCTGTTATACAAAATAGAACTCAGTTTTTTTTTTTTTTTTTTTTTTTGAGATTTCGATCTTGTAAAATCGAAATTAAAATTACAGTCATGTGAATAATGAGATGAAGATAGAGTGCTAAAATTATGGGGGTTACTTAATTTAAAAATTGATAATAAAGACTTAAAAGCCCTTAATCTCTAATTTTAATCCAATGGCTATTAATCTTTCCTACACTTCTCACACAAATCAATTTTCCTACCAGATCATCTACCTATATATATATATAAGGTGGGGTTCCTGTACAAAGTGTATTTTTCGTACAAAGTGTGAGAAGTCTATATAGGCATTGTGTTTTAAATTTTAGGCATGATGTTTTATGTTTCTTTGGCATAGTATTATATAGAAAAACACAAAAATTAACAATTTAAAACACTAATTAATGTATTCTCGACATGCAATCTAAAACACCATACGAAGAAAGTAATTAGTGTGTTTTAAATTTAATGTCTAGAATACATTTGATTGTGTTTTAAATTGTAACGTTTGGTGTTTTTCTATATAAATCAATGCAAAACGAATCAAAAACATTATAGCCAAACTTTAAAATACAATGACTACATAGACTTCTCACACTTTGTACGAAAAATGTACTTTGTACATGAACCTATACATATTGGTTTTGTGTTTTTGGTTTAGCTTTTAGGGTTTATAGTTTTTTTTTTTTTGGGTGCATATAGCCCGAAAAGGGGTTAATAGTTTATATTTAAGAGTTCGACGAGCTATCTCCAATGCTGCTCAAATGATATTGTTCGAAGTTTGTTTGTGTTAGTTTCTATTTTTTTAGGAGTTTCTCAATGAACAGTGAACACATCCCCATACACGCGTATAGACATGTCAATTATATAACCGTGTAAATATACATGTGTTTTACTTAGAATGTTACGAAGTTAATGGTATCGTAAGTCGTAACTAACTACTTTATTCTCTTCCTTGTTTTTTATTATGTGTCTAGTATTACTATAAAGTGTATTATAACCCTTTTTTCTTATGTGTCCACTATTACTATAAGTGTATTACATCATTTTCACAAACATATTGTGACAATTTTTTTTTTTATTTTAAATTGGTTTTTGTAACAAATGCGTTTCTATATACATGTTATTTAGAAAATTCATCTTAATAATGGTCATATAATTACTTTATTGTAACTTAAAATAAAAATGATTCATGTCTTGAATAGCAACAAAAAATACTCTTAATAAGAAACGTAAAAAAATTCAAGGAAAGAAAAACTATTAAAGGAAAAAAATCTGTCAAAGTCAAACATCATCAATAATTAAATTAAACATGTTGGAATAAATATACGTAGCGTTTGTATATTTATCGATAGCCATTATAATCATTTATATAATGATGATCAATTATTAATATTATCCTAAGCCCAATAACAGATGTCTTTGATGGGCGGACTATCATTAGATGAGACTTATTAGGGTGTCCCCTGGGTATGTATAAATAAGAGATATTATGAGATTAGGGTTGACTCATAATCATAATAACATAACACCATTAGCCATCCCCCTCACTCT
The DNA here is from genome assembly GCA_028751855.1 of Ambrosia trifida. Taxonomy (NCBI): domain Eukaryota; kingdom Viridiplantae; phylum Streptophyta; class Magnoliopsida; order Asterales; family Asteraceae; genus Ambrosia; species Ambrosia trifida. The sequence goes on from CM054122.1 coordinate 113,686,106, forward strand.
CTCTCTCTCTCTCTCTCTCTCTCTCTCTCTCTCTCTCTCTCTCTCTCTCTCTCAATGTGTTCATAACTTTAGAACACATAAACCATCAGAACTAGTACCCTAAAGGGAACCCGATCAAGATGATGGTGTCTTCCATTACTGAGGTTCCTGAACGGTTAAACAAATCAGGTACACTTGATTAAATCTTATATTTATTCCTTATGTTCTCATTGATATAATCAACGTGTGGTATCAGAGCTATGTTGATTACATCAATTCTAATTCGATTTGCAATATTAAATAATAATTTGCAAAATATATAATGGATCTATGAAACTCACGAAAATTGTTTTTTGTGGTTTGAAAAAAAAACTAATTGATTTCACATTGAATGAGCAAATCACGAAAATCAAATATTTTGATTAATATACTATCTACTAATCTACTAATATATATAAATAAAAGTAGTTTAGGGACACTTGTCATGTTGTGAGGGCCTCCCTTCTTTTTTTTCCCGCTCAAATGGATGGGTCATGAATTTGGGTTATGGATCCTTTAATGGGTAATGGATACTCCTAGAAATTTGGTCCAATAAAATCGGTCTATATTTACACACTACTTTCCATATTTTCCTCCCAAGCCCTAACTACGAAATCCTCTCTTTCACAATCTCAATGCAAATAAATCAGATCAAATTCGTTCTTTTCAAATAAATCTGAATGTTCTCTCCGCAATTGCTTTCTTCATCTATTAGGTTTGCGCCTCTTTGTGCTCGAATCGAAAGTCAATTGCCGCTTTCTTTATTCACAAAACCTTACTCTTAACAGGTATGTGTCATGTTTTTTTTTTTATTTTGTTTTGACGCCGTCGACGTCGGATTCTAAACCACCGGAATGGATATGTTTAGTGAGGGCTTTCGTTCGTGGAAGATTGTGTTTGAACAGATGATTGGTTCAGGTATTGGGTTGAACTCAAATTGTTCATCACAAACAGAGGAGGAAGAGTAAGAAGAAGGTTATTTGTGTTTGTTGGTTTACATATTTTCATTATAGTCATTACTGTTTTGTTTTCATCATTTTGATATAATTAGTTGTATAATTGTGTTTTGACGCCTTTAAATGTAGCTAGCAATCGAAAGTGACTTGAAGACCTGACTTTCAGATACATCGATGTCTCTCATGGGATTCTCACAACCTAACTTGGTTCAATACATGATTAGTTTATGTAGGTTATTTTCGTATCCAACTTTTAACCCATGTTGTTGTTAGATTGACATGCTTCTTTGTCATGACTTAGCAGATATTTGATTATTTTTCTATAATTTCTTTACACCAAAGAAATCTTCATCATGTTACGGATCAAATGTGAGTTTACCCTTTTTTTTAAATAATTCAATTGGCCTGTGAATGTTAGTGTCCTTATTTGATATTTGAGAGTAAATAATTGTTACCATGGTACTTATTATTATTGTTATTATTAATCCATTGTGTCTAATCTTCAAAGATTTCAATGTGTATTAAAAAAAAATTCTGTTCCCACGACAGAGGAAAAGAAAAGACAGTTACGCTGTACTTTAAATCAAATTTGATTCGTCATTGGCGAAGACATAAAAGTAAGGTTTAGGGTTTGCTTAATTCTGAGTGATTAAGTTTTGGTTTTGCAGGGACGCTGCAATTGAAAACTGGCTATTGCCTGAGGTTGCGAGGTGCTTTAGTTCAATATACCAATCGGATACTCAAAAGTAAGTCTGTAATATTTTATTTTGTTCATGTTGTGCAATTGGTTAGGTTGGTATCGATTGAATCATTGAAGTAATTAGAACATAATTGTCATTTACCCTTAGAGATCATTAATTAGGATGTTTTTTTTTTGTCGTTTCTGCTCCCCCGTAGACAATGTTTACCATGAAATCAACATCAAATCTCAATCCACATTTGGTAAATCATAAATGTATAGTCATCTTTTTAATTGCTACTAAGCTTCTTTCAAATCATAGTTGCTACTCACTTTGCAGCTTTGACTTAAACACCAGCTGCAAAAGTTGAGCTAAATAAGGTCTTTTTTGGAATTAAATATAACCTAATTAGTAGCAAAAAAAAAAAAGTTTAGAGGTTTGAAAGTTTTAACAAATTTAAACAAATTAGAGAGCTTATACAGGTATACGTATTCGATTTTTTAGATCAATATTAGTTAACTAGGGGTACTTCAATGGTTTTCGTTATGATTTTACAATGCCATTTTACGCTTTTGAAATTCTCACTCACGCAAGCACTAACTAAAATGACATTCATATTGCAGGCATCAACGATAGAAATCAAGATTCCATACTAAAAGACTAAAATTTGACCAAAATATGTGTCTACACTACCTTTGGGTTTTGGCGTATGCCCTACTGATGTTAATCATCTATCCATTTTATATAAATAGCTTACATTTTTCTAGCAATTTTAGACTATATCAAAAATAATCTTTTAATACATGCATTGTTGATTTTTATCATATGGGCCTTCAATATAACGATCTTTGTTATCTTATATCCAACATTAGTTTATAAAACCATTAGGTTTAGCGGGTCGCAACGTGTGCGAGGTTAACCTTTATTATTTTGAAGGCTTTTGCTTATGATAATTTTCATGTCTCCTCCCTTAGGATATAAGACAATTTGCGTGATGATTTTAACAAAGACTATGGTTTCGGCGGCATCAGGTAAACCCCAACAAGTTATCCGGCTATAATTTAGATCTTGGTTGTTTTATGTAGTGGATTCTAACTTGGGATTCATTTTAGATTGTTCGGGTTGTTGAAGCTACAAAAGATTGATGACCAGTAGTGTACTGGTGTGCGATGACCACCGGCTAGGACGCAATAGTGTTGAAGAGCAAAGAAAAAGGTCACACAAAGCTCTACCCATTGCTTTGCCCCGTTACAGGTTTACCATCGTTCTCCTTCGTCTTTTGCAAGGACGACATTCTCCCACTGTAATCTTTTCTTCACATGTTTTAAATTGTTAAATTTTTATGTGCATTTTTAGTAGTTGTTCTATGTTTTGTGTCGGGTAGTTTACAAATCAAGAAGTGAGGAGGGTCGCAAAAGAGGATTCGGTGAGGTTGAATATGCTATGACAGAGAGAAACCTTTTTAATTCTTTGTTGTTTTTTATTATCTTTTTATTCCTTATCAAAACTAAATTGTTCAACCCGTGTATTACACGGGAAGATAACCTAGTATTTTGTTAAATCAAAATATGAAAGCTGACGAAATAAATAAATCAAAACGTTTCGATTTATTAAAATCAAATAATGGTTTACCTCTATAAACCGATTGATTGTTTTTTTAGTTTTAATTGAATTCACTCCATAAATTTAACTGGAGATAACTACGGATTCATATGATAAGGATTATATTGATTATGTTTTTTTTTCGGTTGATGTTCTTTAAGAACATCATAAGAAAACCGAAAATTATTATGATTTTGGTTTAAAATTGGATTGAAATTATGTTTCCAATAATTTAGGATATAACTTTATCTCCAAGGAATTTTCGAAATTAATTATGATTAATGCAAAGATTTTGAAATCTTATTATATCTTTGGAGATAGCCATTATTTAAAATTGGAAATAGATATTATGTAAATCCCTAAAATTTTGAACCAATTTATTATTATGATTATTTGTTTTTGATATTAATAATGTTTTCGGTTTATGATATTAATGAATTAAGTTCTCGGATCTATCAGTTTTAATATAATAGTTTACGGATGAAGTTTTCGGTCTATTAGGTTCTCAAATTTTGTAGATTTTCGATTAGGTTCCCGATAAAGGAGTTCTCGGTTATGGTTCTTAATTTCTTTTTTGAAAATCGTAATTATATCCGAGAACTCATTATATTTTTTCGAGAACTATCATTATTCGAGAACAAGCATATCAGAATCGAGAACCATTACGAAAAAAAAAACCCGAGAACTACTAATGCCATCCGAGAACTAGAAAAGCATTCGAGAACATAAGTACTTTTTCCGAAAACTCTTAAGATTAATTCGAGAACTCGTTACTTATTTGAGAACTCATTAATCATTCGAGAACTCATTATTTTTCTGAGAACTCATAACAGTTTTTGAGAACTCAATTCTTTGAGAACCCATTATTTCGAGAACTCATAAGCTAATTCGAGAACTCTATTTTTTTCGGGAACTCATAAGATTACTGAGAACCCATTATTTTTCGGGATCTCTAATTAAATTTACAGTTTTGATAAAACCTAATGTATCGAGTTTATTCAAAACATTATAAAACCTTGCTTAACTTGCAATAACATTTTGAGGTGTCACTTCTGCCCAAAGGTGATGTGTCACATTAGTTCGTTATAAAGATCTCGTTAAGCATTGTAGCTCGTTCACATAAGTGCCATAAGGTTTCACTTCTGCCCAAAGGTGATGTGTAACAGATTATGTTGGTGAACTGAGCGTATTGCATTAGAACTTTGAGTGTCTCACTTCTGCCCAAAGGTGATGTGTTACATCCACTGTTAGCAAATTAATACTTAAATAAATAGCGTGTAGCCAAAGCTAGAGCATGTTATTTAAGTAGCTTATGTTGGTGTTATAATATTATCACGTCTTCATTACAAAATTGATCCTCACGATTAATGATCCTTCATTAATATAATGATCATAATCTAAGTCTGCCTTACATTAAAAACCCGTAACTCGAAACTAATCTCACATTCGTTTATAAATTACTATCTCAACTAAATGATCCACACTAATTATCAAAACTAAGAAGAGTTTTCTTAACTTTTGTTCTTATTAAGTTACCTCTTAAGACATAACATTCCTACGCTCTATCTGATAAAGTATTACAGAATAACATTGAGCATAAGAAAGTGGGATACACAAAATGTCTCTTATGGTAATCTATAACGCTTTTACTGATTCCTATCAGGTGAGCTATTAAAGATTCTGAAATTCCTAAGACTAAGGTATTATCTTTGGAAATGAAAGAATATAACAAATTCCTAAGAAGCATGAAATAAATAAGTATAACTCTATGGTTAAATGAGATCTGTGAATATATCTTAATATTGAATAACATGACCCATAAAGCTAAGGGTTACACATGAAAATCAATAAATTTCTAGTGCATAATAATTTTTCTACAAGTACGATTAGATGCATTATGAATCAACTATAACACTCAGAAATATCAAAGTAAAATGAGTGTGTTGATAGCAAATTACGTACAGGAAAAGAAACGCATTAAACTAGAAAAGTTGATGTTATTCACCTTACTACCATTAAACCTAAAAGAGGAAGAATAATTACTATAGAGAGGATAATTATAAGGTCTGGAAACAAAATACAAGTACTACCTTCAGCCATAAGTTTCTCCAAAGGGAAAGTCTTACTAAGCAAAACTGTGCCATTAAGAATAGGCATAAGCAATGAGATTACCCATAAGTAAAGAGAACAGCTGGCTAAGATATGTAGTGCCTAATTAAAGATATTTAACTCCACAAATGCTAATGAATTCCAATTAACACATGATGGCTGAGTCTAGTTTTATACGTTTCCTTACCAGAATCCAACAAATATTTAAGATGAGAGTTAGTGGCAAAATTAAGGGTCTATTAACCGTTAATAACTGTTCTTAATATTGAAGCTTTATGATACCTTACAACATTCTTGAGATTACTCAGAATTTAGTATCAACAATAAAAGCTACAATTATTTTTTTACAGTTACAAGGTTTTAATGACCAAACCAAAGCCACTATTAAGTTAAACTCTTATATTGTTTGTTGTCATTATCTGAATAGAAACCTTATGAAATAAAACTAGATGATCCAATAACGTTTTTCACAACTTTGTTATCATGAAAATGAGAATTTAACAAAGGAAAATAAGACCCATGCAACTCATCCACTAAGACCAAAATTTCATGAGAAATCATGACCAGGTCACTAAAGGATGCTTGGCTATCAAATCTCATTCTCAGTGACTTTAAAGCATGTGTTAAACGCCCTAAACATTAAATGGCGAAAGGAATAAATGGGTTTCCATCATAAGTCATAACTAATTGACATCAGTGGAGCGATAAATATCTAATTGTATCTATTCCGTTTCCTACAGATCAAAAGTGTTAAAGAAATCAATTCATATATACTTAATAAGATTCCCTCTAAGTATGTTCTTAAAATTTCTTATGAAATTTGGACGATAAGGGAAATCAAGTATCAAATATATGAAATATTCTCGTTCAAACGCATAGTTAAAACTTATTATGTGGAGGTACTAAAAGACCTAAAAGATTAGTGGGAGCATAAGATGTCCTACTTATGACTTGCAAAAGTTACAGAGGTGGGGGGAAAGGCAATTTGATCTATCCTCAAATTACACCTCTTGCACTGGACAACGCTCTATCAGAACTTGTCTCCTTAGCACTTAACGTACTCCTAACAAAGTTTTGTGGGTGCTTAAATATGGGCGAACATAGATTTCTTACTAAAGTAATCCTCAGCAAGAGAAACGACAATAAACATCATTAGGTTGTTTTCTCTATTAAAATCTATGGATCTTCCAAATATTAGATCTTAAGCATGCTGGATTCATTAAGATCTCTAAGGTAAGTGGGAGCAGTAAAAGTCCTTATTATGACTTTTCGGAAGTACAAGATGCGGGGGAGAGAGTCATTAAAATTCGAGACTCATTAAGTTTAACTCCGAATTTAACTTCGATTATTCCTCTTGTACACCTTACTGCACCAACTCTTACACACTTAGAAACTAATGTTGCTCTTTATATACCTGAAAATAAAAACACTTAACTAAAGTTAAGTTTGTATCATAATAAACCCAATGTTCAACTCAGGAGGTCATTTGGGTCTAAAAGCCCACTAACTTTGATGATTATGTAACCTACCTGACTAATACAAAATGGATATTTGGAAAGTTTACCGATCCTACCTCTTCTAGTTAAATCATTAGTATCAATCAATCTTCTAAATGGAATAAAGCTATTATTAGCAAAATTTAATTCCATAAATTAGAATAACGTTTAGGATTTGGTTGAATAACCTAAAGGTATTCATAATTGAACCAGATCCGAATGGGAACGTTGCAAGATAAGATTGATTGTAAAAGATTATATTCAAGAGGGATTAGATTATCAAAGAATCTTCTTATTTGCATTACAAAAGATTTCTTTGAGGATCATTACCGTCCTAGTAGCTCATAATGACTAAGAGCCACATTAGATGGACATTAAGACAACTTTCCATAACAATGACCTACATGTTCATTAAGTAACCTAAAAGTTCTAAACTGAAGGTTAAGAACACTTAGTCTGTAAGTCAATAAGATCCATGTATGGGCTGATGCAAGCATAAAATGTGTTGGAATCATAATGAAATTACTCTTCATCATGAACTAAGTGGATTAAAGAACCTACCTCAAGATGAGTGGGAGCAACTAATGAAAACTTGTCCTTACATAGATGACGTTTCTCTTGACAAGTATATGTTACGTAAGTCAAAGCATTGTTCATGCATAATTTTGACATGATGAATATCGAGGATTCCTCTTATGTGATAGGAATCAAAATATACCGAGATAGACCCAACGGGATATTAGTTTCATCCCATAAGTTTTACTCTAAGCGGGTCCTTAAGTATGTAGCATACAACATTGCTCTCTTTTAGAGGATAATAGGATAATTTGAGATTATCACCTTATGCTTCATTAATTAGAAGACTGATGTAAATTTAAGCACTGGTGAAGCTTTATTGGGGCGGGCGGGGGCGGCCGACCCCCCTGAATTTTCGTGCAGAAGTTCCGACTATATAGTATTCGTATAGAAAATTTTGAAAATATAGGGTTTCGACCCCCCGAAACTGGTTTTCGACCCCCCGAAACTAGTGACTTCCGACCCTCCGGCGACTTCCGACCCCCCGAACCTTCGGGTCAAGCTTCGCCACTGAATTTAAGTCTACGCTTGTTTATGATATTTTTCGCATTGCTTGATACTAGACTTGTCTAGATTGATGAAAAGCATCTAATGGAACGTTACAATATCTTTAAGAAACAAGAGACTATAATCTGAAGAAGAAGTGAGAACCTAAAGTGATTGACTACTCTTACTCCAATTTTGTTATATTCAAAGGGAATCAAGTGTCAATTTTGGGGTATATCATAACGTCAGCAGACATAACTATCTCATGAAGGAGTCATAAGGAACTGTAACAACAACCTAAGTTATCATGACATAATGTGTTGCTGATCACAACAGAATGGTCATTAAATGTTGTTGGTAAATTTATCAGTTGACTCATAACTTATTAACTTCATGTAAATATTAAGTTGAAGACTTACTGTGATAAAGTCAGTTGCCCTAATTTCTCGAACAGTAACAGTTTGAGAGGAGCTGCATTAGAGTTCGATACGAAATTATTGTTCGCTTATGATTAAGAACAAATAGAGGAAATCAGAATTTTGTATCGAATGCATTCATGATATGCTTATGGATCCAATAACTAAAGGTCTACCACCCATAAATCTCACTAACGGGCCAACTAAGAGAAAAGGGTATTACTAATGACCATGTACAACTGCATATCGTACTATGAATGACTTATGACTAATGACTAATGACTAATGATTAATTTTCCTCATTATGATTTGTTTGTCTATTAGTATGCTAAGCTAGCATAATGGCATAAAGACAATAATATAACAAATCAACTACGGGCATAACGTTAATTGATCCTAATGTTAAGTTTTAAATTCGGGTGTAGTATGATTAATGGGGGTCCTAAGTCGAATAAAGACTTAACGGCTGTATTTCTCTGCTAAATTTTGGGTTTAGAACTAAAATGAGTATTAATCTCTGCAGACTTACTTAATACTCATAATAAATGATTACTCGGCTAAGTGGGAGAATGTTGGAATAAATATACGTAACGTTTGTATATTTATCGATAGCCATTATAATCATTTATATAATGATGATCAATTATTAATATTATCCTAAGCCCAATAACAGATGTCTTTGATGGACGGACTATCATTAGATGGGCCTTATTAGGGTGTCCCCTGGGTATGTATAAATAAGAGATATTATGAGATTAGGGTTGACTCATAATTATAATAACATAACACCATTAGCCACCCCCCCCCCTCTCTCTCTCAATGTGTTCATAACTTTAGAACACATAAACCATCAGAACTGGATACCCTAAAGGGAATCCAATCAAGATGATGGTGTCTTCCATTACTGTGTTCATAACTTTAGAACACATAAACCATCAGAACTGGATACCCTAAAGGGAATCCGATCAAGATGATGGTGTCTTCCATTACTGAGGTTCCTGAACGGTTAAACAAATCAGATACACTTGATTAAATCTTATATTTATTCCTTATGTTCTCATTAATATAATCAACAAAACATTGTTTTAGGTTTGATAGTTTGAATGTACATTACGTAGCATTAATGTTAGCATATTCGCACACTGCACACTTAAAAATCTTACAATTACAAACAACTTGTTTTAAACATATATTACATACACTATGATGCAATTTGTGTAAAAAAAATGTATAAAATGTACAAGTTGGACCAATTAGGTGATGAAAACGAATCAAAATATATATTTCTTTGATACGGTTTGCGTTGCTACTTTCTATATATATACGTAATAATATTATGAATATATTACTGACTCCAACAACAACAATTTTATTAACATAACTTGATTTTGGCAGTTTTCGATCAACTTGAATCAGGCATTATGTAAGGAAAGTTAAGCTAGTGGCCAAACATGTTCAATGTTGATGTTATAAAATATAAATGAGACAAAATGATCAACTTCTTTAATTATATCCGTGTCGCGTCTGGTTTAACTAACACTATGTTCCAGAGTTTACTAACGGAAAGAAAAGAAGTGAAATGGAATTTAGGAGAGAAAAGAAAGGTAGGAAAAGAAAATACATGACTTGATTTCGTGTTCCCGAGTTTGAAGGAAAGGAAAAGAAATTAAATACTTTATGTGTTCCCGAGTTGAAAGGAAGAGAAAAGAAAGGTTTAATTTTACAGTTATATCCTCATTGTGTATTATAATAATTTAAGTATGAGGGTTAAATAGTAAATGATAAACATTTTATTTGTTTTCCTTTCTCTTCCTTCTACTTCCTTCCATTTTGGAAGGAAAGTTTTGTTAAAAGATTTTCTTTATGTTTCCCTCCCATTCCTTCCACTCACTTCCTTTAATGAAACTCTGGAACACACCTATTGTTTACTTTCTCTCCGCTTCCTTCTAATTCTTTCCACTTCCTTCCTTTAATGAAACTCGGGAACACAGTGTAAGGGCGAAGCTTATTGAGGGTCGGGGATGGCCCGGCCCCCATCGATTTTATTAAAATAAGTTGCATTTTTTGAGTCATGCCTCCACCGATTTGAAAAAAATTAGGTCTCTTGACTTTCGGCTCCCACCATCTAAAAGTTCAAGCTTCGCCACTAGGTTTAACGATGAGCCTATATTCAATCTCTCATCCCATTTGGATATGAAACGAATAATAAAAAATTATAGCTAACATGTCACTTTTACTTTGTTTTAGAGCTTCAATCATAAGGTGTTAAATGTAAGGTTTACACAATAAGTACTGATATACTTATTCGTTTTGTATGAAAAAAGTCTCAACCAAATAGTTCACGAACTTGTTTGGAATAAACATGCTTGTGAAACTTAAAACAACTTTTTACCCCAGGAAATAGATAAATATTTGATGAATGGCGTTTTAAATGATTATGTTGTCGAATAATATTATTTGATTACATATATATATAGGATGATATGTAATTATGTATGATCGTTAAAATTGATTAAATGGCGTTTCGCTGTATCAAAAGAGTCTACATGATATGCATCTTAATAAAAAGCTAGTTGTCTACATATAACTTTCACATAGCTAATGATTATGCTACTAATCGACGTTTTCAAAAAGAAAATCACAAGCTGGTACATGTATCTTTAACTAAGTTCAAATACTTTACTATATTAAAATTGAATGAAGGAAAAAAAATCTTGCAAAATTAGAAAATATGATATATGTATTTTATTTTTTTAATGGCGTTTGATGCATGCATGATTAATGTTCTAGAATTGTGTCTTGACCATCATGATGCATGCACGATTAATGTTCTGTCCATATATCATTAGTGGCAAAGTGAAGTTTGATAATTTTGGCATTTAGAAATACAATTAAATACTTATTAGCTCTATAGATAGAGTTGGTGTCGTCTCTGACATTCCTTGAAAAATATTAGGCCTGAACCAATAACTTCAACAAATAAAATCAGCCCGTAACAATTTTAATATCAGCACAAATATCAAGTGACCAAACTAACCGTCATAACTGATAATTAAATCATAACCAACATAATCAAACCAATTTTAACTGATAACCAACGTAACCAATAGTTATGGTTATGAACAGTGGCGAAGCTTGACCCGAAAGTTGGGGGGTCGGAAGTCGTCAGGGGTGGGAAGTCACTAGTTTCGGGGGTCGAAACCTTATATTTTCAAAATTTTCTATACGAATACTATATAATCAAAACTTCTGCGCGAAAATTCGGGGGAGTCGGCCGCCCCTGCCCGCCCCAACTAAGCTGCGCCACTGGTTATGAAGTTTCTATAACTGACCGAGCAGTTAAGGTTATGGTTATGAAACTTTGGTTAACCGATATAACTGAAACCGAACCGAACTATGTAGAGGTTCTTTTGCTAAGATAAAAGTATGTAAATAACAAAATAATCTTGATGTAGGTCCATTTATTTTGATGAGGAATTGAACTTGTAAATTGTAATCAAAGGTTAAGGGTTTTTTTTTTTTTTTTTTTTTTTTTTTTTTTTTTTTTTTTGTATTAAAAATATCTTATTAAAATGAATCATAGATTGGTATTTTAACCAAAAAGTGTAGTCTTGTTTACCTTTTAGAAAAAATCAAGCCAAGTTTAACATGGTAGGTTCTATTTTTTATTTTGTAAATCCATTGGCTTTTAGTTTTTGAACTTTAGCTTAAAGTTAGTTTTAGTTGAAATTTTTGGTTAATAACTAAAATAACCACAGCCGAACCATAATCACATTCATAACCAATTAACTAACTGAAGTTTGGTTAAGGTTATGGTTAAGAAATCTTTAACTGAAATTTGCGGTTATAGTTATGGTTATGGTTAATGGTAAAAACCCAACCTAACTGACCCATACAAACCCCCAACGAATGATAGAAAAAACAACTAAGGTACTAACAATCGGCACAAAACTACTCATATCAACACAAATGAATGATTAAAACACAGTAACAATAAAACCAGCACAACATTACTAATAGGAACCGTTCGCATATAAAAATAAATAAACAATTTTTATTATTTTTACAATACAATAAGCAAAGGAAATTAACCAAAATAAAATACAATTACAAATAAAATGGAAAGAAAATAAAAGAAGAGGATGAGAAAATAGAAAAAATTGTGGTTGATGATCGTGTTAGACACGGGGCCCTTAAAACAAATTTCGAGCCTACCGGAGACTCGTTTTGTTTCCTAGGGTATAACAGCCGAAGCAGCGTGTATTGCCGGAATGAGCACTAAACCCGAAGTGTACCTTGATCGTGAGAAGAAAAAAGCAAAAGTTTGATGGAAAGATTTAGAGAAGTAAAGAGATGAACTCTTGGTGTGTGTTTGAACAGCCAGCACTCTTGGCTTTTATAGGGAGCCAAGAGTTGTAGTATATAAAAGAATTAAACCAGAGAATTAAATGTCATTGAACATCTTCAATGTCATTTAATTGCTACTTTAATTCTCAGTCAAGGTTGTTGACTCGTCAGCTACACTGCTGTTCTAAAACTGATCTGTTGAGGGTCCGCGCGCGCGTCAGATGCACACTGGTGTCTGACTTACCACGCAGGACAAGACGCCACTTGTGTCTGTCTTCCAGCGCCACACGTAGTGTTACATAGTGCAAAGTGCGTCATCAAAGCGTCACATTGTGCCTCAACACCCACGCCACGCGCGCATGTGCGAGTGCGAGTGACACACCCTTCGCGACTTCCATAGTGTGTGATTCCATGAAACACTTAGGATGGGGAGTCCTTATAAACAAGTTCAAGATTCATCCCCCTTCCAATGTGGGACAAGTTCTCCTTGCCACTTTACATTTCACATTCCCAACTTAAGGGCTGTTTGGTTGATTAAGTGCTGAATCATTAAGATGTCTGAATGGTTAAGTGCTGAATCATTAAGTTGCACCTCTTAATGGTTAGTATTCTTGTCCCACGTTGGGAGGAGAACCTCATTAAGGTTTAGCCTAGTTCAGTGCTTAATGGTTCAGCAACATCTCAAGTCTTAATGATTCAGCCTTAACCATTCTATTCAGAAGCTGAAACAAACGTGGTGAATGCTGAATCATTCATCCCTGAATGGTTCATAGCCTCATTAAGAGGCTTACCAAACAGCCCCTTAGTTGTTTCACTCCTCTACTTTTGAGCATCGATATCTCATTCATCTTCGCTTTGTTTTGGACGCAGTTTGGTTCATTGCGGAGCTCTCACAACATAGAACATAAACTGTCACACCCTCATATTTCTACTTGCGGAGTTTTACCGCGAGGCGCATGACAAACCAGGATCCGACTCAACGATCACAATAAACAACTCTATATGAAATACATAAATCCAAAAACAACGATTTTATAAGCGGAAGCATTTAAGAATTTAATCAGCTACAACAGTGTTCCAAAGTATTCAAGACACTTATTTCAAAACATGCAACTAAGCTTAGACGCCAATGCAGACTCGTGCGCCTAGTTCCATTCGTTGCTACCTTAGCGACCTGAGAAAAACATGCCAAAAAGACGTCAACATATAATGCTGGTGAGTTCACAGGGTTTGTTCAATATGTTATCAAAATGTTGCCAGAATGTTACCATGTCCATACTATATCCATGTTACCAAGTACGTTAGCTAGGCGTATGTTTTGTTACTACTACGATTGGAAAACCATTACTAGACTGTTACCATGTGTTCAGCCCGATGTGTTGTAGCCACGCTACGAGTGTTACCAGTTCGAGACAATATGCACCCCCCGGGACTTTAAAAGATCGTATAGTACACAAGTTTAAAACCATAGTATGACATATGTTACCAAAATAGTTTAGTGCATGTTTTCTCCCCCAAAGATTAAAGCAGTAAAAGTGGGGCCGTGAACTCACCTTAGATAGCGTTCTTCGGTTATAAGTAAAGATGTTAAGCCCTTGATAATCCCTCTACCGGAGAACTATCAAAATGTTCACATAAGTGTTCCGACTAATAACCATAAGGTTATCTAGTCCCCGATTGTCCAGATCGTAACCAAGTATGTTTTAAAACGTGTTTAAATGTTTAACCGACACACTAGACCGACCCGACATCCCGTTGGTGATCCATTACCCTAACTAATCAAGTACACATAGATTACACTCAAGGTTCAAGCATAAAACACTTAGTTTGTATCCAAATTCTCATTTCTGCATCAGAACGGTCGAACCAGTCAGTTTAAGTCTCCTTCGCCCGTTTTAAGTCTCCTTCGCCCGTTTTGTATTTCGTTCGACCGTTTGATGCCTCCTTCGACCGTTCAGCCACTTTCGCCCAACAAAACCCAGGTTCGACCCTGGATTCTCTCCTTCGCACCTTCGATCGGTCGAAGGAGTTCAGGTTCGCCCCTGTTGTGCAAATTTTCCTAAAAACGCTTCAAACACATTCAAAACGACTCGAAACATCATCAAACACAGCAGTCAAGCATGAATAACTTATCCCTACAAAACCCCACCGATTTCCCCCAATAATACGTCCATTTCAGCCCTTTCCCAAAATGGTAAAAATTATGGAAACGTCACTATCATGCATGGATTATTTACCCAATTTGGAAACTTTTGAAATCGATCAGTATTCAACTTAAAATGCTCAGTTTGTCGAGTGTTCGATCTTTCCCTATTAGTTCTATTGATCATAAATATCATGCATCAAGTCTAGATTCGTTAAAACCCCTAATTACCCATAATATCATCATTTATCCAATCCTAACCCTAAACAACAATAACCTAGCATCAATAACAATCCTATATCATGCTTCCATCATAGGTACAACAGCAAATCATTGAACAGCACATAACACCACATAATACACTATTTACATATGTTTATCATCATGAAGACCTATGTCAAATGATAATGTTTTGGTTTAGAAAGATGCTTAAAAGGTTTTTAATCATGAAAACACCCTTAGAACAGATCCAGACAATTAGGGTTAGATGAAAACGAATTAAAATGCTTTTAAAAAGGTTTAGGATTAAGAACACACCTTGGATTCTTGTTTAGATGTTGTAGATAGGTTAGATTATGAAAAAGAAGAGCAAAAACTCCTTCCTTAGTGATTAAAATCGTTTGAGAGTGTTTTGAGACGGTTAGGGTTTGTGAAATGATGAAAAATGACAAAGTTTGGTATTTATACTATTCCTCCTTCGCCCCATATCAATGGTCGAAGGTGGCCTCCTTCGACCCTTCCACAGGGTCGAATGAGCCCTGTCCTGGTCGAGGGGAATTCTTTCAATTCCACATCTCAGGTTCGTCCATTTACAAAGGGTCGAACCAGAACTCATGTTTAACTAGTTTTCCAGTTTGTCGTGTTTAACGCATTCTAACACATCTTAACACATAAGCATGCATCCTTAGTCTATAATTAACACATTTAAGCATAGATAATCATTTACACATCATTTAAACACATCTATGTATATAATCCACCACACGACCCATAATCTACACATATACTTAATTAGTTCATGTAATGTCACCAACAACGGAACCCGGTACTAGTGTATTACCAAAACGACTCCCAATGATCCTCCAGATCATTGCACCCTGGACAATCCTAACTTGACCCGACTCAACTAACCCAGTTAAGTCCGTTTATAAACGTTTCTCGCTAAGATAGACTTAGATGTTACTAAAATGTTTAAGCCAAACACGTCGGGTGTCACATCATCCCCACGTTGAAAGAATTTTCGTCCCGAAAATTGCGCAAAGCCCCAAAAAGAAAGAAACGAAAATAAAATTACCGGATGTCACATCATCCCCACGTTGAAAGGAATCTCGACCCGAGATTCATTCCGCTTCAGCAGTAACATGCCTCGATTCAAACGCGCGTTTCGGAAAAAGATGAGGATATTTAGCTTTCATCTGATCCTCCCGTTCCCATGTGAACTCCGGTCCACGGTTCGAGTTCCAACGGACTTTAACGATGCGGATTTTATTCCGACGAAGGCTACGAATCTTATAGTCGAGAATCTCGACAGGTTCCTCCACAATGCGAAGACGATCATCAACCTTGATCTCCTCCAGTGGTACAATGAGAGATTCATCAGCCAAACACTTCTTCAAGTTAGACACATGGAAGACGTTGTGCACACTACCGAACTCCGCCGGTAAGTCAAGTCTGTAAGCCACCGGTCCAATCCGATCCAGGATTGTGAATGGTCCGACATATCGAGGGTTAAGCTTGCCACGCTTTCCGAAGCGTATGACGCCCTTCCATGGTGAAACTTTCAGAAGTACCCTGTCCCCAACCTGGAACTCCAAAGGTTTTCGACGGCGATCGGCATAACTCTTCTGACGATCCCGTGCAGCAGCCAAACGGTGACGAATCTGTACGATTTTCTCCGAAGTTTCGTACACAAGTTCCGGACCAGTGAGCTGGCTCTGGCCCACCTCGGCCCAACAAAGTGGTGATCGACATTTCCGTCCGTAAAGAGCCTCGAACGGAGCTGCCTTGATACTAGAGTGATAGCTGTTGTTGTAGGAGAACTCCACTAATGGCAGGTGGATCTCCCAACTTTTGCCAAAATCGATAACACATGCCGGAAGCATGTCTTCCAAGGTTTGAATCGTCCGCTCACTCTGTCCATCAGTTTGCGGATGATAAGCTGTACTCATATCCAACTGAGTACCCAAAGCCTTGTGCAGAGCCTTCCAGAATCGCGAAGCAAAGCGAGGATCACGATCAGAGATAATAGAGACGGGCACCCCGTGCCGAGCAACCACCTCTTTAAGGTAAAGTCGAGCCAACCGCTCGAGTCCATCGGTTTCCTTAATAGGTATGAAACGTGCCGATTTTGTCAGCCGGTCAACAATCACCCAGATCATATCATAACCACTAGGTGACCTTGGTAGCTTGGTAACAAAATCCATCGTGATTCGCTCCCACTTCCATTCCGGAACCTCTGGTTGTTGTAGGAGACCAGACGGCCTCTGATACTCCACCTTGACTTTAGCAAAAGTCAAACATTTGCTGACATAAGAAGCTATATCAGCTTTCATGTTTGGCCACCAATAAAGTATCTTCAAATCCTGATACATCTTATCGGAGCCAGGGTGAATAGAATACCGGGATTTGTGAGCTTCATCCACAACAAGATCGCGCAATCCCCCGAACAATGGGACCCAAACACGTCCCGCAAAATAGTGTAAGCCATCGGTCCTGAGCTCAAGATGCTTGTCAGCACTGTGCATAGTCTCAGCCTTAAGGTTTTCCTCCTTCAAGGCTTCCAACTGTGCAGAACGGATTCGGTTAGGCAACGACGAATGAAGGGTGAGCTGTAAGGCTCGAACACGGCGAGGATTCGCAGACTCCTTCCTGCTCAAGGCGTCCGCCACAACGTTCGCCTTGCCAGGATGGTATTTGATAGCACAGTCATAATCGTTCAGGAGTTCAACCCAGCGACGCTGCCGCATGTTTAACACCTTCTGGTCGAAAATATGCTGAAGACACTTGTGATCGGTATATACTTCACACTTGGTACCGTACAAGTAATGTCTCCAGATTTTCAACGCAAAGACTACCGTACCCAGTTCCAAGTCATGAGTAGTGTAGTTCTTCTCATGAACTTTGAGTTGACGAGAAGCATAAGCAATAACCTTCCCGCGTTGCATCAACACACAACCGAGACCACGAATATAAGCGTCACAGTACACAACGAAGTCATCCGTACCCTCTGGTAAGGATAAGATAGGTGCAGAACAAAGTTTGAGCTTCAGCATCTGAAATGCTGATTCCTGTGGTTCACCCCAGTCGAACTTTCGGTCCTTCTGGGTAAGAGTAGTGAGGGGTTGAGCGATCTTTGAAAATCCCTCAATGAAACGACGATAATAACCCGCAAGACCTAGGAATTGCCGCACCTCAGATGGCGTCTTTGGTGCTTCCCAGTCCTTAATAGCTTCGATCTTAGCCGGATCGACATGAATTCCCAGTTCATTCACCACATGCCCTAGGAATTGAACTTCACGTAACCAAAAATCACACTTCGAGAACTTAGCATACAACTGCTCCTGTCTCAAAAGTTCCAAGACCAACCGTAGATGTTCCTCATGATCCGCCTTGTTCTTGGAATAAATCAGAATATCGTCAATGAACACGATGACAAACTTATCAAGATAAGGTTTGCAAACGCGGTTCATTAAATCCATGAACACCGCCGGTGCGTTAGTGAGACCAAAAGGCATGACCAAGAACTCAAAATGGCCATAACGAGTGCGAAAAGCAGTCTTCTGGATGTCAGCTTCCCTGACGCGCAACTGGTGATAACCGGACCGCAAATCAATCTTCGAATAGTAGCTGGAGCCCTGAAGCTGGTCAAAGAGATCATCAATGCGAGGAAGAGGATGATGATTCTTGATGGTCACTTTGTTCAGCTCACGATAATCAATACACATGCGAAGACTTCCATCCTTCTTCTTTACAAACAAAATAGGAGCTCCCCACGGGGAAGAACTCGGTCGGATGAAACCCTTTTCCAAGAGTTCCTGCAACTGGCTGGACAACTCTTGCATCTCGGGAGGTGCAAGACGATACGGAGCTCGGGCAATAGGAGCTGCGCCCGGAGTAAGATCGATACCAAACTCAACCTGACGATGGGGAGGAAGACCACGTAAATCATCAGGATAGTCACGAACCACCGGAATATCCTCGATCTTCTTCTCATCGTCAGTAGAAACGTTAACAAGTGCCAGAATGGCCGAACAGCCCTTCCGAAGGTACTTACGGGCTTTCATGCTAGAAATGATACTCAGCGGAGCACCGCTTTTCTCGCCACGAACCGAAAGAATCTCTCCATCAGGGAGAGGGATCCGAATAACCTTGTCGAAACAAACGATCTCCGCACGATACAACGATAACCAATCCATGCCGACCACGACATCAAAACTACCCAGGGGTACCGGCATAAGGTCAATGGGGAAGGACAAACCCGACAGTTCCAAGCGACATTCCTTAAGGGTGTGTGTCGCTTCGATTTTCTTACCATCAGCCAATTCTATCAAGTACTTAGCCTCTAAAGGTGTGGGTACTATATCTAGCAATCGACTAATGTCCAAAGATACGAAACTCTTATCGGCACCAGAATCAAATAAGACAGAAACATAGCGATCATTAAGAAGGAACGTACCGGTAACTGTGTCTGGATCCTGCCTAGCCTCTGCAGATCCAATGACGAAAGCACGTGCAGTCCTGCCTCCGCTGCCATTGTTCCCGTTACCGTTCCCGTTCTTCCCATTGTCGCCCTGTTTCAACTTGGGATAGTCACGCTTGAAATGTCCCGTGTCACCGCAGTTATAACACCCCTGCCTCCCCTGAGTCCCCTGAGCAGCAGGAGCAGAAGCAGGAGTAGGGGTACGAGCTTGGGCCGACGGAAGTGTTGCCCTGCAATCCTTAGCCAGGTGTCCAAGCTGGTTGCACCGATGACAGCGTGCCTTATCACAGTTCCCCGAGTGATGGTAACCACACCGGTTACACTTGGGATGCTTCCCGATATACCCACCTGTCTTCTGCCCCGAAGACGATCCAGACGACTCAAACTTCTTTGCCGGCTGAGACGGCGCCGGTACAACACTCTTCCCCATACCATCCCACTTCCTCTTGTTCCCCTCAGTAACCTTCACAGCAGCACCCTTGGGTGGCAAAACACCTTCTGCCACCTTCAGGTTAGTCATCCGATGGGCTGATCGGACAACTTCAGCAATTGTGGGAAGATTCCTAGCAGCCACCAACCCAGCAATCTCCGGCACTAGCCTAGACACATAATGCTCGATCCTCCTGTACTCGGGTGTGTGTAAATCAGGGCACAACACCGCCAGCTCATTCCTCCTCACAGTGTACTCTTCAATCTCCGACCCAACCATCTTGTAGCTCCAGACTTCATGTTCCAACTTCTGTATCTCCTCTCTCGGACAGTACTCACCTCTCAACAGCTGCACAAATTCCGCCCAAGGCATAGAAATATCCTCCCCTAATCCCATGTTCTGAGTGGTAGCATTCCACCACGACAGTGCAGGCCCCTCAAATGTCGTAGTAGCATACTTCACCCGGTCCCCAGCAGGACAGTTACACATGACGAACACAGACTTAACCTTCTCCAGCCATCGGAGCAGTCCCACCGCTCCCTCAGTTCCAGCGAAGTTATGGGGCTGACAGTCCCTAAACTTCTTATAAGAGCACTGAGGTGGGGGTGGATTGGCACCAACACTTGAAACACGGTATATGAGTAAAACACAAACGAAAGGATACGAAACCCAAAAATGAGACAAGGTCGACAGAAATCTACTCACCACCCATGGCATTAATCCCAGCCTGGAAATTAGTCATAGCCATGTTCACTTGCTGCTGTAGCAAGTTGTTCAGTTCAGCTTGGGTCATGTTGATGTTTCCACGACCACCGCCTCCAGCACGACTACCGCCGCCAGCACGGCCACCGCCGCCACCATGACGTCCACCACCGCGAGCACCAGACATGATCTAACAAATCAAGAAATCGAGGGATTCAGATTCACTTCTAGTGTCAACCACTAGAAATTTACAAGAGTTAACTTAGGGACAAATCCGGGACTATACATCCAAACTCGAAGTCCATCGGGATTTTCATGCATTCCAGTTTATTATTTCGTGTGCACCCGGAATGATAAACTGCTCTACATGGTCCTCCAGATGTACCCCTAATCCAGACCCAGTCACCGAATATCATCGCCTAGTAACGTGTGACGATAGGTGCAAGTGTAGGAAGGCATGTGTGTGCTAGAATCAACAAATCAACCCCTCCTTCTTCAATCCAGAAGAAGAAGACGAGAGTAGGTAAGAACCTAAATAAAAGCGGCTGATGTAACAGAGGAGTATGATGATGTAAGGACACCTCGACAACGTTAGTACGTATCCCACTAATAGACTCAAAGTATGTGACCGTCTAGTGTGTGCGACTCGGCTATAGACCAGACTCTACATGCAGTCCTAGTTCACTATAACCATTGGCTCTGATACCAATATGTCACACCCTCAAATTTCCACTTGCGGAGTTTTACCGCGAGGCGCATGACAAACCAGGATCCGAGTCAACGATCACAATAAACAACTCTATATGAAATACATAAATCCAAAAACAACGATTTTATAAGCAGAAGCATTTAAGAATTTAATCAGCTACAACAGTGTTCCAAAGTATTCAAGACACTTATTTCAAAACATGCAACTAAGCCTAGACGCCAATGCAGACTCGTGCGCCTAGTTCCATTCGTTGCTACCTTAGCGACCTGAGAAAAACATGCCAAAAAGACGTCAACATATAATGCTGGTGAGTTCACAGGTTTGTTCAATATGTTATCAAAATGTTACCAGAATGTTACCATGTCCATACTATATCCATGTTACCAAGTACGCTAGCTAGGCGTATGTTTTGTTACTACTACGATTGGAAAACCATTACTAGACTGTTACCATGTGTTCAGCCCGATGTGTTGTAGCCACGCTACGAGTGTTACCAGTTCGAGACAATATGCACCCGCTCGGCCCTCCAAGCCGTCGAGTGGGGTTTGTCAAGCCCAATAGATCTATCCACATTTCCCCCGTTGTGCATCCCCGCACATTCATGATTTCCCCCGGGACTTTAAAAGATCGTATAGTACACAAGTTTAAAACCATAGTATGACATATGTTACCAAAATAGTTTAGTGCATGTTTTCTCCCCCAAAGATTTAAGCAGTAAAAGTGGGGCCGTGAACTCACCTTAGATAGCGTTCTTCGGTTATAAGTAAAGATGTTAAGCCCTTGATAATCCCTCTATCGGAGATCTATCAAAATGTTCACATAAGTGTTCCGACTAATAACCATAAGGTTATCTAGTCCCCCATTGTCCAGATCGTAACCAAGTATGTTTTAAAACGTGTTTAAATGTTTAACCGACACACTAGACCGACCCGACATCCCGTTGGTGACCCATTACCCTAACTAATCAAGTACACATAGATTACACACAAGGTTCAAGCATAAAACACTTAGTTTGTATCAAAAATCTCATTTCTGCATCAGAACGGTCGAACCAGTCAGTTTAAGTCTCCTTCGCCCGTTTTAAGTCTCCTTCGCCCGTTTTGTATTTCGTTCGACCGTTTGATGCCTCCTTCGACCGTTCTGCCACTTTCGCCCAACAAAACCCAGGTTCGACCCTGGATTCTCTCCTTCTCACCTTCGATCGGTCGAAGGAGTTCAGGTTCGCCCCTGTTGTGCAAATTTTCCTAAAAACGCTTCAAACACATTCAAAACGACTCGAAACATCATCAAACACAGCAGTCAAGCATGAATAACATATCCCTACAAAACCCCACCGATTTCCCCCAATAATACGTCCATTTCAGCCCTTTCCCAAAATGGTAAAAATTATGGAAACGTCACTATCATGCATGGATTATTTACCCAATTTGGAAACTTTTGAAATCGATCCGTATTCAACTTAAAATGCTCAGTTTGTCGAGTGTTCGATCTTTCCCTATTAGTTCTATTGATCATAAATATCATGCATCAAGTCTAGATTCGTTAAAACCCCCAATTACCCATAATATCATCATTTATCCAATCCTAACCCTAAACAACAATAACCTAGCATCAATAACAATCCTATATCATGCTTCTATCATAGGTACAGCAGCAAATCATTGAACAACACATAACACCACATAATACACTATTTACATATGTTTATCATCATGAAGACCTATGTCAAATGATAATGTTTTGGTTTAGAAAGATGCTTAAAAGGTTTTTAATCATGAAAACACCCTTAGAACAGATCCGGACAATTAGGGTTAGATGAAAACGAATTAAAATGCTTTTAAAAAGGTTTAGGATTAAGAACACACCTTGGATTCTTGTTTAGATGTTGTAGATAGGTTAGATTATGAAAAAGAAGAGCAAAAACTCCTTCCTTAGTGATTAAAATCGTTTGAGAGTGTTTTGAGACGGTTAGGGTTTGTGAAATGATGAAAAATGACAAAGTTTGGTATTTATACTATTCCTCCTTCGCCCCATATCAATGGTCGAATGTGGCCTCCTTCGACCCTTCCACAGGGTCGAATGAGCCCTGTCCTGGTCGAAGGGAATTCTTTCAATTCCACATCTCAGGTTCGCCCATTTACAAAGGGTCGAACCAAACAAAATGTTCTCCTTCGACCACTCGAAGTGGTCGAACCAGAACTCATGTTTAACTAGTTTTCCAGTTTGTCGTGTTTAACGCATTCTAACACATCTTAACACATAAGCATGCATCCTTAGTCTATATTTAACACATTTAAGCATAGATAATCATTTACACATCATTTAAACACATCTATGTATATAATCCACCACACGACCCATAATCTACACATATACTTAATTAGTTCATGTAATGTCACCAACAACGGAACCCGGTACTAGTGTATTACCAAAACGACTCCCAATGATCCTCCAGATCATTGCACCCTGGACAATCCTAACTTGACCGACTCAACTAACCCAGTTAAGTCTGTTTATAAACGTTTCTCGCTAAGGTAGACTTTGATGTTACTAAAATGTTTAAGCCAAACATGCCGGGTGTCACATAAACCCACAAAGGAATATATAAATAAACCTCAGTTTCAAATATATATTTTTGTCCAAAACTTAGGAAAAATCATTTTTCTAAAATTATGAAAATAACAATTTCATCTATTTTTCCAACAATATCGTCACAAACAAATAATAGAAAAAACAACCATGTTAGAGAACTGCAACTATTTTCTGCAAATATTGCATTTTGATTTGCTTTTGAAGCTTTATGATTTGTGATTTTGGGGGCATGTTTTTCTTTTTAAAATAAAATACCATTATAAATACTAATACTCATAACTAATTTAAGGGGTGAGTAATTGTATTTTCTATGAATCAAATGGAATCTAGATCAATATCAGATTACAAATGAATTACACACAATATGAACTATTGTACATGCATACATATATGCAAGATAAATTGTGTAGTTATTTCAAACTAGTATTCCATCAATCTTTAAAGAGTTCTCACCGAATATGTAACATATATGTTGTTAGCACGTTAATCGTCTAGGGAGAACGAACAAGACAAGATTACCATCCCCATTCCCCATCTCAATTTAATTTTTTACTCTTTTCCTAGAACTTTCTAGAAAACGTGCTACAATATTCTTTGTGTGGACGAACATGTTCCTCGTGGATACGTTACAATCCAAGAAAGTATCACGATGATCAACAACAGTGGAAGACACCTTTGAGGGACTGCATGAGAAATTTCTGCACACAAAAGCAAGATTCCATAACATCCACAATTTTTTATATCAAACTAAACAAGAATTTACACTTTTTTTAAACCTAAAATGGTCCAATTCCCACTTCTTTTTTAAGTGTTATATTACCAATTAAAGTGGTAGTAAACCTGCCATCAAAAGGTTGTATCCACAAAAGCAATTTCCCAAAACTTTGGTCATAATTTTCCAAAAGTTGGTCGTTAAAATGTTAAACAATGAAATAAAATAGGTGTTGCCGTTTCAAACTTGTGAAAGAGACCCATGATCAAGTCAACTTCTTTAGTGGAAGAGTCAACTTTTGTAGTGTTCATTTCAATCATCATCTCGATCTATAGTTTCACTTTCAAATATTGAAATGATTCGGGGATAAAACTGGATAATGTTATGTTACGTGTCGAAATAGGCGTGGTTATGTTTCGTTGTTTCACAAACGTGATATTTTAGGATATTTTATTTTAAAAACTTTATAATTGATTATATTGGTTAAGCTCAATTATAAGAAAAGTATTATTTTTAGCCATACTTTAATCTTTATATAAAGGGTTTAGGAGTTTGAATACATCTCGTTCGTATTTTATTTTAGGAAGCTTATAGAAGTATATATGTTTTATTAATATGTAAAAGATAAATAAAACATAATTTCAACATAAATTGGTCGTATTTGTGCGAATCTTATATACATCAAATTATACATATTAATTAGAGAAAATGACCAAAATAGCCCGTTGACCGGGCGTTTTGCACAAATAGCCCTCTCCACCCTCTTTGGAGAGAGGGGTCACGGTTCCCAACATGCCTGAACCGTCTCCCGAGAGGCTTCCCATTTCAGCCAACAGAGGACCGCCACGTGTCGTTGTTGATCCCGAGACAGACCTGAGACGTCTCCGGTGACGTCTCAGAGACGCCTCCGGTGACGTCTCAGAGACGCCTCCGGTCAGAGACGCCTCCGGTGACGTCTCGGAAGACGACTCCGGTGAAGACGAAGAACAAGAAAAAAACAGTAAACTTCGTCGGAGAAGACGGAGAACTCACCGGAGAAGACGAAGAAAGAAGAATCAGTACACCAGCAGGGTCACCGGACCGGTGACCGGCCCTTCTGTTTCCGGCGAACCCTCACCGAGCCCGTACCGTCAACCTTCTCCTCTGTAATCGGGTCTGACCCAGTCCGATTCCCACTCATCGGTGCTTTTCTTTCTCTAGCAGAACTCTAATACATTGTTGGGTGGAAGGGGTGTGGGTGTCGTGAATGTAATCGGTAGAGGGTGGTAGTGATGAAGGTTGGGCGACTGCTGTCGGAGATCCGCCATCTGCGGCGGTGGGAGCCACTCCGGCTCCTTGCTGTTCTCTGCTTCTCATATATATGGCAGTGAGTGTGTGTGAGGTTTATAAAAATGGTGAGTCATTGGGTGGGTTTGGGACTGAGGGTGTAGGATAAGAAGAAAATGCCTCTAAAAGAGGGTTCAGGAGGAGAGAGAAAGAGGGTTCAGGAGAGAGGAGAGAGAAAGGGGGTTCAGGAGAGAGAAAGGTCTGTCTCGGGATTAACAACGACACGTGGCGGTCCTCTATTGGCTGAAATGGGAAGCCTCTCGGGAGACGGTTCAGGCATGTTGGGAACCGTGACCCCTCTCTCCAAAGAGGGTGGAGAGGGCTATTTGTGCAAAACACCCGGTCAACGGGCTATTTTGGTCATTTTCCCTATTAATTATATCAAAACGAACCATTTTATATGATTTTTCTTGGAATTTATTAGAAATAGGCTTAATTTAATTTAATTTAATTTAGAAATAGGCATGATATTTTTGGACTTTGTTAGTGAGACAAACTATCGGTGCGAAATGTGTTTTCTAGGCAAAACTTCATACTCCTCAAAATTTTAATATATTACATAACAAAGTTTTCGTGAGAAATGCATAGGAAACTTCTAACTATTTTATCATATGAAACTTTGATATATTAAAAAGAAAAGTTTTTGTGAGAAATGCGTAGGAACTTCCGACCATTTTTCTGCGAAAAACTTTTGTTGGTATGTAGTCACTAATTTTGGGCTTTTAATAGTGTTAGTGTTTTGTTGATTTGGTGGGAAATGCTTAGGAAACCAACTATTTCCCCCACAAAATGAAGTCTCCTTAGGAGAAATGAAGTCTTTTCTAACACATTTTTGGCTTCTCGTGTTGTGTTCGCTTCTCATGTTGCGTTGTATTAGTGTTAAGATAGTTTTCGGATTTGTGTCAAGTTCATCCCGCAACCACAACCAATTAAAAACCCCTAATTTCACATGGTTTTAGCATATGAAATTTGTTAAATAAACTAAAACAGTTTCGTTAATATATCCAAAAATTAAGTTTAAGTTCTTAGAAAACAAAAAAGAAATATGAGGGTATTACAAATACAATCTCATTGTTAAAGAAATATATACATTAAGTGTTTACATATTAACATGCATCTGGATCACACATTATACAAATTCTTATTTACATAACTAAAATTGTTGTTTTCTCATATTTTAGTAAATTAATTTATATCCTACATCGTAACACATATTTTGTCTTAATATTAGATTTTCTATCCCGGAAAGATCCTAGGAAATAACCTAGTATAAGTGTTACACGTTGAAGGAATGTTTTAAGTAATGTTTTAAGGGAAAAATGATGAGAATAGTCATATTTTTTTTAATATAATTATCATGTGTTTAATACCTTATTAAAACCCCTTTCCTAAGTAATCACACATACAAAGTCCCATGGATCCGTCAACATTTTTTTTTTGCACAAAAGTCCACTTAACTCAATTCTAATTTCATCTCCACCACATGAATATCGTTGCACCATTATCATGTTTATTTGGTTTTATATGGGGTTAGAGTTTTCATTTCCGGTTTGATTTTTGTTTCCTTTTTTTTAAGGCAAACTTCTAATAAACCACACACTTGATTAGCAATTAATTTTTTTTAAGGTTGAATTTCTACGATTAGAACACCACAAAAAAAAAAAAAAAAAAAAAAAAAAAAAACACACACACACACACATAGTAATAATCACATCAAGTAAACCATCTTGATTTTCATTTCCTAATTTAACAACCAAGTAATACAAACACAAAGCCACAATACCTTATTTGAATCGATGTTCCTCTTATTGTTGTTGATCTAGGGTGTGTAATTTGTTTTTGGATCATAACCTGTGCATGTATGTTCATGAATATTCAGTTGTAGGTGCATTTGCATACATGTTCATTGTGTGATTTATAGATAAAATCCTAACAATCCATTTAACGCATAAAACTATTGTCTTTCTCGAAAAGTGTGAATTTTGATTGTTTGATTAGACTTCAGATTTCTTTAAAACCGATCTTTACAATAAAGTGGCAGGCAAGCGGGTATTAAGGTGTGCTTCCACCCCTTTTGAATGGCAAAAACAAACATACTAAATGTTTAGAAATTCTATAGCTTTCGGGGGTAGGAAACCAAATGTAGCAAAAGGAAAAGAGACTAAAACGTGATGATTATATTTATGGTGTGAAATGAGAACATTTTATCTATTTAGTTTAGAGGGAAAAGGAAGAATGAATCATATATGAAGAAATTAATCTTCGCAACCCCTATTAATGATTTATGTGGCGTAACTTGTTTAAATTTGATAAAATAATGTAGTTAAGTGTATACAATCATGGGCGAAACTTATCCCCCACCAATTTTGGCTCACTAGTGAAAATTTCCCTTGCTTTGTCCTAAATGTTTTATATTGAGTCTGCCCCTATCGATTTGAAAAAAATTGAGTCACATACCTTTCGGCCCCCACCATCTAAAAATTCAAGTTGCGCCACTATATACAGTGATGGATTTCTCATATCCAACCATTTGGAATTTTATAATTAGACATGACGAAATTAGGAAGGTTGGTTAGGAATAAGACGAAATTGGATGGGTTGGTGTTTTTATTTATGGTGTAAGACATGTTGTACCGGAAACTAGAATCACAACAGGAGCAAATTGTAATTGAACCGTTAAAACCTATGTAGTTGGTAAAAGTTCAAATAATGTTAGAATGATTTGTATTTTCAGGGGCATTATGTCAGTTTTTTTAAACCAGTAAGACAGAGACACATGAAGTAGTAGTGTGTGACTAATTTGTTTTTATAAAACATTAGTTATCGGTTAACAAGTTTTATCAAGAGTGAAATACGCCTTTTAGGAAATGTATGAGAAATTTGTGCACACAAACGTAAGATTCACAACATCCACAATTATATACAAAATTAAAGAGGGATTGACACTTTTTAACCTAAAATGGTCCAATTCACACTTCTTTTTGAGTGTTATATTACCATTTAAAGTGGTAGTTAACCCGCCATCAAATGGTTTTATACGTTTATCCACACACAAAAAAAAAAAAAAAAAAAAGCAATTTCCCAAACCTTTGGTCATAATTTTCAAAAGTTGGTCGAAAAAATGTTAAAATAAAACTTTTAAGAACTTTGGTCATAATTTCCAAAATTTTATGCCATTAAACTAGGATGATACACATTAGAGCTAAAAATGTGACTTCCATTTTGTGGCTAGCTTTAAAAAGCAAAATAGGGATTTGATTAGACTACCCTTAAAGCACTAATGAAAGTCAATAAAGAGCAACCACTACCCAATATCATGAAACATGAAACATGGCTTTCAATATGTCATACGTTGCATACAACCATTTGTAATTTGAAGACCCCCTAACAACCAAAATAAGTTGATTATATTCACAATAGATATTATAAAAAAGCAAGATTTGATTGGAAATAAAGTGGAATAATGTCACGAAGCATTATGTGCTTCACATGTGATGTAGTAGACCAACATTTGCTCCTACCCACTAAAGTTCAATCAGGTTTGACTATTATAATTTAAAAGTCAACTAGGGAATATGGTGATCCCATGTTTTCTCTACTATATACCAAGTTGTCACGTGGAATAGTTAAAAGAATTGTTGCAATAATAATATTTGAATTTATGGTCCTTATTAAATCGATGTCATCAGAAACGCCCCCAATTATTTAGTGGCAATCTTTGCTGGCAAACCCAACATGTACGATAGAAAATCTAAGCACCAATGGCCCACTGATGTCTTTTTTGTTGTCGGGTTACATTTTGTAGTTGACTTCCATTTGTGACTTTGTGCAAGTTTGGGAAAAATAATATGTAAAATTTGATTTGGTTTTTATAAACTTTCAAGTTGATTGTGAGATGACTTTGTATGTTCGCAGTGTCGAAGCTTGAAGATCGAATCGGCGGGGCCAGACTCATTTTTTTTCCAATCGGTAGGGGTTGTAAGATCAAATCGGTGAGGGCCGGACTCAATATATATAAAAATTATCTACAAAAATCACAAAATTTCACAACTGCACCAAAAAAAAAAAAACGGTGGGGGCCGGGCACCCCCTGGCCCTCACAAACCTTCGCCCCTGTACGTTCGTTTGCATAGATGCAAAAATATAAGGTCAACAATTTTTAAGAAAACAAGTAATCTTACTTACATTACATAGCCATGAGCTAGCTTGAGTTGAATACAAGCCAAGTCTCTTGACAAAAACTATACGGTACTACCGAAGCTATCTCAGGGTCCAATTTGCTATTGGCTTTGACTAATGACTAAAAATCGATTGTTTAACAACCCTAGTTACGGGGAGATAAGGATGATTAAAAGTGATAAGAATCTTTGTTCTTTGAAAGTTGCAACATTATTTACCTTTGCTTATAAAAAAATGTTAAAGAAAACAAGATGATATCATTTCAATGGACAATGAGAATCAGAAATATAATATATTTTTTTAAAAGAAAGAGATCGATGATGAAAGATGGTTTGAGAAAAATCTTGTGTCCCTAGGTTAGAATCTCATATATTACACGAGTTGAATAAACATAATATTATATACTAAGTTATAAAAAAAATATATATATACATATCTTAAAAAACCTATGTATTGTACAAGCTAAATAAATCCGTTTATTACACGAGCTAAATAAATATAATATAATCGGTTAACACATATAATCAATGAGATATGTCTTTAAAAAATGAACTTCGATGTACTATTTAGTTATTATAACATTTTACTTTGTTTTAATTTATTATTAGGTTAGATAATCAGATACCAACTTAAATAATTATCTTTAAAAAATTACAGCAATCACGCGTGGGGGCGTATAACCGTGTCAAGTAGCATCAATGCCACACAATTACTAATGATCACCAACTTCGGAAAAAATCATAAAACAAAATAAATAAAAACATAAAAAAATAAAATTGAACGAAATGTAGATGTAACAACGTCAAACAAATAAAACACAATATGAGAAAAATAAATGGCATGAGTAAATTTCAAACATCTCCATTCAATAGAATATTTAATCAAGCAACACATGACTAGTAGTTGGGAAAATGAGGAGGTTACAATAAGTAGCTTTTTAGTACGAGAAAAATGGGTTGGGTCAACTCGGTTGACAATGCAACAAAAAGAAAGACTTTCAGCTATCGAAAGATATGAAGTAAATTTGTCAGTGGAAGGGAATACCGATGGCAATCCCTGGGTTATACTCAGTTAGAAAGAAAGGTGTGGGTGATTTGATTGCTAACAAATTATTGATGGTATAATTAGAAACAGAAATTAGCTATTGTTTTCATGTCCGCTTCATTGACTAATTAGCAATTGGTAATCTACAAGGGATTATCGACGACCTTATTAATGTGCCTTTTTTTTCCACAGGCAGATTCAATCAATCGGTACTTTTCCGTTGTTGATACGCATTTACGTAGTAGTCACATTAACACTTTCTCTTAGCATGATATTCAACCTTAGTTGTGTGACACCCGATAAACTCAGGCTAATAAATTTTATCAAACTTATAAGTCTACCTTAGCAAAACATTCATAAAACATACTTAACTAGGTTAATTGAGTCAATTTCATGATTCGGAGAATCATCGGGAGTCGTTACGGTGATTCGGGGAATCATCAGGAGTCGGTTTGATGGCCCGGGGGATCATCGGGAGTCGGTTATGCACATGTGTCCAAGGGTTGGTGATTCGGAGGATCATTGGGTAAGAACGCACATGCACGAGTCTCGAGTCCTAGGAGTTGGTGAATTAACGTAAGCGTGCTAGTTATCGAGTAATAAGTGTTTTACTACCATTATGTAACTTGTTGGTATGTGGATACGTGAATTAATATGTTGAAATACTGTTTAACGCATCGAAAAACCAAATTGACTTGCTACGGGCGACTAGCAAGCTAGTCGTGTCCCCAGCATGTCTGGCGTGACTAGCTGCAGCTATAAATGCCACCCTTAACTTGTTAAACATCATTTGTACAACCCTAACTCGCCCCTAACCTCTCTCACACCATCCTTAACCTCTGAAACCCGTTGTTGCCCTAAATCTACCATTTCAAAGCTTAAAACATCATTTCCAAGCAAGATCTAAGGTGTGTTATTCTTTCTAAGCTCTTGTTAAGTCATTATTTTGAACCCTAAAGGTTCAGACTTGATTTTAATATGTTTCTATCTTTGAAAACTTTTGCAAAAAGTTTTAAGCAAGTTCTAATCATTTATATGGGTTTTTAACAAAAGATACAAGTTTGAAATGGTTTTTGATGATCTAAACATGGGGATTCTTGTGTATTTGTTATTTGGCTGATATGGATTAGTTGTTAGGATGTTTATCTCAGGTTTAGATGGTTGTTTGACGTGTTTTAGGAATAATACGATTTTTGACCCGTTTGAGGGTATTAGAAGGATTTAGGATGTTATGTGATGATTTGATGATGGAAACTTGTTAGGGTTTATGCTAGAATGATCTAACAACAACTTGATGATTGTAATGTGCTTGTATGATGAAATCTGATTATTTGCCATATAGGGTAAAGTTTTCATGTAATGATGTGATGTTTCCATAATATTATTCCATTTTGGGAAATACTTACAATTAGTGTGTTAAACGGATGATAAATTGGGGATTATTGATAGGGTTGGGTTGTTTGATGATTGTGGATTGATTTTGGGTGTTTCTACATGTTTCGGATCTGATTTAGAGGGTTTCGCGCGCGAAAATAGCCAACAGCCTGTAGAGGGGCGACTAGCTTAGCTAGTCGCCTGTATAATGGCTACTTGTGTCCCTCAGGGGCGACTAGCCTGTTTTGATGCTAGTTGTGTATTTTAGTTTCCAGTCGTGTGTTTTGATGCCGAAAATGTGTTTGGGAGCTCCGTAACATGTTTGGACACCTAGGAATATATCGTAAACCCCGTGGCATGTCTAGGAAACCTCGTAACATGTGTTATAACATATATGTGCATTATGTGAACTATGTGCAAGAACTTGTGAACTGTTACTCGTATAAGGGGCGTATCTACACATGGCTACTTGTTTACTTACATTTGACTTACACAGGTATATCGGATCACCAACGGGATGTCGGGTCTTGTCTTGTGTGGTCGTGTCAAACGTTAACACTCTTACGAGCATTTAAAGTCAAGGTCTTGGACACTAAGGGTCTTTTTACAAACATACCATTGGTCAAACATTAATAGGTTATCTATGGTAGGTTTCCAGCAGGTGGACTGCCATAACAAGCCTAGTATTTTATTACGTGAAGAACTCAACCTAAGGTGAGTATCACGACCCCACATTTACTGTTTTCATTTCGAGGGAGAAACATGTGGTACAAACTTTACTATCTTTAGACCATAGTATTACATTATATCACATGGGTACTAAGCAACATTACATCATTTAAGTCTTTTTCTAACTTTTGAACCATGAATATGTGGATACATAGTGGGGAAAGTGTGAATAGATCTATTAGGCCCGGCAAGCCCCACTCGGGTCGACTGGAGTTCAGATGGGTGCATATTTGTCCTATCTAACTTACGACACCGGGTGATGCCCGATGGCGAGTAGGCATCTCTAACGTTCAGAAATGGTTCATAACGCTTTAGTATTATGTAACGGTGTCTAGCTAGCATCAGGTATAGCTGTAAGGATTATTGGGTCTGGTTTACAAACGTTTACTTACTTTTACGAACTTTAACCTCTGTGACTCACCATCACTTTATGTGTTGACTAACATAGCATGTTTTTCTCAGGTCGCTAAGGTAGCTGCATAGGATAGGATGCAGTAGAGTCCACCGCATTTATCTTTTGTCTTGCATCATGTTAAACAATTATTTTTGAACTTTGAACTATTTTCTGTTGCTAAGGACGATGTGTTTTAATATATAAGGTAATATTTTGGTTATTTGTTTGAGATACTAAACAAAACTTACCAAGGGCAGCTCAAAACATGGATGGAGGACTTTAGCATTATTTTTCTATTTCCCAAAGCCGAGCCACACCCCATTAACACTTTCTCTTAGCCTGACATTCAACTTCTATTTCATGATAAAATGTTAGGAATAAAATGTTAGAAAGTGCCTCTTATAATTTACTACTTTCTAATTTTTAATGATATAATATATATACACACCCATTCAGAGTGTTAGGTTATTTTCAGTTGAGGATTTAGTACGAGAAGAAACCTAAATCTTAATTTTTATTAGTAATGATTCATATATTTTTGAAGTTTTTACTTTTTTATATATCATTGTTTATGTTACAAAAACCTATAAAATTAATGCAATCAAATGTTTTTTTTAAGGTTTAAACTATTTCCTACACATGTGTTATATTATGTGTAGGTAATGTTCCTGCACAAAATTTATAGGTTATATAAATTAATGAAATTACTTTATATACTTGTTATATTTTCAAGATAGATGAATAAACAACACATTTCAACACTTTTCTTATATTTTTATTTTTTTTTAAATGATAAAAATGAATTATTTATCTTCTTTTTTTCGCACTTCTCCCATTAAAACCTCTTCCGAAATGAACCATCCCGGTTATCGTATTAAAACTACAAAGATGAATATATGAGATGCAACTTGTAGCACATAAAGTATATAACAAGGGGCATAGGAAGAAGAAGGGTCTCTTCAAAATCAGAATGGCCAACGTTTCACACTCAAGTTTACGTACTTGTAGTACACATTATTTTCCTATTATAAAAGCATATTATGAATATATATTTTTTTTAAATGGACAGCTCAATCAACTTATAATAACACTCATGACATAAAAAAACAAACCAACCCCCTCCCACCCACACACATAAGATTCTAGCATTATCTATTGAAATACATCATGATTATTATATTAATATACTCGAATTGATATATACAAATTTACGCAACTTTATGTGTATGCATGTATTACAAAAATTAAAATATGGATAGTTTTAATATAAATTCCTGATTTACAAATGCAGCGTAGAAATTTGTTAGTAGTTACTAGGAAAAGAGGATAGAGAAAACAAAGAAACTAATCAAATAAAAAGAAAATATCACTTAACCTTTTATGTTCATATTGTTAATTTCATTATATATGTATATAAAAGCGACAACGAGTCATACTTGATTTTTGAATTTTAAAGATTCTATTTGAGTTATATATATCATCATGTAGTCATTAACATATATATTAATTTCATTTTCAAAAGACATGTTCATGTATTATAAGGCTCTGACTTTTTGTAGATGTATTGTCAATTTAAAAAACAAATTTGTTGGATCATTCCATAAGACTTTCAATTAAGTACAAAATGAACCACTAGACAGACACCTCAGCTAACATGGTTGATGGTGAATACTCTAGATTGTGGTTGTTTTCTAGATAACAATTATAAACAAAAACTATAGTTTTTGACCAATATTTTATAAAATAACAATATAAAATTCTAAATATATATTGTGGGCATCAATATCTGGTTATGCAAATGGGGTCTACTGGTACTTAACATTGGACCCACAATTTAGACTTAAAAGAATTTTAGGTCAAACTCTTATCAATCTATAAATAATAGTAAACCCTAGCAACGCACAACATAACCATACAAAAACAAAGGCATGATGAAATCTCTCTCAACCCTTATGATCTTCTTCTCCCTTCTATTGGTAAGGACTCATCCTAAACTTCATCTTCTTCATATTAATTTTTATACACTTCTTATCGCGTATAAATCGTTTCATTTTCTAAAAAAAAAAAAAAAATACACAAAATAAAGAAACTATCATAACACAAAAAACTTTTGGTTCCCATAAGTTCATAACATGTTGACATGCCCCTATTAATGATCCATTTATGAATACCTATATGAGGAAATCAATTTAAATTGAGTATTATTAGGTATCTATATATAACAAGTTTAACAAGATACTATTTGATATTTTGTGTTGAAATCCAAGAAATGTATAAAACTTATAATAAACTTTAATTCTTTGTTGTTTCGTCATGTGTACAATCAGATTTTGAGCAGTATTGAAGCAAGTAGAAATCCTCGAGAATACTGGAAAAGCGTAATGAAAGATGAACCCATGCCAAAAGCGATCCAAGATGTTTTACCTCTAGAAGATGGTATGAAAGTGAACAAGGATATGTTCATCAGGAACTTCGACTTAAAACCGAATCTCATAATTTACCGCTCTCATGTTGTGTATAGTGAAAAGAATCATCACATAGTTTCTTCATCTTCATCGTCGTCGTCATTTGATGAGTTGAATTAATTAGTCAAAATCGTTTATGTATTAGTGAGGAGAAAAAAAGAAGTCAAAACTTGATTGTTAAGTATGTATGTATCATATCCTATTTGGTGTTAGTTATGATGGGTTATTGTTTATATATATATATATATATATATATATATATATATATATATATATTGAAGGTTATTGTCAAATAACACAAGTTTTGGTGAAGTTATTTTAAATCATTTGCATAAACAGTAGGTTTATTATTTTACAAATTACATTTGGGGGGTATTGGGGGAAAAAATTGAAATTGGTGATGCATAGAACTTGTTTGGCGGCATCTAATTAACCAAACCTTGATGCCGCCAATTGAGATGATGTATTTGAAGCCGCCAATTCATTTTAAGGTATTGATGCCGCCAATTCATATCTAAGTTTCATTTCTTATATAAGGCGAGGCCTCTGCCCATTCTCTCTATCCCATTCCACACCTATACAAATACATTATAACCACAATAAACCCTCATTTACAACACATTGTAAAAAACTAAACAAAATACCAATATGAGATATAATACTTTTCCTGCAATGTTCTGGAGGGTACGGTTTTTTATTGATATTGGGTCGGTGTTACATTCACATGGAGTTTTAACAGTTTTGGGCGGGGATGAGCCGTGCTTAAAAGCATCCGCTCCTGTCTCATCCCCTGCTTGGCATCACTTTTCTGGGGTCCAAAAAAGCGGTGCCTTTGGATCGGTGTTACATCCACATGAAACTACTTGGATCGATGTTACATCCACACGTGGTATAACACGTGTAGAATGCAACATTGTCACTGTAGTTTATAATATTTTGCCGTTGGTTGTCCTTGCTAGTCTCAATCTCCAGTCTACCAAACCCGGACATTCCAACGGTCTCTTTAGGGGAGTCAACTTTCCAGACAAAGCCTGTAGGTCAAGGCCATCCGGTGTTGATGAATCACATCATGTGATTAGCGACGTCGAAGACATCGGATGATGCGGTTCTTCACCGTGCTACTTTGGCAGGGCTGTCTGGGTTGATCATTGGGTACCCTTAGATTTGGTACACATATTCAACAGATTGATTGATGTTCCCCTGTTTGATTCAGATGGGTTCGGACCCCAACTTGATCCCGAGCCCTCAGTTTGACTTCAATAAAGCAATTGTGTTGGAAGGTGGGAAACGGAAACTTAATGAACTCGGTAGATTGTATAGTTTGATGGAGTAGTTTGGAATTGGTGATCTCGGAAATAAATTGTCTTGTAACTCGGTAGACTGTATAGTTTGATTGAGTAGTTTGGAAAAATAGTTGTTAAGTAAATTTGTATTATTTGTTTTAAATAAATCTATCATTATTACCTGGCCCGTTTTCAACAAATTGAGTTTTCCACAAAAATGACATCCGGGCCGTTTTCGGGACTCCCGGATCAGGCATCGGAGACCCGAAAACGGCCCGGAATTCGTGCGAAACCCGTGTATTAGCCAAGGCCAGCGCGTCCGAAAGCCCGGATGCCTGACGGGCTGACCCTGCCAGAGTGTACAGAGGCCCAAAAATGGCAGCCTGGCCCGTTTTCAACAAATTGAGTTTTAAAAAAAAAAGACCTCCGGGCCGTTTTCGGGCCTCCTGGATCAGGCCCCGGAGACCCAAAAACGGCCCGGACTTCGTGCGAAACCCGTGTATTAGCCAAGGCCAGCGCGTCCGAAAGCCCGGATGCCTGACGGGCAGGCCCTGCCAGACTGTACAGAGGCCCAAAAATGGCAGCCTGACCCGTTTTCAACAAATTGAGTTTTCAACAAAAATGATTATGTGATCTTGTTTTAGTGTTTAACGCTTGTATTTAGATTTTAATTCTAGTGGTTGTTTCTCACAACAATGTTTGAATCACATGTGGCTTAACGATTTGTATATTCATATGCATACACCAAAAAGAATGTTACAACAACAGTAATTAACACATGATTAAAAGTTAAACCAGTCCGTGGGAGGCTGATTCATAAGACGTTGAGATTGCCTTCTTGGTGGTTGGTCTTGATCGTTGGGTGGTGGTCCTTGATTCCCGTACTGATTATCGGGAAAGAGGTTTAAATTCAGTGCGGTCGAAGGTCCTGGCCGGGTTGAAGGTCCTGCGTCACACGAATTATGCGGGGGATTGTAACACCCCAACCGATGGCGGAAATATCGGGATGTCACGTATTGATGATTGTTCAGTAGCTCATGGTGAATAATAAATTTCATTAAATAATTTAAATAAGTTACATACAATGTATCCAAAAATAAGTCCAACTGTTGAGCATAAGATGCTTGAAGTCTAGAGAGTTAGCATAAGGAGAAATTTGAAGTTTATGCTTTATTTGGTTATTTGATGTATTAGAATTCCATTCAAGACTTATTATGTATTTCAATTTTGGATATTTTTTTTACTTTAAATAAATTTCAATTACAACTTGAATACCATGTGCTACTGAACAATCATCAATACGTGACATCCCGATGTTTCCGCCATCGGTTGGGGTGTTACAAATTGGTATCAGAGCCATGGTTATAGGGAATTAGGTTATTAAAAAAAA
The DNA here is from genome assembly GCA_028751855.1 of Ambrosia trifida. Lineage (NCBI taxonomy): Eukaryota > Viridiplantae > Streptophyta > Magnoliopsida > Asterales > Asteraceae > Ambrosia > Ambrosia trifida. The sequence continues at coordinate 113,724,963 of CM054122.1, forward strand.
TAATCTAGTCTATAACCATAGGATTATAATCAGTACTTGCTCCTTTTACTTGCAACCCTACTTGTTTCTATTCTCTATCTCCCTCCTACCTCTTATCCCTACTTTAGTCCCTACAAGAAGATTGTTCTCCATCACAAGATCTACTCTTAGACTAATAGGACAAATCCTCAGGTTTAGCCTGAACCACCTTGAAGATCTCGTCGAAGTTCTAGATTTTAATAACGAACACATGCAATCTGGAAGGGTGAACGCCTGTATTCTGAGTTTTCTGTCTAGGACTGGCATTGCGCATAAATCCCAATCAGACGAGGGACCCGGATGCCTACCTGGGAATTTTCGGGATGAGTGTTCACTTATAGGCTAAAGCATGTCTTCACTATGTTATTAGAATATAGAAGTTTTGATAAGTCAACGTTTTCGTTTATTCATTTTAATTAATGAATAAATGATTACACTCACTTTCCTTAAACTAAGCTCTAAAATCTCAAAATTTTACAGCTTAAATCAATCTCATTTCATAACCATACATGGATTTCACAATCATACTTCACCTTACCATCTTAGCCATTTTTTAAATATTCAACACCCTACCCAAATCATATAATCTCCATACTATAAAATAAACTCTTTATCAACTATCTTCACATTCACTATCTCTCACAACTTTGATTCTGCTTCAAGAATTTTTCATCATCCTCTCAAGAACTAAATTCATATCCTTCACCTTCTCACACATGAGCTAGTTACCCATGATAACCAAACTATTGAAACTTGATTGTGTGTTGCATCAAACATAATCCTTAGTTATACATGAGGATTCGACTATTTACCTTATTTGAACATTTGAAACTAGAATTCATGGAATATAAACTATTTACTATAGACACACCTAGAGTCATTAACCTTATCTAGGGCAACTCTATTACAACTCGTATGCTATACTTGATACTTGATTGCTTACATGTACATATTGTCAATTTGCAATTCATGTGTGTAATAATTGGTACACTTAATCAAACAACTGATAGATGATGAAGTACTTGCTCAACAGTTAGTAGAGTACAAAATAACCTACTCAACGATTGGTAGAGGTCATCATGCCTGCTCAACAGTCGGTAGAGGCCCTACAACCTGCTCAACGACTGGTAGAGGCTATCATACCTGCTCAACAATCGGTAGAGGTTCCTACTCACTGACTGGTAGAAGTCTTTTTCCTGCTCAACAGTCACTACTAGAAAATAGGCCTAATGCAACCTTTTATACGCAACCTTTTTAAATGAGTTGAATTTGACTCTAGTTCAAATTTGTTAAACACAAAGGTTGCATTAGAAGATATAATGCAACTTTTTTAATAAAAGTTGCAAAAATATGTTGAATTTGCAACTTTTTTTGTATAAATGTTACAAACCACTTTAAATTGCAACTTTTGTTAGAAAGGTTTCATTGTGAAAACAATAATTCAACTTTCATTTTAATAAGTTGCATTCTTGAAAGTTAAATAAAAGCTAATAATTTAAAAGAAAAAAAGAAAATGAAAAAAATTGTAAAAGATGAAAAACATATGAGAACAAAGTTAATATTGTAGAAGTGTTAGTATAAATTGTATAAAAATATAAAAGTATTGAGATAAAAGTAATTAAATTAAAGTTAAAAAGAAAAAAATAACAAAAGTGTGTACAACCTACTAAATATAAGATCATGTGTAGTGGGGTTGAAATTTGAAGCCCCTCACTTGGGCAAATGTTGACACGTAACGTGTGAGTCCCACCAAAGGCTTGAAATTTATAAGAAGTGTAGTGGTGTGGTGTGAGTGTGTGTATATGATAATGCCAATGTTTCAACCTTTTATGCACAAAACACTTATTAAATATATGTTGCAAAATTTTATTATTAGTTTATAAATAACTTTAATCGGTTAGTTTTTCGACTACCTTGATATTAAATATTGTTATTTATCGTTTTCCCGCTATAGATTCTATTCATTCCCTCCCTCAAATTTAATCATTTTCATCCTAACCCATTTGCCGCTCTAAATTCCCCATTTCCCTGCCTTAATTTTAGTCATTACCCCTTAAACTACATTCCAGCCATAACCACTTTCATCTCTTTTCCCTGTATTCTCAAAACCCCCTCCCTCTGTTGTAACATCGCGAAATTGTTTCCCCAAATTTTAATATAAACGCCCCCATTTTCGTTACGTTTTATACAAACGTGCCTAAGTCTCCATTACCCTAACTCATAATTTATATATATATATATATAGTTATATATATATATATAAATGTTTATAATAATAATAATAATAATAATAATAATAATAATAATAATAATAATAATAATAATAATAATAATAATAATATGTTTTGTAGTAGGCTTGTAATTTTGGTCCAACCTAACACCCCTTATCCTTTAGCCATTAATCTAAACAGGCCCAGCAGTTGTTTACCCGGCCCAAACCAAGCCCAAACCCCCATATCAACTCTATAAAAAAAAATGGGTTATTGCTTATGCCGGGTATCGAACCCGGACAACCTCCACACCAAACACGCGCGTCCACCATCTGAGCCATGTCTATCTATTGTTTCAAACCCAACCCATATTATATATAAAGCCACCCACCGCCTTCCCCTTTGGCTGCTTCTACGTGCAGCAGCAGAAAGAATGGAGGACCAAGAAAAATTCCATTTCTTTGGCTTAATTCACGCGAGTTTTTACCTATTTTAGTATGAATACGAAATCCCCAGTCCATTACGCGTGGAACCTTCGTCAAATAACAATCATTTAGCATCAATTGATTGACTAACGCGTCCCACATTCAATTGTGGTCAATACTTGCCAAATCAAACACCTAGGCTTAAACACTATAAATTGAACGCTCCCAAGCCTGCTACACTCGCCAATACTCCTCTTCTTAACCTCCAATTCCTCTTAAAAATCATTTGTACGTGTTCACGATCGCAGTTTGACTTTTTGGTTGACCGATCAATCAAGCTCGAAACAACTTTGTAAGTGAAATGTTTTTGATGGGTTTTGATCATCGGCATCTACCCAGTGTTTCCCCTATGATTAATTAGATTAACATTGTGTAATTTGTTCAATTGAGAATGCTAGGGCTCGTAATCATAATTTGGGGAAGAACACTAATTTGCATAACATATTAATATTTAAAGAACAGAGAACAATCACAACCACTGGTCTAGACCAAGTGGTTGTGTTGTTGGTTTGATACACTGCAGACGCAGGTTCAAATCCCACAAGCATCATCTTTTTTTTAAAAGCTTAACTTTTATATATATCCATTTATATATTTAAAATTCATTTTAAAATACCAAAACCCTTTTATAAATTCTACAAAAATTATATTATGTTGATCTGATGAAAAAGTTCAACACCCAATTTTTAGTTTTCAAAAATTTATTTATTTAATATTTATAATAATTAAATCAAGTTTATTCTATTTTATTTATAAAAATCTATAAAAATATCAAAACGATCTTATTAGTTTCCACAAAAATTATTCTAAGTTTATATAACAATAAACTTTTCTGAAAAGATTTTTATTTCAGAAAAATCATTTATTTAATATTTTTAATCAATTTTTGTTAGTTTTAATCATAATTAAATCATAATAAATTCAATTTTTGTTATTTTTGCACCAAATTTTTATACAAATTATTTCTGATCATTTAGAACAGAAATATGAATTTTAAACTAAAAATTATTTAATTTTAATATTTTTAAATATTAAAGTTAGATTTGGACAATTTGTTATAAATAGATTAAATAATCTATTTTAAAGAAAATAATTTTATAAAAATTATTTTTATACTTTAAACACATTCTTGTGACCATCTTAGATTTAAATCTCATAAAAAGATTTTTAGTTATTTATTTACTAAATTTCTCTCAATTGGCGAATATTTTTAATATTAATCAAACGAGCACTTATCCCCAATTCGAAGCCCTAGAACATATACATTTGTATACTAGTTAGACTTAGACATATTTTATTACCTTATTATAGGGTGCTACTTGACACATTTGGGCAACACATTATTTTCAAGAGATAACATTTTACCAAGGTGAGTTTTACATAGCCCCTTTTCTATTTATCACCGTTTTTGGGGTGAAACATGTTACCACATCATTTATGCAATTCAATCATCAATGTGTCTATGTGTTTTCTATGTTGCATTATGTCTTGAGCATGATTAGAGTAAGCACCATTCTAGCATAATCATTAACTCCGTACAAGCCGGCGGTAAACATTGATAGATCTATTGGACTGACAATCCCACCCGGATACGTGCCTCCTACAAAGGTTACGTGGGTGTTTGTTATCGTATAACATATTCAATTGGACCATGAGCGTATGGTATGTATCATATTATAACAGTCATCAGGGTTGATTATGCACTCGATTTATTTCTAGTATGTTCTCACATATGGACTAGATTGACATGACACATGAATTGCACATCATTTTTATTCAATTATCAAAAACCTATGTAATTCTCACCAACTTTTGTTGACCCAAAATCTTTTCAACTTAACATGTTTCAGGTTCTATTTGCTTGAAGATATGAATTGATGCTTGAAGATATTTGTATAGTTTTATTCAATTTGATGTGCAAATTCTAGAACAATTGTATGTAATTCATTTAAATCATTTAATGGAATCTATTATTCACCATGAGCTACTAAACAATCATCAATACGTGACATCCCGATGTTTCCGCCATCGGTTGGGGTGTTACATCTGTCGCTCTTGTTTCACTTATTTATGGTGAAACCACCCATCACCTAGTCCAGTGGCACAAACTACCCACATCGATCTCCCGATACTGTAAGTTGCTTTTGTAGCTATTTATTTATTTTGATGTTGAATTTAAATAGATGGAATACAACCTGATTTGTTCTTGTCATTTTGAGGCTAAAATTGACAACCAATGTTTATTTTGTTGTTTGATTTATTGTTGCACTCTAAGTGTTTGATAAAATGTCTCAATGAAATTTCATTTAATTATCATCACCTAAGTCATGAATTTTTTCTTTCTAGGTAAAGTACTTATGAAAGTAATGTATTTTACGTGATCTGAGATGAAAATTGTTGTTGAAATCTTTGTTAAAGGTTAAAGTCAAACTTGTATTATTTAGGTTTTTCTATTTTGAGATACCCTGTTTTGTAATTTATTTATTTTTTTAAGAAAAACTAAAAGCTAACCTTACATATTTATCCATAATCTTGATTATAAATTATTGATCTTTTTTTTATTATGGTCCACAAGCATGCTATAGTTTTTGGTTTCTTGATAGTGTTCTTATATTTAGAATTTTAGAAAAGACTAAAGAGTTATTATACTGTTAGACAAAGAAGTAGATAATTTTTCTTATCAACATTGTTCATTTCGAGTCTCAAACTATGTACGGTCTAGTTCCAATTTCAAGCATTTGATTCTAAGTTTCATATATATTTAACATTGAATGTGCTATTTTAAGATTTTTAATATGCTACTTGTTATTGTAGTGTTCAATAAACCCTGAATCAATGATTTCGTGATTTTTAGTATGGTAAATATGGGTGGCAAAATGGGTAGGTTGGGTTGGGTTGGTCGTTAGGTCAGGATGGGTTTGGGTTAGGATGGGTTTGGGTCAAGATGGGTAGATTAAAAAAATGGGTTAAGATGGGTTGGGTCAGGATAGATTTAGGTCTGGATGGTTTGGATTAGGATAGGTTCATATCAAAATAGATTAAAATTTTTTTAAAAAAAAAATTAAAATAACAATGTTGTAGGATCAACCATTGGTAAAAATTATGTAGCTTATGATATGAGACAATAGTCGTGGTTGATTTTTGATTGCTCAGTGTTTGTATGGTGACATGGTGTGTGGATTTTGTCGGTGAACAGCAAAAGGATGAAGATGATAAATTTTTCGACACTTGGGATTTTGTATCATCAAGGTATGTATGTATGTGGCGTTTATATGTTTGAGTCAATGCGAATAGCATTAACATGGTTTCGGTTGATCCTACAACATTTGTTTGCTCCTTTATTAATTATTACACTACATACGGTCTTGGTCCCCATGGCTCCAAGGTTCTTGACAAAATTAAAGAGCTTTTTTTTCGCGAAACAATTTTTTTTTTTTTTTGCAAGAATCCGTCTTGGTGTATTAATGAAATTCCACACATGGAGTGAATTTAAATTATCATTGACTTTGAAGGAGATTCTAATACAATCTAAGGTATTTTAGTTTATACCCTCAAGTCCTCAACATTAGTCACATAAATTGAGTATAATATTGTCTCGATACACTTGCTTTATAAATGAAGAATTTAACTTTTCAGATATGCTTCACACTTACAATATCATAGGTGGTTCTATTTTGTTTATTTCAACGTTTTTTACTCTATCTTTATGCATGTAATCTGATTAAGAAGAATAAAAAACTGTTGTGTAGAGTATTGTTTACCAACAACATGACCACCAAATGTTTGATGAATTGCCTATCACGAGAACCTGTTAAGGTGAGTAATCTCTTGCCTATAAATGTTTTTAATTCATTTATGTTTGGTAGATGAATACACCTTGAATTTTAATGAATATTGTTGCTGGAGCATAGTAGAGAAAAGCAATTACTTCACTATCCGATATATATATATGTATATATATATATATATAGGGGCGGTTATTCTACAAAGTAAAAGAAACGTGCGAAGGAGGCAAAGGCACTTTTGTACATGATAATTACGTAATGTTTTTGTATGTTCATGAAAACATTACGTAATTATCATTACGTAATTATCATGTACAAAAGTGTCTTCGCATCCTTCGCACGTTTGTATTACTTTGTATTTGAACCTGCCCCTATATATATAATTGTATATTATAAAAGAAGATTATTTGTTTCCGGTATTTGAACATGCTAGCTTCATGAATTAACTTAATAAGTATAAGGTTAGGTTAATTTTCTAGGTTCATAATCATAAATTCTCAAAACATTTTGTCAAATGTATGTGGGTAATGGCTTAAATTCCTATTGGCTTCCAGCATGTTAATTTATAGAATTATGTTTGCTGGCCAATCATTTTATATTTGAATTTATTTGATGAGATTTGATCTATGCTTCATGCTTATAGGGTAATGGTTGAACTTCCGGTTGGTTTCAGTTACGGAGACTCAACTGGTATGCAGTCTAATCTGTTTTACTTGTATTTGGTGTATAATTAGCAAATACCTTTTTAATAAGTTATTCTTCAAGGCTTGGGATGTTAGCCGTCGTGTTCATTGTTAATATATCTTATATTTGTCTTGATAACGTTTATTATAACTATCATATAATCAATGTTTATTGAATCAGGTGTAATATTTTTTGTTTTATTTTTGTTGTGTGTCTTTGAAGGAAATCACACAAAAGAAGATTATAGCATGTGGACATCAAAAACTACATAGTAAAATGATTCAAAGAATACAATACACTATCATATTGAGTGTGAACCTGTTTTGGATTTCTCATCAAGTCAACTTGAGATTTCTCAAAATTGATGAGCTTAGAATAACATAAATGAGGTTTTAAATTTCTAAACTATTTATTATTTTTAATATTTTAAAATCTTAAGTAATTGTTTCATGATACACATGATTAATTGAGTGTACATATTAACGTGTGTTCAGAAGCGTTGTTTGTGAGCCATGGAATCTCGCATGCCACAAAATATGCACACAGTCAGTCCTAAAAGTTTTGTTTGGATTCATGACGACATGGTAATATGTCCTTTTTTTTGCTCATTTATTCATTGTTATAGTTCCTTCATATTTAGCTATATTATCGTATATACAGAAGAACGATGGCTGGAACAAGGAACTAACTTCTTTAACCCAAATGTTGGAACGCACACGCAAAAGGAGTAAAGGGTGCATTGCGCACATTTGCTGATAAATATGACGACACAACACACAAAAAATGTAAGTTATATTTTAATGTCATGATTAGAGCTGGTTCAATAGTTTGCGGGTTGTCAATATTAGGGGTGATTCATTAGATCCTTTTATGGTCTTGATGAACAAAGAGAGAACGTGGTATCATACACTTTCCGGTAGAAGTGTTTCCAACAAAATGCTAAAAAAATTTGGATGGTGGCAGCCTTATTAAATTAGTTGAAAAGGATGAGTTGTTTGAAATACAAAAGGAGATTGAAGATCATAAAAAGAAAAAAAAAAGCTGAGATACAAGCTGTGCACGAAGATCAACAAAAGCAAAAAAGCCGAGTTGGAAGCTATGCAAATAACATCTCAAAGCAACAAGAAATGCTTCTCAAGCTTATGGAACAACTACCTATTGATGGTCAAGAGTCACAAATATGAGCAGGAGGTTTTTATTTGTCTTGATGATTGTAATTGATCACTTTGTATTGGCTTTTTTTTCATTTGGACCTATGTTATGCATTATAAGATTATTATTATTAATACTAGTATGCTATTATTGTTTTACCTTAATTTAGATAGTATGCATATACTAGAAGTTGTAGATCATCATGTAAACAATGATTTTACAAATTAATTAGGTTTTAAAATTGTGTAAAAGGTTGCATACGAAAAATTGGTAAATTGGTGATTGCGGTCTAGAGTTATAGAAGGACACAAAACCCTAATGTAAGGTAAATTGGTGATTGCGGTCCGGAACGTAATCATGAATTTACAGGTACGTTAAGGTAGTGTGAAATTCTATCAAGGTTTTCGGTAGTTGACCAATTATAAACCTTAGTTATCTCGTAGTTCATTTAGTCTTTCAATAGTCCATCAACTCATTCCTTTTAAGACTCCTAAAACTTAAGATTCTTACTCTCCTTGCTATTTCAGATGAACCTAATCCAACCCTTAAAACTCAACCATATCAAAACTCTTACCCAAATTATTCGAAACAGTTTATTCTGTTACCTATAAATTTATGTCATGCCTTAACTCGAAACTTCCCAAACCACCCTTGTCCTAATTTCTACCCAATCACCTTCAACCCTGTGTTTTCAATAAACTTCGGGACGAAGTTTCCAAAAGTAGGGGAGATTGTAACATCGCATAATTTTCCCCAAAATTTTAATACATAAAAAGCCCTTATATATATATATATATATATATTTTATTACACCTTTATCATTAATATTATACAAATGTGCCTAAGTCTTTATCCTAACTCACAACTTATATACATACATAAATGTATATAAATAATAATAATAATAATAATAATAATAATATGATTCTAAATTCTTTTTTTTTCACATACAAGATTTTTTTTTTTAAATAAAGTCTTGAGTCAAATAGTCAAAGTCCTAGTCAAAGTCTTAGTCAAACAGTTAAAGTCTTAGTCAAATAGTCAATTCATCATAAAACCTTACTTTATGGTGTTGACCAATTTTAATGGCTAATTGAATCCAAAACTAGTATAAAACCCACCTATGACCCATTATACTTTGCACCTCTAAATCGATTGTTTCAATCCGATTAAACTTTCCCTCATACCTTTCTTCTATAGTCTATTACTTCTACAATTGAAGCTTTGATTATAAGCTCTTGTAATTGGCAACTTTGGGGCTACACATATTCTATTTCTCGAGACTTAATACTTAGCTAAGGTGAGTTTACGTAACCATGTTTATGCAATTCTTCATACTTGCAACATTATACTTAAGCAATTCTACATGCATGTCTAGTTGTAGACTTTAATGCCTCATGAATTAGACAACAACAACAGTTTCAACGAGTTTCAACGAGTTTCAACATTACATAATCATTAGCTATGGCCAAGCCGGCGATACTCAATAATAGATCTATTGGATTGACAATCCCACCCGGATACGTGTACCTCCTACATAGGTAGCGTGGGTGATTGTTCTCGTTCCAACATATTAGTAAGGTGAACCGTGGATGACGGGATGGACCTAAACTAGTCGGAGGTTTGATTATGTCGTTTCAACATATCATGTTTATTCATGTAGACTTAAACTTACGATAGACATATGAATTGCTAAACTTTTATACTTCAACTATTTGCTTGACATGGCTTATGTATTCTCACCAACTTCTAGTTGCCCCCCCCCCCATTTTTACAACTCAACAGGTAATAATGATACTTGAAGTCTAGAGAGTTAGCATAAGGAGAAATTTGAAGTTTATGCTTTATTTGGTTATTTGATGTATTAGAATTCCATTCAAGACTTATTATGTATTTCAATTTTGGATATTTTTTTTACTTTAAATAAATTTCAATTAAAACTTGAATACCATGTGCCACTGAACAATCATCAATACGTGACATCCTGATGTTTCTGCTATCGGTTGGGGTGTTACAGATTTATAAGCCAAAATAAAAAGAAAGGTTTTGTTGATGCCGTGGTTCGAACCCGGGCCCTAGGCCGGTTCGTTGGTTTTAAATCACAAGCCCAGACCAACTGGTCTGGACACTGAGAACTTTTAGTTTCAGTTTATTTTAATTATATAATATAATAGAAACTGATTTATATCTAATTTAAACTAAAAAGATTAAACTGTTTCATGCGGGACTCGAGCCCGTGTGTGTTTGCAAACCAACAACAGACACAACCACCTAATCTAGATCAGGGGTTGTGTCTGATTCCAGTTTAAATAAAATATAACATATGTATTCAATCGTGTTCTTCCCCAAATTACAACTTCGAGCCCTAGCTTTTCCAATTGGTCAGATTACACAACGATAACCCAATTAACCTTAGGGTTATCGTTGTGTGTATCCCGAAGGTCAAAACCCACGAAGAAAAAGATACTTACAAAAATGTTTTGAATATGAATTGATCGGTCAACACTGAAGGTCAAACACGAACCAAAAACTCAAGAAAAACAGATTTAAGTAGGAAATTGGGGGTTGGAAGAGGGTATTCGGCGAGTTGTGATGGTTGTGTGATGTTCAATTTATAGTGTTGATGTCTAGATCATATAATTGGAATGTTTAACCGTGTCATGAATGGGTGTCGCGTAAAAGTGGAAAAATTGGTACGAATTATTGATAATTAAATGTGTATTTGACTTGTAATAGGCAAGGGGGTGACCTTGTGTGGTAGCAGTAGACTAAGTTCGTGAAAACGAGTGTTGTAGGCAAGGTTTTCTCCACTATCTTGAGCAAGATCATGAAACTCATCTTCCAGCTTCTTGATTTCATTACGAGGGCAGAACTCTGCCTTCATAATGTCTTTAGCTTGATCCCAAGTTAAGGCCAGTGCAGCTTCAGCTCCGCGGGTGCGCTTTTCCTCATTCCACCAAGTGAGTGCTCGCTTGTGAAGAACACTCATGGCATAATGGACCTTAAAGTTGTCGGGGCACTCACTGTTAATGAAGGTGTTCTCAATACCCTCAAACCATTTTAGGAGTCCTGTAGTGTGACACCCGGCAAATTCTGGTTAACAACGTGTCTAGATGAAAGTCTACCTTAGCGAGTCACGCGTATATTGTACTTAACTGGGTTAGTTAAGTCGTGTTATGGTTCGGGAACTATCAGTTTAGTATAGAGGATCATCGGATATTAGTCTAAAGGTTCATTAGATGTCAGTCCTTAACCAAGTGTACAAATGGTGACGATTCGTAGAATCGTCAGGTCATACGGAACATACAAGTCTCGAGTCCCGGGAATTGGTGAACGAGTGTGAATATGTTTGTTTGCAAGTGTTATGTGTTTAAAATCATTATGTGACTTGTCGGTATGTGAAAATGTGTTAACATATGTTAAAACGGGGTTTAACGCGCAAAACACACGGAACCAGCCCCTATAGGCGATTAGGGGAGCCCAATCGCCTATAGGGGATGCGATTGGGCCTCCATAGGGGCGATTGGCATGCTAAATGCATGCCTTAGGGGCGATTAGGCCCTAATTGCATGAAGTTTCATGCGATTAGGAGCCCTAATCGCGTGTAAATGCTGCACAATCGCGTGTTACGTGCTGGACGACTAAAAACGACTATAAATACAATGCTTGACCTCCTAAACTTCATAATAACAACCCTAGTCGTCCCATAACCCGCCCCAACACACACACAACCTCTGGAACGTGATTTTGGATCAAAACACAAGGTTTCAAGCTTATTTCATCAATCTAACACAATCTAAGGCGTGATTTTCATCCATGCAATCTTTATTAACGTTTTTATTAAATCCCTAACGGTCCAGACTTGTTCTAAAACGAATAAGCTTTCTAAAAATCGTTAATAAGTGTTGTTAATCGGATTCTAACTATCATGCATGTGTTATGTGTGTTTATGATTAAAAGCTAGGGTTTCTATGATTCAAGATGGATGATTAACATGTTATTAGGTTAGTTTCAGATTAATAATGATATCATGTTAATGAAATCTGAGTAATTGTTCATTAGGGTTATAGTTATGCATGTTAATGTGATGTTTCATGCTATGTGTATTGTGTTTGGATTACATGGTTGCATGCAGGGCTGATAAAACGAGGCTAAACGAAGGATTTTGGTTTAAACATGTTTGGTATAGTTGTTGGATCGATATTGGATGATTACACGCGTTCTGGATCTGATTTGGAGCGTTAAACGCGCGAAAAACCGGAACAGCTGGGTTACTGGCGATTAGCAACCCTAATCGCCTATGTTAGGGGCGATTAGGAGGCCAATCGCCTGTAAAGACTCCCTAATCGCCTATATTACATGCGATTGGGGGCTAAATGCCTCTATTACATGCAATTGTGATCCTAAATGCTAGTTAAGTCCTGAAATACATGTCTTATGAGCTAATTGCTAGTAGATGCATGTCTTATGAGCTAATTGCTAGTAGATGCATGTCTTATGAGCTAATTGCTAGTAGATGCATGTCTTATGAGCTAATTGCTAGTAGATACATGTCTTATGACCTAATTGCTAGTAGATACATGTCTTACGACCTAATTGCTAGTAAATGCATGTCTTATGACCTAATTGCCTATAAACTCCTGAAATGCATGTCTTATGACCTAATTGCCTATATTATAGGCGATTAGCCTTCCTAAATGCCTGTTGACCAACTTAAATGCTAGTTGACTTTTCCTAATCGCGTGTACTGCTGCTGTAAGTGTAAATTAGCATTTCGAGACCCGATTTGACATCTAGGAACATGCTAGGAACCCCGTAACATATCCAATAACTTGGTAACATATGTTCGGACTTAATTATGTGGTACTTGAACTACGTGCTATAACTTGTTGGTCGTTAACGTATGTTAAATGTGATTGCATGATTGTATGTTTGAGAGCGTAAACATAACACGGGGAGTCTCGGGTCACCAATGGGATGTCGAGTCTTGTACATTGGGTCAGTTAAACAGTCACGGTGTTTTCAAACGAACTTGGTTATGGTCTGGACATCTAGGGACTAACTAACCTGCGGGTTATTAGTCTAAGTACTTGTAACTGTCATATGTTAGGTCGCCGCTTTACGGGACTAGCATAGCTGCTGAGTTTATTTGTATTACGAAGTAACGCAACTTAAGGTGAGTTTACGGCCCCTCTTTTAACTGGTTTCACTTTTCGGGGGAGAAAACATGTGTTAAAACTTATGTTTGGTAACTACTGTCATACTATGAGTTTTCTATGGTTTACTATACGATCTTTGGAAGTCCCGGGGGGAACCATGAATGTGCGGGTTTGCACAACGGGGAAATGTGAATAGCGCTATTGGGAGTGACCAACCCCGCTCGTCAACTTGGAGGGTCGGCGGGTGCATATTGTCTCAAACAGGAACAACAGGTTTACTACATCGGGCACGACATCTGGTTTGCGAGTTAGTAATGGTTTTCCAATCGTGATAGTAACAAAACATACGCCTAGCTAGCGTACTTTGGTTTTCGATTTGTTATAGTATGGACAGGTTGAACTTGGTACTTGGATTACAAACCTGTAAACTCACCAGCATTTTTGTGCTGACGTATTCTCTTACATGTTTTCTCAGGTTGCTAAGGTAGCACAATGGAACTAGGGCGCACGCGTCTGCACGGCGTCTAGTTAGGATTGCATGGTTTTCAAACGTTGAACACTTGGTTTATTTTGGATTATGTTTTGAATAAGCTTCCGCTGTATTTGGGGAATTTTAAACTATGTTTTTGAAATTGCATATGTTCATTTAGACTTGTTTATTGTGATCGTTGGTTTAGATCCTGGTTTGTCATGCGCCTCGCAGTAAAACTCCGCAAGTGGATTTGAGGGTGTGACATGTAGCTCCTTTTTCTCCACTGAACTCTTAAGCACTTTAATTCCTGTAATCCCCCTAAGTTCAGTGCTTAAGAGTTCAGTGGAGAAGAAAGAGCTACAGGACTCCTACAATGGTTTGAGGGTATTGAGAACACCTTCATTAACAGTGAGTGCCCCGACAACTTTAAGGTCCGTTATGCCATGAGTGTTCTTCACAAGCGAGCACTCACTTGGTGGAATGAGGAAAAGCGCACCCACGGAGCTGAAGCTGCACTGGCCTTAACTTGGGATCAAGCTAAAGACATTATGAAGGCAGAGTTCTGCCCTCGTAATGAAATCAAGAAGCTGGAAGATGAGTTTCATGATCTTGCTCAAGATAGTGGAGAAAACCTTGCCTACAACACTCGTTTTCACGAACTTAGTCTACTGCTACCACACAAGGTCACCCCCTTGCCTATTACAAGTCAAATACACGTTTAATTATCATTAATTCGTACCAATTTTTCCACTTTTACGCGACACCCATTCATGACACGGTTAAACATTCCAATTATACGATCTAGACATCAACACTATAAATTGAACATCACACAACCATCACAACTCGCCGAATACCCTCTTCCAACCCCCAATTTCCTACTTAAATATGTTTTTCTTGAGTTTTTGGTTCGTGTTTGACCTTCAGTGTTGACCGATCAATTCATATTCAAAACGTTTTTGTAAGTATCTTTTTCTTCGTGGGTTTTGACCTTCGGGATACACACAATGATAACCCTAAGGTTAATTGGGTTATCGTTGTGTAATCTGACCAATTGGAAAAGCTAGGGCTCGAAGTTGTAATTTGGGGAAGAACACGATTGAATACATATGTTATATTTTATTTAAACTGGAATCAGACACAACCCCTGATCTAGATTAGGTGGTTGTGTCTGTTTTTGGTTTGCAAACACACACGGGCTCGAGTCCCGCATGAAACAGATTAATCTTTTTAGTTTAAATTAGATATAAATCAGTTTCTATTATTTTATATAATTAAAATAAACTGAAACTAAAAGTTCTCAGGGTCCAGACCAGTTGGTCTGGGCTTGTGATTTAAAACCAACGAACTGGTCTAGGGCCCGGGTTCGAACCACGGCATCAACAAAACCTTTCTTTTTATTTTGAAACTCTTAAGCTGAAACTCTGTGAAGCTTCTATCTTGTCTCTACCTGATGGCAATGATGATTTCGTGGTCTTTTGTGATGCATCGAACCAAGGTCTTGGTTGTGTTCTCATGCAACGAGGAAAGGTTATTGCTTATGCGTCTCGACAACTCAAGACTCACGAAAAGAATTATACCACCCATGATCTTGAATTGGGCGCTGTTGTCTTTGCTCTCAAGATTTGGAGACATTATCTTTATGGGACCAAATGTGTGGTGTTCACGGACCACAAAAGTCTCCAACATGTCTTCGACCAGAAGAATCTTAACATGTGGCAACGACGTTGGGTTGAATTACTTAACGACTATGATTGCGAAATTCGCTACCATCCTGGCAAGGCGAATGTTGTGGCTGACGCACTTAGTCGTAAAGAGCGTATCAAACTCCAATGTGCGAGAGTTCGTACTGATCTTCAAGATCGCATTCTCCAGGCTCAACACACATCAGTCACCCAAGGTAACATGTACGATGAAATGTCTTGTGGTGCTGAGACTCAACTTGAAACCAAACCTGATGGTCTTCTCTATTTTCTTAATCGACTGTGGATTCCTGACCGGGATGATCTTCGTACTTTTCTCATGAACGAGGCTCATAAGTCTCGTTATTCTATTCATCCTGGAGCTGACAAGATGTACCATGATCTCCGTTATTCTTATTGGTGGCCTGGTATGAAGAAAGACATTGCTCTTTTCGTTGCGAAATGCCTCACTTGTTCAAAGGTCAAGGCTGAACATCAACGACCATCTGGTATGCTTGAACAACCAGAGATTCCTGTATGGAAATGGGAGAGCATAGCTATGGACTTCATCACCAAACTCCCTCGTACACCCAAAGGTTTTGACAGTATTTGGGTTATTGTCGATCGTTTGACCAAGTCAGCCCACTTCTTACCTATTCGTGAGAAGTATTCTGTGGAAAGGTTGGCAAAGATGTACGTAAGTGAAATCGTATGTCGTCATGGTATACCTTTGGACATTATCTCTGATCGCGATGGTCGTTTCACCTCTCACTTTTGGGATTCTCTACAAGATGCTTTGGGCACCAAGTTGAACCTGAGTACTGCTTATCACCCTCAAACAGATGGTCAGACTGAACCGACCATCCAGACACTTGAGGATATGCTCAGGGCATGTATCATCGATTTTGGTGGCGCATGGGATTCTCATCTTCCTTTGGTTGAGTTTTCATATAACAACAGTTATCACGCCAGCATTAACATGGCTCCTTTCGAGGCACTCTATAGTCGTAAATGTCGTTCACCTGTCTGTTGGACTGAGGTTGGTGAGGCTCGTATCACTGGACCTGAACTAATCCAGGAAACCACAGACAAAATTCAACTTATTCAGGATAATCTTCTCAAGGCTAGAAGTCGTCAGAAGAGTTATGCTGATAAACGTCGTAAACCCTTGGAATTTCAAGTTGGGGACCTTGTACTACTTAAGGTATCCCCTTGGAAAGGAGTAATTCGTTTCGGTAGAAAGGGAAAACTAGCTCCTCGATACGTAGGCCCCTTCAAAATTCTTGACAGAGTTGGAAAAGTGGCTTACAAACTTGATCTTCCACCTGAGCTAAGCAATGTTCACCCGACCTTCCATGTTTCGAATCTCAAGAAATGCTTAGCGGATGAGAACCTTCATGTTCCTCTTGAGGATGTGCAAATTGATGAAAGCATGCACATTATCGAGAAACCCGACGAGATTGTTGATACTGGAGTTAAGAAACTCAAGCGCAGTCGCATTCCGATCGTTAAGGTTCGTTGGGAATCTAAACGAGGCCCAGAGTTCACTTGGGAACGTAAAGACCAGATGAAGTCGAAGTATCCACATCTTTTTCCACCAGACTCTCCAACTCCAACTTCGGGACGAAGTTCCTAAAAGTAGGGGAGACTGTAACATTTCGTATTTATACTTGTACGTTTCACAATCATCATTAATAAAACGTCAAGTTCTATCTATAATATTCGTATTTAATTATTTTTGTCACACTTTAGAAACCCTAATACTATATATATATTATATATATATGATTATGTGTTGGTTATTATCAAAAAAATAAAAGGTGCTTGGGCCGGGAATCGAACCCGCGCCCAAGACCGGGTCAGCAACCACACAACACACTTACCATCTGGGCTGACCAACATGTTTGTTCAAATCCAGGCGCGTTATAATTATAACATCACGTAAAACATTCACAGTTGACTTGAAAAGTCAACTGTGATGAATGACTTACCATAATCCATCAAATTAACTCGTGATTTGCATAAGTTTGGTATCTATACGCGATAACCGGCCTATTGTGACTAAGCAACATGCCAATTATCAATCAATTGACATTATACGCATATAAACTTCAATGCTTGGTCAATTCTTGCCATTTCACCAATCCAGTGATAAACACTATAAATTGATCGTCCACAAGCCATCCCAACTCGCCATTTCATCTCTCTTAATCCCTCAATTCTTCACACAAACGTTGTTCTTGTTCAAACGATTACAGTTTGACTTTTAAACTTGACCAAGCAATAGAGATCGATACAACATTGTAAGTTTAATATTTTCTGTGGGTTTAGTTCATCGGCGTTCACACATCAATAGCCCATGATTAATTGGGCTATTGATGTGTGAATCAATCAATTGCAGAAACTAGGGTTCGTGGCATTTGAATTGGGGATAAACTCGTTTCAGCATAATGTATTTAGTTTAAATAAAACAGAATTAATCACAACCACTGGCCTAGGCCAAGTGGTTGTGACTGATGGTACTTACCCAAGCCATCTGGGTTCGAGTCCCGGCCATGACGCCCCTTTTTCACTTATTTTCATTTTAAAACAAACCAATTATATATATATATATATATATATATATATATATATATTACATTTAATCTTGTAAATTCATTTTTAATTATTAAAACCTTTTTATAAATTCTAAAAAAATTATTTTTAACAAATCTGATGTAAAAGTTTTACCTACAATTTTTAGTTTTCTGAAATTTATTTATTTAATATTTATAATAATTAAATCAATTTTATGCTATTATATTTATAAAAATCCATTAAAATATCAAAACAATTTTATAAATTTCTACAAAAATTATCCTGAGTTTGTACAATGATAAAATTTACTGAAATGATTTTTAATTCTGAAAAATCGTTTATTTTATATTTTTAATCAATTTTTGTTAGTTTTAATCATAATTAAATCATAATAAATTCAATTTTTGATATTTTTGCACCAAAATTTTATACAATTTATTTCTGAATATTTAGAACAGAAATATAATTTTTAAAATAATAATTCTTTAATTTTAGTATTTTTAAATATTAAAGTTTAATTTTGGCAATTTGTAATAAATAGATTTAATAATCTATTTTAAAGAAAATAATTTAATAAAAATTATTTTTATACTTCAAACACATTATTGTGAACATCCTAAATTCAAACTTTATAAAAAATACTTTCATTTATTTAATTATCAAATTTTCCTTTATTTATTTAAACATTTTATTATAAATTCAACAATTGGATATCCCCAAATCGAAACCCTAGAATATACTTGTAGACTAGATAGACTTAGACTTATTTGTTGCCTTATGCATAGGGTAATACTTGGCAATCTATTGGGCTACACTCATACTATTTCTCAATACCTAATACTATACCAAGGTGAGTTTACGTAACCATGTTTATGCGATGCTTTATACTTGCAACATTGTATTTAAGCAATTCAACATATATATGTCTAGTTGTAAACTTTATTGCCTCATGAATTAGTCTACAACAGTTTCAACGAGTTTCAACGAGTTTCAACATTACATAATCATTAGCTATGGCCAAGCCGACGATATTCAATAATAGATCTATTGGATTGACAACCCCACCCGGATACGCGTACCTCCTACATAGGTAGCATGGGTGATTGTTATCATTCCAACATATTATTAAGGTGAACCGTAGATGACGGGATGGACCTAAACTAGTCAGAGGTTTGATTATGTCGATTCAACATATTATGCTATTCATGTAGACTAAAATTTACGATTGACATATGAATTGCTAGACTTTTATACTTAAACTATTTGCTTAACATGGATTATGTATTCTCACCAATTTCTAGTTGACCCCCCCCCCATTTTTACAACTCAACAGGAAATAATGATGCATGAAGACTAGAGTATTTCCATGAAGAATAATTTGAAGTCTATGCTTGCTTGGTCTTTTGTGATGTATTAGATTTCCACATTTAAAACTCTATTTTCTTAATCGACTGTGGATTCCTGACCGGGATGATCTTCGTACTTTTCTCATGAACGAGGCTCATAAGTCTCGTTATTCTATTCATCCTGGAGCTGACAAGATGTACCATGATCTCCGTTATTCTTATTGGTGGCCTGGTATGAAGAAAGACATTGCGCTTTTCGTTGCGAAATGCCTCACTTGTTCAAAGGTCAAGGCTGAACATCAACGACCATCTGGTATGCTTGAACAACCAGAGATTCCTGTATGGAAATGGGAGAGCATAGCTATGGACTTCATCACCAAACTCCCTCGTACACCCAAAGGTTTTGACAGTATTTGGGTTATTGTCGATCGTTTGACCAAGTCAGCCCACTTCTTACCTATTCGTGAGAAGTATTCTGTGGAAAGGTTGGCAAAGATGTACGTAAGTGAAATCGTATGTCGTCATGGTATACCTTTGGACATTATCTCTGATCGCGATGGTCGTTTCACCTCTCACTTTTGGGATTCTCTACAAGATGCTTTGGGCACCAAGTTGAACCTGAGTACTGCTTATCACCCTCAAACAGATGGTCAGACTGAACCGACCATCCAGACACTTGAGGATATGCTCAGGGCATGTATCATCGATTTTGGTGGCGCATGGGATTCTCATCTTCCTTTGGTTGAGTTTTCATACAACAACAGTTATCACGCCAGCATTAACATGGCTCCTTTCGAGGCATTCTATATTCGTAAATGTCGTTCACCTGTCTGTTGGACTGAGGTTGGTGAGGCTCGTATCACTGGACCTGAACTAATCCAGGAAACCACAGACAAAATTCAACTTATTCAGGATAATCTTCTCAAGGCTAGAAGTCGTCAGAAGAGTTATGCTGATAAACGTCGTAAACCCTTGGAATTTCAAGTTGGGGACCTTGTACTACTTAAGGTATCCCCTTGGAAAGGAGTAATTCGTTTCGGTAGAAAGGGAAAACTAGCTCCTCGATACGTAGGCCCCTTCAAAATTCTTGACAGAGTTGGAAAAGTGGCTTACAAACTTGATCTTCCACCTGAGCTAAGCAATGTTCACCCGACCTTCCATGTTTCGAATCTCAAGAAATGCTTAGCGGATGAGAACCTTCATGTTCCTCTTGAGGATGTGCAAATTGATGAAAGCATGCACATTATCGAGAAACCCGACGAGATTGTTGATACTGGAGTCAAGAAACTCAAGCGCAGTCGCATTCCGATCGTTAAGGTTCGTTGGGAATCTAAACGAGGCCCAGAGTTCACTTGGGAACGTAAAGACCAGATGAAGTCGAAGTATCCACATCTTTTTCCACCAGACTCTCCAACTCCAACTTCGGGACGAAGTTCCTAAAAGTAGGGGAGACTATAACATTTCGTATTTATACTTGTACGTTTCACGATCATCATTAATAAAACGTCAAATTCTATCTATAATATTCGTATTTAATTATTTTTGTCACACTTTAGAAACCCTAATACTATATATATATATATATTATATATATATGATTATGTGTTGGTTATTATCAAAAAAATAAAAGGTGCTTGGGCCGGGAATCGAACCCGCGCCCAAGACCGGGTCAGCAACCACACAACACACTTACCATCTGGGCTGACCAACATGTTTGTTCAAATCCAGGCGCGTTATAATTATAACATCACGTAAAACCTTCACAGTTGACTTGAAAAGTCAACTGTGATGAATGACTTACCATAATCCATCAAATTAACTCGTGATTTGCATAAGTTTGGTATCTATACGCGATAACCGGCCTATTGTGACTAAGCAACATGCCAATTATCAATCAATTGACATTATACGCATATAAACTTCAATGCTTGGTCAATTCTTGCCATTTCACCAATCCAGTGATAAACACTATAAATTGATCGTCCACAAGCCATCCCAACTCGCCATTTCATCTCTCTTAATCCCTCAATTCTTCACACAAACGCTGTTCTTGTTCAAACGATTACAGTTTGACTTTTAAACTTGACCGAGCAATAGAGATCGATACAACATTGTAAGTTTAATATTTTCTGTGGGTTTAGTTCATCGGCGTTCACACATCAATAGCCCATGATTAATTGGGCTATTGATGTGTGAATCAATCAATTGCAGAAACTAGGGTTCGTGGCATTTGAATTGGGGATAAACTCGTTTCAGCATAATGTATTTAGTTTAAATAAAACAGAATTAATCACAACCACTGGCCTAGGCCAAGTGGTTGTGACTGATGGTACTTACCCAAGCCATCTGGGTTCGAGTCCCGGCCATGACGCCCCTTTTTCACTTATTTTCATTTTAAAACAAACCAATTATATATATATATATATATATTACATTTAATCTTGTAAATTCATTTTTAATTATTAAAACCTTTTTATAAATTCTAAAAAAAATTATTTTTAACAAATCTGATGTAAAAGTTTTACCTACAATTTTTAGTTTTCTGAAATTTATTTATTTAATATTTATAATAATTAAATCAATTTTATGCTATTATATTTATAAAAATCCATTAAAATATCAAAACAATTTTATAAATTTCTACAAAAATTATCCTGAGTTTGTACAATGATAAAATTTACTGAAATGATTTTTAATTCTGAAAAATCGTTTATTTTATATTTTTAATCAATTTTTGTTAGTTTTAATCATAATTAAATCATAATAAATTCAATTTTTGATATTTTTGCACCAAAATTTTATACAATTTATTTCTGAATATTTAGAACAGAAATATAATTTTTAAAATAATAATTCTTTAATTTTTGTATTTTTAAATATTAAAGTTTAATTTTGGCAATTTGTAATAAATAGATTTAATAATCTATTTTAAAGAAAATAATTTAATAAAAATTATTTTTATACTTCAAACACATTATTGTGAACATCCTAAATTCAAACTTTATAAAAAAGACTTTCATTTATTTAATTATCAAATTTTCCTTTATTTATTTAAACATTTTATTATAAATTCAACAATTGGATATCCCCAAATCGAAACCCTAGAATATACTTGTAGACTAGATAGACTTAGACTTATTTGTTGCCTTATGCATAGGGTAATACTTGGCAATCTATTGGGCTACACTCATACTATTTCTCAATACCTAATACTATACCAAGGTGAGTTTACGTAACCATGTTTATGCGATGCTTTATACTTGCAACATTGTATTTAAGCAATTCAACATATATATGTCTAGTTGTAAACTTTATTGCCTCATGAATTAGTCTACAACAGTTTCAACGAGTTTCAACGAGTTTCAACATTACATAATCATTAGCTATGGCCAAGCCGGCGATATTCAATAATAGATCTATTGGATTGACAACCCCACCCGGATACGCGTACCTCCTACATAGGTAGCATGGGTGATTGTTATCATTCCAACATATTATTAAGGTGAACCGTAGATGACGGGATGGACCTAAACTAGTCAGAGGTTTGATTATGTCGATTCAACATATTATGCTATTCATGTAGACTAAAATTTACGATTGACATATGAATTGCTAGACTTTTATACTTAAACTATTTGCTTAACATGGATTATGTATTCTCACCAACTTCTAGTTGACCCCCCCTCCCCATTTTTACAACTCAACAGGAAATAATGATGCATGAAGAGTAGAGTATTTCCATGAAGAATAATTTGAAGTCTATGCTTGCTTGGTCTTTTGTGATGTATTAGATTTCCACATTTAAAACTCTTATGTATTTCTATTTTTGGATATTTGCAATTTAAATTTATTTCAATTAAAATTTGGATTACCATGTGCTATTGTATACTCATTCTTACGTGACAACTCGATGTTTCTACCTGAGGTCCAAATTTGGATTACCAACCGATGGCGGAAACATCGAGGTGTCACGTAAGAATGAGTATATAGTAGCACATGGTAACCAAATTTTAATTGAAATTAATTTAAAGTGCAAATATCCAAAAATGGAAATACATAATGAGTTTTAAGTGGAAATCTAATACATCACAAAAAAAAAAAAACCAAACAAGCATAGACTTCAGTTTGCCTTCTCATGTAAATACTCTAGTCTTCATGCATCAGTATTTCCTGTTGAGTTTGGAAAAATGGGGGGGGGGGGTCAACTAGAAGTTGGTGAGAATACATAAGCCATGTCAAGCAAATAGTTTAAGTATAAAAGTTTAGCAATTCATATGTCTATCGTAAGTTTAAGTCTACATGAATAAACATAATATGTTGAATCGGCATAATCAAACCTCCGACTAGTTTAGGTCCATCCCGTCATCCACGGTTCACCTTAATAATATGTTGGAACGATAACAATCACCCACGCTACCTATGTAGGAGGTACACATATCCGGGTGGGATTGTCAATCCAATAGATCTATTATTGAGTATCGCCGGCTTGGCCATAGCTAATGATTATGTAACGTTGAAACTCGTTGAAACTGTTGTTGTTGTCTAATTCATGAGGCATTAAAGTTTACAACTAGACATGCATGTAGAATTGCTTAAGTATAATGTTGCAAGTATGAAGAATTGCATAAACATGGTTACGTAAACTCACCTTAGCAAAGTATTAAGTCTCAGAAATAGAATATGTGTAGCCCCAAAGTTGCCAATTACAAGAGCTTATAATCAAAGCTTCAATTGTAGAAGTAATAGACTATAGAAGAAAGGTATGAGGGAAAGTTTAATCGGATTGAAACAATCGATTTAGAGGTGTAAAGTATAATGGGTAATAGGTGGGTTTTTATACTAGTTTTGGATTCAATTAGCCATTAAAATTGGTCAACACCATAAAGTAAGGTTTTATGATGAATTGACTATTTGACTAAGACTTTGACTGTTTGACTAAGACTTTGACTAGGACTTTGACTATTTGACTCAAGGCTTTATTTAAAAAAAAATCTTGTATGTGAAAAAAAAAAGAATTTAGAATCATATTATTATTATTATTATTATTATTATTATTATTATTTATATACATTTATGTATGTATATAAGTTGTGAGTTAGGATAAATAAAGACTTAGGAACATTTGTATAATATTAATGATAAAGGTGTAATAAAATATATATATATATATATATATATATATATATATATATATAAGGGCTTTTTATGTATTAAAATTTTGGGGAAAATTTTGCGATGTTACAGTCTCCCCTACTTTTGGAAACTTCGTCCCGAAGTTTATTGAAAACACAGGGTTGAAGGTGATTGGGTAGAAATTAGGACAAGGTGGTTTGGGAAGTTTCGAGTTAAGGCATGACATAAATTTATAGGTAACAGAATAAACTGTTTCGAATAATTTGGGTAAGAGTTTTGATATGTGTGAGTTTTAAGGGTTGGATTAGGTTCATCTGAAATAGCAAGGAGAGTAAGAATCTTAAGTTTTAGGAGTCCTAAAAGGAATGAGTTGATGGACTATTGAAAGACTAAATGAACTACCAGATAACTAAGGTTTATAATTGGTCAACTACCGAAAACCTTGATAGAATTTCACACTACCTTAACGTACCTGTAAATTCATGATTACGTTCCGGACCGCAATCACCAATTTACCTTACATTAGGGTTTTGTGTCCTTCTATAACTCTAGACACACATGTAAAATAATATGATTAACCAAGTATCCAAAAAATGAGTCCAACTATTGAGCTAGAAAAAGACTTCTACCAGTCAGTGAGTAGGAACCTCTACCGATTGTTGAGTAGGTATGATAGCCTCTACCAGTCGTTGAGCAGGTTGTAGGGCCTCTACCGACTGTTGAGCAGGCATGATGACCTCTACCAATCGTTGAGTAGGTTATTTTGTACTCTACTAACTGTTGAGCAAGTACTTCATCCTCTATCAGTTGTTTGATTAAGTGTACCAATTATTACACACATGAATTGCAAATTGATAATATGTACATGTAAGCAATCAAGTATCAAGTATAGCATACGAGTTGTAATAGAGTTGCCCTAGATAAGGTTAATGACTCTAGGTGTGTCTATAGCAAATAGTTTATATTCCATGAATTCTAGTTTCAAATGTTCAAATATGGTAGATAGTCAAATCCTCATGTATAACTAAGGATTATGTTTGATGCAACACACAATCAAGTTTCAATAGTTTGGTTATCATGGGTAACTAGCTCATGTGTGAGAAGGTGAAGGATATGAATTTAGTTCTTGAGAGGATGATGAAAAATCTTGAAGCAGAATCAAGGTTGTGAGAGATAGTGAATGTGAAGATAGTTGATAAAGAGTTTATTTTATAGTATGGAGATTATATGATTTGGGTAGGGTGTTGAATATTTAAAAAGTGGCTAAGATGGTAAGGTGAAGTGTGATTGTGAAATCCATGGATGGTTATGAAATGAGATTGATTTAAGCTGTAAAATTTTGAGATTTTTGAGCTTAGTTTAAGGAAGGTGAGTGTAATCATTTATTCATTAATTAAAACGAATAAACGAAAACGTTGACTTATCAAAACTTCTAGATTCTAATAACATAATGAAGACATGCTTTAGCCTATAAGTGAACACTCATCCCGAGAATTCCCAGGTAGGCATCCGGGTCCCTCGTCTGATTTGGATTTATGCGCAATGCCAGTCCTAGACAGAAAACTCAGAATACAGGCGTTCACCCTTCCAGATTGCACGTGTTCGTTATTAAAATCTAGAACTTCGACGAGATCTCAAGGTGGTTCAGGCTAAACCTGAGGATTGTCCTATTAGTCTAAGAGTAGATCTTGTGATGGAGAGCAATCTTCTTGTAGGGGTTGAAGTAGGGATAAGAAGTAGGAGTGAGATAGAGAATAGCAAGTAAAAGGAGCAAATACTGGTTATATTCCTGTGGTTATAGACTAGATTATTTTTTTTTCTAATAACCTAATTCCCTATAAACAAGGCTCTGATACCAATCTGTAACACCCTAACCGATGGCGGAAACATCGAGGTGTCACGTAAGAATGAGTATATAGTAGCACATGGTAACCAAATTTTAATTGAAATTAATTTAAAGTGCAAATATCCAAAAATGGAAATACATAATGAGTTTTAAGTGGAAATCTAATACATCACAAAAAAAAAAAAACAAACAAACAAGCATAGACTTCAGTTTGCCTTCTCATGTAAATACTCTAATTTTCATGCATCAGTATTTCCTGTTGAGTTTGGAAAAATGGGGGGGTCAACTAGAAGTTGGTGAGAATACATAAGCCATGTCAAGCAAATAGTTTAAGTATAAAAGTTTAGCAATTCATATGTCTATCGTAAGTTTAAGTCTACATGAATAAACATAATATGTTGAATCGACATAATCAAACCTCCGACTAGTTTAGGTCCATCCCGTCATCCACGGTTCACCTTAATAATATGTTGGAACGATAACAATCACATATGCTACCTATGTAGGAGGTACACGTATCCGGGTGGGATTGTCAATCCAATAGATCTATTATTGAGTATCGCCGGCTTGGCCATAGCTAATGATTATGTAATGTTGAAACTCGTTGAAACTGTTGTTGTTGTCTAATTCATGAGGCATTAAAGTTTACAACTAGACATGCATGTAGAATTGCTTAAATATAATGTTGCAAGTATGAAGAATTGCATAAACATGGTTACGTAAACTCACCTTAGCAAAGTATTAAGTCTCAGAAATAGAATATGTGTAGCCCCAAAGTTGCCAATTACAAGAGCTTATAATCAAAGCTTCAATTGTAGAAGCAATAGACTATAGAAGAAAGGTATGAGGGAAAGTTTAATCGGATTGAAACAATCGATTTAGAGGTGCAAAGTATAATGGGTCATAGGTGGGTTTTTATACTAGTTTTGGATTCAATTAGCCATTAAAATTGGTCAACACCATAAAGTAAGGTTTTATGATGAATTAACTATTTGACTAAGACTTTGACTGTTTGACTAAGACTTTGACTAGGACTTTGACTATTTGACTCAAGGCTTTATTTAAAAAAAATCTTGTATGTGAAAAAAAAAAAGAATTTAGAATCATATTATTATTATTATTATTATTATTATTATTATTATTATTATTATTATTTATATACATTTATGTATGTATATAAGTTGTGAGTTAGGATAAATAAAGACTTAGGCACATTTGTATAATATTAATGATAAAGGTGTAATAAAATATATATATATATATATATATATATATATATAAATATATATAAGGGCTTTTTATGTATTAAAATTTTGGGGAAAATTTTGCGATGTTACAGGGATGGTAATGGAAATCACTAACATCGAGATCAATCCGTGGCACCCCCTGCCCAACCGGCGTCACAAAATCCTGTGACGGAAATGCCCAACTATCTCCAATTCTAATTCCGCTTGCAATCAAGTTAGCTAGCGGACCTGTCACCGTCGGTTGACCGCTACCGGACCCACCAACATCACCAGTTCCCTGTACGAAGGAAGTATCCACTCCAAACGGAGTTCCAAGTTGATCCAATCCAACGTCAAAGAGTTGCGGAACATATCCCCCACCCTGGTTCTGATTGTTGCTTGCCGCAACAGATGCACCAAACCCACCCTCATTGTACAACGGGCTTCCAGCTTGGGGTTGATTTTCCGCCACGTTTGTCGGCACCTGACGGGGAGCGTGTCGCCGGCGTACCCTTTGAGGTCGTTCCGGTGCTGACAAGTCGACGGGGTCCCTTGTAAGATGCGTCGGATTTTGGAAGTGTCCGACATCTTGTGACATCATCATACTGTGGAACGCCGTGTTCTGTATATGCTCAAGCTGCGTGGCGAAGGACTGAGGATCATTAAATGCCTGTTGGGAGGACCGGTAAATATCCCCTATGGCATCCCTCTGCAAAAAAAAAAAATTATTAGTTAGAAACCGTAAACTCAAATAATTAATGTATGAAATAGACACGTAAAAATGCTTTACCATCAACTGGATTCTAGCACCGTCGTCTTGGAAACCGCCAACTTGGGCCGGTGCTACACTCGGATTCCCAATAAATGCAACGGTACGGCTCAAATACCATTGCATATAACCGGGCTCTGTGGAATTCGTCCTTATGGGATCGATCCTGTAAACCGTGTTACGACGGTTATTCCAGGCGTTGATGTAGGCTTCGTGCCTACTCATCCAATCCGCCCCGTTGTGTCCTTGCCGCCCTAAAGCATGCAGTTTTTCAAGCTGAGCCATGGGTACGGTTACGCTTATTTCGGGAGGTATGTACTGGAACATGCCAAATTGCTTCATAACCCGTTGAGGGTAATGATGCTCAACGATCTCAAAGCATATAAGCGGACAACAGCTCCTCCAGCTTTGCATCCCACTTGAACATATGGCCGGGAGTCGATCCAAAACCGCGGTGTAGGGGGTCCAATTGAACTAAAAACATAAAAACAAACACTTAAGTCAGTTACAAAACACAATAAATGCATGCATGATTAATACAAAAAACTAAAAATAATTACTAACACGTGTAGAATGAACATACCATGTTCTCGTTCAACGATTGTAGTTGAGAACGATATGCTCGGAGGCAGTGGGTGGATACCTCCTTGAAGTTTAAATTGCGGTCTCTCCACCTACAAAATTAACAGTTTAAAACACGTGTTCAGTAAAAAAATACAAAGGGATGCCATGCAGTCACACATTATATTTGTTTGGGATTTGAGATATATACCGAGCCGCTAGCGGACAAGAATAATCAAACCGGTTTGAGGGTGGTCGTGGCGCGAGACACCGAATCCTCTCCCATGCCCATGTTTGAAGGAGCATCATGGGCCCGGTCACGGCTTTCCTATCCGGCTGGGTGGCATCACAAAGCCGCCTGTAAAAACAACCGAGAACCACACTGCCCCAGCTATAAGATGTTGTTCGGCTTAGGTCTCGTAAAAATCTTAAATAAAAAACATTTAGTCTATTATTATTATTATTATCAGGAAATAAAGTGGAACCGATCAAATAAAAAAGGATTAAACGAGCCCTGAAAATGCACTCTTCATCCGTAGCCTCTGCTTCAACAAACGGCTGCTTTAGTTTATTAATAATAACACTACCCAAAACGGACTTTCCGGACATTTGGGCCTCTGTAGGCGTAACACCTAACAATCGTCGGCACAACGCTATTGCGTCGGCAGTAGACAAATTATCATCTACCCGAGACACAACAACTCCCTCAATAGGTAACCCCCACAAGACGTTAACATCTTGTAAGGTGACAGTAGCTTCACCAAATGGTAGGTGGAACGTGTGAGTTTCGGGCCTCCATCGTTCCACCAAAGCTGTTATCAAGGAGTGGTCAACGTATCGATAACCACAATCTATAAGGCCATCAAACCCTGCGGCATCGACAAGGTTACGAACCCGTCCTACAACAGGGTTGTCACGAAGTTCCCGCCACAGGCTTCTATCGCTACGCTTTACCATAAGGGACGCGTTAAAGTCTTCCTCGTTTATAAAAACGTGAAAGGCACGATGTCGATCGCGCAGATACAACACATCGTTGCTTAGGGGACCAAGGTGTAAGTTTATGTTTTGATTCATGGTGGGAGGAATTTGCTTGGTATGATTTTTTATAAGTTTCAAAGGTTTCAGATGGAGATTGAGATTGTAATGGTGTGGAAATGGATGTGTGTGGTGGTCCTTCTTCACCTCACCCTCCATTTTATAACCTCCAAAGGCTGATTTCTTGCACTCCCAAGAACACTATTTGCCTATCAAATCATCTGCAAATTACAAGACCATTGCATGCAATGCTAGAGACCTTGTGAGTGTGTTTTATAGCCTGCATGGTTGCAGGAATCGAGCATGCAAGAAGACTGATTCTCATTTGGTGGTTTCAATGCATGGAAATGGATTGGCGGAATGATGGCGGCAATATTGAAGACCACGCCACTTTGATTGGCGGCATCATTGACTTCCCCAAATGGGTTGGCGGCATCAAGGTGAAGTGCACAAATGGATTGGCGGCATCAATGCCCACTGGAAAAGTTTATGTTGATACCGCTAAATGGATTGGCGGTATCACTTTAATATTTATTAGATACCGCCATTTGAGACCCATACATCACCAATTTTGATTTTTTCCCCCACTACCCCCCAAATGTAATTTGTTAAATGATAAACCCGCTAGTTATGCAAATGATTCGGTTATTTTACTAGAAAACTAAAGCAGCTTTTTTCGCAATGCTTTGGATTCAATTCATGCGCAAATATAAAAATTATAAAAATCATTTTAGCTTTGAAAAAAACCGAGTTAACTTTGCTTGTTCTTCGATAAATATTTAGCTGGCTGACAGATAGAAAAAATCTGTTCGTAATCCACTCCATGAGTAAGAGTAGAAAGATTACAGGATAAAAAACGAAAATTTAAATATCAGTTGGTGAAAAATCAAAAAACCAAACAGCTAGATAAGTAATTAACTATAATTAAATTGATTTTATTATTGACAGATCATAATTTTTAAACATTTGAATAGAATTAACTAGATTATACCCCGGGAGCATCCCGGGTTGAGAAATTAAAAATTAAGAATCAATTAAGCCAAGGAGAAACATATACACCTAACTAATCACATATTATCCAAATCACAAATAACAGTACACATTATATGCATATATTAAACTGCAATAAGTCACCACTTTTATAACGAAAATTTAAAAGCTTGATGAAATTGAAAGCCCGACTTAAAATGTACCTGAGCGCAAGTTTTTGGGTCCTTATAAAACATTTCCAAGCAAACCCTTTTGAAATCACTAACTTTTGTCCTAAAAGAAGCTCTTAACATGAGCTCTTCCAACAACTTTCATCAAGTTAGCCACTTCAAGAACCCTAGCCGTCTTGGTTCTCCTAACCGACTCAACCGGTGCTCTCCTTTCCTCGGCTTTGTGATGAGCTTTTGCTATCTATCATGTGAAGAAGAAAAAGAAAAAAAATCACAACTGTTTTTTAACTTACATTATCGATCATCCCTGGTTCAATTCAATTATGAGGTTTCCATCAGACGGTAATGAAAAAGTGGCGTTTTCGCGGACTTAATCTGTGCATATTCATTGATTATTATGTTCATGCTTTCTGCAAATCACCATCTCCATCGATAATATAATAAATTATAAAGATAACATATACATAGTGAAACATTGAAACATCATTCATCATAGGAAAACAAAAAAAAAGGCTATAATAATGATAAGGAGTAAGAGGGAAGATCAACTTGGAGAGCTGCACAAATTAATAACAATGAAAATAAAGAAAACAAAAAGGCGACCTGAGACAAATTAATAACAATGAAAATAAATCAATTTAGTCGTTCAATAATAGCAATCGCATGAACTTGGATTCATATCTCTTAAAAAGTCATAAAATATTAGCGGAGACTGACGAATTAGGATACTTAGGGTTTATAAGGTTAAGGGTTACAATTTTTTTTCTTTCTAAATCACATATTGCCACATGGGATGCCACATGGGATGTCACATGGCATACTTAAAATGAGAGAATACCCTCTTTGAATGCCATGTCATTAAAATGGCTTTGGTTTATTATAGATATAGATATAGATATAGATATAGATATAGATATAGATATAGATATATAATAAGTTGGGGTTGAATTGATGTCTATATTGTTAAAGCGTAGTAATATACAAATTGATATATTATTAATTCGTTAAAATGGACTAAAGTTTGACTTTAATAGATTGGTGTCACTGTTTTGGTTTCAGGATTTTTAATATTAATAAAATGTTTTCAAGATTTTAGTATTAATAAAAATATGATCAATGTTCGAAGAGACGAATGAGTTCTACATATTCAACGAGATGGGTATATATTAGATGCGAGTGATGTCAACGTAACATTTAGTTACAGACTTCATCTTTTAACAATCATTAATATTCCTACTAAAATGACAATATATAATTCGTTATATAATACTAGTAGGAATGCCCGCGCGTTGCGGCGCGTGCATCTGTTTTGGCCCTCGTGCATCGTGTTTGTTGGTTATTCGTTATGATGAAGTAGAAAACAACGATGTATAAAATATATGTTATTAAAACTGAAACTCATAAGTATATCTTCTGAATATTTTAAATGGGTACATCACAATAGGCAGTACTATTCCTTGCAACACCCTTAGATTGACCCACGTCCTTCGGTGGAACCCTTTTATGTATCTCGAAGGCAGATAAGTATGCGATCGTAGAGCAGTGCTTAGCGTAGTTAAGTGGCGTTGTATCTCTTAATGACCATAAGATTGTTGTGGAAGTGATGTAATTACTAAAATGCAGTTTGTAGTATGCAACATATTTCTATTATTTTAGGTACTCGCGAGATGCAGCGGAGTCAATGATTTGCATAGATACTCTTGTTTTATGTTAGTTTGACAAGCGTCGTAACGAATATATTGGACCAAACAAATTAGTAATCAATATAGTTAAAACTACCAAAATCGAATGATAAGAACTTGTCTTGTTTTGGATATGTAAACAATTGGTGACTTCGTGAGATCAGAAACTTAAATTCTATTCCTAGAAGCTTATAGTAGCAGAGAAAACAAAAAACCATCGAGGAAGATGATGACGTTGCTCATATATCGCTCACTTTAATGGGTTGAAACGTGTCATGGGTTGGGTGTGTTGGCAAACTTCAAGCCTACATATTCATTTGTGTGTAGAAGTGTCACATCATACCATCCTGCAACCACATAAATTTAAAAAGAAGATATAAATACATAATATATGATGTATTTATTTACTATAAACATTGAAAGATATGTAAGTTATGTATGTGAAGAGTCACCACATTATTTATATACCAAATAAATGACCATTATTTATAGGACTATAACATTGATACAAACATAATAAAGACATGGAGGTTATGAATATAAAGAGTCACCACATTATTGTTAATTTCCTCATCAATTTTATAATTATGTTTAAATTAATTTCTTCAACAATTTAATATTTAGGTAGAAAGACAAATTTACCCCCTAAATGACTTCAATAAGCATTGTGCTATAAGCAATAAAGGTTGTATTTACTTAAATTTTACGGGTATCCTTCACTAATGCTTTATAATATAGTATACAAGATAAAGATTCGGGTTGATTCATTAGCGTGAGCATGAATTTATGGCTTTTTGATTTCTTATTTCTTAACACAAATAACATAAGTAATTAACACATAGTTAAGTTTTTGTTTTCTCTTTATGCTAGTGTTTAATTTATTTTATTAATTAGAATTAGAACTTAAACAATATACAATTGCCGAAAGCAAAATAATATTGTGAACCACGCTTCATACAACGTTTAACAAGAACATTAAATAGATCAACAAATACCTTAAAAGTCTTAGAACAAATATAGTTTGCGTATAAAGTTATTTTTGAGCAAGCATATATAGATTTATAGAGTTAACTATTTCATGGCGTTCAAGGAGACCATGTTGATTGAAATTGAGGAAAGTCTCCATACCCTTCTCCAACAATCCTCTCCATCATCTGTCCTTCATGTCCATTTGTTCCATGCAGTAAGTGGAAGTAATATTTATAACATATTAGAAATGTATTAGCAAATCTTGAATGTTATATTTATAATTTTGTCCGTTTTATTTAATTAACAATATATATGATTCAAGATACATAACTTCTTAACAAGGATAGTTAGGAATGCCATTTGTCACCTTCATAAGGGCCATATCATCCAATTCAGTAGAGTTGAGGTCAATAGGTCATAGAACATGTTACCTTCTGAAAGCTTCATGGAGAGAAACTAAAAATGCACAAATAAGAGAAAAAACTGTACTAATTAATTTAGTTGCACAATTAAATTACCTGAATTTGATTATGCAACGATCCAACTTAGTTGATTATTACATCCAACATCACTGGCATTCCTATTGTCTATAGCAAACAACTAAATTTAAATGGAGCAAAACAATGATATATTAGGAAGATAAATTTTTGTAATTGTCAAAGAACATATGAACAAGTAGAAAAAAAAGTATATATCTATAATACATTATAAAGGAGGAGTGATGTACCATTTTGGAATTTTGACATGAGTACAATTTTTAAAGCAACAAGTATAAGAGAATAAAGCTTATTTCATAAGGGTATTATAGGGATATTGGGGACAATTAAGACACTTTGAAGGGTAATATAGACATTTCACAATCCTTCTCCTTTGTAATAACAAAACAAATTTACATTCCTACCCTTGATTTCCTATCATGCCCTCAAACTCTCAATCCTTTCACCTTCCCTCATGGACCATACTAACAGCTCTCCCTCATTGATTATGTTTTTATTTACTAGACCTTAGAAGGTTATGTAAGGTTGTGGTTTCGGTTACCGGCAAGCAAATACCTCCATGTCCCTGCTAATCACAGTCAAATTCCTTTAAATCTGACGTTGCAATTACCACCACCACCACTGTCGTGCGAAACTACCGTCTTCACCTAAACCACTCACGATTTATTCAACGATCCTCATAAGGTATAATATAACTATTATTTCACAAGGTAAATTAGGTTAATTATACTTTTTCATATATAAATGAGACTTTATGATTCGTAAATACTGAATTAATTGAGATATTAATATTTATTGTGATTCAATCTCTCAAGAGATTCCGATCTAAATATGGAATTCCACTTGAAGAAGATGAGAGATATCTTCGTTTTCTAATTATTTTTATTAATTATTAATCATTTCATTTCATGTTCTTCTTCTTCTTCTCTTCACATACATACGCGTCCCGATCTCACACAGGCCATTTATTGTCAACGAAATTAGAGATCCAATCTGTTTGTAGATGTTGTTCTAGATCTATATTATTTATTTATTGTGTCTCTGATTACACGCCCTATAACTTTATAAAAAAAAAGCTTTGCTCACACTATAACAGTATCATAATGTGATTGATAATGTCACAAAGTAATTTTAGCTCAAATGCTACTTTGTCTACTTTTTTCGGTGCTTTGTATCTTCTATATTTATTAATCTAAGAAACTATCGTGTGCAGGTTCGGATAGATTTAACAAACTGATTATCGGATTCTGATTATGTGCAGCTACGACTACTCTAGCTATGGGCAATCGACCGGAAAGGTTTGCTATCTAACTTCATGTACACGTTATATTTCTATCCAAACATACTCATGGTCATTATTTAAGGAAAACCACGGTTTCTTTTGTTTATGTTTGAAATCGACCCAGAAAGTTTAAAACATCAAAACCCCCTTACCGCATCAGCCCTTAGAGGCATATGTACAACATCATACTCGTTTTTTGACCGCATCGTCTTGAGGCACGCGCCTCAGCCGGTTTTCTTTAAACTATGCTTGTATCTATAACTTTTTTTTTTATGTTTTAAGTACCAACAAAATGATGGAGCCAAGCCTTCTTATTTTAATTCTTTATAAAAGATATATATAAACTACACAATGTACTTTTTGTTAAACAGTTCTGTTAGTTTATTTGGTGCTGGATTTGTGTCACGCTTGATACTTCAGAACTACTGTATAATTGGATCCACAAATGGAGAATACTGAATTCTATTCTTGTAGGTTGCTGAAACTGTCTCAGAGGAAAGGGATTTTACAGGCATACCACATGTTCATGTTTATGTTATGCTACCAGTGAGTTTGTTGTACTTTATTATTATTATTATTATTATTATTATTATTATTATTATTATTGGTTATGTTCTAGGAACACTTGTAACCTTGATATAGCATCTTGTTCTTGTTGTATGTTTGTAGTTCAGTTAGGGATCATTAACATGGAGTGCGAATTGGTTGATGTTGATGATCTTAGAGTTCAGCTGAGAATGCTGAAGTCGATTAATGTTAATGGTGTAGTGGTTGACACATGGTGGAGAATTGTTGAGGCCAACGAGCCTCAACGGTGTAACATCGCCGAATTTTCAAATTATAATACGTATATTATTTTCATAATGTGCCTAAGTTTCATTTTCCGACCACACAACTTATATATATATATATGTATATATATATATATATATATAAATAATAATAATAATAATAATAATAATAATTATAATTCAGTTTTATAAATATATATATATATATATATATATATATACTACAACATGGGACCAAATCTAATTCAAGCCCAAACCCCTTGTTCCTTTACATTTCTGAAGCCCAACAGATGCCAGCCCAAGTACCCGGCCCACCCAGCCAAGCCCAACACCCTCACCTCCTTTAATCTGTAAAAAAAAAAAGAATCTGTTTATGCCGGGTTTCGAACCCGAGTCAAACCCACACACACTCACCCTCACAACCAGCTGATCTAGAAGCCTTATCTGTTTTAAACCCAACCGTTTATAATTATATAATGTGATGTATTGTGACAGTTGACTACAAAAAGTCAACTGTGATCCTCGGCCATCATAATCATCATCATTCAACGCGTAATTGATCCGGTTTTGGAAGGTTTGCTTGATTATCGGCCTATTACGACTCGTCCACACCGTAATTAGCTGCCAATTATTACCCTAATGTTCGATTAACGCGTCAACACTTATAACGAAGTCAAACATACCAAATTCAAGGATTCGATCAATGTAACTATAAATTGACCACCCTCAACCCTGCTACACTCGCCATTCTCTCTTTCTCAGTCTCTAATTCTTCACAAAAAGTCCTCTGATCTTGAAATTATACTCGAGTTTGACTACGCGTTTTAATCCAACACCAAACGAGTTTGTAAGTTTGATTTTGTTTATGGGTTCCATTAATCGGCGATTACACAGGATTTACCCCATGGTTAATTGGACTAATTCTGTGTAAAACGTTCAATTGGAAAACTAGGGCTCGATTGGTATTAATTTTGGGGAAGAACACATCGGTCAGTTTATATTTATTTTAAATCAACAAAATCCAAACACAACCACTGGCTTGGACCAGATGGTTGTGTCTGGTGCCTTATACACGAGCCACCCGGGTTCGAGTCCCGCGTGTGGCGTCCTTTTGTTCTTTTTTTTTTCAAATCAAATACTTATATATAATACATTTAATTTTATAAATTCGTTTTTAATTATCAAAATCCTTTTATAAATTCTAAAAAAATTACTTTTAGTTAATCTGATATAAATGCTTCACCTACAATTTTTAGTTTTCAAAAATAAATTTATTTAATATATATAATAAATAAATCAAGTTTATTCCATTTTATTTATAAAAATCTATAAAAATATCAAAACAACCTTATTAATTTCCACAAAAATTATTCTGAGTTTATATAATGATAACCTTTTCTGAAATAATTTTTATTTCTGAAAAATCATTTATTTAATATTTTTAATCAATTTTTGTTAGTTTTAATCATAATTAAATCATAATAAATTCAATTTTTATCGTTTTTGCACCAAAATTTTATACAATTTATTTTAAAATATTTAGAACAGAAATATGATTTTTAAAATAATAATTCTTTAATTTTAGTATTTTTAATATATTAAAGTTAAATTTTGGCAATTTGTAATAAATAGATTTAATGATCTATTTTAAAGAAAATAATTTTGCAAAAACTATTTTTATACTTTAAACACATTATTGTGGCCATCCTAAATCTAAATTTCATAAAAAGATGTTTGGTTATTTATTTACTAAATTTCTCTCAATTATCAAAC
Organism: Ambrosia trifida; assembly: GCA_028751855.1. Taxonomy (NCBI): domain Eukaryota; kingdom Viridiplantae; phylum Streptophyta; class Magnoliopsida; order Asterales; family Asteraceae; genus Ambrosia; species Ambrosia trifida. Next base: position 113,763,257 of record CM054122.1, read on the forward strand.
AAGCATTTATCCCCAAATTCGAAGCCCTAGAAACTTATACATTTGTAGACTTGATAGACTTAGACATATTTATTACCTCATTATAGGGTGATACTTGATATATTTGGGCAACACCATTATTCAATTTTTCAACAGATATAACATTTTACCAAGGTGAGTTTTACATAGCCCCTTTTTCCATTTATCACCATTTTTGGGGTGAAACATGTTATAACATCATTTATGCAATTCAATCATCAATGTGTCTATGTGTTTTCTATGTTGCATTATGTCTTGAGCATGATTAGAGTAAGCACCATTCTAGCATAATCATTAACTCCGTACAAGCCGACGGTATACATTGATAGATCTATTGGACTGACAATCCCACCCGGATACGTGCCTCCTACAAAGGTAGCGTGGGTGTTTGTTATCGTATAACATATTCAAGTGAACCATGAGCGTATGGGATGTATCATATTATAACAGTCACCAGGGTTGGTTATGCACTCGATTTATTTCTAGTATGTTCTCACATATGGACTAGATTGACATGACACATGAATTGCACAACAATTTTATACAATTATCAAAAACCTATGTAATTCTCACCAACTTTTGTTGACCCAAAATATTTTCAAACTTAACATGTTTCAGGTTATAACATGCTCGAAGATTAGAGTTAATGCTTGAAGATGCGTAGCTTGTATTTTTCATTTTGATGTACAAATTCTTAGAACAATTGTATGTAATTCATTTAAATCATTTAATGGAATTTATTATTCACCATGAGCTACTGAACAATCATCAATACGTGACATCCCGATGTTTCCGCCATCGGGTGGGGTGTTACAGATTGGTATCAGAGCCATGGTTATAGGGAATTAGGTTATTAGAAAAATAATCTAGTCTATAACCATAGGATTTAACCAGTACTTGCTTCTCTTACTTGCTATTCTCTATCTCCCCCTACCCTACTTTCATCCTTACAAGAAGGTTGCTCTCCATCAGTGGATCTACTCTTAGACTAATAGGACAAATTCCTTGGGTTTAACCTGAACCCCCTTGAGATCTCGTCGAAGTTCTAGATCTTAATAACGAACACGTGCAATCTGGAAGGGTGAACGCCTGTATTCTGAGTCTTCTGTCTAGGCTGGCATTGCGCATATATCCCAATCAGACGAGGGACCCGGATGCCTACCTGGGAATTCTCGGGATGAGTGTTCACTTATAGGCTAAAGCATGTCTTCATATGTTATTAAAATCTAGAATCTTTGATAAGTCAACGTTTTCGTTTATTCGTTTTAATTAATGAATAAATGATTACATTCCTTATATTACCTCATACACTTCATTAAAAACTTCATTGTGTCCCTTACAGATCATGTCTCCACGTCGCAGCACTCTCCTTAACAATGGTGACAATCAAGATGAAGTGAATAACAACGACCACAACACTAACCACATTAATGGGAGTGATGCCCAACTAGCTGCGATTATTTCCCAACAATTGGCGCAACAAATCACAACTCTGGTTTCTAACTTGTTGACTCAAGACATCCAAATGGATGGGAATGGCAATGGAAATGGCGTTGGAAATCACGAAAGGAACAGGACCTTAGTTCGGAAAGGCAAGAAAACAAGTATCGTGGCCGCGGTAACTACCAAGAATCAGAAACGTAAGACCAGGAATTATACAAGAAACTATCCATTGTGTAACACATGCAATCGACATCACCCCACTGTTTCAGCGTGTCGCTTATGCACCAATTGTGGTAGGTATGGCCATCTGGTCAACACATGTCGCGAGACCCCAAACCCTAATCAACCCACCAACCCTGCTACTTTGGAGGAAGCAAAGCGTTTGGCCGCCACCTTAACAGATAACCATGTAAAGGCAGGAACCCTGACCCGGAAAGGGGAGAAGAAAACTGTTGCAAAAGATACTCCCTAACCTGCCGTTAAAATCAAAACTGAGGCCTCAACCAACAGAAAGCGCAAGGCCAGAAATTTTGCAAAAGACACCACTACCCCACCCAACAAGAAACAATACCACGGGAAGCTACCTAAGTGTGACACCTGCCAGTATCACCATCCAACCCAAGTGCCCTGCCGTCAGTGTACCAATTGTCAAAGGTATGGACATCCTGCGGATGCTTGCCGAATCCCTGCTACAAACACCCTTGCTACTCCAAATAACCCACTTGAGACCCTCCAGCTACTTAACAGCAAACTCTACCATCTGAATGATGTCTATTTTTCTCTTTAATTCCATGTATTGACATTTTATTTTCAAGTAATAAAATTCAAGTATTATCATAACATCTGTGTGCATGCTTATCTGAATGAGAACTGATTGCTATATCTATGATCATACTTGCTTACTTGTACGACAGTTAGTTGACTACCAAACAACCTACTTAACGATTGGTAGAGGTCATCATGTCATTCCAACAGTCGGGAGAGGCCCTACCACCTGCTCAACGACTGGTGGAGACTATCAGACCTGCTCAACAATCGATAAAGTCATAAAAGGACACAAAACCCTAATGTAAGGTAAATTGGTAATTACGGTACGGAACGTAATCATGAATTTACAAGTACGTTAAGGTAGTGTGAAATTTTATCAAGGTTTTCGGTAGTTGACAAATTGTGAACCTAATGTCTTCCTTTAACTTCGGGACGAAGTTCCTAAAAGTAGGGGAGACTGTAACATCGCCGAATTTTCAAATTATAATACGTATATTATTTTCATAATGTGCCTAAGTTTCATTTTCCGACCACACAACTTATATATATATATGTATATATATATATAAAAATAACAATAATAATAATACTAATAATAATAATTATAATTCAGTTTTATAAAAATATATATATATACTACAACATGGGACCAAATCTAATTCAAGCCCAAACCCCTTGTTCCTTTACATTTCTGAAGCCCAACAGATGCCAGCCCAAGTACCCGGCCCACCCAGCCAAGCCCAACACCCTCACCTCCTTTAATCTGTAACAAAAAAAAAAAAAGAATCTGTTTATGCCGGGTTTCGAACCCGAGTCAAACCCACACACACTCACCCTCACAACCAGCTGATCTAGAAGCCTTATCTGTTTTAAACCCAACCATTTATAATTATATAATGTGATGTATTGTGACAGTTGACTACAAAAAGTCAACTGTGATCCTCGGCCATCATAATCATCATCATTCAACGCGTAATTGATCCGGTTTTGGAAGGTTTGCTTGATTATCGGCCTATTACGACTCGTCCACACCGTAATTAGCTGCCAATTATTACCCTAATGTTCGATTAACGCGTCAACACTTATAACGAAGTCAAACATACCAAATTCAAGGATTCGATCAATGTAACTATAAATTGACCACCCTCAACCCTGCTACACTCGCCATTCTCTCTTTCTCAGTCTCTAATTCTTCACAAAAAGTCCTCTGATCTTGAAATTATACTCGAGTTTGACTACGCGTTTTAATCCAACACCAAACGAGTTTGTAAGTTTGATTTTGTTTATGGGTTCCATTAATCGGCGATTACACAGGATTTACCCTATGGTTAATTGGACTAATTCTGTGTAAAACGTTCAATTGGAAAACTAGGGCTCGATTGGTATTAATTTTGGGGAAGAACACATCGGTCTGTTTATATTTATTTTAAATCAACAACATCCAAACACAACCACTGGCTTGGACCAGATGGTTGTGTCTGGTGCCTTATACACGAGCCACCCGGGTTCGAGTCCCGCGTGTGGCGTCCTTTTGTTCTTTTTTTTTTTCAAATCAAATACTTATATATAATACATTTAATTTTATAAATTCGTTTTTAATTATCAAAATCCTTTTATAAATTCTAAAAAAATTACTTTTAGTTAATCTGATATAAATGCTTCACCTACAATTTTTAGTTTTCAAAAATAAATTTATTTAATATATATAATAAATAAATCAAGTTTATTCAATTTTATTTATAAAAATCTATAAAAATATCAAAACAACCTTATTAATTTCCACAAAAATTATTCTGAGTTTATATAATGATAACCTTTTCTGAAATAATTTTTATTTCTAAAAAATCATTTATTTAATAATTTTAATCAATTTTTGTTAGTTTTAATCAAAATTAAATCATAATAAATTCAATTTTTATCATTTTTGCACCAAAATTTTATACAATTTATTTTAAAATATTTAGAACAGAAATATGATTTTTAAAATAATAATTCTTTAATTTAGTATTATTAATATATTAAAGTTAAATTTTGGCAATTTGTAATAAATAGATTTAATGATCTATTTTAAAGAAAATAATTTTGCAAAAACTATTTTTATACTTTAAACACATTATTGTGGCCATCCTAAATCTAAATTTCATAAAAAGATGTTTGGTTATTTATTTACTAAATTTCTCTCAATTATCAAACAATTTTAATATTAATCAAACAAGCATTTATCCCCAAATTCGAAGCCCTAGAAACTTATACATTTGTAGACTTGATAGACTTAGACATATTTATTACCTCATTATAGGGTGATACTTGATACATTTGGGCAACACCATTATTCAATTTTTCAACAGATATAACATTTTACCAAGGTGAGTTTTACATAGCCTCTTTTTCCATTTATCACCATTTTTGGGGTGAAACATGTTATAACATCATTTATGCAATTCAATCATCAATGTGTCTATGTGTTTTCTATGTTGCATTATGTCTTGAGCATGATTAGAGTAAGCACCATTCTAGCATAATCATTAACTCCGTACAAGCCGACGGTATACATTGATAGATCTATTGGACTGACAATCCCACCCGGATACGTGCCTCCTACAAAGGTAGCGTGGGTGTTTGTTATCGTATAACATATTCAAGTGAACCATGAGCGTATGGGATGTATCATATTATAACAGTCACCAGGGTTGGTTATGCACTCGATTTATTTCTAGTATGTTCTCACATATGGACTAGATTGACATGACACATGAATTGCACAACAATTTTATTCAATTATCAAAAACCTATGTAATTCTCACCAACTTTTGTTGACCCAAAATATTTTCAAACTTAACATGTTTCAGGTTATAACATGCTCGAAGATTAGAGTTAATGCTTGAAGATGCGTAGCTTGTATTTTTCATTTTGATGTACAAATTCTTAGAACAATTGTATGTAATTCATTTAAATCATTTAATGGAATTTATTATTCACCATGAGCTACTGAACAATCATCAATACGTGACATCCCGATGTTTCCGCCATCGGGCGGGGTGTTACAGATTGGTATCAGAGCCATGGTTATAGGGAATTAGGTTATTAGAAAAATAATCTAGTCTATAACCATAGGATTTAACCAGTACTTGCTTCTCTTACTTGCTATTCTCTATCTCCCCTACCCTACTTTCATCCTTACAAGAAGGTTGCTCTCCATCAGTGGATCTACTCTTAGACTAATAGGACAAATTCCTCGGGTTTAACCTGAACCCCCTTGAGATCTCGTCGAAGTTCTAGATCTTAATAACGAACACGTGCAATCTGGAAGGGTGAACGCCTGTATTCTGAGTCTTCTGTCTAGGCTGGCATTGCGCATATATCCCAATCAGACGAGGGACCCGGATGCCTACCTGGGAATTCTCGGGATGATTGTTCACTTATAGGCTAAAGCATGTCTTCATATGTTATTAAAATCTAGAATCTTTGATAAGTCAACGTTTTCGTTTATTCGTTTTAATTAATGAATAAATGATTACATTCCTTATATTACCTCATACACTTCATTAAAAACTTCATTGTGTCCCTTACAGATCATGTCTCCACGTCGCAGCACTCTCCTTAACAATGGTGACAATCAAGATGAAGTGAATAACAACGACCACAACACTAACCACATTTATGGGAGTGATGCCCAACTAGCTGCGATTATTTCCCAACAATTGGCGCAACAAATCACAACTCTGGTTTCTAACTTGTTGACTCAAGACATCCAAATGGATGGGAATGGCAATGGAAATGGCGTTGGAAATCACGAAAGGAACAGGACCTTAGTTCGGAAAGGCAAGAAAACAAGTATCGTGGCCGCGGTAACTACCAAGAATCAGAAACGTAAGACCAGGAATTATACAAGAAACTATCCATTGTGTAACACATGCAATCGACATCACCCCACTGTTTCAGCGTGTCGCTTATGCACCAATTGTGGTAGGTATGGCCATCTGGTCAACACATGTCGCGAGACCCCAAACCCTAATCAACCCACCAACCCTGCTACTTTGGAGGAAGCAAAGCGTTTGGCCGCCACCTTAACAGATAACCATGTAAAGGCAGGAACCCTGACCCGGAAAGGGGAGAAGAAAACTGTTGCAAAAGATACTCCCCAACCTGCCGTTAAAATCAAAACTGAGGCCTCAACCAACGGAAAGCGCAAGGCCAGAAATTTTGCAAAAGACACCACTACCCCACCCAACAAGAAACAATACCACGGGAAGCTACCTAAGTGTGACACCTGCCAGTATCACCATCCAACCCAAGTGCCCTGCCGTCAGTGTACCAATTGTCAAAGGTATGGACATCCTGCGGATGCTTGCCGAATCCCTGCTACAAACACCCTTGCTGCTCCAAATAACCCACTTGAGACCCTCCAGCTACTTAACAGCAAACTCTACCATCTGAATGATGTCTATTTTTCTCTTTAATTCCATGTATTGACATTTTATTTTCAAGTAATAAAATTCAAGTATTATCATAACATCTGTGTGCATGCTTGTCTGAATGAGAACTGATTGCTATATCTATGATCATACTTGCTTACTTGTACGACAGTTAGTTGACTACCAAACAACCTACTTAACGATTGGTAGAGGTCATCATGTCATTCCAACAGTCGGGAGAGGCCCTACCACCTGCTCAACGACTGGTGGAGACTATCAGACCTGCTCAACAATCGATAAAGTCATAAAAGGACACAAAACCCTAATGTAAGGTAAATTGGTAATTACGGTACGGAACGTAATCATGAATTTACAGGTACGTTAAGGTAGTGTCAAATTTTATCAAGGTTTTCGGTAGTTGACAAATTGTGAACCTAATGTCTTCCTTTAACTTCGGGACGAAGTTCCTAAAAGTAGGGGAGACTGTAACATCGCCGAATTTTCAAATTATAATACGTATATTATTTTCATAATGTGCCTAAGTTTCATTTTCCGACCACACAACTTATATATATATGTATATATATATATATATAAATAATAATAATAATAATAATAATAATAATAATAATTATAATTCAGTTTTATAAAAATATATATATATATATATATATACTACAACATGGGACCAAATATATATATATAAAAATAAGAATTCTTTAATTTTAGTATTTTTGGAATATTAAAGTTAAATGTTGGCTATTTATAAATAAATAGATTTAAAAATCTATTTTAAATGAAATAATTTTATAAAAATTATTTCTATACTTCAAACACTTTATTGTGTACATTCTAAGTTCAAATTTTATTAAGAGACTTTTTATTTAATTATTTATTAAATTTCTCATAATTAATAGACAATTTGTTTATTAAACAAATAAACGTTATCCCCAATTCGAAGCCCTAGGAATACATGTATCCTAGAGTTATTTCACTCACACATTATCAATTACTTTAGGTTAATCATTTGGGAGAAATCTCAAGTTCATATTTCGTTGTCCAGTCCAATTTCAAGTTACTACGTGAACAGTGAGTATTCCTATCCCTTTTTGCTTTTATACATTTTTGGGGTGTTACATGTACACTATTACAATTTCAAATACAAGTTTACATTTTTACAATACAATTCTAGTACTATGTGCATTGCTTACAACGTGCTTTATGCTTAGACAATACATGTGGATTACATTTGTACTTAGTGAAATCATTAACATGGTACAAGCCGACCTTAACATTGGATAGCGCTATTTGGATTGACAACCCGCCTAGGTTGATTCTCCCCCTTTTTCATCGGAGAATCCGTGGCCATTGTTAAGTTATTATCCATTTGTTGGATAAGTACACTACAGTTCATACAGTACATTATACAGTCACAGGGTTGATTTCGCTCATTTGTTTGATACATGGTTTACATATTTGCACTGTAGCTTGCACTTGAATTGTATAACTTTTAATCTACTATATATATCAAACTAGGAATGCTCACCAACATTTCTTATGTTGACCAAACCTATTTTTGTACATGTTTCAGGTGCAGTTTGATCAAGAAACTTTTAGCGCTTTATTATGCAGTTATTTCATTAATTATATTTCATTTAAGAATTTGTATTTCCATTTCCTTGTAAGACAAATTTTTGGGTTTTATTTAATAATATTTACATTTAAGTACCATGTGCTTTTGAACAATCGTCACTACGTGACACCTCGATGATTCCGCCATCGGTTGGGGTGTTACATATATACTACAACATGGGACCAAATCTAATTCAAGCCCAAACCCCTTGTTCCTTTACATTTCTGAAGCCCAACAGATGCCAGCCCAAGTACCCGGCCCACCCAGCCAAGCCCAACACCCTCACCTCCTTTAATCTGTAACAAAAAAAAAAGAATCTGTTTATGCCGGGTTTCGAACCCGAGTCAAACCCACACACACTCACCCTCACAACCAGCTGATCTAGAAGCCTTATCTGTTTTAAACCCAACCGTTTATAATTATATAATGTGATGTATTGTGACAGTTGACTACAAAAAGTCAACTGTGATCCTCGGCCATCATAATCATCATCATTCAACGCGTAATTGATCCGGTTTTGGAAGGTTTGCTTGATTATCGGCCTATTACGACTCGTCCACACCGTAATTAGCTGCCAATTATTACCCTAATGTTCGATTAACGCGTCAACACTTATAACGAAGTCAAACATACCAAATTCAAGGATTCGATCAATGTAACTATAAATTGACCACCCTTAACCCTGCTACACTCGCCATTCTCTCTTTCTCAGTCTCTAATTCTTCACAAAAAGTCCTCTGATCTTGAAATTATACTCGAGTTTGACTACGCGTTTTAATCCAACACCAAACGAGTTTGTAAGTTTGATTTTGTTTATGGGTTCCATTAATCGGCGATTACACAGTATTTACCCTATGGTTAATTGGACTAATTCTGTGTAAAACGTTCAATTGGAAAACTAGGGCTCGATTGGTATTAATTTTGGGGAAGAACACATCGGTCTGTTTATATTTATTTTAAATCAACAACATCCAAACACAACCACTGGCTTGGACCAGATGGTTGTGTCTGGTGCCTTATACACGAGCCACCCGGGTTCGAGTCCCGCGTGTGGCGTCCTTTTGTTCTTTTTTTTTTTTCAAATCAAATACTTATATATAATACATTTAATTTTATAAATTCGTTTTTAATTATCAAAATCCTTTTATAAATTCTAAAAAAATTACTTTTAGTTAATCTGATATAAATGCTTCACCTACAATTTTTAGTTTTCAAAAATAAATTTATTTAATATATATAATAAATAAATCAAGTTTATTCCATTTTATTTATAAAAATCTATAAAAATATCAAAACAACCTTATTAATTTCCACAAAATTTATTCTGAGTTTATATAATGATAACCTTTTCTGAAATAATTTTTATTTCTGAAAAATCATTTATTTAATATTTTTAATCAATTTTTGTTAGTTTTAATCATAATTAAATCATAATAAATTCAATTTTTATCATTTTTGCACCAAAATTTTATACAATTTGTTTTAAAATATTTAGAACAGAAATATGATTTTTAAAATAATAATTCTTTAATTTTAGTATTTTTAATATATTAAAGTTAAATTTTGGCAATTTGTAATAAATAGATTTAATGATCTATTTTAAAGAAAATAATTTTGCAAAAACTATTTTTATACTTTAAACACATTATTGTGGCCATCCTAAATCTAAATTTCATAAAAAGATGTTTGGTTATTTATTTACTAAATTTCTCTCAATTATCAAACAAGCATTTATCCCCAAATTCGAAGCCCTAGAAACTTATACATTTGTAGACTTGATAGACTTAGACATATTTATTACCTCATTATAGGGTGATACTTGATATATTTGGGCAACACCATTATTCAATTTTTCAACAGATATAACATTTTACCAAGGTGAGTTTTACATAGCCCCTTTTTCCATTTATCACCATTTTTGGGGTGAAACATGTTATAACATCATTTATGCAATTCAATCATCAATGTGTCTATGTGTTTTCTATGTTGCATTATGTCTTGAGCATGATTAGAGTAAGCACCATTCTAGCATAATCATTAACTCCGTACAAGCCGACGGTATACATTGATAGATCTATTGGACTGACAATCCCACCCGGATACGTGCCTCCTACAAAGGTAGCGTGGGTGTTTGTTATCGTATAACATATTCAAGTGAACCATGAGCGTATGGGATGTATCATATTATAACAGTCACCAGGGTTGGTTATGCACTCGATTTATTTCTAGTATGTTCTCACATATGGACTAGATTGACATGACACATGAATTGCACAACAATTTTATTCAATTATCAAAAACCTATGTAATTCTCACCAACTTTTGTTGACCCAAAATATTTTCAAACTTAACATGTTTCAGGTTATAACATGCTCGAAGATTAGAGTTAATGCTTGAAGATGCGTAGCTTGTATTTTTCATTTTGATGTACAAATTCTTAGAACAATTGTATGTAATTCATTTAAATCATTTAATGGAATTTATTATTCACCATGAGCTACTGAACAATCATCAATACGTGACATCCCGATGTTTCCGTCATCGGTTGGGGTGTTACAAACGGTATAACTGGAAAGGTTACAAGCAACTCTTTTCGATAGTGCGTGAATTGGATCTTAAGTTGCAGGTTTGTTTTCCGTAGTGCGTATGATGATTTTTGATTGTTTTGTATAGACACAGAATAATGAATGTGGTTTGTATGCAGGTTGTAATGTCGTTTCATGAGTGTGGAGGTAATGTTGGTGATGATGTTCATATTCCGTTGCCTAAATGGATACGAGAGGCCACACTGCTGTTGAGGTATTAGATTTTGCTAATCACAAATGGTGTGTATGCATGTTCCAGTTATCCAGTGTGTCATTTAATAAAATAAAAATTGATAATTGTTGTTTTGCGCATACTAATTGCAGGTATACTTTGACTATATGAGAAGCTTTCGGGTTGAATTTGATGAAGTCTTCCAGGATGGGAGCATTACTAAGATTGAAATCGGTGTAGGTGCTTGTGGAGAATTGCGTTACCCTTCTTACCCTGCAAAACATGGTTGGGAATATCCTAGTATTGGTGAATTCTAGGTACTTATGTGTAAGCAAGTCAATGTATAACCGCTAGATAGTGTAACATTGACATGATTATAAATAGTAATTAGAGAGGAAATCCAACTCATTTGCTTATTAATTGGTGGTGGATCAGGGTTATGGTAAATCTCTAATAGGCCAAACATGTGTAGAAAACAAAAAAAAAAAAAAAAAAAGATAGCTTTAAAGGAAATGGGTCAAAAGTCACCTAAAGTGTAAAAAAGTGTAAAAAGTTTAAAAGCTCCTAAATATTTTTACTCAATACATTAGATAAATTTTAAATTAAACATTTAGTATTCAGATTTCAGACTTCTTATGTATAAAACATGGTTAATTAATAGACAAAAAGTCTTTATGGTCGAAGCTACCAACCTGTCCAGACTCGTACCCAACAATTATCCGTTTGACCCAATACCCAACCTTGTCCATCATGGTTTAAAGTTGTGTGTATGTGATCAATGATCATTTAGGGTCAAAATAATTAGATTTAACAAACTGATTATCGGATTCTGATTATGTGCAGCTACGACTACTCTGGCTATGCGCAATCGATCGGAAAGGTTTGCTATCTATCTTCATGTACACGTTACGTTATATTTGTATCCAAACATACTCATGGTCACTATTTAAGGAGAACCACGGTTTCTTTTGTTTGTAACAGCCGTCAGAGTGTAATACATAGACGTTGATGCTATATATAAATGTCTCAAGGAGAAATACGGTGTCAAAGATGATCAGTTAATTTTATACGGTCAATCTGTTGGTAGTGGGTCCACCATTGATCTAGCATTGCGTCTGCCCGACTTAGGAGGTGTGGTTCTGCACAGTACATCCGATCAAAAAAACCTATTGGTTTGATATCTACAAGGTTGTAATAAATATATATAACAACGTATTAATATATTTTTAATTTCATTTTCTCGTCTTGTGAGCTGCTAATTTACATTGCGTTTGTTGTTTCAGAATATCGAGAAGATCGGTTAAGTGAATTGCTATGTTCTCATCATTCATGTAAGATCAATCACTAGGATTTTTTTTTATTTATTTGAGAAAATGGTACCTGCGACGTGTTTGAATAATGGGTTGTGTTGTATACAGGGAACATCAGATGAATTCGTTGATCATTCACACGGGAAACATCTATGGGAGCTTTGCAAGAACAAATATGAACCATGGTGGCTAAATATTGAAAAACACGTACCAGTTGTTGTAAAAGAAATATGTATTGTAGCAAATGAAAATAGCTTAGATTAATGCAAATTTGATAATATATAATGAGTTATGACTAATAGGTTTGTATTCTGAAAAAGCAAACCGCGACAATGCACGATGGTAAATTCATACTCAAATGCTTGCTTTTTTGTTTTATTATACGCTATGACAAACCCATATATCTTTATATATTAGCCTTAATGTGAGCTACAATCATCTTCTTATTTAATTTCGGATTTGTTTTTGTATTAAGATGGAGCCCTAAAGGTTAGAGGAATAAGGTTAGCTTGCCTAAATAATACACATTAGATTATTTGAACGTGTCACGCATATAGTGTACTTGATTGTAAAATTGAATCTGATAAGAGTTGTGATACCCGTCGCAACGCGCGGGCATTCCGACTAGTGTATATAAAGATTAACTCATATCTTTTTACCTTGTGGCATCCGGGAACCATATTTTGCAAGCGTCTTAACTTCTCATTGATTTTTTTCTCTTCTCATCTAATGAAGACATAAATTTTTTGAACAAAACAATGTTTCAAAGCATGAAATTAGCTCTAAGATTTTGTTTGGGGTTATGAAAAGACTATTAGCATTCAAGAAATTGATTATAATGAAGTATATATAATAATATAGATGGGGGGTTGAAAGGTCTCACATTTAAGATGCATCATAGGTTAGGTTGTATTTTGTGTTTTAAAAGTTGGACATAAGGGCATAATTGGGATAAGATTTTAGGATGTGAGGTATTGGATTATGTTAAATTTACTAATCTACCATCCTAAGTGTCTTAATTGTCACCACTATGCCAATAATACCCTTAATTTTTTTGCTTAAATATGTTGTATATGTTGCTTGTTAAGTTGTATAGAAATGCAAATGACCATGTTGTACATCACTACTCCTTAATAAGATAATATCACTACTAGAAAAAAGCCCTTTCTTGACACGCATTGCGTGTCAAGAAAGGGGTCTGATGACAAGAAAAAGAATGTCAAGGATGGCGGTGTCATAAATTTAACATGACATATTTTCGCGTGTCATCTGTTTATGACACACATTTATGACAACATTTATTGACACGCGTTATGACACTTTTTAATGACACATTTTTATGACAGTTTTTAGTGACACATTTTGACAGAATTTTATGACATTCTTGTGTCATAATTTTTTAATCTAAAACAAATCCTGTAAAATTACATATTTACCCTCCTAGATTTATTGTCATTTTATTGTATGCAAAATAATTAGCAAACTAATAACAAAAACATCATTTCATTATATAATCCATATTTATCTAATTACAAACTAATCCAAGACAACGTTTAACGTTTACAAACATATATTGTATCGACATTACATTGCTTTTAAACAAGTTTCGATCATTTGAAAATAAATGTCGCGGCGTAGCCTGACCATTCTTCGCGTACGACATCCATGTCCTTATCCCCGTAATGATCCGCTCCTCCCCCAACCTAAGACAACAATAAAATTATTACATTAGTCGAGGCCGGCCAATTATTTTACATAAATCATAACGCATCGCTACGTTTATTTTGCCTTAACTTACATTGCCCAATATTTTGACTCCTTGCACTATCTCCTATTATACATGTGTACTAAAAACATTCACCTCTTAGATATGGTTTTCTCCAAATCAGCAAATGCTCCACCACAAATGAAAATGATGTCTTTTGTATCTATCTGAATGTTCATTATAGAGCATAACTTAGTACAAACTGAAAGGCCAAGAAAAGGTCATCTGAAGCATGAATTGAAATCAAATGCTTTTTCACATGCAGATGGGTTGACTTGCGTTGCATTTTATGATCTCAAATGGGTCATAAAAAACGTAGCTAAAAGGGTAATGGGTCAAACTTGTATACGGGTTGAAACTCTCCTAAAATGTGGTTAACGTATGCGTATTTCCTTTATTTTTTTTGTATTGTAATTTCATAGAAACAAAAGTTTTTATCCCAAAACAAGTCTCACCTCTTTACTATGGTTCCTCTGAAAGTAAGTCACCAGCAACTTAATCACAATATGCTTGCAGATATTGGTAGTCATTAGTATGCCAATCTCTTTCATTCTGCTAGCTGGTCCAGTCGTTCAACTTCCACCTCAGCCTTGCGAACAAAACATAAAACATCAATAATTAATAAGTATACTTGCTTCATATTATATTATTAAATATTTGATGGTACCTGTTCAATCAAATACAGTGCAAGAGCGCCTGGGGCGTTCACGTCGGCAACTGAAGCTGAAATGTTGCAGCTGGAAGTGTTCAGTTTATCAACAATCAGTAAGTCAACTCATTTTATGCCATCGAGTCAACTATCCCCTCATATTTTGGGAGGTCATGGATGTAATTAGTAATCTTTTGATGCTTCGTGGGTGTGTAGCGAATCCTCTTTTTGCACGTGTTTTCCATGGAACCATAGATTCTTGTTGAAAATGCAAGAAATTTTCAATATTAGCCATCTCAGAAGACGTTTTTGGTAAGCTCATATGATGAACCAATTTAGGAGTATTGCTTCCGGTCTCTCCACTCTACAAACAAGTTCACACGAATCGGTTACTGAGTAGCTTCTCCATGGAGATATATGTTGGGTTGGGTGTGGCTTGCTTTTAGAATCCTTGAAAACAACAGAAACGGCATACCATAACTAATCTATAAAAAAACAAAAAAGAAATGAACCAAAAGCTGTCATAACC
This sequence comes from Ambrosia trifida, assembly GCA_028751855.1. Taxonomy (NCBI): domain Eukaryota; kingdom Viridiplantae; phylum Streptophyta; class Magnoliopsida; order Asterales; family Asteraceae; genus Ambrosia; species Ambrosia trifida. Next base: position 113,778,544 of record CM054122.1, read on the forward strand.
ATTCATAGACTTTGGAACTATCTTAATTGTGAAGTAGATAAGAGTTTGGAACCGTTTCTGACTTTCATAAACATTTCATTTACCACTTTTTCAATACAAGTCTTTTCAAGAGACGTGTTAGCATGACGGGCCCGAATACGAGCTTGCATCTTAAGAATGGCTTGAAATAATGCAACGCAAACTTCCAGCAGCACGACAAACGAACTAAATGCCCTCGTACAGCAGCCTGCAACTTCACAGTCTCTGCCTCTGGGCCTAAACATTATATACTAACTATCACTTATAACTGGTTAACTAGTAAATATGTTGGAACTAGTAGAGGTGGCAAGGTGAGGATCAGGCGGGTTCAGGTTTAAATTTGATAATTTTTGGTCCATTTTATACTTGCATAGATTATTTATGTGCCAACAATGATAACAAAAACAATAGCATAACAATCATAATAATAATCTAACTGTTCAAATAAAACAATTCAGGAGGAGTCATGCATTTTAAACGTACTACATTTGACCAAATCAACCTATTTGACCCATTCACAGGTAAATAAGTAGAAGCTGCTACACTACATTCAACAAGAAGTAAATACGTACCAAAAATCTCCTAACAACAGCCTGGATGACAATAACAGATGATTCATTTACATTAGCAGCTTCAACGACCAAATTAGATGGTGTATTGCCCTTGGTAGTTGAAGTAGATACCCGAGGTAATTCTTCTGTCTGTTCATTTGCAGAAACCGAAGAACTGATGGGAGCTTCAGTCAGAGTTGATGATAACACGTTCTGAGCTCTTATTCACAGGGGAAGATATTTCAGTTATAACATCGTTGCTTATAAAACACACAGAGAGGTTCCTTATAAAACACTAAATTATCACCAGAACAAAAACAACAAACCTAAAGCGTTTAATCTTGGTAATCACCGGTTCGTATCTTTTAAGTTTCTTACTTCTTACATACAAATGCAAATGTGATGTACATAATGTTGGGCTAAATTAGCTTTGTTCTAAAGACAATAATAGATAGAACTAGCTGAGAGTATTCATTCCAAGCTTTAACAGTTTCAGTTGAGTATTATTAAACCCCAGCAACGCCGCATCCGCTGTTCAATTACCAATCAAATCACAATTCCGCAACTGAAAATGATTCAATCAAACAAACAACAACAAAAAAACCTTATTCAATTCATATAATTTAAACTCGACAACGCAAAGCACGCGGTTCAAATTTCAGTCAAATCACACATTCGTAAATGAAATTGAATCAGTTAAATAATGAACAAAACCTAAACAATTCATTGTGTTTTACCCTCAACAACACCAAATAAACTGTTCAAATTCTAGTCAAATCACAGTTCCACAAATGAAAGATGATCCTTGACAAAGCCAACAAATAAAATGAGAAACCCACAACAGATACTACATTACAACTTGCAAGCAATTTATAATAAGATACGATCCTTAAGGAAATTAGTCCAAAAAGTTTACCTCTGTTGTCTGCAACACCACAAATCTGCCACCCCACACAACTCTCTCCACCCCTCACAACCATTAACCACCCCATATAACTATAACACCACCTCTACACACATCAACGACCCACCACTGAACCACCCCTTTTGAAACCCTAGCCGCCTTCGTTAACCCCATCACTGACATCACTGCCATCAGTCAAACCAGCCACTACCACTATCACACCACCTCTCCTCCACCGTGTAACGCCCAGCTATTTTTTTTACAAAGTTTATTTAAAATAATATATACATAAAACTATATATATTTTTTTTATATATATTCATTGACAACGATGTATCATTAACTTGAAATACATTCGTATTCGCTAAATAAAATAAAACAATGATTTCGCTATTTCAATAATAATAATAATAATAATAATGATGACGATTACTATTATTAATACTTATAAATGTTCACACGCCTATATATATATACGCTTATTATAAATATATATAACGAATATGTAGTCCAAATACTCGATTTTAGTCAGTTCATATAAATAAATTACGTGGTACAAATATTTGAGTGACTAAACGAGTGGAGTTGTAGCGAGAGACGCGACTTAACGTGTTCGTATACGCGTAGCTCAACCACTTAATCTACCCACAAAACCCTAGCTTATATTAACACCTTAAACTCACCCCTACTCCTTCCATCTTCTTCCTCAACATAACCCTAACCACCATCAACTATAAACCTCAACTCCTACACCTCCTTTCTCCCTCTAAGAGCAGCGGCAGCCACAAGAACCACCGCCACCCAAGCCGCCGCCAACCACCACCTTCCCCTCTCTTTCCCTCAATACTGCCAGCAGCCCCATCTGGCCACCTGACGCGACTGCGCCGCCACCGCACACCACCCTCTTCCTTTCGTTCAGTTCACACCCACCATCACTTTAATCCCTCTATCCCTTCTTTTCTCTGCACCCCACCCTTCACCCACAAAACCACCACCGAGCCACCATGTAAAACCCATCTTTTTCTCCTTCTCCCTTTGAACAGCATCCGGCCACCACCATTCTTGATTGTGGCGGCGTAAGATTTACAGGCCGAATAGACAAGGATAACGCGAGTGGTGGTCTGGTCCGGGAAATAGTCCAGGTCTGACACTCGAATCTGGTGGGTTTCCATTTAGTCCGTTCTCCGAGTCGGGCATTGAATCGGCCTTGATTTGCTTCTGTTCGAGTGGCTCCAGATCGTGGGTTTCGTTTTGATGATGATTCCGGATTTGTTACTGTTGTGGAGCAGCAGTGACGTGGGTTTTGGACCTCGGTTGCCATCCCGACTTGCCGACGAATGAAGAGGGACACGACGGTGACGCTAGTAATAGATTTCCGGCTGCGGGTGTTTGTTTGATTTCCGGTCAGATCTGGACAATCGGTTCTAGATGCTTGAAAGGGGTGTTTCAGTCAATAATCTAGGTGTTAGTATCGGTAGTTTCAATTTGCTTTCTTTTCGGATCAAGTGTTCGAGTAGATCCGGGTGTTGAGACATGGGTCAACTTGGTCAACCGTGGTCAAAGCTGGTCAACTCCAGTCAACAGTCAAGTCGGGTCAGATCAGTCAACTCGGTTCTAGACGAATGCGTGTCGATTCGAGAGTTGTTCGCAGGAAGGTATAACGCGCGCCACGATCTTAGTTTATTTTTATTTTCTTTATTTATTTATTTTTTTTCGTGTATATTATATATAAATACTTATTTTAAAAAGTGTAAGCGAACCGAACCGATTGCGACTAAAAACTACTTTATTTTAGTGACTCGAAGGAACGGAAAAATAACTAATTTATTATATACTTAATGTCGCGAGGATAATTAAATGTTAAACTACATATGTCTACATATGTCTACATATCACTTGTCGAAACGTATAGTTTCTCAATATTTTAGCGTTTTAAGTTAAAGCATTCGTCGAGTAAAATAACTTAGTTAAATAATGTTGCGTGTTGTGAAATTTGACTATTGATTTTGGGAATAATATAGACAACATGAGTTGTCGGTTTCTTACAAAAATAGAGGAAACTCTGCCCAAATTTTTTATAAAATATAAGAAACAAATCGGGCTTTCATGTTATAATTACGTGTAAACGAAATTCGTGTTTTTATAAATGATATCCTTAACTCCCAAACTTCACCTCGTTAAAATAGAAACATATGTATATGTTAACATCTAGAAACATATATATACTATCCAAGATACGAGACGAATTAACATTCGAATCAAGCTACGTAAATATTATTTCTTTAACCAAAATTTGTTGTTGACATAACGTCAAGTTGAGGCATTGAAAGATATATTAAAGCGTTATTCCAAGTAACTACACATACGTATATATTCTTGTGAAACCAAACCAAGTCCTATCGGTTCGTCAAGCTAAAAATACTTTAAGATGAGTATTGTTTTCAATATGAGTCTAGGTAGTGAATAAACTATCTTTACAACTAAGAAACGAAACAAGTGTATTAGCATTAGAATTTAAGGCATCGTTTATTGGTAATAGGATACAAGAGTTCAATCAATTCAAGTTCAGACTTGTTGCTACTTGCCAGTACTTGCACAATGAATTTCAGGTGAGTTTTACATAGCCCCTTTTATTTATCACCATTTTTGGGGTGAAACATGTTATAACATCATTATTGCAATTCAATCATCAATGTGTCTATGTGTTTTCTATGTTGCATTATGTCTTGAGCATGATTAGAGTAAGCACCATTCTAGCATAATCATTAACTCCGTACAAGCCGACGGTATACATTGATAGATCTATTGGACTGACAATCCCACCCGGATACGTGCCTCCTACAAAGGTAGCGTGGGTGTTTGTTATCGCATAACATATTCAAGTGAACCATGAGCGTATGGTATGTATCATATTATAACAGTCATCAGGGTTGATTATGCACTCGATTTATTTCTAGTATGTTCTCACATATGGACTAGATTGACATGACACATGAATTGCACAACATTTTTATTCAATTATCAAAAACCTATGTAATTCTCACCAACTTTTGTTGACCCAAAATATTTTCAAACTTAACATGTTTCAGGTTATAGCTTGCTTGAAGATTAGAGTTATTGCTTGAAGATGCGTATTTAGTATTATTCATTTTGATGTACAAATCTTTGTAGAACAATTGTATGTAATGTAATTAAATCAAATATTGAAATTTATTATTTACCATGAGCTACTGAACAATCATCAATACGTGGCACCCCGATGTTTCCGCCATCGGTTGGGGTGTTACAGATTGGTATCAGAGCCACTTCTGTGCCGTTCGGGATGGTGGGTGCACACCTCATCAGGGACGATGAGACTCTAACAGGGGGTGAATGTGACACCCCGGGAACACATCTCATCAGGGACGATGAGACTCTAACAGTGGGTGAATGCGACACCCCAGGAAAAATCCCACATCGGCCGTGGCCAGGAGAGATCCTTGGTTCATAAGTAATGTCTTGCCTCTTATATCACCAACGCGTTTTGGGGCTTAATGTTAGTGGATGAGAGGAGAACTCCACAGTTAAGCGTGCTCAGGTGGGAGAAATTTCAGGATGGGTGACCTCCTGGGAAGTCTCCACTTGGGCAACCAAAAACAAATCCGTGAGCTCTGGATGGGCAAAGCGGACAATATTGGTGATGAGAGGGGCGGGGTGTTACAGATGGTATCAGAGCCATGGTTATAGGGAATTAGGTTATTAGAAAAATAATCTAGTCTATAACCTTAGGACTTTAACCAGTATTTGCTTCAATTACTTGTAGCTCTACCTTATCCTTATCTCTATCCCTATACTCATCCTTATTCTTAGCCTAACTGGGTCTTGCCTACTCTCTTTCACTTACTTGCTACAATCCTAACGTACTTCTAAATTATTGAGGCAAATTCGTTGGACTTAGACCTGATCTGTTTTGATAAGCCAACATTTTCGTTTATTCGGGGTTCGATATTTACAATCTTTGTGTTTCACTTTCATTTATACCCCTCACTCCTGAATAAAATCTAAGTTTTGAATCTCAAAATTTTTACAATTCAAATATATTTTCTTCTTCTTATATAATTCTCTCATTAGCTTAAACTTCATGAATCATTTCTGGGTTTCACAATCCTAATTCATTTTACAAACTTATAATATTACCCGTAAATCTAATTATTTTTAACATCTAACTCAAATCATATGTTTCCCTTTACATCATACATAAAACTATCATCTCTGATGTTTCTGGCCAATTTTATTTTAAACTTCCCCCCTACATCTTTATTTATGTGTATATATATATGTATATTTTGAAGATACCATCAACCATAAAATTTCATCACATTCGAGATTTTAAAATCCTTGTTTAAACTGTAACCTTATAATCTGTGTATAGGAGATACTGTAGCACCAAAGCTAAAGAATACTGAATTTTGTCAAACCTTCATCACTTGGGAATTTCACAAACTATAACAAATAAATACATATATATATATATATTTTTAAGAGTCTTTTATTTCCACAAATTTATTTGCTAAATTTCAAATTTTTATTGAACAATTTATTGGCGTAACAAATGATTTACGATAAAAATGTTTTAATCTATTAAGAATGACTTCTTTTATGTATTACTCGAAGCTTATTATACAAAACGTCTGAACAAATTCTTGATTTTTGAAATCCGACATCATGTTTAAAACCTATGACTCATCGAAATATTTTGATCTAGATCAATTTAGTGGTACTATTTAATGATTCTTTTTCTTTACATACAAAACCAAATTTTGAAAATAAAAATCTTTCCATCCACAGGATCAAAATTTACTCTACAATTTTTCCATTGACACCTACTTACTTTAAACTTGTTCGAGCCATTGCAAAATTTTGGCAAATACCGCAATCATGTTTCCTCATACCCTTGATTTTAATATTTGATTCAAACCCCACGATTCATACTGCTAAATAATCTCCTTACTATTTGTGCCTCTTTGGAAAACCCATAAACAAACCCTTTATTAACTATTTTCACGCACATTATCTTTCATAACTTTGATGATACTTTGAGTTCTTCATCATCCTCTCAAGAACTAAATTCATACTCTTTACCTTCTTGAACATGAACTTGATCCCTATGATAACCAAACTATTGAAAACTTGATTGTTCGTTGCATCAAACTTAATTCTTAGGTATCCATGAGGGTTTGATTATCTACCTGAACATTTGATTATTCATGATATTTGGAAGCATAGAAAATAAACTATTTGCTATAAACACACCTAAAGTCATTAACCTTGTCTAGGGCAACTCTATTGCAGCTCGCATGCTATACTTGATACTTGATGCATTTACCAACTTGCTTACATGTATGTATTATCAATTTGCAACTTATGTGTTAAGCCAAAAAAAAAAAAAAAAACAATTGTTACACTTAATCAAACAACTGGTAGAGGATGAAGTACTTGCTCAACAGTTAGTAGAGTATCTAATAACCTGCTCAACGATTGGTAGAGGTCATCATGCCTACTCAACAGTCGGTAGAGGTTCTAATAACCTGCTCAACGTCTGGTAGAGGCTATCGCACCTGCTCAACAATCGGTAGAGGTTCCTACTCACTGACTGGTAGAAGTCTTTTTTCTGCTCAACAGTTGGACTCGTCTTCGGATACATTATACATGTAAATTGATACAAAGATTCAATCACAATGTTATTTTGCATTACTTACATGTGTGTTTAGAGTCATCAGAAGGACACAAAACCCTAATGTAAGGTAAATTGGTGATTGCGGTCCGGAACGTAATCATGAATTTACAGGTACGTTAAGGTAGTGTGAAATTCTATCAAGGTTTTTCGGTAGCTAATCAATTATAAACGCTAGTTACCTAGAAATTCATTTAGTCTTCCCATAGTCAATCAACTCACACATTTCTTTTAGAATTCCTAAAACTTAAGTTTAGTGTTTTGTTAGATTCTTATTCTCCTTGCTATTTCAGACGAACCTAATCCAACCCTTAAAACTCACACATATCAAAACTCTTACCCAAATTATTCGAAACATATAATTCTATTACTTACAAATTCATGTTGTGCTTTTACCCAAATTTTTCCAAACCACAGTTGTCTTAAATTCTACCCAATCACTCAACCCTGTGTTTTTTTTTTAATAACTTCGGGACGAAGTTCCCAAAAGTAGGGGAGACTGTAACGCCCAGCTATTTTTTTTACAAAGTTTATTTAAAATAATATATACATAAAACTATATATATTTTTTTTATATATATTCATTGACAACGATGTATCATTAACTTGAAATACATTCGTATTCGCTAAATAAAATAAAACAATGATTTCGCTATTTCAATAATAATAATAATAATAATAATGACGATTACTATTATTAATACTTATAAATGTTCACACGCCTATATATATACGCTTATTATAAATATATATAACGAATATGTAGTCCAAATACTCGATTTTAGTCAGTTCATATAAATAAATTACGTGGTACAAATATTTGAGTGACTAAACGAGTGGAGTTGTAGCGAGAGACGCGACTTAACGTGTTCGTATACGCGTAGCTCAACCACTTAATCTACCCACAAAACCCTAGCTTATATTAACACCTTAAACTCACCCCTACTCCTTCCATCTTCTTCCTCAACATAACCCTAACCACCATCAACTATAAACCTCAACTCCTACACCTCCTTTCTCCCTCTAAGAGCAGCGGCAGCCACAAGAACCACCGCCACCCAAGCCGCCGCCAACCACCACCTTCCCCTCTCTTTCCCTCAATACTGCCAGCAGCCCCATCTGGCCACCTGACGCGACTGCGCCGCCACCGCACACCACCCTCTTCCTTTCGTTCAGTTCACACCCACCATCACTTTAATCCCTCTATCCCTTCTTTTCTCTGCACCCCACCCTTCACCCACAAAACCACCACCGAGCCACCATGTAAAACCCATCTTTTTCTCCTTCTCCCTTTGAACAGCATCCGGCCACCACCATTCTTGATTGTGGCGGCGTAAGATTTACAGGCCGAATAGACAAGGATAACGCGAGTGGTGGTCTGGTCCGGGAAATAGTCCAGGTCTGACACTCGAATCTGGTGGGTTTCCATTTAGTCCGTTCTCCGAGTCGGGCATTGAATCGGCCTTGATTTGCTTCTGTTCGAGTGGCTCCAGATCGTGGGTTTCGTTTTGATGATGATTCCGGATTTGTTACTGTTGTGGAGCAGCAGTGACGTGGGTTTTGGACCTCGGTTGCCATCCCGACTTGCCGACGAATGAAGAGGGACACGACGGTGACGCTAGTAATAGATTTCCGGCTGCGGGTGTTTGTTTGATTTCCGGTCAGATCTGGACAATCGGTTCTAGATGCTTGAAAGGGGTGTTTCAGTCAATAATCTAGGTGTTAGTATCGGTAGTTTCAATTTGCTTTCTTTTCGGATCAAGTGTTCGAGTAGATCCGGGTGTTGAGACATGGGTCAACTTGGTCAACCGTGGTCAAAGCTGGTCAACTCCAGTCAACAGTCAAGTCGGGTCAGATCAGTCAACTCGGTTCTAGACGAATGCGTGTCGATTCGAGAGTTGTTCGCAGGAAGGTATAACGCGCGCCACGATCTTAGTTTATTTTTATTTTCTTTATTTATTTATTTTTTTTCGTGTATATTATATATAAATACTTATTTTAAAAAGTGTAAGCGAACCGAACCGATTGCGACTAAAAACTACTTTATTTTAGTGACTCGAAGGAACGGAAAAATAACTAATTTATTATATACTTAATGTCGCGAGGATAATTAAATGTTAAACTACATATGTCTACATATGTCTACATATCACTTGTCGAAACGTATAGTTTCTCAATATTTTAGCGTTTTAAGTTAAAGCATTCGTCGAGTAAAATAACTTAGTTAAATAATGTTGCGTGTTGTGAAATTTGACTATTGATTTTGGGAATAATATAGACAACATGAGTTGTCGGTTTCTTACAAAAACAGAGGAAACTCTGCCCAAATTTTTTATAAAATATAAGAAACAAATCGGGCTTTCATGTTATAATTACGTGTAAACGAAATTCGTGTTTTTATAAATGATATCCTTAACTCCCAAACTTCACCTCGTTAAAATAGAAACATATGTATATGTTAACATCTAGAAACATATATATACTATCCAAGATACGAGACGAATTAACATTCGAATCAAGCTACGTAAATATTATTTCTTTAACCAAAATTTGTTGTTGACATAACGTCAAGTTGAGGCATTGAAAGATATATTAAAGCGTTATTCCAAGTAACTACACATACGTATATATTCTTGTGAAACCAAACCAAGTCCTATCGGTTCGTCAAGCTAAAAATACTTTAAGATGAGTATTGTTTTCAATATGAGTCTAGGTAGTGAATAAACTATCTTTACAACTAAGAAACGAAACAAGTGTATTAGCATTAGAATTTAAGGCATCGTTTATTGGTAATAGGATACAAGAGTTCAATCAATTCAAGTTCAGACTTGTTGCTACTTGCCAGTACTTGCACAATGAATTTCAGGTGAGTTTTACATAGCCCCTTTTATTTATCACCATTTTTGGGGTGAAACATGTTATAACATCATTATTGCAATTCAATCATCAATGTGTCTATGTGTTTTCTATGTTGCATTATGTCTTGAGCATGATTAGAGTAAGCACCATTCTAGCATAATCATTAACTCCGTACAAGCCGACGGTATACATTGATAGATCTATTGGACTGACAATCCCACCCGGATACGTGCCTCCTACAAAGGTAGCGTGGGTGTTTGTTATCGCATAACATATTCAAGTGAACCATGAGCGTATGGTATGTATCATATTATAACAGTCATCAGGGTTGATTATGCACTCGATTTATTTCTAGTATGTTCTCACATATGGACTAGATTGACATGACACATGAATTGCACAACATTTTTATTCAATTATCAAAAACCTATGTAATTCTCACCAACTTTTGTTGACCCAAAATATTTTCAAACTTAACATGTTTCAGGTTATAGCTTGCTTGAAGATTAGAGTTATTGCTTGAAGATGCGTATTTAGTATTATTCATTTTGATGTACAAATCTTTGTAGAACAATTGTATGTAATGTAATTAAATCAAATATTGAAATTTATTATTTACCATGAGCTACTGAACAATCATCAATACGTGGCACCCCGATGTTTCCGCCATCGGTTGGGGTGTTACAGATTGGTATCAGAGCCACTCCTGTGCCGTTCGGGATGGTGGGTGCACACCTCATCAGGGACGATGAGACTCTAACAGGGGGTGAATGTGACACCCCGGGAACACATCTCATCAGGGACGATGAGACTCTAACAGTGGGTGAATGCGACACCCCAGGAAAAATCCCACATCGGCCGTGGCCAGGAGAGATCCTTGGTTCATAAGTAATGTCTTGCCTCTTATATCACCAACGCGTTTTGGGGCTTAATGTTAGTGGATGAGAGGAGAACTCCACAGTTAAGCGTGCTCAGGTGGGAGAAATTTCAGGATGGGTGACCTCCTGGGAAGTCTCCACTTGGGCAACCAAAAACAAATCCGTGAGCTCTGGATGGGCAAAGCGGACAATATTGGTGATGAGAGGGGCGGGGTGTTACAGATGGTATCAGAGCCATGGTTATAGGGAATTAGGTTATTAGAAAAATAATCTAGTCTATAACCTTAGGACTTTAACCAGTATTTGCTTCAATTACTTGTAGCTCTACCTTATCCTTATCTCTATCCCTATCCTCATCCTTATTCTTAGCCTAACTGGGTCTTGCCTACTCTCTTTCACTTACTTGCTACAATCCTAACGTACTTCTAAATTATTGAGGCAAATTCGTTGGACTTAGACCTGATCTGTTTTGATAAGCCAACATTTTCGTTTATTCGGGGTTAGATATTTACAATCTTTGTGTTTCACTTTCATTTATACCCCTCACTCCTGAATAAAATCTAAGTTTTGAATCTCAAAATTTTTACAATTCAAATATATTTTCTTCTTCTTCTTATATAATTCTCTCATTAGCTTAAACTTCATGAATCATTTCTGGGTTTCACAATCCTAATTCATTTTACAAACTTATAATATTACCCGTAAATCTAATTATTTTTAACATCTAACTCAAATCATATGTTTCCCTTTACATCATACATAAAACTATCATCTCTGATGTTTCTGGCCAATTTTATTTTAAACTTCCCCCCTACATCTTTATTTATGTGTATATATATATGTATATTTTGAAGATACCATCAACCATAAAATTTCATCACATTCGAGATTTTAAAATCCTTGTTTAAACTGTAACCTTATAATCTGTGTATAGGAGATACTGTAGCACCAAAGCTAAAGAATACTGAATTTTGTCAAACCTTCATCACTTGGGAATTTCACAAACTATAACAAATAAATACATATATATATATATTTTTAAGAGTCTTTTATTTCCACAAATTTATTTGCTAAATTTCAAATTTTTATTGAACAATTTATTGGCGTAACAAATGATTTACGATAAAAATGTTTTAATCTATTAAGAATGACTTCTTTTATGTATTACTCGAAGCTTATTATACAAAACGTCTGAACAAATTCTTGATTTTTGAAATCCGACATCATGTTTAAAACCTATGACTCATCGAAATATTTTGATCTAGATCAATTTAGTGGTACTATTTAATGATTCTTTTTCTTTACATACAAAACCAAATTTTGAAAATAAAAATCTTTCCATCCACAGGATCAAAATTTACTCTACAATTTTTCCATTGACACCTACTTACTTTAAACTTGTTCGAGCCATTGCAAAATTTTGGCAAATACCGCAATCATGTTTCCTCATACCCTTGATTTTAATATTTGATTCAAACCCCACGATTCATACTGCTAAATAATCTCCTTACTATTTGTGCCTCTTTGGAAAACCCATAAACAAACCCTTTATTAACTATTTTCACGCACATTATCTTTCATAACTTTGATGATACTTTGAGTTCTTCATCATCCTCTCAAGAACTAAATTCATACTCTTTACCTTCTTGAACATGAACTTGATCCCTATGATAACCAAACTATTGAAAACTTGATTGTTCGTTGCATCAAACTTAATTCTTAGGTATCCATGAGGGTTTGATTATCTACCTGAACATTTGATTATTCATGATATTTGGAAGCATAGAAAATAAACTATTTGCTATAAACACACCTAAAGTCATTAACCTTGTCTAGGGCAACTCTATTGCAGCTCGCATGCTATACTTGATACTTGATGCATTTACCAACTTGCTTACATGTATGTATTATCAATTTGCAACTTATGTGTTAAGCCAAAAAAAAAAAAAAAAAAAAACAATTGTTACACTTAATCAAACAACTGGTAGAGGATGAAGTACTTGCTCAACAGTTAGTAGAGTATCTAATAACCTGCTCAACGATTGGTAGAGGTCATCATGCCTACTCAACAGTCGGTAGAGGTTCTAATAACCTGCTCAACGTCTGGTAGAGGCTATCGCACCTGCTCAACAATCGGTAGAGGTTCCTACTCACTGACTGGTAGAAGTCTTTTTTCTGCTCAACAGTTGGACTCGTCTTCGGATACATTATACATGTAAATTGATACAAAGATTCAATCACAATGTTATTTTGCATTACTTACATGTGTGTTTAGAGTCATCAGAAGGACACAAAACCCTAATGTAAGGTAAATTGGTGATTGCGGTCCGGAACGTAATCATGAATTTACAGGTACGTTAAGGTAGTGTGAAATTCTATCAAGGTTTTTCGGTAGCTAATCAATTATAAACGCTAGTTACCTAGAAATTCATTTACTCTTCCCATAGTCAATCAACTCACACATTTCTTTTAGAATTCCTAAAACTTAAGTTTAGTGTTTTGTTAGATTCTTATTCTCCTTGCTATTTCAGACGAACCTAATCCAACCCTTAAAACTCACACATATCAAAACTCTTACCCAAATTATTCGAAACATATAATTCTATTACTTACAAATTCATGTTGTGCTTTTACCCAAATTTTTCCAAACCACAGTTGTCTTAAATTCTACCCAATCACTCAACCCTGTGTTTTTTTTTAATAACTTCGGGACGAAGTTCCCAAAAGTAGGGGAGACTGTAACGCCCAGCTATTTTTTTTACAAAGTTTATTTAAAATAATATATACATAAAACTATATATATTTTTTTATATATATTCATTGACAACGATGTATCATTAACTTGAAATACATTCGTATTCGCTAAATAAAATAAAACAATGATTTCGCTATTTCAATAATAATAATAATAATAATGATGACGATTACTATTATTAATACTTATAAATGTTCACACGCCTATATATATATACGCTTATTATAAATATATATAACGAATATGTAGTCCAAATACTCGATTTTAGTCAGTTCATATAAATAAATTACGTGGTACAAATATTTGAGTGACTAAACGAGTGGAGTTGTAGCGAGAGACGCGACTTAACGTGTTCGTATACGCGTAGCTCAACCACTTAATCTACCCACAAAACCCTAGCTTATACTAACACCTTAAACTCACCCCTACTCCTTCCATCTTCTTCCTCAACATAACCCTAACCACCATCAACTATAAACCTCAACTCCTACACCTCCTTTCTCCCTCTAAGAGCAGCGGCAGCCACAAGAACCACCGCCACCCAAGCCGCCGCCAACCACCACCTTCCCCTCTCTTTCCCTCAATACTGCCAGCAGCCCCATCTGGCCACCTGACGCGACTGCGCCGCCACCGCACACCACCCTCTTCCTTTCGTTCAGTTCACACCCACCATCACTTTAATCCCTCTATCCCTTCTTTTCTCTGCACCCCACCCTTCACCCACAAAACCACCACCGAGCCACCATGTAAAACCCATCTTTTTCTCCTTCTCCCTTTGAACAGCATCCGGCCACCACCATTCTTGATTGTGGCGGCGTAAGATTTACAGGCCGAATAGACAAGGATAACGCGAGTGGTGGTCTGGTCCGGGAAATAGTCCAGGTCTGACACTCGAATCTGGTGGGTTTCCATTTAGTCCGTTCTCCGAGTCGGGCATTGAATCGGCCTTGATTTGCTTCTGTTCGAGTGGCTCCAGATCGTGGGTTTCGTTTTGATGATGATTCCGGATTTGTTACTGTTGTGGAGCAGCAGTGACGTGGGTTTTGGACCTCGGTTGCCATCCCGACTTGCCGACGAATGAAGAGGGACACGACGGTGACGCTAGTAATAGATTTCCGGCTGCGGGTGTTTGTTTGATTTCCGGTCAGATCTGGACAATCGGTTCTAGATGCTTGAAAGGGGTGTTTCAGTCAATAATCTAGGTGTTAGTATCGGTAGTTTCAATTTGCTTTCTTTTCGGATCAAGTGTTCGAGTAGATCCGGGTGTTGAGACATGGGTCAACTTGGTCAACCGTGGTCAAAGCTGGTCAACTCCAGTCAACAGTCAAGTCGGGTCAGATCAGTCAACTCGGTTCTAGACGAATGCGTGTCGATTCGAGAGTTGTTCGCAGGAAGGTATAACGCGCGCCACGATCTTAGTTTATTTTTATTTTCTTTATTTATTTATTTTTTTTCGTGTATATTATATATAAATACTTATTTTAAAAAGTGTAAGCGAACCGAACCGATTGCGACTAAAAACTACTTTATTTTAGTGACTCGAAGGAACGGAAAAATAACTAATTTATTATATACTTAATGTCGCGAGGATAATTAAATGTTAAACTACATATGTCTACATATGTCTACATATCACTTGTCGAAACGTATAGTTTCTCAATATTTTAGCGTTTTAAGTTAAAGCATTCGTCGAGTAAAATAACTTAGTTAAATAATGTTGCGTGTTGTGAAATTTGACTATTGATTTTGGGAATAATATAGACAACATGAGTTGTCGGTTTCTTACAAAAATAGAGGAAACTCTGCCCAAATTTTTTATAAAATATAAGAAACAAATCGGGCTTTCATGTTATAATTACGTGTAAACGAAATTCGTGTTTTTATAAATGATATCCTTAACTCCCAAACTTCACCTCGTTAAAATAGAAACATATGTATATGTTAACATCTAGAAACATATATATACTATCCAAGATACGAGACGAATTAACATTCGAATCAAGCTACGTAAATATTATTTCTTTAACCAAAATTTGTTGTTGACATAACGTCAAGTTGAGGCATTGAAAGATATATTAAAGCGTTATTCCAAGTAACTACACATACGTATATATTCTTGTGAAACCAAACCAAGTCCTATCGGTTCGTCAAGCTAAAAATACTTTAAGATGAGTATTGTTTTCAATATGAGTCTAGGTAGTGAATAAACTATCTTTACAACTAAGAAACGAAACAAGTGTATTAGCATTAGAATTTAAGGCATCGTTTATTGGTAATAGGATACAAGAGTTCAATCAATTCAAGTTCAGACTTGTTGCTACTTGCCAGTACTTGCACAATGAATTTCAGGTGAGTTTTACATAGCCCCTTTTATTTATCACCATTTTTGGGGTGAAACATGTTATAACATCATTATTGCAATTCAATCATCAATGTGTCTATGTGTTTTCTATGTTGCATTATGTCTTGAGCATGATTAGAGTAAGCACCATTCTAGCATAATCATTAACTCCGTACAAGCCGACGGTATACATTGATAGATCTATTGGACTGACAATCCCACCCGGATACGTGCCTCCTACAAAGGTAGCGTGGGTGTTTGTTATCGCATAACATATTCAAGTGAACCATGAGCGTATGGTATGTATCATATTATAACAGTCATCAGGGTTGATTATGCACTCGATTTATTTCTAGTATGTTCTCACATATGGACTAGATTGACATGACACATGAATTGCACAACATTTTTATTCAATTATCAAAAACCTATGTAATTCTCACCAACTTTTGTTGACCCAAAATATTTTCAAACTTAACATGTTTCAGGTTATAGCTTGCTTGAAGATTAGAGTTATTGCTTGAAGATGCGTATTTAGTATTATTCATTTTGATGTACAAATCTTTGTAGAACAATTGTATGTAATGTAATTAAATCAAATATTGAAATTTATTATTTACCATGAGCTACTGAACAATCATTAATACGTGGCACCCCGATGTTTCCACCATCGGTTGGGGTGTTACACACCGTCTCTCCCTGCTCTTTCTCTCTCTATCTCTTTCTTTTCTCATAACACCCCCAACAACCCTAACGCGGCCATGTTCACACCATTCAACCGCGCCCCTTTCTCTTTCGAATCTTCTTCTATCTACATAACCATAACATGATAAGTTAAGTGTATAAACCTTTTAACATCAACAGTTTGCATAACCATACATGTGATTTAGGATTTTAGGGCATATGAATTACTGATTAGAAATTAGGGTATAATATTATTAGGTAAAGATAAACTACAACTAATCAGAGTTGAGAAAGAAGCATACCTGAGTTAGAGAGACAGAAATGGTGAACTGAGTTAGGGTTTCGATCAGCTTCCTCTTTCGCTAACAATCGAGGAACGCAATGTTTCTGTGATCCTTCTTCAGCTTCCTCTTTACCCCTTGTCGTGGAACACTTACATTTGAGTGAACGGTTATAAAGTCGGTTTAATTTCTTCTGTGATCAAATGAAGGATTGAATGGTGGAGCGAAGAAATTTAGGGTGGGTTTAATTTCTTCACAGATAGAGTGAAAATCTCGAGAGAGAGAGAGAGAGAGAGAGGGGGGGGGTTGATTTTAGAGGAGGGAAGGTTTATGGAAAAACGCGCGGGGAGTGAATTCTTTTGAAATTTAGGTGACACAAATTATGACACGCGATTTAAAAACTGTCATGTTTTTTATTTTATGACGGTAAATTATTGACACGCGCAAAAGAACGTCAAGAAATTATCAATTTTTTCCAAAGATGACATTTTTTTATGACATGCACTTTTGCATGTCATTAAATGTGGTATGTCATAAAAAAAAGTGTCAAGGAATGTCTTTTTTCTAGTAGTGTATAGATTAATAAGAAACATTCTCATACAGGAAAAATTGAATACTGTACACTTATGTCCGACCCAAGCATATATGGTTTATATATTCTTCACAAGATATATGTTTATAAAGATATATATTCGTTATTGTTCAGACTTCGATCAGACACTCGACAAGCTTTGTCAACTGTTTCCGCCATTTTTTTTTCTTTAAAACCAACTTTAAAGCATAAGTCATTGAAGATCGTCACTATATATGAATCAACCATGAACTTTATGTTAAGAAATTGTATATATTGTTAAAACTAGCTGATTACCCCGGGAACGTCCCGGGGTTGAAAAATTTAATATGATTTCATAAAAAATGATAAAAGAAGAAAACCCAAATCACGAAAAGAGTAAATAACTTAAACATAATCAATCTTAGTTAAAAAAACATTTATTTAAAAAGTTAAAAAAATAAAAAGCATAAACCATATTAAACATAATACAGTATTAAAAGGATAATCTTCAACATATAATCATCTTCACGTAATTTAAAATATGTTACAATTTGACATTGACTTATATAGATGTAGAATTAATGCTAAGTGTTGAAAAATATAACCATTCTAATAATACTAATACTAATAGTAATAATTATTACTCTTGTAATTAAATAAATAAAAAAAATAACCTTGCTATGAGGTGACACCATGTGTTGCAGTGTTGCGCGATTCTTTCTCCTAGTTTCTCTTGATGATGTATACCTATCCATCTTTAGAAGAGTAAAATTCCAATGATAGCATGGCGATTGCCTGAATTTCAACATCGTAGATAAGAACCTGGTTTAAAAGAAAAAACATGTTTAATGAATAACCTGAACACTTTGTGTTTTTTTTCTGTATGAACATAACCCCACAAAAAATAGTCGTTTTTTTCTCCGTTTTTTATATAGCACTATGGTACTCGTTGGAAAGATAATAAAACGCTCGTTAATTTGGTGTAATTTTTTTATTTAAAAAATCTCGAATATAAAAGATATTAACGTTTAAAAATTATGGGAAAAACATAAGAGAGAAAAATTTAAATTTGTTTTTAAATTCTTTTTTCTTAAAATAACTCAATTTAATTTTAGTAATTGAGAATTGAGAGATAGAGAGATAAATTTAGAGTTTTATGTTTATCTTTTTTTTTTTAATTAAAAAGGAAATAATTTAAAAGCACTAAAATCTTTTAATTATGATGCCACGTGGCAGTTTCATGGAGAGGTTGAAAGCACCATTGCACGCCACGTCAGCAATGTTCAATTCTTTTATATATATTAATAATAGATAGATACATGCTACCAACGCGGTGACTCCAGTTGATTTGTTCTGTTCTTAATTATAACGTACGCATACCTAGCTTGTTTGCATATAAAGTAGATCGAACTACTTTCAAGTTATTTCACATAAGCACCATTGCACTACCCTTATCCTTATCTTTCTACCAATTACATTCGTTATGAATATAAAATGGTAGAACACAAACATACTTAACCACTTGTACGTACGTACATTAGTAAAAGATTGGATACAAACGTTATGTGAGGAACGAAAACTTAAAACCACAACAGAAACATAGGGAACCAAACACACAATTCTTAATTAATGTATCACTTAATTGATTTTTTCCAATATTTCTATTACTTTAAATAGACTGATAAAGAAATATAGCTCTAATGCTCTCTCTATATGCACATGTAACTTTTAACTTATCGTGTGTTCTCTATACACTGAAAGCATTTCCCTCCAAGAAGTATGTTAGTTCCAAAAATTTGTGTTCTTTTGAGCATTCCCAAAGATAAAGACAGAAGACACATGTAGGAACCCTTTGTTAGGTATCAGTCGGCGCAGCGGAATCAAACACACAAACGGCACACATGATTATCACGCGATGAATAGAAAATAATAAACACGACACAAGAATTTTATGTGGTTCGGTCCCAGTGGGGGACCTACGTCCACGGGCTGCAACTAGGTTATTTCATTAAGCTCAAGACACACAAGATTACAATACATGACTAGGGTATATATAGAGAACAATTAGGTTAAACAACTTAGCGACCAAGAAAATTAAACCGGGCCTGGCCCATGTCTTCTAATGTCAACCTTAAAAGCCCAATAACCAAGGACTTCACAAACCTAACAATCTCCCACTTGAAGGCCTTGCGAGGAACTCCAGCCTACCAACAAGTAAACAACAACCCAATCATCTAGTACTCAGTAATCTCTAAACACATCGGAACAGAAGTCTTCCAGGTCCAGCTCCCAAAGAACAAACCAAACTTCAAACCTGTCCATGTATCCACCTAGCTGCAGCGACCCTTCACATCAGTAACCTGAAAGGCCCATTGAAGCTCCCAACAACTCCAATATGGTCATCAAAGACCCGGACATGGCAAAACCTGCCATAGACACATCCTCAATCTCAACCGGCCCCTACTTACTCAAATCGCTGGCTCCAGAGACTCTAGAGGAAAGAACACTCTCCAATAACAGCAACCTCCCAGGAGAGATTTCATTCAGATCCTTGGTCTTCCAAACCTAACGTCGATTTTCAAACTGTGTTAGAACACCCCATGTGCTCCCACTGTTACAAAAATCCCGTCCATGCTCAGACCTCCGAATACGATCAAGCGGATTACCTGGAGTCCCAGAGTCCTTTGCTGTTAACTAGACTCGTTTAACTCTTGAATCAGCGAGCCAAGACTTTACTACACGGAAGTTGGTTCTCTTCTTCCGGTTGCGCAGCAATCTGCACACTTCAAAAGTCTTCAATAATAGATTCACTAATGCTTCATTGAAGTAGGTAACAAGAAATGAAGTCAAATAGAATCTCGAACCCAAGAGTCTCACTACTTTCCAATGAGTCCCAATGTATCAAACCCCGAACTTAGAAAACAAATCCTACATAGCCCCCAACCCAAACTCGACCAACAACTGAATAAACTTAATCAGCGGCTCCAATTGAATTCAACAAACTAAACATGCGGCCAAGGATTAAAATAAATCGATACTCACCTTCCTCGGATCACGAACATCCAACCACAATACCAAGTTCTAAATGCCAAACAACCACAAGCAAACCCTACCGACCACGATCACAAGACATACTCGGGAACACGAACATGATCCAAAAGAAACTCAATCCAATCGAAACCCTAAACCAGCCGTCACACCTTGAGACCTTTGATCGACTGTCAGAAACTTACTTTTGAAACAGCCAACAACGATTTTTCAAGATTTATCAAATCTTAATCGCAAGTTTAAAAAAAATCATCTATTTGCTATTATGTTTGACCAAGAAACTAATATTCCAAACCTTTGTCAAATCACGACAAAAAAATCACCCCACTTGTTGACCAGGACACAAACTCCAAAGGAGTTAGTTTCCTTCCAAGATTTTTCTAATAAAAAACCTTCACGTGAATTTCGACTAAGAAAAGGAAAAAACAAATGGCTTACGAACCTACCTTCCAATTTCGAACCGTAATCACGAACAACAATATCCGACCAAACCTCCACCGCAATCATTCGTGCAAATCTCAGTGTGTTAAAGAGCCAAAGCTCTGATACCACTTGTTAGGTATCAATCGGCACAGCGGAATCGAACACACAAACGACACAGACGATTATCACGCGATGAACAGAAAATAATCAACACGACATAAGAATTTTACGTGGTTCGGTCCAAGTGGGGGACCTACGTCCACGGGCTGCAACTAGGTTATTTCATTAAGCTCAAGGCACACAAGATTACAATACATGACTAGGGTATATATAGAGAACAATTAGGTTAAACAACTTAGGGATCAAGAAAACTAAACCGGGCCTGGCCCATGTCTTCTAATGTCAACCTTAAAAGCCCAATAACCAAGGACTTCACAAACCCAATACCCTTTTGTCAGGAATTCGTCATCCTCAACTGTCCATGGATCACCGATGTCTTTTAGAAAATTATATGTGTGGATGCAACAGTTTTGCTTTCTTCTTTTTAGATGATATCTTCTATTTGGGAAGTGAAGATAGATATTCATCAATGTCTGGATAAAATGGTGGATGTTTGTGAGTTTGATACAATCAAAATTGGTTGAATATGTTTTGAGTTTTCAGCATTTGGGTGAATGGTGGTGTCAACATTGGGAGAATGAAACATGATTGTGATTGTAAGAAAATGTGAAGGTTAAAAGAAATGTAGGTGATGGTGCAAACTACAAAGAGAAAAAAAAGTGGATAGCAATATTATGGTGTCTAAAAAATCGATCTAAACGGGTTAGCACCATCTATGACCATTATTCGTCATCACCACATGCATCGCCAACACCCGCCTGCCCACTACTGCCACTGCTACTCCACTAACACCACTCACCATCGACGTGTCGACTACGGTTGTCGTCACACTGCCACTGAATTGCCGCATCTACCCCCCACGTCGCATTTGTCTCCGTCACCATCGTCACCGCATCCATCACCACCGTAGCCTTCGCAGCCACATCTACCATCTCCGCCATCCACCTTAAAAAAATTTAGCAAGTTAACCTAATTTGCTTTATATATATATATATATATATATATATATATATATATAGGTTTAGGATCCTATACAAAGTACATTTTTCGTGAGAAGTGTGAGAAGGACTAAGAATTGACATGTAGACATCATGTTTTGGATTTAGGAATGATTTTTAAGATTGTTTTAACTTGAAAAACACCAAACACAACAATCTAAAACACAATACAATGTATTATAGTAATTAAATTTAAAAAACAGCTAAAACACACTACTTAACGCTTAAAACACACTGCTAATGTTCTTAGCATGGTGTTTTAAGTTTTAAGCCTAAAATACATTGTTTTCGGATTTTAATTGTTATGTTTGGTGTTATATAGGCAAAACAATCCAAAACATCACGACTAAGTTCAAAAAATGATGCCTAAGTATCAATTTTTAATACTTCTCACACTTCTCACAAAAAAAAAACACTTTGTACACGATCTTGACCCCATATATATATATATATATATATATATATATATATATATATATAAGTCATTTATATCTATCTACATTTTAGACTAAGGGGCTGTTTGGTTGATTAAGTGCTGAATTATTAAGAGGTCTGAATGGTTAAGAGGTCTGTATGGTTAAGTGCTGAATCATTAAGTTGGACCTCTTAATGGTTAGTTTTCTTGTTCCACATTGGTATGATAGTTTCATTAAGGTTCAGCTTAGTTCAGTGCTTAATGATTCAGTGCTTAATGGTTCAGCAACATCCCAAGTCTTAATGATTCAGCCTTAACCATTCCATTAAGAGGCTGAAACAAACGCGCTGAATGCTGAATCATTCAGCACTGAATGATTAAGAGCCTCATTAAGAGGCTACCAAACAGCCCCTAAATCAGTTTTGGCCCGAACCAATTCTATATTCTTTTTAAAAGTCTTGTTTTGGCCTGGACTTATTTTGTTTAAGACCAATATTGACACGGCCCATTTTGACATTTTACCTGACAATTTACCATGCTTATACCAATCGCCGTCTAATCATCAATCACCATTACTACCAATACCACTACGACACCACCCACCTAGTAGTCGTCTCGATAAACCATCAACTCCCTGAGACTCAGCACCAAGAAAGCACAAAGTCAACAAAAAATAAATATAAATAATAAAACAAAATCAGAATTTAATCGAACTAAAACCTGACCTAATAGGTAAAACAAAATGGTTTGGGCCTAAACCATGGACCAGTGCGTTATTATAATCAAAATGATAGGGGCTATTATCGCTATCTGTCTTCTTGGCCCAAATGCATGCTTGTCCTCCGTTATGTTAGAAAGAAAAACAATTTCTATTTTAAAATTAAATTAAATGTGTTTTATCTACATTTAAGAGGAGTTTTTTCCTAAAAGAGTGTAGTTGAAAAAATTATTTATCAAAATGGGTAGTTTGAAAAATAATTACTAAAATGGGTGTTTTTTTTTAAGGGAATGGATAACGTACAAAGCTTCTTAACGTAAGAAGCGTAAGAAGCAATCTCAGCCATTAGATTAACAAGACATCTGGATGCAGATTAAAAACCCTAATCATACTTGGGTTACACTAACCAAGGGTAAATTATGAAAAACCGTCTAATTTTTTTCAAATCGTAACAATAGAAATCAATCGAAACAAAATTTTTCAACAATTGAAAATCGTTTAAACCAATCTGAATGATTACACAATCAAAATAACAAAAAACATCCGATTACAATGAACGGAAACGAAAAAAATATAAAAACAGAGATTTACACCGGAAAGATTTAATCATACGAAAAACCATACAAATTGTGAATAAACGCTTGTAATAGTTGTCAAATACGTTCGATTTTGTTTCAATAAGTATGATTAAACATAAAAATTAGGTTAAAAAAAGTTGCAGAGGAAGAAGATGAAGTTGGTGAAAACAGAGACTTTTAAACGCACTATCAAATTTTAAACGCACTTATTGTATAAAATTTAAACGCACTTACAAAATTTAAACGCACTCATTAAAAAGTTTGGAAGCACTCATTGAAAATTTAGAAGCACTCATTAAAAAGTTTGAAGCATTCACTGAACATTTAAAAGCACTCATTAAAAAGTTTGGAAACACTCACTGAAAATTTAAAAGCACTCATTAAAAAGTTTGGAAGCACTCATTGAAAATTTAGAATCACCCATTAAAAAGTTTGGAAGCACTCACTGAACATTTAGAATCACTTATTAAAAAGTTTGGAAACACTCATTGAAAATTTTGAAAGCACTCATTGAAAATTTAGAAGCAATCATTAAAAAGTTTGGAAGCACTCATTGAAAATTTGGAAGCACTCATTGAAAATTTGGACGCACTCATTAAAAAGTTTGGAAGCACTCATTGAAAATTTAGAAGTACTCATTAAAAAGTTTGGAAGCACTCGTTGAAAATTTGGATGCACTCATTAAAAAGTTTGGGCACACTCATTGAAATTTTGGACGCACTCGTTAAAAAATATAAACCCACCTTTGAAGCTTCTTTTACTTGTACTCTGCCTCTCCTCTGTTTCTTATACCAATGCAGCCAAGTTCAGGAAGAATCTTATGGATATCCAGTTGACAGTTGTGATCTAGGTCTACCGCTTATGGAATTGCTGATGAAAAACAGCCTTCACGAAGAATCTTCAATGTTGTTACCAATGCAGCCAAGTTCACCCAGCTGTTACAAGTTTATTTACAAGAGTGTTAAACTGCTGAATTCTACACTACATTGACTGATGGTCTGCTGAACTGACGGTATTCACGAGTGTTAATTACTGGTAGGGTTGGCAACTTTTGACAAATCAAGTGTTGGATCCAAAGAAACCAGGTCGTAAACGGGTCGAGGCGCCTGATACATTTAAGACAACTCATGTTTGATTGGATAGCGGTTTTGGTAGTGGTGGTGATGAGATCTCGATCGGTTTGTTTCAAAGGAGGATGGGTTAGGTTTATGTTATGAAAGTTTAGAACAGGAAAGAGGAAAATAGGTTTAATTAAGGTTTAACTATGGTTAGGTTAAATTAACAGGTGACAAATTCTAGTGGCTTCCTACACTTGTCACGTTAAAAAATTTTGTACCATATACTTTCTATTTTTAATCTTATTGGGTAATTAATTAATTTCTTTTTAAATAAGTGTTAAAAAAAAAAAACCTTTATGATAAAACTAAACACAGGTTGTCAGATCATGAAATTTTAGGAAAACGTTTTTTATTTCTTTTTAATATAAATGTTTTCTTTTTTACTTTTATTAAAACGGTTTTTTAATATGAAAATATGTAGTCTTCAATAAATATTCTATTAGTTTTCTTACAAATATTTTTTTTACGTAACGCTTTCTAAAATGTTTTAACATAACTTTTAAACACTTTATTAAATAATTTAAAATATGTATTTTTCAATACATTTTATGAAACAGCACAATCAAATATATGAATGAAAAAGGTATTTATTAATATACTCGTAAATACATTTTTCTAATTTTTTTTTTTCCAAAAACTATGTCGGAATATAAAACAAAATATGAAAGTTACATCACAATAGAAGGTACACGGGCAACAAGCTGCACCGCCACCCCTTTCTGAATTGCGAACCCTAGCCTACCAAAGACAAATCCTTGCCCCCTGGAGATGAACTATTGTTGTGGACGACCCGTTGGACCCTGGTCAAGAAACGAATAGCTTCTGACGCTAGGAAGCCCGATAAGTTATAAATTCTTGTTTTAACATTTTTTAAGAACATCAATAGTTAGTTTTTCAAATGCTAACAAAGAAGGAAAGCTCGTCCGATAAGTGGATATCATACAATTTATTAATTTAACTACAATTTTTTAATGTATTGAAAAGTACCTATAGTTTATTATTTAAAAGTTATATATAAAACAACTTGAAAAGAATGTTACAAAAAAAAGTATTTGTAAGATTTCTAACAGAATATTTATGAAAAAAATACATATTTTTTTATTAAAAAACATTTTAATAAATTGAAATTAAAGTAAACGTATATATTAAAAAGAAATTAATAATCTTTTTCTAAAATTTCCTGATCCAACACCATCTTTTTTTATTAGAAATTTGTTTTTTAAACTGTTGTTAAGGCTATCCGGTGTGCAGACGAAACCACGCCCCTGTCCCACCTCCCCCCCCCCCCCCTCGCCCGTCCCTGTCTCTACATCACCCCCCGTCTCTCCCGGGATGAGAGGGATGAACCAATCAGGCTTTTTCTTCTTCTTCTTTTTCGAACGTTTGGTAACGGCTACAAGGTGTGCAACGGTCACTTTTATTAAAAGGGGATTTTATTATTATAAATTCAAACCATTCACCCCAATTTTTATACCAAATACACTATCTCCATCTACTTTCTTTGTAATATTTTTTATAAGCAATCCTATTTTTTTTTTAAATATCATGGATTCATTCAACCAAAACAACCCATATAGCCCGAATCAAAACCCGAATCCATTCAACACCTCGTGTTACACCCCGGCAATGGATCCACCAATCTCGCAACAAGTACCGCCATTAGGGGCGATCCAACAAATACAACAAAACCCGATCGTTTTCCAATAATTCAACCCAATGCAATACATGCAAATGCAACACTTTATGCAAATGCAACAATCATTTCAAACTAGCCAAAAGTTTTCTCCACCTCCCGCAACAACATCTATCGGTCCGTCTCAACCCGTAACAACACCTATTGTTCCGTCCCAACCCGTAGACGTGGAGGATGACGATGAAGAAATAATTCCCGAAACTCAAGCTCCGCCACCCACCGAAAAAGCTAAAGGCAAACGCAAAGGTAAAGCTAGATAAAAAGGTACGGGACGTGATAATCCGAAAGATGGAGTAGCCAAGCCATGGTCCGATATTGAAGAGGAGGCGTTAGCTAAGGCATGGAGTGGTTCGTCAAAACGTGCCGTAGTTGGTAATTATTTTTTCCTCTCGTCCATACTTTTCGCAATATATATATATATATATATTGAAGAAACAACGAGTATAACGGTGATTAATACGAATCACTGTGGGATTAATACTCGTGCTTGCTGAGGAACACTCCTTCACCCAAACCGTAGGTTAAACCGTAACTGAAAAGATAAAAGTAAGTGTGTGTGTGTGTGTGTGTGTGTGTGTGTGTGTGGTGAAAGTAAACATGAGAATATAAGTGGTTCGGTTGTGTATGACCTACGTCCACTACAAAGAGCCGAGTATTTATTACTTTAGATATTACAAAGAGTTACAATGGATACACTAGCTCTCGTATACAATGGTAATTTTTGGATCCTTTGCAAAGGAGATGGAGTCTTATATTTATAGGAGAAGTCGTGGGCCTAAGGAAGGGCCCACGAGAAGTCCTAGTTGATCCGGGCCTTAATTGGGCCCATATGTGTAACACCCCAACCGATGGTGGAAACATCGAGGTGTCACGTAGTGACGATTGTATAACAGCACATGGTACAAAAGATTCCACGTATTTTATTTATTTCAAAGTTTAGTACATACAATAACAAATTGGGTAATATACAACAATCTCTAATTATTTTCTAAGACTTCATGAATCCTATGTAATCCAAAAGCTTGTAAAGCCTCCATGCGATAAAAAACCCTGAAACATGTTAATTTGGAACGATGGGGGGGGGTCAACTATAAGTAGTTGGTGAGAATACATAGGTTTTGTCATGGCATAAAAACGTAGTTTGTATAGCAATTATCAAGTCAATGATGTATCTAGGACAACTTGTGAGAACAAAACCTACTGGGAACTAAGTTTGCATACCAACCATGTGACTAAAATGAATCAATGAATCTTTAAATCTTTGTATTAATGAATCTCATGTATCAATGAATCTCATGAATCTTTGCATCAATGAATATCAAATAGTATGTTCACCACAGTTAAGTTCAAGACAAGTGCACAAAGATAACACACAAAGACTTCATGTAATTGCTTATTGAATCAAGAAAAAGAACTTGAGTATGTTTCACCCCAACAATGTAAAACAGTAAAAAAGGACTATGTAAACTCACCTTGTTTACTTGGTGATTTTGTTATAGCTTGATAGTAATGGCAATGAATCCCAGAATGATTAGACTAATTTAAATAAGAGGATAATTAGGTTTTGGGTCTTAATTATGTCTATGTTGTTCAAGCTAAGGCATTCTAGGGTTTCTAATTGGGGATTGACGATCGTGTATTAATTAATCGAAATAGTTGCTAATTAAATAATAAAAAGAGAAATTAATGAAATAAATCAATAAAAGAATTTTTATAAAACCTTGGTCAAGGATTGTTGTACTAAAATATTATAGTGTGAAAATAATTTTTGTAAAATTATTTTCATAAATAAAGTTTATGTAATATATTATAACATATTAATCAAAACATTGTAATAATATTCAAAAGTATTAAATTCCACAAATTTCAGAAAATAAAATTATATTTCTGATCTAGATTGATAAAAATAATTTATATGAAATTTTGGTGCAAAAATGATGAAAATTGGATTTATCATGAATTTAATATGGTTAAAATAGATTTAATTACTTAAAAATAATTAAATACAGATTTTATGCAAATAAAAATAAGTTTTATAAAGTTTATAAGTTTATAAACTTAAAATAAATTTTTCAAAATTTATGAATTTGTTTTGGTATCTTTTATAGAATTTAATACATATATTTATATTATTTAAAAAATAATTAATATATATATATATATTAAATAAAAGATTTTCTGAAAATAATTTTTTTTATAATAAAGTTTATAAGTTAAACAACCAAAAATTAATTTTTATAGAATTTATAAACTAGTTTTATTATTTTAAACATAAATTATAAAATATCATACATAAAATATATATGTAAAAGAAAACAACTTTAAGAAAAAAGAAAAAAAAATGTGGTGAGTCATACTCGAATTCGGGTTGGAGCCGGGTCATAGGAATTACCATTACCCCTCCAACCATCTGAGCCAATGCATGCTTTTGGTTTTAATTCCAAATAATATGTTTAAGTGGTTTATATTTGCGAATCCCCAAATATATGCCATTGCGAGCCCTAAACCTAAAACCCCAAAATTGAATATTTATTTGATTCTGTTAGAAACCCAATTCATAGGGCTTTCTAATAGTGGATAAAAACGAACATGTTACATAAAAATATTACCTGATTTGATGTGAAATGAAGATGAATTGGAGAGATCTAGGGTCGACGGGTAGAAAGACTTCAAGAACAATTATAGAAGGCTTATTTGGAACAATTGGGTTGTTATAAGATATCAGAGATGGTCGAAATATGTTTCTGTACAATGTTTATATAGTGATTTCAACAGTTATGACCAATTGATTAGGATTGACGAACGGGTCAAACTAATCGCGCAATGAAACTTAAAATTGGAATGAAATATCTGTTAATAAGCATGAATCTCGCCTAGAACAGATCGACTAGTCTTGATTTTGTTATAGAAATGCTTGATTGCATTAAGACCCCGTGATTGAGTCCGAATTGAATGGTTTTGATCGGGTGTTTAACGAAGGGTGGTCAATGGTTTGATTATGAATGGGTTTATAAAGCCTAGGATCATATTATAAACTCTTATTTTTTTTTATAAAACTCCATATTATTATTATTATTTCAAAAAATATTAGTATGTTTATTATTTCAAAATAAAGAGGATTAAAATATATAGTTTTATTAAGAAAAGTTTTATATTTATAAGAAATAACTTGGCATGTCTAAAATTCATGGGAATGATAAGAAGTTAATATAATGTTATAAAATGTGGATGGGACTAGGTGAATAAAAAAATGGGAGATTTTATAATAAAAATTTGGGGAAATTACATAATGTTACAATATGTCTTTGGCCCATGAAATTGGTGGGAAAAAGGAGATCCATGTTGCTGACGTTATCGGCAGTTGGGGTTGGTCTGATTGACAGACGCCGGCGGTATGTTGTTTTGACACAACATGGTTGACTTACCTGCTGGCATCTGACGTGACGTCTGGCAGCAGGTAAGCATGCCTGTGCGGCACTGTGGACGGCAGCATGGTGGAAGCATGGGAGCAGTCATGTCGCTATTCACATCAGTGGTTATTAGACCACTGTCGACACGTGTCCTCGTCTGACTCGCGGCATGTATGTTCATCTCTGAGTGAATCTTTCTCATTCTTGATCTTCCGTACCTCGTACCAAAAGCTGTCTCTGGGCGAATATTCGGCGCGTGTTGTTACGCGTTTCGAATCTCCTGAAGTACTGGTGTGGATGAAGTTATGTTCCACTTGAAGTGAGCTTACGCGCCAAGCTATCTCCACGGAGTGGTTCCGCAAAGTGGGGAGGTTTAGCCCCATTCGTCTGTGCTGATGTGGTCGGCGCGTAGCCTGTTGGAAAGTGGGATAGGGATCACCATCCGCGGGGGAATTAAGCTCCCTGTCCCTTCATATATATATATATATTGTTTAAATATTTTAATTAATTCTTTTAATCATATGTACCGCCCAATCGCAAGAGGCGTTATGGATCAAAGTTGTTGAGAACTTTCATTTGTTTATGCAAGCCGAGCCGTATCGACTACAATGTCACACCCTCAAATTCCACGTGCGGGGTTTTACCGCGAGGCGCGTGACAAACCAGGATGCAAGTCAACAGTCACAATAAACGACACTATATGATACGTAAAAACGACATAAGCAAACCATTAAGTTTACATAAATAATCCATCGCCGCGGAAGCGTAACACTTTATTACAACACGAAAGTAAAAGCATAAAAGTCTGAAAGTGCTAAATAAGATGCATATGAATCCTAGACGCCGTGAGACTCCGTGCGCCTATGAAATGCTGCTACCTCAACGACGTGAGACAAACATGCTAAAAACGTCAGCAAATAATGTCGGTGAGTTCACAGGTTTTATGTTAAACGTTTAAGTAATGAAAGCCATCATGTTATCACTATGTTAGAAATGATAGCGTTAGCTAGACGCATGAATAATACTACTACGACCGGAAACCATTACAAACAACGATATATGATTTTGCCCGAAACGATATGCACCACCGTCCCACGGTAGCGTTATGACCGAGACAATATGCACCCGCCTGGCTCCCAGCCGACGAGTGGGGTCTGTCAGTCCCAATAGATCTATCCACATTTCCCCCGTTGTGCCCCGCACATTCATGGATTCCCCGGGACTTTACGTATCGTATAGTATGTAAATGAGTTAACACTAGTATAACATGACAATTTATGAAATAGGTATAAAGCATGTGTCTCCCCCGAAATGTAAAGACTTAAAGTGAGGCCGTGAAACTCACCTGATACTGCTTCCCCTCTAAGATAAGTAAAGCCGCTCAATAGACGGCACCAACTACCGGTGACCTATCATGACGAGCGTATAAGATGTTAGACTAACAACCCGTAGGTTGATTAGTCCCCAACAGTCCAGACTGTTAGGATCTGAGTTTGATTGTTTTGATATGTTTAGAATAAGATGAGAATTGAATGATGTAAGTATATATGGAAAGTGCAGCGGAATGATAAACAATAATCAAAACAATAGGAATAAATGTTTTCTTTAATCGAAAGCTTTCATTAGATTGAAAGATTACAATCAAATACAAGTACTCCCTATCAGCCTGATCACACAGTGATTGTTTGTCTGAGAGAATGTTTGTGTGACCAATAGAACAGTACAAGCACTGTTCTATTTATAGACAAATCTAAACCACTGGTGACCTGTGCTGACGTCACCTAAGATAGTGACCTCTAACAAAATAACAACATAAAACATCTGCCCTATACAAACTACTGTTGTATTACAAAACACTGTAAGGTAAACTACTGTTGAGGGAAAACTTTGATGGTCTTGCAACATCTGTTGGAGCCTAAGTGCTGTTGACTCCAACAGACCTTTAGTCTTCAGTACTTGATCAGCAGTTGTTCTTCATCAGACCTTTGGTCAACAGTTGTTCTCTATCAGTTGTTATCCAGCAGTCCTTTGTATCAGCAGTTGTCATAGCAGTTGTTTGGATGGAACAGTTGTTAGGGTCAGCAGTCTTTTGGGAAGAGTATGTTGTAAAAACTGTTTATTTGTGTGGATCAACTGTTAGTATATTTTGGCTTTTCAATCATTTGTTCTTCTTCAGGTCAGCAGACCCAACAATCTCCCCCTAGAACAGATGATGCCAAAACTAAACTTTATTCTTGATCTTTATTTCTCATCAGACTTTCTTTGATTTGACCTTTGAATTATAGCTCAAAGTTCAAAGAAAATAGGTCTTCTGCATCTCTTTTAAGCTCAAGGTTCAGCAGTGTTTGGAGGTCATCTGCACACAGGCTATATGCATCATCCATGCTTAGCTTTTGAGCTTCTCCATCTGACCTGAGCAGAGTCAATTCATGGGTGTCTTTGTTGACCTTCCATTTTAGAATTTTTGAGTCAGAGGATTTGCTGAGGTGCACTTTTATTCTAGATGAGTTTGGTGATGGAGGTCTCCCAATGAGTTCTCTGAGCTTGTTAGTAATGGGATCTGAGAAAAAATATACTTGATTGAAGAGGCTCTCCTTTATATAAGTATCAACAAACTTCTTCTGATCTTCTTCAGACATTTCTTTCTTTTTCTTGAATTGTCTTCTAGCAGCAGCTGATAGATCAGAAGTATCCAGTAAGCTGTCTAATGTAAAAGCCTGTTGAGGTCTCTTCATCAGTGGTTCATCAGAGTAGAAAGGTTTTCTGGGTAAGTTAGGATCTTTCTTCCTGTTTTCTTCCAGTCTCTTGTATGTTTCAACCAACCTCAACTCAGACCACCTTGCAACTGACCTCATCTCCCCATAGTCAGCAGCCACAATTTCTTGTCTCATTCTTTTAAACTTCAAGGCTCTGGCTGGATCTCTGCCTTTACTAAAATCAGGGGCAGAGACTTTAACTGGGGGATTCTTGGCCATCTCTTCAATTCTT
This sequence comes from Ambrosia trifida, assembly GCA_028751855.1. Classification (NCBI taxonomy): domain Eukaryota; kingdom Viridiplantae; phylum Streptophyta; class Magnoliopsida; order Asterales; family Asteraceae; genus Ambrosia; species Ambrosia trifida. The sequence continues at coordinate 113,811,590 of CM054122.1, forward strand.
AAGAGTTCTTCTCTGAGAGCATGAGTGGTCCAGCCTGCAAACTGTTTCTTGTTTGCTTTATAAGGCATGGTTGCCAAGATCTGTTCAAGAAGTGATTCCCTAACCTCCCTTTACATGTCACTGCTGAGAGGCATGGCAGACATGGAGTTGCTCAGGGTCTTAGCAAAATCTTCAATGCTTCTCAATTTGCTAAGCTCTGCTAAATGGATGCCCTGAGTAGTCCTGTCATCTTTCCCTTTGCATTTCTCTTTGATGATGGCATCTGCTTGTTTAGCCTTGTATTTTAGATACGTGTCTATGTTTAGGGGAACAGGAAAATGTGGAAGAGAAGGGAAAGATCTTTCAAATGGTTGTTCAGTATTATAGAAGGATTGCATTTCCCCCTTGAGTAGATCAAGTTCAAGGGGATACTGAACAGCCAATGGTGTAATGGTTAGTGGTGGTCTATGGGAAGTGAATTGTGATGTGTGAAGTGAAAATGATGAAAGTGGAATGACTGATATAGGTGTAGATTGTGTGGTTGAAGTGGTAAGTGGTGATGTGTGAATGTTTTCATCCTGTACAACAAAGGTTGATTTCCTCTTCCTTTTGTACAAGATTTTTGGTGATGGTGGTGAGAGGCAGTGGTGGTGTTAACATCTGTTGGCACCTTAGTAGGACCAGCAGATGTTTGGGATTTAGGTGGTGATGTGCTTGTAGGTTCAGATGTAGGTTTGGTGATAGTGATGACAGGCTCAGATGTTGTGGTGGTATCAGTGGTTTGGGTAGCAGTAGTGGTTTTAACAGCCAGTTTGGATGGTGGTTGTCTGATATGTTTGGCAGGCATTTTCTTCCTTTTAGAGGAACCCACATCTTCAACTTCCTGCTGTTGTTCCCTTTTCTGTTTTAGCAAAAACTCTGCCTTGACTTCCAAAGTGTCAGCCCTCTTTTGCTTATCTTCAGTAGCTTTTTCAGCTTTTTCATTAGCAGAGTTGTCCACTTCTTTAGCTTTGCTGGTTTGTTGTTGTTGTTGTGGTGCTGTTTGAGTAGACCCTGGTTTGTTGGCAGACTTTGATTGACCTTTTTGTGAAGGTGGACAACCAGAGGGATCTAGCTTTGGCAATCTATCTCTGCCACTCTCCCCCTTTTTGGCATCATCAGCTGTGAATTCATCATCATCTTCATCTCTGAGAATGGTGGTAGGGGCAGAGCCAGTGGTCTTCAGCAGATGGTCTTTAATGGCCTGAATATCTGCATGGGTATCTTTGTACCTAGCATCTACCATATTTCTGATTTCTGCCATATAAGTTTCATGAGTCTGATCTGCTAGTTTTCTGTGAGCTATGATGATGGGAGAAACAGATTTCCATAGCTCACTAGCAATATCAGCTGTGGATGGTTGACTCTTGGTGAGAGTAGCCAAGGATTCCAATATTGACTTGACATCAGATTTGATATCAGCAACAGAGGTTTCAATGGTTTGGACTCTGGCCGTCAATTCTTGGTATTTTAACTCATCACCTAAGTTAATAGGATCATCTGAATTCCTACCAGTGGTAGTTGTAACTGGTTCAGTCCTAGGAGGTGAATCCAAAGGATGGGAACCAGATGCCCCTTTTTCTTGGTTCTGGGGACTCCCAACTGATTTTGGGGACACTATAGTGGCCTCATCAGTTGTTGCCTTCAAGGGAGTCTTAGTTATGTAACCACTGTCCTGTTGTGAGACAATGGTCTCTACATCAGTAGTGGCTGCTCCACTTGCAAACTCACCTAGAGTTGCATTGAACTCTAGGGGTGTAACCTCCTCTTCTGCTTGTAGGATGGCTGATTGAATTTCCTCAGTCCCAATCACTTGTGGAGGTATACTCTCATTGATAGGTGAAAGAGAGGAACTGGGATTTTCCTGAGATTTATCAATAGCCTCAAACAGAGGTTGCATGGTTTGTTGAACATGTGATGGTGAAGGTGGAGGAGTATAAAGAGAATTAGCCCTGGGAGAGGTGCTTGTGAACATATGGCCAAGTGACTCAAATGTATCATGATGTGGTTCCCCTTGGCTTACAACATGATCCTTTTGTGAGGAAGCATGGGGAGTTTGTACAGGTGGAGATATTTCCAACTGTTGTGAGGAAGTAACAACAGTGGTTTCTAGTTGCTTTTGTGTTGCAACAGAGTTATCTTCTGGTATCTCATCTTCTAGAAGTCTCCTTTGTGGTTGAGTGGTGGTTTTTGTCGATGGACGTTTTCTTTTGGAAATGGCTGGTGTGGGTTTCACAGCACTGGATGTAGTGCCATGATCACCAGGAGCAGTGGGCTCAACAACAGAGGTTTGGACAACAGTTGTTGTCTTAGTCCTCTTTGTTTGTGTTTTGGAAACTTTTGACACTTTTGATACCTTTTCTTGGGTGTTTGAACCCAGCATTCTTGTGAAAGTTTCATCAGTTAGACTCTTCATTTGCATAGACTCACCCTTTTTAAAATCTTTTTCTGGTATAACCTTTTGAAGAATTACACTTAAAATTCTTGGGTAAATTAGAAAAGCATTATTAGACCCAGACTTTATAGCTTTCACATTTGACACTAAGTCCATAAACAATCCCTGGGATAAATTGAAGTCAGAATCTGACAACATAGCATAGCCCAAGTACTAAATCCTCAATGGGATTTCATTAAAGGAAGTGGACTTAGCGGAGACACAGAGAAGGAGGGTATGGAAGAAAAATTTCATGACTGGTGGGAAAAACTTTTTGAAAAGTGTTGACCCAGTCATCTGAGCATCATAACCCCTTTCCTGAAACTCTGTGTGAAGCTCTGCCTTAGGGAAAGTGTCTTTACCTGACAGGTCATTAAGTGAGAAGGTTGTGGATATGAGTTGAGGGGTAATGACGATACTTGTCTCACCAATTTTTGAGATAATGGAAGTAGGCTTTTTGTCTTGAAGTAGAACCTCAGCATTCAACCAGAATTCTTGGAGGGTATCAAGTTAGATAGGGGCGTCAGCGGTTAGGATTGTTAGGTATTTGGATTTTAAAATGATGTCGATGGTGGAATGGAATGGAGTATTTTCATCTGTTTTTACCAGATATGGGAGATAATTGTGGGTGGCTTTAGCTTGAAGATCCATTGTAATGGATTCCGAATGTGAGAGAGAGTGGAATTTGATTAAGGGTTTGAGAATGAAGAAGGCGGTTTCAGTATTTTGAATACAATGAGACAGTGTAACGACTATTTTGATAAAACAGGGTTTTTATAAGCTCTGGTTAAACCGCTGATGTGGCCAAAACTCTGCTTGTAGGAGCAGACGTGGCAAACATCTGATGGTTAAACATCTGGTGGAGGACAGCTGTTTTGGCAAACAGCTGATGCAAACAGCTGTTTTTTTATTATTATTATAGATATCTGTAAATATATGTATATATATATATATATATAGATATGGATAATAAAACAGTTGTTTTATCTGATCAGATGTTTGAAACAGATTTTTCAACCTAACAGTGGATAAAATGGATGAAACAGTGGTTGTTTTATCTTTAACAGTTTTTTCAACCAAAAAGCTATTATTAAGGATGAATTTTGATTTTCTGAAACATTTTAATGCTTTTTATTAAAAACATTTGTGTTGTTTAATCCATGTTTAGCATACCAATTCTAGAAATCAGATTTGTAAAAGTAGATGTGTCTAAAGCTTTTGTCAACACATCTGCCAACTGATCCTCTGTTGGAACATGGTGCAGAGAAATCAAACCTTTTTCATAGCTATGCCTGACAAAATGATGTCTGATGTCTATGTGTTTGGTAGTTGAGTGAGAGACTGGATTTTTGATGATATTTTCAGCAGCTTGACTATCCAACATGAGTGGAGTCTTTAATGCAGTTATCCCAAAATCCAACAATTGATTTTGAAGCCACATGAGTTAGGCTCAGCTTGCAGCAGCAATGTATTCAGCCTTAGTAGTTGAGGTGGAAAGAACTGCCTGCTTTTTGCTTTGCCAAGAGACTAAGGCATTCCCTAGAAACGGGCACCCTCCTGATGTAGACTTTCTTGTGGTGTGACAGCCAGCAAAATCACTATCTGAATAACCTAAAAGCTCAATGTTTCCATTAGCAGGATACCAGATACCAAGTGTGGGAGCACCTTTTAGGTATCTGAATATCCTTTTCACAGCAATAAGGTTTGACTTTTTGGGTGAAGCCTGGAATCTTGCACAAACACAAGTGGCAAACATAATGTCTGGCCTAGATGCAGTTAAGTACAATAAAGACCCAATCATGCATCTGTAATGTGTTTGGTCAACCAGTTCATCCTTGTCATCAATAGTGAGTTGCTTGACTGTACTCATGGGTGTACTACATGGCTTACAGTCATTCATCTCAAATCTTGTTAACAAATTCTTTACATATTTATTTTGATGAATGAATGTGCCATTTTGCAGTTGTTTCACTTGGAGACCAAGGAAACACTGAAGTTCACCCATAGCACTCATTTCAAACTCTGCTGTCATGAGTTCCCTAAACTCTTCACACATTTTGTTACATGTGGATCCAAAAATGATGTCATCCACATATATTTGAACAATCATTAAATCTTTCCCTCTCCATTTCAAAAATAAGGTTTTATCAATTTTACCTCTTGTGAAACCAATGGATAAAAGAAAAGTGGAAAGAGTTTCATATCAGGCCCTTGGTGCTTGCTTGAGTCCATACAATGCTTTATTAAGCTTGTAGACATGATCAGGATGGAATGTGTCTTCAAAACCAGGTGGTTGACATACATAGACCTCCTCCTGAATTTTGCCATATAGGAAGGCACATTTGATATCCATCTGATGTGTTGCAAAACACATCTCTTTTCCTATGTATTTTGTATAATATTTTGTTAGGTTTTTATTTGTTTCGTGTCGTTTTTATTATGTATTTTTTATTTTATTATTTTATAGGTGTTTGGAGAAAATGAGCGCAAAATGAAAGAATTTTAATCAAGACACCAACACTTGCGAGCAGGTGTGATGGACGTTGAAGCGTAAACGAGGAATTTAGATCGAGCCACGAACACCCGAAGAGAGCTTAGAGTAATAGTACTACTAATAATATATATATATATATATATGTATATGACTTTAGTATTAAAATAAATTAAAAAAAAATGGAAAAGTCAATGGACTTGTTTTGTTTGGGTTGTCACAGCCCAAGACACAATTTAGAAAGAGTAAAACATACGCAAGAATATTATAAGATGGAGATATTCATCGATTGGATCATTATCTTCGAAGCAACAGGATCAGCCGCAAAAGGCATCGCACGAATCAACAACAGCAGTTTTAATATTTAGAGATTAATTGAAGGCCAGGGAGGCACGGGTCAAGATTGAAGCTACGAGTTCGGTTACAATAATTTCTTGGTTTACATTTATTTACTCTGTGTTTATAAATATTTAGGCCATGACTATATATTATTTTAAACCTATGTCTTTATCTTGTTCCGTCGTTATGAATAGCTAAACATTTAGGCTACCTAGGTCGGTATGGTGAATACTTAGCATTTTTATTACTTTCGGATTCGTTTAATTATATAATTGGCTTATGTTTTGGTAAAGATTTAAGTGTGTTTGGTTACGATGCGTATGCGTATTTAAGTCTAATTTATTATCTTTGATAGTTCCACATGTGTCTTGTTGAATGTCTTTCAGTTATAGATGCATGTTAGGTTACCTGCTTTGTGCTTGTAACTAGTTTATGGTTTTTGACGTCTAATTCTATAGGAACTTGATTTGAGAGTTTAGAGGGCTTAGGTATTCTGCCATTCCTTGAGACCGGGAGGTGATAGGGTGTCGGGTTGTCTAGATCTTTAGGTATCAGGTTTAGGTGAGACCGGGAGGTGAACCTTGCCTAGTGTGTCTTTAGATTCTTGCAATTCCGAATTATTTCCAAACCAATTAGATTACTCCTTCACATTTTTAGGTGTGTTGTGACTAGCGAGACCGGGAGGTGAGCGAGTCTTATGAGTACCTTAGCATTCCCTAGTGAGGTGAGACCGGGAGGTGATCCGAACTAGTAACCAGTGATTCACACGTCCCTTAGGATTTTCTTAGAGGTGTTAGTGAGACCGGGAGGTGATCTAGCATGCTTTAGGGTTTTCCTGGGTCGGGCGTATCTTTAGAAAACCTGGTAGCCAATCCATTATTCGATTCCGAAAGTCGTGAGTCTGCGGGTAGGATTCTAGACCTAGGTAGTTGCCTTCCACATTATCTGAGTTCGATCCAGTGTCCTTAGTTTCCTGTTTTCGTCTCCGTGTTCTTTATTTTAATTGCTTTTATTTTATTTTATTTGCATTTAGTTTAAAATTAATTCTCAAAAATCCAAATTAGTAGGCTAGGAGTCGACAGAGGTTTAGTACCGAGAGTCGCCATATTGTGTCCACGGTTCGATATTCCGGACTTACTTGCTCTACTACACTGCGACCGGTACACTTGCCGTTAGTGTGTGGTTTTGTAGGTTTTTCCATTTTTAAAACTTGACCGATTTATTTACTACACATTTCACACATCACCATCTGATACACCTTGATGTTGTGGTTGACAGCAAAGGCTAGAAAGAGTCGAATAGCTTCTAACCTTGCTACAGGAGCAAAGGTTTCATCATAGTCTATTCCTTCTTCTTGTCTGAATTCTTGAACCACAAGCCTGGCTTTGTACCTATTGGACAAACATCCTTAGGCAGTGGTACAAGTTCCCATACTTGTTGTCTTTTGAACTGAAGGAGCTCTTCTTGCATAGCTTCTACCCAACTGTTGTCTTTTAGTGCCTCTTGGTACTTGACAGGTTGTGTGAGAGATAGGAACCCTGCAAAAAGACAGATATTGGAGGATTGGCTTCTTGTTAGCACACCCTCTCTGATGTTGCCAATGATCTGGTCTGGTGGATGAGCTCTTAGGTAGATTAGATCTCCCTGATATGGTATGATGGCATTTTGAGGTGTAGGACAGAGGTTTGGTGACTCTGTTGTTGTAACATCTGTTTGCACTTCTGTAGTGCCATCAGATGTTTGAAATGGAAGTGGGGGAATGGGTCCAAGTGGTGTAAAACTGGACTGACTTTTGTCAACAGATGTTTGACTTTTGTCAACAGATGATTGTACAGTGGTTGTGAGAGGTGAGGCAGTGGTTTGAGGGTAAGACTGACCAACAGTGGTTGACTCAGCTGTGACAGAGTTTTGACAGTTGTTTGGAACAGCTGCTTCCTTTGATGCATAATAGATTTTATAGTGACTGGGGATCACAACATCTGTTATGTAATCTTGTTGTGGAGATTGTGGAGTACCTGTATTATTAGTTTTAACAGTGATATCTTCAAATTTGAATTTATCTAAATCAAACAATTCAGCACGATTTGCTGGGATTTTTAGGGATGAAAGTTCCTTGAACTTTACATTCAGAGTTTCTTCTATTGTCTTGGTCTTTGTGTTAAACACTTTATAGGCCTTGGCAGTAGAAGAATATCCCAGAAAATAACCACAATCTACTTTGGCTGCAAATTTTGAAATGGAATCTTTGAGATTTAAAATGAAACATGGGCAGCCAAAGATTTTGAAAAATGAGATTAATGGTTTGATTTTGATCAAAATTTCATAAGCAGTTTTTTGATGTCTTGGGTTGATCAAAACTCTGTTTTGAACATAGCAAGCAGTGTTTACAGCTTCTGCCCAGAAGGACAGTGGCAAACCAGAATCTGCTAGCATGGTTCTTGCAGCTTCTATAAGAGTTCTATTTTTCCTCTCAACCACCCCATTTTGCTCTGGTGTTCTTGGGTTGCTGTACTGCCTCACAATCCCTTTTGACACACAGAAGTCATCCAACTCCTTATTTTTAAACTCTGTTCCATTGTCACTTCTAAAGACTTTTACTGGCAAGTCATATTGTTTTTCAACTTTGGTGACAAAGTCCTTCAAAATACCTGCAGTCTCATCCTTAGAGTGTAAAAAGTAAGTCCATGTAAACCTAGAAAAATCATCAACTATGACAAGACAAAATCTTTTTCTTCTTAGACTCATGATTTTAACAGGGCCAAACAAGTCCATGTGCAACAATTGTAGACATTGACTTGTTTTGGACTCATCAATGGATTTGTAAGAGCTTTTATGTTGTTTTCCTTTTAAACAGGAAACACAATGCTTATCACATTTGAATTCTTTTGATGGTAAGCCTCTGACAAGACTTTGTTTGGAGAGTGTGTTGATAGTTTGAAGGTTGGTATGACCCAGTCTCCTATGCCACAATTCTGTCTCCTTTGTGGAGGCAGCAGAAAACAAACAGACATTTGCCATAGGATTGTCCTTTAACATATCAACAACATACACATTGCCACTTCTATGAGAAACAAGTTGTGCTTTGCTCTCAGCAATGATGGTATCAATCTTTTTCACCACTCCTGGCCCAATAATTTACAAGTTTTCTTAGTGAAGAATGAGCCATAACCTTTGTCACTCATTTGTGAAACACTAAGGAGATTAAATTTAAGATTATCAATAAGATTGACATTTTCAAACTTGAGTTTCCCAGCCTAAACAGTCCCTGAACCCAACACCTTACCTTTTGAATCATTACCAAAGGATATATCACCCCCTCCATGAGCTAAGAAGTCCAAAAGAAGGGCTCTACATCCTGTCATGTGCCTGGAGCCTCCACTATCTACATACCAAAGACTATCTAAACAAGCAGAAGCTCCCTGCACAGCAGTAATGAATTAGTTTTGGTGAGTGTCCAAAGCCAGGTTGGCTTTGGATGGGTCCTCAGATTTTTCAGACTCAAGCTTTGGAAGATGATCAGTGGTTTGAACTAGTTTTTGAATCAAGTTCAACAACTGTTGCTGACCATTTACAAGTGCTTGAATGTCAATACTTGGGGCAACAGTTGTTTGATCACTTCCAGACAGATGATAATACCCATAGGGATTTCTGTTCACTCTTGGTTTAGAAGGTCTTTTTGGCTCCTCATAAACATGTGACAGATTATGACATGGTGGTTGTCCATATCCTCTTGGGTACTTGCTTGTGGGTGGAGCATCTGTTACTTGGACATCCCTAGGAGCAGATGTTTCAAGACTTTTAGTAACAGATATTTGGACAGGAGTAAAAGTCTGTTTGGGCTTTCTTTTTGAAGTACTCACCACCTGACTTGCAAGAGTTTTAGCCTTGTACTCTTGTATTTTGACATCAAAATTTTTGAGATACAAGCACTCTTTGGTTTTGTGATTCTTTTTCCCACATATTGAACATGGGGCTTTGGAATCACATGCACTTGTTCCTTTGTTAATATCATATGCTTTTAGAAGAAAACAGTTTTTAGTGACATGATTCTTCTTTTCACAGAAATCACTAAACAAGTGGACAGACTTTTCTTTCTTCTTCCCTTTTTCAACCTTCTTTTCAGCAGATGTGTGAGCATCTGCTGGAAGATTTTTCAAGGGAATGATCTTTTCCTGAGGTGCTGTCTTTCCTTCAGGAGTTTTGAAATCAACAGGTTTAAAGTTCTCAAGAGTACCACACTCATTAGACCAAGTAGGTTTAAATTCATAATTTTCAAGTTCAGTGAATAATGAGGAACCTTTTGGTTTTTCTAGAACAATTTTCTTACCATTGGGTTCAGTGATTTTAATCTCTTGACCCTTCAAATTTGTTGGTACTATCTCAACTAACTTTTGATCCCTTTTGTCAGTGTTTTCAAAAGCTGGAGCAGTGGTTTCAAAACCAAAACCAAACTTCACATGACTTTTGGTTTGTTTGTTGAGCAGCATTTCAAAACCTCTACATGATTCCACCCATTTATGACATTCAACTTGGGTGGACTCAAGCTCACTCTTACAACTCTGATATTTTGTTATCATAGTTTGGAGCTGGTCTTTGGTTATGGTTGCTTCATGTTTTAAGCTGCTTATTTCAGACCTTTTTCAGTTAAATTTGTTTTTAATTCTTTTGAAAAGTTTCTCAAATTTAACTTCATCATCTAAAATTTTCTTTCTAAGGTTTTCATTCACCTCTTTGATGTTAGCAAATGCTATCACACATTTTTCAGAACATAAATCCTTAAGAATTTGAGGAGATACCTTAGCAGCAGCCATCAATGCACAATCACACTTGCACTCACAATCATCAGATGCACCCCAGGGATCTGAGAGATTCACAACCTCTTCTTCAGGTTTTTCACCTGCAACTACTTCATCAACAACATCATCAGTCACAACTTTAGATTCAGTCACCACCTCCTCAGATTCAACTTCTTCTACCATAGCCATGAAACAAAATTTTCTGGTTCATTTTCAGCTTTGGCAACTAGTGCAAAATTTTCATCTGTTAACTCATCTGGTAGACTGCTCCAATCAACAAAGCCTTGTGTGAAGAAGCTCTGTTGACTGGCCTCTGCAGGAGCAGAGGATGGAGCAGCAGTCATTTGCACAGGTGCCTGAGCAACAGGTGTTTGCACATAGTGGATCTGAGGAACAGTGGTTTGGACATACTGGACAGGAACAGTGTTTGAGGACTGTGCAAAATGAGCAGTGTTTTGCACATTTGGTCCAGGGGTATTATAGGAATTTTGATAAGTGTTGGTCTAAGGTCTTTGATTTGGATAGGTGATTATAGGTGTACCATGTTGACTCCTACATTCCCTAGCAAAATGACAAAGTCTATGACATTTATAACACTTTATCTTTGATTTATCCAACCCAACCTTTGATCTGCCAGTTAACCCTGAAAACCTTCTCCCAGTTTTCTTGTAAAAATTGTTAGTTCTTACACTGAGAAGGGTCAATTGGTGCATAATGTCCATTTCTTCCAAATCATCAGGGTCAAAATATTTTAGGTCATCATACTCAAAGGATATGTTATCAGATGCCTGGATATCACCACCACTTGCTGTAAAAGCATAGTTTGGTGAATAAGAATTAGAGTTAAAACCTGAGTTAAAACCTGAAGTTATGTCAATGAAGTGATCATAACTCTGATCCTTAGTATTTCCAGGCACCTCATCATGACCCAAAAGTGCTGTATTACCAAATACCCTAATCATCAGACACTTTTTCAGAGTCCTGGAGCTTCTTTTTCTGGTTAAGCTCTCTCTCATAGGTCAAGAGCTTACCATGAAGCTGGGTCAGTGATAGGTCCTTAAATCCAATTGAGTTTCTCATAACTATAGCAATAGTGTCCCATTTATCTGGTAATGATCTTAAAAACCTATGGTTCAAAGTTGAATGAGGGTAAGTTAGACCAACCAGTTTTAGTTCACTAATGAGACAGTTAAACCTCTCAAATTGTTGAGTTAATGACTCTCCTTTAACATGACTGAATGTTTCATATTGTTGGTTAAGTATTTCACGATTGTTTTTAATAACCTCTTCAGTCCCACCAAATTGTTCTTTCAGTGCATCCCACAACTCCTTTGCACTGTTACAGTGTAACAGCCAAGCATATATATCATTGGGTAGAGCCATGGCCACAATACTGAAGGCCTTAGCATCTAACTCAATTTTCTGAAAATCCTGGTCGGAGTAGTTTTCAAGTTTCTTAGGCTCCTAAACCTTGGGATCTTCGGTACCCGGCACCATCGGAACCTGTGGTCCGAAGATAACCGACTTCCAACACCCAGTGTTCTGTTGAGCTAGAACATGGCTCATCCGACGTTGCCAGATATTGTATTCAGATCTGACAAGCATTGGTGGCTTGTTGTTCGTGCCAGTGTTGTGTGGATCATGATTGATTGAAGCCATTCTCTGATTTTTCAAAAAAAAAAAGTCTGTTTATAAACGGTTGAATCAAAAATAAACTATTACTCTGTTTTCAATCCGACAAACAAACGATATCAATAACTGTGAGCTGATCTGTTTATATTAAATTGATTGATTAGATCGAATTTAATTGACCAAGCTCTGATACCAATTGTTAGGATCTGAGTTTGATTGTTTTGTTATGTTTAGAATAAGATGAGAATTGAATGATGTAAGTATATATGGAAAGTGCAGCGGTATGATAAACAATAATCAAAACAATAGGAATAAATGTTTTCTTTAATCGAAAGCTTTCTTTAGATTGAAAGATTACAATCAAATACAAGTACTCCCCCTCAGCCTGATCACACAGTGATTGTTTGTCTGAGAGAATGTTTGTGTGACCAATAGAACAGTACAAGCACTGTTCTATTAATAGACAAATCTAAACCACTGGTGACCTGTGCTGACGTCACCTAAGATAGTGACCTCTAACAGAATAACAACATAAAACATCTGCCCTATACAAACTACTGTTGTATTACAAAACACTGTAAGGTAAACTACTGTTGAGGGAAAACTCTGATGGTCTTGCAACATCTGTTGGAGCCTAAGTGCTGTTGACTCCAACAGACCTTTAGTCTTCAATACTTGATCAGCAGTTGTTCTTCATCAGACCTTTGGTCAGCAGTTGTTCTCTATCAGTTGTTATCCAGCAGTCCTTTGTATCAGCAGTTGTCATAGCAGTTGTTTGGATGGAACAGTTGTTAGGGTTAGCAGTCTTTTGGGAAGAGTATGTTGTAAAAACTGTTTATTTGTGTGGATCAACTGTTAGTATATTTTGGCTTTTCAATCATCTGTTCTTCTTCAGGTCAGCAGACCAAACACAGACTATAACTGTGTACGTTTGAAATGATGTTTAAACGTTTAACTGACCACACCAGACAAGACCCGACATCCCATTGGTGACCCGACATCCCACGTGTTAGCCGAAAGCAAGATATCATGCAACATAAGCAATTAAACACTTAGCATGCGCAAAAATTCACTAAATCTAGCATAACGCTCAATTAATGCATAAACGAGTCCGAACACGTGTTACTAAGTCATTGGACATGTTACGGGGTTCCTATCATGTTCCTAGGTGTCAAATCATGTTTCGGGATGTCAAAATACGCTTAAAACAGCAGCACACGCGATTAGGCTATCATGCATGCATTTAGGAAAGTCAACTAGTGATTAGGATGGTCAAACTAGCAATTGGGAGTGTAATCACATGCAGTATAGGCGATTAGGTGTCCAATCGCCTCTAATGTCAGGCGATTGGCCCAATCGCCAGTTCCTTCAGGCAATTGGAGCTCCCCAATCGCCCCTTGCAGCCTGGTTTCGCTTTTTCGCGCGTTTAACCTTCCAAATCAAATCCGAAACATGTGGAAACACCCAATATCAAACCCAAAACATTAATCCAACTATTTCAAGCAAAAACCCCTAATTTATTATCATTCTAGCCGTCCCGAATGCAAGCGTTTTCCCAAAATAGCATAACTTAGCATGTAAACATCACATCAACATGCAAACCTTACCCTAAATGGAAATTATCCAGATTTCATCACATAATAACGTTGTCCGACACTATCCTACTATTCTAGCATCATCCTAGAGTAAACCCTAACCTCAAACAATCAATAAAACATAACATATCATCATCAATCCTCCATGATCATTCAAACGGGTCAAAATGCCTAATATCAATAATGCACATCAATGAACCTTCAAACTCCTAGGTTAACATCATATCAACTCATTTAGATCAGAAACATATTAATAATACAAGAACAACCATGTTTAAATGATAAAAATCCTATCTTGCATGAATACACCACATATAACAAGCATAGAGGTTTGGGTTTGTTTAGAAACTGATTTTAATGAGTTTTCAAAGACACAAATGTTTAGAAACCAGGTCTGGACCTTTAGGGATCAAAAAAATATTATTACAAAGGTTTGGGATGAAGAACACACCTTGAAATTGTAAGATTATGAGGTGTAAAGCTTGGAAATGTGATTTCTTGATAAAAAACGTGTTGCAGAGGTTGAATAAGGTGTGAGGTGGCTTTGGGGTGTATTAGGGTTTCACAAATGATGTTTTAAAACATAAGGGTGGTATTTATAGGCGTTTCTAGTCGTTTAGTACGCGTCAGGCGATTGGGCAGCAGCTACAGGCGATTAGGATCTCTAATTGCATGTAGCTACTGGCGATTAGACCAATCGCCTGTAAATATTCCTCCAATCGCCCCTTCTTACTGGCGATTAGGCTAATCACCCCTTATCAGCATGCAATTACGCGTAATCACCTATAATGTCATGCAATTACGCGTAATCACCATTTTAACACATATAAACACGTATTCACATACCGGCAAGTCATATAATGATTGTAAGCACATAATGCATGATAACTAACACGTTCCCATCCGTTCACCAATTCCCGGGACTCGAGATTTGCGTGTGTGCGTTAAACCCGGCGAAAACACATGGTTATGGACCGACACCCAATGATCCCTCGGACCATTGTAACGACTCCCGATGATTCCCGAATCATCGACACGACTCAACCGACCCGGTCAAGTATGATATTAAGTAGTTGTTTTCAATGTTTTCGTTGAGGTAGACTCGTATGTATGCAAAGTATGAAACGTATGTATGTAAAGTATGAAAAGTATTAACTTGAATACGCCGGGTGTCACATACAAGATGCTTGTAGCTTGAAGTGGAGAAAGATCAACACGAAATGTGGCCGATTTAATGGTTTTTATAACCAAATTAAGTCAAACCCGCCTAGTGGTTGGAATGAGCAAAATATTATCGAGGAGGCTTTGCGCAAGTATAAAAATGAGTATAAAAAAGCTTTCTCGATGATTAGGGCTTGGTTGGTTTTGAAAAATGAACAAAAATGGGCGACGGTCCCAAACGAGGAAAAAAAGTTCAAAAATGAGGTCCGTCCGTTCCAATTGATATTGATATCAACGAGGAGGCCGAGTTCGACATACCACCTATTGAGGAAATCTTATGTTTTTTTTTGTTTGTATTTTTTTTTGTCGAGAAAGCTTGGTCAGTTTTGATATAAATTTACACCAACAATTATTAATCGTAAATATTATGATATTCTTAGTAAGAATGGTTTAATATAACATCTGTTTTAAATAAAGTGTTTGAAAATCATCTGTTTGAATAAACATCTGTTTTTACTAACAACGCTTTTAAAAACAATGAACTTAACTGGTTCTAGATATTTGAAGTTTAATTTAATGAGTAATTGTATTAAAAAAATATAGTCTTCCGTGTTTTCATATGTGATTCCAAGTATTTATATGTATTTGTTTATATTAGATGTTTAAAGTGTTTGTTTACTTTTGATTGTATTTAGTATTAAACATCTGATCAGTACTATTAACTATTGTCGTGAAAGTAACAGATTTTACTAAAGAAATTTTCCTTAAAACAGACGATTGGCTTTTTAAAGTTTTTTTTAGTAAACATTCTTTCAAATATTATAAAACAGTTTTTTCTTGTCTAATCAAATTATTAATGACCTTAAAGGTTTAAAGTTGTAATGTGTTTATTTTGTATGTCGAAAATATATTCAAGTGTAACAATTCAATTTTTTTAAATTAAAGTAAAATTAATTATCCATTTACATAAATAATATATTTATATTTATTATGTTCACTCCGTTATATAATTTTTTTTAATAATAATACAATCTTCTCATTAAAACAAAATACGAAAGTTACATCATAATAGCAGGTAGATGGGCAACAAGCTGCGCCGCCACCCCTTTTTGATTTGCAAACCCTAGTCTACTAAAGACAAAACCTTGCCTCCTGGGGATGAAACATTGCTGTGAACGACCCGTTGGACCCTGGTCAAGAAACGAATAGCTTCTGGCGCCAGGGAGCCAAAGGTGTCGAAGGCCAGAGGGATAAAGACATGTTAGTTATCTGCACAAGCTTTAGCGTGTTTATCTACTTTCTTTGATTCTGCCTTTCTTGATGCTTGCCCAGCTATGAACCCTGTTTCCCTTAACCCAACCAGCGGAGATACCCCGGTGAGGTCCACACAGGCATGTTTCCCCCTCTCCCAACCAAAGACAAGCAGATCTGTGGGTCGCAGGGTGGATCTCCCTTCCATGGGGTCTGTGAGGAAGTTTACATGGGCCTCCTTTTTGGCAGAGATCCCAGCTCTTCTCAAGATATCCCACAAAACGTCTCTCACCCAGTCATGCCGATATTTGAAACCAGGGAGCTCCTTGCAATGAATTGCATGCTCCCCGTATTTATCCATGCAAGTTTTACGGCAGATGGGGCATGTTTCATCTTCCGGGTACATAGGGATCATCAATCGGTACTTGAGTATAGCCCTGTACTCTACTGCAGACATGCATTAACCCAAACCCTCAATCGGGATAACGGTCAAAAAATCCTGAGCATGAGGGCCCTTTAGGCATTCAATCACCGCCTTCTGGCGAGTGGACAACTCAAAAACTTCTCCCAGGCTCTGAGCAGTTTTGCTAAAAAGAGCATTCGCCAAAGTTTTTTGTGGCTTTGGGGGGGGGAGGTGTCCTTGTTAGAAAAACCGCCAATATCAAAGTCCGGGAGATAGACATTTAAGCGCTCGAGCGCCTGTTGATAGTCTGGGTCTAGTCCAATGACCCCACTGTTTTCGGAGGATATGATCCTGAAGTTCCCAAGACTGAGCTCTGGACGCCACAAAGGCATAGACCCCAACATCTCGAGCTGAAAGGAGGCCCAAACCACCTAAACGCATCGGCAAGGATGCCAAGCGCCACTGGAGGTCCCCGAAGAAGGGGCCGCCACACACAACTATATCTTCAATAGCTTCGCGGAGACCATCATCGAAAAGGGATACTGCATCCACCATGAAGTGGGGTTGCAAGTTCGTAACCCAAAAAGTAACTTAGCTACCCCCATGCATGACCTGAGCAGCAGGAGTTCACTCTGGGGATCTCTAAGGCGGGGCAGTAGTTTCATGAGGGCAACCACGCTCGTAGCCCGCCGCCCTGCCAACTCCCCGATAAAGGTAGGATCTCGGCTAACAGCCCCACCAAGGAGCTTAACCCCTTTCTCAGGTCTACCAATCCCTGTCGGAAAAAACCCTTCCAGACTTTTCAACCCGTCACACGTCGGCCAAAAGACCTCTGTTTTCTTAATATTGAGATGAAGCCCCAGAGATGGCCCATGCACATTGATAATGTCTAAAGCCTTAGCAACCTCCACTGTGTTGCCTATAATCGTCCCATCATCCAAATACCAGGCATGAAACGGTAGGTTACAGTGTTCCTGAATCCGCATGATAAGGGGATGTAAGGCAAGGGCAAAGAGAAGGGGCCCCAAAGGATCTCCTTGCTGCACTCCGGTGTTAGCCCCAATACAATCATTGCCCACATACAGCCTAGCTGGCTGGGCATAAAGGAACTGGACCCACGGATAAATGGATGGGCATCGCTGGTGAACCTCTTGGAGAAAAACTGTATGATCGACCATGTTGAAGGCATTGTAGAAGTCTACTATAAGCATAGCCAGAGACCCATCCGCATGAAAAGAGTTGAGGAACCTGTTGGCACTGTGAAGCACCGCCTTTGCCCCATTTGGTACCCCTACTCCAAATTGAAAGTCCCCCAGGTACTGGGCAATGTCTTTCCCAACCTTCTTCATTGCCACCTTAGAAACTAGCCTTCGCCAAATACCCCCCACAGCAATAGGCCGAATTCCATTATCGGGCTTCAATAAGGGGGTGAGGGGGGCCGATGCAATGAACTCGGCCAGCGTCTTAGGGCAGGCCCCCCTAAGCCATAGGTTGACAACTTCAGTGATGGCCGCGAGCAACCCCGAGAAAGTCACTGAGCCTTCACCCCAAATAGCATCCAACAGGTGTTGGGCCCGTATCCCGTCCCTACCACAAGATTTCCCTTTAGGGAAAGATCGGATACATTTAAGCACACAACCCTCATCTACTGATAGAGCGGGTTGGGCGATGGGGTTAGAAGGAAAGGATGGAGGAGGCACCACTGGGTGTTTATCAATGAGAGCCTTCATGGTCGATTCACATAGGGGGGCGACTCCACTAGAGCACAACACCTTTACCGCTGCCGTGAAATGACCATCCCTGACTTTTCGAAGACATTGTTTTATGTTAGGTTCGCTTGCATTGTCCTCTCCCATTTTGGCTTCTCCCCTAGATATCGAGACCTCCCCTGTGCTATCCAAAAGAGAAGAAACCAAGTCCGCAAACCCAGACCCATCTTTCCATTCTCCAAGCGCTTGCATGATGCTACTACACTGCAGAGATTTCCTATTCCCTGATCTTCGCTCTTGCCTGGAGGACGGTCTGATCACCCTCAGGGTTAACCGTGGAAGCAATAGCAATTGGACCCATTGTCAACCGAGCTTGGCGACGCCACTACTTTGCGTAAAGCACCTGTTAACGCTTGAGCAAACATTAGACGACAACTAGGGGGGATGCTTTTAACAGTCTGAATAGGGAGGGAAAAGACACGCTCGAGGAGGGCAACATCCCTAACCATCCCGGTTGGGTGACGTGGGTTTGCGTCGTCTACCATTGGACATGGTTTCCGTATCCCAACAATGAAATCTTCGACATCTTCGGAGACCACGGCGAACGATACAACCTCATCGTCATGCTTGCATCCTCTACTGAGAGCATGCATCACCATGCACCTCCCACATAACCACTTATCTCCTTCCATGAGAACTTCCCCGACATCTAAAAAAAGGTCCCGATCCTTCGAGATAGCCTCCTTCAGAGATAGACTTCGGTTTTCTGTTTTGAGGTGGGTGCTTTGGATGTGTCCAAGAAGGCGCAGAAATCCGCCATGCCCCGGTTTGCCATCTTTACAGTTGTGAAAAAGTTTAAAGGGGCAGGCCCTCAGGCCACTAACAGAGCCCTGCGTAGACCTACGCTACTTGGCGTTCCGGGCCCTCCTGGCAAGGGCCATGTGCGAAATGTAAACCGCCGAACTCGAGATGAGTTGGGGGGCAAAGGAAACGGCGAGCAATAACCCTTTACAGGGTGTTAAGGGTAGCAACCACAAGTTGCCCGCCCTCAAAACGAAATCCCACCTAATTCCTTACCCCATTATTATTATTATTATTATTATTATTATTATTATTATTATTATGGTATGTTATTATTATTATTATTATAACTATTATTATTATTATGATAGGAAACAAGTCTAACCTTTGAGCTGTCCAAACTCCAAGCCTAATAGATCTTTAATACTCATCTCCTCTGGTCACCTAATAGATCTTTAATACTCAACTCCAAAGCAAATTTCAACAAAAAAATTAGAGGTTGCAGGTTAGGCGAGTAGGATTGGGAGGGGCGAGTAGGATTGGAAGGGGCGAGTAGGTGTGTGCCGAGTAGGTTTGGCTAGAGAGGCGAGTAGGGCTGACGGGTTGACGGGCGAGTAGGTTTGGCAGGGAGGAGGCGAGTAGGGCTGACGGGCGAGTAGGATTGAAAAAGGACCGTTGGAGGGTGGACAAGGAGAGAGGTGAGAGTGGATTCACGAACGGAGGGTCGGAGAGGAGATGGTGACGGGAAGGGGGGAGGATAAGGGTGGTGGGGGAGGGGGGTGGTGTCTCCTGAGAGGGTGAAAGGGGTGAGGTGATGACAAGGGAGAGTGCCTGAAATCAGCTCCCCGGAGAAGGTTATGACGCCAGAGAAGGGAGGAGGTGACCGGACGTCGGAGAAGGGAGGAGCTCAGGCGTCCGGAGAAGGGAGAAGGTTATGACGCCGGAGAAGGTTGAATCGCCGGGACATCGGAGAAGGTTGAATCGTTCAGAGAAGGGAGAAATTTTACTAAATAGTATTTGTGTTTGTTATGAAATTTGATTGTTAAGAAAAAATAAAATAGAATTTGACGAGTTGTTTCAGTGGGAAATTAGCGAAATGCATATCAACAGGTGTTATAAAAAGTCTCAAAAATAATGATTACGTTTTGGAAGTTACTTTATTAAAAACATTATTTTATTATTGTTGTTGTCTATCAATTGGCTTTCATTCTACTATAAAAAATAAATTAAAATTTCCAAAAGTAACTGCCACCTTTATATTTACTTGAAATCCAACTAATAAAGTTGAAAACAAAGTTTACGAATAGTTATTATATTTCAGCCTATAAAGGGGGATGAATTCCCAATATTCATTTTCACTACTTTCACTTTACATCACTCCATCCAATATACATTATGATATTACTTTCAAATATGTTTCCACAAATTTTTTGAAAGATTCTTACAATCAAAGGAAAATAGTTTACCAACAGTTGGTTGATAAACAACTTCGATTTGATGTTTTCCGATGATTCTTACAATCAAAGGAAAACATTAATTCATTATTACATAAATACATCCAGTTTCAATTTTCAATATTTAGTGTTTTTGGATCTGGAAGATATTTAGATACGAGCTGCTGTCGTGTACTGCATTTCATTGTTTCTGTTTGTTATTTGCTTCGATCAGGCTGGAAAGAAATATCATTCTCTAGGGTTTGGTTGTTAGTAGGGTTTTTTTATGTTTTCTTGTACATTTATGTAGTTTGTAAAGTCACATATTGTAATTCTGTTATCATTAAAGTAGTTTCTTCCATTTTGTATTTATTTCTATTAAATTTAATGATTAACTCAAATTATGGAATTGTAATTATTCAATTTTGATTGACGGTTATTAGGTAAGTATTTTAAATAACCGTTGTTAGTGACAAGGTCTTTTTACCAAACCAAGTTAAACAACCTTTTTCATGTCCAATTTACATAACACAGCAGTTAAACAGTTATTGATAATATGTAAAACGTAAGACATGACATGTTCATATTTCTACAAATATTTGTAAATAGTATTTGTGTTTGTCTAGAAATTTTTATTTAAAAAAATAAAAGAATTTGAAGAGTTCTTTCAGTGGGAAAAATAACTAAACAGTTGAATTTACCTCTATTTTAATCAGCAGAATTTTAAAACAGTGTTTTAAATATTCTGCTAAGCGTGCTTTGAAACACGTTACCAAATACAATTTTACTTTCAACTTTAGCTTTACTTTTTAATTTGAACATCCCCTTTTTTGTTTTAAATATGTGTTATCTCAACATTTTATTGTCTAAAAACAGTATGTAAAGTTTAGAAAAATGGTCATTTTCTTGACAATGCATGGTCAAAATGGTAATATAGAAAAAAAGTCAGTTGGGTCGAGCAGGTCATTGATGCATAGATTGTAATGTTTAATAGTCGCTAACTATTATTTATTTCTAACGTCTAATGTTACTTGCATAATATTATTTTTTTAATGAATTGAAAAATAATTTTTACTTCAAAATTTGTGTTTAACCTTTAAATTCACCTACGAGAAATGAAAAATCACCTTTTCTTACAAAGTTGGTGCCGAGCGTCTAAGCTGGCTATCATTCTCTTTAATGTTGTATGACCTTGAACATTTTATCTTTTGTGTTTTCAGGCAGTGATTATTAGTAGTCGTGTTTTCCTCCGACTTAAGTGTCTCTTCAGGTTTGCCTATTTGTTTTTTAACTCTGTCCAATAACTATATTTTTTTTTGAACGGCAAATTTCTTCTCCTAGTGGGACTTAAACCCATGACCTCCCCCTTAAGTGTTCCTAGAAGCATTGCTTCTACCATTGGGCCACCAACCCCGATTGTCCAATAACTATCTAATGTGACATAATTTGACCCGTTACTTTTCATAATCTTAACCATTTACTACCTATCAATTTCAGCAATTAACTGATGCGAGGATTCAAATGGGCTACACTTTTCATGCTTTTGGAACTTGCTTTAGTAGAAAAGTGCATTGTTGAGCTTCTGCAGTAAATTAATCAACTTCAGATTTCGAAGTCTAACAATCAGGCCATTCATCTCATGATTGCTATGGGTTGCTATGGGTAGTTTTTTAAAATTTTAGGAAATCTTATGTTTTTTTTTGTTTGTATATTTTTGTTTGTATTTTTTTTTAATTTTAGGATGGTTTGTAATTTTTTTTTTATAAAATTTAGTATTTATTTAAACATTATTTTGTTTATTTGTTACTTTTATAAAACTAATTAAAATTAATATTAAAAAAAAATGGATGAGACATGAGTGTCTCCACACCCCACTCATGTCTCGAGGGAGAGAAAAATGGAGATATCCTAGGTGGCATTCTAAACGGCATGGTAACATCAACTTTTTGGTGTCTCCACACCCTATAGCCTAAAGAACACTACCTTAAATAGAGACTAGTAAGGAGGCCCGCGCTACGCAGTGGGGTTACGGTCGGTTCGGGCTTAGTGTTCTAATTCATTGACACTCAATAAAGTACAGAATGAAAAATATGCCCAAGAGGATGTCGACACATGTTTACATCAAACAGAAACCATAAAAGAAATTTACATTGGCTGGTATGGTTATGGCACATTAAAACACGAACCTTCCTAGGTGATTTTTTTTTTTTTTGGGGGGGGGGGGGGGGGGGGAAGAAATAGCTTTCAACTTTCAAATAGTCTTAATGTCCTTAATTTACAGCCCAAATATTTACATAATGTGATTAAAAAGATTATATCTATGAAAATGAGTATCAAGAATAATAGAGAAAGAAATAAGTATTGATTTGGTTCTGTTCGTTATATTACAATACGATACCATCACTCAGTATAACAACCGAAATATATATTCAATACGTGTTTTACATCATTCGAAATCACAAAAATGAATACAGGTACCAATTAAGCTAACATTGTTACCGGTACCAATATTATTTGATCGGAATTGATTCGGTCTATAAAACCATAAAAACATATCCTTGTGTTCATCGGAGTGAACTACAAAATCAATTTGTGAGAAAAAGTTTCAAAAATTAACAAAAAGAAAACATTAATTAGAATACAGTACTGGAATTTTGATGTTAAGCATTCGTCACCCGGCTAGGCGATACACGATGGTGAGGCCGGAGAGTAGTGGCGGTGGCAGATATAGAAAATGAGCGGGAGAGAACAGCGACGGTGCGCGGCGGTGGTGGCTGTTCTGAATTATTTAAGTTTATCAACTCATAATCATGGTTGTCAGTTACGATAGTGAATGGTCCCATTCAATTCTATGAAACTAAAACTGATTCAGATGAATTAAATGTCGGAAAGGATGATGTGTAACTCAATTTTTAGGTTATATAGTTATAGTACAAGTGGATAATGCAATAAGGGGTATTATGGGGAACTTTTACATGACATATCCATGTTAAAGCATGAGTATCTTGATATCCCATCTTAAAATGGATGTAAAATTACTTTCCTATCCATGTCTCCTCTTTAATAAGGTAACATAGATTAACTAGACAACATCATTCAATTTAAGACCCACCTCCAATACAAAGTCTCCCAAAGTCTTTGCTCACACCAATCCTCATTCTATTGTGTCTCTCTACACCTGCACGTTTTACACACTTTGATGTGATAGTTACAACTTACAATTATGGTCTTTGAAACTACATGAAAATTATTGTACTACCATTGAATTTATGGGTTCTCCACTGCAGCGCAGTTGTTAATCCTTGGGGAACATGAGTGATGACCCGGCCATTGGCTTGGGTTCGAGTCCCGATCCCACCCGGTTTTACCGATTATTTCACTATCGTGCCTACGGGCGGGTGAATGGTCGGGGTTTCCCCAGGAACAGGTGGCAGTTAGCCCGGGCCTTCTCGAGTGCCTGAATTGGCCGTAAAGGGTGTCCGAGAGTATTCAGGATTTGATTCGTTTGCCGTTAAAAAAAACTACCATTGAATTTATACAATTAAAGAGAATGAGTGATTGGATTTTGCTTTTCTTTTTCCTTTGCATATTTTTTTTATCTCTTCTCCTTATACCTCTTTTCTCAACACCAGTGACGGATTTAGAAATTTTTTCAATTGGTTCACTTTTCTGGATGCTCAAATTTAATATTACCGAACATAAGAAATTCTCATGTTAGTTGGACGGTTTGGTTCTATTAGAAATTTTAAAAATAAAATAAAATATAATAATGGAAAAAAATCATCGCCATTAGAAAATTTAAAACACACAATACAAACACGAGGGTCTTTACAAATAGAAAAAGCTACCTACAGTTGTTCCCTACGATTTGTCATTTTTTGAAAATGTTGCATTATATTATAGACCGATACTTATTGTAAGTAGTCCCTAACAAATGAAAGTAGGGCAAAAGTAAAGTTGCACTAGTTTTAACGTTATTTTACTAATTTCGTGAAAATAACGTTAAAAACGACGGACGGTTAATCATGCATCATGTGGTGGCGTGGATAGCCAAAAGACAAAGGGGTACATGCACCGATCGGGTTTGTCTTGATTACTAAGTGTTCTGTGCCTTATGTTCAAGGCTTGATACCAAACCAAATCGAGTCGGGGGTCTCACTGGAAGTAGCCTCTCTATTCTTAGGGGTAGAGGTAAGGCTGTCTACATCTTACCCTCCTCAGACCCTACCTTAGCTTTGCTATTGGTGGGATTAACTGAGTATGATGATGATGATGATGATGATGATGATGATGATGATGATGATGATGATGATATTCATGTATCGATCACCCATATTTAATCTATAATATAATTTTACCCAATAAGATTAAGAGTGAGAAAAGATGGGTTTTTAAAAAACACCCATTATTGTAATTTTTTTTCAAACTACCCATTTTGGTAAATAAGTTTTCCAACTACACTTATTTAGGAAAAAAAAAACTCCATTTAAGAGCTAGTGTTTATCCATATTTGTGGGGTTCCTGCCCGGGATCTCAAGTTTGATTCCGTTTTCCATCGAAAAAATAATAATTGGGTTTGAAAAAATAATCAGTTCAGTGTTTGTGCATCTTTCAAGGTCTTCGGCGAATGCATGTTAGTAATGGCGGCAACCTTCTCTTTTGTAACGACGACTCCTATGAATTTTCCTTCTTCTACACCAAACGAGCATTTATCCTGGTTCAACTAAATTGTGACAACCGTCATCCTCATATTCCAGCAAGTTGTCAATTATAGTCCTTCATGTATTCAACTGTTTTCTATGACAGTCCTTGTAAGTTTCGTCGTTTTCCAAAAACAATAAAACATCAAACTCAATATTAATCATTCGCGTGTATTATGGACCGCATCAACGATTGAGTTAAATCTGTATATTGAAACATTATTCAAAGTGGGTTTTATAAAAGTTATAAAAGTTAAGAGAACTTGGTTAGTGTAATTAGATTTATAAAGGACACATTTAACCTAATTAGCTATAGTTTCAACCATGTAACAAGGAGGGACTAAAATTTCCAAACATGAAAACTTCCAACTCTGTTTCCTCATCCCAGCTACACGTTTTTCCGGCCAAGGGTTTCCGGCCGGCGAGGGTTTTCCGGCGAAGCACAAATCCACTATTTAAACCCATTTAATCATTCCATTTAATTCCCAAGCGTTTCTCCTTCGACTATTAAGAATTCCCAATGATTTATATCCAGCATTGACGAGTTATTAGGGTGAATTGATCGACTTTATTAGGACGTAACCGCCGGAAACATAAATAGATTTCTAACGCGTCTTTTAAACGACTACTATATAAAATGATCATACCAATACACTTCTGCACATTTACACTACATAAACCCACCAAATAAATAGCAAAAATCGAGTTCTTGTTAGTTCTAATCGGCTCTTATAATCTTCGGACCTGTACCTTCGTTTTCAAGTATCAAATCGTTGTTGTAAGTCTCATTTCATCATGCCGTTTTGTTATTGTTTCAAGCCTCTTTAAAAGCCCTATGGTTTTCGGGTCTATAACAAACGAATTCTAGGTTAGGATGTTCTAGGGTTAGGGTTTGTTCTTGGGGAAGAAGATGACTAATTGAGTATTTGTTAAATATTTTTATTAACCAAACGAAAGCAATATATTGTGGTACAGTGTAGTGGTGATGTGTGTTTATGATAAAAAGGAACCTGATTTCGAACCCCAAGCGCCCTCAACTGTTTTTTGTATATTCGTTTCTTCTTTTTTTTTTTATATTTTCTTATTTGTGATTCAAAAACATTTATAATATATATAAATCTTTAAATATTCATAATAAATTCACTTTTTGTCCAAAAATCATGAAAATTTAGGTGTAACATCTTGACACCCTAAATAAAATTATCACATTTTTATTTTCTAGAAAATAAATTATTTTCGTAATTTTAATGATTTAAATTGTTTTAATCATAATTAAATGATTAAAAATTCATTTTAAATGATTTTAATCTCAAACTTTTTGAGTAATTATTTCTCATCATCATGAACTAAAATAAAAATTATTGGTTCAGAAAATATTTATTTTTATTGATTTTCCTATTTTTAATCATTTAAACATGATTTAATTTTATTAAATCAGTTTTAAATATAAATAAGTTTATAAAAATTATGGGAAAATTAATTTCATTGATTTACATCAGAAAGAATCCATTTTCTATAAAAATAATATTTTTGGTTCATGTCTTGTATATTTAATCTTATTTATGTTTAATTAGATATAATTAATTATTTATTTATTTATATTATTTAGAAACTATTTTATAAATACTTTTCTTATAAAATAGAAATATTTCTTGTGTTGGAAAGTCTTAATTATTATTTGTCGGATCATCATGTAACTCATAATTATTTATTTCAATATTTATGATTATCGTAATTATTTACAATAATTAGTTAAAGTAACTAACTAAATGATTTTGCCTTAATTATTCAAAATATTTTATCTAAATACTAAATTGGTAATAATTATGTTACCTAAACCATATTTACAAACTTTGGTATATTATTATTTTATACAACTTTATATTAATCGACTTATCATAAAAAACACTAATTCCCCAAATCGACTTAGCAAACCCTAATGCCTTAGACCCTAGATACCTTAGACTTTTTCTAGACATTTCCTTATTAGTATTCTTGCACATTATAGGTTGAATTCCTCGAAATTCCCATTACATAGCTCACAACCACTTAAGTGGATTTTGATCGCTTTCGCAAACGGTGAGTATATCTTTCCCCTTTTTACTGTTTTACTATTCTGGGGTGACTCATGTACTTACTATCAAGTTTCTATTTCTTTTACTAAATGCAATTTTCATGTGTGTTTGCTTTATGTTAATTGGTATGCTCACCAATACAATTTTTGTATTGACCAAATTATTTTGTACATGTTTCAGGTTGTTTTGAGATGTATCCTTTAAGCTTTCGGATTTATATTTATATTTTGATTCATTGTATTTCAATTTAGTTGGCAGTTAGAATCGTTGTATTTCATTTGAATGTAATAAATTATTTAATCAATGTATTCAAATTTACACTTTAGTCCATGAGAAATTGAACAATCGTCACTACGTGACACCTCGATGTTTCCGCCATCGGTTGGGGTGTTACGGATTGGTATCAGAGCCATGGTTATAGGGAATTAGGTTATTAGAATGCCTTTTAGCCTAGTCTATAACTAAGATTATTTTCACGAGTCCTCTCGTATATATTTCTCTTTATCTTTATATTTTCTCTCAAGATATTTTCGCTATGATTTTTTCTCGTTATTCTTTTGGTATTTTGCTTGGACTAGAAGATAATCGTATTTCACAAACGAAACGATGTCACCAAGATAGGAGTGATATCCATACCTTGGTGATTAGTTTCACTCCTCTATATGTTATTTATCTTAGGAATATATCATTGAGATAGGTGTGACATCCACACCTCAAGAAGTATTACCTTCAAAAAGAAACTTAACCACTAAGCTGGGAGTGATATCCTTAACTTAGTGATTGGTTTCATTCCACAATAGTTTTCAATTTTGAAATACATCTTTGAGTTAGGAGTGAAATCCACATCTCAAGGATCTATTTCTGCATCTCGTTTTTAATCCCGCTAAAGTTTTGGAATTTACTAGTGATGGGGCACGTGCAATCTGGAAGGGTGAGCGCCTGTATCCTGAGTTTTCTGTCTAGGCCTGGCATTTCGCATAAATCCCAATCAGACGAGGGACCCGTATGCCGACCTGGGAACTCTCGGGATGAGCATTCACTTATAGGCTAAAGTACGCCCCCACAAGTCACTAATAACCTTTTAATTACTTTAGTTAGTCATAGTTTCCTATGGAAACAATCTCAATGTTTTATAATATTCATATTTATGTTTTGTTTATCATTTGAAGACTTAAATGATAAATTATGAATTTTCTTAAATATTGGTAATCTATTACATACGTTGATTTTATAATTCACGTCATTTTAAACCTTGGTCTTTTAAAACACATTAGATTTACACATATTTCATGAAATGGTTTCATTTTGCATTTTACAAACTTGTATTGCATATTTTAAAGGTCAAATGTAAACCTTTTATTTTCATATTACATATCTAATATATGTTTTCGGGAGAAATTTGCAACTAATAATAAGCCTTATAACGTTTTTCAAACTCGACTTCTCGTAAAGACATGAAAATGTGTATTTATGAAGTTTTTTCAAATGAACCTGTTTTGAATCTAAAACACACTTCGATTTCTAAAAGTTATCCTCATGCATTACTAATATCCTTTCAACTATATCACAAAGTTTGAGCAAACTACGTTTTTGATAAAAAAAAATTATCTTATTACAGTCACACTCTTTCAGTCGCAAAACTTTTGGTCTAACAAAATATTGGGCATATCTTTATCAAAATGTTACTAGTTATCTTTTATCATATAATGCACATATGTAAAACTAACTAAATTTAAACCCTGATGTCAGTAGACTATACATCTGTTCTGCGTACTCTCACTTGCCGTAAAATTTATTATTTTATTCTTGCACCACTTTATTCATAGTTATTTCTAACAAGTTATTCGTGATTATTTTCACACTGTTTATTTGCAAGAGTTCAACTCATTTCCTTTCATTTTTGTGCGATTACTCGATTTATGTTATATTTTCCTTTCGAATGAAAATTTTATGCTATACTTATATACTTACATGAACGCATATTTGGTATGCATATTTTTCCTGTTTTTGAGCAAAACCCTGTTATACTTTACACTATTTTGTTCATCCTCATGGTCAATGAACACACTAGTTGATAAGTCATATAAGATCTAAGCCAGTGCCCACGTACGACTCGGATTAGAGTATTTCTTTAATCCGAGGGGAACGGTGTAAACCACGGAGTTTATTCAATATGGAGTGTTTAGAGCCCAACGACGTGAACAGAAATTTACCGGTTGAAGGTGAACCCGAAAGGGAAGAATCTCTGACCATGTCTTACACTTACATGTTATTTTCATTACTGTTAAAGGGGAAACCCGAAAGGGAAGGACCTTTAACCATGTCATGATTGAACATTTTTCATTACAGTGGCTATTACATATTGGTTGTGCACAGTTATTTCTTGTTAGGGTTATGGAAAAGCATGACACCCTGGTGTAAGGTAAATCGATGATTACGGTCCGGAACGTAATCATAGGTTTACAGGTACATGAGGGTGGTGTGTAATTCTATTTAGGCGGTTGGTAGACAATCAGTACGAGTCCAAAGTATCGGGAGTGTAGTGGGTTAGCTGCGGTACACCTTATATATAAGTGTAAACGATACTGTGGGAGCGGACTAGGAGTCTGACCAAGAACCTACCTCATTATTTTCTATCACATTTTAGGCTACTTAGTGGCATTGGACCCGACCTCTTTAATAAAGTCTTTGACCAACGGCTATCATTTCTAACATGAACGTTCTACACAAGTTTCAATTCGTTATCCTGGAGTCTTTCTTTTGACCACTCAGACATAAAGACCAAATCTTGTATACTTTTACACACTCTGTTATTCGAAATCTTGTTGCATGTCCTTAATTAAGTTCAGATAGAAACCTTTCTAAAGTAGGGGAGACTGCTTCATCAATGCATCTGCCCTCACCAGTCACACGTTCCCAAAACCTTTCTCATTTAAATTCTCAACTTTCTAACCTCAAGTCATCTGTCAAAGATTTTGAAACTTTTACTTTGGATATTAGACAACTATTTTAAATTTTGTCGAATCATAAATGATGAAATTTTCTTTTAAAAATCTAGCTGACTTTTACAACGCCTTTTGTTTCATAGTAGTCTCAACTTGGAAGAAATTTCGAGACGAATTTTTCTAAAGTAGGGGAGACTGTGACAACCGTCATCCTCATATTCCAGCAAGTTGTCAATTATAGTCCTTCATGTATTCAACTGTTTTCTATGACAGTCCTTGTAAGTTTCGTTGTTTTTCAAAAACAATAAAACATCAAACTCAATATTAATCATTCGCATGTATTATGGACCGCATCAACGTTTGAGTTAAATCTGTATATTGAAACATTATTCAAAGTGGGTTTTATAAAAGTTATAAAAGTTAAGAGAACTTGGTTAGTGTAATTAGATTTATAAAGGACACATTTAACCTAATTAGCTATAGTTTCAACCATGTAACAAGGAGGGACCAAAATTGCCAAACATGAAAACTTCCAACTCTGTTTCCTCATCCCAGCTACACGTTTTTCCGGCCAAGGGTTGTGACATCCGGTAAGTTTCTTTTTGTTCGGTTCTTTTCGTTTCTTTCCTTTTGGGGCTTTGCGCAATTTTCGGGACGAAAATTCTTTCAACGTGGGGATGATGTGACACCCGGCATATTCGGCTTAAACATATTAGTAACATCTAAGTCTACCTTAGCGAGAAACGTTTATAAACAAACTTAACTGGGTTAGTTGAGTCGGGTCAAGTTAGGATTGTCCAGGGTACAATGATCTGGAGGATCATTGGGAGTCGTTTTGGTAATACACTAGTACCGGGTTCCGTTGTTGGTGACATTACATGAACTAATTAAGTATATGTGTAGATTATGGGTCGTGTGGTGGATTATATACATAGATGTGTTTAAATGATGTGTAAACGATTATCTGTGCCTTAATGTGTTAAATATAGACTATGGATGCATGCTTATGTGTTAAGATGTGTTAGAATGCGTTAAACACGACAAACTGGAAAAATTGTAAAAGTGGCTTCTGGTTCGACCATCGAGTGGTCGAAGGAGAAGTTGCAGCTGGTTCGACCCATTGTTGGATGGGCGAACTAGGGAAGTGGAGTTAAAGAATTCCCTTCGACCTTGACAAGTCTCATTCGACCCTGTGAAAGGGGCGAAGGAGACCACCTTCGACCAATCAATTGGTGCGAAGGAGGATCAGTATAAATACCAACCTTAGTCATTTTTCATCATTTCACAAACCCTAGCCGTCCCAAAACACTCTCAAACGACCTAAAACGCTAAGGAAGGAGTTTTTGCTCTTCTTTTTCATAATCTAACCTATCCACATCATCTAAACAAGAATCCAAGGTGTGTTCATAATCCTAAACCTTTTTAAAAGCATTTTGATTCGTTTTCATCTAACCCTAATTGTCCGGATCTGTTTTAAGGGTGTTTTTATGATTAAAAACCTTTCAAACATCTTTCTAAAACAAAACACTATCATTTAACATGAGTTTTCATAATAAATAACATGTGTTAATTGAGTATTATGTGGTGTAATGTGTTATTCAATGCTTTGCTGCTTTATCTATGTTAGAGACATGATGTAGGATTGCTTTTAATGCTGATTGATTGTTGTTTAGGGTTAGAATCGATTGGATGATGATATTATGTGTAAATTGGGGATTTTGACGAATCTAGACGTAACATGTGGTGTTTATAATCAATAGAACCCATAGGGATGATCGGATGATCGACAAACTGAGTATTTTAAGTCAAACATGAGTCGATTTCAAAAGCTTCCAAATTGGGTAAAGATTTCATGCATGAAAGTGACGTTTCCATAATTTTTGCCATTTTGGGAAAGGGCTGAAACGGATATGGTTTGGGGCAAAATCAGTGGGGTTTTGTTAGGATAACATAATCATGTTTGACTGCGGTGATTGGTGATGTTTCGAGTCGTTTTGAATGTGTTTTAAGCGTTTTTAGGCAAAATAGAACAACAGGGGCGAACTTGGCCTCCTTCGACCAGTCGAAGGTGCGAAGGAGGAATCCCAGGGTCGAACCAGGCTTTTCAGTGGGCGAACGTGGCAAAACGTGCGAAGGAAGCATCAAACGGTCGAACGAGAGGTAAAACGGGCGAAGGAGAGTAAAAGGGTGCGAAGGAGACCTTAAACTGACTGGTTCGACCGTTCTGATGCAGAAATGAGATTTTTGATACAAACTAAGTGTTTTATGCTTGAACCTTGCGTGTAATCTATGTGTACTTGATTAGTTAGGGTAATGGGTCACCAACGGGATGTCGGGTCGGTCTAGTGTGTCGGTTAAACATTTAAACACGTTTTAAAACATACTTGGTTATGATCTGGACAATCGGGGGCTAGATAACCTTATGGTTATTAGTCGGAACACTTATATGAACATTTTGATAGATCTCCGGTAGAGGGATTGTCAAGGGCTAAACATCTTTACTTATATTTGAAGAACGCTATCTAAGGTGAGTTCACGGCCCCACTTTTACTGCTTTAACTTTGGGGGAGAAAACATGCGCTAAACTGTTTTGGTAACATATGTCATACTATGGTTTTAACTTATTATTGCTATACGATCTTTTGGAAAGTCCCGGGGGAAACCATGAATGTGCGGGTTTGCACAACGGGGGAAATGTGGATAGATCTATTGGGCGTGACCTGCCCCACTCGTCGGCTTGGAGGGCCGGGCGGGTGCATATTGTCTCGAACAGGTACATTGGTATCATGCTGAACATACGGGCTGCTTAAACATGCTGAACATTGCTAAACGTGTCTAGTAATGGTTTCCAATCGTAGTAGTAATGAAACATACGCCTAGCTAGCGTACTTGGTAACATTGATATAGTATGGACATGGTAACATTTTGGTAACATTTTTGAACAAACCTGTGAACTCACCAGCATTATATGTTGACATCTTTTGGCATGTTTTTCTCAGGTCGCTAAGGTAGCAATGAATGGAACTAGGCGCACGGGTCTGCATTGGCGTCTAGATTTTAGTGCACGTTTTGTAATAAGTGTCTTGAATACTTGGGAACACTGTTTTGTAGAGATTAAATTCTTTAAATGCTTCCGCTGGTTAAATTAATGGTTATGTTTGTTTACGTTTTTCATATAGAGTTATTTATTGTGATCGTTGACTTGGATCCTGGTTTGTCATGCGCCTCGCGGTAAAACCCCGCAAGTGGAAATTTGAGGGTGTGACAGATTGGTATCAGAGCCAATGGTTATAGTGAACTAGGACTGCATGTAGAGTCTGGTCTATAGCCGAGTCGCACACACTAGACAGTCACATACTTTGGGTCTATTAGTGGGATACGTACTAACGTTGTCGGGGTGTCCTTACATCATCATCATGCTTCTCCGTTACATCATCCGTTTTCATTTGGGTTCTCAAATACTCTTGTCTTCTTCTTCTGGATTGAAGGAGGAGGGGTTGATTTGTTGGTTCTCGCACACACATGCCTTCTTACACTTGCACCTATTGCCACATAGGCGACAATGTTCGGTGACTGGGGTCTAGATTAGGGGTACATCTGGAGGACCATGTAGAGCAGTTTATCATTTCGGGTGCACACGAAATAATAAACTGGGATGCATGAAAATCCCGATGGACTTCGAGTTTGGATGTATAGTCCTGAATTTGTCCCTAGGTTAACTCTTGAAAAATTTCTAGTGGTTGACACTGGAAGTGAATCTGAATCTCTCGATTTCTTGATTTGTTAGATCATGTCTGGTGCTCGCGGTGGTGGACGTCGTGGTGGAGGCGGTGGCCGTGCTGGCGGCGGTGGTCGTGCCGGAGGCGGTGGTCGTGGGAACATCAACATGACCCAAGCTGAACTGAACAACTTGCTCCAGCAGCAAGTGAATATGGCTATGGCTAATTTCCAGGCTGGGATTAATGCCATGGGTGGTGAGTTGATTTCTGTCGACCTTGCCTCATTTTTGGGTTTCGTGTCTTTTTGTTTGTGTTTTACTTGTGTACCGTGATTCAGGTGTTGGTGCCAATCCACCCCCACCTCAGTGCTCTTATAAGAAGTTTAGGGATTGTCAGCCCCATAACTTCGCTGAAACTGAGGGAGCGGTGGGACTGCTCCGATGGCTGGAGAAGGTGGAATCTGTGTTCGTTATGTGCAACTGTCCTGCTGGGGACCAAGTGAAGTATGCTACTGCGACGTTTGAGGGGCCTGCATTGTCGTGGTGGAATGCTACCACTCAGAACGTGGGGTTGGGAGAGGCTATTGCTATGCCTTGGGCGGAGTTTGTGCAGCTTTTGAGAGGTGAGTACTGTCCGCGGGAGGAGATACAGAAGTTGGAGCATGAAGTCTGGAGTTACAAGATGGTTGGGTCGGAGATTGAGGAGTATACTGTGAGGAGGAACGAGCTGGCGGTTTTGTGTCCTGACTTACACACACCCGAGTACAGGAGGATCGAGCACTATGTGTCTGGACTAGTGCCCGAGATTGCTGGATTGGTGGCTGCTGGGAATCTTCCCACTATTGCTGAAGTTGTCCGATCAGCTCATCGGATGACTAACCTGAAGGTGGCGGAAGGCGTTTTGCCACCCAAGGGTACTACTGTGAAGGCTGCTGAGGGGAACAAGAGGAAGTGGGAGAGTGTGGGGAAGAGTGTGGTGCCAGCTCAGCCGGCGAAGAAGTTTGATACATCTGGGTCTTCTTCTGGGTCGAAGACAGGTGGGTATGTTGGGAAGCATCCCAAGTGCAACAAGTGTGGTTTTCATCATTCTGGGAGTTGTGATAGGGCTCGTTGTCATCGGTGCCATCAGTTGGGGCACCATGCTAAGGATTGCAAGGTGGCGCTCACCCCAACTCAGACTCCTGCGGCTACTCCTGCTCCTGCTGCTCAGGGGACTCAGGGGAGGCAGGGGTGTTATAACTGTGGTGACACGGGGCATTTCAAGCGTGATTGTCCCAAACTGAAGCAGGGTGATAATGGGAGGGGCGGGAACGGTAACGGGAACAATGGCGGCGGAGGCAGGACTGCACGTGCTTTCGTCATTGGATCTGCAGAGGCTAGGCAGGATCCAGACACAGTTACCGGTACGTTCCTTCTTAATGATCGCTATGTTTCTGTTTTGTTTGATTCTGGTGCCGATAAGAGTTTCGTATCTTTGGATATTAGTCGATTGCTAGATATAGTACCCACACCTTTAGAGGCTAAGTACTTAATAGAATTGGCTGATGGTAAGAAAATCGAAGCGACACACACCCTTAGGGAATGTCGTTTGGAACTGTCGGGTTTGTCTTTCCCCATTGACCTTATGCCGGTACCTCTGGGTAGTTTTGATGTCGTGGTTGGCATGGATTGGTTATCATTGTACCGCGCGGAGATCGTTTGTTTTGACAAGGTCATTCGGATCCCTCTCCCTGATGGAGAGATTCTTTCGGTTCGTGGCGAGAAAAGCGGTGCTCCGCTGAGTATCATTTCTAGCATGAAAGCCCGTAAGTATCTTCGGAAGGGCTGTTCGGCCATTCTGGCACTTGTTAACGTTTCTTCTGACGATGAGAAGAAGATCGAGGATATCCCGGTGGTTCGTGACTTTTCTGATGTGTTTCCTGATGATTTACCTGGTCTTCCTCCCCATCGTCAGGTTGAGTTTGGTATTGATCTCACTCCGGGCGCAGCTCCTATTGCCCGAGCTCCGTATCGTCTTGCACCTCCCGAAATGCAAGAGCTGTCCAGCCAGTTACAGGAACTCTTGGAAAAGGGTTTCATTCGACCGAGTTCTTCCCCGTGGGGAGCTCCTATTTTGTTTGTGAAGAAGAAGGACGGAAGCCTTCGTATGTGTATTGATTATCGTGAGCTGAACAAAGTGACCATCAAGAATCGTTATCCTCTTCCTCGCATTGATGATCTCTTTGACCAGCTTCAGGGCTCCAGCTATTATTCGAAGATTGATTTGCGGTCCGGTTATCACCAGTTGCGCGTCAGGGAAGCCGACATTCAGAAGACTGCTTTTCGCACTCGTTATGGCCATTTTGAGTTCTTGGTCATGCCTTTTGGTCTCACTAACGCACCTGCGGTGTTCATGGATTTGATGAACCGCGTTTGCAAGCCTTACCTTGATAAGTTCGTCATCGTGTTTATTGACGACATTCTGATCTATTCCAAGAACAAGGCGGATCACGAGGAACATCTGCGGTTGGTCTTGGAACTTTTGAGACAAGAGCAGTTGTATGCTAAGTTCTCAAAGTGTGATTTTTGGTTGCGTGAAGTTCAATTCCTAGGACATGTGGTGAATGAACTGGGAATTCATGTCGATCCGGCTAAGATCGAAGCTATTAAAGACTGGGAAGCACCAAAAACGCCATCTGAGGTGCGGCAATTCCTAGGTCTTGCGGGTTATTATCGTCGTTTCATTGAGGGATTTTCGAAGATCGCTCAACCCTTCACTGCTCTTACTCAGAAGGACCGAAAGTTCGACTGGGATGAACCACAAGAATCAGCATTTCAGATGCTGAAGCTTAAACTTTGTTCTGCACCTATCTTGTCCCTGCCGGAAGGCACTGATGATTTCGTTGTGTATTGTGATGCTTCTATTCGTGGTCTCGGTTGCGTGTTGATGCAGCGCGGGAAGGTTATTGCTTATGCTTCGCGACAACTCAAAGTTCATGAGAAGAACTACACTACTCATGACTTGGAACTGGGTGCAGTGGTCTTTGCGTTGAAAATCTGGAGACATTACTTGTACGGTACCAAGTGTGAAGTATATACCGATCACAAGAGTCTTCAGCATATTTTCGACCAGAAGGTGTTGAACATGCGGCAACGTCGCTGGGTTGAACTCCTGAACGATTATGACTGTGCCATCAAGTATCATCCTGGCAAGGCGAACGTTGTGGCGGACGCCTTGAGCAGGAAGGAGTCTGTTAACCCTCGCCGTGTTCGAGCCTTACAGCTCACCATTCATTCGTCGTTGCCTGACCGAATCCGTTCTGCACAGTTGGAAGCCTTGAAGGAGGAAAACCTTAAGGCTGAAACGATGCACAGTGCTGACAAGCATCTCGAGCTCAGGACTGATGGCTTACACTATTTTGCGGGACGTGTTTGGGTCCCATTGTTCGGGGGATTGCGCGAGCTGGTTCTGGATGAAGCTCACAAATCCCGGTATTCTATTCACCCTGGCTCCGATAAGATGTATCAGGATTTGAAGATACTTTATTGGTGGCCGAACATGAAAGCTGACATAGCTTCTTACGTCAGCAAATGTTTGACTTGTGCTAAAGTCAAGGTGGAGTATCAGAGGCCGTCTGGTCTCCTGCAACAACCAGAGGTTCCGGAATGGAAGTGGGAACGAATCACAATGGATTTTGTCACCAAGCTGCCAAGGTCACCTAGTGGTTATGACATGATTTGGGTGATTGTTGATCGGCTGACAAAATCGGCACGTTTTATACCTATTAAGGAAACCGATGGACTCAAGCGGTTAGCTCGACTTTACCTTAAGGAGGTGGTTGCTCGGCACGGGGTGCCTGTTTCTATTATCTCTGATCGTGATTCTCGTTTCGCTTCGCGTTTCTGGAAGGCTCTGCACAAGGCTTTGGGTACTCAGTTGGATATGAGTACGGCTTATCATCCGCAAACTGATGGACAGAGTGAGCGGACGATTCAAACCTTGGAAGACATGCTTCGGGCATGTGTTATCGATTTTGGCAAAAGTTGGGAAATCCACCTGCCGTTAGTGGAGTTCTCCTACAACAACAACTATCACTCTAGCATCAAGGCAGCTCCGTTCGAGGCTCTTTACGGACGGAAATGCCGATCACCACTTTGTTGGGCCGAGGTGGGCGAGAGCCAGCTCACTGGTCCGGAACTCGTGTACGAAACTTCGGAGAAAATCGTACAGATCCGTCAACGTTTGGCTGCTGCACGAGATCGTCAGAAGAGTTATGCCGATCGCCGTCGAAAACCTTTAGAGTTCCAGGTTGGGGACAAAGTACTTCTGAAAGTTTCACCATGGAAGGGCGTCATACGCTTTGGAAAGCGTGGCAAGCTTAACCCTCGTTATGTCGGACCGTTCGCAATCTTGGATCGGAT
Source organism: Ambrosia trifida (assembly GCA_028751855.1). Taxonomy (NCBI): domain Eukaryota; kingdom Viridiplantae; phylum Streptophyta; class Magnoliopsida; order Asterales; family Asteraceae; genus Ambrosia; species Ambrosia trifida. The sequence goes on from CM054122.1 coordinate 113,849,492, forward strand.
TGGACCGGTGGCATACAGACTTGACTTACCGACGGAGCTCAGTAGTGTACACAACGTCTTCCATGTGTCTAACTTGATGAAGTGTTTGGCTGATGAATCTCTCATTGTACCATTGGAAGAGATCAAGGTTGATGATCGTCTTCGCATTGTGGAGGAACCTGTCGAGATTCTCGACTACAAGATTCGTAGCCTTCGTCGGAGTAAAATCCGCATCGTTAAAGTCCGTTGGAACTCGAACCGTGGACCGGAGTTCACATGGGAACGGGAGGATCAGATGAAATCTAAGTATCCTCATCTCTTTCCGAAGCGCGCGTTTGAATCAAGGCATGTTACTGCTGAAGCGGAATGAATCTCGGGTCGAGATTCCTTTCAACGTGGGGATGATGTGACATCCGGTAAGTTTCTTTTTGTTCGGTTCTTTTCGTTTCTTTCCTTTTGGGGCTTTGCGCAATTTTCGGGACGAAAATTCTTTCAACGTGGGGATGATGTGACACCCGGCATATTCGGCTTAAACATATTAGTAACATCTAAGTCTACCTTAGCGAGAAACGTTTATAAACAAACTTAACTGGGTTAGTTGAGTCGGGTCATGTTAGGATTGTCCAGGGTACAATGATCTGGAGGATCATTGGGAGTCGTTTTGGTAATACACTAGTACCGGGTTCCGTTGTTGGTGACATTACATGAACTAATTAAGTATATGTGTAGATTATGGGTCGTGTGGTGGATTATATACATAGATGTGTTTAAATGATGTGTAAACGATTATCTGTGCCTTAATGTGTTAAATATAGACTATGGATGCATGCTTATGTGTTAAGATGTGTTAGAATGCGTTAAACACGACAAACTGGAAAACTTGTAAAAGTGGCTTCTGGTTCGACCATCGAGTGGTCGAAGGAGAAGTTGCAGCTGGTTCGACCCATTGTTGGATGGGCGAACCAGGGAAGTGGAGTTGAAGAATTCCCTTCGACCTGGACAAGTCTCATTCGACCCTGTGAAAGGGGCGAAGGAGACCACCTTCGACCAATCAATTGGTGCGAAGGAGGATCAGTATAAATACCAACCTTAGTCATTTTTCATCATTTCACAAACCCTAGCCGTCCCAAAACACTCTCAAACGACCTAAAACGCTAAGGAAGGAGTTTTTGCTCTTCTTTTTCATAATCTAACCTATCCACATCATCTAAACAAGAATCCAAGGTGTGTTCATAATCCTAAACCTTTTTAAAAGCATTTTGATTCGTTTTCATCTAACCCTAATTGTCCGGATCTGTTTTAAGGGTGTTTTTATGATTAAAAACCTTTCAAACATCTTTCTAAAACAAAACCCTATCATTTAACATGAGTTTTCATAATAAATAACATGTGTTAATTGAGTATTATGTGGTGTAATGTGTTATTCAATGCTTTGCTGCTTTATCTATGTTAGAGACATGATGTAGGATTGCTTTTAATGCTGATTGATTGTTGTTTAGGGTTAGAATCGATTGGATGATGATATTATGTGTAAATTGGGGATTTTGACGAATCTAGACGTAACATGTGGTGTTTATAATCAATAGAACCCATAGGGATGATCGGATGATCGACAAACTGAGTATTTTAAGTCAAACATGAGTCGATTTCAAAAGCTTCCAAATTGGGTAAAGATTTCACGCATGAAAGTGACGTTTCCATAATTTTTGCCATTTTGGGAAAGGGCTGAAACGGATATGGTTTGGGGCAAAATCAGTGGGGTTTTGTTAGGATAACATAATCATGTTTGACTGCGGTCATTGGTGATGTTTCGAGTCGTTTTGAATGTGTTTTAAGCGTTTTTAGGCAAAATAGAACAACAGGGGCGAACCTGGCCTCCTTCGACCAGTCGAAGGTGCGAAGGAGGAATCCCAGGGTCGAACCAGGCTTTTCAGTGGGCGAACGTGGCAAAACGTGCGAAGGAAGCATCAAACGGTCGAACGAGAGGTAAAACGGGCGAAGGAGAGTAAAAGGGTGCGAAGGAGACCTTAAACTGACTGGTTCGACCGTTCTGATGCAGAAATGAGATTTTTGATACAAACTAAGTGTTTTATGCTTGAACCTTGCGTGTAATCTATGTGTACTTGATTAGTTAGGGTAATGGGTCACCAACGGGATGTCGGGTCGGTCTAGTGTGTCGGTTAAACATTTAAACACGTTTTAAAACATACTTGGTTATGATCTGGACAATCGGGGGCTAGATAACCTTATGGTTATTAGTCGGAACACTTATGTGAACATTTTGATAGATCTCCGGTAGAGGGATTGTCAAGGGCTAAACATCTTTACTTATATTTGAAGAACGCTATCTAAGGTGAGTTCACGGCCCCACTTTTACTGCTTTAACTTTGGGGGAGAAAACATGCGCTAAACTGTTTTGGTAACATATGTCATACTATGGTTTTAACTTATTATTTCTATACGATCTTTTGGAAAGTCCCGGGGGAAACCATGAATGTGTGGGTTTGCACAACGGGGGAAATGTGGATAGATCTATTGGGCGTGACCTGCCCCACTCGTCGGCTTGGAGGGCCGGGCGGGTGCATATTGTCTCGAACAGGTACATTGGTATCATGCTGAACATACGGGCTGCTTAAACATGCTGAACATTGCTAAACGTGTCTAGTAATGGTTTCCAATCGTAGTAGTAATGAAACATACGCCTAGCTAGCGTACTTGGTAACATTGATATAGTATGGACATGGTAACATTTTGGTAACATTTTTGAACAAACCTGTGAACTCACCAGCATTATATGTTGACATCTTTTGGCATGTTTTTCTCAAGTCGCTAAGGTAGCAATGAATGGAACTAGGCGCACGGGTCTGCATTGGTGTCTAGATTTTAGTGCATGTTTTGTAATAAGTGTCTTGAATACTTGGGAACACTGTTTTGTAGAGATTAAATTCTTTAAATGCTTCCGCTGGTTAAATTAATGGTTATGTTTGTTTACGTTTTTTCATATAGAGTTATTTATTGTGATCGTTGACTTGGATCCTGGTTTGTCATGCGCCTCGCGGTAAAACCCCGCAAGTGGAAATTTGAGGGTGTGACAAGGGTTTCCGGCCGGTGAGAGTTTTCCGGCGAAGCACAAATCCACTATTTTAACCCATTTAATCATTCCATTTAATTCCCAAGCGTTTCTCCTTCGACTATTAAGAATTCCCAATGATTTATATCCAGCATTGACGAGTTATTAGGGTGAATTGATCGACTTTATTAGGACGTAACCACCGGAAACATAAATCGATTTTTAACGCGTCTTTTAAACGACTACTATATAAAATGATCATACCAATACACTTCTGCACATTTACACTACATAAACCCACCAAATAAACAGCAAAAATCGAGTTCTTGTTAGTTCTAATCGGCTCTTATAATCTTCGGACCTGTACCTTCGTTTTCAAGTATCAAATCGTTGTTGTAAGTCTCATTTCATCATGCCGTTTTGTTATTGTTTCAAGCCTCTTTAAAAGCCCTATGGTTTTCGGGTCTATAATAAACGAATTCTAGGTTAGGATGTTCTAGGGTTAGGGTTTGTTCTTGGGGAAGAAGATGACTAATTGAGTATTTGTTAAATATTTTTATTAACCAAATGAAAGCAATATATTGTGGTACAGTGTAGTGCTGATGTGTGTTTATGATAAAAAGGAACCTGAGTTCGAACCCAAGCGCCCTCAACTATTTTTTGTATATTCGTTTCTTCTTTTTTTTATATTTTCTTATTTGTGATTCAAAAACATTTATAATATATATAAATCTTTAAATATTCATAATAAATTCACTTTTTGTCCAAAAATCATGAAAATTTAGGTGTAACATCTTGACACCCTAAATAAAATTATCACATTTTTATTTTCTGGAAAATAAATTATTTTCGTAATTTTAATGATTTAAATTGTTTTAATCATAATTAATTGATTAAAAATTCATTTTTAATGATTTTAATCTCAAACTTTTTGAGTAATTTTTTCTCATCATCATGAACTAAAATAAAAATTATTGGTTCAGAAAATATTTATTTTTATTGATTTTCCTATTTTTAATCATTTAAACATGATTTAATCTCATTAAATCAGTTTTAAATATAAATAAGTTTATCAAAATTATGGGAAAATTAATTTCATTGATTTACATCAGAAAGAATCCATTTTCTATAAAAATAATATTTTTGGTTCATGTCTTGTATTTTTAATCTTATTTATGTTTAATTAGATATAATTAATTATTTATTTATTTATATTATTTAGAAACTATTTTATAAATACTTTTCTTATAAAATAGAAATATTTCTTGTGTTGGAAAGTCTTAATTATTATTTGTCGGATCATCATGTAACTCATAATTATTTATTTCAATATTTATGATCATCGTAATTATTTACAATAATTAGTTAAAGTAATTAACTAAATGATTTTGCCTTAATTATTCAAAATATTTTATCTAAATATTAAATTGGTAATAATTATGTTACCTAAACCATATTTACAAACTTTGGTATATTATTATTTTATATAACTTTATATTAATCGACTTATCATAAAAAACTCTAATTCCCCAAATCGACTTAGCAAACCCTTATGCCTTAGACCCTAGATACCTTAGACTTTTTCTAGACATTTCCTTATTAGTATTCTTGCACATTATAGGTTGAATTCCTCGGAATTCCCATTACATAGCTCACAACCGCTTAAGTGGATTTTGATCGCTTTCGCAAACGGTGAGTATATCTTTCCCTTTTTTACTGTTTTACTATTCTGGGGTGACTCATGTACTTACTATCAAGTTTCTATTTCTTTTACTAAATGCAATTTTCATGTGTGTTTGCTTTATGTTAATTGGTGTGTCTATGTCTTGTCAAAATCATTAACCGTTATGCGGCCTAGCATTTCAATGAATAGTACTATGGTATACCCCCCTTGAGACTCTGTTGAGAGAATCTTGGTCATTGTCTTGTTAATTCATTATTCATTTGGTTAGTCATGTGTTAGTCATTATTCATAAGCTTGGTTTTGAACGGATATTACTTATTATATAATTGCAAATGGTACCGCACATGAATTGCTAAACATTTTTCGTACTATATTTATTCAAACAGGGTATGCTCACCAATACAATTTTTATATTGACCAAATTATTTTGTACATGTTTCAGGTTGTTTTGAGATGCATCCTTTAAGCTTTCGGATTTATATTTAGATTTTGATTCATTGTATTTCAATTTAGTTGGCAGTTAGAATCGTTGTATTTCATTTGATTGTAATAAATTATTTAATCAATGTATTCAAATTTACACTTTAGTCCATGAGCTATTGAACAATCGTCACTACGTGACACCTCGATGTTTCCGCCAATTTGATCGTCAAACGCTTGATCCATGAGCGTCTGATATGTTGCGCCCACATTCTTTAAACCAAATGGCATCTTTGTATAATAGTAGATGCTTGCATCAGTATGGAACGCGGTCTTGTCTTCATCTTCCCGAGCCATCTGGATCTGATGGTGTCCTTTATAAGCGTCTAGAAAACACTTGAATTTATACGGAGCCAAGGAGTCAACTTTAAGATCAATTTTTGGGAGCGGGTATGCGTCTTTGGGACATGCTTTATTGAGGTCCTTGAAGTCGACGCACATACACCATGTCCCATCATGCTTTCAGACCATAACCGGTTAGCTACCCAAGTGTGATACCTGGCTTTCCGTAAAATCCCAGCCTCCTCCAACTTTTTCACTTCTTGCACCAAAGATGCCCAACGATCAGGGGCCATTCTACGTCTCTTCAATGAAATTGGCTTCACGGCAAGAAACGTGGACAACTTATGCTCAGCCTTAGACATGGATATCCCTGTCATATCAGCATGTTTGAAAGCGAACACGTCTAGGTTGTCTTTCAGTAAACTTTTGAGACGACCTTGTATAGTTGGTGTCAGGGTGTCGCCTATGGTTATTGTCTAATCCGGGTACTTCGAGTTCAGGACCCATCTCTCCAGTTCTCTCAATCATGTGGGTACTTGTTGACACGTCTTGTTGTCAACAGCTGCATAGACTTTGTCCCTTGAAACCGTGATGACCCCTTGTGGAGTAGGAAACATCATGAACCACGGTCGGTTGAAACTATAGCGTCAATGCGACCGAGTGTATACCGGCCTATATGACATTGTACTAGGAATCAGCGGGTATAACCAAGACGGTAACCAGTATTGTGCATTCCTGTCTTTTGTCCTCAGCTATGACCGGGAACGTCGGTTGTCCGAGTGGTTCTCCACCCTCTCCTGTGAAACCTCCTACCGGACCTCACGCAGGTGCCAACATTCGTTGATCTTCCAGTCTCATCCTGCAGAAACATGGTTCATATATGATGTATTCAAAACTCCCTGTATCCACTAGGATCCTTCTCATACCTTAATCCCCCATCGCCGCAGATATCACTAAGGCGTCCATCCTTAGCACTTTGTAATGTAGGGGCATGGTCATGACAGCTTCCATCCATGGCTCAAAACGCTTGAACCGTCTTTTCGTTCCGGGATGTAGCATCTGCCCGAACCATATGCATCTCCCAGGGTCTCTTCCCATCGGCTTTTTCTTCACGTGCAGAGGATGGACCTTGCTTTATATCTTTCACTAGATGTGCCAGCTTGCATGTCTTCACAAAGTATTCTATCTGCTTCTTTAACTGGAAACAGTTGATTGTATCATGCCCACTGCTCTTGTGATACTCACAGTATTTGGACTTATCCTGAGAAGGTGAGTCCTTGATGGGGCGAGGCGTATTCAGCTTCAGATTCTCCGTTTCCAAGATCTGGGAGGGAGTTTTGGTCACCTCTGGGTAATCAAACTTAGGTTTTGTTGAGTTATCACTTCTCCCAGTATACGAGCCTCGTGACTTCTCGGACCTTTGATGTGACTCCCTTCGGTCGTCCCGAGAGTACAGCTGACCTGATGCACTTGACCTTCCCTTGTTTTTGGAACTCTGATAATCGTGCTACTTTGCTGACTTAGCAGATGCCTGCTTCTTTCTTACTACATGATTCATGGCTATTGACTTTTCTTGTTTGATGTATGCCTTAGCAATGTTCATTATCTCATCCATGGTCTGTGGGTAGCCCTTTGGTCCATGGAGCTTTTGCGGGAGGCCATCGTCATTCACTCCCATGGTGAAAGCTGTGCATGCCAGTTCCTCTGTTATGCCTGGGATCTGCAATCACTCTTTGTTGAAGCGGATGATTAAGTTCTCCATGGACTCATTATCTTGTTGCCGGGTATGCATTACTTCATCTCTATGCTTGGTGTGCCTTCTCTGCTGACTAAACTGTTGAGAAAACCCTTTCACAATCTCATTCCAGTTGGCTATCGATCCGGGAGGTAAGCTATCCCACCAGACTCGGGCCACTCCCGCCAATGTTTGTATAAACATGTGGCACCAGACGGGGAGCGGCCAATCCTTGGAAGTTCCCACTGACTCGAAGATGCTAACATGGTCGTCCGGATCACCCGTACCATTATATTTGCCTACCGTGAAGGGCAATTTCAGGTTTGGGGGAAGAGGTGCATTAGTTATTCAGGCAGTGAACTTCGAGTACGTCGTCGTCGCCGGGGGCCTGTAGGGCTTGGTTAAGTCTTCCTCCTTCGAGTTTTCTAGTTGGCCATTGTCCCGCGACTGGGCTGTTTCTCGCGGCTATGTCTGGGGAATAAATGGAGTCGATTGACTTAATGCTAGGAGTACCCTCATAAGTAAGTCGGGTCCACACTCCTTCTAGCCGGGCACCCGCAGACTGTGGTGGGGTTTCCCCCGCCATTCCCCACCCGGGAAAAGCTTGTGGCATAGGCGGGTACGCATACGGGTATGGATATGCGTATGTATTCCCCGTAGGAGGGGGATACATGTATCAGTATGGCTGCATGAGATAATATGGCATGTAGGGTTGATTACCGGGCGTGACTGGTGTGAGAGGGGCCATGGTTGGGGGGGGGGGGAACCAATGTAGCCATGGGCAACGACATCATGGTTGCGATCATTGCCGCGGAAAACAATGGTAAACTGGCAGCGGTTGTTGCCCATGGCATGGAGGATGATGGAGGTTGGGATCCCTCTGAAGGGACTGCGATGCTAGTGATTAGCCTGGTGTAAGTATAGGTTGGGACAGGCCCAGATCGAGTGAAGTACGGGGTAGAGGGTGTACCCATGGTGGTGAGTGGCGGAATGAGGGGCACTGTGGACCTTGCTCCCGGGTTCATCGGGGTGAATCCTAGTGCATTATCATCCACCGTCTCCCCCTCAGAATCGATGGAGAAGGGCATGTCAGTTTCGTTAGTCGGTTAGGGTGGATCTTGATTAATGTTGGTTGGTGCTACAGTTTGAGCAACACTTTGATTCTCCGCCATTCAGAACAGAAAAAATCGTAATCTTCTAATTCAGTATTCGGTCCCACAGATGGCGCCAATTAAGTAACAAGTACCCGAGAGTATGGTCTTCTGGGTGGAATAGAAGGATCTTGATCCGAACTACTCCGAACAGGTTGAACCTAACTACTGCCAAACAGAACACCATTAGGACTCGCCACAGGAATAGGGGTATCCCTGTGACCACCCTCCGGCATGAGAATAAGTATTTGTGACGGTGAAATATGATTGTAAAAGTATTGAGAGTTGGAATGATCCAATGGTTTACCTTGTACCTCTTTTTATAGTTGTTCTCGTCCTCTTCTGATAACAATCAGGAGTTGTATTTGAATTACAAAACTCTCCTGATATCGTGGAGGTAAACCTTATCCTTACGTTTGTTTTCGTAAAAGGTTAAGTAGGTTGTTATGATGAGGAGATTGACTTATCAATAAGCTTTTATCTCTATCATTTAATATTTAAATATAGTGGACCGAGTTACATTATTTAATGGTGTGGGCCGGTTTAGTTGGGCGGATCCCACCTCGTCAGGTGGCTTTCTAACCAAATGTTTACTGCTGAAACACAACCTTTAAAAAAAACATATGCTCGTCCGGTACATGTGTATCACAGTTTTAGTCATTTTTTTGCGAAATTGCGAAATTTGTTTCATTTTCTGCCGAATCGTAACGTGTTTCATCCTTATAACTAATAAACGATAAAAAATATGCTAAGTTTATAGAAATGTTTACCTTATCATTTTAGAATTAAAAAAAAAGCCAAAGTAACCCTAATTTCTTCTTCTACTTCTGTCCTATCTCCTCCCCACTTGCCAATAACTTCATACTTAGTTTTCTTCTTAAATTAAATTATTGAGATAATCTTATCCTAATAATGTGTTCGTTAATTTAATGTATGATGCTATATGTGATAGAAATTTACCATCAAATCTCTTTTACTTTTTTGCGAGTTAACAAATTTCTAAAGTTTACTCTTTCTACAAGGAAATCACACATTTTGTATATATTTGAATAAGAGAAAATGAGACTTAAACCACCAAGAAAATTGATAAAGAGCTTAATAGATAAGAATAAAATGGTGGTGAATGTTAATTGGTTTCAGACTTATCAACCAATATAATTTTTTCTTTGTATAGTTAGTTTCTAATGTTTGATTGTTGTGTTGAAGTTTAATATATGTCTGGGCTTGAAAGCTGGACATTGCATGGAGTGGGCTTATATTGCCAGGCTTGGATCTGGGCTTGATGGCTTGAATACGAAAGATGTTGGCTTGCTATATAAGCGTGTTTTCAGAATCTTTGTTAATTTACTCACACATTATATATATATATATATACACACACACACAACTAGAAAATTCTGATGTAAGACACGTTTAATGTTTCGATCAATAGAACGGTTCAATGCGTATGTACAACCCCTGTGATGTGTGCTTCATTTCCCCCACTTCCTTTCTATCTCTCTGTAGATCTTCACCATCTCTCATCTCTTCAACAACTTTATCTCTTTCTCTCTCTTCTCCATTTCTTGCTTTTTCCGGGTGGTTTCAGGCCGTTTGTGGTTCCGTTCACCGGGTACCCTGGCTTTAATTTTGTGGTTCCGCCACCACGACGTCCACCACCTCGAGCACCAAACATGATCTAACAAATCAAGAAATCGAGGAATTCAGATTCATCTCCAGTGTCAACCAATAGAAATTTTCAAGAGTTAACTCGGGGACATATTCAGGACTGTACATCTAAACTCAAAGTCCACCGGGATTTTCATGCATTTCAGTTTATTATTCGTGTGCACCCGAAATGATAAACTGCTCTACATGCTCCTCCAAATGTACTCCTAGTCCAGACTCCGAACACCGAATATCGCCGCCTAGTTACGTGTTACGATAGGTGCAAGTGTAAGAAAGCATGTGTGTGCTAGAGTCAACAAATCAACTTCTTCCTCTTCAATCCCGAAGAAGAAGACAAGAGTAGGTAAGAACCCAAGTAAAAATGGATGATGTAACACAGAAGTATGATGATGATGCAAGGACACACCGACAAGGTTAGTACGTATCCTACTAAGAGACTCAAAGTATATGACCGTCTAGTGTGTGTGACTCGGCTATAGACCAGACTCTACATGCAGTCCTAGTTCACTATAACCATTGGCTCTGATACCAATCTGTCACACCCTCAAATTTCCACTGCGGGGTTTTACCACGAGGCGCATGACAAACTAGGATTCAAGTCAACGGTCACAATAAACGACACTATATGAAGTACGTAACCAAAAACATAGATTTCATAAGTGGAAGCATTTAAAGTATTTAATCTCTACAAAACCGTGTTCCCAAGTATCCAAGACACTTATTACAAAACATGTTACTAATCCTAGACGCCAATGCAGACTTGTGCGGCTAGTCCAACCGGTGCTACCTTAGCGACCTGAGAAAAACATGCCAAAAAGACGTCAACATATATAATGCTAGTGAGTTCACAGGTTTGTTCAATATGTTACCAAGAATTACCAAAGCGTTACCATGTCCATACTATACCAATGTTACCAAGTACGCTAGCTAGGCGTATGTTTTAGTACTACTACGATTGGAAAACCATTACTAGACACGTTTAGCAATGTTTAGCAAGGTTCAGCCCGAATGTTCAGCATGTTACCAATGTTACCAGTTCGAGACAATATGCACCCGCCCGGCCCTCCAAGCCGACGAGTGGGGTAGGTCACGCCCAATAGATCTATCCACGTTTCCCCCGTTGTGCATCCCCGCACATTCATGGTTTTCCCCGGGACTTTAAAAGATCGTATACCAATGCAAAGTTAAAACTATAGTATGACATATGTTACCAAAATAGTTTAGCGCATGTTTTCTCCCCCAAAAGTTAAAGCAGTAAAAGTGGGGCCGTGAACTCACCTTAGGTTGCGTTCTTCAGTAAATAATAGAAAGCCAAGCCCTTGATAATCCCACTACCGGAGATCTATCAAAATGTTTAAGCAAGTGTTCCGACTAATAACCATAAGGTTATCTAGTCCCCGATTGTCCAGATCGTGACCAAGTATGTTTTAAAACGTGTTTAAGTATTCAACCGACACACTAGACCGACCTGACATCCCGTTGGTGACTCATTACCCTAACTAATCAAGTACACGTAGATTACACACAAGGTTCAAGCATAAAACACTTAGTTTGTATCAAAAATCTCATTTTTGAATCAATAGGGTCGAACCAGGAAGATTGATCCACCTTCACCCCTTTTAACCCACCTTCGACCCCTTTGGAAAGCCACCTTCGACCGTTTTTAAACAGATTTGACAAAACTGTCCAGGTTCGACCCTGGGATTCCACATTCGACCACTCAATCGGTCGAATGTGCCCAGGTTCGACCGTGACAGATTACTTTTCCCAAAAACACTTCAATAACATCCGAAAACATCCCGAAACATTATCAAACACTGCAGTTAAGCATGAATAACTTATCCCTACAAAACCCCCACCAATTTTGCCCCAAAACCTATTCGTTTTAGTCCTTTCCCAAAATGGCAAAGATTATGGAAGTGTCACATCATGCATGTAATCTTTACCTAATTTGGAAACTTTTCAAAATAAATCCATTATCATCTTAAAATGCTCAGTTTATCATGTAATTGAAAACCCCTAATAGTTCTATTGACAGTACCAACATGTAACAAGCCCTAGATTCAATAAAATCCCCAAATTAGACTTGATATCATCATCTATCTAATTATAACCTTCAATAATCCTAAACTATCATCAATAGCAGCCCTAGATCATGTTTCTAGCCTTAGCACAGCAGCAAATCATTAAACAACACATAATATCACATAACACATAATTAACATATGTTTATTGATATGAAAACCTATGTTTAATGATAGGGTTTAGGTTTAGAAAGATGTTTAAAAGGTTTTTTTATTAACAAAAACATCCTTAGAACAGATCTGGACATTTAGGATTAGATAAAAACGAATTAAAATACTTGAACAAGGTTTAGAATTAAGAACACACCTTGGATTCTTGATTAGATGTTGTTGATAGGTTAGATTATGAAATATAAGAGCAAAAACTCCTTCCTTAGTGATTAAAATCGTTTGAGAGTGTTTTGAGACAGTTAGGGTTTGTGAAATGGTGAAAAATGACAAAGTTTGGTATTTATACTAGTCCACATTCGCCCCTTTCACCTGGGTGAATGTAGCCACATTCGCCCCTTTCACAGGGTCGAATGTGCCTTGTTCTGGTCGAATGAAATTCTTTCATTTCCACATTCCAGGTTCGCCCCTTCAGTAAGGGTCGAACTAAGAGTATTTTCCAGGTTTGCCTCCACGATGTGGTCGAACCTGGACCTATGTTTTTCTAGTTTTCCAATTTGTCGTGTTTAACGCATTTTAACGCACCTTAACACATGAACATGCAACCTTAGTCTATGTTTAATATATTTAAGCATGGATGATTATCTACACATCGTTTAAACACATCTTTGCATATAATCCACGATACAACAATTAATCTATACATACACTTAATTAGTTTATGTAATTTCACCAACAACGGGACCCGGTACTAGTGTATTCCCAAAACGACTCCCAATGATCCTCCAGATCATTGAACCCTGGACAATCCTATCTTGACCCGACTCAACTAACCTAGTTAAGTCCGTTTATAATTGTTTCTCGCTAAGGTAGACTTAGGTGTTACTAAAATGTTTAAGCCAAATATGCCGAGTGTCACAAGTTATTAATTCCAAAGCAAGTTCTCAAGTTTATACAACACAACACATGGTGATGTACAAGCGACACCTCAGTCCTATTCACATAATCCATTTAATGCCGTTATGGATTTTTCCTGGCAAAATACATGTCACAACGGTCCTGTAGACCTTAGTGGAGGGTTTTCCGGGCTACCGGATCCACTGTGTGTGGGGGTTTCCCCAAGTAGTACTACCCATATATTAAGTGGCCCAAATCCCCTGGGTTAATGAGTGTCAGTGTGGTATCCGACAGCTGTTATCTTGTCACATCAAATAGTTCATAAAAAGGAAGCATGCATTCACCCCAAAACAGTAAAACACAAAAAGAGGAATGGTACACGGAACTCACCTTGGTATTGTATCGCATCATTATGCAGTTATATGCCATTCTATGTCATGATCCATCTATCAATCTCTAGCAAACACCTACTTAAGTTTACTAACATTAGAGCATGTAACCAACATCGCGATTACACGTGTGGGCACATTTAGGCTTCTTTAGTTGTCATGGTTCTTTATCATATGACATATAGTCCTTTATCCGAACTTCTAATTGTTGGGTCAAAAGAATGTAAATATATGTATGGCCATCTAAAGTCCACATGGTCTCGTTTGTTCTATTATCATATCTGTAACACCCCAACCGATGGTGGAAACATCGAGGTGTCACGTAGTGACGATTGCTCAATAGCTCATGGTAATAAAGTGTAAATTTGAATACATTGATTAAATAGTTTATTACATTGAAATGAAATACAATGATTCTAAATGCCAACTAAATTAAAATACAATGAATCAAAATCTAAATATAAATCCGAAAGCTTAAGGGATGCATCTCAAAACAACCTGAAACATGTACAAAATAATTTTGTCAATGCAAAAATGTATTGGTGAGCATACCCTGTTTGAATATATATAGTAGGAAAAGAGTTTCGCAATTCACGTGTTGTATACTGTTTGCAATTATGTAATAATCAATATCCGTTCAAAATCAACCCTATGCAAAGAAAGGAAATATATATAGTATGCGCTAGTAGTAATGAAATACATAGCAATGACAAGGACTCTCAACAGAGTCACAAGGGTATATACCATAGTACTATTCATTGAAATGCTAGGCCCACAAAGGATAATAATTTTGACAAGTCATAAACACGCAAACTAACACAAGCAAACACACATGAGAATTGCTATTTTAGTAAAAGGAAATAGAAACTTGATAGTAGGTACATGAGTCACCCCAAAATAGTAAAACAGTAAAAAGGGGGAAAGATATACTCACAGTTTGCGAAAGCGATCAAAATCCAACTTAAGCGGTCGTGAGCTAAGTAATGGGAATTTCGAGGAATTCAACCTATAACGTAATAGAATACTAATAAGGAAATGTCGAAGAGTCTAAAGTATCTAGGGTACTAAGGAATTAGGGTTTGCTAAGTCGATTTGGGGAATTAGAGTTTTTATGATAAGTCGAATTAATATAAAAGTTGTATATTAAAAATAATATACCAAAGTTTGTAAATGTGGTTTAGGTAATATAATTATTACCAACTGAATATTTAGATCAAAATATGTTTGAATAATTAAGACAAAATAATTTAATTATTTACTTTAACTAATTATTGTAAATAAATACAATAATCATAAATATTGAAATAAATAATTATGTGTTACACAATGACTCAACAAATAATAGATAAGACTTTCCAACATAATAATATTTCTATTTTATAAGAAAAGTATTTATAAAATCGATGTTAAATAGTATAAATAAATAAATGTTTAATTATGTCTAATTACACATAAATAAGACTAAAAATACAAGACACAAACCAAAAATGTTATTTTTATAGAAAATAAATACTTGCTGATGTAAATCAATGAAAATAATTTTCTCATAACTTTTCTCAATTAATTTGCATTTAAAACATATTTAATGAGTTTAAATAGTGTTTTAATGACTAAAAATAGTAAAAACAAAAAAACAAAAATAACCATTTTCTAAGAAATTAAATTTTATTTCAGTTTATTATACATAGAAATAAATCTCCAGAAAATTTGAGGTTAAAATCATTTAAAATGAATTTTTAATCAATTAATTATGATTAAAATAATTTAAATCAAGAAAAATATGAAAATAATGTATTTTCTAGAAAATAAAAATATGATAATTTTCTTTAGGGTGTCAAGATGTTTCCCCTAAATTTTCATAATTTTTGGAGTAAAAATGAATTTCTAGGAATATTATAAGGTTGTAGCTAATATAGATATAATTATTGATAACATAAATAAATAAATAAATAAAATAACCAAATAAAGATAAAAAGAAGAAAAATTCGTGGTTCTAGGAGGGCTCGAACCTGAGCAGCTTGCTTGACAACCACCACACACAACCACTAGACCAAAGACTTGTTATGTTAATTTCTTGGAAGTTAAATGTTTTTAACTATAATTCTAAATGCATCTTCTTCCCCAAAATACTAGCATAAACCCTAACCCTAATCCCTATATCAATCTACCTCGACTCAACAAGATTAAGCAACTGAACCATAGGGGGTTTGTATAGGGATGAATGAGGAACAAAACGACATATAAAAGTAGGACTCGCAAGGTGTAACTTGGTCGCAAATTAGGCTTCAAGAGCCGAACCTAATTTCACCAATTGAAAGCATGTGCTCGAACGGGTTTGTAACGGGGTTTCTCCAATACGTACGGAGCTTCAGACATGCTCGGTGATAGCCGAACGTGGAGATGATCGAAGAAAAAGAAGCATATTCTAGTTATTCAGGATGATCTAGATGGTGATGATATTATGGGGATATTGGCGGAGTTAGACAAAAAAAAATGTTTTTCACTCCTATTGATTCATTAGATCGTTTAGATTTATAGGGTAAAGAAAACTTGCTTCATAAATGAGTTATCAATTCATTTGTAACTGAAGATGACCACTTGTGAGTGTTTTGATATATACATTTATCACAATTTATTTTAATACCATAACATTCAATTTGACAATTCATATTCATGTTTACTAATTACGTGCATATTAAATTTTCTTTATTAAGAAAATAAGTCAATTTAAGTTTACACTCCATAATTTAAAATATGGTTCATTCATTTGTATCATATTAAGAAAACATATTTGTAGAGAGAAAAAAAATACAACGATTTAGTATAACTCAAAATGTTATTAACTTGAGAAAAACGAAAGCTGAATTTAAAATACTTAATTACAAGGACAAAAGTTGTAATATTGATAATTTAAAAGGGGCGGATGTCACAGTCTCCCCTACTTTAAAAAAATTTCGCCTCGAAATTTCTTTGAAGTGGAGGTTTCTATGAATCAAAAGACGTTGCAAAAGTTAGGTAGATTTGAAAAAAAAAATTGCATTAGTTATGATTTGACAAAATTTAAAGTTATTTTCTAATATCCAAAGTAAAAGTTTAAAAATCTTAGACAGTTGGCACGAGGTTAGGAAGTTGAGAGTTTAAATGAGAAAGGTTTTGGGAATGTGTAACTGGTGTGGGGCAGAGGTACTAATGAAGTAGTCTCCCCTACTTTAGAAAGGTTTCTGGCGAAATGTTATTAAGGTCATGCAACGGGATTTCGACTAACAGAAGTGTAAGAGTTTACAAGGTTTAAGGTTTTCAGTAGAGGTGGTCAACAAGGAAGGCTCCAAAAAACCTAATTGAAGCTTATGTAAAATGTTCTTATCGAAAATGCTAGCTATTAGTCAACGATCTAATGAAGAGGTAGTAATGGGTAGGTTCTTGGTCAGACTCCAAGTCCGCTCCCGCAGTATCGTTTATGCTTATATATAGGGTGTACCACAGCTAACCCACCACACTCCCGATACTTCGGATTCGTACTGATTGTCTACCAATAGCCTAAATAGAATTACACACCACTCTCATGTACCTGTAAACCCATGATTGCGTTCCAGACCGTAATCATCGATTTACCTTACACTAGGGCGTTATGCTTTTCCATAACCCTATCCTAAGTAATACTAGAAACAAATGCGTGCAATCAGGATATGATAAGTAATTGATACTGCAATGAAACAATGACATGGTTAGAGGTCCTTCCGTTTCGGGTTTACCCTTTAACCATAATGAGAGTAACATGTAAGTAGTAGACATGGTTAGAGGTTCTTCCCTTTCGGGTTCACCCTTAACCGGTAACTTCTGTTCACATCGTTGGGCTCTAAACACCTATATTGATAAACTCCGAGATTTACACCGTTCCCCTTGGATTAAATAAATACTCTAATCCGAGTCGTACGTGGGCACCGGCTTAGATCCCATACGAGTTATCAACTAGTATGTTAGTTGGCCATGACGATGAACAAAATAATGTAAGGTATAACAGGGTTTTGCTCACAATAAAAAACATATATGCATACCAAATATGCGTTCATGTAAGTATATAAGTATAGCATAAAATTTCGATTGAAAGAATAGTATAACGTAAATTGTACAGTTGCGCAAAATGAAAGTAAACGAGTTGAACTCTTGCAAATACGCAGTGTGAAAATAATCGCAAATAACGTATTAGAAATAACTATGAATAAAGTGGTGTAAGAATAAAATACTTAATTTTACGGCAAGTGAGAGTACGCAGAACAGATGTAACACCCCAACCGATAGCGGAAACATCGGGATGTCACGTAGTGATGATTGTTCAGTAGCTCATGGTGAATAATAAATTTCATTAAATGATTTAAATAAATTACATACAATTGTTCTACAAGAATTCGTACATCAAAATGAATAATACTATGCACACATCTTCAAGCATTAACTCAAATCCTCAAGCAAATAGAACCTGAAACATGTTAAGTTGAAAATATTTTGGGTCAACAAAAGTTGGTGAGAATTACATAGGTTTTGATAATCGAGTAAAAATTGTTGTGCAATTCATGTGTCATGGCAAATCTAGTCCATATGTGAAAACATACTAGAAGTAAATCGAGTGCATAATCAACCCTTGTGACTGTTGTATTGTGGTACATCCCATACGCTCATGGTTCACTCGTTTATATTGCAGTAACAAACACCCACGCAACCTTTATAGGAGGCACGTATCCGGGTGGGATTGTCAGTCCAATAGATCTATCAATGTATACCGTCGGCTTGTACGGAGTTAATGATTATGCTAGAATTGTGCTTACCCTAGTCATGTTCAAGACATAATGCAACATAGAAAAACACAAAGACACATTGATGATTGAATTGCATAAATAATGTTGTAACATGTTTCACCCCAAAAATGGTGATAAATAGAAAAGGGGCTATGTAAAACTCACCTTAGCAAAATGTTATGTCTCGTGAAAAAAATAGAATAATGTGTTGTGAATGTATGCGAGGCGAATCCCAAAGACTCAACAACGTAGCTAGTCCAAATTGAAGAAAACGAAAAAGAAAGAATATCAAGCTTCCAATTCGCCAATTACAAGAGCTTATAATCAAAGCTTCAATTGTAGAAGTAACAAACTATAGAAGAATGGTATGAGGGAAAGTTTAATCGGATTGAAACAATCGATTTAGAGGTGCAAAGTATAATGGGTCATAGGTGGGTTTTTATACTAGTTTTGGAGTCAATTAGCCATTAAAATTGGTCAACACCATAAAGTAAGGTTTTATGATGAATTGACTATTTGACTAAGACTTTGACTGTTTGACTAAGACTTTGACTATGGCTTTATTTAAAAAAAAAATTCTTGACAAGTGTATGTGTAAAAAAAAAGAATTTAGATCATATTATTATTATTATTATTATTATTATTATTATTATTATTATTATATATATATATATACATTTATATATATATATATATATATAAGTTGTGAGTTAGGAAAATAAAGACTTAGGCACATTTGTATAATATTAATGATAAAGATGTAAATAAAAAAAAATAAGGGCTTTTATGTATTAAAATTTGGGGAAAAAATTTTGCGATGTTACAGTCTCCCCTACTTTTGAAAACTTCGTCCCGAAGTTATTAATAACACAGGGTTGAGGGTGATTGGGTAGAAGTTAGGGCAACTATGGTTTGTAAAATTTGAGTTAAGGGACGACATGAACTTATCGGTAATAGAATAATCTGTTTTCGAATAATTTGGGTAAGAGGTTTAATATGTGTGAGTCCTATGGGTTGGATTAGGTTCGTCTGAAATCGTAAGGAGTGTAAGAATCTAGCAAAGCATTAAGTTTTAGGAGTCCTAAAAGAAATGCATGAATTGATTGACTATAAAAAAACTAAATGAACTACCAGGTAACTAGAGTTTATAATTGGTTACCTACCGAAAACCTTGATAGAATTTCACACTACCTTAACGTACCTGTAAATTCATGATTACGTTCCGGACCGCAATCACCAATTTACCTTACATTAAAGTTTTGCGTCCTTCTATGACTCCACCGATTGTTGAGCAGGTTCGATAGCCTCCACCAGTCGTGGAGTAGGTTGTAGGGCCTCTCCCGACTGTTGAAAAGGCATAATGACCTCTACCAATCGTTGGGTAGGTTTGATAGCCTCCACCAGTCGTGGAGCAGGTTGTAGGGCCTCTCCCTACTGTTGAAAAGGCATGATGACATTTATTATACACATAGATTGCAAATTGATAGCATGTTTATGCAAGCAAGTATAACAAGCACAGTATATGAGTTGTAGTTGTATAGATTTAGATAATTAGTTCACATTCAAACAAGCATGCATTCAAGTGTATACCAACTCTCAAAATTTTAAATACTAGTATTTATTACTTGAATCAAATAGCGTCAATACATAGAATAAAAGCAACTAGTAGTCAAATGGTGAGGCTTGCGGTTAGGTAGCTGGAGGGTCTTGATCTCTGTTTAGTTTAGGGCATCGGTTACGGAAGTGATTTGGGTAATGAATATTCAATAAGATATGGGTTGAATGAAGGACAATGAGGTAATATAAGGAATGTAATCATTTATCCATTAATTAAAATGAATAAACGAAAACGTTGACTTATCAAAGCTTCTAGATTCTAATAACATAGTGAAGACATGCTTTAGCCTATAAGTGAACACTCATCCCGAGAATTCCCAGGTAGGCATCCGGGTCCCTCGTCTGATTGGGATATATGCACAATGCCAGTCCTAGACAGAAAACTCAGAATACAGGCGTTCACCCTTCCAGATTGCACGTGTTCGTTATTAAAATCTAGAACTTCGACGAGATCTTCAAGGTGGTTCAGGCTAAACCTGAGGATTTGTCCTATTAGTCTAAGAGTAGATCTTGTGATGGAAAGCACTCTTCTTGTAGGGACTAAAGTAAGGATAAGAAGTAAAATAGAGAATATAAACAAGTAAGGTTGCAAGTAAAAGGAGCAAGTACTGATTAAAATTTTATGGTTATAGACTAGATTATTTTTTTTTCTAATAACCTAATTCCCTATAACCATGGCTCTGATACCAATCTGTAACACCCCAACCGATAGCGGAAACATCGGGATGTCACGTAGTGATGATTGTTTAGTAGCTCATGGTGAATAATAAATTTCATTAAATGATTTAAATAAATTACATACAATTGTTCTACAAGAATTCGTACATCAAAATGAATAATACTATGCACACATCTTCAAGCATTAACTCAAATCCTCAAGCAAATAGAACCTGAAACATGTTAAGTTGAAAATATTTTAGGTCAACAAAAGTTGGTGAGAATTACATAGGTTTTGATAATCGAGTAAAAATTGTTGTGCAATTCATGTGTCATGGCAAATCTAGTCCATATGTGAAAACATACTAGAAGTAAATCGAGTGCATAATCAACCCTTGTGACTGTTGTATTGTGGTACATCCCATACGCTCATGGTTCACTCGTTTATATTGCAGTAACAAACACCCACGCAACCTTTGTAGGAGGCACGTATCCGGGTGGGATTGTCAGTCCAATAGATCTATCAATGTATACCGTCGGCTTGTACGGAGTTAATGATTATGCTAGAATTGTGCTTACCCTAGTCATGTTCAAGACATAATGCAACATAGAAAAACACATAGACACATTGATGATTGAATTGCATAAATAATGTTGTAACATGTTTCACCCCAAAAATGGTGATAAATAGAAAAGGGGCTATGTAAAACTCACCTTAGCAAAATGTTATGTCTCGTGAAAAAAATAGAATAATGTGTTGTGAATGTATGCGAGGCGAATCCCAAAGACTCAACAACGTAGCTAGTCCAAATTGAAGAAAACGAAAAAGAAAGAATATCAAGCTTCCAATTCGCCAATTACAAGAGCTTATAATCAAAGCTTCAATTGTAGAAGTAACAGAATATAGAAGAAAGGTATGAGGGAAAGTTTAATCGGATTGAAACAATCGATTTAGAGATGCAAAGTATAATGGGTCATAGGTGAGTTTTTATACTAGTTTTGGAGTCAATTAGCCATTAAAATTGGTCAACACCATAAAGTAAGGTTTTATGATGAATTGACTATTTGACTAAGACTTTGACTGTTTGACTAAGACTTTGACTATGGCTTTATTTAAAAAAAAAATTCTTGACAAGTGTATGTGTAAAAAAAAAAGAATTTAGATCATATTATTATTATTATTATTATTATTATTATTATATACATTTATATATATATATATATAAGTTGTGAGTTAGGAAAATAAAGACTTAGGCACATTTGTATAATATTAATGATAAAGATGTAAATAAAAAAAATAAGGGCTTTTATGTATTAAAATTTGGGGAAAAAATTTTGCGATGTTACAACAGACGTATAGTCTACTGACATAAGGGTTTAAATTTAGTTAGTTTTACATATATGCATTATATGATAAAAGTCAATTAGTAACATTCTGATAAGGTTACGTCCGATATTTTGTTAGACCACAAGTTTTGCGACTGAAAAGAGTGCGAGTGTAATAAGATAAATTCTCATTTATCAAAAACGTTGTTTGCTTAAACTTTGTATTATAGTTGAAAGGATAGTAGTAACGCATGAGGATAACTTTTTTAGAAATCGAAGTATGTTTTAGATTCAAAACGGGTTCATTTAAAAAATCTTCGTCGATATGTGTTTACGAGGAGTCGAGTTTGAAAAATGTTATAAGGCTTATTATTAGTTGCAAGTTTCTTCCGAAAACATATATTGGATACGTCATATGAAAACAAATGCTTTTACATTTGACTTGTAAAATATGCAATACAAGTTTATAAAATGCAAAATGAAACCATTTCATGAAGTATGTGTAAATCTAATGTGTTTTAAAAGACCAAGATTTAAAATAACGTGAATGATAAAATTAACGTATGTAATAGATTACCAATATTTAAGAAAGTTCATAATTTATCATTTGAGTCTTCAAATGATGAACAAAACATAAATATCAATATTATAAAACATTGAAATTGTTTCCATAGGAAACTTTGACTAACTAAAGTAATTGAAATGTTATTAGTGACTTGTGGGGGCGTACTTTAGCCTATAAATGAATGCTCATCCCGAGAGTTCCCAGGTCGGCATACGGGTCCCTCGTCTGATTGGGATTTATGCGAAATGCCAGGCCTAGACAGAAAACTCAGGATACAGGCGCTCACCCTTCCAGATTGCACGTGCCCCATCACTAGCAAATTCCAAACTTTAGCGGGATTAAAAACGAGATGTAGAAATAGATCCTTGAGATGTGGATTTCACTCCTAACTTAAAGATGTATTTCAAAATCGAAAACTATTGTAGAATGAAACCAATCACTAAGTTAAGGATATCACTCCCAGCTTAATGGTTAAGTTTCTTTTTGAAGGAGATACTCTTTGAGGTGTGGATGTCACTCCTATCTCAAAGATATATTCCTAAGATAAATAACATATAGAGGAGTGAAACTAATCACCAAGGTATGGATATCACTCCTATCTTGGTGACATCGTTTCGTTTGTGAAATACGAGTATCTTCTACTCCAAGCAAAATACCAAAAAAATAACGAGAAAGAATCATAGCGAAAATATCATGAAAGAAAATATAAAATAAAGAGAGATATGCACGAGAGGACTCGTGAAAGTAAGCTTAGTTATAGTCTAGGCTAAAAGGCATTCTAATAACCTAATCCCGTATAACCATGGCTCTGATACCAATCTGTAACACCCCAACCGATGGCGGAAACATCGAGTTGTCACGTAGTGAAGATTGCTCAATAGCTCATGGTACTAAAGTGTAAATTTGAATACATTGATTAAATAGTTTATTAAATTGAAATGAAATACAACGATTCTAAATGCCAACTAAATTAAAATACAATGAATCAAAATCTAAATATAAATCCGAAAGCTTAAAGGATGCATCTCAAAAACAACCTGAAACATGTACAAAATAATTTTGTCAATACAAAGCATACCCTGTTTGAATATATATAGTAGGAAAAGAGTTTCGCAATTCACGTGTTGTATACTGTTTGCAATTATGTAATAATCAATATCCGTTCAAAATCAACCCTATGCAAAGAAAGGAAATATATATAGTATGCGCTAGTAGTAATGAAATACATAGCAATGACAAGAACTCTCAACAGAGTCACAAGGGTATATACCATAGTACTATTCATTGAAATGCTAGGCCCACAAAGGTTAATGATTTTGACAAGTCATAAACACGCAAACTAACACAAGCAAACACACATGAGAATTGCTATTTTAGTAAAAGGAAATAGAAACTTGATAGTAGGTACATGAGTCACCCCAAAATAGTAAAACAGTAAAAAGGGGGGAAAGATATACTCACAGTTTGCGAAAGCGATCAAAATCCAACTTAAGCGGTCGTGAGCTAAGTAATGGGAATTTCGAGGAATTCAACCTATAACGTAATAGAATACTAATAAGGAAATGTCGAAGAGTCTAAAGTATCTAGGGTACTAAGGAATTAGGGTTTGCTAAGTCGATTTGGGGAATTAGAGTTTTTATAATAAGTCGAATTAATATAAAAGTTGTATATTAAAAATAATATACCAAAGTTTGTAAATGTGGTTTAGGTAATATAATTATTACCAACTGAATATTTAGATCAAAATATATTTGAATAATTAAGACAAAATAATTTAATTATTTACTTTAACTAATTATTGTAAATAAATACAATAATCATAAATATTGAAATAAATAATTATGTGTTACACAATGACTCAACAAATAATAGATAAGACTTTCCAACATAATAATATTTCTATTTTATAAGAAAAGTATTTATAAAATGGATGTTAAATAGTATAAATAAATAAATGTTTAATTATGTCTAATTACACATAAATAAGACTAAAAATACAAGACATAAACCAAAAATGTTATTTTGATAGAAAATAAATACTTTCTGATGTAAATCAATAAAAATAATTTTCTGATAACTTTTCTCATTTTATTTGCGTTTAAAACATATTTAATGAGTTTAAATAATGTTTTAATGACTAAAAATACTAAAAACAAAAAAAAAATAACCATTTTCTAAGAAATTAAATTTTATTTCAGTTTATTATACATAGAAATAAATCTCCAGAAAATTTGAGGTTAAAATCATTTAAAATGAATTTTTAATCAATTAATTATGATTAAAAAATTTAAATCAAGAAAAATATGAAAATAATGTATTTTCTAGAAAATAAAAATATGATAATTTTCTTTAGGGTGTCAAGATGTTTCTCCTAAATTTTCATAATATTTGGAGTAAAATTGAATTTCTAGGAATATTATAAGGTTGTAGCTAATATAGATATAAATATTGATAACATAAATAAATAAATAAAATAACCAAATAAAGATAAAAAGAAGCAAAAATTCATGGTTTTAGGAGGGCTTGAACCTGAGCAGCTCGCTTGACAACCACCACACACAACCACTAGACCAAAGACTTGTTATGTTAATTTCTTGGAAGTTAAATGCTTTTAACTATAATTCTAAATGCATCTTCTTCCCCAAAATACTAGCATAAACCCTAACCCTAATCCCTATATCAATCAACCTCGATTCAACAAGATTAAGCAACTTAACTATAATTCTAAATGCATCTTCTTCCCCAAAATACTAGCATAAACCCTAACCCTAATCCCTATATCAATCAACCTCGATTCAACAAGATTAAGCAACTGCACCAGAGGGGTTTTGTATAGGGATGAATGAGGAACAAAACGGCATATAAAAGTAGGACTCGCAAGGTGTAACTTGGTCGCAAATTAGGCTTCAAGAGCCGAACCTAATTTCACCAATTGAAAGCATGCGCTCGAACGGGTTTGTAACGGGGTTTCTCCAATACGTACGGAGCTTCAGACATGCTCGGTGATAGCCGAACGTGGAGATGATCGAAGAAAAAAAAAGCATATTCTAGTTATTCAGGATGATCTAGATGGTGATGATATTATGGGGATATTGGCGGAGTTAGACAAAAAAAAAAGTTTTTCACTCCTATTGGTTCATTAGATCGTTTAGATTTATAGGGTAAAGAAAACTTGCTTCATAAATGAGTTATCAATTCATTTGTAACTGAAGATGACCACTTGTGAGTGTTTTGATATATACATTTATCACAATCTACATCTACACTTCTACATCTACATCTACATCTACATCTACATCTACATCTACATCTACACTATATAATAAAAGAAAACACATGAGGGACACATGGCACTCCCTCATGAATTCTCTTATTTTATTATTTTATTTAATCCATTAAACTCAAATTTAATGATAATAATTGATTTTCAAAACCATGATATAACTTTATTAAATTAAATTTTAGTAATTATATTAATAATCATAGTTGTAACTGAAATCATTAATAAAAAAAACACATGATTCTTTTTTATATAACATATTTATATATTTATGTATTATTAACTTTGAATTTAAATCATGTACCTTAAATTAACCCATTTTAAAAAAAAAGTAATCTGTTATTCTAAGTTTAAAATTAATTTTGTTACAATATTTGACAGGTGATTATTAAGTTTTATTATTTTGGTCATTGTTTTAGATGTTGAACTATGTTCAGCAAATACATATTAATTTTAAATGCTTAAAATAGTTCAAAAGTCAAATAAACAAATTAATAATAACACAATGCAATTAGTTAAGCTTTTGTTGTGAGACTTTTATATTGTTCAAAACAAATAAATAAAATAAATCAATCAACATTAATCGATTTTATCTATAGTAATAAAAGACAACACATGTAGTACATAGAACTCCATTATAAAGCCTCTCATTTTATTATTTCAAACAATACATTTATTTTAATTTGTTTCTTTATTTAATAATTATTACTTATTCAGTTTTTATTTGTTACAACTATAATTATTAATATAATTACTGGAATTCAGTTTAATATATATATTCTATGTTTTTATAAATCAATTGATATAATTATATTCTAATACACAATTAGAAATAAATTAATAGACATAATTTGAAAATGTTTATGAACTAACAAAAGTAATCTTTATCAAAAATTATTTATTTTTTTAAGATAATGTATTTATATGTTATTAAGTTTAAATCGTGTACCTTAAAAAACATGTTTTTAATATGTGGTCTTTCACTCTAAGTTTAAAACTATATTTCTTACAATATTCTAAACAAATAAAATAAAACAAATCAATCCACATTAATTAAATATTTGATTCAATACAAAACTAAATATGTTTGGCTATTTTTGTATTATAATAGCTTGATATATAAAATACATTTTATATATGAAAAATCATTAATTGAAATCTTCATTGACTTTGTTTTTTCATGTTACTTCAATAGAGAAATGCAATATCTAAACAGTCTTTGCATTACTAATTCGTTTCAATCTTTATTTTCAGGCTATTAATTTACACAATCTTTTTTTATAATATAATCAAATTGAACTAATAAATATCATTATGTTTAAGGACCTTGATGTTAGAAAAAAAAAATGATTATACACTCAAGGTTAGAAATACTTTGGCTTTGAGAAAACTTGATGTTAAATTCCAAAATGAACAATACTTGATTGGGATGGTTTAATGGATGAGGAGATACTTTTAAATTAATTTTATTTTTTATATCTTATCCTAAACAGATTTACCTTTATTACTTTTTTATTTTTGTTTTGTTTTGTTTTACCTGTAATCTACAAGGTAATAACTGTGTATGGAAGATATATTTTGGAATGTTTGAAAAAAGTTTTATGTGAATAAAAATGTTTTTTACAAGAAATCATTTAGGGGCTGATGAATATTTAATATTTTTTCGGTTGTACAGGAAACTTTTTTTATTTTAAATAAAATATGTAATGTAATTTTTCTTAATTATAATTTAAATTTATATATAATATATATAATTTAAATTGTTCAACCCGTGTATCACACGGGTACATAACCTAGTTTATTTTAATATCATAACATTCAATTTGACAATTCATATTCATGTTTACTAATTTAAGTGCATATTAAATTTTATTTATTAAGAAAATAAGTCAATTTAAGTTTACACTCCATAATTTAAAATATGGTTCATTCATTTGTATCATATTAAGAAAACATATTTAGAGAAAAAAAAATACAACGATTTAGTATAACTCAAAACGTTATTAACTTGAGAAAAACGAAAGAACTGAATTTAAAATACTTAATTACAAGGACAAAAGTTGTAATATTGATAATTTAAAAGGGGCGGATGTCACAATATCGCTTCCCGAGTTCCAAGAGTCCTTATGCCTATTGTCTAATGTTCCTATTTATAATAACTAAGTTATATTATGTTTACCGCTTCGTCTTAACGTTCTTCATCTTGCGTCTCATCACTATTCTATATATATCCTTCATTATCGTCTTTATTCTATCAATGTTTTATTATAAATCCTTTAACCTTCTAGTTTGCATATTATTTATATATAAATATAAATCCGTCATTTAATCCATAGGGTCGGGTCGGGTCCAATGTGTTATTCAAGTCCCACACGTGTACACATGACAATTCTATATAAATAAATTATTTATTTAGTTGGTTTATGTTTATACCTCTCGTGTCCTTCATTGACTGAATTGCTAATGTTGACCCAGGTTGACTTTGGTTGACCGAGGGTTGACCTGTCTCTCTGACCTGTTTCTGAAGCTGACCAACTGTAATCCAAATTGCCTACAACCATTTCCACAGCTTCTCGATTTAACTGCAGCTGTTCTCATCCTTCTTCACCATAGAAGTCCAAGACTAAACCCCACTATCACCATAACCGTCACCTTCACCCTGTCACTGTTCCAACAACAACAGCCACCACCATCTACCGAATAACCATCGTCACTATTATCCATAGTCAAAACTCAAGACCAACCCACCACAATAACACTTCAATCAACAACAATCAGTAAAAGGAATGGAAGCATAGAAAGATTATCAGGACTCACCAAAAGATCGGACCCCTTCCTCGAACCATCGCCGCCGCTGTACTCTTCCTCCGCCACCGTCCGCATCATCCATGTCCCCAATTAGGTTTGTCACGTCCTTAAACTACCACCACCATGAGACACCGGTCTCTCCATCGAGTCACCGTCATCGTCTTCCTCCTTGAGCTCTGTCGTGAGCAGATCTTAACCAAATCAGAAACCCTGTTCACCGCCACCGTCTAATAGTTTCGGCCGGTCATAGAATAGGCCGGTTCTCCTCTCTCATCTTTCTTCCCTCACGTCTATCTCTCTCTAGAATCTTTAGATCTCTTGTAAGATAAGGTGGGTAGTGGGTGTGTTTACGAGATGGGGGTGGTTGCTGTCGTGAGTGCCGCCAGGGATGGTGTCTGGCACTCCTCCTCCGGATCCTCTTTCTCTCATTCTCTCTCTAGTTTATACAATATGTGTGTGTAATATTGTAGGTTAGTAAAATGGGTTAAGGGATTTTAATGCAGGGTTGTCTAATGGTGTTTGAGAAACCAGTAAATGGTTTTTGGGGTGTGTTGTCACTAAAGGAAAGGTGCCATGGGGCACATGGCACCCTTGCCATGTGTCCCATGGTGACTAATAACCATATTCACGGGTCGGGTTCGTCTCACGTGTCGGTCTGATTACGTGACGAGCACTCGCATAAGATATTTTATACAATGGTTTGGGTTTTAGGTTCGTATAAAAACGTATTGTTTATTTATTATACAACACTTAATAATAAATGCGCAAAAAACTATGGGTCTAAAATCGGGGTGTTACATTCTCCCCCCGTTAATGGAATTCCGTCCTCGGAATTATTTTTGAGTTCTCTCTGATTGTATATCCAGTGTATTCCACACTCAGATTCCATTTTCAGTTTCACATGCCTGGTCCCTTTCATAATTTAAGTCATAATTATAGTGGTTTCATGCTAAACCTCATATTATATTCTCAGGGTTCCTTCGTAACATTTTATATAATGTTTTTCTATAATTCGTCTTTACTTTCCTCGTTAGATCATACTTATCTATCTCTAATGAGCTTAACAGATATTTTTCATTTCCAAGTTTTGGGTATCGATGCAACAGTTACGAGATACCAAGATCTCTCAAGGTCAAATGGATGGTCAGAATCTCACAGAGCTTATCACTAGACTCTAGGAATAGAAGGTAGAATCAAACACAATGTCTAAGGTTTATATATGAAGCAATGGCTTAAACTACTGACATACTAGGGTTTATCCTTGGTTTAATTCTCAGTCCCATTTTCGATGCACCGTAGGTGTTTATATATAGGGTGTACCACAGCTAACACACCACACATCTGATAACCTCACAAATGTACTAGAAATTTTAGATGTTAGGGTTTGTTTTTGGTTTGACTTTTAGTTTTGTTTTTGATGCATCATTGGTGTTTATATATAGGGTGTACCGCAGCTAACCCACCACACCTTTGATGCCTCAAAAACGCACCAAAAATCTTCCCAAAATCCTGATAGAATTTTCACATCCAAAATGATGGAAAGTGAGAAGATTGTGCAAAAAGAGGGTTTCATTATGGTTCTTGCATCTGGGTGGTCTGGTATTCCTATATGTGTTCTGAATGTTGTTTGTTCTTGAAAATCTATGCTTTATTGTAAGTTATTTTACCAAAATAGGGGTCTTATACAACACTATGTCCTTAGAGTTATACTTATTCTTGTAAGTTTTATGCCTATTACTGGGTCTGATTCTGTCTATACTATCGGCTATATCGTTGAATTCTTAAACCTTCAAAATTTCTATGATAAGTGGTGTAAGTTATGGTGACTGGTTGTCATGAAACTTGGAAAAGATGGATATCAGGCAATATATTGATTGTAAACATGTCGAAGGGGCATATAACATTCCTGATCGTCGTAAATCTCATCCTCTTGTAAGGTTGATTTGTTATCTTATGAAGATTTTACTACTAAACTTAGACTAGATTCTCATGTTCTTGGCAAATATTTCCTCTAATAGTTATCATGAATGCCTCTGCTCCCCCCGTTAGATCCTGCTTGTATAATTTAATCATGTTTCTTACGAATAAGTCATCACTTGTAGTAAAGGTTACGAAACTATTTCGAAGATTTCTGACACTAATCTAGAGACATTATGAGATATTATAGTGATAGAAACATGTATTAAATCTTAAAAATACTTCAAGCAGCGTTCAACTTTAGTCTCTTCGGGTCACCAAATTGAGTATTCACGGAGTACATACATTCTTGAATAAAGCTTATTGGTATTACTGTTGATACATTCAAAATCATCTCCAAGACCTGCTATGTGATCACAAATCCAATATGCCGTATTTAACTGAACTTTAGCGGAGCTTTATGTAAGTCAAGTCCGAAATAAAAGGATATAGTAATTAATGGATTTAAATATCTCATCTTTGGTCTGACCGGGTGCACAAAAATTCTACCAATGCATACACACCCTATAATAATGACCATACAATCGAGAATAACTATTTTATTTGAAGACAAAACTTATATGTTATGCATTCACTAAGTTAGTCAAAGTTCCCCTTGGTATTTCGGGTTCTTTCAATTTGCACAGCCGAGTTTTGGCGAGGTATATGGTTCTTGTGGTTAGCTCACATCTTAGTCATGGAAAGCTAGTCGAACATAATACTATTCACTAATACGCGTATATAAGTACTATTATAGTCATGGAGATGTGTGTGTATATATATATATATATATATATACTATTATCAAAGCACTCCAAGTCACAACAAGTATAACATGCCCTAGTCACATAAGTATGTCACGTATTTGGTTACGACTCTAGCGTAGTCCATTTTATCGCATAGGTCTGTGGTTACCTTGGTTAACACTCTAATTTCGGTGAATCCATTGATTTCTTAGAACTTCTTCGTGCCTGTAAATTCACAATTACATGACGTCAAATGTAATCATCAATTTACTTCACGGAATTATTCTAGTAATCTCTGTTATAGTCACATATCAAACATAACTCTTCGACGTGTCAAATTGGTTCTAAATTCCTATAAGCATTCTGGTGTGTTCAAGTACTCAAGTTTTGACTTATTTTGCTTCTTATCTGGTTAGTTTTATGTAATTCCAAATCATTTCCTAGCTAGGTAGTTTAAGAGCCATAAAACGCTAAGTTCTTTAAGTTGTTGTGGTGTGGTATTGGAAGTTACTTTTTCTTAATCTGATACCTTTTTCATTATTAATTGCTTACTTATTTTTAATCAAACAAAATCCCAAATCAAGATCACTCGTTTATTAATTTAATTTTCAAACTCATACTGACCACGCGTTCCCTGTGGAGACGACCTTACTTACCCGTACTAGTATAGGTATTTAAGTCATAAATACTTGTTTTTTATTAGCCCACGACAGCTACATCAGGTATAGGATATCTAGAGATATCCTATTTGGTTACAATCTTTGCTTTGATACCAACTGTAACAACCCGACCCAGGGGGTGTCGGTTGGGATGTAGTTGATACCAAAATTGCATAACGGAAGCAACATGTACACTATATTTAACGTTTCATACATGTACTATTTCAAATATATATTCATACATTTCTATATAAATATTCTATAACTAGCAGGGACGAGACGCGACGGTCGTCGAAGCAGCTGGCGGGATGTCATTCACTAGTTGCTCCAATCTCTATCCTGCTCTAAACCGCAACACTTACAGCGACAACCTTCTAATCAATATTCTCTAATCCGTAAGTAGCTATCATATACCTCGCGTTACCTTCCATCCATCTGCAGTACCTGAACACATGCTTAAAATAGGTTTTGGGTTAGCAATTATGCTGGTGAGTCCGTGTAAATAGATAAACAATTCCAAAACGGTTATTCTTTCCAAAGCAAGTTTTTAAATTTATACAAAAAAACACATGGTGATGTACAAGCGACACCTCAATCCTATTCACATAATCTATTTACGGCCGTTAAGGATTTCCGTGGAAAAATACACGTAACAATGGTCCTGTAGACCTCAGTGGAGGGTCTTCCGGGCTTTCGGATTCACTGTGTGTGAGGGTTTCCCTAAGTAGTACTACCCACATATTAAGTGGCCCAAATCCCCTGGGTTAATGAGTGTCAATATGGTATCCGTCAGCTGTTATCTTGTCACATTAAATAGTTCATCAAAAGGAAGCATGCATTCACCCCAAAACAATAAAACACAAAAGGGGAATGGTACACGAAACTCACCTTGGTATTGTATCGCATCATCATGTAGTTATATGCTATTCTATCTCATGATCCATCTATCAATATCTGGCAAACACCTACTTAAGTTTACAAACAATAGCGCGTGTAACCAACATCGCGGTTACACGTGTGGGCACACTTAGGCTTTTTTTGTTGTCATGGTTCTTTATTATACGACATATAGTCCTTTATCCGAACTTTTAATTGTCGGGTCAAAAGCATGTAAATATATGAATGGTGTGACACCTGGCATATTCAGGTTAATACTTTTACAAACATATAAGTCTACCTTAGCAAAAACATTTGTCTAACGTACTTAACTTGGTCAGTTGAGTCAGTTTACATTACGTATTGTCCAGGATTCAATGGTCCGGAGGATCATTGGGGGTAACATACGCACACATGAGTCTTGATTCACATTGTTGGTGAAATTACATGAATTGAATTTAGTAATAAACATGAATTGTTCCATATATGATGTGCAATGTGTAAATACATATTTATATGGTGTTTATATGATTAGACATACTTAACATGTAACAACTGTGACACCCCGCATTTTCAGGTTAATACTTTTACTGAACTCTAGTTAACTTACATGTTCATACATGGCTAGATACTTAACTAGGGTTAGTTAAGTAGGTTTAACATATGTTAGAAGATGTTAACATATGTTATAATTAGGAAAATCCTTGTTAAACACACACACGAGTCCTGTATCCGAAACGTTGGTGAATTATGTGGCATACATAACAATAATACGTACAATTGAATTATGGTGAACGTGAAGTACGTGCTTATGTGAATTACATGTTTTTGTGAATTATCGCCTAACTGAAAGATATACGTAAATTATGTAAACTACAACTATGTTTGGATAAACTTATTTGAGGCAAAAAGGACTTTTTGTTAAAAGGACTTATCAACTTATGACTTTTTAAAAATGAGTTTTTAAAAAAGTGTTTGGATTAGCTTATGTGGTGGGGAAAATCAATAAGTTGATAAGTTAGTTTGTAAAAAAATGTTTGGTTTAACTTATTTAGGTAAAATGACAAAAAGGGGTATAAGGAGGGAAGGTGTAAGGATATAATAAGGGCATGTAGGTAAATAACCATCAATAAGTTATAAGGAGGTTCAAAAAGTCACTCCTCCCTTACTTTTCCAAAACAACTTATCATAGGCTTACAAAAAGTTAAAACAAAAAGTCCTTTTCCTTTTGCCAAACACTTTTTGTAACTTATTAACTTTTTGGAAAAGTTATAAGTTATAAGGAGGTAGAAATAAGGAGAGCCAAACATGCTCTACGTGCACAACATGATTAATATGTTATGTAATAATGAAAACAATGGTTTTTATGCAATTTAGGGTGATTAATAATATTGGGTCCGGTATTAGGCTAGAACATGATTAACGGGTCAAATTAATGGACTAGAAGGGCCCTAATACCCAATTGCTTGGGGAACAAGCAAAGCCCTCCTATAATTAGGAGACAAAAAAAAAAACCCTACCCCTTCTTCCCCTTTGGCGCCGTGAGAAACCCCCCCCCCCCTTCTCTCTTAGTTTTCAAGCAACCAATCAATCTTTCACCTAATCAAGCTAGTTCAGGTTTAATCTCAAGGCTCTAGGGAGTTTCTGCATTGCAAGGTATACATCTTTATGCTCTTTGATGAATTATGATACTTGTAAAACTTTAAAAACTCTAAAAATAACATATATATAATCGCATGTATGTATGTATAGGAGTTCTTGAATGTTCTTGATGATTTGATGATGATGATTGTTATTAGTAGCCATGATTAGGGTTTTCACATGATAATATATGTGTTTTGATATGTTAATATGGTGTTTAATCAGTATTGTATGTGTTATACATGTATTAGGGATGTTCATGGAAAATTAGGGTTTGTAGATTACTTGGGATGGAAGTTTAAGATTCTGGCAGATTCGTTTAAACGTTTTGTAGGGGCTGTAATGGGTTGGTAAATTGATTTTTTTGATGATTTCTTTGCATGATTGTAATGTACAAGGTCTTAGCTTTTCATAATGGGCAAAACCATCAGATTTGGACATCGTTTGAGTCGTTTTTGGAATTTTATTTGATTAGGGGTCATATCAGATTTTCGGATTTGTGAATTGGGTTAACTTTAAATGGTCATAACTTGAGATTTACAAGGAATTAAGTTATGAAATTTTTACAGTAAGTCAATATTGGAAAAATAGAGCTTTTCCAAATGGATTCATCCCGTTTGGATGAATACACAATTTTTGAGAATTTTTCTACTAAACTGACCTATTGAGGAAATTTTCTGGACATAGCTGTGTTGCACAAATTTTCATAATTTTTGTGTTTAGTTTTAAGACAAAATAAAAATATGGGTTTGCAACCGAATCCCCATAAATACTCAGTAAACATTTGGGACTTTAATTCATTCGTTAAGTATTTTAAATAAATTGTTTTTCACAGCACACAATCTGTCATAAAAACGCAGATTGTGTACGGAGTCTTTATGTGACTATTTGGAGTTTTATGTGGTATGTAATTGACATGTACTTGTGTGAAAACTTGTATGAGATGTAATTGATGTATTAAACTGATAATAATCACTATGATCACCAACGGGATACGTAGGACATACTTGAGCATGTAGAGTCATTAGGTGTCACTACACGGTTTTGAACTTTTAAAAGTCTCGGATAAACGAGTTATATGGTGTTGGTTATGCACATATACTCACCTAGTGACATTTGTAATAGGGAGTCGGTAGCACTTCACTATTTGTGGAATTTGGATTATTCACTTGCAACCTAAGGTGAGTTTCACTACTCTTTTTTTCTCAAAAGCATGCGTCTCAGGTATGAGACACTTTACTTAACATTTTCTAGTCCGGTTTGGGACTACTTACACATCCCGGGTTGGGATGCCATAGATCCTTGTGAGGGTCGGTTACTTTGCTAGTTCGCAATTGTGTCCTTGATAAACTAAACCATTTCTATCATCTGTAAGTCCTCACATACCGAATGAGTTGCCCGGGGTTGGCAAGCGGGTTATTAGTTGATAGCGCTATTAGGTCTTACAAACCTCACACCGGCTCGGGGAGCGCGGGCGTGAACTATAACTTAACGAAACTTTATCATTGTGGATAGACAATGATGTCAGGCATGCGGCACACTTATGTGGCTACACGTACATAGCAGTTCGGTATATTCGGTTAGTTATCATGAATGGGTTAGCTACCCTTGACATGAGATGAACTAGTGGTTACACGGTGCGGGGCACCAACTCAACTTACTTACTTACGTGGTTTTGGAAACCAGGGCATTTACACACTCAATTACTTTACTTTGTGAACTCACCAGCTTTATGTTGACACACGATTTACATGCTTTTGCAGGTAGTTAGCTTCCGGTGCCAGGATTAGAAAGCACTGTACACTTCACTGCATTTGGGGTCTTGGACATACACATAAATTATATATTATGCTATTACCTTTCTCTCATATGGTTTTAAATTGGGCGCGTTTTTTTGCGCATGGTTTTTAAAAAGGTTTAAATTTGGTTTACGCTTCCGCAGCTTAACTAAACTTGGTTTTTGAAAACGAACTAAATGGTTTGGGCATTTAGAGTTCGTTCATGTGACTTATGGCTATGGGATCCTGGTTTGTCATGCGCCTCGCGGTATAAACCCCGCAGTGGAGATTTGAGGGTGTGACAGATTGGTATCAGAGCCATTGGTTATAGTGAACTAGGACTGCATGTTGAGTCTAGTCTATAATCATCATAGCATAAGTACACTCAAAACTTAAGTGCACAACTAGCTATTAGCTACATATATCTACAACATATGATTTCAGGAGATATGTTATCTTCTAATTCTAGACTTAATTCTTAACACGTCAATGGTGGGAACCTAGGGTTACACCAGGTGGCGCATTACTAGGAGTAATATCCTAACTAACCTCATGGACGAGGAGACAACTATAGTACAAGGGAGGGAGCCCTTGCGAGCGTTGTGGCGCACGTACACAGGAAGTTGCACGATGCGCATGACGTGGTACCATTAAATCAACTATGAAGGAATTCGAATACTGAGACTTATCCTATTTCACTGATCAAGGAGCCAATTAGTTTCCGTTCCTTGTTACTTGATCTTTCTTACTCCCATTCGAAACTCAGACGGGACTAGGTTACGCATATAGAACTTATTTCTTACTTTAGTACCTTACGCCTAGTATGAGCGGGCGGACGTATGACTGCATATCCCTGTTACTCATAAGTATATGGTAGATTCATGGGAACACATTAGATCGGGACTTGTTACACACACTCTTGGGGAGTTACGTAAAGCCTGCGATGTAATGCAACATCACAAGGGAGGATGAAACCTACTAATGGCTGATAGCCACGATTGGAGGAACGAGTGGTACAGCTTACCACTAAACTGGTTCACATAGGACTAGAGAAGGAGATTGTACGTGATGAGAACCATATAACACTGACATCGCAAAAGAGGAAGGATAAGAGATGGAAGGGGAACCTGAGCAGGACGAGCACACGGAAAGTGAGGATGAAGGCTCTACTATCTAGACAGAGCATGGCGACGATTGGCTCTTACCTTTTCTTACCTATCTTTTCTTTCATCTCCCTTGTTAACTTAGATAAGACTGAGTTTTTATGATCAACGATAGGGTGGTTGAGGCCCTCGCATCTTTCCCAGCTAGTAAAGATCTATATTGCTAAATCGTTCTTTTCCTATGACTTCCACATTTGAACTTTCTTATTTCTCGAACGCACATGCCACAGCAACAACCTGCCATCATATCTTCAAGCCTTTTATTGATCGTAATCCTCGATGACTCCAACGGAACTGAAGGAGACCGTCTGATTGCTTCGATAGTATAAGTCTCTGCCATGTGCATTTGCCCCAGGCAGGATGGGGTAATATATGCTACATGCACACTCGATGAGTTACAAATACTTGGAAGGAGAACGTAACACCCTGTGGTGAAATCTAGAAATTTTGTTATATAAAGACGGATGGGTCTGAGATCGACGCCTACACTACCAAGCTACAGGAGATAGCCACTATAGGCTCAAATCTATTTAACCTACCTTACAAATGGATCAAACTTTATACCGAAAGGGTGGGCCCCTCAGATTCGTGGCTTGGCCACTGCAGCTCACCTACAAATCTTTCACTTGACTCGCAAACTCACAGATGAGACAGCTGATCATGGTACCTTTCTGAAGCATGGTACTTCATTTTCTACTGTTGGTGATAGCAAGAGAACGTGGGATAGTGTGAGGTATAAGTCCTGCAACAACAACTACCACAATGGGAACAACAACAATGGGGTTCGTGGGAAAGCATTCGTGATTGGCATTGGGGAAGCTAGGACTGATAACAAGGTCGTGACGGATACAACACTCTTGCCTCTATTTTATATGATACTGGTGCGGACTATAGTTTTGTGTCATCAAAACTTAACAAACAATTAGGGATGGTTCCTACTCTTCTTGATACCCCATACTCTATTGAACTGGCTGATGGGAAGCCTGTCGAGGTAACCCATATACATCGTGACTGTAAGCTCGAGTTGAACGGGCAATTGTTTGCCATCAACCTCTTACCTATCACCCTAGGTAGCTTTGATCTCGTGGTTGGCATGGACTGGTTGTCCAAGCAACGCGCGGAAATTCTCTGTCAGGAGAAAATTGTTCGCATTCCTCTCCCAAGTGGAGAACTCTTATCTATACAGGGTGATCGAGGTGGTGCCATGGTGGACATCATCTCCTATCTGAAGGCCCAGAAGTGTATTCGCAAGGGCTGTCCGGCCATTTTGGCTAACATATCTGACATTCGAGCTGAAACTGAAACTAGAATTGAGGACATCCCAGTGGTCCGAGACTTCCAAGATGTATTCCCAGAGGAATTACCTGGACTTCCACCCGTTCGTCAAGTGGAGTTCCAGATTGACCTTGCACCTGGAGCAGCGCCAGTTGCGCGCGCACCGTACCGTTAGCACCAGGGGAGCTTCAAGAACTATCTACCCAACTCCAAGAGCTATTGGATAGGAGTTTTATTAGGCCCAGTTCTTCGCCATGGGGAGCTCCAGTTCTATTTGTTAAGAAGAAAGATGGGAGCTTTCGCATGTGCATAGATTATCGGGAGTTGAACAAGGTAACGATTAAGAACCGTTATCCTCTGCCTCGTATTGATGACTTGTTTGACCAACTACAAGGGTCGAGCTTCTACTCTAAGATTGACTTGAGGTCAGGGTACCATCAGCTGAGAGTCCGAGAAGAGGATGTGGCAAAAACGGCGTTTCGGACTCGTTATGGACATTATGAGTTTTTGGTTATGCCATTCGGGCTAACTAATGCACCGGCTGTGTTCATGGACCTAATTAACCGTGTGTGCAAGCCTTATTTGGACAAATTCGTCATAGTGTTCATAGATGACATACTGATTTATTCCAAGAGCAGGGAAGAGCACGAGCAACACCTGCGGTTAATCTTGGATCTACTGAGGAATGAGCATCTGTATGCAAAGTTTTCTAAATGTGACTTCTGGATTCGAGAAGTCCAATTCCTTGGGCATGTGGTCAACGAGACAGGAATACATGTGGACCCAGCCAAAATTGACGCCATCAAAAAGTGGGAGGCTCCTAGGACCCCCTACTGAAGTGCGCCAATTTCTTGGTCTCGCGGGATACTATCGCAGATTTATCGAGGGGTTTTCTAAGATCGCTCAACCTCTCACCGCCCTAACACAGAAAGGTATTACTTATAAGTGGGGAGACGCCCAAGAATCTGCTTTTCAGCTACTAAAGTCAAAACTTTACAGTGCACCGATACTATCATTACCTGAGGGTACGGAGGACTTTGTAGTGTACTGGGATGCGTCTATCCAAGGCTTTGGGTGGGTACTGATGCAACGTGATAAGGTAATCGCATATGCATCGCGGCAATTGAAGGTCCATGAGAAGAATTACCCCAGTCATGATTTGGAGCTGGGAGCGGTGGTTTTCGCTCTTAAAATCTGGAGGCACTACCTCTATGGAACAAAGTGCACAATTTTCACTGATCACAAGAGCCTTCAGCATATATTCGATCAGAAGGTGCTGAACATACGAAAACGTCGCTGGGTTGAACTTTTGAATGATTATGACTGTGCCATCAAGTATCATCCAGGGAAGGCTAACGTAGTAGCTGATGCCCTCAGTCGAAAAGAAACGAAACCCAAACGGGTGCGAGCCTTGCAACTCACCATTCATTCTAATCTTCCTGATAAGATACGTGAAGCACAGGGTGAAGCATTGAAGGAATAAAACATCGGGCTTGAGACCCTACATGATGCTGATAAGCACTTGGAACTGAGAACAGATGGTCTGCAGTACTTCATGGATCGAGTCTGGATACCACGATTTGGGGATCTCAGACAACTGGTGCTCGATGAAGCACATACCTCTCGCTATTCGGTACATCCTAGTTCGGACAAGATGTACCAAGATCTTAAGACTCTATACTGGTGGCCAAACATGAAAGCCGAGATAGCCACTTATGTTAGTAAGTGCTTGACTTGTGCGAAGGTTAAGATTGAATATCAAAAACCTTCGGGCCTACTCCAACAACCAGAGATTCCGATGTGGAAGTGGGATGGAATTTCCATGGATTTTATTACAAAGCTTCCTAGAACGCCAACGGGCCATATCAGGATTTGGGTTATCGTGGACCGTTTAACCAAATCGGCCCACTTCTTGGCAATAAAAGAAACAGATTCGTTAGAGAAGCTGGCGAACTTATACATCAAGGAGATAGTCTCTAGGCATGGGGTGCCTACTTCCATTATATCTGATCGCGTTGGGCGATCCACTTCTCGTTTCTGGACTACTCTCCAAGATGCTCTAGGAACTCGTCTTGATATGAGTACAGCCTATCACCCACAGATGGATGGACAAAGTGAACGTACCATCCAAACATTAGAGGATCTGCTACGAGCGTGCGTGGTGGACTTTGGTAATAACTGGGATAAGCACTTGCCCTTAATCGAAATCTCTTATAACAACAGTTACCACACTTCGATACAGTGTGCGCCTTTTGAGGCACTTTACGGGCGCAAGTGTAGGTCTCCCATCTGTTGGACTGAGGCTGGGGATAGCCAACTAACAGGTCCCGAACTCGTGCACGAAACTTCTGAGAAGATAGTGCAAATTAGAAACCGGATGGCTGCTGCTCGGGATCGACAGAAAAGTTATGCTGACAAACGTAGAAAACCTTTGGAGTTCCAGGTTGGGGACAAGGTTTTGTTAAAGGTGTCACCTTGGAAAGGAGTGATACGCTTTGGGAAACGAGGGAAGTTAAATCCCCGATACGTCGGACCTTTCGAGATTGTTAAAAGGATTGGTCCAGTAGCTTACCAGCTAAATCTACCGGATGAACTCAGTGGGGTACATAATGTATTCCACGTCTCAAACTTGAAGAAATGCTTATCAGATATGACAATGGTAGTGCCACTGGAAGAGATCCAGGTGGACGATCAGCTACGGTTCATGGAAGAACCAGTGGAGATTCTTGAGCAGGGCGTCAAGAAACTCAGACAAAGCACTATACCTATTGTTAAGGTACGGAGGAATTCCCGTCTAGGACCGGAATACACGTGGGAGCGCAGAGATCAGATGCGGCTCAAATACCCACACCTCTTTACTGAACCTGAAATCGTGCATAGATCAAACGCGGTACATAAAGCAGCTCTTTCAAAGTGAATTTCGGGGCGAAATTCCTTTCAACTTGGGGATGATGTGACATCCGGGAACCAAGCAC
The DNA here is from genome assembly GCA_028751855.1 of Ambrosia trifida. Lineage (NCBI taxonomy): Eukaryota > Viridiplantae > Streptophyta > Magnoliopsida > Asterales > Asteraceae > Ambrosia > Ambrosia trifida. The sequence continues at coordinate 113,891,134 of CM054122.1, forward strand.
ACATTTTTATAGCTGGCTTTATTGTTTACTTGCTAAATTTCGGGACGAAATTCTTTTCAACTTGGGGATGATGTGACACCCCGCATTTTCAGGTTAATACTTTTACTGAACTCTAGTTAACTTACATGTTCATACATGGCTAGATACTTAACTAGGGTTAGTTAAGTAGGTTTAACATATGTTAGAAGATGTTAACATATGTTATAATTAGGAAAATCCTTGTTAAACACAAACACGAGTCCTGTATCCCAAACGTTGGTGAATTATGTGGCATACATAACAATAATACGTACAATTGAATTATGGTGAACGTGAAGTACGTGCTTATGTGAATTACATGTTTTTGTGAATTATCGCCTAACTGAAAGATATACGTAAATTATGTAAATTACGTGCACAACATGATTAATATGTTATGTAATAATGAAAACAATGGTTTTTATGCAATTTAGAGTGATTAATAATATTGGGTCCGGTATTAGGCTAGAACATGATTAACGGGTCAAGTTAATGGACTAGAAGGGCCCTAATACCCAATTGCTTGGGGAACAAGCAAAGCCCTCTTATAATTAGGAGACCAAAAAAAAAAAACCCTACCCCTTCTTCCCCTTTTGCGCCGTGAGAAACCCCCCCCCCCCCCCTCTCTCTTAGTTTTCAAGCAACCAATCAATCTTTCACCTAATCAAGCTAGTTCGGGTTTAATCTCAAGGCTCTAGGGAGTTTCTGCATTGCAAGGTATACATCTTTATGCTCTTTGATGAATTATGATACTTGAAAAACTTTAAAAACTCTAAAAATAACATATATATAATCGCATGTATGTATGTATAGGAGTTCTTGAATGTTCTTGATGATTTGATGATGATGATTGTTATTAGTAGCCATGATTAGGGTTTTCACATGATAATATATGTGTTTTGCTATGTTAATATGGTGTTTAATCAGTATTGTATGTGTTATACATGTATTAGGGATGTTCATGGAAAATTAGGGTTTGTAGATTACTTGGGATGGAAGTTTAAGATTCTGGCAGATTCGTTTAAACATTTTGTAGGGGCTGTAATGGGTTGGTAAATTGATTGTTTTGATGATTTCTTTGCATGATTGTAATGTACAAGGTCTTAGCTTTTCATAATGGGCAAAACCATCAGATTTGGACATCGTTTGAGTCGTGTTTGGAATTTTATTTGATTAGGGGTCATATCAGATTTTCGGATTTGTGAATTAGGTTAACTTTAAATGGTCATAACTTGAGATTTACAAGGAATTAAGTTATGAAATTTTTACAGTAGGTCAATATTGGAAAAATAGAGCTTTTCCAGGTGGATTCATCCCGTTTGGATGAATACACAATTTTTGAGAATTTTTCTACTAAACTGACCTGTTGAGGAAATTTTCTGGACATAGCTGTGTTGCACAAATTTCATAATTTTTGTGTTTAGTTTTATGACAAAATAAAAATATGGGTTTGCAACCGAATCCCCATAAATACTCAGTAAAAATTTGGGACTTTAATTCATTCGTTAAGTATTTTAAATAAATTGTTTTTCACAGCGCCCAATCTGTCATAAAAACGCAGATTGTGTACGGAGTCTTTATGTGACTATTTGGAGTTTTATGTGGTATGTAATTGACATGTACTTGTGTGAAAACTTGTATGAGATGTAATTGATGTATTAAACTGATAATAATCACTATGATCACCAACGGGATACGTAGGACATACTTGAGCATGTAGAGTCATTAGGTGTCACTACACGGTTTTGAACTTTTAAAAGTCTCGGATAAACGAGTTATATGGTGTTGGTTATGCACATATACTCACCTAGTGACATTTGTAATAGGGAGTCGGTAGCACTTCACTATTTGTGGAATTTGGATTATTCACTTGCAACCTAAGGTGAGTTTCACTACTCTTTTTTTCTCAAAAGCATGCGTCTCAGGTATGAGACACTTTACTTAACATTTTCTAGTCCGGTTTGAGACTACTTACACATCCCGGGTTGGGATGCCATAGATCCTTGTGAGGGTCGGTTACTTTGCTAGTTCGCAATTGTGTCCTTGATAAACTAAACCATTTCTATCATCTGTAAGTCCTCACGTACCGAATGAGTTGCCCGGGGTTGGCAAGCGGGTTATTAGTTGATAGCGCTATTAGGTCTTACAAACCTCACACCGGCTCGGGGAGCGCGGGCGTGAACTATAACTTAACGAAACTTTATAATTGTGGATAGACAATGAAGTCAGGCATGCGGCACACTTATGTGGCTACACGTACATAGCAGTTCGGTATATTCGGTTAGTTATCATGAATGGGTTAGCTACCCTTGACATGCGATGAACTAGTGGTTACACGGTGCGGGGCACCAACTCAACTTACTTACTTACGTGGTTTTGGAAACCAGCGCATTTACACACTCAATTACTTTACTTTGTGAACTCGCCAGCTTTATGTTGACACACGATTTACATGCTTTTGCAGGTAGTTAGCTTCCGGTGCCAGGATTAGAAAGCACTGTACACTTCACTGCATTTGGGGTCTTGGACATACACATAAATTATATATTATGCTATTACCTTTCTCTCATATGGTTTTAATTTGGGCGCGTTTTTTTGCGCATGGTTTTTAAAAAGGTTTAAATTTGGTTTACGCTTCCGCAGCTTAACTAAACTTGGTTTTTGAAAACGAGCTAAATGGTTTGGGCATTTAGAGTTCGTTCATGTGACTTATGGCTATGGGATCCTGGTTTGTCATGCGCCTCGTGGTATAAACCACGCAGTGGAAATTTGAGGGTGTGACAACAACCCAGACCTAGGTCCCAAATTTTTCGCGACTAAGAGTAAATAACTATAAATAATATATTTTGTATACGAATTCAAAACCCGAATAATTATAAAAGTAGAATTACATAGATATTTTTGACAATGTGAATAATATTATACGCTACGCGAGACCAAACCGACACCCGCTAACGAACCCGATTCGCACCACCCGGGATACATGTCCCCACTAGAGGGGGACACATGTCCCTCCCCTTGCTTGACAACTCATTACACAAAACCATTTATATAAAACCCCAAACCACCCAAACCCCACCTCTTTTCTCTGATAAAACAACACACACACACAATATATCTGAGAGTTAGAGAGAGAGAGAGCCGAAGGAGAGAGAGGGAGCCAGCTGGTTGCTGGCCGACGCACGCGGCGGAGACACGGCGGAGCTTCGACTACGCCACTCCTCACTGACGATACTACCACACCCACACCCACACCCAACTAATCTAGAGAGAGAAACGAGTAGAGAGAGAGGGAAACAAGCAGAGAGAGAACAGAGTTTGAGAGGGAAAGTATCAAGGAGAGAAAGAGAGATCGGAGGAAGAGAAGGAAGGCAGCGGCGGCGGTTGCTGTTGTGGTGACTGATGCTAGTTATGATGGTGACGGTGGTGGTCCGAGGGGTGGTGTTCAACCGGGTTAGAGGTGCTCCTGATCAACAAAGGTAAAAACCCCAAAACTCCCCTCTATTCCTTTGATAATAACCGGTGGTGGTTTGGTCTTGAGTCCCGAAGATGAAGGATGATAGGAAGAGTATGTTTGGTAGAATGGATGTGGTGGTTGGTAGCAGCGGTGCTAAGAATTCAAGGCGGCGGTGGTGATCTGGGTTCCCGACAGAGGAAGACGACGATGGCTGGATCAGTGGTGGTGCATATAGTGGCGACCAAATAATAAGCTTGGAGGAGATGAAGGGTTAAGAACTTGAACAATCATAATATTTAGTGTTATTATGCGGACGAGCATGTGTAGGATCTTAACGACCTTGATAGACCGGATTTGACAAATAAAATTAATACATTAATATGTTAATGTATAACATTAACCAAAAAGGAGGGATAGTTAGGTATCGAAATGTTATACTGGATTGATTTGTAGGACAATATAGTCATGATAATACTTTGGACATTATATGTAATTAGAACATAGACAAAAGGTTTGGACAATAGGACTTGGACTAGGACATAAGAACATTCGGACATATTATACAAAGGGGATTATGTATACACATGGTATGGGGACAATAATAGTATAGACGTTGGGACATAGTTACAAAATGAAGTATAAGTTGGATAATATGTAAAACTCAGACTTTGAACAATTGGCACAATATATTTATATGGCCTAATGTATAAATCATCTAGAATATATATATATATATATATATACACACACACACATATAAATGTGGGACCTTAGACACAAAGTAGTACCGATATACGTTGGACATCACTTGAATAAATAACGGCTAAGAGTCAATGACAAGTACGACTAAATATAATTAGGCCAATAACAGCTGTTTTGGGGTGAATGCATGCTTCCTTTTTATAACTGTTGTGATGTGACAAGATACTAGCTGCCGGATAAAACTGACACTAATTAATTCATAGGTGAGCCGCTTAATATATGGGTAGTACTACTTGGGGAATCCCCCACGCACAGTGGACCCGGGACTAGGGAACCGGGAAACCCTCCACTGAGGCCTGCGGACCGTTGCGGCATATATTATGCCTTGTAGATCTATAATGGCAGTAGATATATCTAATGTTAGGGTTGAGGGGTCGCTTGTACATCACCTGTGTTAAACTGTATGAACTTGTAAACTTGTTTATGAAATGATAAAACTGTTTTGGATCCACTTATTTACTTGCACGGACTCACCAGCGTAATTGCTGACCCAAACTTTTTTAAGCATGTGTTCAGGTACTGCGGTTGGATGATCGGGAAGACGAGGTATATGCTTGCTTGTGTGGATTAGAGATTATCATGTTAGAAGGTTCGAGCTTTAAGCGTTGCGGTTTAGAGCATCTAGAGATATGTACGGACAGAGATCGGATCGACTAGTGGATTACAACCCGACAGCTGCTTCGACGACCGCTGCGATTCGTCCCTGCATAGCTATTAGGCTAATTATTTAAGTTATGTATTTACATTTTTGGATTAGAAATTGTATAACATTTGAATATTAATTATCGTTGCTTCCGTTGTGCAAGTCTGTTACCAAACTGTCGTAACGTCTAGCCCCCTCCTGGTCGGGTTGTTACAGTTGGTATCAGAGCAACGGTTGTGACGAAATAGGATATCTCCAGATATCCTATACCACATCAGGACAACTTAGAGAACTTAGTGGTTAAGGCTCTAAGACTACCTAGCTAGGAAATGCCATGAAATTACATAAGACCGACCAGAGTAACAAACAGAATAAGTCGAAACTCGAGTACCTGAACACACTAGAATGCTTACAAGGGCTTAGAACCAGTGTGCGAACTTTGTTTGATATGTGAATGATGACTACGACGGAGATTACTAGAATAATTCCGTGAGGTAAATTGACGATTACACTTGACGTCATGTAATTGTGAATTTACAGGCACGAAAAAGTTCTAAGAAATCCGAAGAGTCGCCGAAGTTGTGAGTGTTAACCATGATGACCATGAACTAGTGTGAGGGAACGAACCATGTTAGAGACAAACAAATACGTAATGTACTCGAAGGACCATAGTAAAGGTTATGAACCCATTATACTTTATACGACTTGACATAGAATACATACATATACATATATATATATATATAAACGCATCCTTGACTAACGCAATATTTATCCTCTTAATTTGATATATATGTGTAGAATGATTCTTAGTAGACGATACTTAATGCGACTAACTTCTCTTGATTAAGTGGTAAAATGACCGTGAGTACCAGGTAATTGATCGCGCCGTGCTTTGCGCTATCATTAGAGGGAATCCAAGATATCAAGATAAATTTTGACCAACATAGCAAATGGCCTGGAAGGTCCATTTTTACCCGCTAAACCGATAAGTTTTACGTTGTAACCAAATAGTTATTGCTTATTATATGATTATGCGCCTATATAAGCTGAACTTAGTGTTAACATCTTCTGACCGAATAGACCAAAAGTTGGAAATTAAACCATTGATTACTAGATCATTCCATTCGAGCTCGATTTATATCGGCCTTTGCAGATTTTATATAAAAATAGTATATTAGATTTATGATCACATAACAAGTCATAGAGATGATTCCTAAGTATCAAATATAATATGGATAAATCACGTTAAAGAATATAGGTACACCGTGGATACTATAATCAGGCGACCCGAAGAAATTAGGACTACATGTTACATAAGGTATCCTTAAGGATGGATATGTGATCCGTTACTTTAATACCCCATATAGTCACGAGAATAGTGTCAAAAATCTTTGAAGTAGCCCTGTAGCTTTTACCACAATGACGAGATATCCATAAGGAACATGTTAGAATTATATACGACAGGCTTTAATGGGCGGAGTAGACCCAAAGATGACGGAAATTATACATAAGACGCGTCACGCATAGGTCGATACTACTAAGACTCGACTAGACCACTATAGTTTACAATTTACTTTGCAAAATAAATACTAAGGAATATTTGTCAAGAACAAGAGAATACAGTCAAAGTTGAGTAGGAAAAATTCTCAAGGATAATAATTTAACCATATGAGAAGCTAAGGCTTAAGTTACCAAGGAAATGTGATGCGCCCTTAGTATGTTTAAGAGCGATATAACGCGCTTCGATGTCCAACTTCTCCATGTTTTATGACAATTTGCCATCATATTTTATACCACTTTTCCTTGAAATTATGAAGGTTTAAGAACTCCAAAATTTTCTGATAGGTTTAGATAGAATTTAACCATAAGTATAGAAACTTTTGAGAATAAGGTATTGTGCTAAAAACTTAGTATTATATATGATCTCCACTTTGGTATTTAACCTAACCTAAGTATAGTCGTTAAGAACTAATAATTTTCAAAAAACACATAGGATTTATCGACAAAATACGTCTTCGAATACGTTTTCTATCAAGGTTTAGGTAAGATTTTTAGTGCACTTTTGAGGTATCACTGGTGTGTTGGGTTAGCTGCGGTACACCCTATATATAAACACCAATGATGCGTCAAAAATGAAACTGAGAATCAAACCAAGAACCAACACCAGTTTATTGATAGTTTGAATCATTATTTTAAACCTAAAAGTAGCGTGAGGCTTAGTGCAAAACCACATAAATTATGATTGTGATTAAGAAAATAATTTTGTACGCACAGGTATATAGACCCGAACATTGAATTTAGGTATGAAATATATTGGAAATGTTCAATGGATAGCTCAAAAATAATTCCGAGGATGGAATTCAATTAACGGGGGGAGAATGTAACAACACGGACCTAGGGCCCAAAATTTTTCGCGACTAAAAGTAAATAACTATAAATAATATATTTTGTATACGAATTCAAAACCCGAATAATTATAAAAGTAGAATTACATAGATATTTTTGACAATGAGAATAATATGATACGCTAAGCGAGACCAAACCAAAACCCAATAACGAACCCGATCCGCACCACCCGGGACCGGGACACATGTCCCCACTAGAGGGGGACACATGTCCCTCCCCTTGCTTGACAACTCATTACACAAAACCATTTATAGTTAAATGGTTTTGTTAAAACCATTACCAAAAGCCATTTATATAAAAGCCCAAACCACCCAAACCCCACCGCTTTTCTCTGATAAAACAACGCACACACACAATATATCTAAGAGTTAGAGAGAGAGAGAGAGAGCCGAAGGAGAGAGAGGGAGCCAGCAGGTTGCTGGCCGACGCACGCGGCGGAGACACGGCGGAGCTTCGACTACGCCACTCCTCACTAACGATACTACCACACCCATACCCACACCCAACTAATCTAGAGAGAGAAACGAGCAGAGATAGAGAGAGAGAGAAACGAGCAGAGAGAGAACAGAGTTTGAGAAGGAAAGTATCAAGGAGAGAAAGAGAGATTGGAGGAAGAAAAGGAAGACAGCGGCGGCGGTTGCTGAGGTGGTGACCGGTGCTGGTTATGATGGTGATGGTGGTGGTCCGAGTGGTGGTGTTCAACCGGGTCAGAGGTGCTCCTGATCAACAAAGGTAAAAACCCCAAAACTCCCCTCTATTCCTTTGATAATAACCGGTGGTGGTTTGGTCTTGAGTTCCAGAAGATGAAGGATGATAGGAAGAGTATGTTTGGTAGAATGGATGTGGTGGTTGGTAGCAGCGGTGCTAAGAATTCAAGGCGGCGGTGGTGATTTGGGTTCCCGACAGAGGAAGACGGCGATGGCTGGATCAGTGGTGGTGGATATAGTGGCGACCAAATTATAAGCTTGGAGGAGATGAAGGGTTAAGAACCAGAGTCAACTCAGTTGACTCGGTCAACAGAAGTCAACCAGGTCAACAGATCGGTCAACCGAATAGGATCTGAGAGGTATAGGATGTGAACTTGAACAATCATAATATTTAGTGTTATTATGCGGACGAGCACGTGTGGGATCTTAACGACCTTGATAGACCGGATTCGACAAATAAAATTTAATACATTAATATGTTAATGTATAATATTAACCAAAAAGGAGGGATAGTTAGGTATCGAAATGTTATACTGGATTGATTTGTAGGACAATATAGTCATGATAATACTTTGAACATTATATGTAATTAGAACATAGACAAAAGGTTTGGACAATAGGACTTGGACTAGGACATAAGAACATTCGGACATATTATACAAAGGGGATTATGTATACACATGGTATGGGGACAATAATAGTATAGACGTTGGGACATAGTTACGAAACGAAGTATAAGTTGGACAATATGTAAAACTCAGACTTTGAACAATTGGCACAATATATGTATATGGCCTAATGTATAAATCATCTAGAATATATATATATATATATATATACACACACATATAAATGTGGGACCTTAGACACAAAGTAGTACCGATATACGTTGGACATCACTTGAATAAATAACGGCTAAGAGTCAATGACAAGTACGACTAAATATAATTAGGCAAAGGACCTTGGCGCCCACACGTGTAACCACAAGATTGGTTACACGCACTAGCGTTTATATATTTGAATAGGATCTTGACTTGGAATAATATGTGACGGTGAGACGTGATGTGAAACGCTACTAAGGTGAGTTCCGTGTACCATTCTCCCTTTTCTGTTTTACTGTTTTGGGGTGAATGCATGCTTCCTTTTTATAACTGTTGTGATGTGACAAGATACTAGCTGCCGGATAACACTGACACTCATTAATTCAGAGGTGAGCCGCTTAATATATGGGTAGTACTACTTAGAGAAACCCCCACGCACAGTGGACCCGGGACTAGGGAACCGGGAAACCCTCCACTGAGGCCTGCGGACCGTTGCGGCATATATTATGCCTTGTAGATCTATAATGGCAGTAGATAGATCTAGTGTTAGGGTTGAGGGGTCGCTTGTACATCACGTGTGTTAAACTGTATGAACTTGTAAACTTGTTTATGAAATGATAATACTGTTTCAGATCCACTTATTTACTTGCGCGGACTCACCAGCGTAATTGCTGACCCAAACTCTTTTAAGCATGTGTTCAGGTACTGCGGTTGGATGATCGGGAAAACGAGGTATATGCTTGCTTGTGTGGATTAGAGATTATCATGTTAGAAGGTTCGAGCTTTAAGCGTTGCGGTTTATAGCATCTAGAGGTATGTACGGATAGAGATCGGATCGACTAGTGGATTACAACCCGCCAGCTACTTCGACGACCGCTGCGATTCGTCCTTGCATAGCTATTAGGCTAATTATTTAAGTTATGTATTTACATTTTTGGATTAGAAATTGTATAACATTTGAATATTAATTATCGTTTCTTCTGTTGTGCAAGTCTGTTACCAAACTGTCGTAACGTCTAGCCCCCTCCTGGTCGGGTTGTTACATAACATATGTTAGAATTTCATGGTTCATGTGTTGGAGGTCGAACCAACATCATAAAGCTTGATTCAACCCATGCAAACGTCGAATTAACACTCATTCGACCCTTTAAGGATGCGAACTAACTAAGACTATAAATACCATACTTTACTATTTTTTTCATCATTTCACAACCCTAAACCGCCCCTAAGTTTCCTCTAACAACTCCAAACCAGTAAGGAGGAGTTTTTGACCTCGTTTTTCAGATCCTAACATAAAAGCACGTTCTACATCATAAACAAGAGAAGAGTCAAGGTGTGTTCTTAATATAAAACCTTTTTAAGCATTTTTCATTCGTTTTTATCAAACCCTAAGTGTCCAGGTCTGATTGAAGGAAGTTTTTTTCGATAAAAACCTTTTTAAACAAAACCTTTTCTTTAATAATGAGTTTTTATACAAAAATCCACGTGTTAATGATGTTAAATGAGATTTTATGTATTATTTGGTGTTTGATTGATGTACAGATGATATATTAATGATCTAGGACTGTTTTAGATTATGGTTTATGATTATTATAGGGTGTAATTGATGATTGATGATGTTTTACCCATTTTGGCGGTTTTGTGCTAGATCTAGGGTTTGTTATTAATGATATTGTTTATGAAATGATTGGGGGTTTTCATATATGTGATAATCTGAGCATAATAATCTGATTAGAATGTGATTTTGATAAGTTTCCATTTTGGGTAAAGATAACATGCATTGATGTGATATTTCCATAATTTGCCATTTTTGGTAAGTTGTGATTCCTTCATGAAATGGACTGATTTCAGGACATAATTGGTAGGGTTTTATGGGGATAGATTAGAAGTAATCAACTACTGTGATTTATGATGTTTCGTGATGTTTTCGCGCTGTTTTGCAGTAATTGGGTCGAATAAGAAACTGGTTCGCACCCACGGGAGGTCGAACCAGTTTCTAAGAGGTTGAATGAACTTCCATGAAACCCATTCGACCCATAGGAAGGTCGTACCAGCAGAATTTCTACCTGATTCGACCCAACGACATCATAAATGCGATTTTTGATGCAAACTAAGTGTTTCATTCATAAATCTTGTGTGTAAACTATATGTACTTGATTAATTTGTGTAATGGGTCACCAACGGGATGTCGAGTCTGTCCGGTGTGTCGGGTCAACGTTCAAACATATTTTCAAACATACTTAGTCATGATCTGGACAATCGGGGACTAGTTAACCTATGGGTTATAAGTCAAAATACGTATACAAACTTTTATGATAGATCGGTGGTATTTGGGACTATCTGATCGTGTCGGTAATTCTTTTATAGAAGACGCAAACTAAGGTGAGTGTCACAGCCCCATTCTTTATTGCTTTCATATCTGGGGGAGAAATATGCGGTACAAACTTTCAAACATTTAGACCAACATATTACATTATATCACATGGATACTTAATGACATTCTTCATCATTAAAATCCTCCTAACATTAATTGAACCATTAATATGTGGATACATAGCGGGAAAGTCTGAATAGATCTATTGGGCTGGCAAACCCCACTCGGGTCAACTGGAGGTCGGCACGGGTGCATATTTGTCCTATCTAACATTACAGCGCCAGGTGATGACCGGTGACGGGTATTGAGGCATTCTAACGTTCAACAATGGCTCATGACACATAAGTATCATGTAACGATGTTTAGCTAGTATCAGGTATTGATGTAAGGATTGTTGGGTCTGGTATTACAAACGTTACAAACATTTACAAACTTTATCTCTGTGACTCACCGGCACTGTACGTGTTGACTAACATTGCATGTTTTCTCAGGTCGCTAAGGTAGCAGCTGGTCTAGGTGCACTGGGGTCTCACTGCGTCTCATCTCATTTTGCATGTCTGAACTTACTTGGGTTTTAAACTACTTACTTTGAATTATGGTTTTCTAAACTTAACTTTGCTTCCGCTGTGGTGTTTTGAATTATGCAAACTTTTAAACTGTGTGGTTGGTTTTATTACGTTATTTTCATATCATATAGTTGTCGTTTATTGTGACCGTTGACTTGGATCCTGGTATGTCACGCGCCTCGCGGTAAAACCCCGCAAGTGGAATTTGAGGGTGTGACAGATTGGTGTCAGAGCCAATGGTTATAGTGAACTAGGACTGCATATAGAGTCTGGTCTATAACCGAGTCTCACACACTAGACGGTCACACACTTATGAGTCGTTATAAGTGGGAAACTTACTAACTTTGTCGGGGTGTCGATATCATCATCATACTTATATGTTACATCATCTGTTCTATCTTTGGTTATATCTGTCTTCTATATTATCTTCTTCTTCGGGATTTGAAGACGAAGATGCCAGCTTGTTGATCCTTGCACGGTGGTGTTGTACATTGGAGTGGCTTCGGCATACCTTTGAGATCTGTCCAAGATTCGAACATCTTCCTTTTCGCTCCAATGGACACACTCGCGCACACACCCTATCTTTCGCTTGTACTGGGTTTAGTACACCTCGGGATGATTATTCATTCGGGGATTCTTATAAGCTTTGGTATCTCGATTGGATGATTCGTGGTTGATATGGATTGGTCGGATCGGGATGATTCTATATTATTGTTACTAGTGGTTGATACTAGTGACGAATCTGAATGTCTTATTCTTTTGGATTCGAGAAGATGTTTGCAGCTCGTGGTGGTGGTCGCGCTGGTGGACGCCGTGGCAGCGGTGGTTGTCGCAATGGGGGACGTGGTAATGTCACTATGATCCATGATGAACTGAACAATCTGATCCAGCAACAGGTGTCTGTTGCCCTTTGTCACACCCTCAAATTTCCACTGCGGGGTTTATACCGCAAGGCGCGTGACATACCAGGATCCCATAGCCATAAGTCATAAGAACGACTCTAAATGCCCAAACCATTTAGTTCGTTATTGAAAATCAAGTTTAACGTTTACCAAAAAGTTTAGTTAAGTTGCGGAAGCGTAAATCAAACATAACCGTTTAAGTTCATGCGCAAAACAACGCGCCCAAAATAAAACCGTTGAATGTAAAGTAAAGTATAAGTTAAATAATGTTCACAACCCATGACACAATGATGCATGTCCTATCGTGCTCCGAACCTAGAGACCTGCAAAAGCATGCTATTGTGTGTCAACATAAAGTTGGTGAGTTCACAAAGTAAGGTAAGTAAAAGTGCAGGTTTCCCAAACCAAGAAATAGTAGTTAGGTTTTCCAAACCCAAAAGTAGTAATCAACAACCAAAACCAAGAACCAAGTACCACTAGTTCAGCGTATGCCAAGGGTAGGTAACCCATTCATGATAACTAAACAAGGATATACCGAATTGCTATTTGAACGATGCACTTGCCCCGCGAGCTGGTTTTTGCCTCTATCATTACCTATCAACAATGATAAAGTCTAAGGTCGTAGTTCACGCCCGGCTCCCAGCACGGTGTGAGGTTTGTCAAACCTAATAGCGCTATCAACTAGTAACCTGCTTGCCACCCGGCAACTCATTCGGTAAATAGTGAAGGACTTTTGTGATAGAGTGCAGTTTAGTTCATCAAGGACACAGAGTGTGAAACTAGCAAGGTTCGATTCCTCCCAGGAATCAACCCATCCAAAAACCCGAGATAAAAATAGTAGTCCCAAACCTGGACTAGAAAGGTAAGTAAGTTGTCTCCCCGAGACACATGCTTTTGAGAAAAGAGTAGTGAAACTCACCTTAGGTTGCAAGCAAATAATCCAAACTTCGCTAATAAGGACGTGCTACCAACTCCCTATTATACATACCATTAAGTGAGTATATGTGTTTAATTTATACACCATATAACCTTTTTGTCCAAGACGTTTTAAAATACAAAACCGTGTGAGTGACACCTAATGTTTCTATATGCACAAGTAAACCCTATGAACCTGTTGGTGAACGTTATGATTAAGATCAGTAATGCACTTCATATACATCTTATATAAGTGCTCATACAATTTCATGCTAATATCAAGTCATACAAGACTCCAAATAGACACATAAGCGTACATAACATAATCTGCGTTTTTAGGACAGATTATGCGCTGTGAAACCGATTTATTAAAAATACTTATCCAATGAATTAGACTCCCAAATTTTACTGAGTATTCCAGGGAGTCTATCAGACAAGTCCATATTTTTATTTTAAGACAAAACCATACACAAAAATTATGAAAAATCATACAATACAGCTATGTCCAGAAAATACTCACAACAGATCAGATTAGTAGAAAAATTCCCAAAAATTGTGTATTCATCCGAACAGAATGAATCCACTTGGAATAGCCAAGTTATTCCAATGTTGACCTACTGTCAAAATTTCATAATCTAACTCTTTGTAAAACTCAAGTTATAATCGTTTAAAGTTGACCCATTTTACTAATCCGAAAATCTGATTAGACCTTTAATCAAAGAAAATTCCAAAAACATATCAATCGAACACCAAATCGCATGATCTTACCCATTCCAGAAAGCTAAGACCACGTACGTAATGGTAAAATCAAGAAACAATTAAAAAAGATAGTTTAAAGCCAAGTTATAGAGCCTACAAGTCAGAGCATGCAATCTGTTCGTTTTCAGCTATGTTAAGAAATCATCCCTAACACATCGTATGACCATATTATCGCCTAAATATTACCATAAACATGTAACACATCATGATCATACAAAATAACAGTCCCAACATGCAAGTTTTTATCACAAATATTATTATCTATAAACCCTACATGTTTATAAATCAAAACCATGCAACAACATAACATATATCACATAATAACACAATTACACATTGTTTAATCATGTTAAACCTTTATAAAAATCATGTTTTAATCTTTAATAGTTCACATCAGATCTGGACAAACAAGTTTTGGTGTTTTAAAACATGATTAAAGAAACTACAACATAAAAGGGTTGTTGTTATACCTTAAGCACTTCAATCTTTTTGATCCTAAACCTTCTTTACCTCCTAGGATCTTTAGATTATGTTAATGATAGGGGGTAGGAGTTTAATTTTCGTAATTAGGGGCTGTAGGGTTGATTAGGGTTGAGTTATAATGATTTAAAAGGTATAAACTCGTTTTTATAAAGTGCTTCAGTGAATTGGGCCTAGAAAGGCGTATTGGTCCGAGAATTCCACAACAAAGTCCAATTCCCTTTGCTGCTCTTGCTGGCGCGTCCCACCACAAGCTTATTGCTATTAATAATTTTTTTTTCTGAACTCTTGTCGTTTACTGCATTATTGCAGTACTTTCCAAATGCCACTTTTTTTTTTTGTTAATTTGACAAATGAGTTGTCATTTAGTACAATTTCTTTTGACTTGAAATCCACCAAGTCATTTCGTATTTTGTATATGCTATTTAGTTTTTTTTTTTCAACTAAACATATATATAATAATTAATCTATAAAATATTTAACCCAAATATTTTATAACTAGTTTATGATTTGCGGTCCGACTAAAACTAGGTATGGACCCGGTCCCGCATACTCGCGTATAAAAAATAGTTCGTTTAATTCTAAATAATTTCGCGTAATAGTTTATATTTGAAATATAGTAATCTATAAAATATTTAACCCAATATTTTATAACTTATATACGATCCTCAGTCTGCCAAGTGTCAGTTACGAGCACGATACCGTGTTTTCGCGCAGTAACAAGTAAGCCACATAAGTTTACAAATAAATTCACATAAGCATGTAATTGCAAATAATATTAAACGAGTTGTTCTACAATTTTTAGATTTATCATTTCACCAACGTTCAGGGTTCAAGACTCGTGTATGCAGTTATTCACCTATAACCGTGTATTTTGTGACTCACTTAACTAACTCTAGTCATGTAAAATGCTATGAATATATGTATAAGTTAACTAGAGTTTAGTTAAAGTGTTAACCTGAAATTGCGGGGTGTCACACCCTTGCTGCTTTTCATGCTGCACAACAAGGCTTTGGTGGTAATTTGCACCTTCAAGATGTTTATGGATTGCAAGCCGCATAGTTTCTCTGGATCGGAGGGAGCTGTGGGATTGCTCCGGTGGTTGAAGAAGATTGAATCTTCGTTTGCTATGTGTGGTTGTCCTGCTAAGAACCATGTGAAGTTTGCTTCTGGTACCTTGGAAGGTCCGCCTTTGACTTAGTGGAACTCTACTGTTCAGGTTATGGGTTTGGTGGAGGCTAATGGTAAGCCTTGGGCTGAGTTTGTGTCTCAGTTGAAGACGGAGTACTGTCTTAGGGACGAGATCAAGAGGTTGGAACATGAATTGTGGAACGATCAGATGGTTGGATTGGAGATCGAGGAGTACACTGATAGACATCATGAGTTGGCTCTTATGTGCTTGGATTTGTATAATCCAGGGTTCAATAGGATGAAGTTTTATGTTGATGGGCTTGTACCAGAGGTTCGCGGGTTCGTGACCGCAAATGATTCAGCTACTCTTCAGGGGACGATCAGGTTGGCTCACAAGTTAACAAATCAAAAGGTTCAAGAGGGTGCTTTACCACCTAGGGGTGTAGCTTCAAAGACTCCGGATAACAACAAGCATGAGTGGGATAGTTCTATGAAGAATTCTGCTCCATCCCAGTCAAAGCAGCAGCAGAAGAAGTTTGATTCTTCTACCCCTTCATCTGGAGCCCAGTCTAGGCAGAGATCTGGTTCTTATAATGGTAGTTACCCTAAGTTCAACAATTGTAACTATCATCACAATGGGCAGTGCCGAAAATTCCAGTGCCAGCGGTGTGGAAAACCGGGGCATGAGGTGCAGAATTGTCGGGTTCGTCTGAATGACAAGACTGTTCCTCCAGTAGCTACTTAGCCTAACCAGGGATGTTACAATTGTGGTCAGGCTGGGCATTTTAAGCGGGATTGTCCCAAACTGAAGCAGGGTGATGGTGGTAAGAATGGGAATAGAAATGGGAACAATGGAGGTGGCGGCAGAAATGCACGTGCTTTCGTCATTGGATCGGGAGAAGCCCGACAGGACCCATACACAATTACCGGTACGTTCCTTCTTAACGATCGCTATGCTTCTGTTTTGTTTGATTCGGGTGCCGATAGGAGTTTTATATCGGTAGGCTTTAGTCAGTTGCTAGATATAGTACCTACACCTTAAGGGGCTAAGTACTTGATAGAATTGGCTGATGGTAAGAAAATCGAGGCGACACGTATTCTTCGGGGATGTCGCTTAGAACTTTCGGGTTTGTCCTTCCCTATTGACCTTATGCCGGTATACTTGGGTAGTTTTGACGTTGTTGTGGGCATGGATTGGCTATCGTTGTTTCGTGCGGATATCGTTTGTTTTTATAAGGTTATTCGGATTCCTCTCCCTGACGGAGAGATTTTTTCGATGCATGGTGAGAAAAGCAGTGCTCCTTTAAGAATCATTTCTTGTATGAAAGCTCATAAGTATCTTCGGAAGGGTTATTCTGCCATTATGGCTCTTGTTTCTGTGTCATATGTGGATGAGAAGAAGATTGAAGATATCCCTGTGGTTCATGATTTTTCTGATGTATTCCCTGAAGACTTGCCTGGTCTTCCTCCTCATCGTTAGGTTGAGTTTGGTATTGATCTTGCACCTGGTGCAGCCCTATTTCTCGAGCTCCTTATCGTCTTGCACCTCCCGAGATGCAGGAATTGTCTAACCAGTTACAGGAACTCTTGGAAAATGGTTTCACTCAACCTAGTTCTTCCCCGTGAGGAGCCCCTATTCTGTTTGTGAAGAAGAAAGATGGAAGCCTTCGCATGTGTATAGACTATCATGAGCTGAACAAGGTGGTCAAGAATCGTTATCCTCTACTACGTATTGATGATCTCTTTTACCAGCTCCAGGTTTCTAGCTTCTATTCGAAGATTGATTTGAGGTCCGAGTACCATCAGTTGCGTATGAAGGAAGCCGATATTCCGAAGTCTGCTTTTCGAACTCGTTATGGCCATTTTGAGTTCTTGGTCATGCCTTTGGGTCTCACCAACGCACCAGCGGTGTTCATGGATTTGATGAACCGTGTTTGTAAGCCTTATCTTGGTAAATTCGTCATCGTGTTTATTGATGATATCCTGATCTATTCCAAGAGCAAGGTGGACCATGAGGAACACTTGCGACTAGTCTTGGAACTCTTGAGGCGAGAGCAGCTGTATGCTAAGTTCTTGAAGTGTAACTTTTGGTTACGCGAAGTCCAATTCTTTGGTCATGTGGTTAATGAAAAAGGAATTCATGTCGATCCAGCTAAGATAGAAGCCAATAAAGACTGGGAGGCACCAAAGACATCATCTGAGGTGCAGCAATTCTTAGGTCTCGCGGGTTACTATTGTCGTTTCATTGAGGGATTTTCGAAGATTGTATAACCCCTCACCTCTCTTACTCAGAAAGACCGAAAGCTTGGCTAGGGTGGTTAGCTGGAATCAGCGTTTCAGGCGCTGAAACTTAAACTCTGTTCTGCCCCTATCTTATCCTTACCTGAGGGTACGGATTATTTCGTTGTTTACTGTGATGCTTCTATCCAGGGTCTCGGTTGTGTGTTGATGCAACGCGAGAAGGTTATTGCTTATGCTTCTTGTCAACTTGAGGTTCACGAGAAGAATTATACTATTGATGATTTGGAATTGGGTGCGGTTGTTTTCGCTTTAAAGATCTGGAGACATTACTTGTACGGTACCAAGTGCACCATTTACACTGATCACAAGAGTCTCCAGCATATCTTTGATCAGAAGGAGTTGAACATGCAGCATCGTCGCTGGGTCGAACTCCTTAACGATTATGATTGTGCTATTAAGTACCATCCCAGCATGGCAAATGTTGTGGCAGACGCCTTGAGCAGGAAGGAATCCGCTAAACCTCGTCGTGTTCGAGCTCTGCAGCTCACCATCCATTCTTGTTTACCTGACCAGATCCGTTCTGCCCAACAGGAAGCTTTGAAGATGAAAAACCTTAAAGCTGAAACCATGCATAGTGCCAATAAGCACCTTGAACTTAGGTTTGATGGTCTACACTACTTTGCAAAACGTATTTGGGTTCCGTTATTTGGGGGATTGCGAGAGCTTGTCTTGGATGAAGCTCACAAATCCCGGAATTCTGTTCACCTTGGTTCTGATAAGAAGTATCATGATCTGAAGATACACTATTGATGGCCAAACATGAAGGCTGGTATAGCTTCTTACATGAGCAAATGTTTGACTTGTGCTAAAGTCAAGGTCGAGTATCAGAAGCCGTCTGGTCTTCTGCAGCAACCTGAGATTCCTGAGTGGAAGTAGGAACAGATCACGATGGATTTTGTAACCAAACTACCGAAGTCACCAAGTGGTTGTGATACCATTTGGGTGATTGTCGATCGGTTGACAAAATCAGCACATTTCCTGGCTATTAAGGAAACTGACAGTCTGGAGCGCTTAGCTCGCATCTATCTTAAGGAAGTGGTTTCTCGGCACGGGGTGCCTGTTTCTATCATTTCTGATCGTGATTCTCGTTTCGCTTCGAATTTGTGGAAGGCTCTACATAAAGCTTTGGGTACTCAGTTGGATATGTGTACGGCTTATCTACCGCAAACTGACGGCCAGAGTGAGCGGACAATCCAAATGTTGGAGGATATGCTTTGGGCATGTGTTATCAATTTTGGCAAGAGTTGGGAGAGTCACTTACCATTGGTGGAGTTCTCTTACAACAACAGCTACCATTCTAGCATTAAGGCAGCTCCATTCGAGGCTCTTTATGGACGGAAATGTTGGTCTCCTCTTTGTTGGGCCGAGGTGGGTGAGAGTCAAGTCACTGGTCTGGAACTTGTGTACGAAACTTTGGAGAAAATTGTACAAATTTGTAACCGTATGGCAGTAGCTCGGGATCGTCAGAAGAGCTATGCCGATCGTCATCGCAAACCTTTGAAGTTCCAAGTTAGGGACACGGTACTTTTGAAAGTTTCTCCGTGGAAGGGCGTCATACGCTTTGGGAAGCGTGGCAAACTTAATCCTTTTTATGTCGAACCGTTCGCAATTCTGGAACGAATTGGACCGGTGGCATACAAACTTGACTTACCAATAGAACACAGTGGAGTTCACAACGTCTTCCACGTTTCTAATCTGAAGAAGTGTGCTTGGCTGATGAATCTAGGGATGAGCATACAAGGCTGAATACCGATCCCGTCCTGTCCCGTCCCGATCCCGATACCGTACCGAACCGATACCAAACCGAGGGGTTTCGGGATCGGTATCGGTACCTATATTTATGGATTTTCGGTTTCGGTATTATCGGTATCGGTACGGGATCGGTATGGTATCGGTATTTTACCTTAAAATACCAATACCATACCGGTATCGTACCGTACCATTTGTGTTTGGTATCGGTATCGGTATTGGTTTTTTGGACTTTTCGGTATCGGTATTGTCGGGATAGGTATCGGTTCGGTACCGATACCGTCCCGAGCACATCCCTAGATGAATCTCTCATTGTTCCTCTCGAAGAGATCAAGGTTGATGATTGTTTGTGTATTGTGGAGGAATCGGTTGAAATTCTTGATTATAAGATTCGTAGCCTTCGTCGGATTAAATCCGCATTGCTAAAATTCGTTGGAATTCAAATCGTGGACCGGAGTTCACGTGGGAACGGGAGGATCAAGTGAAGGCTAAGTACCCTCATTTGTTTCCTAAGAGCACACTTAAGCAAACAGCTATTACTGTTGAAGCTGCGTGAATCTCGGGTTGAAATTCTTGATTATAAGATTCGTAGCCTTCGTCGGATTAAATCCGCATTGCTAAAATTCGTTGGAATTCAAATCGTGGACCGGAGTTCACGTGGGAACGGGAGGATCAAGTGAAGGCTAAGTACCCTCATTTGTTTCCTAAGAGCACACTTAAGCAAACACCTATTACTGTTGAAGCTGTGTGAATCTCGGGTCGAGATTCCTTTCAACGGGGGGACTATGTAGCAACCGGAAAATTTTTCTTTCTTTTCGTCTCTTCCTTTTCGGCTTCGGGAAATTTTCGGGACGAAAAATCTTTCAACAGGGGGATGATGTGACACCCGGAATATTCATGTTAATACTTGAGTAAAGTGCACGGATGGTCCCTGTGGTTTGCTTAAATTTAAACTCTGCTCCTCAGCGTTTCAAAATTACACGTATGGGATCTGTGGTTTGTATTTTGTTTCATTGATGGTCCTTGACTTGGATGGAGGTTAAGTTTTTCAATTAAGTCAATTTGAAATTACTAAATTACCCCTATTTAAAAAAAACAAAAAAAAAAAAAAAAACCAACCAACCATCTGTTATATCTCCTCTTCTCAAACCCACCAACCATCACCAACCACAACCATCACCACTACCATCTTTCTCTTTCTCTCTAGCCCTCTCTTCATCTCTCTCTCTCCAAACCTCTCCCTCTCTTCATCATCTCGTTTCTCCCTCTCTCCTGTAAAGCGACGGCCGGCCACCACCGGGGATGGTGGTGGCGGCGCTGTTTACTAACATCTCTCTCTCTCTCTCTCTCTCTCTCTCTCTCTAGCCATCTCTTCGTCTCTCTCTCTAAACCTCTCCTGACTAACTCCGACTAACTCGTCGGTGACAGCGGTGACTTAGGGTATCGCCCCGGTTTTTAGTACGACGGTTATTCCAGTGGTGGTTAGGGGGTGACGTGGCTTCAAGAAGCTCCGGCTAAAAATCTTCGATTCTAGCCATATTCTGCCGAAGTGCCAGCATAAGAGGAGTGATTTGGGCAAACCACTACTGGTAATACCCAAATCCCTCTCTTTCTTTCTTTGATAATTGTGATAGGAGTATTATTGAGGAGATTTGGTTTGAGTTTTGATTATGGATGTTAGATAGCGGTGGCCATGGTGGATGGTCAGACGGCGACAGACGGTAGTGGTGCACTAGAGTTTCGATTAGGGGTCCCGACGGTGGATGATGACGAGGATAGCTATTGTTGTGGGTTAGATAGTGGGGGCAGAGGGTAATTAACAGTTGAATTGGGTTTATTGTTTGGTGATGCTTTGGGGAAAGATGGCAGTGGTGGTGGTGGTGGGGGGCTGGTTGGAGGAGGAGGAGGGGGTGATGTTGGTTGTTTGATGAGGAGGAGGAGGAGGTGCTGGTCATATATATAAAAGATTAAACTGCTCGGATGGTCCCTATGGGTATTTTGGTCATTTTACATGACTTAACTGGTAAAATTTAACGACGTTAGCTGGTAGGGACCAAAATGTTATAAAATGTCAACGTTGGGGACCATTGAAAATATATGGGGGCATACGTGAAATTTGGGTGAACCACAGGGACCATCCGTGCACTTTACTCTTAATACTTTTACAAACATATAAGTCTACCTTAACAAAAACATTTGTCTAACGTACTTAACTAGGTTAGTTGAGTCGGTTTACATTACGTATTGTCCAGGGTTCAATGGTCCGGAGGATCATTAGGGGCAACATACGCACACACGAGTCTTGAGTCCCGTTGTTGGTGAAATTACATGAATTGAATTTAGTAATAAACATGAATTGTTTCATATATGATGTGCAATGTGTAAATACGTGTTTATATGGTCTTTATATGATTAGACATACTTAACATATGTTATAATTGCATGTTCATGTGTTAGGATGTGTTAACATGTGTTAGGATGTGTTAACATGTGTTAAAACGCATTTAAATGACAAAACCATAGAGAGTTGGAAACCAGGATTTTGGTTCGACCTTTAGGGAGGTCGAACCAACATCATAAAGCTTGATTCGACCCATGCAAAGGTGGAATGAACACACATTCGACCCTTGAAGGGTGCGAAGCAACTAAGACTATAAATACCTTACTTTTCAACTTTTTCATCATTTCACAACCCTAAACTGCTCCCAAGTGCTTTCTAACAACCCCAAACCTGTAAGAAGGATTTTTTGACCTCGTTTTTCAGATCCTAACATAAAAGCACGTTCTACATCATAAACAAAAGAAGATTCAATGTGTGTTCTTGATCTAAAACCTTTTAAAGCATTTTTCATTCGTTTTTATCAAACCCTAAGTGTCCAGGTCTGATTCAAGGAAGTTTTATGGATAAAAAACCTTTCTAACACCTTTCTAAACAAAACCTTTTCATTAATAATGAGTTTTCATACAAAAATCCATGTGTTAATGATGTTAAATAAGATGTTATGTATTATTTTACGTTTGATTGATGTATAGATGATATATTAATGATCTAGGACTGTTTACATGATGGTTTATGATTATCATAGGGTGTAATTGATGATTGATGATGTTTTACCCATTTTGAGGGTTTTTGTGCTAGATCTAGGGTTTGTTCTTGATGATATTGTTTTTGAAATGATTGGCGGGGTTACATATATGTGATAATCTGAGCATAATAATCTGATTAGAAGGTAATTTTGATAAATTTCCATTTTGGGTAAAGATTACATGCATTGATGTGACATTTCCATAATTTACCATTTTGGGTAAGTTGTGATTCCTTCATGAAATGGACTGATTTCGAGACATAATTGGTAGTGTTTTATGGGGATAGATTACAAGTAGTCAATTGCTATGATTTATGATGTTTCGTGATGTTTTCGGACTGTTTTGATGCGATTTGGTGTGTTTTGTGAGTTTTGCAACAATTGGGTCGAAAGAGAAACTGGTTCGCACCCACGGGAGGTTGAACCTGTTTCTAAGAGGTCGAATGAACCTCAATGAAACCCATTCGACCCACAGGAAGGTCGAACCAACAGGATTTCTACCTGATTCGCCCCACGACTTCATAAATGTGATTTTTGATGCAAACTAAGTGTTTTATGCATAAACCTTGTGTGTAAACTATATGTACTTGATTAATTTGTGTAATGGGTCACCAACGGGATTTCGAGTCTGTCTGGTGTGTCGGGTCAACGTTCAAACACATTTTTTAACATACTTAGTCATGATCTGGACAATCGGGGACTAGTTAACCTATGGGTTATTAGTCAAAACATTTATGCAAACTTTTATGATAGATCGCCGGTATTTGGGACTATCTGATCGTGTCGGTAATTCTTTTATAAAAGACGCAAACTAAGGTAAGTGTCACAGCCCCATTCTTTACTGTTTTCATATCTGGGGGAGAAACATGCGGTACAAACTTACAAACATTTAGACCAACATATTACATTATATCACATGGATACTTAGTGACATTCTTCATGATTAAAGTCCTCCTAACATTTAGTGAACCGCTAATATGTGGATACATAGCAAGGAAAGTGTGAATATATCTATTGGGCTAGGCAAACCCCACTCGGGTCGATTGGAGGTCAGCACAGGTGCATATTTGTCCTATCTAAAATTACGGCACCGAGTGATGACTGGTGACGTGTATTGAGGCATTCTAACGTTCAGCAATGGTTCACGACACTTTAGTTTCATGTAACGATGTCTAGCTAGCATCAGGTATAGATGTAAGGATTGTTGGGTCTGGTATTACAAACGTTACAAATTTTTACAAACTTTATCTCTGTGACTCATCGGCACAATATGTGTTGAATAACATTGCATGTTTTCTCAAGTCGTTATGGTAGCAACTGGTCTAGGCGCACTGGGGTCTCACTGCGTCTCATCTCATTTTGCATGTCTGGACTTACTTGAGTTTTAAACTACTTACTTTGAATTATGGTTTTGAAACTTAACTTTGCTTCCGCTGTGGTCTTTTGGATTATGCAAATTTTTAAACTGCGTGGTTGGTTTTATTACGTTATTTTCATATCATGTAGTTGTCATTTATTGTGACCGTTGACTTGGATCCTGGTTTGTTATGCTCCTCGCGGTAAAACCCCGTAAGTGGAATTTGAGGGTGTGACATATGGCCATCTAAAGTCCACATGGTCTTGTTTGTGGTAAAGGTTACAAAACTATTTCGAAGATTTCTAACACTAATCTAGAGACATTATGAGATATTATAGTGACAGAAACATGTATTAAATCTTAAAAATACCTCAAGTAGCGTTCAACTTTAGTCTCTTCGGGTTCTCCAAATTGAGTATCCACGGAGTACATACATTCTTGAATAAAGCTTATTGGTATTACTGTTGATACTTTTGAAATCATCTCCAAGACCTGCTATGTGATCACAAATCCAATATGCCATATTAAACTAAACTTTTGCGGGGCTCGATGTAAGTCAAGTCCGAAATAAAAGGATCTAGTAATTAATGGATTTAAATCTCTCATCTTTGGTCTGACCGGTAACACAAAAATTCGACCGATGCATACGCACCCAATAATAATGAACCATACAATCGACAATAACTATTTGGTTTGAAGACAAAACTTACATGTTATGCATTCGCTAAGTTAGTCAAAGTTCACCTTGGTATTTCGGGTTCTTTCAATTTGCAAAGCCGAGTTTTGGCGAGGTATATGGTTCTTGTGGTTAGCTCACATCTTAGTCATGGAAAGTTAGCCAAACATAATACTATTCACTAATACGCGTATATAAGTACTATTAAAGTCATGGAGATGTATAAACATATATATACTATTATCAAAGCACTCCAAGTCGCAACAAGTATAACGGGCTCTAGTCACATAAGTATGTCGCATATTTGTTTACGACTCTAACGTATTTCATTTTCTCACATAGGTCTGTGCTTACCATGGTTAACACTCTAATTTCAGCGACTCCTCGGATTTCTTAGAACATCTTCGTGCCTGTAAATTCACAATTACATGACGTCAAATGTAATCGTCAATTTACCTCACGGAATTATTCTAGTAATCTCCGTTATTGTCACATATCAAACATAACTTGTCGACGTGTCAAACTGGTTCTAAATTCCTGTAAGCATTCTAGTGTGCTCAGGTACTCAAGTTTTGACTTATTTCGCTTCTTATCTAGTTAGTGTTATGTAATTCCAAATCATTTCCTAGCTAGGTAGTTTAAGAGCCTTAAAACGCTAAGTTCTTTAACTTGTTCTGGTGTGGTATAGGATTCTAGATATCATATTTGGTTACAACCGTTGCTCTGATACCAACTGTAACAACCCGACCTAGGGGGTGTCAGTTGGGATGCAGTTGATACCAAAATTGCACAACGGAAGCAACATGTACGCTATATTTATCGTTTCATACATGTACTAGTTCGATATATATATATATATATATATATATATATATATATATATTCATACATTTCTATATAAATATTCTATAACTAGTAGGGACGAGACGCGGCGGTCGTCGAAGCAGCTGGCGGGGTGTCATTCACCAGTTGCTCCAATCTCTATCTTGCTCTAAACCGCAACACTTACAGCGATAACCTTCTAATCAATATTCTCTAATCCGCAACAAGCTATCATATACCTCGCGTTGCCTTCCATCCATCTGCAGTACCTTAACACATGCGTAAAATAGGTTTTGGGTCAGCAATTATACTGGTGAGTCCGTGTAAATAGATAAACAATTCCAAAACAGTTATTATTTCCCAAGCAAGTTCTCAAGTTTTTACAACACAACACATGGTAATGTACAAGCGACACCTTAATCCTATTCACAGAATCCATTTTACTGCTGTTATGGATTTCCCCTAGCAAAATACATGTCACAACGGTCCTGTAGACCTCAGTGGAGGGTTTTCCGGGCTTCCGGATTCACTGTGTGTCGGGGTTTCCCCAAGTTGTACTACCCACATATTAAGTGGCATAAATCCCCTAGGTTAATGAGTGTCAGCATGGTATCCGGCAGCTGTTATCTTGTCACATCAAATAGTTCATAAAAAGGAAGCATGCATTCACCCCAAAACACTAAAACGCAAAAAGGGGAATGGTACACAGAACTCACCTTGGTATTGTATCGCATCATCATGCAGTTATATGCGATTCTATGTCATGGTCCATCTATCAATCTCTGGCAAACACCTACTTAAGTTTACAAACATTAGCACGTGTAACCAACATCGCGATTACACGTGTGGGCACGAATGGGCTTCTTTAGTTGTCATGGTTCTTTATCATACGACATATAGTCCTTTATCCGTGTAGGTCCCTTTCCCTTGAGATCTTCTCTGCAATCAAACCAAACACGAATCCTAGACGCGGAATATCTTTGATCCGTGGATATCACACAAAGAACACAAGATTACTTTTTAATGTTTTTCTTATTAATAATAAGAACCACACCGAACTTTTAATCCTAGCTAGCTCTCTCTCAAACTTTCTATGATCCCAACCAACCAACCCCTAAAACCCCATGTATCATTTGCTTATATACATGCATCCTCATGGGCTTTTAACTGGGCTTGAGTTGGGCTTTAACAATACTAGCTTAATTACATATTCTAGAACTAACTTAGACAAGTTCTTCTAACGACACGAACAATATAAAGTCTCCTGTCAATAATACCGAGCGTTTGTTTATCTGATTGAGTATCTGTCACAAACTTGCACTAACAATCCGAACTACTAATTGTCGGGTCAAAAGCATGTAAATATATGTATGGCCATCTAAAGTCCACATAGTCTTGTTTGTTCTATTATCATATTGCTTCTCGAGTTCCAAGAGTCATTATGCCTATTGTCTGATGTTCCAACTATTTATAATAACTAAGTTATATTATGTTTACCGCTTTGTCTTAACGTTCTTCATGTTGCGTCTCATCACTAATTCTATATCATTATCATTATCATACTCAGTTAATCCCACCTATAGCAAAGCTAAGGTAGGGTCTGAGGAGGGTAAGATGTAGACGGCCTTACCTCTACCCCTAAGAATAGAGAGGCTTCTTCCAGTGAGACCCCCGGCTCGATGTGGTTTGGTATCAAGCCTTGGACATTGTAACAACCCGGACCTAGGGCCCAAAAATTTTCGCGTCTAAAAGTATTGTAATAAATAAATCAATAATAAAATAATGATGTACAACGAATACAAAGTTGAACCGGTGAGTCACATAATTATTTTGACGAGAAGAATAATAGTATACTTGTTACTAAAACCCGAACCATGATATTACGTTATTATACACGAGGGTGTGTTACGTAATCGAACCGATACCCGTTAACGAACCTACCCGATAACCCATGCTTAGTCATAAGAGGGGGGACGCTTGTCCACCCCTCCATTTGACAACACACAAACAAAACCATTTGCTTTACAAATGGTTTTAACAAAACCGAACGAAAACAACCCCTATATAAAACCCAACCCACCACCCTTATTTCCCTGATGAAACCCACACACTTAGACATTTACACACATCAACACTTGATGATATAAAGGAAGAAGAAAGGAGTCGGATGGCTCCTGCCATCCCCACCGGCGGAGCTCCGGCCAAACGACACCCACACTCACCACAACCTTTTAATCAGTTCATAAACACACCTACAATATTATATCTAGAGAGAAATAAAGGAGAACCGGATGGTTTAGAGAGAGAGAGATAGAGACGCAAGAGAAAGAGAGAAGCATGAGAGAGAGAGAGAGAGAGAAGGAAAGAAGACGGCGACGGTGGTCTGAGCTCCAATCAGGATCCTGTTCTAGGGTTCCGATTCAGGGTGTACGGGGGTCCGCGGGTGGTGGGTTTGGGTCAAGGACATGAGTCCGGATCTGGTACTGATTATGTTGGTGGTCTCGGTGGTTGTTGTGGTACCGTATGATGCTGGTGACGATTATTCAGGTTAGGGTTTTGATTAAGGTCTTGGTAAAGGTCATAGTTAGAGTTGAAGATGATAAGCGAAGGTGTGGGTTGTACAATGATGGTTTAGGATGGTCTTATTGTGATGATTGCTCAGTGGTTAATGGGTTATACAAGGGTCACGAGTTGGAAAGGGTTACGGGTTATATTAGTGAAGGGATTATGATGGTTATGATCAATGTTGCTGTAGTAGTTATTTAGAAACAGAAAATAGAGATATGTATTAGAGACTATTGGTAAGAAGATGAAAAGACAAGACCCGAGTCAACTCAGTTGACTCGGTCAACATAAGTCAAAGGGCAGGAGCCCCGAGAGGTATAAAGCGAGGACCCGAACTATTTTAGTGTTTAATATATTATTACGCGGATAGCACGTGTGGGACTAAACGAGCACAATATACCGGACCCGACTCTATAAAACTAAAATTAAGGACACATACATAATTTACAAACTGATAAGGAAAACGCTCATATGGCTGATTGATTGTATATTGCTAGCTTGGTGGTAATGATAATACTTAAGATATAGGATGGTATAATGGACTGAGAACTTGAGCATTAATATGCGACATATGGATGAAAATGGACCTACCACATATATACTAATGATGAAGATCCAAAAGCTGGACGTACCTCGTAAGAGAGGTTGAAGACGACTAGCTCAAGTGGATCTTGGGTTAAATGACCTGCAAAACTTAACAAACCGTTAGGCTCGTCACAAGGGGGTAGGGGGGGCCTCTCTGTGACCACCCTCCGGCGTGAGGATAAGTATTTGTTGGTGAAGAAAAGAGAGTAGAGAGAGAGAGGTTCGGAGTATGTCAGAACGTATCTTACTCATACTTTTGAAGGGGTATTTATACTAGTCAGAATAGTTGTACTTTCCTTCGGTCAGGTGTACTAACCTTCGGAACTAGTGACCTCCAGTCACAATTCTAATCACGTGTCATATTGGACCGCGTCCTTTTAGGAGGTGCCGCGTCTAATGGGCTTGTGGTTCGGACACGAGGTTTTATGCCTCTTCAAATGATATAAGCAAGACATGAGAATTAGGATATATATAATAACAATTAGAACATGCACGTTGGAATTTATAAATAAGGAGCATGAAATTAAGTAAATACATACAGTTGGCGAATGGACTAAAATATATATGTTTGTATCATGATGACTTTACTCCATATAAATAATATGGTAATATTAATTGGATCATAAGGACTTTACTTCATATAAATACATGGTACGCGGATTAGATACCTAAACATTTGGACATTAGACGAGTAATCTAATTATTACAACATCAAGAGACTAGTTGGACATGAGAAACTAAGTAGTGCATATGATTATATGTTAATAACTCGACATTTGGAACTCGAAGAACTATATAAACAACGTAGCATAAACATCGATTATTTGGTTACTAGTAGGACATAAGATGATGAGCTCGACACTTAGAAGTTTGGATAAGGAATCTAGGTGTGCCCACACGTGTAACCGCGATATTGATTACACGCGCTAATATTGTAATAATGATAGATTTGGCACGTAACGGATAGAAAGATTCGAGGCGCTAGAATATTATATCACTGTGTGATCGTATGATACGCTGCTAAGGTGAGTTCGTGTACTTCCCCTTTTTCTGTTTTAAATGTTTTGGGGTGAACATATGCTTGTACGTGTAAACTGTTTTGTGTATAAATTTACATGATGTGACAAGGGCTCCCGAAACCAGATGCACACTCATTAACCCAAGGGAGTTGGGCCACTTAATATATGGGTAGTACTACTTGGGGAATCCCCCACGCACAGTGGATCCGGAAGCCTGGAAAACCTCAACTGAGGTCTACAGACCGTTGCGGCATATGCTATGTCGTGGGGAATCCATAATGGGAGTAGATGGATTCCGTATTATTATTGAGGTGTGATACTTGTACATCACCATGTTTATAACAGTGTAAACTTGTTTTTGAACTATTAAACTGTTTTGGATTTACTTAACAACTTACACGGACTCACCAGCAGAATTGCTAACCCAACTCTTTTTAAGCATGTGTTCAGGTACTGCATTCGGAAGATTATAAAGTATTCGGATTATGTTCATATGATGCGGATTATAGGTGATGTTTGTTTGATGACTATGATAGAAGATTCGGCTACAAGGGTTGCGGATTAGAGTATTAGAGCTAAGCATGGATTGAGATTTGGATCGACTAGCGGATCACACCTTATCAACTGCTTCGACGACCACCGTGTTACGTCTTTGCATAGACATTAGTCTACTTTATTTAAGTTATGTATTATATATTTGGATTAGAAATTGTAGAAAACAATAAATATTAGTTATCGTTGCTTCCGTTGTGTAAGTTTGTTACCAAACTATCATTTCAACCAGCCCCACCGGGTCGGGTTCTTACAGACATAAGGCACATAACACTTAGTAATCGGGACAAACCTGATTGGTGCATGTACCCCTTTGTCTTTTGGCTATCCACGCCACCACATGATGCATGATTAACCGTCCGTCCTTTTTAACGTTATTTTCACGAAATTAGTAAAATAACGTTAAAACTTATCACACCCAGCCAAGGCGGAAACGCGAGGTGCGACTTCAAAATATTTCCAAGCACAAAAGGTCACACAAGCATTAATTAAAACAAATTAGGAACTTTCATTAAACAACTAAATCTGTTCATCATAAGTTAATTGTTTAATTCTAAAACCATTGTATATAAATGTCTTAAATTATTATGACAACACAACGGTCCAAAAGAAGGTATCCCACAAATACTCGCACGCGACCCCTGCAAGTTCCAGTGTCCATGCTAAATTCCTGAAAAACATGCATGTAAAATATATGGGTCAACATAAAGTTGGTGAGTTCACGGGTTTTCTATATGGTGTACATGTAATCCAAAACCGACTAAATCATTGCCTAGCTGGGGCAATAATCAATATGTGATCTGACATGAGCCCATAACCAAACCTTGACATGTTGTGTCTCGCCCATTGTACACTAAAGACAATGAAATAATGTGAAATACAAGCACTCTTTTGATATCTGTCATCCGGTCAGAGCGACTGACCAAGAGTGGGGGTGTCAACCCAATAGATCCATCCTGGTGCTTCATAACTAAGTCCATAGCTAATGGTTATGGTATGATGAATGACATGAGGGCTTAATGGATCCTGAACTGTCTAGTCTCATGTTCACATAATAGCCATGTATTGTAACCAAAAACTGTACGCATGTTTTTCCCCCAGAAAAATGTAAAAACTGTAAAAAGGGGCTGTAAATACTCACTTAATGTCTGGATGCTAAACTGAACTGAATCTGGCATTGTGTGTCTGGTCTAGGAGCCCTAAATACAGTTAAAAGCAACTTAGGTCTATGTTTGGCTCTAACTACCATGCAACTGTTCACCCGACTGTAGCACCTATGGACTAGGGGCCTCTGTACCACTATCCATGGGTGTCACACACTGTATTTGTTAATAATTGTTCGTTTTGTTACCCTGGTGGCTATGTTTTATTCCTGTTTTTGGTAAAACATATGTGGTGACTCACTAAATGTTACCAAGTGTTACACATGTCTCAATTAAGTGAGTTTAGGAGGGCACATGGACATATCTTGTGACAGTTTTGTATAAAAATAACACATCCAAGTGTCTTGCTTTTGTTTATACGTGCATATCCTTATGTTTTTGAGAAAACGCACGTGTTAAGCTAGTTAACACATATTTTATTATTCTTAACACATGTTAATAAATCAAACCATGTTGTATATTGTATAATTTGGGTAAAATATGTTGTTCTTGGGCTGGGTCTTTGCCTCTCACACACGCACGCATACATATATGTTTGTGTGTGTGCTTGCAATGTCCATATCCATGTGTTCCAAAGTGTATGCATCAATGTGAATATGTGTGTATACATAACTAGAACATTGAACCTTTATCATCAAAACTTAAGTTGTAAAGTTAGTTTCAAGAATATGTGTTTTGTGGAGGTGTGCGAGTACATGTAGGCTTCGGGTGACCAATGTGCATAACTAAATAATTATGTAAACAAGACTATAGTTCGGATATCATACCTCACGTATATAGCCGAGCAAAACAAGAAAATAATAAGCTAACTCCTCACAAGTAAGCTCCTAAATGCTAGCTAAAGACTTGGAACTCCCTAGTGATGGTGTAGTGTGGCCGAATAATATTCCTTGGGCACTTGGGGGCTTCGGCCGAAGGTAACAAGAGAGGAAAAGAGAGGTTTTGAGTGTTAGTGAGTTCTTGAGAGGTTGTGGTGTGATCCAAGTGTGTCCTAGTGCTCCTATTTATAGGCGAGTGGTGTGAGGATTAGTGTGGTTTCATTGGTTCACAAACTAGGTAAGTCAAAGTTATGCTTTCATGGAGTGTTAAAGTGGGATGGATTGCTTGGGAAAGAAGTTGACTTTAAGCTTTGTAAGGTAGTGTTGGGACTTGGGGTGTTTCGGCCACAAATAGTCATGGAGAAGGGGCATTGTAATTGTGGTAAGGTTGACATAATAATCCCTCTCATGTGTTCTATGTTGTGGTATCTTGGGTAAGGAGTTGACCTTGGCTCAATAGTGGTTTGTCTTGGGAATGCACTAGCTGAAATTTGGGGCATGTTTGTGATATATTTGGATGGTCAAAACTCATGGGAAATGTAGAGGTGAATAGTTCTTGCTTTGTTGGTGTTAAGCATGGATGAATGTGTAACTAAATAGGCTTGTGACTAGGAAGGGAAATAGACATGTGTGTGTATATATGCGAGTATGTATATGTGTATGCATAGATAGTTTTGTCACTTCTGCACTCTATGTATGTGTATGTATAGTGTCGTGTATATGTATGTATGTATAGAGATGTGAGTGTGTCTTATACTAGTTGGGTAGTGTCCAAAACAATGCACACTTTATTTCCTTGGGAATAAGTGAGCCGTAAATTTCATTAGGAAAGAACAAGACATTTTAAGCAAGTCAACATGTGTAAGTGTTGTTCACTAAGGTGGACAAGATCCTCTTAAGGCAATGGTCTTGGATTTGATGGGATCTTGTTGTGCATGTGTGTATGTATGGCCGTAGGCATGCATGTATGTATGTTAGTGTATTTGTTTGATCCTCATGTTCATGTAAGTCTAAATGGATCAAGTTCAAGGTTACAAGTGGACATTTGTTTGTACACATACTAGTTTACTACATACATGTTAGTAACCTCTTTTGTTTATGAACATTGTTTGATTTTGTCCTTGTCGGGTAACAAGTTGGGAATTCTTGTTCAATTGCATGGATTTCCTATAGTCTAGTAAGGCATATTTAACTAACTGAGGCCTTGTACTAAATAATGTGTCTAATGTTAGACTGCATGTTTCGAGATTGTCTTGTTGGAACCCTGTATGATCCAATTATGACAGAATAGATGACATGGAATGCTATGCACAATGTATTCACATGTAGTTAGATGTACGGATATATCCTGTGATTTCAACGGGTGTCACAAAACTAGTGCAACTTTACTTTTGCCCCCCAAGAGCCACACATATATACATTATATGCGTACACCGTAAGTGGGCTTCATTATCGTTTTTATTATATCAATGTCCAATTATAAGTCCTTTAATCTTCTAGTTTGCATATTATTTATATATAAATATAAATCCGTCATTTAATCCATAGGGTCGGGTCCAATGTGTTATTCAAGTCCCACACGTGCACACACGACAATTCTATATAAATAAGTTATTTATTTAGTTAGTTTATGTTTATACATCTCGTGTCCTTCGTTGACTGAATTGACTAATGTTGACCCATGTTGACTTTGGTTGACCGAGGGTTGACCCGTCTCTCTGACCTGTTTCTAAACCTGACCAGTTGTAATCCAAATTACCTACAACCATTTCCACAGCTTCTCGATTTAACTGCAGCTGTTCTCGTCCTCCTTCACCATAGAAGTCCAAGACTAAACCCCCACTATCACCATAACCGTCACCTTCACCCTGTCACTGTTCTAACAACAACCACCACCACCATCTACCGAATAACCATCGTCACTATTATCCATAGTCGGAACTCAAGACCAAACCACCACAATAACACTTCAATCAACAACAATCGATAATAGGATTGGAAGCATAGAAAGATAATCTGGACTCACCAAAAGATCGGACCCTTTCCTTGAACCACCTTCGCCGCTGTACTCTTCCTCCGCCATTGTCCGCATCATCCCTGTCCCCAATTAGGTTTGTCAGATCCTTAAACCACCATCACCATGAGTCACCGGTCTCTCCATCGAGTCACCGTCGTCGTCTTCCTCCTTAAGCTTTGCCGTGAGCAGATCTTAACCCAATCAGAAACCTTGTTTACCGCCGCCATCTAATAGTTTCAGCCAGTCAAAGACCAGGCCGGTTCTTCTCTCTCATCTTTCTTACGTCGTGTCTCTCTCTCTCTCTCTCTCTCTAGAATCTTTAGATCTCCTGTAAGATAAGGTGGGTAGTGGGTGTGTTTACGAGATGGAGGTGGTTGCTGTCGTGAGTGTCGTCGGGGATGGTGGCCGACACTCCTCCTCCGGATCCTCTCTCTCTCTCTCTCTCTCTCCTGAACTCATTCTCTCTCTCTAGTTTATACAGTATGTGTGTGTAATATTGTAGGTTACTAATGTGGGTTAAGGGTTTTTAATGGAGGGTTGTCTAATGGTTTTTGAGAAACCAGTAAGAGCATGTTTGGCTCTCCTTATTTCCACCAACTTCTAACTTGTTACTTTTCCAAAAAGTCAATAAGTTACAAAAAGTGTTTGGCAAAGCCAAAAGTTCTTTTTTTTTAACTTTTCATTTGTGTATAATAAGTTGTTTTAGAAAAGTAAGTAATGTGTGACTTTTTGAACCTACTTATAATTTTTGGGAAAAATTTACCTATATGCCCTCATTATATCCTTATACTTACCCTCCTTATATCATTTTTGGTCATTTTACTTGAAAATCTAATCCAAAAACTTTTTTAAAAAACTTTTCTAAAAACTTCTTTGAAAAGCTAATCCAAACACTTTTCTAAAAACTCTTTTTCAAAAAGTCATAAGTTAATAAGTCCTTTTCACCAAAAGTGTTTTTTTGCCTCATATAAGTTTATCCAAACATGCCCTAAATGGTTTTTGGGGTGTGTTCTGTCAAAAGGAAAGGTGCCATGCGGCACATGGCACCCTTGCCATGTGTCCCATGGTGACTAATCACCGTATTCACGGGTCGGGTTCGTCTCACGTGTCGGTCTGATTACTTGACGAGCACTCGCATAAGATATTTTTATGCAATGGTTTGTGTTTTAGGTTCGTATAAAAACGTATTGTTTATTTATTATACAAGACTTAATAATAAATGCGCGAAAATTTCTAGGTCTGAAACCGGGATTTTACAATATAAAATACTATTTTGCCGAAATTAATAGATGGATCTTCTTTACCCGTTCAATGCATTTGGTTTGTTTTTACCATGGGTAATTGGTAAACATGCAACTTCAATTCGGATTGTTTTCATAAAAGAAAATGTTCCAACTAGCTAACTATCAGTTGGTAACTCGAAAATGGAAGTTAGCTACTTTGGTAGTGGCTATTGCCTTTTACTGGGAGATCTTGGATTCAATACCAAGCAAGAGGTGTATTACTTAATTTGCAAAGATATAAGTTTGCGGAGAGTAGGGCTGTAAACGAACCAAACGAACACGAACAAGGCTTTGTTCGTGTTTGTTTGTTAAGGTTTCTTGGATAAACGAACCGTTCACGAACACACTATCGAACATAATTCTATGTTTGTGTTTGTTTGTTAAGAAATTCAGCTGTTTGCGAACTGTTTGTGAACACGGGTTTTGAACACAAACAAACAAAAACAAACATTTAATATGCAACTAACTAAAAAAAACATTGTTAATATTAACCATTAGACAAAGTACATCTACTAAACAATGTCGATAAGTCAAATTGTACTAACTTAAACATAATTATCTAAAATTACTTCGGCATAGGCATGAATACATGATATTCCTAATTCAAAAGTTCATAATTATCCTAAGTTTTAACTAGTGATCGAACATAAACAAACATACACGAATGGATATAAATAAACGAACGTAAACAGTCACATTGCCGAACGTTCACGAACGCAATCGAACGAACGAGACATTTGTTCGTCTTTGTTTGTTTAGTTAATCAAACGGAATTTTCTGTTCGTGTTCGTTCATTTATTAAACAAACGGACACAAACGAACTTCCCGTCGAACGGTTTACGAACTGTTCACTGAACGTTTGGTTTGTTTACAGCCCTAGCGGAGAGTAATATTTAGCCATTAAAAATAAAATAAAATAAAAATCCGTGGATTACATAACATATTGCAAGTTTCTTTGAGTCCCGCCGTAACGCGCGGGTAAACCTACTAGTATATAAAGGAAGTATAACATGTTGGTTAATAGAATAAAGAAGTCTATAATACATTGGTAAGAGTATAAAATTAAAAATAATAGAACTACACACGTTTAATAAATTTAGTAAATAAGTTTATTTTAGTAACATCGATTAAAACTGCACGGTAGTGCTAACCTTGATAGATCGATAGCACTTTCTGTAGTGTTCATTAAGATGTCAAACACCCGACATGATCGTTTAAATATAACATATGACATAACGTACAAGCAAATAATAGTAATCTATATTATCTTATTATCTTATTAAGGAAGAGTGATGGCTAACATAGTAATTTTATCAAGCATACAACTATTAAAGCAATATGTACAAGTGATTTATGCTTATATAATGAGGGTATAATTGAAACTTTATGTACATTTAAGACACTTATAAGGGTACAATAGTAAATTTATCATGACATTTTAGTTAAAACAAGAAAATTCTTTCCCTCCTTGCCCTTCTCATCTCTATTTCTCTTAACGTGAATGATTCAATTAAATGACTCCCTTCAATCAAAGCATCTGTTCATCTTCAATAAAGCTTCAATGCCACCACACGTCATCCAATTTCGTGTTGAAACAGTTGTGAAGAGATTTGCTCAACTTTAATATTCCTCATTAATTCCTCAATTGAAACTGCCAAATACATGAATTCCACCTTTAATTTATCCTCACGTATATGCCTATACAAGTGAACCTATATATTACAAATTTAAGATTTAGGATACCACAAATTACAGTGAACTTTCATATTTTCAAAGGTTGGATTTTTCTTGCAAATATACAATTATTGTTGTAAAAAAATTGTTGATTCAACATCACAATTCACAGGTCATTCATCGGTACTTTTAGTAATTCCAAAATTATGATGGTTCTTTGATTATGTTATTG
Source organism: Ambrosia trifida (assembly GCA_028751855.1). Taxonomy (NCBI): domain Eukaryota; kingdom Viridiplantae; phylum Streptophyta; class Magnoliopsida; order Asterales; family Asteraceae; genus Ambrosia; species Ambrosia trifida. The sequence continues at coordinate 113,928,977 of CM054122.1, forward strand.
TATATCCAATTTTTCTTTCTTATGGTCATTTACTATTTCTATTTTAACTTATTGTTACAGACTCAGTTCAAGGGAGTTAAGTTAGGTAATGGATTGAATTGTGCATGTATTATGATTGTTTGAATCATGCTTATAAGGTGTTCGATCATATGCATGTAGTTTAGTTTGATATTATTTTGTTAGTTTTTTGAATGTGGTTACTAGAGTGGTATGATGTATCCAAGACAACGACAGAGATGGAGGCTTTAACTTTTGCAAAACGACATGATTGTCCATCCATTTAAAGGATTTTATATGTTTACATGTTTGATTATCTAACTTAAAATGTTAGAGTTTTATAAATTTTAGGACCCTTAAAAGGATTTAGAACACAAAAGAATCATGCTACTTTGTTTGTTCTTGCCCAGTATTGTTCATTGCTGTAGGTATTTCTCTTATTTTATACTTTGTATTGTTCTTGTTTTGTAGTTTTCTACAAATTCGTAGCATAAGTTATCTTTGAAAACCATGTGTGTAAGTTTACTTTCAAGAATTTATATGATCCTATTCTTTTCGGTCATCCAATTATCTGAATGAATATCATGAATACACATGCTATGTGGATAAATCATTGTTACCTAATTTGCGATTTGCTTCGGTTCGGGTTTGTGATTAGCTAGAGAGGACATGTTCGGTACGGAGGGGTAGATTCAATTCGGTACGAAATGATATTGTGTATTTACATGTAAATAGAATTATTATTTTTATTGATTTGAAATTGTTTATAAAGAGACTATTAGCTATGATCTCTAAATACCATTTGTTCAGAGTTGAATTTTTGTTGAAAAACCATGTGTTGTTGAGAAACCTACTGATTTTTTTTTATCCACTAATATTTTCAGTCTTTTTACAGTCTTCTTTTACCACAGCCGGAAGGACACAAACCATTCAAACTGGTGCTATGGATTGTAAGTCAAACCTTTCTTGAGTTTCCTATATGGGTTTATGATTATCTAGAATTTCTATACTTTTGTGTAAGCTGTGACATATACAATTCTAAATGGAAGTGATTGATGAGGCTAGAGTTTTGCTAACATGTGGATATACGTCTGAATTTTGAATATATATTTGGATTGTGGAAAAATTAGATTTCCAAACGGGTCAAATAAAATAAATAAATAAAACTTTAATTAAATAGAAAACAGGTTGAAAATCATTTTAGTCAATAACCTCAAAGGTGTTTTTCTAATCATTTTAAAGGATTGATGATTTTTATTTTTTATAGAAACAGCAAAATTTTCCATTAAACCCACAATAAAAGTGACCCATTTTATACGAGAAGTGCCCAAGCGTTTGATTATCGGTTTCATGCATAACTTGGGCAATTTTAACATTTCAAGTTCTCTCTTCAGTTGTTTGCTTCCTGATAGCCTTGAATCAACTACTGTTAAACAGCTGCCAGAGTATCATACATATGGTATGTGTTTAAACTTTAAAGTACCTTTGACTTTTAAAGTCAACATATTATTCTTTTTAACCAAAAGCTTCCCCAACTTTCTGCTAAAGCAATCCCCTTGTAAAATGAAACTTATATTTTTGGTATTATTATTTTTTTAACTTTTTGTTAAAACCACCCTCCCATCAGATCACACCTTTAAAGGTTGGTTTTGGGTTGTTATAAAGTTGTGTTTTTTATGAATTTACAGAAGATGACATGAGCGACTCATCGTCAAATTCAAGCAGTCAAGAAGCATTGGAAAAAGACAAGGTTGACCATAGAGTCTTGATTTCACCAACACACACAGCTGAAATTTCTTTCATTAAAGAGATCTCGAGGTTAATGCTAAATGTATGTGCGTGCGTGTGTGTGTTTGGTGTACAGTCAGACAAATGCATCTTTGAGATCACAAGATCTTGAAATCGAGTGTGTTCATTGTCATTTGAGAGAATCTTACTTATGACAGTTTGCAGTTTTCTACCTTAACTTTCAAATGTTCTGTAATTATCGTCTCATGAACATGCGAGTATGTTCTTTAATACAATAATTATAATAAAATATAATCAATGTTTCTTGCAGTGTTTTTGTGTTAATAAGCATTCCCATAAACCAAGAGGTGGCCATTTCAAACCATTTACTTATAAACAAGTCAATTTGGATTGTGTTTTTTTCTCAAATGGTTTAAGTTATAAAGAAAATAATAACAATAGCTAATAGGGGATGTGTGAAAACAGTAGAGGGTAAGCTCCAAATGTATGAGAATCACCATCCACCTAATGTTTTGCGGCTAACAAAACTATGGTGCTATTTGTTGCAAGTTATTTTCCTAAGTGCATGAAGATTTAAACCCTAAATCACTGGTTTAATGTTTGTACATTACATGTTCATGTTGGGATCTGTCTGTATTGTCAAAATAACGATCGGGTTTATGTTTATTTAGCTTCGGTGGTTTTTTTTCTTATTTTGACTAGCGTTTATGGCGTCAAAAGATTATTATGATACTCTTGGAGTGAGTAAGAACGCGACTTGTTAAACGGGTCGTGTCCGCGGGTCCAACCTGATCCAAACCCGAAAATTGGGCCAGACATATGAACCTGAACATGTCCAATTTCACACGAAAGTCTATTTAAAAAAAATAATAATAATATAATGTTATTCTAAATTAAAATTTACAACAATATTACAAATATATATAAACAAATATGTATTTTTATTGTTAAATCTTATCTCATTTTCTTTTAAATTATAACTATGACATGAAATACACAACAAAAAATATAATATAATATAAACGGGTCAACCTGCCAACTAGTTGGGTGGACTCGAACCCGATCCATTTAGCTAAATGGGATAGCAGGATCAACCTGAAACCTATCTGGACCTGTTTAAACTAATCCTAAACCCGCATATTTCGTGTTAGGCTTGTGTCATGTTTTCGGGTCGTGTCATAAAGTCACACCCCTATTAAATGTGATGAATAATGCACGCTCAAATCCGCAAACTTATAGCTTCACCTATCAAAGCTTTACTGTTACATATGGGGACTCTAATGGAGCATATTATACTTCCTCAATGGCCAAAAGGGCAGGCATTGATGGAGTGAGTAAACGATACATACTTCTTTTTTATGAAAAAAAATCTCCTTTCAATGTTGTCCTTGACTCTAATGGCATGTTTTCTTATGTATCTTATGGATTCCTACCTTCAAATTGGCACAATTATATATCCTAAAATGGTTAAAGTCTTAACTGAATTTGTATTATATATGAGTCATACATCCTTGGTTCAAATAGAAAACTCCCAGCTTATTTTACCAAATAATGTGTATAATGATTTTCATTTTGACCTGAACCAACCATTGTTGAGCACACTTAAACAACCATTATGGGAAGAAAAATCTAACTTCTGTAGTTATTTACTATCTAACCCTAATCTGGGATCAAGAATCATGTACTCCAATGAACAATACAGTTTTTGTCTATGAGTCCTGTTATAAGTCATGATGAGCTAAGATGGATCATAAATGCATCACATAATTTGAAACATGAATTTTGCAATCATAACATAACCGGAAACAACAAGAACTTTACGGTGGATAGCTAACCCCGAATGCGTGGTGGTTCTTAATAGATATTCTAACTGAATATGATATCATTTCGGGACACCGCTGCAACGCGCGGGCATTCCCACTAGTACATTATAAAGGAGGAGTGATGTACAACATAGTCATTTTCACCTCCGTACAACTTAAGAAGCAACATGTACAACATATTTAAGCAAAAAAATTAAGGGTATTATTGGCATAGTTGTGACAATTAAGACACTTAGGAGGGTAGATTAGTAAATTTAACATAATCCAATACCTCACATCCTAAAATCTTATCCCAATTATGCCCTTATGTCCAACTTTTAAAACACAAAATATAACTTAACTTATGACGCATCTTAAATGTGAGGCCTTTCAACCCCCATCTATATTAGAGTTAACTACATAGATAGTCCTTATGGTTTATAGAGAGTAACATCTTAGAGTACTAACTTATTTTTTTAACATGTTAAGGGTTTATGGTTTTAGTTTTGTAACATGTTGAGGTACTAAGACTAACTCCGTTAGTTTTTCTAGTTAACTTTTGATAAGATAACTAAAATGCCCAATAATAGCAAGATGGTCAATTCTTGTAATTAATTTTATTTTATCACAAGGATAATTTTTGCATTTTATTGAAATGAAAATTTTCTATTAACATTATTAAAACTTAAAAATTTTAAATTATAAAAAAATACTAAAATAAATAATTATACGCTATACATTTTAATAGATATTTTTTTTATAAAACAATACTTTTATCCATCAACCACCACCGAAGCTAAAAGGAGTAAAGAGGGAAAGGGGAGATTGACCAGCGATGTCGAAACTGTCGTAGAAGTAATGGTGGACGATGTCGAATGTAGCACGAGTAATAACACTTTATTAATATTATTAGCATACATTTAGAATTTAACATTTTTAAGTTTTGTTTTTTCAATACAATACTACTTAATAATTTTAATATTTTTTTTATAAAACAATAAACCCTTTTAATGAGTAAACGTATAATTATATAATTTAGTATATTTAATGTGGTTGGACATTTTAGTCACTTTTAATTATAACCTACATTAAAATGATAGTAATAATAAATTTTTTTATAAAGCGGTACTTTTTAATAACAATAACATAATACTTTAGTCTAAACCATATTTGGCACGGGTATTTTTTATAAACCACATTCTGCACATTCGGCATGTGGTTACATGGATAAAATTATTGTTTATAAAAACATATATATCAAATGTATAGAGTATAATTATTTAATGTAGTATATTAAAATTTATAAGTTTTAATAATATTAATGGATTATTCACATTTAAATAAATTGCAAAAATATTTCTTAGAATCAATTAGAGTTAATTAAAAGAATAGCTCCTCTAGTTATTATAGGGCATTTTAATCATTTTATCATAATTTAACTAGAAAAACTAACAAAGTTAGCCTTAGTACCCTAACTTGTTACAAAACTGAAACCATAAACCCTTAACATGTAAAAAAAATAAGTTAGTACTCTATGATGTTACTTTCTATAAACCTTAAGGACTATCTGTGTAGTTAACTCTCTATATTATATATATATATATATATATATATATATACATACTTCATTATAATAATCAATTTCTTGAATGCTTGCAAGATATGGTTCCCGGATGCTACAAGGTATAAAGACATGAGTTAATCTTTATATACATATATACATTTTTTTTATTTGTTCATATGTTCTTTGACAATTACAAAAATTTATCTTCATAATATCATTTTTTGCTCCATTTAAATTTAGTTATTTGCTATATACAATGGAAATGCCAGTGATGTTGGATGTAATAATCAACTATGTTGGATCGTTGTAGAATCAAATTGAGGTAATTTAATTTTGCAGCTAACAATTAAAACAATAAACAAACAATATTCAAAATTATTGATGAGAAAATATTTTTCAAAATTAATTAGTACAGTTTTTCTCTTCTTTGTGCATTTTTAGTTTCTCTTCATGAAGCTTTCAGAAGCTAGGATGTTCTATGACCTATTGACCTCAACTCTACTGAATTGGATGATATGACCCCTATGAAGGTGACATGTGGTTTTTTTAACTATCCTTGTTAAGAAGTTGTTTATCTTGAATCATATATATTGTTAACTAAATACAACGAACAAAATTATAAATATAACATTCTAGATTTGCTAATACGTTTCTAATATATTATAAATATTACTTCTACTTACTGCATGGGATGAAACCTGATGTTGCAGGGAACAAATGGACATGAAGGACAGATGATGGAGAGGATGGTTGGAGAAGGGTATGGAGACATTCCTCAAATTTCAATCAACATGGTCTCATTGAATGCCATGAAATAGTTAACTCTATAAATCTATATATGCATGCTCAAATATAACTTTATACGCAAACTATATTTGTTCTAAGACTTTTAAGATATTTGTTTATCTATTTAATGTTCTTGTTAAACGTTGTATGAAGTGTGGTTCACAATATTATTTTTCTTTCGACAATTGTATATTGTTTAAGTTCTAATTCTAATTAATAAAATAAATTAAACACTAGCATAAAAAGAAAACAAAAACTTAACTATGTGTTAGTTACTTATGTTATTTGTGTTAAGAAATAAGAAATCAAAACGCCATAAATTCACGCTCACGCTAATGAATCAACCCGAATCTTTATCTTCTATACTATATATATATTATAAAGCATCAGTGAAGGATACCCGCAAAATTTAAGTAAATACAACCTTTATTGCTTATAATACAATGCTTATTGAAGTCATTTAGTGCGTAAAATTGTCTTTCTACCTAAATATTAAATTGTTGAAGAAATTAATTTAAACATAATTATAAAATTGATGAGGAAATTAACAATAATGTGGTGACTCTTTACATTCATAACCTCCATGTCTTTATTATGTTTGTATCAATGTTAAAGTCTTATAAATAGTTGTCATGTATTTAGTACATAAATAATGTGGTGACTCTTCACATATATAACTTACATATCTTTCAATGTTTATAGTAAATAAATTACATCATATATTATGTATTTATATCTTCTTTTTAAATTTATGTGGCTGCAGGATGGTATCATGTGACACTTCTGCACACAAATGAATATGTAGGCTTGAAGTTTGCCAACACACCCAACCCATGACACGTTTCAACCCGTTAAAGTGAGCGATATATGTAGGCTTGACTTTTATACAAGCAAATATGGTAGAGATACTTCATGAGCAACGTCATCATCTTCCTCGATGGTTTTTTGTTTTCTCCGCTACTATAAGCTTCTAGGAATAGAATTTAAGTTTCTGATCTCACGAAGTCACCAATTGTTTACATATCCAAAAGAAGACAAGTTCTTATCAGTCGATTTGGTAGTTTTAACTATATTGATTACTAATTTGCTTGGTCCAATATATTTGTTACCACGCTTGTCAAACTAACATAAAACGAGAGTATCTATGTAAATCATTGACTCCGCTGCATCTCGCGGGTGCCCTAAAATAATAGAAATATGTTGCACACTACAAACTGCATTTTAGTAATTACATCACTTCCACTACAATCTTATGGTCATTAAGAGATACAATACTACTTCACTACGCTAAGTACCGCTCTACGATGGCATACTTATCTGCCTTCGAGATACATAAAAGGGTCTCACCGAAGGACGTGGGCCAATCTAAGGGTGTTGTAAGGAATAGTACGACCTATTGTGATGTACCCATTTAAAATATTCAGAAGATATACTTATGAGTTTCAGTTTTTGATAACATATATTTTATACATCGTTGTTTTCTATTTTAACATAACGAATAACCAACAAACACAATGCACAAGGGGCAAAACAGATGCACCCACCGCAACGCGCGGGCATTCCTACTAATAATAATAATAAACAAGGGACGACTAGTAGACAACTTTTTTATCATTACAAATGAAGGTTGTGTAAAGTTTAAACCCTCTTTTATTTCAAGTAGTTAAAAGTACATATTAGACCGTTGCGGAAGAAGGTATGAGCACGAAATTATCACTAGGAAAGAAGTGGCAAACCGAGGTGGCTCCTGGCTCGACTCCAAGCACGCTAAACGCGATATGACCGCGACCCCACTGAGACGTGTCCATGTGACAAACACTCAACGCCTCGACCACATCACCATCTTCACCTTCTAATGTAACCATAAGCACTTTGTTCTCACTTTCTTGGCTATGGCAATAGAACACCGTATATGCATATGGCATGGTGTGACATGCCACTAATTTTGGAGATGGTATGTTTTGTGAGATTGCAATAACTTTATAGTTTTGTAAAACTCCAATTGGTGGATTTTTTAGGTGGGTTGTGGCCAAACTTTCGACTCGAGTATTGGATCCAAATATATCACGAGCGAATTCGTGCACGGCTTCCAAAGAAGTTGCACAAAGTTTGGTCTCGCCCATGATGGGCTTGACCTCACATTCTTTGAGTGTGCTTTCCATGGCTTCGGCTTGTGGTGAGCCTTGTGAGAAAGAGAATAAGCGAAGGAGGTTAGGCAATTCGGCTAGTGAAAAAGGGATGTTATCGGCTTTGTGTTTAGGCAGGAGTTGAGAAGGGGAAAGGCGTCGGTTTGGGAAGTGAATTGACATGATTTCACCTACTTTTAGATCATGTAACATGAAGAAAACCATGACTCGAGGGTCCTTTTGATTCGTGGATGATGATGATGACGACGGATGATGACCATGAACATGAGCTTGGTGCATATGGCCATGTTGATGGACATCATCCATGGTATTGAGCCTTATGACACTAGCTCCTTTAGATCCATCTCCTTTCACCTACAAAACAAAGTTGTAAACTATATAAACAAATGGCTAACAAGTTATACCTACAAAAGTGTGTGTGTGTGTGTGTGAGAGAGAGAGAGAGATGTTACTAGAGTAAGAAGAAGGAAAAGAGCCCAATATGCCAATCTGAAAGCCATCACTTGTATGAAGTGTCTTCTCTTGATAAATAGGAATCATAAAGAGGATGTATATCTGAAAGGCTAAAACTATACACATTACATATATAATATTAATAGTTCATGGTAACAAATAGTTATGTTCACTTATTTTCTATTTTGGCAATTTTTTTTATTTTTTTTTTTTGCTATTTTAATTAACTTTTTTTTTTCTATTTTGACCACCAAAATGTTATCATATTTTCTGTTTTGGCCACCAAATTTTTATTTAAGTTTTTTTTTTTCTCATTTTGGCCACACAATGTTTTTTTACTTTTTGTTTAAGTTTTTTTTTCCCGTTTTGGCCACCAACTTTTTTATTAAGTTTTTTTTTCTCATTTTGGCCCACGACATAATGCGTTTTTTTACCCGATTTCACACGGGTTTGGTTTTTGTTCGTTTATTGTCCATATATTTAACGACCACGAAATGAATATCTACTTCACTCTAACGTACGCAGCCGGCTACCGACCACATCTACCCTGCGCTATCTCCACCATGTGCCGCGGACCGCGGGAGATTCCTAGTATTCTCCGCGTAGCCACTGTCACTTTTGTATTTTCTCATTGTCCACGGTTAGTCTCAATGCCTTTGTCGGTTACCAAAATCCGCATTAACACGTCATGTGAAAAACGCGCAACGCGTGTATCACCGACCACATCTACCGTGCGCCATCTCCACCATGTGCCGCGTACCGCGGGAGATTCCTGGTAAAATGATGCTATTATTAGGGATGCTTACCATAGAAATTTCACGAGCATACGCAATAATTTAGGTGGAAAGTTTATGTATGATAAACTAATATCACGAACACAATGAAAATTGATTTAGGTTTGATTTGGAATTTGAAATGTCGCAACGCTATGTCATCACTTAATTATTTTTAAATTATATTGACGCCACCGCAACGCGCGGCTGGATAAAAACCTAGTTGAAATTAATGGGCAAAAATGCCATTTATGAAAATAAAAATAAAAAAACTTAATTGTGTTAAACAAGTTAAAATCGAATATATATTAAAATAAAGTTGATAGGTACTTATTGATGGCTATTTTATAGAATAAAATAATGTATTCAATAATTAAATAAAAGTTTTTGATATGTTCTTTGAGAGGGTTTTAATTGACTATCAAAATCAGAGTAAATAATTATAACACGTTTAATTGAAGTTCGAAAGAGTTAAATATTTCTATATTGAATTCAAAATACAATTTTTTGTAAAGGCTCAGATTTCATTAATAAAAATGTTATATTTTACCTTCTACTTACATTATTAATGATATGGTTGTAAAACAAATCAAATATGACAACCATATCTATTGGATATTGAAAAAAAAAAAAAACAATTATTATCAATCCTGGTGCAGAGAACTCTCACATCATATGGGCGGGTTGATAAGGTGTAGGTTCGGCTTGGGTCTGATCACTTAGGCTATATGATGTGGAGAGCATCTTCCCCAACTTTCCAAAATACCATATCAGCGTCATCTCATTTTCCCTCTTTCTTTCCGTAAAGTTTGGAAATGGTTTCCCCTCATTCCCCTTTCCTTTTTTTATTATTTTATTTAATATTATTATATATTATTAGTAGAAATGTGGCATATAATAATATTATTATATAGATGGTAGTACACATTTTGCAATCGGGGAACTCGGGCAAATCTCACCAAAGTCACGGAATTGGTTTAGGGAGGCGGTGTTCCCCTTGGGGAAATGTGATACGTCATCTCACCGAACAAGTCATCGAAGCCACACCATTTAGCCTTATAAACGTATCTTTATCCTACATAACTACAAATTTATTTATCGAAACCTCAAATTATATGTTTGCATGTGTGCGGCTAAGAGTCTTGTGTTTGTATGCATGTATGCTTGCTTATCTTTCGATTAAAATATGAATTTGTGATAATATTTAGTTTTATCACTTCATTATCCAATATGTTTTTTGTATCCTTCTCACCATTTTCATTATTGTTACACTGTCTACGATAACACCGCTGTAATCACTATATCACTATGTCATAGGTTTTTTTTAGTAACATTCTCTTATGCCTACATATCACCTAACTTCATGAGTCTAGAGACTAGACTTAACACTACTAGAAATGTACATTTCTTGACATCCGAACAATGACACACGCTTATTTTATGACATTCAAAAGCGTGTGTTTTAAAGAAAATGTCATGGTTTTTAAAATATGGTAAATTTATGATGCATAATTTTGTGTATCATTAATTTAGTGTCATAAAATAGCAAGCATTACACTATCAAACTTTGCTTGTCATGTTTCTGTGTCTTGATATATTTTCACGAAATCTTAATTCCCTCTTCACTCCTGCCCTTCCTCATCAATATTCATTCTAGAAAAACCCTAACACGCAAAATCCTAACATTCTCCCACTCCACCTCCACACGAAAATACTAACATTCCCCCGCCCACTTACACGATTCAACATCGCTCTGATGACCCAACTGCTAGAGTATTTAGATCAAACAAACACTACTGCTTAATACATCATTAGTGTTTATGCTATGGGTTTTTAGTTTTAACAGTTGATAATACATGGGCACACCAAATGTTGGGCGCTCGCCGCCACATGTTGGGTAGATTGTCGTTGATTTTTTTTAAGTGATAAACTGTATTTTAGGTGTGATGAATGTAGCGACACAATTTTTTTGATTACAATAAATATTTGTGATATACTTGACAAATGATAATGCAATGAGTTTTTTGGTATATATGTATTTGTTATGAAATGGATTTATCGGTTTATATATATACACACAAGTAAATTAGTAGTTCTACAGAAAAAATATAGAGTTAACTGCAATTTGCATCCCTGTGGTTTAGAGGTGGATGCACTTTGCACCCATATTTAAAACTTGTCGCACTTTGAGCCACTGTGCTTTTTTTTCATTGCAATTTGCGTCCCTGTGGTTTAGACTTTGCACCCGTATTTGAAACCTGTCGCAGTTTGAGCCACTGTGCTTTTTTTTCATTGCACTTTGAGCCCCTGTGCTTTTTTTTCATTGCACTTTGAGCCACTGTGTTTTTTTTTTTTTTCATTGCCCTTTGAGCCAACACGTCAGTTTGTCGTTTAAATGGACGTTAAACACCACCACAGCTTCGCCACCAACCACTGTTTTGCTTAAGGAACTCTATCCTAGGTTACAGTTTCCTCTACTGGCTAGCGCTAAACAGACTCGGAAACACAAGTATGATTTTAAATATCTCCTGGTCCGTTAAATCAGTAAAGGATCGAAAGAAGTTGACATGATTAGCGTAGTGGTCGACACTGTAAGCTAGGATGAAAGGAAATTTAAACAAAATAGTGGTTGGTGGCGAAGCTGTGATGGTGGTGTTTAACGTCCATTTAGACGAAAAAAAGAACGTAGTGGCTTTAAAGTGCAATGAAAAAAAAACCACAATGGCTCAAAGTGCAATGGAAAAAAAAACACAGTGGCTCAAATTGCGACATGTTTCAAATACGGGTTCAAAGTGTCTCCATCTCTAAACCATAGGGATGCAAATTGCAATGAAAAAAAAAACACAGTGGCTCAAAGTGCAATAGAAAAAAAGCACAATGGCTCAAATTGCGACATGTTTCAAATATGGGTGCAAAGTGCATCCACCTCTAAACCACAGGGACTCAAATTGCAGTTAACTCAAAAATATATTTTTAAACAATGAAAAGCATGACACATTGACATGCATATGTAATAAATGTGTGTTATTAAAGTGTGCCATGAATGCGCGTCATAAAAGGATGGCACACAAATGTGCATCATGTTAATTTTACGACGTGTCATTTAACGACACTTTTTAACGTATCATAAGCACCCTTTTATGACACACAATGCGCGTCAAAAAATGTATTTTTTCGAGTAATGTATAAGAATGCATGTTGTATGTGTAATAAATAATACATTGTTACGAGTGGTTTTATAATATAGTAATAATAATAATTATAGTGGTAACACCAAAAAACTAAAACTACGTACGTTATCCAAAGAAGTTTGTTTAACATCTATGTATTTTTTAGCGCATATTTTTATCATCGATGAGATTTGAACCCTCACTGCTAAGAAAAACAAAGTTTTGTTCAAAACCTTGATGTCAGTCTATCACTAGGTGATAGGCCCTTTGGTTTATTAAACACCTTCAAAACCTTGATGTCAGTCTATCACTAGGTGATAGGCCCTTTGGTTTATTAAACACCTATGTAACAAGTTTATTCAATTTAACGAATTTAATCTCAGTGGCAAAAGACCAAAAGTTTCGAGTTCACCATGAAAAAACAATTTCTTCGAAGGCAGATTACTGTCATTATCTAATTCAGCTTTACTAAACAATAATATCAATGGATTCGTCATGATCATATCGGAAAATGAAATGACACATAAATAATGTTCTTTTGGAGGCACCGAAAACGTACAATAAACCATGTCCCACGAGATAAATTATTGTTCTATATTTTATGATTCGATCCAATAAACGCCTTATTTTTTATACAACATAAAATTTTGTACTTGATAGTTTTACAATCTTGTACTTTTTAATAACGGTCGACGTTTTATGAAACCGCAAAGCTTAGGATAACATGATTCTAGACAACCGTTCACTGTATAATGTGCGTTGGGTAGCCTGCGCAAATTCCTTTCCGGTCTTGATCTTGTTTCGTTAATAAGGATACCGCCCCTAAACGTTCAAATTCCTTTGGCAACTCTTTACAATAAAAGTGTCCATAGTTTGGGAGAGAAATTTGATCTATCTCATGCCAGAAAGCGGTGTTATAATGTTTACACGGATCTAAGACTCAAGATTTTTTTTTATTGTTGTTATCTTAACTTTTTTGGCGACGTACATTTTTAGTGCAAAACCTTTTGTTTCTTCTTTGTATTATGTATCGGCTAAATCTGGCCAAATTTTTCTAGCCTGTGCTACCTCGCAACTTTTCTTCTAGATCCGCTACTAGTTTAATGATTCATTTGTTTCCAGTCGACGAGCCTTGCATAGTTTGCCGTAAGGCTTGTTTGGATAAGTTTCGAAAACATGTGGTTCATTGCAAGGAATTTCCAGGTTAAAATACAGACATGACTTGGTCCGAATGTCTTATGGGATATGCTCAAACATGTAGGGTCTCTAAAAAAAAGGCCCCCATGAACTTCCCAACAAACCCGCTCAAAGGTTGGTCTACTATTTGCCCAACGGATGTTCTTTTGTTATGTTATGCAGGTGGGAAATATGTTTGTTTGGACCTTACCGGTGTAACATCGCAAATTTTCCCAAATTTTTAATTAATATATATATATATATATATATATATATGTGTGTGTGTGTGTATATATATATATATTTGTTTTGAACAATATATGTTTTAACCACCTTATACTAATATTTAGTTAAGAAAAATCGTGGATCTCGACGTTTTAGTACGTTTTAAAAAGTATTTGCAACATTTTTAGTCTTATATAATTATAATAGGTATTTAATAAAATAGGTTATATATGTTAAATGCTTCAAAAAAAAAAATTTGTCTGGACCGGGACTCGAACCAACGTCCAGGCCGGTTCACAAACTAACACAACAACACCAACCACTAAGCCAAGATGCCGTTTGTGATCATATTTACAATCAATTAAATATAACATACCTTAAATACTTCAGTCAACACATAGAAAGTCAACGAACATCAATATATCCCTTTCAATTGATTCATAATCCGCGTCTAGAATGCCCGATTAAGGAAGGTTGATGACCGACATACCCAATCGCGTGTGCTACACGCTGAAAACATGGTTAACACATACCAATTTTATGCCTTTTATGCGTTCTTAATAAAGGTATGAATAAATTTCCTAATTCGTTTAATACTTGTGTAATAATATAAATTCGGGACCCCATTGCACTCTTATTGTGCCGAGAAACAGTCCCTCACCCTCAACTCTCATCCTATTTCATCTTTGATTCGTAAATTTTGGATTGTTTGACTTCTTGATTGACTCGCTTATACGGAAGAATCACGAACTGTAAGTATCAATCAAACCCACATCTAAGTTTAATTTTACAATCCGGTTCATAACCCCTTAATCAGATTACTTATTATCGCGTATTCAGTACAATCGAAATTCTAGGGTTCATAGTCTTCAATTGGGGAAGATGATAATACACTACAGTCTTTTAAAAACGTTTTGTATCAACATAAAACCACATCTGATCTGGTTGGGGGTCTTAATTTGATGTCTTGTGAGGCGGATGTGATCTGTAGTTCGAATCCAGGCACATACGCATTTTATTTTTAAAGATTTATGATTCTATCCAACAAACCTATATAATAAATTGAAACTAAATCTAAGCGTTCTCAGGGTCTAGACCAGTTGGTCAGACTTGTGATTATAAACACACGAACCGGCCAGTGGCTCGGGTTCGATTCCCATGAGCAGCAACATTTTTTTTTTGTAAACCCCTCATTCTTTATAATTAATTTAATAATCTTTTAAAAAAGTTTTTAAATACTAAAAGTGGTTTATAAATTCTATAAAAATTATTTTATGTTATTCTGATGACAACGTTTATTATACAATTTTTGTTTTTTAAAAAATCATTTATTTAATATATATAAAATATATTACAAGTTTATTCAATTATAAATTGAAAATTCTATAAAAATACATAAACAATTTTATAAAATCTTACAAAAATTATTTTAAACTTATAAACCAATAAATGCTCCAGAATTAAATTTTAAATTCAGAAAAATGTTTACTTAATATTTTTAATCAATCTTTACTATTTTAATCATAAATAATTTATAATAAATTCATTTTTCACTATTTTTATACCAAAATTTTACATAAATTATTTTTGTTCATTTAGAACAGAAATATAAATTTTAATTTGAAACTTCATTAATTTTAATATTTTTAGATATTAAAACTATATTTTGACAAATAAAAATAAATATACTAAATATTCAATTTTTGAGAAAATAATTTTATAAAAATTATTTTCATATTTAAAATCTTATAATATGACCATCTTTAATAAAAAAATCTACAAATAGCCTTTTAATTATTTATTTTTCAATTTCCTTTTATTTATTAACAATTTATTTAAATTAACGATTAATCAATTATCAATCCCAAATTAGGAACCCTAGAAATACTTGTAGAATAGAAAAACTTACACTTATTTATTGCCTTAAACATAGGGTGATACTTGGCAACATTTGGACCACATTTATTCTATTACAAAGGACTTGAGACTTTGCTAAGGTGAGTTTACATAGCCCCTTTTTACTGTTTTACATTTTTGGGGTGAAACTTGTTTAAACATTTTTGATACAATAGCAATTACTCATTCTCATTATGTGAAACTTGTGGATTCATTTTGACTGTAACAAAAAGACACAGTAAAATCATTAACATTAATCAAGCCGCATGTTTTGATTATAGCGCTATAGGTCTGACAAACCCATCCCCTGCATAAATTCACGGATGATCGATAACAGTTACACTTTTACTAACTTGCGAGTTAGGTCACAGTCGACACAAGGTTTGATTGTACAAAAGACGCATTGTTACATGTCGGGCTCATACTCTTACGTTATACAACTGTGATTGTTGTACAAACTATTGTTATCTATCATATTCAAAAACCTATGTATTCTCACCAACTATTTATAGTTGACCCCCCCCCCCCCCATCTTTCTAACTTAACATGTTTCAGGTTTATTTGCTATTGGAAGTTGTACAAATCGTAGGAACACATAAGAGCTTTGGACCTAGTTTATATTAATCAACTTTTGTAATCTTTACTTGTATGATGAATTGTAAATTGTTTAATATTATTCAACTTTCATTTAGTGCCATGGGCTATTGAACAATCATCACTACGTGACACCTTGATGTTTCCGCCATCGGTTGGGGCGTTACAGATTGGTATCAGAGCCATGGTTATAGGGAATTAGGTTATTAGAAAAATAATCTAATCTATAACCCTAGGATTTTAACCAGTATTTGCTTCTCTTACTTGTAACTCTACTTGTTTATATTCTCTATCTTCATCCTACTTCTTATCCCTACTTTAGCCCCTACAAGATGATTACTCTCCATCACTGGATCTACCCTTAGACTAATAGGACAAAATTCTCAGGTCCTAACTTGAACTTCCTTGATAATCTCGTCGAAGCTCTATATTCTAATAATGAACACGTGCAATCTGGAAAGGTGAACGCCTGTATTCTGAGTTTTCTGTCTAGGACTGACATTGCGCATAAATCCCAATCAGACTAGGGACCCAGATGCCTACCTGGGAATTCTCGAGATGAGTGTTCACTTATAGGTTAAAGCATGTCTTCACTATGTTATTAGAATTTAGAAGCTTTGATAAGTCAACACTTTCGTTTATTCATTTTAATTAATGAATAAATGATTACATTCCTTATATTATCTCATTATCCTTGATTCATCCTATGTCTCATTGAACCTTCATTGTGCATCTTACTGATCATGCCTCCTCGTCGCAGCACTCGTCTTAACAATGACAACGAACATGATGGTGAGAGCAACAACAATAACAACAACAACCATGACAACGATGTCCAACTCGCCGCGATCATTTCCCAACAGATAGCGGTGTTAGTTCCCAACATGGTGGCTCAAGTCGTTCAAATGAATGGAAATGGCAATAGCAATGGAAATGGCAACAGGAATGGTAATCACAATGGGAATGGCAATGGGAACGGGAATGCTCACCCTTTTTGCACCCTCAAGCACTTCAACTCTTGCAATCCTTCTAAGTTTAGCGGGGACGAAGGAGCCACTGGCCTCCTTCAGTGGTTCGAAGGTATCGAAAATACCTTCATTAATAGCGAGTGCCCTAACAATCTCAAAGTTCGCTATGCTATGAGTGTCCTCCACAAGCGGGCACTCACATGGTGGAACGAAGAGAAAAGGACTCGCGGAGCTGAAGTCGCTCTGGCTTTAACTTGGGAGCAAGCTAAAGATATCATGAAGACAGAATTCTGCCCTCGTAATGAAATCAAGAAGTTGGAAGACGAGATTCACGATCTTGCCCAAGACAGTGGAGAAAACCTAGCCTACAACACTCGTTTCCACGAACTTAGACTACTGTTACCACATGAGGTCACACCCTACCTATTGCTATCGAAAAATATATTGGTGGCTTACCCATGCAGATTCAGGACACGGTGTGGGGAAGGAACCCTGCTACCATCGAAGAGGCCAAGCATCTAGCAGCTACTTTAACTGACAACCACGTAAAGAACAGGACCTTATTTCGGAAAGTTGAGAAAGCAAGTATTGTAGCCGCAGTAACTACTGAGAACTAGAAGCGCAGGACCAGGGATCCTGATGCAAACCTCACTGCACAAGCTTCTAACAAGAAACCTTATACGTGAAACTTTCCTTTGTGTAACACATGCAAACGTCATCATCCACTGTTTCACCATGTCGCTTGTGCACCAATTGTGGTATGTATGGCCATCTGGTCAACACATGTCGTGAAGCCCCAAACCCCAATATCAACCAACCAACCCTGCTCCGGCTGCTAATCCTAATCGTCCCGGCAGATACAACTATGGTCAGTGGTATGAATGTGGAGACCCAAACCACTTTCGTAACCGGTGCCCTAACTTAAACCGAGATCAAGACCCTCGAGTTGCTTAACAACAAGCTCCACCATCGGAAGGTTATTTGCTCTTAAGATTCTATGTATTGATGCATTCTTTTTTTTTTATAAATCCTAGTACTGAAAATTTTGTCTTTTACATGAGGGTTATTTATCTAGTATGTTCTTGACACTTGAATACATTTTTTATTTTTTTTGTAAAACCCTCATTCTTTATAATTATTTTAATAATCTTTTAAAATAGTTTTTAAATACTAAAAGTGGTTTATAAATTCTATAAAAATTATTTTATGTTATTCAGATGACAAAGTTTATTATACAATTTTTAGTTTTTCAAAAATCATTTATTTAATAGATATAAAATATATTACAAGTTTATTCAATAATAAATTGAAAATTCTATAAAAATACCTAAACAGTTTTATAAAATCTTACAAAAATTATTTTAAACTTATAAACCAATAAATCCTCCAGAAATAAATTTTAAATTCAGAAAGACGTTTATTTATTTAGTATTTTTAATCAATTTTTACTATTTTAATCATAAATAATTCCTAACAAATTCATTTTTCACTATTTTTATACCAAAATTTTACATAAATTATTTTTATTCATTTAGAACAGGAATATAAATTTTAATTTGAAACTTCTTTAATTTATTATTTTTAGATATTAAAACTATATTTTGACAAATAAAAATAAATATACTAAATATTCAATTTTTGAGAAAATAATTTTATAAAAATTATTTACATATTTAAAATCTTATAATATAACCATCCTTAATAAAAAATCTACAAATAGCCTTTTATTTATTTTCCAATTTCCTTTTATTTATTAACAATTTATTTAAATTAACGATTAATCAATTATCAATCCCCAAATTAGGAACCCTAGAAATACTTGTAGAATAGAAAAACTTAGACTTATTTATTGCCTTAAACATAGGGTGATACTTGGAAATGTTTGGACCACATTTATTCTATTACAAAGGACTTGAGACTTTGCTAAGGTGAGTTTACATAGCCCCTTTTTACTGTTTTACATTTTTGGGGTGAAACATGTTTAAACATTTTTGATACAATAGCAATTACTCATTCTCGTTATGTAAAACTTGTGGATTCATTTTGACTGTAACAAAAAGACACAGTACAATCATTAACATTGATCAAGCCGCCTGTTTAGATTATAGCGCTATAGGAATGACAAACCCATCCCCCGCATAAATTCACGGATGATCGATAACAGTTACACTTTTACTAACTTGCGAGTTAGGTCTCAGTTGACACAAGGTTTGATTTTACAAAAGACGCATTGTTACATGTCGGACTCATACTCTTACGTTATACAACTGTGATTGTTGTACAAACTATTGTTATCTATCATATTCAAAAACCTATGTATTCTCACCAACTATTTATAGTTGACCCCCGCCCCCCATCTTTCCAACTTAATATGTTTTAGGTTTATTTGCTATTGGAAGTTGTACAAGTCTTGGAACACATAGGAGCTTTGGACCTAGTTTATATTAATCAACTTTTGTAATCTTTACTTGTATGATGAATTGTAAATTGTTTAATATTATTCAACTTTCATTTAATACCATGAGCTATTGAACAATCATCACTACGTGACACCTCGATGTTTCCGCCATCGGTTGAGGTGTTACATCCGGAGGGTCCCACCTTGCTAGCCTTAGGGAAAACGGGTTTGTGGTTGAAGGCGGAATCAAAGAAAGTTGCGAAGCATGGAAAAGCTTACACTGAAAATCAACATGTTTTCGTTCATTATGCTTTCGATACATTTGGCTTTTTGGCCCTTGAAGCTTTGGGGTTCCTAGACATAGTGCAGAGAGTCGCACACAACAATTTCTCAACCATTAGGAACCAAAGTTTTGGTTTTTGCTAACATATGTTTTGCTATTCAAAACGGGGTTGCGGTTTTGCTTATTGCCCGTTTGTCTGTAATCCTGCTGTAAATTTTACCTTTATTATATGGAATAAATCATGTCAGTTGTAAATATCACATATACCCAAGCAAAAAAAATCATATGTACCTGGTTTTAATGAGTTTTTACTTAATGATCGTTGTACTCTTCTCAAAATACCCTAATATAAATAAATAAAGAAAGAAACTTAAAATAATTTATAAAAAGAAAAAGAATAATTAACTATCAAAATTATCAAACCCAAACTACCCCTACATCATCTTCTTCCAACAACCACCATCTTCTTCGCCTTTTTTTTTACTGCAAGTCCGGCTAGAATTTCTTTTCATCATCTCTATAATTTGATCGCGGTTTCCTCCCTTTCTGTTAGTCCTATATGGTCAACTTTTTTTCACAAATGGCAAGTGATTTCAACAATATGAAAATAGTGTGCAAAATGTGAAAACAACTTTCAAGAGAACACATGTAAAGAATTTTGAGTTTTGTATCACCTTAGTAAATCTTTCACAAGATTATTAGAGTGTTATTTGCTAATACAAAACAGTGACACAAAGAATTACAGGGTATCAATGCTGGGTGTAAGATGTGGAGTTGTATAGATGTCGATGTTGGTTAAGACTCACTCTTCTCGGTTGAATTTGATCATCTATTTTAAAATAGAGTTTGAATAGTAAGTAATTAAAATAAATAATTTGTTTATTCCCACATGTATATTTGGCAGGTGTAACAGCCCAACCGATGGCGGAAACATCGAGGTGTCACGTAGTGACGATTGCTCAATAGCTCATGGTATTAAAGTGTATATATTGATAAATTGATTAAATAGTTTATTACATTGAAAGAAAAATACAAGATATAATAATTCTTAAGTAACAACTAAAACTGAAATGCAATGCATCCAAAATCTATGTAAAATTTCCAAAAGCTTAAAAGTCAGCTCATAAATAACCTGAAACGTGTACGAAAATAATTTTGTCAATACAAAAATGTATTGGTGAGCATACCCTGTTTTGAATACATATAGTAGAAAAAGTGTTTAGCAATTCTTGTGTTGTATATTGTTTGCAATTATGTAATAGGTAGTATCCAGGTCAAAATCAACCCTATGAAAATGAAATGAAATTTATATACAGCATGCGCTATTAACAATAGTAATCAAACACATAGCAATGACCAAGGTCTCTCAACAGAGTCACGATGGGTATATACCATAATACTATTCATTGAAATGCTAAGCCGCAATGGTTAATGATTTTGACAAGTCATAGATACACAAAGTAACACAAAGCAAACACACATAAGAATTGCACTTAGTGAAAAGAAATAGTAATTTGACATAAGGTACATGAGTAGCCCCAAACAGTAAAATGAAAAGGGGGAAAGATATACTCACAGTTTAGCTAATAGGTAAATCCAACATAGTTCGTCAGAAAAGGCTTTTAGAATTCCGAAGAACTCAACCTATATGTATAAGAATACTAATGAGAAAAGTGACTTAAAAGTCTAAGGCATCCAGAATCTAAGGCATTAGGATTTGCTAGGCATTTGTAAGCAAGATGAAGTTTTATGATAACTCGAATTTAATAAATAATTTTGAATAAAATATATCATGATGTAAGATTAAATATATGACTAAGAAAATATAAACACTTATGTTTTCCACACTTAGGAATATTTCTGTTTTATATAAAAATAATATTTATAAAACAGATTTTATAATTTATATTTAATTAAATAATTTATTATGACTAATTAAATATAAATAAGCTACAAATACAAGATGTGGTCCAAAAATAAAACTTTTATTAAAAAGGATTACTTTCTGATGTAAAATAGTAAAAATAAATTTTCCATAATTTTTCTCAATTTATTTGCATTTAAAACAGATTTAATGAATTTAAATAGTATTTTTAATGATTAAAAATGATAAAAACAGCAAAAATAACTATTTTCTGAGAAAAAAATATTTCAGTTTATCATACTTAGAAATATTTTCCCAGATATTTTGAGATTAAAATCATTAAAAACGAATTTTTAATCAATTAATTATGATTAAAACAATTTAAATCAATAAAAATACAAAAATAATTTATTTTCCAGAAAATAAAAATGTGATAATTTTTTTTAGGATGTCAAGATGTTACACAAAAAATTTCATGATTTTTAAACAAAGATGGATTTATTATGAATTTTTAATGATTAAATATATCATGCAAATAAATAAACGAATTTAAAAATAAAATAAATAAATAAATAAAATGAAATGTAAAAAGGTAACCCACCTCATGTGGGGATCGAACCCTGCTGCATTAGTTAATATAACACCATAATCACCACTACACTACAAGACAACATGTTAATAGTTTTGAATAAAAAGTGTATTTATATTATAATCCTAACTTCATCTTCTTCCCCATTACAAACCCTAAACCCAAAAAATCATTAAACCTTCAATTCATCGATAATAGAACCCGAAATGATAGGGCTTCTAAAGAATGTTGTATAAGAAACAAAACGGCAAAAAAAAGATGAAACTTACAAACACGAATGATTGTCGAAAAGGAGTGTAAATAATAATATGTATATTTAGAATAGAGATATTATGTAACTAATTATAGTAAATGTCTCCTTGATTGTAGGATTGAAATTGTATCTCTCTGTATTATTTATACTCTCACAATGAATGGAATGAATGAATCTTTTCCAATATCTATTATGGTATCACTCCTATAACCGGTCCCAAAACTAAACCACCCTATTCCGTCGCTGCTGCTGCATCTCTGCGCCGGCTGCCCCTCTGTCCTCCTCTCCCTTCGTCACTTTATCTCACATCTTTCTTCATGGATTCCAAAACTTTACACCTCGCACTCACCGTATCCAACATCAAAACTCATATTCCTATACTTCTAGAGAAAGATTCACCGCACTACACCACTTGGAAGACCCTCTTCCAGGTTCACTGGCAAGCCTATGAGGTCCTTGACCCTCTATCGCCTAAACCGGCAGCCGCAACCACTCCTTCATTGTAACACCCCACCCCTCTCACCACCAATATTGTCCGCTTTGCCCATCCCGAGCTCACGGATTTGTTTTTGGTTGCCCAAGTGGAGACTTCCCAGAAGGTCACCCATCCTGGAATTTCTCCCACCTGAGCACGCTTAACTGTGGAGTTCTCCTCTCATCCACTAACATTAAGCCCTAAAACGCATTGGTGATTTAAGAGGCAAGACATTACTTATGAACCAAGGATGTCTCCTGGCCACGGCCGATGTGGGATTTTCCTGGGGTGTCACATTCACCACCCGTTAGAGTCTCATCGTTCCAGATGAGGTTAGAGTCTCATCGTCCCTGATGAGGTATGCACCCACCATCCCGAACGGCACAGGAGTGGCTCTGATACCATCTGTAACACCCCGCCCCTCTCACCACCAATATTGTCCGCTTTGCCCATCCCAAGCTCACGGATTTGTTTTTGGTTCCCCAAGTGGAGACTTCCCAGAAGGTCACCCATCCTGGAATTTCTCCCACCAGAGCACGTTTAACTGTGGAGTTCTCCTCTCATCCACTAACATTAAGCCCTAAAACGCGTTGGTGATTTAAGAGGCAAGACATTACTTATGAACCAAGGATCTCTCCTGGCCACGACCGATGTGGGATTTTCCTGGGGTGTCACATTCATCCTCTGATCCCACCGCCGCTGCCAAAGCTAAAGCAGCGGCTGTTGCAGCAGAACAACTATGGACCTGCATCGATGCACTCTTGAAGCAGTGGATTTAGGCCACGGTTTCACAACCCCTTCTTCGCATCATTCTTCAACCCGGTCAAACCGCTTACAACGCCTGGATGGCCGTTGAAAGTGAATTCAATGATAACCAGAATACTAGAGCTATATTTCTAGGTCAGGAATTTGCAAATCTGTGTCTTGAGAATTTTTCTTCCATGGGCGATTACTGTGATCATGCCAAACACTTGGCCGATCAAATGCAGAGCGTAGGCTCACCAGTTGATAACAGGATGCTGGTACTCAAGTTTTTGACGGGGCTAACGGAACAATATGATAGCATCTCTACGGTTCTACAAAACTGTGACCCGCTCCCTCCGGTTAGCGAAGTCCGCTTGCGTCTCAATCTTGAGGAGAGTAAAAAGAAGCAACAAGTAACTCGTGGATCCAATGCTGCTGCCACGACCCTGACCACCACAACAACCTCTCACCCGAAATCCACCCCTTCACCTACACACCCCTCACAATCCACACCGGTATCCAACAGACCATGAGGCAATCGTGGTCGCGGTCGTAACAGATCCGCAAACAGTCAGTCACGGTCCTACACCAGCAACCAACCCAACCCGAGTCACCCATATATCGTTTTCCCAAGTAACTGGACCACGTCACAGTAGACATCTATTCTCAATAATAAATTGGCCCACCCACCATGCCCTTATCCATCCAGGCCTAAATCTCAAAACTCCCAAGGGATACTTGGTCCACGGCCCGATCAAGCTCATCACACAACTTACTCGCCTACTGACATTGAACAGGCGCTTTATTCATTGGCCATCAACCCACCAGACCATGGATTGATGGACACTGGAGCCTCATCTCACTCCGTCAATGAACAAGGTATATATTCTCCGTCTAATTTTAATACTTACACTAATAAAAATATTGTCATTGGTAATGGCATGTCTATACCTGTAGTGGCCCAAGGCAACTTATTTTCTGTCGAATTTGACCCTTTTGGCTTTCTTGTGAAGGATCTCAAAACACGGGCTCCTATCCTACGATGCAATAGTACTGATGATCTTTATCCTCTTACTGAACCCCTGCCACTCAAGACCACTCCACCATCCTCTTTTGTTGCTGTTTCTCAAGATCGCTGGCATCAACGATTGGGTCATCCCGGAAATAATTTACTTCAGTTATGGAAAACTTAATAAAACACTTTGTCAATCTTGCATTTTTGGCAAAGGTGTTAGGTTGCCATTTTATGATTCTGTTAATTCTGCTAGTTTTGCTTTTGACATTGTTCACATTGATTTATGGACATCTCCCATACTTAGTACGAATGGCCATAAATATTACATTTTATTTTTGGATGATTTTACTAATTTTTTATGGACCTTCCCCTATCAAACAAATCACAAGTTTTCCACACCTTCACCACCTTTCACAACTTAATTCATACACAATTTGAACGTAAAATCAAACAATTCCAATGTGACAATGGCACTGAATATGCAAACCAGAACTTCAAAAAAATTTGTAATCATAATGGCATGCAATTTCGTTTTTCATGTCCCTACACCTCCTCCCAAATGGTAAAGCGGAGCGCAAAATCCGCACCATTAACAACATGATTCGAACCTTACTTGTCCAAGACTCCCTACCTCCCAACATGTGGCATCATGCCCTTGAAACCGCCACCTACCTTCTTAACATATTACCCAGCAAACTTCACAATTTTAAATCCCCAACATCCCTTCTTTACAATTGCACCCCTGAGTACGATCATCTTCATGTTTTTGGGTGTCTTTGCTATCCTTTCACCCCATCAACCAAAATACACAAACTCAACTTTCGCTCTCACCCATGTGTCTTTCTTAGTTACCCCAATAATCATCATGGGTACAAATGCCTTTACCTAAACTCCCATCAAATCATCATTTCTCGCCATGTACACTTTGAAGAATCAATTTTTTCCAATGCAATTCAATCCCCCACTTCCCCCACCTAACTATGACTTCTTAAACCCCACCATCAACCCCCTTGTTTGGGAATATTTACGCCACTCACACACCCCAAACACATCCCCCACACCCACTGTTCCCACAAACACACAATCCCCCACCAGCCCATCTTATCCTGGCCCACATCTTCACAGCCCACACTCCACTTCTCCACCACATTCATCGCCTAATACTTCCCACGGACCACACCCTTCAGAGCCTCACTCACACTCCCTCGGCTCTTCTAATAGCCCAACCAATCAGGCCCAATCCCACGAGCCCACCTCACATCACGAACCTGCCCATACTACCGTCCCACCCCATTACAATCCCACGGCCCAAACTATCCCCACCTCCTCCACAACAACTCCGCCTCCACAGCACACTCCTACCACTAACCACCCTCCCTCGCCTCCTCCACCCCCTCCTCGTACGATACACACTCGCTCCATGAGTGGTATCCACAAACCTAAACAACACTTCAACCTCCATACCTCCACCATTGTCCCACTTCCCAAAAATCCCCAGGTTTCCTTGTCCACCCCAGAATGGCACACTCCCATGACCAATGAATTTAGTGCACTTATTAAAAACAAGACCTGGGAACTTGTACCTAGGACCCCTGACATGAATATTATATGTTGCATGTGGTTGTTTAAACATAAATTCAAGTCGGACGACAGCTTGGAACGCTATAAGGCTCATTTAGTGTGTGATGGTCGTAAGCAACAGACAGGTATTGATTGTGGCGAGACATTCAGCCCGGTAGTAAAACCTTCTACCATTCGCCTTATTCTCTCTTTAGCTCTATCCAAGTCTTGGAAAATTCACCAGTTGGATGTTACTAATGCATTCCTACATGGAAACTTGGAAGAGACTGTATACATGCATCAACCCTTGGGCTTTCTCCACAGAGACTTCCCTAATCATGTTTGTCGCCTACGAAAGTCTTTATATGGCCTAAAGCAGGCTCCTCGTGCCTGGTACCAGCGATTCACAGATTTTGTCACCACCCAAGGGTTTCGGCAGAGCAAATCGGACAACTCCTTATTTATTTATTTATCACCACGGGTCCGAAACTGCTTATATTCTTATTTACGTGGACAACATCATTCTCACCACATCCACCGAGGCTCTACGCACCCGCTTACTTGACACACTATCGGGTGAATTTGCTATGAAGGATTTGGGTCCTCTTTCTTATTTCTTGGGAATTCAGGTCACCAGGGATGGCGACAAGATGTTTCTCCCTCAGCAGGATTATGTTAAGGACATCATTCATCGGGCTACCATGGACTCTTGCAAACCGGTTGCTACTCCGGTTGACACTCAGTCCAAACTATCTGCTGACGCTGGTCCTCCTCATGATGATCCCTCTACTTATCATAATCTGGCTGGCGCTTTACAGTATCCCACCTTCACTAGACCGGACATCTCTTATGCGGTTCAGCAGATTTGTATGCACATGCATGACCCCGGACAGGATCATTGGAATGCTTTAAAGCGTATCATTCGTTATCTTCAGGGTACCATGGATCACGGCCTACATCTAGGTCCTGTTCCTCATCTCATTTTGGTAGCCTACATGGATGCAGATTGGGTTGGGTGCCCTGACACGCGCCGCTCCACATCCGGTTATTGTATATATTTAGGTGACAACCTTATCTCCTGGTCCTCCAAACGCCAGTCCACTATCTCTAGGTCAAGTGCTGAAGCAGAGTATCGGGGTGTTGCAAATGTCGTGGCGGACATTTGCTGGTTGCGTAATTTATTGCTAGAGCTTCAGCACCCTCTCTCTCGAGCCATGCTAGTGTATTGTGATAATGTTAGTGCTATCTATCTCTCTGGCAACCCTATGCAACATCAACGCACGAAGTACATTGAGCTCGACATACATTTTGTTCGTGAACAAGTACAACGAGGTCACATTCGGGTATTACATGTACCATCCAGACATCAGATTGCGGATATCTTCACCAAAGGTCTCCCTCGAGTTCTGTTTGATTATTTTCGCTCCAGTCTCAACATCGGTCCTCCCGACGTTTCAACTGCGGGGGTGTAATAATATGTATATTTAGAATAGAGATATTATGTAACTAATTATAGTAATTGTCTCCTTGATTGTAGGATCAAAATTGTATCTCTCTGTATTATTTATACTCTCACAATGAATGGAATGAATGAATCTTTTCCAATATCTATTAGTAAAGAACCGAACTTAATGTCGCGATTTGGTAGCTCTCTGGACTTTATTTGATATGTTTTTTTAGTAGTTTTGGAGCATGAAAATGTGTAGAAAGTGAATGGAAAGATCAATTTATATAGTTATTTGGTTAAAACAGGTCATTGACTCGTCATAAAAGGTCTGGTTGTTTCGCCATTAAAACCCAGTTTAAAAGCTAAATAATAACGCATTTATGGGCCAATTAATCATAATCATATGAGTGATTTCAGAGGAGAAACGTATTGGAATGATTAAAGGTCGATATAAAGCGTCATAACTCGATTTAAATGTTTGCCGGAGTCTCGCCGGATCCGGTAATAACCGGCCGGAAGTTTTAAGACAACAAAAGGAGAGATCAGATTTTTTAAACTTTTTATAAATGGTAGGAAAAGTCCCATTGGCTTTAGATTTGCAATATTGTTTATAAAACTTATTATTTTTCTTTATAAAACTGAACCAAACTTAACAACTTAACAAGGTTTTTAAACTTTAAGCCTTTATAAAATTTTAACTTTTACAATTATGGCACGTTTTATATGTCAACACATACGTATACATAAACCCCTTTTTCAAAAAAATAATAATTAGAATAAAATAAAATAATAATTGATGAAGACTAAAGGTGAAGCTTCAAAATAGACGAAGGACTAAATTTAACAACTTGCTACAAGATGAGGGTGACGGTTGTCACAGTCTCCCCTACTTTAGAAAATTTTGTCTCGAAATTCGTTTCAAGTCGGGGTTTCTATGAAACAAAAGATGCTGTAAAAAGGCGAGTAGATTTTAAGAAATGCATCAATCATGATTTGACAAAGTTTAAAGTAGTGGTTTAATATCCAAAGTAAAAGTTTCAAAATATTTGACAGTTGACCTGAGGTTAGGAAGTTGAGAGTTTAAAATGAGAAAGGTTTTGGGAATGTGTAACTGGTGAAGGCACAGGCACTGATGAAGCAGTCTCCCCTACTTTAAAAAAGTTTCTGACTGAACTTTACTAGGGTATGCAACAAGAATCCAAACAACCGAGGGTGTAAGAGTACACAAGGTTTGAGTTTTATGTTTGGGTGGTCCAAAGAAAGATTCCTGGAAGACGAACTGAATCTTGTGTAAAAACCTTCTTGTCAGAAGTGATAGCCGTTGGTAACGACCTATTAAAGAGGTCAGACCCAACGCTATTAAATAGCCCAACATGCAATAAAAAAATAATGGGGTAGGTTATTAGTCAAACTCTTAGTCCGCTCCCGAAGTATCGTTAGTGCTTATATATAGGGTGCACTGCAGCTAACCCACCACACTATCGATATTTTGGACTCGTACTAATTGTCTACCAATAGCCTAAATGAAATTACACACCACCCCCATGCACCTGTAAACCCATGATTGCGTTCTGGACCGTAATCACCGATTTACCTTACACTAGGGTGTTATGCTCTTCCACGACACTAATATAAATAATACAAGACACAACGCGTGCAACTCAAAATATGTTAAACTGCAATGAAATATTATTCAAGCATGACATGGTTAGAGGTTCTTCCCTTTCAGGTTCACCCTTTAACCGTGATGAGAATAATGTGTAAGTATAAGACATGATTAGGGGTCCTTCACCTTTCGGGTTCACCCTTAACCGGTAAATTTTGCTCACATCGTTGGGTTTTAAACACCCATATTGATAAACTCTGAGGATTACACCGTTCCCCTCGGGTTAGAGAATACTCTGATCCGAGTCGTACGTGGGCACTGGCGTAGATCTCATACGAGTTATCAATTAGTATGTTTATTAACCATGGTGTGAACAAAATAATGAGAAAGTATAACATGGTCTTGCTCAAAACAGGAAAAATATGCATACAAAATATGTGTTCATGTAAGTATATAAGTATAGCATAAAATTTCGATTGAAAGAATTATATAACATAAATCGAGTAAATCATGATTACGCAAAATAAGAGTAAATGAGTTGAATCAAAGTTCAAAATCAGTGATGTAAGAATAGCTGCTAATAAATAGTACGAGAATAACCGCAAATAACGCGTAAGAATAACCACCAATAAAAGAATAATGCGAAAATAATCATAAATAAGATAATGCGCGAATATAACTATAAATAAAATGATATAAGAATAAAATAATGAAATTTATTGCAAATGAGAATGCGCAAAACAGACGTATAGTCTACTGCGTGAGGGTTTAAATTTAGTAGTTTTGTATATATGTACTATACGATAAAAGACATTTAGCAACATTTCAATGAGGATATGTCTAATATTTTGTTAGACTAAAATTTTTACGACTGAGTGAGTGCCAGTGTATAACAAAGAAAATTTCCGTTTATGAAAACATAGTTCACCCGAACTTTGTGACATAGTTGAAAGAATAGTAGTAATGTATGAGAATAACTTTTTAGAAATAGAAGAATATTTTAGATTCAAAACAAGTTCACATGAAAAGATTTTGTAAGTACACACTTTCATGTGTTTCCGAGAAGTCGAGTTGAAAATTGTTATAAAACATGTTATCAGTCGCAATTTCTTTTCCCGAAAACATATATTGAATCTGTTATATGAAAACAAGAAAGTTTACATTTGACTTGTAAATATGCAAAACAAGTTATAAAATGCAAGAGGAAACAAATTCATGAAATATGTGTAAATCAAATGTGTTTCAAAAGACCAAGATTTAAAAATGGCGAGAATGATAAAAGCCAACGTATATGACATAAATAGAGTTTCAAATATTTTGGAAAAATTCGAGGCTTTGAAATCATGTGAATGTGTAACTCATGAAAGTCAAAAAATCAAACCTTTGTATCTGGTAAAAAAAAATCAGAAACTAATTTATACCAACTTAGTTCTACTGTTACATACGAAACAGACGCAACATAGATTTCATCCCATGATTAGTGACTTTTGTTTAATTAATATATAAAAAAGGTTAATTAATATGTAAGCCTATGTGTTAACGTATGCTACCTACGTGTAATCCAACACCAATAATATCACACTTTTCAGGTGGATAACATATGTTAAGACGTGATCCACGTCTTAATAAAATGTGTACCATTGCACACACTCCATATGAATTTACTTTTTAAAATTTGGTATATTCACATCAAAAACTAAAGGTTTTTTACGTGCCTTTTCAAAAATAAATATATATGTTTTTCTAAATGATAATCCTATATTTTCAAATGATAATCCTATACTTTCATAAAAATTGATCTCAGACAAAGAAAGATTATAATCAATAATTACTCACATCTATAATCTATAATTTATACCAAAACTAAAATCAAATGATAGCAAAATTCTTAAAAAATCCCAAATCACGAAACTATATAAAACAAAAAACAAATTAGAAAAATAAAAAAAGATTGCCATCTAATTCTTAATATATATATCCACCATCATACCATTATTTATTAGTTAAGATGCACTAATCATTTACCAAAAGTTCTTTCCACATGATCAGAATGTGAACCTGCATTACAACAACGTTCTAATCAGCAAATTAAGAAAAAAAAATGCATGTATTTACTGATATTCAAGAAACCTAATAATATATTAAGCAATTTAGGTTCAAAGGTTAATACTAGTGAGGGTCCGAACCACCACGTCACCACCAATTCAAAATCCACTAACAAAATAAACATCAAAACAAAAAACACATGCCTACCACTCACAGATAATATTACGTTGGTAGTATTCTGATTAGGAACAATTGTATTCGTAAGGTAGTTAAAGCTACTCCAGTCTCCAAACACTAGGCTTCCGTCATCATTGAGACGACGAGAGTTTGGCTACCGTTGCTGGATGACGTGGGTCTGCCTGGAAAAGCTTTTCCGGCGAGATGGGAGCTTGGCTTTCTCTTTTCACGTTACGTCTTAAAACTATATCTCTCTTGTTATCAACGCTAGTTGATCTCCTTAAAAAGAAATATTTGTTTTAGGGTTTGTAAGATGGTCTCTTTAGTTATCAAGAAATGTTTTGTGTGAATTCCCGTTAGTTTTAATTAAGAAGTGATTTGTTGGGTGTAATCATGCTTTTTTTAGTTAGAATTTCAAGTTCATGTGCTTTTTGGTACGTTTTTAGAAAATTTTTAATTTTCAGGGATTTTTTGGTATTTTTTAGGATTTATTTAAATAAATTCTTGGTTAATCTGTGTGTTTAGGATTTTTTTTTTTTAATTTTTTAGGATTTATCATGATTTTTAGCGATTTTTTAGGAATTTTTGTGAATTTATTTTAGCGTAATTAGCGTTTTTAATAATTTTAGGGATTTTTTTTAATTAATTTTAGTGTTAATTGATTTTTTGGGATTTTTTTTTTTTAGGCATTATTTAATTACGTTTTATCTCTTTTTTCTTTTTTTTAATTTCTTTTTGATTTATTTAATTCGAATAAATTGCTTAGTGGGCCTAGTTTATTGGGCATGAGGCCTTAATGGGCCTAGTTCCTTATTGGGCCTACCTCTTAATGGGCCTAATTTCCTTAATGGGCCTGGCCTGTTGGGCCTATTTTTCAACACTTAGTTTTTTTTAGTCATCCTTAGTAAAAAAACAATTCGATTTTTTTTTATTTAAATTTTTTTATTTGTGAAGGTTTATTTTTTTCAACCCTTAGTTTTTTTAGCCAATTTTTCTAACCTAGTTTTTTTAGCCAATTTTCCTAACCTGGTTTTTTTTGGTCTTTATGGACATGTGGGTTCGTCGTTGGCGATAGCCGACGTAAGAACCCTATGATCGTGTCATTGTCAACGAAGTTGGCAATAGTCGTTAAAGCCTTTGGTCTTGGTTTTTTGGTCTGTCTTAGCCGTATGATTAGATCCTACGATCGTGTCGTTAGCCATCATTTTCGTATCCTTAGTCATTTTTTAAACCCGGTCATTTAGTTTAGCCTCGTTGTTGGTCAATTCTTAGCCATTAGGTTAGCCAGGGTTGAGATCTGATCGATTGAGTCGATCGTGTTATTGGATTCTTGCTTTAGATGATCTGTATCAAGGATCTGCAGGTTTAGAGATGATCGGAGATGTCGTATGGAAGCTCTGGTTCGATCTTATTCATGGAGATTAGGGTTTAGTTGCAGGTTTTGATGAAGAAGACGAAGAGCTCTGGAGAGGACCTAATAGAGGACCCTTTTCAAACTGGCATATTATATTGGGTATTTAAGTCCTCTTATATACCCATGGAGGGTCATTTACCGAGGTCACCTACTTAATATTACAGGTGACCTCGGGTCCGCGCAGCTTTGATCCTGGCCGTTCGTTTTTTACCTTGATCCTGGCCGTTCGGAAAAGCTTTTCCGGCGAGATAGAGTTCGCCGGAATTAGTTATTGTAACTGAGAATGATCGGTTGACCGGTGCATCATCATTGACCGACCATATAGTTGTGTTGTCTGATATGTTTGAATAAAATACGGAGAAGATGAAGTTGTTGGTTGAGTTGGGTGATGGAAGGAAGCCAGCAGAGAAGATAGAGTTGTTTGATACAAGGATTTTGCATCGTCGTTTTCGGTTGAGTTGGGTGACCGGTGCATCATCGTTTTCGGTAGATGAGTTTTTGTCACTAGATGGGTTTTCTTGGTGGTGCATCGTCCTTTGGAGATCTGGCTTTGAGAGATAGCAGGTGAGAGAGGGAATTGAGGGAAATTAAATTTTGAAAAAATGGGAGAGAGGGGAAGATATATATACTGACACTTGAAGATTTGAAAAAAGAGAAGAGGGCAAAATGACTGAAATAGCCTTGGGTTAATAAAAAATAATTTACTTTGAATGGTGATGTGGTGCATTGTGTCCATAAGATGGGTTTGTGGGGGTTTCTTTAAAATTTTGGGTTTCTCCTAGATACTTCGCCTATATATATATATATATATATATATATATATATATATATATATATATATATATATATATATATATATATATATATATATATAGGGGATGGTTATAATAAAAACCCTCCAAAATGAGTAAACCATGTAAACCCGTTTGTAGCCATTGATCTAAAGTGA
The DNA here is from genome assembly GCA_028751855.1 of Ambrosia trifida. Lineage (NCBI taxonomy): Eukaryota > Viridiplantae > Streptophyta > Magnoliopsida > Asterales > Asteraceae > Ambrosia > Ambrosia trifida. Next base: position 113,963,097 of record CM054122.1, read on the forward strand.
TCAATGGTCTAGATTCATTCTATATTATTTTAATATATTTATTAAGGTAAAGGACAAAAAAAGGACACAATGGTCAAATGCCATTTTTCTGAAAAAGCACATATGACAAGTGGACCCCACACATGTCACATCATCTCTCTCATACTTTTGTGACCATTGTCCTAAATCTGCCAGATACCCGTGTTACATATGTAACATGTGTGTGTTACGTAGGTTAAAACTGAGTTGCCAGTGTATATTATTTAAAAAATGCTGATTTATTATTTTTTTTATTATACCATGTTTTTTTTTCGTTTTATTGTACCAGCACCAGAATTGTTGCATACGTAACGAGAATTAATATGGTTATAGGCATTTTGTTACTTACAAAGTGCTAAAACCAAACAAAACGGTCATTACAAAGTGCTAAAAACTTTATTGATCAAAAAACATTCAAATGTACACAAGAATTGTTTCTTACAAAATGCTAAAAAACAAACAAAACGGTCATTACAAATCAACAAATGCTAAAAAAAGTATCATAAATAAAAAAAATGTCTACACTTCATTCTTGATAATCATCTTCATCTTTAATGCAAAAAATATGCTCACCTGCAAAAATAAAACAAAAATCATCAATTTACATGTAAAAGACCCCCCCCCCCCCCCGCTTAACGTATGTTAACCAACTGGATTACAAAAAAACATACGAAACTGATACAAAAAAACATTGTTTTATACATTTAGTTATCAAAGATTATCAAACATACGAAACTGATAGCAACTTAGTTCTGCTGTTACATCCGAAACAGACGCAAACATAGATTTGATCCAATGATTAGTGACTTTTGTTTTAATCAATATATGGTAAAAAAATCAGAAGCTAATTTATACCAACTTAGTTCTGCTGTTACATACGAAACAGAAACTAATTTATACCATAGTTTTGTTGTTACATACGAAACATGTGCAAAAATATAGGAAACAAATGCAAACATACATTCCACACATTATAATACTCATACAAACATGCACATACTGGTAAAAAACAAAAGCAGACATATTGTTGCATATGTTAACAGACATTAAAATTCACCAATTTTGATTAAAAAAACATATTAAACAAAAGCAGACATATTGTTGCATAGAACATAATCTGACTGCAAAAAACATATATGCTACACACATAAACAGTCTAACATAACACAAAGATTATACGAAAATATAGACGATAAAAACACCCTAACAAAACAACAAGATACTACAAACATAAAAACACAAAACTAAAAATCATTTTCGATGTTTAACATAATAAGTCACCCAAAAATAAGAGATGCTAGTAACACACAAAAAAACAACAATTATTTACAACTTAAAAAAATAAAAATACAGACAATACTTATGTACATGTGAAACAACAATTATTTACAAGAAAACAACAATTATTTACATGTGTAACAGGAAAAACACAGACAACATTTATGTAGTCTGCAGTAAACATAGAACAGAATTTGACATGCTAGAAAACAGAAAACATAATTTGACTGCAAAAAATAGACATGCTACACACGTAACAGGCTAACTAAACACAAAGATTATACGAAAATATAGACGATAAAAACACCCTAACTAAACACAAATATACTACGAACATAAATCATGAACCGCCACAACGTATTTAACAAAAAGAGATACCAATGTTACATATGAAACAACACCAGTTTGAGTTCTCAAATTATATAAACATATTATAACAAAAACATATGGTTTTTTTTTCAAAAAAAAAAAAAATCAAACTCTAATGTAAGTAGCCTATAAAATTCCTAAAAAAATAAAATAAATTAAAAAACCAAATCACATTGGACCTTCAAAAAGTGAAATATACCACAAAAACCTCAAGACAAATTTTAGTATATTTCTAAAAGTGAAATATACCACAAAAACGAGAAATATACCACACCTGTGCTGCAAGACGTGTCCTGAAAAAGGTTAATTAATATGTAAACCTACGTGTTAACGTATGCTTACCTACGTGTAAACATGATTAGTTATGGTGTTACATACGAAACAGATGCAAACATACATTTTCAAAACTATCACAAACAACTTCTTATTATCAAACTCTAATTAGCTTAAATTCAAACTCTAACCATTAAAAAAAAGAAAGCAAAACTAAAGCATCAATTAAATAACAACTTCTCTGTCAATATACACATATTTATTATGATAGTGATTATTTTAATTAAAAAAAGAAAGCACATTATATAGTATAACAAAAAACATCGTCACTTAGGAACAGTACCTTTTGTGGCATTTTTGAAGTTAGTAGGTTCTTGATGGCTATTAAGTTCTACTTTCTTTTGTCTTCTTCTAATCATACATTTCCCTGTCTTTTTCTAATCATTCATTCATTTCAACTCTCTAACATTCAAATCGTTCATCCATCTCATCCCAGTGGACCTTCGGACGTCCACGACAGAGCAGCAGCTGAGCAACCTCCCAACGACACAACCCCCACCCCCTTCATACAAGACCACACTCAGATCTGAATGTTAGAGAGAGAGAGAGAGAGAGAGAGAGAGAGACGCCCCATCGATAATAAAGGTAACCCCATGACCCTTCTCCTTTGATAATAAGTTGTGATGTGATGGTGATGATTCATATCAGTGGGTTATGGTGGTGGCTTGAAACCGGATGAGAGTGACAATAGGGACAGGATCATGGCGGTTAGGTGATGGTGGACTAAAGTAATTGATGTTGGTGTTTTGGGGTTAACTAGGTCAGTCAAGGAGTCGGGTCAGGGTTTCGGGTCAAGGACGAGGGACGAGGGGTGGAAACAGGGACGACGACGGTGGTGGCTGGTGGTCGGAGGTGGGACGACGACGGTGATGACCAGGGACGAGGGTTAAACCCATCTGCCAGCGACCCATTTCTGATGAACCCGTCTTCGTTTAAGGTAACTTCGACTACAGAGCCTTTTGTGTCGCGATGGTGGCTGGTGGTTGGTGGTGGAGGTGGCTGATGTTCATGGTGGAAGAGAGGTGCTAGTGGCTGATTATTATGGTGGAAGAGAGGTGGTAATGGCTGGTGATTATGGTGGAAGAGAGAGAGTGTGTGTCTTTATATAGGAGAGAGAGTAAAAGATTCAAAATATTAAATGGGGGAAAAAAGAAAATGACTAATATACCCTTCTAGACATAAAATAATATTTCTAATAATGAGTGATGTGGAGCAATGAGGGCCACAAGATGGGTTTGCGGGAGTTTTCTCAAAATTTTGGGTTTCCATAATCCCTTTCCTATATATATATATATATATATATATATATATATATATATATATATATATATATGGATGAGTTAAAATGAGAACTATGTTGAGTTGTGGGAACCATAGGAACTCACTTTATAGTCAAACATTAAATTAATTCTAAAATAAATGTGTGGTTGTGATTAAACCATAATAAAATATTACAACGATGTAGACATTTACGTCATATTTTTACACCTGTGTAAGGATGACATAATTTTTTTTTCATTTTTTTATGTCTTAGTTATCCATTTTTACATCAGTGTGTATTTTTTTTTAAATTCGCATTTTACATCGGAGTTCTCATGATTCTCACAACTCAACATAGTTCTCATATATATATATATATATATATATATATATATATATATATATATATATATATATATATATGTAGTGTTAGTATCTATAGGAAACTATAGTTATGTAGTAAACCATGAAAACCCAAGGTGTGGCTAGAATTAAGCCACCTCACCCCATTCCAAATTCATTATATTATTAATAAAAGGGTATTTTGGTAACTTAACCTTGCTTCCCTATCTTTCGAAATCAGAGAAGTACAAAAAGGAAGATTAGCTTTTTTTGATGTTCCCCATGTTTGTACCCTACCCTTTCTCACCAACCCACCTTTTCACCAACCCTCATATACCACCTAAGTCATCTTCATCTTCATCCTTTCATATTTTTTCTCCAACCTCCTCCATGGATTATAACATTGAAGATCCAACTTCAAACATTTTTCCGCCATTTTCATCGCCTTCTCGTGGTGTGATTCCGAACAACTTTGCAGGTGATGTGACTATTGCAGGTTCGTAGATGAAAACCCTATCCTCGTAACCCTTTTTTTCGTATTTTTCCTTTTTTTTTCATAAGCATGATGTTGGTACTGATTTCTATACATGTTTTTTGGTATATACAGCTTTGCGCGATGTAGAGCCTTTGTCCGTGGTAGGAAACAGTTCTTCATATGATGAAATTCAAGGTAACTTTTTGATATGAGTATATTTTTAATATCAAATTTTACTTAAGTGTTGTTTCCTTTTTTTTCTTTGTATAGCATATTTATCACTTTTTTCTACCTTTTTTTCTTTTTTTGTTCTGTTTTTTTTTATGTTTTATGTTCGTATATTTTATTATGTCATATGTTATGGTACGTGTCCATTACCACCAAATTTATGCTTATTCACACTCCAGATTGCGGTGGTGTTATTATGTTTTTTAATCATTTTGATGTTATGTTAGTTCTTGGGTTTTTAGAATAAAAATGTATTTACCTTTTTCATCTATGTGGTTTTCGGGTTTTGTAGTACAAGAGTTTTATGATTTTTTTAGTAAGATCTTGTACATGTAGTTTCTCGATGTCTAACAAGGGTTATCAACGTCCTTTACCTTTTTTTACACGCCAGTCTGTGGATGTTTATGTTGGTAACACATGTTAATGGTGCACCCCCTCCTTTTTTTTGTATTTTTTTGAAAAGTGCATTCTGGAATTACCATGCGTTTAATGAACTTTTTGCACGTCATACATCGCAACGTTAACACATGGTAACCCCTTTTTGCAAACCGTTGCTCGTAAGTGAACATGCGACACGAAGGGGTTTGTTAACACGTGTTAAAATTTTTTAGTTAACATTTGTGTACCACACACCCCATGACGATTTCTCTTTAGTCACAATGTTAGATGCCCAGTCACCAACACTTCTTAGTCACAATGTTTAACACGTGTTACCAAAAGCCAATGTTCAGGGCTGTTCACTTACCACCGCTTTTTTGTTAACACGTGTTAACATATGATGAACTTCAAAGGTAACTTTTTCATATGAGTGTTTTTTTAATGTCAAATTTTACTTAAGTGTTGTTTCTTCTAACAAGTGTTATCAACGTCCTTTACCTTTTTTACACGTCGTTCTGTGGATGTTTATGTTGGTAACACATGTTAATGGTTTGTTAACACGTGTTAAAATGTTTTAGTTAACATTGGTGTACCACACACCCCATGACGATTTCTTTTTTAGTCACAATGTTAGATGCTCAGTCACCAGCACTTGTTAAAGAAATATTAACATGTGTTACACCAATGTTTAACACGCGTTACCAAAAGTGTTGTCCATGCCTGTTCACTTACCACCGATTGTTTGGTAACACGTGTTAACATATGTTTCGTGTAACATGCGTTAAACCACATAATGCTTTAGTCACAATGTTAGACGTTCAGTTACTAACACAGGTTAATAATAATTTACTTCCCCACAGGTGTCGACGAAGACCCTCCCCCGCACTTCTTGATTGAAACGCCTAACGGAACCAGGTTTTGGATTCCAAACGTTGTCCCGAAGTACATACCGGCCGTTGGTCAATCATTTGATAGCTTTGACACAGCTTTGGTTATGTACAAAGATTATGCTGAGCAGGCCGGTTTCGTGGTCAAAAAGGGTCAGACGAAAGTATGGAAGGGTATCGCAACACACAAATACTTTCGCTGTAACAAATCTGGGAAACCGCAGAAGGGTAGGATATTTGACACACTGTCCGAGCAAGCAATGCTTCACAGGAATACCACTTTCATTCAGTGTGATTGCAAAGCGCATATGTTAGTCACATTCTGCACTAAAACTCAAAAATTTGTGGTTCACACATTCAATGACGTGCATAATCATGAGTTGGTTGACAATGTAAACCGTGACCTAACAAAGATTTCAAGGAAACTTACATTTGCCACTAAACAGTTTATTCACCAAATGAGTTTGAATCGGATTGGGCCTGTTAGGGCGCACAGGTGTCTTGTAGCCATTAAGGGGGGCCACCACAATGTCAACGGTACCCCTGTTGACTTTAAGAACTTTAGTAAGAATTTGAGAATTTTCATAGGTGACCGTGATGCACAGTTAGTTCTTGATCGGTTGCGCGACCGCTTACAAAATTTGCCTGATTTCTTTTTCGACTTCACTGTTTCTGATGGCCAATTGCGGTCTGTAATCTGGGTTGACGAGATTTCAAAGCTGAATTACAAAGCTTTTGGCGATGTAGTCGCTTTTGACGCCACCTATCACACCAACAGGTAACATGTGTTACTACGCAAACAACATAAAACTGAATCCTATCGTTGAAAGCTATTAACTCTATTATTGTCTCTCGAATGTGCAGGTACAATCTGATTTTTGTGCCATTCACCGGGGTTGACAACAACAAGCAATGTGTGACTTTTGGGGCCGGCTTGATATGCAACGAAACAATTGACTCGTACAAATGGTTGCTTCAGGGATTTCTTAAGGCGCACAACAGTCAACCAACCTTAGTTTTGACTGACCAGGACCCAGCCATGCGGCAGGCGATCATGCAAGTCTGGCCTAACTCACGCCATAGGTTATGTATGTGGCATATTATGAAGAAATTGCCATCGAAGGTTAGTACGAACTGTCTGATGTTAACACATGTTACTCGCATTTAGGGTTCATGGTGGACTTTGTTCACACTTACCCACCCTTGTTATGCCCTACAGATAGCAGCTGAGAAGCTACAAAACACAGAACTAAGGGCTTGCATACATCGCCTTGTGTGGAGTGTGTACATAAAGCCATCAACATTTGAGAGTCGTTGGCAAGACTTGTTGGCAACTTTTGGTCTTGAAGACCATGAATGGTTGAATGAGATGTATGAGATAAGGGAACGATGGGTTCCGGCATATTTCCGCGACATCCCTATGTGTTGCCTAATGAAGACAACTTCTCGCTGCGAGAGCTCCAATGCTGCTTTTAAAGTGAACTCCACTAGTGCCAATACCCTTGTCCAATTTATGCTCTGTTATGAAGCCAGAACTGATAGCCAACGTTATCGGCAAAGACTTTCTGAGTACAAAACGTCGTCAACTGTGTTTCGTGCAGCCACTGATCTAGCAATTGAGAAGCACGCATTCATGTTATACTCTCATGCTGTTTTTATAGAAGTTCGCAAAGAAATCACAAAGGGGCTGTTATGTTGTTACGTCTCAAATACCAAAGAAGAGGATGGCCTTACTGTTTTTGATGTCACCCACCTGGACCGTAGGCGTGACGTCACAGACATCTACAAGGTTTTATACGGGTTTAGATATTGTCTACACTGTTTGGTATTGCTATTTTTAACACATCTTATGCTTTTTGACCAACGGTGACTCTGGGTTAACACATGTTACTCATCATCGCTTGCTCAGACACCTTAATTCTAACCATCCGGTAACCCTAGTTATCACACCTTACCAACAAACATTGTGATAATTTTTTTTGGCATTTTTGGGGTTTTAAAGGTGCTATTTCTGGGTTAACATGTGTTAACACATTTTCTCACATCAAGGATAACACATGTTATTACACACGTACTTAAAGTCGACATATTTTTTGGTGAACCATGCTGTTTTAAGTTAACACATGTTAGTTACAGGCACACAAAATACACATGTTAGCAGAACCTTTTTAACTTTGTTTTTGTGCTGATTTACCACAGGTTAAGTTTTCCGGAAGTGATAACACTGTTGTTTGTTCTTGTATGGGTTTCATACGAATTGGGTATCTATGTCGCCATGTTTTTTGCGTTTATCGCATGAAGAATGTTGATTGCATACCGGATCATTACATCATGGACCGTTGGCGTAGGGACATTTTGCCAAAACAGGTTTTTTGCATTGCAGGTCGGTATGGTGTAGACACAAATCCAGAATCCATCCTTAGGAATCAGGTGCTTGAGTTGGTTACTGAGTGCGTGGACGTTGTGCGTACCGACACTGAATCTCTAGCGTTATTGGTGGAAAAATTAAAGGAACTCAAACTTGATTTGTTATCAAAAGGCTCTATTGAACTCAACCAGAAGGAAGCAAATGAGTCTGAGATGGAGGAGTTGATTGGTCAAGAGATGGAATGCGAAGTTGTGGTAAACAACCCTGATGTTGTTCGCAATAAGGGATGTGGGAAACATCGACGTATCACAGGCCCGGGAGAGAAAGCTAAAGAAAAGCCATCTAAGGTACCACGTCTATGTCGCACCTGCAACAAATATGTCATTGGCCACGATTCTCGCAACTGTGAGAAGGTTTCGCAGCAAGAACTTAACCAGAGCCTCCAATCCGGAGGTTCTGCGGAGTATTGTCACATCAGCCATGATTGCCCAGCACTTAGCCGCTTTGGGATTTCTTTTTTTTTTGAGGCCGTGTTATGTACACGTAACAGTTTAAGTTAGCATCCCTATTTTGTTACATACTTAACACCTGCCCAACTATCATTTTATAGCGGCTAGTCAGTGCGTAGACTCTCTTTTAAAAACCTTTGTTATGTATGTATTAAACTATGTGACGCCCACGGTGTCCCTTTTGGAATATAGGCTGTATGTGCTTTTCTTAAATTGTTGTGCTCCGTTTTTACGTGGTTAACAGTTGTTACTTATTTGGCAAAACTCAGGCAAAGGTTTATGTTTTCCCCTAAATTGTTTTTGGTAGTTTTAAAATTAAACCGTGTTATTCATAAGTTAACATTTTGTTAGTTCGGCGTATGTATAAACCATATTATTCATAAGTTAACACTCGTTAGTCATCCAAAAAAATGTGACTACTCGTGCAATCAAATAGTCACCAAGGTTTTGTGTGTTCTCCTGGTGACATGTGTTAATTTAAAACAGTTCGTTTGGTATCAAAAAGTTTGGCTTATATATATATATATATATATATATATATATATATATATATATCCCCAACTAACAAGTGTTACTAAACGTCTTTCAAATAACACGTGTTACTAAACGACTTTCCGATCCACTAATACATCAGGTCTACCTAGCACGTCCTACCACTGATAGGTATGACGTTCACATACATTATTGCTATGGGGTGCTACACTAAAGATTACACATGTTATTCATATGCCCTTTAATAGGAGGTTAATATCATACTAACGCATGTTACCTAATGCGGATCAGAAACATACACATAATTACTAATACACCACACCATAAAACAATTAAACAACCACCACCATAGGCAGCAACCTACATTTTATGGCATAAATTTATTTTGGCATCCAAATTCTTCATCGGTCCTGATCTGCGACCTAGGGCTACGCTCACCTTCCCAAGGATCGTGCCAACCCCACTCCTGTAGAGTTTTGGGTGAATTCGGGCACAAGGGGCAACCACAGAACATGTGATCATAGCACAAGTTTGGTATCTTACCACCATCTGGCATGGTGATAAATTCACCAGACAAATCATATGACGGTCCCGATTTTACACCTGCTGGGTCCTCCTGTTTGGTGCTTGGTGAACACTTTACTGTTGAATGACCGGGGGATTGTCGCGGTCCGTCAACCAAAGTTGGAGAAGCCTTCGAAGCCTCATCCTTTGGTTCACCGGTCCGTCAACCAAAGTTGGAGAAGCCTTCGAAGCCTCATCCTTTGGTTCACCGGTTTCTACATATGCTGTCCCGGGTGTTGAGAGCATCTTACGAACAGGCCTTGGAGTATGTGGTTCCGTAGACGCCCCCTCACATCTACTATTTGGACATGCCATGACTATCTTATAATAAACCCACACCCACTTCCCTCATCCACACACCTTCTATATAACAATTACAAAGAAGAAACCTCAACCCTCAACTTTATTTATATAGTAGATGTGAGTTGACATAAAGGAAGATTGTGTCATAAAAGTAAATCATTACCTTTTTCCTTTATATCAAATCACCTTTTTCATGGTGTTGTCACTATCAAATCACCTTTTTTCAAATAGTAGATGTACTTTTTGTACTTTTATATCAACCATTACACTTTTTTATTTTCACACGTTATGTACTTTTTATATTTTCTTATTTTTATTACTAATGTCATTATCAAATTGTACTTTTCTAAATTCTTTATTTTGTGGACTAAATCCAATCCCTCCACATGGTCAGATTGTACTTTTTCTGGCTTCTTTATTTTGTCTACTTTCTTAAAGACTACCAACCACAAGTTTGAATTTATAAACTCACACAAACAAAAGTTAAACAAGTGTTCATCAACATACATGCTGACATACTACCAACTATAATGGCATGTATAAAGGATGACACCAAAATATTACAAGTTTAGTGTGGCTAGGCTGCCACCAAAATAATACAAGTTTTCGAGTTACTAACATAATATTTTCCTAACCATTAGTGTTTGTTTTCACTAGCGACCATGGAACATGTCACTACAAAAAAAAGATGATTCAACTTGTCTCTACGTATCAACGTAGGCAACCTGCTTCAACCTGCCCCTTCAAAAGATTCATCGGTGATCTTAGGATGTGTGCGGCAAATTTCTTGCGTAACCTTCTTACCTCCCCTAACTTCTTTGAGCCATTGGTGCTAAAGCCAGCTTCAAACCGCTCCCCCTTCCCCATGAATTTCTCCATATGCCGCATCAAAAAAACACCGCAGTCATCCACATTGTTACGGGTGGCCCACTCAAGCTTCTCTCTTTGTATCCTTTGCTCGTTGATTGCATTCGCCCTTGGGTGTTGTATTTCCCGCATATAATTGACCAGCATATGCTTCTGTTTAAATAACACTTGTTAAAAAACATAGTGTAAAAACCGACAGAAAAACCATAACATGTGTTAGCAAACCACTTACTATCTTATATGGCGTGTCCTTCTCAAAATAGTTCTTGCTGTCTACCACTGGGATACCAAGTCTTTCAGCTGCATTGTCTATTACAGAGACCGACGGGTATTGTAACATTACGCATTTAATACTTGTACGTTACGCACCGACATTTAATAAAAACGTCAAGTTTCATATTTACCCTCGCAATTATTATTTTTGTCGCTTTTATGGAACCCTAATGATATATATATTATTATATATATATGTGTGAGTGTTAAATAAAATCAAAAAAAAAGTGTTTGCCTTGGCCGGGGTTCGAACCCGCGCCAAGGACCGGCCCAAACTAACCCTCAATGCACAAACCAGCTGGGCTGGCCTTCTGTTTGAGATAAACCCAGACTCGTTTTAATTATATACGCGCGTTTAAAATCCTCACAGTTGACTAGAAAAGTCAACTGTGGGATTCCTTGTTGCCCAATCCATCAATTAATCACGTAATTGTTATACCTTTAGTATACTCGTGCATTATCCGGCCCAATCCAACCAAATTACACACAAATTACACGGCAATTGTTGCCCTAATATTCAATTGGCCGCGTTATATTAAAAGGAAAGTCAACCCATCCAATTAACCCTAACCCTAATCCATTAGTATAAATTGAGGCCTCCTGGACCTTGACAACTCGCTCATACCTCTCTCTCAATCTCTATTTCTCTCTATTACTGCTCTGATCGTTGTTTATTGCTCGTGGTTGACTTTTCCCTTTGACCCGATCATCATCACCATTACCACACTGTGAGTTCAATTTTATTGGTGGGGTTTAGTCATCGGCATTCAAGCAACTATAGCCCTAACATTAATTGGGCTATAGTTGCCTGAATCGTCCAATTGATAAAGCTAGGGTTCGTCGTTATGGTTTGGGGATAAACTGGTTTAGGCTCTGCGTATTTAATTATTTTGAAAACAAAATCATCACAACCACCGGCCTAGGCCAGGTGGTTGAGACGCTTGGCTTCCACAATGGTCACCCGGGTTCGAGTCCCGGCACTGACCGGGTTTTTGGCACCTTTTTTCCTTTCTTTTCTTTTTAACCATTAAATAATTATATATATATATAAATCCTTTTAATCTTATAAATTCTTTTTAAAATACCAAAACTATTTTATAAATTCTAAAAAAATTATAATTACTTAATCTGATATAAAAGATTTATTTACAATTTTTATTTTTCAGAAATTCTTTTATATAATATTTATAATAATTAAATCATTTTTATACAATTATAATTATAAAAATCCATTATTATATCAAAACAGTTTTATTAAATTTCCCAAAATTTATCCTGACTTTTTATAAAGTCAACCTTTACTGAAATAATTTTTAATTCAGTAAAATCATTTATTTAGTATTTTAATCAATTTTTGTAAGATTTAATCATATTTAATTCATAATAAATCCAATTTTCATCATTTTTACACCAAAATTTTATACAAATTATTTTTAATCATTTAAAACAGAATTATGACTTTTAAAATAAGATTTCTTTAATTTTAGTATTTTTGAATATTAAAGTTAATAATTGGCTATTTATAAATAAATAGATTTAAAAATCTATTTTTAATGAAATAATTTTATAAAAATTATTTTATTGCTTCAAACACTTTATTGTACTCATTCAAAATTCAAACTTTATAAAAAGACTATTTTTCATTAATTATCCAATTTTCTTTATTTAATTAACATTTTTAAATTAAAATTAACAATTGATTATCCCCAAATCGAAACCCTAGGATACACATATTAGTTATTAGACTTAGACTTATTGTATATTACCTCATTATAGGGTAATATTTGGAATCACTTTGGGCAACACAATTATCATATCTTTTTCAACAAGTTAACATTTACTAAGGTGAGTTTACATAGCCCCTTTTATCACCACTTTTGGGGTGAAACATGTTATAACACTTTTTCATTGCAATTCAATCATCAATGTGTTGTGTGTTTTCTATGTTGCATATTGTCTCGAACATGATTAGAGTAAGCACATTCTAGCATAATCATTAACATTGATCAGCCGCCGGTATACATTGATAGATCTATTGGACTGACAATCCCACCCGGATACGTGCCTCCTACAAAGGTTACGTGGGTGTTTGTTATCGCATAACATTATTCATTGGGACCATAAGTGTATGGTATGTATTATTTTATAACAGTCAGCAGGGTTGATTATGCACTCGATTTATTTCTAATATGTTTCTCACATATGGGCTAGATTAACATGACACATGAATTGCATAACATTTTATTCATTTTACCATCAAAAACCTATGTAATTCTCACCAACTTATGTTGACCCAAAATACTTTCAAAATTAACATGTTTCAGGTAACAATGAAGCTGAGGCTTGAGTTAGCATGAGGATTTATCTTGAAGTTATTTGAAGTTTTTTTGAAGTTATTGTTTGGATGTTATGTATTTGAATTCTTAGACATTATTTCACATTTTGGATATTATGTTTGAATAAATTATTTAAAATTTATATTATACCATGTGCTACTGAAAACAATCATCAATACGTGGCACCCCGACGTTTCCGCCATCGGTTGGGGTGTTACAGATTGGTATCAGAGCCTTGGTTATAGGGAATTAGGTTATTAGAAATAATCTAGACTATAACCTTAGGGACTAAAACAGTACTTGCTTCTCCTACTTGTAACCCTAATTGCTTCCCTAATCCTATCCTTATCCTATGCCTTAAACCCACATGTGACTACTCTTAATTGTCTGCTGCAATCCTGATCCACCATTAGATTTATAGGACCAAATCCTCAGGTTTAACCTGAACCCCCTTGAGATCTCGTCGAAGTTCTAGATTTTAATAACGAACACGTGCAATCTGGAAGGGTGAACGCCTGTATTCTGAGTCTTCTGTCTAGGCTGGCATTGCGCATATATCCCAATCAGACGAGGGACCCGGATGCCTACCTGGGAATTCTCGGGATGAGTGTTCACTTATAGGCTAAAGCATGTCTTCATATGTTATTAGAATTTAGAATCTTTGATAAGTCAACGTTTTCGTTTATTCGTTTTGATTAATGAATAAATGATTACATTCCTTATATGAACTCTCATTCATTTCATTGTGTCTATTACAGATCATGCCTCCTCGTCGCAGCACTCGCAACAGCAATGGTGAGAACCCCGCAGAAGGTAGTGATAACCATAACCACAACCATGACCAAGTTCCTAACCACAACAACAATGGGGTCGATGCTCAACTGGCTGCAATCATTTCTCAACAAATGGCGCAGCAAATCGCAACTCTGGTTCCCAACTTGCTTGCTCAGGTCATCCAATTGAATGGGAATGGTCACAACAATGGGAACGGGAATGGCAATGGTAATGGCAATGGCAATGGACCCCAAGCTTGCACCCTCAAGCACTTCAACTCTTGTAACCCTCCAAAGTTCAGCGGTGAAGAAGGAGCAACTGGACTTCTCCAATGGTTTGAGGGTATTGAAAATACCTTCATCAACAGTGAGTGCCCCAACAATTTCAAGGTTCGTTACGCCATGAGTGTTCTCCATAAACGAGCACTCACTTGGTGGAATGAAGAAAAGCGTACTCGTGGGGCCGAAGTTGCTCTTGCTATGACTTGGGACCAGGTCAAGGAGATCATGAAGGAGGAGTTCTGTCCTCGAAATGAAGTTAAAAAGCTTGAGGATGAGTTTCACACCTTGGCTCAAGATAGTGGGGAAAATCTTGCCTACAACACCCGCTTTCATGAGCTTAGCTTATTGTTGCCACACAAGGTTACTCCTCTGCCGGTAGCCATCGAGAAGTACATCGGTGGTCTGCCCATGCAAATCCAGGACACTGTTTGGGGTAGAAATCCTGCAACTCTGGAAGAGGCCAAACGTCTAGCGGCCACTCTTACTGATAATCATGTGAAGAATGGTACTCTGGTTCGCAAGGGCTCTAAGAAGACTGTTGCCAAAGATACTCCACAGCCTGCAATTGAAGTCAAGCCTGAGACCTCAAGCAACAAGAAGCGCAAGGCTAGAAACTATATGGTTGCTGCTACTCCACCTGCTGCCCAAAACCCAGCCAAGAAACCATACACCGGACCTCACCCTTTGTGCAACACTTGCAAGTATCACCATCCCACACAGGTGCCATGTCGATTCTGTACTAAGTGTCAAAGGTATGGTCACCTGGTGAACGTCTGCCGATCTCCTGCTGCCCAAGACAACAACCCAGCTCCCAACCAAAACCAACAAAACAACAGGCCTACTCGTGGTCAATGCTACGAGTGTGGTAACCCAAATCACTACATCAACAACTGCCCTAACCGTAACCGTAACCAGAACCAGAACCAGAACCAGAACCAGAACCAAAACCAAAACAAGAACCGCAATCAGAACCAAGGTGCTCGAGTTCGCGCCTACAATCTCAACGCTAATCAGGCCCGTGACAACAATGAAGTGGTGAATGGTACGTTTCTCATTAATAATCACTATGCATCCATATTATTTGATTCAGGAGCTGATAAGTCATTCGTGTCACTGAAGTTTGAACCTTTACTTAACTTACCCCACACTAATCTAGAAGACCCTTTTGTGGTAGAGGTAGCTAACGGGAAGTCTATTTCGATCGGTTCTATTATTCGTAACTGCTTGTTGAATCTCAATGATCATACTTTCCCTATCGATCTTATTCCCATGCATCTTGGTAGTTTTGATGTTATAGTAGGCATGGACTGGTTATCAACTCATCGTGCCGAAATTCTGTGCTTCGAGAAAGTCATACGCATTCCTCTCGAATCTGGTGAGATTTTGAAGATCTATGGTGAGAAACCCTGTGGTGAGCTTAAGCTTATGTCTTGTACTACTGCCCAAAAGTACTTACGAAAGGGGTATACAGCCTTCTTAGCTAACGTGATAGAGAAGAAGGACAAAGGCAAGAGTATCCAAGACATTCCTATTATTCGAGACTATCCTGAAGTTTTCCCAGAAGATTTACCTGGTTTGCCCCCTGCTCGACAAGTGGAGTTTCGTATTGATCTTGTTCCTGGTGCTAATCCGATAGCTAAAGCTCCTTATCGTCTTGCACCCTCTGAGATGCAAGAACTTGCTAGTCAATTACAGGAGCTTTCTGATAAAGGGTTCATTCGCCCTAGTTCTTCTCCATGGGGAGCCCCTGTCTTATTTGTTAAAAAGAAGGATGGTTCTCTTCGGATGTGTATTGACTACCGTGAACTCAACAAACTCACCATCAAGAATCGTTATCCACTTCCTAGGATTGACGATCTCTTCGATCAACTTCAAGGAGCAACCCACTTCTCGAAGATTGATCTCCGTTCTGGTTATCATCAGCTTAGAGTCCACGATGAAGATATTCCCAAGACAGCTTTTCGCACTCGCTACGGTCACTATGAATTCATGGTTATGCCTTTCGGTTTGACCAATGCTCCCGCAGTATTTATGGATCTGATGAATCGGGTTTGTAGACCCTATCTCGACAAATTCGTGATCGTTTTCATTGATGATATTTTGATTTACTCTAAATCAAAATCCGATCACGAGCAACATCTTCACTCTATCTTGAGTCTCCTAAAGAAAGAACAACTGTACGCCAAGTTCTCCAAATGTGAATTTTGGCTTAAGGAAGTTCAATTTTTGGGACATGTCATTGATATGAACGGAATTCATGTTGATCCTGCAAAGATCGAAGCTGTGAAGAATTGGAGTGTTCCTACCACTCCAACAGAAGTCCGTTCTTTTCTTGGATTGGCTGGTTATTATCGTCGATTCATCGCCAATTTCTCCAAGATCGCTGTTCCTCTCACTACCTTAACTCACAAGGGTAAACCCTATGAGTGGGGACCTAAGCAAGAGGAAGCATTTGAAACTCTTAAGCTGAAACTCTGTGAAGCTCCTGTCTTATCTCTACCTGATGGTAATGATGATTTCGTGGTCTACTGTGATGCATCGAACCAAGGTCTCGGTTGTGTTCTCATGCAACGAGGAAAGGTTATTGCTTATGCGTCTCGACAACTCAAGATTCACGAGAAAAATTATACCACCCATGATCTTGAATTGGGCGCTGTTGTCTTTGCACTCAAGATTTGGAGACATTATCTGTATGGGACCAAATGTGTGGTATTCACGGACCACAAAAGTCTCCAACATGTCTTCGATCAAAAGAATCTTAACATGAGGCAACGACGTTGGGTTGAATTACTTAACGACTATGATTGCGAAATTCGCTACCATCCTGGCAAAGCGAATGTTGTGGCTGACGCACTTAGTCGTAAAGAGCGTGTCAAACTCCAATGTGCGAGAGTTCGTACTGATCTTCAAGATCGCATTCTCCAGGCTCAACACACCTCAGTCACCCAAGGTAACATGTACGATGAAATGTCTTGTGGTGCTGAGACTCAACTTGAAACCAAACCCGATGGTCTCCTTTATTTTCTTAATCGACTGTGGATTCCCGACCGTGATGATCTTCGTACTTTTCTCATGAACGAGGCTCATAAGTCTCGTTATTCTATTCATCCTGGAGCTGACAAGATGTACCAAGATCTTCGTTATTCTTATTGGTGGCCTGGTATGAAGAAAGACATTGCTCTTTTCGTTGCAAAATGCCTCACTTGTTCCAAGGTTAAGGCTGAACATCAACGACCATCTGGTATGCTTGAACAACCAGAGATTCCTGTCTGGAAATGGGAGAGCATAGCTATGGATTTCATCACCAAACTCCCTCGCACACCCAAAGGTTTTGACAGTATTTGGGTAATCGTCGATCGTTTGACCAAATCCGCTCACTTTCTACCTATTCGTGAGAAGTATTCTGTGGAAAGGTTGGCACAGATGTACGTAAGTGAAATCGTATGTCGTCACGGTATACCTTTGGACATTATTTCTGATCGCGATGGTCGTTTCACCTCTCACTTTTGGGAATCTCTACAAAAAGCTTTGGGTACTAAGTTGAACCTGAGCACTGCTTATCACCCTCAAACGGATGGTCAGACTGAACGAACCATCCAGACACTTGAGGACATGCTCAGGGCGTGTGTCATCGATTTTGGTGGCGCATGGGATTCTCATCTTCCTTTGGTTGAGTTTTCATACAACAACAGTTATCACGCCAGCATTAACATGGCTCCTTTTGAGGCACTCTATGGTCGGAAATGTCGTTCTCCTGTCTGTTGGACCGAGGTTGGTGAAGCTCGTATTACTGGACCTGAACTAATCCAGGAAACCACAGACAAAATCCAGCTTATTCAGGATAATCTTCTCAAGGCTCGAAGTCGCCAAAAGAGTTATGCTGATAAACGTCGTAAACCCTTGGAATTTCAAGTTAGGGACCTTGTGCTACTTAAGGTATCCCCTTGGAAAGGAGTTATTCGTTTCGGTAGAAAGGGAAAACTAGCTCCTCGATACGTAGGCCCCTTCAAAATTCTTGACAGAGTTGGGAAAGTGGCTTACAGACTTGAGCTTCCACCTGAGCTAAGCAATGTTCATCCGACCTTCCATGTTTCGAATCTCAAGAAATGCTTAGCTGATGAGAACCTTCATGTTCCTCTTGAGGATGTGCAAATCGATGAAAGCATGCACATTATCGAGAAACCCGTCGAGATTGTTGACACTGGAATCAAGAAACTCAAGCGCAGTCGTATTCCGATCGTTAAGGTTCGTTGGGAATCTAAACGAGGCCCAGAGTTCACTTGGGAGCGTAAAGACCAGATGAAGTCGAAGTATCCGCATCTTTTTCCACCAGACTCTCCAACTCCAACTTCGGGACGAAGTTCCTAAAAGTAGGGGAGACTGTAACATTACGCATTTAATACTTGTACGTTACGCACCGACATTTAATAAAAACGTCAAGTTTCATATTTACCCTCGCAATTATTATTTTTGTCGCTTTTATGGAACCCTAATGATATATATATTATTATATATATATGTGTGAGTGTTAAATAAAATCAAAAAAAATGTTTGCCTTGGCCGGGGTTCGAACCCGCGCCAAGGACCGGCCCAAACTAACCCTCAATGCACAAACCAGCTGGGCTGGCCTTCTGTTTGAGATAAACCCAGACTCGTTTTAATTATATACGCGCGTTTAAAATCCTCACAGTTGACTAGAAAAGTCAACTGTGGGATTCCTTGTTGCCCAATCCATCAATTAATCACGTAATTGTTATACCTTTAGTATACTCGTGCATTATCCGGCCCAATCCAACCAAATTACACACAAATTACACGGCAATTGTTGCCCTAATATTCAATTGGCCGCGTTATATTAAAAGGAAAGTCAACCCATCCAATTAACCCTAACCCTAATCCATTAGTATAAATTGAGGCCTCCTGGACCTTGACAACTCGCTCATACCTCTCTCTCAATCTCTATTTCTCTCTATTACTGCTCTGATCGTTGTTTATTGCTCGTGGTTGACTTTTCCCTTTGACCCGATCATCATCACCATTACCACACTGTGAGTTCAATTTTATTGGTGGGGTTTAGTCATCGGCATTCAAGCAACTATAGCCCTAACATTAATTGGGCTATAGTTGCCTGAATCGTCCAATTGATAAAGCTAGGGTTCGTCGTTATGGTTTGGGGATAAACTGGTTTAGGCTCTGCGTATTTAATTATTTTGAAAACAAAATCATCACAACCACCGGCCTAGGCCAGGTGGTTGAGACGCTTGGCTTCCACAATGGTCACCCGGGTTCGAGTCCCGGCACTGACCGGGTTTTTGGCACCTTTTTTCCTTTCTTTTCTTTTTAACCATTAAATAATTATATATATATATAAATCCTTTTAATCTTATAAATTCTTTTTAAAATACCAAAACTATTTTATAAATTCTAAAAAAATTATAATTACTTAATCTGATATAAAAGATTTATTTACAATTTTTATTTTTCAGAAATTCTTTTATATAATATTTATAATAATTAAATCATTTTTATACAATTATAATTATAAAAATCCATTATTATATCAAAACAGTTTTATTAAATTTCCCAAAATTTATCCTGACTTTTTATAAAGTCAACCTTTACTGAAATAATTTTTAATTCAGTAAAATCATTTATTTAGTATTTTAATCAATTTTTGTAAGATTTAATCATATTTAATTCATAATAAATCCAATTTTCATCATTTTTACACCAAAATTTTATACAAATTATTTTTAATCATTTAAAACAGAATTATGACTTTTAAAATAAGATTTCTTTAATTTTAGTATTTTTGAATATTAAAGTTAATAATTGGCTATTTATAAATAAATAGATTTAAAAATCTATTTTTAATGAAATAATTTTATAAAAATTATTTTATTGCTTCAAACACTTTATTGTACTCATTCAAAATTCAAACTTTATAAAAAGACTATTTTTCATTAATTATCCAATTTTCTTTATTTAATTAACATTTTTAAATTAAAATTAACAATTGATTATCCCCAAATCGAAACCCTAGGATACACATATTAGTTATTAGACTTAGACTTATTGTATATTACCTCATTATAGGGTAATATTTGGAATCACTTTGGGCAACACAATTATCATATCTTTTTCAACAAGTTAACATTTACTAAGGTGAGTTTACATAGCCCCTTTTATCACCACTTTTGGGGTGAAACATGTTATAACACTTTTTCATTGCAATTCAATCATCAATGTGTTGTGTGTTTTCTATGTTGCATATTGTCTCGAACATGATTAGAGTAAGCACATTCTAGCATAATCATTAACATTGATCAGCCGCCGGTATACATTGATAGATCTATTGGACTGACAATCCCACCCGGATACGTGCCTCCTACAAAGGTTACGTGGGTGTTTGTTATCGCATAACATTATTCATTGGGACCATAAGTGTATGGTATGTATTATTTTATAACAGTCAGCAGGGTTGATTATGCACTCGATTTATTTCTAATATGTTTCTCACATATGGGCTAGATTAACATGACACATGAATTGCATAACATTTTATTCATTTTACCATCAAAAACCTATGTAATTCTCACCAACTTATGTTGACCCAAAATACTTTCAAAATTAACATGTTTCAGGTAACAATGAAGCTGAGGCTTGAGTTAGCATGAGGATTTATCTTGAAGTTATTTGAAGTTTTTTTGAAGTTATTGTTTGGATGTTATGTATTTGAATTCTTAGACATTATTTCACATTTTGGATATTATGTTTGAATAAATTATTTAAAATTTATATTATACCATGTGCTACTGAAAACAATCATCAATACGTGGCACCCCGACGTTTCCGCCATCGGTTGGGGTGTTACAGGTATTTTAGTTCAAATACCACAAGATAGTAGTGGTTGTGCTCTAAGACCGGGAACATGATCATGTCAAATTTCTGCAAGTCAATCATCTTCTCATTCCAATAGACAGCTGCCCTCATGCTGCTTCGAAACTTGTTCATGCGTGCCTCCTCACCAGTGTCACGGTCATTTAGCATCCATTCAAACTATCAGACAGACACCAAACATAATATATTAATTAATCATTCCCAGGTGTCTACAATTTGCATATAAATATCTAATAAAAATTACTTACCACAGCATTTGTACCCACAAACAACCTTGATTTCGCACCCTCAGATCTGTACCGTTCTTCATAGTTTAAAACTTCGACCCAACGATCAACTACAACATCTAGTACCTTGGTGCCAGCAGCTAGACTTTTGAACATCGCACGCGTCGCTTCCAAATTATAAGTGCTACGATACAGCACTTCCCTGTATTTAACAAGTGTTAATATGCATGCTATTTAACATGTGTTACCTGTTTTACGATTAACAACAACCACAACTTATATGGCCAACCCTTATACTTACATGTCTCTTGCGCATGTGCTTGCTACGTCACCTGCCTTACCCGGATCCATAGATGACCCTGTTTGCATCCTGCAACACATGTCAGATGGTGGTAAGATACCAAACCTGTAACACCTGTTAATCTTTTATATGAAATGATGCATAGAAGAAAACAATAACATGTATGATTCTTACAAAAGACTAGATTCTACAGCCGGTTTATCATATATGTAGCTCCAAATTTGGTCATCGTCCTTTGACACACCAGCGTGAAGATCCACCCCTCTTATAAAAAATGGCGACTTGTGGAGAGGTGCAACCAGCCTCTCGCGCTCTGGATTTCTCCTGCATGCATCAAGTTGTGCAACCACATTCTGAAGAACAGTCTTACTCCTACTCTGACCGGGATGCATCTGCGAACTTACTGAGTATTGTCCAGTCGCTCCATCAAACGATGTAATGGGCTCAACATCCATGACGTTATCCGGGTCTATCTCCATCGCCAGCACATTACAGATGGGAGTAAATTCACCTAGACAAGAAGAATTAACACAGGTTAATCATTGTATTTTACGACTGTGTAAACAAATAACTTTACTCTATTTGACATTGTTTACCCGTTTTCTTCTCATCATTTGGACGTTGGACGTTGCCTGTTGTTTGGAGTTCTTCCAGTTTGTTCGCAGCCGCCATAGCACCCAATGTACCCGAACAACCTGCATATGCTAACACATGTTAAGCATATGGGCAATATTTTTTTAACTCAACCACCTTAACCTTACCCGAAAGTTCGTCGTTACCCATCGAAGTCTCAGCCCCACCACATGTTGTTGCCTGCTTTCGCTCCTCCTTTAGCTTCTCATCACTACCAACCGCCTCGCCCCCAATGCATTGATCGTTAACACCTGTTATGTTTTGCCATCCAAACATACAATTTCATTAACCCCAAAATCAGTATAATTTAGTTTACGCTCTTAGATAAAAAAAAAACAAACATACCGGTTTCTGTTGCCTTCTCCATCTCCATTTGGGTCAAACCCACACTCCAATTTGGACCTTCAAAATCAAGGGCATCATTCTGCGCCGTTGTTTTATCGTCCGTTACCATGTCACTCACGGTTTGTTCATGCTTCTCTTTAGTATCTCCACCTGGTGGAACCCAAAAAAAAATTAGCATGTGTTAGATGCAGCTGCCATGCTAAAGATCTACCATATTCTGGTTATCCGAAAGACGAGGTTATTCATTTTCTACCTTTACAACCTGCTAGTTGGTGGTTATAGTTTCCCCCCGGTAACTTTGCCTCTTCAATTTCTACTTCCTTTCCATCTTCATTTTTCTTCATTTCGTTTACAAATGTTTTTTCAAGTTCATCGAATATACCCGGCGCACTTCCTTCCATTTCCACCAGATTGTCATTTTTGTTATGCTCAACGCCAACCTCTTGCATCGCAGCATCTGCCAAGCCGAGACACAGTTATCACATGTTACCAGCCTAACACATTAAATTATTTTATCTAGTTAAGTGGCTTTGCTATAACAACAAAAGATAAATAACCTTCTTTTTGATTGCATGGCTCAGTGGTTGGAACGTCCTCCCTTTCAGCTGGTGCTGACTCCAGTGCATTGGGGGTAGCAACGTTGTCATCCTCCTTCTTTCCTCCCCCGCTTCCCAACTCTACACCATCCTCTGTCCCTCCGTCGTTCAAACGATCCTTTTCTTTGTATTCTACATCGCGGCTGGATCCGGTTGCTTTACGCCTTAACCCCCTTTTCCCGGAACGCCTATCCTCAAGAACATCTGCTACCTTGTGCGCATGAGAACGTTTTCTTTTCTTCGGACTCTCAGCCTTGCGACGCCCAGTTTCAGCTGAAAACCATAACAGTTCAGTGTGTTAATTAAATTGTTGACAACAGGAGAAATTGGACTGAGCTACATTTATTACCTTCGTTCGCATAACTTTTTTTACGTTTCTCCATAGCCTTAGCCATGCTTCTACGATATTGACTAACAACTACATCTGGAGAAACTACTTCAGTGTTCTCATTCTCCTCTGGCTCAATAGCTGAACATGTATTAAATTAACTCATGTTATGAAAAATTAACTCATGTTAGTAAATATTGACTAATTACTCACCAGGTTCACTTTCTTTCACATCCACAGGTGCTTTAGAGCTACGTATTATTCGTATGTTTTTTTGGAACTGACTCACAATTGGAGTTGAACACCCAGGATCACCAGAAACCTCACCACTTTTGGTACCCGCAGAATCAGCATCTTCTGCATCCAACACACCCAAAACATTTTGTATTTGCTCACTAGCCTTAACACCTCTAACCCATATGGGTTGATCATCTAGAAGTGTAGCGTATTTTGCCTTCAGGGTTTGCACATCAACTTCTTCAGGATGCTCAGCACACAATACTCCTAACACATCTTCAACCCGCTTTTTGTACTTCAAGATTTCCTCTATGTTTTGCCCCACCATTTCCACCCTATCCTGTTATTGAGGAAAACGGAACCAAAAAATGACTAACAAATGTTAATAATACGCAAAGACTTGGAACAGTTAACACATGTTAAAATATTTTAATGCACAAACCTTAACACTTGGTTGGTCATCTTTTCCCCACGTTATACTTAGACGCTTAAGCACACCATTTCCAAAACCACCATTCCGAATTTCAATTTTCTCACGCTCCTTCAACCGCTTTGCTGTCCAATAAGTCATTGGATAGACACTATAATCAACATCCAACCCCGTGCAAGTTGCCCTGTCAACATACAATAGCTGCAAAAGGGCATATACCATGTTTCAATAACGCAAGACATCTATAACAGAAAACTATGAACAACTAGATAAACGTACCGTGAGTGTTGCAAGGGGTCCAGTAAATGCACTATGCGGATCACACTTATCCCAACTTTTTTTACATTGTCTCAGCTGCTTAACTAACAGTCCACACCAATCGATTTCACTAAATTTCATGTCACTCGACAAATGATATAAGATCGCTTCCCTTAATGTCCCTTGTTTGTGACAGTCAATCATAACAGTCACAAAACACATCATGAAATCCATACGAAAGTTAAAGCTGTCCTCCCCACCCGACTTTTCTATACTATCAACCATACTCTTAGCGGAAACCAACCTACATCTATACCTGTTTCTCCACTTCTTCACTTTTTTTTCCATTTCAGACTTCTTTTCTGTTGACATTATTTTCACCCCATCATTCGGTATGCCCAACAATTTACCAACAACCTTCTTGTTTATCTTCATCGCGCCACACGGAGCATGTATCTCCATTGTATCAGGGTCAAAATTGTCAACTACAAAGTGTGCCAATTTAAGAGGAATCCCATCCATCCTAAAATGCAATAGCCGTCCAAACCCCATCTCCTTAATTACTAGTCTTTGTTCTGATGACAACAATGAGATACATCTAAAAAATTGGAATGGAGACGACCTTGTTTTAAGCGTTGCGAACTCGTCCCTTTTGGACTTCTTCCTCTTCCGTCCCAAATCTGGCTCTCCGTCTTTACCTACCGACTGATCCGCACCAGGCGGGACTGCATTATTCCTCTTACGAACCCGGCTTCTACCTGACAATTAATAACAGATGTTATAACATTGTATATAAGTAACAGACGTTACTTTACAAACGTCAGATTCACATCTCTTATTATTAACAGATGTTAAGCAACTTCAAAAGACGGTACCTTCGCCGCTGGATGACGTCGCCGATACCGCACATACTAGCCTTTTCTCTGTTTACACACGTTAATAGAGTTAGGTTGTTCCCGAGACGATAGTCAAATTATCAACAAAATGAAGAAAAAAAACAACACTAACCTTTCTTCTCTTTTGGTTTAACGGTTTTCTTGTCCATAGCAAGTGTCCTTTTGACTATTAATATACATTACAACATTTTCGTCAGGTTAAATACTCGATTAACGTGCATACACTGTTAGTAACACGTGTTAGCTAATCCATACCTTTATGGTCAGATGATGCGGACATTCCTGCACACGCTGTCCTCTTGTCTGTAACATGTGTTAGCACACTTAGGCATCAGGCCACACTCTAAAAAAACATTAACATTTTTTTTCCAACGAAAATGATTTTTACCTTTATCCTTACGTGTCTTCAGGCACGCCGTCCCAACATTATTTGTGTTTTTCACTGCTTATACAACAAAAACTTATAAATACTAGGAAAAGATAAACAAGCTTTATGCTAAACACAAAACACGTTTTCAAATATACCTTTTTTTTTACTCTTGAGACATGCAATGGGTGTATCCAGGTCTGAATCATCAAATTCTGCTGGAAGAAAACAACAATGTTTAACACTAAACGAACACTAAAACACAAGGTTTACATTTTTCTTCTTACCCAATGCTCTTTGTGTCTGACCATACACACCAGCCGCAGATTCCCCCTCGGTAATAACAATGGGATCTTCATTCACCTTCCCCACCTTGTTACTACTATCCTTTATGAATATAACACTAGGGTTTTCAGCCGTAGACCCCACTGTAAGACGATCTACTGACCTTTGCGCTTTCCTGTTCGGAACCAACAAACAACATAAATCTTTTAAACTTCACTTCAAAAAAAGAAACCTTTTTTCTTAACAGTAAACAGTGGCCACGACTCGATAACAATAATAATAATAATAATAATAATAATAATAATAATAATAATAATAATAATAATAATAATAATAGTAAGAATAATAAAAAAACCCCTATTTTGTAAACAAAAAACCCATAATAATACTAACCCCTCCTTGTAAACCAAAAAACCCTAAATGGTAAAACCTTTTCCTGTTCGGAACCAACCTTATGATAATAATAATAATAATAATAGTAATAATAATAACAAACCCCTATTTGTAAACAAAAAAACCATAATAATACTAACTAACCCCTCCTTGTAAACCCAAAAACCTAAATGGAAAAGTTTACCTTTTAAATTGCCGCCGCCGGCGACTCGCTGACGCCATGGCGTTGAAGGACAACCGCATCCTGCTTTATTTCGAACAGCTACACCACCTATCTTGATCGTATACTTAATGTTTCAGCCGTCGTAGAAGTCGCCGTTTGGGATCTAGGAGAAAGCCGGCGAGTAATAAAGGAAGAGGAAAGGGTGATTTGTAGCGACAGAACACAAGGAAGGAAGAAGAAAGGGTGATTTCTAGCGAGTGAGAGAGAGGGTGTAGTTTTAGGCGGGATAAATGAATATGGCATAGATAGGAGAAATGACGTTTGATGTGAAAGGGAGAGAGTGTATGTTACATGCAAAGTGAACTCCCAAAAATACCCTTCCAGCTATCTTTAAAGAGTATAATATTATTATATCTCAAACAAAGTACACATGTTAAATGTCAACCATTGATCTAGGGTAATGGATGGATAGGATTAGGTTTCCAAGGTTTACTACATAACAAAGGGTTTTCACAATATCCATACCCTATATATGTATATATTTGTATGCATGTATGTATGGGGAATGGTTATAGAGAAAACCCTCCTTATTTGGTAAACTCTGGAAACTCTGACTTCCCAATATTTTTTTTTTTTTTGAAAAAAATAAGGCAAGTAATATACATGATTTTAAGCATTTTGGGCCAAAAAAATTAAAAAAGCGCCGAGTACTTTTTTTAAAAAAAATAAAATAAAATTTTGACTAACACATGTTAAGCGCTAATAACAGGTGTTAACAATGTGTTAACTATATGTAAACAGTAGACGTTTTTTATTTTTTAAAAAAAACCGTTCGGTGCTTTTTCGATTTTTTTGGCCCGAAATGCTTAAAAAAATGTATATTACATACCCTATTTTTTTCAAAAAAAAAAATGTTGGGAAGTCAGAGTTTCCAGAGTTTACCAAATAAGGAGGGTTTCCTCCATATACTTTACCTGTATGTATGTATGTATGTATGTATGTATGTATGTATGTATGTATGTATGTATGTATGTATACCAATTCTAAATTGCAAACGACACCCGCTTGAGCAAACCAAGGAAACCCCATTATATGGGCATGGTTCTTCCACGTCAACCATTTTGAAGATTAAAAAAAGGGTATTATAGACATTATACATCCTACACAATCTTAGTGAGATTAGTTTGCGAAAACATATGTTTGTTGTTGGGTTATATTTTATTATATGTTTTTTATGAGATAAGTTGTGAGAACGTATGTTTTTGTTTGTTGGGTGAGTCAACGTTTGAAACATGTGTTACTCAAATTATGGTAAATTAGTTAAAACTCTTTTTAAATAAATGTATGTTTTTTGTTTGTTTGTTATTAAAAATTGAATTTTGAGAAAAACATTATGACTTTATATTAATAAAATAATATAGATGTGCATAACTTTTAAGAAATGAAAAAGGAGAGATGAGAGAGAAATGAGTTAAGAGAGAGTAGATAAAATAGAGAAATGTGCTTGTGAAGAAGTTGTCAGGAAGAGAGAAACTTTAAAAACTGTTGGACCATTTTACCCTTTTGTACTACATATGGATCCCAACTTTTGATCAAAAGCATGAACCGATCCCAACCATAGATCATTTAGGATGGATGGTCAAGATGTGAGTTTCGCGAGTTTTCTTAACTAGGGAGGGTTTTCAATTTATCCATCCCATATATATATATATATATATATATATATATATATATATATATATATATATAGGGGAAGGATAAAATGAAAACTCTCTTGAGTTGAGAAAACCTTCGAAAACCCATGTAAAAAAATATTATTATTTTTTTTGAAAAAAATAACCAAGGTAAAATACATGTTTTTAAGCATTTTGGGCAAAAAAAAAAAATAACAAAAGCGCTGATGGGATTTTTTTAAAAAAAATAAACAAAGTTGCTAAAAAAACATATGTTTTCAGCTATTTACCTATGTTTTTAGCAACTTTGTTTATTTTTTTAAAAAAAAAATCCCATCGGCGCTTTTTTTTATTTTTTAGTCCAAAACGCTTACAAACATGTATTTTACATTGGTTATTTTTTTCAAAGAAAAGAAATGTTTTTTTACATGGGTTTTCGAAGGTTTTCTCAACTCAAGTGGCTTTTCATTTTATAATTGACACACACACACACACACACATATATATATATATATATATATATATATATATATATACAGTGAAGAGTTCAAATGAGAAGAACTTTCTTGTAAGAAGAAAAAAGAAGAATTTTAAACCAATAGGAATCTTTCATTTCAATACATGTATTGAATGTTAAATAAATGATTAATTTATTGTACCCCCCATAAACTAGTTAAATAAATGAAACTAACAATTGCTTTTCAAAATATATTTTTTCAAACCAAGCCTAATTTAAAGTGAAGGATAAATTCGATATATGTAGGATAAACGTATGATATTTTCGACATATGTAGGATGAATTTTTTATATGTGTAGGATAAACATATGATAATTTCGACATTTGTAGGACAAATTGTGATATGTGTAGGACAAATTGTGATATGTGTAGTCTAAAGTATTAATGACAAATTAATGTGAGAAGAGTTAATGTATTTGATGTTTATAGTTATGTCATTTCTTCTTTTCTTCTCACATGAAAATTGTTCTCAAATGATCCTCCCCTATATATATATATATATATATATATATATATATATATATATATATATATATAATCTAGGTGAAAAATTAAGAATTGGGGGTTGTCTAATATCACAAAGACCATACCCGATGGAATATTTGAAATTCTTTCTTCATCTTCCCATTCATAGAGTCATGTTGGTGACATAAACATCTTTTCTTCCCTTGGAAACTTGATTTCAGGTTCTTAATTCACCCTTGCTATGAATATGGACCAAAATTTGGTATATTGGAAGTGCTTCTCTTCTTCTTGCTTTTCTATTACTGCAGCTACCCTCTTGACTTGGTTTTAAATTAGGCTTGCATAGTGAATTTTTGATCCAGTATAGACCCCATACAAAATTGTAAGAATGTATAGACTTCCTTAATCCAGTCCTCCTATTATTGATGTTATATTTTTGTTTATCGTTTGAAACAACAAACTCCAACATGGTGGAAGTATCGTGTTCTTAAAATATCCTATCTTTTGTGACTGGTTATTTATGTCCCATATTTATTATGACTTCATAAATTTCTTCTGATGCAGGAAAATCGTCATATTCTTCTTTATGAGGTAAACCTAACTCATCTTTAAGCAGTGGCAAATCAAATATTTTTTTAGTGAGTTCACTGGTTTAGATTGTTCAATTTCATTATATCAGACATAAAAAAAATTGGTCGGTTCGACGATTCGAGTCGGGTATGTAAGGAGATCAAATAATAAACTTGAAATATTGTATCTTAGTTCATAGACTACCTGTGAATCTATGGAAAGAGATTCAAAGGATATGAGGTGGATTTCAAACATCAGATAAGTTTGTGGAGAGAATAAGATAAGTTTGTGGAGCGAATAAGTGGGATTATATATAAAGAGCATTCACAGCAGCTCCCCCATTTTTATGTGAGTGTGTCCCTCAAATTATATAGGGGTGGGTGTAAGTGGTTGTGAGGGAAGAAATTGGAGAATCTACTGTTTATCGGTATATTTAGGGTTATTTAGGAATCTTTTAGGAAAAACAGAAAACTATATTTATTTTTTAATATTTGTTTAAAGTGGTTCTGAGTGGAGGAGAGAGAAACTATAATGATTTTTAATGTAATATGTGATTGTGATTGGTTGTTTTCAAGTAAAATTAAACTGATTTTCAGATACAAGAAGAAAGGAGATCAAATGTTTTCAAGTACCATGACTTGTAATGTTAGGCTCCCTGCAATTAAATGTAAAACTCATAATATCGTAAATAAGCATGACAATAAAATAAAATAAAAAGTTACCTATAGATGGAAAGATACCCCTATAAACAAAATATTTCTAGCCTAAACAAGCAACTTCGTGGATACAAAAACATCTCCTAATGGTTGTTGATCACTTGAGGTGGAGGAGAGGCAGGGGGATTAGGGGAATGAAGGAAGGCGCATGTTTGTTTAAGTTAGTTTTAAAATCCTAAGCTAGGCCTGTTTAAAAAAATAAATAAAACAAAAACACGTTGTACTAAGTTTCGAACTCGGGACCTATTGTTTGAAAGGTAGAAGCCTTAACCATTGATCCATTCTTAATATATGTCTACGGGTTCATCCCAATTTTTCTTATGGGTTCATAACCCATTTTTCATATATATATTTCTACTAAAATTTGAAAATCGAGTGGGTTCGTTTGAACCCGTCCCTCCCTTAGTAAGTTTGCCCTTGTCTACGAGTCCTCCTATATCCAACCACAAATGTTGATCTTTGCATATGTGTCTTGTAATAAATCCACCTTCACCTTTTCACTACTTTTTTCTTGCACTTTCAGTGTCCCCGATAGTTGTTGAAAAAGACGTATTGGAGCTCTCTTGGCTTCTGTTGAAGAAGATAGTGTCTTGCACTTTCAGTGTCCCCCATAGTTGTTAATGAGTAACAAACGAGGATCAAATAAGGTAGTTCAAATGTTTTGTGAGGTAGACTTTTTCTGATTTGGAATTTAGGGTTTCGACAACGATGATTTTAGGTGTTTTGGCTGTAAGTGAATGGGATTCAAGTATAGTGTGAGTGTTTTTTTGTAAGCATTTGTCCACATCCTATGTTTTAATTAGTCGTTTAATGATGTCAATGTTACGATTTTTGTTATACCCCATTACTTGTAACTGTTACTAATGTTCTAACATTTTTACTCACTGTGTCAATTTCTCTTCCCCCTTTTCGAAATACTAAATTACATAATTGTCCTTTGAAAGTCCGAATACTTCAACTCGTTGATACCCACTTGCATGAAGGTTTTTGAAATTAGATTTATGAGGTAAAATTTGTTGTGGATATCTAATGTGTGCATCACATACCTAGGGTGAAAATATGGTATACGAGGATCAATTATGAGATATATGGTATACTCTTATGTTTAT
The DNA here is from genome assembly GCA_028751855.1 of Ambrosia trifida. Taxonomy (NCBI): domain Eukaryota; kingdom Viridiplantae; phylum Streptophyta; class Magnoliopsida; order Asterales; family Asteraceae; genus Ambrosia; species Ambrosia trifida. Next base: position 113,994,841 of record CM054122.1, read on the forward strand.
AGCATTTTTAGAGTAATTATCTGGTCCTAGTTGTCGTCTGATGGCTCAACACTAGTGCATTATAAATTTAATTTCAAAGAGAATGAAACTCGAATTGACCTCTTGTAAAAGTGGCCACACAAACAACATGGTTTCTAAAAAAAACGAGAATACTAAAGTTCGAAGCCTAACTAAGTAGCAGGACGAACCATTTTTGTGATCCTTTTTCATATTTAGGTTTTTGTACCATATTTTTTAGAGAGATGGAAAGAACATTTGAGACATGTGACAACCGTCACCCTCATATTTATCAAGTTGTCAATTGTAGTCCTTCATGTATTTAATGTTTCTATTTTAGTCCCTGTAAGTTTCGTCATTTTCAAAATTTATAAAATATCAAACTCAATGCTTGTTTCGAAAAGGATTTTATAAAAATTTAAATCTTAAAGTTCGTTAGAATTTTTTTGTTAAAAGTTAAATGTTTACAGTTTATTGTAAATTTTCGAGAAATGTCAGAATTTTTAAGTTTAAAGTCTATAAAGGAGTTTTATGAATTTAATTGCATTTACGCTAATGGGTTTTAGTACATAATCAATATACTTGATATTTCTTGAAGTTGCAGTATAATAAAAAGGTTGAAACAAAATGTAATTATGGGATTTGAAATCGTATATGTTATACACTAAAATATTTCAATGCTCTTTATGTTTTATTAAATTAAATTAAATGAAATATAAATATATATGTTACAAATATTTAAAGATATACTTGACTAGTTATTTTTCTTCCATAACCCCCACCATTAAGATGACCATAAATTGTGAAATTAATATATGTTTACAAACCGATTTTATAAATCACTTGTTCATCCATTTTGCTTCAAAAAAAATATGATGAAGTTATGTTCAATCCCACTCTGAAATCCCCAACTCTTGAACATTCTAAACCCACACAAAAGTCACTGAAATCGTGACCAGAAAGCTTTGATTCGTAGCTCAAAGTTTCGGTTTTTTCTTATCTTTTTCGACTCTTATTCGGCATTGTAAGTAATTAATCGATATGCCGTTTTAGTTAGTTTACTTCACTGATCATTAGCCCATGTTTTTTTGGATGTATTCATATCGAATTGATGATCTTGGGTTTCTAGGGTTAGGGTTTATTGCTTAGGATATTTGGGGAAGAACATGACTTAGGGTTAATATTTAAATAACTTTTACTTTGGCTTTAGTCAACAAAATGCTTTGTGTTGTAGTGGTTGTGTGTTTGAGTTTACTTTGGAAAGACACGGGTTCGACCCTTAGGACCCCCACATAAACTTAAAATATTTATAATAAATTCATTTTTGATTCAAAAATTTTATAAATTTATATGTAGTGTCTTGAAACCATAAAGAAAATAATCGTCTTTCATAAAAAAATTATTTTTGGACCATGTTATGTATTTTTAGTCTTATTTATGTCTAATTAGACATAATAAATGAATTATTTATTTATAATATTTAAAAGATGTTTTATGAATATTTTTCTTATAAAATATAAAGATTCCTATGTTGAAAGTCAAAATTTTATTTGGTTGAATCACTTGAGTAACTTATAATTAATTATGCAATAATTATTAATTATTGTAATTATAATTAAACTTATTCTTTATCTTAGTTATTCATAACATATTCTTCTTTAAATATTCAATTAAGTAGTATTTAAAATTTCATATCTTAATCATAGATTTTAATCATTTTATCTTGTCATACAAACAAAATATCAAATTGAGTTTATCGTAAAAACTCTAATTCCCCAAATCGAATTAGCAAACCCTAATGCCTTAGACCCTAGTTACCTTAGACTTTTTAGACACTTCCTTATTAGTATTCTTACACATTATAGGTTGAATTCCTCGGAATTCCCATTACTTAGCTCACAACCGCTTTAGTGGATTTTGATCGCTTTCGCAAACGGTGAGTATATCTTTTACCCCTTTTACCGTTTTACTACTTTGGGGTGACTCATGTACCTACTATCAAGTTTATATTTCCTTTTACTAAAATAGCAATTCTTATGTGTGTTTGCTTGTGTCATTTCATGTATCTATGACTTGTCAAATCATTAACCGGTGTGGCCTGACATTTCAATGAATAGATCTATGGTATATACCCTTGTGACTCTGTTGAGAGTCCCCGTCATTGCTATGTATTACATTACTACTAGCGCATACTATATATATCTGCTTTCCTTTCATAGGGTTGATTTGACCCCGGATACCAATTATTACATTTTGCAAAATAACACATGAATTGCTAAATTTTCCTTACTATATGTATCAAACGGGTATGCTCACCAATACATTTTTGTATTGACCAAATTATTTTCGTACATGTTTCAGGTTCTTATGAGATCACTTCTAAGCTTTTGGAACTTAGGCTTAGATTGAGATTTACTGTATTTTAGTTTAGATTGCTAGTTTTGATTGTTGTATTTCTTTCAATGTAATAAACTAGGTTAGAGTCCCGTGGGGACCCACAGTTCATCTGAAAGTAAAATGAAAAAAAAAGTAGGAAAATAAGAAATGTATTATGCAATATGATTTGGTTACTAAATGTTTGATGATGCAATATGTATGAATTTTGATGTTAAATGCAAAATGTCATCTAACAGTTTAATGTAATGAAATGATGGATATATCGAGTAAGTAAAGTTTAATTTGACAACTGCAAACTACATAGCATACTATCACAATATCACACATTACATCATTTGGGTAATATCTATATTCTAATCATAACTAAGATTAAGCATAGAACACTTGTCATTTAGTTGGGGCTTAACGAACTTCAACCAATATTACACATTACATCATTTGGGTAATATCTATATTCTAATCATAACTAAGCTTAAGCATAGAACACTTATCAATTAGTTGGGGCTTAACGAACTTCGACCAATGGTCCATTTTCATTACTTCAATCAAAATCTTCCAAGTCTTGCTTATTGATAGCTGATTTTTCACCTTCGAAGTTGTTATCATTGTCATCACGATCCTCAGAGTGCAGCTCATTTCCAATAATTTATGAAAACCTCCACCATTGTATTCCATATTTGTGCAGAACATAAAATATAGTTGTTGTAAAGATATGGATACGGTGATAAGTAAATTAAGAAACAATCCTTAACCCACTTACTTGAATGGGTAGCTTAAATTTTACATGTTATCTCTCCAATGGTTCAAACCGATTACATAGCTAAAAAACAACTAATAAGAAAATGGGTCCAATGTCACATGCTGTAATATAAATTTCCTATATTTTATTAAAAAAATAGACACCAAAAGGATCAACCCCAAACCCATTTCAACATGTAGCCAAAAGGACCCATTGTACATACACTTTAGGCAACTTTTGACATGTTACAAAATGCCGCCAAAAAACGTCATTATTTAAACTGTGTAAATATAGTACTTAACAATTAAAAATCTTAATAAATAACATCAAAATCATAATCAATCATTCAAATCAATGACATTAAAATAATCCGCGTCTGAAATTACCTTACCCATTATATACAAAATATTATTGACATATTAAAATTAGCACACTTAATGAAATCAAGATGATGATTATCGTTTAGTGACAATTGATTAAAGGAAAGTCGTAATATCAAAATGAAAGTTGGTCAACAATGTTAAAATGAAATTCGTAATATTAGTAACATCAATAAATACGATTAAAAATCTTAATAAATAACATCAAAATCATAATCAATCATTCAAATAAATTACATTAAAATCATCCGCGTCTCAAATTGCCTTACCCATTATATACAAATTATTATTGACATCTTAGTAATCATTATTAGTTGTGATTGAAGTAATATAATTCTTTAACAGAAAATAACATTTTGAAAATTTATATTATCATTTAATTTAGTTGTTAAAATTGGTATGACGATTAAATGATTTTATTATTTGTTATGGTTTATTTAGTATTGATGTGTCTCGAACAATTCTGCAAAATCGGAAGTATAGTGCCTCGATTGACGTGATCAAGTAGTATATTTATTTATATATTTGAATTATAAAAAAATGGAAGGATTCGTAATTGACGTGAATTGGTCAACAATGCTTAAAATTAGCACAATCAAACTCAAAGACATAAAGTCAAAGAACTGACCTCCATCAAATTAACAAAAACGTAAAAAGTTTTTTATTTAGATCGGGTCAACAATATTAAAATTAAGGTGGTAATATTAGTAATAGCATTGAAAATTATCTTGAATACATTATATATTTTAGGAAACTGTTAAATAGATTTAAATTATATTTATTATTAAAAGAATAATAAAAGTGTAGGAAAATAAATGTACACTCCTATCTTCGGATTATATTTAAATTATAAACTGTTAAATAAAATTAAATAAACGTTTAAAGTAAAATCGTATATGTTTAAAAGAATATCGTTTTATGACAATTGATTAAAGGAAAGTCTTTGAATTATAAAAAATGGAAGGATTGATAATTGACGTGAATTGGTCAACAACGCTTGAAATTAGCACAATCAAACTCAAAGACATATAGACAAAGAATTGACTTCCATCAATTTAAGAAAAACATAAAAAAAAATTTACTAATGTCAATTAGTATTAGTAATATATTCGGTCAATAATACGAATTTTTACGAATAGTAAAACTAAATTATAATATTAGTATTAATATTAGTTAGTATTAGTAATTATTAGTAATTAGTAATATATTCATAAAAATAGTAATACAAATATTTAATTCAGTCAATAAGATATAAATGAGATGAAAATTAAAAATCGTAATATTAGTTTTAGTATTAGTAATATATTCATAACTTAATTCGGTCAATAAGAAATAAATGGGATTAAAATTTAAAATCGTAATATTAGTATTAGTATTATATTCGTAAATTAATTCGATCAATTCAGTCAATAATAAATAAATTAGCTTAAAAATCATAAAATATAACATTAAATTCAGTCAATTATTATTAATGTCATTAAAACTCATAATAAAATATCATTAAAAAATGAATAAATCCTATTAATTGCAGGCAAGACCAATAATAATTTGAACGAATAATAATAAAAATAATATTAAATATAATTTCATAAAGATATATTGAACATAATTTCGTAGTAATATTAATATAAATAAATGAGATTAAAAAATCGTAATAAATAACATTCAATTCGGTCAATTATTATTAATGTCAATAAATAACATTAATTCTAACATACTAAAAATACATTAAAATGATTAAATCTTATTAAACATAAATTCAAAAAAAGTAATAATAAATAAATGATCTTAAAAATCGTAATATATAATATTAAATTCGGTCAATTAATATAAATGTCATTAAAACTCATAATAAATAACATTAAAAATGAATAAATCATATTAATTGCAGGCAAGACCAATAATAATTCATAAAGATAGACTAAACATAATTTTGTAGTAATATTAATATTAATAAATAAGATTAAAAATTTATAATAAATAACATTCAATTCGGTCAATTATTATTAATGTCAATTAGTATTAGTAATATATTTGTAAAAATAGTAATAGAAATTTTTAATTCGGTCAATAAGATATAAAAGGGAATAAAATTAAATATCGTAATATTAGTTTCAGTATTAGTAATATATTCGTAATTTAATTCAGTCAATGATAAATAAATGATCTTAAAAATCGTAATATATAATATTAAATTCAGTCAATTATTATTATTAATGTCATTAAAACTCATAATAAATAACATTAAAAATGAATAAATCCTATTAATTGCAGGCATGACCAATAATAATTCATAAAGACATATTAAACAAAATTTCATATTAATATTATTATAAATAAATGAGATTAAAAAATCGTAATAAATAACATTCAATTTGGTCAATTATTATTAATGTCAATTAGTATTAGTAATATATTCGTAAAAAAGAGTAATAGAAAATTTTAATTCGGTCAATAAGATATAAAAGTCATTAAATTTAAAAATTGTAATATTAGTTTTACTATTAGTAATATATTCGTAATTTAATTCAGTCAATAAGAAATAAAAAAGATTATAATTTAAAAATCATAATATTAGTATCAGTATTAGTAATATATTCTTAAATTAATTCGGTCAATAATAAATAGATGAGCTTAAATTAATTTGGTTAATTCAGAAAGGGGTCGCGACGCAGCTTGTTGCATGTCTGCCCGTTATCTTGATGTAATTTTTCTTGTTCTGGAATGAAAGTATTTTTTAATTAAAAAAAATCGTAATACATAACATTAAATTCGGTCAATTATTATTAATGTCATTAAAACTCATAATAAAATATCATTAAAAATGAATAAATCATATTAATTGCAGGCAAGACCAATAATAATTTGAACGAATAGTAATATAAATAATATTAAATATACTTTAATAAAGATAGATTGAACATAATTTCTGTCACACCCTCAAATTACCACTTGCGGGGTTTTACCGCGAGGCGCATGACAAACCAGGATCCAAGTCAACGATCACAATAAACGACACTATATGAGGTACGTAAACCCAAAAACATAATTTCATAAGCGGAAGCATTTAAAGAATTTAATCTCTACAAAACAGTGTTCCCAAGTATTCAAGACATTTATTACAAAACGTGCACTAAAATCTAGACGCCAATGCAGACCCGTGCGCCTAGTTCCGTTCATTGCTACCTTAGCGACCTGAGAAAAACATGCCAAAAAGATGTCAACATATAATGCTGGTGAGTTCACAGGTTTGTTCAAAAATGTTACTAAAGTGTTACCATGTCCATACTATATCAATGTTACCAAGTACGCTAGCTAGGCGTATGTTTCATTACTACTACGATTGGAAACCATTACTAGACACGTTTAGCAATGTTCAGCATGTTTAAGCAGCCCGTATGTTCAGCATGATACCAATGTACCTGTTCGAGACAATATGCACCCGCCCGGCCCTCCAAGCCGACGAGTGGGGCAGGTCACGCCCAATAGATCTATCCACATTTCCCCCGTTGTGCAAACCCGCACATTCATGGTTTCCCCCGGGACTTTCCAAAAGATCGTATAGCAATATAAAGTTAAAACCATAGTATGACATATGTTACCAAAACCGTTTAGCGCATGTTTTCTCCCCCAAAAGTTAAAGCAGTAAAAGTGGGGCCGTGAACTCACCTTAGATAGCGTTCTTCAAATATAAGTAAAGATGTTTAGCCCTTGATAATCCCTCTACCGGAGATCTATCAAAATGTTCACATAAGTGTTCCGACTAATAACCATAAGGTTATCTAGCCCCCCGATTGTCCAGATCATAACCAAGTATGTTTTAAAACGTGTTTAAATGTTTAACCGACACACTAGATCGACCCGACATCCCGTTGGTGACCCATTACCCTAACTAATCAAGTACACATAGATTACACGCAAGGTTCAAGCATAAAACACTTAGTTTGTATCAAAAATCTCATTTCTGCATCAGAATGGTCGAACCAGTCAGTTTAAGGTCTCCTCCGCACCTTTTTACTCTCCTTCGCCCGTTTTACCTCTCGTTCGACCGTTTGATGCTTCCTTCGCACGTTTTGCCACGTTCGCCCACTGAAAAGCCTGGTTCGACCCTGGGATTCCTCCTTCGCACCTTCGACTGGTCGAAGGAGGCCAGGTTCGCCCCTGTTGTTCTATTTTGCCTAAAAACGCTTAAAACACATTCAAAACGACTCGAAACATCACCAATCACAGCAGTCAAACATGATTATGTTATCCTAACAAAACCCCACTGATTTTGCCCCAAACCATATCCGTTTCAGCCCTTTCCCAAAATGGCAAAAATTATGGAAACGTCACTTTCATGCATGAAATCTTTACCCAATTTGGAAACTTTTGAAATCGACTCATGTTTGATTTAAAATACTCAGTTTATCGATCATCCGACCATCCCTATGGGTTCTATTGATTATAAACACCACATGTTACGTCTAGATTCGTCAAGATCCCCAATTTACACATAATATCATCATCCAATCGATTCTAACCCTAAACAACAACCAATCAGCATTAAAAGCAATCCTACATCATGTCTCTAACATAGATAAAGCAGCAAAGCATTGAATAACACATTACACCACATAATACTCAATTAACACATGTTATTCATTATGAAAACTCATGTAAAATGATAGGGTTTTGTTTTGGAAAGATGTTTGAAAGGTTTTTAATCATAAAAACACCCTTAAAACAGATCCGGACAATTAGGGTTAGATGAAAACGAATCAAAATGCTTTTAAAAAGGTTTAGGATTATGAACACACCTTGGATTCTTGTTTAGATGATGTGGATAGGTTAGATTGTGAAAAAGAAGAGCAAAAACTCCTTCCTTAGCGTTTTAGGTCGTTTGAGAGTGTTTTGGGACGGCTAGGGTTTGTGAAATGATGAAAAATGACTAAGGTTGGTATTTATACTGATCCTCCTTTGCACCAATTGATTGGTCGAAGGTGGTCTCCTTCGCCCCTTTCACAGGGTCGAATGAGACTTGTCCAGGTCGAAGGGAATTCTTCAACTCCACTTCCCTGGTTCGCCCACTTGCATGGGTCGAACCAGACAATTTTCCTCTCCTTCAACCACTCGAAGTGGTCGAACCAGAGCCCCTTCTTAACTAGTTTTCCAGTTTGTCGTGTTTAACGCATTCTAACACATCTTAACACATAAGCATGCATCCTTAGTGTATATTTAACACATTAAAGCACAGATAATCATTTACACATCATTTAAACACGTCTATGTATATAAACCACCACACAACCCATAATCTACACATATACTTAATTAGTTCATGTAATGTCACCAACAACGGAACCCGGTACTAGTGTATTACCAAAACGACTCCCAATGATCCTCCAGATCATTGTACCCTGGACAATCCTAACTTGACCCAACTCAACTAACCCGGTTAAGTTTGTTTATAAACGTTTCTCGCTAAGGTAGACTTAGATGTTACTAATATGTTTAAGCCGAACATGCCGGGTGCACAATTTCGTAGTAATATTAATATAAATAAATGAGATTAAAAAATCCTAATAAATAACATTCTAGTCGGTCAATTATTATTAATGTCAATAAATAACATTAATTCTAACATACTAAAAATACATTAAAAATGATTAAATCTTATTAAACATAAATTCGAGAAAAGTAATAATAAATAAATGATCTTAAAAATCGTAATATATAACATTAAATTCGGTCAATTATTATTAATGTCATTAAAACTCATAACAAATAACATTAAAAATGAATAAATCATATTAAGTGCAAGCAAGACCAATAATATTTCATAAAGATAGATTAAACATACTTTTTTGTAATAATATTAATATAAATAAATAAGATTAAAAAATCATAAAAAATAACATTCAATTCGGCCAATTATTATTAACGACAATTAGTATTAGTAATATATTCGTAAAAATAGTAATTGAAAATTTTAATTCGGTCAATAAGATATAAAAGGGATTAAAATTAAAAATCGTAATATTAGTTTTAGTATTAGTAATATATTCGTAATTTAATGCAGTCATTATTAAATAAATGATCTTAAAAATCGTAATATATAACATTAAACTTGGTCAATTATTATTAATGTCATTAAAACTCATAATAAAATATCATTAAAAATGAATAAATCCTATTAATTGCAGGCAAGAGCAATAATAATTTGAACGAATAGTAATATAAATAATATTAAATATACTTTAATAAAGATAGATTGAACATAATTTCGTAGTAATATTAATATAAATAAATGAGATTAAAAAATCCTAATAAATAACATTCTATTCGGTCAATTATTATTAATGTCAATAAATAACATTAATTCTAACATACTAAAAATACATTAAAAATGATTAAATCTTATTAAACATAAATTCGAGAAAAGTAATAATAAATAAATGATCTTAAAAATCGTAATATATAACATTAAATTCGGTCAATTATTATTAATGTCATTAAAACTCATAACAAATAACATTAAAAATGAATAAATCATATTAAGTGCAAGCAAGACCAATAATATTTCATAAAGATAGATTAAACATACTTTTTTGTAATAATATTAATATAAATAAATAAGATTAAAAAATCATAAAAAATAACATTCAATTCGGCCAATTATTATTAACGACAATTAGTATTAGTAATATATTCGTAAAAATAGTAATTGAAAATTTTAATTCGGTCAATAAGATATTAAAGGGATTAAAATTAAAAATCGTAATATTAGTTTTAGTATTAGTAATATATTCGTAATTTAATGCAGTCATTATTAAATAAATGATCTTAAAAATCGTAATATATAACATTAAATTCGGTCAATTATTATTAATGTCATTAAAACTCATAACAAATAACATTAAAAATGAATAAATCCTATTAATTGCAGGCAAGACCAATAATAATTAATAAAGATAGATTAAACATAATTTTGTAGTAATATTAATATAAATAAATAAGATTAAAAAATCATATTAAATAACATTCAATTCGGTCAATTATTATTAATGTCAATTAGTATTAGTAATATATTTGTAAAAATAGTAATAAAAAATTTTAATTCAGTCAATAAGATATAAAATGGATTAAAATTAAAAATCGTAATATTAGTTTTAGTATTATGAATATAATCATAATTTAATTCAGTCAATAATAAATAAATGACCTTAAATATCGTAATATATAACATTAAATTCGGTCAATTATTATTAATGTCATTAAAACTCATAATAAATAACATTAAAAATGAATAAATCCTATTAATTGCAGGCATGACCAATAATAATTCATAAAGACATATTAAAAAAAATTTCATATTAATATTATTATAAATAAATAAGATTAAAAAATCGTAATAAATAACATTCAATTTGGTCAATTATTATTAATGTCAATTAGTATTAGTAATATATTCGTAAAAAAGAGTAATAGAAAATTTTAATTCGGTCAATAAGATATAAATGTCATTAAATTTAAAAATCGTAATATTAGTTTTACTATTAGTAATATATTCGTAATTTAATTCAGTCAATAAGAAACAAAAAAGATTATAATTTAAAAATCATAATATTAGTATCAGTATTAGTAATATGTTCTTAAATTAATTCGGTCAATAATAAATAAATGAGCTTAAATTAATTCGGTTAATTCAGAAAGGGGTCGCGACGCAGCTTGTTGCCTGTCTGCCCGTTATCTTGATGTAATTTTTCTTGTTCTGGAATGAAAGTATTTTTTAATTAAAAATAATCGTAATACATAACATTAAATTCGGTTAATTATTATTAATGTCATTAAAACTCATAATAAAATATCATTAAAAATGAATAAATCATATTAATTGCAGGCAAGACCAATAATAATTTGAACGAATAGTAATATAAATAATATTAAATATACTTTAATAAAGATAGATTGAACATAATTTCGTAGTAATATTAATATAAATAAATGAGATTAAAAAATCCTAATAAATAACATTCTATTCGGTCAATTATTATTAATGTCAATAAATAACATTAATTCTAACATACTAAAAATACATTAAAAATGATTAAATCTTATTAAACATAAATTCGAGAAAAGTAATAATAAATAAATGATCTTAAAAATCGTAATATATAACATTAAATTCGGTCAATTATTATTAATGTCATTAAAACTCATAACAAATAAAATTAAAAATGAATAAATCATATTAAGTGCAAGCAAGACCAATAATATTTCATAAAGATAGATTAAACATACTTTTTTGTAATAATATTAATATAAATAAATAAGATTAAAAAATCATAAAAAATAACATTCAATTCGGCCAATTATTATTAACGACAATTAGTATTAGTAATATATTCGTAAAAATAGTAATTGAAAATTTTAATTCGTTCAATAAGATATAAAAGGGATTAAAATTAAAAATCGTAATATTAGTTTTAGTATTAGTAATATATTCGTAATTTAATGCAGTCATTATTAAATAAATGATCTTAAAAATCGTAATATATAACATTAAACTTGGTCAATTATTATTAATGTCATTAAAACTCATAATAAAATATCATTAAAAAATGAATAAATCCTATTAATTGCAGGCAAGACCAATAATAATTTGAACCAATTGTAATATAAATAATATTAAATATACTATCATAAAGATAGATTCAACATAATTTCATAGTAATATTAATATAAATAAATGAGATTAAAAAATCGTAATAAATAACATTCAATTCGGTCAATTATTATTAATATCAATAAATAACATTAATTCTAACATACTAAAAATACATTAAAATGATTAAATCTTATTAAACATAAATTCGAAAAAAGTAATAATAAATAAATGATCTTAAAAATCGTAATATATAACATTAAATTCTGTCAATTATTATTAATGTCATTAAAACTCATAATAAATAACATTAAAAATGAATAAATCCTATTAATTGCAAGCAAGACCAATAATAATTCATAAAGATAGATTAAACATAATTTTGTAGTAAAATTAATATAAATAAATAAGATTAAAAAATCATATTAAATAACATTCAATTCGGTCAATTATTATTAATGTCAATTAGTATTAGTAATATATTTGTAAAAATAGTAATAGAAAATTTTAATTCGGTCAATAAGATATAAAATGGATTAAAATTAAAAATCGTAATATTAGTTTTAGTATTATGAATATAATCGTAATTTAATTCAGTCAATAATAAATAAATGACCTTAAAAATCGTAATATATAACAATAAATTCGGTCAATTATTATTAATGTCATTAAAACTCATAATAAATAACATTAAAAATGAATAAATCCTATTAATTGCAGGCAAGACCAATAGTAATTCATAAAGATAGATTAAACATAATTTTGTAGTAATATTAATATAAATAAATAAGATTAAAAAAATCATATTAAATAACATTCAATTCGGCCAATTATTATTAATGTCAATTAGTATTAGTAATATATTTGTAAAAATAGTAATAGAAAATTTTAATTCGATCAATAAGATATAAAATGGATTAAAATTTAAAATCGTAATATTAGTTTTAGTATTATGAATATATTCGTAATTTAATTCAGTCAATAAAAAATGATCTTAAAAATCGTAATATATAACATTAAATTCGGTCAATTATTATTAATGTCATTAAAACTCATAATAAATAACATTAAAAATGAATAAATCCTATTAATTGCAGGCAAGACCAATAATAATTCATAAAGACATATTAAACAAAATTTCGTAGTAATATTAGTATAAATAAATGAGATTAAAAAATCGTAATAAATAACATTCAATTTGGTCAATTATTATTAATGTCGATTAGTATTAGTAATATATTCGTAAAAAGAGTAATAGAAAATTTTAATTCGGTCAATAAGATATAAATGACATTAAATTTAAAAATCGTAATATTATTTTTACTATTAGTAATATATTCGTAATTTAATTCGGTCAATAAGAAATAAATAAGATTAAAATTAAAAATCATAGTATTAGTATTAGTTTTAGTAATATTTTCTTAAATTAATTCGGTCAATAATAAATAAATGAGCTTAAAAATCGTATTATATAACGTTAAATTCGGTCAATTATTATTAATGTCATTAAAACTCATAATAAATATCATTGAAAATGAATAAATCCTATTAATTACAGGCAAGACCAATATTAATTCGAACAAATAGTAATATAAATAATATTAAACATAATTTCATAAAGTTAGATTAAACGTAATTTCGTAGCAATATTAATATAAATAAATTAGATTAAAAAATCGTAATAAATACATTCAATCGGTCAACTATTATTAATGTCAATAAATAACGTTAATTCTAACATATTAAAAATACATTAAAAATGATTAAATCTTAATAAATATAAATTCAAAAAAAGTAATATAAATAAATTAGATTAAAATTTTTACTAACTAACATTAAATTCAGTCAATTGTTATTAATGTCAATAAATAATATTAAACATCTTAATAAATAACATTAAAAATGAATAAATCTTATTAATTGCAATCAAGACTAATCATAATTCGTATGTGGCAAGTATAACGTCACTGCATATGATGTTTTTACATACCAAGATTGACCATGGTATGTGGAAACTTTAATGTTGTTGTTGCGTAAGTTTTTAGATAACAAAAACCTGTTCATGGATTTCGGCAATGTCTGGACGAACACGTAAAAAACAACATTATAATAAGGAATAACTTTTTTTATTTAAAAAAAAAATTAGAAAGACTCATACCAAAACTCATGCGGAAGGGTCATGAATAACCTTGAAGAATTTGTCACCCTTGTGATAAGCCATAATCAAGTTCTTTGTCCTAATGAAATCCTGTTTTTCAAATGCAAAACAAATAATTGTTAATGTAACCATAAACTCAAGAAAGTTTTTTTTTTTTTCATTTTCACGAAAACTCGAAACTGATTTCATTTTAATCCTGTTATTAAAACCACAATCATATTACATCAATTATTTGGACAATAATACAATGATTAAACCTGATCGTAAACAGTTGTGTATCCATTTCATCCAATTCAGAAACTTGATCCTAAACAGTTTATATACTTATGTTAATAAAAAAAACGTTTTGATCATTACAAAAACAAAAAAAAAAACCGATTTTATTTGGTAGAATATTGATGTAATACGATGGTGATTTTTCTTTGTAGAAAAATGAATATATAAACCGATTGTATTTCTGTTTGATGTAATATGATCGTAAACAACTATGTATGCATCTCATCCAAATCAAAAACTTAATCGTAAACAGTTTAGATACTTATGTTAATAAAACAAACGTGTTGATCATTACAAAAAAAACGATTGTATTTTGTAGAAGGTTGATGTAATACGATTGTGATTTTTCTGTGTAGTAAAAAGAAAATACATAACCGATTATATTTCTCTTTGATGTAATATGATTGTAAGCAGTTATGTATCAATCTCATCCAAATCAGAAAATTGATAATAAAACAATTTCGACACATATGTTAATCGTAAAACGTTTTGATCAATACTAAAAAACCGATTGTATTTCATAGAAGATTGATGTAATATGATAAATATAAGAGGATTACTATACCAATTTAGTCAAACTTTAATGATAGGTGATCATTTAATGATAAGTAGGCATTTATTATACTATTATTTATTATTTATTATTTATTATATATATATTACTATCTACTATCACTTTTTTTATTTACAATTTTTATGTTTTGTTGTACTATTATTAATAATATTAATCCCAATATTAATAAAAAATAAATTAATCTTTCATAAAAAATATAAATAAATACGAAAGTGCAAAAGTTCATTATAAATAAACAACGATACGAGTTTCTAATAAAAAAGTAAACATGCAAACATTAAAATACTTAGTCAGCTAGATCGACAAAACCACTTTCACGGTGACAAAGTTGAGTATATAGTTCTAGACGCGACCTATACATGGTTTCCCATCTAGTTGCAGACTGGCCAATGTTGCGAAAATTCCAATAAGGCGTGATAGTAGGCATTGGGTACCCTCCTTGTAATTCCACCCTGACATAATGGTTCTCATTATTAACTAGGGCAATTGTAAGAGCTCTGTGATGTTAAATCTCTTCTGGACCACTCCAAAACGGGAAAATAGTTGTACTGACTGACATGCTTAAAGAATGGACGATTGCAATCTGAACACCTGCCTCAGGCATTTTCATCCGGTGTACTTCTGGACAAGGCGACCCAAAGAAGCATAAGTCTTGATACAATGAATTTACATCCCTAATAAAAATGTTCGCGTAGATATCATATCGACTTTGTAACTCTTCTCTCATCATCTGTCGAATGTGCTCATAATATCTATCTTCATCAAGTCTGAGGCTAACAACTAGTAATACTTTTGGAATATCAACCAACATATCTAAACCATCCATGAGTGGTACTTCATTCAAGTCTATCACGTATGAACTATGTCTGGCCGGCTCATATGGGATCTCGGTCTAGTCTATCACCGGTTCCTTGTTTTAAGTCAAATTCGAATGAGCTATGGAAATGCACGTTTTGTAGGTGACATCTATAAGCAACACGTGTGGAAATGCACGCCAAATATCAAACGATGTCTGATGAACAAAGAATAAATTTTCTAACTCGTTACACCCGGTTGTAGTAATTTCATAAACATAACCATTAGAGTGCAAAATTGTCACACCCTCAAATTCCACGTGCGGGATTTTACCGCGAGGCGTGTGACAAACCAGGATCTAAGTCAACGGTCACAATAAACGACACTATATGATACATAAAAAAATGACATAAGCAAACCATTAAGTTTTCATAAATGATCCATCGCCACGGAAGCGTAAAACTTTATTACAACACGAAAGCAAAAGTATGAAAGTCTGAAAATGCTAAATAAGATGCATATGAATCCTAGACGCCGTGAGACTCCGTGCGCCTATGAAATGCTGCTACCTCAACGACCTAAGACAAACATGCTAAAAACGTCAGCAAATAATGCCGGTGAGTTCACAGGTTTTATGTTAAACGTTTAAGTAATAAAAGCCATCATGTTATCACTATGTTAGAAATGATAGCATTAGCTAGACGCATGAATAATACTACTACGACCGGAAACCATTACAGACAACGATATATGATTTTGCCTGAAACGATATGCTTATGACCGAGACAATATGCACCCGCCCGGCTCCCAGCCGACGGGTGGGGTCTGTCAGTCCAAATAGATCTATCCACATTTCCCCCGCTATGCTATCCAGCATATTCATGGTTTCCCCGGGACTTTACGTATCGTATAGCACAAATGAATTTAACACTAGTATAACATGATAATTTATGAAATATGTGTAAAGCATGTGTCTCCCCCCGAAATGTAAAGACTTAAAGTGGGGCTGTGAAACTCACCTGATATTGCTTCCCCTCTAAGATAAGTAAACCCGCTCCATAGACGGCACCAAATACCGGTGACCTATCATGACGAGCGTATAAGGTGTTAGACTAACAACCCGTAGGTTGATTAGTCCCCAACAGTCCAGAGCATAACCGTGTACATTTGAAATGATGTTTGAACGTTTAACCGACCACACCAGACAAGACCCGACATCCACGTGTTAGCCGAAAGCAAGGTATCATGCAACATATGCAATTAAACACTTAGTATGCGCGAAAATTCACTAAGTCTAGCATAACGCCCAATTAATGCACAAACGAGTCCGAACACGTGTTACTAAGTCATTGGACATGTCACGGGGTTCCTAACATGTTCCTAGGTGTCAATCCATGTTTCGGGATGTTAAAATATACATATAGCAGCAGTACACGCGATTAGGAATCAAACATGCAATTAGGAAGAGTCAACTGGTGATTAGGAAGGTCAAACTGGCGATTAGGATTGTATTTGCCAGACATACTAGCGATTGGGCTCCCAATCGCCTATAGTTCATGCGATTGGGGGCCAATCGCCCTTAGTACAGGCGATTATCATACAAAACTTACCCTAAATGGCATATATCCAGATTTCATCACATAATGACGTTGTCCGACAATATCCTACTGTTCTAGCATCATCCTAGAGTAAACCCTAACCTCAAACAATCAACAAAATACAACATATCATCATCAATCCTCCATAATCATTCAAACGGGTCAAAACGCCTAATATCAATATTACACATCTATGAACCTTCAAACTCCTAGATTAACATCATATTAACTCATTTAGATCAGAAACATATTAATAACACAAGAACAACCATGTTTAAACGATAAAAATCCTATCTTGCATGAATACATCACATATAACAAGCATAGAGGTTTGGGTTTGTTTAGACACTAATTTTAATGAGTTTTCAAAGACACAAATGTTTAGAAATTAGGTCTGGACCTTTAGGGATCAAAACAATATCATTACAAAGGTTTTGGGATGAAGAACACACCTTGAAATTGTGAGATTATGAGATGTAAAGCTTGGAAATGTGATTTCTTGATCAAAAACGTGTTGCAGAGGTTGAATAAGGTGTGGGTTGGCTTTGGGGTGTATTAGGGTTTAACAAATGATGTTTTAAAACATAAGGGTGGTATTTATAGGCGTTTCTAGTCGTTCACTATACATCAGGCGATTATACAGCAGCTATACGCGATTAGGGCCTCTAATCGCATGTAGCTTCTAGCGAGTAGCCCCCAATCGCCCATATGTCCCTCCAATCGCCTATTCTATTGGCGATTAGGCTACCCACAGTGGCCTGATCGCCTGTAGCCTATTTAACCGGGTTTTTGGCGCGTTAAACCCTATTTTAACGTATATAAACACGTTTTCACATACCGACAAGTCATATAATCATTATAAGTATCCAATGCATGATAACTAACACGTTCCCATCCGATCACTAATTCCCGGGACTCAAGACTTGCGTGTGTGCAATAACCCGATGATTCTACGAATCGCCAATCCTTGTACACATGGTTATGGACCGACACCCAATGATCCCTCGGACCATTGTAACGACTCCCGATGATTCCCGAATCATCGACACGACTCAACCGACCCGGTCAAGTACGATACTAAGTAGTTGTTTTCAATGTTTTTGTTGAGGTAGACTCGTATGTATGCAAAGTATGAAACGTATGTATGTAAAGTATGAAAAGTATTAACCTGAATATGCCGGGTGTCACAAAAATGGACAAGAGAGCCTGCATTGGAGATTTGCCTACTTGATCGACCATGCGAATTTTGTTGCGTGCGTTGTAAATAGTCCTGAGCATAGACACATTACTTAAATTCCGCTACTTATGTATTGCTAGAATATCATGTGGCGCCACATTCATCATTGTCAAATCTGCAACCAAATTAAATGCATCTTCGAAAAGTCGCTTTGCATATGGATGACCCTCCATATACAGTACAAGTTGATGGTTATGTTCATCACATATCACCCTTAAAGTCCAACAATCATATACATTTGAAAAAAAAAAACTGGAAAAATGGCTAACTTTAACTTTCTCAGTTTGATTGAAAAAAACCATCTATGAATTCTTGATACACTTTTTATGTTGTAAAACCCATGGTAGAAAAAAAAACCCCACAACCTATGGGATATTTTGCACTTAGAAATTTCGTATGTTTGGTTTACATATCCATGTTGGATTTTAATTATTAAATCTAAGGTTATCAAAAAAATCATCTAACTACTAATTTAAATCTAAGGTTATCAAAAAATTCACCTAACTACTAATTTTTGAATAAAATAAGATATAAGGTGGTCGTTTCATGATTGCCTCTTGGTTTTAAAAAAAAAACTCGACCTCATAGTTTAAAAAAAAAATTTAACTTATTTAATAACTTATGTGTTTTCAAAAAAAAAAATAATAATAATACCTTTAATCCAACTAAATACTAACTTATTTAATAAATTATGTGTTTAAAAAAAATTAATAAATTAATTGAAAAAATGTGCATGGGAAAGCAAGTAGCATTTATTATAAGTTATTAAAATGTTTGACTAACTTAATGTGTAACAATAGCATTTAATACAAGTAAAATTTTTGACTAACTTGGTATATTTAACACCACCCATTAAAAATACATTAAAAATGATTAAATCTTATTAAATATAAATTCAAAAAAAGTAATATAAATAAATTAGATTAAAATTTTTACTAACTAACATTAAATTCAGTCAATTGTTATTAATGTCAATAAATAATATTAAACATCTTAATAAATAACATTAAAAATGAATAAATCTTATTAATTGCAATCAAGACTAATCATAATTCGTATGTGGCAAGTATAACGTCACTGCATATGATGTTTTTACATACCAAGATTGACCATGGTATGTGGAAACTTTAATGTTGTTGTTGCGTAAGTTTTTAGATAACAAAAACCTGTTCATGGATTTCGGCAATGTCTGGACGAACACGTAAAAAACAACATTATAATAAGGAATAACTTTTTTTATTTAAAAAAAAATTAGAAAGACTCATACCAAAACTCATGCGGAAGGGTCATGAATAACCTTGAAGAATTTGTCACCCTTGTGATAAGCCATAATCAAGTTCTTTGTCCTAATGAAATCCTGTTTTTCAAATGCAAAACAAATAATTGTTAATGTAACCATAAACTCAAGAAAGTTTTTTTTTTTTTTTTTCATTTTCACGAAAACTCGAAACTGATTTCATTTTAATCCTGTTATTAAAACCACAATCATATTACATCAATTATTTGGACAATAATACAATGATTAAACCTGATCGTAAACAGTTGTGTATCCATTTCATCCAATTCAGAAACTTGATCCTAAACAGTTTATATACTTATGTTAATAACAAAAACGTTTTGATCATTACAAAAACAAAAAAAAAAACGATTTTATTTGGTAGAATATTGATGTAATACGATGGTGATTTTTCTTTGTAGAAAAATGAATATATAAACCGATTGTATTTCTGTTTGATGTAATATGATCGTAAACAACTATGTATGCATCTCATCCAAATCAGAAACTTAATCGTAAACAGTTTAGATACTTATGTTAATAAAACAAACGTGTTGATCATTACAAAAAAAAACGATTTTATTTTGTAGAAGGTTGATGTAATACGATTGTGATTTTTCTGTGTAGTAAAAAGAAAATACATAACCGATTATATTTCTCTTTGATGTAATATGATTGTAAGCAGTTATGTATCAATCTCATCCAAATCAGAAAATTGATAATAAAACAATTTCGACACATATGTTAATCGTAAAACGTTTTGATCAATACTAAAAAACCGATTGTATTTCATAGAAGATTGATGTAATATGATAAATATAAGATTAGATGGACAACATACCTTGCAAAAAGAACAATGAGAAAGGAATGAGGAATGAGAAAGGAATTAGGATATGAAGGATGAACAATGTATTAGGCTAGGAAGGAGGAAGAATGTTTTAAGATACAATTGGATGGTGAGAAAACAAAAAAAGAAGAAGTTTATATACTACATTTCATGGAGCTCCATTTACCATTTGGATCCTAGGAGACCCTCTCAAAAGCTAGGATTCAACCCTAGTGTTTTCATTTATTATATAGATAGATTATTCAATTCAATGTATCAAAATTTACATTTCTAGTCCATGAGCTATTGAACAATCGTCACTACGTGACACCTCGATGTTTCCGCCATCGGTTGGGGTGTTACAAGACATACCTTGGCATCTGCAATCTAGAAGGTTTTCTTATGGACAACTCTAATTTTGTAAATCCAAATTTTGTCACCCCCAATCAAAAAAAATATTCTTGTCATAGGCCCTATTCCTGATAAAAAATATAATGAAATCATAGTTTGACAGGAAAATTCTTTAGACTATTGTCAAAAACAATTTTTATTTATTTATTTCATCATCATTTGAAAATAAAACTATGTTTTTTTTATCCAAGGTAAAATTTGATTTATCGTGTGTATGAATATTGAAAGTTCACAGATTTTGAGTCCCAACATTTGTGGTATGATATTTGCCTTGTTGTTATTTGAAGTGATATTATCATATTTTTAACAAAAAAAAAAATTGATGAGATTTATTGGTCATATTTTTGTCAAAATAACTTATGTGGACTTTGTAAATCAGATCAATGAGATTTTTGTCATTTTCAACATTTTTCATATGATTTGACTAATATCAATAATATTCTATCCCCCATTTTGTTTTTCCTTTTTCAATTTAACTAAAGCATAATGTAATATATTAAAAAAAACAGAGTAACATAACACAAACACAACAAAATAGAAGAAAATTAAATCTACAATCAACATATCATAAAATAGTGTCTCCACCATTGTTTATTTGTTGGTTGGTATGAGAGAACCCATAACAATATTGTTATGGTTGACCATGGGATTTTCTTGTAACCAATAGGGACACCACAAAATAGTAGTTGGCTTGTGATTATTTTCATCACTAATCTTGGATATATGAAGTTTTTGATGACCATGTTATCTCGAATATCCTTAATGAGATGATAAGAAAAGTTGTAGGGAAGTCTCCATATCAGTGCATGGATAGCCTCTTGAATCTTATAAGAAACTGGTCAAAGTTTGAGGTTTTTTAAGAGTAACAAATAACGATCCGAGTGATCAAAAACTACCAATGTGGGACAAAGCCAAATTTTGAAATCTGTTGATTTCTCCCGTCACCTATGTATCCTATTAGCTAGAAGGTATTGAATATGTCATTTTAGTTGAACTAAGTAACATAACAATCATTAATAAGTTGCAAAGCAGCTTTCACTGTGTGCCCATTCACTACAATGGGACAACCCAACACAGTGGCTATGATGGCAGTGAGACGATGGTCATCAATCACCAGCTTGGTCCCATCCTTGAGTGTTTCAGTAGTTCTTTAAATACTTTGATATGTATGCTAACAACAAAATCTACAAGACTCCTTAGAAGAAAGACCAACATCGGTTCTAATGCTTCAAAAGGACCTGTGAGACTTGTTCTCACATTGAGATTATGGTAGGATGTAACCTCAAGTGCCATTTTGTTTTGGAAAAAAAAATCGAGTTAGGGTTTTTAGAATAGGGAAGATGATTTGTAGAGTTAGTTGTAGAGCGAGAAATGGAAGAGTGTTAGTGTGGATTAAATAATGATCTGGTTTGGCCATAAACAGGGGATACAAAATATCCCACTATCTTCACATCACTCGAGTTAAACTCTGTTGCAGGAAGAATTAGCCAGACGCCTCTTAGATTGTATCCCAAATGATATGCATCAGTATAAGTAATCATAATTAAATTTGTATTTTTTGGATACCATAATCCAAGATATGGCGTGCCTTTAGATATTTGAAGACTTTTTTTTACAGCTAGCTAATGTGATTCCTTTTGATTACATTGATATCTGGCAAGAAAACATGTTGCAAACATGATACCTGGTCTGCTTGTTATGATGTATAATAATGTTCCTATCATTCCACTATAATATAGGATGTCAACAACTTTTTCTTCTAAATCTAATCCCAGTCTTATGCTTGTGGCCATTGGAGTTCTTGATGATGAGCATTTTTCTAATAAATATTTCTTTAAAATGGTGTTGACTTGACACACTTAGATTCACTCACAAATATTCCCTCATTTGTTTGTATAACTTGTAGACCTAAGAAACATATTTTGAACACCCATGTTGATCCAATAAATGATTTCTCCTTTGATTTTGGATATGTTGTCCATACTTTGCGTTTCTCGAATTGTTCTAGCTCTTCTAGCATTGCATGTATCTAATTTGGATCATGTAAAGCTTCAGGTCAACTCCTTCAGAGATACAATTGGGAAAGGGTATGTATTAGATCAAATAGGAAGAAAATTGTAATAGATGGCAATTGATCTATTTTTACTTTGAAGGCCAAGAAAAAGGAATGGACCCTCTTTTTTTTTTATTACTAGATGTTCCATTAGTAACATTCCTTTGTAGTTTTATTGTTGATTTTACTTGTGTTTAGTCTTTCCCGATTAGAAATCATATAGGAATTTTTAAAATGGATTTATTTGATTGGTTCATCAATAGTGTTCGGCCAGAATCCCTTTTTGACTCTGGACCATTCATTAACTGATAAACACCAGAATAGGCAATATTCACTGGCCCAGGAGCACCCCTTCGAGTAAAAGCTTCTACAGCTGGTTGACCAAAATGAGGATCCCAAATTGCATGAGCAATAGGTCTTACATGTAAAGGGTCCTGTACCCATAACTCAAAATTTCCTTGCCAAGCTACATGAAAGAGATTTCCGAATGTCCACAGAAAAATTATTGCTGATTGCCCGAAGTGAGAAGCAAAAATATTCTGATAAACACGTTCCTCAGTAATATCATCATGACTCTCAAAGTCATGCGCGGTAGCAATACCAAACCAAATACGACGAGTAGTGGGGTCATGAGCTAAGCCTTGGCTAAACCTTGGAAATCTTAATGCCATGGCTTTACTTACAGCGGGTGTGCTGACTTGACCCGAGGAGATCCGATTACTTGTGCTTATGTACCAGTTCCTATTGCTTGCTTTACTATTCTGATTCCGATTTTTATTTCTATTCGCAGGCTATTAGGAAAAGCCTTTCGTTATCTTAAATCGACTAGTAACGCGATGTCTCCCCATAAAATAAAAAAGTCCGACCCCGGATCATAACAAGCTGTTTTCGGAAACGGAATCGGCCGATGCCAATAACTTTTCATTTGACGTTGATCCGATTTTGCACCTTTTGTGATTTCGATAGGCATCGCACCCTCACCTCAGGATTAAAGGGCTTGTTTGAGCGTTTTTTTGTTTTTTTTGTTCGCTTCTCAAGTGACGGTTGAACTCCCTTCCCTCTCTTCCGTTCTGTCTGATAGTCAGTCCCCACGCTTCTTTTGGCTTCAATCAGTATGGTCGCTTCCTTGGTTCAGCCTCTCTTTCGATTAAAAAGATCCGTATGCCCCTGGCCTTCCTATTGGTTCACCAACCCGCCATTCAGTACTGTCCGCATCCGCTGTCACATGTTTTGAAACCTTAGACGAGTCTCGCTTGGAGTAGTACTCTGTACTCTCCACTACTTGTAATGTCCATTTACTACTATAATGCCTACTTGCAACAATGCCCGCATTAAACGCCGATTCTTCCCATGCGACGTGCTCCCCCTATATGGGTCATCAGTTCGAGTGGCATCCGTGTAGTCAGTACCACTTGTTTCTGTCTCGGACGACTCTTGCCTAGATAGCTCAGGCCGTACCGCCACTGGCGCTTGCTTTCCGTGCGTGGGCAGGGTCCCTTCGGAAGACGAAGTCAATCCAGATTCCAAAAACACACAAGCTACGACTTTATCCTTCGGACCCTCGCAAACTATGGTTACAGCTCCAGAGACCGAGTCGATCCTAGCTTCCCTCCATCTCACAGTTTTAGGTTCTATCATTAGGGCTAGCATGAGCCGTTGTCTCTATGGAAGCAGCTTCTTTGTCTGAAAG
Source organism: Ambrosia trifida (assembly GCA_028751855.1). NCBI lineage: Eukaryota > Viridiplantae > Streptophyta > Magnoliopsida > Asterales > Asteraceae > Ambrosia > Ambrosia trifida. The sequence continues at coordinate 114,019,895 of CM054122.1, forward strand.
GATAGAGGTAAGGTTTGCCTACATCTCACCCTCAGACCCTACTCTTAGCTTTGCTAACTGTGAGATTTACTGAGTAAGGTAATTGTTGTTGTTTATTCGGGCTAGCATATCATGTAGTACACGAAATGATACACGAATTCTTATACACGAACAATTGGACACGACACAATAATTTAACATGCAAATTTTTTCAAACACGATCACAAAATAAATTATAACAAGTGTCAGTTCCTCCAACGTCGTCGTGACATTATCCACATATATAAACTAATAATTTCATCTAGTATAACTCATAAAAAGCAGACACATAACTCACAACAATTTGATAATAAATTTACAATCAACAAACAAATAACCTTTTCTTCATTTCATTATTTTTTATCATTATTTCTGGTAGTAAACCGATTAATATAAAAAAAGATATAACAAATGTTACCTAATCTCGCCGTAAACCGGAATCTAGGACTGACAAAACAACTTGTTACATCATCAACCGACGACGTCTGTGCATCTCTGATCTGGATAACATGCCGTCGTTGTTGACGTCCACTAAGGTGAACTGGGCTTCGACGATCGTGTTGAAGTGGGGTTTGTTGTTTACGAAGGCGCGTATGGTAGGTGTGCGTGGTGACTGGTGATTATATTTACCGTGGGGAGATCCAATAATAACCTAGATCGTCGTTGCAAAAGAGAGGTGGGAGAGAGGGGATAAGATGAAGATGAAGGGTAAAGGGGAGGTGGTGTAAAGAGGATGACAGGAGTGGAGCTAATGACACGTAAAGACTTTGCTGGCAGCTTAGAGGAAAGACACATAAGCTTTAATATGTATAACTCTTTCTGCACAAAGTACAATAGCACAAAGCACCAAACACCCCTAAAGGCAACATTACAACCCTCCAATGCATAAACATGTTGGTAATTAGTATATCTATACATCTAATAAACAAAAGTCCATGAGGACACTTGGCAATCCCTCACACCCCTTGCAATTAATGAGAATCCTACATGGCACAATGTGGGAATTTATAAAATTTTCTTTTTTTTTTAAATCAAAAATCCCGAAATTAGTAACCTTCCTAATTTATCACAATTATTAACTTTCCTAATTAAAACATAAATATGGTCAAAATATGTGAATTAATAACCTTCCTAATATCATTAACCCACTCAATCATTAACCCTAAATCACAAAACTCAATCATCTCCTTCTTCTGTTTATACGCTCAAGCTTCACATGAGTCTCAAAGCGATAGACATAATAATGCAACAGAAGCTCGTGTTCCTGACTCTGGGTCAATCTCCATTTCAAGCAATGACAACAGAAAAGTTTCCAGGGAGGATATTGAACTTGTATGGAAATTTTATATTTTGTTTTGTATATTGTATATTATTCTCTTTTGTAGAACTATTAAAATGTCAAGATTTGTCTATATTAATTCTGTTATTGAATATTGTAGGTCCAAAACTTGATAGAACGCTGTTTGCAGTTGTACATGAATAGAGATGAGGTGGTGAAAACTCTACTAAATCGTGCGAGGATTGATCCCGGTTTTACAACTCTAGGTAAATAGTATTTAACAATTTTTTTTTTAATCTTTTAATCATTGTGTGACTTTCAGTTTTGACCTTCCATGCTGGTTGAAGTTTTAGTTATAGACAAGGAAGATTGTTGTAACATGATAAAAAAATGAATTTCATAATGGTATTTCAAATAATATCGTACATTTGACCTCTTCAATTTGGTTCCAGTTGGGATTAACAATGGGGATGGTGGTGGTAATTTGATGGGCAAGAAGGTCATCAATAAAAGGTAATCATCTTTTTTTCTATTTAGGATTAATCTGTTTTTGAATATGTTTTTAATTGATTTGAATCATTTATGTTTTGTAATCTGTTTTTATGTTGGTTAATCTTAACTGGTTATATTTGTTCATGATATTATGTTGGCTCGATGATGTTTGTCTTCGGGTGAGTTTGAATGTTCATATGTTCTTCGAGGTGTTCTTGAGAATCATAATATTAGATGAAAGGTAAAAGAATGTTGGATATTTTTTAGTGATTAATCCGCTTAGGAAAGCTATTCGGGTCCGGGTCCTGTTTGTTGATTCGGGTCTCATTTATTGGCATTTTATTTGTTTCCTAAGTTGATGGCTTAAAGTTTGGAAGGATAATTACAATAATTAATTGTTATAAATGGTTGTTTGAAAAGTCTTGGATGTTAAAAGGAAGGGTCGAGTTTTTTGGTAAGAGATTGATTGATTGTATTATAGGAAAGTTAATAGCACAATTAGTTGTACACTTTCCATATAGTCATAGTCAAATGTATTAACTGCATAGTCAAATGTATTAACTGCATAGTCAAATGTATTAACTTAGGAGTCTCCTGTTTGCAGGCACAATCAAATAAACTACAAAAGGATGTATAAGTTTGAGTCATTCTACTGGTTCGTTCATCTCCCAATTTATTTTTATTTATGTAAATTCGAATGTGTATGTATAATTTACAGTATGCTCATTGAGTTCGAGTGTGTATGATTTCGTAATTTCATTTGATTTTCAGGTTAATGTTCTATGGCATGGATAGGTGGCTCGATATTGATAACATATCATATGAGGTAACAATACAAAAATTGTCTCATTTTAATCAAAATTATTTTTATATCACATTAATAACTTTCTTCTTTCATAATATTAGTCAATCTTCGACAAGTATTTAGGCATCCCCTTTCATTCGCAAACCTTAATACTTGGCTCCATTTTGTTTGAGTGAAACATTAATGAATGATTTTCGATTTTTAAAAAATAAATTCTTTTATAAAAACATGACTCTTTTTTGAATTTTAAAAATAGAATAGTCATTAAATGTTTTTTATTTAAAAAAAAGTAAAAATTTGGATTATAGTGTTTAGGAAAGTTATTAAACACGTTGACCGAAACATTAATGAATGATTTTCGATTTTTAAAAAATAAATTCTTTTATAAAAACATGACTCTTTTTTGAATTTTAAAAATAGAATAGTCATTAAATGTTTTTTATTTTAAAAAAAAATTAGAAATCTGGATTATAGTGTTTAGGAAAGTTATTAAACACTTTGACCGAAACATTAATGAATAATTTTCGATTATTAAAAAATAAAAAATTTTATAAAAACATTAATGACTCTTTTTTGAATTTTAAAAATAGAATAGTCATTAAATGTTTTTTATTTTAAGAAAATTAAAAATATGGATTACGGTGTTTAGGAAAGTTATTAAACACGTTGACCCAAACATTAATGAATGATTTCGATTTTTAAAAAATAAATTTTTTTATAAAAACATTAATAACTCTTTTTTGAATTAAAAAAATAGAATACTTATTAAATGTTTTTTATTTTAAAAAAAAATGTGGATTATATTGTTTAGGAAAGTTATTAAAAACGTTGACCGAAACATTAATGAATGATTTTCGATTTCTAAAAAATAAATTCTTTTATAAAAACATGACTCTTTTTTTAATTTTAAAAATAGAATAGTCATTAAATGTTTTTTATTTAAAAAAAAATTAAAAATCTGGATTATAGTGTTTAGGAAAGTTATTAAACACTTTGACCGAAACATTAATGAATAATTTTCGTTGATGTAAAATAAAAAATTTTATAAAAACATTAATGACTCTTTTTTGAATTTTAAAAATAGAATAGTCATTAAATGTTTTTTATTTTAAGAAAATTAAAAATCTAGATTACAGTGTTTAAGAAAGTTATTAAACACGTTGACCCAAACATTAATGAATGATTTCGATTTTTAAAAAATAAAAAACATTTATAAAAACATTAATGACTTTTTTTTTGAATTTTAAATTGTGAAATTTAGGTGGTAGTTAGTTTCTTATTTTCATTTTTATTACTTTCTTATTGTTGAATATGCCATAAGTCTATTTTTAACACATACCATTTAAGTCGCCTTATTCAGGTTGGATTGTATTTAAGAAACCCTGTATTCTCACATGGCCAGCTTTATATCGCATTGTCAAGAGTTAAAAGCAGGGCAGCAGTGAAATTAATTATACTTGATGCTGATGGCCAAGTGAAGACTAAAACAAAAAATGTGGTGTATAAAGAAATATTTAATGATATTTGAATAGAATGTGTATTGGTTTCTTTTAAATCTTAATAAAATATTTCTGCTACATTTTTTTATATGTTTTACCACTCGAAATAATTGTACGTTGGTGAACCGCGTGTAACGCGGGCAAAGATCTAGTTTTAAATAATCCACATTTTCGTTTTTCCCCATATGCCACCTTAAAAAAACCAAACTAAACTCTCAATTCTCAAAGTCTCTCACAACCGTCGGATTCACAAACCAACCCAGAGACCACCGTAACAACAGTGAGCCGCGACACACACAACACACCACATCAATAACCTTCATTATAGCATACAACTACAGATCTTCACTTCAACAAGACTCGTCTTCTTTCACTCTTAACACTTCACAAACCAAACCAAACCAAAACCCTAAAAACAATGGAAGAAAAACACAATTCACCCATACCCACCACCGACCCATCACCACAACCAACCACCGAACCATCACGAAGAAGAGGCTTTAAAAGAAAAGCATCAAACCTCAACAATAATAACAACAATAATAATAATCACAACAACGCATCGACCCCACCAACGTCTTCAAAGCGTCAGACACGAGAGAAGGCGTCACAAGTGTTGTATTCCCCGATCCATAACGGTCCGTTGACTAGAGCTAGGTTACAACCGAATTACGGTGAAACGTCGACGTTTTGGGAGGCGGTTGAGGTGAATAATAATAATAATAATAAGAAAGGGGATGGAGGGAAGGTGGTGGTTGGGGAAATGGTGGAGGTGGTGACGGAGGAGGAGTTGGTGAAGAGGAGAGAGGCGTGGGAGAAGGTGGAGAAGAAGGTTGAACAGGAGTATGAGGTTGTTAAGGATCGTGGTGATAATATTCATGTTGTTCCTGTTTCTGCTGGTAAACTTTGTTGATTCATTTTGTTGTTAATGTGTATACATTGTATAGGGTTTAATAGGTGTTACTGTGGAAATTTGGGGGTTTTGGATTTAAAAGAAAGTTTGAGAATTTATTTTATATAGTCTATAAGTGAAGTTTCGAAAACTCTCGGGTTTTTATTGCGGAAAGTATTTTGGTAACTTTATATATGTTTTTGTATGAATTAGGGGTGCTTCCAGCTGCTCACTTTTTGTATTGCTAGTGCATATATTGCTTAGGTTTTAGTAGATGCTACTGTGGGGTGGGGTTAGATTTAAAGGAGAGAAAAATATTGGTAATGGTATCGGAAAGTGTAAAGTCTCATGGTTATAGTGTTCATGTTGTACCTGTTTTTGCTGGTGAGTGAAACTTGATTGTGGGAAAAATAAATTATTGATTTTGGTCGTTAATGTGTATGCATTGTATAGGTTTTAGAAGGTGTTACTGTAAATTTGGGAGTTAAAAGAGAGAAAATGTTTGTGATGCTAGCTGAAAGTTTGAAGCTTTATGTTGTATAGTCTTTAGTTGAAATTGTTTTTTAAAAGAAATTCTTTGTATACATTGCCTAGGGTTTAATAGGTGTTACTGTGAACTTTGGGGTTTTTGGATTTAAAAGAGAGAATGTTTGGTAATGATTTTAGAAAGTGTGAAGCTTTATGTTATGTAGTCTTTAGTTAGATTTTGTGAAAAGGATTTTTGTTTGCATACATTGGGTTTAAGTAGCTGTTACAGTAAAGTTTAGGGTTTGTGAATTCAAAAGAGGCAAAATATGGGTACTGGGTAGTAGAAAGTTTTATTGATTTTGTTGTTTTTGGTTCTTGATGTGCATATGTTGCCTAGTTTTTAGTAGGTGTTACTGTAAATTTGGGGGTTTGGATTTAAAAGAGAGAAAATGTTTGTGATGCTAGCAGAAAGTGTGAAGCTTTATCTTGTATAGTCTTTTTAGTCAAAAGTTGTTAAAAGAAATTCTTTGCATACATTAACTAATGTTTGAAAATGGTCATATTTCAATTGATGTTGTAAAGTCTCGTGGTGATAGTTTTGCTGTTTCTGCGGGTGAATGAATGTGGGCTGGTAATTGGTTAAGTTGCTTGATTGTAGAAAGTTTTGTTGATTTTGTTGTTTTTGGTTGTAAATGTGTATACAATGGCTAGGTTTTAAAGGCTGTTACCGTAAAATTTTCGGTTTTTGGATTCAAAAGAGACAAAATGATATTGGTGAAGCTATCAGAAAGTGTGAAGCTGTATCTTATATAATCTTTAGTTGAAATTGTTAAAAGAAATTCTTTGCATGCATTGTCTAGGTTTTAAAAGCTGTTACTGTGAAATTTGGGGTTTTTGAGAGGAAATGTTGGTAATGGTATCAGAAAGTTTGAAGCTTTATTTTATATAGTCTATAATTGAAGTTTGAAAAAATGTCATATATTTATTGTGGAAGAAAGTATTTTGGTACCTTTATATATGTTTTGTATGAATTAGGGGTGCTGATGTGTTAAATCTTGGCAATAATATTGGCCCAGTTGCTCACAATTTATATTGCTACAATCCTAATGTGCATACATCGCCTAGGTTTTAGTAGCTGTTAGTTTAAGTAAAATTTAGGCCTTTTTTTGGATTCAAAAGAGAAAGTATTGGTAATCTTAGTAGAAAGTGTGAAGCTTTATGTTATATAGTCTTTAGTCGAAATTGTTTACAGAAATTCTTTGCGTACATTAGCTAAAGTTTGAAAATTGGTCCTGTTTAAATTTAGAAAAAAGGTGTTTGGTACCTTGAACATTTTTTATCTGCCAGCAGTTGGAGACTTGGAGGTTACTTTCTTATGAACTAGGGGTACGGACGTGTTGAATTTCGGCAATAGTATTGGCTATGCTTAATTGCTTACTTTTTATATTGCTAGAATTAGTTTAGAGGATATGCAAAGTTGACATTTTTCATATGTGGTACATGGTTGAATGTAATTTTGGGGTGTCCTCTGGTCGAGACAAGGGATCAATATTCTTTTGATTGTTTCATACTTTATTTATGTAGATTTTGTTGTTAAATATAGCTAGTGATTAATCACATAAAATAATAAGAATGATATGCTGTGAACTGACACGTGTGTGTTTTGTAGGTTGGTTTTCATGGACAGAAATTCATCCGTTGGAGGAGAAAGCATTGCCGTCTTTCTTCAATGGAAAGTTGGAGAATCGGACTCGTGAAATTTACATGGAAATTCGAAACTCGATTATGAAAAGATTTCATGAAAATCCCAAAACCCAAATAGAGGAAAAAGATCTTTCTGAGATATCAGTTGGAGAATTGGATGCTAAAAAGGAGGTGATGGAATTTTTGGACTATTGGGGGTTGATTAATTACCATCCACTCCCTGAGGCAGATACTGTTAACGCAGCGAGTGATTCCGAAGAAGCTGCAAAAGTAAATTCATTGATACAGAAATTGTATGAGTTTGATGCGGAGCGATTGTGCTCACCCGCTGTACCCAGGAGTAGTTTTGCAACGCCTGCTGTTCCATACCGGTTGCCTGAGTCCGTAATAATTGATGACTCAGCACAGCCTGATGGACCATCTGTTGAGTATCACTGCAATTCATGTGTGGCTGATTGCTCTCGTAAGCGTTACCACTGTCAGAAGCAGGTCTGTTTTTTCTTAGATTTCTTTGGCTCCAAGTTAGTCACTTAGTTATAAGTCTTATCACCACAGTTTGACATGCTTTCTTATATGCTTGTGCTATTCATGGCATTCTACCAAATGGTGTCTACTGATATGCCAGCCTGTCTCTACTTGTTATCCATCCATGATAGTGTGAGTAATTGTGCCCTTTTCTATCATGGATGGATGCCAAGCGGCATTAGTCATTTGTATCGTTTATCATAGAAGTAGATTGACACATTGGCATTTCTTAAGGGAACATAATTACAGATTACTAGATAATGAATTATATTGTTTTAGCTGTTCATGATGTTGCCTTCACCAAAAATATATAATTTTCATAACATCTTTATTTCCCAAATGAACAACTGAAATAGAAGTTATTTTTTTTCACTGTTTATGAGTCTTGATTTTAAAAAGAGAAAAGCGCACCGAGGCGAGACGGTGTAAAACAAGGCGCAAAGCGCAAAAGTGCACCGCTTTACGCACGCGAAGTGCAAGGTGCTTATATAAGTTTTTCTTATATATCACATACGTTTTTAACATCCCTACCTATAATTTAGCAATATATAAGCTTTGTATACACATATTCCATATACACACATGCATACACAAATTACATTGCCTGTTTTATGTTGATTTAGTTTCTGTTAGGCAGGCAGATTATGACTTATGTACTGAATGCTTCACCGAGGGCAAGTTTGACTCTGATATGGCCCCAGCTGATTTCATTCTCATGGAGCCTGGTGACGCTGCTGGTGCAAGTAGTGGAACCTGGACAGATCAAGAAACACTGCTTCTTCTAGAAGCTTTGCAACTTTTCAATGAAAACTGGAATGAGATTGCCGAACATGTTGCTACAAAAACAAAAGCTCAATGTATTCTACATTTTCTTCAAATGCCGATTGAAGACACTTTTCGGGATTGTGATGATGAAGATGAGAAGAAAGATACAAAAGGTCCTGATGAAAATGGCGCGAAGAAAGATGCTAAAAGTCCTGATGAAAATGGTGAGAAGAAAGATGCAAAAAGTCCTGATGAAAATGGTGAGAAGAAAGAAGTTGGTCAAAGTCATCAGGAAAATGATGACAAAATGGAAGTAGATAAGGAAAATGGTGAGTCACAAGATACGAAAGAAACCAAGGATCCGAAGGCTGATAATGATCAGCCAAGTTCCTGTTCGATGGAGATTTCAAAATCGGTAGATAATAATAAACCAGAAGATAATAATCAGGAAAATGGTGTGAATATTGCAGTGAAAGCACTAAGAGAAGCATTTGATGCTGTGGGGTCCCTTTCTTCTCTTGATGAGAAACTCTGCTTTGCTGATGCTGGTAACCCTGTCATGGCAATGGTAAGTTAATTTCTTCTGTGTGTGTTTGGCGTGTGTTCTCTAAAACAAATCTGCACTTTTGAGTGTTTGGATGATAAAAGTATATATGCTTGGGTAAGCTGAGCTGTTTTAGTAACCTGTTTGAGATTGTTAACTGATATTTTTCTTTAGATTCAAAATTAGAGTTTTTGAAATGACTTTAAGGAACTTCTGAATTGTCATTTCTGATTTATGTACTATGCCTTCCATCCCAAAGTTTATGTCCACTTCGACACTTTCAAAAATGGATAATTGTAATTCATTAGTTTTTCAGTTTTATTTTATCTTCAATTTGTCTTGTCATTGTATCCTGTATGTTTGTCAAGTTATTTTGTATTTTTAATGCACTAATAGTAAAATTGGCATATTCATAATTTAATCTTAATTAAATCCGCTTATCGTAGATTGTTTTTATTTTGTTTGTGGAAACTAATATTGGGATGGATGGCGTAACCTAAAAGAGTAACACGTCAATGTATATTTTGGACAAAAATAACTAGCTTTTATCTCCTGATTGAAGACTGTAAAGAAAGATCTTGATATTTTTTCTTGAGTTTGCTACCTTTAATTTCTTTTTCAGGCAGCATTTTTGACCCGGTTGGTGAAACCTAATATTGCGACTGCCACAGCCCGTACATCTCTGAAATCTGTATCCAATGGTGGCACAGGCATGCAGCTGTCTGCAAGGCATTCCTTTCTTTTAGAAGATCCTGCTGATGAAACAAAAAAAGCAGATGACACTGATAGGTCAATACATCTCTAGATCCATATTTAACCAACAATCCAAAAATATAACTAATTAACTAGAGGTGGAAGTTGTAAGTAATTTATTTGAAAATGGATTGGTTTGGGTTATGCAACTCAAACATGTCAAATGCACCAAATTTAAAATTTTAGAAAGTTACCCATGTGTTATTCAAATGTTTTAAACCTCCTTATAATATTCAGGGTTAATGTTGGATAAAACCAAACAACTTTCAACATTTTAACGGTTTAGCCCCTTCTCTTCTTTTGCAGCGGTTATAAAAATGTCATTTTAACTTATTAAACAGATTAAATGCATATGATGAACTAGCTTATAACTTTATATTTGGTTAATGTTGGATAAAACCAATTGACTTTCATTATTTTAGCAGTTTGGCACTTTGGCCTAACTTTTTTTTTTTTTTAATTTTTGTTGTAGTGGTTATATCCCTCAACTTTGTTTGAACTTCTTTTATCATTATCATTATTATGTGTGTTTTTTGTACATGTATTATTCACATAAACATATGCCATTCAGCATGTTCAGCTATTCAAAATGATATTTTTAAGTTTTAACAAGTCAAAAAGGTTAAGGGATATAACTGCCGAAAAAAGTTACAAGACGCCAACCCGCTAATATGTTGAAATTTGGTTAGTTTTATACAAAACCTTACATCATTTATTTGGCAAATATGAGTATGAAAAAAGTTTAGCTGGTCAACCCAACCAACATGGTTTGTTTTGACCCGTTACCCAAAGCACTACTACCTCTAAATATAACTAACATTTAGTGGGCATATGCAGAGATGTGCAAAAGGTGGTGGAGCAAGAAGGCTTGAAAGAGAAGACTGATTCTTGCAATAAGCAAGAAGAAGAAAAGGAAGGTACAAATGTAACTGAAAATGAGAACAAAACGGAAAAACAATCTATTTCTAATGAGAGAAAAGAAGATACGGTTTCTGATGAGAAAAAAGAAGATACGGTTTCTAATGAGAAAAAAGAAGATACGGTTACAGCAGAAGTGACAGCTTCTAAAAAAGGAAGGAATGCTGCAACACGAAGAAAGGGAGGTGCTTCAAAGAAAGACAAGGATCCAGTGACTGAGAAACCGGTTGTTATTGAAGAAACAAATAAGCAAACTGATAAAGTGGAGAATTCTTCAGATTCTAAAAAGGAACCTGAAGATACCGCTGATGGTGGGCCAGAATTAGGGTTAGTGGTCTCTGAGTCTACTGAAGCTCCAAAAGACGAGGAGATGGCAGAAAAGACAGAATCGCCCGTGTCTACTTTGGCTAACAACACACCAAATTCAGGTTTTCTCATTATTTGGTTTTCTGAACAGTTCAATTGTACTTCTCAGTTTTCATACCTGTAACCAAAGATAAGAACAAATAGTGTTGAGTGTTGACTAGTACTCCCTTTGTCCCAAAGTAAGTGTCCACACGAGAAAACACTGTTTTAGGAATGTTTAGTCAATGACTTATAATGTGTGTAACTAAGCGTAGGATGGGAAACTTGATGACTTATCTCGGAAGCGAACATTCTTTTTGAAACGAACTAATGTAAAAAGGTGGACATTATTTTTGGGAAGGAGGGATTTATTACTTAGGCTTAATGTTAGTTTTTACAATGAAGTCTTAATTTGATTATACTTAATTCAATTCATTGGTTATGCTCAATGGTGTAGGGGACACAGAAGCAAAAGACTCGAAAGATGTGAACAACAAACCTCTAGACACTAAAGATGATCCGGTTATGCATAAATTGACACGTGCAGCTGTTACTGCCATCTCAGCTGCTGCAGTTAAGGCTAAATTCTTAGCAGACCAGGAAGAAGACCAGATTCGACAACTGGCCACAGCATTGGTGGAAAAGCAGGTTAGGTGGCAAATTTCAACCCCATTCATTAGGTTTTTATCTTTAATGAGTCAGACGGGTAAATAAACAAATTTTGGCTAAAAAGTTAACAGGTGCAAGTGTTTCAAAAGTGTATTTTCAATGCATATATTCAGGAAAATTAGGTTAGTATTATTGTAGTAAGGACAAACTGCAAGAAATTGAAAGTTATAGAATCGAACATACATTTTTTTTTCTAATTATGGCAACCACTTTTAATTCAGACATAAAGGAAAAATATTACTAGTACAAAATTTATTCCTTTTTTAAATTATTTACAAATGAGATGACATGTCTTAAGTTTGAAAATTTAGCAAAATAAATAAACAGCTAGTCTGCTATCACTTAAATAGGTCACTCATTGTTACTTGGCTGCTAAAGTCATTAAGTTGAATTCTGATTATTTGTGTCTGATTTAAAGTCAGTTGCTGAAATGGTGAGAAAGTGTAAAAGTCGGTTTTTACTTTTTGCAGGCTGCCCTTGTAATGTTATAGTTTTTGTTATATTTGACGCATATTATTGATAGAACAAATATCTGAAAATTGCACAAAATGTGTTATCCAACCCGATCAAAATGAAAAATTACCCATATTCATTTGAATTTATCCCGACTCATTACCAATTTTGACACATCTTATAATTTAAGTTCTTGTTGATAGATCATGTAATAATTACATGTTACTTACATTTGTACTACAGCTACACAAGTTGGAGACAAAGTTGACTTTCTTTACTGAGATGGATGGTGTAGTATCAAGGGCCCGGGAACAATTAGAAAGGTCAAAACAGAGACTTTACCAAGAACGGGCCCAGATAATTGCAGCTCGTTTGGGTATGTCGGGTGCTGCTTCCTCTAGGCCCATGGCATATCCTGGACAAAGGCCTCCAAATCCTATGGCCATGACGCCTCAAAGACCACCACTTTCAAGACCCATGATGGGCCCCACACCGCCTTTTTCTAACCCAATGGGGCCCACGTCAGTTGCAGGCAACCCTGCTCAGATTTCAAGCAACCAAGCAATGAAGTAATTTAATTTGGCTGCAAATAATGTGAGTAGGTGATGTTTTTTTTTTAATCTAGTTGCAAGGATATAACTTAGGGTTCATTTGTACTTGATTATCTTCTTAAGGTGTGGGTAGGTATTGTATGTTGTATGGCTGCAGACACTTTTTAACTTTTTTTTTAGAGTTGTCATGTTTATAAATTTATAAATTTAGCCAGCTAATAAACTGAGAAGAATTTCATTTTGGCTTGCCTTCCACGTCAATGGCGCCTGTCAGGTATCCTCGCAAGTTCAAGAAAACAAAGACTTCATGTTCGTACAGAACAATCGTTTGAAATAGAGGGGCATAATGATCTTGTTTTCTAAAACATGATTTCAAACTTACATTTTCTTTCCTACCCTTTGTTTTTTACCAGTAAATTTCTACCGGATCGGGTCATAATTGGTTGGATTTCGATGATTGGAGTTTATGGAGACAAATGTGGTTCATTAGTTCTTTAGCTGGGTCTGAGGGGCTTAGATGATCATACTTTAGGAGGATTATGATTTATGCATATGATTGTCTTCTTGTTTGTATGTTTATGTATGCGTTCTTGATGTTACATATATTTATGTTTCACGGTTATTCTCTCATCATTGCCTTTGTTGTTTTGTAGCTTTCTATATGTGTTCTTTTAGTTCTATTAATATGTCTGTTTGTTCTTGAGTTCAGGGTCTCTCAACCTTCTGTAAAATTAAATGATCCAAACCACAGTATAGAAGATCTGAGCCAACACAAACTCAGATTAAACCTATAACAATGTGATGTAGGTGACAAAACAAGTGACAAAATCTTATTAACCCAAACCAGAAATATTGCCCCCCCAAATACCCTGAATCTCTCTAAAATAAGAGAGATTCTAAAGAATGATATGTCAACTGATTGTTTAGATCAGTTGACTATAATGAATGTTAATCAAACAACTTACAACCAGACGAAGACACCTCAGAGGATCGTACACACGATCAGACTAGAGATTACACAGATGTAATCTCAACCACAAGACTTGCTGATCTTCTTCACAACACAAGAAGATCAGATACAATGAAACCCTAGACGTATAAGAGCTACAAAGAGAAGAATACAGAGAGAATGAATAATATCTCGATACATGATCTATATATACAACGATCCAGAAGCTTCTCCTGGCAACACGAGATCAATCCTCAGCCATTGATCAAGATAAAATCCAACGAACCATATTTATTCCTGAAACAAACTCGTAACAATAATATCATAGATAATGGGCCGGCCATGGGCCATGGGCCATTATTTATACAACATGACTCATTTAAACATAACAAGCCCAATACCACAACTTATGTTTCAGGCCCAAAGATTAACACATGAATTAGGATCCATAAAACCTTATATTTTAACATCCCCCCTTAATTCAGGTGTTAAACAAATCTAACATGTTCAAACTTTTGCAAAATAACTTGTGTTTTTCAACACTAAGGCCTTTAGTTAACCCATCAGCAATTTGACTTTCAGAGTCAACTTTCACAGTTTGAACCAAACCATTTGAAACCTTTTCTCTCAGAAAATGCAGGTCTAACTCAAAATGTTTGATTCGTTCATGAAAGACTGGATTTGCAGCTATTGAAATGGCTGCCTTACTATCACAAAATACTTTAAAGGGAATCTTAATGTTAACTTTCAGTTCATACATAAGATTTTTAACCACAACATTTCACACACAGCAGAACACATGGCCCTATACTCAGCCTCAGCTGAGGACCTAGAAACTGTATTTTGTTTCTTACTTTTCCAGGAAACAAGTGTGTTTCCTAAGAAAATACAAAACCCAGTAACAGACTTCCTAGTTTCCAAACACTTAGCCTAGTCAGCATCAGCAAACCCAGTTAAGTGTAAGGAATTATCTTTACTAATCAAGACACCTTTGCCAGGTGACATCTTTAAATATCTCAGCAACCTAAGAGCTATTTGAAGATGTCCATTAGTTGGTTTGTGCATGTACTGACTCAAGTACTGCACTGAATAACTAATATCTGGTCTGGTTAAAGACAAATAGATTAACTTACCAATCAACTTTTGATAACCAGTTATATTTTCTAACTGTTTATCATTTTTCCCACTTTTGGCAGAAACTATAAAGCTCTGCTCAATAGGAGTGTTGATAGGTTTACACCCAAGATACCCAAATTCATCTAATAATTCAAGACAATATTTTCTATGAGATAGACACACCCCTAAATCAGAGTACAAGACTTCTATTCCAAGAAAATATTTAAGAATACCAAGATCTTTTATAAGAAACTTAGAGTTTAAACACTCTTTAACTCTGTTTATTTCAGACTCACTATTCCCTGTGACAACTATGTCATCAACATAGACCAACAAAATGACCAACACATCTTTCTTAGACAAAATAAACAAGGAATAGTCACATATACTTTGAACAAACCCAAAACTAACAAGCACACTAGTAAGTTCCTCATTCCAAATAGAGGGGCATAATGATCTTCTTGTTTTCTATTAATGATTTCAAACTTACATTTTCTTTCCTACCCTTTGTTTTTTACCAGTAAATTTCTACCGGATAGGGTCATAATTGGTTGGATTTCGATGATAGGAGTTTATGGAGACACATGTGGTTCATTAGTTCTTTAGCTGGGTCTGAGGGGCTTAGATGATCATACTTTAGGAGGATTATGATTTATGCATATGATTGTCTTCTAGTTTGTATGTTTATGTATGCGTTCTTGATGTTACATATATTTATGTTTCACGGTTATTCTCTCATCATTGCCTTTGTTGTTTTGTAGCTTTCTATATGTGTTCTTTTAGTTCTATTAATATGTCTGTTGTTTGTTATTGAGTTCAGGGTCTCTCAACCTTCTGTAAAATTAAATGATCCAAACCACAGTATAGAAGATCTGAGCCAACACAAACTCAGATTAAACCTAGAACAACGTGATGTAGGTGACAAAACAAGTGACAAAATCTTATTAACCCAAACCAGAAATATTGCCCCCCAAATACCCTGAATCTCTCTAAAATAAGAGAGATTCTAAAGAATGATATGTCAACTGATTGTTTAGATCAGTTGACTATAATGAATGTTAATCAAACAACTTACAACCAGACGAAGACACCTCAGAGGATCGTACACACGATCAGACTAGAGATTACACAGATGTAATCTCAACCACAAGACTTGATGATCTTCTTCACAACACAAGAAGATCAAATACAATGAAACCCTAGACGTATAAGAGCTACAAAGAGACGAATACAGAGAGAGAATGAATAATATCTCGATAAATGATCTATATATACAACGATCCAGAAGCTTCTCCTGGGAACACGAGATCAATCCTCAGCCATTGATCAAGATAAAATCCAACGAACCATATTTATTCCTGAAACAAACTCGTAACAATAATATCATAGATAATTGGCCGGCCATGGGCCATGGGCCATTATTTATACAGCATGACTCATTTAAACATAACAAGCCCAATACCACAACTTATGTTTCAGGCCCAAAGATTAACACATGAATTAGGATCCATAAAACCTTATATTTTAACATCCCCCTTAATTCAGGTGTTAAACAAATCTAACATGTTCAAACTTTTGCAAAATAACTTGTGTTTTTCAACACTAAGGCCTTTAGTTAACCCATCAGCAATTTGACTTTCAGAGTCAACTTTCACAGTTTGAACCAAAACATTTGAAACCTTTTCTCTCAGAAAATGCAGGTCTAACTCAAAATGTTTGATTCGTTCATGAAAGACTGGATTTGCAGCTATTGAAATGGCTGCCTTACTATCACAAAATACTTTAAAGGGAACCTTAATGTTAACTTTCAGTTCATACATAAGATTTTTAACCACAACATTTCACACACAGCAGAACACATGGCCCTATACTTAGCCTCAGCTGAGGACCTAGAAACTGTATTTTGTTTCTTACTTTTCCAGGAAACAAGTGTGTTTCCTAAGAAAATACAAAACCCAGTAACAGACTTCCTAGTTTCCAAACACTTAGCCCAGTCAGCATCAGCAAACCCAGTTAAGTGTAAGGAATTATCTTTACTAATCAAGACACCTTTGCCAGGTGACATCTTCAAATATCTCAGCAACCTAAGAGCTATTTAAAGATGTCCATTAGTTGGTTTGTGCATGTACTGACTCAAGTACTGCACCGAATAACTAATATCTGGTCTGGTTAAAGACAAATAGATTAACTTACCAATCAACTTTTGATAACCAGTTATATTTTCTAACTGTTTATCATTTTTCCCACTTTTGGCAGAAACTATAAAGCTCTGCTCAATAGGAGTGTTGATAGGTTTACACCCAAGATACCCAAATTCATCTAATAATTCAAGACAATATTTTCTCTGTGATAGACACACCCCTAAATCAGAGTACAAGACTTCTATTCCAAGAAAATATTTAAGAATACCAAGATCTTTTATAAGAAACTTAGAGTTTAAACACTCTTTAACTCTGTTTATTTCAGACTCACTATTCCCTGTGACAACTATGTCATCAACATAGACCAACAAAATGACCAACACATCTTTCTTAGACAAAATAAACAAGGAATAGTCACATATACTTTGAACAAACCCAAAACTAACAAGCACACTAGTAAGTTCCTCATTCCACTTCCTAGGTGCTTGTTTCAAGCCATATAGAGACTTAACAAGCTTGCAGACTTTAGACTCATTACCAGAATAATAACCCTCAGGGGGTTTCATATACACATCTTCTAATATTGACCCATATAGAAAAGCATTGTTAACATCAAGTTGGTATAATGGCCAATTATTACAAGTAGCAAGTTTTATAACACTTCTTACAGTTACCATTTTAACCACTGGTGAAAAAGTTTCACCAAAGTCAATACCCTCTCTTTGATTAAAACCCTTAGCTACTAATCTAGCTTTATACCTCTCAACCTCACCATTGGCCTTATACTTAATCTTGTATATCCACTTGCAACCTATAGCTTTTCTATCTTTTGGCAAATCAGTAAGGACCCATGTGTTATTTCTATGTAATGCTTCCATTTCAGCATTCATAGCTTCAACCCATTTAGGGTCTTTTGAAGCCTCAAAATAACTAGTAGGTTCTACTGACTTGTCAAGACCAGACACAAAACACAAGTTATCAGAAGAAAGATTAGAGTAATTGACAACTTTGTCAATACCATACTTGATCTTTCCTTCTACCACATAATCATTAAACCTCCTAGGAAACACAGACTCTCTAGAAGACCTTCTAATAGTTCCCTCAGATGGGTTGTTCTCACCATTTGAAGTCCCTGCATCATGGTCTGCCCCATCAGGATTACTGCAACCTGGACTGCCAGGCTGCTGAACATCAGGATGATGTTCTACCCCCCAGCAGCCCTGGGAATAGATCCTGATTGCAGACTAGCTGGAACTTCATGAGATACAGTTGGTTCCCCTTCATCATTGGGCAAATTATTCTTAGCCAATGATAAATCATCAGTTGTCATAGACTCAATACTGTCAAAGAAATTTAGATGTGTAATACTTGAATCATTATTTTGAAAAAACTATGTTTTTTAAAGATTCTTGTTTAAAAGGATAAATTTCCTCATAAAACCTAACATCTCTAGAAAACTCAACCTTTTTAGACTAAAGACACCAAAGTTTATACCCTTTTTTAAAATTGGAATACCCTAATAAAACACATTTTTCAGCTTGACTTGACAACTTATCAGACTCACTTAACACAGTATTGAAGCACAGACAACCAAAGTTCTTCAAATGACTAAGTTTAGGGGGGGAACCCAAACAAGACTTCATAAGGACTCTTACCTAACAGGACAGATGAAGGAACCCTGTTGATTAAGTATGTAGCAGTTAGAATACAATCAGACCAAAACCTAAGTGGTATACCACTTTGAAATAATAAAGCTCTAGCCATATTAAGAAGATGTCTATGCTTTCTTTCAGCAACACCATTTTGTTGTGGTGTGTATGCACAAGATGTTTGGTGTATAATACCATTGTTATTACAAAAAACTTCCATTTGTTTATTTACAAATTCTCCACCATTATCACTTCTAAAAACTTTAACTCTTGAATGAAACTGAGTTTTAAGAAGTTCATAAAAAATCACAAGATTTTCATAAACTTCTCCTTTGGTTTTTAACAAGTAACACCAAACAGTTCTTGTGTAATCATCCACAATAGTTAGAAAAAACCTATATCCTTCCCAACTTGTGACCTTATAAGGTCCCCAAACATCAAGATGAATAATGTCACCCACATGCTTGGTCTTATGGTCACTAATAGGGAAGGGCAACCTAACCTGTTTAGCATTGTGACATATATCACAAGGCTGAGACTCAAGTTTCCCTATTTTAAGATCTTTACTAAGAATGGCTAGAACTTGATCAGAAGGATGTCCCAATCTGCTATGCCATAGATTGGAACTTCCTATACTACTAAAACATAGATTAGAACTCACATTCTCTCCAACAAAATACAGACCATCTTGCTGATCACCAGTCACCAGGACTCTCCTTGAGTTGGAATCCTGAATGTAACATTGATCTTCATCAAATAAGACATTCAACTTTTTGTCTTTGGACAACTTATGAACAGACATAAGGTTGACACAATAATCAGGAACCAGGAAAACATCATACAAAGTAATGCCTTCTGCTATTTTTATGTCACCAATCTTGGTGACTTTAGCACTAGTGCCATTTGGATGTTTTACCTGAATATTATAACTAGACATATCAACACAATTGACCATAAACTCATCACTTTTGGTCATGTGCTAATTTGCTCCTGAACCCACAACTAATAGCTCTTTTAATAAAATTAGAACAACTAGAAAATCTTTTAAAGATTTGTTTTAAGTTGGATATTTTAGACAAAGCAGAAAAACCATACACATATATGTTTTTACCTCCAGAATTAGAACATTGTGGATCACTTGTCCCTTTTTCACTGATCAGATTCATTAACTTGGATATCTGTTCTGGAGAAAAAGGCAAACCAGAAGTAGAAGACATAGGAGACTTAGAATTATTACCAGGATTGTTGGACAGATTAACTCTAGGAGCCTGTCCAACAGGCCTTTTTTCTAAAACTAGAGGGATACCCAACCAATTCATAGCACCTATCCACAGTGTGCCCCAACATGTTACAGTGGGTACACTTTAGATTTGGATTAGGTCCCCTAGGAGTAACCCTCTTTTTATTATCAGTAGGTTGATTAGTCTTAGACATGAAAGCCATGTTTTGCCCTTTAGTGCTTCCACTAGAACCTCTATGAGATTCTTCTCTAGAGATAATAGAGAAAGCAGTTTTGATACTAGGCAATGGCTCTCTAGTCAAAAGAGTTGTTCTAACAGGTTGATAAACATCATCAAGACCCATTAGAAACTGCATTAGCTTAATGAGTGCAGAAAAATCATTGAAGTCCTTAGATGCTTTACAGGTGCAAGTAGGCAACTGTAGTATGGCATCCAATTGCTTCCACATGGTGTTAAGTCTATGATAGTACTCAGAAACAGTACTACCATTTTGTTTAACACCATTGATTTTCTGATATAAACTAAACACAAAAAAACCATCAACCTTATCATAAGTCTCCTTAAGGTCAGACCATACTTGACTAGCATAATCGGAAAAGACTTGTCCTAAGTATAACTCTTCACTAACAGAGTTTAATAACCAAGACAGGACCACAGAATTACACCTATCCCATTGATTTGCTAGAAGTTCATTATCCTCAGGTTTTATACAAGTTCCATCAATAAAACCATATTTATTTTTAGCTTTTAATGCTAACTTCATAGAACTAGACCACACATTGTAATTGTCAGTCCCTTTAAGTTTTATACCAATTATAGACAAGTTACTAGTGTCACTAGGATGCAGATACAAGGGGTCACTGATATCCAACTTACTTATCAGAGACCCCATATGTCCAGAAGAATCAGAAGGACCAACAAGTGGTTATTCTGTTCCTTGTGGAGCAACAACAGGACCAGTCATGATAACAACCAAGACACACACCAATCAAGAGCAACAAACAGAGCATACAAAGATCAAACACAATACACACAAAGAGTCCTAATAGAACGAAGCCGTGTCAGTGTGGAGATGGTAGGTTCATCACTCAAGGGTTCCTACCCAGCTCTTAACACAGGAGTTCTTTATTTTCAATATATGTTTATGTATATATATAATAGAACACACAATAACAGAACACAAACACACCAAGAGTATCAGACAAGACAAGACCAAACAAGACACAATCAATACCGGTCCACCCTAACCCGGTCAAGACCTCTAGACAATACCAACAAACAGAAAATAGACACAGGAGAGAAACAGGAACAATCTCACCAGGAGGGGGTCCCAAGTTAGGGATCTCCAAACTCACAACCTATACCTTCACTTAGGGTATAGAGTTGTGAGAGCAATTGAAGCAAACAATCCAAATCCAATCGTTCCAGATTCCTTGCCAACAATAGTTGACCTTCGATATCCAGATCAGATCAACTTTAAAACAACAACAGTGAAAAACAGTAAGTAATACCAGATCTGAGATCTATTAATCAAGATCTCAGACTGTAGACAAAAAATACCAAGATGCAGCGGAAGAACAACAGGATCAGTTTTATTTAAACACAACTTTATGATAAGAGAGCCTAGGGCTCTGATACCATGTAAAATTAAATGATCCAAACCACAGTATAAAAGATCTGAGCCAACACAAACTCAGATTAAACCAAGAACAACGTGATGTAGGTGATAAAACAAGTGACAAAATCTTATTAACCCAAACCAGAAATATTGCCCCCCAAATACCCTGAATCTCTCTAAAATAAGAGAGATTCTAAAGAATGATATGTCAACTGATTGTTTAGATCAGTTGACTATAATGAATGTTAATCAAACAACTTACAACCAGACGAAGACACCTCAGAGGATCGTACACACGATCAGACTAGAGATTACACAGATGTAATCTCAACCACAAGACTTGCTGATCTTCTTCACAACACAAGAAGATCAGATACAATGAAACCCTAGATGTATAAGAGCTACAAAGAGACGAATACAGAGAGAGAATGAATAATATCTCGATAAATGATCTATATATACAACGATCCAGAAGCTTTTCCTGGGAACACGAGATCAATCCTCAGCCATTGATCAAGATAAAATCCAACGAACCATATTTATTCCTGAAACAAACTCGTAACAATAATATCATAGATAATGGGCCGGCCATGGGCCATGGGCCATTATTTATACAGCATGACTCATTTAAACATAACAAGCCCAATACCACAACTTATGTTTCAGGCCCAAAGATTAACACATGAATTAGGATCCATAAAACCTTATATTTTAACACCTTCTAGGTACAATTGATTGATTGCGAGCATAAAAATATATTATTTTTGTAATTTCATTTTTGTGGATAATAAAAATACACTTTTAGGACTTCAAAAGTTTTTTTTTCCCTGTTTTTCTACACACTTTTAGGACACTTGGGATAATTTTTGTTAAGTTAAAACAAGAGTACAATACTAAATAGGACCATATACATACGTGTATAAATGGTTTGAAATTTACACGGTATTCCAGAGATTCATTTAACAGGGAAGAGAAAGGAATTTAAAGGGAGTGAGGAAAATATGTGTTTGAGAGTCTCTTGATGGAGAGAAAGGAAGAGAACAAGAAGGAAGAAACTTAGATTTTTACCCTAATCAATCCTTCCAAATTGGAAGGTACCAGAGAGAGAGAAAGGAAGAGTTTTTTTTCCATAGTGGTGTTTAGGAGAAAAATATTTACTATTTTGGTGTTTCTTAAAAATTATTTATCAAAATAGTGTTTTTATGTTTAAAATTTTATTAACTCCTTTTTTAGAAAAAAAAAGTTTAAAACTAAGGGCATAGTCCCTTCCGACTTTTCAGTAAGCTATTTTTTTCTTTTATTCTACACTAGCTGATTACCCCGGGAGGTTCCCGGGGTTGAAAAATCTAATTTTACGTGATAACCTATTGCAAATGGCTCAAGTTAACTAACCACAAAATCTCTCAATAATTGTATGTTCATAGTATTCTAATCAGTAATAACTCATATCTCTAATCTAAAACCTAATCAGTAATCATCTAAATAATCACTTATGTAAGCTGTAACTATTAACGTGGCATAATCAAGAGATGGTTGAGGCCACCATTGAACGCCACGCCAGCAACTATCAATTCTTTCCGGGAGCGTCCCGGGGTTGAAAAATATAACCATTCTAATAATACTAATACTAATAGTAATAATTATTACTCTTGTAATTAAATAAATAAAAAAATAACCTTGCTATAAGGTGACACCATGTGTTGCAATGTTGCGCGATTCTTTCTCCTAACTTCTCTTGATAAAGTATACCTAGTAAAATTCCAATGATAACATGGCGATTGGGCTGATTTTCAACATCGTAGATAAGAACCTGGTTTAAAAGAAAAAACATGATTAATGAATAACATGAACACTTTGTGTGTTTTTTCCTAGTATGAACGAAACCCCACAAAAAATAGTCGATTTTTCTCCGTTTTTTATATAGGACTATGGTACTCGTTGGAAAAATAATAAAACGCTCGTTAATTTGGTGTAATTTTTTTTCTTTAAAAATCCCGTATATAAAAGATATAAACGTTTAAAAGTTATGGGAGGAAACATGAAAGAGAAAATTTTAAATTTATTTTTAAATTCTTTTTTTCCTAAAATAACTCAATTTAATTTAGGGTTTTATGTTTATCTTTTTTTTTTTAATTAAAAAAGGAAATAGTTCAAAAACACTAAAATCTTTCAATTATGATGCCACGTGGCACTCTCAAGGGGAGGTTGAGGCCTCCATTGCACGCCACGTCAGCATATACGTTTTCTTTTATATATATAGATAGATTTTTTGTTATCTTATTATTCAATTAATCGTATGTTTGTTTTTTTTTTTTTTTTCTGGCCAACCCATTGTAGTCTTTTATCTTTATTTTGTTTATTACAAAGTCATTATAATTCAGTTTTTCCTATCTTAACCCACGTCAAATGGAATTTATAAATCGTCTCAATAAATTTAAACAAAGAAATGAGAAGCATAACAAACATAATCAAGCATTAAGCTTATTTGTAACAACCATCATCTATTAGAGAGATGAGTTCTAATTTAGTTTTGAAATTAGATAAAAGGAGGCATCCTCGCTCAACAAGGCTACGAAATGGAATGATATAAAATAGGGGAAAAAGTCTTTCCTTTGTAGAATTTTCACAACCTCACCGTAACCAAGCAACATGTTGTTCTAAGCCTAAAAGAATGAATAATGATCACTAAGTGGATCGATTTTTGACGTTTTTTATTTTAATTTGTTTGACATTAAGATTGATGGTAACTCGACTTTATTGACATTTTTATTTTCGTTTGTATTTGACATTTCTAATTTTTATTAGCTTAATGTGTTAGTGATAACTAAAATAATGATAAAAAACTACAAGGGATTAACTGGAAAAAAATTAAACAAAAATATAAACGTACATTGTTTGAATAAAAAGAGAACAAAGTGTAATAACAAGAAAAAAAAATAGCTAACTAAAAAGTCAGTGAGTATGTCCTTTTTATTTTTTTTTTCCAATAGATAAAGCAGTAAAAAAAATTAAATAAAAACTACATGAAAACACTATTTTAGTAATTAGTTTTCAAGGAACACTAAAATAGTAAATAGTTTTCCCCTAATCACTAGTATGGGAAAAAACTCATAGGAAAGGAAGGAGGATTCCTTTCTCTTCTTTTTCTAAGTGGATCTCTGGAACACAACGTAAATGATAATAGTTTGAAATGTACACACCATAAATGATAATAGCACCTGGATAAGAAATTCCTCCCCTTAATTGTTGATATTATGATATTATCATCAAAATAAAAGACCCAATAATACGGATAAATTCTTGCTTATTTTTTTTAGAATGACAAATTCTTGCTTTTATTACTCCATGGTTTTTACTCATTACTCAATTAAGTATGAGTATCATCAAGTAGCAAAAATCATGCATAAATCAATTGTCTAGCTGACTTGAGTTCAAAAGGTTACACCGCTTTTGATTACATATCCAAATATTGTAAAATAATTATTATATTCTGTTTCAATTAGTGATGCTAAAATCCTAAAACCAAATAAATTATTTTTTATATTTATTACACCTAAATACCACCTAACTTAAAATTAACGAGGATTTAAAACCACACCACTAAATAATAAGCAAATACCACACCATTAGACCACTAGGTCATGGGTAAACAATGTTTTTTGTTGACATAAGTGAAAAAAAAAAAAAAAAAGCTTGTTGAGCCTTGGTCTAAACTAGTAGTGTGGTATAGTCCATGCATCACTATATATGTATTCTTTCATTTTATGATTGACAAAGTAATGAAAATTTAAAACTCAAGATAAAGTTGGCAGGTGGGAGTAGAGTAAAACACAAGAACTTGAAGTGACTTGTATTTGAAAGATGTTGAACATCATGATGAGTGTGAATTGTTGGATATATAGGATGTCCGATGTAATTAAAAGTCGAGATCAACGTAACCCGACCCGGTACGATCCGAAGAGTTACACGTTGGTACACAAATCAGATAAGTTCACGTGTTGGTGGATTATTATTTATGAAATAATAATTGTTTTGGTCTTGAGGGATTTAATATTAATAAGATTAATATTAAGGAGTATTAAGATATTTAGCAAGGGGGTTTATTGCAAGTTGTTGTCTTATAAAAGGAGGGTTAAAGAGTAAACCCTAATGCACACTTTTGATAAAACAACAAACCCTTGCCTCCTCTTCTTGGCTTCTTGCGGCCGCCACCAAAGAAAAGAAGGATGCCGCCTTTTGTTTTGGTTCGGCCGGCCAAGAACCACCATCAACCGCCGCCTTCCTCTTGCAAGTGTTGTTTCCCGGTTGGTTCGTGCTCGGTGTGAACTTCCTACTAGCGAGGATTCGTTGTAACCCGCGTGTTACAATTCCGGTGTAGTCGTCAAAGGTTGATTACTAAACCCCCTATGGTTGTTTTATTATTTATTTGTTTATACGCGTTTAACTGAGATCCTGATTGGGAATATTTTATTAATCGGATTAATAAAATTAAATATATATTTATACATATTAATCGGCCATTATATATATAGTATATATAATCCGTTTTTGATAAAAATATAAACCGCTTCCGCTACGTATACGATACCATGATTCCCAACAGTGGTATCAGAGCCACGGTTACGCGCGTATAGATGGTAAAGTTATAATTTTGATCTATGTTTTATTTGTCAAAAATTGTTTATTTTGACAAAAGATCAAAAGCTTTTAGTTGTTCATGGATTGTGATGTGAATCGAGCCCTAGGTATTTGACCCATGTCATGGTTGTGTTTGTGATGGTTTTATTTCTTTATTGATTTGTATTTTTTTTATTACGGATATTGGATCCGGTGTAATAGATAGGATTAGAATAGATTTGATTTTATTTTATTTTCAAATTTATTGTTGTAATCCTACAAGTACAAGATCAAGACGAAGATATAAAGGACGAACAGGTTCCATGAAGATAGAGATCTCGGGTCAAGTGGGAGCTATATCAAAATTGTTTTGAAACCCTTTTGACTAGTTCGTTTCGTTTCTGGCTAAAACGAAACGGGCGACCTATTAGGGGCTCGATTCGTTTAATTTTATTATTATGTTTTGTGGTTGTGGTTTATTTATTGTAAATAATTTAGATAACCCAAAATAAATAAAATTTTCACAATCATGACAACGGTTTTATTAAAACAAGTTTTATAAAAACCGAAAAGCATATTTAATAAAAGGAGTTTTATTAATATTAAAACAAGTCCATTCGTGATAATACGACCAACGTAGTTTAAATAGGGTATTTAAAACTATACCGTGTCGAGTGTTGAAAGAAGTTTCAATTATCATGAACAATATAAAATTGGATTTTATAACCTGTTGTGTGACTCACATCATGCTAACGAGTCATTCAATATATTTATGGTAAATATTAAAATTAAATCCCAATTTTAAATTGATGTTTCATATCACCCTTAACGAGTTAACACTTCATTCTATATCGAACCCAAATGTTAGTGCTGACCCTGCATCTGGGCGTTGGTCATGAGTGAAGGTAATCATCGCGGTTCCTGTGTAACATAGGCCGGTGTTACAGTTAACAGTAAAGGACCAAACATCGCTTGTTTGACAAGTGGGCATAGTTGGGGTTAAACATACATCGCTTTTAGCGATAACCCCAAAAGGAGAGTTGTGTAGTGGACACAATTAACAATCGTTGTTTACCTACCTAATCATACCAGTGGACAGTGCTAAGCCAGTTCATTGTGTATTGATGAATCGGGATCTCATCCTAATTAATTTTGCTTTTTGGGTCATAAAATAATTAGGATACTTAAAACATGAAATACTAATACATTAGATTTTGAACTTTGTAGATGTCAACTGAAAACAATTCCGCCTCTCAATTCTCGCTCAAGTCCATCTTAGAAAAGGACAAACTTAACTACTCCAACTTCATGGACTGGCACCGCAACTTGAAAATTGTTCTCAAGGCGGAGAACAAGTTGTATGTTCTAGAAACGCCAGTTAGCACTCGTGTGCTAAAAATGAAGGCATATCTTGATCACTTGGCTTGTCTGGAATACCCCTTGAGCGATGAGTTAGCTGGGGATATTATCCTAAGCTCATTGCCCAAGTCATATGACCAGTTCATTATGAACTACAATATGAACGGGATGGAAAAGACACTTGCAGAACTGCATCAGATGCTCAAATCTGCTGAGGTGAACATACCTAGCAAGACTGCACCAGTGCTAGTGATCAAGGAGGGACAAGTTAAGAAACCTAACACCAAGAAAATGGGCAATCAGGGCAAAGGGAAGGGCAAAGGCAAATCTGTTGCCAATAAGAAACCTCGGAAAGATGCCAAGTGTTTTCATAGTGATGATACTAGGCACTGGAAGAGGAACTGTGCTAAGTATTTAGCTGAGCTGAAGCAAGCTAAGGCTTCAGGAGGAGAGTCCTCAAGTATATATGTTATTGAAATCTTTGCTTTTCCTAGCAAAACATGGGTGTTTGACATAGGATGTGGTTTCCACATTTATAATGTTTTGCAAGGACTAAGAAAGATTAGAAAGCTGAAACAAGGCGACTTGGAGGTCCATGTTGGCAATGGATGTAACACCCCAACCGATGGCGGAATCATCGAGGTGCCACGTAGTGACGATTGTTCAAAAGCTCATGGTATGTAAATATTATTGAATAATCAAAATTGTCTTACATGGAAATGGAAATTACATTTGTCTAAATGAAATGTAAATATTAAAATAATTGAATTGAAATAAAGCACTAAATGTCTCTTGCTAAAGCACTAGATCAAACTGTACCTGAAACATGTACAAAAATAGGTTTGGTCAACATATGAAATGTTGGTGAGCATTCCTAGATTTGATATATATAGTAGGTTAAAAAGTTATACAATTCAAGTGCAAGCTACAGTGCAAATATGTAAACTATGTATCATACAAATGAGCGAAATCAACCCTGTGACTGTATAATGTACTGTATGAACTGTAGTGTACTTATCCAACAAATGGATAATAACTTAACACTGGCCACGGATTCTCCGATGAAAAAGGGGGAGAATCAATCTAGGCGGGTTGTCAATCCAAATAGCGCTATCCAATGTTAAGGTCGGCTTGTACCATGTTAATGATTTCACTAAGTACAAATGTAATCCACATGTAATGTCTAAGCATAAAGCACGTTGTAAGCAATGCACATAGTACTAGAATTGTATTGTAAAAATGTAAACTTGTATTTGAAATTGTAATAGTGTACATGTAACACCCCAAAAATGTATAAAAGCAAAAAGGGGTAGGAATACTCACAGTTCACGTAATAACTTGAAATTGGACTAGGACAACGAAATATGAATTGAGATTACTCCCAAATGATCAACCTAAAGTATTCGATAATGTGTAAGGGAAATAACTCTAAGATATATGTATTTCTAGGGCTTCGAATTGGGGATAAACGTTTATTTGATTAATAAACAAATTGTTTATTAAATATAAGAAATTTAATGAATAAATAAACAAAAGTCTTTTTGTAAAATTTTAAGTTGAATATAATCACAACATAGGGTTTTAAGTATGAAAATAATTTTTATAAAATTATTTTATTGAAAATAGAATATTTAATCTAATTATTTTCAAATTGTCAAAATACGACTTTAATATCTAAAAATATTAAAATCAAATAATTCTTGAATTAAAAATTGTATTTCTGTTCCAAATGTATAGAAATAATTTATGTAAAATTTTGGTACAAAAATATTGTAAAATGAATTTATTATGAATTATTTATGATTAAAACTAACAAAAATTAATTAAAAATATAAAATAAATGATTTTTCAGAAATAAAAATCATTTCTGAAAAGTTTAAAGTTATAACAACTCAGGATAATTTTTGTGGAAATTAATAAGATCGTTTTGATATTTTTATAGATTTTTATAAATAAAATAGAATAAACTTGAATTATTTATTATATATGTAAAATAAATATATTTTCAGAAATAAAAATCTGAATAATTATATTTAGGGTATGAACATCATTATGTAAAATTTTGGGAATTTTTGAAGGCTTATAAGTATTTTAAATAATTAAAGTGAGTAACTATATAGTTTAAACCTATAAATTGAAAACTAAAAAAAAAATGCAAGGAGTGGGGTTCGAACCCTGGCCCAGGGCCGGTTCAAACCTCTTAGTCCAAGTGTGTAACCACTGAGCTACATCAGTGGTTTGTTATGTTTTTGTTTTCAACATAATTATATACCTTATCTGTTTAAAGTGTTCTTCCCCAATTATCACTATTTCGAGCCCTAGATTAGCAATCGTTTGATTCACACATCGATAGCCCAATTAACCTTAGGGCTATTGATGTGTGAATGCCGAAGATCAAAACCCACATAAAAGATTAGACTTACAGTGTAGAAACGAGTACGATTGAGTGGTCAACTCTAAAAGTCAAAATGCGAAGAACATAACTAAGACAGAAGATTTTAAGTAAAATTGGGGATGGAGAAAGAGATAATGGCGAGTGGTAATGGTTAGGGGCTGTTCAATTTATAGTGTAGTAGCTTGGTGTTCGTTTTGGTAAGTTTTGACCCGTTTGAATACACACGCGTGAATAATCAATGATTTTGGTCAAATTGGTTTGAATTATACGCGTATTTGATGAAGGATGGGCCGATAATCACGTTTCCTAAGTCAACCATGATTAATCATGAGTTAATTTGACCAATTAAAGGGTTAAAAGAAGAAAAGAAAATAAAAATAAAAAAATAAATAAAGCTGCTGCTGTTCGCGTGAATCAGGGAAGGAGGAGGAACAAGGAAAAAAGAAGGGATAAATGTAATTTGAAACAGAGGTAAAACAAGAAAGAGCCGTAGCTCAGGTGGTTGCACCCGTGTGTGTGTGTTGGGGTCTGCCCGGGTTCGAGTCCCGTAAGCAGCAACCTTTTTTTTTTATTAAAGCAAGAAGGGAAGGTGATTGGGCCTCAGCTACTGGGCCGGATTCTGGTGGGCTTCCAGGATGAAAGAAAGGGAGTGGGCTAGGCTGGTGTTGGGTTTGTTCTTTGGGTTCAAGACTTAGACTAACATTATTATTATTACTATTATTATTATTATTATTATTATTATTATTATTATTATTATTATTATTATTATAAGGATAAAATGTGATGTATAAGATAGGAGATGCGGTAAAAAAAAATGTATATATGTATATATGTATAATAGGATAAAAGTGACGGATGTCACAATGGACAAAGAGTTGCTGTGAAGGCTATAGGAGAATGTGTTCTCTTGCTTCTTCTGGTTTAGAACTTGTTTTGAACAATGTTTATTACATTCCTAGTGTGACTAGAAATATTGTTTCAGTTTCGGCTTTGCGAGGACAAGGTTTTAATTATCGTTTCAATGGGGAATTTATTTCTGCTTATTTTAACGATGTATTTTACTTTGATGCAAAACCCAACAATGGGATCTATGAGATAGAAATCCAAAACAAAAACATATTATGCAATATCTCCATAAACGTAATAAGTTGGACTTTAATGATACGTATATGTGGCATTGTATGCTTGGTCACATAAGTGAGAATCGTGTTAAACAACTCAAAACCGCAGGAATCCTGGATTCCAAGGGTTCAGAGTCGTTTGGAAAATGCGAATCATGCTTAAGTGGAAAGTTAACGAAAGCACCTTTTTCAAATGTTGGAGAAAGAGCTAATGATCTGTTAGGACTTGTACATACAGATGTATGTGGCCCATTCAGAACAATGTCAAGACATGGAGAAAGATACTTTGTTACATTTACTGATGATTTCAGTAGATATGGTTATGTTTATCTTATGAAGCATAAACATGAAACTCTTGAAAAGTTCAAGGAGTACCAAAACGAAGTAGAAAATCAGCTAAATAGAACTATTAAAATGCTTCAATCAGATCGAGGCGGTGAATATCTTAGTCAGGAATTCATCGACCATCTAAAGGATTGTGGAATAGTTTCACAACTCACTCCACCTGGAACACCGCAACATAATGGTGTGTCTGAGCGGAGAAATCGAACTTTATTAGATATGATTCGATCAATGATGTGTCGAACAAACCTTCCAAAATCCTTTTGGAGTTATGCTTGGAGACCGCCGCAAGACTTGTGAATATAGCTCCAACGAAAAGGGTTACTAAAACGCCTTATGAGATATGGCATGGAAAGAAACCTCATGTATCCTACCTTAAAGTCTGGGGATGTAATGCTTATGTCACTCTAGAATCTTCGGATAAACTAGATCCCAGAGGCGAAAAGGTGGTTTTCGTTGGATACGGTAAGAAGATCGGTTACCTGTTCTACCACCCCACTGAAAATAAGATTTTCACCAAACGCAGAGGCACTTTCTTAGAGGAAGAGCTTCTGGCGCGAGGGATTGGAGATAACCATGTGGATCTTGAAGAAATTCGAGAATCACAAGTGACTGAACCAGCTGTTCAGACAGAACCAGATGTAACTCATCCAGTTGTTGAAGTTGAGCCTGAGAGGACTCAAGAAACAACAGAAACACCAAGTGTTCGGAAAAGTATTAGGGATCGTCGTGCACCGGTAAGGTATGACGATATCTTCATGATTGATGAAGCTGAGCCTACTACTTACAAAGCTGCAATCTTGGATTCAAAATCCAAGAAATGGCAAGAAGCCATGAATGCAGAGATGCAATACATGTATGATAACCAAGTCTGGGATTTGGTTGATCTTCCTACCGAATGTCGGACTATGGGAAACAAGTGGATCTTCAAGAAGAAGACTGACATGGATGGGAATGTGCAAACCTACAAAGCAAGGCTTGTAGCGAAAGGTTTTACTCAGACTCAAGGAATTGACTATGAGGAAACTTTCTCGCCGGTAGCCATGCTTAAGTCTATTAGAATTCTACTTGCCATTGCTGCATATTATGACTATGAGATATGGCAGATGGATGTCAAAACCGCGTTCCTTAATGGACACTTACTGGAAGATGTCTATATGGTTCAACCTGAAGGTTTTGTCGATCCAAAGAATCCTAATAAGGTGTGCAAGCTGAATAAATCCATCTATGGATTAAAGCAAGCATCTCGCAGCTGGAATCTCCGTTTTGATCAGAAAATCAAAGAGTTTGGTTTTATCAAGAACGAAGATGAACCGTGTGTTTACAAGAAGTCTAGTGGGAGCTATATTACTTTTCTTATATTGTATGTAGATGACATACTAATCATTGGAAACAATATCCCTATACTTAAAGATGTTAAGACCTGGTTGGGTAAATGTTTCGCAATGAAAGATCTTGGTGAAGCCGCTTATATTCTGGGAATAAAGATTTATAGAGATAGATCAAAGCGGTTATTGGGTTTGAGTCAAAGTACATATATTGATAAGGTCTTACGACGCTTCTCAATACAAGACTAAAAAAGGGGGCTCTTGCCCATGGCACATGGAACCATTCTTAATAACAAGCAGTGTGCAAACACTGAAGAGGAAAAGAAGAAAATGGAAGGTGTTCCATACGCTTCTGCGATTGGTTCTATCATGTATGCCATGTTATGTACTAGACCTGATGTCTCGTATGCTCTTAGCATGACGAGTAGATATCAACAGAACCTAGGAGAGAGTCACTGGGCTGCAGTGAAGAACATTCTTAAGTACTTGAGAAGGACTAAAGACATGTTCTTAATATATGGAGGACTGGACGAGGAGCTGTCAGTTAAGTGTTATACTGATGCAAGCTTCCAGACTGATCGTGATGATTCAAGGTCACAGACGGGATATGTTTTCATTCTGAATGGTGGGGCTGTTACTTGGAACAGCTCTAAGCAAAGTGTGGTTGCTTAATCCACCTGTGAATCAGAATACAATGCTGCATCGGATGCTGCAAAAGAGGCTGCCTGGATGAAGAAGTTCATTGGTGATCTCGATGTTATGCCTAGCATAAAGAAACCAAACGAGATACTGTGTGACAACACTGGTGCCATTGCTCTTGTAAAGGAACCAAGGTCACATCAGACCACAAGGCATATACTCAAGAAATTCCACTATATTAGAGAGATAATAGGATGTGGAGACATTGTATTAAACAAAGTTCATACAGATCTGAATCTGGCTGACCCCTTTACTAAGCCTTTACCTCAAGTTAAACATGAGGAGCATGCTGGAAAGATAGGGCTTAGAGTTGCTAGACAGTGGGCATGATCTGTAGTTAGTATTGGTGTTTTATTTTGAACTATAACAGTTACATTGAATATTTATTTGATTTAATGGGTTAAATGCAAATTTAAATATTTTGTGACCGTGTTCATTATTTGTATGTTTAAATCCTTGAATAAGAGTATTCTAAATATCCGTAGTCGATCAAATTACATGGGAATGAATTTGAATGTAAGACTATTGTGAATTGAGATGATTGTATTCATGAGATGAATAACTCAAGGGTTTGAGAATCATAATTCACAGATATCATTAGGGAATGATATTGGATGTAACTCGCTTCAAAACGATCTCCATGGATCTATGTCATGAGATGTTTTGATATTGATATGTTCAATCTGTCCTTTTTCCTAAGGCACATATTAAACTGCATTGATCAAGGACTATCTTTGATGTTATCTTACACTATCCTGAAACATGGGTAGCTATAAGGGTAGCGTTGGGAGAAATTCGAGATTAAGTGGGAGTTGTATGACGCTGACGGAATTCTGTACTTCTATGGGATTAGAAGCCTAGACATTCTGGCGCCCTCGTAAAACTCAAACTAGTATAAACGCGTGGCCACGCTCGGACTAAGGTAGTTCGTTAGACCACTTTGAATTAGAGACGAGAATAGAGAATGGTTGATCACTATATAAGAATGAATGATCCATGTCTTATGATCAACGGATGTCTATACAGAAGGGACTTATTGATATAATTATCAGGGCTATAGTATTTGGTTAAGTAAAGCGTTACTTGAACTCAAAGAACTAGTTGAAGACTGTAAAGTGTCATACTGGTTTGGGTGCAATGCGATGCAGCTAGGCGTCCAACTCTGCGCACGTTGACTCATTTAATTAAAATCGTCCAAGTGGGAGATTGTTGGATATATAGGATGTCCGATGTAATTAAAAGTCGAGATCAACGTAACCCGACCCGGTACGATCCGAAGAGTTACACGTTGGTACACAAATCAGATAAGTTCACGTGTTGGTGGATTATTATTTATGAAATAATAATTGTTTTGGTCTTGAGGGAT
This sequence comes from Ambrosia trifida, assembly GCA_028751855.1. Lineage (NCBI taxonomy): Eukaryota > Viridiplantae > Streptophyta > Magnoliopsida > Asterales > Asteraceae > Ambrosia > Ambrosia trifida. Next base: position 114,054,516 of record CM054122.1, read on the forward strand.
TTAATATTAATAAGATTAATATTAAGGAGTATTAAGATATTTAGCAAGGGGGTTTATTGCAAGTTGTTGTCTTATAAAAGGAGGGTTAAGGAGTAAACCCTAATGCACACTTTTGATAAAACAACAAACCCTTGCCTCCTCTTCTTGGCTTCTTGCGGCCGCCACCAAAGAAAAGAAGGATGCCGCCTTTTGTTTTGGTTCGGCCGGCCAAGAACCACCATCAACCGCCGCCTTCCTCTTGCAAGTGTTGTTTCCCGGTTGGTTCGTGCTCGGTGTGAACTTCCTACTAGCGAGGATTCGTTGTAACCCGCGTGTTACAATTCCGGTGTAGTCGTCAAAGGTTGATTACTAAACCCCCTATGGTTGTTTTATTATTTATTTGTTTATACGCGTTTAACTGAGATCCTGATTGGGAATATTTTATTAATCGGATTAATAAAATTAAATATATATTTATACATATTAATCGGCCATTATATATATAGTATATATAATCCGTTTTTGATAAATATATAAACCGCTTCCGCTACGTATACGATACCATGATTCCCAACATGAATATCCAAAATATTGAGGTGTAAGTGTAAGGCCTTGGTTAGATAAAGCTAAGTCTATTAAGAAAGAAAAAATGCATGCAAGTTTATGAAGTTGTGGCTCATGCATTTGATGATTAGAAGCTCAAGTCATGTCAGGCTTCTACTTCCTCTTGAATTAGATAACTACTTTTCAACATCAAGACAAGGCTATTAGTCCTTCGTTGGTTTTATGTAGTACTTGACATCACATTCTCTGAATAGTAATAGTAATGATAATGGTAATGGTAATATTCATCCTCCACTTGTACGAAATTAATGAACTATTTGTTTAAGATCCCAAATTGTTTGTTAGAGAATCTGAATTATTTGATAAAAACACAAATACATTTATGACATTTTACATTGTTTTCATGTTCATTAGTCATTTATTTATTTGTGTATGTAAAAGGTTTTACATTGTTTTCATGTTCATTACTCACTTTTCTATGTATGAGCAATATGTAAAACGTGGATAACAAATAAGGTCAACTAAATCCTAAACAAACAAGTTAACAAGAACTAACACACTGCTATGTAATTTATTCGTAAAGAACGGTTAATGGTTCGATACGTGGGTTCAATCCAATCACTACATCTTGTAAAACTGAAACAATACCGTGAGCTCGTTATGAGAAGGACAAGTGGGGGTTCTTCTCGTAACCACCATTCGACGTGAAAATAAGGGTTCCGGTGAATAATAAGAATTCAGGATAACAGTCAGTAAAGAGTTCGAGTCCCGAGTGCAAGACCCCTTTTACCTTGGACGAAGGGTCCTATTTATAGCTGGAGATGGGTGAGAAGGATTGGACAAGAGATCTTTGTAAAAAAAAAAATCCTTTTGTCTCCTCTGCCCTCGCTGTGGGCGTCAACAGAGGTGGGGAGCACGTCCGCGTGACCTGATTGGCCACGCATCGTTTTCATGGTGTACTATTATCATGACGCGTGACCAATTTTTAGCTTAGTAATGTAAATTTCTCCGTTTTCGTCCAAAAATTTTGTATATATTTAGTACAGCCCTCACCGATTTGAAAAAAAAAAATGAGTCTCATGACTTTCCGCCTCCACCATTTAAAAGTTCAAGTTCGACCAAAAAGACAAAACACGGCACTTATGCTAAATTTCTACGTAACATCTAACTATATTGATGACCTATTTGTAACACGACTACACGGCTATACCAGTACCACATTAGAAAAAAAAAATAAGTATATATAAAACACACAAAAAAAACCTACAAAAATATATATAAAAAAACGAGTTAAGTGTCAAATTCGTTCCTGAGGTTTGGTCCAGTTTGTTGCTCCAGTCCATTTTTTTTGTTTTGCAATTGAACACCTGAGGTTTGGATTTTGGTGCTATTTCCGTCCATTTCACTAACTCGGTTAAAAACTAACGTTAAGTCAAGGGCAATTTTGTCCTTTTACTTACGATTAAAAATTATATATATATATATATATATATATATATATATATATATATATATAGGTAAGGGTTCCCATACAAAAACTTTATATTGTGAAAAGGGTGAGAAAGAATCTCATAGTGACACATGGCACCAAGGTCAAGGATAAATTAGTAAATTTACATTAATAATATTTTATTAAATTCGTATTTTTTTTAACACAAAAGCAATTATAGGAACTTTTATATAAATCTCGGTCAAACATGTTTTAAATGAAACGATTCCTCTTTTTTTAATTATAGAATGATTAAAGGGATATTTGTTTCAAATCTTTTATCTTAAAATAAACAAACTCCATATTATAATACGTTTTTGGTTTTTCATTGTGTTCATCTACTTTACAATATTTCAAATTCATTTGAAGATATACAATAAAGTGGTTTGTGTTTTACCCATTTTTGACCATCATGAACAATACAATGGCCGATGACATTCAAGGTCAGTTTTATAATTTTTATTTTCATTAAAGTAGATTTGTGTTTTACCCATTATAAGTTTTCGTATATGTTTTTTTTTTTTTTTTTTTTTTTTTTTTTGATGTTAGTAATCCAAAGACCAATGATGTTTACATGTATTAAATTAAAGTAAAATATTAAGCGTATAACATTATAAGACATACGTGTTAGTCGATATGTGTTTTAATTAAAGTAAAAAAATGAGCATATAATATTATAATAGTTACGTGTTTAGTCGCTATGTATTTTAAAAAAATATACGAAGGTTTAACATTGATAAGTGAATCATGTCCGAATCATGTTATCTTTATATTTTTTGGTGAGATGCATCCGAACACCCGAATCATGTCCACATATTTTAGTATTTTTGTTTGTTATAGGTCAAGTATGTTAAGAATTTATTATGTGTTTTCTTTGTAGTGCATGAACTTTTTATTTTATTTTTTTTATTGTGTCTTTGACAGTAACAATATAGGGTATTTGCATGTTTTTGTAGAAATTTTATAACCTTTTCATGTGTTTTTTTGTATAAAACTGAAAGTGAATGTTGTTATTTTAACTTTTTCTTTTATCATTATTGTTTGTTTTTTAAGTTTTTTTTTTTCTATTTATTTAGAGTTATTTCATTGATTATGTTTTTACAGTCTTATATTTTATGTGTTTTTCGATGACAGCTGGACCATCATACATGTCGGTTGGTATTTTAACCGTTTCCCCTAATTCTGGAAAAAAGTCGTATTCACCAATTGTAGATGTTTTGGCGAAACCACAGGTTGGAATGGTGTTTAGGACACTTGAGGATGCTTGCAAATTCTATAAAAAATATGCTAGTGATGGAGGTTTTACTGTTAGGAAAAGCACCGACTACAAAGATAAGGGTTTGATTAAGAGTAAGTATTTTGTATGCTCAAAAGAGGGTTTCAAACAATTCAAGGGTTTTGACAGCTCAAATGAAGACTCTAATAACAAGCAATTTCGAAAAACACCTTCTATAAGGACCGGGTGTTTGGCTCGTATGTGCATAAAGTTAAACAAAGATAATCTTTATGAAGTTTCTCAGTTCAAAGAAGAGCACAATCATTCATTGGTTGACGAGAGTGACAAATACTTACTACCTTCATCCCGAGGGTTAACATATGTACAAGAACAGGCCATTAATGCATTGTCAGCAATAAACGTTGGACCTGTTAGAGCTTTTAACATAATGAGGACACTGTACGGTGGTTTTGACAAAGTTGGTGCGACGAAATCCGATTTTAAAAACTTCAAGAAAGACTTGAATTCTTATGTTGGGGAGCATGACGCTGACATGTTGATTAAACGTTTCAGGAGGAAGAAAGAGTACATGCCAAATTTTACATTTGAATTTCTAACTTCTAATGAGGGTGTTTTACAGGCTTTGTTTTGGGCTGATGAACAAGCCAAGAGAAATTATTATACATTTGGTGATGTGGTATCATTTGACGCTACATACAGACGAAACAAGTTAGTCCTAGTCCTAGTTATATTTGTTGGTTCTTAGTAATACATTATATATGTTTTTTTTGTCACTTGTTTGTTAAGAATTTCTTTTTTTTTAAGATACAATATGATGTTTGTTCCATTTACCGGGATCGACAACCACAATAGGAATGTCACGCTGGGGACTGCAATTATTGGGAATGAAACTGCAGAAACCTATAAGTGGTTACTTTGTGTGTTTGAAAAATCCTTCGGTCATGCACCTCCGGTTATTGTTACAGATCAAGATCCCGCTATGAAGAGGTGGCCTCACACTAGACACCGCCTTTGTATGTGGCACATCATGGACAAGCTAACCGGAAAGGTGTATATCAATTTAACCATTCAACGTGTCAATATTTTGTGTTATATAATTATTCCTGTTGGTTTTAACTATTGTGTTTTATAATTGGTTCTTCAGGTTGGGGCCATGTTGTGTAATACTACGGAGTTTAAACAAAAGTTATGCTTCATTGTTTGGACTGATACACTTAATCCAGAAGAGTTTGAGGAGCAATGGTCTGCCATTATGAATGAATTTAATTTGACAGATCATGAGTGGCTCACTTCTATTTATGAAATAAGACATTCATGGATCCCAGCATATTACAGAGAAGAAAGAATGTCTGGCTTAATGCGCACCTCATCACGTTCGGAGAGTGAGAACCATTTTTTCGGCAAGTTTTGCAACCCTAAGTGCACTTTGGTTGAGTTTATGTCTCATTTTGATTCAGCAATTGAGGCACAAAGGCATGAACACAGGAAGAATGACCATGATACTAGAAACACACAACCCGACATATGGACCGATTTTGTTATGGAGAAGCAAGCTGCGGCGATTTACACACGCACCATTTTTTTTCGATGCTCAGTTGGAAATACATGCTTCATTTCACAGTTGCCAAAGTGTTAAATTTGAGGAAATCGGCGATTTCATCAAGTTTTATATAAAGGATTGGGAGCAATTAGCCACATCATTTTATGAGGTTTGTTATTTATATATTTTTTAAATAGTATATGTTGTTTGTTTTATTTTTACTAACATTAATTCTTATATCAATAATCTTATGATTAATTTTTTGTAATGTCCTTCAATATGAAATAAGGTTATGATCCGGAAGGGAGATGTTACTGTGTTTTGTAGCTGCAAAAGGTATGAGCAATTTGGGTTGTTATGTAGCCACATTTTTTGGGTTCTCAGGTTCCTCGATATCAGAGAGTTTCCCAAGCAGTACATATTACGTCGTTGGACAAGGGACGCTGTGCCAAATGGTGACCTCGGTGCTATTATCAGATATGAAGGAGATTCTGAACACAGCATAGATGTAAAACGTGTTGTTAGGGAGATTTCATACGGTTGTGAGTCGATGGTAAACAAGTTGGTTACTAACTTTGAAGCGTTGTGTTCCTTCAGAGATTATGTTAACCATTTCCACTCAAAGGCCGACGAAGCACAGATTAATGCACCACGCAAGAGCCGTAGGGATCGTTTGGCTGAACTTACTGGTAATTGTCAATCACGTAATATTACGGTTTGTGTACCAGTTGCTACAAGTTTCAAAGGTATGGGTAAACCTAAGCGTTTGTTGTCAAAGAGGGAACAAGCCATCAGCCAAGCCGGGAAAAAACAAAGACAATGCCAGAATTGTATGGAGTATGGTCACAACATTCGCACATGTAAGAAACCTAAGAAGGTTGTTAATGATGATGATAGTCATGAATCAGAAGCATATGACGATGACAACGAGGACGAGGAGGAGGAGGACGTGGCGGAAGAGGAGGAACACGAAGAGAATGAGGAGTAGCGTTGTTTTTTTTTTTTGTTTTTTTTTCTTGCGAATGTTTTTATTGCTAGACTTTGGTTTTTTTTTTTTTTTTTTTTTTTGGTATCGTCGAATTCCTATTTTGGTGTTTTTGAATATATTTCGTTTTGAACTTTTAGGTTTGTTTTGGAACACAATGCTTTTACGTGCTATTAGTTTATTTTACTTATTCATGGGCTTAGTAAATGGAACATGACTACACATTTTAAAACTACATATAAAATATAATTCATACACACATGTTAGATGTTAAATTAGGTGTTTTAAATTCACACTTTAAGTAAAAAGAATAAGTGGCAGCAGTGTCGGATACAGAAATTTTTTGTAGGGTGGGCACATTTTGGGTCGACCATATACGGGGCGGAAAAAAGAAATAATGATAAAATAAAATAGTTCATTACATACTTAAACATAATATAAACATACCTTGGTTGCACTTGTCCTCTACGTGTTTTCATCGTTTTAAAACGCTCGATTACCTCTTCATCAGTAACATTAATAAATTCGTCAACTTCTACGGCACAAATTATTTACATCTTCCACAATTTAGGAGTAAACTAGTTTATATTATATGATATATTATATGATATTATTAGGGGTGTAAACGAGCCGAGCCGAGCCCGAGCCTGAGTGGGCTCGGCTCGGGCTCGTTAAGGTTTTGTGAAGCTTGAGCTCGAGCTCGGCTCGGTTCGACCCTACAATCTAGAGCTCGAGCTCGGCTCGCTAGCAAAATCCAAAGCTCGAGCTCGGCTCGGCTCGAGGTGATTTGAGAATCTCAAACGAGCTCAAAAGCTCGGCTCGAGCTCGCAAAAACTCGGCTATAACTTAGGCTCGAGAGCCCAATCGTTAAGGCTATAACTTAGGCTCGGCTGTAACTTAGGCTCGGGCTCGGGTTGGGGCTCTAGCTCGTTAAGGCTCGATTAGGCTCGCGAGCCCAATCGAGCTTTGTATTTAGGGCTCGAGCTCGGGCTCGATAACTAAACGAGCCATATTTCAGGCTCGGGCTCGGGCTCGTTAAGGCTCGGCTCGTTCGAGCTTTTTACCGAACCGATCCCGAGCCGATCCCGAGCCGCTACGTGTCATTTACACCCCTAGATATTATGAATTAAGAGTTCAAGCTCCTATGCCTCTCTCCAACACCACTCTGTCCAACCCTTCAACCATCTTTCAAAATTCAACCTCAACCGTCACACTGTAAACCCAGAACGCAATTCAACGCTCCACCACCCTACCTACTAATTAAATGTATTTAACAGAAAAAAAATAAAAAAAAGAATGATATTATGAATTAAGATTTCAAGACTCTCTACTTACAATGTTATAATAGACGAACACTTATCAAGAACTCGAAAACACAGAGCCTGGTCTGATCCGATGATCGCGGAGGCTGGAACTTGTTTGATCCGACATAAAGCCTGGTCCGATCGGATGATCGCGGATGATCGCAGAGGCTAGAATGGAATCACAGAGGCTGTATGATAGAGGACTATCGCTGTGAACCTTTGACAGAGAATCGTAATCGACGAATGAAAAAAAAACCTACGGTGGCCACCGATACAAAATTACTAACTAAATGGGCCTAATACTGAATTACTAACCATACTAATCATGTATGTGGGCTGAACCTAGGGTGGGCACAGGCCCACCGTTCCACAAAGATGTCTCCGCCCCTGAGTGGCAGAGCCTGTTATGCAATATAGTCGATGTGTTTTATTGTTTTTGGAGTAACTGTTTTGCACTGATGCAGAAGAGTGTTTTGCGCCTGCAGTAAAATAATGACGTGTTTTAAGTAAAAAGAATCATTCGCAAAGCTTGGGGCTGTCAGTTTTGGTTTCTGTTAGTGTGGTTCTGCAGTAACCTTGTTGACAACAACGTGAAGCAGAAAATATACGGCTGCACCTTATACGTCTGTTCATGCAAAAAACGCGCAGCAGAAAAATACACTGTTTTAAACGCATAAACTATTATCATGTTCATCTCATCGTCAATCTATTTGAACTTAACAAATCTTTCAAAGAGAAGCATAAACTATTATCCAAAAACAAAACTACCATTTCAATTACGTCAAACAAAAAAAAAAGTCATAAGTATTTTAAACCATAAAATAGACCTAACAAAAAAACTTAATAAGGTTTCATAAACTAAACACTGTTTAAACGCCTTAGTATTTTTTTATGCGCACGGCCATCCAACTGCATTCTGTAGCTTTCACTTAGCCCCATGTACCTGCTTACTCCGGCCTCCACTACGTGTTTAGACCTGTTTATGTCACATAGCAGGATTTTTGCAATGTATTTTCTGCATAGATCATCAAGCTCACGACCTTGCTTGGCGGACAACTCCCCTTTGCTGTTGAACTCGGGCGAAAAGCCACATCGCCAATCCTTCAAACTCCCCATGTAAGTTTCCATATGCCGCATGAGGAAAACTCCACAATCTATTCCATTTTTCGTGGTTTTCCATGGTATGTCCAAAACTGTTGGCTTGCTCTTTAAGATGTTTGCAGCCGCAACAGGTGAAACAGACTTAACATACCATGAAAATGCGTCACGCTGCAAAATACAAAACAAAAATGTTACTTGGTAAATGTGTTTAAAGATATTTTAATTGAATGTATAATACAATGTTTTACCATCTTCTCCGGCCATCCGTGGTATCTAATCGCGAATTCCTCAGTCGAGTCAATGTTGTCGATGAGAACGATCTCAAATGTTATCATGTTAAAGCTCAACAGGTAGAAATGATCCGAGTAGTGCATTGGAATTTGAACAAGCTTCACCCCTTTTATAGACTTCGATTCTTTCATCTGCAAGACCGAGTCCATGTTTTCCTTGAAATGTATTCTCCGTGTCTCCTCAGACGCTTCATAATCATCTTTCCACTATTTTTTTTAATAAATAAATAAATGTAAATGTTTAAAATCATAAATTGGTAAAACAAAACATTTCAGTTTTAGTATAATAATGCTATTAAAAAAATAGTATATACTTACCAACATTACCGGCGAACAGAAAAGTCGTGGCATGGTGCCCTTGCGCCGGTACCTTTCTTCATAATTAAGCACGTTTGACCAGGTACTGATAACATGCACATGGATTGCTATTTCTGGTCGCAAAGACTCCATGGGTGATCTCATAACGGTATCGCCCGGAACAGCAGCGTACACCACATCCCTAAAAAAAAACCAATTTTTTATGTTAGGATAACTTTATATCATTAAAACATTAACATAATAACTAAAATACTTTGTTATACTTTCTTACCATTCACTATCCAACGCTGAAAACATGTAATTTGATACTTCTTCCTTAGCTTTTACAACCTTTTCATGCAAGCCCACGATCCGTTTAACATACGGCGACCTCATGGCATCCGGTAGCTGTTTAGCACGTGCTGGCCTTGGTGTTTTTGCTCACATTTTTTTATCAACATGTTCGTCAGACCATGCTATAGGATCGACATCAAAAACTTTCACTTGCTTTTTTGGTGTTTTATCATACCCTTCACTCTTAAAAAGCTCGTCAATACGCGCAGCCAGCGTAGCAGTGATTGGGCTTAGTGGATGCATGTGTGTCGAAGTTTCAGGCGTGTTTTGTACACCCTGATTTCCAAACCCCTTATCCATGTCATGACATAAATGTTTCATCTTCAACTCCTCCCATTCTTTTCGTTTCTCGAGTATTTGAAAATGTTTAGGGTACTTGGTCAGTGCATCCTCTAAACTTGTATTCACCCTACCGATTAAATTTTCAAACTAAAAAAAATGTTATCCAACATTTTCGCATGCACCTATCAATTAAAAATAATATCAAATATGTTTAGCTGAGAGTTATACTATTATGTGTTTTTTTAATATTAAATATGTGTACCTCGGCTTCGTCTAAAGTAGTATCATCAGTATCCGCAAGTGCAATCAGTGGTTCTTCCTCAACCTGTAAATAAAACAACATACACATGTTAGACAACCAAAACGACGAACATTTTTATGTTAAACGATTTCATTTACATCATTGACAGAATCATCTTTCTCATTTTCGAACTCGGAATCTCTAACACCGCCAACACCATCACATGATTGTCTTTTTAACTCTCATCAGCCATCTACAACATGATTTGACAACAATAGACATGTTTGAAAATGGTATAAATCTATGAAATAATATAAAAAAATTTAAATAAATTAAACATCAAACAACTTACCTCATGGTCAGAGTCATCCATATCTGTGTTTTCTGTTTGAGTATCAAGTGCCAAGACAACCGGGATAATGTACTCTCCATCCTCGCCAACGTATGGTTGTATAGCTTGTGAATTGTCCTGTGATATAAAGTAGTCTTTGTAATGTCGATAGATCCCTAGATGGTCATCATCATCCTCTACAATATTATCCCAAACTTCATCAACATTTTCGCCAGTTACATCATCACCTCGGCAACAACTTGTGTCAAACGCCTTACATTCTTCTGCTGCTAATGTATCAGTTGCAGCAGTCAAAAAATCCATAAAACAACCAGATTTGTGTTTTAAAAAAAAAAGAAGCATTTAAATGATTTATACCTGGAACAGGTTTGCTATCATCATTTCCATGTATTCCTGCCACAAAATCCACAACTTGCTTAGCTTTAAGCACTGTCGGTTTAGCTTTCTTTTTCTCCTTCACAGCCCTTTTCAAATTCGCCTTTACTGCAATATTACATGTTGCACCATCTCTTACAGGGCTCGTAAAGGGATCACACTGTACATGCAGCAAGCCGTTTTCCCGCGCCAGTTGTTGCTCGAACAGTATCTTGTCCAACTTTAAAACAAGGCCATCTAATACATCATCAGTAATCCACTCAATAAGATGTGTATCAGGATGCAACGACATATCAACAACCTCCTGATCGTGTGCTAAGGCGGCCTGCATGTTCATCATATAATATCATATATTATATATCATATATGTGTTTCTTTATATCATAAATGTTTACAAAGACAACAATATAAATTATTAAGATAAACGTTAAATACGTACCGCAAGCAACGTAAGCGGACCATGGAAATCTTTTTTGTTAGCTAACCATTTTTTTGTTGTCCGGTTTAAACACCTAATCATGTACTCGCACCAGTTGAAGTTCCTAATATTCCTTCCCTTTTTTATTGAAGGAAAGAAAAACATATTAACACTATTGTTAAATGTCGTTACCCCCATCAACGTGTTGTACGCCACCAGGAAATTTAGAATAAGTACTCTTCCACATTCATTCGATTTCTCCATGTATTCACGAAATGGAACCAGAAAAACCCTACTAACATCCCCATCAAACTGTCCCCTCCACTCCGAAACTACTTCATCACTATCGCGTGGTCATTTGTGTTCCTCAACTTCAACTTTACCCAATGGGACGCCAAAGATTTCATGCACTAGATCGTGTGTTATACGAATCTGATGGCTCCCCACATTCAGAACACATGTATTTGGGTTGTAGTTTGTAACTAACCAGTACCCCAATTTAGTAGGGATTGAACCCAACTTAAACCCCAAAAGTGACCCAAACCCAATATCAGCCACTGCTTTTTGTTGTGAACCATTCAAAGAACACATCAAACTGCTTAAGTTCTGAGGCACACTCCTCATCTTAATTTTTTCACCCGTATAGTGTACGTACGGTTGGTCACAATCTGGAGGACCTCGCGCCCTTTTTGGAGTATGCCTAGTGTGTTTTTTCCACTAGGTAATTCTGTATGAGTGGGGGTGTGTACCTCAGCAACTTTTATCAGAGGCTTTGGCGCTTCCACTTTTCGTGGTACAAATTTTCCCATTAGAGGGTCAGGCTCGTCAACAAAGTCATCATCTGGATCATTGTTTCCTGTAATATTTAATTGTTATATATAACACCTATTCACTGAAATACAATATAAAAAACTTTCAACCATTAGATGAATATACTCTGACCTCTTTCTCGTGTATCACGATGCATCTTCTCTAATGCACTTTTCATATGTTCTTTTTTTGTTGTGTTCACTTCTAGGAGTGATTCTTTTGTTTTCGATTTGTTCACACCTTGTTTTCCTGAAATGTTATTCATATTTTCGGTCAGAATCTTATGTTTCCTGACATGTTTTCCTGATTTGTAAACATAAGTAAACAAAGTTAACCTAACAGTTTTATATTGTATACCTGCGATGGCTACTTCATCACCATTGTCATCCAAGATTATTGGATTCTGACAGTTGTTTGTAAACTTTTTACCAGTATATTTTTTAGCTATCCTCCCACTCCTCCTAACTGTTCATAGAACACATTTTGTTGAAACATATAAAACACTTGTTAAAAAAAAAATACCAAAAACACTTCTGTTGAAACATATAAAACATTAATGTTGCATCACAATAAAACCAAAAAAAAAAACACCTACGGTATACACACCTGTAAAACACATATCATTTATCAATAAAACACATCTGATTATACAACAATTTTATAATACACTTGTTAAAAAAACACCAAATCCAAACACCTTTATATAACACATCATAAAACACATTTGAATCCAAGACACTGTCATTTTTATCACTCCTCCTAAGTGATCATATAACATTTGCTACAACACCAAAACTAAACCCCTTTCAATGCACTTCTTAAAACACCTAAACTAAACACAGGCTGTTAGGGAAAACGCCAACAACATAATATTAGGTTGAAAACACCTAAAATAAATCACAGTAGCAGCAAACAACATATTTACCCCATAGAACACCAATTATTAAACACAATTAAAAAACAAAAAAAAAACAATAATCAAAACACTATTCATACTCTATTGTATCTCCCCCAAAAACACCTTTTGAAATATATGAAACACCACATATTAAACATAATTTAAACTAAATCCCATAACACACAACCGAGTTAGTATTATCCCCAAAACACCAATCGGATTTTTTTCCAACCCTAATACACTATTGGCTTGAAAACACATTATAAAACATACCTAAACCAAACCGAGCCGGCAGAAAAACACGCTTACGATCTGCTTTCATCTTCTTCTTCTCAATCGTCGGTGAACCCTTAATCTTCCCAACCATTTTCAGTTCTTAAAAAGTAGGAAAAGTGGAAAACACAATTATGATGACAGAAAACACAACGACTTTAAGATTATATACAATCGGCCTATTATTGAGAGAATCAATTATCATTGTTCAGGGATTTTCGGGGTGGTGGTTTCCTAATTTTTGTGTGAAGAGGTTGTTTAATGATAATTCCGAATATCAAGCATCTTTTACGGTTTTTGATTATATTTATTAAATGGTTTTTATCTATTATGATGTGTAATATTACCCAAATACCCTTACAACATTACTTTATATAATAAATTTAAAACACATATTACAAAAATGCCACTACTATCATCTCATCCATCCATCTAGTTGATCCAATAGTTAAAACTCCTTCTCACCCTTCTTACAAAACACCCCTTTTGTATGCTATCCCCACCCATTAGAAACATTACCCAGGGATATTTTTGTAAATTTGAACGTAATTCCAATGCTCTTATAGAAAACCATGAGCCCATCATGTGATATCCGCCACCCTAATGTTTATTAAGTTGTCAATAATAGTCCTTCATGTATTCAAGTGTTTCTATCTTTGTCCTTGCACTTTTGAATCATTTTCAAATTTAATAAAAATATCAAATTCAATGTTTATCACTTCCATTTTATTAGGATTGTGGCTATGAATACATATATTGTAACGTCATTTAAACATATTATAATAGGATTTTTCATTTTTAAGTCTATTAGATTTTAGTGAAATTTAAATGTATAAATATTAACGTAAGTTTTGAGAACCATCAAGTTTTCTCCATAATTACCCAACCCTTTACAAGGTTTCAATCGACATTTAATGCGTTTAAATCGAGCCTTATGTTGAAACGGTTGAAAACTTTAACCCACCATTGATGATCAAAATTTATTGTGCTATTTCGAGTTGGTCGCTATATAAGATAGGTACACCATTTGTTTTCTGCACAACTATACTACACAATCCCACTCTTAAACCATCCTAAACATGACCCGAAGGTCTATTAATCTCGCACGCAAGGTCGGACCTATACACTTGATTTTCGATCACTTCTAAGCTTCGTGAGTCCCCTTTTCTCGTGCCATTTTGTTCTTTAGTTGTTCCTTTATGAAAGCCCTCCATTACAGATCAATAATCTTGTGTAATTTAGATTATTGAAAAGTTAGGGTTAGGGTTTGAAAGATTTGGGGAAGAAGATGAGTATGTGTTATTGATTAAAAACTTTCTTGTTTCAAATAAAACAACAAGTTGGTACCTAGCCTAGTGGTTGGTGTTGTTGGGTTGGAGAGGGCAGACTCGAGTTTGAGTCCCCTTGATGCAGAATCTGTGTTTTTGTTTTTTTTTGTAATGTCCTTTCATTATAGAATTTGAAATATTCATAATAAATTCATTTTGGACCTAAAAATTATGAAACTTTAGGTGTAGCTTCTTGATAACTTATAGAAAATTGTCATATTTTTAGTTTCTGGAAAATATTTTCTTTTCTTATTTTTATTGATTTAACTTGTTTTAATCATATTTAATTGATAAAAAAATTTATTTTTAATGATTTGAGTCTCAAACTTTTTGGGAAATTATTTCTAATCACCATGAACTGAAATAAAAATTATTTGTTCATAAAACATTTATTTTTACTGATTTTCCTATTTTTAATCATTTATACATGATTTAATCTCATAAAATCAATTTTAAATATAAATAAGTTTATAAAAATTATGGGAAAATTACTTTCATTAATTTACATCAGAAAGTATCCATTTTCTATAAAAATAGCATTTTTGGATCATGTCTTGTATTTTTAGACTTAATTATGTTTAATGAGACATAATTAATTATATATTTATTTATTCAACTTAACATCTATTTTATAAATACATTGCTTATAAAACAGAAAAAATATTATGTTTGAAAGTCTTTATTGTCATTATTGGATCATGGTGTAACTCATAAATATTTAATTCAATATTTATGATTATTGTATTTATTTACAATAATTAGTTAAAGTAATTAATTAAATTACTTTGTCTTAATTATTCAAACATATTTTTGTCTAAATATTCAATTGGTAATAATTATATTACTACCTAAACCACATTTACAAACTTTGACGTATTATTTTTAATATACAACTTTTATATTAATTTGAATTATCATAAAAACTCTAATTCCCCAAACCGACTTAGCAAACCCTAATGCCTTATGCGACATCCGTCACTTTTCATTTTATCTTTTGTCTTACTTTAGTCCCTATCATTTCATTTATTTACCTTTATAATCCCTGTAATTCGAAGCTTTGGATTTAATAATAAAAGTTTCTTGCATCGTTGTCAGAATTCTTTTCTTTTAAATAATAATAATAAATAATAATAAATAATAATAATACAATTTTCAAGAACTTTGGAAATGTTAAAGATTGTTAAAACTTATGGAAAGCTTAGAATTCTAAATAACATTACTAAACCAAACCCAACTTTTTATTTTTTAAAAATTCGGAGCCCAACACACTGAGCCCAACAGCAGACCCGACCCAAACCTCCTTGCCCCTTCCCTCTCTGCACAACTGAAAAAAAAATGCCAACCAGACTCAAACCCGAGTCTGGAGGCGATTCAGACACAACACCATCACACATGACCACTAGACCACGAGACCCTTATTTGACAACTATGGAGTTCAAAACTGTTTATACACAAACAAGCCAACCACCTGTCCCTTTCCTTGTTCGCTGCATACAACCGGACCAAACAAACAATGTTTTGACTTCGTGATTGAACCAGATTAAGGAAACAATTGATTCGTTTTAACAAATTGGCGGATCCATATGCGTCTTACACGCGCAAATCTTAATCAAAACATACCAAATTAAGAACAATCACGCGTAAACATTAAAGCCGGTCAAAACTTTCCTTTTCGTCGAATTCGTACACAATACTATAAATTGAAC
Organism: Ambrosia trifida; assembly: GCA_028751855.1. Taxonomy (NCBI): domain Eukaryota; kingdom Viridiplantae; phylum Streptophyta; class Magnoliopsida; order Asterales; family Asteraceae; genus Ambrosia; species Ambrosia trifida. The sequence goes on from CM054122.1 coordinate 114,070,339, forward strand.
CTCCCTTTGTGATCTAAAAGCACCGATATACACCTTCCCACTCTCAATTTCTATCAAAACCTCGTTATAAACCTGCAATCGTTCACAGTTTGACTTTTGGGTTGACCACGCGTTCATAGTTTTAAACACTGTAAGTATCATGGTTTTTTTGATGGGTTTTGTTCTTCGGCCTATCACGAACAATAGCCCCATGATTACAGGGGCTATTGATTACGGATTGTAAAGATTAGATAATTAGGGTTCATAGGTTAATTTGGGGAAGATGACTCATTTCAGTTATAATACAAATAAATAAACTTCTGGTTTAGAATCGTTCTCAGGGTGTGGCTCAGTGGTGAGCCACACTTGTGATAAGGATTGGACCGCCCAGACGCGGGTTCGATTCCCACCAGATGCAATATTTTTTATCAGCTTTTCCTTTTCCCTTTTTGTATATATATTGATTAATAAACTCTTTAATATATTTAAAATAATTAATATGACTTATAAATTCTACAAAAATTATTTTATGATTTACAAATAATAAACTCTATTATACAATTTTTAGTTTTTTAAAAATCATTTATTTTATATACATTATAAATACTACAATTTTATTCAATTATAATTTTAAAAGTCTATAAAAATATCTAAACAACTTTATATAATTCTACAAAAATTATTTTAAACTTGTAGATGTATAAACATTTCAGAAATAATTTTTATTTCAAAAAAATCGTTAGTTTCATATTTTTAATTGATTTTTGTTATTTTAAACCATAAATAAATCATAATAAATTCATTTTTATCCCAAAATTTTACATAAATTATTTTTGTTCATTTAGAACAGAAATATAAATTTTAATTTGAAATTTCTTTAATTTTAATATTTTTAGATATTAAAATTTTATCCTTAACAAATAGAAATAAATTTACTAAATATTCAATTTTTGAGGAAATAATTTTATAAAAATTATTTTCATACTTAGAAACCTTATAACATGATAATCCTTAATCAAAAAACCTACAATAGTCTTTTATGTAATTATTTACCCAATTTCTTTATTTATTAACAATTTACCCAATTAATAAAACAATTACTTATCCCCAAATTAGGAACCCTAGAACTACTTGTATCCTAGATTCATTCCCTTACAAATTATCTAATTCTTTAGGTTAATCCTTTGGGATAATCCTAATTCAAATCACGTTGTTCGGTAGAGTTCAAGTTATTACATGAACTGTGAGTATTTCCTATCCCCTTTTTGTCTTTATTCACTTTTGGGGTGTTACATGTACACTTATACAAATTACAAATACAAGTTCACATTTTTACAATACAATTCTAGTACTATGTGCATTTGCTTACAAACGTGCTTTATGCTTAGACATTACATGTAGAGTACATTTGTACTTAGTGAAATCATTAGCCATGTACAAGCCGACCTTAACATTGGATAGCGCTATTGGATTGACAACCCGCCTAGGTTGATTCTCCCCCTTTTTCATCGGAGAATCCGTGGTCATTGTTAAGTTTTTATCCATTTATTGGATAAGTACACCGCCGTTCATTTAGTACATTATACAGTCACAGGGTTGATTTCGCTCATTTGTATGATACATAGTTTACATATTTGCACTGTAGCTTTGCACTTGAATTGTATAACATTTTACAACTTACTATATGTATTAAATCTAGGAATGCTCACCAACATTTCTTATGTTGACCAAACCTATTTTGTACATGTTTCAGGTGCAGTTTAATCTTAGTACTATAGCATGGGACTTTAGTGCTTGCTTTTAATAAGTTATTTCAAATTTCATGTTTCTTTCAGACTTTGTATTTTCGTTTCCATTTCATCTATGTAAGACAATTTGAATTATTCAATAATATATTTACATTTTAGTACCATGTACTTTTGATCAATCGTCACTACGTGACACCTCGATGATTCCGCCATCGGTTGGGGTGTTACACCTTAGACCCTAGTTACCTTAGACTTTTTAGACACTTCCTTATTAGTATTCTTACACATTATAGGTTGAATTCCTCGGAATTCCCTTACTTAGCTCACGACCGCTTAAGTGGATTTTGATCGCTTTCGCAAACTGTGAGTATATCTTTCCCCTTTTTACTGTTTTACTATTTTGGGGTGACTCATGTACTTACTATCAATTTTCTATTTCATCTTACTAAAATAGCAATTCTTATGTGTGTTTGCTTGTGTCATTTCGTGTATCTATGACCTGTCAAATCATTAACCGTTGCGGTCTGGCATTTCAATGAATAGTACTATGGTATATACCCTTGTGACTCTGTTGAGAGTCCTTGTCATTGCTATGTATTACATTACTACTAGCGCATACTATATATATCTGCTTTCCTTTCATAGGGTTGATTTGACCCGGATACCACTTATTACATTTTGCAAAATAACACATGAATTGCTATAATTTCCTTACTATATATATCAAACGGGTATGTTCACCAATACATTTTTGTATTGACGAAATTATTTTCGTACATGTTTCAGGTTCTTATGAGATGACTTTTAAGCTTTCGGAATCTTACTTAGATGTTGGATTTATTGTATTTCAGCATTGGTTGTCACTTTAGAATTTTTGTATTTTCCTTTCAATGTAATAAATTATTTAATTCAATGTATTCAAATTTATACTTTAGTACCATGAGCTATTGAGCAATCGTCACTACGTGACACCTCGATGTTTCCGCCATCGGTTGGGGTGTTACAGATTGGTATCAGAGCCATGGTTATAGAGAATTAGGTTATTAGAATGCCTTTTAGCCTATACTATAACTAAGCTTACTTTCATGAGTCCTCTCGTGTATATTTCTCTTTATTCTTATATTTTCTTTCAAGATATTTTCGCTGTGATTCTTTCTCGTTATTCTTTTGGTATTTTGCTTGGAGAAGAAGACACTCGTATTTCACAAACGAAACGATATCACCAAGTTAGGAGTGGTATCCATACCTTGGTGATTAGTTTCATTCCTCTATATGTTATACATCTTTGGAATATACCTTTGGGATAGGAGTGACATCCACATCTCAAAGAGTATTTTCTTCAAAAAAGGAACTTAACCATTAAGGTGGGAGTGATATCCTTAACTTAGTGAATGGTTTCATTCCACAATCATTTTCAATTTTGAAATACATCTTTGAGCTAGGAGTGAAATCCACATCTCAAGGATCTATTTCTGCATCTCGTTTTTAATCTCGCTAAAGTTTTGGAATTTACTAGTGATGGGGCACGTGCAATCTGGAAGGGTGAGTGCCTGTATCCTGAGTTTTTTGTCTAGGCCTGGCATTTCGCATAAATCCCAATCAGACGAGGGACCCGTATGCCGACCTGGGAACTCTCGGGATGAGCATTCACTTATAGGCTAAAGTACGCCCCCACAAGTCACTAATAACATTTCAATTACTTTAGTTAGTCAAAAGTTTCCTATGGAAACAATTCCAATGTTTTACATCATTGATATTTATGTTTGTTTATCATTTGAAGACTTAATTTAATCACTTAATGATTCATATGCCATTATTAATAGATCATTTTCTTTTGGGTTCCTTATCGTCATTATTAAAACTTTTTGTTCGTTATATTGTCATATTAAAGCTTACACTATTTCACTTACACTTTGTGACTTTTACACTATAAGGTATTACTCTTTTTGCATTAAAACATTTTTATCCATGACTTAAATTTTAAACTCTGTGTTTAACTTCGACCATATTCTGATTTTAGGAATGTTGCGTCATCATACAGTTAAAAATGAAAATGTTTTCCCAAATTTATTATTCAACATGTTTTATATCTTCATGTTTACAAACTTACTGGATTGAAGTCACAATATATTCTTAAACTATAACCTTTAGTATCCCATAGTATCTCCCACAATACTCTCAACACAAAATATCCTCATTTACTTCATATTTATTTACTACCATAAACACGCCTAGTTGCCTAAGCCATAGCCAACTACCATTAGTTAGCACTTCTTAGTCAGACTAAACTCCTACATAAATGTCTACCTACACGATACGCACTAGTACACTACTCTCTAAAACGATTGACTTGGCAACTTATCCTAAATATCTTTCCACAAAGCCTATTCGCCAGACTAGATGCCTTAACGATCCTTACAAATAAACGATCTTTCAATGTATATATTTTCATAAAAGTTTGACAAATTAAAAGGTTCCAAGTTTACCCAGTTCTAACGGGTAACACTTAGATTTTCTCAACATTTCATAACAATTAAAAAAAATCGACTTTTCAACCCGCAAGTTAAAGAAATGTTTAAATACAGAAAATTTTGTTTTCCAAAATTCGTTAAGGCATCTGGGATGATTCACAACCTTTACCCCATTTTAAATCTTGGTCTTTTGAAACACATTAGATTTACGCATACTTCATGAAATGGTTTCATTTTGCATTTTATAAACTTGTAGTGCATATTTTACACATACTAATTGACGTGTGCGAATATACACATAATTTTACAATGAAATAACACACGTTTTGCTTTAATATTTATAAAAATGGTTTAGACCTTAATATTAAAACACACACAATAGGGCAAGTGTACCCTGTCATATATGTAGTAATGTGTAGATAAGAACCAGATATCGATCCATGGATGCGCGCGGAGCAATGGTACTAAAACTCTATCCCCGATTTACCAGTAAGAAAAGATAGTGAAAGTTTGTTGTTTTTAACTAAATTAATTCTAAAATATCTAAATAACATATGTAAGACTCCAAATAGAAAATATAACTATATAAACTATAATACGCCAATCCTAGCATGTCATCTACATATAATAAGAAATAAAGGCGCGATCAACATTCCCATTTTCCGACAGTTAGTTTCCCTCTCGGGCATCCTAACATGACAACTATACAGAAAGCTAACACGAATACACACGTTAACCACTTCAAGTTGTTTATTAGCGCGCAGCTGATATGATCTCATGAGAATCTTTAAATATAAGTTAGTATCACCTTTCGGGAGTCCTCAACCGTACTAGTTAAGGGAAGCAATATCGAATACACAATACGACCACCTAGACTAGCATAAAGTAGAGCATTTCACAACCTATTCCATTTTACCAAATTTGAACACAAATCTACTAAGATTGCCATTTTCACTAAAATAACTAACAAAGATCATTAACCGTGTCAAAGATTAGTAACAACACCATTAAGCTTTTTAGACTCTTTTACGTGCCGGTAAACATTTATAATCATTATCCGAGTGACTTTAACCAAACCAATACCCGGTTACAGTTTCATGGTGTAAACTTTATTAACAAGTTAACTAGTCTACTATCGGACGATTAAACGGACGGTTTCTTCAACAAGTAATCCGCCTAACACATTCGACAATCATCAAAGTCATCCAAACATAACTACAAATCTAACAACAATGAAACAAGGTTGCGCTATGATCATCAAGATTCAAACATGAAAAACGCCAAATTCATACAAAACTTGATTTCATACAAACGATTGTTTAAACTACTAACTATTACTAGATATTATCCGTATACAATAATGCAATAGATAAACGGCACAATCAAGTCAAAATATTCAGATTTGAACAAACTTAAAGTTTATAGATCAAACCATAAATCTTGAATGTGAAGGATTGGATGATGCTAGATGATTAGGATCGAATCCCGAGCTTGTTAAACGGCTTTCCAGCAGCTTGGTTTGTCCGAAAATCGCCCAAAATCACCTCTCCAAAACCCAATAATTGAACAGTGGGCTGAATGGGCAATATATAGAAGAACAGGGGCCTGTGAGCGGCCGCTCGAAGCCTGTGAGCGGCCGCTCACTTTTCAAAAAGTGTTGCAAGTTGCTCGATTGTTGACGTAGGCCTTCTAGAACGTTTCTGGAAATATCTGGATGAGCGAGCGGCCGCTCACAGGACCTGAGGTCCTGTTTGCGCACCGAAACCTGCGTTTTTCCTTCAGTTATGCTTCTGGGACATCGTTTACGACCTGAAACTGCAAAGATACCAAAATAAGTACCAATTCCTGTGTATAAGGTCAAAAACGTCTGAAAATGGGAGTTAAACGGGGACTTTTATATGTGTAAATTAACGTATATCACTAATAATATGTTTTATAACAATTTTCAACTCAACTTCTCGTAAACACATGAAAATGTGTACTTACGAAATCTTTTCAAGTGAATCTGTTTTAAACCTAAAACATAAACGCCGATTCTTCCCATGCGACGTGCTCCCCCTATATGGGTCATCAGTTCGAGTGGCATCCGTGTAGTCAGTACCACTTGTTTCTGTCTCGGACGACTCTTGCCTAGATAGCTCAGGCCGTACCGCCACTGGCGCTTGCTTTCCGTGCGTGGGCAGGGTCCCTTCGGAAGACGAAGCCAATCCAGATTCCAGAAACACACAAGCTACGACTTTATCCTTCGGACTACTAAAAAGTTATCTTTTTACACTCGCACTCTTTCAGTTGTAAAACTTTTGGTCCAACAAAACGATGAACATATCCTCTTATCAGAATATTGCTAAATGTCTTTTATAGTATAACGCATATATGTAAAATTACTAAATTTTAACTCACATGACAGTAGGCTATACACCTGTACCGTGCACTTTATTCACAGTAAATTTCATTATTCTTACACCATTCTATTTATAGTTACGTTCGTACATTATCTTATTACTATTGTATTATTCTTTTATGGGTGGTTATTCTCACGCATTATTCGCAACTATTCTCGCACTAGTTATTAGTAGTTATTCTTACAACACTGATTTTGAGCATAAATTTAACTCGTTTACTTTCATTTGGTGCAAATTGTGCGATTTACCCAATTTACGTTATACTATTCTTTCAATCGAAATTTTATGCTATACTTATATACTTACATGAACGCATATTTGGTATGTATATTTTTTTCTGTTGTGAGCAAAACCCTGTTATACTTTACATTATTTTGTTCATCATCATGGCCAACGAACATACTAGTTGATAATTCGTATGAGATATAAGCAGGTGCCCACGTACGACTCGGATTAGAGTATTTCTTCAATCCGAGGGGAACGGTATGAGTGCTTAGAGCCAACGATGTGAACAGAAGTTAGTAGTTAAGGGTGAACCCGAAAGGGAAGAACCTCTAACCATGTCTATTACTTACATGTGACTCTCATTATGGTTAAAGGGTAAACCCGAAAGGGAAGAACCTCTAACCATGTCATTGTTTCATTGAAGTATCAATTACTTAGCATATCCTGATTGCACACATTTGTTTATGGTATTACTTAGGATAGGGTTATGGAAAAGCATAACACCCTAGTGTAAGGTAAATCGATGATTACGATCCGGAGCGCAATCATGGGTTTACAGGTACATGAGGGTGGTGTGTAATTCTATTTAGGCTGTTGGTAGACAATCAGTACGAGTCCAAAGTATCAGGATGTGGTGGGTCAGCTGCGGTACATCCTATATATAAGCATAAACGATACTACGGGAGCGGACTAGGAGTCTGACCAAGAACCTACCCATTACTTTATAGTTACCTCTTCATTAGATCGTTAACTAATAGCTAGCATTTTCGATAAGAACGTTCTTACACGAGCTTCAATTCATCTTCCTAGGATCCTTCTCTTGACCACCCACACAGAAAACACGAACCTTGTGTACTCTTGCAACTCTTAGTTATTTAGTTACTCGTTGCATACTCTAATAACGTCTAGTTTGAAACCTTTCTAAAGTAGGGGAGACTGCTTCATTAGTGTCTCTGCCTTCATCAGTTACACATTCCCAAAGCCTTTCACATTTAAACTCTCAATTTCTTAATCTCGGGTCAACTGTTAAAGATTTTGAAACTTTTACTTTGGGTATTAGATAACTATTTTAAATTTTGTCGAATCATAAATGATGAAATTTTGTTTTAAAAATCTAGCTGACCTTTACAACCCTTTTTGTTTCATAGAAACCTCCACTTGAAAGAAATTTCAAGACAAAATTTTCTAAAGTAGGGGAGACTGTGACATCCGCCACCCTAATCTTTATTAAGTTGTCAATAACAGTCCTTCATATATTCAAGTGTTTCTATCTTTGTCCTTGCACTTTTGAATCATTTTCAAATTTAATAAAAATATCAAATTCAATGTTTATCACTTCCATTTTATTAGGATTAGGATTGTGGCTATGAACACATATATTGTAACGTCATTTAAACGTATTATAATAGGATTTTTCATTTTTAAGTCTTTTAGATTTTTGTGAAATTTAAATGTATAAAGATTAACGTAAGTTTTGAGAACCATCAAGTTTTCTCCATCATTACACAGCCCTTTACAAGGTTTCAATCGGCATTTAATGCGTTTAAATCGAGCCTTATGTTGAAACGGTTGAAAACGTTAACCCACCATTGATGATCGGAATTTATTGTGCTGTTTCGAGTTGGTCGCTATATAAGATAGGTACACCATTCGTTTTCTGCACAACTATACTACACAAACCCACTCTTAAACCATCCTAAACATGACCCGAAGGTCTATTAATCTCGCACGCAAGGTCGGACCTATACACTTGATTTTCGGTCACTTCTAAGCTTCGTGAGTCCCCTTTTCTCATGTCATTTTGTTCTTTAGTTGTTCCTTTACGAAAGCCCTCCATTACAGATCAATAATCTTGTGTAATTTAGATTATTGAAAAGTTAGGGTTAGGGTTTGAAAGATTTGGGGAAGAAGATGAGTATGTGTTAATGATTAAAAACTTTCTTGTTTCAAACAAAACAACAAGTTGGTACCTAGCCTAGTGGTTGGTGTTGTTGGGTTGGAGAGGGCAGGCTCGAGTTTGAGTCCCCTTGATGCAGAATCTGTGTTTTTTATGTAATGTCCTTTCATTTTATTTTCTTATTTTTTACATATATATAATATATAGAATTTGAAATATTCATAATAAATTCATTTTTGCCCTAAAAATTATGAAACTTTAGGTGTAGCTTCTTGATAACTTATAGAAAATTATCATATGTTTAGTTTCTAAAAATATTTTACTTTCTTATTTTTATTGATTTAACTTGTTTTAATCATATTTAATTGATAAAAAAATTTATTTTTAATGATTTGAGTCTCAAACTTTTTGGGAAATTATTTCTAATCACCATGAACTGAAATAAAAATTATTTGTTCATAAAACATTTATTTTTACTAATTTTCCTATTTTTAATCATTTAAACATGATTTAATCTCATAAAATCAATTTTAAATATAAATAAGTTTATAAAAATTATGGGAAAATTACTTTCATTAATTTACATCAGAAAGTATCCATTTTCTATAAAAATAGCATTTTTGGATCATGTCTTGTATTTTTAGACTTAATTATGTTTAATGAGATATAAATTATATATTTATTTATACTACTTAACATCTATTTTATAAATACATTGCTTATAAAACAGAAAAATTATTATGTTCGAAAGTCTTTATTGTCATTATTGGATCATGGTGTAACTCATAAATATTTAATTTAATATTTATGATTATTGTATTTATTTACAATAATTAGTTAAAGTAATTAATTAAATTACTTTGTCTTAATTATTCAAACATATTTTTGTCTAAATATTCAATTGGTAATAATTATATTACTACCTAAACCACATTTACAAACTTTAACGTATTATTTTTAATATACAACTTTTATATTAATTTGACTTATCATAAAAACTCTAATTCCCCAAACCGACTTAGCAAACCCTAATGCCTTAGACCCTAGTTACCTTAGACTTTTTAGACACTTCCTTATTAGTATTCTTACACATTATAGGTTGAATTCCTCGGAATTCCTATTACTTAGCTCACGTCCGCTTAAGTGGATTTTGATCGCTTTCGCAAACTGTGAGTATATCTTTCCCCTTTTTACTGTTTTACTATTTTGGGGTGACTCATGTACTTACGATCAATTTTCTATTTCATCTTACTAAAATAGCAATTCTTATGTGTGTTTGCTTGTGTCATTTTGTCACACCACGACAATGGCGGAAACACGTGGCGCGACGGTTCAAGAGCATAAAGTCAAGGTTAACGCAAATCACAAGTAATTTAAGAAAATGGGTCATTTATTTAGGCGTCAAATCTTGTTCGAAACATTACATAAAAAGTAAATTGTTTATATCACAAATGAAGAGGTTTCTCAAATATATCCCATGGTCTTGGGAAATAAAGGTGAAACCCCGCAAAATGTTTAACGCCGCATCGGAGGATTCCATGACCCAGCTTGCCCCGGTTTGCCTTCATCTAATTACCTGAAAGATATGTTTAAAATTTCGTCAATATAAATATATTGGTGAGTTCACAGGTTTTTAGTTTCCAAAACTTGAATACTTGGGAAATACCATGTTATGACAATATATAGGAGTTGCAAATTCCTATAGTTCTACTTGAGACTATAATCAAACCAAGACGTGTAATAAATATGCCCCGCTCCAAGTCGTTACTCGGTATCCTACGACTTAAGTTCAGAATATATGCACCCCAGGCATACACTAATGCATAATCGACGCTATCGATTAGGGGTGGGCCTTGTCAGGCACCAATAGTACTATCCAATATTCCACCGGTTTCATTTCCCTGAATAAATGATTATAGAGGCGAGGACTCAACCCCGAGTGGCGGTCACACCTCAAGTAATAAATCCGTCAAACATTTTCCCTAACATATCTTTCCCCCGAAAACGTAAAAATAGTTTAAAATGGGGCCGTGAAACTCACCTGAAACACTGTCCGGCTCACTAAGCAGATAGCAAAGAGGGTCTCGCACCTACAAACGTCCTAGACGTATAAGTCACTATCCCTATAGTGCATGTGCCTTGGCAAGTTGTACACCCAACTCCCGACCACAAGTTATTCCAAATCCCGTTTAATTAAGCGCGTATCCTAGGTTTCGTTGGCGTTAGATTACCCTTTGTGTTACAAGTTATATATTACTCTTGTGAATATTTCCTTAACTTGTACCTTATTATCATCGACTCGACTTTCCTTAACGTATAATTATTTTCCCATTTAAATAATTATACTTAAGATCGCATCGCTCGATATAATATATATTTCAACACTCGACCCGACTCACTTTGCCGCACATTTGTTTTCCCATTTAAACAAATATGCTAAGATCTTGTCGTTCGATTGTATATTCTTAACACCCGATTCAACTCACCATACCGTATATTTATTTTCCCATTCAAATAAATATACTAGGATCTTGTCGGCACGGCATACGCATATATATATATATATATATATCTTTGTCTACTCGTCTCGTTTTCCTTCCCACATATCTACTTTCCCATTAAGTAGATATACTAGAATTTTGCCGAGACGAGCGTACATATATATAAATGCGTAATTTTTCTTGTTAAGTATATACGTTTGTTTAACGTCTTACGTTATGTTTTTCTCCCACGAATAATTCCTTCAACACTTAGGAAAGTGTTTATTAGTTTTCACCCATGATGTATATATATATTTTACTTCCTAAAAATATATATTTTCTTATCTTGCCGCAATGGCATTTTTCTCATGTTTTGTCCGTGTACGGTTCGTTAACGCGTCTTAGTTCGATATCTTAGCTCGAATGGTTAATTTTTCCAAGTTTTTCTCAACATGTGTTTTATAGAATATTATTCATATTTCTTCCTCCTAACACATGTTACTTGGAAGGTTTAAAATACTTATGTATTTTTAACCCAACTTGTTAACTTAACTACAAAAATGTTTCCAATACTTTTATATTCCCATTTATATAAAAGTATTCATTTTTGTATAAGTTTCTCAAGTTTGTTTAATATTTTTATAAAATCTTTATTTTATAAAAATCCTTATGTTACTACAATCCATATTTTTATAACTTTCACTTTTATAAAAATATACTTTTTATACAAAAATACCCAAGTATATCTACTAGTATTTACCCAAATCATCCTTAGAAATTTATTACTTATACTTTTGACACCAAACTTTCCATCCTTGCATTTTTGGACTAATAGTTTCTAAATATCCATTTTAGTCCTCCAACTTTCAAAGTTACAATATTAGTCCTTTAACTTTCAAATGTTGCATTTTTCCACTCTAACTTCCAAAGTTAGCATTTTTCACTCAAAATAGTGGACTTTGAAGATTCATCTTTTTATTGGTAAGTTATTTTTGCATCAAAACACTTTTATTAGTCTTATATTTCATATATAAGGCTACTTGTATGTGTGTTTTATGTATTTGCCCATTATATCAAAATATCATTCTTCTAAGTAAGTAAACTTTAATTTTTCAACTTCTTTATTCATGACCTTCTAACATGTTCCATCATTTATTATGTCTTAGATGATCATATTAAGATGATTAAAGTTACTTTTTAACACATTCAAGTTTGTTCTACAAATCTTAATTAAAACATCATCCTACTTAGTGTATGTGTAGATTTTATACATTTTCAAGATCACTACTTTATCATCATCAAATCCATGATCCATTTACATATCTTTAATCATTTATTTTACTCATGTAAAACCTATTAAAGATTATGTTTCAAACCACATTTTAAACCCTTCATGTACAACTTGCTTCTAAGAACACATACATGAATATTAATAATCAAAACAAGGTTAAGAAGCTTACTACTAGCACAAGGCTAGGGAAGACAAAACCTTGGATTTTGAGAGGGGTTTAGTGTGTTCTTCCTTAATGGTTAAGCTCCAAGCTTGAAACACACAATAGGGGTTTGGATGATGGATTGTTTTGAGTGATTTGGAGATGTAAAAACTTGAAAGAACTATGTATATGGGGAGGGTGAAGTCCACGGCTCAAGGGAAGGAAAAGGAAGAAGAAAACTTGAATGTGTAAGCATCTAACACATGTTTATATAGTGCTATCATATGTAATCTTCCATGGATTGCATGTAATCTTGCTAATGATGTAAGAGATTTCAAGAAGTACACAAGTGATCTTGGATGGATGTGTGAGGGTGTGTGTGGCCGTGAGATTGAGAGAGTGGGGGAGATGTTTGTTTGCAAATCTTGGTTTATTATTTGGATGATCTTACACTTGATCTTTATACAAGATTTTTACCCAAGCATGTGTATATACTTAGGTTATGATTGCTAGCTTTTGTCTTGGATTATATGGCCTATGGGCCGAAATTTTGCAAGGGGGAGACAAAAGGAGAGCATGCTTTGTACTATCACATCTTACACCCTTTTGTCTTTTGTAAAGCATGTTTTACATCTAGATTGTAGATTATTATTATGAACACAATTGCATGGACATATTATGGCCATTAGGCCGGCCACTTTTGTGGCTTGGGTGGGGTCCACAACTTCAAATATTTACCCAATACTTGTTATGTTTAATTCCTCGTCGTTCGGGTGCCGTTCGGGTATTTTTTGGGTTTTAATCGCACGTTATTCGGACATTAAAAATACCTTTAATAACCCTTAAATATAGTCTAATTTAAGCTTTGATTGGTTATTTAGGCTTTTGCCGGGTGAAATTATGAGTTATACGCGTATCGGGTGCGGTACGCGCATTTTATTCGTTACCGGGAGATTTGTACAAGACGTTTCCACTTATGGTTTTGGAGTTCCAAAACTCATTATATTTTGTGAAAATACCCTTTATTTTATATCCTGGGTGTCCGGGATCCTTTTCGTTTATTTAATTATTACCGGGTAATTGCCAACGTCCATACCGGATAGTTTATTCGCACATGATCCAATCATGTTTTACCATTAAACGTACGCATTCCTATGCACTATTTGGAAATTGCTATCTCCTAAGGCCTTGATAATTAAATCACACATCATTGCATTTAATTACGTTAATCATATATTAATTAATTTGTACGTTATTACCTTATTTTGCCGGTTGTTACATTCTCCCCCCGTTAAGAGAATTCCGTCCCGGAATTCACTTCGAGTTCTCCGGTACAGGTGTCTTCTCGAATAGGGCGGGATATTTTTGCTTCATCCGGTCCAGCCTTTCCCACGTGAACTCCGGTCCACGCTTGGCATTCCAGCGCACTTTGACCAATCTGATCTTGCTGCGCCTTAGTTTTTGGACGTTCCAATCAGTTACCTCGATTGGTTCTTCAACAAAATGTAACTTGTCGTCAATTTGGATTTCGTCTGCTGGGATGATGAGAGTTTCGTCGGATAGGCACTTTTTCAAATTTGACACGTGAAACGTGTCGTGTATTCCACTAAGCTCTTGAGGCAACTTGAGCTTGTATGCCACTGTGCCTACCCTGGACAAGACTTCGAACGGTCCAACATATCGTGGGTTCAGCTTTCCGCGCTTACCAAAGCGCGCGACACCCTTCCAAGGTGACACTTTTAGTAGGACCCTGTCTCCGACTTGAAATTCTAAAGGCTTTCGCCTCATATCAGCATAGCTTTTCTGGCGGTCACGGGCCGCTTTGAGGCGTTCCTTTATCAAAAAGACCTTGTCCGTCGTCTCTTGAACAATTTCGGGCCCGGTGAGTTGTTTTTCTCCAACTTCAGCCCAACACAACGGAGATCGACACTTGCGTCCATATAGAGCTTCAAACGGAGCGGCTTGGATGCTCGTATGATAACTGTTGTTGTAAGAAAATTCTACCAATGGCAAGTGTGTATCCCAATTACCGCCGAAATCAATCGCGCATGCCCGTAACATATCTTCCAAGGTCTGGATGGTTCGTTCACTTTGACCATCCGTTTGGGGGTGATATGCGGTACTCATGTCGAGGCGAGTACCGAGGGCTTCATTTAAACTTTCCCAAAATCTTGAAGTGAAACGACTATCTCGATCGGAGATGATAGAAACAGGTACACCGTGTTTAGACACCACTTCCTTAATGTACAAACGGGTCAGTTTCTCCAACTTGTCCGTTTCGCGAATCGGAAGGAAGTGTGCCGATTTTGTCAATCGATCAACGATTACCCAGATCGTGTCATGGCCGCTTGTTGTCTTGGGTAACTTGGTAATGAAATCCATGGTAATTCGTTCCCATTTCCATTCCGGTATTTCCGGTTGCTGGAGCAAACCGGAAGGTCTCTGATGCTCAGCCTTGACCTTTGCGCAAGTCAAACATCGCGCAACATATGTCGCTATGTCTCTTTTGAAATTCGGCAACCAATAAAGTTCCTTCAAATCGTGGAACATCTTGTCTGCGCCAGGGTGAACCGAATATCTAGAACTGTGTGCTTCGGCCAATACTAGCTCACGCAATCCCCCGTACACTGGAACACAAATTCTATTCATGAAATACAGTGTCTGGTCCGCCTTTGGTTCCAATGAATCAACCATCTTTCGTAATCTTTCACCTTTGACATTCTCGGGTTTAAGGGCGTTAACTTGAGCTTCACGAATTCGTTCAGTCAGATTCGCGTGGATAGTCAAACCCAAAGCTCGGACACGCAATGGTTTAACCCGTTCCTTGCGACTCAAGGCGTCGGCCACAACGTTCGCCTTACCGGGATGGTACTTTATCTCACAATCGTAATCGTTTAATAATTCGACCCATCGCCGTTGTCGCATGTTTAAATCCTTCTGATCAAAGATGTGTTGCAAACTCTTATGATCAGTGAAAATCGTGCACTTGGTTCCGTACAAATAGTGCCTCCATATCTTGAGAGCGAATACCACTGCACCTAATTCCAAATCGTGTGTAGTGTAGTTCTTCTCATGGATTTTCAGTTGCCTGGAAGCATATGCTATTACTTTTTCTCTTTGCATTAATACACAACACAAGCCTTGATGGGAGGCATCACAGTAGACCACAAAGTCTTCCGTACCATCTGGAAGTGATAGTATCGGAGCGCCACATAATTTGTCTTTTAGTAATTGGAATGCTGCCTCTTGCTTTTCCGTCCACTCGAACTTCTTATCCTTTTGGGTTAGCATGGTTAAAGCTTGTGCTATCTTTGAAAAGTTCTCGATGAACCTTCTGTTATAACCCGCAAGGCCAAGAAATTGTCGTACTTCGGTAGGAGTTCGAGGGGCTTCCCAATTTTTAATTGCCTCGATCTTGGCGGGATCGACGTGTATGCCCTTCTCGTTTACCACGTGGCCTAGAAAGTGAACTTCCCGAATCCAAAAGTCGCACTTTGAGAATTTAGCGTAGAGCTTCTCCTTGCGTAGTACTTCAAGGATTAACCGAAGGTGATTCTCGTGGTCTTCTTTTGTGCGTGAATAGATCAAAATATCGCCAATGAAGACAATGACGAATTTATCCAGGTATGGCTTACACACGCGGTTCATTAGGTCCATGAAAACCGCTGGTGCGTTGGTTAAGCCGAACGGCATTACCAAAAATTCATAGTGCCCATACCGGGTTCTGAAGGCCGTTTTTGGTACATCCTCTTCTTGTATACGCAACTGGTGATAGCCAGACCTCAGATCAATTTTGGAGTAATAGCTAGACCCTTGGAGCTGATCAAATAAATCGTCGATCCTGGGGAGAGGATAGCGATTCTTGATGGTTAGCTTGTTCAGCTCTCGATAGTCGATGCACATGCGAAATGTGCCATCCTTCTTCTTTACGAATAAGACGGGAGCTCCCCAAGGTGAGAAACTCGGTCTTATAAAACCTTTGTCCAACAATTCTTGTAGCTGGCTGGACAGTTCCTGCATCTCTGATGGAGCTAGGCGGTATGGCGATCGTGCCACAGGAGCAGCTCCAGGAACGAGGTCGATGCGGAACTCGACATGTCGAGGTGGTGGCAACCCCGGCAAATCTTCTGGGAATACATCCGGAAAATCTCTAGCTACTGGAATGTCTTCCAACTTTCGCTCGTCGGCCTTCTTGTCCACTACGTGTGCCAAGAATGCGACAAGCCCTTTTCTTAGACACTTACGAGCCTTCATGCTTGAAATAATCCTTAGCGGCGTCCCGTGCCTTTCCCCTTGAATTGAGAGAGTTTCACCGCTTGCGAGAGGGATTTGAATGACTTTATCGTTGCAAATCACGACGGCATGATGTGCGGACAACCAGTCCATGCCGACAACTATGTCGAAACTTCCCAATACGACCGGCAAAAGATCAATCCCGAACTCGTGCCCACAGAGTTCTAATTTACAATCCCTCGCTACTTCTCTCGTTTCAATAGTTTTACCATTAGCCAGTTCTATGGAGTAGGGTGTATCTAGTTTACTAGTTTTTAATCCAAGTAGTCTTTTAAACTCAATGGATACGAAGCTAAAGTCAGCACCGGTATCAAATAATACAGAGGCATAATGACCATTAAGAGGAAACGTACCAGTGACCACGTTGGGGTCTTGTCGTGCATCACCGGCTCCAATCACAAATGTCCGCCCGCGGGCTTGGTTGTTGATCTTGGGGCAATCCTTTTTCCAATGGTCCAGTGACCCGCATGCGAAGCATGGTCTAGCTCCTCCGTTTTTCGGTGCTCCGGACCGGCAGTCTTCAGTCTTGTGCCCTGTGCGGTGGCACTTTCCACAAGTTATCCCATTATTCCTTCCCTAATTACCCTGTTTACCGCCATTACCACGTCCCGTGGCAACATACCCTTTCCCTTTCTTGTTTGAGCTACCCGATGCTCTGTCCCTCTTCCCTTCATCCCGTTTCCGTTTCCCAAATCTCGGCTTGTTCCCCTGATCATTTGACACAACTGCTGAGTTTGTCCCCTGATTCTTGGCTTCTACACTGCCAGCCTCAGAAATTTTCAGTCCCGAAACCTGTCGGATCAGTGTACCCATGCGAATAGCATCTTCGGTGAGGCTTAGCGCAAGATCAATAGCTGCGCGCATGGTCGTGGGTTTGGAAGCAGTGACCATGCTGCGTATTTGCGGCGCTAATCCGAACAAATAACGCTCTATCTTGTTGTTTTCAGGGGTGACCAAACGTGGCACTAGTCTGGCGAGATCATGAAATCGGGACGTGTAGCCAGTCACGTCCGCTCCTATCATAGTAAGGTTCCAGAATTCAGTTTCCAGTTTCTGCACCTCACTTGTCGAGCGGTATTCGGCGATCATGAGTTCTTTCAGTTCCGCCCATGATAGGGAGTAAGCAGTATCGTCACCTAATGACTGCACTTGTCCGTTCCACCACGTTAGTGCTTGGTCCAAAAACAAGTTGGTGGAGTACATGACTGACTGGCGAGGGGTACACCCACTGATACGGATGATTGCCTTGGTCTTTTCGAACCACTTGACCAGGCCAACAGATCCTTCTGTGCCGTTGAAGTTGATCGGCTTACAGTCTAAGAAGGCTTTGAAAGTGCAGCCACGCTCTCGCGAGGCCGTTTCTGCATTAATAAAGTAGTATGTTATTATGGGATAGGAGTTTAGGGATATTCTCCCATTGCCTTTTTCAATTATTTTTAAACCTTCTTACCATTGGGGGAGGTTTCTCGTCGGTCGCTCCCCGTTAGGTCACGTGATTGTTCGGAGCGAGCGGCTTCGTGCTCCGCGATTGCTCGGGCTATGCGCTCCGAGATCATGGTTTCAAGTTCAGCTGGTGTAGCGGGCAGTCCGTCTGCGCCGCTGTTGCTTCTGGTGGCTGGTGCCATTTTTCTTCAATAATAATTATCAAAGGTTAATTTGGCAAACATTTACACAATATAAAGCATAAATAACAACCCAGAATATGAACACAATAGTCAACACCATGTCATCACACAACATACCAACACATCATACAGAATAAATAATAATCAACACAACATCACCACACAATCACACAAATCACAATATATAGAGTGAGCAATAATAATCGTAGACAACAACATATTTCACCATCATAATAATAAGATTTTTCATTAATTTCAATAGTACGAGTACAATGCTTGTTCATAATAACAAAATAGGGAATACATCCCTCATACAATACATCGTTCTGAAATAAATAAAACATCATATCATGTGCCGTCGTACCCGTACGGCTAGGCAAAATGCAGACGAGTGTCATAACCCGTGCTATACTACCATACTGCTGCTACTATATACATAAGCAGGTGATTCTTCCATGCGTCCCTGATGCATCCCTACTGTGGCGGTGGCGGCGGGAACTGATACTGTGGCGCGTGCACACTGATAGTCATGCTAATCGCCATGATGCGCTCATATAAGAACTGTCGATGCGCAAAATGCGCATCACCTGTAATCCCGCACTGTGCATCCATGCTCAGTAACTCTTCCGCATAGTGTGCTAAAGCATCTCGTGCATCAATCATCCGCGTCCACATCAAACGGGTCTGCTGCTCTACCTGGTTCACGGTGCGCTGCACCATGTCGGCGAGGGTCTGGAAGTCTCGCTCTAGGGAGATAGCAGTGGACCATGCTGGTCTGGATAGGGGTGTCATCCTGGGTGGCTGGGATGGTCCGGGTATATCGGGGTGAACTGGCGGGAATGGGCCAAAGGGGGCTGGTATCGGTGTGTGAGAAAATAACGGGGCAAAACCCTGTGGTCTGGGGGTAAAGTGTGGTGGTATCATGTAGGGGTCCCCTGCACCCAGGGGATATGGTGCAGGTGGCATGCCGGGCAAGGTGGGGACCGGTAGTGTCATGGCTACGGTGGGTGGTGGTACAAGTTCGGCCAAGGGGGCCAAAAGAGGCTCTGAAACAGTGGCCCACTCTGGGGTGGATACCACTACAGTGGGGGTAGGAGGGCTCGCGGTGGCGAAGGCTGCCATACCTGCCCTGCGTAGCTCAGAGCTACCGGCGGGGCTACCCTCAAGGACATGTGCTGCTATGGCTGGCCCCTCCTGAGGTGCGGGCTCAAGTGGTGCTGGTGGGGCTACGGGGTCAGCAGGGGCGTCCTCCATCATTGGAGCCACTGGCTCCTCCTGGACGGCTGGGATCTCGGGTACTAGCATGTGCTCAACCGAGGCCACTGACTCGTCGTCCGAGTCATCAGAAATCCACCCGTTCCTCCCACGGGAGATCGGCATGAGTCTCATGCCTGGAGGAATGTGAATGTGCGGTAGGGGTGCTGGCTCATGATCAACGTGAGCCTGTCTATCGAACGGAGACTCTGCTGTCTCCGACTGGGCTGGGATAGGTCGTGACGGACCGGCGCAGCCTTCAGGGAAGTCCCTGATGGCTCGGATGGGGCGTGGGGCTAAGGGTGCGGCAGGTACAATAGGTAGGTCGGCCTGCGGTGCGTCGATCACGGCGGCCGCGTCGTCCCCTACGGGTGCCCAGTCAGGATCCTCGCTAGGATCCGTCTCGTCCGAATCGTCGTCTGACCCTCCTGCGACGTCCATCTCTACGTCGTCTTCTTCCGCATCGAGTACAACCAGCTCGACTGGCTCAGGCGGAGGTGCGGGAATGATCTGTAAGCTACTATCATAACTTGGCGCTATACTTCCAGCGTCCGACATTCCTGGCAAAAGAACCGTACATATATATATATGAATTATTTTAAATTAGATAGTTAAGGCGTACATCAACAGTAACCTTCCTAACCTCTAATACAACGTTAATGCATAAAGATACCCATGGCTAGCTCGGTCGGAATCTCCTCATGCCCAATGCTTCTTGAAAAATTACTTTATTGCATTTAGCAACTATGTATATATATATATATTTTTTTTGAAAACTTTATCTTTTGAACCAAATCCGGTTATAGTCTAGTTTTTAAAGAAAATACTCTAGTTCGCTATAACCTTGGCTCTGATACCACTTTCTGTCACACCACGACAATGGCGGAAACACGTGGCGCGACGGTTCAAGAGCATAAAGTCAAGGTTAACGCAAATCACAAGTAATTTAAGAAAATGGGTCATTTATTTAGGCGTCAAATCTTGTTCGAAACATTACATAAAAAGTAAATTGTTTATATCACAAATGAAGAGGTTTCTCAAATATATCCCATGGTCTTGGGAAATAAAGGTGAAACCCCGCAAAATGTTTAACGCCGCATCGGAGGATTCCATGACCCAGCTTGCCCCGGTTTGCCTTCCTCTAATTACCTGAAAGATATGTTTAAAATTTCGTCAATATAAATATATTGGTGAGTTCACAGGTTTTTAGTTTCCAAAACTTGAATACTTGGGAAATACCATGTTATGACAATATATAGGAGTTGCAAATTCCTATAGTTCTACTTGAGACTATAATCAAACCAAGACGTGTAATAAATATGCCCCGCTCCAAGTCGTTACTCGGTATCCTACGACTTAAGTTCAGAATATATGCACCCCAGGCATACACTAATGCATAATCGACGCTATCGATTAGGGGTGGGCCTTGTCAGGCACCAATAGTACTATCCAATATTCCACCGGTTTCATTTCCCTGAATAAATGATTATAGAGGCGAGGACTCAACCCCGAGTGGCGGTCACACCTCAAGTAATAAATCCGTCAAACATTTTCCCTAACATATCTTTCCCCCGAAAACGTAAAAATAGTTTAAAATGGGGCCGTGAAACTCACCTGAAACACTGTCCGGCTCACTAAGCAGATAGCAAAGAGGGTCTCGCACCTACAAACGTCCTAGACGTATAAGTCACTATCCCTATAGTGCATGTGCCTTGGCAAGTTGTACACCCAACTCCCGACCACAAGTTATTCCAAATCCCGTTTAATTAAGCGCGTATCCTAGGTTTCGTTGGCGTTAGATTACCCTTTGTGTTACAAGTTATATATTACTCTTGTGAATATTTCCTTAACTTGTACCTTATTATCATCGACTCGACTTTCCCTAACGTATAATTATTTTCCCATTTAAATAATTATACTTAAGATCGCATCGCTCGATATAATATATATTTCAACACTCGACCCGACTCACTTTGCCGCACATTTGTTTTCCCATTTAAACAAATATGCTAAGATCTTGTCGTTCGATTGTATATTCTTAACACCCGATTCAACTCACCATACCGTATATATATTTTCCCATTCAAATAAATATACTAGGATCTTGTCGGCACGGCATACGCATATATATATATATATATATCTTTGTCTACTCGTCTCGTTTTCCTTCCCACATATCTACTTTCCCATTAAGTAGATATACTAGAATTTTGCCGAGACGAGCGTACATATATATAAATGCGTAATTTTTCTTGTTAAGTATATACGTTTGTTTAACGTCTTACGTTATGTTTTTCTCCCACGAATAATTCCTTCAACACTTAGGAAAGTGTTTATTAGTTTTCACCCATGATGTATATATATATTTTACTTCCTAAAAATATATATTTTCTTATCTTGCCGCAATGGCATTTTTCTCATGTTTTGTCCGTGTACGGTTCGTTAACGCGTCTTAGTTCGATATCTTAGCTCGAATAGTTAATTTTTCCAAGTTTTTCCCAACATGTGTTTTATAGAATATTATTCATATTTCTTCCTCCTAACACATGTTACTTGGAAGGTTTAAAATACTTATGTATTTTTAACCCAACTTGTTAACTTAACTACAAAAATGTTTCCAATACTTTTATATTCCCATTTATATAAAAGTATTCAATTTTGTGTAAGTTTCTCAAGTTTGTTTAATATTTTTATAAAATCTTTATTTTATAAAAATCCTTATGTTACTACAATCCATATTTTTATAACTTTCACTTTTATAAAAATATACTTTTTATACAAAAATACCCAAGTATATCTACTAGTATTTACCCAAATCATCCTTAGAAATTTATTACTTATACTTTTGACACCAAACTTTCCATCCTTGCATTTTTGGACTAATAGTTTCTAAATATCCATTTTAGTCCTCCAACTTTCAAAGTTACAATATTAGTCCTTTAACTTTCAAATGTTGCATTTTTCCACTCTAACTTCCAAAGTTAGCATTTTTCACTCAAAATAGTGGACTTTGAAGATTCATCTTTTTATTGGTAAGTTATTTTTGCATCAAAACACTTTTATTAGTCTTATATTTCATATATAAGGCTACTTGTATGTGTGTTTTATGTATTTGCCCATTATATCAAAATATCATTCTTCTAAGTAAGTAAACTTTAATTTTTCAACTTCTTTATTCATGACCTTCTAACATGTTCCATCATTTATTATGTCTTAGATGATCATATTAAGATGATTAAAGTTACTTTTTAACACATTCAAGTTTGTTCTACAAATCTTAATTAAAACATCATCCTACTTAGTGTATGTGTAGATTTTATACATTTTCAAGATCACTACTTTATCATCATCAAATCCATGATCCATTTACATATCTTTAATCATTTATTTTACTCATGTAAAACCTATTAAAGATTATGTTTCAAACCACATTTTAAACCCTTCATGTACAACTTGCTTCTAAGAACACATACATGAATATTAATAATCAAAACAAGGTTAAGAAGCTTACTACTAGCACAAGGCTAGGGAAGACAAAACCTTGGATTTTGAGAGGGGTTTAGTGTGTTCTTCCTTAATGGTTAAGCTCCAAGCTTGAAACACACAATAGGGGTTTGGATGATGGATTGTTTTGAGTGATTTGGAGATGTAAAAACTTGAAAGAACTATGTATATGGGGAGGGTGAAGTCCACGGCTCAAGGGAAGGAAAAGGAAGAAGAAAACTTGAATGTGTAAGCATCTAACACATGTTTATATAGTGCTATCATATGTAATCTTCCATGGATTGCATGTAATCTTGCTAATGATGTAAGAGATTTCAAGAAGTACACAAGTGATCTTGGATGGATGTGTGAGGGTGTGTGTGGCCGTGAGATTGAGAGAGTGGGGGAGATGTTTGTTTGCAAATCTTGGTTTATTATTTGGATGATCTTACACTTGATCTTTATACAAGATTTTTACCCAAGCATGTGTATATACTTAGGTTATGATTGCTAGCTTTTGTCTTGGATTATATGGCCTATGGGCCGAAATTTTGCAAGGGGGAGACAAAAGGAGAGCATGCTTTGTACTATCACATCTTACACCCTTTTGTCTTTTGTAAAGCATGTTTTACATCTAGATTGTAGATTATTATTATGAACAATTGCATGGACATATCATGGCCATTAGGCCGGCCACTTTTGTGGCTTGGGTGGGGTCCACAACTTCAAATATTTACCCAATACTTGTTATGGTGTGTTTGGTTGGTTAAAGGAATGGAATCACCCATTCCACAAGTCATTCCATTCCCTCAAAACCATTCCATCCACCCCCCATGGTTTTTTTTCATTCTATCCCTCATTCACCCTTTACTAACAACACCATAACCCACCACCACCACCACCCACCACTCACCACCATCGTCACCACCCACCACCGATGTCGCCACCACCCACCACCGCCGTCACCACCCACCACCATCGCCTACCACCGCTGCCGCCACCACCCACCACCACCTTCGTCGCCGCCACCCACCACAACCCGCTACCTTCACCCACCTACCCACCACCGTTGCCGCCACCCACCACCGTCACCTACCCACCGCCGCCATCCAACACCATCCACCACCGCCCACCGCCGCCATCACCCACCCACCGTCACCTCAACCACCCGCCACCGTCACTCACCACAATTTTCTTTACCTACCACTACTGCTGCCACCCACCACCGCCACTACTCACCATCGTCACCCGCCCACCATCACCGCCATCCACCTCCACCCATCGCCACCGTTGCCGCCATCCACACACCACCACCTACCATCACCACCAACAACCACTACCCACCACTGCCACTACTCACCATCGTCGCCCACCCATCATCACGGCCATCCACCTCCACCTTCCACCGTCGCCACCACCACTGCCGCCACCCACCACCGCCGCTACCGCCACATATCACCACCACCATCACCGCCACTGACACCACCCACCACCGCCACTAACCACCGATTTTATTCCTTCTCTTTTCATGCCTATCCAACAACACAAAATAATGTTTTGTTTCATTCCCACATGGCAACCAAACAAGACATGGAATGGTAATGATCCATTCCATTACCTTGTCCATTCCATTACCTCGTCCATTCCATTCCCTCTTTCATTCCATTACCCCATACCAAACAGACCCTTATGTTTAATTCCTCGTCGTTCGGGTGCCGTTCGGGTATTTTTCGGGTTTTAATCGCACGTTATTCGGACATTAAAAATACCTTTAATAACCCTTAAATATAGTCTAATTTAAGCGTTGATTGGTTATTTAGGCTTTTGCCGGGTGAAATTATGAGTTATACGCGTATCGGGTGCGGTACGCGCATTTTATTCGTTACCGGGAGATTTGTACAAGACGTTTCCACTTATGGTTTTGGAGTTCCAAAACTCATTATATTTTGTGAAAATACCCTTTATTTTATATCCTGGGTGTCCGGGATCCTTTTCGTTTATTTAATTATTACCGGGTAATTGCCAACGTCCATACCGGATAGTTTATTCGCACATGATCCAATCATGTTTTACCATTAAACGTACGCATTCCTATGCACTATTTGGAAATTGCTATCTCCTAAGGCCTTGATAATTAAATCACACATCATTGCATTTAATTACGTTAATCATATATTAATTAATTTGTACGGAATTACCTTATTTTGCCGGTTGTTACACATTTCGTGTATCTATGACCTGTCAAATCATTAACCGTTGCGGTCTGGCATTTCAATGAATAGTACTATGGTATATACTCTTGTGACTCTGTTGAGAGTCCTTGTCATTACTATGTATTACATTACTACTAGCGCATACTATATATATCTGCTTTCCTTTCATAGGGTTGATTTGACCCGGATACCACTTATTACATTTTGCAAAATAACACATGAATTGCTAAAATTTCCTTACTATATATATCAAACGGGTATGTTCACCAATACATTTTTGTATTGACGAAATTATTTTCGTACATGTTTCAGGTTCTTATGAGATGACTTTTAAGCTTTCGGAATCTTACTTAGATGTTGGATTTATTGTACTTCAGCATTAGTTGTCACTTTAGAATTTTTGTATTTTCCTTTCAATGTAATAAATTATTTAATTCAATGTATTCAAATTTACACTTTAGTACCATGAGCTATTGAGCAATCGTCACTACGTGACACCTCGATGTTTCCGCCATCGGTTGGGGTGTTACACATCATTTACACACCCACTTACTACACAAAAAATAAGATAGAGTAGAGGAGCGAAAGACGGAGATAGAAGGAAGAAGGGAGAGATGCTCGAAAATAAAAGAGGGAAAGAAATAAAAGGAGAGAAAGACTAAAGACCAAGCGCCACCACCACTCGACGGCGTAGCAACGGTGGTCACACAACGGCGTCGTCGCTTCCAGCGCGTGCGCCACTCCTACACTTGAATCGGGAGATGGAAAACCCATGGGTGGTAACGGTGGCCTGTGGCTGACTTTTGGTAGCACTGTCGCTTATGAGATCCGATGATGACTTAAGGTTTAGATATGGGCGGTTAGAGTTTTGTTTAGAAGATACGAAACGATGGGGATGGTAAGGCTAGAGGTTTAACGTAGCAGCTGTTGTTCTAGGGTGCGTTGGTGGTTGTCGGCCGTCACCAACAGCCCTAAATCTGGAACAAACTGTACACTTGATGATTCAAGTTTTTTTGGGGTCTTTTGAGTTTTTACTACCGTTGGTTATATAATTAGGAGGCTGCCATGATGAATTAGAAATTGTATAGGTAGTTTGGTAGTGGGGTGATGATGGTGTGGTTTTAGAGAGGGAGAGAGAGACAGAGTGGAGGTGGGTGGATTTAATAAAGGGTTATGGGATTCATACATCATGTGACGTCACATTCTGAGGATATGACATCACATTCTGAGGTATGTGGTAGCCTCCTATTGGTATGTGATGTGGGTCCGGGTGTATCAATCCTAAATAAGGGGTGTATGAATCCTAATTACCTTAATAAATTAAGGTTTATTAGATCATTTAAAAGGGGAAGACGAAGAGGACATCATATTATTGATTAAAATAATCATAATAGACGAAAGGTCTAAATTGCCTCTGATTTAACTATGCAAAATGATAAAAATGTCTATGACTTAATGTCACTTTCTAACTCAGTTAGTGAATTAGACGGAAGGGGATGGTTCAATAGAAAACTCATTTTATTGAGAGAACTCGAGAACTCTATATTACATATGTGCAATATATCATATGTTACACATGTGTAGTATATATTGCACATGTGCAATATATCATATGTTACACATGTGTAGTATATATTGCATATGTGCAATATATGATATATTGCACATGTGTAATATTACACATGTGCAATATATCATATATTGCACATGTGCAATATATACTACACATGTGTAACATATGATATATTGCACATGTGCAACATATGCAATAATAATATATTACACAAGTGTAAAATACAACATATGATATATTACATATGTGTAATATAGAGTTCTCGGGTTCTTTCCCTAACTATGAGTTCTCAATTGAACTCTCCCCTTAGACGGAAATAGCACAAAAATCCAAACTTGAGGTATTCAATTGCAAAACAACACTTTTAGACCGGAATAGCAAAACCGAACAAACCATTTCACAGTTAAATCTAAAAAAAATCACTTTCCTTTCTGTTTACAACCAACAGAGCTGAAACCCTCACAAAGCATCGAACAGATTCAGGGAAGGGATCTGCAACATCAAACCTTCCATTATAAAAGTTTCGCTTGACCTCTCTCTCTCACACACACAACACAGATCTGTTAATCTAAACACAGACCTCTTCGATGGCGCAGTTCGTGAAGAAAGACGACGATCGCGACGAGGAAGGTACAAACCACTCAAATTCCACTCTCTTATTCAAATTTCGCTTCAATTATTAAAACACTTCTTTCAATTCTCTAAATACACTTTCTGATATTATCCGATTTCACGCGAATCAGATGATTTACATTTCAGTTTTGGATTTACGTTTAATTTCGCTATGTTGTTTTGTGATAATAATAACTGTTGAGATTATTAGCACGTGCTTTAAACTATTTGATAAGTTGATCTGATTTAGAGACTGTTGATGAAACTATACTTTAGGTTATTTAGATTATTGTGACTTATAGTTATAACATGGTATGACTGATTTGGAGAGTGTTGATGAAACTGTAATTTAGGTTTTAGATTATTGTGACTTACAACATTATATAGTATAGGACTGATTTAGACTAGTAGGGATGAGCTTGGTACCATACCTTACCAAACCGATACCGACTTTCGACAAAACTTGTATCCGATGTCTAAAATATACGTTACCGTACCAATACCGAAAATATACGGTACCGGTTAACCGGTTCGAACCAATACCGAACTGAACTGAACTGTATAGATACTGAAAATCGCCAAACCTTGGTACCAAATTGGTACCGAAAATGGACTGCTATTGGTATTTTCGGTATTAGTACCGGTTCGGTATCGGTTTTTCGGTATTTTATACCTAAATGCTCGTCCCTATTTTTTAGAGAGTGTTGATGAAGCTATAATTTAGGTTTTTAGATCATTGTGACTTATAACATACTATAGGGTTGATTTAGAGAGCGTTGACGAAACTATAATTTAGGTTTTAGGCTATTGTATTTGTGACTAAAAAGAGGACTGGTACCGATTACCGAAAATGGACCGGTATCGTTTCCTATTTCGGTATCGTTATTTTTTGGAATTTTATACCAAAATGCTCGTCCCTATATTTTAGAGAGTGTTGATGAAGCTATAATTTAGGTTTTTAGATCATTGTGACTTATACCATACTATAGGGTTGATTTAGAGAGCGTTGACGAACCTATAATTTAGGTTTTAGGTTATTGTATTTGTGACTAAAAAGAGGACTGGTACCGATTACCGAAAATGGACCGGTATCGTTTCCTATTTCTGTATCGTTATTTTTTGGAATTTTATACCAAAATGCTCGTCCCTATATTTTAGAGAGTGTTGATGAAGCTATAATTTAGGTTTTTAGATCATTGTGACTTATACCATACTATAGGGTTGATTTAGAGAGCGTTGACGAACCTATAATTTAGGTTTTAGGTTATTGTATTTGTGACTAAAAAGAGGACTGGTACCGATTACCGAAAATGGACCGGTATCGTTTCCTATTTCTGTATCGTTATTTTTTGGAATTTTATACCAAAATGCTCGTCCCTATATTTTAGAGAGTGTTGATGAAGCTATAATTTAGGTTTTTAGATCATTGTGACTTATACCATACTATAGGGTTGATTTAGAGAGCGTTGACGAACCTATAATTTAGGTTTTAGGTTATTGTGACTGAAAAGAGGATTGGTACCGAAAATGGACCGGTATCGTTTCTTGGTTCGGTATTGGTTTTTTTGGTATTTTATATTGAAATGCTCGTCCCTATTTTTTTGAGAGTGTTGATGAAGCTATAATTTAGGTTTTTAGATCATTGTGACTTGTAACATACTATAGGACTGATTTAGAGAGCGTTGACAAAACTATAATTTAGGCATAGTTATCAAAGGCGTGAGGCGCACTCAAGGCGCTTAGGCTCCGCCTGTGGCCTAGGCGAGAAGCGAAAAAAAAGTGTGGGCCTAAGAAAAAAAAGCGCAAATAAAAAAATATAAAAATACCAAATCATTACAAATAACAATCATCTTATAAAATAATATAAATATAAACTTACTGGTTTAGCCATACCTGCTAAAAGGATTAACACGTCTTTGATAACTATGTAGTAGACAAAATCAGTTGATGGTAAATCAATGAGTTGAGGTGTTTATATATTGAAGAATAATTCAATATCTATAAGTGTTTTTAAAAATTAAATGTATTTAAAAAAAATTGATTGAGATTTACATATATCTCTATAAATTGGTAAGTATTGGTCGATTATATTAGTCAGGGGATTAGGTTTTAAAAATCAGACCGTGACTTTTTTTACCTAGGAGGGAAAAGCGAGATCTTGTGGCTTCTAGGAAATTGGTCGTCTAGGCGGTCAAGGCGATGGCTTTTGTAACTATGAATTTAGGTTTTATTAGAGAAATGATATATTGTATTGGTATGGATAAGTTACACACTTCAAATAAGTGGAAGATGATATAGATTGTTGAATTTTAGTTATCGTTTTACGGGTTAGTTATATAATTATGGGATCTTAAACTGTTATCTTTTGTATTTGATGTGTGGCAGAGTACTCTCCCTTTCTTGGAATTGAGAAGGGAGCGGTTCTTCAAGAAGCCAGGGTGTTTAATGATCCGCAGCTGGATTCAAGGAGGTGTTCACAGGTGCTTTTTTTTTTGCTCCTTTCATCTGATTCTTGCTGTTAGGATTGTTTGACTTGCACAAAATGTGATTTATCTTTTTGTTGTCAGGTTATTACAAAGCTGCTTTATCTTCTAAATCAAGGGGAAACCTTCACAAAGGTCAGATTTCATTACTGTTTTAAGTCTAAAAAGACTACATTAACTTGTACACAGATATATGGATAGGGTTATGCTTTAGATCATGTCACATAAGGAATAGAAATGCAGTGGTTTACTTTTTTTTTTTTTTTTTTCTCTAGGTTGCCTTAAATCCCTTTTAGAACCTTCCACTTTTAATATGGTCAAGCTTATATATGGTACTTTGATATACTCTTTTCGTGTTGTGACAAACATGTTTCTATATTTGGCTTTCTCTTCTTTTTGGTTCTTGTAAAATGGGTGTATGAACATGTTTCTAAAAACTGCAATAATTTGTTTTTGGTCATGTATTTATTGCATCTAAACAAACTGAAACAAAACCATTTTCAGTATACAGTTTGTACAATTTAACTAAACACATAGTGTTATGAGTGATGACTAGATATAACACTTCATATGTACTTATGTGGAATTGTGGATGATCTTGTGTTAAGGTTTATGAGAGTGCTTTTACTTGCCACATGACTAAATACAAATGAAAATATACGTTTGTTGCTGTTTATGCTTTTCATTTGTATCTGCCCAGTGTCTGAAAATTGATCTTGTACTTAGCATTAATTTCATATTTTGACTCTATGTTGTTCTTCACTGTAGGTTGAAGCCACAGAAGTCTTCTTTTCTGTGACAAAACTTTTCCAGTCTAAAGATATCGGCTTAAGAAGAATGGTTTATTTGATTATAAAGGAGCTCTCACCCTCTTCAGATGAGGTTATAAAGAACAGTTTATTCCTCTCCATGCTCATAAAATCTAGATATATTTATGTTTGAATGACATGTTATTCTTGTTCACAATAAGGTTATCATTGTCACAAGCTCGCTCATGAAGGATATGAATAGCAAAACCGATGTGTATCGTGCAAATGCTATCCGTGTATTATGCCGTATTACAGATGGAACACTTCTTACTCAAATTGAGAGGTACTTGAAGCAGGCCATTGTTGACAAAAATCCTGTGGTTGCCAGTGCAGCTTTAGTCAGTGGTATCCATTTGCTCCAGGTACAACTAAGCATTTTGGATATTTTGTTATGTTGTGCAGTGTTTTTTACTAATAATATGATGATATTTTTATGTACCCCAATCTTTATTTTTCTAGTATATTTTTGTTATCTTAGACGAACCCTGAGATTGTGAAAAGATGGAGTAATGAAGTACAAGAAGCAGTTCAATCAAGGGCTGCACTTGTACAGTTTCATGCACTTGCTCTGCTCCACCAGGTATGAAAACATTGGCCTTTTGTTGATCAGATACTTGTCATTCTTGTTTCCATTCCACCATGTTATTTGAACTTATATCCTTAGTGATTCCTTAGCTAAATCCAAATGCCCCCAAAACTTTCAACGTCTGTTCTGTTTATATAAGAATATTGATATGTTTGCAGATAAGACAAAACGATAGATTAGCTGTGAGCAAATTAGTTACCAGCTTAACAAGGGGTACAGTGCGTTCACCTTTGGCTCAATGTCTGTTGATTCGTTACACCAGTCAGGTATTAGTTTTTGATATTGTTGTTGTTGTTATTATTGTTATTCGTTTATTATTATTATTATAATTATATATCTTTTTTTTTTTTTTAATAAGTAAGGTACTGGTTGGTTAAGTTCTGACTCATTGCCAAGTGTCTGGTACATTTTGTAGGTTATTAGAGAATCAAGTATGAATAATCAAAGTGGGGAGCGCCCATTTTATGACTATCTAGAAGGTTGTCTCCGTCACAAAGCAGAAATGGTTATATTTGAAGCGGCGAGGGCAATAACGGAATTAAATGGTGTTACTAGTAGAGAACTAACTCCTGCAATTACTGTTTTACAGCTTTTCTTAAGTTCTTCTAAACCAGTACTTCGGTTTGCTGCTGTCCGCACATTAAACAAGGTAATTACCATTTTTTCACCGCTTGACATTTTATGAATATTTATTTGTTTGCTAGTTTTCCATGTCAAATGTGACCTGGCTTATGTCCCTTGTAATGGACGTAAAAATGTATATTATTGGTCTTCTGTTTCTTCATTTCTTTTATCATTTCCAGTATTTATGGTTCTTTATTGTTAGCGTTAGTTTCATAAAAACCAACACCGTTTCTCATGTTCTACACAAAAGTCTCCCTCATCATCATTGATCATACTCACTTACTCAGTAAATCCCACCTATTGCAAAGCTAAGGTAGGGTCTGAGGAGGGTAAGATGTAGACAGTCTTACCTCTACCCCGTAGGAATAGAGAAGCTGCTTCCGGTGAGACCTTGGGCTCGATAGTAGTTTTGAGTCAAGCCTTGCTTTGGACATAAGGCAGATAACACTCAGCAATGTACATGTATCCCTTTGTCTTTCGGCTATCAATCCCACCAGTCCAGCACATCAAAGTTTGATATATTAAGCCCCTGAATAACAAATTCTGATGTATATAAACACCTGTGAATCTAATGGTAAATGCCAGTTACTTGCACAGTCAGTGCTTACGTTGCTGTCACGTAGGGTTTTTTTTTTTTTAATTTTTTTCCCTGTTTTCCTTTATTTTTTTGCTAAAATGCATGCCATGTAAACTCTGCTGACAAAAGCAAATTAACATTTGTTGGAATCTTGATATTAACAAGTTCTCTACGTCAGCAAAAGAGTGCGTGTCATACACTCAGCAAAAAGGGCCTTGGGCGTCTACATATGTGCTTGTCTGTGCAAGTAACCAACACTTACAATTAATGGTTCAAATAGTTTTATTGAGTTCAGGGACTTTATTACGTCGGAATAAGTGGAGGGACACTTACCAATTTCATTATTTCAGTTCTAGTTTAGCTTCTGTTGTGTTAATTGTGTATTTGGCTGTAAATTCAAGTTCTTTTGATTGCCTCAGTAATCTTATCTTTACAAAAAGGTGCATGACTAACATTCTTTTTCTATATAGTACAATGTATCTGTTGGTATCTATCCTAATTTCTTTGGTGTCTACAATATTATCCAGGTGGCAATGACCCATCCAATGGCAGTTACTAGCTGTAATATCGATATGGAGAGCTTAATCTCAGACCAAAATAGAAGTATTGCTACCCTTGCAATTACCACACTCCTGAAAACAGGCAACGAATCAGGTGTTGACCGTTTAATGAAACAAATTACCAACTTCATGTCAGATATTGCTGATGAATTCAAAATTGTTGTGGTTGATGCCATTAGATCTTTGTGTTTGAAGTTTCCCCTCAAGTACAGATCACTGTGAGTATGTTTTTGCTGTTTTATATGGTAATGTATACATAGGCAATCTAATTATTCAAAAGTCTTCATTAAGGTAACCCAAATATTAGAACATATTTAGAGGTCTCCCAAGTATCAAATTTGGTTTGTTTATGTCAATTTCGGTAAAAAGCCTGCTGAGAAATTGTTTATGCCAAAATGCCCCTAAATTAGAAAGCTCTTGGCACTTCTAAAGTTTGGTGGCCTTTGTGAAAACTTTTGAATATTGTGTAGACCATTTAATCATGTATGCATTATTACCACTTTCATTGTCAATTTTTTTTTACTAAAGGATGAAATGTAGCGTGTCTGTCTCTCAGATATTCTTATTGTCTTTTTTTCAATTTTATTAAGGATGAATTTCTTAAGCAATATCCTGAGGGAAGAAGGTGGGTTTGAGTACAAGAAAGCAATTGTTGATTCAATTGTGATACTCATACGGGACATTCCAGATGCCAAAGAAAGCGGCCTTCTTCATTTGTGTGAATTTATTGAGGACTGTGAATTTACCTACCTATCAACACAGGTAAGCTTGTTAGTTTTTTTTAATTAGTATTCATTTTTTAGCTAGTACTCAGAGACTTCTGTTGTTAGAAAGTGTGCAGAAAATGTCAAATATGTTGGGATCCAATTGCTTTGTTCTTTTCAAGATTTTCTAGTTTCTACTTTCTATAATTCTCAGCTAAAAGGTTCTGTGAACCTAACTCTTTTAAGTTAAACCAATAGGTGGTGAGTCAAGTAATATGACAGACATGGACTATCACCATCACACCAAGAACTTTTTTAAAGGGTCTAGGTACTTTAGTTATACTGGTTTTGATGGTGAGAGTAGAAAAAGACATTTCTTATTCACTGTCTGCGATTTGATATAAAGGTCAATGAATTTGATTTTTCTCATGTTAACATTTTAAAGGTAGAATCACCAAAAAAATTGAATGCACAAAAAAGTTGAACGAAGGCAAAGAATGGACTCACCTAGGAGTGGAACACATGACATAATTAATGTGCAAAAAAAATACTAAAATTTGTTTGTGCATCTAATATGAAGGTAGAATTACAACATTTTGCTATAGTACTAAAACATGTTAAATTTCTATCAACTTATGATCAGATTCTACATTTTCTTGGTGTGGAGGGACCAAAGACTTCTGATCCTAGCAAATACATAAGGTATATATATAATCGGGTCATCCTTGAGAATGCAACGGTTAGGGCAAGTGCAGTAAGCACATTGGCTAAGTTTGGTGCAGTGGTTGATTCTTTGAAGGTAACTTTGCTTACATTTATTTATATCTTATATCCGCAAGGTGGATTATCTATGTTTTTTTGGGTACTAATGTGGGCATTAAATTTATATATTTGACCGCAGCCCCGTATATTCGTTCTTTTGAGGCGCTGCTTGTATGATAATGATGATGAGGTTAGTTGCATTTGTAACAATATGTTTTGTTGTTTGTACATAGTAAATATGTTCTTTCAAAATTTGAAACTTGAAATCTTTATAGGTTCTTTCGAAGCCCTTTTTGGATATCACATGCTGTGATTACTAGAGATTCTGTCCATAAATCAATTTATTTTTTCTTTGTTGATAGAGGTGGCCAAATGGGTGGGTTGAGTGATGTTTCAAAACGGTCAAATTTTAAGTGCGGGTCAAAATGGGCTGGGTACTTCGGTCAAGCTACGATCACTCCCTTTATCCATTTTTTTCAATCTAAAATTATTAATGTGGAAATATGATTTAACAAAAAACTTTGTTACTACAAAATTGAGCTAGATCTTTTGTTGACTAAAGCATTTTAAGAGTTTTTTTTTATGAATGCGTCTACACTGTACCGCTTCCAATCTGTTCGGCCCATTTGACCCATTATATTTTTAGTTAAATCGTTTTGCTTAATCCATTTGACCTGTTAGATATAAGCTATGTATAATTGAAATTGCCATATCACCAATTTATGTGTAGGTTCGTGATAGGGCTACACTGTATTTAAATACTCTTGGAGGAGATGGTTCAGTTGTTGAAACTGATAAAGATGTAAAGGACTTTCTCTTTGGGTCACTAGACATTCCCCTGGCAAACCTAGAGGCTAGTTTGAAGAATTACGTAAGTGGCTTATAATAGTTTATTTTACTAATGATCTTGTCTGCCACAATTATCCATTTTTATTATTTGTTTATCTGCCAATATAGGAACCTACAGAAGAACCTTTTGATATCAGTTCTGTACCCAAGGAAGTGAAGTCTCAGCCGCTTGCAGAGAAAAAAACTGCTGGTAAAAAGCCTACGGCTCTTGGTGCACCACCAGTGGGTCCCACTTCCACAGTTGATGCATATGAGAAGCTGTTGTCATCTATTCCAGAGTTTTCATCATTTGGGAAGCTTTTCAAGGTTCTTGATTGGACATATTCTTATAACATACAAACTTGATACCTGTTTTTTAGAAGTGGCAAATTTGACCATTTGATTTTGAATTGGTTGATGGGTTATATTTCATCCCCAAGGGGTAAAAAATAGCTTAAATTGAAACAGGTTAAATGGGATGAACGGTTCGACAGACTCTCAATGTGTATTATAATAAAACCTCGTAAATTGTTCTATTTAATAAAACCTCATAAATTGTTATATTGTTCTATAAACGTTTTTGGGCCAACCCAATCAGACATGTTTTTGGCCGACCTGCCCATTTTGCCACTTTTATATGTTTTGCTTCCATCTCGGCTGATCATTGTATTTTTGTATGTGGCTCAAATTTGTAACAGTCCTCAACCCCAGTGGAGCTAACTGAAGCTGAAACAGAATATGCAGTAAACGTTGTGAAGCACATATTTGACAAGCATGTTGTGTTCCAGTACAACTGTACAAACACGATACCTGAGCAGTTGCTGGAAAATGTAAGCTTATTTTAGGGAAAGCTGATTTTCAAGTGAATTATATGTTAAAATAAATTAAAAAACCTCTCATCTTAATCATGGATGTCTGTTTTAGGTCGTTGTTTTTGTAGATGCTTCGGAAGCAGAAGAATTTGCTGAGGTGGCAACAAAGCCGTTGAAATCGCTACCATATGATACACCTGGTCAAACGTTTGTGGCATTTGAGAAACCAGAAGGGGTCCCAGCTGTTGGCAGATTTTCTAACGTGTTGAAGTTTGTTGTCAAAGAGGTAATAACTTCCCATCTCATCTGAGGTCATTAGAAAGTACCGGAGCTTGCACTTTAGGGCCATATACTTTTAGATTGTTCGATTCGGGTTACATTTGTCAAATGGGTCCAAAGTGTATTTCAACGTGTAAAATCTTTTGAATAGTTTTATTATATAGATTAGGGCATAAAGATAATATTAATGTTGTTATTGTATCGACACCTATGTATATATCAATAAAGATTAAGGTATTATTGAGATAATATAAATAAGTCCTGCGATTTATTTGGTACATGACTAGTTTGAGTATTTACAAAAAAAGTCCTCATACTTTATTTTTGGCAAATATTGTTTTTGCATGATCAAGTCCCTACAAAACTTATAATAGGGCATGGTTTAAAAAAACGGGTGAAGTGTACGCCTCGAGGTGCGCCTCCAGGCGAAACTGAAACTCTAAGAAAACGAGTCTGAGGCGCGCCTCATGGGGTTCAGATTGTACATACGCCTCTAAGGGCTGAGGGGCTAAGAAAATGTGCGCCTCAGATGCGCCTCGGGTGGTTTAGGGTGTTTTTATGTGTTTTTTTGGTGCTTTAGACTTTTTGGGTCAATTATTTTATTATTTTTGATGTGTTTTTCTGATGTTTTAGACTTTTCTAGGTCAAGTATTTTATTTTTTATAGACACATAATTTTTATATTTATTTTTTGACTGCGCCTCGAGCTTACGCCTCGGTTCGCCTCAAGGCTCGCTTCCATTCTTTTAAACTTTTAATAGCATGTATAAACTTGGCTACATTTTGGTGCAGCTAACACTAATTTTTTTGTATCTGTTTCAGCGTATATTTTTACCTTACTATAAGTTTAAATCATGTAATTATTTTACCTTTATATCTAATATAACTTTACTTGTATTTAGTACTTAAAAAACTAGTTAGCTTACTAATGAAAAATATAAATAATTAAAAGAACTTGAACACATCCACAATAATCCTCTTTGGTTCAAGTTTTAGATTTTTAACCATCCATAATTAATGGCCATGGTCCTATGAAAAAAGACGTGATATTTCAACCAATTGAATTTTGCAGGTTGATCCTTCAACTGGTGAGGCTGAAGAAGATGGTGTTGAAGATGAATACCAACTTGAGGATTCTGAGATTGTTGCAGCTGATTACATGCTTAAGGTTGGGGTCTCCAATTTTAGAAATGCATGGGAAAGCCTGGGCCCGGATTTTGAGCGAATCGATGAATACGGTCTAGGCCCAAGAGAAAGCTTGAGTGAGGCTGTAAATGCTGTTATCAATCTTCTTGGCATGCAACCTTGCGAGGTACTTTTTACATCTCATAGAGGTGGCAATTACGACCCATTTGCCTATTAATGGTCAATCTGGGTAATGTTTTATACTTCTATCTCAAATTGGTTGATAGTTTCGGACCTATTTGCCTATGAATGGGTTGTGTTTTTATACTATAATTTCAAATGGGTTGAAAGTTTCGACCTGTTTGCCTATGAATGGGCCAGTTTGGGTTATGTTTTAAAATTTCATTTCAAAGGGTTTGAAGGTTTAGGGCGATTGGGTTGTGTTTTATACTTTTAATAATTTCAAACGGGGTTGAAAGTTTTGACCCGTTTGCCAATAAATGGTCGATTTGGGCTGTGCGTTATACTTTTATACCAAATGGGTTGAAAGTTGCCCAAAGTCTATTTTTGATAAGACTCCTAGGTTATTCCATTAGAAACCCTAAACCGTTTTATTTCTAAAAATTAAAATTCTCTATTTTGTATTTCATCTTTTTCAGGGTACTGAGGTGGTTGCAACCAACTCAAGATCACACTCATGCTTGTTATCGGGTGTATACATGGGCAACGTGAAGGTCCTTGTTCGGCTGTCATTTGGGGTCGACAGTTCAAAGGAAGTGGCCATGAAACTTGCAGTTAGGTCTGAAGACGAATCCGTGAGCGATGCAATTCATGAATTAGTAGCCAATTAGTCCACTTTTATTTACCATTTTTGGCATTCTGACAAGATCCAACATAGAAGTTTGTTGAGGAGATATAATGTTACTTGTTTTTGTGTTTTAGTCACGTAGACATTGATTGAGAGTGGTTTATAAGAAACTTTCTGTTGGTCATTTGGTATTAAACATTAACTGATGGTCTTTGTTGTTATTGATGATGTTTCAGTTCTGACAATATGTCATAGTATTATTTAACTGTTTCTCATACATGTTTAGGGCCTTATGTGGTTATAAATTACCCACTGAATACACATTGCCTGAAACCTGATAATCAAACTCACCTACAGACAGACTTGAAATACACTTAGGGTGGACGGTGTAACCCGCAGGTACCGACGCCAACAACCAAGGACCCGTCAAGTACCACCGTCGGTGTTCCCAAGCTACCTGCCCTCTGCGCTGTTTACCAGGCTACACACACGATCCTCTCCTCACCCGCAAACGGCGGAGTTACCACGCAATGAGAACTACCCGGACACACGAGACATATAATCATTTCCATTTCTTATAAAACCTATCATCACTCCACAACAACATCCTATTCAATGGAACCTGAGCATCAACATTTCTTTGTTTCAAATGCAAATGTCTAACCTTTATCCTCTTCTCCAAACTAAACCCAAAATACTGCGGAAACTTATTCACTTCCTCCCTACCATCCCTCCTCATCTCCCTCACCAAATACACATACTTTGCCCTCAAATTATTCTCAATCCCATACCCAAATATCGCCGGAAACCGCCCACAAACCCGCCTCGCCTCCTCAACCGAAAACCCAACTCCTTCCAAAAACCTCATTTTCTCCTCAAACTTATGCACTCTTGTATCCAACAAATGAGCATTCAAAGTTGTTGGCATGTTCAACCTCCTAATCCCCAATCTTTTCAAATATTCGAGTGTCGGTTTTAAGCAGTATTCGGGGTCTGATTCAAGTATGTGAGGGCGTTTAACGATCAACCCGCGGGCTTCCTCCATTGAGGCGGATAATTCGACCGTTAAAAATTCAAAAACCGGCTCGATGGATTCGGGGTCGAATGTTTCGGTGAAGAGGTTTGGGGAGAGGTAGGCGATTCGGGGGAAGTCGGGTTCGGAAAAGCCTTTGGACTTGAAGAAGTGTATGGTTGAGAGGATATGAGAGACAGTGTTGGGTGATGGGGTTATGGTGAGGTCTGGTTGGAGGATACCGAGGGATTTGAGGTAACGGAGGTTATGGTGGTGGGATGTACGGAAGTGGTGGTGGTGTGGTGGTGGACGGTGGTCGGAGTAGGAACTGGAACAGAGTGTGGGGGTTGGACGGAGTAGAAGGTGCATGACTGACTGGTTGTTTAGGATGTTACTTTGTGGTGTGTGTGGCCGTTATGAAGATAGAGAGAAACCGTTGAGATAAATTGTTGGTTTTTTAAATATAACTTTGATCATATGTAACGTGTAGTGAAAAAAACATTTTGCAATACTTTAGTTGATCGTTAAAAAAATAAAAAAAAAAATTGGAAAAACCATTTAGCGCCCCTATGTTGTTTTTTATTGGCTAAAGGATGATGACACAAAAACCAAGGTAAATTCGCGTTAAAATTTTTTAACGCTAAGACCATGTGTAGTGAGGGTGAAAAATATAACGCCCTCCTTTCTGATTGGTTCACGTAACAGCTGAGTCAGCATGAGGCTTTAATTCAAAATGAGGGTATAGTGGGAGGGCGGGGGGGGGGGGGGGGGGGGGGGGGGCGTGAATTTGTTTCTATTTTTTAAATATAAAAAAAATAAGAAGATAAGAAAGTAGGAGAGAGAGGCTGAGGTGTCGAAAGATGATTGGGTGATGTTTGTGATGTCCGGCGCTAAAACGAAAACGCCTTGGCCACGTTTTAGCTAGGGCTGTTCAAAATCGGATAATCCAAAATTCGAATCCGAAAAATCCGAAAATCCGAATCCGAATTATCCGAAATTTTGGATAATCCGATTTTCGGATATCCGAAAATCGGATTATCCGAAATTTCGGATTCGGATTCGGATCCTGATTTTGAAAATTTTCGGATAATCGGATTATCCGAATCCGAATATTAAAAAGATATATATAAATATATAATATTATATACACTACATAACACAATACACAATCCTAAATCCTTAATCCTTCTAACTCTAAGTCCATACTCCTCTAATCCATAGCTGTTGCTCTCTCTTCTCTCCTCTATAACAGCCCCCGTCCACCTCGTATCCGACCTCCACAGCCCCCTTCCATCAAAATAATAATTTTTTTTTATATATTTGTTGTTCAAATTTCGTTTATCTAACTTCGATTTTTGTTTTTTTAATAGGTTCACGTTTATGGCATAAAGGAGAACGTTTTTTAT
The DNA here is from genome assembly GCA_028751855.1 of Ambrosia trifida. Lineage (NCBI taxonomy): Eukaryota > Viridiplantae > Streptophyta > Magnoliopsida > Asterales > Asteraceae > Ambrosia > Ambrosia trifida. Next base: position 114,111,401 of record CM054122.1, read on the forward strand.
AGATTTTTTTTATTAATTTTTATTATTTTTTTAATTTTTTTTAAGTTTCGGATTATCCGTTGGATGATCCGAATCCGAATCCGAAATTTCGGATATCCGAATTTCGGATATCCGAAATTTCGGATTCGGATTCGGATCTCAATATTGACTATCCGAAATTTTGGATTATCCGAAATTCGGATATCCGAAATTCGGATTATCCGATTTTGAACACCCCTAGTTTTAGCACATAGCGCCCCCTGTAGTGGTGTTGGGGGCGCTATGTTAGTTTTCACGCCCTGAATCTCGCTCCAGCACAGATGGTCTAATTATTTTTTTGGCATTTGGCGCCCTTTAAGGCCCCACCGTAACAGTGTTTGGGCGCTAAATTTAGATTAAGGGCCCAAATGGCGCCCCACTACACATAGTTTTAAAGATAAATTGTTCTTTAATTATTTAATTGTTTACAAAATACAAATTATACAAAATACATATTATACAATTTTTGTTTGGTGTTATTAAATGTATCCCCTCTCTCTCACAAAAATGAACCTTGTATTCTCGAGTTCACTTAAGGAGAGAAAATAAAAGAAATGAAAAGGTTTGGTTGTGTTCCAAAGTTTTTTTAAAGGAAGGAAATAGAAGGATGGAAAGAAATGCGTGTTCCAAATATTTTTCTTGGACGGAAAAGATAGGAAAATAGGGCAAAATTATATCCTTTCAAATTGAAAAGAAATGGAAGGAAAGAGAAAGAAAAAAGAGGAAAAGAAAGGAAAGGAAATCTCTCCCTTTCTTTTCTTTTCCTTTCCCTCCTTTTTTTTTGAACGGCCAACAAACAGACCCCCACGACCAACCCAATGGAGGGCCCATGCGTACCTCAGGCGGCTGACATAGTCAGGCCCGCCCATGCAGTTCCCGAAACCATAGTTGTCAAAGCGCCTAGGCGCACTCAAGGCGCATAGGTCGAGCCCGGAGCCTAGGCGCAAGGGGCATAAAAAATGACGACTTTTTATAATTAAGCGCATAGTATAAAATACATTGTTTAGGGCTACTTTATGATGTTTTAGGGTTGTTTAGGACTTGTTCATGACTCATTTAGGATCTTTTAGAGGTTTATGCAACTTTTAGGCTGAATTTGGCCGGAAATCAGCCCTGATAGTGCGCCTCAGTGCCTAGGCACGCGCCTCACAAGGCGCAGCGCACTTGGTGCGCCTCGAGCCTAGACGCGCCTAGGCGCTCGCCTAGGCGCGCTTTTGACAACTATGCCCGAAACCGGTGAAAACCCAACCCATCACCCGCTCGTAGGCACGACGGTGAAGGATTGGTAAAACCCGGGCGAGATCAGGACTCGAACTCATGACCATAGTCCAAGAGTCATCCATCATTTCTCATTATGTCCCTCATGGGAATCGAACCTGAGACCCCTAAGAGGGATCCCCGGTCCATTCACCAACTGAGCTATCCGTGAAGGACTTTTCTTTTCCCTCCTTAAGTGAACTCAGGATCATAAAGGGTGTGAGCCATCATATCCCTCTCACGTGGGGTTAGTTAGATTCTATGTTGTGGACACGCGAGCGACCAGGCGCAAGTAGCCACAACAACCCTACGTTAACTCGACGTGATCAGGCTCACGGCGCGAAGAAATGAATTTGTGTTGGATTTGTAGGCTGTGGTCGCGTCGGTGCTCACCCCAGCCTAGCATGACCGAGCTACTTGAGAGTCACGTTGCCACAACGTATAGCCTTAGTAATTGTGTGTGTGTGTGTGAGGGGGGGGGGGGTATTTATTTTTTTTAAAACCTGATTTTTGTAAAGCAACTGCTTTTTGTAATGATACGGACAAATGAAAAGTTCATATCTTTTTATTTATGGCGGGCGTAGTGTTTTGGATGGAAAATTAACACTTAGAGGGTGTTTGGGATTGACTTTCAAAATAACTTATTGACTTATTGGCTTTTCCAAAAAGCCAATAAGTCAATAAGTTGTTTGTGTAACCCAAAAGCACTTTCTGTTTTGACTTTTGACTTTTGGCTTTTAAGGGTGGAAAAACTGTTTTTGAAAAATTAGAAATCTTGGCTTTTGGCTTTTGACTTTTGGAAAAAAATTACAAATATACCAACCATACAACCAATATTCACAATACGTTAAGCGAAACACTTAATTAACAACAATTTATTGACTTTTTAACGTTTCTCATCCGAAAAACTAATCCAAACACTTTTTTTAAAACTCCCTTTTAAAAAGTCATAAGCCAATAAACACTTTTGATCAAAAGCACTTTTGCATCTCCAAACTCAATCCCAAACACCCTCTTACTTGATGGACTGCTTGTATTCTATCATAGTTAGGTTTTTATCTAATCTTTTGTTTTTCAAGTATTGTACACTTTAGTATGGTCAAGGTTGTATCTTTATAATTATAGGATGATCAAGCAGGCCGGCTCTAGAGGAAAGGAAGTGAAATAAACCTAGTACTTTAGGTTCTCACTTTTTTAGGCCCCCCAACTTCTAAAAAAACTACATATAGGTAATTTTAGGCTTTTAGATTATTGGCACTGAGGTTTGTGATATATAATTATACACACACATAAAGATCATATAGAAAACATGGCAGTAAAGGTAACTTTTTAAGAAAAAGGTCCCAAATTTGTTATATGCTTTGGCCTCCAAGAAGCTTGAGAGGGGTATGTGATCAAGTCTTGTTGTTGCGTATTGAATTCTTTAGAATCATAATTATAAGAGGTATTTTTTTTTTTTCAAACTAACGAATTATATTAGAAAAGCAACAAGAATTACAAGTGAGGCGCGGGTAGACGGGCAACAAGCTGCGCCGCAACCCTAAGAGGTATATTAACGAATATAATGAAGGAGGCATATAAAATAGAATTCCAAATGTCTTGTAATATAAATTAGTGGAATGAGATGTCACCTTCCTTGCGTTATTATAGAGGGTTTTTTGTAACATTCATCTTCTCATAATAACCAGCATTGCGTTGTACGTTTCCTCGCTAAGAGCTTACACCTTGCTTTTGTTACTAGAGAAGATTTCCTATACCTTGGAATTATTCCCACCAAAACATGCCTTTAACGAGTTAGATGGTTATTAACTATGTGGTGTGCGACTTGTAGTGGCGAAACTTGAAAAAACAGTGGTGGGAACCGAAAATCACGAGACCCATTTTTTTTCCCTATCCATGGAGGCCGGAAGAATAAATCGGTGGAGGTCAGACTCAATTCATATAAAAATTACATATGAAAATCGCAAACTTCCACCACTGAGCCAAAAAATGGTGGGGGCCGGGGCACCCATTATCTTTCGCCCATGTGTGCGAGTAGCGATTATTCAAGTATAACCATCTAATCTAATCTAGATGGTAGTTAAAAAAACAAACTATAGTTTAAAGTTTCCGCTCTAAGCTAAGCTATATGGTAGTTATTAGTTAAACTACTAACAATAGTTTAAACTTCACAGTTGCATGAAAATCTTAAGGATATTTTGGCTAATTCAAACAGTTAAAATATCTAGGGGGTAAAACGAGAAGATTCAAAAGGTAAGGGACTGTTAGTGCCTTAAAAAAGACTAAACTATTAAAATAAAAAGGTTCCATTGCCGGGAATCGAACCCGGGTCTCCTGGGTGAAAGCCAGATATCCTAACCGCTGGACGACAATGGAATGCTTGTTTCATTTCCTTTGTTAAATTAAATAAGGTAATCTAAAGCATTTATGCAGTTGGCGTTATTCATCAAACTTTATAGAGCGATGTCCAAAAATTCATTAGTTCCAAATGAAAAATGACAAATTAAACAAAATATCGACGTGTTATTCTTAGGAGTAATCAACTTTTTGTCTTATACGAATTAGGGAACCAAAACGACACTGAACAAAACTCGTGATTGCATGAGTCTTTAGTTTGTCTTTTGATAGGATTTGTCAGTGGGAGAAAACCAAAGCGAAGGAAAATGCTTTTGTTGGGTGGGTTAAGAAGCAACCCGTTATCACATAGTCAATTATGTATGCTTTGTCGATCTTTTTTAATACCTTCTTAACACGCGTTAGTTGTTTGAATAGACATGACACGGATTTGAAAACTAGAAGAAAATAGTATAAATGAAAAGTAACTATTATTTTAATGGGTAAGATTATTTCATTACCCATTGTCTCACAAATTGCTAAATATTGATTTTCATACAACATGAGGTTAGTATACTATACGATATGTTATCTCTAAAACATCGTTACAAAAAGGACATATGCCTCAAGGATGTGAGGGCATTTGGGGATTAAGCCCCTAGCTAGAATCCTTCCGTAAGGCACCTAAATCAGCCATTAAGATACAAACCGTTATGAATCCTTGCAATGGGGATCCTTTATATATATATATATATGTTTGTAGTCAGTTTAGTAAGTTGTTGATAATACAAGATTGTTGGATATATAGTATGTCCGATATAATTAAAAGTCGAGGTCAATGTAACCCGACACAGTACGATCCGAAGAGTTACACGTTGGTACACGAATCAGATAAGTTCATGAGTAGATGGATTATTATTTATGAAATAATAATTGTTTTAGACTTGAGGGACTTAATATTAATAAGATTAATATTAAGGAGTATTAAGATATTTAACAAGGGGGTTTAATGTAAATTATTGTTTTATAAAAGGAGGGTTAAGGAGTAAACCATAATCACACTTTTATAAAAACAAAACACCTCTTGCCTCCTCTCTAAGGATTTGCGGCCGCCACCCTTAAAGAAAGGGCTGCCGCCTCCTTCTTCTTTGGTCCGGCCATCAACCACCACAAACCACCACCTTCCTTCTGCAAGTGTTGCTTCCCGGTTGGTTCGTGCACGGTGTGAACTTTCTACTAGCGAGGATTCGTTGTAACCCGCGTGTTACAATTACGGTGTAGTCGTCAAAGGTTGATTACTAAACCCCCTATGGTTGTTTTATGTTTTATTTGTTTATACGCGTTTAACCGAGATCCTGATTGGGAATATTTTATTAATTGGATTAATAAAATTATTATTATTATTTTCGCAAATATATATATTGGTTTTAAGTTTAAATAATAATTCAAACCGCTTCCGCTGTGTATACGATACCAAGATTCCCAACAGTGGTATCAGAGCCACGGTTACGCGCGTATAGATGGTAAAGCTATAATTTTGATCTATGTTTTATTTGTCAAAATTTTTTTTTTTTTTTATTTTTGACAAAAGATCAAAAGCTTTTTGTTGTTCATGGATTGTGATGTGAATCGAGCCCTAGGTGTTTTGACCCTTGTCATGGTTGTGTTTGTGATGTTTTATTTTTTTTATTGATTTGTATTTTTTATTACGGATATGTAATAGATAGGATTAGAATAGATTTGTTTTATTTGTATTTCAAATTTATTTGTAATCCTACAAGTACAAGATCAAGACGAAGATAAAAAGACAAACAGGTTCCATGAAGATAGAGATCTCGGGTCAAGTGGGAGCTATATCAAAATAGTTTGAAACCTTTTTGACTAGTTCGTTTCGTTTCTGGCTAAAACGAAACGGGCGACCTATTAGAGGCTCGATTCGTTCAATTTTATTATTATGTTTTGTGGTTGTGGTTTATTTATTGTAAATAATTTAGATAACCCAAAATAAATAAAATTTTCACAATCATGGCAACGGTTTTATTAAAAAAAGTTTTATAAAAACCGAAAAGCATATTTAATAAAAAGAGTTTTATTAATATTAAAACAAGTCCATTCGCGATAATACGACCAACATAGTTTATATAGGGTATTTAAAACTATATCGTGTCGAGTGTTGAAAGGAGTTTCAATTATCACGAAAAATATAAAATTGGATTTTATAAACTATTGTGTGACTCACATCATGCTAACGAGTCATTCAATATATTTATGGTAAATATTAAAAAATTAAATCCCAATTTTAAATTAAAGTTTTATGCCACCCTTAACGAGTTAACACTTCATTCTAAATCAAACCCAAATGTTAGTGTTGACCCTGCATCTGGGCGTTGATCATGAGTAAAGGTAATCATCGCGTTTCCTGTGTAACATAGGCCGGTGTTACAGTTAACAGTAAAGGACCGAACATCGCTTGTTTGACAAGTGGGCATAGTTGGGGTTAAACATACATCGCTCTTAGCGATAACCCCAAATGGAGAGTTATGTAGTGGACACAATTAACAATCGTTGTTTACCTACCTAATCGTACCAGTGGACAGTGCTAAGCCAGTTCACTGTGTATTGATGAATCGGGGTCTCATCCTAATTAATTTTGCTTTTGGGTCATAAGATAAATTAGGATATTTAAAACATAAAATACTAATAAATTAGATTTTGAACTTTGTAGATGTCAACTGAAAACAATTCCGCCTCCCAATTCTCTCTCAAGTCCATCTTAGAGAAGGACAAACTTAACCACTCCAACTTCATGGACTGGCACCGCAACTTGAAAATTGTTCTCAAGGCGGAGAAAAAGTTGTATGTTCTAGAAACGCCAATTAGCACTCGTGTGCTAAAAATGAAGGCATATGTTGATCACTTGGCTCGTCTGGAATCCCCCTTGAGCGATTAGTTAGCTGGGAATATTATCCTAAACTCATTGCCCAAGTCATATGACCAGTTCATTATGAACTACAATATGAACGGGATGGAAAAGACACTTGCAGAACTGCATCAGATGCTCAAAACTGTTGAGGTGAACATACCTAGCAAGACTGCACCAGTGCTAGTGATCAAGGAGGGTCAAGTTAAGAAACCTAACACCAAGAAAATAGGCATTCAGGGCAAAGGGAAGGGCAAAGGCAAATCTGTTGTCAATAAGAAACCTCGGAAAGATGCCAAGTGTTTTCATTGTGATGAAACTGGGCACTGGAAGAGGAACTGTGCTAAGTATTTAGCTGAGCTGAAGCAAGCTGAGGCTTTGATGAGCCGGTCGTCACGGGTCATACAAAACCTAAATAACCTAGGTAGCCAGGGTAAGTAGGGTATCGAATCCAAGGAGCGTGTGGTTAGTGAATGTTGTTTAGTTGATTGGAAAATATTTATGAAGGTGTCTAATTGATTATGAAGCTTGCTATTGTATTCATTTAAGATTATGTGAAAATATTTTGATTGTTTTAGTAAAACTTGAAATTAAATTGCAATGAAAGTAATTAGTAGAAATGAGTTGTAAACAATGATAAATAAAGATTCACACCCGGGTTTCAACAATTGATTACTAAGGCTCTAACAAATGGGGCAATTATAATTATTGCAAATGATGTACGCGGGTTGGTTGTCTCATTAGGTGTAGGTATCAAGAATCATCAACATCTATGATGGACGATAATATACTTTATAACTCTAGAACATACAACCCTAGATTTGTGTTGAAACAAGGAACCATGTTCATGACACTAGAAATTGGCACAAGATCAATTAACTAAAATGGCTTCAACATAAGATTAATCGCAATTCAACACAATTGTTTGACATTCAAAAGCAAATATAAAATAGAAAATACCCAAATGTTTAGAACCCTAGAATCAATGTTTTACACCCGGATATGAATTAGAGTTTAGCCTAGCATGGCCATAGAATTCTTCAACTGTTCGTGTTCTTCAATCTTCAACCTTGAAATCTTGAATTCTGAGAAGGTGATGAAAAGATGATTGTAGGATGGATTTGGATTTTTTGGTGTAGAGATGAAGTATGAGGGATGATGAGAGATTACTCTCAAGACTTCATTATATAGTCTCCATTGTCAAACTCCTCTTAATGATCATTTAGTTTAGTCAAAGTCTTGGTCAATAGTCTTGGTCAAAGTCTTTGGTCAAAGTCTCTGGTCAAAGTCTCTGGTCAAAGTCCCATTAATTTTCCTAAAAACATTGATTTCTTTGACTTTGACTTTGACTAACAGTGTCCGTCAGCGACGGGCCTTCACCAGTTTCTCCATCTTTCTTCTTTGTTTTCTTTCCTGAATCATCCTAGCTCCAATCCAAAGCTTCGTTTAGCTCCGAAATACACCTTAAACTTTGTTAAACCTGCAAAACGCAAATTTTATCAAAGTAGTGTGTCCAAAACCATAAAATTGCATAAAAATACAATCTTAAACACGAAACGACTAAGATTTTCCCCCGCGTATCACATCCCCACACTTATCTTTTGCTTGTCCTCAAGCAAATTTATTACGCTTTTACAATTCCAAACACAAAACGCATTCCCCATTCTCATAGAGTTAAGATCTAATGTCATACCCAGTTCCTATGGCTTCTACAATCAAGACTACCCAACTTTCAATGAATATTTCTTTTCAAAACTCAAGTGGTTACCCAAGATTAGCCTACCTTCTAAAGCCAATAAACCACACACATATCCCTCGCAATATTCTCTCCACTCGGTTCAATTGACTAGTATTGATGTACTAGTATATATATGGTACTCTCAAAACCGATTATAATGCATATTGGTATAAGCTTGCAACTTAATCGCACTTCACCAAATTACACAAAAGCGAACACAAGTCAAAAGGTCTTTAAAAGGGTTGTAACGTGGCTGGGCGAAGGGTGTGGAATGGGATATTTAAAGTGACTAAGGTGATGAAAATTCGATTTTTATTACATCAAACAAACTAATAGAAACAAACAAACTAACTCAACTATAAAGCAAGGATATGCCTTTTTATTCAACGACTAACTAGAGCATATTTTTTTTTTTGTATTCTACAATGTTTTTTTTTAAAGAGACTTTGCTCTTTTTCAATGCTTTTGCAGTTTTTTTTTTCAACAAACAACTAACAATAATAACTATAAACTATTTACAACACAAAGGAACAACCTACAATCGAATTTTCATCACTCGGGTTTAAAGTGAAAAAGGCTTATGGGTCAACTGGGTTGATATGGGTGGTCAATTGAAAAATGTTTAAGGATCAAGATTGGTTAACTAAGGGATATTGGAATGGGTTAGGGATGATAAAAATGGTTTAAAAATAAAAGGTTTAACCTAATGCCTTAATCATTCTTGTGTTCACAATCGATCTAGGGCGGTAACGTATTAAAGGTGCAAGTTCTACCGTATGCAACTATAATGGCACACTCAATTCAAAGGAACAAAACATGCAAAATGGATAGAATTTTATAAAGTGTAACATGTTGTGGTGGCTCAAAATCTCACATGGAAAGATGGGTAGGTATATGACATGTGTGTAATAAATCGACCTTTCAAGCAAACTACTCCCAGATAACCACCCGTAATTCTTTTTACCAAAACTAGTTGAGAGTTATCATGCGAATTTTTCAGAACCTGACCATGACAAAAGACCAAAATGGTTCATACCATCCCGTGTTGACTTAGTTACTTGCGTTTTTAAAATGTTTAAACAAGGACAAGGACATTTTTGAAAAAAATTCAAATTTTCTTCCCCATCCCCACACTTAGAGTCCAACATTGTCCTCAATGTGTAGTGTTTAAATGGTGGATTTCAAAATGTTTAAATTTTTCTCCTCTCCCCACACTTAAAGTCCACATTGTCCTCAATGTGTAGGGAAAGTTTCAAATTGTTTACGGGAATGTGATAAAGCCAAACCAAAGAATTCACCCGAATCAACAATATACAGTTTACAATCCACTTATTAAATCTAAGTAAATGATCAAAATTAAAGAGATGGAAATAGATGCACCTGGTTGTTCTTCATTCTTCAATTCCATGTGTTCTTCAACAAAATAGTTCCACTTCCATCATAAATAAACCTGCAACTCGCAAGTGTGTAGAAGCAAGCTTCTCACAAAAACATTAAGAGTTATCGGTTTTACTTTTTGTTGAAAAGCATTACCAAGTATTCTTTTAGTTAATTTTGATCAGTGGACAAAATATACACTAACTAAGATAGATCCTTTAAACCTCCCGGTAGCCCGGTTATGAGGACGAGTGAGGTCTCGTGAGGGTTATATAGGAAACACACCCACAACGTTTATTTACCTACCAAACAAAAAAAATGAACAAAAAGAAAAAAATACAAAAATATACAAAACTAACAAGTACCTCTTACTCACGGTGGTCGAAGTGAACATTTTCCTACCGAGTTACCAAGATAAGCTCGGTAGTTTACTTTATGTTCCCCAATCTGTTCCTTCTCCTTCCACTTGTTCATCAAATATATGTATGAAAGTTTTATCCCACATTTTCCTACCGAGTTTCCAACATACACCCGGTAGTCTACATGCCAAATCCACAATCGATTCTCAATTATTGGCATGAGAATTGGGTGATTTTTGTTGCGGGGCCATTTTACAATAAATTGCCCAACATCCTCCCAACTCACCTTCCTCCTCTTCATCTTTGAACCTTCATCCTCCACTTTGTTGGGTGCTATAATCAACACGGGATGAGATTCGTGAGGAACTTTCACCTCAGCCACCAGATCTTCATGAGATACTAAGTCTTCAGTTGGGGTTAACCATTCAGAAAGACTTGCAGTATCTTCATCTATATCAGCATAAACCATTACACCACTGGCCAACTCATCATGCTCACGTTTAAGTTGGGAGAATTCCTCAGCTAGTTGGCGAACCTGCATAACCAAAGCTTCATGAGCTTTGTCTCTCACTTCACTTCCCTTCTTCGCCTCTTTTATCATATCTATGATAGCATCAAACTTGGAATCTCGTGAGTTTTGAGATTCTTCATATGCCGGTTGAGGATATTCATTGTGGTTCATATTGTATTCTTCTTGGTAACTTGAAAATGGCTTCTCTTCGAATTCATAATCTTCATAGCCCCAATTTGAATTATAATTGTGGTTGGCTTTTGGTTGGTAATTTTCTTGACGTGGCTTTGCCCTATAACCAGCCCTCAATTTTTCTTTCCAATACTTTGGATTACTCCAAAATACAGGGCAATCTCCACTTATGTGATTTTTCCCGCAACAAAAACAAGAATGATCTTCCGGTGGTGGAGGTGGTTTAGAGTGTGTATGACATAATGTGTATTGTACGGGTCGTTGGTTGGGATATTGTCGATTTTGGTTTTGTGGATGTGGTGGAGTGTTGGCACGGTTTTGGTTTTGTGGATGTGGTGGAGTGTTGGCACGGTTTTGGTTAATGGGAGTTGGTGGAAGGGGTGGTCGCCGGTTGTTACCTTCTCGATAAATTGTTTTGGTTTTGCATGATGGTGAAGAAGATAAATGTGAACCTTCAGGTTTTTCGAGCCCAAAAATAAAACGATCTTCTCGTTCTTTAAATGCTTCCATTTTCCTACGGGCCACTGGACAATCTCGCCACAAATGATATGGGCTCCCACAACAAGAACAAGTATTATCATCATCTTCCCAATACATTGTGATGATGACGATCAAGTCTTGCTAAATTCCCAATCTTCAGATTTTACACAAGTGGCATGCATGCATTATCTGTCACCTGCACACTTAACACACCACGCGTAAAAACGAACAAAAAGAAATAACAATGAAAAATTAAACAGCTAATCACAATAATCAACTAAAAACTAAACACTAAGCGCATTAGCTCCCCGGCAACGACGCCATTTGATGAGCCGGTCGTCACGGTTCATACAAAGCCTAAATAACCTAAATAGATAGGGTAAGTAGGGTATCAATCCAAGGAGCGTGTGGTTAGTGAGTATTTCCTAGTTAACTTTGAATTTGTCGTTTATGAAGGTGCTAATTACTTATGTAAATTATGAATTGGTGTTTAGAAATTTGATTGAAATGTTTGTTGATTAATATGAAGCATAAATTGAATGTGTAAGAAATAATTAACAAGACTTGTAAACAATAAGATAAAGATGATTACAATAAGGATTTGGGCAATTGAACACTAAGGCTTTCAACAATTAGGCATAATTGGATAAACAAAGATAATGCAATTGGTACTAACGGATTGATTGTTCAATAAACTTAGGTATCAAGTTTCATCAACATTCACAATGGACTAAACTATACTTTATCATTTAGAACATACAATCCTATGATAGTGTTGATGCAAGGAACCATGTTCATATCATTTAGAAATTGGCACAAGATCAATTAACTAGAAATGATTTCAACATAAGATTAATCACTAGTCAACACAAGTAATTCAAGTACATAAAAACATTAATCAAAAGTTTAAGCAATGCCCAAATGTTAAAGCCCTAGGTATCAAAAACTTACATCCCTAGTGTAATACAAGAGTTTTAGCCAAACATGGCTATGGTGTTCATCATCTTCAAAATATGTTCTTCAATCTTCAAAGAAATTGTGTAATAAGCTTAGAGAATAATGTGTGATAATATGTCTTCAATGGTGTTGATTTTTATAATCAAGATAGAGATCAAAACAGCCAAAAAACCAGTCTTGGGTCATAAATTCGCCATTAAAATGTTTTTGATGATCATTGACTTGAAAAAGGAAGTTTTTTGACCATTTTGACATTTGGCGTAGGATACGCCACTTTTGGCGTATCCTACGCTAAATCAGATTTGCTTGAGCTGATGTCTGCTGCCCTACGCAAGCTGCTGTGTTCTTGCCTACGCCACTGGCGTAGGATACGCCAGTTTTGGCATATCCTACGCCAAAAACTCCTTCAACCTCAGATTTTGATTTTCCAGCTCGTTTATGCTTCCGTATCTCGCCCGAGCAGCTCCAAAACGTCATATTTGCCTCCTTTAATCATCAAATCCTGAAATACATAATAACATCAAAACAACACCATTTGACAACTTATCACTCCTTAAAATTCATTTAAGGACGCTTTTATACACATCTTTTAGCTAACCCATCAGGCTTCAGGAGGAGAGTCCTCAAGTATATATGTTATTGAAATCTTTGCTTTTCCTAGTAAAACATGGGTGTTTGACACAGGATGTGGTTTCCACATTTGTAATGTTTTGCAAGGACTAAGAAAGATTAGAAAGCTGAACCAAGGCGACTTGGAGGTCCATGTTGGCAATGGACAAAGAGTTGCTATGAAGGCTATAGGAGAATGTGTTCTCTTACTTCCTTCTGGTTTAGAACTTGTCTTGAACAATGTTTATTACATTCCTAGTGTGACTAGAAATATTGTTTCAGTTTCGGCTTTGCGTGGACAAGGTTTTAATTATCGTTTCAATGGTGAATTTATTTCTGCTTATTTTAACGATGTATTTTACTTTGATGCAAAACCCAACAATGGGATCTATGAGATAGAAATCCAAAACGATAACATATTATGCAATATCTCCCATAAACGTAATAAGTTGGACTTTAATGATACGTATATGTGGCATTGTAGACTTGGTCACATAAGTGAGAATCGTGTTAAACAACTCAAAACCGCAGGAATTCTAGATTCCAAGGGTTCAGAGTCGTTTGGAAAATGTGAATCATGCTTAAGTGGAAAGTTAACAAAAGCACCTTTTTCAAATGTTGGAGGAAGAGCTAATGATCTGTTAGGACTTGTACATACCGATGTATGTGGTCCATTCAGAACAATGTCAAGACATGGAGAAAGATACTTTGTTACATTTACTGATGATTTCAGTAGATATGGTTATGTTTATCTTATGAAGCATAAACATGAAACTCTTGAAAAGTTCAAGGAGTACCAAAACGAAGTAGAAAATCAGCTAAATAGAACTATTAAAATGCTTCGATCAGATCAAGGCGGTGAATATCTTAGTCAGGAATTCATCGACCATCTAAAGGATTGTGGAATAGTTTCACAACTCACTCCACCTGGAACACCGCAACATAATGGTGTGTCTGAGCGGAGAAATCGAACTCTATTAGATATGATTCGATAAATGATGTGTCAAACAAACCTTCCAAAATCCTTTTGGAGTTATGCTTTGGAAACTGCCGCAAGACTTGTGAATATAGCTCCAACGAAAAAGGTTGATAAAACGCCTTATGAGATATGGCATGGAAAGAAACCTCATGTATCCTACCTTAAAGTCTGGGGATGTAATGCTTATGTCACTCTAGAATCTTCGGATAAACTATATCCCAGAGGCGAAAAAGTGTTTTTCGTTGGATACGGTAAGAAGATCGGTTACTTATTCTACCACCCCACTGAAAATAAGATTTTCACCAAACGCAGAGGCACTTTCTTAGAGGAAGAGCTTCTGGCGCGAGGGATTGGAGATAACCATGTAGATCTTGAAGAAATTAGAGAATCACAAGTGACGGAACCAGCTGTTCAGACAGAACCAGATGTAACTGATCCAGTTGTTGAAGTTGAGCCTGAGAGAACTCAAGAAACAACAGAAACACCAAGTGTTCGGAAAAGTATTAGGGATCGTCATGCACCGGTAAGGTATGGCGATATCTTCATGATTGATGAAGCTGAGCCTACTACTTACAAAGCTGCAATCTTGGATTCAGAATCCAAGAAATGGCAAGAAGCCATGAATGCAGAGATGCAATCCATGTATGATAACCAAGTCTAGGTTTTGGTTGATCTTCCTACCGAATGTCAGACTGTGGGAAACAAATGGATCTTCAAGAAGAAGACTGACATGGATGGGAATGTGCAAACCTACAAAGCAAGGCTTGTAGCGAAAGGTTTTACTCAGACTCAAGGAATTGATTATGAGGAAACTTTCTCGCCAGTAGCCATGTTTAAGTCTATTAGAAATCTACTTGCCATTGCTGCATATTATGACTATGAGATATGGCAGATGGATGTCAAAACCGTGTTCCTTAATGGACACTTACTGGAAGATGTCTACATGGTTCAACCTGAAGGTTTTGTCGATCCAAAGAATCCTAATAAGGTGTGCAAGCTGAATAAATCCATCTATGGATTAAAAGCAAGCATCTCGCAGCTGGAATCTCCGTTTTGATCAGAAAATAAAAAAGTTTGGTTTTATCAAGAATGAAGATGAACTGTGTGTTTATAAGAAATCTAGTGGGAGCTATATCACTTTTCTTATACTGTATGTAGATGACATACTAATCATTGGAAACAATATCCCTATGCTTAAAGATGTTCAGACCTGGTTGGGTAAATGTTTCACAATGAAAGATCTTGGTGAAGCCGCTTATATTCTGGGAATAAAGATTTGTAGAGATAGATCAAAGCGGTTATTGGGTTTGAGTCAAAGTACATATATTGATAAGGTCTTACGACGCTTCTCAAAGCAAGACTCAAAAGGGGGGCTCTTGCCCATGGCACATGGAACCATTCTTAATAACAAGCAATGTGCAAATACTGAAGAGGAAAAGAAGAAAATGGAAGGTGTTCCATATGCTTCTGCGATTGGTTCCATCATGTATGCCATGTTATGTACTAGACCTGATGTCTCGTATGCTCTTAGCATGACGAGTAGATATCAACAGAATCCAGGAGAGAGTCACTGGGCTGCAGTGAAGAACATTCTTAAGTACCTGAGAAGGACTAAGGACATATTCTTAATATATGGAGGACTGGAGGAGGAGCTGTCAGTTAAGTGTTATACTGATGCAAGTTTCCAGACTGATCGTGATAACTCAAGATCACAAACGGGATATGTTTTCATTCTGAATGGTGGGGCTATTATTTGGAAGAGCTCTAAACAAAGTGTGGTTGCTTAATCCACCTGTGAATCAGAATACATTGCTGCATCGGATGCTGCAAAGGAGGCTGCCTGGATGAAGAAGTTCATTACTGATCTCGATGTTGTGCCTAGCCTAAAGAAACCAATCGAGATACTGTGTGACAACACTGGTGCCATTGCTCTTGCAAAGGAACCAAGGTCACATCAGACCGCAAGGCATATACTTAGAAAGTTCCACTATATTAGAGAAATAGTAAAACGTGGAGACGTCGTGATGAACAAAGTTCATACAGATCTAAATCTAGCTGACCCCTTTACTAAGCCTTTACCTCAAGCTAGACATGAGGAGCATGCTGAAATATAGGGCTTAGAGTTGTTAGACAATGGGCATGATCTGTAATTAGTATTGATATTTCATTTTGAACTATGACAGTTATGTTGAATGTTTATTTGATTTAATGGGTTAAATGCAAATTTAAACATTTATTAACCGTGTTCATTATTTGTATGTTTAAATCCTTGAATAAGAGTATTCTAAATGTCCGTAGTCGATCAAATTACATGGGAATGAATTTGAATGTAAGACTATTGTGAATTGGGATGGTTGTATTCATGAGATGAATAGCTCAAGGGTTTGAGGATCATAATTCACAGATATTATTAGGGAATAATATTGGATGTAACTCGCTTCAAAACGATCTCCATGGATTTGTGTCATGAGATGTTTTGATATTGATATGTTCAATCTGTCCTTTTTCCTAAGGCACATATTAAACTACATTGATCAAGGACTATCTTTGATGTTATCTTACACTATCCTGAAACATGGGTAGCAATAAGGGTAGCGTTGGGAGAAATCCGAGATTAAGTGGGAGTTGTATGACGCTGATGGAATTCTGTACTTCTATAGGATTAGAAGTCTAGACATTCTAGCGCCCTCGTAAAACTCAAACTGGTATAAACACGTGGCCACACTCGGACTAAGGTAGTTCGTTAGATCATTTTGAATTAGAGACGAGAATAGAGAATAGTTGATCACTATATAAGAATGAATGATCCATGTCTTATGATCAACGGATGTCTATACAGAAGGGACTTATTGATAGAATTATCAGGGCTATAGTATTTGGTTAAGTAAAGTATTACTTGAACTCAAAGAACTAGTTGACGATTGTAAAGTGTCATACTGTGTTGGGTGCAATGCGATGCAGCTAGGCGTCCAACTTTGCGCACGTTGACTCATTTAATTAAAATCGTCCAAGTGGGAGATTGTTTGATATATAGTATGTCCGATGTAATTAAAAGTCGAGGTCAATGTAACCCGACCCAGTACGATCCGAAGAGTTACACGTTGGTACACGAATCAGATAAGTTCATGAGTATGTGACAACCTGCACCCTTCACTTTTCATAAATGTGCATAATTGGTTCCTCAACTATTTCAAAATTTTCATTTTTAACCCTTGTATTTTAATAAGACCAAAAATTCACAATTTAATAAAACTTATAATTTTTATAAGTAAAAGTATGCACGTTTTATACTCACACCTACGCCCGAGCACGTATGTTTCAGACCTTGATACTCAAAGCTCTTAATTTTCGGTCCTAAAACAACTTAGAAACAGAAGGAAACAAGTCTAGAACTTAAAATTGATTAAATTAGAAAAAAATATTTTTTTTTGCTCTTGCGGTCCGCGGAGACAGTCAAACAGTTAAAGTCCTAGTCAAAGTCCTAGTCAAATTCCTAGTCAAAGTCCTAGTCAAATTCCTAGTCAAAGTCTCAGTCAAAATCATAGTCAAAGTCCTAGTCAAATAGTCAATTCATCTTAAAACCTTACTTTATTGTGTTGACCAATTTTAAAGCTTAATTGAATCCAAAACTAGTATAAAAACCCACCTATGACCAATTAAACTTTGCACCGCTAAATCGATTGTTTCAATTCGATTAAACTCTCCCTCATACTTTTCTTCTAGAGTATATTACTTATACATTTGAAGCTTTGATTATAAGCTCTTGTAATTGGCGAATTGGAAGCTTGATATTTTTTTCCTATTCGGTTTCTTTTCTTCTAAATTGGACTAGTTTCGTTGTTGAATCTTTGGATTGCTCGCATTTTCACGCTCGCTTAGTCATCTAGTTATTTGGCGAAAGTGAGTATTTCCTATCCCCTTTTTGCTTTTATTCATTTTTGGGGTGTTACATGTACACTTATACAAATTACAAATACAAGTTCACATTTTTACAATACAATTCTAGTACTATGTGCATTTGCTTACAAACGTGCTTTATGCTTAGACATTACATGTAGAATACATTTGTACTTAGTGAAATCATTAACATTGTACAAGCCGACCTTAACATTGGATAGCGCTATTGGATTGACAACCCGCCTAGGTTGATTCTCCCCCTTTTTCATCGGAGAATCTGTGGTCATTGTTAAGTTTTTATCCATTTATTGGATAAGTACACCGCCGTTCATTTAGTACATTATACAGTCACAGGATTGATTTCGCTCATTTGTATGTTACATAGTTTACATAATTGCACTGTAGCTTTGCACTTGAATTGTATACCATTTTCCAATTTACTATATGTATTAAAACTAGGAATGCTCACCAACATTTCTTATGTTGACAAAACCTATTTTGTACATGTTTCAGGTGCAGTTTGATCTTAGTTCCATTGCATTGGATTTTAGTGCTTGCTTTTAATAAGTTATTTCAGTTTTCATGTTTCTTTCAGACTTTTGTATTTTTTTCCCATTTCATCTATGTAAGACAATTTAAATTATTCAATAATATATTTATATTTTAGTACCATGTGCTTTTGAACAATCGTCACTACGTGACACCTCGATGATTCCGCCATCGGTTGGGGTGTTACACATGAGTAGATGGATTATTATTTATGAAATAATAATTGTTTAAGACTTGAGGGACTTAATATTAATAAGATTAATATTAAGGAGTATTAAGATATTTAACAAGGGGGCTTAATGTAAGTTATTGTTTTATAAAAGGAGGGTTAAGGAGTAAACCCTAATCACACTTTTATAAAAACAAAACACCTCTTGCCTCCTCTCTAAGGATTTGCGGCCGCCGCCTCCTTCTTCTTTGGTCCGGCCATCAACCACCACAAACCACCACCTTCCTTCTGCAAGTGTTGCTTCCCGGTTGGTTCGTGCACGGTGTGAACTTCCTACTAGTGAGGATTCGTTGTAACCCGCGTGTTACAATTCCGGTGTAGTCGTCAAAGGTTGATTACTAAACCCCCTTATGGTTGTTTTATTACTTATTTGTTTATACGCGTTTAACTGAGATCCTGATTGGGAATATTTTATTAATCGGATTAATAAAATTAATTACATATTTATATATATAAATAGGCCAACATTATATATTGTATATAATCGAATTTTATAAAAAATATTAACCGCTTCCGCTGTGTATACGATACCATGATTCCCAACAAAGATGTCGTTCATATGTTTATGTTCTTTTTGTTCAATTCCATTATGGCATAGAGAGTTACTTCAACTAGACCAACACATCATTTTAAGAAAATTCCAAACATTGTAGACTTTGTATGAGAGCCAGGTGAAAATACCTAAATTGGTTACTATCCTCAAAATCACGAGTCTGCTAAATGATACCCGTTGTCAACCAGAGTAATCAAACATCTACCGATGAACTCATTCTCTCTACCGGGGACAGAACAGAACAATGTGAGATTTACCTAAGGTGTTGCCGTTCTAATGTTTGTAAAAAATTGTGATATAGCAATTCAGTAATTTGAATGATAAATCCCTCATATTTGATTCATTTTCCTCTAAACAAATTGGCATGTATTAAGGTTGATATCAGTAAGATATTTTTTTTTTTCAAGTTATTTGAGGACTAATTCTAGTTCCTTTGTTAGAATATATATTGTTATGAATATATTGGAATACATATTGTTATGATATTATGTGTTAATGTGTTATGATGTGCATAATATGTTTACTTTTCTGGTTTTTAATAAACATTATTGCTCTCGGGGACAATTAGTTATGTCATATGTGGTTAGTAAGTAGAGACTATTCAACCATAACCATCTAATGTAGGTAGTAAAAACCAACAATAGTTGAAAACTTCTAGGGGGTAAAATGAGAGCTTCCAAAAGAGAAGGGACTGTTTGTGCAAAACTGAAATAAAATTATATAAAAAAGGTTCCATTGCCGGGAATCGAACCCGGGTCTCCTGGGTGAAAGCCAGATATCCTAACCGCTGGACGACAATGGAATGCTATGCTCTTTTCTCTCAATGATTGAATAAATATGTATGACAGCAATACTAAAACCAATACAACTATAGTTTGACCATTAAAAGTTGGGATCTCTCCAAATCCTTCAAAAGTGATGTTCAAATATACACTATGAAAATGAGCCTAAAAACTCAGAAGAATAGAAAACAAAACAAAAACAAAGAGAAGTGTTATTGTTACGGTAAGTATTTTGATAGGATTTCGGTTTGGTCTTAGGGGGAAAATTGAACCGAAGGAAAATGCTTTAATTAAGCAAGTTAAGAGAGCCATTATAGGGCTAGTAAAAAAGGTCACGGCTCGCTTGAAATCTAGTCGGCTTTTTTTAACGAGCTGGCTTGGCTAGACTCGATTTGTAAAAGAGCCGAGCTAGAACCAAGGTAAGTTCGGCTCGTGGCTCCTTGGCTTGCTCGTATAAACTTAAGCCCAAACTTTTTTATTTTCTACAAATGATAACCTAAAAGTATAACTTACTTTTAAAGTACGGGCTTCAAATGGTTATCTATTCATTTTAATGCAAGAAAATAAAGCCATCCATTCATATGATTTCGTTTTATTTGAAAAACGCCACTATGATTTTTCAACCATCACAAAATGCCACCCCTCCGCTTGCCTTTTATGTGTGGGTATAATTTTGAGTTGGTCTCGTTTTGAAGTAAACATTTTTATTTGAAGCAAGTAAGGTCAAATATAATACGTTTCCGTGCTTATTTTTTGTACACTTTCAGCTGGTCTACGTTTCGTCGTAAATTTATTTCCAAATCGAATGGGATCAAATATAATACATTCTCATTCGACGGTATAAATTCGAGTTACTCTACGTTTTGACACCGCCACAACACGCTGGGGTAAATTTAACCCTTGATGTGAATATATCTTTTGATTACACATGTCAGTTTTCCATTTTTACACATTTTATGCTTTTTTTATTGTGTCCTATGTACAAGTCGGGTCACATATAAATATGTTAATATTTTATAGTATAAATTCGATTACTCCACATTTTGATCCAAACGCAATGCCATTGAGTTGAATCAAATACGTTAAACGTGTGTTTTCATATGGTTAACGCATCACATAACGCTTGGACTAATCCGTTTGATGTTCGCAGTGTGTACACTGTACAGATGTCATTAGGGGCAATTCACTGAAAAAAGAGTATGGTTTCACTAGGTGAGAATTAAGGTGCAAATTCATTGGATGGTTCTTAAATTTCATGGTCTGCTGTTAGATTGCCAGCTCAATTCCTCATTAGTAATTTACTATTCAGGTTTATTTGAGAGTTAATGTTCCATCGTAAACTATACCGCTTCCCATTCATATTCTTATTCAGTTGACTAAAATTCTCTTTTATAAAACTATCCTTTAGATTAATAATGCATTGGTAACAAGGAACACCTAACATATCTCTTCATTTTTGGGATTACATGCCTCCATATTCACAATATGTTTTACATTAAGAAGACCCCAAATAGTATGTGTGATTTAAGTTGCTTTTTTATCCTCCCATAATAAAATGGACTCGGATCTGATACATGTATATGCCTTTTAGATTCGCGTATCATAAGAATGCCTTTAGGTATTTTCATATTAGATGAGACGCGAGTAAAAATGGTGTAAATCATAGCGCTATATATGTTGTTTTAAATTGACGTTTAGACCTTAGAGCACGGTTGAAACTCTAGGCTAAACTCAGACGCGTTATTACAACAAAAATCTCGCTGGGATACAAATATTTCAAGTCTTTGTTGTCCAACAATAATGTTTTGGAACCAAATACCTACACACTCAGTCAGCACTTATTAGTTATTATAACTCACTCAAGAGGATAGCATAAAGGTCACTAACAAAGCAAAAATTATGCATAATAAGAAAACCATGTAGCAGCAGTACAACCTTAATATAACTGTCAAACAGCTGCCTTTACTCTCCATATCCGAATCTACATAAAACCTGTGATCATCAACTGAATTAATAAATCCTCCATATTATTTTTACTGAAATGATGACTTTTTATTAGAAAAAAAAAACATATGTACTCACATTTTAGGAGATGGTTAAAACTCAGTGTGTGTACTGCCTGATTACGCTCCAGAGTGAGAGACGGGGGTTGTAACAAAGTGGCCATCTTGGTAAGTGTGAATGTACTGATGTGGCATAGGATGTTCGACCTGCAGCAATACCGTTGCACAATCTTTGAGAATAATAAACAAATTCAACCTGTGTACGGGTCAAATGGGTGAACTAAACTAAATAAATTAGTGAAACTAAAAACGGATTGAAAGTTGGCTGAACGCTAAACTAAAAACGGATCAAAAGTCATGGCGACATGGCTAGCCCATACTAAAAACTACAGGCGTTAAGTTATGGATATCGATGATACTATTCATGCAAACATGTTGTAAACGGGTCAACATGGCTAGCGCTTTCCGGTTTAAGGTTTAACTTGTCAACATACAACAACAACCGTACATATTAAATCTCACAGATAGCAAAGCTATTGGCCTATCAACCCATACTAAAAACTACAGGCGTTGATTCTAACCCGTTTGATCTATTATCCAACCTGCATGACCTACCCGTAGTAAAAATATCTAAGAAAAAACGGAAAGCATACCATATCCGCATCAGGATCTTGGGCAGGTACCATCACATTAACTTCACTTGCCTTGGAAGTTGTGATAGAAGATTCTAGAGAATCTTTGCTCAAGTACAGCTGACAACCTGCTGTGTTGTCTATTGAAATGGTAGGGGCTGAACCCTGTAATCACCCACATTGAACAATATGAGATTAGCTATATAATGGTCTTCTGGCAATTGGGCAAATACCCATTTGCCTATAAATCGGTTGATTGGAAAATATGTTTCGTGTCTAACACGAAACACTGATATAAAATAAAGTTGGACAAAAAGAAAATGGTCAAACGGGTCTAAGGTAGTCCAGAATACATGTATAATGCAAAAAACCTCCCTAATCATTTTGTTCAAAAAAATCTACTTATGGAAACAAGGACTATTGGAATCAAATGTGAAACACTAGTTATTTATTATTAAAATAAAAACTTTTGAACCATAAAAGTGTTTTGGGTCAACCCATCCGGCCTGGCATGTGCCAAACAAAACAAAAAATGCCCTACTTAGCTCATTACCAACTAGTCCATTTTGCCAAGTCAACTTTCCGTAATAAGGGAACAAGTAAAATGGATACCTGGCATTGCACCTCAAGGCTGCTGCAATTAACAATCTCAAAAGCAGCTACAACGTCCTGTTTTTTAGAGAGTAATACAAGCACCAATGTCCCAAATTTACATAAATCTAGAAGCCAAAATATTATATATTTACATAAATCACAAATTCATTACTGACCGTAAATATAACACCCATTTTTGTGCATTTGTCAACAGTTATGTTGTTAACTTTCCCTGCATAAAGTAATACCATCTCTTAACAAACTCAGAATAACTAATGAACAACAGTCACCTAAACTTACAAAAATGAGGGAAACTAGAAGTGGCAACTTGTATAAAACTTGGTTAATCCGGGTTGTATTCTATTGGAAACAACTCTTAACTGGTAAAAATATAAAAAAAATTGTTAAAGATGAGACGGGTCAAATAGATCAAATAGGTCAAAAGTTGCTTGAAGTATATTAACATACTTATAATGTCCTACTTCATTTTATTTAAAAAAAAAAGGTTATACAACTCTTAGGTAATATAGATTTATAATCAATAAATGGGCAAAAATTATTTGTGGGTCGGCACAACCCTATTTGACTAGAAAACAAAGGTATTTTTTTGGCCTGTTACCCAAACCATTCAACCCGCCCATTTTGCCAACTCCAGTGGAAATGACTCTACAAAGGGAAAAAGACGGTAACCTTTTATCTGAAGAACTGAATCTTTGCATCCATAAATATAAACTGTCTGCCTTGGATCACACTCATCAATAGACAAATCTTTCACACCAATTTGATTCTCAACAACCCATCTGCAGAGTGTGTGAAAGGGTACACAACCACCATTTAAATTAATAATCTGATGTCAGTTTCTATAACAAAATAGGAAGATAATATTTTAAATAATACTGACTTGCGACCCATTACGAGCTCAAGTTTTGGAGGACCAACTTTAGCAGCTGGTGGCACACTCTTGCGGGGTTCTTTTTCTCCAGAACTCACAAATCCTGCTCTATCTGTGCGGTTTTTCGTCTTCATGTCATCTGTAACTTTTCTTAATCCTAAAGACATGAAACTGTGTAAATAACTATATAATTTTTTTTAGCCAAAGCATTAAATTGATTTATATTAAACCAAAGACAGCCAATTACAAGTGAGAAAAATTACAAGTGAGAAAGAACAAAAAAAAAAATTTGGTTAAATTTGTAACGACTATCAACTCATTGTCTATAGTTCATTTAGAGATGAACAAGAAAAAAACTGCAGGTTAACCCAACCCACCCTGACCCGCACTAAAGAAAGACGTGTTACAACCTGAACATATTTTGAACTGTTATCCAACCACTTAACTGCCCCACCCATCTTGCCAACAAATAAATAAGCAAAAAGATATAAAGGAAAGCTACCAGCAGTAACGGGCTTTGAACTAATTTCTTGAAAAACTGCAGACATTCCTTGTTGTGGACGGGATGAAGATGATGAAGAAGATGATGAACTGGCAAGCGAAGCTGGCGGGGGATTTGGAGCAGCAGGAGCACCTGGTGTAGAGGACTTTGATGGAGCAGATACAGTTACCCCGGTTGCACTCCATACGGGTCCCAAAGGATAGTGACTCTTTACATAATCCCTTAAGCCTGGTACATAAAGTTCCTTGAGAGCTTTTGCCCATTCCACATGACTTGAATCTTTATTTCTGTATTCTACAAGAACCTACAATCAAATATTTCAATATACCAATAGTGACAAGGTGGGATGACTCCGCATTTTATAACTAGAAACAATCTGCCAGTAGGCGGCAGTTATTTGCAATGCAAGTACGAATACCGGAATACTCATGCACAAAGTGAAAGGGTGGATAAAGGATGGGGTTTTAAATGAATATGTGTTTCTTTAGAAAAAATAAAGTTTCCTAAACCTTAAGCAATAATATGTTACCTAAACCTTTTAGGTGCATGTAACATATTTTCCTCAAACAATTTGTTCGACATCTACATTTATACGACATGAAACATAACTGACGGATACTAACTTTACAAGTCTGGCCCATGACGGATGGGGCAGATCTATAGTAATAGCAGGGGGTGCGGACGTTGCGACTCAACTTCGCGCGCGTAGTGGAAAATTAGTGGAAAATTTGTTTTTTTTTACGAAATTTGAAAAACGCTGCTACTAAAATGAAAAAAATGAAAAACGTTACTACTGAAAACTGTTTCTAGATCCGCCACTGACGGATACGCACGCAAATTATGTAATTTGTTGCATTAATGTAAATAAAAATGGTAAGTAGGTTGCTTTAAATGGTTAAAAAGTTATGCATTGTCCCAACAACCAGTTACAAATTGTATATTTTGGTAAAAAATTGGTGAATTTGTATGTATGTTACATTGTTAAAAGAAAATCAATTTGCATAGTATGCATTGACATCTATGAAAGTACCTTGTTATTGTAAAACTCAGCTGACTGCCAACATTCTTCAACATGTCCAATAGGCATGCTCATTCCTGGAAAATAAGAGTTAGTAATCGATGCCTATTTTTTTCATATAAATAGCAAGGCTCGACGAATAATTTTTCCTAACCGCAATTTTTCCCTGCATATGCAATCCATGCTAAAGCGGTCAGACTTTCAGCAACAGATTTTAAGTGGTTGAAGAAATCAGAACGGGGTCCTTCTGTCATTCTAGTTGCTTCACTTAGTTTTTCATTTAATGGTCTGAAAAATTCCGCCATTCCTGCAGCATCAGGTTGCTGCACAATTGATATGTAAAATCATTAAATAAATTATAGCAACATTAAGGCCTAACTAAGGTGTGTAGATTATCACTTTCACATAATCACATTGAACTATTGAACATTCAATAGATTACTTGAAATCTCAATCAGATAACTCAAAAATACAGCGTATCAAATATGTCTCCAACCCCAAAATAGACCAAAGACTGTTTTTGTATGCAGCGAATCACCACGTTGTTTGACTGAAACAACACAGCGTTTTTCATGAATCAGTATGTTTTTGTTTGCCAAAGCCGGAAATTAGATAGTCTCAAACAAGCATGCACTCTGCACCTCCTAACTCGTAATGAAGCTTATTCCGATTTCCTTAAGTCTTAATAAGCAAACCATAATAACCTAAAATGATTTGATCCAACAACGTGTGTTTATTTCAACTAATATTAATATCTTTATTTTCTGGTTTTGTTCAAACTCGACCAACTCACATTTTGCATCAACACCGAATCAATTCCATAGCAATCCAATCATCAAATCAAAAGCGTGCTCACATATCATATATCACCCAATTTCACAAAGACTAACACATAAATAAAATAACGTACGTAACTATTAATTAATTATACATGTACAGTATAGCGAAAGCTTCAAATACATAGTCTCCTTAATATAAGAAGTCGTAGGAAGGCTACCAAACAGACTCCGATTGAACTCATATTAAACGGCATTGGAACCGCCTCAACAAACTCTACGATTTTAGATTTTCGCTTTTGGATTTTTAGCTTGTAGATTTTAGAATTTTTGTTAGATCATTGTGTGGCATTGCGTATTTTTTTATTTTCGTTTTATTTTTTTCGATTTATTGTGTCTTTTTCCTAGGTATTGTGTTACATTTTGTGATCCAAACAATTAATAGTCATCTCGAGATGAAATAATAATAATAATAATAATAATAATAATAATAATACGTTAAAAAAAATAATAATAATAATTTCATGCAAAAACAATGCACGTAACGTCGATCATAACCTGAGTTTGTTTGATTTGAACAAGAAGCTCCTTCTGTGCAGAAAACGCTTCTTTAAGAATACTCGTAATATCCTTAACCTGTCCGCCGATCTTATCCGCTGAACCGGAGACCTTATCGACATATTCGGTGATCAGATCGTCGAATGCGACGATCGACGGTTCAGATATGGCTGATGTGGCGTCGAGTGTTGTGGCAGCTTGTGGCCTAGAACGGTTGGAAAAGATTTCGAGACGCGTTACGGCTGCCTCTAACCTCTGTATTATATTTTCAGCCATTGGAGATTTGTTCTGTAAATTGGATCTGGTGTTTGTTTATGATCAATGAAGGTGACGATTTTTTTGCTTTTTTTATACGTTGCAAACGGTTGGGGGGTTTGCTGGTAGTTAGTTATATAGGGAGAATAATAATAATAATATTAATATTATTAATATCCGGTGGTTGATTGACACGTGTCGTCTAGAGTTGGTTAGTTTTGTTGAATAAACTAATTATTTTTATTTTTGTATTTTTTTTTTAAAAACAACTTTTTGTTAAACAAACAGCTAACTAGAAGCCAAATATTCTGTACGTGACTCCCAATGGTCAAGTGGAGCCCTAGCCGGCCTAACCTGGACGGACGGAGCCCCTAGCCCACTAGCCACCAGTTTCGGGGAAAACCTGATCATCCACCAGTCCGAAAGCACAACAATGAAATAATAGGTAAAACACGACACTCTCAAGAATCGAACCCATGACTTGGGTCTTCTATCATTGAGCCATGAAAAAACAGCTTTTATTAATGAAAACTACCCGTCGGCAAATCGGTATTAAGGGCGAAAGCCAAAGAACAAGAAAGAAAAACTCATACATTAAAAGTTTTTTTTTTATTAATGCCAATCTAAACATCCAACCTAGAGTGGTTTTTGATCCAAAGGAAACTAAACGTCTTAATAATGTTGCCCCCAAAATTTTTTCATCTCGATTGGAATATTATTAAAGATCCAGTCATTTTAAACTTTCCACAAAACCTAGCATACTATGATGATTATGGACTTGATGCAACTTCTTTGGGGTACAATTTATGCAACTTGAAAAGATCTTGCACTGAAAACGCATAAATAGGTTGTATTTTGCACCGGGAGTTAATGTGTTGCCAAACGATGGCAACCACATAGGATGAAGTGAACACGAGTATTATCACTCAACCATTACATATGTTTAGTGAGTGTATGTGATGAAAGTATGTTGTCTGCATGATACACTATCACTATCACTTGACAATAATATGGCCTAACAGATGGATATTTATTTCAGGATTAATAGGTTAATTTTTAATCATAATGTAACAATAAAGGTTGTGTTCTCAGAAGATTGGATTACATCATGTGAGAGATTAATCGAGCTCAGATGGCGGTTCAATCACGAGTCAAGTTCCTCCTTGACGTTCCAGCCATATCATTTTTTAAAATCTTTAATCTCCATAACCAACCCAACTACATGCTAGAGACAAAGGAACTACTATTATCTTCAATATATGAGTGTGTTTAGTTTACATGTAGCAAAGAGTTTAGGTGACAAATTACATATAATCACTCTATTTACAACTTCCTCCATGGGGACATTTTGATAGTAAAGCGTTCGGGTATGAATTATATTATATATCATCATATTAGCTAGAAAGAACAAATAAATCGCGATAGCTAGACTCACATACACACTTGAGAAAGCTAGTTTGTAGAAGGTACTTTATTTGCAGCATCCACGCCTGAACTGAGTGTAGCAGTGTCTCTTGGCGGTCGAGATTCCTGCAAGATGTAAATCACTTATTTGTGACTGTTTTTTCACGTTTTCATAATGGGATCTATGACAAAATTACTATGTATTTCCCTCTTAAAAAAGCTGGCAAAAACTTACCCAAACTCTAGTTTTAATTTGATGCCTAAATGACTCGTTTAAACGAAACAAAATTATTTTAACATGTAATATACAAATTATCAAATGTTAAAATAACCAACAAACCGGAACAACCCCTAGACACATCTTAATTCTTACATACGGTTCACCCTCCAAACCGAAGCAGATCGAGTAGTTTGGCCGGTTTGAGATTTATACAGTTCAGTTTACAGCTTGAAAAAACTGGGTTCAACAGTTTAATTCATGGTTTGAAACTTGGAATCGGTCGTCTAAACCAAACCAACCGTTTACCTGTGTTATTTAACTTTTTATCGTTATTGGGTTGGAATATGCAGATATGAATATGCTTATTACTACTCATGAACCATCTATCAAACTGAACCGTTTTGGCAGGTCCAGCCTACCTAACCAACCCGGCCGTTTGATTTGCCCTCTTTTTCAAAACCGTAGTTTAGCTGTTCAACCCAGAATTTCATCAAAATTGGCTGAACCGAACCGTGTCTAAAACGAGTGAGGAAAAGTAGTTTTGAGAAGACTCACTGTGCGGAAAGGGAAATCATCTGCCTCGAGCATGTGTACAATTTGGCCCATTTTCGGGCGCTTATTTGCATCCATATCTATACAACGAAGGCACACCAACAATACACGCTTCAAAGATCTAGAAGCTGGTTGTACACTAATCTTCGGGTCTAGTAACTCTTCCCCTCGACGACTTGCCACCATTCCTCTAAACCAGTCAACCAAATTCATCTACAATAAATCCACCAAAAAGAGTTAATTACTTAACATATTTATTACCACAGGTCCACCCTGCCCGTTTCAACCCATACTAGAAAATTACATGTTTCAACCCGTACTAGCCAATGACATGTTTCGACGCAAACTTATTTTGACCCGTTACTGCACTCGTACAGACAATGACATGTTTCAACCCGTACAGACATTACCAAACCCGCACATCTTGCATATCTATTTCAATATTATACTAAAAAGTACCTCTCCAGGTGCTCGAGAATAATCGACAGGGCTTCTTCCTGTAACTATTTCCATGAGTAAAACACCAAAACTGTAGACATCACTGCACTCATTTAGCATTCCTGTGCTTGCATAGTCAGGTGATACGTATCTGGAAATCAATCATACGCGTTTTATAATAAGATGAAAAAGTCTTGAGAAAATTTGAAGGTAAAAAGGAAGAATTGTGAAGTTGCTAACCCGAATGTGCCCATAACTCGTGTGGTCACGTAGCTTTTCTCAGAGCCTAACAACTTAGCAAGTCCAAAATCAGATACTTTCGCATTCCAATTTCTATCTAGGAGAATATTGCTTGATTTAACATCACGGTGTACAACTTTTGGTTCCAATCCTTCATGTAAATAAGCCAGTCTAATGCAATTAAATCATGTTAGATCACAAATCATACACATTAATAGTGACTGATGATGAAATTAAATTCTTAAAATTATAAGATATGAAGGAAAAAGTTATGAGCATACCCTTTTGCAGTCCCAATTGCAATCTTCATTCGGATGTCCCAAGTTAACGGGCTGATCGGTCCAACATCCCCATGCAACCATTGCTCCAAATTTCCATTGTCAATATACTCGTACACAAGCAACCTGCATGAGAATGTATCGATTGGGTTTGTTCTATCTTTCGTTGATCAAATGGGTTAAAGCTAAAATATTTAACAACAAAGCAAACGGGTCATAAGTCATCTAAAATGTATTCTAATGCATAAACCCTCCTAAATCAATTTATTAAAACAAGTTGGAGTCAATCACATCTATCACTAACTATTTTTAAACTAAAAGAACATGCTTCCAAGTTGTCCCGACCGGCTTAACTTGTGCCTAACAGCTTGCTTGTTTTTGACATGTTACCCAACCCGTTTGACCCAATTCTAGTTGCCACCATATAGATGAAAATCAACCCAATATGCAAGGCATCCCTACCTTTTATCACCATCTGCACAAAATCCAATAAGACCCACAAGGTTTTTATGCCTTACTTTTCCAATTGCTTCTACCTCTACCTTGTATTCCTTCTCTGCTTGGCCCCTACAAAATTACAAATAACATTCAAGTCAGATAGCAAGCAGTACATGCTGCATTATTTTTGTCATAAAAGTTTTAATTATGCCTAGGTATGGGAATATGGGATTTAATACTTTTACACAAAAAATAATAATCATTAATTAATTAATATTAATAAAACTAATAGGAACAAATGGTTAGCACCAAGAGTAACGGATCATCTACTCTTAAAGTCTCCTCGAGCCCCATAACTAAACAAATGAACAGTTGGTCTTTGCTGCAGATCAAAGGAATAGAATATGACCAAACTTTTTTTAAATAAAAGAATAATAAAAGTATTAAACATATGCAACAGTCTGTATCCTAACTATGGGAAATGTTTATATAATATTTTTTGCACCAATGACCATGTGATCCAATTTCTAATTTATTCAATGTAGATTTTATTCAGATCCCATTTTCCAAAGATGAACATTATTATTTATTTTAATTTTTTAACTTTTATGTTTGGATTTCTATATATAAAAATAAAATATCTGTCTTTACAACAAATAAAGACATTCAGCTAGGTCAAGGGCCTCTTTAGCATAAAGAAGTTGGAGGTGTAAAATTAAAGAAGATATGAAGGGAATAAAGATAATGTAATCATTCAATATAAAGAAACTAAAATTGAAAGTAGGTAATTAATCCCAAATCAAAGCTCTTCCTTTTCTTTTTTTTCATAAAGATTTGGATAATAAAGTTACCATTTGCTTTAGGTTTTTAAGTGTGACAACTCGTCCGAAAAACTACTATTATTGGATTCGATCTAAAACCTCTGCTAGAGCGACTCAACAACGAAAGAAAGAAAAGAAAAAAGAATTATGTAGTGAAAAGAAAAGGATCGGAAATGAAAGATTTAATTAAGTACCGTGATCACGACTTTCAAAGAAAATAAAAATTTTATGTATTAAAATTATTTACTTTCAAATCTCAATCTCTAAAACTTGAAAGGAAGGAAATAAACATAAATTATGCTTCCATTTCCCTTGAAATCTCTCAATTTTTTTTCGCTTAAAAAAACGGTGAAACATGATTTTTCTTAACATCGTTTAAAATGCATTATTTTCTATCGTTAAATGAAACTCGGGAACAGAGTAACGTAAAATGTACAACAAACATAAAAATAAGTTATCATTACACGTCATCATCATTTACTAATAAAACATTTAATCACATTCAATCATACGAAATATCTTTAGTTATTTATCAGATCTAAGAAATTAATAACTATAAATAGAAATTTTTTAAATTAAAATAAAAAATAATAAAAGAAAACTAACTTGTTATTCATGAGATTCTTAACAGCAACAACAGAGCCATCACGTAACACACCTCTATACACAACCCCATACCCTCCTTCACCAACCACATTCTCCGTCGCAAAACATCTCGTCGCTAATTCAAGCTCATTCAACCCATACCATCTCCCAAACCCTAAATTACTCATATTCTCAACCGACGACGCATTACTCGTACCCGATTCATTACTAGCAGAGCTTGTATTTACCATTTTACCCTCCACAACTTTTATTATCGGTTTAATCTCCACCGTCCGATCATCTTCATCATCTTTTTTTATTGTTTCGGAAACTAACGGAAGCAGACCTGAGCTGTGCTTTACGCGCATCCGACGACGTCGTTTGGAGTTTAAGCTGCGACGGATGCAGAGGAAGATTAGGATGAGGATTAGTGTTACGATTATTACGGTGATAGAGATGATGACGTAGAGTTTTTGGCCGAAGATGGGTGTTTTGGAGGTGAGGCTAACGGCGTGATCGGACGACGGTGTGGTGGTGCCGGAATCCGCCATTGTTTCCGGCGAGATGAGATGGGTGTGTGAGAAGTTTAGTTTAGTTTAGAGAGAGAGCATATTATTATTATTTTGTTTTAGAGAGAGAAACAGAGGGTTGGTTTTAAACGGACATAATAATGGCGGAGTGAGTGTAGTGTTGTGGTGACAGACAATGGGCTTTATATATTTTTTTTGGGATATTATTATTTTGTTTAAATAAAATTGTTGATATTATTTTTATATTACCGTTGAGGGATTGTTATATATTGGTTAAATGACGAAAACGCCACCGGTGTCCGTGTGCTAGTATTTTTGAGTTATCATCATGGCTGTAAACAAATCAAACGTTCGGTGAACAGTTCGTAAACCGTTCGGCGGAAAGTTCGTTTGTGTCTGTTTGTTTAATAAATGAACGAACACGAACAAAAAATTCCGTTTGATTAACTAAACAAACAAACACAAAAAAATGTCTCGTTTGTTTGATTGCGTTCGTGAACATTCGGCAATGTGTTTGTTTACGTTCGTTTATTTATATCCGTTCATGTATGTTTGTTTATGTTTGATCACTAGTTAAAACTTAGGATAATTATGAACTTTTGAATTAGGAATATCATGTATTCATACCTATGCCAAAGTAATTTTAGATAATTATGTCTAAGTTAGTACAATTTGACTTATTGACATTGTTTAGTAGATGTACTTTGTCTAACGGTTAATATTAACAATGTGTTTTTTAGTTAATTGCATATTAAATGTTTGTTTTTGTTTGTTTGTGTTCAAGACCCGTGTTCATGAACAGTTCGCAAACAACTGAATTTCTTAACAAACAAACACAAACATAGAATTATGTTCGTTAGTGTGCTCATGAACGGTTCGTTTGTCCAAGAAACCTTAACAAACAAACACGAACAAAGCCCTGTTCGTGTTCGTTTGGTTCGTTTACAGCCCTAGTTATCATGTAAAAGCTAACAAAAATAAGAAGGATAAGAAGTCATTCGAGAGTGACATGTGTTTAAGTAATAAACAAATGGGAATGATAGTTTTGTCAAAACAAGAAAAATGAATATACACATGCAAGTTAGGCTGATGGGTGTACAGACGCCCCAACCCCCGTCCCACCCCTTTTTGCCCCGTCCCAGACGCAAACATCGCCCCCCTTCCATGTCCTCCCCCGTCCCTTCTTCCCCCATCTCCCATGTCTTGCTCGGGACATAAAGGACGATCCAATCCCCTTTTTTCCTTTTTTTTTTTTTTTTTGATTTGAACCACTAGGTATTTTTGTTTTTATTGGATGGTTTATAAATTTGAGACATAGCATTGTGGTGTCTCCACACCCTTGCCATGTCTCAACCAAGAGAACATGAGAGCTATCCTAGGTGGCATCCTAGGTGGCATTGAGACATGAACATTCTCATGTCTGCACACCCCATAGCCTTATATGTTATTTTCCCGATTTTTTTTAAACATCCGTAACCTTTTTATACGTCATATTAAAAAAAAATATATGCCATAAAATCAAGTGTCTTTTCATCTTTAATACGAGTAGCTTATTGTTATACTTTTTAAAGAAAAATTGAAAGCTTAGTTGTGTAAGACACAATGGAGAACAATGCAATGAATTTCAAACTAAAAATGCAACTAACAATAGAGTATAAAACACAATGAACAGCAGAATAAAACATAATGAAAGACGTATTAAAAACACAATGAACATCAAACTAAAACACAATTGATATTAGACTAAAACACAATAAACAACAAAATAAAACACAATATTCACCAGAAACGTAAAACCGAGCTGCGCAAAACACAATAAACAACGTAAAACATAATGGAAAACATACTAAAAACACAATGGATAAAGTTAAATCATGTATAGGCTAAAAAACACAATGAACATATTTGTAACGCACACGTGCATACTATAACACAATGAATGAGTAGAAGACACAATGAAGAATAAAACCCAGTTAACGTGGATTTTTTTTTTTCAATTTTAAGGTAGTAAGTGGTACTCAAATTAAACATAAAAAACGCCCGTTAATATGGTGAATTATTTTTAAAAAAAAAATATCGTATGAAAAGACTATAAACATTTTTAAATGATGTAGAAATTGACATGTGCCTTCATTGTTAGCTTCATTACAAATGTAAAGAAAATCTTCGATAGGAGAATAAGCATTAATAATGCGAGTAAAAGCATCGATCGATAGAAAGAGAGAGAATTAGGAATGTAAGTATGTAACTAATATTATTTGAGTTTTTGGGATTCATTTGTAGAGAGAGGCTATTGTACAAAGCCTTCTTAACATACAAAGTGTGAGAAGGATTTCCAGTCATTGATTAGGGTTAAAAACTAGCAGTGGCACGATCGTAATATCTAAACTTAATTAATGTTCAGTAAAACAAACCAAGGGTAGATTAGGGAATATAACAATAAAGTTTTTCAGTTTTTTCTCTTAACAACTCCTAATTCAGATTTCCTTTTTTACGGTTATGCATAATTTCGTCAATCAATTGCACGAAACAATCTATTACAGGGAATCATTTCAAAAAACACAAAAAATATCGATTACAGAGCATGGTTAAGAAACGTAAATCAAAGAAGATGAAAGTTATAAATATGCGTCATCGTTGTCAATAACTTTTGATTTTAATGATAAAGTATAATTAAACCTAAAAACATGTAGGTTTAACAGATGATGAAGGAGAAAGAAGAAGACGAAAGTTATAAACGTGTGTCTGTTAAATGTTATTATAAACAAAACGCATGTCCAAATTATTATTATAAACAAAACGCATTCACAAAAACCTAAACAAAACGCATTCACAGAAACACAAACAAAACGCATTCACAAAAACATAAACAAAACGCATGTCCAAATTATTATTATAAACAAAACTCATTCACAAAAACCTAAATAAAACGCATTCACAGAAACATAAACAAAACACATTCACAAAAACATAAACAAAACGCATTCACAAAAATATAAACAAAACGCAGTGACAAAAACATAAGCAAAACGCACGTTGATATAAACAAAACGCACGTTCTAAATGTAAAACGCGTGTATATAATCAGATCTTCTCCTTATTCATTCTCTTCTTGATCATCAAAAATCTTCTCCTTCTTCATTCTCTTCACTACCTCCTTGATCTTTTGTTTCTTCTGTAATTGGATATAATCAATAAATAAAACTTAATCTCTCATTATCAATTGTAAAAAACATTTTAAAAAATGATTGAAAAAACAGAGCATAATGACTAATATCCTGGAAATACAAGATTATCAAGATCTACACTTGAATCATAAGCAGACATGTTTAAATCTGCATAAACATAATCAAAACATTATCAATACTATTGTTATTTTGTTAATTACTGGAAACTAAATTGCAATACTATTTTTAATAATGAAAATCGAATGCAGATCATCTCGTAAATTTCTTCAAAATGTATAAAATTGAGAATATGTTTAAGTCGTAAATGCAATCAATATTACTATATTTGAATCTAAATTTGAAATCGAAAAGTAATATGAATATCATTGACATTAAAAACGGGAAATGATATCGTGATTACAGGGGAACTGGTTGTAAATCAAAATGTCTAAACTACCCTTATAATGAACTGGGATTAAGTTTACTAACCCTAACTCTAGTTTACACGTGTCATTATTTGGTGGCTTCCTACACTTTGCAAGTTAAGGTACTTTGTACCCAATACTTTCTCTTCATTTGTAATAACTAGTCTACTATCTTAGTTTCTAAAACCTTTAATATGTAGCCCAATATTCATGTAATCCAAACCAATTTTTAACACTTGGCTTTGGGTGTAATCGCAAACCAAACCATTATCTACAATTTGAAAATTACGAAGCAGATTAACCAAAAACTAAAAAAAGGTGTTTCTAACCAAACCATAAACACTCCTGCATGTGAGATTAAACGTTTAACTCGATGTGTTATTTTGTTTATATGTATCTTTTTTTGTGAGGGTTTAAATGATTGTGTATCATCAATACACATGTGAGATTAAACGTTTGGTTTCTCCTAACACTTGACCCTTTGTTATTAAGAAAAAGAAAGCACCTGAAACTATAGAAAATGATATACATAATCGAGCATGAAGTATTGAAAACACGTCGAAAATGGGAGTGGCCATTGTCTAAACCTTGTTTGAAACTATGAGAAATAACTTGAAGTCATGATAAAAGTTATTCGAACTCTTAAAACACTTGAAATCTATACTATATTACAAAGCATTTAGGAATGATACCAACACAATTTAAGTAAACACTATATTTTATGCTTATGGTAAAACAACTTAATGAAATTAGTAAAGGGGTAAAGTTGTCTTTCTACATGAATACTTAAGTTGATTATGAAATAGAGTTAAACGTTAGAGTTTAATGTAAATCCAAACAAATCATTAATAAATATGAAAGGTAATCCAAAAGTTTAATAACTAAAAACTTTGATTTCTTTTCAATATAATCTATGAATTAATTAAAATCTAATGATAAACTATGCCATAGACCACTGTTCAAATCAGTGGTCTATAATCTAACTAGTTTATACCCCGGGAGCGTCCCGGGTTGAGAAATCTAAGTAAAGTGAATAAAATTATAAGTATCTAAACTATAAAAATGGCATCTATGTATCAACTTACATTAGATACTTTAAAAAAAATATATACCAAAAGATCTATTTCACCTTACAACATCAACACCTAAAACAGAATATTAAGGGGGTGTTTGGGATTGATTATTCAAAACAGATTATGCGTTTTGGAAAAGCAGGGGTGAAGCTGCTTATAGATTATTGCGTTTTGATAGCTTAAAAAACTGATTATCTGTGTTTTCAAAACGCAATCCAAACACTAAAAACTGATTATCTGCGTTTTCAAAACACCATAATCTAAAAATCAGATTTAAAACGCAATCCCAAACACCCTCTAAGATCCCAAGCACTTCAATGGGACATAGATTGTTTAGCACCAATACATTCAGTCAAAGGTCTTTAACTGCATACAATAAGATTTGAGCTATTTCAGAATATGGTAGAAAAAGAAAACATAGTAATTACCTGTTGGAGAGCGTCCCGGGTTGAAATATCTAATATGACATAATAAAATATCTAATATGACAACATAATTAATGACTTGCCAATATATGATTAATGAATAATATTATTATTATTGTTATTATTATTTTAAACAAATCTCTGCCATAAGTTATCATATTCTAATATAAAAAAAGGGTAATTGGGTCGGGTATCACCTACTCCCAGGCCCGACCCAAACCCATAAATTTTTTTTAAAACTAATTCCAAACCTGACACAATGCCTGTCGGGTTACAAAAAATAGTCGTTTTTTCTCCGTTTTTTATATAGCATAATGGTACTCGTTGGAAAGATAATAAAATGCTCGTTAATTTGGTGCAATTTTTTTCTTTAAAAAATCTCGTATATAAAAGATATAAACGTTTAAAAGTTATGAGAGAAAACATGAGAGAGAAAATAATAAAATTTTAATATTTACATTTAGTAGATTAGGTATTTAATAGATTATGTTAAATCATATTTAAACCATATTTATTCTTTTTTTTAATTGGTCTAGAGTTGCCACATTACATCCTATGTGGCATCTCTCAAAAGAGAGATTGCATAATATTATGACATGTCATAAAAAATGCTTTGGTTTATTATAGATATAGATATAGATGATAAATTAGACTTGCGAAACTTTTTATGATGCTCAATAAAACGCTTCATTGGAACAAATTATGTTACATTCATAAATAATCCTTTGAGGAAATATATATTAGAAAGAATCGGAGTTTAAATTTATTGCTATGAAGTTAGTTAAAATAAGTTAAACTAATACAACCTGAGATTTTGTTAAATTTTAATGATGATGCTTAAAAAAATATTCCATATGAACAAACTATTTTATATTCATAAAATAAACCTTCTAGGAAAGGGTAGGGTTCCTGTAGGAAAATAGTTTTGTGTAGGAATGGTAGAAAGTGTTTTCAACCGTTTGATCTACAAATGAATGGTTTAGATTAAAAGTTTAGGTGTTTTAAGATTATACTAATTATAATTTAATAATTATGGATAGGATAGTCCAAAAGGTTTTTTAAAAGAGGGCATGAATGCCATTTTATTTTTTTTATATGGAAACCGTTTAATTACATCCCTTAATTCACATCACTTTTTCTCTTTTCTAAATCTTGAATTATAATAGATTATAATTGTTTCTCTCTCATATTCACTCACCCCTCTCTTCTCTCTCACGTAGAAACAAGTCAACAACCAGGTTTCTTTCATCTTCATTAATATTCACCTTCTTAGGGCCGGCAATTTAGACACGAACACGATAACCTGATACGAACCTACACGATTTTAATAGGTTTCGTGTTTGGCCTTAACAGGTTTCGTGTCTATAACAGGTCGACACGTTAAGACCTGTTTATTTTTGTGTCGTGTTCGTGTTTACCTGTTTCGTGTTCGTGTCTTATCGTGTACGTGTCTTAACAGGTCTTGTCGTGCCTTATCGTGTTTTTTATCATGTCTTGTCGTGTCTTATCGTGTCTTGTCGTGTCTTATCGTGTCTTGTTGTGTTAACTTATTTTAGTATGTGTTCCTTATCGTGTCTTGTCGTGTCTTATCGTGTTAACCTGTTATACACAGGTTCGTGTTCGTGTTTGAAAAAAATGACACGATTAGGTTTCGTGTTGTGTTCGTGTTTACAAGTTTCGTGTTCGTGTCTTAACAGGTTCGTGTAACCTGTTATGCCAGCCCTACACCTTCTTTATCTTGATAAAATCGACTTCTTCATCTTACTAATCGGTGGCTTCCTCATCTAAAACTCATTCTTCTTGTCTTGTTTTACAGATCAGAGCCGATAAACACTATACAAGGAACAAAAAAACCCTAACCCGGTGTTTTAATTCATACGCCATCGACCACCACCGAATAACATGGAGGGAGATCAGAAACCACCACACCATACATCTACCCTGACTGGTACCGACCGACAGTTTATGTTTATTTTCTTTTATTAATTAATTTTTTTAATGGTGTTTTATGAATTTTGAGGATGAGTTTATTTGAATAGTCATTGTTAGGGGAATATGCTTTGTTGTTGGGGAATATGCTTTGTTGTTGAGTTTACTAGTGTTTTTGATTCTGCAATGGTGTTTTTGATTCTTTAATGGGATTTCTAGTGTTTTTTTGTATTTCAACAGTCATCATTAAATTTAATCCAGTTGTTTCACAATCCACTTCCTATTTGATTATTTTATTCACATATCCTTAGTTTGAAGGTAATCACGCTACGGTTTATTTATTTATTTATTTTTGTTAAGTAGTTCCACTCCCTATTTAATAATTTTAACTTTTACCCCGTAATTGATACAATTTTGATTCACACAACTTTGCCATAATTGATAATTTTAACTTTTTAATGGTGTTTTATGAATTCTAATGGTGTTAAACGAATAAGTAGTATTTTATACGATTAAGTAGTGTTTTACAAGATCGAATAGTGTTTTTGTCTTCGGACACTATAGTTTGCGGAATAATGGTGTTTATTCGTTTTTTTGTGAAACTTTCAATTTTGGTGTAATTGTAACACCCCAACCGATGGCGGAAACATCGAGGTGTCACGTAAGAATGATTGTTCAGTAGCACATGGTATTCAAGTTTTAATTGAAATGTAATTAAAGTAAAATATCCAAAATTTGAAATACATAACAAAGTCTTGAATGAAAATCTAGAACATCAAATAACCAATTAAAGCATAAACTTCAGTTATCTCCTCATGCTAGCTCTAGACTTCAAGCATCAGTATTTCCTGTTGAGTTTGGAAAAATGGGGGGGGGGGGGGTCAACTAGAAGTTGGTGAGAATACATAAGCCATGTCAAGCAATTAAGTTTTAAAAGAATAAATGTTTAGCAATTCATACGTCTAATGTAAGTTTAAGTCTACATGAATAAACATGAAGTATAGTATGCACATAATCAAACCTCCGACAAGTTTAGGTCCATCCCGCATCCACGGTTCACCTTAATATAACGTTGGAACGATAACAATCTGTCACACCCTCAAAATCCACTTGCGGAGTTTTACCGCGAGGCGCATGACAAACCAGGATCCAAACCAACGATCACAATAAACAAGTCTAAATGAATATAAATGCAATTTCAAAACATAGTTTAAAAATCCCGTTTACAGCGGAAGCTTATTCAAAACAATTATTCAATAATAACCCAATGTTCAATGTTTGTAAATCATGCAACTCTAGCTAGACGCCGTGCAGACGCGTGCGCCCTAGTTCCATTCGTGCTACCTTAGCGACCTGAGAAAACATGTAAAAGTTTACGTCAGCACAAAAATGCTGGTGAGTTTACAGGTTTTGTATCCAAGTACCAAGTCCACCTCTCCATACTATAATAAATCGAAAACCAGTATACGCTAGCTAGGCGTACGTTTTGTTACTACCACGATTGGAAAACCATTACTAACGCGAATACCAAAAGTATGCCCGATGTATGTTCCTGTTGTTCCTGTTGTTCCTGTTTGAGACAATATGCACCCGCCGACCCTCCAAGTCGACGAGCGGGGTTGGTCACTCCCAATAGCGCTATTCACATTTCCCCGTTGTGCAAACCCGCACATTCATGGTTCCCCCCGGGACTTCCAAAGATCGTGTAGTACACAATAGAAACCCATAGTATGACAGTAGTTACCAAATATAGTTTTAACACATGTTTTCTCCCCCGAAAGTATAAAACCAGTTTAAAAGAGGGGCCGTAAACTCACCTTAACGTGCAAGCAAAGAATCCGAACAGCAAGCAATATATGCTACCGACACCCTAATAACAGTGTCGCTTAGTGAGTATAGGCGTAATATCATTACCCATATAACTCGTTTGTCCAAGGCGTTTTAAATGTTCAAAAGTGTGTATGCG
This sequence comes from Ambrosia trifida, assembly GCA_028751855.1. Taxonomy (NCBI): domain Eukaryota; kingdom Viridiplantae; phylum Streptophyta; class Magnoliopsida; order Asterales; family Asteraceae; genus Ambrosia; species Ambrosia trifida. Next base: position 114,152,863 of record CM054122.1, read on the forward strand.
ACGCCTAGTGATTCTACATGCAATAGTAAACCCTACGGACCCGTTGGTGAATACGTTGGTTACAATTAGTTTCTACATTCCGTATGTGTCTCAGACAAGTGTACTTCAGTTTCATGTCAATTCCATACCACCTAAGACCTCAATTAATCACAGAAGCACATAATACACAATCTGTGTTTTCAGGACAGATTGTGCGCCATCAAAACTAATTTATTTAAAATAGCAAACCAGTGAGTTAACCTCCCAAATTTTTACTGAATTTACTTTGGGATTCACTCGACAATACCTATTTTTGTTTTGTCTCAATTCCAAACACAAAAATTATGAAAATTCGTACAACACAGCTAGGTCCAGAAAATCTCCTCAACAGGTCAGTTTAGTAGGAAAATTCTTAACAATTGTGTATTCATCCAAACGAGATGAATCCACTTGGAAAAGCTCTATTTTTCCAGTATTGACCTACTGTAAAAATCTCATAATCTAATTCCTTGTAAATCTCAAGTTATGACCATTTAAAGTTAACCCAATTTACAAATCCGAAAATCTGATATGACCCCTAATCAATTAAAATTCCAAAAACGACTCAAACGACGTCCAAATTCGATGGTTTTGCCCATTATGAAAAGCTAAGACCTTGTACGTTACAATCATGCAAAGAATCGATCAAATCAATTGTTTTCAAGCCACGAAACAGACCCTACAAGTCGACTTTCAGAATCTGTCCAGATTCTGATCGTACAATATCATCAATTATATCAAACCCTAGTTGCATATTATCAATCAATAATACCTAATAATCATCATACAACTTTCCTAATACCTATTCCCATCAGATCCTATTATCAAACATGTCAAGATCAAAGCTTTTAAGATCAAAACACCAATAACTTGCGCAACAAGCATCCTATGATGTTACTACGCGTTTATTAATAGGTTTAATCCGTTTAATCTTCAAAAAGACTCATGTTTTAATGTTTATTAAATCCAATCAGACCTGGACAAACTTGTTATAGGATTTTTACAATAAAACATAAAGTAAAAAGCATAAGAAATCATGAGTTATACCCTTAGCTCTTCAAATCAATCAATCGCGCGCCTTGGAGCCTCCCAATTGATGATCTTAAGCCTTAGCAGGTGTTTTTGGAGTGAAATATTCGTGTGGGGCAGTAAGGGGGCGATTAGGGTTGAGTATGAGGGCTGCATGGGAGTTAAAGATGTTTAAATATGAGTTTGAGGCGGTTTAAACCCGTCAGTCCCCTTCGCGCGGCCGCTCGGAGCCTGTGAGCGGCCGCTCACAGGTCCGAGTGGCGCGCTTTTGTTTCGTTTCGCCTCCCGACGCGTTATCCTTCGACGTTTTCGTTATTTCGAACCGTAACAAGTGTAACCCCATGCGTTAAGACCCTAATCAACCTCATACTCCACTTTTAATAATTTTTATTAACGTGTTCGGTTTAGGTTCACATAATCACGTATGGTTTTCACATAAGTTTGTCAGATATCACCGAGACACATAAGTTTATTATTCACCAACGTCCGAGGTTCACTAATCATGCAATCACACGTTAACTCACACAAGGAGTCAAAACCCGACCCACACAAGGAGTCAAAGCATCTCCTAACCCGAGATAATGCTCGTATGTCCTATCTAGCTATCTAGATATCCCTCGTTAAGTATAATATACGCGTGACTCGCTAAGGTAGACTTTAATCTAGACCATGTTGTTAACCAGAATTTGCCGGGTGTCACACAATCACCCGCGCTCCCCATAAAAGATGGTCAACGAATCTAGGTGGGATTGTCAATCCAATAGATTTATCATTAAATATCGTCGGTTTGGCCACAACTAATGATTATGTAAGTTTAAGTTTAAGTCTAATAGTATTTGTCTAAGTCATGAGGCATTAAAGTTTACAACTAGACATGTATGTAGAATTGCTTAAGTATAAAGTTTCAAGTATAAAGAATTGCATAAACAAGGTTACGTAAACTCACCTTAGCAAAGTGTTAAGTCTCGTGAAATAGAATAAGTGTAGTCCAACGTTGCCAAGTATTACCCTATGTTTAAGGTAATAAATAAGTCTAAGTCTTTCTAGTCTACAAGCATTTTCTAGGGTTCCTAATTTGGGGATAAGTATTTGTTTAATTATTAATTAAATAAATTGTTTAATAAATAAAAGAAATTCGGAAAATAAATAAATAAAAGTCTTATTGTAGGTTTTTGATTAAGGATGGTCATATTGTAAGGTTTAAGTATGAAAATAATTTTTATAAAATTATTTTCTCAAAAATTGAATACTTAGTCTATTTATTTCTATTTGTCGAAATATAATTTTAATATCTAAACATATTAAAATAAAATAATTTTCAAATTAAAATTTGTATTTCTGTTTTAAATGGATAGAAATAATTTATGTAAAATTTTGGCATAAAAATATTGAAAAATGAATTTGTTATGATTTATTTAAGATTAAAAATAACAAAAATTAATTAAAAATATAAAATAAACGGTTTTTCTGAATTAAAAATCATTTCTGAAATATTTATTGTTTTATAAGTTTAGGATAATTTTTGTGGAATTTTATAAACTCGTTTATATATTTTTATAGAATTTTTGATTTATTAATGAATAAACTTTTAATATATTTTATATATATTAAATAAGTTATTTTTGTAAAACCAAAAATTGGGTAATAAAGTTTAACATTTGTATAACATAAAATAAATTTTATAGAATTTATAAATCCTTTTTGGTATTTTAAAACTATATTAAAAGACTAATTGGTTAAATATATAAATAAGAGGTTAAAAAAAAGTTTGCATGTGCCAGGACTCAATCTCGAGTCCCTGGCCAGTTCGGTTTTAAAATCACAATGTGACACCCGGCAAATTCCGATTAACAACGTTGTCTAGATTAAAGTCTACCTTAGCGAGTCACGCGTATATTATACTTAACTAGGTTAGTTGAGTCGTGTTACGGTTCGGGAACTGTTAGTTTAGTATAGAGGATCATTAGATGTTAGTCTAGAGGCTCATTAGATGTCAGTCCTTAACCAAGTGTACAAAGGGTGACGATTCGTAGAATCGTCAAAGCATAGGGAACATACAAGTCTCGAGTCCCGGGAATTGGTGAACGAGTGTGAATGTGTTTGTTTACATGTATTATGTGTTTATAATCATTATGTGACTTGTCGGTATGTGAAAATGTGTTAACATATGTTAAAACGGGGTTTAACGCGCAAAATACGCTGAACCAACCCCTATAGGCGATTAGGGAGGGCTTATCGCCTATAGGAGGGGCGAATGGGACATGCTATAGGCGAATAGCATGCTAATCGCCTATAGGGTAGGCGATTAGCAACCCTACTCGCCTATAGGAGCTGCGTAATCGCCTATAACGTGCTGGACGACTAAAAACGCCTATAAATACAATACTTGACCTCCTAAACTTCATATTAACAACCCTAGTCGTCCCACAACTCGTCCCAACACACACACAACCTCTGGAACACGAGTTTGGATCAAAACACAAGATTTCAAGCCTATTACATCAATCTATCATAAATCTAAGGTGTGGGTTTCATTCATGCAACCTTTAATAATGTTTTTATTGAATCCCTAATAGTCCAGACCTGTTTATAAACGTATGTGTCTTCTGAAATTCGTTAATAATCATTGTTAATTGGATTCTAACTATTATGCATGTTGTATGTGTGTTTATAATTAAAAGATAGGGTCTTTGTGATTCAAGAAGGATTGTTAGCATGATATTAAGGTAGTTACAGATTAATGATGATAGCATGTTGATGGGATCTGAGTAATTGTTCATTAGGGTTACGGTTATGCATGTTAATGTGATGTTTCATGCTATGTGTATTGTTTTGGGATATATGGTTGCATGCAGGGCTGATAGAACGAGGTTAAACGAAGGATTTTGATTGAAATATGTTTGATATGGTTGTTTGATTGATATTTGATGTTTACACACGTTCTGGATTTGATTTGGAGTGTTAAACGCGCGAAAAACCGGAACAGCTGTGCTATAGGCGAATAGGAACCCTAATCGCCTATACTATAGGCGATTAGGAGGCTATTCGCCTGATGGGAAACCCTAATCGCCTATAGTATAGGCGAATAGGGGCCTAAATGCCTTTACTTCATGCATTTACGATCCTAAATGCTAGTTAAGCCCTGAATTGCATGCCTTACGACGTAATCGCCTATAAACTCATGAATTGCATACCGCATGACCCTAATCGCCTATAGTATAGGCGATTAGCCTTCCTAAATGCCTGTTGACCACGTAATCACTAGTTGACTTTTCCTAATCGCCTGTACTGCTGCTGTAAGTGTAATTTAGCATTTCGGGACCCGATTGGACACCTAGGAACATGCTAGGAACCCCGTAACATACCTAATAACTTGGTAACATGTGTTCGGACTTATTTATGTGATACTTGAACTACGTGCTATAACTTGTTGGACTTTAACGTATGTTAAGTGTGATTGCATGATTGTATGTTTGTGAGTGCAAGAATAACACGAGGAGTCTCGGGTCACCAATGGGATGTCGAGTCTTGTACATTGGGTTAATTTAACGATCACAGTGTTTTCAAACGAACTTGGTTATGGTCTGGACATCTAGGGACTAACTAACCTACGGGTTATTAGTCTAAGTGCTTGTAACTGTCATATGTTAGGTCGCCGCTTTACGGGGCTAGCATAGCTTGCTGATCTCATTCGTATTTTCGAAGTAACGCAACCTAAGGTGAGTTTACGGCCCCTCTTTTAACTGGTTTCACTTTTCGGGGGAGAAAACATGTGTTAAACTTATGTTTTGGTAACAACTGTCATACTATGGGTTTCTATGGTTTACTATACGATCTCTGGAAGTCCCGGGGGAAACCATGAATGTGCGGGTTAGCACAACGGGGAAATGTGAATAGATCTATTGGGAGTAACCAACCCCGCTCGTCGGCTTGGAGGGCCGGGCGAGTGCATATTGTCTTAAACAGGAACAGGTTTACTATTCAGGCACAACATCTGGTTTGCGAGTTAGTAATGGTTTTCCAATCGTTGTAGTAACAAAACACACGCCTAGCTAGCGTACTTGGTTTACAAATTGATATAGTATGGACAGGTTGAACTTGATACTTTGATTACAAAACCTGTGAACTCACCAGCATTTTTGTGCTGACGTAACTCTTACATGTTTTCTCAGGTCGCTAAGGTAGCACTACGGAACTAGGGCGCACGCGTCTGCACGGCGTCTAGTTAGGATTGCATGGTTTTCAAACATTGAATAATTTGGTTTACTTTTGGATTATGTTTTGAGAATAAGCTTCCGCTATAATTTGGGATTTAAACTATGTTTTTGGAATTGCATATGTTCATTTAGACTTGTTTATTGTGATCGTTGACTTGGATCCTGGTTTGTCATGCGCCTCGCGGTAAAACTCCGCAAGTGGATTTTGAGGGTGTGACAGATTGGTATCAGAGCCAATGGTTATAGTGAACTAGGACTGCATGTAGAGTCTAGTCTATAGCCGAGTCGCACACACTAGACGATCACATAGTACTAAACATTATGGTGGATTACGTATGGCCTTGTCGGGGTGTCTCTAAATCATCTGACCTTCCTATGTTACATCATCCGTTCTATCTTAAGTCGGGTTACTTGCTTTCTAGGCAGTGTGGTATATTGGGGTAAATCGTGTACTCTTGAGATTTGTCCAAGGCTCGGACATCTCCCTTTCATACTCCAATAGAAACACTTGCCATAAACAATCGTAGCATTATGATGTATAGCTAAGAGTCTATGTCCGGTGATTTGAATTTTGAACTAGGAGAACACTTGGAGGACCATGTAGAGCGGTTTATCATTTTGGGTGCACACAAAATCATAAACCGAAATGCATGAAAGCCCTAGTGAGCTCTGGGTTTGAATGGATAGTCCTGGGTTGGATCTAGCTTTGATCTTGTGAACGCTAGTGGTTACCATTAGCTGCGAAACTAAATTTTCTCGTCCTTTTTGTCAGAATCATGTCTGGAGTACAAGGAGGACGTGGAGGTGGCCGCGCTGGTGGGCGTGGTGGTGGTCGTGGTGGTGGTGGTGTGTGACATTCGTCACCTTCGTCTTTCGTCAAAATGACAATAATAGCCCTTTAAATATTTCCGTTATAGTCCCTGAATGTTTCGTCGTTTTCAATTTAATTTTAAAACAAATTTAAAACTTATCATTTATATATTTCTTATGTATCGGGTATAAGTTTTAATCAAACGCGTATGTTGAAACGTATTCGTAAAAGATTTAAAAAAAAATTAGTTTTATAAAGTTTTAAAAACATTTTGGTTAACATTATCTAACTTGGTTAAAGTGTTATTAAGAAAAACTCAACCAAACTTTGATTATATCAAACTTAGTTAATTGTGAGGGACTAATTATGCCAAAATGTGAAACTTTTGAAAAGTTAAAATCCCTCCTCTTGGCTGCCACGGTTTTCCGGCAAGTTTTTTCCGGCCGCCGGAATATGCTCCGGCGAGCATTAATATATCCAAACACCAAGCTTTAACTCATTTTTATGGTTCCAAAACGTTTCTCCACTCGTTTCTAACCGTTGTAGGGTCTTTAAAGTCATTATAATCAGGTTTAAAACAAGATTAATCGGGTCTTAAAGAGGGTAACCGATCGGGTTTAAAGAAACGACCATAACGCTCGTTTAACTCGTCCATTACTTAAGCTAATTGCACCATTTGATTTCTGCACTTCTAAACATTCAAAACCCACCTTGAACGCATCATAATCGCGTCCAGAATACTCGTTAATCGGCTCTCAAAGTGCGGACCTGCATAACGACGATTCGAGCCTCAAAACACAATGTGAGTCCGTTTTTCTTATGCCGTTTTATTCCCCATATAGTTCCGAGCAAAAGCCCCATGGTTCCATAGGTTATTGTTGTCCGGACCGGGTTTATTAATCTAGGTTAGGGGTTAGGGTTTTGGTCTAGTTGAATGGGGAAGAAGATGATGTTTTAGTTATTACATAAATATAATTATTGTTTAAACTTTATAACATGAGAGGCTTGTGGTGTAGTGGTTGGTGCTGCTTGCTGACACAAAGGGGAACCGGGTTTGAACCCAGGCAACCCCACCTCCTTTTTTCGTTTTTTTTTATTTTAGTTGTTTATTCATTTTAGAATTGTATTATATTATATAAACTTAAAATATTCATAATAAATTCAATTTTTACCCAAAAATTATGAAAATTTAGGTGTAGCTTCTTGACACCTCATAGAAAATTGTCATATTTTTAGTTTTCTAAAAAATATCTATTTTTATGATTTTATTAATTTAAATTGTTTTAATCATAATTAATTGATTAAAAATTCATTTTTAATGGTTTTTGTCTCAAAATTTGTCATAAATTATTTCTAATTATTAAGAACTGAAATAAAAATTATTAGCTCAGAAAACATTTATTTTTATTAATTTTGCTATTTTTAATCATTTAAACATGATTAAATTCTATTAAATCAGTTTTAAATATAAATAGGTTTATAAAATTTATGAGAAAATTATGTTCATTTATTTACATCTTTAAGAATCCATTTTCTATAAAAATAACATTTTTGGATCATGTCTTGTATTTCTAATATTATTTACGTATAATTAGATATAATTAAACATTTATTTATTTATACAATTTAAACATCTATTTTATAAACATTTTTCTTATAAAATAGAAATACTCATATGGTTTAATGTCTTTATTACCTTTTGTTGGATCATTGTGTAACTCAAAATTATTTATTTAATTATTTATGATTATTGTGTTTATTTTAATTTAGTTAAAGTAACTAACTAAATTATTTTGTCTTAATTATTCAAACATATTTTTATCTAAATATCCAATAGGTAATAATTATATTATTTAAACCACATTTACAACCTTTCATATATTATTTGAGATATACAACTTTTACATTAACGCGACTGATCAGAAAAACTCTAATTCCCCAAATCGACTTAGCAAACCCTAATGCCTTAGACCCTAGTTACCTTAGGCTATTTTTTTAGACATTTCCTTATTAGTATGCTTACACATTATAGGTTGAATTCCTCGGAATTCCCATTACTTAGCTCACGACCGCTTAAGTGGATTTTGATCGCTTTCGCAAACTGTGAGTATATCTTTCCCCTTTTTACTATTTTACATTTCGGGGTGACTCATGTACTTACTATCAAGTTTATATTTCCTTTTACTAAAATAGCAATTCTTATGTGTGTTTGCTTGTGTTATTTTGTGTATCTATGACCTGTCAAATCATTAACCGCTGGGCGGCCTGGCATTTCAATGAATAGTACTATGGTTTATACCCTTGTGACTCTGTTGAGAGTCCTCATCATTGCTATGTATTACATTACTACTAGCGCATACTATATATATCTGCTTTCTTCTCTTAGGGTTGATTCGACCTGGATACCACTTATTACATAATTGCAAACAGTATACGACACATGAATTGCAAGACACTTTTCTACTATATTTATTTAAACAGGGTATGCTCACCAATACAATTTTTGTATTGACCAAAATATTTTGTACATGTTTCAGGTTGTTTTGAGACGCTTCTTTTAGGCTTTTGGATTTTATATTTCAGTCTTGTCTACATTGTATCTTAGCTAGACTTGTCACTTTAGAATTATTGTATCCTGTAATTTCATTTCAATGTAATAAATTATTTAATCAATGTATTCAAATTTACACTTTAGTCCATGAGCTATTGAACAATCGTCACTACGTGACACCTCGATGTTTCCGCCATCGGTTGGGGTGTTACAGATTGGTATCAGAGCCATGGTTATAGGGAATTAGGTTATTAGAGTGCCTTTTAGCCTAGACTATAACTAAGTTTACTTTCACGAGTCCTCTCGTGTATATTTCTCTTTATTCTTATATTTGCTTTCGAGATATTTTGGTTATGATTATTTCTCGTTATCCTTTCAATATTTTTCTTGGCGAAGAAGACGCTCGTATTTCACAAACGAAACGATATCATCAAGTTGGGAGTGATATCCATACCTTGGTGATTAGTTTCACTCCTCTATATGTTATTTATCTTAGGAATATATCTTTGAGATAGGAGTGACATCCACACCTCAAGGAGTATTTCCTTCAAAAAGAAACTTAACCACTAAGCTGGGAGTGATATCCTTAACTTAGTGATTGGTTTCATTCCACAATCGTTTTCGATTTTGCAATACATCTTTGAGTTAGGAGTGAAATCCACATCTCAAGGATCTATTTCCACATCTCGTTGATTATGAATTTTCTTAAATATTGATAATCTATTACATACGTTAATTTTATCATTCACGTCATTTTAAATCTTGGTCTTTCAAAACACATTGGATTTACACATACTTCATAAAATGGTTCCATTTTGCATTTTATAAACTTGTACTGCATATTTTATCAAATGTAAACCTTTGTTTTCATATGACGTAACCAATATATGTTTTCGAGAGAAACTTGCAACAAATAATAAGCCTTATAACATTTTTCAAACTCGACATCTCGTAAACACATGAAAATGTGTATTTACGAAGATTTTGCAAATAAACCTGTTTTGAATTTAAAACACACTTCGATTTCTAAAAATTTATTCTCATGCATTATTACTATTCTTTCAACTATATCACAAAGTTTGAGCAAACTACGTTTTTGATAAACGAAAATTTATCTTATTACACTCACACTCTTTCAGTCGCAAAACTTTCGGTTTAACAAAACAATGGACATATCTTTTATCAGAATGTTGCTAAATGTCTTTTATAATATAACGCATATATGTAAAATTACTAGATTTTAACTCACATGCCAGTAGGCAGTACACCCGTTCCGCGCACATTCATTTGCTGTAAATTTCATTATTTTATTCTTGCACCATTTTTATTCATAGTTGTTTTTTAACACATTATTTGTGATTATTTTCACATTGTCTATCTGTATTAATTCAACTCGTTTACTTTCATTTTGTACAAATTGTGCGATTTACTCGATTCATGTTACACTATTCTTTCAGTCGGAATTTTATGCTATACTTATATACTTACTTGGACGCATATTTTGTATGCATATTTTCTTTCCTGTTTTTGAGCAAAACCCTGTCATACTTTACATTATTTTGTTTATCATCATGGCCAACGAACATACTAGTTGATAACTCGTATGAGATCTAAGCCGGTGCCCACGTACGACTCGGATTAGAGTATTTCTTCAATCCGAGGGGAACGGTGTAAACCTCAGGATCTATCAATATGAGTGTTCAGAGTCAACGATGTGGACAAAAGTTACCGGTTAAGGGTGAACCCGAAAGGGAAGAACCTCTAACCATGTCTTATACTTACATATTATTCACATTACGGTTAAAGGGAAAACCCAGAAGGGAAGGACCTCTAACCATGTCATGATTGAACATTATTTCATTACAGTGGCTATTACATATGAGTTGCACGCATTTATTTCCAGTATTACTTAGGATAGGGTTATGGAAAAGCATAACACCTAAGTGTAAGGTAAATCGATGATTACGGTCCGGAACGCAATCATGGGCTTACAGGTACATGAGGGTGGTGTGTAATTCTAATCAGGTTGTTGGTAGACAATCAGTACGAATCCAAAGTATCGGGAGTGTGGTGGGTCAGCTGCGGTACACCCTATATATAAGCATAAACGATACTGCGGGAACGGACTAGGAGTCTAACCAAGAACCGACCCGTTACCCATTACTACCTCCTTATTAGATAGTTGACTAATAGCTATTATTTTCAATAAGAACGTTCTTACACGAGCTTCAATTCGTCCTCCTAGAGTCTTTCTCTTGATCACCCACACAGAGAACTAAAACCTTGATTAATTGAATTCTTGTTGCATACACTAATAACATTTAGTCAGAAACCTTTCTAAAGTAGGGGAGACTACCTTCCTCAGTGCCATTTCATTCACCAGTTACACATTCCCAAACCCTTTCTCATTTAAACTCTCAATTTTCTAACTATGGGGTAACTGTCAAAGATTTTGAAACTTTTACTTTGGGAATTAGACAATTATTTAAAATTTTGTCAAATCATAAATGATGGAATTTTCTTTTAAAAAAAAAATTAGTTGATTTTTACAACGCATTTTGTTTCATAGTAGCCTCCACTTGAAGGAAATTTCGAGACGAAATTTTCTAAAGTAGGGGAGACTGTGACATTCGTCACCTTCGTCTTTCGTCAAAATGACAATAATAGCCCTTTAAATATTTCCGTTATAGTCCCTGAATGTTTCGTCGTTTTCAATTTAATTTTAAAACAAATTTAAAACTTATCATTTATATATTTCTTATGTATCGGGTATAAGTTTTAATCAAACGCGTATGTTGAAACGTATTCGTAAAAGATTTAAAAAAAAATTAGTTTTATAAAGTTTTAAAAACATTTTGGTTAACATTATCTAACTTGGTTAAAGTGTTATTAAGAAAAACTCAACCAAACTTTGATTATATCAAACTTAGTTAATTGTGAGGGACTAATTATGCCAAAATGTGAAACTTTTGAAAAGTTAAAATCCCTCCTCTTGGCTGCCACGGTTTTCCGGCCAGTTTTTCCGGCCGCCGGAATATGCTCCGGCGAGCATTAATATATCCAAACACCAAGCTTTAACTCATTTTTATGGTTCCAAAACGTTTCTCCACTCGTTTCTAACCGTTGTAGGGTCATTAAAGTCATTATAATCAGGTTTAAAACAAGATTAATCGGGTCTTAAAGAGGGTAACCGATCGGGTTTAAAGAAACGACCATAACGCTCGTTTAACTCGTCCATTACTTAAGCTAATTGCACCATTTGATTTCTGCATTTCTAAACATTCAAAACCCACCTTGAACGCATCATAATCGCGTCCAAAATACTCGTTAATCGGCTCTCAAAGTGCGGACCTGCATAACGACGATTCGAGCCTCAAAACACAATGTGAGTCCGTTTTTCTTATGCCGTTTTATTCCCCATATAGTTCCGAGCAAAAGCCCCATGGTTCCATAGGTTATTGTTGTCCGGACCGGGTTTATTAATCTAGGTTAGGGGTTAGGGTTTTGGTCTAGTTGAATGGGGAAGAAGATGATGTTTTAGTTATTACATAAATATAATTATTGTTTAAACTTTATAACATGAGAGGCTTGTGGTGTAGTAGTTGGTGCTGCTTGCTGACACAAAGGGTAACCGGGTTCGAACCCAGGCAACCCCACCTCCTTTTTTCGTTTTTTTTTTATTTTAGTTGTTTATTCATTTTAGAATTGTATTCTATTATATAAACTTAAAATATTCATAATAAATTCAATTTTTACCCAAAAATTATGAAAATTTAGGTGTAGCTTCTTGACACCTCATAGAAAATTGTCATATTTTTAGTTTTCTAAAAAATATCTATTTTTATGATTTTATTAATTTAAATTGTTTTAATCATAATTAATTGATTAAAAATTCATTTTTAATGGTTTTTGTCTCAAAATTTGTCATAAATTATTTCTAATTATTAAGAACTGAAATAAAAATTATTAGCTCAGAAAACATTTATTTTTATTAATTTTGCTATTTTTAATCATTTAAACATGATTAAATTCTATTAAATCAGTTTTAAATATAAATAGGTTTATAAAATTTATGAGAAAATTATGTTCATTTATTTACATCTTTAAGAATCCATTTTCTATAAAAATAACATTTTTGGATCATGTCTTGTATTTCTAATATTATTTACGTATAATTAGATATAATTAAACATTTATTTATTTATACAATTTAAACATCTATTTTATAAACATTTTTCTTATAAAATAGAAATACTCATATGGTTTAATGTCTTTATTACCTTTTGTTGGATCATTGTGTAACTCAAAATTATTTATGATTATTGTGTTTATTTTAATTTAGTTAAAGTAACTAACTAAATTATTTTGTCTTAATTATTCAAACATATTTTTATCTAAATATCCAATAGGTAATAATTATATTATTTAAACCACATTTACAACCTTTCATATATTATTTGAGATATACAACTTTTACATTAACGCGACTGATCAGAAAAACTCTAATTCCCCAAATCGACTTAGCAAACCCTAATGCCTTAGACCCTAGTTACCTTAGGCTATTTTTTTAGACATTTCCTTATTAGTATGCTTACACATTATAGGTTGAATTCCTCGGAATTCCCATTACTTAGCTCACGACCGCTTAAGTGGATTTTGATCGCTTTCGCAAACTGTGAGTATATCTTTCCCCTTTTTACTATTTTACATTTCGGGGTGACTCATGTACTTACTATCAAGTTTATATTTCCTTTTACTAAAATAGCAATTCTTATGTATGTTTGCTTGTGTTATTTTGTGTATCTATGACCTGTCAAATCATTAACCGCTGGGCGGCCTGGCATTTCAATGAATAGTACTATGGTTTATACCCTTGTGACTCTGTTGAGAGTCCTCGTCATTGCTATGTATTACATTACTACTAGCGCATACTATATATATCTGCTTTCTTCTCTTAGGGTTGATTTGACCCGGATACCACTTATTACATAATTGCAAACAGTATACGACACATGAATTGCAAGACACTTTTCTACTATATTTATTTAAACAGGGTATGCTCACCAATACAATTTTTGTATTGACCAAAATATTTTGTACATGTTTCAGGTTGTTTTGAGACGCTTCTTTTAGGCTTTTGGATTTTATATTTCAGTCTTGTCTACATTGTATCTTAGCTAGACTTGTCACTTTAGAATTATTGTATCCTGTAATTTCATTTCAATGTAATAAATTATTTAATCAATGTATTCAAATTTACACTTTAGTCCATGAGCTATTGAACAATCGTCACTACGTGACACCTCGATGTTTCCGCCATCGGTTGGGGTGTTACATGGTGGTCGTGGAGGTGTAAACCTAACACAAGAAGATCTGAACAACTTACTGCAAGCTGCCTTTCAGTTAGGGCACAATGGTGGTGGTAAGTTGATTTATCCACTTTTGCCTCATTGGTGAACCTTGTTTACATCCTTCGTGGTTTCTCATGCGTTTTATTTCAGGTGGTCCTGTTAACCCACCCCCACCCATGTGTACCTACAAGATGTTTCGGGACTGTAAGCCCCAGGAATTCTCTGGCACTGAGGGTGCGGTGAGCTTGCTCAGGTGGCTGGAAAAGGTGGAGTCAGTGTTTTTGATGTGCAACTGTCTCCCAGAGGATCGAGTCAAGTATGCTGCTGCGTTATTCCAGGATGTTGCTTTGACCTGGTGGAACAATTTCACCCAGAATATGGGTATAGGGGAGGCTTATGCTATGCCTTGGGAAAATTTTGTTCAACTACTGAAGCGAGAGTACTGTCCAAGGGAAGAAGTTCAGAAGCTAGAGCACGAGGTGTGGAACCTCAAGATGACCGGGTCAGAGATTGAAAAGTATACGGTAAGAATACAGGAGGATTGAACACTATATCTCGGGGCTGGTACCAGAGATTGCAGGATTGGTGGCTGCGGGGAATCTTCCTACATATTCAGAGGTGGTCCGATCAGCTCACAGGATGACAAACTTGAAGGTGAATGAGGGTATCTTGCCTGCTAAGGGTTCGACTGTCAAGGCCCCGGAGAATAACAAGCGTAAGTGGGATAATGAGGGGAAAGGATCTGTGCCAGCATCAGCACAACAGGGTAAGAGGTTCGATAGCGGGGGTTCTTCTTCTTCTGGTACCAAACAGGGTGGTTATGCGGGGAAATTACCTAAGTGCAACAAATGTGGGCGTCATCATCAGGGGGACTGCGACCGTAATCGTTGCCATCGCTGTCAGCGACTTGGGCATTTTGCTAAAGACTGTCGGGCGACACTTCCATCGACCCAGGCCCCAATTACTAACTCGGCTCCTACTGCTCAAGGAACTACGGGGAGACAGGGTTGTTACAACTGTGGGGAGACTGGGCATTACAAGAAGGAGTGCCCGAAGCTGAAGCAGGGCGGGGATGTGAGGGATAGAAACGGTAACGGGAACAACGGGGGCGGTGGCAGGAATGCACGTGCCTTCGTCATTGGAGCCGCAGAGGCTAGGCAGGATCCTGACACAGTTACCGGTACGTTCCTTCTCAATAATCGCTCTGTTAGTGTTTTATTTGATTCCGGTGCCGATAAAAGTTTTATATCTATGGAAGTTAGTCAACTGCTAGATGTAGTACCCGTACCATTAGAGGCTAAGTATGTAATTGAGTTGGCTGACGGTAAAAAGATTGAAGCTACTTGTGTCCTTCGGGAGTGTCAACTAGAGTTGTCGGGTTTGTCGTTCCCCATCGACCTTATGCCGGTACCTTTGGGTAGTTTTGACGTTGTTGTAGGCATGGATTGGTTGTCTTTGTATCGCGCTGAGATCGTTTGTTACGACAAGATTATTCGGATTCCCCTCCCTGATGGAGAATTCCTTTCTGTGTACGGTATCAAGGGCGGTGCTCCGCTAAATCTCATCTCCAGCATGAAAGCCCTTAAGTATCTTCGAAAGGGTTATTCGGCCGTTTTGGCACTTTTATCTGTTTCCTCTACCGATGAGAAGAAGATCGACGCTATTCCTGTTGTACGCGAGTTTCGTGATGTATTTCCCGATGATTTATCTGGTCTTCCTCCCCATCGTCAGGTTGAGTTCGGTATTGATCTTGTACCGGGGGCTGCTCCTATTGCTCGGGCCCCCTACCGTCTTGCACCTCCCGAGATGCAGGAATTGTCCAGTCAGTTAGAGGAACTCTTGGACAAGGGTTTCATCAGACCAAGTTCTTCCCCTTGGGGAGCCCCGATTCTGTTCGTTAAGAAGAAGGATGGAAGTTTTCGATTGTGTGTGGATTACAGAGAATTGAACAAAGTGACCATCAAGAACCGTTATCCTCTTCCACGTATTGATGATCTATTCGACCAACTCCAGGGTTCTAGCTACTACTCTAAGATTGATTTGAGGTCCGGTTATCACCAGTTGCGCGTAAGGGAAGCTGACGTTGCAAAGACTGCCTTTCGTACACGTTATGGCCATTTCGAATTCTTGGTCATGCCTTTCGGTCTCACAAACGCACCGGCGGTTTTCATGGATTTGATGAACCGCGTTTGCAAACCATATCTTGACAAGTTCGTCATTGTGTTTATTGATGACATCCTGATTTACTCCAAGAACAAGACCGAACACGAGGAGCACCTGCGTTTGGTTTTGGAACTTTTGTGATGGGAACAACTTTACGCTGAGTTCTCAAAGTGTGACTTTTGGTTACGCGAAGTTCAGTTCCTAGGACATGCGGTTAATGAACTAGGAATTCATGTCGATCCAGCTAAGATCGAAGCGATCAAGGACTGGGGAGCACCAAAGACGCCAACTGAGGTGCGGCAATTCCTAGGCCTTGCGGGCTATTATCGTCGTTTCATCAAGGGGTTCTCGAAGATCGCTCAACCCCTCACCACTCTTACTCAGAAGGATAGAAAATTCGCCTGGGGTGAACCACAAGAGTCAGCATTTCAAGAACTGAAATCTAAACTTTGTTCTGCTCCTATTTTGTCCTTGCCTGAAGGCCCTGATGATTTCGTTGTTTACTGTGATGCTTCTATTCATGGTCTCGGTTGCGTGTTGATGCAACGCGAGAAAGTGATTGCGTATGCTTCTCGTCAACTCAAGGTGCACGAGAAGAACTACACCACCCATGACTTGGAGTTGGGTGCAGTGGTTTTCGCGTTGAAAATTTGGAGACATTACTTGTACGGTACCAAATGCACCATCTACACCGATCACAAGAGTCTTCAACATATTTTCGACCAACAACATTTGAACATACGACAACGTCGTTGGATTGAACTCCTGAACGACAATGATTGCGCCATTAAGTACCATCCTGGCAAGGCGAATGTAGTAGCAGACGCCTTGAGCAGGAAGGAATCGATTAATCCTCGTCGCGTTCGGGCGTTGCAGCTCACCATTCATTCCTCTCTACCTGACCAACTCCGTTCTGCCCAGTTAGAAGCTTTGAAGGAGGAAAACCTTAAAGCTGAGACTATGCACGGTGCCGACAAGCACCTCGAGCGAAGGCCTGATGGCCTGCACTACTTCGCAGAACGCATATGGGTTCCTTTATTTGGGGGACTTCGGGAGCTTGTTTTAGATGAGGCTCACAAGTCCCGGTATTCTATTCATCCTGGTTCGGATAAGATGTACCAAGATCTGAAGGTGCTTTACTGGTGGCTAAACATGAGGTCGGATATAGCCTCATACGTGAGCAAATGCTTGACCTGTGCTAAGGTCAAGGTGGAATACCAGAAACCGTCGGGTCTCTTGCAACAACCTGAAATTCCGGAGTGGAAATGGGAACGGATTACAATGGATTTTGTCACGCAACTACCTAAGTCACCGAGCGGGAATGATAAGATATGGGTGATTGTTGATCGGTTGACGAAATCAGCCCATTTTCTCGCTATTAAGGAGACCGACACCATGGATCGTTTGGCTCGTATTTATCTGAAGGAAGTTGTTTCTAAGCACGGGGTGCCGGTTTCTATTATTTCGGATCGTGACTCCCACTTTACTTCTCACTTCTTGAAGTCTTTGCACAAGGCTTTGGGCACCCAGCTGGACATGAGTACAGCTTATCACCCACAGACTGACGGTCAGAGTGAACGCACGATTCAAACCTTAGAAGACATGTTGCGAGCATGTGTGATCAATTTTGGCAAAGGTTGGGAAGCTCACCTACCGTTAGTAGAATTCTCTTACAACAACAGTTACCACACGAGCATCAAGGCATCTCCGTTCGAGGCACTGTACGGGCGGAAATGCCGGTCTCCTCTTTGTTGGGCTGAGGTGGGTGAGAGTCAACTCACTGGGCCTGAGCTAGTGTACGAAACTTCGGAAAAGATCGTACAGATTCGTAACCGGTTGCCAGCGGCACGGGATCGGCAAAAGAGTTATGCTGATCAGCATCGCAAGCCATTGGAATTCCAAGTTGATGACAAAGTACTTCTGAAAGTTTCACCGTGGAAGGGCGTCATACGCTTTGGGAAGCGTGGCAAACTCAACCCTCGGTATGTCGGCCCATTTACAATCCTGGAACGAATTGGACCGGTGGCATATCGTCTTGATTTACCGACGGAGCTCGGCAACGTACATAACGTCTTCCATGTGTCCAACCTGAAGAAGTGTCTGGCTGACGAGTCTCTTATTGTTCCACTGGAAGAGATCAAGGTTGATGATCGTCTTCGGATTGTGGAGGAACCTGTTGAGATTCTTGATTACAAGATTCGTAGCCTACGTCATAGCAAGATTCGCATTGTTAAGGTTCGCTGGAACTCGAACCGGGGACCAGAGTACACTTGGGAACGGGAGGATCAGATGAAGTCTAAGTATCCTCATCTCTTTCCTAAGGAAGCGTTCGAATCGAGATATGTTACCTCTGCAGCTGAATGAATCTCGGGGCGAGATTACTTTTAACGTGGGGATGATGTGACAACTCGGGTAAATCTTTCTCTTGGTTTCTATCTTTTGTCTGTTTCTTTTGTTATTCCTTTTGGTACTTGTGCAATTTTCAGGACGAAAATTCTTTTAACGTGGGGATGATGTGACACCCGGCAAATTCCGAGTAACAACGTTGTCTAGATTAAAGTCTACCTTAGCGAGTCACGCGTATATTATACTTAACTAGGTTAGTTGAGTCGTGTTACGGTTCGGGAACTGTTAGTTTAGTATAGAGGATCATTAGATGTTAGTCTAGAGGCTCATTAGATGTCAGTCCTTAACCAAGTGTACAAAGGGTGACGATTCGTAGAATCGTCAGAGCATAGGGAACATACAAGTCTCGAGTCCCGGGAATTGGTGAACGAGTGTGAATGTGTTTGTTTACATGTATTATGTGTTTATAATCATTATGTGACTTGTCGGTATGTGAAAATGTGTTAACATATGTTAAAACGGGGTTTAACGCGCAAAATACGCTGAACCAACCCCTATAGGCGATTAGGGAGGGCTAATCGCCTATAGGAGGGGAGAATGGGACATGCTATAGGCGAATAGCATGCTAATCGCCTATAGGGTAGGCGATTAGCAACTAGCTGCGTAATCGCCTATAACGTGTTGGACGACTAAAAACGCCTATAAATACAATACTTGACCTCCTAAACTTCATATTAACAACCCTAGTCGTCCCACAACTCGTCCCAACACACACACAACCTCTGGAACACGATTTTGGATCAAAACACAAGATTTCAAGCCTATTACATCAATCTATCATAAATCTAAGGTGTGGGTTTCATTCATGCAACCTTTAATAATGTTTTTATTGAATCCCTAATAGTCCAGACCTGTTTATAAACGTATGTGTCTTCTGAAATTCGTTAATAATCATTGTTAATTGGATTCTAACTATTATGCATGTTGTATGTGTGTTTATAATTAAAAGATAGGGTCTTTGTGATTCAAGAAGGATTGTTAGCATGATATTAAGGTAGTTACAGATTAATGATGATAGCATGTTGATGGGATCTGAGTAATTGTTCATTAGTGTTACGGTTATGCATGTTAATGTGATGTTTCATGCTATGTGTATTGTTTTGGGATATATGGTTGCATACAGGGCTGATAGAACGAGGTTAAACGAAGGATTTTGATTGAAATATGTTTGATATGGTTGTTTGATTGATATTTGATGTTTACACACGTTCTGGATTTGATTTGGAGTGTTAAACGCGCGAAAAACCGGAACAGCTGTGCTATAGGCGAATAGGAACCCTAATCGCCTATACTATAGGCGATTAGGAGGCTATTCGCCTGATGGGAAACCCTAATCGCCTATAGTATAGGCGAATAGGTGACTAAATGCCTTTACTTCATGCATTTACGATCCTAAATGCTAGTTAAGCCCTGAATTGCATGCCTTACGACGTAATCGCCTATAAACTCATGAATTGCATACCGCATGACCTTAATCGCCTATAGTATAGGCGATTAGCCTTCCTAAATGCCTGTTGACCCACGTAATCACTAGTTGACTTTTCCTAATCGCCTAAATTGCTGCTGTAAGTGTAATTTAGCTATAACTTGTTGGACTTTAACGTATGTTAAGTGTGATTGCATGATTGTATGTTTGTGAGTGCAAGAATAACACGAGGAGTCTCGGGTCACCAATGGGATGTCGAGTCTTGTACATTGGGTTAATTTAATGGTCACAGTGTTTTCAAACGAACTTGGTTATGGTCTGGACATCTAGGGACTAACTAACCTACGGGTTATTAGTCTAAGTGCTTGTAACTGTCATATGTTAGGTCGCCGCTTTACGGGGCTAGCATAGCTTGCTGATCTCATTCGTATTTTCGAAGTAACGCAACCTAAGGTGAGTTTACGGCCCCTCTTTTAACTGGTTTCACTTTTCGGGGGAGAAAACATGTGTTAAACTTATGTTTTGGTAACAACTGTCATACTATGGGTTTCTATGGTTTACTATACGATCTCTGGAAGTCCCGGGGGAAACCATGAATGTGCGGGTTAGCACAAAGGGGAAATGTGAATAGATCTATTGGGAGTAACCAACCCTGCTTGTCGGCTTGGAGGGCCGGGCGAGTGCATATTGTCTCAAACAGGAACAGGTTTACTATTCGGGCACAACATCTGGTTTGCGAGTTAGTAATGGTTTTCCAATCGTTGTAGTAACAAAACACACTCCTAGCTAGCGTACTTGGTTTACAAATTGATATAGTATGGACAGGTTGAACTTGATACTTTGATTACAAAACCTGTGAACTCACCAGCATTTTTGTGCTGACGTAACTCTTACATGTTTTCTCAGGTCGCTAAGGTAGCACTACGGAACTAGGGCGCACGCGTCTGCACGGCGTCTAGTTAGGATTGCATGGTTTTCAAACATTGAATAATTTGGTTTACTTTTGGATTATGTTTTGAGAATAAGCTTCCGCTGTAATTGGGGATTTAAACTATGTTTTTGGAATTGCATATGTTCATTTAGACTTGTTTATTGTGATCGTTGACTTGGATCCTGGTTTGTCATGCGCCTCGCGGTAAAACTCCGCAAGTGGATTTTGAGGGTGTGACACACAAGTCTAGACCAACTGGTCTAGACCCTGAGAACGTTTATATTTGGTTTTTATTAATTTTATGAGCTCTTTAGATTTAATCAAGTATAACAAAAAAAAAAGTGGGGAACCGGACTCGAACTCGCACCAAGCAGCGGTTCAAAGTTTTAACAACAAGGGTATCACCAACTGCTCTATAGGGCAGTTGGTGTTTTATTTCAGATTGTTTTGAATAAAAGTGATGACTGCGTGTGTCATCTTCCCCAAATCATTAAGAACGAAACCCTAGCTTTCTAATCTTAACAATTCGTAACCAATAGCCCCTGAAACCTTGGGGCTATTGTTGGTGATAGGCCGAAGAACAAAACCAAACAAAATAATTGGACTTACAGAGTGGTTAAAGCTACGAACGATTGGTCAAAAAGAATAGTCAACCGAAGCTTAATTCGCAGAATACACGATCTGTAAGGAGAAATTGGTTGTGGGGATTTGATTTTCGGCGAGTATAGCTCGTAAGGAAGGCCTCAATTTATAGTGTAGCACACGTAGTGAACGAATTTGGAAAGTTGACTCAAGGCTTAATTATAAACGCATGATTAGCAAATTTTTGGTAAGTTTTGATGTTGATTGAGCGTGTAGCATACGCGAAATGGCTTGTCAATCACAATTGCTTCCACAATTAGATCATGGGCGCCTGATTTCGAATTGAAATGAAGAAGTCAACTGTGTTTGACTTTCTGAGTTGACTTACCATGATAATTAAGGAGGTGTTAACTTTAATTGTTCTTGGATAAAGACACAAGATGGCAACGTGGCTCAGTGGTTTGTGTTGTGTGTGAATCAGACAGGCCATGGGCGCGGGTTCGATTCCCGGCCCATGCATTTATTTTTTGGCAATTATTTCACAATTTTTATATTAATGTATGTTTATAGTATGGTTATATGAGTCCAAAAGTGTCACAAAATATTTTTTAGAACGTACGGTAAGGATATAATGCGACGTTTTTATTAATCGAAGTCTCAAAAGTACAGGAAAATAATACGAAATGTTACAGTAATAATATTGTTTTTTATTTTTTAGGAATTGGTGAAAGATTGGGGCCGGTTACCAGATGCTACTAGGAGAGAATTGGAGAAGACCGCGTTTGTTCGAATTGGTGAAAGATTGGGGCCGTCAATAGGAAAAAAGTGACTTTACTTTTGTGATTTGGAAAAATATTTGTTTATCTTTGTGTTTTGGATTATGTCTCGGATATGTTTTGGATGATGGTACATTGTGTTTCTTGGATATTTGAGTTAAGAAAACGCTAACATGGCTTACTAAACCCTATTACCAAAACATCTTATAAAACATTGCTTATTCGTATAAAAAACACTACTTAATCGTATAAAACACTACAATTAAGTAAAAACAACACTTACCATTCGAAGGATCTTGTAAAACTTCAGCCATGACTTGAAGAATCGAACAACTGATAGAGATTGGTTATACATTTGAAGAATCAAACAAGTTTTTTGGTATTTGATCGAATTATTTGATGTGAATATCTTATGATTCTTATGAAAATAAGGAAGAATTAGTTATTTTAGGATGATTAAACATCATTAATATCCAGATTTTAGATGCTAAATGTAACACCCCAACCGATGGCGGAAACATCGGGATGTCACGTATTGATAATTGTTTCAGTAGCACATGGTATTTATTGAATTTTAAATACTTTATTCATATCATAATATCCAAAAGAAACATTGTCTAAAAATTCAAAACATCTGGTACAATCATGAAATAAAACAAGTAACTTCAAATAACTTCATAAAACTCTTCAAGCATGCTCTAAGCTTCAGCTTCATTGTTACCTGAAACATGTTAATTTTGAAAATGTTTTTGGTTCAAAAAAAATGTTGGTGAGAATTACATAGGTTTGTATATTGAATAAAAAAATGTTGTACAATTCGAATGCCATGGCTAGTCTAGTCCATATGTGAAAACAAAACTATCAGGTAAATCGAGTGCATAATTGTAACATTTCGCGATTTATAATTGTACGTTACGTATAATCTGGATAAAAACGACAAGTTCTATTTTGCATTTAATTATTTTGTGGCATTTTGAACCCTAATACTATGATAAATATTCATAATATATATATATATATATATATTAAATATATGTCAAAAATAATTGTCAAAAATAATATGCTGGGGCCGGGACTCGAACCCGAGCCCTCAGCCGGGTCACAACCTCAAGAAGCCAAACCAACTGATCTAGCCATTATTCTTGTTCTAATCCGGGCACATTATAATTATATCACAACTTCAAAACCATTCCAGTTGACCTTGAAAGTCAACTATGAACATAACTTACCATAATCACAACCCTTTTGACTCGTAATTGATCTGTGATTGGGATAACAACGTGATATCCGGCCTGTTCTGACTCATACCCTCGTCAATTATCAATCAATTGTTACCTTAATTGATCCACGACGCGTCAACATTCATTACAAAGTCAACATTACCAATTCGAGCACCTAAGCCATTACACTATAAATTGAACCTTGCTGGACCTTCACAACTCGCCATTCACTCTTTCTCAACCTCTAATTTCTCACAAAAAACCTCTATTCTTGGATTATTGTTCGAGTTGACTTCGAAGCTTGACCAATCAATTCGTATACGATTAAGCTTTGTAAGTTTAATTTTTGTTATGGGTTTCTTTAATCGGCCTACACACAACGTTTACCCTATGGTTAATTAGGTTAATGTTGTGTGGATTGCCCGATTGCAGAATCTAGGGCTCGTATTGTGATTTTGGGGAAGAACACAAATTACTGATATTATTTATTTTAAATAAACAGAAACCAAACACAACCACTGGTCTGGACCAGGTGGTTGTGTCTGGTGCCCACCATCTGAGCCACGCGGGTTCGAGTCCCGGTTGTGGCAAACCCTTTTCTTTGTTTTGCTTTTAATCAAAAACAATTAAAATTAATTATATATATAATACTTATATTTTATAAATTCGTTTTAAATTATTAAAACTCTTTTAATAATTCTACAAAAATTATTTTAAGTTAATCTAAGGAAAAAGTTTAACTTACAATTTTTAGTTTTCAAAAATTTATTTATTTAATATATTTAATAAATAAATTAAGTTTATTCTATTATATTTATAAAATTCTATTAAAATATCAAAACAATTTTATAAATTTCCACAAAAATTATTCTGAGTTTATATAACAATAAATTTTCTGAAATGATTTTTAATTCTGAAAAATCATTTATTTAATATTTTTAATCAATTTTTGTTAGTTTTAATCATAATTAAATCATAATAAATTCAATTTTTAATATTTTTGCACCAAAATTTTATACAAATTATTTCTGATTATTTAGAACAGAAATATAAATTTTAAACTAATAATTCTTTAATTTTCATATTTTTAAATATTAAAGTTAAATGTTGATAATTTGTTATAAATAGAATTAATATTCTATTTTAAAGAAAATAATTTTGTAAAAATTATTTTTATACTTTAAACACATTATTGTGACCATCTTAAATTTAAATTTTATAAAAAGATTTTTGTCTATTTATTTACTAAATTTCTCTCAATTATCAAACATTTTTAATATTAATCAAACGAGCATTTATCCCCAATTCGAAGCCCTAGAACTTATACATTTGTAGACTAGATAGACTTAGACATATTTATTACCTTATTATAGGGAGATATTTGACACATTTGGGCAACACCACTATTCAATTTTTCAAGAAGTATAACATTTTGCTAAGGTGAGTTTTACATAGCCCCTTTTCTATTTATCACCATTTTTGGGGTGAAACATGTTACAATATCATTTATGCAATTCAATCATCAATGTGTCTATGTGTTTTTCTATGTTGCATTATGTCTTGAACATGAATAGGGTAAGCACAATTCTAGCATAATCATTAACATTGATCAGCCGACGGTATACATTGATAGATCTATTGGACTGACAATCCCACCCGGATACGTGCCTCCTACAAAGGTAGCGTGGGTGTTTGTTATCGCAACATAAACGAGTGAACCATGAGCGTATGGGATGTACCACAATACAACAGTCACAAGGGTTGATTATGCACTCGATTTACTTCTAGTATGTTTTCACATATGGACTAGATTTGCCATGACACATGAATTGCACAAAAATTTTATTCGATTATCAAAACCTATGTAATTCTCACCAACTTTTGTTGACCCAAATTATTTTCAACTTAACATGTTTCAGGTTCTACTTGCTTGAAGATTTGAATTAATGCTTGAAGATGTGTGCATAGTTTTATTCAATTTGATGTACGATTCTTGTAGAACAATTGTATGTAATTTATTTAAATCATATAATGAAATTAATTATTTACCATGAGCTACTGAACAATCATCAATACGTGACATCCCGATGTTTCCGCCATCGGTTGGGGTGTTACAATAATCAACCCTTGAGACTAGAATACTGTGGTCCATCCCATACGCATATGGTTCACTCGATTATGTTATGTGTTCGATAACAATCACCCACGCTACCTATGTAGGAGGTACACGTATCCGGGTGGGATTGTCAGTCCAATAGATCTATCATTGTATACCGTCGGCTAATCAATGTTAATGATTATGCTAGAATAATGTGCTTACCCTAGTAATGTTTAAGACATAATGCAACATAGAATAACACATAGACACTTATGATTGAATTGTAAATTGAATGTTGTAACATGTTTCACCCTAAAATAGTGAATGGAAAATGGGGCTATGTAAACTCACCTTAGTGCTAGAATGGAGACCCTTGATATATAAATAAATGTGGCTCGTGTATATCCAAATATCATACTATTTCAAGGTAATAAATAAGTATTGAGGAAAACTTAATAAGTCTAAGTTTTCTAGTCTAAAGTATGCTAGGGTTCCTAATTTGGGGATTAATAATTGATTAATGATTAAATTAGAATAATTGTTAATAAATAAAGAAATAATTAATAAAAAGATTTCTGACCAATCATAATTAAAGGTAGTTGTATTATAATGTAATAAATGTGAAAATAATTTTTATAAAATTATTTTCTTAATTAATGAATATATATA
Organism: Ambrosia trifida; assembly: GCA_028751855.1. Lineage (NCBI taxonomy): Eukaryota > Viridiplantae > Streptophyta > Magnoliopsida > Asterales > Asteraceae > Ambrosia > Ambrosia trifida. Next base: position 114,179,111 of record CM054122.1, read on the forward strand.
CATTAATACTTATTTGTCAAACTATAGACTTAATATTTAAAAATATTAAAATTTATAAATTTCTAATCAAAAATTATATTTCTGACCTAAATGATTAAAAATAATTTATGTGAAATTTTGATGTAAAAATAATGAAAAACGAATTTATTATGATTTATTTATGATTAAAACAACAAAAATCAATTAAAAACACTAAATAAATGTTTTTCCGAAATAAAAATTTATTTCTGGAACATTTATTGATTTTTAAGTTTAAAATTATTTTTGTGAAATTTTATAAAATCGTTTAGATATTTTTTGAGAATTTTAAAATTATAATTGAATAAATTTTTAATATTTATAATATATAGTAAATAAATGATTTTTGGAAAACTAAAAATTGGATAGTGAACTTCATCATCAGAATAACATAGAATAATTTTTATAGAATTTTTAAACCACTTTAAGTATTTAAAAACTATTTAAAAAAAATAATAGAAAGTATAGTTATAAAGGAAAGTTTAAAAAAAATCATTGCAGTTGCCAGGACTCGAACCCGAGTCCGTGGCCGGCTCGATGGTTTTAGAATCACAAGCCAGACCAACTGGTCTGACCCTGAGAACGATTAATATTGGTTTCAAATAATTATATAGATTACTGGATATGGTTTTGATTTGTTTTAGAAAAAAAGAATGATAGAGATGGGGCTCGAACTTGTGCACTTGCCCGGTTCCATGTTTAGAATAAAAGGGTTTTACCAACTGATCTACAAGGTCTGTTGGTGATAGACTCAATCAGTTAAAACATTTAAGCGATGTCTGCAGAGAGACATTATCCCCAAATACATACGATGAACCCTAATTCTTCTAATAATCCTTAATAACAAACAATAGCCTCTGATTTGTTAGGGCTATTGCTTGTTGATGGCCGATAAACAAAACCAATCAAATAATTGATGCTTACAGTGGGGATTAGTGCTTGATTGATCCGATCAAGGACGAAAACTAAAAATGCGATTGAAACTGGATTGAAAGTGTTTTATAACAGAAATTGATTGTGGGAAATTATTTATCGGTGGTATTAGGCTCTAGAGGAGAGTCCTATTTATAATAATCTTAATAGATTGAATGTTATTGGTTTTGAATTTGAACAAACGAGTCGCACGAGAGTTATACGGATTTTCTGGTTTGTTAAATTTGAAATCGTTGTGGGGATAGGGCCGAGTATAGTGCTAACAAACTTCATTCAACCAGTTATCAGATAACTCGCAGGATTTGTTGATTAATCGAACGATTTGTTGTGGGTGTTGACTTTCAAAGTCAACTGATGGTTAGATAATCAAACCTTATGTTTAATTCGTGTAGGATATAGAATGCATAGAGACCTATGGCTCAGCTGGTTGGAAAGTTGTTTGTTTATGAGGTGGACGCGGGTTCGAGTCCCGGTCCACCCATTTTTATTTTTTTTGAACATTTTGAAATTATAACTATTTAATTATATATATATATATATATATATAATCATAACTTGATAAAAAAATGATAGGAAAAATTTTATTACGTCCAAAATGTCAAGATTCGAAGCTTTATTTCATAACTTTCTTTATTACAAACGGGATAAAATACGAAACGTTACAGTCTCCCCTACTGTGACAACCTGCACCCTTCACTTTTCATAAATGTGCATAATTGGTTCCTCAACTATTGCAAAATTTTCATTTTTAACCCTCGTATTTTAATAGGACCAAAATTCACAATTTATTAAAACTTATAATTTTTATAAGTAAAAGTATGCACGTTTTATACTCACATCTACACCCGAGCATGTATATTTCAGACCTTGATACTCAAAGCCCTTAATTTTCGGTCCTAAAACAACTTAGAAACAGAAGGAAACAAGTTTAGAACTTAAAATTGATTAAATTAGAAAAAAATATTTTTTTAGCCCTCGCGGTCCGCTGAGACAGTCAAATAGTCAAAGTCTCAGTCAAAATCCTAGTCAAAATCCTATTCAAAGTCTCAGTCAAAATCCTAGTGAAACTCCTAGTCAAAGTCTCAGTCAAAATCCTAGTGAAAGTCCTAGTCAAATATTAAATTCATCTTAAAACCTTACTTTATTGTGTTGACCAATTTTAAAGCCTAATTGAATCCAAAACTAGTATAAAAACCCACCTATGACCCATTACACTTTGCACCTCTAAATCGATTGTTTCAATTCGATTAAACTCTCCCTCATACCTTTCTTCTATAGTATATTACTTCTACATTCGAAGCTTTGATTATAAGCTCTCGTAATTGACGAATTGGAAGCTGGATATTTTTCTTATTTGGTTTCTTTTCTTCTAAATTGGACTAGTTTCGTTGTTGAGTCTTTGGATTGCTCGCATTTTCACGCTCGCTTAGTCATCTAGTTATTTGGCGAAAGTGAGTATTTCCTATCCCTTATTTTTTGTCTTATTCACTTTTGGGGTGTTACATGTACACTTATACAAATTACACATACAAGTTCACATTTTTACAATACAATTCTAGTACTATGTGCATTTGCTTACAAACGTGCTTTATGCTTAGACATTACATGTAGAATACATTTGTACTTAGTGAAATCATTAACCATGTACAAGCCGACCTTAACCTTGGATAGCGATATTGGATTGACAACCCACCTAGGTGATTCTCCCCCTTTTTCATCGGAGAATCCATGGTCATTGTTAAGTTATTATCCATTTATTGGATAAGTACACCGCCTGACCGCCGTTCATTTTAGTACATTATACAGTCACAGGATTGATTTCGCTCATTTGTATGATACATAGTTTACATAATTGCACTGTAGCTTTGCACTTGAATTGTATAACATTTTCCAACTTACTATATGTATTAAATCTAGGAATGCTCACCAACATTTCATATGTTGACAAAACTTATTTTGTACATGTTTCAGGTGCAGTTTGATCTTAGTACTATAGCATTGGACTTTAGTGCTTGCTTTTAATAAGTTATTTCAAATTTCATGTTTCGTTCAGACTTTTGTATTTTTTTCCCATTTCATCTATGTAAGACAACTTAAATTATTCAATAATATATTTACATTTTAGTACCATGTGCTTTTGAACAATCGTCACTACGTGACACCTCGATGATTCCGCCATCGGTTGGGGTGTTAGAGATTGGTATCAGAGCCATGGTTATAGGGAATTAGGTTATTAGAATTTCTTTTAGCCTAGTCTATAACTAAGCTTACATTCACGAGTCCTCTCGTGTATATTTCTCTTTATTCTTCTATTTTCTTTCAAGATATTTTCGCTATGATTCTTTCTCGTTATTCTTTTGATATTTGCTTGGAGAAGAAGACACTTGTATTTCACATACGAAACGATGTCACCAAGTTAGGATGTCACCAAGTTAGGAGTGACATCCATACCTTGGTGATTAGTTTCACTCCTCTATATGTTATATATCTTAAGAATATATCTTTGAGATATGAGTGACATCCACACCTCAAAGAGTATTTCCTTCAAAAAGGAACTTAACCACTAAGCTAGGAGTGATATCCTTAACTTAGTGATTGGTTTCATTCCACAATCATTTTCAATTTTGAAATACATCTTTGAGTTAGGAGTGAAATCCACATCTCAAGGATCTATTTCTGCATCTCGTTTTTAATCTCGCTAAAGTTTTGGAATTTACTAGTGATGGGGCACGTGCAATCTGGAAGGGTGAGCGCCTGTATCCTGAGTTTTTTGTCTAGGCCTGACATTTCGCATAAATCCCAATCAGACGAGGGACCCGTATGCCGACCTGGGAACTCTCGGGATGAGCATTCACTTATAGGCTAAAGTACGCCCCCACAAGTCACTAATAACATTTCAATTACTTTAGTTAGTCAAAGTTTCCTATAGAAACAATTCCAATGTTTTATATCATTTATATTTATGTTTGTTTATCATTTGAAGATTCCATTTAATCACTTGATGTTTCATATGCCATTGTTCATTGATCATTCGCTTTTGAATCTCTTATCATCATTACTAAAACTTTTGTTCGATATATTATCGCATTAAAGCTTACACTATTTCACTTGTGCTCATGATTTTTACACTATAAGGTATTACTCGTTTTGCATTAAAACATTTTTACCCACGACTTAAGTTTTAAACTTTGTGTTTAACTTTGATCACATCCTGATTTTAGGAATGTTGCGTCATCATACAGTTAAAAATGAACACGGTTTTTCCAAACTTATTATTTCAACTTGTTTTATATCTTCATGTTTACAAACTTACTTGATCGAAGTCACAGTATATCCTTAAATTATGACTTTTGTATCCGTTTATACAGCCACAATACTTTCAAGACAATATATTCTGATATATCTAATACTAATATAGCCACACCCAGTCGTCTAAGCCATAGCCAACTACCATTAGTTAGCACTTCTTAGTTAGACTAAACTCATACATAAATGCCTACCTACACGATACGCACTAGTACACAACTCTCTAAAACGATTAATTTGACAACTTATTCTATAAATCTTTTCACAAAGCCTATTCGCCAAATTAGAACACACTTTTCACACCTTGTGCCTTGGAACAAATAGCCCGCTATGAGCCCAAAAAGATGCCTTAACGATCCTGCAAATAAATGATCTTTCAATGTATAAATTTCATAAAAGTTTGAAAATTTAAAAGGTTTCAAGTTTACCCAGTCTTAACGGGTAACACTTCGATTTTCTCAACATTTCATAACAATTAAAAATTTCCGACTTTTCAAACCACAAGTTAAAGAAATGTTTAAATACAGAAAATTTTATTTTCCAAAATTCGACAAGGCATCTGGAATCATTCACAACCTTCACATCATTTTAAATCTTGGTCTTTCGAAACACATTAGATTTACACACACTTCATTAAATGGTTCATCTTGCATTTTATAAACTTGCATTGCATATTTTACAAATCAAATGTAAATCTGCATGTTTTCATATAACGTATCCAATATATGTTTTTGGGAGGAATTTGCAAATAATAATATACCTTATAACACTTTTCAAACTCGACTTCTCGTAAACACATGAAAATGTGTACCTACGAAATCTTTTCAAGTGAACCTGTTTTGAACTTAAAACATTCTTCGGTTTCCAAAAAGTTATCCTCATACCAGTAGACTATACGTCTGTTCCGCGCACTTTCATTTACAGTAAATTTCATTATTTTTTACACCATTCTATTTATAGTTACGTTCGTACATTATCTTATTATTTTTGTATTATTCTTTTGTTGGTAGTTATTTTCACACGTTATTCACAACTATTCTCGCACTAGTTATTAGTAGTTATTCTTACAACACTATTTTTGAGCATTAATTTAACTCGTTTACTTTCATTTTGTGCACATTGTGCAATTTACTCGATATACGTTATGCTATTCTTTCAATCGAAATTTTATGCTATACTTATATACTTACATGAACGCATATTTGGTATGCATATTTTTTTTTGTTGTGAGCAAAACCCTGATATACTTTACATTATTTTGTTCATCATCATGACCAACGAACATACTAATTGATAGCTCGTATGAGATCTAAGCCAGTTCCCATGTACGACTCGGTTCAGAGTATTCCTCTAACCCAAGGGGAACGGTGTAATCCTCAGAGTTTATCAATATGGTTGTTTAGAGCCCAATGATGTGAACAAAATTTTACCAGTTAAGGGTGAACCCGAAAGGTGAAGAACCCCTAATCATGTCTTATACTTACACATTAATCTCATTACGGTTAAAAGGTGAACCTGAAAGGGGAAGAACCTCTAACCGCATCCTATACTTGAGCAGTATCTACTACTTAACACATTTTGGTTGCACGCAATGTTTCTTGTATTACTTATGTTAGTGTTATGGAAAAGCATAGCACCCTAGTGTAAGGTAAATCGATGATTACGGTCCGGAACGCAATCATGGATTTACAGGTACATGGAGTGGTGTGTGATTCTACTTAGGCTATTGGTAGACAATGAGTACGAGTCCAAAGTATCAGTAGTGTGGTGGGTTAGCAACGGTACACCCTATATATAAGCACGGGCGATACTGCGGGAGCGGACTAGGAGTCTGACCAAGAACCTACCCATTACTATCTCTTTATTAGATCGTTGACTAATAGCTAGCATTTTCGAAAAAAATGTTCTTACACGAGCTTCAATTCGACTTCCTAGAGTCTTTATCTGGACCATCCACACAGAAAACACAAACTTTGTATACTCTTACACTCTCTGTTTGTCGAAATCCTGTTGCACGTCCTTAATAAAGTTCGGTCAGAAACTTCTCTAAAGTAAGGGAAGCTACTATAACACTGCCCTGCCCTAACCAGTTACATACTTTACCCAAACCTTGCTCATTATAAACACTTAATTCTCTAACCTTGGGTCAAACTTTAAGGATTTTCAAACTCTTATTTTGGGTATTAAACAACTACTTCAAACTTTGTCAAATCATGGCTGATGCATTTCTTAAAATCTACTTGCCTTTTTACAAATGTCTTTTGTTTCATGGAAACCTTCACTTGAAAGTAATTTCGAAACGAAATTTAAAAGTAGGGGAGACTGTGACAACCTGCACCCTTCACTTTTCATAAATGTGCATAATTGGTTCCTCAACTATTTCAAAATTTTCATTTTTAACCCTCGTATTTTAATAGGACCAAAATTCACAATTTATTAAAACTTATAATTTTTATAAGTAAAAGTATGCACGTTTTATACTCACATCTACACCCGAGCATGTATGTTTCAGACCTTGATACTCAAAGCCCTTAATTTTCGGTCCTAAAACAACTTAGAAACAGAAGGAAACAAGTCTAGAACTTAAAATTGATTAAATTAGAAAAAAAATATTTTTTTAGCCCTCGCGGTCCGCTGAGACAGTCAAATAGTCAAAGTCTCAGTCAAAATCCTAGTCAAAGTCTTAGTCAAAGTCTCAGTCAAAATCCTAGTGAAAGTCCTAGTCAAAGTCTCAGTCAAAATCCTAGTCAAAGTCCTAGTCAAATAGTCAATTCATCTTAAAACCTTACTTTATTGTGTTGACCAATTTTAAAGCCTAATTGAATCCAAAACTAGTATAAAAACCCACCTATGACCCATTACACTTTGCACCTCTAAATCGATTGTTTCAATTCGATTAAACTCTCCCTCATACCTTTCTTCTATCGTATATTACTTCTACATTTGAAGCTTTGATTATAAGCTCTCGTAATTGGCGAATTGGAAGCTGGATATTTTTCTTATTTGGTTTCTTTTCTTCTAAATTGGACTAGTTTCGTTGTTGAGTCTTTGGATTGCTCGCATTTTCACGCTCGCTTAGTCATCTAGTTATTTGGCGAAAGTGAGTATTTCCTATCCCTTATTTTTTGTCTTATTCACTTTTGGGGTGTTACATGTACACTTATACAAATTACACATACAAGTTCACATTTTTACAATACAATTCTAGTACTATGTGCATTTGCTTACAAACGTGCTTTATGCTTAGACATTACATGTAGAATACATTTGTACTTAGTGAAATCATTAACCATGTACAAGCCGACCTTAACCTTGGATAGCGCTATTGGATTGACAACCCACCTAGGTGATTCTCCCCCTTTTTCATCGGAGAATCCATGGTCATTGTTAAGTTATTATCCATTTATTGGATAAGTACACTGCCGTTCATTTTAGTACATTATACAGTCACAGGATTGATTTCACTCATTTGTATGATACATAGTTTACATAATTGCACTGTAGCTTTGCACTTGAATTGTATAACATTTTCCAACTTACTATATGTATTAAATCTAGGAATGCTCACCAACATTTCATATGTTGACAAAACTTATTTTGTACATGTTTCAGGTGCAGTTTGATCTTAGTACTATAGCATTGGACTTTAGTGCTTGCTTTTAATAAGTTATTTCAAATTTCATGTTTCATTCAGACTTTTGTATTTTTTTTCCCATTTCGTCTATGTAAGACAACTTAAATTATTCAATAATATATTTACATTTTAGTACCATGTGCTTTTGAACAATCGTCACTACGTGACACCTCGATGATTCCGCCATCGGTTGGGGTGTTACACCTACTTTTTGGAACTTCGTCCCAAAGTTAGAGCTGGAGAGTCTGCTGAAAAGAGGTGTGGGTATTTAGACTTCATCTGGTCCTTGCCTTCCCAAGTGAACTCTGGACCTCGCTTAGATTCCCAACGAACCTTGACAATCAGGATGCGACTGCACTTAAGTTTCTTGACTCCAGTATCCATGATTTCAACAGGTTTCTCAACAATGTGCATAGATTCATCGATTTGCACATCTTCAAGAGGGACATGGAGGTTCTCATCGGATAAACATTTCTTCAGATTCAAAACATGAAAAGTTGGGTGAACATTGCTTAGCTCGGGTGGAAGATCAAGTTTGTAGGCCACTTTTCCAATCTTGTCAAGCACTTTGAAAGGACCCACATAACGAGGAGCTAGTTTTCCCTTTCTCCCAAAGCGAATCACTCCCTTCCAAGGAGATACCTTAAGAAGTACAAGATCCCCGACTTGAAACTCCAAGGGATTTCGACGTTTATCAGCATAACTCTTCTGTCGACTTCTAGACTTAAGAAGATTATCTTGGATCAGTTGAATCTTGCCTGTAGTTTCCTGGATCAGTTCAGGACCAGTGATCTAGGCTTCACCAATCTCAGTCCAACAGACAGGTGAACGACACTTACGACCATAAAGTGCCTCAAATGGAGCCATGTTGATACTGGCATGGTAGCTGTTGTTGTACGAGAACTCGACTAAAGGAATATGAGAATCCCATGTGCCACCAAAATCGATGACACAAGCCCTGAGCATATCTTCAAGAGTCTGGATGGTTCGTTCGGTCTGGCCATCTGTCTGAGGGTGATAAGCTGTGCTCAGGTTTAACTTGGTACCCAAAGCGTCTTGTAAGGAATCCTAAAAACGAGAAGTGAAACGACCATCACGATCAGAAATGATATCCAAAGGTATACCATGGCGACATACAATTTCACTCATGTACATCCTTGCCAACCTTTCCACAGAATAATTCTCACGGATCAGTAAGAAATGGGCTGACTTAGTCAAACGATCGATGATTACCCAAATGTTGTCATAACCTTTGTGTGTACGAGGGAGTTTAGTGATGAAGTCCATTGCTATGCTCTCCCATTTCCATACAGGAATCTCTGGTTGTTCAAGTATACCGGCGGGTCGTTGATGTTCAGCCTTGACCTTGGAACATGTGAGACATTTTGCTACAAAAAGAGCAATATCCTTCTTCATACCAGGCCACCAATACGAATACCGAAGATCTTGGTACATTTTATCAGCACCATGAAGAATAGAATAACGAGACTTATGAGCCTTTTTCATAAGAAAAGTATGAATATCATCGTGGTCAGGAATCCAAAGTCGATTGAGAAAATAAATTAGATCATCAGGTTTAGTTTCAAGTTGATTCTCAGCACCACAAGACATTTCCTCATACATGTTACCTTGGGTGACTGAGGTATGTTGAGCCTGGAGAATACGGTCCTAAAGATCAGTACGAACCCTTGCACAAAGAAGTTTGATGCGTTCTTTACGACTGAGTGCATCTGCCACAACGTTCGCTTTACCAGGATGGTAGCGAATCTCACAATCGTAGTCGTTAAGTAACTCAACCCAACGTTGTTGCCTCATGTTAAGATCCTTCTGGTTGAAGATATGTTGGAGACTTATGTGATCTGTGAAGACCACACATTTGGTACCATAAAGATAGTGTCTCCAAATCTTGAGAGCATAGACGACCGCACCCAATTCTAGATCGTGGGTGATATAATTCTTTTCGTGGATCTTGAGATGTCTGGACGCATAAGCAATAACCTTGCCTCGTTGCATAAGAACACAACCAAGACCTTGGTTTGATGCATCACAATAGACCATGAAATCATTATTTACCCTTATGAGTTGAGGCAGTGAGAGGAACAGAGATCTTGGAGAAATCAGCAATGAATCGACGATAATAACCAGCTAGACCAAGAAAGAATGAACTTCTGTTGGAGTTTTAGGAACACTCCAATTTTTGACAGCTTCGATCTTTGCGGGATCAACATGAATTCCGTTCTCGTTGATGACGTGACCCAGAAATTGAACTTCCTTAAGCCAAAATTCACACTTTGAGAACTTGGCATACAGTTGTTCCTTCTTGAGGAGATCCAAGATTAAGTGAAGATGTTGTTCGTGATCGGATTTTGATTTGGAATAAATCAAAATGTCGTCAATGAAAACGATCACGAACTTGTCGAGATAAGGTTTACAAACCCGATTCATTAAATCCATAAACATTGCGGGAGCGTTGGTCAATCCAAAGGGCATGACCATGAATTCGTAATGACCATAACGTGTGTGAAAAGCTGTTTTGGGAATATCTTCCTCATGAACTCTAAGCTGATGATAACCAGTACGAAGGTCGGTCTTCGAGAAATGAGTTGATCCTTGAAGTTGGTCAAAAAGATCATCAATTCTAGGTAGAGGATAACGATTCTTGATGGTAAGTTTATTAAGCTCACGATAATCGATACACATCCTAAGATATCCATCCTTCTTCTTGACGAATAAAACAGGGGCTCCCCAAGGACAAAAACGGGGGCGGATGATGTAACACCCCAACCGATGGCGGAAACATCAGGATGTCACGTATTGATGATTGTTCAGTAGCTCATGGTAAATAATAAATTTCAATAATTGATTTAAATACATTACATACAATTGTTCTACAAGCATTTTTACATCAAAATGAAAAATACTAGATACACATCTTCAAGCATTAACTCTAATCTTCAAGAAAGCTATAACCTGAAACATGTTAAGTTTGAAAATATTTTAGGTCAACAAAAGTTGGTGAGAATTACATAGGTTTTGATAATTGAATAAAACTTGTACAATTCAAGTGTCATGGCAAGTCTAGTCCATATGTGAAAACATACTATCGGGTAAATCGAGTGCATAATCAAACCTTGTGACTAGAATATTGTGGTCCATCCCATACGCTCATGGTTCACTCGATTATGTTATGAATTCGATAACAATCACCCACGTTACCTATGTAGGAGGTACACGTATCCGGGTGGGATTGTCAGTCCAATAGATCTATCATTGTATACTGTCGGCTGATCAATGTTAATGATTATGCTAGAATATTGTGCTTACCCTAGTCATGTTTAAGACATAATGCAACATAGAATAACACATAGACACTTTATGATTGAATTGTAGATAGAATGTTGTAACATGTTTCACCCCAAAATAGTGAAATAGAAAAGGGGCTATGTAAAACTCACCTGAAATTCACTGTGTAAGTATTTGCAAGTAGTAACAAGTCTGAACTTGGATTAATTGAACTCTTGTATCCTATTACAAATAAAAGATGCCTTAAATTCTAATGCAAATAAGCTTGTTTTTGTTATGGTTGTAAAGATAGTTTATCCAACTACCTAGACACGTATTGAAAGAATGCGTGTCTTAATAAGTGTATGACTTAACGAACCGATAGTAACTTGGTTTGGTTTCACAAAATGTATTCGTATGTATAGCTATTTGAATTAAATACATTATTGAAGTTATTGATAAAGACACATTTTGTATAACAAAATAATATTTACGTAGCTTGACTCAAATGTTAATTTGTCTCGTATCTTGGGTAGTATATATATGTACTTGTTAATAAACATAAATATTTCTATTTTTTGACGGCGTAAGATTTGAAAGTTAGGATTTATTTGTAAAAACATCATCTAGTTTACACATAGTTATAAACTTGAAAGGCCGATTTGGTGCTTAAATTTTATAAAATTTGGGCAGAGTTTCCTCTGTTTTTGTAAGAAACCAGACAACTCAAGTTGTCTATATTTCCCAAAACAACAATAGATTAAACAAAACGCAATACAATTTATCAAGTCTTTATACGCGACAAAAGGTTTAAGTCATCAAAATTATAATAGACGAGAACTATATGTTTTGAATAAGTAATATGTAAAATATATATATATATATATATGTGTGTGTGTGTGTGTGTGTGTGTGTGTGTGATCGTCATCAAGATGATTTATGTAAGTATAGCTTAGTTATTGGTTAATGTTTCAACAAAAAAAAATAGTAAAACGACTAGCTAATAATAAGTATTTAAAGTTATGCTTCGCCAAATAATATATTTGTTTCGTAGTAATAGTTTCAATGATTCCATAGTTCGCAACATGACTACACAAGCGTACATACAATGATGTTAATCATTTTCTTTTGTCGACTCAATAGAAAGTGTTTTATAAAAGCAAGTCGGTTCGGTTCGTTACAGATTTAGAGTATATATTTAATAATAAAACGCAAGATAATTTAAAGCAAAGACATGGTGCGCGTTATACCTTCGTGTGAACAAACTCGCGAACCGACACGTGTTTGCCTCGAACTGCGTGTCGACATATCTGACCGGATTTTGGCTGTTGACCAATGTTGACCAGGTTGACCTGATCAACCAGGGCTGACCGACGTTCGACTCGATCTTGACTTGGTTAAAACGGCTTGACCAGACCCAAAACAGAGCAGAATCGGCTCCGGATCTGAGGTAGTCCCTGGTTAACCATTGTTGACCAGTACCAAATGGACCAGATCTGACCCGAACGAAAAACCAACAAGATTTGAGTCCTACCCAACATCATTTCTGAATGTATACTGTCTACCATGCCCCGCGCTCGACCGTCGTGTTCGTTTCCTGTCACGAACCTGAACCAGCCTCAACCACCGTAGCAAAAACCACCTTCATGACCACCACCGGTCACAACCATCTGAATGAGAATCATCGCCGAATCACCACCACCACCAACTGGGCACACCCACCAACCCACCTGTGAATGCTCGCTGCTGCTCTGTCTCTTCGTGCATCACAACCGAGTCCCGTCAAACTTGCCATTTCGGGTATGAACCCTTGCGCCGCCACCACCAAGCAAGGCGGTGGCCGGCCTGCTACTTAACCAGAGGGGAAGAGGGCCCGAGATGAGAGGGAGGGCAGGAAAGGAAGGAGAGAGGGTAAGGGTGGCTTGGATGATGGTTGCTGGTGGCTGAGGTGATGGTCGGCGGCCGCGGCCGCCACTGTGTCTTGAGCGAGAGAGAGAGAGTAGGGAGAGATGAGAGAGCAGGGAAGGACTTGTGTTTGTGTTGTGTGTATAAGAATGGATATAGGAAAAATGAAGGAGGAAGTTAAAGAGGATGGTAGCTAGGGTTTTGGTGAAGAAGAAGATAGATGTAGGTGGAAGAAGATGAGGTGATTAAATAGTTAGGGTTGTTGTGTGGGTTAAGTGGTTTGGTACTGCGTATACGAGCCAGTTACTGACTCGGTCTCGTTTAAATTGCGTAACTTGTTTAATCGTTAAAATACATATTTTGTTAAATTTATTTATATAAACCGACTTAAAACGAGTAGTTGGACCATATATTTGTTATAATATATTTTTAGTCGCGTTTAGAAATTTACAAGGATACAGGTCGGTTTACCAGTATGTTATTACTTACAAACGCGTTATTTGGCGATTTTAAATAATTAAATTTATTAATGAATAAGAATGTATTTCTCGTTAACGCTACATATATTGTCGTCAATGAGTTAACATTGTTATACGAAATATAATGTTCTAACATTATTTATTATTATTTATTTTATTTTTTTATAAAATAGTTGGGCGTTACAGATGAAACCCTTATCTGAGAGTTCTTGGAGTTGACTGGCAAGCTCTTGCATCTCAGAGGGTGCAAGACGATAAGGAGATTTGGCGATCAGGTTAGCACTAGGTATAAGGTCGATCCTAAATTCCACTTGACGAGAAGGAGGTAAACCAGGTAGATCTTCTGGAAAAACTTCAGGATAATCCCAAACGATTGGAATATCTTGTATTTTCTTGCCCTTGTCTTTCTTTTCTATCACATTAGCCAAGAAAGCCATATACCCCTTTCGTAAGTATTTTTGAGCAGTCATACAAGACATGAGTTTAAGTTCACCACAAGGTTTCTCACCATAAATCTTCAAAACGTCACCAGATACAAGAGGGATGCGAATAACTTTCTCAAAGCATAAGATTTCAGCACGATGGGTTGACAACCAATCCATGCCTACTATGACATCGAAGCTTCCAAGATGCATAGGAATGAGATCAATAGAGAAGGTATGGTCATCAAGGTTCAACTCACAGTTTCGTATAACAGAATTAATCGAGATAGACTTCCCATTAGCTACTTCTACCACTAGGGGTTCCTCTAGCTTAGTTTGGGGCATGTTAAGTAGGGGTTCAAAATTTAGTGACATAAACGACTTATCAGCACATGAATCAAATAGTATGGAAGCATAGTGGTTATTAACAAGAAACGTACCATTAACCACTTCATTGTTGTTGCGGGCTTGATCAGCATTGATGTTGTACGCGCTACCACGTGCACCTTGGTTTTGATTCTGGTTACGGTTTTGGTTTTGGTTACGATTTTGGTTTTGGTTCTGGTTTCCACGATTAGGGCACGTGTTCCTGTAATGATCTAGGCTGCCACACTCGTAACACTGACCACGAGTAGGCCTATCATTTTGATAATTGGGAGCTGGAGCATTTCTAGCATGGTTATTTGGAGCAGCAAGGGCATTAGCAGGAGGAAGTCGACAAACATTCACGAGATGCCCATACTTTTGACAACTAGTACAAAATGACAAGGCGCTTGAGTTGAGTGGTGATACTTGCAGGTATTACACAAAGGATGGGGTCCAGTATATGGTTTCTTGTTGGGTGGAGGAGCGGCAACGACTGCAAAATTTCTTGCCTTGCGTTTTTTGTTGATTGAGGGCTCAGACTTAACCTCATTAGTAGGTTGAGGAGTATCCTTCACAACGGCTTTCTTTGCATCCTTACGAAAAAGAGTGCCATTTTTCACATGGTTATCAGTCAACGTAGCTGCTAGGCGCTTGGCTTCCTCAAGAGTGGCAGGATTTCTTCCCCACACAGTATCCTGAATCTGCATAGGTAAACCTCCAATATACTTTTCAATAGCAACAGGGAGGGGTGTGACCTTATGTGGTAGCAAGAGGCTCAGTTCATGGAAACGAGTGTTGTAGGCCATATTCTCCCCACTGTCCTGGACCAGAATGTGAAACTCATCTTCTAACTTCTTGACTTCATTACGAGGACAAAACTCTTCCTTCATAATATCCTTAACTTGCTCCCAAGTCAAAGCTAGTGCGACTTCAGCTCCACGAGTCCTTTTCTCTTCGTTCCACCATGTGACTGCCCTCTTGTGGAGGACGCTCATAGCATAGCGAACTTTGAGATTGTTTGGACACTCGCTATTAATGATGGTATTTTCAATACCCTCGAACCACTGAAGGAGACCAGTTGCGCCTTCGTCCCCGCTAAACTTAGGAGGGCTGTAAGTGTTGAAGTGCTTGAGGGTGCAAACAGGGTGAGCATTCCCGTTTCCGTTGTGATTACCATTCCCATTGCCATTTCCATTGCCATTGCCATTCATCTATATGACTTGAGCCACCAAATTGGGAACTAGTGTCGCTATTTGTTGAGCCATTTGTTGGGAAATGATCGCAGCGAGTTGGACATCATTATCATGGTTGTTGTTGTTGTTATTGTTGTTGTTGCTTTCACCATCCTGATCGTTGTCATTGCTAAGACGAGGAGGCATGATCTGTAAGAGACACAATGAAGGTTCAATGAGACATGGAATGAATCAAGGATAATGAGATAATATAAGGAATATAATCAGTTACTCATTAATTAAAACGAATAAATGAAAACGTTGACTTATCAAAGATTCTAGATTCTAATAACATAGTGAAGACATGCTTTAGCCTATAAGTGAACACTCATCCTGAGAATTCCCAGGTAGGCATCCGGGTCCCTCGTCTGATTGGGATGTATGCGCAATGCCAGTCCTAGACAGAAGACTCAGAATATAGGTGTTCACCCTTCCATATTGCACGTGTTTGTTATTAAAATCTAGAACTTCGACGAGATCTCAAGGTGGTTCAGGCTAAACTTGAGGATTTTATCCTATTAATCTAAAGGTGGATCAGGAATGCAGCAGACAAGTAAGAGTAGACAACTCGTAGGACTAGGGTAGTATAGGGTGTGGAATAGGGATAAGGATAAGGAAGCAAATAGGGTTACAAGTAAGAGAAGCAAGTACTGGTTTAAATCCTATGGTTATAGACTAGATTATTTTTCTAATAACCTAATTCCCTATAACCATGGCTCTGATACCAATCTGTAAAACACCAACCGATGGCGGAAACATCGGGATGTCACGTATTGATGATTGTTTCAGTAGCACATGGTATTTATTGAATTTTAAATACTTTATTCATAGCATAATATCCAAAAGAAACATTGTCTAAAAATTCAAAACATCTAGAACAATCATGAAATAAAACAAGTAACTTCAAATAACTTCATAAAACTCTTCAAGCATGCTCTAAGCTTCAGCTTCATTGTTACCTGAAACATGTTAATTTTGAAAATGTTTTTGGGTCAACAAAAATGTTGGTGAGAATTACATAGGTTTGTATATTGAATAAAAAATGTTGTATAATTCGAGTGCCATGGCTAGTCTAGTCCATATGTGAAAACAAAACTGTCAGGTAAATCGAGTGCATAATCAAACCTTGAGACTAGAATACTGTGGTCCATCCCATACGCATATGGTTCACTCGATTATGTTATGTGTTCGATAACAATCACCCACGCTACCTATGTAGGAGGTACACGTATCCGGGTGGGATTGTCAGTCCAATAGATCTATCATTGTATACCGTCGGCTGATCAATGTTAATGATTATGATAGAATAATGTGCTTACCCTAGTAATGTTTAAGACATAATGCAACATATAATAACACATAGACACTTATGATTGAATTATAAATTGAATGTTGTAACATGTTTCACCCTAAAATAGTGAATGAAAAAATGGGCTATGTAAACTCACCTTAGTGCTAGAATGGAGACCCTTGATATATAAATAAATGTGGCTCATGTATATCCAAATATCACCCTATTTCAAGGTAATAAATAAGTGTTGGGAAAAATTTAATAAGTCTAAGTTTTCTAGTCTAAAGTATGCTAGGGTTCCTAATTTGGGGATTAATAATTGATTAATGATTAAATTAGAATAATTGTTAATAAATAAAGAAATAATTAATAACAAGATTTCTGACCAATCTTAATTAAAGGTAGTAGTATTATAATGTAATAAATGTGAAAATAATTTTTATAAAATTATTTTCTTAATTAATGAATATATATACATTAATACTTATTTGTCAAACTATAGACTTAATATTTAAAAATATTAAAATTTATAAATTTCAAATCAAAAAATTATTTTTCTGACCTAAATGATTAAAAATAATTTATGTGAATTTTGATGTAAAAATAATGAAAAACGAATTTATTATGATTTATTTATGATTAAAATAACAAAAATCAATTAAAATATTAAATAAATGTTTTTCCAAAATAAAAATTTATTTCTGGAACATTTATTGATTTATAAGTTTAAAATAATTTTTGTGAAATTTTATAAAATCGTTTAGATATTTTTAGAGAATTTTAAAATTATAATTGAATAAATTTGTAATATTTATAATATATAGTAAATAAATGATTTTTGGAAAACTAAAAATTGGATAGTGAACTTCATCATCAGAATAACATAGAATAATTTTTATAGAATTTTTAAACCACTTTAAGTATTTAAAAACTATTTAAAAAAATAATAGAAAGTATAGTTATAAAGGAAAGTTTAAAAAAAAATCATTGCAGTTGCCAGGACTCGAACCCGAGTCCGTGGCCGGCTCGATGGTTTTAGAATCACAAGCCAGACCAACTGGTCTGACCCTGAGAACGATTAATATTGGTTTCAAATAATTATATAGATTACTGGATATGGTTTTGATTTGTTTTAGAAAAAAAGAATGATGGAGATGGGGCTCGAACTTGTGCACTTGCCCGGTTCCATGTTTAGAGTAAAAGGGTTTTACCAACTGATCTACAAGGTCTGTTGGTGATAGACTCAATCAGTTAAAACATTTAAGCGATGTCTGCAGATAGACATTATCCCCAAATACATACGATGAACCCTAATTCTTCTAATAATCCTTAATAACAAACAATAGCCTCTGATTTGTTAGGGCTACTGCTTGTTGATGGCCGATAAACAAAACCAATCAAATAATTGATGCTTACAGTGGGGATTAGTGCTTGATTGATCCGATCAAGGACGAAAACCAAAAATGCGATTGAAACTGGATTGAAAGTGTTTTATAACAGAAATTGATTATGGGAAATTATTTATCGGTGGTATTAGGCTCTAGAGGAGAGTCCTATTTATAATAATCTTAACAGATTGAATGTTATTGGTTTTGAATTTGAATGAACGAGTCGCACGAGAGTTATACGGATTTTCTGGTTTGTTAAATTTGAAATCGTTGTGGGGATAGGGCCGAGTATAGTGCTAACAAACTTCATTCAACCAGTTATCAGATAACTCGCAAGATTTCTTGATTAATCGAACGATTTGTTGTGGATGTTGACTTTCAAAGTCCACTGATGGTTAGATAATCAAACCTTATGTTTAATTCGTTTAGGATATAGAATGCATAGAGACATGTGGCTCAGCTGGTTGGAAGGTTGTTTGTTTATGTGGTCGATGCGGGTTCGAGTCCCGGTCCACCCATTTTTATTTTATTTTTGAAAATTTTGAAATTATAACTATTTAATTATATATATATATATATATATATATATATATATATATATATATATAATCATAACTTGATAAAAAAAATGATAGGAAAAATTTTATTACGTCCAAAATGTCAAGATTCGAAGCTTTATTTCATAACTTTCTTTATTACAAACGGGATAAAATACGAAACGTTACACTAAATTAGTGGGTTTAGGATAATTAATAAAATGGATAAAAAGTCTATAATGTTATTCATCTAAAGATTTAATCAGATTTGATCCAATGGTTGAAAACAATTTCTATACTTCCTACACAAAACAATTTTCCTACCGGATCATCTACCCTCTAGGAAATATATATTATAAAGAATAGAAATTTAAATTGCTTTGAAGTTAATTAAAATAAATTAATTTGATACAACATGTGAGAAGTCATGATGTAGTCGACCTTTCCCCTTATATACCATTTGTAACTCACAAGAATGAAATGAATTTGAATGTTCCATTAAATTTTGATTATTGGTGTTTAAAGTATTGAATCGTAACCGATAAACCCTTCTATGCCTCATCACCGACTATAAATACGAGGCTCTCAAAATATATCATTGACTTATGATTACTCCCTCTCCCTTTTAGTTTTTCGGCAACAAACCACCGTTCCACCGACTCACGGCCACTGTAACTGCTCTCAACATCACTTCTTTCTACAACCATCACCACCCTAGAATGAAGAAAGTAACAAACTATCGTATAGATTGACTCATGGAATTATGAGGTAACAACATACATCTTGTTTATACACTATGAAAAGTTGGGTTTAACATAATCACTAGAAGCGGACTTTGGGATGATTATTTTTTATGGAAATAATGTTCCGGTGGATGTATCTTAAATCCAAGAATATGGATTATAGCTTATAGCATAAGTTTATCTAATTATTGTTCGAAGATTCATATTAAATAAAAAATTATTAATATATGTTACGTATGGGATTATAGTGAAGAAAAATTCTTCAGGTTAAGTATATTTTTTAATAGTACAACCCCAATACAAAAACCAAACGTGTACTTATTTTCCTATAAATGTGACACGAGAACCAACTCCATGGCTTTTAAAGGTTTTCTATCTCAATCAAGTGAAATGCATATGACATAAAGATCACCAAATTAAGAGAAATCAGTAGCATTTCCATATGTACCATAACCCAACCCCTTTAATTCTTCAGGTTAATTAAAGGGGTTGGGTTATGGTACATATGGAAATGCTACTGATTTCTCTTAATTTGGTGATCTTTATGTCATATGCATTTCACTTGATTGAGATAGAAAACCTTTAAAAGCCATGGAGTTGGTTCTCGTGTCACATTTATAGGAAAATAAGTACACGTTTGGTTTTTGTATTGGTAGAGATATTGAGAAATCAACATCTAGCATCTATTTACTATATTACTTGACTTTTTTCTTTTACTTTCATTAATTGTACACGCCAATTTTGGTTAAAAATCCATTATTGAAATGATAGGTTTTGATTTGAATGTGTTTTAGGCTATCAGCTAGCTATGTAGTCATTTTGATTTGCTACAGAGATACCCCGATGATCACCAAGCTGAGAGACAAGCTAAAGAACATTAAGCAAATTCTTAAGTCATGTGTTTTTTTATTACTCAATTTGTGTAATTTTGTTTTTTTAATACATCATAAACCTACTGAAGCTATCTGTACGACTCTCTTTTCTACCTATTGCTTTGGTTTTTGAATGTAGGCTTCACATTGATTTTAGCAAAGATTTTGAAGCTAAACAATAATGTGATTTCTTTCATTTTACCTCCTTACCATATTAAGAGACCACAACTTCATCAAAACTATACCTTTCATCTTCAAGTCTTCAGTTATGTTGTTTATGTATGCATCACGTTCATCACAAAGTTAGACGACCATCGACCTTGGTGTTGCACGCAACGTGGGTTTTCTCTTTTGTCTACTCAATGAGTGCATCAAAGCCGATCAATTTTCCGCCCGTCACATCACGCGAGTTCCCTACTAGTACCCATATAATCAGTTATGGTATTCAAACTCTCCATCTCCCAAAACTAATACTTGTCTACATGCAACTCATTTAATATATATATTTTTTAAAGGCAACTCATTAAATATTTTAATACAACTGAGTTAATACTACGATAGTTTGATTTTTTATTTTTTATTTTTTATTTTTTTTGAAAATTACTACGATAGTTTGATAGCATGTGTTATAACACTGCGAATTCTAAATAGAAATATTTTACTAATATTGTGGTTTTGCACATCTGGAATGGGAGTGGAAGTAAAGATTTAGGCTGAAAGCCACATAGTTTGAATATGATTCTAACTGGGTTTTATTGTAGTAAGCCTTTAGACAGCGGGTTTTTCCCTAAGCAAAAGATGGTGGGCTTAAGCTACCCAGCAAAACATGCCGTTTTATTTGTACTTAGAAAATTAGACATAAGTAATGAAGTAGTACAAAACAGTGTCGATAGCGAAAAGATAAAATAGAGAAGTTGCTATCATGGCGTCATGTTAAGAGAACTTTGCTCTTTAAGAGTTTAGATCACCAAGTGATAACGTTCCTTTTCTTTCTTACTTTTCTTTTTCCCTTTCTTTCTTTTTTTATTATTCTTATTTAATTTTGTTTGTTTCAGTCGGTGGAACGGAATTTAACGAAAAGATACGGTTAGATTTTTATTTTAACATTATATGGATATAACTTTCCCATTAATACTGTAAAATCCATCTATTAGTGTTTTAACAAACCAGATGAGTTACTAATGATATATCTGATAATTTATCGTTTCAAATATATAATTTTAAGAATTAACCACACGGTTACTACGTGCAATTTACTTATTTTGTCATTTTCATATCAATTTATTGAAAATTACACCACATGTACTAATCATGTAGTTAATTCCAGTGGTGATTCTTTCAAGGGGCGGGGAGGGGCGGCCGACCCCTCCCCCCCCCCCCCCCCCCTCAAATTTTCCCTCAGAAGTTCTGATTATATAGTATTCGTATAGAATTTTTTTGGTACATAAGGTTTCAACCCCCGAAACTAGTGACTTCCGACCCCCTGAAGTTTCGGGTCAAGATTCGCCACTGGTTAATTCTACAAATGATAATGGTTTAACCATTTGTAAAAGTTTGTAGCAACGATGTAATATCCAATAAATGCGTATGAAAATAGTAAAATTGGTAAACCATGTATGCTAACCGTGTAACTAATTCTAATTTTAAAGACCAGCTAACTAGCAGAGAGATAAGAAGGGTAGACTAGCAAAGATAAGAAGTAAGCATTGACTATTTTCTATCATTTTTCATCGGTTTTATTTGATTCGCTTAAAATTGGTTGGTTCGTTTAATTTTTTTCGCCTTATCGTAGGTTGTATTCGATTATTATTTAAATGGGTGCATGTTTAGGACTTTAGGGATTGTGGATTCAGTTCGGTTGAGAAGTCACTCCAGTTGTGAAAATCGTGAGAACTCCGACGTAAAATGTGAATTTTATTTTATTTCTTTACTCAAGGATGTAAAAATGACTAACTAGGAATTATACAAAACAATGAAGGAAAAAATTACGTCATCCTTACACCTGTGTAACAAAATACACCGGTGTAACACAATTAATATTTTATTTAATATTTTATTATGGTTTAATTACAACCACAAATCCGTTACACAATTAATTAAATGTGTAGCTAATAAGTGATTTCCTATGTTTCCCCCGACTCAACCTATTTTTCATTTTAACCCATCGCTAATGGAGAGTTTTTGGTGTTTTTGAATTGTTTCACTTTTTAATTAAATTGAGTTATTTTAGGAAAAAAGAATTTAAAAATAAATTTAAAATTTTCTCTCTCATATTTCCTCCCATAATTTTTAAACGTTTATATCTTTTATATACGGGATTTTTTAAAGAAAAAAATTACACCAAATTAACGAGCGTTTTATTATCTTTCCAACGAGTACCATAGTGCTATATAAAAAACGGAGAAAAAATCGACTATTTTTTGTGGGGTTTCATTCATACAGGAAAAAAACACACAAAGTGTTCATGTTATCACGCAAAATTAGATTTTGTGGGGAATATGAGTTATTACTGATTAGAATACTATGAACATGCAATGATTGAGATATTTTGTGGTCAGTTAACTTGAGCCATTTACAATAGGTTATCACGTAAAATTAGATTTTTCAACTCTGAGACCCTCCCGAGGTAATCAGCTAGTAGCTATATATAACTAACTTAAATAACAATTTTAATGTACTTTTCTAAATTGAGGTTTTGTTACATCACAGTAAAAACCAAAAACAAGAAATAGGTAGAACAGAAGGTTAAAAGAAGATTAATTGATGGACCCAACTACCGAATATGCACATGGCGGTTTCCATTTCCTCCTTTCTAAGAAAAGAAACAAACAGTATACGTGTTTATATGCAAAACAGGGAGCAATGAAATAAAAAAAAATAAATAAATAAAAACTTGAATATTAATAATTTTCATTTATTTGATAGTATTTACTTGTTATTTTTCTATTTTACTCCCCTAGTAGGCTAGTATATAAAGTTGTTCCGTGTATTGTAATCCAACAAGTATTAATTTAATTTAAATCTATTAATGTAAAAACAATTAGAAATTATATTACCAAAACTCCAAAAGGATTTACTTCGACATATATTATTTCTTATAATCTTATTTACATGTCAAATGTTGAAATCTAAGTTGAATGAAGGAGATAATATGAAAAGTTAATATTCTCTAAACGATAAATGCAAAATATTACAACATTTTACCGAATAGTATAAATCCAAAAAACATATGTTAGATTTGAAAAAAGAAAAAGATAATTAGCAATCTTTTCAGAACCGAACCGGACATCAGACCGGAGCCCTCACGGGTTCATCGGTCCGACCGGTCCAACTAAACCTGCCCAAAATTGCATCGAACCCCCCCCCCCCCCCCTAAAAAAACCGGTTCAACCTGAAAATTCCCGGTCTGATTACCGGGTCAATGCATAGGTGGTCCAACATAGCAACCTGGACTGGATGGGTGTCTGTTTCCCGGTCAGACCGGCTGGCCCAGTCCGGTTTTCAAAACCTTGATATTAAATAGAAATATAAAATCTTTGCCCAATAAATATACTTGTCAGTTGTCGCCAACAAGAAGTTTCTGAATCCAAATGGGCTTTTCTTGTCCACGTTGTTGGGGTCACTGAGCTGGTAGCCTGGTAGTTTCCAAATGTGGACCCCTTTAGAATTTGTAATTCTTGTAAATGTTTAAACTAAATAAAATAATTTGTACTTTATATAAGTTTTTAATATATTTATTTATATATTTGGGTTAGGAGAGTTATAATACCCTTGGCTAGAGTTGAGTAAGATTCCCATAGGACCGAATAACCCCAATATTCAATATGAGACCGACCCGAGACTAGGCCAGTCGGGCTTATACGGTTTGCTTCTTGGTCTTAATTTTAGAGGTTTATTCCGCTTCAGTTCGATTTAGGTGAAAACATAAAAAGAAAAAGGAAAAGGCTATCATCGTTGATATTGGACTTCATCTTCATCATTGGTGTCGGTATTTTTTTGTATAAGTTCGGTTTGGTTTTTACCTTAAAATATCGGTACCGCTACCGTTTCGTATATTTTCGGTATCGGTATCAAGTTTTGACAAAAATCGGTATTAGTATTGTCGGTATCGAGATCGGTACAATTCGGTACCGAAGTATTCCCTAGGTTCCGCCAATCACGCATTATAAAATCAGTGTTACCTTAAACTACCCCAAAATACCTCTCTCTACACATGCTACTATGTCACACCCTCAAATTCTACGTGCGGGGTTTTATCGCGAGGCGCGTGACACATTAGGATCCAAGTCAACGGCCACAATAAACGACAACTATATGTAAAAGATACGTAAACCAAAACCACAAGTTTCAATATACCAAACCGACAGCGGAAGCTTAAATCTGTTTACAGCCCAACATAAAGTAAATCAAGTCTGAAAATATTTGAAAACATGAAACTAAGACCATAGACGCCGTGGGAGACTCCGTGCGCCTAATCCATATGCTGCTACCTTAGCGACCTGAGAAAACATGCAAAAAATGTCAACATATAATGTTGGTGAGTTCACATGTTTTTATAAAACGTTTTCACAAGTTCCAAAGATCATCCATGTTAATACTATATTATAACAACGTTAGCTAGACGTCAAGTACGAATACTACTAGGGTTGGGAACCCACTACTGAACATGTACCATCGTGTAAACCGCCCAGACTGTTGGGCTACCGAATCCTCGGTAGGCCCGATGTTAGAGACAATATGCACCGCCCGACTCCTAGCCGTCAAGTGGGGTCTGTGAGGCCCAATAGATCTATCCACATTTCCCTCGTTGTGCTAACCCGCACATTCATGGTTTCCCCTAGGACTTAAGATGAAACACCGTATAGTAAACAAAAGATAACCCACAATATAACATGATCTTTATAAATCCAAGTACGTAGCATGTTTTTCCCCCGAAAGTAAAATCAGTAAAAGTGGGGTTGTGACACTCACCTTAGATTGCGTCTTCTAATAA
Source organism: Ambrosia trifida (assembly GCA_028751855.1). Taxonomy (NCBI): domain Eukaryota; kingdom Viridiplantae; phylum Streptophyta; class Magnoliopsida; order Asterales; family Asteraceae; genus Ambrosia; species Ambrosia trifida. The sequence goes on from CM054122.1 coordinate 114,204,511, forward strand.
TAGAATACCCAACTCAGCTAATATTCCCAACTATTGGCGACCTATCATAGAGTTTGTATAAGGGGCTGTTTGGTTGATTAAGTGCTGAATCATTAAGAGGTCTGAATGGTTAAGAGGTCTGTATGGTTAAGTGTTGAATCATTAAGTTGGACCTCTTAATGGTTAGTTTTCTTGTCCCACATTGGTATGAAAGTTTCATTAAGGTTCAGCCTAGTTCAGTGCTTAATGATTCAGTGCTTAATGGTTCAGCAACATCCCAAATCTTAATGATTCAGCCTTAACCATTCCATTCAGAGGCTGAAACAAACGCGCTGAATGCTGAATCATTCAGCACTGAATGGTTAAGAGCCTCATTAAGAGGCTACCAAACAGCCCCTAAGTGTTTTGCCTAATAACCTGTAGGTTAACTAGTCCCCAATTGTCCAGATCATGACTACTTGTTTGAAAATGCGTTTGAACGTTGACCCGACACACCGGACAGACCCGACATCCTGTTGGTGACCCATTACACTAGTTGATCAAGTACATATAGTTTACACACAAGAATCACATATAAAACACTTAGTTTGCATCAAAAATCGCATTTCTGAAGTCGTGGGGTCGAACCAGGCCAAGACCCATTTGGTTCGACCTTTATACATTTGGTTCGACCCTTCGAAAGGGTGAACCAAATTTCCGTTTGACCCAAATGCTGCAGAAGCTCATAAAACACACCAAATCACATCATAAATCACAGCAGTTGATACCATCTAATCTATCCCCATAAAACCCTACCATTTATGCCCCGAAACTCGTCCGTACCAAGAAGAAATCCCAACTTACACAAAATAGCAAATTATGGAAATGTCACATCAATGCATGTAATCTTTACCCAAAATGGAAACTTTTCAATTTTAACCTCATAAGCAGATTATTATGCACGGATTAAGCATGTATAACAAACCCCTAATCATTTCATTACTAACACCAACAAGAACAAACCCTAGATCTAACATAAAACCCCAAAATGGGTGAAACTTTATCAATCATCAATTACACCCTATAATAATCATATACCATCGTCTAAAACAGTCCTAGATCATTAACATATCATCTATTCAGCATTCAAACATCATATAACACATAACACCTCATTTAACATCATTAACACAAGGATTTTTGTATGAAAACTCATTATAAATGAAAATGTTTTGTTTAGAAAGGTTTTTATCCATGGAAACTTGTTTAAATCAGATTTGGACACTTAGGGTTTGATAAAAACGAATGAAATTGACTAAAAATGGTTAAGATTGTGAACACACCTTGATTCTTCTCTTGTTTATGTAATAGAACGTGTTTTTAGGTTAGGATATGATAAACGAGATCAAAAACTCCTCCTTACAGGTTTGAGGTTTAGAGAGAACACTTGGAGGCGAGTTAGGGTTGTGAAATGATGAAAAAGTTGTTAAGTATGGTATTTATAGTCAGCATTGGTTCGCACCCTTGCAGGGTCGAACCAACATTCATTCGACCTTATAGTTATTGGTTCGACCTCCCATAGGGTCGAACCAGTTTCCAGGATTCCCAAATTCTATGATTTTTCCATTTAAACGCATTCTAACACATGTTAACACATCATAACACAAAAATATGCATTTCTAACATATGTTAATTATTTTAAACCACATATAGTCACGTATTTGCACATTGCATATCATATACTCCCCCCCGTCCCAATTTAAATGTCCAACTTTCCATTTTTTGTTGTCCCAAATTAAATGTCAATTTCCAAAAATAGAAATGCAATTTCTAGTTTTGCCCATAAAAGACAAAACATAATCAAAGATTTGAGGATATTATTGTCATTTTACCACATACAAACAAAAGATTTCTTAATATGTGTGTTTTTTGGCCCATGACATTTAAATTGGGACAGAGGTAGTAGAACAATTCATACTCGTTACTTAAACCCACTATGTGACAACCGGCAATTTCCGATTTATGCCGATGTGATTTTTATTATTAAAAATTAAATATTTATTTTAAATATTTCTAATTATTAAGTTTCGGAAGTTTACTGACTGTTTTTACGATCGAAACTGCGACCGATTTAATTAACGCGATTTAAACGCGTGTTCTGAAAACACGCGTCGGACATCGAAGATATTTATATTTATGCTCGGTTTTGTATTTCGAACAAAACCGACTAATTTTTATAATTAATTATCGAGCCTAAATCTAAACCGAGACGTTTACGTTTAAAACGGGTTAGATACGCGGTATTAACCTACCTACCAAAAACCCTACCTATAAAAGCTCCTAACCCTCTTCTTCTTCCCCATTTCTGCCGCTCACCTCTCTCTCTCTCTACTCTCTCTCTAAAACTCCCTCTACTCCATCTCTTTCACTCTCTCTCGTCTCCCTCTCTCTCTGGAACAACTAAACGGCCGGCCACCACCATTGTTGGTGGTGGCGGCGCTGAAATAAAGGGGGACAGAGGTGGTGGGTGTCCGGAGGTGGTGGCGCGTGGTTCTTGGCCAGAAACGGAGGGGTTGGTGGTTGTTGAAGGTAGGGATGAGCTCGGGACGGGATCGGTACCGAACCGATACCGATCCCGATAATACCGATACCGAAAAGTCCAAAAACCCAATACCGATCCCGATACCGAACACATACGGTACGGTACGGTATCGGTTCGGTATCGGTACGGTACCGGTATGGTATCGGTATTTTGCCTTAAAATACCGATACCGTACCGATCCCGTACCGATACCGATAATACCGAAACCGAAAATCCATAAATATGGATACCGATACCGATCCCGAAACCCCTCGGTTCGGTATCGGTTCGGTACGGTATCGGGATCGGGACGGGACGGGATCGGTATTCGGGCTTGAATGCTCATCCCTAGTTGAAGGGGCCGGCGATGGAGGTGTGGTGGTCCGATTGGGGCTGGTTAGGTTGTTGTTTGGTGAGTCAGGTGGTGTCCGGCCATGGTGGTGGTTGTCGGAGGTGATGGCTCGGCTGGGTTGGCTCCGGCTCAGGGTCCGGTGGGTTGGGGCAGATCTCGTGGGTTTTGGTCGGGGTTTAAGTCGGGTCAGAGATGGTGGTGGTTGGCCGGAGATGGTGGTGGGTGTCCGGAGGTGGTGGTGGTTGCAGAGGCAGCGGCGTGGGTCTCGGGTCTTGGGCCGGGTTAGTTAGATCCCAGATCAGGTTCGGCACGGGTCTGGTTCGAGTCTTCGTGACTGGTCGGGTCTTGTTTCGAGATGGTTTCAACTCGGGTCAGAATCGGGTTTGGGTTAAGGTTGTGGTTCGGATCAGGGTTTGGTGGTTTTGGTGTTCGGGTCAGATTCGGTACGAGATCGGGTTCGGTACGGGTCTTGTTCGGGTCAGATCTGGATGGTCAAGCCTCGGTCAACGCGCGGTCAAAGCTGGTCAAACTTTGGTTCCGGTCTACACGCAGTTCGGGGCGGCTTCGGGTTACTCGCGTGTGATTCGGTATACTTGAATTCGTACATATTTCATTATTTCATTTTTATAAGCATTGTATTTTTATAAAAATATAAATATATATAAATAGTGTCTCGCGAACGAACCGACAATATTATTATTGATAAGTATATAAAGTGTGACTTGGTATTATTGGACCTCGGACTAAATTGGTTGGACTATAATATACATATATATTGTCGTGTCTTTATTCAATAAGTGTAGTTTATATAAAAGCGTCGAAACGTATAAGTCTCGTTTGAATTGGAATTGCGGATAAACAAATTGAAGTCTTGTATTGGATATTGATTTTGGGAAAATTGAAGGCGACTTGTGTTGCCTGGTTTGTACGAAAACAGAGGAAACTCTGCCGAAATTTTATAAAAGTTATAAGCATAAATGAAGGCGATATTTGTTGTATATTTCATTATCAACAATCTTCAAGTATTTTTGACAAACGATTTCTTGCAACATTTAAAGAAAAACGTCGAACAATATTTCCAAAACAAATACATAATATTTGTTGAGCGTCACTTGTGTCAATCTCCAAAGATTTTGGTAACTAAAACATTTCCATCTAAGCGGTTTTGAATTATAAAACGCTCAACCTATTTGAGAAAGAATCATATAAAATGTATGTTCGAAACCTTTAAAGAATGGAAAAGAAGCGATATTGTTACTAATCGGTTTTAAATAACTATACTTATATTTTCATCAAAGAATATTTTCCTAAAATATAATTATAAGACGAGCTACGACTCAAGATAAGTTATACACTTCATAATATAGTCCAACGTGGTGTACACACGAATAGTGACAAGTGCGCAACTTGGGTACTATGTCGTGTGTTAACGCATAAGTAAGAAAAGTCACGATCGGTTCGTCGAGTTAAGCATATTAGTACTCGAGTTATACACACGAGTCTAGATAGTTGGATAAACTACCTTTTAGCCGGATTATAGGCTAGGTTTATATGTGTTAGACTTTAAGGTGTCCTTTGTTGTAATAGGGCACGAGGAAGCCGGTCGAGGCTTGGACTTTATTTGCTAGCTTAGCATGGAAATCAAGGTGAGTTCATAACCCCACTTTTTACTGTTTTATAAATGTTTCCGGGGTGGAAGACATGCTTCTTTTATGAAAAACTGAGGAACTTAAAACGAAACAAAGTCTTTGAAAAATGAAATGGGTGCGTGAGTGTCACGGCCCTGTTGTTACTGGTTTTACATTCGGGAAAGAAACATGAGTACTATTTACATCGTTTTAAAGATCATGTTATACTATGGGCACTTTATATTACTATACGGCTTTTATGGAAAGTCCCAGGGGGAAACCATGAATGTGCTGGCATGCACAACGAGGGAAATGTGGATAGATCTATTGGGCCTCACAAACCCCACTCGACGGCGGGGCCGGGCGGGTGCATATTGTCTCTACCTATCGGGTTACCGAGGCATCGGTAGCCCAGTCAATCTGGGCTGGTATCAACTTTTGGTTCATGTTTAGTAATGGGTTCCCAACCGTAGTAGTAAAAACACCTAACGTCTAGCTAACGTTCATATGACATAGTATTAACGGGAATGATCTTTTCAGACTTATGGAAACTCTTTTATAAAAACTTGTGGAATTATTTATGCAAAACTTATGAACTCACCAGCTTTATGTTGACTTTTTAAGTATGTCTTTCAGGTTTAAACTTGGGTGATGGCACGGTTGGAGTAGTCGATGTATTGGGATTGAGGATCCTAGAGGGTTAGCAATGGCGTTCAGGAAATAAGAGTCTTAGATGCAACTTTCCGCTGCGCTGGCAAAGGCACCAAACGTCGCAACCGACGAGGGAAAAGTCGGGGTGTGACAGTTTGGTATCAGAGCCATAGGTTTTAGCGAACTAGGTGTCTAGGTAGATATCTAGGCTTTAACCTGAGTTTGTTTTGAAGTTGGGACCAAAATTTCTAAGACATGATATTAGTATGAACGCCTAGGAACTGGAATTCCAACCGTTGCCAAGTATGTTACATGACTATTAGTGTATCACACTAGCTCAGCGTACATTCCTTCGGCGCAAGGAACATTTATTTTTCTTATGTGAATAGGAAGTCGGTATTTTCTGTAGTGGTATATAGAAAGGACATTGGTATGTAGTGGTTAGGCATACCTCACTGGTGACTGGCGAGTCATCGTTTTAGACTTCAGAGCGGTTATTCACATAGAGTTAGCTGAGTCATTGTTTCTTGGTATGAGGAACAATCTACTTGTTTGTATACAACGTGTATTTATGTAAAGTATATATAATATGTATCGCCAATGGTTGTCGACTCAAGCTTGGACGTATCTAGAACGCTCACACGTGTCGCGTTAGTTGGACGAGTCGGCAAAGGGATCGTTGCAGCATCTGCGGTCTCACATCCCTGGTTCGGAGTATGCTATGTCATCAAGGCCGGTTTGGGCCGAAGACATCTTGATGAGGCACCTCATTCTGCCGATGATGCTGCGAAGCTGGAATGCGGACGGGAAGAGCACTTGGGAAAGTGACGCACACGACGAACATTATATTATGTTATATATACGTGTTACTATATGAATGTGACGAGTGCTCGTGATATAGCTTATGATGGAGGTTGATAGGGTGATCTGGTGAGGTAAATTTTCGATAACGCAGACGTCACGTTATTGCGGATTTACAGGCACTTGATAATTCTAAAGACATCTATCGTGAGGGTATCTATACTATTATGTTGTTGTATATATATTTATATATATATAAATAATGGATAAGGGTTTTTCATTATTTTGTTGTTACGAACGTGATTGTCAATTCTCCCCTGTTCGTGTCATTTGTGACTTTGCTTTTCTAAACCAGTTTAAGATCTTGATGATCTTGTTTCTTGAACTTCTAAGGTTCATGTTGTAGAACCTAGTTATATCTTTTTGAGTACGATCTACATCTCTCTCCTTTTGTATTTGTGGCCTTCAACATTCAATCGTAAAGGAATTTAATTTTTGTTGATTCCTTATTCTTTTCACCAAATTAGACACGTATTTTTGTACACGTGTCAATTGTCATATGTTTGAATTCTTTAAACCTGTGAAGGTCCATTGTAGGGCTTCGCATCAAACAATTGTTTCATTAATGATTTGCTTTATCATTACGTTGCTAGTAATGTTTGTCTTCTAGTCTTGCTATGTTTGGCCAGTGTAGGCAATGAATACTTTGATACTTCGTCGATGAGTTTCTTTAAAGTCGACATTTCAGTTGAATCGAATTGTTGGAATTTAATACAGCACCTTGCGGTGAATATTCAATCGACTTGGAATAACGAATGATTTTATTGACATGTCTCACTTTCATCAACTTGTTTGTTATTGCCTTAAATGCAGACACACCTTGTGGTGTGTAATGAAAAGTTGGTGCACTAGTTGCTTCGTTTGAGGTGCGCCAATAGTATTTGTTGACAAAGTTATTGTTTACACTTTGCATTCAGTTGATTCTGAAACTTTATCTCGTGTCATTTGTACCGTCAAGTTCGTTGACTATTTTGTTGTATTACCATTGGTTCTTGGATGATATCCTACCTCAAATTTTGAGGACAAAATTTTTGTAACATGGGGAGGATGTGACAACCGGCAATTTCCGATTTATGCCGATGTGATTTTTATTATTAAAAATTAAATATTTATTTTAAATATTTCTAATTATTAAGTTTCGGAAGTTTACTGACTGTTTTTACGATCGAAACTGCGACCGATTTAATTAACGCGATTTAAACGCGTGTTCTGAAAACACGCGTCGGACATCGAAGATATTTATATTTATGCTCGGTTTTGTATTTCGAACAAAACCGACTAATTTTTATAATTAATTATCGAGCCTAAATCTAAACCGAGACGTTTACGTTTAAAACGGGTTAGATACGCGGTATTAACCTACCTACCAAAAACCCTACCTATAAAAGCTCCTAACCCTCTTCTTCTTCCCCATTTCTGCCGCTCACCTCTCTCTCTCTCTACTCTCTCTCTAAAACTCCCTCTACTCCATCTCTTTCACTCTCTCTCGTCTCCCTCTCTCTCTGTAACAACTAAACGGTCGGCCACCACCATTGTTGGTGGTGGCGGCGCTGAAATAAAGGGGGACAGAGGTGGTGGGTGTCCGGAGGTGGTGGCGCGTGGTTCTTGGCCAGAAACGGAGGGGTTGGTGGTTGTTGAAGGGGCCGGCGATGGAGTTGTGGTGGTCCGATTGGGGCTGGTTAGGTTGTTGTTTGGTGAGTCAGGTGGTGTCCGGCCATGGTGGTGGTTGTCGGAGGTGATGGCTCGGCTGGGTTGGCTCCGGCTCAGGGTCCGGTGGGTTGGGGCAGATCTCGTGGGTTTTGGTCGGGGTTTAAGTCGGGTTAGAGATGGTGGTGGTTGGCCGGAGATGGTGGTGGGTGTCCGGAGGTGGTGGTGGTTGCAGAGGCAGCGGCGCGGGTCTCGGGTCTTGGGCCGGGTTGGTTAGATCCCAGATCAGGTTCGGCACGGGTCTGGTTCGAGTCTTCGTGACTGGTCGGGTCTTGTTTCGAGATGGTTTCAACTCGGGTCAGAATCGGGTTTGGGTTAAGGTTGTGGTTCGGATCAGGGTTTGGTGGTTTTGGTGTTCGGGTCAGATTCGGTACGAGATCGGGTTCGGTACGGGTCTTGTTCGGGTCAGATCTGGATGGTCAAGCCTCGGTCAACGCGCGGTCAAAGCTGGTCAAACTTTGGTTCCGGTCTACACGCAGTTCGGGGCGGCTTCGGGTTACTCGCGTGTGATTCGGTATACTTGAATTCGTACATATTTCATTATTTCATTTTTATAAGCATTGTATTTTTATAAAAATATAAATATATATAAATAGTGTCTCGCGAACGAACCGACAATATTATTATTGATAAGTATATAAAGTGTGACTTGGTATTATTGGACCTCGGACTAAATTGGTTGGACTATAATATACATATATATTGTCGTGTCTTTATTCAATAAGTGTAGTTTATATAAAAGCGTCGAAACGTATAAGTCTCGTTTGAATTGGAATTGCGGATAAACAAATTGAAGTCTTGTATTGGATATTGATTTTGGGAAAATTGAAGGCGACTTGTGTTGCCTGGTTTGTACGAAAACAGAGGAAACTCTGCCGAAATTTTATAAAAGTTATAAGCATAAATGAAGGCGATATTTGTTGTATATTTCATTATCAACAATCTTCAAGTATTTTTGACAAACGATTTCTTGCAACATTTAAAGAAAAACGTCGAACAATATTTCCAAAACAAATACATAATATTTGTTGAGCGTCACTTGTGTCAATCTCCAAAGATTTTGGTAACTAAAACATTTCCATCTAAGCGGTTTTGAATTATAAAACGCTCAACCTATTTGAGAAAGAATCATATAAAATGTATGTTCGAAACCTTTAAAGAATGGAAAAGAAGCGATATTGTTACTAATCGGTTTTAAATAACTATACTTATATTTTCATCAAAGAATATTTTCCTAAAATATAATTATAAGACGAGCTACGACTCAAGATAAGTTATACACTTCATAATATAGTCCAACGTGGTGTACACACGAATAGTGACAAGTGCGCAACTTGGGTACTATGTCGTGTGTTAACGCATAAGTAAGAAAAGTCACGATCGGTTCGTCGAGTTAAGCATATTAGTACTCGAGTTATACACACGAGTCTAGATAGTTGGATAAACTACCTTTTAGCCGGATTATAGGCTAGGTTTATATGTGTTAGACTTTAAGGTGTCCTTTGTTGTAATAGGGCACGAGGAAGCCGGTCGAGGCTTGGACTTTATTTGCTAGCTTAGCATGGAAATCAAGGTGAGTTCATAACCCCACTTTTTACTGTTTTATAAATGTTTCCGGGGTGGAAGACATGCTTCTTTTATGAAAAACTGAGGAACTTAAAACGAAACAAAGTCTTTGAAAAATGAAATGGGTGCGTGAGTGTCACGGCCCTGTTGTTACTGGTTTTACATTCGGGAAAGAAACATGAGTACTATTTACATCGTTTTAAAGATCATGTTATACTATGGGCACTTTATATTACTATACGGCTTTTATGGAAAGTCCCAGGGGGAAACCATGAATGTGCTGGCATGCACAACGAGGGAAATGTGGATAGATCTATTGGGCCTCACAAACCCCACTCGACGGCGGGGCCGGGCGGGTGCATATTGTCTCTACCTATCGGGTTACCGAGGCATCGGTAGCCCAGTCAATCTGGGCTGGTATCAACTTTTGGTTCATGTTTAGTAATGGGTTCCCAACCGTAGTAGTAAAAACACCTAACGTCTAGCTAACGTTCATATGACATAGTATTAACGGGAATGATCTTTTCAGACTTATGGAAACTCTTTTATAAAAACTTGTGGAATTATTTATGCAAAACTTATGAACTCACCAGCTTTATGTTGACTTTTTAAGTATGTCTTTCAGGTTTAAACTTGGGTGATGGCACGGTTGGAGTAGTCGATGTATTGGGATTGAGGATCCTAGAGGGTTAGCAATGGCGTTCAGGAAATAAGAGTCTTAGATGCAACTTTCCGCTGCGCTGGCAAAGGCACCAAACGTCGCAACCGACGAGGGAAAAGTCGGGGTGTGACACACTATGTAATTTCACCAACAACGGGACTCGAGACTTGTGTGTGTACGTTACTCCCAATGATCCTCCGAATTATTGAACCCTGGACAATACGTAAGTGTAAATCAACTCCCGATGATTCCCCGAATCATCGACCCGACCCGACTCAACTGACCTAGTTAAGTGTAACGTATACATGACTCGCTAAGGTAGACTTACTAGTTGATAAAAGTTACTAACCTGAGTTTGTCACGTGTCACATACTATTTCTCTCTATCTCTCTCATATCCACACACACACACACACACACTTCAGGTACTATTACCTATGACCACCACCCGTGACCCCTTACCCAATGAGGCGAAGGCGATGTTATTGCATGGGTAGGGAGTACCTGCTATCGGTACCCGAGCTGACTACGTCCCCCCTTGCCCTTAGTAGATGGTTAGCTAAGTTGTATCCGTAGTTATACATAAGCATATAATTGATCAATAATACGGTAGCTATGTTTTGAATGGAATTATCCATCTTCTTTGTAACTTGTTTTCTTCTAATTTTATTGAAGACGTGACAAATCTAACATTAGTTTTATGTAAAATGGTTGTGTATGAGCTGCCTACATTCCTATATCATCTACATATTTAGATACATACAAAACTTGATTTATCCAAAAATTACCATATTGTAATTTATTAACATTATGCTTTCACTTTATATGTAAGGTCACATAATTTTGAGATCCAGTGAATGTCTAGAACGTTTTTCTTATTGTTGATTAATTATATGTAACTAGTGCTATACCTCGTGCATGTTGCAGCACGCTAAATCGAATTGTTCTCGCTATAATAACATCAATCAAATACATAAACACAAACATTAGCAAACTTTTACATATAAAGTAACTACACAAAGATATATCATTGCCTCCGTCACCGGCGACACTTGTTGCAAATACCATTGTTTTAATGGTAGAGCATCAACTTGAACAATGGCACTTTTATAGTATTGTTTCTAGTGGTTTTTATTTAAATATTGAGTTAATAGCCAAAATCGTCCCTGAGGTTTGGTCACTTTTGTCACTTCAGTCCAAAACCTAAACCTTTTACATCTAGGTCCTTCAGTTTTACTTTTTTTTTTGTGCCAAATTCGTCTCTGACACTAACCAAGTTAAATTATCTCATTAAGTTGAGGAGCTTTTTAGACATTTTACCTAGGAAATTTTGTATACTTTAATTATTTTAAATTTATTATTATTTTTTAACCTTTAAACCAAAGCCACACCCATCTTTATGAGAAAGAGGAAGCCATAGCGAGAGAGAGACCAGAGAGAGAGGGGGGAAGAGAGATCACCGGCCGTGGCATCCTCGCAACCCACATCTGTGACAACCGTCCCTTATACTTTATCGTTGTTTCAACTTTAGCCCTTTTTATATTTCCGCATGTACAAATTTAACCTTTATATTTTTTCTTTGTTTCTCTTATATAAAAAAAGATTATTAGATATATTAATTCCTTGTATTCAATTTATACAAATATATTCTATTTTACTACATACAAGAATTCATATGGCTTAAAAAAAATAAGTAATAGTCATAAAAAGAATAATTATAATTAATTGACATTTAAGATGGTAATAGACTTGAATGTGCATTACTTCACCATGTGAAACCTTTTGGTTGTTTCATTTCATTTGTTTTCTTTTAAGATTCCTTTAACTCCATGAATAAATGATATGAAATTTCATGCTCACAACTAACATATGAGTAGCTCTTATTTCTACATTACAAATCCTACAATTGTCATGCCATATCTCTACCTCTCTTTCTTTGATAAAGCCCATTCCAAATGGCTTATATGGTGTTCTCACAACTATTATTGAAATCAAAAGTTTTTAAAGAAAACATTAGAGTTGTTCTTTCATTACGATTTTACGCGATTAAGGTACGAATAACCTATATATTATTTTTATAGTATGAATTGTTTGAGTTTATTTATACGGTACGGATAAACTATATGTTATTTTATATAGAAATTGTTTATCTTTATTTTTTTATGGTACAAACGTCCTATAAACATGAAGTCAACTTATTTATGTCTTTAATATAATTGTGAGTACATATACAATATATAGATGTTATTAAATCTGTTTTTAAACAACTCTTCATATATTTATACAAAATAAGTTGTCAAAGATTATAATATCATGTTAGTTTTCAGAAATTGGGATTTCATTGACATGACATACTGTAAGATTTTAGTACTTGTAATTCTATAAATTTTATTGACTAGAATAATAAACAAGCATATTATTATTATTTACGGAAAAAGACTTTTCCTCTTTATAAACTATTTTTTTCTTGAGTCAGGTTTTCTAAATTTTAAAGATCTATAACTAATTCACCCAATTATTGCTTATTTGTTATTTGTTTATGAAATCTAATAAAGAAGAATGAAAACATGCTTTTAAAGCAATAAGGTCACCTAGCTAGGAATATCAATCCATATTATTATTTTCATCGTTTTGGAACTGTTGGTTTAAAAGGTAATTGTTTGTTTTTCCTTTTTGTATTATTAATCTATGTTGAAGAAGATAACATAGTAAATTATTCAATCAATTATTTGAGTTTTCTTTAATCCAATTTTGAACCTTTTACCAAAACTATAACTATAAAATAACGTCATTAGATACTAAATGATCATTCTAAATTTACTTAGGTTCAAGCATAATTAAGTGATCCTTCTTGATTTCTTAGCAATCTCCTCATCACAATCAAAGTGAGTATGCTTATCCTTTTTCTTTTCTTTTTTTCATTTTTACACTTTTGGGGTGATTCATGTACACATATTAAACATACACGTGCACTTATTCATAAACGTTTTACATACAATTCATATACGTGTTATGCTTGAATTCGTGTGTTTTGTGCTTTAACATAAACGTAGTATACTTGCAATCATTACCAAATCATTAACTTAGCTAGCCGACTTTAACAATGAATAGCGCTATTTGGATTGACAACCCGCCTAGTGGAAAGTACCTATGTGTGTGGGAAGTCCTAGGTCATTGTTAATGCTTTAATCTTTGTCGCATAAGAGGTTTGATTTTGGCCCGTGTTGTGTACTTACGTGTTTTCCATGTTTGCCTTGAATGAATCATGACACATGAATTGTAAAGCATATTCTTTAAACTTATATTATACGTATACAAACTGAATATGCTCACCAACATGCTTTATGTTGACAAAATTATTTCCGTACATGTTTCAGGTTTAGCTTGATGATTCTTGTAGAATTGTGGACTTAGTTAAAGTTGATTAATTGAGGTTGTTGTATCATATGTAAAATTTCATTTTTTTTGTAAAATGATTCTTGAATAATATTATTTACACTTTAGCACCATGAGCTTTTGAACAATCGTCACTACGTGACACCTCGATGTTTCCACCATCGGTTGGGGTGTTACAACATACATACTGTAAACAAGCATCACCAAGGAGGAAAGCATCCCCCAAATCCAAACCCTAGCCGTCACCAAGAATCCCCACCATCTCCCTTCTATTGCCACCACCCAAAGCTGCTAGATCTGGTTATGGTGATGTCAATTAAAGTGACAGGCGACAGTGGTACTAGCTGCAGATTGTGGAGCCAGTAACAGCAGAAACGATTTGGGATCTTTTAGAAGTTAGACGATTTGGGTTCTGTTGAGTTAGGGTTCAATCGGCAGGGTGCAGTGGTGGTTACAAGGTAAGTTACGGTGGTTATAGGTGGAACCGTGTTGGTGGTCTTGAGTAACAGACGGCGGGGAACGAATTCTAAAGAGTCTGAATCGGTTAAAGATGATGATGACGACTCAGTTATGGAGAAAAGTCGAATTCTTGATGAAGAATTGGTTAAGAATAGTGTGGAATGGGGGAGGGGTTGTAATATGTATTCTGGAAAATGGGTGAGAGATGATGGGTACCTAGTTTATAAATTCGGGGCTTGCCCATTTGTTGATGAAGCTTTTGAGTGTTAGGGAATGGTGTTTGATGGTGGCAGGTTTAGAGGTGGAAGAAGGTGGAGGGGGTCCCACTTATTAAATAAAAATATTAAAAAATAAATGGGTAAGCAAAAAGACATAAATGCCCTTCAACTTAACGAGATAATTTAACTGGGTTAGTGTCAGGGACAGGCAAAAACAAAGTAAAACTGAATGACCCAGATGTAAAAGGTTTGGGTTTTGGACTGAAGTGACAAAAGTGGCCAAACCTCAGGGACGACTTTGGCTATTAACTCTTTAAATATTAGTTTGAAAATTGATTGATATGTGATCACTCATTTATTTATTCTTCAATTTTACATGTATATTCTTTAAACAATAATGCTGATATATTAAAAGAAAGGGTAAAATAGAACATGGTTGAGTTGGAATAACAGGACGAACTCACTTTATAACCACACACTTATTTTATTTAATAATAAATGTGTGGTTGTAACTTAAGACACAATAAAATATTGAATAGAATATTAAAAGTCAACATTGGTACGTTGGTTTTTTACACCAGTGTAAAACCATCATAATTTTTTTTCATTGTTTACGGCGGTGTTACCCATTTTTACATCAGTATGTATTTTTTTTTAAATTCACATTTTACGTTGGAGTTCCCACGGTTCTTCCAACTCAACTTTATTTTCATTTGAACCTAATTCTATTAAACAATATGTATATATCTTTGCGTAAAAAGGAAGTTAGCGTAAAAAGTATAAGAAGGATTATTAGCCATAGATTAAATTAGATAATCAGGGGCACGATGGTAATTTCTTGGCGTCATTAAAGTTTCACCCTCATTTTTAAAAGGACCATAACTTTTTTCATACGACATTATTTAAAAAAAAATATAACATAAAAACAAACTTTTCATCCTCTTTCATTTTCATACCATATTGCTATACTTAAAAAAAAGATTGTTGGGTTAATAACTTGCGTTTTATTGAGGGTATACTTGCGTTTTAGAAATGCAAGTTATAAAAATCTTGAAGGGTTTCACTAGAATGCCAAAAGTTATAAAGAATCAGACATTAAGATCATGAATTCTAATCCGATTACCAGATGCCAAACGATATAAATAACACAGTTACACAGAGTGATATTATACGACAAAATCAAACTTCCATAAAGTCCAAATCTTTGATCTTATAAGCATCAAGAACCTCATGGCATGATGAATATGATATATGTACATAAATCAATCCTTACATGGAAGAAACATAGCTAAATTAAGCACTATAATACTCAGATCAATGCAATGCAGGTGCTAAAGATCAACTTGTGTTTTATTGAGGGTATTGCGTTTTAGAAACACAAGTTATACCTGATAAGACGACCTGATGAAATGCAAGTTATAAATGATAAAACGCAAGTTATACATGATAAAACGTAAGTTATATCTGATAAAAAGATGCAAGTTATATATGATTAAACGCAAATTATATCTGATAAAACGCAAGTTATACTTGATAAAAAGATGTTAGTTATATCTGACAAAAAACGCAAGTCGTATTATGATAAAACGCAAGTTATCAACCCAACAATTTTTTTAAAGTATAGCAATAGGGTATGCAAATGAAAGAGGATAAAAAACTTGTTTTTATGGTATATATTTTTTTAGAAAAATAATGTCGTATGAAAAAATTGTGGACGTTTAAAAAATGAGGGTGAAACTCAACAATTGTGGGTTATACCTATTTTGCCATTCTCCTTATATTTTAGAAACTCTACGTATACTTTTTCTATTTTAATCTCATTCATTGCTTTATTTTGATCAAAATCCCAAAATGTTTTTTATCCTTTTTACGCTAAACTTGTTTTTACAGTAAATTTTGTCGTATCTTAAAAAAGTGAAAACCAAAAAGTGGTTGATGTATTTGGTTTATTTACCTTTAAAAAAAAGTATTTGGTTTATTTAGTACACATTTAATTAATGAGTTAGTAACGAATGTCAACCATACTCTAATATTTAATGATCAACATGTCTTTTTTTTTTGATAATATTGTGCCAAAATAGGATTAATATTTAATAATATTTATATGCCAAATAAGATCCTATATGATATAGTCGAAATTTGATATTTCATTTTTACTTATTATATACTAGCTGATTACTTCGGGAGGGTCTTGGGGTTGAAAAATCTAATTTTACGTGATAACCTATTGCAAATGGCTCAAGTTAACTAACCACAAAATCTCTTAATCATTGCATGTTCATAGTATTCTAATCAGTAATAACTCATATTCCCCACAAAATCTAATTTTACGTGATAACATGAACACTTTGTGTGTTTTTTTCCTGTATGAACCAAACCCCACAAAAAATAGTCGATTTGTTCTCCGTTTTTTATATAGCACTATGGTACTCGTTGGAAAGATAATAAAACGCTCGTCAATTTGGTGTAGTTTTTTTCTTTAAAAAATCTCGTATATAAAAGATATAAACGTTTAAAAATTATGGGAGGAAATATGAGAGAGAAAATTTTAAATTTATTTTTAAATTCTTTTTTTCTAAAATAACTCAATTTAATTAAAAAATGAAACAATTCAAAAACACCAAAAACTCTCCATTATAATGTCACATGATACTCTCAATGGAAGGTTAAGGCCTCTATTTCACGCTGCGTCAGCATACACGTTTTCTTATATATATATAGATAGATTTGGTAGATTACTCAATGTAGAATATTTGGTAGGACACTAAAAAACATAAAAAAAAAGTTTGTAAAAACATCATAGTCACCATATGTTTTAAAACAACCAAAAATTTTAAATCAATGACACATGTGGTTGAGACACCGTTAAAAAAAATAAAAGAAAGATTTAATGTAGCGTTATACGCATCACATCACAGCAATGTTTCATTCTCAAGGGGGTAAGGTTTTGTCTTTAATAGACTAGGGTTTGCAATTCAAAAAGAGGTGGCGGTGCAGCTTGTTGCCCGTCTACCTGCTATTATGATGTAACTTTTGTATTTTGTTTTAATGAAAATCATCATCCTTTACCCAAAAAAAAAAAAAATACTAAGTTATCTCGCGTGAGCTTCATGAGCTGGACAAAATAAAACAATTCTTTGATCTAAATCTATTATATAACATTTGTCATAGTTTAATCAACAAAATGGGTTCAAGAATCGATTGACTGTGATTGACTTTAAGAGATCGGTTAAAAAACTTCTTGCGAAATCAGACAATGAATAATAACAATAATGAAAGGCAACACTTTAGTGCATTTAGTGACTACATGTAAAGAAGAATATTTAAAAGGAGAAATGCCACACAAATGTAACCAAGTTTGCTTGGTGTTCTAATTAAGTCACTCATACTTTTTTTGTCTCTCTAAAGTCACTCAAGTTTTATTTATTGTTCTAATACTATGTAATTACCAGGTCATCAGGTCACCTTCTTTTTTTTTCTTTCATTTTAATGCTTATGTGGATATTATTTTTATTAGGTGGGTTTTATAAAATGAAGATTTCCAAAAGAAATATATATATTATTTTAAATTTTACACATTTAAAAAATTTATTAAAAAATATTAAAACCTGGCACATCATCACTTTAACCTGAAAACCTGATAATTACATAGTATTGAAACAATAAATGAAACTTGAGTGACTTTAGAGAAACAAAAAAAGTTTGAGTGACTTAATTGGAACAGTTAGCAAACTTGGTTACATTTCTACAAGACTAAGCTAGGTGCCCGTGGTCTAATCAAGACTAGCAGGCGCCTAGCTTTGGCCAAAGCGAGGCGCTTTGGCCTTTTCTTTTTAAAAAAATTAACTTGTTTTAATTCATTTTAAATAGTTGTTATTGATTACAAATTAATTTTAATTAATTTTAAAAGGTTTTTAGTTGTTCCCAATACAACAAAATTCGTTTGAGGCGTTACGGGTCGTTTATTGTTCGTTTGTGTGTTTTGGTTGAAACATCCAAGTTTGTTCAACTTTCATGAATCATTCTACTTGGTGCTCCGACTATACAGTCGATACCCATATTTTTTCAAAACACGATTTTTGCATGTCTAATCGACATGCTGGACTTCCGGTCTCTGTTTAACGCGTTTCGTAATGTTTACTAGTTTCCGAATGTTGATACTTTTCAAAAATCGTTTGTCAAATCATAACCATCATCATCATTACACCCTCAAAACAGAAATAAAATAACAACAAAATAAAATAATAATAATAATAATAATAAATCATTGCTCAGATGTTAGGGTTTGATAAACACAAAACTTATTATTAAAAAGCAACAAAAACACAAATCGTACCGTGAAATAAAGAGAGGCCCATTAGGAGTGCCATGGAGGAAGATCGTCGGTTTGCTTTAGTCGATGATGGCGCAGAGGTATTTGTCAACGATGAAGGAAACCTGAAACGACATGAACATTTATAACCTTTCTGTACATGTGGCCAAAAGAACTAGGTTTGCCAGAGGGTCACTATTCATACATAAAGAGTATAATCAAACAAGGGTTGTTATCGGAGAGATATCGGTCAACGATGAAGGCAACCTAATAAAGGCTGTACACGAGTATAATCAAACAAGGGTTTCCCTGAGTTTGATTAGCTTGAATCTCTCTGATCCATGTTATCCACTAACCGTAGCAATCATTAAAGTTAGTTGGAATGTTTCTGATCATTACAGTAACGATCGCTTTACGACGCCGAAAACTACTATCATCACGCGATTTCTTTTGACAGCCAGTACAACGAATCAGGTTGCCTTTTTTTATCAGAAAATATATTCCCAAACAATTAAAGGCTGAACACGAGTATAATCATACAAGGGTTGTTATCGGAGAGATATCGGTCAACGATGAAGGCAACCTGATAAAGGCTGAACACGAGTATAATCAAACAAGGGTTGCCCTGAGTTTGATTAGCTTGAATCTCTCTGATCCATGGTATCCACTAATAGCCCACTCTTCGTTTTTCCCTCAAACATGGATCAACATCCAAACCATCAAAGCCCTTTTTTTGTAGAAATGATGATACATAGGGAGAACAAACCATGGAATTTGGACCGCTTTTTACTTAACGATGAAGACAAAGAAGTTGGACGATTTTGTTTACATTCCCATCGATTTCAAATATGTTCTTTGTACCGCTTTTGACTTAATTGGTTGAGTATACCACATTGTGCATACACACACGCACTAATGGCAGATCCATTACGGGCATGGCCAGCTCCCATTTCCACTAGTAATGAGTAACCTACTAACCTCTATTAATAGACTTCATTTATTCTTCTTCATCTTCTTCTACTTGAAATGGAGAGTAATAACCCTTCATCTTCCGTTATCGGAGAGATATCTGTCAACGATGAAGGCAACCTGAAACGACATGAACATTTATAACCTTTCTGTACCTGTCGCCAAAAGAACTAGGTTTTCCAGAGGGTCACTATTCATACATAAAGAGTATAATCAAACAAGGGTTGTTATCGGAGAGATATCGGTCAACGATGAAGGCAACCTAATAAAGGCTGTACACAAGTATAATCAAACAAGGGTTTCCCTGAGTTTGATTAGCTTGAATCTCTCTGATCCATGGTATCCACTAACCGTAGCGATCATTACAGTTATTTGGAATGTTTCTGATCATTACAGTAATGATCGCTTTACGACGTCGAAAACGACTATCATCACGCGGTTTCTTTTGACATCCAGTACAACAAATCAGGTTGCCTTTTTTGATCAGAAAATATATTCCCAAACAATTAAAGGCTGAACACGAGTATAATCATACAAGGGTTGTTATCGGAGAGATATCGGTCAACGATGAAGGCAACCTGATAAAGGTTGAACACGAGTATAATCAAACAAGGGTTGCCCTGAGTTTGATTAGCTTGAATCTCTCTGATCCATGGTATCCACTAACAGCCCACTCTTCATTTTTCCCTCAAACATGGATCAACATCCAAACCATCAAAGCCCTTTTTTTGTATAAATGATGATACATAGGGAGAACAAACCATGGAATTTGGACCGCTTTTTACTTAACGATGAAGACAAAGAAGTTGGACGATTTTATTTACATTCCCATCGATTTCAAATATGTTCTTTGTACCGCTTTTGACTTAAATGTTTGAGCATACCACATTGTGCATACACACATGCACTAATGGCAGATCCACTACGGGCATGGCCAACTCCCATTTCCACTAGTAATGAGTAACCTGCTAACCTCTATTAATAGACTTCATTTATTCTTCTTCATCTTCTTCTACTTGAAGTGGAGAGTAGTAACCCTTCATCTTCCGTTATCGGAGAGATATCTGTCAACGATGAAGGCAACCTAAAACGACATGAACATTTATAACATTTCTGTACCTATGGCCAAAAGAACTAGGTTTTCCAGAGAGTCACTATTCATACATAAAGAGTATAATCAAACAAGGGTTGTTATCGGAGAGATATCGGTCAACGATGAAGGCAACCTAATAAAGGCTGTACACAAGTATAATCAAACAAGGGTTTCCTTGAGTTTGATTAGCTTGAATCTCTCTGATCCATGGTATCCACTAACCCTAGCGATCATTACAGTTATTTGGAATGTTTCCGATCATTATAGTAACGATCGCTTTACGACGCCGTAAACGACTATCATCACGCGATTTATTTTGACAGCCAGTACAACGAATCAGGTTGCCTTTTTTTATCAGAAAATATATTCCCAAATAATTAAAGGCTGAGCACGAGTATAATCATACAAGGGTTGCTATCAGAGAGATATCGGTCAACGATGAAGACAACCTGATAAAGGCTGAACATGAGTATAATCAAACAAGGGTTGCCCTGAGTTTGATTAGCTTGAATCTCTCTGATCCATGGTATCCACTAACAGCCCACTCTTCATTTTTCTCTCAAACATGGATCAACATCCAAACCATCTTAGCCCTTTTTTTGTTGAAATGATGATACATAGGGAGAATAAACCATGGAATCTGGACCGCTTTTTACTTAACGATGAAGACAAAGAAGTTGGACGATTTTGTTTACATTCCCATCGATTTCAAATATGTTCTTTGTACCGCTTTTGACTTAAATGGTTGAGTATACCACATTGTGCATACACACACGCACTAATGGCAGATCCACTATGGGCATGGCCAGCTCCCATTTCCACTAGTAATGAGTAACCTACTAACCTCTATTAATAGACTTCATTTATTCTTCTTCATATTCTTCTACTTGAAGTGGAGAGTAGTAACCCTTCATCTTCCGTTATCGGAGAGATATCTGTCAACGATGAAGGCAACCTGAAACGACATGAACATTTATAACCTTTCTGTACCTGTGGCCAAAAGAACTAGGTTTGCCAGAGGGTCACTATTCATACATAAAGAGTATAATCAAACAAGGGTTGTTATCAGAGAGATATCGGTCAACGATGAAGGCAACCTTTTAAAGGTTGTACACGAGTATAATCAAACAAGGGTTTCCCTGAGTTTGATTAGCTTGAATCTCTCTGATTCATGGTATCCACTAACCGTAGCGATCATTACAGTTGTTTGGAATGTTTCTGATCATTACAGTAACGATTGCTTTACGACGCCGAAAACGACTATCATCACGCATTTTTTTTGACAGCCAGTACAACGAACTCTGTATGGGTTGCTTGTTAGCGTCGATCCTACTGTTGATTTCTTTCGACAACCAGTACAGCTGACTTTAAACAGAGAAGATGAAGGGTTAGTTAGTAGGTTAATCATTATTGCGGGGATGCAAATCGTGATGTGATGGATTTTTATATTTGCAACCTAGTTCCTTTCTACCTGGTTGCAAAGGAACTTCAGGTAAGCCAGACGTTTGTCAAAAGCAAGTGTGAAGATCAAGATCAAGAAGAACAGTGCTCCAACACGGTCAACGATGAAGGTGTGTTGTATGTATAAAATAGTGAATTATTGTAGTGTGTTTGGTATACGATGGAAGGGTTTGAAAAGAAATAGCACAAGTCCTTCTTTAATGTTGTACTATGCATTCTCACATGAACATCTAACAACAATGGTATATGAATAGTGATCCTCTGTAAGGGTCTTGATGAATATCTTCATCAATCTCCTTGATGTACACATAAGTGTGAGAGTCGATTTTCCTATGAGGGTGACTGACAAAGAGCTGGTCTTTTTGATGAATGTATTATTCACAAATACATTTGTTTAACTATTTTAGCAACTTCCATAAGATGGAAGGGTTTGAAAAGAAATAACACAAGTCCTTTAATGTTGTTTATAATTAAAAGGAACTAGGTTGCAAAGCAACTTCAGGTCAACTAGACGTTTGTCAAAAGAATTTTGCACCGAATCTAGTCTTTAGGTAAGTCCACATGGTTAATCATCCTATTGTACCATTTTCCTGCAATATCATAAACAATGCTTTAGAAACTCAATATCTCATCCAATCCAAGTGTGTTATCACCACACTTGTTTCTCATAATCCTAGCTTATGAATCACCATAGTTAATATTTGAGTAAGTTATGAAGGTTAGAAGATTAGGGTTCATGGTGTTGAAGTTGGGGAAGAAGATACTAGGTGAGAGAAGAACGAAGGGAGAGAGAGTGAGAATGTTATAAACCTGAAACTAATAAGTTACATTATTATTATTTACATTATTATTAAATAATGACAATGACAGACTTTTTACCTGAAGTTCCATTGTCACACGAACATCCAACAACAATGGTATATGAATAGTGACCCTTTGTAAGGGTATTGCGCCGACTTGAGATATGAGGTTGATTAACACGGTTAGTGGATACCATGGATCAAAGAGATTCAAGCTAATCAAACTCATATCTCAAGCTGGTGCAAGTTATGTTGGAGCAATGGTTGTGGAAAGAAATCGACAGTAGGATCGGCGCTAACAAGCAATCCATACAGAGTGATTATAGTCGTTTTCGGCATTGTATAGCGATCGTTTTACTCATATAAAGTGTTCGATGTCACTGTGAGTACACATTGTGCATGACATTACATTTTGCATGTGTCATTTCAATCAGCCAGACATTTGTCAAAAGAATTTTGTACTATGCATTCTCACATGAATATCCTTTGATGAATGTATTAGGGGTTGGAAACTCTGAAGACCAATGACCCTCTGGCAAACCTCCGTAAAGGTCTTCAGAGTTTCCATGGGAAGGTAAACATACTTGAAATCAATGGGAAGGTAAACATACTTGAAATCGATGGGAAGGTAAACATACTTGAAATCAATGGGAAGGTAAACAATTCCAGCAGCTGGATATCAGGCAGACTTTGTCAAAAGAATTTTGTACTATGCATTCTCACATGAATATCCTTTGATGAATGTATTAGGGGGTGGAAAATCTGAAGACCAATGACCCTCTGGAAAACCTCCGTAAAGGTCTTCAGAGTTTCCATGGGAAGGTAAACATACTTGAAATCAACGGGAAGGTAAACATACGTGAAATCAATAGGAAGGTAAACATATTTAACATTCTCTTCTTCTTCCCTTACAAATAACTTTGCCATTAATACCAATGGACTACCCTTACGTCGGTATGGCCATCACCTAGTTCCAGGTTGCCTTCAGTTGTTGTTAGAGAGATATCTGTCAACGATGAAGGCAACATACTTGAAATCAATGGGAAGATAAACAATCATCATCCACAATGTTCTTACCTATAGCTACTAACCATCCGGTTGTTTTCAGGTTGCCTTCATCGTTGACAGATAATGAGATTTGGTGTTAGATCATAAGCAAAAAGGTAGACCACACCACTGTTAGTGAACCCTGTGTTGGATGGAAAGTGTCTTCGGCTTAAATGTCTTTGTTGAGTTGAGTTGGAGCAATCCATGTGTTGGATGGAAAGTGTCTTCGGCTTAAATGTCTTGTTGAGTTGAGTTGGAGCAATGTCGATAAAAGTTGGTGGTTATTATTTTGTTTTTTAATTTTTATAATTTTTTTTACAATAATTATATTAAAAAAATAAAAATAAAAAACCAATCCAAAACACAAAAAAATACCACAAAAATAAAAGCTAGATTCCCAAAGCGAGGCGCATGGGGTCAAATCAGAAAGAATAATTACCTCGGATCGAGGTAGTTAAAAAAGTAACCAAAGCGCCTCGCTTTGACCAAAGCGGGGCGCTTTGAAGGGTGTGGGAATAAAAGTGGGGGGTTTTAATATCACCACCCTTAACTAAAGTAACGTAGATATATGAGTTGTTGTTCATTCGTAATTTGATTTTTGTCTAAAATTGTAATCAGTTTTTAAATAACTTGAGTCTTTCTCATGGAAACACTTTATTATATAATTTTTTACACTTCACTTGTGACTAAATTTCTTGTATCTTTTACACATGTCTAAAATGAATTTTGTTGCTCACTATAGTGTTACAAATATAGGACATAAGTTTGATAATTATGAAATCTATATCTAGGGTTAGATCAAATACACAAGACATTTTTTTTAGAAAGGGTGAGAAGGATTGTGATCCATTGATCATATATTTAAAGGGTTGAGATTAGTTTGTTTGAAAAAAATAAATAATAAATTGAGTTAATTGCAGTTTTCGTCCCTGTGATTTGCCTAAACTAACAGGTTCAGCCCATGTTTAACACCCTGAGTACCCATGGTTTCATTTTCTAACAGTTTACATCCCTGAGACTAACGGCCGTTAGGCTTGTTTGTTAATTTGTAGAGAAATGACTATTATACCCTTAATTTTTTGGGTGAATTGACTCTTATACCCTCTCATCTTCTTCCCCAACCCACCCACCCACCCACCACCCCCTGCAACACCACCACCGCCACCCTCCCTCTCCTCTCTCCTCCACCATCTTCACTTCTTCTTTTTTTTTTTTCACTTCTCGAGACACTCTCTCTTTCTCTGCACTTTACTCTTCAATTTCACTCATTTCTCTCTCTATTAACTGTTTCTTTTTCCCTGCTTGATCTGCTCCACCAAAACAAGATAATATACCTTTTAAAAATTATGTTGCAGGTGGAGGATCAGGTCAATCAAACAGCATAATAAAATGAGAAGCTCATACGCTGCTGCTATAACAGACGACGACGATGATCCATCCGCCACAATTTCCAACGACAAATCCGTCACCACAGATACAAATACAGACAACGACGGAAGCAAATACAACGCCGTTCAGTCTCTTCCAACGACAGTTTGTTTGTGGTTTCAATTGCGATCAGAATATGTCGTTCGTTGCTGGATTAGTGATCGGAGTAATGGTAGGGATAGGATTAATAGTTTTGTTCGTGAAGTCTGAGAATGCTCGATCTGCTCATCGTTTTGCACTTGTAAGTTTGACCACTTCCTTGTTTTTACTTTTTTTATTATTATTATTTCTAGGGTTGCAGGTGGTGGTGGTGATTGGTGGTGCAGGTGGTGGTGGTGGTGGTGATTAGTGTTGCAGGTGGTGTTGTACGTGGTGGTTGGAGAAGATGGGGGTATATTAGTCAATTTACCCAAAAACTAACGGAATAATTAACGGCGTTAGTCTCAGGGATGTAAACTGTTAGAAAATGAAACCACAGGTACTCAGGGTGTTAAGCCTGGGCTGAACCTGTTAGTTTAGGCAAACCACAGAGACGAAAACTGCAATTAACACTAATAAATTAGAGGAATGACATAAAAGGAAAACCACATTTGTTGACTTTCTCTCTCCACATGTAATGCACATGTCAAATCCCCCCATCATTTTAAAACGTCTATAACTTTTTCATACGACTTTTTTTTTTCAAAAAAAAATCACCATATTAACGAGCGTTTTTTATCTTTAATATAAGTGCCACATTGCTACATTAAAATTGAAAAAAAAAATCGTGCTAAATGGGTTTTCTTCTCCATTGTGTCTTCTGCTCGTTCATTGTGTTATAGTATGCATGTGTCCTTTATAAATATGTTATTTATGTTTTTTTAGTCTACACATGATTTAACTTTGTCCATTGTGTTTTTAGTATACTTTTCATTGTGTTTTACGCAAATGATTTTGTATTTAGGTGTACATTGTGTTTTATTATGTTGTTCATTGTGTTTAAGTCTATTATTCATTGTGTTTTAGTCTTCTGTTCATTGTGTCTTTAATATGTCGTCCATTGTGTTTTATTAGATTGTTCATTGCATATATAATTGGTACTCATTGTGTTTTACGTTATCTCCATTGTGTCTTACGCAACTGGGTTTTCAACTTTTTTTTTTCAAAAGTATTCATTGTGTTTTAATCTTCTGTTCATTGTGTCCTTATTATGTCGTCCATTGTGTTTTACACAATTGGGTTTTTAACTTTTTTTTCAAAAGTATTCATTGTGTTTTATTTTTCTGTTCATTGTGTCTTTAGTATGTCATCCATTGTGTCTTACGCAACTGGGTTTTCAACTTTTTTTTTCAAAAGTATTCATTATGTTTTAGTCTTCTATTCATTGCGTCTTTAGTATGTCGTCCATTGTGTTTTACTAGACTATTGATTATGTTTTATATCTTATATTTAATTGGTGCTCATTGTATTTTACATTCCATTGTGTCTTACGCAAGTGGGTTTTTAATTTTTTTTCAAAAGTATAGCAATATGGTACTCATATTAAAGATAAAAAGGCGCTCAATTTTATGGTATAATTTAAAAAAAAAGATGACGTATAAAAAAGGTACGAACATTTAAAAATGGAGATGGAAATGGCAAGTGACTTTCATGTGCATATGTTTTTGACAAAATTATCTCTCCCACTTGTTTAATCTTTTGGACACATGTCATTTTTTATACTATATTACAATGCATGAGACAAGGGTAATTTAAGATACTCAAAAGTTAAGAATTTTATTTTCATTAACAACCCTAAAATGGGGGTAAAATAGTCATTCAAACACTTTTACACTTTAATACTTAATCTTAGTTACACTTTAATTCCCTTATTTTTAGTTAGTAGTTACACTTTTCTCCCTCCACCTAAAAAATGTAATTCTTTTATTATCATATCATAAATATTAAACTATTATATGTTTTAAAAAAAATTGAAAATACCGTGACGACCTGCTCATTTTTGTCGTCGTTTTGATGTTTGTCTTGTTCAATTTCGACAAGTGGATTAAAATGTACAAAAAATAAATGCCTTGTGTGCAAGTGATCATTGCATTGTTTTATAAATCTATACTATATTATAACATGGATGAATGACGGGTAGTTTAAGATACCCAAAAGTTAAGAAATTTTTTTTCATTAATGCACAATGTACAACCCTAAAATGAAGGCAAAATAGTCATTCAAATATTTTACACTTTAGTACATCATTTTAGTTATAATTTAATTCCCCATCTTTAAAAAAATTATGGATATTCAATTAGTAGTTACACTTTACCCTCTTATAAAAAATAACTAACCTAACATTTTATAAATTGTCATAACTTGTTCGTAAGTTGATATATATATATATATATATATATATATATATATATATATATATATATATATATGGGAAGGATATTTTGAAAACCCTCCCGAGTTAAGAAAACTCATGAAACCCTTCATCTGACCATCCATTTTAGTGATCAAGGGTGGTGGTTGTTTCTGCTTTTTCATCAAAATTAAATATTTGTCTTTTAGTCACCAGGGGGTAATTTGGTCCATACAAAATTTAGTGTTCTCTTCTCTCTCATCTCTCTTATTTTATTAATAGATTCATGTGTTTTTCTAAAAAAAATTCATTCTTGCTTTGTTTTACACAGTTTTAGTCTCATATACATATGTTTTTTGTAAACAAAAACATATGTTTTCACAAATTTATCTCACAAAAAATTCAACTTATAAATCTAACCAGCAAAAAACATATGTTTTTAGACGAAAACAAATTTTTGATATACAAAAAAAAAGGATAAATGAACCGTCAACGCTTCGATTAAATCATAAACATTTATATAATAAAACATTGAATATAAAATGTTAAACAAACCTAAACAACCTTATCGAAACCTAGATCTAGATCCAAGAACAGTGAAAACATATGTTTTTAACTGAAAAACACAAATGTTTTCACAACATCAGCCAGAAGAAAGAAGAGTTTATTCAGAACATTCACACAAAAAAAACAAACTACATCTAAACTTTAAAACCCAAAAAATAATAATAATAATAATAATAATAATAATAATAATAATAATGTAGGCTTCACCGGATTTTTTGACCCACCAAACACCACCTCGTCACCACCAAATACCACTGTCACCAACATGCACCATCGGATCTGTTGTCCGCCGACTTCATCTAGAAACCACTGGATTTGTTGTGTGTGTTTTTTTTTTATGATAACAATCAATCTTTCGGCTTCATCTATAAACCACTTGATCTTTCCAACAAGCTTTCTGGTGAACTGCCAGATGGAATTTGTCAAAACAATGCGTTACATGAACTGTTTTGTTCTCCCATGTCTTGTGTTATCCGGAAACAACTTCTATGGTGAAATACCTGCTTACTTAGGAGAACTTCAATTGGCTTCTTCTTCGATTTACATACCCAAAAGAAATATAAAAATGTAAAACGAACCTTAAGCAGATTCCCATTTTATAATATAATTATTGACTTTTGTGAGTGTTTTTCCTTCAACAAAAATCATAAATTAATTTTAGAAAATGATGAAGAACGGAAACTTAAGTTGATTAAAAAAGGCATACATTATAATCAACAAAATCAACAAAAAATCATAAATTTTAGAAAATGATGAAGAACAAAAATCATAAATTTTAACCACCAGATCCATAAACCCAATCAAGCCTAAAAACCACCATTGGATCTTGAAGGGTTGATTCATTTACGGTGGTTTAGGTGTTTTAGAAAGAAAGAAAAAGAGAAAGAGGTACTTGTTTAATCAATTGAGATTTGAGATTGAAGAGAGAGAGAGAGAGAGAGAGAGAAAGAAAAGAACCTGTTTAATATCAAAAAGAGGTGAATACTTTTATTGTGAATGTGTCAGGATAAGAGATAGTATATAACATCAATGTACCAAAACTACCCTTGGAGATAAATGAAGAAATAAGGATGTGGATCATTGTGTGCCATTCATTTGGGTTTCATGGGTTTTCTAAAGTGGGGTGGGTTTGCAATTTATAATTACCCTATATATATATATATATATATATATATATATATATATATATATAGGTTTAGGTTCCTATACAAAAGCCAAAATGCGTGAGAAGTGTGAGAAGGCTTGTGGGTGTGACAAGTGTCCAATATCATTTTCTTAAATCAGGGTTACTTTTGTCTTTTAACCAAACATATAATTAAACAAATCCCTTAATTTTTGTTTGAATTTATTGAGATATATTTCTTTTTCTTTTTTTAACTTACTCATGCAAATCATCAACATCCTAATTCCAATCTTTGAGTTTTTTACGGAATTAGAATCGATTCAAGGGTGACCCTCGATTCAAAAATAATAAGAAGTGTTTTATATTCATACTATGATGTTTTATATGAATCATAATACTATTAAAACACCCTTGGCTGATGTCACTGCTTAGGTACTGATAATATGGAATTCAGCGTAAAACACACTTGAATAAAATACCTATTTGTTATTATATCTACAAAACACAACATTACAACACAATATATAAGTACTGATACTCAACATAAAACACAATTGAACATAACACATCATTGTTAGTATATAAAGAAAGAAGAAAGATAAGATATGAACTACACACCACCATGTCTGTTATATATAAACCATTTTCTTCTTCACACACCCTACATTCAGTAAACCTAAATAAAACACAACAATAGAACACAACTGCATAAATCGAGGAATTACTTTTAAAACACCCAAACCGTCGGCTTCTCGTTCTTCTTCAGCCAAAATCGTCGGTCTCTCATTCTTTGGTGCATATATTAAACAAAGAAACACACAATCGTCATGATTTCAGTCGTGATTCTTGGTCGTGAATCTGGCCTTAACCCGCACGAGGAAATAGAAAGCTCTGATTGTTTTTCTTTTTTTTTTTTGTTGAAAGATTCTGATTGTTTTGTTGGTAGAGAGAGGGAGTGCGAGATTTAGGGAAGATGGGACCATTTCCTTCTTAAAAAGACACACAATGACCATTATAGCTCTGTTGACATTAATCAATGAATCAAATATATAACACATATTACCATTTTGCCACTAATCAATCTCAACCATCAATCTATAGATCTAAGGGCTATAAACACTTCTTACGCTTCTCACAAAAAACACCCTTTGTATAGGAACCCTACCATATATATATATATATATTTAAATTACACAATAAAAGAAAACATATTATTTCCTTTAATTTGAGTGTAGTATTCCTACAGTTTGTTTAACTAAAAAAAATGATATGTTACATGATAACCAAAACCGAATAATAAAAAACGGTTATGTTTTATTTTGCCAAATTGTTTTAAGCCATTATTTTGCAAATCAATTTAGTTTAAAAAAAATCTAATTTTATAGTCTTTAAACTGTATGTATACATTATTATTTGTTGTTATTGTTATATTCGTTATACATATAGTCATATATAATATCCATGAATCGTAGTTTGTTACACAGAAGAGTATGTAGTTATTTTCTATTATAAGAGCAAAACATTTATTTTATGATGCCTTCGTTTACATTAACATGATAATCATTATTAACCGATAAGAGTTTATTCATATATCTTAGAATATGTAAATATTAACAAAACCTCATAATTTATTGGGGTTCTTTTTAACATGTGTAACAACATAAAAGATAAATTACTGTCAAATTTTGAAAGTAATTAATTAAACAATTTTTTACACTTTATCATATCTCAACAAAACTTCCTAAATTCAAGGGAGAAAAAATCTTATACTTAATCAAGCGGAAAACAATTTTTAAAATTTAAACCCTAAAGTGCACAACTACAATTCTATAAATACATAGCTATACACACATATTTCATTTGCTACAAAATTTAGGTGTGGATCCAATCTAACTTCAAAAGTTGAAGCTTCAAAGGTTAGTTGATATTATATATGAATCTAATATATTAATAGGTTTTTATCAACTACAATGCATATTATTTTATTTTACTCCTATGTTGTAACATCGTGTATTTCCGTTTATGATTGTATTTCTTAATCAATTACATAAGATTCTTTGTATTCATTTTTTTATTTAAATTTTATCATTGAAATTTTATTATTTTAATTATATTAGTGTTAAAAAATTTGATTATATATATATATTCAAAAGTTAGTTCCTCTCATATAAACCATAACATAAATGAGGTGTTATTTGAGTATTTAACTAATTAATATATATCCTTTAAGATGTTAGAGGATAATTATAAATTAGATGGTTAAATTTAAAAAAAAATAATAAGAAACTGTTAGACCCAAGGGTCGAACCCTACACCTTTATGTTCCAAACAAGCGTACTAACCAGTTGATCTAGAAGATCAGTTGGTTGTAGTTTCAGATTAACTGATTATATCTTATGGAAGCTTAAGCCTTATCTTCATTATCCTCATTCAAACTTCAATTCGATCCAAATCTGTTATCTACGCCTCGTTTCGTTTACAAATCCATGTTTATCCCTTAGAAACCGGTCATAAACACCTACTAATCGTGACTTTAAGATTGAATTTTCGGATTATTAATCAAATTATAAACCGCATTTAACCCTTATCATCTTCGAACCTAAATTCGGTCGCATTATCTGTTAATACCCTATAAGTACACCTCCCCATTACCCTTTGAATTCATATCAATAATAAACACAAACAAATCGCTCTGATCGTCGCTCTGCAAGTCTGGAATCGAATGTTTCTTTTCGACTTCTGTTCTTCGTGTTTACTTCGCGGCTGGTTGATTCCTTGTGAATCATATTGCTAGATGTTCGTTGCATTGTGGATACTTATTTGCTTTCTTGAGGTGAGTTTACATATCCCCACTTTTTACTGTTTTCAATATTTTTGGGGTGAAACATGTTTGAAACTTGAGTAATTACATTTTCGCATTATACAATAAACTTATATACTTGTGAACTGGTTGTGGTATATAGTCCGCCTCAGTACATTCATTAACTTTGATCAAGCCGCCTGTGTAGATTATAGCGCTATAGGTCTGACAAGCCCATCCCCCGCATAAATTCAGGGATGATCGAAACAGTAACAACATTTAACTAACTTGCGAGTTAGGTCTCTGTTGACACAAGGGTTGATTGTACAAAACAATGACTTGAGCTACCAGTAGATCATGTTCACACATACTATCTATGATTGTTTTCTGTCACAGTAATTGCTACATGAATTTTTATCAATGATATTTAAAACCTTATGTATTCTCACCAACTATTTATAGTTAACCCTCTCCATTTTTCAAACTTAACATGTTTCAGGTATTTAGTTGTTTGGAAGTTTTAGCATTTGCTTGTGGTTCACATAGGAGCTGAAGCCTTATATTCAATTAAATTAAACTTGTTGTTTGATCCTATTTGATTTGTATGTAAATGTTTTAAATAATCTATTGAAACTTCATTTAGTTACCATGAGCTATTGAACAATCGCTACTTCGTGGCACCCCGATGTTTCCGCCATCGGTTGGGGTGTTACATATGTAAGTGTTAACATGTTTTTTGTTTTTTTTTTGCAGATTCATTTCAACAAAGAACATACTGATTTGAACAAACCAATAGCCATACAAATGTCTAAGGTCGTATTTTTTTAATGTTTTTGACCTTTTTATGTATCTTTTATATTAACATGTTTGTTATGTTACGTGATATATTGTATATGTTTTATTGCAGGATAATGGTGATAATAGGATTAAGATTATTTATTATGGTGCAACATTTAGTCCCTACAAGTCTAATCTTGAACATGATTTTAGATTATAGGTAATATTAATAATAATAATAATAATAATATTTATTTTAATCTTCTTTTAGCTAATGTATTAAACTTTTGCACTTTTTTAAAGGATCAGATGCTTGAACCTCAAAGAAATAGATTCAAGAGGCTCTATGAATGAAAATGGAATCAAGTTATTGATCTAGACGGTCTGATAACAATGACAAAGAAGATGTCTTTGAGGATACTGTAGATTAAAGCACTAAGCTGAAAACTCCATTTAAGATACCTCGAGAGTCAATTCAGAAATGAAACAAATTTCATACGATTATCATAGTTTTATTTTGTTCATTCTAATAACTTTTTGCTCTAATGTAGTCAATAATGATACGGTTTTTCTTGATTTTAAATACTATGTTAACTTTGCAAATCAACAAGAAAACAAAAATAGACGTGTTCACTTAAAATAGAAATGTATTATTATTATTATTATTATTATTATTATTATTATTATTATTATTATTATTACTGTTAGGTTATAGACTCGTGTATTACATGGGTTTAAGGATAAAATTTATGTAATTTTATATAAATTAAATATTTTCCACTAAAAATCATGTGGTATCATATATATGTTTTGAATTTTAGTTATATAAATTAAACATTAAGCATCATAAACTTCAAAAAAAAAAAAAAACCGCTTCTAAGATTCTATTGCGACAGTATACGAGGTTCCATATTTTGTTTTAACTTATAAATTTTGGCATTGGATTCTTACAAATTAGGTGGTTAGCAACGAAGGAAACAAAATTGCAACCAAGATGACCAGTTATATTTAGGGTAGTGGGGATGGAATGTGCGTGGTGTTTTTTTTTTTTTTTTTATCTTTTGACAGGTCATCAAATGAAAAAAGGAAAAACAACAACAACAACAACCGTACCCAGGAAATCCTACGAAATAGCGACGCTATTAGTAGGGTCTGGGGAGGGTAAGATGTAGGCAAACCTTACCCTTATCTTTAGAGATAGAGAGGCTGCTTCCAGAGAGACCCCCGGCTCGAAAAGAACAAAAGCCACTGTATATTTATGAATAAATAGGCAAAAAAAAAAGTGAATGTATAACATAGTATAACATACAAATATATTTATATATATATATATATATATACACATGCATAGAGACCATCCCGAATTCCTAAGAAATCTTAAATCCTAAAAATCTTTAACTTTAATCCTAAGCCTCCACGAATTCCTATCTTGGACCATATCCTCAGAGAGGTGCAATTCTAACAAATCTTGCTTAATCCGATCGACCCAAGTCAATTTGGGTCTGCCTCTACTCCTCCCCTCCACCGAGAGGTGCTCCACTCTTCTGACTGGGGCTGTCGTATGTCTCCGCTTCACATGTCCAAACCATCTTAATCTCCTCTCCTTTATCTTATCTGCTATGTTAGCCACTTCTAACCTCTTCCTAAGAATCTCATTTCTAATCCGATCTAACCTAGTGTGACCACACATCCACCTCAACATTCTCATCTCCGCCACTTCCATCTTTCGTGACCGTGTCTTTTTGATGGCCCAACAGTCTGTCCCATAAATCATAGCAGGTCGGACTGCAACCCTATAAAATTTTCCCTTTAGTTTAGTTGGGAACCTCTTATCGCACAGAACTCCAGATGCTGCTCTCCACTTACACCATCCAGCCTGAATACGATGTGTGACATCACTATCAATCTCTCCGTCCCTTTGGACAAACGATCCTAAGTACTTAAACTTAGTTACTAGCGGGACCACATGACCCTCAATGGTGATCTGGGTGCGATCTTCGTAGTTTGTCCCGCTGAAATCGCAGTGCATGTACTCTGTCTTAGAGCGACTAATCCTTAAACCTTTTCCCTCCAAAGCTAATCGCCATCCTTCTAACCTCATATTCAAACTTTGCTTAGTTTCCGCGATTAATACAATGTCATCAGCAAAAAGCATGCACCACGGTAGTGTCTCCTGGATGGACTTTGACACCTCGTCTAGGATAACCGCAAAAAGAAACGGGCTCAACGCGGACCCTTGGTGTAGCCCTACCTCCACGGGAAAGAAATCAGTATCTCCTACAGGCGCACGAACACTAGTTTCAGTCCTATCATACATATCTCTAGTAATGTCAACATACTTACTCGGGATCCCTCTAGCCTCCAAACTATCCCAAATCAGTTTACGAGGTACACTATCATAGGCCTTTTCCAGATCAATGAACACCATATGGAGATCTCGTTTCTTCTCCCTATACTTTTCCATCAGACTCCTTAGTATGTATATCGCTTCTGTAGTTGACCTCCCTGGCATGAAGCCAAATTGATTTACAGTAACATGGGTTTCTCTTCTAATCCTAGTCTCAATTACTCTTTCCCATAATTTCATAGTATGACTCAGCAGCTTAATTCCTCTGTAATTCCCACAACATTGTGCGTCTCCTTTGTTCTTATATATAGGCACTACAACACTACTCCTCCACTGATCTGGCATTCTTCCAGATTTAAATATAAGGTTGAAGAAAATAGTTAGCCATTGCACTCCTTCCTCTCCCAAACACTTCCAAACCTCAATCGGGATGTTGTCCGGGCCAACTGCCTTAGCCTTTCCCATCTTCCTAAGTGCTGACCTCACCTCTTTCTGTGTGATACAGCGATAGTAACAGTGATTTCGTTGTGGCGTTTGGGTAGTTGGGTTGTCGCTCTCCTTGTAGTGAGCCATCCCGTCATTGAAAAGACCGTAAAAGTACGCTTTCCATCTCAGCTTTATGTCATCCTCCCTGACTAAAACATGCCCATCCTCTCCCTTTATAAACTTAACTACCCCTAAATCTCGCTTCCTACGCTCCCTAGCTTTTGCAATCCTGAACATATCATGTTCCCCCTCCTTTGTTTCCAGGCGCTCATACATCTTCTTATATGCCGTGTTCTTAGCCTCTGTCACTGCCTTCTTCGCCTCCATCTTGGCCTTCTTGTATGCCTCCCTCAAAGTCACCCGATTTTCCTCATCAGTGCACCCCAAAAGCTCCCTAAAACTCGTATGCTTATTTCTTATTTTGTTTTTTACCTCCTCACTCCACCACCAGGACTCCTTATGCTCGCCGACTTTTCTTGAAGTAACCCCTAGAGTATCATGCGCCACTTGGATAATTGTGGTCGCCACATCCTCCCACATTTGGTTTGTGTCCCCCTCAGGTCGAGTTGATAATCTGGAGATGACCTTATCTCGAAAAACTAAACTTTTATCGCCCTTCAAGTTAGCCCAACGGGTCCTAGGTCGCAATCTTCTCTCCCTCCTAGCGATTCTTTCACTCATGGCTATATCTGCCACCAGTAGACGGTGTTGGGCCACTGCGGCCTCACCTGGTATAACCTTGCAGTCCTTCCACCATCATCTATCACCTTGCCTCATCAAAATATAATCTATCTGAGTGCTACGACCCCCACTGCTAAAAGTAATTAATTGGGATTCTCTCTTCCTAAAGAACGAGTTTAAAATGCCTAAGTTGTGGGCCACCGCAAAGTCTAAAAGGTCCCTACCTGGGTCGTTCCTAACCCCAAACCCAAAACCCCCATGAACTGCAGGAAAACCATCGATATCCTTGCCAATGTGGCCGTTAAAATCACCTCCTATACAGATTCGCTCCCCTACCGGTATAGCACTCACAACCCCGTCTAGGCACTCCCAGAAGTCTCTCTTTTCCTGGTCCCCTATTCCCACTTGAGGTGCGTATGCACAAACCAATGCCACTACTTCACCCCCCAGAACCAACCTTAATACCATTATCCTATCATTGTGCCGCACCACTTCAACCACATTTCTATACAAATCCAACGCCACTAGAAATCCCACCCCATTCTTTGCCCCATTAGACCCCGAATACACTAATTTGTACCCATTACACTCTGCCCCTTTATGCCCCTTCCACCTAGTCTCTTGTAGGCATGCTATCCCTACCTTGTGCTTTTTGAGTGTGTCTACCACCTCCAACAATTTACCACTAAGAGTACCTACATTCCAAGACGTCACACGCAACTTATACCCTCTAACCCTTCCCTTGCCTACACCTCTCTTCCTTGGACACGATCTCAAGTAAACATGACGACTCCTATCTTCTATGGTTGCAGTATATCACCCACCTAGACAACAGAACACGCACCCAAATGCGACAGTAATACCCAATCACTACAAAGTGAACAACTATGTATTTTAAACAAAACCTAATAATTATTGTTTCCAAACAAGAGTACTTCAAAACTTTGAACTAACTTTATGGTTTTTATTTCTCCTACAAAATTTTCGAAAACAGAGGATTGAAAGAAATTGAAAGCACTAAGATAGTAATGAGCATGCAATATACAAGTATAAGTAGGAGCCAAGTTTCACCGTTAGTGTGTAGAGTAAAGGAAAGAAAGCACATGATAACCGGAAATCACACAAGTCGCCGGGAAACTGAGGTCGCCGAGCAAGCTTCACCTTCAAAATTCCAGCAGCAGCTACCGAACAGATCTGGTCAGAAAATAAATCGTCGTACCTGTATCGTCAACGTGTGGGGGTGGCCTGTACCGGGTTGTACCGGGGAAGTTTCGTGAGACAGCGTAGAAAGAGACGAGAAATTTGCCTAAGGTTTCACCGAAGGTCCACGCCGGTACAAGTGAAACTTGTATGCGAGAAATTTGCTGTAGAAAGAGACGAGAAGTTGGCCGGAGAAAGGAGAAGTTGGCCGGAGAAAAAAGAAGGTGGCCGGAAAAAGAAGAAAAAAGGAAAAGGGGAAAAGGAACGATGTTTTTATGTACGGAGAGAGAAATTTTTAGCAGCTACTTTGTCAATCAACTAAATGAAAAAAGGAAAACATAATGAAATTTCAAAATAGACTATTTGCATTTGGGCTTATTGATTAAGTATATGGACTGGGCTGGAAAGGTAAATAACCAAGACATAGATATCATTAGTTATTAAATTATAATAAAATAATAATACGTGGGAATTCAAATACCAAAATGATAGACGTTAATTGTAGAAATACATGGACAATTATTTGGATTTCAACTAATGTAATAAGCTGCATTTACTTTTACAACAGTTGAACATCCACCACTGGGTTATGAATGAAGCAAAAAAAATCATTACATAAGACCATGTGTGCTCGGGTGTTAAAGGGTGTTAAAGGGGCCTTAAAACAAAATTAGCTCCCCTTAAGGCTCCCACACCGCTACATAGGGGCCTTGAAGGGCCTTAAAATCTCAAAACATCTCTCAAGCGTTAAATTTTTAACGCCTTGATTTCTTGAAAGTTGTGCCAACCTCTTGCAATCGATCAGTGTGAAGGTGAGGGGCGCTAAGATGAGACTCCACTGCGTATGCTCTAAGGGTGAAACAACAAATCAATCTCTGTGTAGCAAAATATTATCTTTCACATCCACATTCAACCATTATATATTTGGTTTAAAAAAACACGCCTAAGGCGTAATGGACTGCGTTTCATGTTGAGACGAACTTTTTTGGCAAAAAATTGGTGTGAGGCACACAACTTGTGTATGTGTGTGTGTATACATACATACATATATATATATATATATATATAGCTTATTTAAAGTTATACGTTGATTAAACTACGCTAAAACCTATGAAATATACAAAAAAAAAAAAAGTTATATCACACTTTGTGCCTTACATGCAAAAACCACACCTCTCTTGTACTCGATTTAGACCTCTAAACCTAGGTGCGTTTCTCAATTTTCAAAACCAAGACTATATCACATTCATCCTAAAACTCTAACTGTAATTAGTTCATGTTCAAACCTAAAAAAAAAAAAAAAAATCAAATACTCAGTTAATAAACATATCAACTACTAATTAAATACCTCTTAAATTCAAATTCAACCTTCAATATCTGTATTAAAGAGGTTAACTCGTTCAATTTTTATAAGTATAAAATTTTATAGATAATCAAAAGTCCTAAGTTAGTTACACCTTTTTAGGTGCAGGTTATTCAAAATATTGTTCTGTATAAACTCTTATTAATAGGGTGTCCGCGCGTTGCGGTGGGAACATAAACACGCTATGCATGGTTTAGTTCATTTAAGTTATTATCCTTAACCGAAACCGAAATCATCATTTATTCGATTTTATTAATCAGTCTATTAATTGGTTGGAAGACATATAACTAAATTGATCTCATCATGATTCAAGTAGTTCATACTTGAGCTTTTAGTTTTCATCTTTTGTGTTTAAGACTTATTTTTGCTTTTTCGTATGTTACTCTGTTGCATCAATGGTTTTTTGAATTACGTCATAGCTTAAATGCTAAATCTATTAGTTACTAGATATAATGCATATTATGTTTATCCACCAGCTACAACAAATATTACAAGAATAAGAATTGAGTACCGCAATGCAATGTGTCACTCCCGCCGCATCGCGCGGATGTCCTACTAGTTTATATAAATATTTGAGGTTTTCGAGCAGAGCTCCAGTCGATTTAGAATCCCACTCAACCCAACTTTGAGTCTGCATCATGATGGCTCATCGATCTACCTAATTAGGCTCTGGCTTAACCTAACCTTATTAATCAGATATTAAGCCTTATTGAGTTCGAGCATGAGTTAACTAAGGTTCTGAACCATGAGGTGGGTTCAAGAACTAACTCATTCAATACACCATTATTTAACTAAAATAAAGCATTTCTAATTACATTCTCTTTTTTTTTTTTTTTTTTTGAAAAATATACTTCATTAAAAAACGGCAAGACCCCTTAAAACAAGGCCAGCCTCAAACAATATACATCATATACAGAGGGTTTTTGACCCACTTATACCAATCAATATCCTTATAACTAGAGCGATACTTAAGCCAAAAATAAGACAAAGCCTTGACATTTGCGACTATCTCCACAACCCGAGGCGACGAATTATTGAAAATTTTATTGTTTCGCTCTTTCCAAATAGACCAACATGTTATCATCATAATACCCCTCACAATCTTGACTTCCTTCTTGGAATTAACTGGCAATTCGCTCAGCTGCACCAAATCTGATAAAGAGTTCGCACGCCACCCAAAAGCCTTACACCATTTCCATATCGCACTCCAGACACCTTCCGAAAAACTGCAGCTAACCATAAGATGTGAAACAGTTTCATCAGCTGCAGCGCAAAAGGGACACCGCAAATCAGGGAGCTCCACGTTCCTGATCCTCAGCTCTACTTTTGACGGAAGCCGATTCAACTCCAAGCGCCACAAAAACACATTAATCTTCAAGGGAATCCAAGCAATCCACTTCCTGTGCAGCGTAGATGTGAGAGCGCTCCTCTGTCTAAGCCATTTTTTAACCGCTGCGACCGAAAAACACCCATCTCTAGCAGGAACCCAAACCCACTTATCCTCTTGATCAACAAACTTAACCTGGTTCAGCATAGCTTGAACATCCTGGGCCTCTGAGATGGACTGTAATTTTAATAAACACATGGAATGTTTATTTTGTTTATTTATATAATTATAAACGTTTATTTATATTTGTTTAGTAAGTTTTATCTATGTTAGTGTGTATATATATGTTCGTTTAGAAAAGTATCCAACGTACACGAACAAAAAAATATGTTACTGCCTACATATATGACATAAGCATAGATCTACATTAGTTATAATTTGTTAAAGATGGTAAATGTAATTGTAAAATCTTTATAAGTGAATAAATCAAAATTATCATTTTAATTTTATAAAGTAACCAAATAAATCAAAATTATAATTTCTTTTGTATTCATAACATATGGTATTTTCGTGACAAATTTTAGTTGGATTAGGTTAAACTTTAGCTCTTCTGTTTGACATCCATCTCTACCAATCAAGCAACTAACTACTATATTGTCATGATATCTTCAAAACTTTACACCAATACAACATTCTAACTAAAAGGCATGAACATAAATAATAGTTGGTTTTTAAGCCATTAATTTAACCTTTTGGTATAGGCGGTTTATATCTTAGAAAGTCTCAAGTACGATACTTAATTTCCATGTATAGATATCATACAATCGTTTAATTTCATTTATACCTTTTCAAACAACATAGAAAAACTAACAAATGTTTTGTTATTTGTTCATAAATACAAGTAGTGCTGGATTAAACTATTTGAATTTTTGAATGAGACAATGATGCACTAATTTTCCAACTATGATGCACTCATTTTCCAACTGTGATACACTAGTTATAATGATGCACTAATTTATGATAATTGTATAAACATATTTGATGTGTGATAGTTGATACACGAGTTATAATGATGCACTAATTTATAATTGTATAAACAGATTTTTTTTTATAATTGAATTTTTTTAATAGATGTAGTCTAATACTATATTGATGTACGATAGTTACAAATATGACGCATTGACGTATCAACACTATAGTTATAATGCATCAGTTTTATAACTATGTTACACAAATGCTTCATATTGATTATGCTAATTTAATGGTAAAGATTGAGCCCGTAACAAGCTGTGATTAAAAGTCACCTGGGTTGTAGCCCAAATGATAAGAGGCATAGCCTCTTTGGAAAAAGACTCGGGATTAAAATTTGGATAAGGTGTAAATTAGGTGGAAATTAGTCGTTTGAGAAAAAAAAAATGAAAATTAAAAAAAAAGGTGTGAAAGCCAAACGCAATTGTGTAATAAATGAAGCATCAATGCTCGTATGAATCATGGTGGACGCTCCACTTACAGGTGAGGTTTATTTCAATAATGGGCTCCACTTTTGGGTCGTTCGCAAATTTGCATATTAATTATCTCGATCCATTTTGAATTTCTTGTATGGTTATACTTATTATGACACCAAGCTTATGTCACATTTAAGTTGTTAATTGATTTTTGAAAAGTATTAAAAATATATCTAAATTTATCTAATATGAACTAATATAGTAGCATTTGTTTTCATTAGTTCTTATGTATTATTTTCGACATGTTTAAGTTCAGTTTGGGCTGGTTTTAAACCATATAAACAACTAAATATATAGTCAGGTCCCAAAAGTAATTATTTGTGCATGTACCTTGTAGAATTTGAAACATCAACCTCTTGGATAGAAATGTCACACCTGACTACTATACCATATTCCTTAGTATTGAGGAACATGTAACTAAAAAATAAAAAATAATAATAACAACTAATATCGTACAGTTTGATTATGGTAAGTTTTGTAGTTTAAACACCGAAGAATCGAATACGGTATAAAAGGAGAGTAAATTATACAAAAATATATGAAACTTGTAGTAAGAGTTCATTATTATGTAACAAACCTAGGGTTGTTTGGCAACTTCTGAATGGGTAAGTGCTGAACCAGTAAGAAGTCTGAATCATTAAGTGTTGAATCAATAAGAGGTCCGAACCATTCAGACTCAGTATAATGTTTTCTCATTCAAATGTAAATGTCTGACTGATTCATATATCTGTCCGATTAAGAGCTCATTAAGAGCTGAAACAAAACAACCCCTTAGTGGCGGAACTTAAACATATAAACCGCAAGGGGGCGGGGCAAAAACATATGTTTAATTAGGGTTTTTAGATTAGGAGGGGCTCAACCAAATAGCATCATACATTAGCAACAGAATTAGTTGAATACTCT
This sequence comes from Ambrosia trifida, assembly GCA_028751855.1. Lineage (NCBI taxonomy): Eukaryota > Viridiplantae > Streptophyta > Magnoliopsida > Asterales > Asteraceae > Ambrosia > Ambrosia trifida. The sequence continues at coordinate 114,247,066 of CM054122.1, forward strand.
ACCATTTTCTTTGCAATTCTTCTCAAATCAAACTTGCATCAAGGGAAAAAAAATAAAAATAAAAATAAAACTAAGCCTAATATTATTCAATTGGCCCACCTGCTTCCATCCAAAACTCCAACCCAACTTAAAAAGCCCACTAGTACTCACATGGACTTCAAACAATTTAATAAGATTAAGTCAATTAAACTTCATCTTCCTCAAATATTGAAATCATATCATACATATACACTTCTCCTTACATAGTAAATTACCCCGCGCGTTGCGGCGGTTTTTAAACGTGACTAAGTACGTAAAGGTAACCCAAGTTAAAAAATAATTTTTTTTACCAAAATGGCAATTTTAAATTAAAAGTATTTGATATATATAAATCAGGATATTAAGTTTTCTTTTAGTTAGTTGTAATATACAGAGAGAAGGAGATAGAATTATTGGCAAAAAATACATATATTATATGAGGTTAGACATCATACTTTAAAGAGTTATACAATTCAACAAACAAAAAAAAGACAAAAATGTCCAATTACTACAATGTTTATAAGCTCCAACAAAGCCTAATAGAACCATCACAAACATTGCTTGTTATTATTAAATAGATGTGTAGAAGGATTTAATGAAAAGCTTGGGTTTTATTGAATTGAATTGGGGTTTAATTAGGTGTTGGGGTTACATGTTGAAATGGATATGAAGTATGCATTACACATATATACAATGAGCATTATAGGTTGTACATAAGGGCATAAAGGGAACAAAATGATCAAATATTGGAAATTTGTGAAGGGACTCTTCAACTCCCATCTTAAAAATTGTGTAAAATTACTTTCTTACCTATCACTCCTCCTTAATAAAGTAGTAGAGATAGAGATATATATACAAACACTTCTAAATGTAAAATTTGGTGGGGCCAATGTCCTTCTGGCCCTAAGAAAGATTCATCAGTAAACAAACTTGTAAGACATTTTAATTAATCTACAATCGAATTACTTCAAGCTAGTCGTTTGATCACATGACATCAATTTTACTCAAATTTATCAAGCTTTACGTTAAATACGCTCAACTTTTCTTAGTTTATCTATTATACTACCATCATGAGAGCAAATGTTGCAATAACACTAAAAAAGTTAAGACCTTGACGCATAATTGTTATATAATTTTTTCCTCCTTATAAGTTTCGATTACCACATACCTTCAAATTTAGGTGTACAAATAACCTCCGTTAATGACTTAGAATTATGGGTGGCAAAATGGGTATGTTGGGTGGGTTTGGTTGTTGGGTCAGGATGGGTTTGGGTTAGGATGGGTATGGTCAAGATGGGTAGATTAAAAAAATGGGTTAGGATGGGTTGGGTCAGGATGGGTTTGGGTACGGATGGGTTTGGGTATGGATTGTTTGGATTAAGATAGGTTCACATTAAAATAAATTAAAATTTAAAAAAAATTAAAATAGCAATAAAAAATTTAAAAAGTAAATAAAAAAAAGAACAAAAATAAACTTAAATATAAAATTTTAGGGGATCTGAAGTATTTCATTTTGAACCGGACCGGTTCGACCCTATCGGGCTGGAAAATAACCCGAACCGTTACGACCCGGCCAGGCCGGGTAGCGACCAGAACTGTTTCGATCTGACCCGTCCTGTAGCGACCCGGACCGTTTCGACCCGGCCGTTTCAACCTGACCCGTCCCGTTTCGACCCGGCCGGGCCCGGTAGCGACCCGAACCGTTTCAACCTGGTCGGGCTCAGTAAAGAACCAGACTGTTTCGACCCGACAAGACCGGTAGCGACCCAGACCATTTCGACCCGACCGGGCCCGGTAACGACCCAGACCGTTTCGACCTGACCCGTCCCGTAGCGACCCGGATTGTTTCGACCGGGTCGGGCCTGGTAGCGACCCGGACCGTTTCAACCCGGCCGGGCCCGGGTAGCGACCCGGACCGTTTCAACCCGACCAGGCCCGGTAACGACCCAGACCGTTTCGACCTGACCCGTCCCGTAGCGACCCGGATTGTTTCGACCGGGCCGGGCCCGGTAGCGCCCCGAACCGTTTCGACCCGGCCGAGCCCGGTAGCGACCCGGACCGTTTTGACCCGGCCGGGCCCGGTAGCGACCCGGACCGTTTCGACCCGACGGGACCGGTAGCGACCCAAACCGTTTCGACCCGACCGGGCCCGGTAGCGACCCGGACCGTTTCGACCCGACCAGGCCCGATAACGACCCAGACCGTTTCGACCTGACCCGTCCCGTAGCGACCCGGATTGTTTCGACCGGGCCCGGCCAGGTAACAACCCGGACCCGTCCCGTAGCGACCCAGATTGTTTCGACCCGGCCGGGCTTGGCAGCGACCCGGACCGTTTCGACCTGGTCGGGCCCTGTAACGACCCGGGCCGTTTTGACCCGACGGGACCGGTAGCGGCCCGGACTGTTTCAACCCAACCGGGCCCGGTAACGACCCGGACCGTTTCGACCCGACCGGGGCCGGTAACAACCCAGACTGTTTCAACCTGACCCGTCCCGTATCGATCCGGACAGTTTCGACCCGGCCGGGCCCGGTAGCGACCCAGACCGTTTTGACCCGACCGATCCCGTTTGCAACCTGGACCGTTTCGACCCGACCGGGCCTGTCAACGACCAGACCATTTCGAACCGAATGGGCCGGTCAACAACCCAGACCGTTTGGACTCGATTAAGCCTGCTAACGACTCGAACCGTTTCGATGAGGTTGGTCTCGTTAACGATTCGTGTTGTTTCGACATGGTCGTCCGTTAACGACCCGAACGATTTCAAACCGACTGGGTTATCAACAAATTCAAAAGATATAATTTTTTGTTTTTAGTGGCATTGATTTCTATGAGGCACCAACACTTTTGGTGTTGGGTGAGTTTTAATTCAAATTTGTATATGATTATCTAAAAATACCCATCCTGACCCATTTATTTTTTTTGACATACCCATCCTGACTCACTTACTTATTTCCCAGAATTAAAATTATCCATCCTAACCCCCTTGAAAATTATACTAAACCCATTTTAACCCACAAAGTCAAATTTTAAACCCAAAACAACCCAAACTCAACTAGATAGGTTGAAATTGCCAGGTCTACTTAGAATATAAATAACTTATTTGTACAACATGAAAAGCTATAGGTACAGTATCATGATACACAACATCTTCTCATGTATACGAGGCAATGCCCATACCTTAAGTGTGCCTCCGTTACAACCATTGCCTCTAGCATTCAGAAGTGTAGGGCCTAGCGCCTAAGTTCACCACATACATGTGTTTTTTTTTTTTTTTTTAACCAAGACAAGACCCCACCAATACTCTGTTATAGGGCCTGGGCTAAACAATAGCCTTCAAGATAATCAAAAGGCAAACAACATTGAAATTATATTCAAATCTAACATCACCACTGGAACACTCAAACCATACATATTTACATATTACAACATTCAAGGTTGAGCTTAATTGATTCAAGTTGTGAATTCATCCTTGATTTCTTTCATGAACGGTAATGTTCCAATACATTTGGAAGCAACCACAAGTGAAGTATTGACTCGACTATAAATGTGGGTAATTGACCATCACAAATGCTATTGAACCAGGTCAAAATTTGGGTGTGTTTTGAATTTGTGATTTAAGAGATCACTGTGTTTTGGTAGAATATAAACCGGTCGGTTATGAATGATGTTTATATACATACCTATTTATTGGTAAATAAGTTATTTTAATTACATTCTTGATTATTACAAATCGTCAAACTACATGTTCAATAAAACAATTTACTTTAGACAAAATTACATAAATCAACCTTTATGTATTACAAAAACTGCAACCTATACCTTTCAGTATGAAACTCACGCAAACCAACCTTTATGTACACTTTTTGTTGCAGTTACAACCTTTGACACAAACCCGGTTAGTTTGTGCCGTTAAGTCAAGGGCAAATAAGTCATTTTACCCACTCTTTTCATCTTCTTCCCTATGCTTTCACCACCACCACCTTGACCACCATATAACACCACCATCACAACCACCGTGTGAGCCACCCACCACCACTATTCCCACTGTGTCTCCTCCCTTTGTGCACCACCATTACCACCACTGTCATAACATCTGCCACCCAGCTCCACCGTCGTATCATCATCATCCTCAACTCACCACCACCATCATCCTCCTCAGCTCACGTCCTCCGACCATCATCCTCCTCTACTCAATTTTTTTTGCGGGAATTTTTTTGAACCAATGGACCATTTTGGTATCCTCTGTTTTCTGTGATGAAACGAGGGGACCATTCAGCTCACCACCGTCATCATACTTAGCTTCAATGATTCGTTGTATCATTGTTTAGCTTCGACTGCTTCGTCTCTGTTTTTTGTGATGAAACATGGGACCATTTTCGTCGTCAACGATGATTGTTTAGCTTCGTCAATGATGGAACTAGGGGACCATTTATATGATTTTTAGCTTCAGACGGTCAGGGACAGATTTGCACCTTCGATTTGAGTTGGGTGACGAGAAACCGGTGATGGGTGGCAGAGGTTGTGACGGTGGTGGTAATGGTGGTGCATAGAGGGAGGAGACACAGTGGGGATGGTGGTGGGGTTAATTCTTCTGTTAATCATACATATATACATATATATATATATATATATATATATGAAGAAACAATAAGTATCCCGGAGATTAGGATTAATCACCGGGGGGGTTAATACCTATGTTACTGTCAGATTAATCCTTTACCCAAACCGTGGTGGTAACCCGTGTGAGTGTTAATGTAAGTGAAAGTGTGTATGAAGTGTGTGAGAACACGAGAGTTAAGTGGTTCGGTCGTTAATGACCTACGTCCACTGTAAGTACACCGGAATATTATTGATAATAAGGGAGATTACAATGAGTGTAGTAGTGATGGTTATTTCTGAATGAATCTACAAGGGTTGCATGTGATCTTATTTATAGAGATCGCGGTGGGCTGCATGGGGCGGCCCACGGATGACGCCATTGGTTTGGGCCCGGCTGAGGCCCAAGCCCATGGCTCTTCTGATAATGGCGGGAAAGGACCTGTTACTGTTGATGTCGTCATGCTATAGTGTGGTCGTTGTAGTAGCCGGACACGTGGCGGACTTCTGGTGGTGCACAGTAACGTCGTACTTGCTGCAGTGCTCAGGCTATCCATGCTGTCTGATGTGACGTCTGACAGTTGGCGAGGTATGCCTGCTGGTCACTATTCACGACAGCGTGTACAGTGTAGCCGTTCACCTTTTGTACCATCTGCCACATGTCCTTCTCCTGCTGGTGTGTACTCTGACATGGATCTTTATGAATCTTCCTTCTGCCATTCCTTGTACTTCATATGAGAGGTGCCAAGGGAAGATTCCGCGCGTGGTAGCACGCGCGTATCAGGTGTTGTATGTTGCTTATCGTATGCTTTGGCGCGCGAGACATGTTGATTGCTTGTCCCGCGCGAGTGTGTTCCCGCGCCATGATCTGGCGTGGGGTTGCTGTTGTACGGGGATAGGGACGCCTTTCAGATTAGGCTCCCTATCCCTTCAAGTCCCCCTAGTCTAGGACTTCTCCTGCTCGCTGATGAGGAGGTGGAGTGCTAGACTCAAAATGTGTTAGTCGCAGATGAAAGCTCATTTGCTCGTGTTGTGGCTCGTTGGCGCGGATTCTTGGAAAACTCAGCGGGGAACGTCTTTTGTAGAATTACGTCAACTTTGCGCTATGCAGGACGTTTTCCGCCTTGTCTTTGCAGGCGTTGGGCGGGGAACGTCTTTTGCAAACTTACGTCAAGTTTACTCCATGAAGGACACACTCCGCCTTAACCTTGCAAAATTTTAGGCGGGGAACGTCTTTTGCAAATTTACGTCAAGTTTGCGCCCATGAATTAAATGCTGTTGGAGTGATTTAATGCGGGCCCTGAGTTGGTGATAAATTCTAAATCATTGGCATTCAATTTGTCTCTCATGAGCTGGAGTGAATGCTCCTGGAATTCAAATGATCAGTTACTTCTGATGGAAGTTTAATGGTTGCTGACGTGTTCAGTGACTGTCTGGTTGTGCAGACTGAGGCACGTCACGTCATGGTTGCAGTTACCAACTTCTCGTCTGTGTCAGGAGCGTGGGACGCCACGCGTCTGACGCTTTGTCTTCGTGGTTGAGATTGTGCCACGTGTCAGTGGGCACGTGTTTTCTGTCAGGCGCGTGGGTTATCACGCGCTCACTTTATTGAGATCGTGAGATCTGTTGATACGTGTCGATCATCCGGCTCGTGTGTGGCACACAACTGTCACACACTTCCATCTGAGCCGCCCGTTTGTGTTGTTTGACACGTGTCGCCATCTGATGTCTGGAATTTGAAAAGGTGTGACGTTTGGCGCTTCCCAGGTGGGTCCCTTTGTCATTAATGCGATGAGTATATAAACCTCATCGTGGTTCATTTGAACGGTTATTCTCTCAAAATTTTCTTCTTCCACTCTTTGCTTTCACTTTTCTCCCAAAGTTCCGGTCGTCTTCCGTTGAAGTTTCCGTTCAATCTTCGAAGACTTTCTTTGTCCTGGAGATTTATTGTTGAAACTTCAAGTGTGTTTGTCTTTTGCTTCCCTTTTGTTTGCTTCTCGATCTTTGAAATTTGTTCTTCTTGTACTTCCATTGAAGATTCCGGTGAATCTTCATATTTTCCGGCGTCTTTTTTCCAGAATCGTTATATTTTCCGGCGTCTTTTTTCCAGAATCATTATAATGTCTGGAATTCCGGTGAGTCCTCCATTGTCCGCCGAGGATGTTGTGATGGAGCCGACTACGGAGGAGGTGGTGGAAGAAGTTCTTGTCGAGCATGGCAAGATAAAAGAAAGGAAGTTGATGTCCAACACTTACTGTGTTTGGAATCAGGAGGCTTTCAACCGGTTTTGTATCATGTATGGGATCTTGCCGGAATGGGAGCCTACTCTTCCCTCTCCGACCAGCACTGTGCTTTCTGCCGGTAGCGGTCAGTTGGCACTGTACGAGGCCCACTTTGCTAAGTGTGGGTTTCGCCTTCCCTGTACGCGCTTCCAGGTAGATACTATGGTGGCCTATGGTGTTGGGCCCACACAACTAACCGCCTTCGGGCTTCTGAGGTTAGTTCATTTTGAGGCTTCATGCCGCGCTCTGGACATTGAGCCAACCGTTGAGCGGTTCAGTGTCTTCTACTTCATGGCGCGGGACGAGATGTGGTTCTCGTTTAAGCCACGCCCGAAGGTGCCGCCGATGGCTACTCACACTCCTAAGTCCTTACATTGGGCTAAGGAGAAGTTTTTCTTTGTGAAGAGGGGTGTGATCCCTATCAGTCTCCCCTGGAAGGTGATAGGGGATGGGCAGCGGGTGGCCGACATGCCTGTGCCCAAAGACTTTAAGAAGCAGGCGTGGTTCCTCGCCCTTACTTCCAACGCCACTAAGCTGGAGTTCCACAACTTGACAGAAGGCATCTTCTTCCTTCTTGGGATGAGCCGCAATGGAATCCGGGCGGACAAAGAGCCTTATATTGCGGAGGAGGGTACGTTTGTTTATTATCATTATTGTTATTATTATTTTCTGTGTCCTTCCTCTTATCATGTATGTTTGTAGGTGTGAGCAAGTTTCAGTTCTTCGCTGCCCGCCAGGAGAGGGGTATTAAGTGGAGGCCTTTGGCGGAAGGTCAGACCTCTTGTCTGGATGAGCTTGCTGACCGCTTTTATTACCCTGATCTGACCACCGCGCCCAAGCCTTATTATACAACCGGTGAGTCTTCAGATCCCTTCGGCCCTAGCATATTTGGAGATGATACTACTGGATTTTCAGTAGGGATCGTCCCGCCGGTGAGCTCATCCGCAGGGCGTGGGCGTTGGAAACACGCGCCGCGGAATCATGGGTACCGAGCGAAAGTTGTGCTTTCTGACTCGGGTTCCTCCGTTTCAGCAGGGGAGGTTGTGAAAGGGCGTCGACGGCGTAAGGATGGCCCGCCCTCTGAAGATGAGGAGGAGGTTGAGTCTTCTCAGCTGGAGAAGAGGAAGAGGGCGCGTGTTGATAGCGCTGCCACTAGCAGTGCTGCTGCTGCTATGGAGAATGTGTCTGCTGCCCCAGCTGGTGGGGGCGAGAGTGGGGGTACCACTCAGGTGACTGAACCAGTGGCAGCTTTTGAAGGTGTTACTGATGCTGCTGGTACTCAGAAGACCAGCGCTGCTGGGGGGCAGGGAGGAAGTGCCCCTGTTTTCTCTATGGGGATTCGCGCTGCCCCGACTAGGCAGCCGTTGTTTCAAAAACTGGTAAAGAAGAAGGCGCCTGGTAAGCGATTTTTACTGTTCTTTAAGTCTTTAACTTTGAATTCTTGCTCTAATGTTTTGTTTTGTTTCCACAGTGTCGCCCAAGATAACTCCCACTCCTCCTCCTTTGTCTCCATCCGCGGAGGCTGCTCGCGTAGAGGAGGAGCGGTTATGGCAAGAGCAAGAGGTTGCTTGCAAACAGGCGGAAGCTGATGAAGCCTTGCAAAAGGCTGAGGCTGACCGTGCTGCCGCTGCTGCAAAGAAGCGGGCGGAGGCCGATGAAGCCTTGTTAAAGGCTGAGGCCGCTAAGGCTGCTGCTGCCAATGAAGCCAGACAAAAGGCTGAGGCAGAGAAGAAGGCGGAAGCTGATCGCCTTCGCCTTCAAGAACAGCAGTTCTTGGAGGAGCGGGCTAGGTTGGCCAAGGAGCGCGAGGCAAAGGAGCGCGCGGATGTTGAGGGCCAGGAGGTGGGCCTTGGAGGTGATGGCTTTGAGAGGGCCCTGTTTGAGCAGGGCGCTTCTGTGGCTGTTGGTTCGCGCCCGGATAGGCGCGAGTCTTCGAAGGTTGGTGAGGCGTCAGGGGCCTATGATGGCTCCTGCTGGGCTGGTGGTGACGCCATTTGGCGCCCTCGCTGGGCAATCAGGGAGAATACATTATTCTCCAACTCCCTGGCTGCCGAGGAGTTTATCAGCGAGGTGGTGCCTCCCTATGAGCGCACTCACCAAGACATGTTGAGTCGTCCAGACCTTATTGCTGCCTTGTGCGTTAATCAGGCGACTCAACTGTCAATGATGGACTCGCTGCGACGCCGTGATTCGGCGTTGTGGCGAGATATGGAGAGGGTCGAGGCGGGGAAGGCGGACCTCGCGGAGAAGGAGGCTGCCTTCAAGGCGGAAATTGCCAAATACCGCCGCCGTGCTCATGATGCGGAAGCAAAGGTCTCCAAGCTTGAAGAAGAGGCTGCTGCTTCGAAGCGCCGCTGGGCAGAGTCCTGGAAGAAAGCTAACCTTGAAACCATGAAGGTTAAGGATACTCTAGCCGAGGTGCAGGAGGAGAGGCGGACGGCGGTCCGCCAGCTAGAGGAGAAGAGCAGGGCTCTTACAGAGAGGACCGCCAAGTATGTGGAGATGCGGAAGGAGTTGGAGTCTAAGGACTCGGCTCTTGTTGCAGCCACAGAGCGTGTCTCTTTCTTGGAGCAGGAGAAGGTTCAGATCCTTGGCGCTAAGGAAGATCTGGAGCGGGATCTGGACTCTTCTGACCAAGCTCGCCTCGAGGCTGTGAAGGAATGCGAGGCGGCGAAGGTCTTGTTGGAGGATGCGGTCTCTGCGCAGACCCAGATGCAGAGTTCCATCAGCTGGTTGATGACGGATGGGATGAACGGGGTGAGTTCTCGCGCTTTTCTTGCTCTTGATAGTTGCTTTTTTTGTCATCATGCTAACTTTATTTTCTTTGTAGGTCTTCAAGAGGTTTTGGCAAGAGCCCAAGTTGGGCGACCAAGTTGCCTCTATCGCTGCTGCAGCCCAAACTTTTGGATATGGCGAGGGCTATGGTGATGGCTTCTTAAGCGCGCAGAATGATGGGCGGCTTGAGGATGCGGAGCATTATGGCAAGCCGCTGAAGGAGGAGAATGAGGCGGAACTTGCCAAATTTGAAGAGATCGATTTTCCCATCCTTCAAGTTATAGCTGACTGCAACAACAATGCGGATCCCCTTGCTGCCTTGAAGTATTTTATCGACAGATCTGATGAACTGGCAAGGGGTTCTGGCGGAGAGGCCTCGGGGGCGGGTAGTGAGTAGGCGTTGTTTTTGTCATTTGTAATCATTGTTGTAAATATACGAGGGTTTTTAAGTCCCTTCTTTTAATGAAGTTTTTAAGTTTGTTATATCGTGTTGTCTCGTACTTAACTTACTTATTTAACCAAGTCGTCACCCGGTGTGTAAGTAGGAGTTAAGACGGGCGCTCGGCTAGACAGTCCGGCGTTTAAGTGTTAACACTTTTGCCTTGAAGACCGTAGCGGAGACCAACTTGAGCCCTTGAGTCTGACTTAGGCGCGTGATGGCCTTGCCTAGAAGACCTTTTACCGCGTTTCACGCTGCGCGTTGTTTTCTTGTCCGAGTTGCAACGACTCTTGAAGACAAGTGTTTAGGCGCGTGGCGTTGTTATGCGGGGTTGTAGGTCCGGCAAGTAAATCCGTCTTGAAGACCATGCGCTGTATAGCAGGTGTAAGCCCGACGCGCGCGTGGCGCGTCCTGAAGGCGGACCTTGCTTATCTAGCGAGCGGCTTTGGTCCGACGTGATTTTGCCTAACTCTTGAAGACTTTTGGCGCTGAAAATGCAAGTAGAAACACAGATATAGGAAACGTTTTCATTGATAGTATGGCATGTGTAGCCATGTTACATGATTACAAATAACAACGCCGCAGCTGTGCGCCGTTCCATGATCGCGGAATGGGAGTGCCATCTAGCCTTTCTAGCGCGTAGGCGCCTTTGCCTAACACTTCTTGTATCTTGTAAGGACCTTCCTAGGTTGGGGCAAGTTTCCCCGGCTTTTCGGCATTGGAAGCCTCGTTGTTGCGGAAAACATAATCCCCCGCCTTGAAGGTTTGCTTTTTGACGCGCTTGTTGTAATATTGTTCCAGCTGAGTCTTGTAGCTGGCTTCTTTTATTGCCGCGAGGTCACGGCGCTCTTCTAGTAGGTCGAGGTTCATGCGGAGTTCTTTATCATTGTCGGTTGTGTCAGCCATCAATACTCTTGCCGTTGGGCAAGTGATTTCTGCGGGAATTACCGCTTCGGAACCGTATGTTAGGCTGAACGGTGTTTCTCCGTTGCTTGTTTTTGTGAGGGTGCGGTAGGCCCACAAGACATGTGGAAGTTCGTCTACCCACCCTGTTCTTTTTGTTCCCAGCCTTGTCTTGATGCCTTCTACAATTGTGCGGTTGGCCCTTTCTACTTGACCGTTGCATTGCGGGTGCGCAACGGATGTAAATATTTGTTTGACTCCCATTTGAGCCAACCATTGCTGAAGGGACTGGTCCTCGAATTATGTTCCGTTGTCGCTGACCAATTGCATTGGCAAGCCGAACCGACAAATGATGAATTCCTAGAGAAACTTTTTCACATGTGCGCCGTCAATCTTGGCCAGGGGCTTGGCTTCAACCCACTTGGTGAAGTAGTCGATGGCCACTATCAGGTATTTCACGTTGCCCAGCGCCGTCGGGAACGGACCAACCAGGTCAATGGCCCATTTTTGGAACGGCCAGGCCGCTGTGACCGGCACCAGGTTATTCTTCGGGCGGAGAGTATTTGGGGCGTGGCGTTGGCAGCTGTCGCATTTGCGTAATTCATTAACCGCGTCGACATGCATGCCAGGCCAGTAATACCCTGCGTTCATCAGTTTTGCTACCACCATCCTTGGGCCTGCGTGCAGCCCGCAAGTTCCCTCATGTATGTCTCTGAGGAGGAATGAGGCTTCTGCGGGGTCTACGCAGCGCAACAGCGGCCCTAAGTAGGAGCGGCGGTACAGGATGTCTCCTGTGAGTTGGTATTGTAGAGCTTTGTTCTTGATCTTCCGGGCTTCTAACTTGTCATCAGGTAAGGATCCGGAGGATAGGAAGGCTTTGATTGGCGTCATCCATGACGCGTTGCCTGTTTGGGTGACGTTGACCTGGCGCGGGGGAACAGACGGTTTATCTCGGACCTCGATTCGGACCTCTTTGGCCATGTGCTCGAAGACCGTGGACGCCATTTTGCTCAGCGCATGGCTGGTTTGTTTTCGCTGCGCCTGATGTGCTCGACAGTGCATGTGTCGAATTGGCGCATGAGTTTTTTGGCTTGTTCTAGATACATAGCCATGGTCTCATCCTTTGCGTCGTAGGTCCCGTTGATCTGCCGCGCTACTAACAGTGAGTCCACGTGTGCTTCCACGTGCCTGGCCCCCATTTTTTCCGCTATGCGGAGGCCTGCCAGCAACGCTTCGTATTCCGCCTCGTTGTTTGTGCTTTTGAACTCTAGGCGGATGGCATATGTGAACTCGTGCTTATCTGGGCTGATGAGGCGGAGGCCGGCGCCAGCGCCATCTCCGTTGGAGGCCCCGTCTGTAACATTACGCATTTAATACTTGTACGTTACGCATGACATTTAATAAAACGTCAAGTTTTCATAATTATCTTCGCATTTATTATTTTTGTCGCTATTATGGAACCCTAATACTATATATAATATTATATATATGTGTGTGAGTGTTGAAATAAATCAAAAAAATATAGTTGCCTTGGCCGGGGTTCGAACCCGCGCCAAAGGCCGGTCCAAACCTACACACGAGCAAACCAACTGGGCTGAGCTTCTGTTTTGTTATAACCCGGACATATATTAAACTTATACACGATTTAAAATCCTCACAGTTGACAAGAAAAGTCAACTGTGGGAATTCCTTGTTAATCAATCCAAGTATTAACGCGTAATTGATGTATGTTTGGCAAGCTCGTGTATAATCCGGCCCATTACAACCAAATTGCACAACAATTACACGGCATCGTTGCCCTAATCATCAAAATTGGCCGCGTTTTATAAAAAGGAAAGTCAACTATCCAATTAACCCTAACCCTAATCCTCTAGTATAAATTGAGGCTTCCTGGACCTTGTCTAATCGCTCAAAACTCTCTCTCAATCCCTATTTCTCTCTAAATCTCTCTGTATTTGATTTTCTACTCGTGGTTTGACTTTTCCTTTGACCCGACCTTCATCACCAATCGTACACTGTGAGTTCATTTTTTTTGGTGGGTTTCACTCATCGGCATCCAAGCAACTATAGCCCTAACATTAATCGGGCTATAGTTGCCTGGATCATCTGATTGCAAAACTAGGGTTCATCGCGTTTATAAATTGGGGATAAAGCTTTTGTAGCATATCGTATTTATTTAATTTAATTCACAGGATAACACAACCACCGGCCTAGGCCAGGTGGTTGTGACTCTAACCTTCCACACGGGTCACCCGGGTTCGAGTCCCGGCTCTGACCGGCTTTTTGTACTCTTTTCTTTTCTTTTCTTTTTTACAAACATTAATTATATATATATATATATTAATCCTTTAATCTTTTAAATTCTTTTTAAAATACCTAAACTATTTTATAAACTCTAAAAAAATTATAATTACTTAATCTGATATAAAAGTGTTATTTACAATTTTTATTTTTCAGAAATTCTTTTATTTAATATTTATTATAATTAAATCATTTTTATACTATTTTATTTATAAAAATTCATTTATATATCAAAACGGTATTATTAAATTTCCCAAAAATTATCCTAACTTTTTATAAAGTTAAACTTTACTGAAATAATTTTTAATTCAGTAAAATCATTTATTTATTATTTTTAATCAATTTTTGTAAGATTTAATCATATTTAATTCATAATAAATCCAATTTTCATCATTTTTGCACCAAAATTTTATACAAATTATTTTTAATCATTTAGATCAGAATTATGATTTTTAAAATAAGATTTCTTTAATTTTAGTATTTTTGAATATTAAAGTTAATAATTGGCTACTTATAAATAAATAGATTTAAAAATCTATTTTAAATAAAATAATTTTATAAAAATTATTTTATTGCTTCAAACCCTTTAATGTGCTCATTCAAAATTCAAACTTTATAAAAAGACTATTTTTCCTTAATTATTCAATTTTCTTTATTTAATTAACATTTTTAAATTAAATTTAACAATTGATTATCCCCAAATCGAAACCCTAGGATGCACATATTAGTTTATATAGACTTAGACTTATTATATATTACCTCATTATAGGGTAATATTTGGAATCACTTTGGGCAACACAATTATCATATCTTTTCAACAAGTTAACATTTGCTAAGGTGAGTTTACATAGCCCCTTTTATCACTACTTTTGGGGTGAAACATGTTATAACACTTTTCATTGCAATTCAATCATCAATGTGTTTATGTGTTTTCTATGTTGCATATTGTCTTGAGCATGATTAGAGTAAGCACCATTCTAGCATAATCATTAACATTGATCAGCCGACGGTATACATTGATAGATCTATTGGACTGACAATCCCACCCGGATACGTGCCTCCTACAAAGGTTACGTGGGTGTTTGTTATCGCATAACATATTCATTGGGACCATAAGTGTATGGTATGTATCATTTTATAACAGTCAGCAGGGTTGATTATGCACTCGATTTATTTCTAATATGTTCTCACATATGGGCTAGATTAACATGACACATGAATTGCACAACATTTTATTCATTTATCATCAAAAACCTATGTAATTCTCACCAACTTATGTTGACCCAAAATACTTTCAAAATTAACATGTTTCAGGTAACAATGAAGCTGAGGCTTGAGTTAGCATGAGGACTTATCTTGAAGTTTATTTGAAGTTTTTGAAGTTATTGTTTGATGTTATGTATTTAAATTCTTAGACATTATTTCACATTTTGGATATTATGTTTGAATAAATTATTTAAAATTTATATTATACCATGTGCTACTGAAAACAATCATCAATACGTGGCACCCCGATGTTTCCGCCATCGGTTGGGGTGTTACAGATTGGTATCAGAGCCTTGGTTATAGGGAATTAGGTTATTAGAAATAATCTAGACTATAACCTTAGGGACTAAAACAGTACTTGCTTCTCCTACTTGAAACCCTAATTGCTTCCCTAATCCTATCCTTATCCTATGCCTTATAACCCTAAACCTACATGTGACTACTCTTAATTGTCTGCTGCAATCCTGATCCACCATTAGATTTATAGGACAAAATCCTCAGGTTTAACCTGAACCCCCTTGAGATCTCGTCGAAGTTCTAGATTTTAATAACGAACACGTGCAATCTGGAAGGGTGAACGCCTGTATTCTGAGTCTTCTGTCTAGGCTGGCATTGCGCATATATCCCAATCAGACGAGGGACCCGGATGCCTACCTGGGAATTCTCGGGATGAGTGTTCACTTATAGGCTAAAGCATGTCTTCATATGTTATTAGAATTTAGAATCTTTGATAAGTCAACGTTTTCGTTTATTCGTTTTAATTAATGAATAAATGATTACATTCCTTATATGAACTCTCATTCATTTCATTGTGTCTATTACAGATCATGCCTCCTCGTCGCAGCACTCGCAACAACAATGGTGAGAACCCCGAAGAAGGTGGTGATAACCATAACCACAACCATGACCAAGCTCCTAACCACAACAACAATGGGGTCGATGCTCAACTGGCTGCAATCATTTCTCAACAAATGGCGCAGCAAATCGCAACTCTGGTTCCCAACTTGCTTGCTCAGGTCATCCAATTGAATGGGAATGGTCACAACAACGGGAACGGGAATGGCAATGGCAATGGCAATGGTAATGGACCCCAAGCTTGCACCCTCAAGCATTTCAACTCTTGTAACCCTCCAAAGTTCAGCGGTGAAGAAGGAGCTACTGGACTTCTCCAATGGTTTGAGGGTATTGAAAATACCTTCATCAACAGTGAGTGCCCCAATAATTTCAAGGTTCGTTACGCCATGAGTGTTCTCCATAAACGAGCACTCACATGGTGGAATGAAGAAAAGCGTACTCGTGGGGCCGAAGTTGCTCTTGCTATGACTTGGGACCAGGTCAAAGAGATCATGAAGGAGGAGTTCTGTCCTCGCAATGAAGTCAAAAAGCTTGAGGATGAGTTTCACACCTTGGCTCAAGATAGTGGGGAAAATCTTGCCTACAACACCCGCTTTCATGAGCTTAGCTTATTGTTGCCACACAAGGTTACTCCTCTGCCGGTAGCCATCGAGAAGTACATCGGTGGTCTGCCCATGCAAATCCAGGACACTGTTTGGGGTAGAAATCCTGCAACTCTGGAAGAGGCCAAACGTCTAGCGGCCACTCTTACTGATAATCATGTGAAGAATGGTACTCTGGTTCGCAAGGGCACCAAGAAGACTACTGCCAAAGATACTCCACAGCCTGCAATTGAAGTCAAGCCTGAGACCTCAAGCAACAAGAAGCGCAAGGCTAGAAACTATATGGTTGCTGCTACTCCACCTGCTGCCCAAAACCCAGCCAAGAAACCATACACCGGACCTCACCCTTTGTGCAACACTTGCAAGTATCACCATCCCACACAGGTGCCATGTCGATTCTGTACTAAGTGTCAACGATATGGTCACCTGGTGAACGTCTGCCGATCTCCTGCTGCCCAAGACAACAACAACCCAGCTCCCAACCAACAAAACAACAGGCCTACTCGTGGTCAATGCTACGAGTGTGGTAACCCTAATCACTACATCAACAACTGCCCTAACCGTAACCGTAACCAAAACCAAAATCAGAACCAAAACCAGAACCAAAACCAAAACCAGAACCGCAACCAGAACCAAGGTGCTCGAGGTCGCGCCTACAATCTCAACGCTAACCAGGCTCGTGACAACAACGAAGTGGTGAATGGTACGTTTCTCATTAATAATCACTATGCATCCATATTATTTGATTCAGGAGCTGATAAGTCATTCGTGTCACTGAAGTTTGAACCTTTACTTAACTTACCCCACACTAATCTAGAAGATCCTTTCGTGGTAGAGGTAGCTAACGGGAAGTCTATTTCGATCGGTTCTATTATTCGTAACTGCTTGTTGAATCTCGATGATCATACCTTCCCTATCGATCTTATTCCCATGCATCTTGGTAGTTTTGATGTTATAGTAGGCATGGACTGGTTGTCAACTCATCGTGCCGAAATTCTGTGCTTCGAGAAAGTCATACGCATTCCTCTCGAATCTGGTGAGATTTTGAAGATCTATGGTGAGAAACCCTGTGGTGAGCTTAAGCTTATGTCTTGTACTACTGCCCAAAAGTACTTACGAAAGGGGTATACAGCCTTCTTAGCTAACGTGATAGAGAAGAAGGACAAAGGCAAAAGTATCCAAGACATTCCTATTATTCGTGACTATCCTGAAGTCTTTCCAGAGGATTTACCTGGTTTGCCTCCTGCTCGACAAGTGGAGTTTCGTATTGATCTTGTTCCTGGTGCTAATCCGATTGCTAAAGCTCCTTATCGTCTTGCACCCTCCGAGATGCAAGAACTTGCTAGTCAATTACAGGAACTTTCTGATAAAGGGTTCATTCGCCCTAGTTCTTCTCCATGGGGAGCCCCTGTCTTATTCGTTAAAAAGAAGGATGGTTCTCTTCGGATGTGTATTGACTACCGTGAACTCAACAAACTCACCATCAAGAATCGTTATCCGCTTCCTAGGATTGACGATCTCTTCGATCAACTTCAAGGAGCAACCCACTTCTCGAAGATTGATCTCCGTTCTGGTTATCATCAGCTTAGAGTCCACGATGAAGATATTCCCAAGACAGCTTTTCGCACTCGCTACGGTCACTATGAATTCATGGTTATGCCTTTCGGTTTGACCAATGCTCCCGCGGTATTTATGGATTTGATGAATCGGGTTTGTAGACCTTATCTTGACAAATTCGTGATCGTTTTCATCGATGATATTTTGATTTACTCTAAATCAAAATCCGATCACGAGCAACATCTTCACTCTATCTTGAGTCTCCTAAAGAAAGAACAACTGTACGCCAAGTTCTCCAAATGTGAATTTTGGCTTAAGGAAGTTCAATTTTTGGGACATGTCATTGATATGAACGGAATTCATGTTGATCCTGCAAAGATCGAAGTTGTGAAGGATTGGAGTGTTCCTACCACCCCAACAGAAGTCCGTTCTTTTCTTGGATTGGCTGGTTATTATCGTCGATTCATCGCCAATTTCTCCAAGATCGCTGTTCCTCTCACTACCTTAACTCACAAGGGTAAACCCTATGAGTGGGGACCTAAGCAAGAGGAAGCCTTTGAAACTCTTAAGCTGAAACTCTGTGAAGCTCCTGTCTTATCTCTACCTGATGGTAATGATGATTTCGTGGTCTACTGTGATGCATCGAACCAAGGACTCGGTTGTGTTCTCATGCAACGAGGAAAGGTTATTGCTTATGCGTCTCGACAACTCAAGATTCACGAGAAAAATTATACCACCCATGATCTTGAATTGGGCGCTGTTGTCTTCGCACTCAAGATTTGGAGACATTATCTTTATGGGACCAAATGTGTGGTGTTCACGGACCACAAAAGTCTCCAACATGTCTTCGATCAAAAGAATCTTAACATGAGGCAACGACGTTGGGTTGAATTACTTAACGACTATGATTGCGAAATTCGCTACCATCCTGGCAAAGCGAATGTTGTGGCTGACGCACTTAGTCGTAAAGAGCGTGTCAAACTCCAATGTGCGAGAGTTCGTACCGATCTCCAAGATCGCATTCTCCAGGCTCAACACACCTCAGTCACCCAAGGTAACATGTACGATGAAATGTCTTGTGGTGCTGAGACTCAACTTGAAACCAAACCCGATGGTCTCCTTTATTTTCTTAATCGACTGTGGATTCCCGACCGTGATGATCTTCGTACTTTTCTCATGAACGAGGCTCATAAGTCTCGTTATTCTATTCATCCTGGAGCTGACAAGATGTACCAAGATCTTCGTTATTCTTATTGGTGGCCTGGTATGAAGAAGGACATTGCTCTTTTCGTTGCAAAATGCCTCACTTGTTCCAAGGTTAAGGCTGAACATCAACGACCATCTGGTATGCTTGAACAACCAGAGATCCCTGTCTGGAAATGGGAAAGCATAGCTATGGATTTCATCACCAAACTCCCTCGCACACCCAAAGGTTTTGACAGTATTTGGGTAATCGTCGATCGTTTGACCAAGTCAGCTCACTTTCTACCTATTCGTGAGAAGTATTCTGTGGAAAGGTTGGCAAGGATGTACGTAAGTGAAATCGTATGTCGTCACGGTATACCTTTGGACATTATTTCGGATCGCGATGGTCGTTTCACCTCTCACTTTTGGGAATCTCTACAAAAAGCTTTGGGTACCAAGTTGAACCTGAGCACTGCTTATCACCCTCAAACGGATGGTCAGACTGAACGAACCATCCAGACACTTGAGGACATGCTCAGGGCATGTGTCATCGATTTTGGTGGCGCATGGGATTCTCATCTTCCTTTGGTTGAGTTTTCATACAACAACAGTTATCACGCCAGCATTAACATGGCTCCTTTTGAGGCACTCTATGGTCGGAAATGTCGTTCTCCTGTCTGTTGGACCGAGGTTGGTGAAACTCGTATTACTGGACCCGAACTAATCCAGGAAACCACAGACAAAATCCAGCTTATTCAGGATAATCTTCTCAAGGCTCGAAGTCGCCAAAAGAGTTATGCTGATAAACGTCGTAAACCCTTGGAATTTCAAGTTGGGGACCTTGTGCTACTTAAGGTATCCCCTTGGAAAGGAGTTATTCGTTTCGGTAGAAAGGGAAAACTAGCTCCTCGATACGTAGGCCCCTTCAAAATTCTTGACAGAGTTGGGAAAGTGGCTTACAGACTTGAGCTTCCACCTGAACTAAGCAATGTTCATCCGACCTTCCATGTTTCGAACCTCAAGAAATGCTTAGCTGATGAGAACCTTCATGTTCCTCTTGAGGATGTGCAAATCGATGAAAGCATGCACATTATCGAGAAACCCGTCGAGATTGTTGACACTGGAGTCAAGAAACTCAAGCGCAGTCGTATTCCGATCGTTAAGGTTCGTTGGGAATCTAAACGAGGCCCAGAGTTCACTTGGGAGCGTAAAGACCAGATGAAGTCAAAGTATCCGCATCTTTTTCCACCAGACTCTCCAACTCCAACTTCGGGACGAAGTTCCTAAAAGTAGGGGAGACTGTAACATTACGCATTTAATACTTGTACGTTACGCATGACATTTAATAAAACGTCAAGTTTTCATAATTATCTTCGCATTTATTATTTTTGTCGCTATTATGGAACCCTAATACTATATATAATATTATATATATGTGTGTGAGTGTTGAAATAAATCAAAAAAATATAGTTGCCTTGGCCGGGGTTCGAACCCGCGCCAAAGGCCGGTCCAAACCTACACACGAGCAAACCAACTGGGCTGAGCTTCTGTTTTGTTATAACCCGGACATATATTAAACTTATACACGATTTAAAATCCTCACAGTTGACAAGAAAAGTCAACTGTGGGAATTCCTTGTTAATCAATCCAAGTATTAACGCGTAATTGATGTATGTTTGGCAAGCTCGTGTATAATCCGGCCCATTACAACCAAATTGCACAACAATTACACGGCATCGTTGCCCTAATCATCAAAATTGGCCGCGTTTTATAAAAAGGAAAGTCAACTATCCAATTAACCCTAACCCTAATCCTCTAGTATAAATTGAGGCTTCCTGGACCTTGTCTAATCGCTCAAAACTCTCTCTCAATCCCTATTTCTCTCTAAATCTCTCTGTATTTGATTTTCTACTCGTGGTTTGACTTTTCCTTTGACCCGACCTTCATCACCAATCGTACACTGTGAGTTCATTTTTTTTGGTGGGTTTCACTCATCGGCATCCAAGCAACTATAGCCCTAACATTAATCGGGCTATAGTTGCCTGGATCATCTGATTGCAAAACTAGGGTTCATCGCGTTTATAAATTGGGGATAAAGCTTTTGTAGCATATCGTATTTATTTAATTTAATTCACAGGATAACACAACCACCGGCCTAGGCCAGGTGGTTGTGACTCTAACCTTCCACACGGGTCACCCGGGTTCGAGTCCCGGCTCTGACCGGCTTTTTGTACTCTTTTCTTTTCTTTTCTTTTTTACAAACATTAATTATATATATATATATATTAATCCTTTAATCTTTTAAATTCTTTTTAAAATACCTAAACTATTTTATAAACTCTAAAAAAATTATAATTACTTAATCTGATATAAAAGTGTTATTTACAATTTTTATTTTTCAGAAATTCTTTTATTTAATATTTATTATAATTAAATCATTTTTATACTATTTTATTTATAAAAATTCATTTATATATCAAAACGGTATTATTAAATTTCCCAAAAATTATCCTAACTTTTTATAAAGTTAAACTTTACTGAAATAATTTTTAATTCAGTAAAATCATTTATTTATTATTTTTAATCAATTTTTGTAAGATTTAATCATATTTAATTCATAATAAATCCAATTTTCATCATTTTTGCACCAAAATTTTATACAAATTATTTTTAATCATTTAGATCAGAATTATGATTTTTAAAATAAGATTTCTTTAATTTTAGTATTTTTGAATATTAAAGTTAATAATTGGCTACTTATAAATAAATAGATTTAAAAATCTATTTTAAATAAAATAATTTTATAAAAATTATTTTATTGCTTCAAACCCTTTAATGTGCTCATTCAAAATTCAAACTTTATAAAAAGACTATTTTTCCTTAATTATTCAATTTTCTTTATTTAATTAACATTTTTAAATTAAATTTAACAATTGATTATCCCCAAATCGAAACCCTAGGATGCACATATTAGTTTATATAGACTTAGACTTATTATATATTACCTCATTATAGGGTAATATTTGGAATCACTTTGGGCAACACAATTATCATATCTTTTCAACAAGTTAACATTTGCTAAGGTGAGTTTACATAGCCCCTTTTATCACTACTTTTGGGGTGAAACATGTTATAACACTTTTCATTGCAATTCAATCATCAATGTGTTTATGTGTTTTCTATGTTGCATATTGTCTTGAGCATGATTAGAGTAAGCACCATTCTAGCATAATCATTAACATTGATCAGCCGACGGTATACATTGATAGATCTATTGGACTGACAATCCCACCCGGATACGTGCCTCCTACAAAGGTTACGTGGGTGTTTGTTATCGCATAACATATTCATTGGGACCATAAGTGTATGGTATGTATCATTTTATAACAGTCAGCAGGGTTGATTATGCACTCGATTTATTTCTAATATGTTCTCACATATGGGCTAGATTAACATGACACATGAATTGCACAACATTTTATTCATTTATCATCAAAAACCTATGTAATTCTCACCAACTTATGTTGACCCAAAATACTTTCAAAATTAACATGTTTCAGGTAACAATGAAGCTGAGGCTTGAGTTAGCATGAGGACTTATCTTGAAGTTTATTTGAAGTTTTTGAAGTTATTGTTTGATGTTATGTATTTAAATTCTTAGACATTATTTCACATTTTGGATATTATGTTTGAATAAATTATTTAAAATTTATATTATACCATGTGCTACTGAAAACAATCATCAATACGTGGCACCCCGATGTTTCCGCCATCGGTTGGGGTGTTACACCGTCAGTGTATAGGGACCATTTTTGTGACGGATCATGCGCTGGCGCGGGCGATTCTTCTTCAAGGCATTCTTGTATTTTGTCGGTAGGGATTTCAGTGGCGAAGTCTGCTAGTACTTGGCCTTTGATTGCGGGTCGGGGCTTGTAACTGATTGTGTGCTCTCCCAGCTCGATAGCCCATTTCGCTAGTCTTCCTGATAATTCGGGCTTGGCCAAGATATCGTTGATCCGATAGTCCGTGAGGACGTTTATCGGGTGGCCTTGAAAGTACCTGCGTAGTCTGCGGGATGCATGGATGAGGGCGAGGACCAGCTTTTCCATAATTGTGTATCGAGTTCCGCATCTAACAGCGTGCGGCTGATATAGTAGATTGGCGTTTGCACACCTTTACGATCAACCATCAGAACCGCGCCTATTGCTCGCTCGGTGACTGAAAGATAGAGCGTGAGCGGCTCTTTGGGGAGCGGCGCTGTTAGTGTGGGGAGATTCATTAGGCATTGTTTCATTTGCTGAAATGCTGATTCCGCCTCTGGGGTCCAGCGGAAGTTGCTCTTCTTTAGACAGTTCTTCAAAGTGTCCACGAATGGGAATGACTTTGAAGCGTAATTGGATAAGAAGCGGTTTAGGGCGACTAGTCGTCCCATGAGCGTTTGTACTTCTTTGACGGAGGCCGGTGATGGCATCCTTTCGATTGCTTGTACTTTGTCCGGGTTAGCGCGGAAACCATCCCGTGTGACAATGACGCCCAAAAATTTCCCTTCTTCCATCCCGAATGAGCATTTGCTGGGGTTCAGCTTCATGCACACTTTGCGCAATTGGCTGAACGTTTGCTCGATGTCCCGCAGCATGTCACTTTCTTCCTTGCTTTTAATTACCAAATCATCGACGTACACTTCGAGTCGTACGCCGATTTCGTTCACAAAAGCCGTGTCCATTAGGCGCTGATATGTTGCACCCGCGTTTTTCAGACCGAAGGGCATCTTTGTGTAGCAGAAGATGCCTGTCTCTGTGCGGAACGCTGTTTTGTCTTCATCCTCTTTGGCCATCTGTATCTGGTGGTACCCCTTGTAGGCGTCCAAGAAACATTTGAACCGGTAAGGGGCGAGGGAATCCACCTTTAAGTCGATTTCCGGTAGAGGATAGCAATCTTTTGGGCATGCCTTGTTGATGTCTTTGTAGTCGACACACATGCGCCATCCTCCATTTGCCTTGGCGACCATGACAGGATTGGCCACCCAGGTCTGGTATCTGATGGGGCGGAGGATGCCCGCGTTGAGCAGCTCGGTGACTTGTTCATTCATGGCCTTTGTTTTCTCCGGGCCCATACTTCGTTTCTTTTGCACTATTGGTTCTGCGGAGCGATAGACATTGAGCCTGTGTTCCGCTATTTCCCGTGGAACACCCACCATGTCCGCTGGTTGCCAGGCGAAAATATCCATGTTAGTGATCAAGAGTTGTTTCAGGTGACTGCGTATGGTCTCGGAGATTGCATGGCCAATGATCACCGTTTGCTCCGGGAATTTAGGGTTGAGTACCCATTTTTCCGGTTCTAAGCGGGTATCTGTCTTGACCATTTTTGGCGGTTTGGCTGTATCCGCGACATGGCAATCCTTGTTTCCCTGGATGAAGGCAACGCCTGTTTTGGTGGGGAATCCTACCATGGCGTGCGCCGTGGAGGCGTTGGCGTTAAAGCGTGCCATGCCTTCTCTTCCCAGCAGTATGTCATGATTTGAGGTGGCTGGTAAGACCATGAAGTCGCATATCTCTGTGCGCTCATGTGTGCCATCGGTCCAAGTTACGGGCAAGGAGAGCATGCCGCAGGGCATGATGGTCTCATGGATGAAACCGGAGATGGGCTCGTTGACTGGAATGAGCCTTGCCTTGTCTTCGCGATCAAGCTGTTGAAAGCATTGATCGTACATGATGTCTGTGCTGCTGTCGCCATCCAGGAACATATACCGCGTGCGGTAATGTCCAAAGACGGCGGTTATCATAAGTGGAGCTGTGCAAGAGGCGCCGCCTCTGACCCTTGGCATGAGGATGTCAGCCTCTTTCCAAGAGTCATTCAAAGGTTGTACCCGGGTACGTTTCCCCTGTTGGGTGTTGTTCCCTCGCCTCGTCATGTTGCATTGGTGACGGGGAATCAGCGTGACTGCATGAGTATTGAGGTCCCGGATTTTTTTCCGCGACCCTTCGCCCTGGGTTTCCTCATGAGCATTACCTTTGCTAGCTCGGTGAACGTTCTTAACCAAGTGGCCCAACTGGCCTGATTTTAGCGCGGCTTCAATCTCCATCTTTAGGCTGTAGCAGTTGTCCGTGAGGTGACCGTAGTCGTTGTGAAATTCACAGAACTTGCTACGGTCCACGTTTCGCCACTTCCCTAGAGGGTTAGGCTCTTTTAGGGTGACCTGCTCGGTTTTCAGAACTTGGGATGGTGTTTTTGTTAGCGGGGTCCAATCGTAGTTTTTCTTGGAGTGTCCTCGTTGGTCCCGCGTCTGTTTGGAGCTGATGATTTGGCGGGCATCACCGGCGGAAGAATATTTCCCCTCGTCGGTGGTGCCTGTGATGCGGTTCCAAACGGATTTGTTTTTGTGTTTAGTATTATTATTATTATGGTGTTGTGGTTGGAAACCATGTTGCTGATTGAAAGATTTTTCGGAAGAGGCATATATTTTGGCTGAGCGGATGAGCTCATCCCAAGACTCTGGGATGCCATCCTTGCCGGTGAGGCATTTCATGAGGTCTGGACTGCGCACATTGTGGATGAACGCAGCCCGTGTGAGCTCCTCTCCGCAGCCTATTTGCAATGCTTCTTTGTTAAACCGGACTATGTAGTCCTCAATTGTTTCTCGGTCGTACCGTCGACACAGCAGAATGTCCGCTTTGTCTTTCTTGTGTTTACGCAAGTGCGAGAAGTGGCTACCAAACTTGTCTGTGAGGTCGTCGAAGTCTTTTACGCTTCCCGCTGGGAGGCTGTCAAACCATACCCTGGCGGCACCCGTAAGGGTTTGAGCGAAAAGGTGGCACCATACTTGGACAGGCCAGTCCACAGACATACCTGCGCACTCGAAGTCGTGCACATGGTCGTCTGGGTCACGCAGGCCATCGTATCTACCGATGCTGCTTGGGAGTTTGGCCTTTCTTGGGATTTTGGCAGCCGCTATGCGGGTAATAAACTTGGATTTCTCGGCAAAAGCCTTTGGTCGGAATGGTTTGACCAGGTCATCATCCATCTCACTGTCTCGCGACGTGTGAGCGTGCTTCTTTCCTTTGTAGCCTGAGTCGCTGCTTGACGATTCGTAGCCATCTGGCTCGTCACGTGGTTTGGCGTAGCCCCGAGCTCTGACGTTTCCGCCGAGCTCCCCGCTACGACCATCACCGTGATCGGCCATGTCTTTTTTCTTGTACTTTGCTTTTGCCGGTGTGTCAAAGGCAAGTGTCTTGCCCTTCTTGGCTTGCTGTAGGAGCTTCCGCTGGTAGATTGCAGCACTTTTGGCGTTTTGACGGAGGAGCCATTGGTCCGGGTCCTCCTCGGCGAGATCTTGGCTGTCGTCGTCTGACTCGACGTCACGGATCTCAACAGCTGACCTGTCAAGCCGCGAAGTCGTTTGTTTGACGACGGTGTTTGGTGTGGTTTGGTTCTCCGGCTGTTGGGGATCATCTTCTCCGGCTCGGTGTACGCCGGAGGTGTTGGGGTTGGGTTCAGCCATGGGTGGGTTAAAAGATGAGTGAAAAAGAGCTGTTCTAACCGTTGGATGGCGCCAATGAAGAAACAATAAGTATCCCGGAGATTAGGATTAATCACCGGGGGGGGGGGGGGTTAATACCTATGTTACTGTCAGATTAATCCTTTACCCAAACCGTGGTGGTAACCCGTGTGAGTGTTAATGTAAGTGAAAGTGTGTATGAAGTGTGTGAGAACACGAGAGTTAAGTGGTTCGGTCGTTAATGACCTACGTCCACTATAAGTACACCGGAATATTATTGATAATAAGGGAGATTACAATGAGTGTAGTAGTGATGGTTATTTCTGAATGAATCTACAAGGGTTGCATGTGATCTTATTTATAGAGATCGCGGTGGGCTGCATGGGGCGGCCCACGGATGACGCCATTGGTTTGGGCCCGGCTGAGGCCCAAGCCCATGGCTCTTCTGATAATGGCGGGAAAGGACCTGTTACTGTTGATGTCGTCATGCTATAGTGTGGTCGTTGTAGTAGCCGGACATGTGGCGGACTTCTGGTGGTGCACAGTAACGTCGTACTTGCTGCAGTGCTCAGGCTATCCATGCTGTCTGATGTGACGTCTGACAGTTGGCGAGGTAATGCCTGCTGGTCACTATTCACGACAGCGTGTACAGTGTAGCCGTTCACCTTTTGTACCATCTGCCACATGTCCTTCTCCTGCTGGTGTGTACTCTGACATGGATCTTTATGAATCTTCCTTCTGCCATTCCTTGTACTTCATATGAGAGGTGCCAAGGGAAGATTCCGCGCGTGGTAGCACGCGCGTATCAGGTGTTGTATGTTGCTTATCGTATGCTTTGGCGCGCGAGACATGTTGATTGCTTGTCCCGCGCGAGTGTGTTCCCGCGCCATGATCTGGCGTGGGGTTGCTGTTGTACGGGGATAGGGACGCCTTTCAGATTAGGCTCCCTATCCCTTCAATATAATTCACTCAAATTCAATTACAGAGAGAGAGAGAGGGAAGAAGATGAAAAGTGGGGGTAAAATTACTAATTTGCCCTTGACTTAACGACACAAACTAACTAGGTTTGTGTTAAAGGTTGTAACTGCAACAAAAAAATATACATAAAGGTTGGGTTGAGTGAGTTTCATAGTGAAAGGTATAGGTTGTTGTTTTGGTAATACATAAAGGTTGATTTATGTAATTTTGTCTTTACTTTAAGAGCGTGTTCTATCAACACCAGTTTTCATTTGTAAAAAAAACCACAAGAACCACTAGACCATCTTATGTAATAAGGTACCTATGCTTGGCACATGAAGCTTGATATTTTCTATACAAACCCTAACCTAAGTTATCGATAACAACAATAAATATAAGTGTGATACTTATAAAAACAAAACTTTGATTAGTTCGGTTTATTTATAACTATTCTATTAAAATATAACTTTTCTTTTTTGACATTTACTATTTAAAACTAGCAATATTATGTCCCCACCCTTATGGTGGAATGGCATTCAGGTGAAGAGCAAATACGGGTGACGTCAGTTTGATTCGGATGAGAGTCGATGTCTTACCGATTTTCCACTGTCGTGCCTTCAGGCGGGTGGAGTTCGGGTTTTCACACATCTAGTAAAGCCAAGCGGCTGGAGACAGTCGAGTAGTCGACCTTGACCACAAGTCCACAACGCCTAGTGTCACAGTAGTTGGCACATTGTTCCTCGCCTTTCCAAAAAAAACTAGCATTATTATGTAGGTTAGTGATGTTATATATACCTTTGTTAATATAGAGGGTAAAGTTGAACAATGTTTATTGTTTAGGGGTTAATATATACCTTTGTTAATATATCAGGGATCTATTTGTAACTTCAGGGTCCTTAGCTAACAGAAGCTTGACATAACCTGTAAGGAGCTCATCATCGAAATCGTGTCTCGGTGAAATGGCCGCCATTTTAGCTCGCAAGTCCATCTCTGCTTTTCGCAATCGACAACTTGTAATCCCTCTCTCTCTCTCTCTCTCTCTCTGTATGTGTATATATATATATATATATTTACGAATTAACTTTTTATTTATATTTGACCTCTTAGGGTTACTATTTCATTCGTTATATATATAATTATATATTCGATCGATTTTGATCCATTTCAGAGTTTATCAATTGTTTCAAACTTATTGATAAGTGTGATGGACGTTTGATTTGAATTTGATTTATTTTTTTGTTGTGCCCTAATTTGGGAGTGAGGGTGACGTGTCACATGTTTTAGTCGTAGGTTATTAAATGTATGTTTTTATTGGTTAGATGTGAAGGATACTGCAAGTAATTTGTTGATGGATATGTAATATGTAATATCTCTGTCTGGTTTCAGGTTTTGGCAGGGCAAGTATTGCAGGATTCTAACAATGGGACAGGTTCTGATGCGCGGCGCTCGTTTGCGACGAAACACTCGTTCTCAACTGATAAAGGTGAAAGTATTCTGTTTAAAGTGTAGTTGTTAGTAACTGTGTGGCATTATGTTAAGTGTTTATGTATAGATAAGAAATGAAGTTTTTAGAGAAAGATTAGGGGTGGCTAATATACCTGATAAGATTAGGGAAGGAAGATGTGGTTTGGGCTTAGGACTGGCTAATATACCTCATTATGGACGTTCGAAGGAGTAGAGGCAGGCCGAAACTTACTTGGGAGGAGCGGACTAGGCAGGATTTGTTCTACTTGCAACTCTCAGAGGACATGGTCATGGATAGGAGTTCGTGGAGATGGCGTAGGATTAAGGTTAAGGTTTTTTTAGGGGTATAGTCAGGATTGTGTTAAGAGACTTGTCTTAGGATCTTAGATCTTCACTCTATTAGGTGGGCTATGCGTGTTATCGCTTGCATGTGTGTCTATATATGTTGTCATCTATCACTATTATATGTTTTATTTGT
The DNA here is from genome assembly GCA_028751855.1 of Ambrosia trifida. Taxonomy (NCBI): domain Eukaryota; kingdom Viridiplantae; phylum Streptophyta; class Magnoliopsida; order Asterales; family Asteraceae; genus Ambrosia; species Ambrosia trifida. Next base: position 114,276,240 of record CM054122.1, read on the forward strand.
TTGATAGCTTACTAGGAATATTTTTAGTATACTATGCTTTTCTGTTGTTTTTCTTAATAGCTATGTGCATATGTATGTTTTAATTGAACCTTATGTATGGATGTGGTTTTGGAGTTGGGGGTCTCACTGGAAGCCACCTCATTATCCTTTGGGATAGAGGTAAGGCTTGCCTACATCTCACCCTCCCCAGACCCTACCCTTAGCTTGTATGTAGGTGGGATTATACTGGTTAAGGTTGTTATTGTTGTTGTATGTTATCTCTTACTTTTTTGGTAAGAGGGCAAGCTTCCATCCTGTCATGTAGTTTTCTGTATAATATTGACATAGGTTAACTCTAAAATGCAGATGATGAGGAACGAGAAAAGCTTGCAATGGAGATCTCAAAAGACTGGAGTTCTGGTATACTTCTCACGGGGGCTTATCTGGGCATATTTGTTTTTTTTGTAATGGTTATGCAGTTTCGGTTTATGTTGGTTAATTATGTGCAGTCTTTGAGCGGAGCATCAATACATTATTTCTAACTGAATTGGTTCGAGGTCTGTCTCTGACACTCAAATACTTCTTTGAGCCAAAAGTTACCGTAAGCATGTGACCTCCTTTTTTAGGGATAGTGTATGTGGAAGCTACCCAAATATTTAAGTTTTATCATTAAGGCCACCGATATGTCGGAAGTACTTTATAGGCCACTCATGACTCAACCAGCTAACGGTGATTTCGTTAACCTGCATATATTTTGCTGGAATTGGTATAAACGATACCAGACACATGCTTGGGTATCATTAAAGTAGCTGTAATGTATGGATGGTCTTAATGAAAAGGTTAAATTCTTGGGTGGACTTCACATACATTATCCTTTTTTTACTTCAATTTTGTGGTCATTATTTTGTTATCTAATATGGTTTGATTGTTGTGATGCAGATTAATTATCCATTTGAGAAGGGTCCTTTGAGCCCTCGATTCCGAGGAGAACATGCACTCAGACGTTATCCAACTGGAGAAGAACGTTGTATTGCTTGTAAACTTTGTGAAGCTGTAAGTTCCACTCTCATTGACAACTTTTGAAGTAAAATTAGAACTTACTATTATGGATCATCTATTTAAGCTCACTTCACCTTGTATAAAGTTGGTGACTCCAATATATATAAGACATATGGTTCATGAATCTTAAACTAACTCCAATTGGAATCATATGCTATGATTTGGAAATTAATGTAAAATTGTAGGGACTACTATAAAATGGATGCCTAGTCTGAAAGTCGGCTTTCTTTTGGTTCTGCATATGGCTTACTAGACACACACTGCCTTCTTTTTAATATGGTTTAAATTTTAGAATTTTACAGTCAACTCTTTTGGACAATGTAAACTTGATTTATTGTAGATTACTAGATTAACAAAATGATTGGTGGGAGATTAATGTATGAAACTCTTATTTTATTTTCGAAATATGCCCTTTGTGGAGCTGATTAAGAAAGTTGTGCTTGTGCATCAGATATGCCCTGCTCAAGCTATCACCATAGAGGCAGAGGAACGAGAAGATGGCAGCCGTAGAACAACAAGGTGAAACTACTTCTTACCTGTAGGGTTGTATCTGAACCGAGCCGAGCTGAGCTAGGTTTGAGCATGCTCAGTTCATGGCTTTACACTTGAAAAGAGCATGTAGGCTTGTGATCAGCTCATAAGCTGCCAAGTCTGAAAAGCTCACGTTCTGGCTTGACTAGCCCGAGTCTTAATTCCAGCAGGCTTTGAGTGCTAGCTAGGTTCATACGGGCTCGATTCCTGCAGGCTTTTAGTGACCTTCTGTCCCTAACTCTTCTTTACAATGGTTAACGTTTTTGAGTGTTGAAAGTGCCATTATGACCCCATTGCCCATTCAGCAAATAAGAATGGCCATTTTTAAGTAGTCGAAAAAGTTAAAAACAGATTTAAATAGGTCCACTACTAAATAAACCATGTTAGTTTGACATATAGTTGTTTATTGACAAAACAAACTAACATTCAACATTTTAACAGATAAGTCTTTAAGTTTTTTTTACTGGTATTACTTTTCATGTTGTTAACAAGTGAAGATGCCATTTTCGACAACTCAAAAAAGAAAAAAGAGATAAACTTCTGCCAAAAAATATTGAAGTGTCTAAACTACTAAAGTGTTGGAAGTTGGTTCGTTTTGAACTTTTGGATTTTTTTTTTCCAGTGGTTTGAAAACACACAATTGGAGTCCAAAATATTTTCACTTGCAAAATCTCCATCCAAAATGACTTTCGAAAGCGCAAGCAAGTCCAAATATGTTGAACAAGGGTGAATTTGTTACTTTTGGTTAAATTTTATGATTTGGGATTAAGGTCACCTTCTGCTGTGCATTTTATAATGAAAGTCTTTTTGTGCTCTTTTTCAACCCTTCATCTTCTTGATCATGTTCTTGGATGGATTTGTATGGCAGGTATGACATTGATATGACAAAGTGCATATACTGTGGATTCTGCCAAGAAGCATGCCCTGTTGATGCAATCGTGGAAGGCCCCAACTTTGAGTTTGCTACCGAAACCCACGAGGTTATTAAATCTTTCATTGTAGACTTGTAGTGTTATAAATTAGACAATTTCCAATAGATCATTATATCTTATACACTTCTAGATTACTTAAAATCTATTTACAAAAACTAAAAAAATACCCATTACATAGTAGCTTTTATAAATTAGTAACTTATAACTACCTAATTCACTTAATAATTGAAAGAGAACATTATGTTCATTGATGGTTCTTAATCATAATGTTCTTTTCTGTTCATTATTCAGTGAAACAAACTGTTAAACTGATTTTATTTTATCTACTAGGGATGAGTATATGGTATTTTAGTGATTTGAAATGGTAAATAAGATATTATAAACTTTAGAAGAGATAATGTATGTTGACGCCACGTCGCCACCTATGTATTTAAAGTACTTAAAAGTCTACCCAAGTGTGTAAAGTATGCATTTGGCTACGTCTAATACCAAATTAAGGCAAAAATATGCCTGATTGTGAAGACAAAATTATCTTGCAACTTTTTTTAATCAAACAAAACTATTCGATGTATAAGAAGAAACTGTGGTGTTTTTGTGACTTCACAATACTATGACATGCTTTTAATAAGATTTGTTTTAAACGAAACCGAATACCTACTTGGTTAGCCTCTTAAGTAGTTTTACCATATGAGAATCTTCAATGAAAATAGCTAAATCCTTGTGTGGCCAGTGGCCACCAGCCTCCACACACACGTGTGTATATTTCATATGTACGAAAATGTTGAACTAAAAAAACATGTATGAAATTAATATATACTATTAACATTATCCTGATTCTTGCAGGAACTCCTGTATGATAAGGAGAAGCTTCTTGAAAACGGTGATCGATGGGAAACTGAGATTGCTGAGAATCTTAGGTCTGAGAGCCTTTATCGATAATTTGGTTTTCAGGTCGTAACCTCCAGTCTTGTGTGCAACGAGATCAATAAACCTGATGGTTTTCGTCGTGAACCATATACGCTGTTTTTTTGTACCAATTATTTGATGAAATTTTATGTCCGTCTTTAAAATGAGAGACCTAACACCTTGAATTTATTTACTTTTTACGACATGTTGATTTGGTTTCTGGGTATATCAAGTGAAATCTGGAATTTTACATTTAACTATTAAATAATATCATTTATAATTTCTTATTATGGTTTTGTATGCTATTAAAAATCTAATATTTGTTTCAATATAAAATGAAATCACATATTAGTTCCTTTAAATTTAAAGGTATGCCTTCGCTACATAAACTTGGTTTTAAAGAAGGCTTCTTAGGCGTTGCGCATCAAAATGCTTGTGAAAATAAACGTAGCGATTCCCTTAGGATCAGCATGTTGAGCCGGTTCCTTATACATAAATGGAGATGATCGTGTGTGTATGTGTTTTTTTTTTTTTTTTTTTTTGGGGGGGGGGGGGGGGGGGGGGGGGGGGGGGGGGGTTGTTGTGAGCGATGCATTTTGGATTCTATTTATATGTGCCGTTTATTTTTACAATTAAACTTCTTTTGGTATTTGTTTTTCACTGTTTAAAAGTGATCAAGTTAAACCATGCATTATATATGGATAATTTGTTAGCATTTTTAGCAAGGGCTGTGCAACGGTTCAGAACCGGACCGAACCGAATCGAACCGGACCGAACCACGAACCGTTTATTCCAAAATATGAGAACCGGAACCGATAATTACTAAACGGTTCGGTTCCAGAACCGGGTGAAACGGTTCTCATGAACGGTTCTAAACCGGAACCGCTTGTCAATAAAATTTTAAAATTAACATTAACAATTAAATAAAAAAATAAACAAAAACAATGATTTTTCTTAAAAAAAATATCAACAGTTTGTGTTAAACTTGGTTACTAAAAGTATAGAAGTTTACGTATCAAAATATGTTTTGTTCGGATCAGATCATTCTTTTTATACAGATTAAACAGGTCAGAACAAGTTGTGCTGACTGCTGACCATCACATAAGACAATACTCTACATTCCTACCTAGTAAACAATTTAAAAGTGTTAAGAACTATAAAGAAGGAAACAATACATTCTATTTCAAACTAATAATAGAATATTTAAATATTTAATTTAATTCAAACGGTTCTTAACCGGACCCGTCGGTTCTAACCGGAACCGAACCGGGAACCGATTATGCCAAAATATGAGAACCGGAACCGGAACCTATAACATTAATTCGGTTCGGTTCTAGCGGTTCCGGGTCGGTTTCACGGTTTTCGCGGTTCGAAACCGTTTATTGCTCACCCCTAATTTTTAGTACCAAACTCTCAAAACCATAACCTTTATACACAAGTAAACAATCAAACTGAAACGTGTAGTTTACAAAAGTACATTTCTTTATGTGTTGAGTTGTGTTACTCATGTGTAGCGGAGATGCGCGATGGGCGTGAATGCCCCTCAAAACGCCTCAACATTGCCCATGGGGCGTTATTCTTCTTTTTTTTTTTTAGCCTTGGCATGGAAATTTGCACGGCGCGGAATTTTCTACTTTTTGGAGGGCCAATTAGATTCTTCCACTTGAAGTGGAGGGCGTGGATTTTGCTGCTCACTACATGTGGTCATGCCGTTAAAAAAAAAACTACATGTGGTCTTAACGTCAAGGGTTTGAGCCTAGTTATAGACGGATTTAATGTAATTTATAAAAAAAATAATAATAAACACAACACATTAATTAGGACTAAATAAATATAACAGTCCTTTTTTTTTTCCGTTTTAACTTCCCTTCCAAACAAACCTGGATAGTCCACACTCCACAGCACAAATACATAATCGGAAAGTGACGTCATCAATCACCTACAATGATACGAGCGGTTATAGTAATAAACGATCAAGGCAAGCCTCGCCTCGTCAAATTCTACGACTATCAGGTTTTTTTAAGCGTCTTTCATCTTCTATAAAAACTGATTACTTGCACTTTATGTAAATTGCTGGATCATCATCGATTGTGATGTTAAATGCAAGGATAGCCTGTGGAGAAACAACAGGAAATCATCCGTAATATATACGCAGGTCTGTTTCAGTTACATTATCTATGTTATTGAGTTGTGATTGGAAACACAGATCCTTAATTGCATAAATATGGATTTAGCTGGTGAAATTATTGTGGATGCTATGTTTTGGATATTGTAACCCTAGGAGTTATGATTAGCTGTGGAGTTGAACTTTTGATAGTTATAATAATTAGGAAAATATTCACATGTTGTGTTGTGTTGTGTTGTATATATGGAAGCTTTTTCAATGTGGATTTCATATATCAGATGAATTTGTTTGAGTAACCGTGTATACGTTTGGTTAGGTTGTCAGTGATGATCAGTTGATCACTGAGGTTAAATTGTTCAAGTTTTGACTGCGGTTCTGTGCAGTAGAGCTGAGGATGTGAGCAACTTTTTTTCAGATTCATCTGACTTATTGCGTTGTGATCGGAAATAAGATTATGTGGCTGATCCGTTTGTTTTCATGCGAAAATGATTCCAGTGCATATTGCCTTTTCAAGTTTTCAATGTGGATTTTATAGATCAGATGAATTAATCTTAATTTGTATATACACTTTGTGTTGCCTAATAAACAAAGAAAGTTGCAAAGATGAGTGTTGCTAGACTGAATTGGTGTTTAGACTTTAGAAGGTTGATCTTATATATGTTTGTTAGTTTTTCGGGAATCATTGATGATTATTGAGGTTAGTTTGTTTTAAAATTTGAATACAGTCCTCTGCAGTAGAGCTGAGAATGTGAGCAACTTTGTTCAGGATTCAACTTTTGGACCGGTATGTTATGCATTTCGTATTTGGTTTTATATGTTGAATAAGATTGTGTGTCGTAAGCACTCAGATATCTAGCAATTATTATTGGCCTTTTCTCAGTGCTTATATTCTCTATTTATGTGCTTCATGAAGAGACTTAAACAACATATCTCATGCTAAGTAATTCAGTATTGGTACACTTTATTTTTCTTTCCCTCCCTTTGGAAAATAACAGTAGTATACAAAGTATTGACTAGTGTTGATCTTTCTGTATTCACAATTAGGATGAACTGATAGTCCTATTTTTTAAAGTAATACATTAGTAGCCATCATTCTTCACAATAAAGTTTTAGATATGTTGAAGGGCGCATATAGGCTAGAGCACTACATGGCGACAAGATATTCCAAAAATGCTAGCCTGAGATTATGGAAATATTAACCTTCATATAAATACGTAGTATTGACTAGCGTTGATCCCTAGTGTACTTTTTAGTATTCACAATCTGGAAAGCTCGAAGAGAGTCCTATTTTTAGAGTAACACATTAGGAGCCATCATTCTTCACAATAAAGTTTTATTTACATTGGAAGGGCGCAAATAGGATACAACACTAGATGGCCACAGAATATTCCAAGAATGTAGATTAGGGAAATATTGTTCTTCATATAAGTAAGTAGTATGCTGTATGTCTGAAATTAGTTATCAGTTATCACACAATTATTTTATTCATGTTCCTAAATATGAAGTTAATTGTTATATCGTAGAAACAAGTACTGTTAACTTCTCAAAAGGCTCTATAGAAAGAGCCCTGAACATAAAAGATATATGTCAAATTGTCAATAATAAAGTTTGTGATCGGAGAAAGAAGTTCCGAAAATGGCAGGAAACTTAGAGGTGGAAAAATTGGTGGGTCGGATTGTTAAAGCCCAAACAAGAGAACTCATCCCAAAAGACTAGTCTAATGGGAGAGAGAGCCCATCTGGGTTATAAACACCACATTTGTTGCCCATACAGCCGATTTGGGTGAGAATGGGACGATGGGTGCTTTTTTAGTATAAATAGGATGGTTCAGGTTGGGTTGACCCAGCAAATTATTTCTTCTTGTTTTTTGATTTTGTATAAAATTAACGTGTTAAATGTCATTACAAAAACCATACAACAATTTCCTATTTTTTCGAAAAAATGTAGGAAATTTTTTTATTCATTCTCAAGTCGATCCAGCAAAATTATTTTCTTTCCAAATCTATATATAATACATTTGTTAAATATCATTACAAAAACTATATTGTAATTTATTACAGTAATTATCTAGTTTTTCTAATAAAATGGTATAGGAGTCAAGAAACTTTTTACCAGTTTGAACTTTGAACCATTCAATCATTAGACGCATTTCCATTTTAGCTAAATGAAGACTCGTTTTAATATTTTACCATTTGGCTCGTTAGAGAAAATATATAACCAAAATCTACTCATTCACCCACCCATAAACGGGTCGAAATTTCCATCTTTAAGGAAACCTTTTCAGTTGCTAGCTTACTTAACTCTCCATAATTTGTTTTCTTATTTTACTTTAGGTTTTGTACCTTGTAAATTACAGATAATTCCGTTTGGTTCCTTTTTTAAATATTTTTGTATAAAAATATACGTTCGAAGTTGCCACATGCTGAATTGCATTTATTGCCATTTTGCTTGTTTTAGCATAATACCATTTTCAAGTCCTTCAATAATTACAGAAGGCTCCTTCTACCTGCAGGATACCCGACTTGCATACAAGACTTTTGCTACACTATACTTCATTGTCATATTTGATGATTCTGAAAATGAACTTGCTATACTAGATCTAATGCAAGGTATGCGTTAAAAGTCTTGACATTTAAATTATTACTATTTGTTAAAATTTCTTTATGTAGTGCAGCAACCAATGGTCCATTCACCAACATGTTAGCACGTTAATCTATAATGCGTGAACTAGCTCTAATCTTTTTGAGTTAGGAACTGTATGTGGGTCGAAAAACCAACATCCTATACTTGATGTAAAATAAATAGGGCGGACTATGTGAAACAGACACAAACTTCACATTTTCCCCACGGTTTTAGCAACCAACTTCAATTCATTTACTCTTAATTAATTTTACTTGCTAACTGATGTTGTGGCACTCATCGATGCAATGCCAGCCACTGCATGTGTGAAAAAAAAATGTTTACGTGAAAAAGAAAGACAAAATAGAAGTATTTACAAGTTTTAAAAAATAATCTTTTTGAAATTTTTTATATTTGGAAGTAATTATTTAAAATCACATAAGATCCACGTGACATATATGCATCACTAATATGACATAAGATGTCATGTCAGCGATTTTTTAAGATCAACAAAATTAAACGACGTGCTGTCGTTGACCTCATAGTTCATTGCTACAAACCTGGTTGCTGAAATCAGTATTCAAGTGCACATTTGATTTCTATTTCATGTTAAATTCTAAAGTTGAAAAGGTACAAATCATTTCTGTTTTATGCAATTTTCCCAAATAAAATCGTTTCTAATCTTACTTTAGACGCCGTCTTTAGGTGCTTTCAGTTTCATATTGTGGGTATATCTGGTGGTAATTTGTTTTAATATGTTGGGTTTCAGTGTTCGTGGAGACGTTGGACAAGTGTTTCAGTAATGTGTGTGAGCTCGATATCGTGTTCAATTTCAACAAGGTTAAATCTCTCTTTTCTTCCATTCCTTCCATGAGAATGATAATGAAGTTCGCTTATCGAAACTGTTTATATATCAATAAGTGATAAGCAGATAAATGATGATGGTTTTATTTATTTGTTTGTATTTGTTTTTTTGGATTTTTCTTGCCATACCCTATTTTTCACTAACATAGCCAATGGTTCTTATCATATGGTGTATGTTTTTTAACATTGTTTTTAACCGTGAGAACCTGTCACCGAAAACTTGTACAGTTGTACCATTAATCCATTATTATCCTGCTAACCAATGGGATTATGTAAAACACACCTTGCTCTTTGCAAGCCACCCTTCTAAGTCTGATTAGATCTTGCAGGTACATACCATCCTTGATGAGATTATTTTGGGTGGTCAAGTTGTGGAAATGAGTTCTTCTGAAGTTGTCAAAGCGGTTGACGAAATTTCTTGGTCTCTCTCTCTCTCACACACACACATACACACACACACACACTATTGATCTAAAACTTTGTGTTTTGCGCAGGCTGGAGAAAAACCCAAACTCAACCGCGAGAGTTCCAAAATCCATATCCGGTTGGCAGGGACGATAAATAGACCTAGTATAACTTGTATTACATTGTTTGACTCTGATTGTGTGCCGTTTCTTGTAGCCATAGATATGGACCGTGTGTGTTTATTTCCGGGCATTATTTGTATATGCAGCATTCACACGCAGCGCATGGTGTTATACCATACAACACATGAAAAAAACCCCCCATAAATTATCTCAATTTGTTTCCCTCCAGAAACGGATGAAGAAACAAAATCCATTACAATTTACAATTCCACAAAAGAAAAAAAAAACACCCACCATAAACAACAAAACCGGGTTTTTCTATCTTTCTATAATGCAATTCGACGTCTCTATCAAGGAAAACAAATAAATCTTTTTTCTGTATCATCGTCAACAGCTTCAACTTTTACCTGCCATGGTGGGGTGAGGGGGGGGGGGGGGGGGGGGTGTACTTAGATGCATTATTATTAACAAAGAATCAATCTGTCCATTAATACCCATCGTTGGTTCTCTCTTCATCTTGCACATCCAACGGTTCAGGAAACACATCCTTCGATTGCTTACGGTTTGAAGAAGAATGATCACCATTATGACCACCACTCCCCGACTGTGATCCACTCGTCCCTGACCGCTTAAGACTACTTGGTCCTGCTGCTGTCACCACGTCAGCAGAACTCTGCCGCCAGCTACTAAACAAAGCAGCATTCCAAGAACCCCTAGAAGACGGTGTGCGTAACTTAGCTGAGCTTCCACTTTCTTCTCTAACCACCTTCAATGGATTTTCTAAAGCTTTAAAAACATATCTCATTAGCGGTCTTCTGGTGGGCTTTGGGTTGAGACAAGATCTAGCAACAACCGCCATGGCCCACACCTCTTCTAACAAATCTTCGTCTATGATTAACGAGGGGTCTATGATATTTGTCACGAGTTCCTTGTCGTATATGTTAATATACGGAAGTATTCCTTCTAGCAACTCTTTTGTGGTTGAATCATTTGATGCACTAATTCCCATTTTGCCCGTTACAAGCTCCAGTAATACCTTCCCGAAACAGTACACGTCATACGCGCATGTGGCAGTGGCTTGCCCTAATGTCGAAGGTACAAACGAAGTTTAGAGTCACAACTAACAACCCATAGTTATGTGATGATAGTAACCAACAAGTTCTATGTTTTAAATGAAAATTGTATATTAAAAAGATCAAGAAACATACCAGAAGCACCTTGTTCAGACGTCCTGCATCAAACGAAAGACAAATTTCGGGTTAAAACCTCAAATTTGAATAATTTACCACATGTTCATAATACGCATTCTTACAATAGAAACGGCCAATACAATTAACTTCTAAAACAACATTTATACAAAACGACATTGGAAACTATCAGATTTTACCTAATAACTCCGGTGCCTGTCTCAAAAGGAACATGTAAGTTTGACCAAATCATCAAAGCTACCACGAAATTCCCAACAAACGTCAAAATCATGCATCTAAAATGTGACTTAGATATCCTACTAATTTTGACCAAAGGGCTTGCAATTGAATCTTGATTATCGTTTTTAAGGTTTTAACTTGTAGTCTCTCAATCATCATCATACCCTAAAAGAATGCTCTTTTAAAGATGCATATACTTTATATGTGATCAATATGGTTAGGCAGTTATCTAACCGACGTATATCCATTTTGTCACGTAATTCACCTATAATACCAAAACTAAACTAGAAAAAGAACACGCATAGATCAAATAATGACAAGCCGCCAGATTGGACCTAAACGACACATAAAAACAAAAACCTTCTATTTATAGGCCTTGATTTGGAATTATACCCTAAACATAGATTTTCTAATTATAGGCCTTGCCAAATTATACGCTAAACAAAATTCTTTCAGCATATAAAGACAATTTTCTTGATTCTAATATTGAAGCAAAATAAGCATGCATTTGGGTATTGAGTACTTACTGTGGTAATCTGAGCAACCTGGTGAACCGGCTTGAATGGCTGTCCCCTTCTTGAACACACACTTCGCTTAAGCTCCCTAACCGCACCTCGTATTTATCATCAAGAAGTATACTGCTAGCTTGAACATCTCTTCATTTTACAACACAAAAACACAAAGTTTAAGAAAGCAAAAAAAAAAAAAAAAATGGGGCCTAATTTAACAGGATATACCACTAAAAAGACAACTTTATAATTTGATGTGTATTTTTGTCTAAAAGCATGCATAAATGGCGTTTCTTATGTTTCGTCACGTGCGTAGCCTCCTATTTTTTAAAAGTGACTAAATTCATAGATAACCTTCCTAAAGATCAAAATTTCATATAACCTTCTAAATTCCATATTATGATAATATCATTTTTGTCCTTTAGAAACGCCAAAAACCGTCATATGTATTCATTCTAATATTGTATAAAATTAAACAATTACTTATAATGGTAAATAGGAAAACAACATTATTACCCTGAAACACCATAACACATAATGTTCCATTTATTTATTCAATACATTAGGTTGTTGTAAGAAACTAATTTTGTTTTAATAGTGAACCATAATTAGCGACCATATCCATGATGATCGAAGACATTTTATATGAGACAGATTGTTTTCTTTGACCATTTATGCATGTTTTGGTGGAAAAACACATTATAGAAAATATATCTTGTTATACCTGTGAACGAGGGGTGGAGTACATTCATGATGAAGGAAAGAAAGCGCTTCAGCAGCTCCTAACGCAATTTTCAATCTGGTAATCCAATCCAATGACTGTAAACTATCATCATCTTGATCACTTATCCTGTACAACGAACTCGACAGATCACCATTTGGCATCTGCTTATAGATCAGAAACTTTGCATTTTCATTCTCCAAACAATGTCCCAAAAGAGGCACCAATCGGGAATGTGCCACCTTGCTAAAGAAATCCAATTCCGCCATGTACCCATCCTCCTTCCCGGACCCCACGTTAAATCTTTTAATAACTACGGGTATGCCACCCTCAAGAAAACCCCTAAAAAGATCACCCGAATGACCATTTTTTATCAGATTGGCAGAACTAAAATCATCGGTGGCTGCAAGAATCTGCTTATAAGTGAACACGTCTCCCAAGTTTGATAAATCCAATGCCGCTCCTGGAGGTACCGGCGCTGCTGCAGTTGGGGCGGGTACCACCCCTGTTCCTCTTTGACTACTTGTAGGTCTTTTCCGGCAGCATACAATCATCAGTAACACAATGATTGCCAGAAGTAAAACAAGCCCGACACCACCCAAAACCGCGGCCAATATGATCCACTTTTTGTTGCTTTTATGGCCACCACGAGGCGGCGGCGGCAATGTGCCATTTGGAAGCCCAAAATTATCAAAACGTAAACCCTTTGAAGAATAAAACGCTGCACATTGTTGAACGGTTCTCTGAGTCGTCGTGTTTTGAAGGCAGTTTCTACTTAAAGAAACAACCCCACGTGCATAATCCGGTACCTTGCCTTGCAAGTAATTATAAGACAAATCCACCGTATTATACCTCCTCAAAACTGGCTTCAAGTTCCCATAAAACATATTATGCGAAAGATTCAACACCTTAGACGCAAACTTACTCACATTACCATTCAGATCAAGATTCGGTAAAGAACCCGTGAAATTATTTACCGACACATCAACAAAACTCAAACCAGGAAGCGACCATAACTTTTCAGGAAGCTCGCCCGTAAAGTTATTACGATCCAAAACCAAACTTTCCAACTTACTTTCCGAAGAAAACAAATCACCCGACAAATTCCCATTAAGCAAATTCCTTCCTACAACTAATCGTTGTAAGCTCGTTAACTTCTTAAACTCCAACGGCACTATCCCACTCAACGAATTCGAACTCAGATCAAGAACAACTAAACTAGTAACATTACCCAACTGCGCAGGTATCGAAGACGTAAGACTATTACCCGAAAGATTCAAAAACCGCAGGTTCGCTAAACCACCAAACGACTCAGGAACCACACCAGACAAGTAGTTTAACGACATATCCAACGACGAAAGGTTCGTTAACGACCCGAATGACTCCGGGATCACCCCGGTAAGCGTATTTCTCGACAGATCAAGAACCGAAAGACGCGTTAATCCACCTAAACTAGCCGGAATGGAGCCGGTGAGCGCGTTATCGGATAAATACAATTCAACAAGATTAGACAAGTTCCCAACAGTAAGAGGAATACTACCAGAGATTTGACAAAACCTAAGATCAAGAACCTGAATATTATTAATCTGAAACCCTAAGCCAAAAGGAATAGACCCAGGAAGATAAAACCTTGAAGCATTAAAGGAAACTAAATTAGTCAAATTAGCAAGAGAATCAACTACGAATTGAGGGGTTTGGGTACCAAGTCTTGTCCTTTTAAACCCTGAAATATTAATCCCAATAACACTACCATTGTTGTTACAGGAAATACCTACCCAATTTACACATGGGTTTGCTTTAATAGGCCATTCTTTTGATCTTAACCCTAAAGATGACCGAAGTTGTAGCAGAGCTGCCCGTTCTGCCCGAAATCTAGCCAACCCAGATGGGTCTTGTTGTTGAAATGTTGGATTAAAGAATAATAATAATAATAAGAAGAACAGAAAGAAAAGGGAATTGTTAAACATGGTTACGATCTTTGAACTGATGGAATTGGTTGAAGAAGAAAGGTATGATTGTGTTTCTTCATGTGCATTGATGAACGGGGTTAAAGGAGACAATGGGTGTGTGTGTGTAATATAAGGTGTGAGATTATAATAAAAGGCATTGTTGTTGTTGTTGTTTGAAATGTTTATAAGAAATAATAATAATAATAATATGATGATGATGAGGTTTAAGGAAGGAAAAGATGGTCGGAAACAGGGGATTCCGGTGAAAGATCCGGTGCGGTGGGGGCACGTTGACTGAAGCTAATCTCTGCTACTTACTCTATATATGTCTCTTTCTCTCACTAGAGTGATTTTCTCTCTCTAAAAATAGACATATACATACAGGTGTGTATGTGTGTGTTTGTTGTTTATAGCATTCAGTATCAGTCCAAAAATATGTGATTTTCTCAATTTAACTTGTTATTGTCTAAATCTTATTTTATTATATTATATTTAATATTTAATATTTTAAAAATTATGCTAAAATTTGTGAAGAGAACCAACATGTTTTTGTCCCCGTAATTTTTGATACATTTGGCTCTGCCACCGGAAGCTATCTGTTTTCTTATCAGGGTTATTCATAGCAATGTCTCGACTCTAGGGGAAGCGGTTTGTGTTTAGTAGATTATGATTTGCAATTCAGAAAGGGGTGAGGCATAGCTTGTTGTCCGTCTGCCTGCTATCATGATGTAATTTTTATAATTATGGAATGAAAAATTTAAACTAAAAAAATTGGTAGAGAAAAAAAAAATATTTAATGTATATGTATATATATATAGTATGTATGTGTGTGTATAGCATAAATTATATTGATATATCGTTATGTAATAATATAAGGTAAGATAGTATAAGATTATGGTATAAGATTATGGTATTTAATTTTATAATTAATGTTTACAGTTGGTCAATGACTCAATTAGCATTGATGATTTGATTTATCTTTTTTTTTTTTTTTTGAACGACCAACAAAACACCAATTTATTATAATCACCAAGCTAGTGAGAAACTAGCGTACAACCACCAATAATGATTTGATTTATCTTGAAGACGTATAAGGATGAATGTAAGTGAAATAAAATTTAATAGTATAATGGTAGAATAATTTATAATTATACGTGAGGTTTCTCTGTCTACATTAAATAGGAAGGATACTTGTATTGAAGCTTGTAAGTTAAAAAATATATAAAAATATACTAAGAAAATAGTTTATTATATAGTTTGAAGGCAGGTAAGGTGGTGTCGAAGGCAGGGTCGAAGAAAATCTAGAAACATGCTAAAGCTTGTGTGAAAAAACCAATATTATTTTGTCCCCTTAGTTTTTGGTAATTTTGGATCGTTGGCCTCGGAAGTAATTAGGTTCCTGTCAGAGTTCAACGAGTCGTCGTCTACAGCAACAATTATTAATGAAAAGTTTTACAATTCAGAAGGAGGTAACAAATCGGCTTATTGCCAAAAGTTTCTTTATGTAAATAATATAGTTTGATTTTACAAAAAGTTATTTGACGTTTCATGTTTTAGAACATTAATAGAATAAGAATTATGATTAAAAGGTTAATTATGAGAAAAGTTTGATCGACCTAAATGTATATAAGTTGAATATTTTATGTAATAAAATAATAATATTTGTATGATTAAAATATAATAGATATTAATATAAGATTTTGGAAAGTTTGAGCAAAAAGGGATGGTAACGCTGGCAGTATAATGGTCCACAGCTTTGATTATTCAAAGCAGATCCATTAATCACTTTTTAATATCCAAAAGTTGGCTGTCACTTTTATTAATTGCCACCTTTACAATTGCAAATAACACTCTCACCCTAATTATAAGATTGCACTGTATCACACTATATGAAAAAAAAATTATAATCTTGTAATGAAAAATGCATACAAAAATCAAAAAATTAAAAAAAAAATATTATGTGAAAGTATATGGTACAAAGTACCTTATGATACAAAGTGTAGGAAGCCACTAGATGTTGACATGTGGTACTGGTGGTTACAACCATAAAATTCGTTTATAATCCTTACAAGGGTATTATAGACTTTTACACATTCATTAATCATGTTCTATTTTGATCGAAAATGCGTATCCCTGTTTTCACATGAAATTGAATTCAAATTTTAGTAACTGATTACACAGTCTTCTTTCATAATTCTTTTAGCAAATTCAAATTCTAATCACAGGAAACTTATTTCGATCAAAATTGTTTCAAAAAAAAAAAAAAAAAAAAAAAAATTGATATTCAAATTGAAGAGTTTATCGATGATTGGTAGGTTACTCGGATTATTTTTTTTCATTAATTCGTAATCATTATTACTGTAATCATGTTGTTTTCATTTAAGCACACTTACACATTGAACTGGAACATTCAATCACAGAAGATCCAGTTGCAGATATTAATAATATTGTTTCGTGGGTTATCAATTGAAACAAAGATGTTTCATTCTTATTTGTTACATCAGCATGTGTTCTATATGTTTAATAAGGTGCGTTTTGTTGTTTTACTGCATGCGTTTTATAGATATGGTATATGGTTTTGATATATATGTTGAAGCTAACGTGCGTTTTATTGCATGCGTTTTAATTATTGCATAGTATGTGCATTTTGTTTTGTTTTTACTGCATGTGTTTTTATGGATTAAGGTGTGTTTTGTTTGTTTTACTGCATGCGTTTTATGGATTAAGGTGTGTTTTGTTTGTTTTACTGCATGCGTTTTATGGATTAAGGTGTGTTTTGTTTGCTCGAACATGCTCTGTTTTCTTTATTAATGCTTGAACATTTTCTGTATTTTTTATTTTCAATTAATTAATGCTTGATTGCAATGATGGCAAACGTTTGTTTGTTTAGGGTAGCAAACAATTGATGTTATTCTTTTATTTTGGAGTTTTTTTTCGGTATCAGTATCATGCTCATGCTCTATTTTTTTTGTTTAAAAAAACAGAACATGTTTCAGAGCAAATCAGCTGATCGCCTGTTATGAAACGATAATTGCAAATCCATTGATTGTCTGTAAATGTAATCGTTCTCAGGAATTAGTGAGATTTGAGCGGTTTAATTAAAAAAAATTATTGATTATTGTAATTTGTCTAATTTACCCTTCGACTATTTAACTGAACCTTAATCATGTTTAGATATTACGATCATGCCACCGCTAGTTTTTAACCCTAATCAATGGCTGAGAATCATTCTCACACTTTGTACGTTAAGAATGCTTTGTACAATAGCCTCTCTCTATGAATTATATACTAATAAGAACCGATTGAATCATTTTCAGTGTATGCAATAAGACATTCGATTCAAACCGTTAAAACAAACCATTTTGGTTGGTCTTTTCTAAAATCATAATTAACAATTTGATTATTGTCAATATGAGGCTAGCACATTTGGTAGAGACACACGTCTCTTATAAGGGTGGATGGGGTACTACCCTAATGTAGAAGTGTACAAAAAAACCACTTTTGTTAACCGAAATAAAAAATCGAAATTGGATTTTTTTAAACCGGTTTTAAACCTGGCTCGGACAATTGATTGTATACCAGTTATAATATTTGAAGAAATGTTTGATTTAAAACTGGATTTTTTAAAAATCGGTTTATTAATCGATTTTATAAAAAAACCGGTTAACATATTGTATAAATAAACCGGTTTCGAACGTTGGTCGGACCCAACAACAATCATATGACCGTTAGGCTCGAATATACCGTTTTTTTTTTTTTTTTTTTTTGCCCCCATTTTTTCATCCTCGACTCCTATAAATACCCCATGATGTTTTGGGTTGATTACATAAGTCTAATACACTCTTAATACTCTCCAAAATCTTAAAAAAAACGTTTAGTATTCGCCAAAAAAAACTCTCAAATGGCTACCTCTAGCCAACAAGATTCGGTTAACCTTGGTGCTTCAACTAGCGATGTAGTGGTTCTTAAATACCAGTTATAATATTTGAAGAAATGTTTGATTTAAAACTGTTTTTTTTAAACCAGTTTATTAATTGATTTTATAAAAAAAACCTATAAAAAACCCGGTTAATATATTGTATAAATAAACCGGTTTTGAACGTTGGTCAAACCCAACAACAATCATATGACCGTTAGGCTCGAATATACCGTTTTTTTTTTTTTTTTGGTTTGCCCACATTTTTTCATCATTGACTCCTATAAATACTACATGATGTTTTGGGTTGATTACATAAGTCTAATACACTTTTAATACTCTCCAAAATCTTAAAAAACGATTAGTATTCGCCAATAAAAAACTCTCAAATGGCTACCTCTAGCCAACAAGATTCGGTTAACCTTGGTGCTTCAACTAGCGATGTAGTGGTTCGGGTTGTTCCTACCAAGCGAAATCGAGAAGTTTGGCAACACTATGATATGTGTGAAATGGCTTCGGGTGATAAAAGGGCTCGTTGCAAATATTGTAAAGGGTTCCACTTACCGGATGCAAACACCTCTTTGAAAACGCACATCACAAAGCCATTTTGCAAGGCTTTGAAATCACAAGCTTCGAAGGATCAACCTACAATAACAAGTGAAGGAGAGATCTTTGATTACTCCATTGATGCGGTTCATGAGGAAATGACATGTTTTGTCATTCAAGAAAGCATTCCTTTCAACCACTTCGACAACTAACGTTATACGCACCTTGTTCAAAAAACTCTCAAACCACGATACACCCATGTAAGTCCTGCTACTCTTAGAAGGGATTGTTTAAAAATGTGGAAAAAAGCTAAAAATTAAACAATTTCTTTTTTTGAAAATTTACAAACCGGTGTAAACCTTACTAGCGATGTGTGGTTAACACCTCATGGTGTACCCGACTCTTACATTTATGTCACCGCACATTGGGTTCAACCCGATTCATGGCAAATGATGAAACGTATGATTGCGTTTCAACTTTTCGATTATCCTCACATGGGTGAAAATATTTATAAGGTTATTGGCAACGTTATTAAAACTTATAAATTGGAGGGAAAAAAATTTCAATATCTTTTGATAACGCCTCCAACAATACCATTTCAATAACACAATTAAAATTAAAATATCAACCCATTTGTGAAGGTGTTTTTTCATAGTCGATATGTTGCACACATAAAAAATTTGGCGGTTCAAGACGGTCTAAAAACGGTTGAGTCACAAAATGAGGGTTTTAGAAGAATGTTACGTGATATTTTTAGCAACGTACAAAGACATACTAAATATATAAAGTTTTGTGCGGAGGCAAAAAACCGTGTTTGGGTCCGAATTGGGATTGCCCAACAAGATGGAATTTTACTTGTAACATGAAATCTTGTCGAGTCGTGGTAAGGTTAACTCTTACTGTAACGCCCAACATTTCTCGAATAATATAATAATAATATTTTATTCATAAAACGATTCGTTAATCCGTTAACAATATTATCTCATTAATAAGAAATACATTCTTATTTCATTTATAATTTAATTATCTAAATTCGTCAAATAACGGGTTGTAAGTAATGACACGCTAGTAGCCGACACTTATCCTTGTAAATTTCTAAACGCGACTAAAAAGAAATATCAAATATATAGTCCAACCACTCGTTTGAAGTCGGTTTATATAAATAAATAACGCGAAATAATTATCTAGCATTTAAACAAGTTAAATTCATGAACGAGACCCGAATCAGTAATAGGTTCGTATACGCGGTGTTCACCTAACCTATACCAAAACCCTAAATATATAAAGTCCCTAACACTCTTCTCCTTCACCTTAACCCTAGCCTCCCTCATTCTTTTCAACTCCTCCCTACATTATCCTCTACACACACACTCCTACCAAACCATATGTATACAACTATCTTTATCCTCTCCATCACAATTGAACCTCCCTTTCCCTCTCTAGGAATCAGTGGCGGCAGCCACAACAACTACCACCACCTACGCCGCCAATAACCACCTCAGCCGCCAACAAGAACCACCACCTAAACACATGAAACCTGTCTAGACCTCCCCCCTCTCTCTCTAACACAGCTGCATCTCTCTCTCTAACGCAAGTATCTCTCTCCCTCTCTCTCCCGAAATCCCTCTCCATGCCCTTCTTTAGCAACAACGGCCACCACCATCTTTGGTGGTGGCGGCACACTGATGTACAGGTCCAATTGGGCCATCCTGGGTTAGTTTCTTATGGTGGTTATGGCGTGGAGTTGGTTGTCGGGTCGTGCTATAGGGCTTGTTTTTGGGTCGGGTTTGGTAGGTAGAGTCGGAGCTCTGGTGGTCTTGCAGCGGCTCAAGGTGGGGTTCATTTGGTTGGTGATTCCCGTCAGATATGGTGGCCGTCGAATGATTTGCGTCATGGTCCGGTTTAGTTTTGGTTACAACTCAGGTTCAGGTTCGGGTCAGCAGTTAAAGCACCGGTCAACAACAGCTGATTCTGGGTCGTTATGGTGCAGGGTCAGGTCTGTTCGTTTTCTTCTGTTTCAGATTTCGGGTCAGATCCATGGTACATCGACAATGAGTCTGTTTGTTTGCGCGAAACTCGCTTGCTTTCTTTCGGGTCAAATCTGGTTGGTTTGGTTCTGGTCAACAAAAGTCAAACATACAGATCTGGTCAAACCCGGTCAGGTCTGCTGACGCTCGGTTCGAGGCTCGTTCGTGTCGGTTTGTGAGCTTATCCATAGGAAGGTATAATACGCATGCCACGACTTCGATTTATTTTTATCGCTTCTTAATTGTGTATACAAATATATATTTTAAAATGACCAAGTGAACCGGACCGACTTATACTTGTAAAAGCTTTATTGTAATAATAATGTACGGAACATTCGAGTAGGCGAAGTTATAAATGCTCATTAACACGATTATACAAGTTTAATACTAGTCGTTTTACTATTTTGTTTTCGAACCATCAAATAAAGAGTAACTTATACTTATACTATCAATTGTTGGTCTATATATATTTATGTTACTTGTCGAAAAGTATAGTTCATCGCTTATCATAATTTATAATTAGTTAAGTCTTTTTGTCGTGTCTAAAGGCTTAGTCTAATTATGTTGCGTCTTATGAATATGGGTGATTGATTTTGGGAATAATATAGACAACATGCGTTGTCGGTTTCTTACAAAAACAGAGGAGACTATGCCCAAATTTTTATAAAAATATAAGAAGCATATATGGCGTTCAAATCTATAATGTTCTTCTTCAAACGTAAATTCTATTTTTTATTATTATTCTATCCAAACCTTATTTTATTATTATTTTTTTATAGAAATATCTGAACATAAATACATGATTATATATATAAACATAATACATATATCGTCCGGTCTTCAAATAAACTAAAACGCGAATCAAGTTACGCATATTATTTTCACTATCTTGAATATTCCTTTCTAACTAGTTTAAAGCCGTGAATCTGAATATTATATAAAGTATACATATACATTATATATAACATACGCGCAAGCTTCGTGAAACTAAACCAAGTACTATCGGTTCGTTAAGTCATACACAATAAGACACGTATTGTCTACAATACGAGTCTAGGTAGTCGAATAAACTATCTTTAAAACCAAGAAACAAAATAAGTTCATTTGCATTAGAATTTAAGACATCCTTTACTTGTAATAGGACACAAGAGATTCAGTCAATCCAGCTTCAGACATTGTTTGTTATTCTTTCATAATGCACTCCAGGTGAGTTCATACTTGTCCCCTTTTTACTCTTTATCACTTTTGGGGTGTAAACATGTATCATATGCAAAACACACTAATGTTCCCATAAACACACATGCTCAATCTATTAAACATACTTATATGCTACTTGCCATGCTTATGATTGTTAGATACTTAGACATAAATCATTAACTATTATTAGCCCACTTAACATGTATAGCGCTATAGGACTAGCACACCGCCCCCTTTATGGGTCATTGTTAAGATTTAAACGGCCTAACATGAATATGTTAGGTATACGCTGTGGTACTCGCGGGTTTGAGTTATGTCTTTTGTATGATAGGTATGTGCAATGCTATAGTATGAGATTTGAGTAAACCATTCTAAAATACTATGTATGTAAACTAAAACTAGTATGCTCACCAATGCTTTATGTGTTGACGGATATTTTATACATGTTGCAGGAAAAGCTTGATGAGACGATACAAGAAACATCACTTAGGATTCGGCCTTAGAAACAAACAAAACAATCTTTATTTTACTTCATGTTTAAGTTAATGTATTTTTCTCATGTACAAATTGTATACTTGTTGAATCTTAGATACGAATGAAATCTATTTTAATCTATTGTCACAATCTAGTGTTATGAAGTCTTTGAACAATCTATCACAAGTCTCACCTCGATGTTTCCGCCATCGGTTGGGGTGTGACACTTACCATCCAAGAAATTGGGAAAGTATTGAGCGTATTCCGATATGCTACAAGTTTTCAAGACCTTGACAACCGCTTTATCCGGTGTTTATAATCCCACAAATCCCTTAGCAATTCACAAAATATTTTTAATGACATCTAAACCAAGCAAGATGAGAGTGTATGGGCATCCGCATTCGGATATGGTAAAACAAATGAAAGAAAAGCTTAAAAAATATTTTAGAGAGATACCACCGGTTTTTACTTGTGCCGCCGCCTTAAACCCTTGCTATAACATAAGGGGCGTTAATTCTATGATTGATAAAATTGCGGACGAGTTGGGTTTAAATTGTGTCGAAGACCCATATTTTAGCCAAGGTTTAAGAAATAAATTTAGCACCCATCTTAATGCCATTTATGCTTTTTATCAGTCAAAATATGGTTCAAGCTCACAAATTCATGATTCAATGTGAAACACTTTGGACGAGAATTCAAATGATTCCGATTTTGCTATTTATAGTCATTTATGGAATATAAATGAACAAGATGAAGCTACTAATACACCAAGTAGCGAACTCGGGAGATATAGTGGTTCAAACTTTTTACAACACACCACTCCACAACAATTTTAAAAACATTGATTTATTGGATTGGTGGAAAGAAAAGGAAGAACAATTTCCGATTCTAGCCGCCATGGCCCGAGATTTACCAAGTGCCCATGCTTCTACGGTAGCTTCGGAATCCGCTTTTTCTACTAGTGGCAGGGTCTTATCAATAAGGAGAACGAGGCTAACTCCTAAGGTGGTTGAGATGTCTATTTGCTTAAAGGATTACTTGGATGCGGCGGAAAAAGTACAAGATAAGCACTCACTTGAGGGAGAAATGGAGTACGAGGACGAGGTGAATTGCAACTTGATTGAACCAATGACCGACGAAGAAGCCAAACTTGATGAATACCTTCGAAACAACTCGGGTTCGGGCGAATATTAAAGATGTTTTCAAGAGACGTTTGATGTATTCAAGAGACGCTTGCTTATTATTAGCGATTTTCTATGTTTCTAGTGTTTAAGTTTTTAGTAGTTAATGTTTTACTTTTAATGTTTAAGTTGAATGGTTTGTTGTTTAAGTTGGATGTTTTTAGTACTTAATGAAATGATTATGGAGGTTTTAAGTTATAAGTTTGTTTTTTTGGAAGGTAAGTTATAAGTTTGTTAATCCTTATGTTTAAAGTTTGTTTGAAATGAAAAAATAAAAATAAAATAAAACAACAACATTGCAACAGCCTGCTACAAACAAACAACAGCAAAAAAAATAAAAATAAAACAGCAGCAGATTGACCGTTTTTTTCCGGTTTTTTTTCCTTTGACAAAAAACCGGTTTTAAACCCAGTCCTAACCGGTTTTTATATAATATAACTTTTCAGTGTTAAAACCGGTTTATTAACCGAACCGGTTTTTAAACCTGAAAAAAAAAACTCGGTTTCGGTTGTAAAAAAACCCTGGTTTGTACACGTCTAACCTAGTGAATACTAACACTCATCAATCATGTAAAGCCACCTCATTTTTGCCTTAAAGTGCCCTGACATCACAAAATCACTATCAACACTACCCTTAAATACTCTCACACCACCTCTTCCTCTTTCTCTCACACAAACCCGTGCTTACTGGCAGCACTACCAATACAGGTCAACACACACAAAAATTATGTGGCAAGGGGTACCTGTTGCTGGTACCTGCCAGGCTACCTGCAATAAAGTGGCGAAGGCGTTACCGCATGGGTTCAAACCCTAGTCCCTCTACCCGTAGCCCCTCCCCCCACCCCTCAAGGATGGTCTCTGGTTCAAACTTGTGTAAGTGTGTACTCAAGGTTTATTGTTTTTTTATTTGAATGGCTAATGTTACAAAACTCCCGCTCACTATTAAATTATACCAAATTATCATCTTGCTTTGGATTGAAGCCAATACCTTCATTAATAAGCTAAAGCCTTTACAAAGTGAGTCCGTCGCATATTGAATAAACAAACGGTCTTACCACCGGGTATGGTTGATAAGATTATTGTATTCCACATGATTGATCCTTCACTAGCAGTTTTGGATGGAATGGCCTGTAAACAAGAAAGTGATGTGGGTAGGGAGACGACTACACGAGGTAGCAGTTTATGACAAAAACGTGGGTAAATGGAGATACTATCAAGTGATAGCTCTTTGTGTTAGCAAAAAGTGTCCTCCCTACTAGGATGTAATCTCTTATATAGGGGTGGACGTAGGCCACAATTACCCTAAGCCGTAACCGTGATGGGCCAAGGCCCGGTTAGGTTGTCTCCACTGCCCTTAATTATGTTAGTAAGGTAGTTATAAAGAGCTAATTTTATGAAAATGGTGGAACGGTTTATCGCCTTGACCGCCGGGCTTGCGGAATTATCTCCTTGATTCATGCATGGCTGTTGACCATGCATGATGTACTCCTTTGATGACCGCGTGGCTGTTGACCACGCGTGATTTACTCGTTTGATCCTCCGCGCATGAGTTCCTTCCGCACAGTTGTATAGCCGGGTTTGAGTATGGTCACTAGTCAGTTTAGTACCCAATTCCATCACATATTGATAGGATTATTGATGTAAAATAGAAAAGAGTAATATTTGCCACTCAAAAACAAATTGATTATTATGTTATTATTTTAATCAAAACCTAATTAGAATTGCCATGGACTCTTCTAATATTTTTTGAACGGTAAGTGGTGCAACCGGTGGAGCTCCGGCTAATATCCTGGGTCAGCCTGTACTGATTACCTATTCCATCTGGATTAGTGATCTTCCCAGATGTATCCCCTACATACGGTAAATATGGCTCCAACAAGAATCGAACCCTTCTAATTAAATAAGATTGCCTTACGTGAGAAAGTTTGTTAGGGTGTCATAAATTGGTTTTAAATGTAATTGGTAATTGTTGACTATTTATGTTTAAATCTATAAAAAAACTTTCTGACTAAAATTTTATGTCGAATCACGAATTAAATCATACGCATTTCAAGTGGGCTACCTTAGCTACGGCATATGGTGTTACGATGGTTGGCACGACATTTTTTGCCGTTAAAAAAAATCATATGCATTTCAAAACTAGCCAAGGTTTTTTTTAATGACTAAATCAAGTGGTAGCACGTGCACTTATGAACCCACAAGACCCAGGTCCGATACGGTTTGCCTACACCAAGGGCGCTTCCAAGTAGGAATTAGTGAGACATCTAATGATTCCGAAGAATACCAGCCCTCTCTACATTGAGGGGCATAGAGACCGGGGATCAAACATCCGCTGTCCCAATAAGTTCCCTCATTATTCATGTCACAAGTGTGACTCTCACCGGCCTCAATACTAACATCATTGTTTTTACCAACTCAACTAGCCATCATTGGCTCAAACTTAGCCAAGTCAGTCGACTTTTTTCGGTTTATACGCTTTAATTAATCTCAGCATTTTATCAATATCCTCAAATTAACGAACGTTTTATTATCTTCTCAACGAGTACCACAGTGCTATACAAAAAACGAAAAAAAAAAACGATGTTTTTTTCGGTTTTTGTTCATACAGGAAAAAAAACACAATGTATTCATGTAATTCATCAATAATGTTTAGACAAGTCACTAATCATTTTCAAACTATAAATTATATTTTCATCAAGAGCAGAATAGGTTAAAACCATACATTAATTTTTATGTTACATCACAACACATATTTTATTACGTAATATTATATTTATCTATCTATCTGGTAAAGCTTCCGGAATATAATCTAATCTTTTAATAAATTATTTTGTTGAGTGTTGAATAACATATACAACCGTCATAAAAGCCAGGGCCGGCTCAACCCTTTAGGGGGCCTAAAGCGAATTATCAATTTGGGGCCCTTTTTCCGAAAGCATAAAGTATTTTTTTTAGTTCTTGTATAGTCCGTGTTGCGATACGTTGTGTCTAACGAGCCAAATCAAATCATTATTAAATGGAGGGTATTTGTAATTGTCACTTTCTTATGATCTGTCCCTCTACTTCCTGGAATTACACAGCCCAATTCAGTGTTTCAAAATAAAAAATGGTGGCCTTATAGATTTGGGGGCCCAAAGCCCTAGCCTCATTTCACTTGGGCTTCAGCCGGCCCTGATAAAAGCATAAAAGCACCATTAAGTAAACTACATGTATCTCATATCATCATATCATATTATGTAATAAAATAATTAACTCAAAATTGTTTAATATTTGTAGATGTGATGGAAGAAGATTGAGTTGGAACAATAATGAAGTCAAACACTATACAAGTGGGGTAATAATCAGATGGTGGTCGATGTACAACAGTATCCTGCACCACCTACCAATCCAATCAGCAATCACCCCCCTTCTGTTCCAGCCTTCACCATCAAACATACAAAGGCCAAGATGTTACCTTGACAGGCCCACATGGCCACATTTTTATCCACCATGTTGACAGTTACAAATTACACTAGAACACTAGATTACACACTTCCCATCTACGATACATACTAGGTGGATTCGTCCATGCTTCGCGGCGAGAATTCGGTCAGTAGTCATTCGATTCAATCCAACATTGAGATACCTCGATGAAATAAAAAAAATGTTCAATTACCTTAACGGGTTTCAAACCTGTGACCTCCACCTAACCACTACATCGCCAGCCAACTTGATGTTTTACCCTGCACCCAATTACGGTAAAATTAAAAAAAAAAACGCCCACTTGCTTGAACCAATATTCGAACCCAAGACCTCAACTTAGTGGGAGGCGCCTCCAACCACTACTCCATTGGCCAAGTTGTTTTACTTCGAACCCAATTGTAATTTTATATATATATATAGGGGATGGTTTAATAGAAAACTCATTTTATTGAGAGAACTCGAGAACTTTATATTACATATATGCAATATATCATATATGTGTGAGTATCTACAAGAAACCCACCTTATTTAGTAAACTATAGAAACCCAATATGTGGCTATTATGAAGCCACATCATCAAGTATCAATATCATTAATTTATTAAAGGAGGGGTAACAATGTCATTTCACCTTATGGTATCTTTTCACAATCTTCCATAAAGTACACCCATCTTCTTTTCTTCACATTCCCCCATGATGGTACTATCTACTTTTTCTTACCAACCCCCCAATCCCCACGATTTTCTTACCAACCCACAATATAAACAAGACCTTTCTTCATCCTCTTACCATATTTTATTTTCCCTCCTTCATGGAAGTTAACCTTCAAGATCCACCTATAGACATGGATCCTGCATTTTCATCTCCTCCACGTGGTGTGATTCTCAACAAGTTCGCCGGAGATTTAACTGTTGCAGGTTCGTAGATTAAACATCTTGTTCACACCTTTTATTTTTCGCAATTTTACTTTTTTTCTTTTCACTCCATGGATGATAACCTTCAAGATTCACCTTCAGACATGGTTCCTCCATTTGCATCTCCTCCACGTGGTGTGATTCTCAACAATTTTGCAGGCGATGTCACGGTTGCAGGTTTGTAGATGAAACAACACCCTCTCACGTTTTATTGTTCGGAATTTTACTTTTTTTTTTCCTGACACATATTTTGTTGTTACTGTTTTGTTTTTCGGCATATCTAGCATTCGGTACAGGACAACCTTTGTCGATGGAAAGAAACAGTTCTGAAAGTGATGAAGTTCAAGGTAATTTTTTTTAGTTTCCGTACTGTTTAAGATACACAATATTACGTTTCTTTCCAAGAATAGACAAAACTTAAGTGTGTGTTTTTATGCTATAAGTTTATTCTTTTTGTG
This sequence comes from Ambrosia trifida, assembly GCA_028751855.1. Classification (NCBI taxonomy): domain Eukaryota; kingdom Viridiplantae; phylum Streptophyta; class Magnoliopsida; order Asterales; family Asteraceae; genus Ambrosia; species Ambrosia trifida. The sequence continues at coordinate 114,304,561 of CM054122.1, forward strand.
TTTTATGGTATACGTTTCCCAAAAGAAGTCAGTAGCTTGTATTATGTTTCTTTCCAAACTTAAAGCATAACTATGTTTCTTTGCAAGAAGAGACAAAACTTAATTGTCTCTTTTATGGCATAGGCTGTTCTCTTTTTTTTGGGGTTTATGTTATATTTTTAGCATAAAAGTCAGTAGTTTGTATTATAAAAACACGAGCCACATCGGGCCACATTACATGTTAAGAGTTATGATTTTAAGTTCAAGGGGTGGTGTTTTTTTTACCCTTTTTAATCTATGTTTTATATTGTTAGTATTTACAAATGTCTTTTTACCTTTTTTCGTGTACATGGTTATGTTTTTAGTATACGTGATTTATGATTCTTTTGGTAAAATTTGATACTTGGTAGTTTTTTTTGGGCTAACATGTGTTAAAAAAGGTTGTTATTTTTGTGAGTGGCTGGTAACACATGTTAACAGCCATGTCTTTTTTTTTTTTTTTTTTTTGTTATTTAACAAGTTTTAAGACTCTTAACACATGTTAACGGCACACATGTGTCTCAAATGTCAGTAACATGTGTTAAACAGCACACACAGGGTGTCTGTTTGGCGCTTTTACTAAGGCTAGTAAGATACGCTAACACATGTTAAAGACGTTTTTATTACCTAAACTATGATTTTTTTAACACATGTTACTGACATGATTTTTTATTACCTTCAATCTTGGCCATTGATTTTTTAACACATGATTTTTTCAACTATGATCTTTTAACCCATGTTAACAAGTGTTAACAAAGTTTTTGTAAGACTTTTTATGCTACTACATTTCTGTAATTAAGATGCGTCTAATGACCTTTTTGAACATGGGGTGGTGTTTTTTTACGCTTTTTAATCTATGTTTTATTATGTTAGTTCTTACAAATGTCTTTTTACCTTTTTCCTGTCCATGGTTAAACAGTTATGTCTTTTTTTTTTTTGGAATTTTAACAAGTGTTAGTACTCTTAACACGTGTTAACGACACAAAGGTGTCTTTTTGGCGATTTATTAAGGTTTTACTAAGGCTGGTAAGATACGTTAGCACATGTTAAAGATGTTTTTATTACCTCAACTATGATTTTTTAACAGATGTCACTGACATGATTTTTTAACACATGATTTTTTCAAATATGATTTTTTAACACGTGTTAACACGTTTATCAGTAGACACCAGAAAACAGATTATCCGGTGTCATAGTGCCAGATTTTTCAGTCAGTAACACATGTTAACAAATTTATATTATCCGCAGGAGTTATTGAAGACCCCCCACCGAACTTCTTGATTGAAACCCCCAACGGAACCAGGTTTTGGATCCCAAATGTTGTGCAGAAATACATACCTACCATTGGTCAATAATTCGATACGTTTGACGCAGCGTTGGTGATGTACAAAGATTATGCCGACCAGGCCGGGTTCACAGTGAAAAAGGGCCAGACTAAGGTATGGAAGGGTATCGCCACACATAAATACTTTCTGTGTAACAAAGCTGGGACACCGCAGAAGGGTAGGGTAATTGACACACTATTTGAGCAAGCAATGCTTCACAGGAATACAACGTTCATTCAGTGTGATTGTAAAGCTCATATGTTAGTGACATTCTGTTCTAAAACCGAAAAATTTGTGGTTCACACATTCAACGACGTGCACAATCATGAGTTAGTTGACAATGTGAATCGTGACCTAACTAAGATTTCAAGGAAGCATACATTTGCTACTAAACAGTTTATACACCAAATGAGTTTGAATCGAATTGGGCCTGTCAGGGCGCACAGGTGTCTTGTAGCCATCAAGGGGGGCCACCACAATGTTAACGGTACGCTTGTTGACTTCAAAAACTTTTGTAAGAATTTGAGGATTTTCATAGGCGATCGTGATGCACAGTTGGTTCTTGATCGTTTGCGCGACCGTTTTGATAACTTGCCTGAATTATTTTTCGACTTCACCGTTTCTGATGGCCAATTGTGATTCGTAATATGGATTGACGAGATTTCGAAACTGAATTATAAAGATTTTGGTGATGTAGTTGCCTTTGACGCCACATACCATACCAACAGGTAACATGTGTTACTACCCCACACAACAGACTAACACGTGTTACCAGTGGATACGCGTATATCCAAGCGTTTTTTATACTGACTATATTTTGTTCTATTCAATATGTAGGCACAATCTGATTTTTGTGCCATTCACCGGGGTTGACCACAACAAGCAATGTGTAACTTTTGGTGTCGGGTTGCTATTCAATGAAACCGTTGAGTCCTACAAATGGTTGCTTCAGGGATTTCTTAAAGCTCACAATAGTCAACCAACCTTAGTATTGACTGACCAGGACCCAGCCATGAGGCAAGCGATCATGCAAGTGTTCCCTGAATCACGCCATAGGTTATGTATGTGGCATATTATGAAGCAGTTGCCATCAAAGGTTTGTACATACTGTCTGCTGTTAACACATGTTACTCACACTTATTTTGAAAAAACTGTCTGCTGTTTAACACATGTTACTGACATTTTGAGACACCCTTTTAGCCGTTAACACGTGTTAAGAGTATTAATACTTGTTAAATAACAAAAAAAGACATAACTGTTAACATGTGCTACCAGCCACTCACAAAAATAACAACCTTTTTTAACACACGTTACTGACATTTCTCCCAAATGTTATGCCCCTACAGATATCAGCTGAGAAGCTACAAAATACAGAGCTAAGGGCTTGCATACATCGCCTTGTGTGGAATGTGTACATAAAGCCATCAACATTTGAGAGTCGTTGGCAAGAATTGTTGGCAACATTTGGTCTTGAAGACCATGAATGGTTGAGTGAGATGTATGAGATAAGGGAGCGATGGGTTCTGACATATTTCCGCGACATCCCTATGTGTTGCTTAATGAAGACAACTTCTCGATGCGAGAGCTCTAATGCTGCCTTTAAAGTCAATTCCACTAGTGCCAATACCCTTGTACAGTTTATGCTCTTTTACGAAGCAAGACTTGACAGCCAACGTTATCGGCAAAGACTTTCTGAGTACAAAACATCATCAACTATGTTTCGTGGAGCCACTGATCTGGCAATTGAGAAGCACGCTTTCATGTTATACTCTCATGCTGTTTTTGTGGAAGTTCGAAAAGAAATCACAAAGGGAATGTTATGTTGCTACGTGTTAAATAAAAAATAAGAGGATGGCTTTATTGTTTTTGATGTGACCCACTTGGACCGCAGACGTGACGTGACAGACATCTACCAGGTTTGACCGCAGACACCGGCTTTGTGTTCACATTAACACATGTTAATACCTACGATAACACATGTTATCAAACATTACAAGTCCTGCCTACTATTTTTATCCTATACTTTAGTGGGTTGTCATGTTTAAACCCACGATTAAAACACCATGGGTAACACTTGTTACCATTTTTTTGCATACACGATGCTAGCACATGTTATCACACGTGTCACACAGATATCTATAGGGTGAACCCTTATTTAACACGTGTTATCTTACATGTTATCAAACATTAACACAGATATAGTGTTTTACTCTAATGTGTTTTTTGGGGCTTATTCTCGCAGGTTAAGTTTTACGGAAGTGATAAGATGGCAGTTTGTTCTTGTATGGGTTTCATACGAATTGGGTATCTGTGTCGCCATGTTTTTTGCGTCTATCGTATGAAGAACGTTGAAACTATTCCAGATCATTACATCATGGACCGTTGGCGTAGGGACGTATTGCCAAAAAAGGTCTTTTCCATTTCAGGCCGGTATGGTGTAGACACGAATCCGGAATCCATCCTCAGGAATGAGGTGCTTGAGTTGGTTACTGAGTGTGTGGATGTTGTGCGTACTGACATACAGTCTCTAGCTACATTGGTGGAAAAATTAAGAGAACTCAAGCTTAATTTGTTATCAAAAGGATCCGTTGAACTTAGCCAGAAGGAAACAAATGAGGCTGATATGGAGGAGTTGCTTGGTCAAGAAATGGATTGCGATGTTGTGGTAAACAACCCTGATGTTGCTCGCAATAAGGGATGTGGGAAAAATCGCCGTATCACGGGCCCGGGTGAGAAAGCTAAAGAAAAGCCAAACAAGGTACCACGCCTATGTCGCACTTGCAACAAATATGTTATTGGTCATGATTCACGTAACTGTGAGAAGGTTTCACAACAAGCTAATCAGAACCTCCCGTCCGGAGGTCCCGCGCCGTAGATGCACATCAGCCATTAATGCATAGCACTGAGCCGTTTTGCGTTCTCTTTTTCTTGGGGCGTGTTATGTACATGTAACAGGTGTTAGTATCCCTACTTTGTTACGTACATAACACTTGCCCACCAACTTTCTAGCGGTTACTTTGTGCGTATCATGTTTTATAAACCTTTGGTTATGTATAACTTATACTATGCGATGCCCATGGCATCCCTTTTGAAATCTGCTATGTATGTGGTTTTTGCGGAGTTGTTCCTTTAACAGGTGTTACTCAAGCACTTAACATGTGTTAGTCTATGTCGCCTGTTAAAAGTGTTAACATGTGTTAAAAAAATAGTAGAGATATTAAAACCATTAACACTTGTTATCCAATGGTTTCAAATGTGGCTCAAATCAGATGCGGCCAATAAAAAAAAAACAATAGTTGATATATTAAAATTGTTAACATTTGTGAACATAGTCAACGTGTTTGACACTTGTCAACGTAGTCAACGTGGTTGACACGTGTTACTTATACCATAGACATAACCAAACACCAACTTAACAACTGTTTGTTACAGGAACCTTAACAGTTATACAACCTTTTTTCATACACGTAAAAAATGATGTGCACGGACAGTATTTAATCTCCCGTTCCCAGTTGCGTTGTTCCTTTTTTTTTGTACATGTGTTACTCAACGTGGTTAATAGTTGTCTGTCATGTCCAACATAAACAACAAAGCGTGGTTAACAGGTGTAGGGACCGGTGGTAGTGAGAAGCCTTCGAAGCTTCTTTGTTGGTTTGATATGCTACCCACAAGTCACCGAGTATCTTATTTGCAATGATGCCCAATCATTTTGTATTTTTTTGGATGATGCCCACAGCCACTCCCCTCATTCACCCACCCATTATATAATAGTTCAAAAGAGGGAAGACAAATAATGTCTTTATCTCATTAATGCTCTTTGTACTTTTCTACCTAACATCAATCACCTTTTTTGTACTATTGTACCTTCTTACACCTTTTTCTAAACCCCACCATACATTTTGTAGCTTTACATTTTTTTATTCTCACTTCTCATAGTCACACTCTAAGTAATAATAGAAAAAAAGAGTGCACTATTTTTCATATGCCTACCTTCTGTACTATTTGTACTTTCTTGCATAACCTTTCATTTAGAGAACCACACCTTTTGATTTTTTTTATTCATTTTTGTACTATTGTACTTTCTATCACCTTTTTGATAGACCACCCGTCCTTTTGTTTCTTTATTCCTTTTTATTCCCAATGAAAGTTTACAAACTTAGAATTATACTAAAATAGAAACTAGTGGGCATATGAACTTCGGTTTTACCTACTACTTATTTCCTTTTCCACTAAAGCTTCTCAACATTATTACGACAAGTTACTTTATACACTAGTGCATAATATTGACTACCATGACACGTGGCCAGGAAGCCACCCAAAGATTACAAGTTTTAGTATGGCAACGATGCCACCAAAATAATACAACTTTAACATACCATAACTTTTCTAATAAAACAAGTTTGTTTTTAGCTAGCAACCATGCAACCTGTTGCCACAAAAATAAAGCTGCAACTTCTTGGCTTTCAACGTAGGCAAGCTCCTTCAACTTGGTCCTTCAAGAGATTCATTGGAGATCGCAGGATATGTGCTGCAAACTTCTTACGCAGCCTTCTCACCTCGCCCAACTTCTTCGACCCATTCGTACTGAACCCAGCTTCAAACCGTTCACCCTTCCCCATAAATTTCTCCATATGGCGCATCAAAAAGATGCCGCAGTCATCAACATTGTTACGGGTAGCCCACTCAACTTTCTCCCTATGTATCCGTAACTCACTCAATCTCTCTGCTTTTGGATGCTGTAGCTCATGTAGGTATTTAACGAGCATATGCTTCTGTTTAAAGAGAAAAAAAATTAACAAGTGTTAACGAGATATCACCACAAATCAGGAACAGACCTATAACATGTGTTATTTAACAAAACTTACAATTTTCTACGGGGTATCTTTTTCAAAATAATTCTGGCTGTCCACAATTGGCACACCTTGCTTTTCCCCAGCGTTGTCAATTATGCATATTTCCGGGTACTTAAGTTCAAACACCACAAGGTAGTAGTGGTTGTACTCTAAAACTAGAAACATAATCATGTCGAACTTTTGTAAATCAACGAATTTCTCATTCCAGTAGACAGCTGCCCGCATGCTTGCCCAAAACTTCTCCATTCGTTTCTCCTCAGTTGTTCCCCGATCGTTTAGCATCCACTCAAACTATTACACACCAAACCAAACATAAACCAAACGTATTTAACTTACTAATTAATACCATTTTATAATAAATTATAATTGATTTTACTTCAAATATAATATAAAGTATTTACAACAACCTTTGTCCCAACAAACAACCTTAGCTTCGACCCATCCGACTTGTACCTTTCTTCATTGTTTAAGACTTCGACCCAGCAATCAACTATGACGTCTAGTACTTTCCTTCGAGCAGCTAGACTTTTGAACATTTCGTGTGTTGCTTCCAGATTATAAGTACTACGATACAACACCTCCCTGTGTTTACACGTGTTATTTCTGGGTTATTGTTAACATGTGTTATAATCCAAAAAACTTACATCTCTCGTGGATCTGTTCTTCCCACCTCATCTTGCCTTGCTTGTTGAGTTGATGAGCATGTTTCTCTTCTGTAAGACATTATATTTAAAGGAATCTTAAACATGTTAACCGAAACACAAATAAAAAAAATTAAAACAAAAACAAAACGTTTCTTACAATAGACTGGATGCTAAACTCAGTTTACTAGATATATAGTTCCAGATTTGCTCATCTTCTTTTGAAACAGGAGCTTGTATATCCACGCCTCTTATAAAGAATGGCGACCTGTTAACAGGCGCGACAAGTCTTTCCCGTACTGGGTTTCTTCGGGCCGCATCCAGGCGTGAAGCCACATTTTGGAGAAGAGTGTTTTCCCCACCCTGACATACCCTTAAAACGGGCGCTCCTACTGAGTAAAGGCAAGTTGCCCCGTCATACGAGCTGACCTGCTCAACCTCCATGATGTTGTCCGGGTCAATATATATCGCCAATGCACTACACTCAGGAGTAGCATCAACTGTTCAAACCAGTAACTAACACGTGTTAACTTTTGTGAAGTTTTTTAATAACAGTTGTTAATATGTTTTCAATCATTTTGTTTAAACATAAAGACATTCCTAATATAATAACTGAAGCACTAGAAACCTTACCCGCTTTTTTGTTGCCGTCCACATGCTGCAAAGTTTGAGGTATGCCCGGTGTCTTAGGGTCAAAAACTGTTCGTAAACAAATTTAATAACACTTGTTAATTGGTTTTCAATCATTTTGTTTAAACATAAAGAAATTCCTAATATAATAACTGAAGCACTGGAAACATTACCCGCTGATCTTTCATTAACCTTCGAAGTCCTCGTCGCCTTTACATCCACCTTTACCTCGTCCGTCTCCATGTTGACCGACGGTCCCTTGGAAACATGGGAGCCTGTGTTGCACAAATGCCAGGTGTTTATATGAACACTAACCCGTAACATTAAAACCCAACTATACGTTTTGCATACCTGGTTTTTGCCCATCGTCCTCACTACCAACCGACATGTTTACACTGCATTGCCTTTAACACCTGTTAATTTGGTCGCCAAACAAACTTTGGATTAACACCAGAATTACTATAGCATACTTTGGGGGGGGGGGGCTCCAACTAGTAAAAAAACAAACCTGTTGGTGTTGCTTTCTCATTATCATCCATCTGTGTCAATCCAACACTCCACGTTGGACCATCATAAATAAAATCATCAGTAGTACCCGCTGTTCTATCTTGCACTACTATGTCATCATGCATCATTTTGTCTCCACATCCATCTTTAGGTTTCGTGTCATCCAACACGTTCACGCCGGGGGCCGTTTCAGCTGTGTTCACATCATTTGGTCCATCATCATTTACATGTTGTTCGCCATGTTCCAGACCCGCGATATCGTCATCAGCTGAAGGTAACACACGTTTTTATCAAAACAGATAACATGTGTTAGGGTCATCATTGTGTCGAACCATGAAAAACAATAGGCTTGCAAAAATACTACATTTTACACACTTACGTTTACCAACCGCATCATGTATATCACGGCCGGCCGGCAGCTTTGCATATTCCATTTCTGCCTCCGCCTTAGCAGCTTCAATCTTCAGAGGTCCTTTTTTCAAATGTATCTGCAAGTGCAACAATTATATCGCTACTAACATCTTTTTTCTTACTACCGCTACTAACATCTAGGACGACAACTGTTGCTGAAAAAAGGCACAGTTAACACATGTTAACAATTTTGAACAGAATAGTTTTTCCATTTAACAACTGTTATGCCAATGTTTTATAAAAAAACTAATAACCTTCTTGTGCATTACATGCCTCACCGCTGGGAACGCGTTCCCGTTCAGACTTTTCGCCCGGCGTTGACATAGGTGAACCTGTTTCTTCACAAATCTGACCAACTTCTTTTGTATCACCGCCTGTCAAATATGCACAATTTTCATAACATCTCAATGATTTGCTGCAATGTCTAATTTTAGAGGCCGTGCAAACTTTAAAAAAATAATTAACCTGTTTGTGCCTTTAGTTCCTCACTTGTAGCGCTGTCCCCTCTTCCTTTTTGCTCCCTGGCCTGCCAAAATCTATGACTTTTTCTACCCCTTCATTATTGACAATTTCGTTATCATCTTCCTCTGCATTGGTGCGTCCCGTTGCTTTACAACTTCTCGATCTTGTGCGCGAACCACTAACAGTACCAACATCTGCTACCTTGTGCGAGCCAGCACCCTTTAAATTTTTCTTGCTCACCGCCTTACGCCCTGAATTGCCATCTGGAAACCAATACACAGTAACACATGTTAAGCAGCAGCACTACTAACACTAGTTATTTAACTTCGCGAATTTTTTGTGTTACCTTCTGTTGCCTTACCACTTTGCCTACGCTTCGCCTCAGCCCTAGCTATACTTCGGCGATATTGACTAACCACCACGGGAGAATCCAGTTCCGCATTCTCATTGTCCTTTTTCTCTACACTTGATCCTGTTTACATATTAACTCATGTTAGTAGATAAAACGTAAAAAAAATACACAAAGTTTAAAGAAACACATAACTCACCAATTTCACTGTCCGTTTTTTTGAGCTACGTGTTTTGCGCTTGTTTGGATACTGACTAATAACAGGGCTGGAACAGTCAACATCTACAAACGCCTCACTGCTCTGACACCCCGCCGAATCCTGTTTCTCAGCATTCAACCCGCCTAAAACATCCTTTATTTGCTGACTCGCCTGAACATCTCTTATCCACATAGGTTTATCATTCAAAAGCGTCGCGTATCTTGCTTTCAATATTTGAACATCAACATCGTCAGAATGCTCTACACATAACACTCTTAAAACATCTTCTACCCTCTTTTTGTACTTTAAGATCTCATCTATGTTTGTCTCCACGACTTGCACTCTATCCTGTTTTTTTTTTTTTTTTTTTTTTTTTTTTTTTTTTTTTTGTAGTAGAAAGCAACGACAGATATAGATGTAATAATTATGTCAACGAACCAATAACACATGTTATGGAAAAATTGCAGTACCTTGACACTAGGCTGGTCATCTTTTTCCCATATTATACTTAAACACTTAAGCAAGCCCTTTCCAAAACCACCGTTCAAAATTTCCATCTTCTCTCTATCCTTCAAATGCTTAGCCGTCCAATATGTCATTGGAGACACACTGTAATCAACATCCAGCCCTAGGCAAGTTGCCCTATCCACATACAACAGCTGCAAATAGGAAAATCAGTAACTAACACATGTTAATTGTTGTGAAGGTTTTAATAACAATTGTTAATAGGTCAAGAAAAAAACAAAACCAAATAAAAGTACCGTTAGTGTTGCTAGGGGTCCAGTAAAGTGGCTATTCGGATCACTCCTATCCCAACCTTTTTTACACTCCCTCAGCTGGTCAACTATGAACCCACACCAATCAATTTCGCTGAACTTCATGTCGCTTGAAATATGATGTAAGATTGCCTCCCATAATGTTCCTTGCTTGTGGCAGTCAATCATCACAGTAACAAAACACATAACGAAATCCATACGGAATTCAAATTTGTCGATCTGTCCCACCCGACTTTTCGATACTATCAACCATACTCTTGGCTGAAACCAACTTACTTCCATACCTTTTCCTCCACGCTTCCACAACACTACCCATCTCAATCTTCCTTTCTGTTGACATCAATTTCAAACCCCTAGACGGTATCCCTAATAACTTACCCACCACCATCTTGTTTATCTTCATTGCACCACATGGAGCATGTATCTCCATTGTATCTGGGTCAAAGCTGTCAACCACAAAGTGTGCTAACTTTAAAGGCTCCCCATCCATCCTAAATTGCAGTAGCCGTCCAAAACCCATCTCCTTCACAGCTAGTTGTTGTTCAGATGACAGCAATGAAATACATCTAAAAAATTGCACAGGAGATGAATGTGTCGTAAGCGTTGGGAAATCGTCCCTCCTCGACTTCTTACGCTTACGTTTCACATCTAATGGTTGTTCACCATCACTTTCTTCCGCTTTCTTCCGCTTACGAACCCTAACCTGCTTGCTCGTACCTATAAATGATGTAATGGTATTAACACCTATTAACAGATATAAATTTCTACACCTGTAAACAGGTAACACATGTTAACCACTTGCATAGACATTACCTTCGCCGCCACATGTCCCTTTCACCTTTTTTGACTTTACGGTTTTCTTCTTCGTAACAAGCAGCTTTTTCCTTATTAATATATTGTTATTAACACATGTTAATATATATTACAAACCCCGCATCATTAGACACACAGTTTGTTTTATGGTACACATTCTGTTATTAACACATGTTAACAGAAAAGTTAAAGTAGGCTGTGGGCAGCAACACATACCTTTACGTTCTGATCATTCAGCCAAACCTACGCAAGCCGACCTTTTGTCTGCAACACGTGGTTTTTATAATTATGTATTAGTTCACACCCTCAACATTCAAAACCATTTTCAATACAAACCCATGTACCTTTATCCTTCCTTGTCTAGAGACATTCCGTCCGCGTATCAACTGCGTCTTTTACTGTTTTTTACAGAAACAAATTGTCCATCAAATTGTCCATTACCTTCGCCGCCACATGTCCCTTTCACCTTTTTTGACTTTACGGTTTTCTTCTTCGTAACAAGCAGCTTTTTCCCTATTAATATATTGTTATTAACACATGTTAATATATATTACAAACCCCGCATCATTAGACACACAGTTTGTTTTATGGTACACATTCTGTTATTAACACATGTTAACAGAAAAGTTAAAGTAGGCTGTGGGCAGCAACACATACCTTTACGTTCTGATCATTCAGCCAAACCTACGCAAGCCGACCTTTTGTCTGCAACACGTGGTTTTTATAATTATGTATTAGTTCACACCCTCAACATTCAAAACCATTTTCAATACAAACCCATGTACCTTTATCCTTCCTTGTCTAGAGACATTCCGTCCGCGTATCAACTGCGTCTTTTACTGTTTTTTACAGAAACAAATTGTCCATCAACTAAAGTTATTACTCGTGAAAGATAACAAGGGTTAATATATGCTACAATTTTTAAGACCTACATTTTTTTTCTTGTTAATCAGCATCCCAATTGGGCTATCCAAGTCCGAATCATCAAAGTCCGCAACGGTATATAAAAAAAATAACACTTTATAAGACTATGCTAAATAAAACGCACACTAAAGGAACTTTTTATTTTTCTTACCCAATGCTCGTTGGGTCTGCCCGTATCCTTCATGTTCAAATTCCCCTTTCGTAATGAGAATTCCCTCTTCATTCCCCCTTTCCAACTTGTTGCTGGTGTCACTTATGACAATGACACTAGGATTTTCAGACGCGGAACCGCCTGATAAAAGAAAAATAATATAACAATGCTGCATCACGGTAAACACCAAATATAAACACTCAACGGCAAATCTAAAACCAAAAAAAATATTACCTATACGCCGATTTGCAGTTCTTCTAGACTTCCTGTCCAAACAAGAAACAACGCAAAACATATTATAATCCTTTTTTACATAAACAAGTTCTTCTTAACACTAAGCTTATGATGTTGCCCCAAAATAAAAAAAAAAAAAAACAGAACCCTAAACCTAGAACCACAAAACCCTAAACCTAGAACAACAATCGGTACTGCACCTGCTGGACGTCAGATCATCCACAATCAGATGAAAACGGCCCCAAAATAAAAAAATATGGAACCCTAAATCTAGAACAACGATGAAAAACACTGCTTTCGGACACAATCATATTATCTTTAAGACAAGAAAGGACTATTGAGGGGTTACCTTTTCAATCGCCGGCGACGCCGGCTCCTGGACGTTAGACTGTTGAACAAGAATGACATAGCGTGTCAACGGTACCGCACCTGCTACACTCCCTGTTACTCTGAAGTTCAGCGAGGTTTGATGAGTGACGTGAAGGTGGGAAGCGAGAGTGATGAGCGACCGTAATAATTTGGAGGATAACCGTGAAGTGTGGGAGGCGAGAGAGATGAGGAGCTTTTGGGTTAGGTAGGGGGGACTTTTGGGTTACTTTTGTACTTCAGCGAGTGAAGATACAAAGAAGAAAAAAGAAACTGATCACAATATTGGACTTTAGGCGGGATAAATTGGAAAGGTGTGTAGACAGTTGAAAGGACGTGTGATTTGAGAGAGAGAGAGAGAGAGAGAGAGAGAGAGAGAGTCTCTAAGACAATGTTGTTTACCCAATATGCCCCTTAATGTGCTTTTAGTTATTAAAATAATAATATACTTAAGGTCAGGTACACACCTTCAATCTTAGCCATTGATGGTATGTGATGGATGGATAGGATGGAGTTTCCATAGTTTACCAAATAGGGAGGGTTTTCACAATATCCCTTCACTGTCATATATTGCATATGTGTAGTATATATTGCACATGTGTAATATATCATATGTTACACATGTGTAATATATATTACACATATGCAATATATGATATATTGCACATGTGTAACATATGATATATTACGTATGTGCAATATATGGTATGTTGAGTGTATTACACATGTGTAATATATATTGCACATGTGTAACATATGATATATTGCACATGTGCAACATATGCAATAGTTATATATTACACATGTGTAATATACAACATATGATATATTACATATGTGTAATATAGAGTTCTCGAGTTCTCTCCTTAACTATAAGTTCTCAATTGAACTTTCCCATATATATATATATATATATATATATATACTACATTATAAAGGGGGAGACATGGGCAAATATGTCCAAAATGTCAAAGTTAAGATGGCATTTGAAAAGTCACAAGTATAAATCATTAAATTTTACCCACTTTCTTCTATTTATACCCCTAATCACAAACTCCAAAGCCAAATATTCTCTTTAAATGAACGTTGCAAACAATTGTCTGCCAAGGAACGAGGTGAAGTAAAGAACAAATTGAACTACTTGCATAGTTTGTGTTGTAATATCTAATTCTTGGGTTAGTATTCGGAAACCTTTAAACTTACAAATGCATCGTGTTCCCGCCACGAAGCGCGGCACCCTACTAGATGGCAAACAAAAATGAAATTAAAGAAATACATGAATAGAGATGAGCGAGCAAAAGTGTAAGTACTCTTTATATAACCAAAAGTTACATAGATAATGGTGCAAAAACAATACAAATTTGCTCCCATCTCACAAGAACGCCCCGCAGCAACGCGCGGGTTTCCCACTAGTGTGTGTATATATATATATATGGAAAATATAAATTGAAAACCCCCTTAAGTTGAGAAAACTTAGAAAACCCATGTAAAAACCATCTAAATTATTATTATTTTTATTTTTTTTTGAAAAAATACACAAGGTAACATACATGTATTTAAGCGTTTTGGGCCAAAAAAAAGCGCCAAAGGGATATTTAAAAAAAAAACAAAGTTTGCGTTGTTACATGTGTTAAAAAGTTGAAAACATATGTTAACAGCGCAAACTTTGTTTATTTTTTTAAAATATCTCATCGACGTTTTTTTTTTATTTTTTTAGCCCAAAACGATTAAAATCATGTATGTTACCTTGTGTATTTTTTTCAAAAAAAAAAGAAGATGGTTTTTACATGGGTTTTATAAGTTTTCTCAACTCAAAGGGGTTTTTAATTTATCACTCCCCTATATATTACACCAAAAAAAAAAAAAACACCATGCCCACCACTTGCTTGAACCAAGATTTGAATCCGAAACCCCAACACTAGCCAACATGTTGTTTAACCTTGAACCCAATTGTATTAATTATTATACTAGTGGTAATGCCCGCGTGTTGCTACGGGTACTTTTTTTTTTTTTGACAAACTTTGCGTGTTGGGTTTCACGTAATTTATTTTTAATATGAATTCACAAAAAAAACAATGTTAGTAAAAAAATCATTCCCGTTAACATGTCTAGCTAGATCTCAAATGCTCATTCCACATGCCAAAGAATATAATAAAGTAACATAAAAAAAAGTACCATTAGCCAATTAGCACCATGAAAAACTTGAACAAATATTCCCATCATTTTTCTTCAAAGCATAACCTGCACAAACAAAAAAGCCAGTTTACATATCAGCAAAGACTAAAATGTAAAAACTGCATATCAATTGATTCACATGACAATCAATACTTAATATTTTTTTTAATTATTCATGCGACAATTTGATATGAAAATGTTTGTTGTCTATAAACTGTATAGCCACGAACAGAGATAGGGCAGGGTTTTGTAGGTTTTCAAAGTAGTAAGACGTGAAGGGGAAAACATACACGTGCATATAGAATTGACGGTGAGAAATAGTTTAAGCCTAAAGAAATTATTGGTAGTGTATTTTCATATATTTCAAAGCAAACCAATAATACAAAATATAATACTATCATATTGTAACCTATGAATACGAAGAGCCAAACCCATTGAAGATAGGTATTGATGATGAATAAGTGAGGTAAATGTGATGGTTTTAAGAGTACTAGTGGGTTGCCCGCGCGTTGCGGCGGGGAACACAAAACTTCGGTTGGTGATTTTCAGGGCGTGTACAAGTTGTTATTTGGCTCAATTTGGTTTTGAGCCATAACCATAACTTTCGATTAAGGTATTTAAAAAACCGATGGGTTTTAATTATTTCAGCTTAGTAAATCGATTATGAACATTGGGTCCAATCAGTTGTCGACTAATAACCGGAAATTTAACTTGAGATGAAAATTATCATAATATCCTCTAACCTTATGAACCAGTGGAAATTTTGTGAGCGATTTCTTGCTCCAAGCCTTGCTAGAGTTTTGGCTTCTCTTTGCGACAATATGATGCCTGCATGATTTTGATATTGTTTGTTGAACTGATAAAAATAGAGCACAACAGATTAAATGTCATGCTTGCAAACCGTTTGCGAAGTTGTGGCTATCTATGATGTTACTCTTGCTCAAGTCATTTAGTGTCTGTATTAACTGAAACAATATAAGCCAAAGTATAAAGTCATTCTTTTTCTTAATTATGTTTTAATTTATGACACACTTTGAATTTAAAGTTTAACTTGTTGCATGGAAAAGCTTTATTAATTGATTTTGAGAAAATGCAAAATGAAAATACATGTGTATAAAAGTAGAAATATCAATCCAACACCTTGAGTTTGAAAAGTTAAACACATATGTGTCATCTTTAAAGTTCCAAATTCAACAGATGTTTATAGTTTCGTGCCTTTAAAGTGTGTTTAAAGATTTTGCTACAACGATATTAAGTTTCAACTGTATGCCAAACTTAGTTTATCAAAGAAAACAACATAAAATTTTGTTTTGTTTCACTAATTAATTAACCGAATCTAGATAAAGAATGCATAAAAAAAAGCTAAAATGGATATACTTAAACCTTAAAAAACTACTCCAATTATTGTATTGTTAAACATAATCCATTAATATAAACAGTACAACTTAAATAAATAAAAACCGCACTGCAATGTAAGTAGTACATCGCCTAAACATTTTCAAATATTAAAAGTAAACCAAACCATTTGGTATGATATGAAATATCCTAATGCGAAGAACATACCAAGAATCGAGACAATTTTTATACATGATCAAGACCATTTTGTGGGTTTTATATTTAAGATTATTTCATTTAACAATGCTTAAAATAAAACACGCACCTGAGTGTGAAAACATTCGCCACTGTTGATCATCGTTGTTGGGGTTGGCACCTCCATTGATAGCTTATGCATAGCTTGTTCATATTCTTTTGTTCAAATAAAAAGAAATACATCAAACCATTCATACTAATCCAATTGGATAATTGCAAACCCTCTAAAGACAATGCATAAAAGCAAGAATATAAAAAAGTAAACACACAACAGAAAATGAAAGCTACCACTGCCATTGATCATTGATGGGTTCTCCATATGGTCTTTATGTTTCTTTCATTCAAAACAAACAAATATCAAACAACATACGAATTAGAACAAAAAATTGAAAAACCTACCTTTGATCTGCTGGGATTCTTGTGACGTCTAAAGATATATGGTGAATAAAGAAGCTAGTCATTTTCCCATTTGTACACAAATAGGTGAGGTTTTCGATCTGCTTATGATTGCATCTATTCAATCGATTTATGACTGATATTAAAATATCCATCCGCTTAAAAAATGAAGCATCCCAGTGTCCTTTAGTTTCCAAGATAACACAAATTTAACTTTTCAACTCCTCTTTTCGGTTTTGAAACTCACTAACATTGTCACAACTCACAAATGTTATAGTAATTTAAAAAAAACATAAATTCAACTTTTCAACTTCTCATCTAAGTTTTGAAACTCACCCTTAAATTATCACAAATGTTATAGTAATTTAAAGAGTGTAGAAAAGACAACTTTGCCCCTAAACTAATCTCATTTACTATTGTACAATAAGCATAAACATTTGTATTTACTTAAATTTTACGGTCATCCTCCCCTCATGCTTTATAATATAGTATAGATATGGCTTGGGTTAAACATCATGAGTTGCATTAGTGATTTATATAATTGCCATCAAACATTATACATTAGGGGCATAAAAGGAAGAAAATGGATAAAAACTAGAGATTTACCTTATGACTTTTGAGATGCCATCTTAAAAAGATGACGAAATTACTTATTTGTCCATCGAGTTTCTTTAATAAGACTAGTAAATTACCCCACGCGTTGCGGCGGTTTTTAAACGTGACTAAGTACGTAAAGGTAACCCAAGTTAAAAAATATTTTTTTTTACCAAAATGGTAATTTTAAAATAAAAGTATTTGATACATAAAACAGGATATTAAGTTTTCTTTTAGTTAGTTGTAATACACAGAGAGAATGAGATAGAATTATTGGCAACAGATACATATATTATATGAGGTTAGACATCATGCTTTAAAGAGTTATACAATTCAACAAACAAAAAAAAAGACAAAAATGTCCAATTACTACAATGTTTATAAGCTCCAACAAAGCCTAATAGAATCATCACAAACATGCTTGTTATTATTAAATAGATAGATGTGTAGAAGGATTCAATGAAAAGCTTGGGTTTTATTGAAATTGAATTGGGGTTTAATTAGGTGTTATGAAGGGGTTACATGTTGAAATGGATATGAAGTATGCATTACACATATATACAATAAGCATTATAGGTTGTACACAAGGGCATAAAGGGAACAAAATGACCAAATATTGGAAATTTGTGAAGGGACTCTTCAACTCCCATCTTAAAAATTGTGTAAAATTACATTCTTACCTATCTCTCCTCCTTAATAAGGTAGTAGAGATATATAGATATAGATATAGATATAGAAGATATATATTTATATATATATATATATATCATTTTGAAACACATGGTTGCGCTAGGAACCTTTGGAAATTTAGGTTTTAGCCACAATAGTTTATTTCCTTTAGTTTCTCAATAATATCTGTGACACCCATCGAAATCACAGGTCATATCCGTACACTTAGTTACATGAATACATTGTGCGTAGCATTCAATGTCATCTATGTTATCATAGTTGGACCATACAGGCTTCCAAAGAGACAGTCTCGAGGCGCGCAGTCTAACAGTAGACACACTAGTTAGTTCAAGGCCTCAATTAGTTCAACAAATCATGCTAGACTATAGGAATCCCATGCACAACTCTAACAGTTAGAAATCCATGCAACTGAACATACGTTTCCAAATGGTCACCCCGACAAGGACAAAATCACACAATGTCCATCTACGTGACTTACACACTTGCATTGTCCGACAAAAATGATTAAACTTGTATACAAGGGACATTAGTTGGGGAACACATACATATGTACATCCATAGACAAGTTAATGTGTAACAAAAAATCAAATTTTAAACATGTGTATGTATATTCACGGCCACACATATACACAACATCAAGGTTTCCATGGTGTACATTACAATTTCCCATGGAAATCCCAAAGTATAATGAGGGACACACAATAGCTTATTCTTACACAAGTTGACTTCCTAAACCATATAAAACATTATGCAGGAGTCCATGTACACACATGAAAATACATTGGGAACGAACAACTCTCTTCACTCTCACACACACCCACATACATACGGCATACACACACACACATCACATGCATACATACACACCCACATGACACACACACACACACTCACTACACACTCACCATTCTTATCCTAAACACACCACATTCCTATGCTTTATACCAACATAGCAACAACAAGATTAACCTGGACCTCAAGACCATAGTTGACTTACCTCAAAAACACACTTTGTCCTATGGATTTACGGCCCCCAAGAGTCAACAAGGAGGTGTGCTCACAATTTCCTAAGACTACTAGTTAACTCCTTGCATAAGAATGACAAAACATAGAACATTTGATCCTTTCCATATTGTCAAGCTTGCCCAAAGTTCCTTGCTCCTTCCCCATGATTTTTGGCCACTATACACACCCTACAAGCCAAGCCAAAAACCAAAGTCAACACATTTCCCTTACAAGGACTCTAGGAGAATGCACACTTAGAAAACAAGAAGTTGACTAACCCCAATTGTGAACCAATGAGATAATGCCTAACCCCTCACCAATCGGCTATATATAGGAGTCTTAGAGTTCATTTGGATCACACTACCCCTTCACATAACTCACAACACTTGAACTTTCTTTTCCTTTCCTTTGTTAACTATCGGTCTTGTGCGATCACTAGTCTTCACCATTTGGGAGTCACAAGTAGCTAGCAAGTCCTTAGGAGTCATTTGGAAGGAAGTTAGCTTATTTTTCCTTATTATCTTCGGCTATACACGAGTGAGGCATAATACCCGAACCATTTTTCATTCTTTATATATTTCGGTTACATGTAATGGTCCCCCGAGTACACACACCCTCGCACACTATAACCATGAGTTGTCCATGTTAAACTAATTAAAATACTTAAGTTTTATGTTAAAGGTTTAATGTTATAGCTATTACATACTCGACCACACACACACACACACACATATATATATATATATATACGATTATATGCATGATTGAACTCGTATATAGACATTTACGTACCCCCACACATACATTTGAAAGTATGCGTGAGAGTATTGGGCAAAGGCCGGCCCAAAACACCTTAATTTTGTTTAGTTTTGTAACATATACTAAACTTTATTTTGAGAACATGTGTTAGAAACTATAAAAACATGTGTTAACAAGCTTAACATAAGAGTTTTAATGGAAACATATGGTATGCGAGTGTACTCCAAGGCAAAACATTTAAACAAGTCATTTTCATACAAGATCATCCAAAAATATGTCCATATGTCACCCTAGGTTTGCATAAATGTGACACACATGACACTTGGTAACATTTAGTAAGACAAAGTACATGTTTTACCCAAAAATAGACTAATCATAGTCACCTAACCAACAAAACGAACATTCTTGACACATACAATGTGTGACACACGTGGATAGTGGTACGGAAACCTCTAGTCCATGAGTGTAACAGCCAGGTGAACAGTTGCATGGTATTTAGAAGGAAACATAGACATAAGGTGCCTTTATATGAATTTAGGGTTCCTAGATCAGACACACTGCATCAGATTCAGTTCAGTCTAGCATCCAGACATCGAGTGAGTATTCACGGCCCCTTTTTACAGTTTTTACATTTTTTCGGGGGAAAAACATGCGTACAATTTTCAATTGCAATATATGACTATATTGTGAACATGAGACATCAAGGTTCAGGATCCATTAAGCCTTCGTGTCATACATCATACCATAACCATTAGCTATGGACTTAGCCATGAAACACCGGGATAGATCTATTGGGTTGACACCCCCACTCTTGGTCAGTCGCTCTGACCGGATGACAGATATCAAAAGAGCGCTTGTATTTCACATTATTCATTGTCTGTAGTGTACAATGGGTGAGGCACAACATGTCGAAGTTTGGTTATGGGCTCATGTCAGATCACATATTGATTATTGCCCTAGCTAGGCAATGATTTAGTCGATTTTGGATTACATGTCCATCATATTGAAAACCCGTGAACTCACCAACTTTGTGTTGACCTATATATTTTACATGCATGTTTTTCACGGAATTAGCATGGACAATGGAACTTGCAGGGGTCGCGTGCGAGCATTTGTGGGATACCTTCTTTTGGACCGTTGTGTTGTCATAATAATTTTAGACATTTACATACAATGGTTTTAGTATTAAACAATTAACTAATGTTGAACATATTTGGTTGTTTAATGAACGTTCTCGCTTTGTTTTAATTAATGCTCGTGTGACCTTTTGTGCTTGGAAATCTTTCGAAGTCGCACCTCGCGTTTCCGCCTTGGCGGGGTGTGACAGATTGGTATCAGAGCACGAGGTTATAGCGAACTAAGATTCTTTTGATTCAAAATATAATCTAAACAAAAAATTGATTTCAAAATGTTTTCGATAGAAAGAAACACAACGCCTATCCCTACGCGCTACGCAAGTTCCATGCCAGTTATGTATTTTGCACGTTAGTAGATACACTAAGTACACGACACTATTACTGACATGCACGTTTGTTCATTGATTTCCAGGATCATGGCACACCAAGACGACACTATCATTCTCTCGGATTCTGAGGAGGAGATTGTACCAGACATCCCTCTAGCCGACGGTCTTCAGCAGGGTTACGAGCCCGACTCTAGCAACTCCGACACCGAGGACGATCACACGCAGGTTGATCATGCCGTCTCCGACGACGAGTAGGATGTGCCTGCTGGCGAGGCACAAGAGGAGGATGCACCCTTACCGCAGCCAGAGCCCCGAGCACCGTCTTTTCGACCTTATATCCTGCGTCCAGGTGGGACTCGTCTGATGTATACCCCTAGGAAACGGGCACTCCCTCCACCGACTCCCGTCGCTCTAGCTGAGGCTCCTGCCCAGGTTGACCCTGAGCCTCCAGCACTAGCCGATTCCCAACCTCCAGCTCCAGAGGACCCCAAGCCACCCAGAAGGAAACTTCTTCGGCGATCTCAGGCTCGGAAGAGGATTTACCTGCCGACCATGGATGGATTCTTGGCCTACTCTGATGAGGACACCGATGGCCAGGCTCCCTCTACTTTTGAGACTGGTGGTCCATCTCAGCCTCCCTTTGACACTCCGTTACCCACTGGCTTTGAGCCAGCTCCTGTGCATGACACCCTCTACTCTGTGCGGGACGTGGTTGGACGTCACGACATTGAGATTGGGGTGCTGCGAGGGAGAGTTCTGGAGATTGAGGATGATCTCTATCTGACGGGTCATACCCGGGATCCTATCCTCTATCGACTGGCAGAGTTGGGTACTCGCGTATACAAGGCGGATCAGGGACGCGCTGCAGCCGAGGAGCATGTTCCCAGTTAGAGGCGAGAGTTGATGACATCGAGGCCAGGATGACATCCGCCGTTGCAGCTTTGTCTGCTGCTTTCCCACCCCCGTCTCCTTAGGACATTATGTGTTGTATTTGATGTAGTAGTTGACTTGTTGTGATGCTCTTGTATTGTTATGTTGTATGGTATGAAACTAAATTGGTATGGTTAACTATTAATTAGAGATTTGGTATTTTGTTTTCCTAATCGGTTGTTGTGTTGTGCTATGTTCTTGTGCTTGTTTGTGATGATTGGATAGTTGGTTGCTTGGTGCATATGTTGACAATATTATACAATGATATGTGTCTCATTTCTTTTAATCGTGCGTATTAGAAGAAATATGCCTCCCAAAAGGGCTACTCGTTTGTCTTCCGAGGAAGAAGCTTTTCCGACCACCTCAGCGGATTTAGCCAGGGTAATCGCACAGGCTATTGCGCAACATGAGGCGAACCGCGCCAATTCCAGTGGCGGTTCGGGCACTGCAAGCCGATGCAGAACCCAGGACCCTGATAATGGTAAAGCTTTTTCCTATTCTTTCCTTGTCTCGATCGTTTCCTTATGCCAATCCTTTCGTTGACGATCCAATCTTTCTGACGTTGTAGAAGTAGAAAATCCCATACGTGGGTGTCCTTACAAGACTTTCATGGCATGCAAGCCTTGGAACTTTCGTGGGTCAGAATGAGCGATTGGTATTATCCGATGGATTGAGAAAACGGAATCTATGCTTGACATTAGTGGTTGTTCGGAGGACCAGAAGAACAAGTACGTCACCTGTACCTTCCAAGACGAGGCGCTGACATGGTGGAACCTACAAGTGTAGACCATGGGTCGCGAAGCTGCCTACAATCTTTTGTGGACTGAGTTGAAGTCGATGCTGATGGACAAGTATTGCCCACGGAGCGAACTACAGAAGTTGGAGACCGAGTTCTGGAATTTGACCATGAACGGGGCAGATATCTCTGCTTATACCATCAGATATAATGAGCTTTCTCGTCTAGTTCCACACATGGTTACCCCCGAGTATAAACGGGTAAAGAGGTACATCTGGGGACTTTCTCCTAAGATCCGTAGCATGGTTACCACTGCTGCTCCATCTTCCATCCAACATGAATTCACCCTTGCTCACAGCCTTACCGATGATGCGGTACGCATGCGATCCCTGACCCAAAAGGAATCCGACAAGGGTAAAGGCTCTGGAAACAAGCGTAAGTGGTCCCACTTCAAGAAAGGAAGAGGTGCAGAGGGTAATCCCAGCAAGAAACCCAAAACCGTCAAAGCTTTTGTTGCCACCGCTACTGAAACTCGCAAGCCGTACAACAGGCCCCACCCACTCTGCAACAAATGCTAGTATCACCATGTGGGGACGTGCGACAACATCAAATGCGAGAAGTGCAAGCGGATGGGACATCCCACAGTGCAATGCCGGGCCAAAGCAGTTGCGAACTCTGACGGTAAGCCAGGATGCTTCGAGTGTGGAGCTACTGACCATTTCAAGAAGGACTGTACCAAGTTGAAAGGCCAAGCTCGTGGCAGGGCATTTGTCATGGGAACTGATGACGCACGCGAGGATCCTAACGTAGTCATGGGTACGTTCCTCGTAAACAACCATACTGCTTCTGTACTATTTGATACCGTTGTCGATCTAAGTTTCGTGTCAACTGACTTCAAACGGACCCTCGGATTAGAGTCACATAAGTTGCATGAACATTTCTCCTTAGAGTTGGCCAATGGTAAAACAATTAGGTCTGAAGAAGTAGTTAGGAATTGTGCGTTAAAGTTAGGAGATCATGAGTTTAGTATCGATCTTCTGCCAATCGAGTTGGGAAGTTTTGACATCGTCGTTGGCATGGACTGGTTGTCGAAGAACCGTGCAGAAGTCATCCGTTTCGCAAAGGTGGTTTGAATTCCGTTGCCCAGTGGAGAGGTCTTATCCATACAGGGGAAGCGCAGGAAAACCTCGTTGCGCTTAGTGTCTTGCATGAAGGCACATAAGTGCTTACGAAAAGGTCATTCTGCTTTCTTAGCACTTGTGCGTGAGAAGAAGCCAGAGGTGAGCAAGATCGAAGACATCCCTGTCGTGAGAAATTTCCCAGAAGTCTTTCCCGAAGATCTGCAAAGATTGCCACCCCCGAGGCGAGGCAAGTCGAGTTCCGTATTGATCTCATTTCCGGAGCTGCTCCCGTAGCACGTTCGCCTTACCGTTTAGCTCCGTCCGAGATGCAAGAGTTGTCTGACCAATTGCAAGAGTTGCTCGACAAAGGATTCATTCGACCAAGTTCGTCATCCCGGGGAGCTCCGGTTCTTTTTGTCAAGAAAAAGGATGGATCGTTTCGCATGTGCATCGACTACAGGGAGTTGAACAAGATTACGGTGAAGAATCGTTACCCTCTTCCCCGCATTGATGATCTGTTCGATCAGCTGCAAGGCTTCAGTTTCTACTCGAATATTGATTTAAGATTAGGCTATCACCAGTTACGTATTCACGAAGGGGACATACCCAAGACTGCTTTCAGGACGCGATATGGCCATTTCATGTTTCTGGTTATGCCATTCGGTTTGACCAACGTACCAGCAGTGTTCATGGATCTGATGAACAGGGTGTGCAAGCCTTACCTCGACAAGTTCGTGATCGTATTCATTGACGACATTCTAATTTACTCACGAACTCGAGAAGAACATAAGCAACATTTGAGAGTGATTCCGAATCTACTGAAGGAGGAGTAACCGTATGCCAAGTTGTCCAAGTGCGAATTTTGGATTCGTGAGGTTCATTTCCTTGGTCACGTGGTGAACGAGAAGGGTATACATGTTGATCCAGCCAAAGTAGAGTCGATTAAAGACTGGCCTAGACCCATTACCCCAACATAAGTTCGACAATTTCTAGGGTTAGCTGGCTACTATCGACGATTCATCGAGAATTTTTCAAAGATAGCCCAGTCCCTGACAGTCTTGACCCAGAAAGACAAGAAATTCGAATGGGGAGATCCACAAGAATCAGCTTTTCAACTCCTGAAGCTCAAGTTATGCAGCACACCGATTCTCTCACTGCCAGAGGGAAAAGACGACTTCGTAGTTTACCGCGATGCATCTCACCAAGGTCTCGGTTGTGTCTTAATGCATAGGAACAAGGTTATAGCCTATGCCTTTTGAGAACTCAAAGTGCATGAACGGAACTACATAACCCATGATCTAGAATTGTGTGCAGTAGTGTTCGCGCTCAAGATTTAGAGACATTACCTCTATGGGACTAAGTGCACTATCTTTACTGACCATAAGAGCCTACAACATATCTTTGACCAGAAGGATCTGAACATGCGTCAAAGACGATGGGTTGAGCTACTCAACGACTGTAACTGTGAGATTAAGTACCACCCAGGGAAGGCAAATGTTGTAGCAGACGCATTAAGCTGAAAGGAACGTGCCAAGACACTGCGTGTTCGTCCGCTAGGCATGACCATTCACAACGATCTCACTGCTCGCATTCGTTAGGCCCAGTAAGAGGCTCTTAAGGATAGTAACATCGGGCAAGAAGCTCTGTACAATCAGGTTAATCAGTTAGAGACAAAACTTGATGGAACAAAATATTTCTTGAACAGAATATGGGTTCCATTGTATGGAGGATTGCGTGATTTGGTACTAGATGAAGTGCATTAGTCCAAGTACTCGATACACCCTGGTGCAGATAAAATGTATAAGGACCTCAAGCAGTTCTATTGGTGGCCTAACATTAAGGGTTGTATTGCGGCCTACGTCAGACATTGCTTAACGTGTTCAAAGGCCAAGGCAGGGTACCAGAAGCTGTCAGGAATGCTTCACCAGCCAGAGATTCCCGTTTGGAAATGGGAGAAAATCTCTATGGACTTCATCACCAAGTTGCCAAAGACATCTCATGGTCATGATACGATTTGGGTAATTGTCGATCGTTTAACAAAGTCTGCGCATTTCCTGCCGATCAAGGAAACGGACAAAACAGAGAAATTATCCAGATTATATATCAATGAGATTGTGTCAAGGCATGGTGTGCCTACTTCCATAATCTCTTATTGAGATAGCCCCTTCACTTCGAGGTTTTGGCAGACATTGCAGGAAGCTCTTGGTTCCAGGTTAGACTTGAGCACCGCTTACCATCCGCAGACACATGGGCAAAGCGAGAGGACCATCCAGACACTAGAGGACATGCTCAGAGCGTGTGTAATTGATTTTGGGGAAAATTGGGATACACATCTACCGTTGATCGAATTTTCCTACAATAACAGTTATCATACTAGTATCAAAGCTACACCTTTCGAGGCGTTGTATGGACGCAAGTGTTGATCACCAGTGTGTTGGGATGAGGTAGGAGACAAGCACCTGACAGGTCCAAAACTCATTCAAGAGACAACTGACAAGGTCTTTCAGATCAGGGACAGATTGAAAGCTGCCAGAGACAGACAGAAGAGAGTTATGCGGATCAGAGGAGTAAACCCTCAGAGTTTCAGGTAGGTGAAAGAGTTTTGCTCAAAGTATCTCCATGGAAAGGAGTTCCCAGGTTAGGAAAACGTGGGAAGCTCAATCCCAGATACATAGGTCCATTTGAGATCCTTGCACGAATTGGACCAGTTGCATACAAACTCAGGAACTCAGTGGTGTTCAAGACACGTTTCATGTTTTGCATCTCAAGAAATGTCTTGCCGATGAGTCATTGGTTGTCCCTCTAGAGGAAATCCACATCGATAAACAGCTCCATTTCTTAGAAGAGCCATTGGAGATAACAGATTGGAAGGTTCAGAAACTACGTCGCAGTCAGGTTAAGTTGGTCAAAGTGCACTGGAATTCCAAACGCGGACCCGAATTCACGTGGGAGCGTGAAGACCAGATGAAATGCAAATACCCACATCTCTTTCAAGAGACCACCAGTTCAGATGACCAACACCAAAAAATTCGCGGACGAAATTCCTCTAACAGGGGGAGAATGTGACACCCGTCGAAATCACAGGTCATATCCGTACACTTAGTTACATGAATACATTGTGCATAGCATTCCATGTCATCTATGTTATCATAGTTGGACCATACATAGTTCCAAAGAGACAGTCCCGAGGCGTGCAGTCTAACAGTAGATACACTAGTTAGTTCAAGGCCTCAATTAGTTCAACAAATCATGCTAGACTATAGGAATCCCATGCACAACTCTAACAGTTAGAAATCCATGCAACTGAACATACGTTTCCAAATGGTCACCCCGACAAGGACAAAATCAAACAATGTCCATCTACGTGAGTTAAACACTTGCATTGCCCGACAAAAATGATTAAACTTGTATACAAGGGACATTAGTTGGGGAACCCATACATATGTACATCCATAGACAAGCTAATGTGTAACTAAAATCAAATTTTATATATGTGTATGTATATTCACGGCCACGCACATACACAACATCAAGGTTTACATGCTTTACATTACAATTTCCGATGGAAATCCCAAATTAGAATGAGGGACACACAATAGCTTATTCTTACACAAGTTGACTTCCTAAAACCATATAAAACATTATGTAGGAGTCCATGTAAACACATGAAAATACATTGGGAATGAACAACTATCTTCACACACACACACACACATACATACGACATATACACACACATACTTACACACCCACACGACACACACACTCACTACACACTCACGAGTCTTATCCTACACACACCACATTCTTATGCTTTATACTAACATGGCAACAACAAGATTAACATGGACCTCAAGACCATAGTTGACTTACCTCAAAAAAACACTTTGTCCTATTGATTTTCGGCCCCCAAGAGTCAACAAGGAGGTGTGCTCACAATTTCCTAAGACTACTAGTCAACCCCTTGAATAAGAATGGCAAAACAAAGAACATTTGATCCTTTCCATATTTTCAAGCTTGCCCAAAGTGCCTTGCTCATTCCCCATGATTTTCGGCCACTATACACACCCTACAAGCCAAGCCAAAAACCAAAGTCAACACATTTCCCTTACAAGGACTCTAGGAGAATGCACACTTAGAAAACAAGAAGTTGACTAACCCCAATTGTGAACCAATGAGATCATGCCTAACCCCTCACCAATCGGCTATATATAGGAGTTTTAGAGTTCATTTGCATCACACTACACCTTCACATAGCTCACAACTCTTGAACTTTCTTTTCCTTTCCTTTGTTACCTTTCGGCCGAAGCCAAGTGACCCAATAGGGTCTTGTGCGATCAGTAGTCTTCACCATTTGGGAGTCACAAGTAGCTAGCAAGTCCTTAGGAGTCATTTGGAAGGAAGTTAGCTTATTTTTCCTTATTATATTTGGCTATACATGCGTGAGGTATAATACCCGAACCCTTTTTCATTCTTTATATATTTTGGTTACATGTAATGGTCACCCGAGTACACACACCCTCGCACACTATAACCATGAGTTGTCCAAGTTAAACTAACTAAAATACTTAAGTTTTATGTTAAAGGTTTAATGTTCTAGCTATTACATACTCGACCACACACACACACACACACACACACACACACATATATATATATATATATATTTGATTACATGCATGATAGAACTCGTATATGGACATTTACGTACCCCCACACATACATTTGAAAGTATGCGTGAGAGTATATGGAAAAGGCCGGCCCTAAACACATTAATTTTGTTTAGTTTTGTAACATATACTAAACTTTATTTTGAGAACATGTGTTAAAAACTATAAAAACATGTGTTAACAAGCTTAACACAAGAGTTTTAATGGAAACATATGGTATGCGAGTGTACCCCAAGGCAAAACATTTAAACAAGTCGTTTTCATACAAGATCATCCAAAAATATATCCATATGTCACCCTAGGCTTGCATAAATGTGACACACATGACACTTGGTAACATTTAGTAAGACAAAGTACATGTTTTACCCAAAAATAGACTAATCATAGTCACCTAACCAACAAAACGAACATTCTTGACACATACAGTGTGTGACACACGTGTATAGTGGTACAGAAACCTCTAGTCCATGAGTGTAACAGTCGGGTGAACAGTTGCATGTTATTTAGAAGGAAACATAGACCTAAGGTGCCTTTATATGAATTTAGGGTTCCTAGACCAGACACACTGCATTAGATTCAGTTCAGTCTAGGATCCAGACATCAAGTGAGTATTCACGGCCCCTTTTTACAGTTTTTACATTTTTCCGGGGGCAAAACATGCGTACAGTTTTCAATTGCAATATATGACTATTATGGGAACATGAGACATCAAGGTTCAGGATCCATTAAGCCCTTATGTCATACATCATACCGTAACCATTAGCTATGGATTTAGCCATGAAACACCGGGATAGATCTATTGGGTTGACACCCCCACTCTTGGTCAGTCGCTCTGACTGGATGACAGATATCAAAAGAGTGCTTGTATTTCACATTATTCATTGTCTTTAGTGTACAATGGGCAAGGCACAACATGTCGAGGTTTGGTTATGGGCTCGTGTCAGATCACATATTGATTATTGCCCTAGCTAGGCAATGATTTAGTCGATTTTGGATTACATGTCCATCATATAGAAAACTCGTGAACTCACCAACTTTGTGTTGACCTATATATTTTACATGCATGTTTTTCAGGAAATTAGCATGGACAATGGAACTTGCAGGGGTCGCGTGCGAGAATTTGTGGGATACCTTCTTATGGACCGTTGTGTTGTCATAATAATTTTAGACATTTACATACAGTGGTTTTAGTATTAAACAATTAACTAAGGTTGAATGGATTTGGTTGTTTAATGAAAGTTTCCGCTTTGTTTTAATTAATGCTCGTGTGACCTTTTGTGCTTGGAAATCTTTTGAAGTCGCACCTCGCGTTTCCGCCTTGGCGGGGTGTGACAATATCCATTCTCTTCTCTATGTTCGGTTTACTATTTCTTTTTTTTTTTGCTTCATAATTTCTCTTTGTGAAACCAATGTGTTGATAACTATGGGTCACCTTGTTTATTTATTTTGTTTTAGTTTAAGTAGGTTAGGTTTTTATGAGAATTTCTTCCTTTTTTTCTTGGTTTAATTCCTTTCATCAGGAAGTTGCTTTCTAAATTGCAGCAAAGTCTGTTGCTTCTTTTATTTTTTGTTCAAAGCGAAGCTTAGTGCTTTGTTTGCTGCTTACTATTGTTCAAGGTTATTGAGATCCATCAACTTCCTAACAATAAAGATACTGAACAAAGAATTGATGTTTATTATTATGTGGTCTTCTGTTTAGGAGAAAGATTTAATTCAAAACTTGGGACAAACTGGAACCTCTCCCCCTTCTTGTTGCTTCTTTTATTTCTTGGGTTAATTCTTTTCATCAGGAAGTTGCTTTCTAAATTGAAGCAAAGTTTGTTGCTTCTTTTATTTTTTGTTCAAAGCAAAGCTTAGTGCTTTGTTTTTGTTTGCTGCTTATTATTGTTCAAGGTTATTGAGATCCATCAACTTCCTAACAAGCAAGATATTGAGGTTTATTATTATGTGGTCTTCTGTTTAGGAGAAAGATTTAATTCAAAAATTGGGACAAGTTGGAACCTCCCCCCCCCCTTTTTTTGCTTCTTTTATTTCTTGGTTGAATTCTTTTCATTAGGAAGTTGCTTTCTATGCAACAAATTTTGTTGCTTATTTTATTTTTTGTTCAAAGCAAAGCTTAGTGCTTTGTTTTTGTTTGCTGCTTATTATTGTTTAAGGTTATTGAGATCCATCAACTTCCTAACAAGAAAGATATTGAACAAAGAATTGAAGTTTATTATTATGTGGTCTTCTGTTTAGGAGAAAGATTTAATTCAAAACTTGGGACAAGCTGGAACCTCCCCCCCCCCCCCCCCCCCTTTTTATTAAATGATCAAGCTTTTAAGCCACCAGTTATATTTTTAGCCTTTTAGTGCCTTTCAAATTCAAATGCTATTAGAATGTATGATAATGCAATTGCGTTTGATAATTCATCAGGCATGTTTCGGTCGATAACCTTAGACCCGCTGCAAAGTGCAAAAATCACCCTAGTTGTATATAATACTCCAAAAATTAAGAGATAAAAAATATAAAAAAACCACAACCACCAACCACTTGCTTGAACAGGGATTTGAACTGAGACCTCAACTTAGTGGGAGGTGCCTTCAACCACTTCACTACTAGCCAACATGTTGTTCAACCTCGAACCTAATTAAATTTATTATATAAAATGCACCGAAATTTAAAAAAAAATCACCACCATCGCACATTTGAACCAAACAAAAAGGGGTGACACTATTCATGTCTTCATGCCACTTATAAAACATATATAGTATAATTAAACAAGAGAGCAAGGTATATGGATGGTTCACGTGGTTTATCAAAATTTTAGATTTGTTCTATAGCTTTTAAAAGTATACGGATGGTCCATGTGCTTTGCACGTCATCAAAAAATCTAAATGTTTCAGTAATTCCAAGTTACGTGGGCTAAATGCGTTACAAGTGCAAACCACATGGACCATCCATGTATTTTTAATAAAGTTGAGCTCTAAATGCGATACAAAATGCAAACCATATGGACCATAAATATACTTTACTATAATAAAAACTACTAAAAAATCTATAAAAAACTACATGTGATAAAAATCCTCTATTCAATATAGTAAAAGTATTAATTGAGTGATTATACACTCAAATTTGTGTGATATAGTCATGTTTCCTCACTTTAGGAGGGAAGTGACACTTCAAGGTAAGTACTCTAACCCTGATCATTTCCGTTCTACCACATCAAAATGAACTTGAAGTACTGTAAAATCACAAAACTACTGGTGGCACTCTACAATACATCACAAAACTTTGCATCGATGCCACCAAAACCCACCCGTACCAAAATCATCATCCACCAACCACCTCTTCTACCCGTTATCAAACCCTCCTTGTACATAAAGAGAGAACCACCGGAGACCACCGTTTTCCTCCACCGGTCGGAGATCTAGAGGTGATTTTTTTTTTTGTAAACAGCCTCGACATTCATATTTTTCAAACGGTCAATAACCTCAACATTCCAATCTTCCTCTCCTCCTAATGGTAATATTGGCATAAATTTTTGTGCTTGCATCTCAGCAAAAAGTACCAGATCTGTAAAGTTTTGTGATGTTTCTGAGGGAGTGGCGGCGGTGCTGCCACACGGTAACCGTAGCTAAGACCCTTTGCCGAGGACTGCCCCGTCCCCCTTATAGTCTTAGTCATATCTCCACACACTTTAGTCGCAACCACCCCCTTTCTTTTGTGTCCTATTTTGTAGTGTCACCATTAGTATAAATTTACAAGTGATTTATGCTTAATGGGCTTTGTGTGTTTATTGTGGTTGTACATAGCTTTGTGGTGTTGCACATGGTGTTGTAATTGTGTTTTGTATCTTATGTTTTGTAGGTTGTACCATACTGTTTTTTTTTTCTTTATATTTTTTAAACTTTTAACCATAATAGTTTTATCTTTTATATTTAACCTCAACACTTTTTTTCATTTTCAACTTTGGTCCTATAAACTTTCATCTTTATAATTTTTTCGTTTTTGTTTCGGTCTATTTTTGTCAAGTTAACACGCCTCAACGTGCATATGTGATTCAACATTTTACCTCTATGTTTTTCTTGGTTAACGGCCGTGTTATGTTATGTTTCGGTCTAATTTTTGTGTGGTAACTCACCGTAATGGGCATGCATGGTTCAACATTTTTACAGCTACTTTTTGTTTGGTTTATCTTTTTTCGTTTTGTTTTATTGTTTTACGAGCTTTTCCAGTGTTGGTGGTCGCTGCTACGGTGTGACATTGATTCTACTTTGTGCGGTTTCACTCCCCCACCGCGACGCAGGTGGTTTAATTCTAGATTTTAATAAAAAGAAAAAACCATAAAACCCACATAAATAATAATAATAATAATAATAATAATAATAATAATAATAATAATAATAATAAGTCATGAAAGCATAGCCAAAATAAAACACATTAAACTAGACACAAGTCAAACAACACAAACTAGATCAAACACTAACAATTTACGTGTTCATCACCCAAGAAATCGGCCATCCCCTACCTACGAGTCCTTTGATGGAGACATTATAAGTTAGTTTGTTGCCAACGCACGTGAAATCAATAAACGCTTTCCTATGTACATGAGATATGAAGGAAAATAATTTGTATGTTTTAATGTGTATAATAGTGGAACTGAAAATTAATGATTTGTGTTTTTTTCATTTCGGTCGCTCTTTTGTCGGTTCTCTTATAAACACATGCATTTTTTATCGTTTATTTTGTAACATCTTGTCAAAGGTTAGTGTGTTTGTATTCTCATTAACTTTACTTCTAAATTAATGATTGTATAAATCTATAGGGTTAGGATCAAATACACAAGACACTTTTTCTAGGAAGGGTAAGAAGAATTGTGATCCATTGATCATATATTTGAAGGGTTGAGATTAGTTTGTTTGAAAAAAATAAACAATAAATTAAAGAAATGGCATAAAAGGAAAACCACATTTGTTGACTTTCTCTCTCCACATGCAATGCACATGTCAATTCCACCATCATTTTAAAACGTCTATAACTTTTTCATACGACATTTTTTTTCAAAAAAATTTCACCATATTAACAAGCGTTTTTTTATCTTTAATATGAGTACCACATTGCTACATTAAAATTGAAAAAAAAAATTCGTGCTAAATGGGTTTTTTTTTCTCCGTTGTGTCTTCTGCACGTTCATTGTATTATAGTATGCATGTATGCTTTATAAATATGTTATTTATGTTTTTTTAGTTTACACATGATTTAACTTTGTCCATTGTGTTTTTAGTATTCTTTTAATTGTGTTTTACGCAAATGAGTTTTGTATCTAGGCGTACATTGTGTTTTATTATGTTGTTCATTGTGTTTAAGTCTATTATTCATTGTGTTTTAGTATTATGTTCATTGTGTCTTTTATATGTCGTCAATTGTGTTTTATTAGACTGTTCATTGTGTTTTATACCATATTGTTCATTGCATATTTAATTGGTACTCATTGTGTTTTACGTTATCTCCATTGTGTCTTACGCAACTGGGTTTTCAACTTTTTTTCCAAAAGTATTCATTGTGTTTTAATCTTCTGTTCATTGTGTCTTTATTATGTCGTCCATTGTGTTTTACACAATTGGGTTTTTAACTTTTTTTTTTCAAAAGCATTCATTGTATTTTAGTCTTTTGTTCATTGTGTCTTTCGTATGTCATCCATTGTGTCTTACGTAACTGGGTTTCAACTTTTTTTTTTTCAAAAGTATTCATTGTGTTTTAGTCTTCTATTCATTGTGTCTTTAGTATGTCGTCCATTTTGTTTTACTAGACTCTTGATTATGTTTTATACCCTATATTTAATTGGTGTTCATTGTGTTTTACATTCCATTGTGTCTTATGCAAGTGGGTTTTGAATTTTTTTTTCAAAAGTATAGCAATATGGTACTCATATTAAAGATAGAAAGACGCTCAATTTTATGGTATAATTTTTTTTTTTAAAACGGATGACGTATAAAAAAGTTACGGGCATTTAAAAATGAAGGTGGAAATGGCATGTGACTTGCATGTGCATATGTTTTTGACAAAATTACCCCTCCCACTTGTTAATCCTTTGGACACATGTCATTTACAGTGGCTTCTCACCCTTCTCATTTTTTGTAGCCTTTGTAGAATAACCCAACCCTAAATCTATATCTATATCTATCTATACTTTCCATAATAGGAGAAGCGTGAGTGACGTCAGAAAGCTTATGTGTCAGCCGGAGAGACTGGCCACCAATGCCTGTATGATGCGAAAACTGACGCCACATTAAATAATAAAAAAAAATCCCACTTGCCTAAATAGTGGTAATAATGTCACTTGTCTGACAGTGGTTGTTAATAAATTAGTTAAATACTGTCACTTGACACAACAGACTTTTGTATGACTGTTGGTTTTAAATTTGAGCTCCAAATTCAAATTCAAATTTCAAATTCGATACCCCATTACACAACTATCTAAAGGTATCATGTGCATCTTTTTCTCCCAAATAATTTATAAATCTCTCAAATAATTTTTAAATCGTAACAGATGGTTCTCTCACATTTACGTTTACGTCGAAGCACTCGAGCATCAGGTAAAATAATTTTAATATATGTTATCAATAAGATTAAAATTTATCCATTTTGTTCTTCAATAACCTCAATGTTTTTCAATAACCTCAATATTTTTTCTGCTCCATTAGCAACCAGAGCATTTACGTCGAAAAAGTTTTCGACTTTTGAAGATTCTTACAATCAAAGGAAAATATCAGTCTTGCCATTACGAACGGTTGTAGATTGGCAGGCTCAAACTCAAGAGGGTATGTATTTGCGTTTTTAAATTCATTTATTCGAGTGTTTAATACGTGTTCATTATGTTTTTTGATCAACCTTTGTGTTTCATTAATCTGAGTCATGTTTGATTAATGTTATTGCGAATATTTCTCCGTTAACAGATAGAGGCGTTAACTTAAGCAATGAAATGTTTTTCCAGATGGCATTAGGAAAGACATTGATTGCGATAATGCTTTTACACCACTATGCTTATCTTTTGAGGAAATCGTCTGCGTCTACTTCCGTTTTTGTGGTTCCCGTTGTTGTGCTTGTCAACAGGTATGTTTGTTAAATATCTTATTTCTTTACTTTGTTTTGAAGGCCTGTAGTCAAAGTCTAACTTTGAATTTTTTTTTTTTTTTTTTGTTCTGTTTGCAAGTAGAGTATGTGAGGAAGCACCTTGAGTATGTTAAGCATTCAAGGTTAATCTTTTGGAGATTAATAATGATTCTATACATACAACACACAACTTCAACCATTCCTGCCAAGAAATAAACATATGTGTTGAAGACTCATGGGTGTATAAAAACATGTTATATTCAAAGTTGATTTTGATGTATTAGCAACATTAGTTTGAGGTTTCTGAAGAGTATTAAAAGATATATTAGAATTATTTTAGTAGTTGTTCGTAATATGTGTTTACGCTCAAGATATGTTTGTAAATAGCCTATGGTATAAATTCAAGTTGTATTCGATGACAGTTGTTTTGTGAACTTTTGTTTAACTTTTCGGAACATTGGATTACACTTATTGTCAAAGCATGTTTGTAAATCATCTATAGTATAAATTGAAGTTATATTCGTTGACAGTTGTTTTGTGAATATCTCTCCAACTTTTGTGAATATTGTATTACAACTATGGTAAATACGTGTTTGTAAATAGTTTTAGTTTAAAATGAATTTGAATTCGATCACAGTTCGTTTGTGAAGATCTGTTCAACTTTTTTGAAAATTGTATTACAGTTGTTTCATTACAGATTTTGCGATTTATAATAAATAATACAAATAAGTTCTAATCATTTTTTGGGAAGCGTGTTTACGATTTTGAATTTTTAAGAGGGAAAGTTTTGGTTTTTTAAGAATAAAATTTTAAATTAACATTGGGAAGCGTGTTTATCAATTTTGAACATTAACTTTGTTCTGTGGCAGATAATGACAGTTTTGAGAGCAAATCACACTCTATATTTTTATTGTTACGATTCTGAACATTTTGAATATTATTGTTACACTCTCTATTTTTATTGTTTACCTGTATGTTAGTTTACAAACTATCATCAATAGTGTTTGTAGCATTATTATCTTATTTGTATTAACATCATTTCATTTTGACAATTAAATAATTATAAAAATTATTTTAAAAATATCTTTAATAAGTGAGCCCTAAGTTTTGAATTTTTAGGAGGAAAAGTTTTAGATCACATAGGGAAGCGTGTTTAGGAATTTTAACATTAACAGGGTCGAGTTGCAAATAATAAGAGTTGTTGTAATAAGAGTTGTTGTATAAGATATAACATTGGAAGTCAAATTCTATTTGATGACAACTGCTTTAACAACATCTGTTGTTATTATTAACAGTTGTTGTAAAACAGATCTTCCAATTATAATAATAAATAATACATTTAAGCCCAAGTTTTTGAATATTCAAGAGGGAACTTTTAAAATTATGATATGGAAGTGTATTTAAGATTCTGAACATTAACTGTGTTGAGTTCCAAATAATAAGTTTTTTGAGACGAAATATTTTTATTTTTATTTTTATTAATTAAATAATTAATTGAGTTATATAAGATAAAACATTGTATCATTATATATATAGTTGATTGTATCGTTCAATAATATTCAATTTGAGAGGTTATGTTTTATAAAAAAAAACATTTTTCAAACCGGCTGGTTATTTCCTAGAGAATTTGTATTAGCATCATTTCATTTTGATAATTAAATAATTATAAACATTATTTTAAAAATATCTTTAATAAGTAAGCTCTAAGTTTTGAATTGTTAGGAGGGAAACTTTTAAATCACATAGGGAGGCATGTTTAGGAATTTTAACATTAATAGGGTCCAATTGGAAATAATAAGAGTTGTATGAGCAAATATTGATATTGTTATTATCATAATATTAATTAATTAATTCATTTACGTGACATATTGCAAATTCTACTTGAAACTCTATTTTGATGAAAGTTGTTTTAACAACATTTGTTGGCAAATAAGGACAGTTTTGAAACTCTATTTTTATTGTTGATCTGTATGTTAGTTTACAAACTCTCATCAATAGTGTTTGTAGCATTATTATTAATTAATTAATTGATTTATATAAGATATAACATTGCAAACTCTAAGTGAAATTCTATTTGATGACAGCTCTTTCAAAAACATCTGTTGACAAGTTAACAGTTGTTGTAAAACAGATCTTCCAATTATAATAACAAATAATACATTTTAGCCCAAGTTTTGATTATTCAAGAGGGAACTTTTAAAATTATGATAGGGAAGTGTCCTCAAACTTTCCCTATTAGCATCATTTCATTTTGATAATTAAATAATTATAAAAATTATTTTAAAAATATCTTTAATAAGTAAGCCCTAAGTTTTGAATTTTTAAGAGGGAAAGTTTTAAATCACATAGGGAAGCGTGGTTAGGAATTTTAACATTAACAGGGTCGAGTTGCAAATAATAAGAGTTGTTATAATAAGAGTTGTTGTATAAGATATAACATTGCAAGTGAAATTCTATTTGATGACAGCTGTTTTAACAACATCTATTGTTATTATTAATAGTGGTTGTAAAACAGATCTTCCAATTATAATAATAAATAATACATTTAAGCCCGAGTTTTGATTATTCAAGAGGGAAGTTTTAAAATTGTGATAGGGAAGTGTATTTACGATTCTGAACATTAACTGTGTTGAGTGCCAAATAATAAGTTGTTTAGATGAAATATTTTTATTTTTATTATTATTTATTAAATAATTAATTGATTTATATAAGATAAAACATTGTATCATTATATATATAGTTGGTTGTATTGTTCAATAATATTCAAGTAGATAGCTTATATTTTATAAAAATACATTTTTCAAACCGGCTGGTTATTTTCTAAAGATTTTGTGTTAGCATCATTTTATTTTGATAATTAAATAATTATAAAAATTATTTGAAAAATATCTTTAATAAGTAAGCCCTAAGTTTTGAATTTTTAGAAGGGAAAGTTTTAAATCACATAGGGAAGCGCGTTTAGGAATTTTAACATTAACAGGGTCCAATTGGAAATAATAAGATTTGTATGAGCAAATATTGATATTGTTATTATTATAATATTAATTAATTAATTAATTAATTTATCTACGTGACATATTGCAAATTCTAATTGAAACTCTATTTTGATGAAAGCTGTTTTAACAACATTTGTTGGCAAAAAGGACAGTTTTGAAACTCTATTTTTATTGTTTACCTATATGTTAGTTTACAAACTCTCATCAATTGTGTTTGTAGCATTATTATTAATTAATTAATTAATTAATTGTTTTATATAAGATAAAACATTGCATGCTCTAAGTGAAATTCTATTTGATGACAGCTCTTTCAAAACCATCTGTTGACAAGTTAACAGTTGTTGTAAAACAGATCTTCCAAATATAATAACAAATAATACATTTAAGCCCAAGTTTTGATTATTCAAGAGGGAACTTTTAAAATTATGATAGGGAAGTGTCATCAAACTTTCCCTATTAGCATCATTTCATTATGATAATTAAATAATTATAAAAATTATTTTAAAAATATCTTTAATAAGTAAGCCCTAAGTTTTGAATTTTTAAGAGGGAAAGTTTTAAATCACAAAGGGAAACGTGTTTAGGAATTTTAACATTAACAGGGTGGAGTTGAAAATAATAAGAGTTGTTGTGATAAGAGTTGTTGTATAAGATATAACATTGCAAGTGAAATTCTATTTGATGACAGCTGTTTTAACAACATCTGTTGTTATTATTAACAGTGGTTGTAAAACAGATCTTCCAATTATAATAATAAATAATACATTTAAGCCCAAGTTTTGTTTATTCAAGAGGGAACTTTTAAAATTATGATAGGGAAGTGTATTTACGATTCTGAACATTAACTGTGTTGAGTGCCAAATAATAAGTTTTTTAGACGAAATATTTTTATTTTTATTATTATTAATTAAATAATTAATTGATTTATATAAGATAAAACATTATTTCATTATATATATGGTTTGTTGTATGGTTCAATAATATTCAAGTTGATAGCTTATATTTTATAAAAAAAAAACATTTTTCAAACCGGCTGGTTATTTTCTAAAGATTTTGTGTTAGCATCATTTTATTTTGATCATTAAATAATTATATAAATTATTTGAAAATATCTTTAATAAGTAAGCCCTAAGTTTTGAATTTTTAGGAGGGAAAGTTTTAAATCAAATAGGACAGCGTGTTTAGGAATTTTAACATTAACAGGGTCCAATTGGAAATAATAAGATTTGTATGAGCAAATATTGATATTGTTATTATTATAATATTTATTAATTAATTAATTCATCTACGTGACATATTGCAAATTCTAATTGAAACTCTATTTTGATAAAAGTTGTTTTAACAACATTTGTTGGCAATTAAGGACAGTTTTGAAACTCCATTTTTATTGTTTACCTATATGTTAGTTTACAAACTCTCATCAATAGTGTTTGTAGAATTATTATTAATTAATTGATTTATATAAGATATAACATTGCAAGTTCTAAGTGAAATTCTATTTGATGACAACTGCTTCAAAAACATCTGTTGACAAGTTCACAGTTGTTGTAAAACAGATCTTCCAATTTTAATAATAAATAATACATTTAAGCCCAAGTTTTGAATATTCAAGAGGGAACTTTTTAAATTATGATAGGAAGTGTATTTACGATTCTAAACATTAACTGTGTTTAGTTCCAAATTATAATTTTTTTGAGACGAAATTTTTTTATTTTTATTATTATTAGTTAAATAATTAATTGATTTATATAAGATAAAACATTGTATCATTATATATATATATATATATATATATAGTTGGTTGTATTGTTCAGTAATATTCAATTTGAGAGGTTATATTTTATAAAACACATTTTTCAAACCGGCTGGTTATTTTCTAAAGATTTTGTATTAGCATCGTTTCATTTTGATAATTAAATAATTATAAAAATTATTTTAAAAATATCTTTAATAAGTAAGTCCTAAGTTTTGAATTTTTAGGGGGGAAAGTTTTAAATCACATAGGGAAGCGTGTTTAGGAATTTTAACATTAACAGGGTTGAGTTGCAAATAATAAGAGTTATTGTAATAAGAGTTGTTGTATAAGATATAACATTGCAAGTGAAATTCTATTTGATGACAGCTGTTTTAACAACATCTGTTGTTATTATTAACAGTTGTTGTAAAACAGATCTTCCAATTATAATAATAAATAATACATTTAAGCCCAAGTTTTGAATATTCAATAGGGAACTTTTTAAATTATGATAGGGAAGTGTATTTACGATTCTGAACATTAACTGTCTCGAGTGACAAATAATAAGTTTTTTGAGACGAAATATTATTATTATTATTATTATTATTAATTAAATAATTAATTGATTTATATAAAATAAAATATTGTATCATTATATATACGAGTTGTGTGAGCAAATATTGATATTGTTATTATTATTAATTAATTAATTCATCTACGTGACACATTGCAAATTCTAATTGAAACTCTATTTGTTGACAACTGTTGTGACACCCCAGGAAAATCCCACATCGGCCGTGGCCAGGAGAGATCCTTGGTTCATATGTAATCCAATGCCTCTTAAATCACCAACGCGTTTTGGGGCTTAATGTTAGTGGATAAGAGGAGAACTCCACAGTTAAGCGTGCTCAGGTGGGAGCAGTTTCAGGATGGGTGAACCCCTGGGAAGTTTCCACCGGGCACCCAGAAACAAATCCGTGAGCTCTGGGTGGGCAAAGCGGACAATATTGGCGGTGAGAGGGGCCTGATGTTACAGATGGTATCAGAGCCACTCCTGTGCCGTTCGGGATGGTGGGTGCATACCTCATCAGGGACGATGAGACTCTAATAGGGGGTGAATGTGACACCCCAGGAAAATCCCACATCGGCCGTGGCCAGGAGGGATCCTTGGTTCATATGTAATCCAATGCCTCTTATATCACCAACGCGTTTTGGGGCTTAATGTTAGTAGATGAGAGGAGAACTCCACAGTTAAGCTTGCTTAGGTGGGAGCAGTTTCAGGATGGGTGAATTCCTGGGAAGTTTCCACCGGGGCACCCAGAAACAAATCCGTGAGCTCTGGGTGGGCAAAGCGGACAATATTGGTGGTGAGAGGGGCCGGATGTTACAGCTGTTTTAACAACATTTGTTGGCAAATAATTACAGTTTTCAGAGCAAATCACACACTCTCTATTTTTATTGTTATTACTATTCTGAACATTAACAGTATTGTGTGCCAAATAATAAGTTTTTTGAGACAAAATGTTTTTACTCTTTTTACCTATATCTTAGTTTAAAATTCTCATGAATAGTGTTTGTAGCATTATTATCAATTAATTAATTAATTGTTTTATATAAGATATAACATTGCAAGCTGTAAGTTAAATTCTATTTACTGACAGCTGTTTTAACAACATCTGTTAACA
Source organism: Ambrosia trifida (assembly GCA_028751855.1). Taxonomy (NCBI): domain Eukaryota; kingdom Viridiplantae; phylum Streptophyta; class Magnoliopsida; order Asterales; family Asteraceae; genus Ambrosia; species Ambrosia trifida. Next base: position 114,346,862 of record CM054122.1, read on the forward strand.
AGTTAACAGTTGTTGTAAAACAGATCTTCTAATTATAATAATAAATAATACATTTAAGCCCAAGTTTTGAATATTCAAGAGGGAACTTTTTAAATTATTATAGGAAGTGTATTTACGATTCTGAACATTAACCGTGTTGAGTGCCAAATTTTATTTGATGACAGCTCTGTTTTAACAACATCTGTTGAAAAATGCCAACTTAGGGAAGCATGTTTAAGAATTTTAACATTAACAGGGTCGACTTGCAAATTGCAAATAATAAGAGTTGTTAGACCAAATATTGATATCTGTTGAAAAATTGCAAAAAAAAATTTTGACAACTGTTTTGAGAAGATCTGTTGACAACTAAATAGTTGTTGTAAAACAGATCTTCGTATTATAGAAATAAATAAATAATAAATATAAGGCCCAATTGTTCGTACCATCAGATACTGTATCAACTTAAATACAATACAGTATATAACTATAGACTTTATCGGTAGTCTCATTTTGTGCACATATATAATAAATAATAATAATAATAATAATAATAAAATTTTAAAAGTATATATGTTAAATTTTCAACTTTTAAGCGGGAATTTTTAAATTAAGGTTGTCAGTGTAGTTCTTACTTATGTTGCAATGGTAAACATAGCAATACGTTTCCTTTATAAATATATCCTATTAGCACATAACAATACCAACCTTCTAAATTTCTTCAAAGTGTCTTCTAACCTTTGTGGACTTGTCTCATCTTTGTATAAATAAATCAATATATCGAATCTCTATTAATGGAAGCTATGAACAATAGTCTCAGTTTTATTTCTGATCTGAATCCAGGGAATGATATGTGGAGTATGAAGGGACGTGTTATACGAAAATGGAAACAAAATTATAAGATGGAACTCATATTGATCGATGAGAAGGTATGGTCATGGAAATGATTTTTTTTTATGTTTTTTTATATTGTTTTAGGTTAATGTTTGTGTCTTAAGTTCATGTTATATACTGATATCTACATTTTGAAAACTTTGTTATTGTTGTCTTAAGTTCATGTTGCAACATTTTGACACTAAAGTTCATGAGGATGATATTGTTGTTCTCTCCAAATTCGGTGTTGGTGAAAACAAGGACCCATATACTGTTGTTGCTCATGCTTTTAAAATCGTTTTTTTATCGTTGTACTACTGTGAAACATAACAGCAGATGGGAAGGTGTTGAGTATGCGTTCAGGTTCATTCCATTTAAAGATATTCTGAGTGGAGAAGTAAATACGCTATTGACTGTTGGTTGGTCTATTCCCATATTTTATGTTACTCGGGTTTTGGATGAGTTAATTTGTATAGATTTTTTATATACTTGTATTTTATACTTTTGCTACAGATGTTGCTGGTAGTCTTATTTGGTATGGCGATTTGAATGAGTTTGGTAAAGGTCCAAAAATAACCAAACGGATGAACTTTGATCTTCAAGATTTGGAGTAAGCATTGAGTTTTATTTTTATAAACTTTGTTTGTTCTTATGTTTGCGAAACATAATACATATAATCATTTATTTAATAAATGTTAAGAATTAATGAAGTTTTGTAGTAAATGTAATGAAGAATATTCTCTTAAAGTAGACAACTTGTATGTTATTTTGTGAAGTAATAAATGTGGTATTTGAAATGTTGAGTCCCTGTTTTTTATATGTATTTACAATCTTAAAATTATTGTTTGTATGTAGAGGTACCATTTTAAGATGTACAATGTGGAATGATTATGTAGTACTGTTTAACAATCTCATTGCTAATATTCCTGCTAATGAGCATGTGATGGTTGTTATACAACATGGTAAAGTTAAGGACTGGAAAGGTAAGTTTGTCTTACTTTTGTGTTTTTTAAAATAATTGTTAACATGAAATAAAGTCACTAAGTATATGTACATTGTTATATATAGAACAAATTTCCGTACAAAGCGACAAGTATGGAAGTCGACTGTTTCTGAACGTAGAAATTGATGAAGTTAACCAATTAAGGAGGAGGTACAATATTTAGAACAATTTTTTTACAGAAAAGAGCAATGTTTTTAAAAAATTTTGGGTCATTCTTTTTTAGGTCAATTAAGGAGGAGGTGCAATAGTTTTTGTTTAAACCCTTTAGTGTTTTGTTTGTAAACTTTGTTTATTGAAGTAAATATTGGCCATTTAATTAGGGTTCAGATGTTTTTAATATTGATCTCTTATCAAGTCATTAAAAGTATTTCAAATTTCCAAAGTACTCTCGAGAAACAACTCTTAGCAAAACATGGTTTTATTCAAAAGGTTGAAAGTGAATGTTTGTATCATAATAATTTGCTATTCAAAGCTCTCCCGTTTCATTTAATATGAAAACGTTTTAATCAAAGTTTCTAACTTTGATATATTATCAGGAAAATATAACGTCCGTCCTTATAAAAAAACATTCTACTACAAACAAACAGAATTTTTATGAAATAAATTGTTTAATCCTTGACAAATATTTATTCTCAACTCTCAACTGTTAATTAAACTTCAGTCTTCACTTTTTTGATCTCTTTGATGGCCTGTCTTGTAAGATTGGTTGCCGAGGACCTACGTCTGTGTTGAATCCTCAGCTCAGTAGCTTGGTCCTCATCAAGATAAATTGGTTTTTTCGGTAGAGTTGGATCCTTTTGTCTGTTTATCTCCAGGAGTTTGTAGGTTTCTACCAAAACTAACTCAGACCATCTGGCAACATATCTCATTTCACCGTATTTTGCCGCAACTAACTCTTGTCTCATTCTCTTCAATTTTAAAGCTCTTTTAGATTCACGTTCTTTGTCGTTCTTCGAGTCAGTTGGATTTTTTTTTCTGATTCTTATCGTCTTTAAGCAAGTCTTCAATTTTGTATATTTGAGCCCTGAGTTCTTCAGAAGACCAACCAGCAAATTGTCTTTCAGTGACGTTGTAAAACTTGAGATTTAAAAGATGATCTAGGAATTCTTTTCTTAAACTTCTCTCTAATTTAGAAGTTGTCATTCTTTCATGCAATTCTCTTGCAAACTCTTGTATTTTGATAAGCTTTTGAAGTTCTGTTTGCTGGTTTCCATGAGCAGTCATGTTATCTTTGTCTTTGCATTGTTCTCTGATACTGATTTCAGTCTGTTGCCGTTTTATATCCAAATACTGATCGACAGTCATAGGTTTCTCGAAACCTCCAATAGATGAGAAACTTAATGATGAAGGATCGTCTGCTAAGTAGAAAGATTATATCTCATGTGTGATTATTAATATCTCAAGAGGATATTTAGTAGCCAATGGTTCTAAATAATGTGGTGTAACATCTGTTTGTCCTTGATAGGGTATAATGGCAGTTGTTATTGGAACATTCAATTCTGTGTGCAAAGAACCAGCAGATGTTCTTTGGGTTTGTGATTGATTTGGCAATGTTGTGGTTTCTGTAAAGGGATTTGTTGTGGTGATGACTGATGTTGTTGAATATTCAATGGGTAGTTTACAAACTTCTGCAGTTTGTAATCTGACAGTCGTTTCAACAGATTTTGTGGTTTCAATGGTTTTAGCAAAAGAAATAGGAGAGGGTTGTTTTGCTTCAGCCTCAACAGTGGTTGAAACTGTAGTAGAAACTGGTTTATCAGATGATTGCATATCAGTTGTTTGATCTTTGTTACCCTTTTTGGTTGTATCAACATCAACCTCTGTTTAAAAAACAAATCTTGGAGCGGACCCAGTTGTCCTTAACAGATGATCTTTAATTGCTTTCATATCATTTATAGTATTCTTGTACAAAGGATCCACTTTCATGCTTAACGATTCCATCTCAGAATTGTGTTTGATCTCTGCTAATTTTTGTTGACCCTGTATTATTGGGTCAACAGAATTCCAGAGTTCATTGGTAGCCTCAGTGATTTTCTCTACGAACTTTTCTTTCATTTCTTCAAATACAGTAAATAAGGCTTCAAGTTTAGTTACCCTTTCCGCCAAATTTTGATGTTTTGAAGCATTCTTTTAATTAACAGGATCAATTTCCTTTTCAACAGTTATTGTATTTTTTTCAATGTTTTCAGCAACCGGAAGTTTTTGTGAGTTGTTATCAATTTCAATTGTAGCAGAAGTTACAATTGTAAGTTTAGCTATTTTTTGCTCCAAGGATGTTTTATTTGTCTTATCACTTTGCAACTCAGAAACAGTTGTCTCAGGTTTAGTAGTTGCAGTCTCAATTGAAGTACCAACAGGATTGAGTTCAGAGTTAGAGATTGTGGTCTTCTCTGGCTGTGGGCTGGATGATTGATTTTTTTCATGAACACTCTCTTCTGGCTGTGTATTCTTAGTTATGGGTGATTTAAAGGGACTGTTTTGAGGATGAGTTTTATCAATTGCTTCAAACAATGGATTAAAGGTAGGTGGAATTTTTGTTGATGCTTGTGATGGGGACTGTGGTGGAGTTAAAAGAGATCCAGCTCCAGGAGAAGGACTTTTAAACAAATGTACAACCGAATTGTCTAGCTCATGTTGTATGTGTTCTTCATATACAGGATCATTCGGTTGAGAGGATACATTGACAATTTATGTCATTGCTGATATTTCCATTGGCTCAGAGGAAGCATCAACAGTTGTTGTTTGGTGCTCTTGTGTGGCTGTAGTAGTTTCCTTTGGCTTCTGAACATCCATAGGTACATTCTTTCTCTTCTTTTTGATTTTCTTTTGTGTTGGTGGTTTCTTTGTTGAAATCAGTGGCATGATTTCCACAGAAGTGTTTGTTGTTTCATTTTCAGCAGAAGCAGTTGTTTCCGAAGCAGACGTTACAACAACAGATGTTGAAACATCAATGTTTGTTTGTTTGTTTTTTAGTACTTTTGCCTTTAATGACCTTTTCTGTACTTTTAACGTCCAACATTCTTGTAAAAGTTTCATTCGATAAGCTATTAATTTTAATAGCTAATCATTTCTTAAAATCATTATCAGGCAACAATTTTTGTAAGCAGAAACTCAACAATCTTGGATATGGTAAAAAACCATTACGAGATCCAGATTTTATAGCCTTTACATTAGATACTAAATCAGTAAATACTGTCTGAGATAAGTTGAAATCACTCTCAGTTAAAATTGCATAACCAAGATACTGTGTTTTCAATGGTATCTCATTAAATGATGTTGTTTTTACAGACAGACATATGAGAAGGGTATGAAAAAAACTTCATTGGTGGGGGAAAATTTGGTTTAAACATTGTTGATGCAGTCAATTGACCTTCATACCCTCTCTCAATTAACTCTGCCTGAACTTCATTTTTTCAAAAGAATTATTACCTTGCAAATCGTTTAATGAGAACGTGTTGCAGATGAATTCCGGTGTTATCTCGATATCTGTATTTCCAATCTTCGAGACAACCACATAAGGCTTTTTGTTCTTCTCCCGACACTCGGCATTGTTCCAGAACTCTTTCAGAGTATCCACATATATTGGTGCATCAGCGGTTAGGATTGGTAGGTATTTTGATTTGCAGAGCAAATCGATTATAGAGTGAAACTGGTGGTTATTTTTGGTTTTAACCAGACATGGTAGATAGTTATGACGGGTTTTTAATTGAAGATCCATTCTAATGATTGAAACAAACCAATTGAATTGAAATCAGGGATCTAATAAGACCGGAAATTTAAAATTTCCTACTGGAATGTATTTAGGTCGTAATTGATACTGAAGCGCTTTTCTGGTTTTTGAATACGATAAGAGTGGAATATCTGGTTGGATGTAAGAGGGTTTTTGTGTATGAAAAATTGTCGGTGACGTATTAAAAGTGATGCTAACGTGTCCAAAAAGTTGTTGTGAACATATATTCATAAGTTAATAGCTGTTTTAAATATCTGTTTCATATGGTCAAATATTGTTGGAAATTTCTTAATTCATTGCAGTTATTTAAGAACAATTGTTTACGATTTAACAGATGTCGTAAAACAGTATATAAATTCGTCTGAGGTTACAAAATAGGCCTTACACACTTTGTGTGAAAACAACTGTTTGTAGAAATCTTATTTTCTTATTTTTGTGTTCCTATTTTGTTTCACTCTATATAAAATTATGAAATCTTAAAGTTGTTGTAGAATCTCTATTTAAGACGAGGCAATTTGAACAATTTTTTTTTAAACTTTATTTTCATTGAAACATTGCCAGTTAAAGATTGTTAAAAACAAAGAAAAAATCATTTACCAAAAAATTTGTTGTAAAGATGTTGGTTTTGGTATTTTCGTAAAATTTTTACAAGCAATGTTGGTACATCCATGTGTTTGTTATAGAGATACAAGACATATATATATATATATATATATATATATATATATAGCAAAACCATATGTTTCGATCTATATATAATTCAAGTGTGATAGATGTTGAATTCTCTAATTTTGTTTGATTTGTGTTTTGTTAGAAAACTTTTTTTAATATGAACTATTATATTCGAATATTGTTAATTTCTTATTTGATATTAATGCAGTTTTTATCAGTTATTTAGATTTGTTGTTTTAAAAGATTTCTATTCTCTATTTAGTTTTTAAGTGAATATTTTAATGAAAGTACATTATTGCAATAATAAGTTCGAATAATATAAAACTTTTTCACAGATTTGTTAATAAGTAAACACACGTGGTAAACAGTATTTAGAATAAATTAAACATAGTTTCAAGAATTTGAATATATAAACCAGAGACAATTTGAAGAAATTTATGACTATATGAGTATTATAGATGAGGCAAAGTTATTATTATTTGACTTCTTTTATGTTAAAGCCCACGTTCACCGCTGTTAACCGAGACAATTTGAATATATATAAAACTATGAGTACTATAGTTGACAGTTTCCCTCGAAGCTTTCATTATAAGCTTCCTTTTATTTTTATATATTTTGTATTTAAATAATGTATGATATCAGTAGTAATCTTGAATTCAAATATTAGTCCAAATGGATTTACATTTGTATACACATAAGTATAAAGCTTTCAAGAACAATGAATTTCGTTATTCAGATGAAATCTTCTTAATGGAAATTTTGAGTCAAACTGTCGGTGATGATTTTTTTTTAAGTCACTTCATGTTATAAGTTGGTTTTACTCTCATGAATTTGATATAGTTATAGTTAACTTTGAGCATGGTTTTGAAAAATTATTTCTCCGAGGGAAGATAAAGTATTCCAATAATTTGCGTTTTCTTGAAGAACTTGCCCAGAAAACAATGAGCAACATTAATCGGAATACATTTCATCTTAATCTGGAACAAATGATCAGAGCAAGGATAGTGTATTTGAAGGAGAAGGTGGAACAAGTTATCGAAGAATCAATCTCTTTTTGTAGCTCAACTGTTGAAGATGATCAAGTTTAAATGTTTTTATATGTTTGCAATTTCAAATATGAATATTATTGTAATTTACTTAGTTTGATTATTATATTTATGATTTCTCATAGTGAGCAGTATATTAATCTTAAACTTGATATTTATTATCTATAAAACTTCTAAGGACTAACTAACAATGCATTTCCTGTTTTGTTTCATCATGAGAAACAAAAAATTTGACTAACATATTCAAACGACATATATACATCTTATTTATATAGTGCAGATATTGGGGTAATGATAATTTTGGTGTGGATTGGGTTGAAGCGTTCGAGAGATCGGGCGGGGTGGATTTGAGTAGATATTGGGGTAATGATAATTTTGAGTAGATGTGTGACTTTGGAAGTCACAGAAGAAAACATAAATTCAAATAAATATTGTCAATATCAAATCCAACTGGGAAACTTTTTTTTTGATCGGCGAACAACTGTGTTGTCACACCCTCAAATTTCCACTGCGGAGTTTTACCGCGAGGCGCATGAAAAACCAGGATCCAAGTCAACGGTCACAATAAACAACACTATATGAAGTACGTAAACTAAAAAACATAGATTTCATAAGCGGAAGCATTTAAAGAATTTAATCAGCTACAAAACAGTGTTCCAAAATATTCAAGACACTTATTTAAAAAAAAACGTATAACTAAGCCTAGACGCCAATGCAGACCCGTGCGCCTAGTCCAACCGATGCTACCTTAGCGACCTGAGAAAATATGCCAAAAGAGACGCCAACATATATAATGCTGGTGAGTTCAAAGGTTTGTTCAATATGTTACCAAAATACTACTAAATGTTACCACAGTGTTACCAAAGTGTTACCATGTCCATACTATATCAATGTTACCAAGTACGCTAGCTAGGCGTATGTTTTGTTACTACTACGATTGGAAAACCATTACTAGACTGTTACCAATGTTCGGCCCGCGTGTGTTTAGCAATGTTACCAATGTTACCAGTTCGAGACAATATGCACCCGCTCGACCCTCCAAGCCGTCGAGTGGGGTCTGTCAAACCCAATAGATCTATCCACATTTCCCCCGTTGTGCATCCCCACACATTCATGGTTTTCCCCATGACTTTCAAAGATCGTATAGAAACACAAAGTTTAAAACCATAGTATGACATATGTTACCAAAATAAGTTTAGCGCATGTTTTCTCCCCCAAAAGTTAAAGCAGTAAAAGTGGGGTCGTGAACTCACCTTAGGTTGTGTTCCCCAGTAATATAAGAAAGCCAAGCCCTTGATAATCCCACTACCGGAGATCTATCAAAATGTTCACATAAGTGTTCCGACTAATAACCATAAGGTTATCTAGTCCCCAATTGTCCAGATGTGACCAAGTATGTTTTAAAACGTGTTTTAAATGTTCAACCGACACACTAGACCGACCCGACATCCTGTTGGTGACTCATTACCCTAACTAATCAAGTATACATAGATTACACACAAGGTTCAAGCATAAAACACTTAGTTTGCATCAAAAATCTCATTTTTGATTCCATAGGGTCGAACCAGGAGTTTTAGTTCCACCTTCACCCCTTTTTACCACATTCGACCCTTTTAAGATACGTTCGACCCATTTAAAGCCACGTTTGACCCATTGAAACAGATTCGACCAACATTGTCCAGGTTCGACCCTGGGATTCAACCTTCGACCCCACGACTGGTCGAAGGTGCCCAGGTTCAACCCTGGCAGAATGCTTTTCCCCAAAACGCTTCAAAAACATCCGAAAACATCACGAAACATTATCAATCACAGCAGTTAAGTGTGAATAACATATCCCCACAAAACCCCACCAATTTTCCCCAAAACCTGTTTGTTTTAGCCTTTCCCAAAATGGCAAAAATTATGGAAGTGTCACATCATGCATGAAATCTTTACCCAATTTGGAAACTTTCTGAAATCAATCCATAATCATCTTAGAATGCCCAGTTCATCGTTTATATGAAAACCCCCAATAGTTCTATTGATAATACTAGCATGCAACAAGCCCTAGATTTATTAAAATCCCCAAATTAGACATGATATCATCAACCATCTAATTGTAACCATAAACAATCCTAAACTAACATCAATAGCAGCCCTAGATCATGTTTCTAGCATTAGTACAGCAGCAAATCATTAAACAACACATAATATCACATAACACATGATTAACATATGTTTATTTATATGAAAACCTATGTTTAATGATAAGGTTTAGAAAGATGTTTAAAAGGTTTTTAATCATAAAAACATCCTTAGAACAGATCTGGACATTTAGGGTTAGATGAAAACGAATCAAAATGCTTTAAAAAGGGTTTAGGATTAAGAACACACCTTGGATTCTTGATTAGATGTTGTTTGTAGGTTAGATTATGAAAAACAAGAGCAAAAACTCCTTCCTTAGTGATTAAAATCGTTTGAGAGTGCTTAGAGACCGCTAGGGTTTGTGAAATGGTGAAAAATGACAAAGTGTGGTATTTATATAAACTCCACATTCGCCCCTTGTATGGGGTCGAAGGTGCCACCTTCGCCCCTTTACAAGGTCGAATGAATGTGTTTTGTGGGTTGTTCCAGGTTTGCCCCTTATCCAAGGGTCGAACCAGGACTTGTGTTTTCCAGTTTTTCCAGTTTTGTCGTTTTAACGTATTTTAACACCTTCTAACGTATGATCATGCAATTCTAACACATGTTAAGCACATATAGGCACGTATAATCATGTTCACACCTTGTAGCACATATTCTCATGTTATGTTACACGTGTGTTAATAATCTACCTGTCCTACTTGATTCAGTTCATGTAATTTCACCAACAATGGGACCCGGTACTAGTGTATTCCCAAAATGACTCCCAATGATCCTCCAGATCGTTGTACCCTGGACAATCCTATCATAACCCGACCCAACTAACCTAGTTAAGTCTGTTTATAAATGTTTCTCGCTAAGGTAGACTTATGTTTTACCAAAATGTTTAAGCTGAACATGCCGGGTGTCACATCATCCCCACGTTGAAAGAATTGTCGTCCCGAAAATTGCACGAAGCCCAAAATGAAAGAGACGAAAAGAAGGAAACGAAAAGAAAATTTACCGGGTGTCACATGTGTGGCAACCACCCTTGCGGGGCGATGTGCCCAAGAATCGACTACTCGACCTCCAGCAGCCCCCGCCTTCTCCTGATGCGCGGAAACCCAAGCCCCACCCGCCCGAAGGCACGACAATGTTATAGAACTCGGTAAAATCTCGCCGCCCGTCAGATTCGAACCGGTGCCACCCGTATTCGATCTTCACCCAGAATATTTAAAAAATTCATTTTTTCCTAATTTATGTACTTAACATTTTTATTTATAAATAACCATAGTTTGATTTATAACACATGTGTAAACGTATACCTCACAAATTCATCTTCTTCTTTATTCACATGAAAAATGTATGATCATTACACATCAAATTTTTAACCATTTTAACCGTTTAATTTACTTTGTGTTTACTTCCATGTAATATTTAACTGTTTATTCTTCTTTACAAGGTATATTTATGTTAACTAGCAGGAACCCGCGCGTTGCGGCGGGGCTGCACCCGTAAACTTTTATTACATTTATAATAATTTTAAACTAAAAGTCATCATTATTCTTGTGTGACAATTATTTTGGTGGAAGTCTTTTTATATTGAAAGCACGAATAAAAAATAAAAATTGATGCGGGAGAATACTGAAAACTTGAATCAAAAGATAAGATTTCAGTCTCTGGAAAAAAATAGCTAAATACTCTAAATGAAGCCATAAAAAATAAAGAATGACATGTGGGATGGGTTTGCCATCCCGTAGTACTAATTGGCCGATTTTGTGGTATATTCTTGAATATGCTCCAAACGTATATATGTCATTTCTCATGTTGGTGATTGTTTCATCTAATGAGACACCCGTAGGTGTGAAGGAGAAGTTTGTGTTGTATGGGTGGATCAAAGAAACCATGACATTTGATCAAAGAAACCATGAGGTTGCTCTTGATTAACACAACATTTGTCTGATTGTAATTTTTAACGGTAAACTTTTATTACATATACAATAACTTTTAAACCAAAAGTGATCATGTATTCTTGTTTGACAATTATTTTGGTTTTGCTAATGACCGAGTCAGTCACGAATAGGACGATGCCTATCTCTTTTATTTGAGCTTGAATATGTTAGTCAAATTTTTATGTATTATTTTTAGTATAAGTTAATAAGTTATTTAATTGTTATACATTTTTAAACTAAAAGTCATCATGTATTCTTGTTTGACAATTATTTTGGTTTTCCTAATGACCTAGTCAGTCATGAATGGGACGATGCCTATTTCTTTTATTTGAGTTTAAATATGTTAGTCAAATTTTTATGTATTATTTTTAGTATAAATAAGATGTATATATGTCGTTTGTTACAAAGAGGGTGAGAAGCCACAAAAATTAAGTTCGGTGAATGACAATAAAAAAGTTAAACAAAGGAAAAGACCTTCAATCCGTACAGGATGTAAGGCTTTTATTAGATTTGGATCAGATAATGGAAAAGAGTTTAAGGTATGTGAATTTGTAGAAGGACATAATCATCTGTTGGTTTCGTCTGAGGACATTCACTTGTTAGCGGCCAATAGAAAGCTTACCCATATTCAGGAAGAAATGATATGTGACCTGTCTTCTTTAAACATTGGTCCTGTTAAAGCTTTTAATGTGACAAGGACAAAATATGGTGGTTTTGAAAATGTTGGCGCAACCACAGTTCATTGTAAGAACTTTAAGGGTGGGCTGAACTCTTTTATTGGTGAGCACGATGCCGACATGATAGTTTCGAGGTTGAGGGACAAGAAAAAGTATCTTCCTGATTATTCATTCGAGTACTCGATTGATGACAAGAATGCCCTAAGTGGATTGTTTTGGGCTGATGCTTTGTGTAAAAAGAACTACATGGAGTTAGGTAATGTTATATCTTTTGATGCAACTTTTAACACAAACAAGTATGTGCTTTTTTTAAGTATTCTTATTATCTTTCTCTAATCCTTTTTTTAACATGCTAAACTCATATTTTTTTGCTTTTTTTTTACAGGTACAAAATGGTTTTTGTTCCTTTTACAGGAATTGATAATCATTGCAGACATGTAACACTCGGTGCGGGATTGTTGTCGTCAGAGACAACAGAATCCTACACCTGGTTATTGGAGGTTTTTGTAAAATCTTTTGGGAAAAAACCAAAAGTTGTAGTCACTGATCAAGACCCGGTGATGAAAAATGCAATTCAGAAGGTCTTTGAAACAAGCAGTCATAGATTGTCCATGTGGCACATAATGAATGTGTCTGATAAGGTAAGTATTGCAAAGTTCAAAATGCGTTTTACTATACTTGTAAATGCGTTTTGCCTTTTTACTAACATTTTTAAATAACTAAAAAAGTAAATGCGTTTTACTTTATTATGCATGCGTTTTACTGTTCTGTTTTATTGTTATATTTATTTTACATTTGTTTTTATAATTTCCTACATAAACCTTTATATTTTATTACTTTTTTTTAAAAGTTGGTGGCACATTATGTAGTGATGATGAGTTCAAACGTCGAATTTGTAACATTGTTTGGACGGACTCAATCGGTCCAGAGAAATTTGACTTGGAGTGGAGTCTTGTCATCGCTGATTACAAGCTTACAAAAAATACTTGGTTGACGGATATGTTTAACTTGAGATCAATGTGGATTCCTGCATTTTACCGCGATGAACCCATGTCTGGTCTAATGCGGACAACATCTAGGTCAGAGAGTGAGAATCATTTTTTTTGTCAAGCGGCAAATTCCCAGCTAACACTTGTTGAATTTTTCAACCATTTCGAAACTTCAATGGAAGCTCAGAGGTTTAATCACAGGAAAAATGACCATGACTCAAGGCATACCATTCCTGATTTCTGGACCACTTTTCCAATGGAAAAGGAAGCATCTCAAATTTTCACTAGATCTATATTCTTTGACATACAAGAGGAGATATATGCTACCTTTGATGAGTTGGTAGGTGTGCACACACAAAGGTGTGGTGAATATTTGAAAATCTTTGTTGATGACCCCAAAGCATATGGTGAAGGTTTTTTAGAGGTACGTGCGTTTTATAAATACTATAAATGCGTTTTACTGACTTAAACTTTTTTAACTTAGAGGCTGATAGAATTTTTTTAATTGAATGCGTTTTACAACATTATCAATGCGTTTTAATACATTTTTTTAACATTTTTGTTATAGGTTCTTTTTAAGAGGGCTGGTGATGATGTTACTACATTATGCACGTGCAAAAGGTTTGAACAATATGGTTTACTATGCAGACATATATTTCTAGTTCTTCGGGCATTTAGAGTTAATAGATTCCCTAAGAAATACATTTTGAAGCGGTGGACAAAAGATGTGGTCCCGAATGAGATAAACCATTCATTTGAGTTACATGAGTTTGGTGATGACAAAAGCAAAGAAGCTAGAAAGATTGGTAGGGAAGTTGCTTTTGCCGGTGAATACCTTGCAAATAGTTTAATAACAGACTTGGAAGAATTAAAGTTAGTCAATGAAAAAATGAAAGAAATGATGAACAGGGTGGACGAACGTCGGTTTAGTAGACCAACTCAAAAAAAGTACGATCGATACTCTAGTTTGCTTGGTTATGACAAGCCGATAGAAGCTATTGTCCGTTTGCCAAATGGTATTAAAAATAAAGGTCGGGGTTCACACAAGCGAATCAAATCTAGCAAAGAAAAAGCTATAAGTCGTATGGGTAAAAGGAAGAGAACATGTAACATTTGTGGAAAGATAGGTCATGATCGTCGGAAACACAAGGTAAAAAACACATTGTTACAAGACGAAAATGAGGAAGATGAAATTGCAGGAGACCAAGGAAATGACATCAGGAAGTTGAAGACGAAGTACATGAAGAGTGATTTTTATGATTTTCATGCTTGCGTTTTACTTATACTGAATGCGTTTTAGCATGTTGTACCTACTTTGCATAGAACCTACTGCTTTCCAAATGCGTTTTATATTTCCTTTGAATGCTTTTTACTATATTTGAACATTTAAATATATATATTTTCTAAATGCGTTTTATGATCATATCTAATGCGTTTTACTAATACCAAACATATATATTTCATACATTATACCAAACATTTTGACAAAAGCTTGCCAAGCTTTTACATACATTATCCACCATCATCATTAAACAACCATAGTTAAAAACATCATAAAAACATACTAAACATTCTACCTTAAAACCAAAAGAAAACCCACTGCCAAGAGTTAAGAACAACAACAAAAAAACTACCCTGTGATAAAATCCACCCATCCTTCATAAAAGTTTCATTCTTTTTTATTTAAAATCTCATCCCTCCCCTTCCTTTTATCTGCCATGTTCGACCAGATGGTTTCTTCGGTGTTCTTCAAGCTGTGATATATTAAATCATCAAAAGCTTCTTGTTGTTTGATCAGCTCTAAAGCTTCATCCCTAAAGATTGATTTTGGTTCACCAAGTAGCATTTCATGGACATCAAAGTTTTTTTTTCCGCCTGCCTGAGTACATCCTTTTGAACACACATAACATAACAAGATGCCTTGATATCATTCCTTACCTCAGTTGAAGAATCAATCATGATCACTGTCTTCACTTGGATATTGTTGATCGCATTCTCAATGTTATTTTCCATTTTTGTTATACTGTTTTTTTTCTTAAACGTGATGTTTTGATGCTCTGTTTTTTATCTTCACTTTATATAGAGAATTTTTTAGGTTTAATAAATTGATGATATGGTAGTTGAAGATACTAATTGTTCATTTAATTCTATTTGGATATCAATCACATCAAAACAACTTGCATTTGATATTATTTACAATCGAACTAAATGCGTTTTGTTATGTTAACTATATGATTTTTCATGTACAGAGTTTAATAAATATTATAACCAGTATTTAATTTTGATTCAAACTCAATCAAATCATACCAACTTGCAAAATAGAATAATTTTTTTTACATTTATTAACTTTTAACTTTTACCTGAGACTTATAATCATTACACCTATACCAATTATACTATTTTTATTATAATTTTCTTTTTTTATCATATCTCAACACATTTAATCCCCAAAATAAAATAATTTATTATCAAAAATTTTCTCAAAACAGTTAAACATGTGATTCTGGATTGTCCCTTTTTAGTTTTTTTGTCCCCAAGCAAATGATTTTAAGTTTGTTCTATCACTTGCGTTTTACATAGCTTATGAATGCGTTTTATGTTTTTTTAAAATCAGAAGAGTCCAACTGTTTTTGAATAGTACCCCATGTGATTCTTTTTTGTCATCTTGTCTATTATTTTTTCTATTTTATGATCACTATGTACATTTTGATATTACACCACAAATATATTTTTACAACAATGTCTTCTCCATCATCATCCTATACAAGATCCCTTTTAATTAAGAGGATTGAAGAACAAATCATCAAGGATCATTCTTCAGAGAGTGTATTGATGAATGATTTGAAGAATGTTCACGAAGGCATGTCTAGGAAAGATGAAGTTTGTAACATTCTTATGACAATGCCAGATTCTAGTCTTCATGAATCGGCATTGTTGTTCATGATTGATTCAAAACAAAGAGATTTGAATCTTGTTGACGAACTTACTAAATCCATTGCTCTTTTAAGGTGCTCAATGGAGATGAAGATCAAGTTTCTCAAATCAATTTAAACCTTCTCTAGCTTTTTGTTAATGTATTTTGGGTGTCTATCTTCCTGTTTCTGCTACTTTTTATTATCATTTTTTGTTTTTAAGTAGTGTGGTTGTGTTTGTTTTTTTAATAATGATGTTAATGTGTCATTAAGAATAAACTAAGTGCGTTTTTAAGGTTTTTAAATGCGTTTTATGTAGTTGTTTTAATATCACCTGCAGACTACATTTTAGTATACTAGATGCGTTTTATGATTAACTTGAATGCGTTTTACTAATTGTGCATACATAACACATCAAATGAAAACAATCATCAAATACAAATAGTCAGGTCTAACATTCTGTAAAAGTCAACATTGTAAAGTTCCAAAATTATCAAACACAACAAACTTTAAAACATTTAGCTCATATTGTCTACTCGCTTTAGCACCCTTTTGTAAGCATTTTGAAGCATCTTGTCCTTGTAAGGTCTTTTGCTAAACTTATGCACCTCTTCGATAGCGACATCCCTTGCCCTGTTGTGTTCACTAAGAATTAACTTTGCAACGTACATGAACCTCAATGAGTCTAGTTGCTTGATTTGTAGATCCGACTCAACAACAAAACCACAACTCCAAGGTTTGTTCCCTTTATACGTTTCCATGTGCCTTATTGCAAATATGCCACAGTCTTCTTGGTTATTCTCAGTCCTCCAAGGCATTTGTCTCCTATGTATTGTCCCCCCTTCAATCTTCTCGATTCCTATGCTCCTCTCACACAATGTTCTCAAAGTAAGTACAAAGTGTGTCTCTGCAGGCAATAAAACAAGACAAAGTTAAGTCATTCACAATAACATATTTTTTCTTATTCAGTAATTACTAATTTTACATACCAGGACTTCGGGCACCCCCTTCATATCTTGCCTAAAAATTTGGTTCATTCTTCGAGTTGTCAATTAACTCAATGAAACCATTCTTTATATCGAAGCACATTAGATAGAAATGACCTTTTATTAGCAACGACACTATAATGATGTCAAATTCATCCAGAGATTTGATATTGAACTTCCGCATTATATCTTGCAAATTGCTTTTAAAAACCTTAACTCTTTCATGTTCACAAACCTCTTCCTTGTAGTAGTGTGCTGGCTGCATTTATAAAACAACCAGTCAAATAAAAAAAACATATTAAAAAGCTAAATGCGTTTTGTACTTAACACAGGCGTTTTATACTTTTCCTTAAAGGCGTTTTATAATTAAATCAAATGCTTTTTAAGTAATCATTCTTATTTTTACCATCATTGTAGTGCTGCAAAATAGCGTGTATACTGAATCTCCATTTCCTTTTTTTTCCTCATAATTTAGCAGCTCCTTCCATGCATCCAATGCGTTCGTATGTAACCAAATACCGGGGTGGAAACTCTCTAGAATAACTTTATACATGTCTGTCCCCGCATCTGATTTGTACACCACTTTCCTGCAAATTATTAGTGAAACATTAGTTTTTATAACAAAAAATATTCTAAATTTATACAAATCACTTACATTTTATCTTTTACTGGTGCCATCATGTACTCTGCCATAATTTGCTCATCTTTTGTTAGAGTTTCCACTAGTGACACCTTTCTACCAATGTAAGGCGATTTTAACGCCCACGATGGATTCTTCTTTCTAACTGGCCTTCCACCATCATCATCTTTACACTTTTCTTTTCCCTGTTTCTTTTGAATTATTTGATCCTTTGGTGTTTCAGGATCCTTTTCTTTCTCTTGTTGTAGGATAGGTATATCGGGAATCACTTCTGGCAAATCCATTGGTTTTTGCGGTACATCATGTTGTTCATCACCAACGTTTGCTTCCCTTTCAACGATTTTTCACTGTACACACCTGGCTCTATTGTTTGTAACATAGCAATTGCTGTATCACTTATACCATCGTCTTGAAACACATCTTCAATAACACCAGCCCTATCAACATTATCGTCCACCACCCTTGATGATTCCTCCACAACATTCTTATCAACCCTATCAACATTTTCATCACTTACATTAACCCCTGAAACAGCTTGATCAAGCCTGCCTGTTGTGGTGTCTTCAATATTTACAAACTGTCAGGAAAACAATAAATGCGTTTTAGGATTTAAACAAATGCGTTTTACAAATATATAAAGGCGTTTTAAGTTTATACAAATGCATTTTAATTACCTGTTCAGCCAAACTTCATTCTGTCCACTTTTATCACCACCCTTCTTCTTCGGACCATGCCCATATCGTTTGTATCCTACCAATGTTTTTGTGGTCACAGATGGGACCATCTCCGTCGCTTGTTCTTCTTCAACAACCCTATCATCCTCACCACCCAATTGCACACCCAAATCTCCAAAACCTTGATTGTCTTCTAGGCCGACCACATGTTCATCATCATCTTTTTTTTCAACAACATCGTCTCTTTTCGAAGACTTACCTCTAATGTCGTCCCATCTCTGAAACCTATCGATCAACTCCCTAGACTAGAAATACTTCTCTCTTACCTGTGAAGCCATTTCATCCATTTCCTCCTGGATGTGCAGATACTTTTTAATGTTCTTGTCCATTTTTTTCCATCCAAACCTGCCAGGAAACCATCAAATGCGTTTTAGTTTTAAAAAAAGCATTTTATAAATAAATATATAACTTTTGATGTATAAAACAACCATTTGTCAGATATACATACCTTCTTAGCTTTCATAGCTGCCTCGAATTGTTCTTTATCACATTCAACCCCGCTTAGTTGTGGTGGTGTTGCACAATATTCAAACATTTGCTGTGTTTGAGTCCCCATGTCAAAATATCTCTAGTCTAGGTTGTCATAATCCAGCTCCTCCTCATCAACCTCGTTTTCATCTTCATTGTTGCTTAACTCTCTTTCATGCATACCCAATAAAACATCCACAGCATCCTTCACTGTTTCACTCACACCTTTTTCAGAGCTTCTTTTTTCAGTCTCTTCATCTCCTGCATCATCCTTGTCCTCTTCGATATTAGTCAAAGGACCATTATCATATATATGAGCTTCCATTTCATGCAATGAAGTCGATGCAATGTAACTAATTACAGGTGTCTTCAGAATTTTAGGGTTGTGCCTTTTGTTGTGCTCATGGGTGTAAATAACCTGCAAATATGAACAACCATAGTTAAAAAAAACTTAAAATTGTTAATGCGTTTTATTATGTAACAAATGCGTTTTACTAAACCAGATGCTTACATTTAACATGGCAATGGGCCCATTATACTGATCTTCCTTCCACTCGGCCTTTGTTCTGTTGAGACATTCTAGCAGGTATGAACACCAGTTCATGTTTTGTATCTCATCTTCATTGTCAACACTAAGCAAAAATCTTTGGTTAACTTTGGTGGATTTGGTTATTTCACCAAAAACTGTGTTCCATATTACCAAGAAGTTAAGCTTAAACATTCGCCCACCATTACCTTGTTGTTCAACCACATTCAAAACTTGACCAACACTTGGTGTAGACGTGACGAATTGAGACTTGAATTCGTCTATTGTTGAATCTGCACCTTTTTTTGGCCTTCCGTGCTCTAACACAGGAATCTTTCCCATCGGAATCCTAAAACATTCTTGCACCATAGAACTTGTTATTTTGATCTTCCAACTCCCAACATTAACTTTTCTTGTTATATCGTCATAATTCGACAACAACCAATAACCTAGCCCGGTTTGAATGCAATCTATATCAATTTCCAGAACACTACCAAAACCCATACTCCTTACATCCTTTTTTGGTCATCTGTGTACTCTTTCAAACTCTTTACAAAATCCGCGGGAGAACATCTCAGTTTTAATTTTGTGTCCCGGTATTCAACGAATGGCCTTTCTTTTAAAGCTTTTCCTTCATTTTGTTTTACTTTCTTTACTGGCTTTACAAAATCCCCATCCGAATCACTCTCTGAATCTTTCTTACTTTGTTTCTTTCTTTTTTTCTCTTTATGCACATTTTCCTTTTGAACAACCTTTTTTGGTTTCTCTATGACTTTCTTTGCTGTCCTAACATCTTTTACAGGAGTTTGGAAATCATCATCAGACCCTGTATCCTTTGGTTGTTCTGCTCAAGAAATCAAAACATGCGTTTTGTTATTTTACAAGATGCGTTTTCTTAACAATATTTCAATACAACTACTCTCCTAAATCCTTAATCATTTTCACATTAAAAAAAAACAATAAAACGCCTTTGCTATCATAATTGGCGTTTTTAGTTATATATTGATTGTCTTCTTTGTCATCAGTATGATATTCCAACAAAACAGTAAAACGCCTTTTTGTTTTTTCACCAACAAATCAGAACAAACAAAAGGCATTCATTAGCATTTGTAAAACGCCTTCAATAATTACTATAACTGATTTGATTATGAAACAAAAAAAAACATAAACTATCAAAACGCCTTTACTAATTCAATCAAACCAATTAAAATGCCTTTACTAATTTTGTCGGAAAAAAAAAAAAAACTAAACCGTCTTCATCATCATTCAATTAAACAAAAAACGCCTTCAATAATAACATAAAACGTATTATCTTCATATAAATCATACCTGTATTCATTGGTTTTGAAGGCATGTCATGACACAACTTGCTTCTTCTTTCTCGTCTTTCACCTATTTTAGGGTTTTAAAACCAACGATTAGCAACAATTATTGTTTCGATTATTGACATACGATCAAAAATAAACTAAAAACATGATCAATTCCTTACTTGATTTGCGTTTTGGAGCCATAGTTCTTCTCTGATCAGTGTTATTTTTGAGTGCTCTGTTTTTGTTTTGTTAACAGAGAATGATATTGTTGTGTGAGTTCTTAGGGCGAATGATTCGATTTTGGTGTGTTTAATTTTGTTGAATGATTCGTCGATTATAACCGTCCATAAATGAGGGTGATTTGGGCGCTACTATTAAAAAATTCAAATTATTAGAGTTGTAATTTGTCTGATTTACCCTCAAATTGATAACTGCAATTAATGAGAAACGTGTGTAATTAATGTACGAGGTTGTTATAAAACGCAGAAGGTAGAAGATGGAGGGCCAGGATCCCTTTTTACACTTTGTATTTTAAGGAGGCTTTGTACAATAGCCTCTCTCTTAGATCAATATTGAATGAGTGTTTTCCCTCCCCTCGAATGTTGGATCCACTACTCATGATACTCTTACTCTTGGATTTGTACTCATATGTGATACTATTCAACAACGTAACCAAAACCACCTCTCAAAACTGCATGGAAGGCAAAACCTAAACCTAAATTTGCTTAACTTTACAACTGATTGGCCGCAAAACAAGTTGTATTTGTTTTAAAACTTATTCTATCATATGTAATTTGTTTTCATAGTATTACGTTGTTGGTATTTAGTTCAATATTTATATAATTATATCTACACATATAACTGTATGTCTGCATGTCCAATACAAATAATTTGAGTTAGAGAACCATATATGAATTATTTAAACATTTGTAGGTACTAACCAAGTAACCATATGTAGTGTGTGAGAGAAAGAAAAGTACCTTTGCAAAACTGAGATTATGTATTATAACTATATTGGTTTCAGAACCAATAATATATATAAAAAATAAATGTATAAGATTCCACAAGCAGTTCACTTAGGTGTGCGTAACATGCAATGGATCCACTTAGCATAAAAATATGCATGGTGGCCATGCTCATGCATTTGTATCTACCTAATTAAATAACCAGAGATGTCTCATGTCAATAATAGATGTCATTTGTAAAGACGTTTTCTTTTCTTTTCATAAAGAGTTAGAGAAAAAAAAGTTAGTACCTATAAAATTTTAGACAAATAGCTAAAACATTGTTGGACACGATCATTTGTTACAAAATACAATTATCTTGTGATAAGTATTTATCTTTTTAAAACCAGATCCAACTGAAAATTGATTATTCCGTTGGTACAATGGTTGAAATAGATTAGTATTGTTAGTATATACTAGTGGGTTTTACTCGCGCGTTGCAGCAGGATCCATAAATAGGTTGCAGTACAATATTATGATGCTTAGGCTTTTTGCCGCAAGTTACGCAAAAAGAATAGAAATGTACACACTATGTTTTAACAAGTATTCGTAGAAAGAAAAGAAAAAAAATGTGTACCGCTACTTACAACTGATTGCAGTTCATCACAAAAACCATGTACTCATTATTGAACAAATCTTAATAAACCAAATATATGTTACTGTAACAGACCAATATGAACATAAACATCACTCTTGTGTAAGATATCTGGTCATTGCATATCTACATAACCGTGTCATTGAAGACACCTTGCTAAATGATAAAGTTTATTTACATGAAAAAGTATGTAGTAATAATATGATATTGTATACACTATCATATGAAGGTCACTGTGCATTTAGAAATTAAAAGTTATGATTTGTAAGTTTGTAATAGACTTGCTCACCCTGACCCAGCAGCTAAAAAATTGTCCAATGTAGCCAGTGAGCCGAACCATCCCGTCCACTTTGCCGCTAGGTAGACACATATATATGAAAAATGTTTATAATATAAGTATTATTATGCCAAAGTTTTAAAACTCATACAAGTTCATTTTAATCATAGTCTATTTTTTGTTTATTCAACTCGTATAATATAGTATCTGTGATTGTGTGTAAATATAAATTAAGTATTACTTAATAAGGGGTTGTTTGGTAAGTCTCTTAATGAGGCTCTGAACCATTCAGACCTTTTAAACCATTCAGACATCTTAATGATTCAGCACTTAATCAACTAAACAACCCTAAGTGATCTTGCATCCTTGGTAAGGGAGATAATTTGGAGGTTGGGGGTTGTTTGTGTTGGCAAGAGGTTGTTGTAAATGTTGTGGTTGTGCTTTAAACCTAAATTGAATGCAAGTAACATGCTCTCAAGAAATTCTACAACCAAGTTTGCGGTTATTGTCATTAGTTGCAACTTGCAATACTAGTTATATAAAGTTGTCATTCAAATCCACATGTGTTGATGTTCTCTAGTTGTAAACATAACTTAAATGAAGAAGAGCCGAACAAAGTTAAATCGTGATATCCTGAATATTTAATCTTACAATCCCTCTAGTCAAATCCTTGTCGAAATGTCAATCTAACCGAGGATTGCACCTATATGATTAAGATCGAGGCAAATTGTAAGAATGATGGTAGGTAGGATGATAAGATCTTAACTCATAAGGCCATTTGGCTACCTGATCTTACAAACGAGGTTAACTTCTAGCCTTGACTCTTGTGACACGAACGTTAAATGACAAGATGTATATAAATTTGTACTCAATCAACCCTCTGATTTATAAAAGAGTTGCAAATGAATAACTAAAAGAGAGTAAATGATCATATAGGTTTAAAAAAATACATGCACCTAACAATTCAATAATCCAACAACCCATGTTGAAAAATATGGAATAAATGAAGAGTAGGAATACCTACTTAGGACGTTGTCAACAAATGCTAATATGGGAAGTATTGAATGTGGTCCTATACATTGTTTTAAAATGGTACTAGACTGGTTAGTGTTAGTCAAATCAGTTAAATCCCAAAACGTTGGTGTCATTAGTTTAGTTTCGACTTTCGAGCTAATGACCCACAGTTTCGAGTCAATTGCTGAAAACCTCTAATGCTTACCTCTTCCCTCGATTGACTGTATGGTCTATAAGTTTTAAGTTTGAACCGATTAATTAAACATGATCGCAACCACCCACCTTATGGTGGAGTGGTATGGAGGCTCAATGATAGAAAACCCTTGGCTGAAAGGTTATGGGTTCGATTCTTGAGAGCGTCGGGTTTTACCGATTATTCCATTGTCGTGCTTTCGGGCGGATGGATAGTCGGGTTTTCCCCGAAACTGGTGGACTTGGTGAATTTCGTTGGCCTTTCAAAAAAAAAAAATTAAACATGATTGCTAGAGGTGTTGTTTTTTGTTGTCATTTATTTATTTAGTTATTTTCTTGTCTTAAGCAAAAGCTAGTGTAGTGGACTGGTCGATACTTGATAGGCCTAATATCTATACATATACGGACCGATGTGGTGGAGTGGTATGGAGGCTCAATGATAGAAAACCCTTGGCTGAAAGGTTATGGGTTCGATTCTTGAGAGCGCCGGGTTTTACCGATTATTCCATTGTCGTGCTTTCGGGCGGATGGATAGTCGGGTTTTCCCCGAAACTGGTGGACTTGGTGAATTTCGTTGGCCTTTCAAAATAAAAAAAATAAATAAACATGATCGCTAGAGGTGTTGTTTTTTGTTGTCATTTATTTATTTATTTTCTTGTCTTAAGCAAAAGCTAGTGTAGTGGATTGGTCGATACTTGATAGGCCTAATATCTATACATATACGGACCGATGTCAGCCCAAGATTAAACAAATATAAGGCCCATATAAAGAATAAATCTTAGACTCGTACATTGCCGATTTACCGGTATTAAAAGAAACTGAAACTGTAAATGAGTAATACAACAAATCAAATACGGTATTGATAATAGTGTCATGGTACCGGTAGTCAGAGCCGGCTAAATCATTTTGAAGGCCGGAGACGAGATAAAAATATGGGCCCCTTTTGAATCCATTGTTACAAAACATTTTTCTCATTTTCCGGGCTTG
This sequence comes from Ambrosia trifida, assembly GCA_028751855.1. Taxonomy (NCBI): domain Eukaryota; kingdom Viridiplantae; phylum Streptophyta; class Magnoliopsida; order Asterales; family Asteraceae; genus Ambrosia; species Ambrosia trifida. Next base: position 114,371,525 of record CM054122.1, read on the forward strand.
GGGCAGAAATAATAAACTAATCAGTTAACATAAATCGGTTTTGGAGACCAAATAAACTGTTAGACAACAATTCGGTTTACATATTTGGTTCTAAACTAAGAAGTTTATGAAATCATATTCAAACAAATTCTAAGCATTCAACCAAATCAATTCACAAAATCAAATTTTTAACGTAGGTTTAATTTTCAAACCATTTTATTTGCATAACAATAATTTTAAAAAAAGACCACAATTTAAACCATTCGAACAAATCAATTCACATAGATAAACTAAACATACACTACTAGCATAAGTGGGCTTAAATTTCGAGGCCCCGTACATTGTGGTGGCCCTAGGCAATTGCCTTATCTTGTTAAGCTCTAGAGCCGGCCCTGCCGGTAGTGAAAAAATACTGAAAACGACTAATTGAAGCTCCTTGCCAAAAATACTCAAAGCCTAGTTT